>OZ014524.1:426415444-431215444 GCA_963966055.1 Lathyrus aphaca | reverse complement strand
GTACTAGGTCTATCTGGGAAGCCTGCTAAGTCTGGATGACCTTTTATGACCTTCAGCATCTGAGGTGAATTAGAGGAGGATCCTTTATGGTTATTGTAACACTATACCTCCGGGTTAGAAGTGTTTACACTTCTCATAACTGATCTAAGTCTGAGGATCCTTGTTCTAGAACAATACATGTGAGGGGGTTGGGATGTTTACAGGTTTGCAGGAACCCTTGGCCACATCATACCTTGTTACTAGTTTTGTTAAGGTTGTATCATTTTGGACTGTTCTTGTGAAACCCTAGATTTGTGACTCTTTATTTGAGTCCCCCACCTGGTTACTGGTTTTCTAAGCCTCCATCCGGACTTTTGAACACACATGGACCCTATCAAGGCAGATAACAGATCCAACACTTGATCACAAACCCTTTGCATATCATTTTTCATACATCATTTTGCATCATTTAACATTTGTCTATTTGTCTTACAAGGTATCCACATCTTATCTTTGGTTTGGTTTTGACTTGTTCTACTACTCAGCTATCTGCATCAGCCTCTTCATCAGTTATCTTCATCAGGGGTTCTTCTTCAGTACTTTCTCCAGTTATCTCCATCATTCTTCAGCAGTTGCCTTCATCAGTGTTTCTCCTCAGTCATCTTCATCAGCATCCATTATCATCATGGACACATCCAGGAAGAGCAACATCACCTATCATTTATTTGAGCCCACTTTGATAGGCATCAGGCATATGCAATCTCTCATCACTCCTGATCATGTCCCATTATTCAGGGAACATTATGGTGGCATTTTGGACATGATCATGGACATGGATGCCTCCTATAGGAGCATGATTCACACATGTCTACAGTTATATGACCCTCCTCTCAGATGTTTCACTTTCCCAGATTTTTCAGTTGGGACCATTGATGGAAGAGTTCTCCATGTTGTTAGGTGTACCTGTCAGGAGATGGATTCCTTTCAACCCAGAGATGGTTGCTCCCAAGAATGAAGATATAGCTAAGGCTTTGCACTTGGATTCCACCCTCATTGACCAGAGCATGACCACTAAGGCTGGAATCCCAGGCCTTCACTTGGACTTCTTGGTTACCCAGGCCACCCTGCATGCTGTAGCAGAGAAGTGGGAAACTGTTGTGCTCTCCTAGCCCTCAGCATATATGGAGTTATCTTGTTTGCAGACGAGCCAAAGTTTGTAAGCAAGAGTGCTATTCACCTGTTCTTATTGAGGAACCCAGTCCTTACCTTGCTTGGAGACTTTTATTATTCAGTGCATCAAAGGAATGAGAAGCAAAGGGGAAGATTGGTCAGATGTTGTGAACCCCTCTTCTACTGTTGGTTGTTAAGGCACTTGCCGAAGTCAGACACTTTCCTGAATCCTCATCAGCCAAGGAACTGGTGCACTCAGAGCACCAAGGGTAAGGATATCATCACTAGCTGTGGGCAGTATCCCAATGTACCCTTGATTGGAGTAAAAGGTTGCATCAACTACAACCCTTTGCTTTTCAAAAGGCAATTAGGGTATGCTTTGGTACATCCCCCAAGAGGGCAAGATTTGACAGAAACCCTCTATCGTGACATCCAGCACAACCTTGCCATTGTCGGACAAGCTGCCTGGGCTTGGGACAATATTCAGACTAAGGGGAAAACTATCCTTGGCAAGTGCAACAATATAGCCTCAACTCAGTATCTTGACTGGTCTCGTGTCAGGGGACAGATCACCCGGATGTCATTCACCTTAGAGGATGTACCTGGACCTTCAGCAGTGAAGCCTGCAACTACTGTCAGTTTAGAGGAGTTTGAGAAATTGAAGGAAAGGAATACTCAACTCTCTAAAGCTTTAAAGAAGACCCTCTGGGAGAGGAATGACAACCGTCTGGATAATGAAAGGTTAGAGAAGCTCCGGATTAAGCACTTAACCAAGATTGAGAAAACAAATGACTACATCAGAAAGGCTAGAGCAAGATAGTTAGTGTTGAAGAATGCTTGCAAGGAAGCTAAGACTCAGAAGGCCAGAGCTGAGCATTACTTAGAGGAGAGCCAGGCTAGGTGGATCAGGATCACTGAGGCTCGTGCACAGGAAGATCAGAGAACCCAAGCTAAGATAGAGCAGCTGGAGGCTAGTGAGAAGAAGCAGCAGAAGGCCCTGTTAGCAACACAGAAGGAGATCTCTGAGTTGAAACTCTGGGCGGGGTTAAAGAGATCAAAAGGTCAGGATAAGCACAAGAAGTTGACCAGTGTCATTTCCACCTGGAACCTTCTCATCAGGACCATCACAGAGCACCCAATTGGCCTAGTGACTGAGGCTCTCCTAAAAGAAGTCATAGAGGATGACTTTGGATTGGATGTTTGATTTCCTTGTATTTGTACCTCCTTCTATTTGTACTTTTGATTTTGTTGTTGTATTTTAACCCACCATGGGAACTTTATTGTAATCAAACTATGTATCTTCACATTTTTTGTAATATATGGTTTGTATTATTTCTTGGGCTTTATCTCTCTGCAACATCATCATTTCCTCGAGGTTTGGAAGGGTCAAAACCAAAGAATCGAACCGGATACCCTTGGAAGACAAATAGGCATCCTGCATTGCATACTAACATCATTTCTTTGTTTTGTAGGTTTTGTTTTGTTGTTGTTTCTCACTTTTTTGTGGTTTCAGGAAACATTGCTCGTAGAAGAGTGTTCCCCGTCAATAGAGTGCACTGGTATCCGACAAGAAACAACCTTCCGGGATTACAAATGGATCAAGTTCAACAGGATTTGACTAATGTGAGGACCCAAATGGCCAATGAAAGGACATAAATGAGGGCCCAAGTGAATCAATTTATGGCAGTGATGACTGGTTTGGCTCAGAGCCAAGAAAGACTGAGAGAGTTAGTCGAGCGGCAAACTCCCGAGGAAAACCATCCAGGTACAGGGGGTACCAGCAACAACGATCACGTACAGCCTCGTACTGATCCCACAGAGTTTGGACCTCATCTGAACCCAGACATCAATGCTATAAGAAACACCCAATGTAACACTGGAGGGAGGGCCTTGCAGGAGGACCCTCAGGAAGAATAGTTTACTATGGTTAGGGCTGGAGATGAAGTTTACGATCGTCGATTGGATGAAATAGCAGAAAAGCTAAGGTCTCTTGAATCCCAAACCTCTCTGGGTTTTGATGTCATGGACATGGGATTAGTGGAGGGGGTTAGAATTCCTCATAAGTTCAAACCTCCCTATTTTGAAAGATACAATGGCACATCCTGCCCACGTACCCATCTTTAGTCTTTCTTAGGGAGATTGAAAGCCTACACCATGGATGAGAAACTGTGGATGTTTTACTTCGAGGATAGCTTGACAGGTGCATCTCGGGAATGGTACTCCCACTTGACCAGGGCCACAATAAGGAATTGGAAAGACTTGGCAGAAGCTTTCATTCGTCAATATCAGTATAATCTGGACATGGCTCCAAAAAGAACCATTCTTATGGGAATGTCACAGTCTTCCCGAGAAAGCTTTAGAGAGTTCGCCCAAAGGTGGAGGCAATTAGTTGGTGCCGTTCAACCCCCGATGTCAGAAAGGGAGATGGAAGATATGTTCATGAACACTCTCCAGGGTACCTATATTGACAGGTTGGCTGCATTTTCTTCTACTAGCTTTGCAGACGTGGTTATAGCCGGGGAAAGAATTGAGAGCTTACTGAAGATGGGAATGATTTCCGACAACGGTGCCAGTTCAAGCAGTGCAAGGAAGCCATTTTCAGGGCCCCGCAGATCCGGTGAAACAAACTTTGTACATATGGGAAGAGGTAGACCACAGTATCTGCCCAGATCAGTTGTCGCCATCACTATTCCTACTCCACCTCCTCAATACACTCAACAACCACATCACTTTCCTCAACAGCCACAGTTCCCTCAACAGAGATCCTACAACAACAATAACAACAACCAACAACAACGCCCTTTTTCAGCAACGGCCATCTCAGATCAACAGGGTGATTGACCATATTCCAATGCCATATGCCACATTGTTGCCATAACTCCTAAAGCTTAATCTTGTCGAGTTAAGGACATTGGCTCCACCTGATCCTCAGAACCTTCCGAGAAATTACGACGTCAACACCAGGTGTGCTTTTCATTCTAATGCACCTGGTCACTCCATAGAAAAGTGTAGAGCTTTGCACATGAAGGTCCAGGATTTGGTAGATTCAAATGCCCTAAATTGTGCACCACCTCCCAATGTCACAAAGAATCCTATGCCCAGCCATGGTGGGTCAAGGATAAATGCAATAGAGGAAGGATCACCAATGATTTTGATTGAAGATATTACAAGTATGCAGACACCTCTGGAAGTGGTTAAAACTTAGCTTTTGAAATGCCAAGTGTTTCCAGGCTGTGAGGCCTGTTGTGAATCTTGCAAGGTTTCCGAGAATGGGTGTGCAAGCTTGAGGAATGGCATCAACGGCTTGATCAAAGAAGGTATTCTACAAATAACAACAACAGCTTCTACAACACCAGCAACTCCTTTTTCAACAACAAGTATTTCTCCTACAACTGAAAAGACAATTGTTCCTACAAACTCGTCTACAAAATCAGAAACCACCTCTTCCATCACTTCAACAAACAATAGTTCCGTCTCAACAGCTTCTACAACTACAACAACCACCAACAACAATGTCTCCATAGTTATTATCTATTATGACCCTACAACGGTCTCAAACTCCAGCAACTTTCAACAACAATCTCAGCAAAAGTTTCAGCAACAACCAAGTTTCAATTCATCACCACCAACATCCACCAGAAGTCCTGTCACCATTTTCTATGATCCACATACAATAACGGTTCCAACCTCTACCGCAGTTAGCCCAATCACCATCACGGTGCCAGGGCCCATTCCATATGTTAAAGACAATGTTGTACCATGGCATTATGGTGCTGACCTTTACTGCAACGGAGAAAAAGTCATTCTTGATTCTTTAGTGGATAATGTCGGGGGAGGCGGAGGCTTCACCCAAAGCGGACGCCTCTTCGCGTCACAGGCTCCAAGAACTAATACTGAGGCAGAGGCTGTTGCCAAAGCCAAAGGGAAAAGTGTGGCACCTGAAGAACCTGCACCAAAAGAGACTCATAAATCATCCTTTGATCAGGATGTGGATGAATTTATGAGGATAATTAACAGAAGTGACTACAAAGTTGTGGATCAGCTCCATCAGACTCCTTCTAAGATCTCCATCTTATCCTTGTTGTTGTGTTTCGAAGCTCATCAGGATGCACTACTCAAAGTCTTGCACGCTGCCTACGTTCCGGAGGAGATCACAGTGAATCAGCTTGGGACAGTAGTGTCCAATGTTAATACTAGCCATGGGCTAGGTTTCACCAATGCTGACTTAACAACGGAAGTATGTCACCACAACAAAGCTTTACACATCACTTTCGAGTGTGAAGGAGTTGTTCTCTCTCATGTTCTTGTTGACACTGGGTCCTCACTCAAT
Source organism: Lathyrus aphaca (assembly GCA_963966055.1). Lineage (NCBI taxonomy): Eukaryota > Viridiplantae > Streptophyta > Magnoliopsida > Fabales > Fabaceae > Lathyrus > Lathyrus aphaca. The sequence goes on along the minus strand of OZ014524.1, from coordinate 431,209,965 downwards.
GTCCTGCCGAAGAAAGCTCTTGTCAAGCTCGAATAAGATGGTATAGCTCTCTGACCAAGCAACCTGGTGGTCAGGGCTTTTCATGGCTCCAAGAGGTCTGTTCTTGGAGAGGTGGAGCTGCCTATGATAATCGGTTTGCAGGTCTTTCAGACTACTTTCTATGTGATGGACATACAGCCGACCTACAACTGTTTGTTGGGTCGACCATGGATTCATGCCACCGATGCAGTTACGTCGACCCTTCACCAGAAATTGAAATATGAGTGGGAAGGACAGATTATCACCATCTGTGGTGAAGAGGACATCTTTGTTAGCCATCTGGATACATACAAATACATTGAGATGGATGGTGAAATCCATGAAACTATGAGCCAGGGGTTCGATGCACTGAATGTCAATGAGGCGACGACTAAAGTATTTGCTGCATCCCAGGAGGATAGGATGGGTACTTCAATTGTCTCCTATCAGCAAGCCCGGAAGGTTGTTGAAGATGGTAATGCCCAAGGCTGGGGCAAGCTGCTACCGGTGGAGAAGAAGGAGGATATATTCGGTTTGGGTTACAAACCATTCCGACAAGATAAACCAGGGGCTGCTAAAGAGTCCAAGTTCAAAAGTGGGGGGATGCTCACCCCAGATGCTATTAATAACCTGGAAGACGAGGCGGAAAGCGACCTCAACCTGGAGAGCTGGATACGTCCAAGGATCCCGGGTCATCAAGTCCTTAACTGGTCTTCCCAGGAAATTATAAGGGTTACTCCTGCAGAGTAATTATTATTTCCTGCTTTTTTCAGCATGCATCAAGTCCTGCATCTTGCCCAAGTCTCTTTTTCGCTTGAATATCAGACAACTTTTGCAAACAAGTCTCTTTTTCGCTCACTGTCTTTTCATTTTTTCACTTTTGTACAAAGCAATAAAATGGCAATGTTTTCAAAATAATTAATTTCATTTACACTTTTCTAAACAAGATTAAAATTGATCACTAAAACGAACAAATCTCAACCCTTGCAGAGATTATCCTCCAGATTGCACCGACAACAGCACTGCTATGACCTTGTATGACTTCGACAATCCAATTAATCAAGCTGATGAAAGGGTTGAAGAAGACTATGAGTTACCTGAAGAATTAGCCAGGTTGTTGAGGCAAGAAGAGAAAGTGATCACTCCTCATCAGGAGGAGGTTGAAACAGTTAATCTTGGTACCAAAGAGGATTTGAAAGAAGTGAAGATTGGGGCCAGTCTGCAAGCTTCAGTAAAGGAACAGCTTATCAGCATGCTTCGGGAATATGTCGACATCTTTGCTTGGTCCTATCAAGACATGCCAGGTCTAGATACAGATATTTTCATGCACAGGCTACCCTTGAAAGAAGATTGCCCTCCAGTGAAACAGAAGCTACGCCGCACTCGCCCAGATATGGACATGAAGATTAAGGAAGAAGTACAAAAATAGTGGGATGTCGGTTTCCTTGTTGTAACTAGTTACCCGCCGTGGGTTGCTAACATTGTACCTGTGCCTAAGAAGGATGGCAAGGTGCATATGTGTGTGGATTATCGGGACCTGAACAGAGCTAGCCTGAAGGATGATTTCCCATTACCTCACATTGATGTATTGGTCGACAACACAGCTCAGTTCTCGGTATTTTCTTTCATGGATGGATTTTTTGGGTACAACCAAATCAAGATGTCACCCGAAGACATGGATAAAATAACCTTCATCACACCTTGGGGCACATTTTGTTACAAGGTAATGCAATTTGGACTGAAGAATGCCGGTGCGATTTATCAACGGGCTATGGTAACGTTATTCCACGATATGATCCACAAAGAAATTGAATGCTACGTGAATGACATGATTTCCAAGTCCCTTACTGAAGAAGACCATCTGGTAAATCTGCTGAAGTTGTTCAAGCGTCTAAGAAAGTATCAGTTGAAGCTAAAACCCAACAAATGAACATTCGGGGTACGTTTCGGTAAACTGTTGGGATTTATCGTAAGTGAAAAGGGAATTGAGGTTGACTCTGACAAAGTCAAAGCCATTCAGGAGATGCCTGCACCAAGGACTGAAAAAGAAGTTCGGGGGTTCTTAGGTAGATTGAACTACATATCAAGGTTCATATCTCACCTCACCACAACCTGTGAACCCTTGTTCAAACTGTTAAGAAAAGAACAAACAATTAGGTGGAACGAAGGCTTTTGAAAAGATCAAGGAGTACCTGCAAGAACCTCTGATTCTTATGCCTCTAATTGAAGGAAAACCTCTAATAATGTACCTGACAATATTAGAAGGATCAATGGGGTGTGTGTTTGGCCAGCATGACGAGTCTAGTCGAAAAGAGTATGCAATATACTACCTATGCAAAAAGTTTACCGACTGTGAACAATGTTATTCACTGCTCGAGAAAACTTGTTGTGCTTTAGCGTGGGCTGCTCGCCGACTAAGGCAGTATATGTTGACTCACATTACCTTGTTGGTCTCAAAAATGGACCCCGTCAAGTACATATTTGAGAAGCCAGCACTTACAGGAAGGGTTGCAATATGGAAAATGATCCTGACAGAGTATGACATTCAGTACACATCCCAAAAGGCCATCAAAGGCAGTGTGCTGTCTGACTATCTAGCTGAGCAACCCATTGATGATTACCAGCCCATGAGATTTGACTTCCCTGATGAAGACATCATGTACCTAAAAGCAAAAGATCATGAAGAGCCTGTTCACACTGAAGGGCATGACCTAGAAGAAGAATGAACAATGATGTTTGATGGGGCTGTCAATATGAATGGCCGTGGAGTTGGTGCAGTGCTCATTACACCTAAGGGAGTTCATATGCCTTTCTCGGCAAAACTCACTTTTTCCTGCACTAACAACAAAGCTGAATACGAAGCCTATATCATGGGTCTTGAGGAAGCCATTGACCTCAGGATCAAGACATTGAATGTATTCGGAGATTCAACTTTGGTAATCAATCAGACCAATGACAAATGGTACACTCACCAAGAGCATCTGATCCCATACCGCGACTACACGAGGAGATTATTGACTTTCTTCACAACAGTCAAAGTTGAGTACATCCCTCGAGACAAAAATCAGTTCGTAGATGCTTTAGCTACCATTTACTCCATGATCAAGGTTCAAACTGCAAATTATGTGCCTCGGATTTCGGTATCCAGACTAGACCGACCAGCATACGTATTCTCTGTGGACATTGCTAAAGATGAAAAGCCTTGGTTCCATGATATCAAAAGCTTCTTAGAAGATCAAACATACCCACCTGGGGAAACATCCAATGATAAGAAGAGACTAAGAAGGCTGGCCGGTAGTTTTTTCCTTAATGTTGATGGTTCATTATACAAGCGAAACTTTGACATGGTGCTACTCAGATGTGTTGATAAGAAAGAAGCAGACTTGCTGATGCACGAGGTGCATGAAGGATCTTTCGGTACCCGTGCTGGAGGACATGCAATGGCTAAGAAATTGTTAAGATCAGGTTACTACTGGATCACAATGGATGCAGACTGCTGTGCCTATGCCAGAAAGTGCCATAAATGCCAGATCTATGCAGATAAGGTGCACGTGCCTCCAAATCCTTTGAACGTGATGTCTTCACCTTGGCCCTTTGCTATGTGGAGCATTGACATGATTGGAAAGATCGAACCGACTGCTTCAAATGGCCACAGATTCCTCCTGGTAGCCATTGATTACTTCACCAAATGGGTTGAAGCAGCTTCGTATGCAAACGTCACCAGACAAGTGGTAGCCAGATTCCTGAAAAGAGACATCATCTGTCGATATGGAGTACCCGAGCGGATCATTACTGATAATGGTTCCAATTTGAACAACAAAATGATGGAAGAACTGTGCCAGGACTTCAAAATCCAACATCACAACTCTTCTCCCTACAGGCCAAAGATGAATGACGTTGTTGAGGTAGCTAACAAAAACATCAAGAAGATTGTGCAGAAGATGGTGGTTACTTATAAGGAATGGCATGAAATGCTACCATTTTGCATGGGTACCGAACCTCAATCAGAACGTCCACTGGGGCAACACCTTATCAGCTTGTGTATGGTATGGAGACAGTCTTACCTATTGAAGTTGAGCTACCCTCCTTACGGGTACTGATGGATGTAAAGTTGAATAAAGCAGAATGGGTCTGATCTCGGTACAATCAACTGAATCTGATAGAAGAAAAGAGATTAGCTGCAATTTGTCATGGGAAATTATATCAGAAAAGGATGAAGAAAGCCTTCGATTAGAAAGTCAGGGTTCAGGAATACCAAGTGGGAGATCTTGTGCTGAAAAGACTTATTCCTCCTCATACAAACCACAAGGGAAAATGGACTCCAAACTACGATGGCCCATTCAAAGTAAAGAAGGTTTTCTCTGGTGGAGCACTGATGATCACTACTATGGATGGTGAATATTTCTTATCCCCTGTGAATTCAGATGTAGTTAAAAATACTTCGCATAAAATGACCCGCTGGACATAAAAACAGAATGTAAGTCTAGGAAAAAATAGGGCATCCCGTCGAGTCAAAAACAGAATAAAAGACTCGAGCAAAAATAAGGGAAAAATCAAAAAAATGTACACCCGCTGAGTTGAAAAGCCGCATTGGACAGCTCAGGCAAAAATGGGTATCCAGGTGGATTGAAACCCCAAAAGGGAGATCCACGCAAAATCAGGGAATAAGCGAACAACTGCATTCTGAATTCGTCTGTATCATGCATAACATGGCAAATTTCAAAAGGATAAAGCATCCGTCAGAATCAACCTTCTTCAGAAAGCAAGATGAGAAGAACGTCAAGGTCATACAGGTCATAGCAAGGGAAGTTCACCGGAGCGTCATCAACATTGCCAACACTTTTACTTTTCTCAATTTATAGCAATCTCCTCATTTCATGGGGTTTTGTTTCTTTGACTGTATTTTCCAATTCAGGGCACCATGATTAATAAAATCAGAAATTTTCAGTCACACTTTGTTTTGTACATTTTTGTTTCGTTTGCAAAATGTCCAATATTCATGATACAGTACTTGCATAAAACAAATGAGCCATTTTAATAAATGCTTGCAGGAAATAAATTTACTTTCAGGAAAGCCTAACTCCTACGACGGAATCCGGTAAGGGATACCTCGGGATACTTGTGCGTTTCTTTTGTTTTAATAGATTGCAGGTATTCAATACGCAACATGGGGCATATCAAGCATCGCATCCCCAACATGCTGCTTCCCAGAAGTTACCCCCTCCCCAAGCAGGATCTCCCAAGCAATATCTGAACTGCTTTTCCCCAGCGGAGTTGCCAAAGCCTCCTCATCCCCAACACAAGTCTACTCAACAGGAGATTCCCCAGCCGAGATCCCCACCCAAGTGCCAGATCTCTCAGCAAGGTTAAAAGAACCATCTCCCCACAGAGTTTCCATCCTCTCCCCAGAAGAGCAATGCCTGAAACTCTTACCCAACAAAGTGAGGAAAGGTTCCTTCTCCCCAGCTGAGTTATCCTTACGGGTAGATCAACCAAAGATCTATTTTCCCAAGCAGAGTTCTCCCTCCTGGTAGATCTACCAATGATCTCTTTCCCCAGTCGGGCTATTCTTCCAAGCAGATCAGCCAGAGATCCCCAGCGGGATCCGAATCCCGGATCGGTTTCTCTTTGCATAATCATAGCATTTGCATCATATTCACCAAATAAGCATAGCATTCTGTCTAATACGGGGCATTACGGCAAAAATCAAACATTTGCATGATCACAAGCCAGGTTCGAGCTAGTCACCTGCAATTACCATCATTGTTCCATCAATATATAAAAACTCGCATCCCCTGCAAATAAAAGCCAAAGCGTCCCCTTTGCACTCTCAAACACAAATGCCTGTTCATATTCATATATACTCTTTTCGACACTCGTCAGTGTCGTCTTATTCCCCGCAGGTCACCAGAATACCTTTTGCACTCTCAAATACAGATACCTATACTTACTCTTTTGACACTCTTCTGTGTCATCCTTCCCCGGCATGGTTTCCAGAACACCTTCTGCAAACAAAGTGTTTATTTATTACACATTCTTTTTGACACCCGTTCGTGTCATCTTATCCTCACAGAAAGCCAAAGCATATCCTTTACATTCTCAAAATAAAACGCCTGCTTATATAGTACATATCTGACACCCGTCCATCATACATTCCCCAACAAGTCGAACACTCGTCCGTGTCTTGCTCATACTTCATCAACAAACCAATACTCACTTATATTTATATAGAAGTCTCCGATACTCATATGTATCTTGTTTATATCACTCCTCAACAGATCTGACACTCGTCCGTGTTCTTTGTTAACCAGTTGGTACTCGTCCGTACCATCATCTCTGAACATGCGTCAGCGTTTGTTTCTACCTATACCCGTCCGTATCACGGTCCTAAGGATGCTCGTATGCATCTTTAATCTATACACATCGTCAAACACTTATATCTTTTATTCTTAAGCGTAAGCGCTCGTCTGTGTTTACCATTCCTCAGCAAGTCACCAACAAAAACAACTTTCTTATATCCGACATTCGTCCTATGTCGTAATACTTTCGGCAGCCGTACCCTGCCAGGTGATCGTCCTTCACCTTCAGATGACCGTCCCTCATACTTTCCCCAGCGGAGTCCCCATTAGTGGAACCTTTTTTCTATCTGACATTCGTCCTATGTCGTGATAAAGAGCAGCCGTACCCTACTAGGTGATCGTCCTTTGTAACACCCCAAATTCGATTATGAGTATTTGTGGCTTAATTGAGGATATATGAATGAATTGACAATTGGTAATTATGTGACTGATGTCGGTGGTGAAATTATTTTAGTAATATTAATAATAAGAATAATCATGTAGTATTATTCGGATTATTGGTTATTATTTAAAATAATATAAGTGGAAGTATGAATGTTATGTTGGTTATTTTGGAATATAAGAGTATTTTTATATAATAAGGATAAATAGTGTTTTATTATACTATTTTATCATTATTATTATTATTGAAAATATATTAAAGAAAAAGGGTAAGGTGGTCCTTTGGTGAAAATTATGAGGGTAAAGTGGGAAAAGACTTAACTAGAATAATTTTACCCAAATAGGAGAACACGATCAAAGTTCTCACTTATCATATTCTTTTTGGTGAAGAGGAGTTTTGAGGAGAGGAAAAGAGGAAGGAGAAGCTCAGAGTCAGAAAGTTACGAGGAACCTTGGATGAAGAGTATCAATCGGCGAAATTCTCTAAGGTATGGGGAGTTTTCATAATCTATTATAATTATATAAGAATTGGATTATGATTAGATTAGATTTGTATGAGTTTTGTGAGTTTAGGGGTTTTTGATTTAGGTTGAGTTTATGAGTAAAATCTTGATGAATTAGAGTGATAAAAATGTGTTGAGTCATATAGTTGATTGTATAACTTGTTGTCTCGATGTTATTGTGTTTTGATTGATGTATTGGAATGGTTTTGGGGTGGATTGATATGAAACCCGTAGTGAAATTTGAAGTTTGATGGTTGGAGTGCAGTCTGCATTGAGTAGCAGAGAACTGCTGTAAAGCGTGTGTTAACCGGTTAACGCTATGGGTTAACCGGTTAACCATTACAATTTTGGTGTTTTAATGAAGTTTCGTAGGCGTTAAATGGTTAACACTATGGGTTAATCGATTAACACTGTTTGAGAGGCAAATTTCAATTCTTTAAAAATCCATAACTTTCAAACCGTAAGTCCGATTCGCATTCCGTTTGAAGCGTCGGAAAGAGCATGAATTAAATTTTATTTTGATGGATGAAAATGAGAGAAGTGAGATAATTTTCTGAACTGAGTTTTTATAAAGACAGATAGAATTACCTTATAATTTTACCGGGTTTGGGTCGAGTCTTGATGAGTTGAAATGGTTAATGAACCGGAGTTTTGGTGTATTATCTTGGGTTGTTGATGAACGAGGGTTATAGGCGTACTATCATGATGATAAATATTATAAACATGATTTTATAATAAATCGATGATTAGTTATTATGGATTAAAAGGAATGGTTTCTTGTGTTATTATAAATTGATTTTTATGATTATAAGCATAATATTATTATGAATTGGTGTTTTGTTGTTAATGTGTTTTCATGACGAAAGATATTATTTTACGATGATTATTTGATGAACATGAAATGACTGGTGATGTCTTGATGTTTTGAGATAGCTAATGAGATGGGATTTCGGTGTATTTTCACAATGAAATTATATGATTATTTGATGTTTGAACTGTTAGATATGAAATGAATGATGCGCATTTGACTTCTCGATGAATATTTACGGTGTAACGCATCATTGCATTTCATGACATTCACGATGGGGCTTCGGCCTATTTTGTAGCTTCAATCCCATTGTATGGATTGAAGTGTTTCGATGATTACGGTGTGCTCCCTTGTGGAGGGTTGATGGTCATGTATCCATCTCACGATGAAAATGGTACTACATGCATATTGCATATCAGGATGTTAGAATTGCATATTCTGGATGAATTTCATGACTGTGTGGGTGTTGATTGATTTCTGTAAACACCCCAAATTTGCCCTCACTCATTTCACCATGGCTTGTGGTTCTTTTCGTTAGCATAAGTTCAATCATACCATCTCATATTGCATTTTTGCTTCACTGCATTGATTCAAAGTCATCTGCATCTAGGGTTGTGATCTAAGTGATCCAAGTGCCATCTAAGCCACCCCAAAGGTCATCAATCATCTCAAGAGGTTCCATGAATGTTCAAGCATCATATTATATCCTCCCAAGGTCAAGGAAGTCAAAGAATCACAAGAACTGAGAAAGGCATGGAAGCAGGGCCAAGCTTAACTGCACATATGACCTAAAATTAGGGTTTTGGTTTCAGAGGCCATAAATCCAAAGTTTTTGGTCATTCTTGTTTCTATTGGTCTCTATATGATATTAGGATCATTCATACCAATTTTCATGAAGAAATTCAATGGGGAAGGCATTTGATCACAAGATGACTTCTTGAGCAAGTCAGTGCAAAATCAGGGCATCTGAGGCCCCCAATTGCCCAACCAAAGGGTCTTCTCCATCATTTTGAATTTGTATGATCTTTATTTGATCTTAGAAGATGTTAGAAGTTCACAAAATTGAAGAATTTCAAGCCATTTGCAAAGTTGCCATTTTGGGAAAGTGACTTGTAATGAAAACTTGCCATTTTGGGAAAGTTTTTCAACCTCCTCTTTTTGATCCAAAAATGCTTCAAATGAAAAATATTTGGTCATGAAAGTTGTAGATTGGATCCCCCCATTTTCAAAAAGTACAGGAACTCATTCTAATTCATTTTATAACAAAAGTTATGGCTTGTCAAAGTTGGGAAAAATCACATAAATTTCACTTTTACACCAAAGAGGGAAACTTGCAAATTCTCATGCCAAGCATTTCTATGACTTCAAATGGACTTCTACACATCATAACATCATAACACATTGCCTAAAACTCAGAATTGGCCCAAGAATTTCCAAGTTTCATGACTTGTGCATGAAGAAATCAAGAAAGGGCCAAACTTAATGAAAATTGCAAAAACCCCCATAAGCTTCAATCCACTTGCTGGTTTGCCTCAATCTCATTTCCATGGTCATCCTTGAATCAAGCTGCAGTAGACATGCCTTTGTCCTAGGCCTGAAACAGCCCATACCTCAAAGGACACGTAGCCTTGACTTTTTGCAAAACAAGCCATACCATCACCTTGCCCTGAAACCCTTCATATCAAAAACACGATTTCCCTCCCTCATTGAACTGAACTGTATCAAACTCACAAATCAGTCTCAAAACACTCCAACCAAGCATCAAAGCTTCTTCAGGGAGTTCATTGGAGGCATTTGGAAGCAGGAAGGAAGCCTGAAAACTCTGGGGTTGAAAGCTTCATCTCAGGTAGCCTTGTGAAATCATTTTTCCAGAACCTTTATTTTAAGTTCTTAATTGGTTGTGTTTGATCCCCTGAGTGTAATGAACTTGAAATTATTGAAAATGATGGAGAGATGAGGGTGTATTGCTTGTCTGAAAGTTTTGCATATTTTGTTCTTGGCTTCGAATCATGTTTATGGCTGGAAATAAATTCCATTTGAGGATGGATTTAGGTTTAGGGGAGTGAGAGGAACAAATATGGAGCTTTAAGCTCCAGAAATGACTCAGGGAGGAAGTTGAGATTTTTCAAGGAGGGATGTCACCGGAGAAGACGACCGGAGTTCTTCTCCGGTGACCTGAGAGTCATTAATGTTAATTAGGGTTTAGTGGTAAGTTTGAACCTGGAGCGTACGATCTGGCTTCCCGCGCGTGAACCAATGGACCAGATTGCTCATTAAGCCCTAATTCTATATTAATCAGGATTAATTAATTATTTAATTGAGATTTATTCAGTTTGAATTACAGCCACTAGATCACGCGCGTAGTCAACTCCCGCGTCTCAGCTTTGAATCTTGGCCCTCAGATTAGCATACTTCCCATTTAAATCAATTTAAATTTCATTTTAATCCCATTTTCATTGTCATTTAATTTAAAATACTTAGAAAAATTATAAAAATATTTCCTTCTGCATTTTTATTTCAAATATTTTTCCCCACCCAAAAACAATTTTTATTTTATTTTTTGCATAAAAAAATTATTTTTAAATCATTTAAATGTTTATTTTTAATTAGTTAATGGAAATTAATTAATTAAAAATGCATTTAGGTATCTAAAAATTCCAAAAAAATTCACATTGCATTTTGATACATTTAGAAACATTATCAAACTCTCCAAACAAATTTCCTTTTGGTTCTTGACCTATTTTGACATTTTTCTTTGGAATTAAAGTTCTTAAAAGGCAATATTTTTGTTCTAACTTAGAAAAATTCATTCTGCCTAACCATGAAGAGTTTGATGTTGGATCTTTTGGCATTGAATTCTTCATAGCATGTAGTTTCTAGGGTAAAATTGGTTTGAATTTATCTTTCTTTTTCAATTTGATGTGCATTTTTCCTTTTGAGGTGCCTTAAAACCCTAGCAAGCTTAAGAAAATCATAACTCCCATTAGGTTAAGAGTTAGGTCCCCTCCTTTGGGCAGTGAACTTATGTAGGGTTAGGGTACCTTTAATCCCATTTGCAATTTTTTATCTTGTCACTTGCTTCTGATTTTGGATTTTGCTTTGTGTCTTGTGCATAAACCCTAATATTTGCCTTCATTTGCATTCATCTCTCATTTGCTTGCATACATGAACTTGCCATGAGATTTTGTGCATCCACATGACATATAAGACATCTTAGGATACATTAGACTCATGTTTGATCATTTCCTCATTCATTTTCCATGTTATGCATCCATTGCATTTCATAAACTTTCATGAACTTTCATGGTTCAAAGCATGCTTCATTTGCATCCACATCCTTGTATGATCATCCACAACTCTTGACATATGTTTGCATCATCTATTAGCATCATTAACATCATGTTTATGCTTCTGACTTTGGTTTGCATCATTGCATTTCATCTCATTTTCATGTCATTTCATTTTCTTGTTGCTAACTTTTCAGGTGGTAAGTGTCTGAGAAGTGAATTTGCCTTCACTTCTCACAATATCTTCTCATCTCTCTTATGCATTCATTCCTGTATTTTACTTTTGTATTAGAGTGATCTTGCTCATTCATTCTCCCTCCCCTCTTTCTTTCTTCAAGCAACTTATCTTCTTAAGTGAAGTAAGTTGTCTTGCTTCTTCTGCTTCTTTCTCCTTTCATCTGCTTCTTCCTTGGTGGCTTTTCTCTTGAAGATCTCTTGCAAGCCTCATAAACCCTAGGAATAACCAAGCATGATCACAATCAGGGTTTGATTAGTCCCCCCATTAATTTTACCTTTGTGTCATCTTTGAGTCTTCTCTTCTCATCTCATAATCAAGGACTAAACCTTAAAGGTTTTAAGGCTTTGTGATTAAGCTTATGCCTGCATCCTTCTATTAGGATGGAGTGTATAACTTTAATCCTAAGTGTTAAACCCTTAATGTGTTTAAATCCTTTAATCAATCCACTTAATAATCACTAATAAATCAAGCTTGTAACTTGGGCCTTGCATTAGGGTTCTAATTCTTCCTTAACTGGTTAAGAAGGACTAACCCTAGTGTTAATGGACAAGTCCCCCTCAAGTTGTCTTACAAACCATAAAATTCATTTCTTAATCTTACCATTAACTAAAATCCGCTTTAATAAAGGCTTTGTTTTGTCATGAGGTTAATCCCTAATCATGGATTAAGTTGAGGAGCCTTCCTCAGCTTAAATGCTCTCATCTATTATCCTTCTATTAGGATGGTGTAATGGGTCCATTAAATCTTTGATTATGGCTTAAACTCATTACTTAACACCAAACAAAAACTCCAAAAACATCTAAATAAATTCAAGTAGGTTAATGATCTTAATCCTACATCATGGTGATTAAGTGTGAGGTGTTTACTTCATACTTAAGGTATTCTCATTACCCCTAAATCAGAGGGAGGATGTGATGAGTTTACTAACCCTTGGTTTAGGCTTAAGCTCATTTTCTTATGACAAACTTCAAAAAAGCAATAAAAGATTGAAAACATCAAAAACAAACAATAATCGTCTCCTTTGGGATTCTTTTCTCATCTCATTCACTCACAAACGATAACTCGCTTCTTCCTTCTAATGCAAGACAGTTAGCACCTGATCCAGACAGGTCATACACTTGAGCATAGACAAGTAAGCAGTTCATCAGTCAATTTATCTTTCAGTCTCTTTGGGTCGAACTACGGTGTTCTGAATTCCTCATTGCACGAGAGGATACGTAGGCATAACTTAACAGTTATCGAACAAAAGTCTCTGTATATTCCCCCCTCCTTCCAGCATTATCCTTTAAGCCTCATAGTCTTGAGCTTCACATTCTTTCCTTACACTGACACTTCTCTTATACACTTCACATTTCTTTTACACTGACACTTGCATTCTTTCCAGCTTTGATACACAGATTGCACTGACACTACCCCTTTTAAACACAAATATTTTAAGCGTGGATCCCGTCAAGTACGACGGACAATCTGGGTGCTAATACCTTCCCAGGTTGTAACCAACCCCCTTTCTCAGTTTCTCTGGTTCGCAACCGTCTTATCCATATCTTTCTAGGTCTATGCAGCATTACCTTTCCTTCGGGATAAAAATGCCTAGCTGGCGACTCTACTCTTTTCTTTTGAGTTCACCCATGTGTGTTCTCTCTCTTTCTCCGACCGTTCGCGTCTGTACCCCTCTTGGCCCCGTGTCATCAGGTGGGAGCGACAACTTGGCGACTCTGCTGGGGACCCTTATATTGTAACCAGGGCTTCTGGTTCTTTTTGTGGGTTCCTCCTAGCGCTTGTTTGATTTGTGTTTACTGGGGTGTTATGTGCTATATGTGTTTATGTATTTATTCCATTGCTTTATGTACAGTCTTGTTTATTGCTTTCTTTACAGTTTTATACATCATACTTTCATACTGTCATTGCTGGATCTGGTTTCTGTTTTGGTGGGTGGGGTTTCATTCAGAGTTTAAGGTCCTATACCTGGGACCTGAGTGACACCTAGGCTATAGTGGTTCATGTTCTTTCCCATTCCATTTCGGTTTGGTGCGGGAATATGAAACACGGTTCAGATGTGGGTTTCTTCTTGAGAACTCTGTGCTACAGATTTCCTGTAGTGTTAGGGCTATCTGGGAAGCCTGCTAAGTCTGGATGACCTTTATTATGACCTTCAGAAGCTGAGGTGAACTAGAGGTGGATCTTTTATGGTTATTGTAAACACTGTACCTCCGGGTTAGAAGTATTTACACTTCTCATAACTGATCCAAGTCAGAGGATCCTTGTTTTAGAACACTACATGTGAGGGGGTTGGGTTGTTTACAGGTTTGCAGGTACCCTTGGCCACATCATACCCTGTTACTATATTATTTAAGAGTGCTCCACTTTGGACAGTTCTTGTGATTAACCCTGGACATGTGACTCTTTATTTGAGTCCCCCACCTTGGTTACTGGATTTCTAAACCTCCATCGGGACTTCTTGAACATACATGGGCCTTATATCAAGACAGATAATTAGATCCAGCTTGATCACAAACCCATGCATATCATTTGCATATATCATCATTGCATCATTTGACATTTATTTATTTGTTTTTCAGGGTATCCATTTCACTGCATCTTGGTTTTGGATTTGACCCCTTCTTCTGCATAGACCTCTGCTTTAGTTGTCTTCATCTGTTATCTGCTTCAGCTATCTTCATCATCACCAGCATCAGCCTGTCAGTGGCTCATTACCAGCATCAGTCTGTGATCTTCATCAGTACCAGTCTTCAACTTCTTCAGTAGCACTCATGACTACTCCCAGGAAGAGCAACATATCCTACCATTTCTTTGAGCCTATGTTGACTGGTATCAGGCAGGTCCAGTCACTTATCACACCTGACCACATCCCATTATTTAGAGAGCATTATGGAGGTATCCTGGATATGGTTATGGACCTTGACCCTTCTCAGAGAAGCATGATCCACACATGCTTACAATTTTATGACCCTCCCTTGAGATGTTTCACCTTTCCAGACTTTCAGCTAGGGCCTCTGCTGGAAGAGTTTTCTTCATTAATTGGAGTACCTGTAAGGGGTGGAATCCCCTTCAACCCAGAAATGCCAGCTCCCAGCAATGGAGAAGTGGCTAAAGCACTGTACTTGGAGCCTGCTTTGATTGAGCAAAATATGACAACAAAAGCTGGGATCCCTGGTTTGCACTTGGACTTCTTGATTTCTCAGGCCATCCCGAAAGCCTCATTGGGAGAGTGGAGGGCAGTCTGTGCACTTTTAGCCCTCAGTATATATGGGGCTATATTGTTTGCAGATGAGCCCAAATTTGTCAGCAAGAATGCCATCCATCTGTTTCTTCTGAAGAACCCAGTACCCACATTACTGGGAGATTTCTATTATTCCATTCATCAGAGGAATGAGAAACAAAGGGGGAAGTTGGTGAGATGTTGTGCTCCTTTGTTTTACACCTGGCTGCTCAGACACCTGCCTAAGTCAGATGCCTTCCTGAATCCCCACCAACAAAAGAATTGGGCCAAGAGCCTCATTGCTTTGACTTCAGATGATATTAGATGGTGCACCCAGAGCTCCAAGGGCAAGGACATTATCACCAGCTGTGGACAGTACCCAAATGTGCCTCTGATAGGAGTAAAGGGTTGCATCAACTACAATCCTTTGATGTTTAAGAGACAACTGGGCTATGCTTTGGTTCACCCTCCTAGAGTGCAAGATCTAGCTGAGACCCTGTATTGTGAAGTGAAACCTAATTCAGCTGTTGTCAGGCAAGCATCCTGGGCTTGGGACAACATTCAGGCAAAAGGGATGGCTATTCTTGGAAGGTGTAATAATGTCGCTTCAGCTCAGTATTATGACTGGTCCCGTACTAGAGCTCAGATTACTGGAATGCCCTTCACCTTGGAGGACATACCTGGACCCTCAACAGTACAACCTGCAGCAACTGTCAGCCTAGAAGAATTTGAGAAGCTGAAGGAAAGGAATGAGAACCTATCTCAAGCCTTGAAGAAGACCCTTTGGGAAAGGAGTGATGGTCGTCTGGACATTGAGAGATTGGAAAAGCTCAGGGTGGAGCATCTCACCAAAATTGAGAAGACAGAGGACTACATCAGGAAAGCAAGAGCTGGGGAACAAATATTGAAGAATGCCTGTAAAGAAGCCAAGATTCAGAAGGCTAGGACTGAGCTCTATCTGCAAGAAAGTCAGGCTAGGTGGGTCAGGATCACCGAAGCCCGTACACAAGAGGACCAAAGGACTCAAGCTAAGATTGAACAGCTAGAGGCCAATGAGAGGAAGCAGCAGGAAGCTTTGCTGGCAGCCCAGAAGGAGATTTCAGAGTTGAAGCTCAGAGCAGGATTGAAGAGATCAAAGGACCAGGACATGCATAAGAAGCTGACCACTGCCATTGCTACTAGGAACCTCCTCATTAGGACCATTACAGAGCACCCAGCTGGTCCAGTGACTGAGGCACTCCTGAAGGAGGTCAGAGAGGATGAGTTTGGACTGGATGTTTAATTCTTTGTTTGTTGTTATTTCCATTTGATGTACTTTTCTTCTTTTGTTGTATTTTGACCCTTCAGGGGCATGTGTTGTAAAACAAACTATGTATTGTTCACCATTTGTAATATATTTCAGTTTGTTCTCATTTGGGTTCTCTCAACAACATCAAGCATCTTCCTCGAGGTCTGGAAAGGTCAAAACCAAGAACCAAACCGGATACCTTGGAAAACAAATAAGCATATTGCATTGCATACTAACTTTTGTTTTGTTTTGTAGGTTTTGTTATTATCTTTTGTTTCTAACTTTTTTGTGATCTCAGGAAACATTGCTCGTCGCCGAGTGTTCCCTGTCAACCGCGCGCACCGGTACCCAACTCGCAACAACCTTCCCAGTATTCAAATGGAACAAGTACAGCAGGATCTAACTGAGGTCAGAAATCAGATGGCTAATGAAAGAGTGGAGATGAGAAATCAAATGACTCAATTCATGGCTGTAATGACTGGCTTGGCCCAGAGTCAAGAAAGGTTAAGGGAACTGGTGGAAAGACAAACTCTCGAGGAACCTCATCTTGGAACTGGAGGAACTAGTAACAATGAGCGGGGCCAGCCTCGTATTAACCCACCAGTATTTGGACCTCATCTGGATCCGGAAGCCAACATCCCGAGAAATGTACAAGGTAATACTGTTGGGGGGAGAATCTTGCAAGAGGATCCCCAAGAAGAGCAGTTTACTGTTATGGGAGCTGGAGATGAAGTCTATGACCGGAGATTGGATGAAATTGCTGAGAAGTTGAGATCTTTGGAGTCTCAGAATTCCTTAGGCTTTGATGTGATGGATATGGGACTAGTGGATGGGGTGAGAATTCCCCACAAATTCAAACCCCCGTGCTTTGAGAAATACAATGGAACCTCTTGTCCACGAACTCACCTGCAGTATTTCCTGGGAAGACTTAAAGCGTATACTATGGATGAAAAGTTGTGGATGTTCTACTTTGAAGACAGTCTGACCGGGGCTTCAAGAGAGTGGTATTCACACTTGACCAGAGCTACCATTAGATGCTGGAAGGACTTAGCTGAAGCCTTCATCCGGCAATATCAATACAATCTGGACATGGCTCCTAACAAGACCCTCCTAATGGGAATGTCTCAATCTTCTAGAGAAAGCTTCAGGGAATATGCCCAAAGGTGGAGACAGCTTGCTGCTACTGTCCAACCACCCATGTCAGAGAGGGAAATGGATGACATGTTCATGAATACTTTGCAAGGAACCTATATTGATAGATTGGCTGCCTTCTCCTCTACCAGCTTTGCTGATGTCGTCATAGCTGGTGAAAGGATTGAAAGTCTATTAAATATGGGCAAGATTTCCGACAGTGGTGCAAGTTCATCCAGTAATCCCAGGAAGCCTTTTGTAGGACCCCGAAGAGCCGGTGAGACCAATTCCATTCATACAAGCAGGGGCAGACCTCAATATGTACACCGGTCAGTAGCAGCAGTTACCATTCCAGCTCCGATTCCTCAACAATCAGCATATCCTCAACAACAACAACCACAATATCAACAACAAGTTCATTATTCGCAACAGAGAACCTACAATAACAGCAACAACAACCAACAACAGCGTCCTTTCCAACAAAGACCATCGCAGGCAAACAGGGTGATTGACCCAAACCCAATGTCGTATACTGCACTCCTTCCACAACTCCTAAAGCTCAACCTGGTTGAGTTAAGGACATTGGCACCTCCAGATCCCTCCAGTATGCCAAAGAACTATGACGCCAATGCCAGGTGTGCATTCCACTCAAACGCACCGGGGCATAACACTGAGAAATGTAGGGCCTTACAAATGAAAGTCCAAGACCTGGTGGACTCAAAAGCTCTCAACTTTGCACCTCCTCCAAATGTCACAAGGAATCCAATGCCTAGTCACAGTGGGCCTAGGATTAATGCTATTGAGGAAGGAAAACCATCCACCTTGATCACCAGTGTTGCACAAATTCGAACACCTTTGGTTGAAATTAAAGCTCAACTTTTAGAATGCCAAGTGTTCCCCGGGTGTGAGCTCGGCTGTGGGTTTTGCAATATTGCAGTCAATGGGTGTGAAGGGCTGAGAAGCTGAATAGATGGTCTTATTAAGGATGGTATCCTTCAGATTTCAACAACGGCGCCTACAAATCCAGCAATTCCTTCAACAACAATTCCAGATACTCCTACAACGTCAGCAACCATTGTTCCAACGGATTCCACTACAACTCCAACAACTGCTCAATCAATCACTTCAGTGAATACAAGTTCGGTCATCATTCCTGCTACAACTTCAACACCCATTCAGTCAATAGAATCTTTTACAACGCCAGCAAAAATTAATGAAGATGTTTCAAAAGTTACAATCTACTATGACCCATCAAATGTTCCTCCCATCAGCAGTTTCCAACAACAAACCGTGGCACCTCCTGCCAGATCACCAGTCACAATTTACTATGATCCGCACACCATTACAGTACCTTCCTCTGCAGCAATCAGTCCGGTCACCATTACGGTGCCTGGACCAGTTCCTTATGAAAGCAGTAATGCCATACCTTGGCATTATGGCTCTGATCTCTACTGCAACGGGGAGAAAATCACTCTGGATTCATCGACCTCTTCTCCACAGATTGATAATGTTGGGGGAGGCGGAGGCTTCACCAGAAGCGGACGCCTTTTTGCCTCACAAACACAAAGACCTAATATTGAAGCAGAAGTTGCTGCCAAAGCAAAAGGAAAGAGTCTGGTATCTGAAGAGCCAACTACCAAAGACACTCAGAAGACATCTTTTGAACAAGATGTAGACGAGTTCATGAGAATCATAAAAAGGAGTGATTACAAGGTGGTGGACCAGCTTCACCAAACACCCTCCAAAATCTCCATATTATCACTGTTGATGTGTTCCGAAGCTCATAGGAACGCATTGTTGAAAGTCCTGCACGCAGCATACGTGCCGGAGGAGATTACTGTTAATCAGCTAGAAACTATGGTCGCAAATGTCAACACCAGTCATGGACTGGGCTTTACCAATGCTGACTTAACAACAGAGGGACGCAACCATAACAAGGCTTTGCATATCACCTTGGAATGCAAGGGTGTTGTTCTCTCTCATGTAATGGTGGACACTGGGTCATCGCTCAATGTTCTACCAAAGAAAGCCTTAGTGAAGCTGGAGTATGATGGCTTGGCATTGCGTCCGAGTAATTTGGTGGTGAGAGCATTTGATGGCTCTAAAAGATCAGTGCTTGGGGAGATTGATCTGCCTGTGATGATTGGCCCGCAGACCTTCAAAACTACCTTCTTTGTGATGGACATACAGCCGGCCTACAGCTGTCTATTGGGTAGACCCTAGATCCACGCCGTTGGCGCTGTTACGTCTACCCTTCACCAGAAGTTAAAATTCGAGTGGGAAGTCCAAATCATCACCATCTGTGGGGAGGAGGACATCTTTGTTAGCCAGCTGGCTACGTATAAGTACATAGAAATGGATGGGGAGATCCATGAGACCATGAGTCAAGGGTTTGAGGCCCTTAATATTAATGAAGCATCTGTTGTACTGGGAACTTCCATCACATCATATCAGCAAGCCCGGAAGGTTGTTGAGGAAGGTACCGCCCAAGGCTGGGGCAAGCTGCTGCCCGTGGAAAAGAAAGAAGACCGATTTGGGTTGGGTTACAGACCAACTCAACAAGATCAATCAGAGGCTGCAATGAAGCCCAAGTTTATTAGTGGGGGGATGCTCACCCCGGATGCTATGAATAGCTTGGAAGACGAGTCAGAAGACGAGCGCAACCTGGAAAGCTGGATACGTCCAAGGATCCCGGGGAGCCATGTCTCAAACTGGTCTTCCCAGGAAATTATAAGAGTTACTCCTGCAGAGTAATTATTATTTCCTGTATTTTAAAGCATGCATCAAGTCTTGCATCTTGCCCAAGATGTCAAGACTCATTTTGTAATCGGGCCATCTTGTATTTTGTGCAAAGATCAATTAATGAATATCAGGACATCTTTTGCAAATGAGTCTTTTCTTTTCCGCTCACTGTTTTTCATTTTTCACTTTTTGTACAAAAATAAAATGGCAATGTTTTTCAGAATAAATAACTTCATTTTCACTTTTTCTAAATAAGATAAAATTGATCACTAAAATAAACCAATCTAAACCCTTGCAGAAAGTGCCCTTCAGACTGCACCGACAACAACACTGCTATGACTTCGTATGACTTTGACAATCCGATCAATCAAGTTGATGAAGGGGTTGAAGAAGATTATGAGCTACCTGAAGAGCTAGCCAGGTTGTTAAGACAAGAGGAGAAGGTTATCACTCCTCATCAGGAGGAAGTTGAAACGGTTAATCTTGGTACGGAAGAAGACCTGAAAGAAGTTAAAATCGGGGCCTGTTTGCAAGATTCGGTAAAAGAGCAACTTATTGACATGCTTCGGGAGTATGTGGATGTTTTTGCTTGGTCTTATCAGGATATGCCAGGGTTAGACACCGACATTGTCATGCACAAGCTGCCCCTGAAAGAAGACTGTCCGCCAGTAAAACAGAAGTTGCGCCGTACTCGCCCAGATATGGCAATGAAGATAAAATAAGAGGTACAAAAGCAGTGGGACGCCGGTTTCCTTGCTGTGACTAGCTATCCGCCGTGGGTCGCTAATATTGTACCTGTACCTATGAAAGATGGCAAGGTGAGAATGTGTGTGGATTACCGAGATCTGAACAGAGCCAGCCCGAAAGACGATTTCCCTTTACCTCACATTGATGTATTGGTGGATAATACGGCTCAGTTCTCGGTGTTCTCCTTCATGGATGGATTTTCAGGATATAATCAGATCAAGATGTCACCTGAAGACATGGAGAAGACAACTTTCATCACACCTTGGGGCACATTTTGTTACAAGGTAATGCCATTCGGACTGAAGAATGCTGGTGCCACTTATCAACGGGCTATGGTAACATTATTCCATGACATGATCCACAAAGAAATTGAATGTTATGTGGATGGCATGATTGCCAAGTCCCTCACAGAAGAAGACCACCTGGTAAATCTGTTGAAGTTATTCAAGCGTTTGAGGAAGTACCAGCTGAAGTTAAACCCCAACAAATGTACATTCGGGGTACGATCCAGTAAGCTGCTGGGATTTATTGTGAGTGAGAAAGGGATTGAAGTTGACCCTGATAAAGTTAAAGTCATTCAAGAAATGCCTGCACCGAAGTCAGAAAAAGAAGTTCGGGGGTTTCTAGGTAGATTGAACTACATTTCACGGTTCATATCTCACCTTACAGCGACCTGTGAGCCTTTGTTCAAGCTGTTAAGAAAAGAACAAACGATCAGGTGGAACGAAGACTGCTAGAGGGCTTTTTTACAAAATTAAGGAATACTTACAAGATCCTCTAATCCTTATGCCTCCAGTTGAAGGAAGACCTCTAATCATGTACTTGACAGTATTAGAAGAGTCAATGGGGTGTGTGCTGGGCCAGCATGACGAGTCTGGTCGAAAAGAGTATGCAATATACTACCTAAGCAAAAAGTTTACCGACTGTGAACAACGTTATTCATTGCTCGAGAAAACTTGTTGTGCTTTAGCGTGGGCTGCTCGCCGACTAAGGCAGTATATGCTGACCCACACTACCTTATTGATCTCCAAAATGGACCCAGTTAAGTACATTTTTGAGAAGCCAGCACTTACCGGACGGGTTGCAAGATGGCAAATGATCCTCACAGAATACGACATTCAGTACACATCTCAAAAGGCCATCAAAGGAAGTGTATTGTCTGATTATCTCGCTGAGCAACCCATTGATGATTACCAGCCTATGAGATTTGACTTCCTTGATGAAGTCATCATGTTCATAAAAGCGAAAGATCATGAAGAGCCTATTCACACTGAAGGGCCTGACCCGGAAGAAGAATGGACTATGATGTTTGACGGGGCTGTTAATATGAATGGTCGTGGTGTTGGTGCAGTACTCATTACACCTAAGGGAGTTCACATGCCTTTCTCGGAAAAACTCACCTTTAACTGCACTAACAACGAAGCTGAATACGAAGCTTGTATTATGGGTCTTGAGGAAGCCATTGACCTCAGGATCAAGACTTTGACTGTGTTCGGAGATTCAGCTCTGGTAATTAATCAAACCAACGGCAAATGGTACACCCACCAAGACCATCTGATAGCTTATCGGGATTATACAAGGAGGTTATTGACTTTCTTCACAACGGTCAAGCTTGAGTATATCCCTCGAGACGAGAATCAGTTTGCAGATGCTCTGGCTACCATTTCATCCATGATCAAAGTTCAAGCTGCCAACTTTGTACCTCGAATATCAGTATCCAGACTTGACAGACCAGCATACGTGTTCTCGGCAGATGTTGTTAAAGATGATAAGCCTTGGTTCCAAGACATTAAGTGCTTCTTGGAGGATCAAACATACCCACCTGGGGCATCTTCCAATGATAAGAAGACGTTAAGAAGGCTGGATGGCAGTTTCTTCCTGAATGCTGATGGTTCCCTATACAAGAGAAACTTTGATATGGTACTTCTCAGATGTGTTGATAGGGCAGAGGCAGACTTGTTGATACACGAAGTGCACGAAGGACCCTTTGGTACCCATGCTGGAGGGCATGCTATGGCTAAAAAGTTGCTAAGATCAGGCTATTACTGGATCACAATGGATGCAGACTGTTGTGCCTATGCCAGAAAATGCCATAAATGCCAGATTTATGCGGATAAAGTGCATGTGCCTCCCAATCCTTTGAATGTGATGTCTTCACCCTGGCCCTTTGCCATGTGGGGCATTGATATGATTGGAAAGATCGAGCCGACTTCTTCAAATGGCCACAGATTCATCCTGGTTGCCATTGACTATTTTACCAAGTGGGTTGAAGCAGCTTCCTATGCAAATGTCACCAGGCAAGTAGTAGCCCGATTCCTGAAGAGAGACATCATCTGTCGGTATGGAGTGCCCGAGCGAATCATTACTGATAATGGTTCCAACTTGAACAACAAAATGATGGCAGAACTATGCCGGGACTTCAAGATCCAACACCACAATTCTTCTCCTTACAGGTCAAAGATGAACGGCGTTGTTGAGGCAGCTAACAAGAATATCAAGAAGATTGTGCAAAAGATGGTAGTTACCTATAAAGACTGGCATGAAATGCTACCATTTGCCTTGCATGGGTACCGTACATCAATCAGAACATCCATTGGGGCAACGTCGTATCAGCTTGTGTATGGTATGGAAGCAGTCCTACCGGTCGAAGTTGAGTTACCATCTTTACGGGTATTGATGGATGTCAAGTTGAACGAAGCAGAATGGGTCCGATCCCGATACGAACAACTGAATCTGATTGAAGAAAAGAGATTAGCTGCGATCTGTCATAGGCAGTTATATCAGAAGAGAATGAAGAAAGCCTTCGATCAGAAAGTCAGGCTTCGAGAGTACCAAGTAAGAGATCTTGTGCTGAAAAGACTCCTCCCTCCTCATACAGACCACAGGGGCAAGTGGACTCCGAATTACGATGGTCCATTCATAGTAAAGAAAGTTTTCTCTGGTGGAGCACTGATGCTTAGTACTATGGATGGTGAAGACTTCCTGTCCCCTGTGAATTCAGATGCAGTTAAAAAATACTTCGCATAAAATGACCCGCTGGACATAAAAACAGAATGTAAGTCCAGGCAAAAATAGGGCATCCCGGCGAGTCAAAAAACAGAATAAAAGACTCGGGCAAAAATAAGGGAAAATAAATAAAAAATGTACACCCGCTGAGTTGAAAAGCCGCATTGGACAACTCAGGCAAAAATGGGTATCCCGGTGGATTGAAAACCCGAAAGGGCGATCCACGCAAAATAAGGGGATAAGCGAACAACTGCATTCTAAATTCATCTGTATCACTTACAACATGGCAAGCGTCGAAAGTTTCAAGCATCGGTCAGAATCAGCCTTCTTCAAAAGCAAGATGAGAAGAACGTCAATGTCATACGAGTCATAGCAAAAGGGAAGCTCACTGAAGCGTCGTCAACATTGCCAACATCTTTTTGTTTCTCAATTTTGTAACAATTTCCTCATTTCAGGGGATCTGTTTCTTTAACTGTATTTGCCAATTCAGGGCATGCAAATTAATAAAATCAGATTTTCAGTCACGTTTCGTCTCGTACGTTCTATTTTCATTTGAGAAAATGTCTGATGTCCTTAATATGATGGTTGCATAAATACATATGCGTTTTTCTAATCACATGCTTGCAGGAAATATATTACTTACTCCTGGGAGAGTCTAAATTCCTATGATGGAATCCAGTAAGGGATACCTCGGGATACTTGTACATTTCTTTGTCATGACAGGATTGTAGGCAGTCAAAGCGCAACATGGGGCATGGAAGCTTCTCCCCAGCAAGCTGCCAAATCTACTCAGCACATCTAAGCACCAGAGATGCTTTATCCCCAGCTGAGTTGCCAGTCATCATTCCTCCTCAGCCAAGTGTCAGACAGGGAACTATCTCCCTGCAGAGTTTCAGCCTTTATCCAGAAGAGCAATGTCTGAAGATTGCGCAACAAAGTGACGAAAGCTTCCGCTTCCCCAGCTGGGCTCCTCATTATTAAGATAGGCCTATCAGTGACCTATTTCCCCGAGCAAAGTCATATCAGATCTACCAGTGATCTCATCCCCAGCTGGGATATCCACTTCAAGCAGATCAGCCAGAGATCTCCACAGCAACGGGATCCGAATCCCGGATCGGTATCTTTGCATAATCATAGCATTCGCATCATATTTTCCCCCAAAGCGTAGCATTCCGTCTAATACGGAGCATTACGGCAAAAATCAAACATATTGCATAATCATAAGCCGTGTTCTGAATCAAATAGCTGTGTATACCAACTCTCCGTTTGCAAATACTCCTTGAATTCCCCGGCAGAAAGCCAAAGCATCCTCTATGCACTCACAAATACAGATACATGTTCCTTTTGGCACTCGTCTGTGTCATCATTCCCCAGTAAGGTCGCCTGAACTTCCTCTGCAGACAGATACATATGTATACACTTCCCTGACACTCGTCTGTGTCACCATTCCCCAGCATAGTTGCTTAAACACTTTGTAAACCAAATACTTGTTTATAATACACTTCTTCCGACACCCGTCCGTGTCGTGCTTTTCACAGCAAGTTGGACACTCGTCTATATCTCACTCATCACTTGTTACTCATACAGATACTCGTCCGTATCTTGTATACCACCTAAATCCCCTCAGAGTCAACACTCGTCCATTGTTCTTTGTTAACCAGTTGGTACTCGTCCGTATCTTGTATACCACCTAAATCCCCTCAGAGTCTGAACATGCGTCAGCATTTGTTTCTACTGATACTCGTCTGTATCATAGTCTTAAGGATGCTCGTCCGCATCTTTAATCTATACACCGTGTCAGACACTTATGTCTTTGCCTCCTTGAAATTAGACACTCGTCTGTGTCTACCATTCCCCAGAAGAATTCCCGGAAAATCTTGATAAACTATTTCCTTTCTATCTGACATTCATCCTATGTCATGATATTTCCGGCAACCGTACCCTGCCAGGTGATCGTCCTTCACCTTTTGATGATCGTCCTTCATCATCCCCCAGCGGAGTTTCCATTATTGGAACCCCTTTTCCTATCCGAAATTCGTCCTATGTCATGATATTTTTAGCAGCCGTCCCCTGCCAGGTGATCGTCCTTCACCTTTCTGATGATTGTCCTTCATCATTTTATCTGATGGTCGTCCCCATCGTTGATCTTGTTATATGACATTCGTCCTATGTCATGATAAACCCCGAGAGCAGTCGTACCCTGCCATGTGATTGTCCTTCACCTCTTGATGATCTTCCTTCATCATGCCTATCCGATGGCCGTCCCCATCGTCGATCCTTTTTACCCGACATTCGTCCTATGTCGTGGTACTTTCGGCAGCCGTACCCTGCCAGGTGATCATCCTTCACCTTGGATGACCGTCCCTCATCCTTATCCCCAACAGAGCAGTCGTCCCCTGCTAGGTGATCATCCTTCACCTCTGATGACCGTCCCTCATCATTTATTTCAATTAATCCGATGGCCGTCCCCATCATTTCCTTTATCTATAATCCCCAGAGAATCTTGTTACTTCACCTGATGGTCGTCCCCATCATGATCCCTCTATTTCCCCAGCATGTCGGCCGACCCCGTCATTGCTTTATCCCCATCAGTAGTCCTCTGCTCGGTGGTCATCCTCCGTCGCCCTCACCTTTATAATCATACTTTACTACCTCTTACAATCTATATCCCTTTTCTTTTTCATTCAGTGAGTGCAAATTTTGGATTGTCTTTGGTATTCAACCACAAGTTATCTTGTTTGCCTGTTAAGTCGTTGCTTACATCCTGCACAGCTAACTCATGTTTGAATAGGGGCAGTTGTAAACACCCCAAATTTTCCCTCACTCATTTCACCATGGCTTGTGGTTCTTTTCGTTAGCATAAGTTCAATCATACCATCTCATATTGCATTTTTGCTTCACTGCATTGATTCAAAGTCATCTGCATCTAGGGTTGTGATCTAAGTGATCCAAGTGCCATCTAAGCCACCCCAAAGGTCATCAATCATATCAAGTGGGTCCATGAATTTTCAAGCATCATATTATATCCTCCCAAGGTCAAGGAAGTCAAAGAATCACAAGAACTGAGAAAGGCATGGAAGCAGAGCCAAGCTTAACTGCACAGATGACCTAAAATTAGGGTTTTGGTTTCAGAGGCCATAACTCCAAAGTTTTTGGTCATTCTTGTTTCTATTGGTCTCTATATGATATGAGGATCATGCATACCAATTTTCATGAAGAAATTCAATGGGGAAGGCATCTGATCACAAGATGACTTCTTGAGCAAGTCAGTGCAAAATCAGGGCATCTGAGGCCCCCAATTGCCCAACCAAAGGGTCTTCTCCATCATTTTGAATGTGTATGATCTTTATTTGATCTTAGAAGATGTTAGAAGTTCACAAAATTGAAGAATTTCAAGCCATTTGCAAAGTTGCCATTTTGGGAAAGTGACTTGTAATGAAAACTTGCCATTTTGGGAAAGTTTTTCAACCTCCTCTTTTTGATCCAAAAATGCTTCAAATGAAAAATCTTTGGTCATGAAAGTTGTAGATTGGATCCCCCCATTTTCAAAAAGTACAAGAACTCATTCTAATTCATTTTATAACAAAATTTATGGCTTGTCAAAGTTGGGAAAAATCTCATAAATTTCACTTTTACACCAAAGAGGGAAACTTGCAAATTCTCATGCCAAGCATTTCTATGACTTCAAATGGACTTCTACACATCATAACATCATAACACATTGCCTAAAACTCAGAATTGGCCCAAGAATTTCCAAGTTTCATGACTTGTGCATGTAGAAATCAAGAAAGGGCCAAACTTAATGAAAATTGCAAAAAAACCCCATAAGCTTCAATCCACTTGCTGGTTTGCCTCAATCTCATTTCCATGGTCATCCTTGAATCAAGCTGCAGCAGACATGCCTTTGTCCTAGGCCTGAAACAGCCCATACCTCAAAGGACACATAGCCTTGACTTTTTGCAAAACAAGCCATACCAATCAGCATAGCCCACAACAACTCTCTGACCTATCACAGCTTGATATGTGGACAAAATGAAACTCAAAACACACAAGAAGCAAGCCTTAAACCACAGCATCACCATAGTTCAAAAAAACCTCCCTCTTTGCATTTTCATTCGAAACTGGTCACATAAGCCACAAACCTTAAAACAAACTTCATAGAACAACTCACCATGATCCACTGATCATTTCCCAACCATCACCTTGCCCTGAAACCCTTCATATCAAAAACACGATTTCCCTCCCTCATTGAACTGAACTGTATCAAACTCACAAATCATCCTCAAAACACTCCAACCAAGCATCAAAGCTTCTTCATGGAGTTCATTGGAGGCATTTGGAAGCAGGAAAGCAGCCTGAAAACTCTGGGGTTGAAAGCTTCATCTCAGGTAGCCTTGTGAAATCATTTTTCCAGAACCTTTATTTTAAGTTCTTAATTGGTTGTGTTTGATCCCCTGAGTGTAATGAACTTGAAATTATTGAAAATGATGGAGAGATGAGGGTGTATTGCTTGTCTGAAAGTTTTGCATATTTTGTTCTTGGCTTCGAATCATGTTTATGGCTGGAAATAAATTCCATTTGAGGATGGATTTAGGTTTAGGGGAGTGAGAGGAACAAATCTGGAGCTTTAGAGCTCCAGAAATGACCCAGGGAGGAAGTTGAGATTTTTCAAGGAGGGATGTCACCGGAGAAGACGACCGAAGTTCTTCTCCGGTGACCTGAGAGTCATTAATGTTAATTAGGGTTTAGTGGTAAGTTTGAACCTGGAGCATACGATCTGGCTTCCCGCGCGTGAACCAATGGACCAGATTGCTCATTAAGCCCTAATTCTATATTAATCAGGATTAATTAATTATTTAATTGAGATTTATTCAGTTTGAATCTCAGCTTTGAATCTTGGCCCTCAGATTAGCATACTTCCCATTTAAATCAATTTAAATTTCATTTTAATCCCATTTTCTTTGTCATTTAATTTAAAATACTTAGAAAAATTATAAAAATATTTCCTTCTGCATTTTTATTTCAAAGAGTTTTCCCCACCCAAAAACAATTTTTATTTTATTTTTTGCATAAAAAAATTATTTTTAAATCATTTAAATGTTTATTTTTAATTAGTTAATGGAAATTAATTAATTAAAAATGCATTTAGGTATCTAAAAATTCCAAAAAAATTCACATTGCATTTTGATACATTTAGAAACATTATCAAACTCTCCAAACAAATTTCTTTTTGGTTCTTGACCTATTTTGACATTTTTCTTTGGAATTAAAGTTCTTAAAAGGCAATATTTTTGTTCTAACTTAGAAAAATTCATTCTGCCTAACCATGAAGAGTTTGATGTTGGTTCTTTTGGCATTGCATTCTCCATAGCATGTAGTTTCTAGGATAAAATTGGTTTGAATTTATCTTTCATTTTCAATTTGATGTGCATTTTTCATTTTGAGGTGCCTTAAAACCCTAGCAAGCTTAAGAAAATCATAACTCCCATTAGGCTAAGAGTTAGGTCCCCTCCTTTGGGCAGTGAACTTATGTAGGGTTAGGGTACCTTTAATCCCATTTGCAATTTTTTATCTTGTCACTTGCTTCTGATTTTGGATTTTGCTTTGTGTCTTGTGCATAAACCCTAATATTTGCCTTCATTTGCATTCATCTCTCATTTGCTTGCATACATGAACTTGCCATGAGATTTTGTGCATCCACATGACATATAAGAAATCTTAGGATACATTAGACTCATGTTTGATCATTTCCTCATTCATTTGCCATGTTATGCATCCATTGCATTTCATAAACTTTCATGAACTTTCATGGTTCAAAGCATGCTTCATTTGCATCCACATCCTTGTATGATCATCCACAACTCTTGACATGTGTTTGCATCATCTCTTAGCATCATTAACATCATTTTTATGCTTCTGACTTTGGTTTGCATCATTGCATTTCATCTCATTTTCATGTCATTTCATTTTCTTGTTGCTAACTTTTCAGGTGGTAAGTGTCTGAGAAGTGAATTTTCCTTCACTTCTCACAATCTCTTCTCATCTCTCTTATGAATTCATTCCTGCATTTTAATTTTGTATTAGAGTGAGCTTGCTCATTCATGCTCCCTCCCCTCTTTCTTTCTTCAAGAAACTTATCTTCTTAAGTGAAGTAAGTTGTCTTGCTTCTTCTGCTTCTTTCTCCTTTCATCTGCTTCTTCCTTGGTGGCTTTTCTCTTGAAGATCTCTTGCAAGCCTCATAAACCCTAGGAATAACCAAGCATGATCACAATCAGGGTTTGATTAGTCCCCCCATTAGTTTTACCTTTGTGTCATCTTTGAGTCTTCTCTTCTCATCTCATAATCAAGGACTAAACCTTAAAGGTTTTAAGGCTTTGTGATTAAGCTTATGCCTGCATCCTTCTATTAGGATGGAGTGTATAAATATAATCCTAAGTGTTAAACCCTTAATGTGTTTTAAATCCTTTAATCAATCCACTTAATAATCACTAAGACATCAAGCTTGTAACTTGGGCCTTGCATTAGGGTTCTAATTCTTCCTTAACTGGTTAAGAAGGACTAACCCTAGTGTTAATGGACAAGTCCCCCTCAAGTTGTCTTACAAACCATAAAATTCATTTCTTAATCTTACCATTAACTAAAATCCGCTTTAATAAAGGCTTTGTTTTGTCATGAGGTTAATCCCTAATCATGGATTAAGTTGAGGAGCCTTCCTCAGCTTAAATGCTCTCATCTATTATCCTTCTATTAGGATGGTGTAATGGGTCCATTAAATCTTTGATTATGGCTTAAACTCATTACTTAACACCAAACAAAAACTCCAAAAACATCTAAATAAATTCAAGTAGGTTAATGATCTTAATCCTACATCATGGTGATTAAGTGTGAGGTGTTTACTTCATACTTAAGGTATTCTCATTACCCCTAAATCAGAGGGAGGATGTGATGAGTTTACTAACCCTTGGTTTAGGCTTAAGCTCATTTTCTTATAACAAACTTCAAAAAAGCAATAAAAGATTGAAAACATCAAAAACAAATAATAATCGTCTCCTTCGGGATTCTTTTCTCATCTCATTCACTCACAAACGAGAACTCGCTTCTTCTGTCTAATGCAAGACAGTTAGCACCTGAGCCAGACAGGTCATACACTTGAGCATAGACAAGTAAGCAGTTCATCAGTCAATTTATCTTTCAGTCTCTTTGGGTCGAACTACGGTGTTTTGACTTTCTCATTGCACGAGAGGATACGTAGGCATAACTTAACAGTTATCGAACAAAAGTCTCTGTATATTCCCCCCTCCTTCCAGCATTATTCTTTCCTTACACTTACACTTCTCTTATACACTTCACATTTCTTTTACACTGACACTTGCATTCTTTCCAGCTTTGATACACAGATTGCACTGACACTACCCCTTTTAAACACAAATCTTTTAAGCATGGATCCCGTCGAGTACGACGGACAATCTGGGTGCTAATACCTTCTCAGGTTGTAACCAACCCCCTTTCTCAGTTTCTCTGGTTCGCAACTGTCTTATCCATATCTTTCTAGGTCTATGCAGCATTACCTTTCCTTCGGGATAAAAATACCTAGCTGGCGACTCTACTCTTTTCTTTTGAGTTCACCCATGTGTGTTCTCTCTCTTTCGCCGACCGTTCGCGTCTGTACCCCTCTTGGCCCCGTGTCATCAGGTGGGAGCGACAATTTCATGATAGTGTTTTGGTTGATGCTGAATTTTGTAGTTGATGATGTCATGATATGTGTACTAATTTATTTATATTTCATATTCTTATATGTTTATGATATATTATGATTACTCACCCTGCCTTCTTGGAAATGTTGCCTCTTTTGTGGGTAACTTGTAGATGTCGAAGAATAGTCATGCAGTGCAATAGGAGTAATTCATGAGTCTCGGAGCATGCTTTAGTGTTCCTTAGGAGCGGTTCTGGTTTATGTGTCCTGCTCTGTGTCATGTAACACTGGGATGGGTTTCTTTTGTTAACTGTTTTCAGTATGTTGTTATCTGGATAATGTTTTCCATTTTATGATGTTAAATTCAGGATGGTGAAAATGATGTTTATAAAGTTTTGAATTAATGAAGTTAAATTCCGCTGTGAAATGATTTATGTTATTTTGATGTTGATTAACCCGTGTTACGGGACAGGACACTGTTGTGTTGATTTTTGAAGATATGTAATACCCTTTTGATGATTACTCTGATATTATTTCAATATTATGTTTTGGGGTAGAAGGGTGTTACATTAGTGGTATCAGAGCAGGTCGGTCCGGCCGGCCAATGTTGTCTAGTGTTGTTAATTCCTTAGTACGCGGCATGTGTGTGAACACTGTCGGTACTTGTTAGTTTCTAGTCGTTGTTGCAGGTGTTAGTTGGAATTAAGTGGGGGAGAAGCTTGACTCCCGGACTGTTGTTTGAACGTCGAAGTTGGTTCAAAGTTGATGTTGATTACAAGAGTGCAAGGTTGTTCTAGAGATGTTGTTGTGGATCAGCGAGAGCATGGATTCATGAATTTGTATCAGTCGGGTTGAGAAGTGTGTGGATTTATGGATGGTGATTGTTTATAAAAGAAGGATTTATTCAAAATAAAAAGACAAGATGATGAATTAAGTTGAAGGATCAAGTCGGTAGATTGCTATGCCTTGAGTGTAGTTGGATTCAAGTCGAGTAATTTTCGAAGTTGGATGTAGAACAAGATTTTTGGTAGAACTTAGAAGTAAGACGGAGAAAGGTGGAATTTATATCCTTCAATCTCAAAAAAAATTCTGGTTTTTGCAACCTTGGAACAGCTGTCACGAGAAGTGGCATAACTTTTTAACCGTGATTCGGATTGAAGCAGTTCTAGACTTTTTGGAAAGCTTACGAAATTCCTTACAGTTTGCATATAAGATTTTCGTTCAGGAGGTTTATGATGAGGGAGATAAGCGCATTTTAATAGTTGGGGCTGCTGCTGATTTTTGGGAAATTTTGCATACGGGAATTAATGACCAGTTCCATGGCAAGGAGGATAACTTTTTACTCGTAAGTCGGATTCGAGCGATTCTTGAAGTTCTGGAATCTGCACAAATTTCTCTTCATGTTAGAATATAATTTTGTGATTTGGAGGTCTGTATTGGAGAAGATAATTGCGTTCAAAGTGGGGCGTGTGTTGCAGGAAATTTTAGAAAGATGAAAATGATGGAAAAATAATAAGATGTTGGTATTAGAGGGAAGGCATAAGTATTCGGAGAGTGAATAAATATGTAATGAGAATGATTAAAGTGCTAATGTCAGATGGTAGTAATGTCGAGAGGAAGACGAATGTTTGAATTGTGCTGTTAAGGATTATAATTTGGATGAAGTCATGATTGGATGAGATAATTGTGTTCGAAGTTGAACGTCTATTGCTGAAAATTTGTAAAGATGAAATTGTTATTAAATAATAAAATGTGGGTATCGGAGAATGCATGGAAATTCGAATTATGTCGAATAAGGACGATTAAAGTGTTGATGTTAGATGATGGTAATATTGAGAAGAAGATGGATGTTTGATCAATGTTGTTAAGAATTTTAAGTTGGTTGAACATTGTATGTGGAGAAAACCGACTTGGATGGTACTTGTTGTAGTGAATAAAGTGTTAAGTGGGATATCGAGAGTCGTGTGGTACTATGAATGTACATAAGGGAATCGGTACTGAATTTTTGGAGGTTTTATGTCGTTGATGAAGTTGGAATTAAGGAGACTAAGGAGATGTTGGTAAGCCTAAGAGAGTTGACGGGGCATTATGTTTACGGACTCTGGGCACAAGTTGAAGTACGCTATTGGGTTGGGTAATGATGACTTATGTCACCGTTATGATTGCCGGATGTCTATTGACAAATTGAGGAACTGATCACCCTTAATCTATTGTTGATAGCAGACGTAATCATAATTGATGGATAGTTGTGTCATGCCAATTAGTATAGTATGTACATCGAATTAGTTGAAGTCAAGCCAAGTGCTTGAGTATTATTTGTTTTGTTGATGCAAGTTATCATATGAGAGTATTAGTTGGAATTTAAGAGGGAAGTATGAAATTGCGCTTGGATTGAAATGTTATAAGAAAATTCATAGTTGGACTCGGAATAATTGGAATTTTGTGTAATGATGAATTAAGTAGCTTGAGACTTGAAGTTCTCTTGAGATGAATAGAAAAGAAAGTAGGTGGAAATGTGAAATGGTGATTTGATAAAATGTCAGATTTAAGGTAGTTGCAAGTATTAGAAGTGAAATTTTAAGTTGGTTTATTAAACAACGGTTTTGGGTTGGAATAAGAGGAGTTGTTTGGTTGTGTCTATTCGGATAAGAATCTATAAAAGGTTGTGTCAGTATGAGTAAGAATCGAGTATTCGGTAAGTTGAATTAGTTGGAAGCGAAGGGTATGAGTTATCTAATGGAGATTCGTTGGACCCCTGTATCTTATATTGTCATAATGATGTAGTGTGTTTAAGGTAATTTTTGAAGGATGTATTATTTAAGATGGTAAAGTTGTAGTTGTGTTGAGGGTAATTGGAAATTCATGAAGTATGTAAATATTTGTACAAATTTTGGGAAGTTGTCGCAGTTGTATTTATGATTGGACGTTCGGAGGTGTTGCCTTATGAATTTAAGTTGGATGTATTCGGTAACTGCGAGAGTAGAATACCTATTGAAACGAAATTCAGAAGAGTTAAGTCGAAAGTGTTATTGATGTGTTGGTTTGGTGATTGAAGAAGTTGGAAATAAACTTGGTAGTCCTGGAACTTTGCAGAGTAATCAGAGTGCGCAGCGAACGTGTGATGCGGTGTAGTCTTTTGTCTGCGAATGACGACGATGTTGATAGTCGATTGTTTTGATGTTGGAATTGTGTGTTCCTATGTTGTGATATTCTAACGTTTCAATCATTGAATTCTTGAGTTGGGTACTATCTTGTGTTGCGATGCTAATTGTCAAGTGTATCACTTGTGTAATGTTCGTATTGTTATTGTCATTGATGCTATGAGTTATGGTTTGTATGATATGTGGAGCTGCCTTTCTGAGTTGAGAATTGATTAGTTGGATGGATTAAGTAGTTGAAATAGTTGAATCGGATATATTTTCGAGGGCGAAAATTCTTTAAGTGGGGGAGAGTTGTAACACCCCAAATTCGATTATGAGTATTTGTGGCTTAATTGAGGATATATGAATGAATTGACAGTTGGTGATTATGTGACTGATGTCGGTGGTGAAATTATTTTAGTAATATTAATAATAAGAATAATCATGTAGTATTATTCGGATTATTGGTTATTATTTAAAATAATATAAGTGGAAGTATGAATGTTATGTTGGTTATTTTGGAATATAAGAGTATTTTTATATAATAAGGATAAATAATGTTTTATTATACTATTTTATCATTATTATTATTATTGAAAATATATTAAAGAAAAAGGGTAAGGTGGTCCTTTGGTGAAAATTATGAGGGTAAAGTGGGAAAAGACTTAACTGGGATAATTTTACCCAAATAGGAGAACACGATCAAAGTTCTCACTTATCGTATTCTTTTTGGTGAAGAGGAGTTTTGAGGAGAGGAAAAGAGGAAGGAGAAGCTCAGAGTCAGAAAGTTACGAGGAACCTTGGATGAAGAGTATCAATCGGCGAAGTTTGATGGTTGGAGTGCAGTCTGCATTGAGTAGCAGAGAACTGTTGTAAAGCGTGTGTTAACCGGTTAACGCTATGGGTTAACCGGTTAACCATTACAATTTTGGTGTTTTAATGAAGTTTCGCAGGCGTTAACCGGTTAACGCTATGGGTTAACCGATTAACACTGTTTGAGAGGCAAATTTCAATTCTTTAAAAATCCATAACTTTCAAACCGTAAGTCCGATTCGCATTCCGTTTGAAGCGTCGGAAAGAGCATGAATTAAACTTTATTTTGATGGATGAAAATGAGAGAAGTGAGATAATTTTCTGAACTGAGTTTTTATAAAGACAGATAGAATTACCTTATAATTTTACCGGGTTTGGGTCGAGTCTTGATGAGTTGAAATGGTTAATGAGCCAGAGTTTTGGTGTATTATCTTGGGTTGTTGATGAACGAGGGTTATAGGCGTACTATCATGATGATAAATATTATAAACATGATCTTATTATAAATCGATGATTAGTTATTATGGATTAAAAGGAATGGTTTCTTGTGTTGTTATAAATTGATTTTTATGATTATAAGCACAATATTATTATGAATTGGTGTTTTGTTGTTAATGTGTTTTCATGACGAAAGATACTATTTTACGATGATTATTTGATGAACATGAAATGACTGGTGATGTCTTGATGTTTTGAGATAGCTAATGAGATGGGATTTTGGTGTATTTTCACGATGAAATTATATGATTATTTGATGTTTGAACTGTTAGATATGAAATGAATGATGCGCATTTGACTTCTCGATGAATATTTACGGTGTAACGCATCATTGCATTTCATGACATTCACGATAGGGCTTCGGCCTATTTTGTAGCTTCAATCCCATTGTGTGGATTGAAGTGTCTCGATGATTACGGTGTGCTCCCTTGTGGAGGGTTGATGGTCATGTATCCATCTCACGATGAAAATGGTACCACATGCATATTGCATATCAGGATGTTAGAATTGCATATTCTTGATGAATTTCATGACTGTGTGGGTGTTGATTGATTTCATGATAGTGTTGTGGTTGATGCTGAATTTTGTAGTTGACGATGTCATGATATGTGTACTAATTTATTTATATTTCATATTCTTATATGTTTATGATATATTATGATTACTCACCCTGCCTGCTTGGAAATGTTGCCTCTTTCGTGGGTAACTTGCAGATGTCGAAGAATAGTCCTACAGTGCAATAGGAGTAATTCATGAGTCTCGGAGCATGCTTTAGTGTTCCTTAGGAGTGGTTCTGGTTTATGTGTCCTGCTCTGTGTCATGTAACACTGGGATGGGTTTCTTTTGTTAACTATTTTCAGTATGTTGTTATCTGGATAATGTTTTCCATTTTATGATGTTAAATTCAGGATGGTGAAAATGATGTTTATAAAGTTTTGAATTAATGAAGTTAAATTCCGCTGTGAAATGATTTATGTTATTTTGATGTTGATTAACCTGTGTTACGGGACAGGACACTGTTGTGTTGATTTTTAAAGATATGTAATACCTTTTTGATGATTACTCTTATATTATTTCAATATTATGTTTTGGGGTAGAAGGGTGTTACATCCTTCACCTCTTGATGATCGCCCTTCATCATTTTATCTGATGGTTGTCCCCATCGTTGAACTTGTTATCCGACATTCGTCCTATGTCGTGATAAAGAGCAGTCGTACCCTGCTAGGTGATCGTCCTTCACCTCTTGATGATCGTCCTTAATCATGCTTATCCGATGGCCATCCCTATCGTCGACCTTTTCTATCCCACATTTGTCCTATGTCGTGATAAAGAGCAACCATCCCCTGCTAGGTGATCGTCCTTCACCTTTGATGACCGTCCCTCATCATTATTTCATTTATTCTTTGAACCGATGGTCGTCCCCATCGTTGTTCACTTTACTTTGCAAACCTGATGGTCGTCCCCATCGTTTCCTTTACTTCAATCCCCAGAGAATCTGGTTTCTTTACCTGATGGCCGTCCCCGTCATGGTCTCTTTATTTACCCAGTTTGTCGGTCGTCCCCGTCATTACTTTATTCACCAATTTATCCCCAGCAGTCGTCCTCTGCTCGATGATCGTCCTTCATCGCCTTCATTTGATAATCATACTATACTACATTTTTTTACAATTTATATCCCTTGTCTTTGGTATTCAACCATAAGTTATCTTGTTTGTCTGTTAAGCCAGGCGCTTACATCCTGCACAGCTAACTCATGCTTGAATAGGGGCAGCTGTAAACACCCCAAATTTTCCCTCACTCTTCATCACACCATGGCTTGTGATTTTTCATCTTTGCATTAACATAGACATACTATCTCATATTGTATTTTGTTTCATCTGCATCTAGGGTTTGTGATCTGAGCAATCCAAGGAGTGATCTGAGCCATCCCAATGGTCTTGAAGCTTTCCAAGAGGGTCCAAGTGTGTTCCATGATCATATTATGCTCCCCAAAGTTCATAAAAGTCAAGAGATCACAAAGAATGGGAAAGGCATAAAGGCAGAGCTATGGCTTTCCTGCACAGATGACCAAAATTAGGGTTTTGGTTTCAGAGGCCTTAACTCCAAATTTTTGGGTCATTATTGTTTCTAATGTTCTTAGGATGTTATAAGGATCATATGTACCATGTTTGATGAAGAAATTCATTGTGGAAGTCATTTATTCACTGGGTAACGTCTTGAGCAAGTTAGGTCAAAATCAGGGCATCTAAGGCCCCCAACAATGGAACCAAAGGGGTATTTTCATCAAATTGAAGTTATATGATCTTTATTTGATCTTAGAAGAGGTTGGAAGTTCACAAGATTGAAGAATTTTGAGCCATTTGCAAACTTGCCAAAAATGGAAATGACTTGTAATGGAAACTTTCCATTTTGGGAAAGTTTTTCAACCTCCTCTTTCTCAACCAAAAATGCTTCAAATGAAAAATTCTTGGTCATGAAATTTGTAGATTAGGTCTTTCCCTTTTCAAAAAGTACAAGAACATGTATTGATTCATCATAGAACTCGTGATATGGCCTTTCAAATTTGGCAAAAATCCTAAAATTTCAAGTTTCATGTCAAAGAGGGATTTTACAAATTGGCATATTCAAGCATTCTAATGACTTCAAATATGCACAAACACTTCACAATATGTCAAACAAACCTCAAAGGATCAGAATTATGCATTGAACTTAGGGTTTCCATGACTTATAATCCAAGAAACTTCAAAGAGGGAATTTTGCAAAACATGTGATAACTCTTCATCCAAGCCATCCAGCACATCAAAACCAATTCCATGGCTCTCCACAAAGTCAGCTGAGGCCAGACACCCCAAGAAATCATACCTGCACCATGCCCATACCTCAAAGAACAAAATCTTGACTTTTTGCAAAAGTTCCCATACGAAACAGCCTGTGCCACAACAACTCTCTGGCCAATCAACATTGTTTATGTGGACCATAAGCAACTCATAACACACAACATTGAGGCCTGAATCCATACACACACTCAGAATCACAAAAACCTCAAGAAACCTTCCTTTCATCGAATTTCATAACACAGCCAACAAAAATCACAAACTCTTCCACCAATCAACTCAGCATCACCCCAGGATCATTTTCCACCCATCACTATAGCTTAAAACACAGCCAAACACAAATACGATTTCTGGTGCAGCAGAGTCAAAACCTTCAAACCAGCCATCATAAACTTGTTCTAAGCTTCAAATCATCCTCAGGGGGTTCATTGAAGTTGATTTGCACAAGGGAGGAGGCCAGAAAGCTCAAAACTGCAAAGCTTCATCTCAGGTATACCTCAAGAACATTTTTCCCAGAACTTGTTTTTTTAGTTACAATATGATTCTATGTGTTGCACTGATCATGGGGATGTGTTTAATTTTGAAAATGAGCAAGAAATGAGTATGATATGATGTTCTGAAAGTTTGACCTAAATTTGTTTTGATTCGATTCAGTCTCATTGTGCAAAATAAATGTTGTTTGTTTGTTGATTCATGATGTATGATGTTTGGGGATTGATTCTGGGCAGTTTTTATGGGGATTAGTGGCTTAGGGAAGAAGATGACATTTTTGACTCGCCGGAGAAGATGACCGGAGGTCTTCTCCAGCCATCTGAAAGTCATTAGGGCTTAATCTCTGATTAATTAGGCTAGTTTAAATTGTGACCATAGGATCTTGTTTCCCGCGTGTACGAATGGTCCAGATCCTCTCACTTAGCCCTAATCTCCAAATTAATTAAATTAATCAATTAATTAAGTCAGGATAAATCTCAGCCTTTGGATCACGCGCCAGTCAACCATTACCCTCTGAGTTTGAATCTGGGCCTTAGGATCAGTTGACTATCCATTTTAATTCATTTTATTTTCATTTCTTTTACATAATTTATTTAAAATATCAAAACACTTTCAAAAAATATTTCCTTTTGCATTTTGGTTTTAAATATTTTTCTCAACCTGAAAATGATTTGTATTTTATTTTTTGCATTAAAAAAGTATTTTTAAAATATTTAAATGTTATTTTTAATTAATTAAAGTCTTTTAATTAATTAAAAATACATTTACGTTTCTAAAAATCACCAAAAATATCATGAATCATCCCAATGCATTTAGAAATATTTTCAAACTCTTCACACAAATTTCTCTTTAGGTTTGATCATAGTTTGTGAATTTTCTTTGAATTAAGGGTCATTAAAATCTCATTTTTGAACCTTAACTTTAAAAAATCATTTCTGCCTAACCAAGAAGAGTTTGAAGATGATTCTTTTTGCATTGTGTTACATATTGCATGTAGTTTATAAGTCATTTTCCTCATGAATTTATTTTGCATTTTCAAATTGATTTGCATTTTTCCCTTTGAACCACCCAAAAACCCTAAAAATCTTAGGAAAATCATAACTTTTGATAGTTTAGGCTTCTGACCTTCTCCTTTGGGGTGTGACCTAATATGGGATTATGGTTTGTTTGAGTTTGATTTCAAATTTTTATCATGACATATGCTTCTGTTTTGTCCATTTGCATCTCATACTTTCATAAAACCCTAATTTCTCATGTTCATTTGCATTCACCTTGCATATGCATCCATACATGAACTTGCCATGACATTCCTTGCATTAATATGTCATCTCAGACATCTTAGGACATGCTTGAACTTTGCTTGATCATTTATTCATTCATTTTCCATCTTTTGCATTCATTTCATTTCATTAACTTTCATGTGTTTTCAAACCTCAAAGCATGCTTACATGACATCTCATTTTTGTATGATCATACATATACACTTTGTATGCCTTTGCATCATCTTACATGACATTAACATTGCATAAACACTTCTGACTTTGGTCATTTCATCTCATTGCATCTCATTTCATTTCATTTCTTTATGCTTTGTACTTTATGCATTCATGCTAACATTTTCAGGTGGTAAGTTACTTTGAGAAGTGGATTTGCCTTCACTTCTCACTTCTCTTTATCTCTTTCATTTGCATTTTGTTTGTCTTTGTTCACTTGTGTTCCATTTCTCTCACTTTCTCTCTTTAAGTTACTTATCTTCTTCAATGAAGTAAGTTACTTATTCTTCTGCTTCTTCTTCCTTTCATCTGCTTCTTCCATTGGTGGCTTCCTTGAAGATCTCTCTTAAGCCTTAAAAACCATAGGAACATCCAAGCATGATAATAATTAGGGTTGTTATTAGTCCCCCTTAGCTTTTACCTTTGAGTCCCCTTGAGTCTCTCTTCTCATCTTCATAATCAGAGACTAAACTCTTAAAGTTTTAGGACTTTGGAATTAGGGTTATACCTGCATCCTTCTATTAGGTTGGAGTGTATAACTTTAATCCTAAGTGTTAAACCTTTAATTTGTTTAAACCTCTTAATCAAATCATCTTAATAATCACTAAGAAATTAACTTGTAACTTGGGCCTTGCATTAGGGTTCTAATTCTTCCTTTATTGGTTAAGAAGGACTAACCCTAGTGTTTAATGGACAAGTCCCCCTCAAGTTGTCTTACAAACCATAAAACTCATTTCTTAATCTCACCCTTAATTAAAATCCACTTTAATAAAGGCTTGTTTTGTCATGAGGTTAATCCCTAATCATGGATTAAGTTGAGATATCTTTCTCAGCTTAAGTGTGCTCGTTTATTATCATTCTATTAGGATGGTGTAATGAGTCCACTAATTTGTGATTAGAGATTAAACTCATTACTTAACACCAAAAAAAACCCAAAAACATCTAAATAATCGCAAGTAGGTTAATGATCTTAATCCTACATCATCATGGCAATTAAGTTGAGATGCTTATCTCATACTTAAGTATTCTCATTATCCCTAATCAGGGAGGATATAATGAGTTTACAAGTCCTTGATTTAGGCTCAAGCTCATAATCCTATGCAAAACACCAAAAACAATAACAAAACTGAAAACACAAAAACAAACAATAATCGTCTCCTTCGGGATTCTTTTCTCATCACACTCACTCATAAACAGGAACTTGCTTCTTCCGTCTAATGCAAGACAGTTAGCACTCGAGCCAGACGAGTCATACACTTGAGCATAGACAAGTAAGCAGTTTACAATCAATTTATCTTTCAGTCTTTTTGAGTCGAACTACGGTGTTCTGACTTCCTCATTGCACGAGAGGATACGTAGGAATAACTTAATTGTTATCGAACAAAAGTCTCTTTGTCATCCCCCTCTTTCAGCATTCTCTCTAAGCCTCAGTTCCTGAGCAATTCACCCTTTTCAACTGACACTTGTATATTCATTCTCCAGCTTTTGCACACAGACAACACATACACTACCCCTTTTAAACACAATCTTTTAAGTGTGGATCCCGTCGAGTACGACGGACAATCTGGGTGCTAATACCTTCCCAGGTTGTAACCAACCCCCTTTCTTAGTTTCTCTGGTTTGCAACCGTCTTATCCATCTTTTTCTAGGTTTATGCAGCACCTTTCCTTCGGGATAAAAAATGCCTAGCTGGCGACTCTATTCACTTCACCTTCATTCTCTCCTTTCACCGACCGTTCGCGCCTGCACCGGGATGCAAATCTTCGGGAGCGACATAAATGATGGGGGAATCATCAAGAATCAAGAAAATCAAAAGTTTCCTTATTTGGAAAATTAGGCTTTCTAAAATAGTATGTTTTGGTCCATTTTGTAGCCTTGTTCAAGAGAGGCCTTCTCTTAATTTAAAAGTCAAACAAAAATTCCACTTGGACTATTTGAAAGAGAGCATCATAAGCTTTAAATCCTTAGCTGGATCATGTTCATAGGATCAAAATTGAGAAAGTTATGGTCATTCAAAGTTTGATCAAACTAGGGCAAAAACCAAGTCATGACAAGTCACACGCGCGCGCCAGGCCATGTATTTCATCAAACATGTGATGTGCAACATGTCAAGCTGAATTACTCCATCAAGAAGGCTTCAAATGAAATTTATTTGAACATCAAAGTTGTTCATTGGCATGTCATCTACAACTTTGATGTTTAGAGAATTTTTATTTGATCAATGGTTTGGAAGTTATGTTGGCTCAAAGTGTGGTTCCAAGACTGATCAATCCATGTGCATGTTGCCCAAGGAACCCCCATTTATTCATGCCTATGTATGCAGTCTTGATGCATTAAATCCAATGAAATTTTTGAGGTATCCTAAAGCATTATCTCATCTGGCTGTGAACATCAAACATGTTTTATGAAACCTCCACTTCAATTTGATCACAAGAATTCATCCAATTGATGACTTGAGCTTGAAGTTTCATCTCTTGGTAGATCACTATTTGCATTCTGATTTCTTGTATGCTAAGGCATTGTATCAAGGGTTGAGTCCAGGTCAGTTCAGTTTGCAAACATCAGTCACCACATTATGATAATATTGTATCAAGGGTTTAATTGTGAATATTTATGAGCTTTTTTAGAGTGTTGTTTGCCTCTGTTTTAAAATTGTTTCTCAAGTCACATTTTATGCCTTCTTCTTCCATCCTTCTAACCTAATTTTGGGTAAGGCATTTATGCCATTCATTAGAAGTCTCTTGTGTGAGTTCATAGTGTACCATTAGACATTTATGAGTCCCTTATGTTCAATTATATATCCTTGTCTTGAATTTTTGGTTTGCTTGATTCATAAGCTTTACCTTTGTTCATATGTGTCTTCTTTGACCTAATTCTCCTTCTTATTTCACCTTGATCATTCTAAACTTACATTGTGAGTCTTGTATCCACTTCATACACTTCTTACAAATTCCATAAGATGTTGACTTCTCTTATCATATCATTTCATCAAATCAAGAGACCATTCACTTCATTTGTTAACCTTTTGAACATGTTTGCTTCTAATTCAATTTTCCTTTTCTCATAACCCTAAATAGTTCACATGTGTTAATTTGTGGTTAATTGTTGTTTCTAATATCAATCTTATCATACCTTTTAGCCCCTGGATTTTGTATGGAATATTCATCCTTCATTGTTCATTTTTTTAATTTGTGTTCCAAGTCATTTATCTTCTTATGAGATCACTTGTTCATTTCTCCTTACTTCTTCTCCATCTAATCTCTTACACTTGAGTATCCATGCTCATGCTTTATATACTTTCATTTACTTTTTAAGACACTTTAAATTGATGTTAGGTTCTGACTTTAACATTTTTTCGCTCCCGGGATTTTTATCCTAGTACAAACGCGAAAGTGGCACGGAAAAGATAGAGTCGCCAACCATGCATTTTTATCCTGAATGAATGGGAAAGGTAATACTACACAAACCAAAGAGAAAAGGAAATGAAAAGGTCATGCGAACCAAATATCTGGGTTCGGGAGTCGGTTACGACCTGGGAAGGTATTAGCACCCCAGATCGTCTGTCGTACCCGACGGGATCCACGCTTGTTTGTCTGTTTTCAAAGGGTGAGAAATTAGATGATGCTGAATGAAAACTTCTATTGGAACTAGAATGAGAAAGGGAACTGGAAAAAGGGAAGAAAAAGAAAGAATGGGGGAAAATGTA
Organism: Lathyrus aphaca; assembly: GCA_963966055.1. Lineage (NCBI taxonomy): Eukaryota > Viridiplantae > Streptophyta > Magnoliopsida > Fabales > Fabaceae > Lathyrus > Lathyrus aphaca. The sequence continues at coordinate 431,165,568 of OZ014524.1, read as the reverse complement.
GGGATGATAAAGAGTGTGCTCGAATGGGCCCTACCCCGCTGCCTACGTACCTCATCGGGAATATGAGGATCAGATTCAACGTAGTTCGCCTAACTAAGGCGGGAACTTGCTTGTGTTTTTTAGAGATTGAACTAATTGTGTCTATACTTAGGTGTTATAGGCTCGCCTTGAACGAGTGCGTTTACCGTATTGCAAAGAGACATGTTGAAGCGAGTTCTTTCATTATGAGTGAATGAGATGAGATGAGAGTTCCCGCAGGAAAGACGTGTGTTGTTTGTTTACCGTCTTTTGAGAGAAGTGTTTTGAGTTTGTTGTTTGTGAAACAGTCTCATACTAAGACTTATTCATCATGGTAGATTCCTTACACCTCGCCCCGAAATAGGACATGTATAAGTAACCCACAGCAAAGTCTCCTGGCGTACGAGAAAGCTCGACCATTGTTAGGTGTTTTTTACTGTTGTCTTCATGAGATGAGAAAGAATGACTCAAATCGAGAAAGGGAAAAACTAAGGGGGACTAAGACTCAACCCTAAGTTTTTTAGTGCATGCAAAAGGGAATACTAATGGTTTGTGTGGTTTTCTAATGCTAATGAGAAAGGGAAAAGAAGAGCTTAGAACTCAACTTATTTCCTAAGGAAGTTAAGTTGTTTCTAAGAAAGGGGGAACCCAATACAAGAAAAGAACAAAGTGCTAAGGCAAACACATTTAGAAAACATAAAGAGACGAGGAAGGAGTTATATGTGGCTTATGATAACACTAAATTTCATCGTATTTCTGACTCCGATTTCACATGCATTTTAGGTTTTTATTGCTATTTTGTTATGTTATTACTTTGTTTTTCTTTATTTTCAGGTTTTCTATGTAATCAGGGCCTAAATCGAGAAAAGGAGTGAAAAAGGAGCTGAAACGGACAAAAATCAAGTTTTTCAGTTATTTACACTTACGGCACCCACCATGGCTGGCGCCATGGGGTCAGCCATGATGTGGCCACGTCCCAAGACCACACCACAACTACAAGAAGCCCATGTTCCCCACTTTCTCCACCAAATTACACTCATGTCGGGCGCCACATGGCAAAAACCTTTCCCTCCACTTTTTAGTGGAGGGGGGGGCATCCTAGTTTTTTCCCATTTAATGTTTGCCTATAAATAGGACTTTAGAATTTCGTTTTTATCATCCAAACATAGAATCTCTTAGGCATATATCAGTTTTAAAGTAATAAGCACTTCACATCGGGGTGTTACTACAATCGAGTGATCGAGTCTGTATACGTCTGTGTGATCGAGTTTTGGAGCACTCTGGGAGGAAGTTAATCCTGCCGCCATTTTAATTTCAGTTCGTATTTTATTGTTCTACACTCGCTTTATTTTATTTACTTTCCGCATCGCACTATACTTTATTTTATTTCCGCACTCGCTTTAAATACTTTTATTTCCGCACTCGCTTTAAATACTTTTATTTCTCGCACTCGCTTTACTTTCTTTATTACCCGCACTCGCACTACTTTTATTTATTTATCCGCACTCGCACTAATTACTTTTATGAAAAATAATAAAAAGAACTTTTACTTTACCATTTTTAACTAAATCCATAAAGGTTAGAATGTAAGGATCGTAATTGAACCAGTAATACATACAATTGTTCGTAGAAACACTTAAGGGCTATTTTAACTTTCAATTTAAGTTTAATTGTTTTTAACTATTTCAAAAACAGCAAAAAGCGCTTTGACTAGATCATTAGGAGTTTTTGGATTAAAAGGAAAAGATATTTTAAAACCATTTTCGGACGCGTTAAGAAGTTTAGAGTCTGGTTCGTGAGAACCTCTTTTTGCTAAGAAATCTAGGTTAAAATACTTTTCAACTTAGTTAGATACTATATTTCTTAAAAATAGGTTTACTACTCTAACGCAGTACGCACCTTTTTATCTGTGACAATAGGAGGGGTTAATTAGAGAGTACAACTCGGTTCTGAATACGCGAAAGCGACAGTTCCTGTTAAATTGGTTCTTTTCAAAGTGGAAAACATTGATCATAAGTAGTTATATTAACAAGTATCGGATTATCAATTGGTTATGTGAATTACATTCGAGCCTGTCTGTATTAATTGTTTAAAATTATTATTCTATTTACCATTGCGCACTCTTTAAAACCATTATATTCAATTGCCTTAGATACACACCATAACAACAGGTACAATAGATTGACACTTGGTCTCTGTGGATTTGACAATCTTTTATATTACTCTGACGTGTTCGTACTCTTGCGAAAAACATGCATCAAGTTTTTGGCGCCGTTGCCGAGGACCAATTTCGTCAAATTTCACACCCTGTAGTTATACCGTTTAGACTAAGGTTGTTACCTGTCGGTCAATGCGAAAGACTCACAGTGCCGGAAGCTTAGTAGACCCTCTAGCTGAACCTGAACGTTACGCTCGCGTACGTTTATTTTTCCATAGGATTAGGAGAGCTATGGCCGAAGATCAAAACCGAAGACAACTTAAGGACTTCGCCCAACCATCAAACGAGGAACCTAGTTCCAGTATAGTAAACCCCGTTATCCCAGCCAATAATTTTAAACTTAAACCATCCCTGTTGCAATTAGTGCAACAGAGACAATTTGCAGGTCTTGCTACCGAGAACCCAAACCAACATTTAAAAAACTTTCTCCAGTTAGCAGACACCTTTAAAACCAATGGAGCTCCTCCTGAGGCGATATGCTTAAGATTTTTTCCTTTTTCCCTCAGAGATAAGGCTCTATCATGGTTAGATTCCCTTCCACCCAATTCTATAACAACTTGGGAAGACCTTAGAAAATTTTTCCTTGCTAGATATTTTCCCCCAAGCAAGATCGATGTTCTTCGAAACCTAATAATCAGATTTACCCAAAACCAAGGAGAATCGTTGTTCGAAGCCTGGGAGAGATATAAAGAGCTATTAAGAGCATGCCCACATCATGGTTTAGAGAACTGGCTAATCATTCAAACCTTCTATAATGTACTTCATTATAACACTAAGATGACCATCGACGCTGCCGCTGGTGGCGCACTGATGAACAAACCTTACCCTGAAGCTAGTGCCCTTATCGAAGATATGGCCAAAAACCATCAATCAATGGAAGTAGAACGAGCAACAGTGGAAAATAAGGAATCCCAAGGAGGAATACATGAGCTAAGCTCTATAGACATGATGCAAGCTAAAATGGACGCATTGGCCCTTAGAGTCGAACATATGTGTACAACCCCAAATATTGTAGTTGCAGTTTCGTCGAATTGTGAGATATGTGGGACACAAGGACACCAATCCGCCGAATGCAATTTGTTAAATGAGACCAGCCCTGAGCAAGTGAACTACACCCAAGGGAACCCATTTTCAAACACATACAACCCTGGATGGAGGAATCACCCAAACTTCTCCTATAAAAATAATAACCTTATCCAAAATACCGCACCTCCGAGACAACAAGTTTACCAAACCCTGAGAACAAATCAACCTATGCAACCTGTACCACCAAATCCGAGCCTTGAGAAAATTGTGGAAAAGTTTATCACCGCTCAAACACAACAAAACAAAGAGTTCATGAACCAAAACATTTGTGTTAACAAACTAATTACCCAGTTAGGAACCAAGGTTGACCAGATTATTATTCACAATAAGATGCTTGAAACCCAGATCTCTCAGGTAGCTTTAAACCAAGCCCCTCAGACTACACCTGGAGGACAGTTCCCTGGACAACCTCAACAAAACCCGAAAGGGCAAGCAAATGCCATTACTCTACAAAGTGGAACTGCTTATGAGGAACCCTCAAACCCTAAATTTAGTGAGCCCAAAACTTCTGAGAGAAATGAAGAGAAGGAACCAGAGGAATCGGAAAACCCGGAAAGTCAAGAAAAGGAGAAGAACCTAAAAACAAAACCTATGTACCACCACCACCATATAAACCACCAATATCATACCCTCAAAGACTAAAGCAAACCCAGATCAATAATCAGTATCAAAAATTCGTTAAGGTTATAGAAAAACTTCACGTAGAAATCCCATTTACAGAAGTTATCACCCAAATACCTTCTTACGCTAAATTTCTCAAAGACATACTTACAAACAAACGTAGACTTGAAGATCCGAAACCCATGGAATGTAATTCTATTTCCGAAAATAGGTTAGCAAAGAAAGATAAAGATCCCGAAAATTTTTCCATTCCTTGTATTTTGGGGAATCATGTCATCGAAAAAGCTTTTCTAGACTTAGGAGCTAGTGTGAGCTTAATGCCTTTAGCAGTTTGTGAAAGGTTAAACTTAGGAGAATTACAACCTACTAAGATGTCACTTCAATTAGCCGATAGATCCGTTAAATACCCTATAGGCATACTTGAAGACGTCCCTGTTAGGATAGGTCAGTTATTTATACCTACTGATTTTGTTGTCATGTACATTAAAGAAGATGACGACATACTATTCCTCCTAGGTAGACTGTTCTTATCAACCGCTGGAGCCATAATAGATGTTAAAAAAGGGAAAGTAACCTTCGAGGTAGGCAACTAGAAGATAGAATTTGTACGCTCGAAATTTCTTATGGCACCTCTAATAGGAGATGCTTGTTATGCCTTAGATATCATTGATGAATGCATTAGGGAATTAGAACAAGAAGAAGAAACTGAATCTATAAAATTTCCATCAACCCTTATTTGGGAAGATGACAGTTATAAAAAACCCTACATTGATGATAACCTTCACGAATGTTTATCTCTTACCCCAGATCATATGCCTTGCCCTATGAAACCAACCGTAAAACTTAAGGAACTGCCTAAGAACCTGAGATATGAATTTCTTGATGAAGAAATGGACCGTCCAGTTATAGTCAGTGCTACCTTGGACCAAGAGGAAACAAAAGAATTGTTAGATGTTTTACGAAGGTACCCCTCAGCCTTATGATATAAGATCTCTGATCTAAAAGGGATAAGCCCATCCATATGCATGCATCGGATTTTTCTTGAAGAAGATTCAAAACCCTCCAGAGAACACCAACGAAGAATAAATCCTATGATGAGTGAAGTAGTTAAGATTGGAGTTCTTAAGTTACTTGAGGCAGGTATAATATATCAGATCTCGGACAGTAAATGGGTAAGTCCTGTGCATGTAGTACCTAAAAAGGGAGGCCTCACAGTCGTGCAAAACGAGAAGGGAGAACCTGTAGCAAAAAGAACTGATGGAGGTTGGCGTATGTGCATAGACTATAGAAAATTAAATAAAGCAACTAGGAAGGACCATTTCCCTTTACCATTCATAGAGCAAATGTTAGAGCGCCTAGCCAGACACTCCTACTTTTGTTAAATTGGGAAAAAACTACCTTTACATGCCCTGTTGGAACTTTTGCCTAAAGAAGAATGTCTTTTGGACTTTGTAATGCCCCTGCCACTTTCCAACGCTGCATGATGTCTATCTTTGCAGACTATTTAGATGGAATCATGGAAGTATTTATGGACGATTTCTCAGTTTGTGGATCTGATTTCAAAAATTGTCTTATCAACCTTGAGAAAATCCTCGAAAATGTGTGGAGGTAAACCTTGTGCTAAATTGGGAAAAGTGTCATTTCATGGTCATCGAAGGGATTGTTTTAGGACATATAGTTTCCGAAAAAGGTATAGAGGTAGACAAAGCTAAAATAGAAGTCATAGAGAATCTAAAACCGCCCAAGACTATCAGGGAGATAAGAAGTTTTCTTGGACATGCCGGATTTTACCGACGTTTTATCAAGGACTTCTCAAAAATAACAAAGCCCTTGACTGGTCTATTAATGAAAGATGCTGAATTCATCTTCGATGAAAAATGTACTGAAGCATTTAATCTACTGAAGCAAGCTCTGATTTCAGCACCTAAAATGAAACCCCTTAATTGGTCAGAATCGTTTAAGATAATGTGTGACGTTAGTGACTATGTTGTTGGAGCCGTTCTAGGTCAGATAAAAGATAAAAAGTTACACGTAATTTATTATGCCAGTAGAACCTTAGACGCTACACAACTCAACTATGCAACAACCGAAAAAGAGCTCCTATCTATAGTTTTCGCCATAGACAAATTTAGATCTTATCTAGTAGGAGCCAAAATTATAGTTTACACCGACCATGCTACCATTCGTTACTTACTAAGTAAAAAAAGATGCCAAACCTAGGTTACTTCGATGGATTCTACTACTGCAAGAGTTTGATTTAGATATCCGTGATAAGAAAGGCACAGATAATGTAGTAGCTGATCACCTTTCTAGGCTAGAATACCTGAAACCTGACTCAGTGCCCATAAATGACGATTTTTCCTATGATAGACTGATAGCCCAACTAAAAACTATTGAAGATGATAACCCAGACCCACATGAGCATTCTCATAAATCTTTAGCTATAAGTAATTTACCTTGGTATGCAGACTTTGTTAATTACCTAGCCGCTGACATCATACCCTCCGATCTAAATTACCAACGGAAGAAGAAGTTCTACAGTGATGTGAGAAACTTCTATTGGGACGAACCATTTCTTTTCAAGAGAGGTAAATATGGCATTTTTCGCCGTTATGTTCCAGAAGAGGAGGTACATAATATAATTGAGCATTGTCACTCTGCACCCTATGGTGGACATGCAAGCACATCTAAGACCTACGCTAAGATTCTTCAAGCTGGCCTTTTCTGGCCTACCATGTGGCGTGATGTCCATGCTTTCATTGTCAAATGTGACAGATGCCAACGTACAGGAAATTTTTCAAGACATAATGAAATTCCTCTAAGAAATATCCAAGAAGTAGAACTCTTCGACGTATGAAGTATAGACTTTATGGGACCGTTCTCACCATCTTTAGGAAACCAGTATATCTTAGTAGTTGTTGAATACGTGTCTAAATGGATTGAAGCTATCACCACACCCACGAATGACACCAGAGTAGTCATCAAATTATTTAAAAACTATATATTTCCCAGGTTTGGAACACCCCGTTTAGTCATAAGTGATGGAGGATCACACTTCATATCAAGAATATTTGATAAACTTTTAAGCAAATATGGAGTTAAGCATAGAGTAGAAACATCATACCACCCACAGACTAATGGACAAGTGGAAGTATCTAATAGGGAGATCAAACAAATTCTTAAGAAGACTGTCTCTATATCTAGAAAAGATTGGTCGCAGAAACTTCAAGAAGCGTTATGGGCCTATATAACCGCTTTCAAAACCCCTATAGGAACAACCCCTTATCAACTAGTCTATGGAAAATCATGTCACTTACCTTTTGAGTTAGAGCATAAAGCCTATTGGGCCATTAAAACTTTAAATTTGGATTACCTAACTGCTGGTGAAAAACGTATCCTTGATATCCATAAATTAGAAGAGCTCAGACAATCTGCCTGCGAAAATGCCATCATATACAAAGAAAGAACAAAAGCTTGGCATGACAAAAGAATCATAAGAAAAGACTTCAAAATAGGCGATCCTGTTCTTCTGTTCGATTCTAGGTTGCGACTTTTTCCAAGGAAGCTTTGTTCGAGATGGACTGGCCCTTTCGAAGTATCTAAGATTCTAAGATCTGGTGCTATTGAGATCAAGAAACAAACATGTAAACCGTTCATCATCAATGGACAGAGACTGAAGCCCTACGAAGGAGGTGACATCCCAACAACATACTCCAGCCATACTCTAAGTGATCCACCAAATCCTTCGAATGATGTATAAAATTCGGTCGTCGAGCTAATGACGTTAAACAAGCGCTGCATGGGAGGCAACCCATGGTTTTCTTATCTTACTTTTTATTTTTACTTTATTTTTAATTTGTTTTCTTTATTATTCTGTCAGGACTAACGATTGAATGTTTTATGTGATTTCAGGACTCTTTTGCTAACCTTGTGCAGAATGCAGAACCCCGACGACATGCACGTGGCCTTCAATGACGACAGACAGAGAGAGCGTTACTATGTCCACATGAGACGCCCTATGGCACCTACACGGTACCTAGACCAATATTGCATGGATGCTTTGGGGATAGAGCCAAGCGTCAGATTGTTATGACAATAACTCCAGTGGGACCAGTTCGACGATATGAACAACACTTACAGGAACTTGACTCTAGAGTTCATCAGCTCGTTTGATTATGATCCTTGTGCTGGACCCGATGGACATACTGTTTTCAGGTTGTTCGGGACTGATTACTCTTTCTCTCACAAAGAGTTTGGTGATTTACTAGGTTTTCAGACTACTCCTGACGTTATTCCAGAGACACCGATTGGGTATTTTATGAGCAGAGAAGTGGAGAAGTTTTGGAGTAACATCTCAGGTGGAGGGAGCCAAGATCCTTCCACTCAGTTTTCTTAGGTAATCCACAACCATGCGTTAAGGTACTTCCAGATGATTCTAGCACACTCTTTCCTCGGTTTTCTAGATACAGAGACTCTGCTGAGTGAGGAGGAAATTTTGCTACTGTTTTGTGCGACTCAGTCACGCCCAGTTGCTTGTGGCAACTTTCTATTGAAGAGCCTTGTCGGTGTCTCCAGGTCATTTGTAGGCATTATACACGTCGGTGGGATTGTTACATAGATTACTACTGCATTGGGTTTGTCTCGCAAATTATTGCACCTTAGGACCTTCTACTGCTACACCACCATGGATGTTGACTTTTGTCTTGACAGAGGATTGATGAGGAGGGCCTCTTTTGAGCCCGACGCGTTTAGATTATTGATCGACGGTGAAGTGATACATTACTTTACATTACCTGACCCACTAATGACCAGTGTCCACGACCCTGCTAATTGGAGTTATGCTTTAGAGGGTTATGGAGAGACTATCGAAGAGCCAAAATCACCTCCCGCCGCTGAGTACACTCCTACACCTCTTTCTTCCCAAATCATTGTTATGTCTAACAATATGTCTTTGCAGCCGCCTGATCTACAGACCCAGATTTACGAGCTCCGCAAGGAGACTGCCCTGCTCAAGCAGGAAGTAGCAGACTCAGTATTACAGATCAAGATATCTGATCTCACTCATGCCTCAGAGGCCGACGCTCTATATCAGGAGATTGGAGAGCTTCAGAGGGAGATAGTTGAGATTCGTGGATCGAACCAGGCAGAGAAGCCTACCACATGATCGTTTTACACTGACATTACTACTCTAGTATTTAATATTTCATGCCTTATTATATTTCTCGCATCTCCAGACATATTTTATATTATCGCATATATTACATTTTCCATGTACTTTGATTTTTATCTTATATATTATTTCGTGCACTAATACTCATTTTTATCTTTTTCTTTTCTTTCATTTTATTTTATTTTATGTCGAATAATGAAAAAAATAACAAAACTATTTTTATTTTTGCCTTCATAAAAAATATGCAAGCTTTGTGCCTTAGAAGAAAGAAGAAAACGCTATCCGGACCCCCCGAAGACAAAAGGTACGCGAAGCCCACAAGGGGAATTAAAATTTTTTGGCCCATAAGGGAAATGGCCTTATGGCGCCCGCCACGCCGTTCCCCCTTATTTCGGGGCAGATTCATCTCACCCACCATTTTTACACTTTTAAACTTCCAAAACTCATTTTTCCAACTTCCAAAAAACCCATTGAACCCCATTAAAGCTCCCACCATTCTCATACATTCACCATCTATAAAACCCATCCAAAATCCATTTTTATTTTCATCCACCACAAACCATAAAAATCCAACCTTTACCATTTCCTACATAAACCCCTTTTCACCATATTCAACTTCTCAAGGAGCAACAACAATGGAGTTCAACGGATATCTTCTTCGCGATGGAAGACCGGGAAATAGGCAAAGGAAAATCATTCAAAGGCTTCAGAGTCGAGAAATTATCTCGACTAGGTACGTAGATGATAACTGTCTTTACTCTTTGGGTCTATATCATAGTGTTTTTCATTTATTAGATTTTCTAGGCTTGCATAATATTTTTGTAAATTAGGAACCTACCTATGAGAGACTGACAGTTTAGTTTTTGAGTTCGTTAATATACACTGTCAGTCCTAACACTGCTAGCACAGTCGGTACTGTTAATTTTAGACTGTTTGGAATTGAATACGAATACAGTACCGGCGAACTAACAGGCTTGTTAGGAATCCCTCATAAGGAAGGTTCTATATGCGAGGAACCTTTGGATTCAGAATGGTTGGCCGAAGTATTTTCCTTCTGGCAGAGGCTATCAAGTACTTCAATAAATTCTTTTGAAGGAATACTTGCATCGACCATCCATAACCCGGCCATAAGAGTTTTCAGATATCTTTTGGCATGTACTATTTTTGGTCGGGAGAGTCCTAATAAGGTAAACGCTAAAGAGCTTCTATTTTTGCAAGGAAGCCTCACTAATACTCATATCAATCCGGTCCCGTTTATGTTTGCACACATGGCTTTAACTGTAAATAAAACAGGACCGATTGTTATTGGAGGACTTGTTACGTCTATTGCTCGGGCTCTTGACCTGAACAATGAGATAGCTACACTTGAAACCCTACCTCCTCGCATAATTAATTTAAAATTTCTAAAAGACATGAAATTGTGCCGAACGAGGAAAGCAGGTGGTTATGAGTTGATGGTTCATGGGGTAGCTATCCCATCTATTGCTTTACCTTGCAGTAGACGTACCGATGTATGTAATGAAAGGAACTGGACCTATGATCTGAATGCTCCACCTATTTTGGGCCCACTTCCTCCTAATATTCCTGATGGGGAGGCACATAACACTAATGAAGAATATGAACGGAGAGAACATTCTCCCGTACCGCACGTGTCCCCCCATCATCCTTCACAGTCACACACCGCACCATCTTCCTCTAACCCTGTTGCAGTGCTACTCCTGGATTCTATATCACTGAGGAGATGTGGCGTGATATGACGGCTAGAGAGGAAAGGAGAGACAGCCTACTCTCTACCATTTCACAACAAATGACGGACAACATGAGCTACATGGAACAATCGCAATCGGTATCGAATCGTTCCTACAGGAACGTTTGTCGCACCTTGACCGACATCACATTAGAGTAGGCCCGTCAGCAAAAAGTCAACCGCCGGCATCACCAACTTATGGAGGCCACTCAGGGTTCCATCCTAGGTAACCTTCGAGAGGTCCGGAGTGCCCAGGCTGCCTTATCAGCATGACTTGACCGGAGGGACCAGCAGCGCAGTAGATCCCGTCGTTCCAGACCATCACAGCAGGACGGCGAGGGCACCAGTGCTCCTCCACAGTAGTTTTCTAGGTTACTCTCCTTATCTTATTTCGAAACATTGGGGACAATGTTCGATTTAAGTGTGGGAGGGGATTTTATTGCTTTCTGTTATTTCCCTTCTTAGTTATTTATTTGTTTTCTGTAATTTTCCTTTTCATTTAGTTATTTAGTTTAAGTTTTTTTAGATAATGCATGAGTCTGACGAGTCACCAGTATAGTGTATCTTTAGTACACCCTCATTTTTCCAATTTCCTTAGCCTTACCAAAACAAAATTTAAAAGAAAACAATGTTGTTTCACATGTTTTTTGGGCTTTGAGACAGGTTTGGATTATGATGTGGTGACTTAGGTAAAATTTTTGAAACATCAATATCATTTTAGAACCATAGACCTCTTGAATATAGGAATCACTCCTAAACCCCGCACACCATGGCCTTTATTATCATTCAAAAAATTGTCCTAAGTAGTTTATTCTAGCAGTCAGCTCCGGCCTAAGCATGCTCTACGTAGGGGACCGATGAACATAAGTGAATGATCCAGTGCTAATAAAAAAGAGAAAAAGGCAAACTCTGGGATAGGTGACCCTCACAAAGTCATTTAAACCAAAACAAAAAGAGAAGAAAAAAAAATTCTTGCCACAAAAAGAAAAAATATATATATATTTGCAGTCACCTATTGTTAGTTGGTTCAAAGGTATCTGGCACTGAACTTGGTAGGGCGGATTACGATCCAATCCCCCGCAACTATATTTAGGTCAAATAAAACGGGTTTACACATGCTTATGTGCCAGAAACCCTATGTTTTAGATCAGAATCACTAACCGGTCACTCTACTATGAAGCATGTACGGATAACAGGCTTAATGTGATTGCGCCTAAATGAAAAGGACCCAAAAACAGATGAGAAGATAGGCCTAGGTATTGTGGGATGCCATGGGTTGGTTAATATAGGATTGAAGTTTATGTCCGTGTTATTATGATACCCTTGGTTCACTTAGTTAGTACCTGTCGATGCATCCTGACTTGAACTTAGAAGCCCTTTTAGCCCAAATCACGTGTTGACACCAGTTTTCTTCATTTTGAGCTTTAAATGTTTGCTTGAGGAAAAGCAAAGGTCTAAGTGTGGGAGGATTTGATAACACTAAATTTCACCGTATTTCTGTCTCCGATTCCGCATGAAGTTTAGGTTTTTATTGCTATTTTGTTATGTTATTACTTTGTTTTTCTTTATTTTTAGGTTTTCTATGTAATCAGGGCCTAAATCGAGAAAAGGAGCGAAAAAGGAGCTGAAACGGACAAAAATCAAGTTTTTCAGCTTTTTACACTTACGGCACCCACCATGGCTGGCGCCATGGAGTCAGCCATGACGTGGCCACGTCCCAAGACCACTCCACAACTGGAAGTAGCCCATGTTCCCCACTTTCTCCACCAAATTACAGTCATGGCGGGCGCCACAAGGCAAAAACCTTTCCCTCCACTTTTTAGTGGGGGGGCATCCTAGTCTTTTCCCATTTAATGTTTGCCTATATATAGGACTTTAGAATTTCATTTTTATCATCCAAACTTAGAATCTCTTAGGCATATATCAGTTTTAAAGTAGTAAGCACTTCACATCGGGGTGTTACTACAATCGAGTGATCGAGTCTGTATACGTCTGTGTGATCGAGTTTTGGAGCACTCTGGGAGGAAGTTAATCCTGCCGCCATTTTAATTCATGTTCGTATTTTATTTTTCTGCACTCGCTTTATTTTATTTACTTTCCGCATCGCACTTTACTTTATTTTATTTCCGCACTCGCTTTAAATACTTTTATTTCCGCACTCGCTTTAAATACTTTTATTTCTCGCACTCGCTTTACTTTCTTTATTACCCGCACTCACACTACTTTTATTTATTTATCCGCACCCGCACTAATTACTATTATGAAAAATAATAAAAAGAACTTTTACTTTACCATTTCTAACTAAATCCATAAAGGTTAGAATGTAAGGATCGTAATTAAACCAGTAATCCGTACAATTGTTCGTAGAAACACTTAAGGGCTATTTTAACTTTCAATTTAAGTTTAATTGTTTTTATCTATTTCAAAAACAACCAAAAGCGCTTTGTCTAGTTCATTAGGAGTTTTTGGATTAAAAAGAAAAAAGATTTTAAAACCATTTTCGAACGCGTTAAGAAGTCTAGAGTCTGGTTCGTGAGAACCTTTTTTTGCTAAGAAATCCAGGTTAAAATACTTTTCAACTTAGTTAAGATACTATATTTCTTAAAAATAGGTTTACTACTCTAACGCAGTACCCACCTTTTTATCTGTGACAATAGGAGGGGTTGATTAGAGAGTACAACTCGGTTCTGAATACGCGAAAGCGACAGTTCCTGTTAAATTGGTTCTTTTCAAAGTGGAAAACATTGCTCATAAGTAGTTCTATTAACAAGTACCAGATTATCAATTGATTACATGAATTAAATTCGAGCTTGTCTTTATTAATTGTTTAAAATTATTATTCTATTTACCATTGTGCACTCTTTAAAACCATTATATTCAATTGCCTTAGATACACACCATAACTACAGGTACGATAGATTGACACTTGGTCTTTGTGGATTCGACAATATTTTATATTACTATGACGTGTTCGTACACTTGCAAAAAACACGCATAAGCTTACATCAACCTTCCTACAAAACAAAGGTTATCTTAAGAATGCATATTGAAAGCATAAACAAAACATAAAGGCAATTAAGTACCGCACACATCCTAGAATGGAACTAGGGTTCAAAATAAGATCTAAGTCTAAAGGTGAAGGTATCTAAAGGTTATATTACTTATAAAGTCAGTAGCTACATACTATAGGTCCCTAAGGATTCTAGGATACCTCACAAGATCAAACTATGTCAAATTATATACAAAAAGCTCACATAAGTTCACATGAATGCAAGTTAGGGTTCATGGATGAAGTATGTGTGCATATGGCATACAAGCATGAATTAATGCATGAAGTGAGTATCAAAGTCAGTATTGAATGTTTATGAATGAGTTTGAATGAACATACCATTAGGGATGCAATGGTTTAGTCCTATGGAGTAAGGAGAAGATGAGAGGAAAAGTTAACATGGTGTCGCATAAGATCACAAATGATGCAAGTTAAGGGTGAATGACATGTGAATATGCATAATATGATTATGGGTCAGTAGCATACAAGTTATGAGATGAAATTAGAATGCATGGATTGACCTTTATGATTTACATGCAAGTCATGTTAACATTTAGGGGAGAAGAGAAACAGGTTTAGGTTAAACTAGTTCAAATAAGTATGCACTTTGAAACAACCAAAACAAATCAAATGAAGATGGTTCAAAAAGTGAATTATAACTGGAATTAAGGACCTAAAAATTACCTATAATTAACTCCTAAAGGTTACCAAAAATTGCCTCAATAAAATGGCATGAATGCCTTCGTAACATCTAGTGGATGAAGCAAATAAGCACATAATCGGACCTATAATCTAGGTGACATGAAAAATAGAAAAAAGGCTTAAACAATTATGAAATTAAATACCTAGCATAGTAAAGTCAGTAGTTTACATTGTCTAAAAAATTTTCACAAAATTATGTACCAAAGTGTCAAAACAATCACTTAATGAGTGAGATGACAAGGCATGATCGCCGAAAAACAACTCCACAAAGTAGATCCAAAATGACACCAAATATTATGAAAAAAATTTCTTAGTAGAATCAAAATGTCACAAATTCCTGTGGTTAATCACACACAAAAACTAGGTCTCACGCCTATTGGAAAAAATTGATTTTGGTCCCTTATGTCAAAACACTTCCTTTTGGGACAGTTTGGAATGAAAAATCCAAATTAATTACTAAAACAATCCAAATCTGGAATAAAAAAATATAATAAATTAATTAATAGGATAAGGACCACTCATGAAGTTTTCCATAATTTTATCACACTTGAAAATATTTTTAATAATTGCAACAAAACGGGAAAAAACAGTGATTTAAGGGAAAGTGAAAGGAAGTGAATTCTATCGTTCATAACCTAAACCGTAAGCTTCGATATTGTCACTCATCATCAAAAATCACAAATAAAACTAGTGCCTCAGGTGGGAGGGCTCAATATTCAACTTACATTATATGATCCTAAGCCACATACAACTAAAATGATGCATTAAAGCCACTAAAGTCAAGATTACTTACTTGATCGAAGTGTTGATTCCTTATATAAAAGAAACTCAAAAACTTCATGCAAGGTATTGTAATCTACCATAAGCAAAATAAATGCTTATCTTCCATAATTGCTTTGTGAAGATCCACCATAATTGAAATTGATTCAAATCGATAAAAAAAATTCATGAATGCTTACCAAGCTTAATTTACCACAAATAATTAGAATTAATGCAAAAAATTCCAATTAAAATTGACAAGAAATGGATCAAGAATTTAATCCACAAAAATTAGCTAACAAGAAAATTAATCATAATTTTTAAGAAGAAAAATCTTTTACAAATTCTAAAAAAACACAAAACATGGAGAGGTGTATGTGGAATCCAATGGGCAGCAGATAGCAAAAACTGGCCTGAGGCCCAAAACCACTACCAAACCCGTAGGAATGGTGTATTATGAAATTGAGGGTCTGAACAGAGAGTCCATGGGCAAAGGCCCAATCTACATATCAGCAGCCACAGTAGAGGGTGCAATAAGTGAATTGGAGGTGCGAAAATGAATCTATGGTTGAAGGAGAAGCCCAATCCACGTTGATGGCATCTTGACCTTAAACAAACCCTAAATTCCTTCAGTACAAGAACAGAAATCCCTTGTATCCATTCTCAACATATGCTCTTTCTCTCTCATTATCTCGTAACACAAAGTTTCGAGTGAACGGGAACCTATCACCGCCATTTTTGACTCCGCCTTCCTCTTCACGCGACTCTCCTCTAACAATCTTTCGCAAAAGTTCTCCCTGCCACCATCTCGAAGAAAGAAAAACACCGCTAGAACAACAAGGATCGACGTATTCATATCACCGAAGCTTCCAAGATATAGCCTTGGTTGAAGCGACAGCAAATCGGAGGCGATGACATTGTGTATGAATGGCTATGGTAAGAAACTTCGATTCGATCTCCTTCTTCCCTTTCTCGATCCGTCGCAAGAATGTTACACATTCTTGGTATTGCGATTGTGTTCTGAAAATCGTGTTGACACTCTTCATCTATTTCTTGTGTGCGAATTAAGTTGTTGAATCGTTTCCGCTGGATTCTTGTAGCTTGCTGTATTTTTCGTGTGGATCCCGTGTTTCACTTTTTTATCACCTGGTTTTGCTTGTGATGGAACTCATGTGTGGCTAGGTGGAAAAGACTTGTTCATTTTTGCATAAAAATTAAATGAACTTATATAGCATGATGCACTATGCATCAACAAGTCTTCTTTACTATTATTATTATTTTTATTTTAATAATTGATATATATGAAGAAAATATGGGAAGACATGGGCTCAAGGTAAATGGGCTTAGTAGAATTTTTTATAACAATGGATTAAAAAAATGGGTCTATTATTCTTAGTAATATGGATATATGGATTTAAAAAAATAGGTAATAGAGAGTGATAATGAATTGGATTATAATTAAAAGGTTATGATAATTTGGGTAATAAAAAAATGGATATTGAGAATTATGATGTGGAAATTAAAATGATGATGAATATTAAATTGGGTATTTAGAAATAGAAAATAGAAATATGGACGATGGTTAGAAATAGATGGATAGAAAATAATTGGATAATGGAAATATGGATGACGTAAAAAAAATGGTGATAAAAAAAATGTATGAATTAATGATTTTTTTTTTTAATTTTAAGCCCAAAACCAATTTTGAAATTTTCCACACACATGATGAATGAAATCAATCCTAAGCCACTGAATAATTGCCACTGAAACAACGACCATCAACTTTTAATTTTCTGCATCTTTTCAAATATATCTAAATTGATCCCCAAAAAATAAATCCACAGATGAACCACTGATGAACTGATGATCATTCAATCAAGACAATCTTCTCATAAACCATTGTTCGATAAACCAGAGAAATTTCGCACACAACAATGCTTAACACTGAATACGCATCGCCTGATAAATAACCACTGAAGCATATAACTTGCAATTGAACCAATCCCCTGATAGTTTGACCAATATTAGGTCAAATGTCCATCTGAATCGAATCACGAACTGAACAACCACACTGAACTGAATCATTGTCACGCTTATGTTATGCTATGGATGTTATGCTTCATTTTTCTTTTGTAGACCTGAATGGACGATAGCAATGGCTTTCAGACGTTCAAGGTATGCAGGGATTGAATACCCGAATAAACCGGAAGATTTTCACTCTATGGGAAAGATAATAATGTGACTTTCAAAGGGAGAAATGATACGTGACCAAGCCGAAGGTGGAGAAGAAAGAGTAAGACCATGCCGAAGGTGGACTTATATATAATGAGACTAAGCCGAAGGTAGACTTACGATAAGAATTTGAGAGCAAGCCAAAGGTGAACTCGAAAAAATAAGGCCAAGCTGAAGGTGGACTTACAAAGAATGAGACTAAGTCGAAGGTAGACTCAAAAAATACGAAACCAAGCCGAAGATGGAATTGTAAACATAAGACTAAGCTGAAGGTAGACTTACGAAAAATTCGAGAACAAGCCGAAGGTGAACTCGAAAAAGTAAGACCAAGCCGAAGGTGGACCTACAAAGAATGAGACTAAGCCGAAGGTAGACTCAAACAATACGAAACAGAGCCGAAGGTGGAATTGTAAACATAAGACTAAGCCGAAGGTAGACGTATAAAATATTCGAGAACAAGCTGAGGGTGAACTCAAAAAAGAAAGACCAAGACGAAGGTGGACCTACAAAGAATGAGACTAAGCCGAAGGTAAACTCAAAAAATACGAAACCAAGCCGAAGGTGGAATCGTAAGCGTAAGACTAAGCCGAAGGTAGACTTACAAAAGAATTTGAGAACAAGCCAAAGGGGAACTCTAAAAAGATAAGACCAAGCTGAAGGTGGACTTAAAAATAATGAGACTGTGCCGAAGGTATACTCAAACAATACGAAACCAAGCTGAAGGTGGAATTGTAAACGTAAGACTAAGCCGAAGGTAGACTTACGAAATAATTCAAGAACAAGCCAAAGGTGAACTCAAAAAAGTAAGACCAAGCCGAAGGTGGACTTCCAAAGAAGAGAATTCCATCCACGAATGAAAAATCACAAAAGATCCTCGGATCTAACATAAAACCATCCTCGAATGGAAACACAATGGTATACCGGCCTCAATTGATAACAAGAAACAAAGACTAACCTCAGAAAGACTTTGCAAAAGAGACATACTGACCTCGATCAATAGACTCTAAATGGTCTACCATCCTCAAATGATAGCCACAACAACAAGACCAACCTCGGAAGGAATTGAAGAAGAGAGTGAATCAAAAGGAACATGCTCATCATACTTAGATGATAACTCAAAGATACGAAACCAGTGTACTTAGAAAGAATCAGAGAGATGAAACCATTATACTAAAATGGAATCAATAAAGAAAAAATATCGTACTTAGATGAAATCAAAAGGAATAGGATCATTGTACTTAAATGATAACCCGACACGAGACCGTTGTACTGAAACGGAAACGAGGAAAATGAGATCGTTGTACTTAAACAGAGACTCAAAGATACGAAACCATTGTACTGAAATGGAGTCTACAAAAATGAAATCATCGTACTTAGATGAAATCAAAAGGAACATGATCATTGTAATTAAATGATAACCCGACACGAGACCATTGTACTGAAACTGAAACGAGGAAAATGAGACCATTGTACTTAAATGGAGACTCAAAGATACGAAACCATTGTACTGAAATGGAATCGAAAAAAGCATTTTATCCCGCTTGGGAGATAAATCAAACAAGACACACCTTGAGTGATCTTGGAAAGAGACTACCATAACTTGGATGATACTCAAAGGTACGAAACCGGACTTTGCGGGATCAAAAAAAGCATTTATCTCACTTGGGAAATAAAGCGAATAAGACACACCTTGAGTGAGCTTGGAAAGAGACTACCATAACTTGGATGGTAACCCAAAGATATGAAACCGGACTTGGACGAAATCGAAAAAGCATTTATCCCACTTGGGAGATAAAATGGATAAGACACACCGTGAGTGAGCTTGGAAATAGACTACCATTACTTGGATGATAACTTAAAGATATGAAACCGGACTTGGACGGAATCGAAAAAGCATTTATCCTACTTGGGAGATAAAGTGGACAAGACACACCGTGAGTGAGCTTGGAAAGAGACTACCATAACTTGGATGATAACTCAAAGATACGAAACTGGACTTGGCAGAATTGAAAGCATTTATTCCACTTGGGAGATAAAGCGAACAAGAGAATATCATAACTTGGATGATAACTCAAAGATACGAAATTGGACTTGGCGGAATCGAAAAGCATCTATCCCACTTAGGAGATAAAGCGAACAAGAGAATATCATAACTTGGATGATAACTCGGTTGGGGATAACAAGCATTGACTTGTAAGAGTAACAGTACTGAAGAATGAACTTGGCACTCTCAGTGGGGACACTTTGGTCTGATTGAAGAAATGATGTTTTGGGCTTCCATGCGAGGTACCAAAACTGGTTTATGCTTTGTATGCATATGTTTGAATTTTTCCATGGCGTATTACTCCATAAAGATGGAAATGCTACGCTTTTTTGAGGATGCAAATGTAATGATGATTACTAAATGCAAAATGCAAAGGGATATCCTGATGAAGATATGACATGTCCGCCCAGCCACTTTACTGGGGAAGAAATAATCACTACATTGATGTAACGAATCCCTGTGAGGAAAAGCAACTCTGCAGGGGATAGTATTAATGATACACCGATGTAAACACCCCAAATTTTCCCTCACTTTTTCTCACACCATGGCTTATGATCTCATTTTTCATAAACATCTCATTGCATCTCACATTGCATAAACAACTTCATCAAATCATTGCATGACTGCACAATTAGGGTTTTGTGATCAGATGAATCTTAGAAGTGATATGAGCAATCTCTGAGGCCTTGAAGCATGCAAAGGGGGTCCATGAGGGGTCTATGGTCTTATTATATCTCCAAGGAGGATTGGAAGTCACAAAATGTCAAGGGATTGCACAGAAGTCCAGGAAGAGCTAGGGTTTTCCTGCACAGATGACCAAAATTAGGGTTTGGGTTTGAGGCCCTTAAACTTAATTTTTTTTGTCATTCATGATTATAATGGTCTTTTTGTGTTATAAGGATCGTGTGTACCAAATTTGATGAAGAAATTCATTGTGGAAGTCATTTGATCATTGGGTAACTTCTTGAGTAAGTAAAGTCAAAATCATGGCATCTGAGGCCTCCATCAAGGGTACCAAAGGGTCATCATCATCATTTTAAGTCTCTATGATATTTATTTAATCATTGAAGTTGTTGGAAGTTCACAAAGTTGAAGAATTTTGAGCCAAATGCAAACTTTCCATTTTGGGAAAGATATTCAACCTATTCTTTCATGACCAAAAATGCTTCAAATGAAAAATCCTTGGACATGAAAGTTGTAGATTATATCTTCCCATTTTCAAAAAGTACAAGAACATGTCTTGATTCATCCTAGAACTCAAGATATGGCCTTTCAAAGTTGGCAAAAATCCTATAATTTTCAAGTTCATGCCAAAGAGGGATTTTTGCAAAATCAAGTGCCAAGCCATTTCATGACCTGTAATGAACTCAAATGTATTATAACATGTCAAAGAAACTTCTAAATATAAGAATTGGCCTTTGTACCAAGCATTTCCATGACTTATTTCTCAAGAAACTTCAAAGTTGCCAAATTGCATAAACCATGAAAACTCTTGATCAAGGCCATCCAGCTGCATAAAGATGATCCAAAGGCTCTCCATGAAACATGTTGAAGCTATCCAGCCACAGAAACCAGCTCTGCCATGGCCCATACCTATGGTACACCAATCTTGACTTTTTGGCCAATGGAGCCATACCATACCCATAGTGCATACCTAATGTTCTGACTTATTCCAATAGTTTAGGGATTGCCTCAAGATCATAAGAGAAGCATGCCAAGAGGTCAGGGGACACACAACATTAGTTTTCACAAATATTGCAAAAAACTTCCCTTCTTCGATTCTCTCAAACAATCCACCAAACCTCGGAAATTCTTTCACCATTCATTCAGAAATCATCCATAGAACACAAAGCAACCATTACCATGGCCTGAAACCTCATAAACCAAAGCCTCCATTTCTTCCATATCAGAATTGAGCCACTCAAAATAGCCACTTTCAAAGCATTCTAAGCATCTCAATAACTTCAGGAGGATCAAAGGAGTTCACTTGCACAAGTGGGAGGTTCTGAAAGCTCACATTTGGAGGTTTCCAGCTTAGGTATACTCAAGATCATTTTTTCTCAAAGCTTTGATTTCTTGTTATAAAATGAAACTGCATGCTCTAAGATCACAATGATGATTTTAGAATTGAAAATAGTGAAGGAATGAACATTTTATGAACTTCTGAAATTTTGCCCGTATTTATGTTTTGATTCTATTCAGCTTGTTCATGAATGATAAATGTTGTTTGATGTTTGATTTGAGTTGATAGAAGTATGGGGATCATTTATGGGCAGGTTAGAGGTCTTAATTTTTCCTAGGGAAGATTTTAGGGTTTTTGGTCCACCGGAGAAGATGACCGGAGCTTGTCTCCGGTCACTTGAAAATGATTAGCCCTAATTATGGTTTAGTTGACCAGATTGAATCTTGTTCGTTAGATCTTGATTAGGTTAACGCGTGAATGGCTCAGATTAATTCATTAACTTTAATTTTGGATTAATTAAATAAATCATAATTAATTAGCCAGAAACCATCCTGACCACTCATCTGTGCGCGCAGTCAACATAGGTTTGAATCTGGACCTTTAGATCAGTTGACTTCCCATTTTAATTCATTTTTATTTCATTTTATTCCATTTATTTCCATATTTATTTTAAAATAGCAAAACACTTTCAAAAAATATCATTTTCTGCATTTTTGTTTCAAATAATTTTCTTAACCTAAAAACTTTTTTTTTATTTTTGCATTAAAATAGTATTTTTAAAATATTTAAATGTTTTATTTAATTAATTAATTGATTTTAATTAATTAAATATGCATTTAAGTTTCTAAAAATCACCAAAAAAATCATGAAGCATTCTTAAACATTTTCAAACTCACCATACAAATTTCTTTTTAGGTTTGATTACATTTTCACAATTTTCTTTGAATTAGGGTTCTTAAATTTCACATTTTTTAACCCTAACTTGAAAAATTCATTTTTCCTAACCATGATGAGTTTGAATTTGATTCTTTTTGCATTGTTTAAAATTTTGCATCTAGTTTCTAGGTTATTTATCTCATATTTTTGCATTGCATTTTCAATTTGATTTGCATTTTCCCTGTAGAATCACCCAAAAACCCTAGTTAACTTAAGAAATCCATAACTCTCACTAGGTTAAGCTTCTGATCTTCTCCTTTAGGGTGTGATCTTGTATATGATTAGGGTGTGTTTGAGTTCAATTTCAAATTTTTATCATGATGTATGCTTCTGTATTGGTCATATGCATCATGCTTGTTCTTTAAACCCTAATTTTGCATCTTCATTTGCATTCTTCTTTGCATATCATGAACTTGTGAACTTGCCATGACATTTCAAGCATTTGTATGACATCTTAGACATCTTAATACATGCTTGAACATTGTTTGATCATTTCTTCAATCATTTGCTATGTTTTGCATTCATTACATTCCATGAACATCCATGTGTTTTCATGCTTCTAAACATGCTTCCATTGCATCTCATTCTTGTATGATCATTCATATGCATCTTGTATGATTTTGCATCATCTCATAACACATTTGCATTGTATAATCACTTCTGGTTTTGGACTTTGCATCCTTATTCATCTCATTTCTTTTTGCTTTATGTCTTATGCATCCATACTAACATTTCAGGGGCTTATGGTAAGTTAATTGGGATGTGGATTTTCCTTCACATCCCACCTCTTCTCATCTTCTCATTTGCATATTTATTTGTCGTTGAAGTGAACTTGTTTCACTTTTGCTCTCTCATTCTTACTTTCTTTCTTTTAAGTTACTTATCTTCTTTAGGAAGTAAGTAACTTATTCTTTCTCTCCTTCTCTTTTCATCTGTTTCTTCTTCCTTGGTGGCCTTGAAGACCTTTTCTCTTAAGCCTCACAAACCATAGGATATCCAAGCATGATAATTTTTAGGATTTCTTATAGTCCCCCCTAGATTTTTAACTTTGAAGTCTCCTTGAGTCTCTTTTCTCATCTCATAATCAGAGACTAAACACTTAAAGTTTTAGGACTTTGAATTAGGGTTATGCCTGCATCCTTATCTTAGGATGGAGTGTATAACTTTAATCCTTAGTGTTAAACCTTTAATTGGTTTACACCTCTTAATCAAGACACATTAATAATCACTAAGACTTTATCTTGTAACTTGGGCCTTACATTAGGGTTCTATCTCTTCCTTATGGTTAAGAGGGACTAACCCTAGTGTTTAATGGACAAGTCCCCCTCAAGTTGTCTTACAAACCATAAAATCCACTTCTTAATCTCACCGTTTAATTAAAATCCACTTAATGAAGGCTTGTTATATAATGAATTTAATCCCTAACCATGGATTAAGTTGAGGTATTTTCCTCAGCTTAAGTGTTCTCATCTATCATCCTTCTCTTAGGATGGTGTAATGCGTTCACTAGTCTGTGATTAGAGATTAAACTCATTACTTAAAACTAAACAAAATCCAAAAACATATTAATAATCACAAGTAGGTCAATGATCTTAATCCTATATCATCATGGTAATTAAGTTGAGATACTTATCTCACACTTAAGTAGGCTCATTATCCCTAATCAGGGAGGATATAATGAGTTTACAAACTTTGATTTAGGCTTAAGCTCGTTATCTTATGCAAAACACCAAAAACAATAAAAAGCTGAAAACACCAAAAAAAACAATAATCGTCTCCTCCGGGATTTTTTTCTCATCACACTCATTCTATAAACGAGAACTTGCTTCTCCCATCTAATGCAAGACAGTTAGCACTCGAGCCAGACGAGTCACACACTTGAGCATAGACAAGCAAGCAGTTCACAGTCAAATCATTCCAGTCTCTTTGAGTCGAACTAGGGTGTTCTGACTTCCTCATTGCACGAGAGGATACGTAGGCATAACTTAATAGTTATCGAACAAAAGTCTCTTTGTCTCCCCCCTCTCCTCCTCCCAGTTTCTCTTTCCTTAGCCTCAGTTTTGAGTATTCACTTTCCTTTTGCACTGACACATTCTACATTCCTTCCTAGCTTTTCATACACAGTCAGCACATATACTATCCCCCTTTTTAACACAGTCAAGTAAGCGTGGATCCCGTCAAGTACGACGGACGATATGGGTGCTAATACCTTCCCAGGTCGTAACCAACCCCCTTTCTTAGTTTCTCTGGTTCGCAACCGTCTTATCCATACCCTTCCAGGTTTATGCAGCATTACCTTTGTGTAGCAAATTTGATGAAGAAATTCATTGTGGAAGTCATTTGATCATTGAGTAACTTCTTGAGCAAGTAAAGTCAAAATCAGGGCATCTGAGGCCTCCATCAAGGGTACAAAAGGGTCATCATCATAATTTTGAGTCTCTATGATCTTTATTTGATCATTTAAGTTGTTGGAAGTTCACAAAGTTGATGAATTTTGAGCCAAATGCAAACTTTCTATTTTTGGAAATGACTTGTAATGGAAACATTCCATTTTGGGAAAGATATTCAACCTATTCTTTCATGACCAAAAATGCTTCAAATGAAAAATCCTTGGACATGAAAGTTGTAGATTATGTCTTCCCATTTTCAAAAAGTACAAGAACATTTCTTGATTCATCCTAGAACTCAAGATATGTCCTTTCAAAGTTGGCAAAAATCCTATAATTTTCAAGTTCATGCCAAAGAGGGATTTTTGCAAAATCAAGTGCCAAGCCATTTCATGACCTCTAATGCACTCAAATGTATCATAATATGTCAAAGCAACTTCTAAAGATCAGAATTGACCTTTGTAGCAAGCATTTCCATGACTTATTTCTCAAGAAACTTCAAAGTTGCCAAATTGCATAAACCATGAAAACTCTTGATCGAGGTCATCCAGTTGCATAAAGATGATCCAAAGGCTCTCCATGAACCATGCTGAAGCTATCCAGCCATAGAAACCAGCTCTGCCATGGCCCATACCTATGGTACATCAATCTTGACTTTTTGGCCAATGGAGCCATACCATTCCCACAGTGCATACCTAATGTTCTGACTCATTCCAATAGTTTAGGGATTGACTAAAGATCATAAGAGAAGCATGCCAAGAGATCAGAGGACACACAACATCAGTTTTCACAAATATTGCAAAAAACTTCCCTTCTTCGATTCTCTCAAACAATCCATCAAACCTCAGAAATTCTTTCACCATTCATTCAGAAATCATCCATAGAACACAAAGAAACCATTACCATGGCCTGAAACCTCATAAACCAAAGCCTCCATTTCTGCCATATCAGAATCGAGCCACTCAAAATAGCCACTTTCAAAGCATTCTAAGCATCCCAATAGCTTCAGGAGGATCAAAGGAGTTCACTTGCACAAGTGGGAGGTTTTGAAAGCTCACATTTGGAGGTTTCCAACTCAGGTATACTCAAAATCATTTTTTCTCAAAGCTTTGATTTCTTGTTATAAAATGAAACTGCATGCTCTAAGGATCACAATGATGATTTTAGAATTGAAAATGGTGAAGGAATAAACACTTTATAAACTTCTGTAATTTTTCCCGTATTTATGTTTTGATTCGATTCAGCTTGTTCATGAATGATAAATGTTGTTTGATGTTTGATTTGAGTTGCTAGAAGTATGGGGATCATTTCTGGGCAGGTTAGAGGTCTAGATTTTTCCTAGGGAAGATTTTAGGGTTTTTGGTCCACTGGAGAAGATGATCGGAGCTTGTCTCCGGTCACCTAAAAATGATTAGCCCTAATTAGGGTTTAGTTGCCCAGATTGAATCATGTCCCTTAGATCTTGATTAGGTTAACGCGTGAATGGCTCAGATTAATTCATTAACTTTAATTTCGGATTAATTAAATAAATCATAATTAATTAGCCAGAATCCACAAATAGGTCAATGATCTTAATCCTATATCATCATGGTAATTAAGTTGAGATACTTATCTCACACTTAAGTAGGCTCATTATCCCTAATCAGGGAGGATATAATGAGTTTACAACCTTTGATTTAGGCTTAAGCTCGTTATCTTATGCAAAACACCAAAAACAATAAAAAGCTGAAAACACCAAAAAAAAAACAATAATCGTCTCCTCTGGGATTTTTTTCTCATCACACTCATTCTATAAACGAGAACTTGCTTCTCCCATCTAATGCAAGACAGTTAGCACTCGAGCCAGACGAGTCACACACTTGAGCATAGACAAGCAAGCAGTTCACAGTCAAATCATTCTAGTCTCTTTGAGTCGAACTAGGGTGTTCTGACTTCCTCATTGCACGAGAGGATACGTAGGCATAACTTAATAGTTATCGAACAAAAGTCTCTTTGTCTCCCCCCTCTCCTCCTCCCAGTTTCTCTTTCCTTAGCCTCAGTTTTGAGTATTCACTTTCCTTTTGCACTGACACATTCTACATTCCTTCCTTGCTTTTCATACACAGTCAGCACATATATTATCCCCCTTTTTAACATAGTCAAGTAAGCGTGGATCCCGTCAAGTACGACGGACGATCTGGGTGCTAATACCTTCCCAGGTCGTAACCAACCCCCTTTCTCAGTTTCTCTGGTTCGCAACCGTCTTATCCATACCCTTCCAGGTTTATGCAGCATTACCTTTCCTTCGGGATAAAAATGCCTAGCTGGCGACTCTATTCAACCTCAACCTCCAACATCACCGACCATTCGCATTATGGTGGTATTATGGACATGATCATGGACTTGGATGCATCATAGAGGAGCATGATTCACACTTGCCTTCAGTTTTATGACCCTCCTCTCAGATGTTTCACTTTCCCAGACTTTCAGATAGGTCCCCTGTTGGAAGAATTTTCTATGTTGTTGGGTGTCCCCATCAGAAGAGGAATTCCTTTCAACCTTGAGATGACTGCTCCTAAAAATGAAGACATAGCTAAGGCTTTACATTTGGAAACCACTATCATTGATCAGTATATGACTACCAAGGCTGGAATCCCAGACCTCCATTTGGACTTCTTGATCACTCAGGCCACCAGTCATGTTGCAGCAGGGAAGTGGGAAACTGTTTGTGCTCTCTTGGCTCTTAGTATATATGGAATTATCTTGTTTGCAGACGAGCCTAAGTTTGTAAGCAAGAATGATATCCACATCTTCTTGCTGAAGAATCTAGTTCCTACCTTGTTAGGGGATTTCTACTACTCAGTACATCAGAGAAATGAGAAACAGAGGGGAAGATTAGTCAGATGTTGTGCACCTCTCTTCTACTGTTGGTTATTAAGACACATGCCGAAGACAGAAGCTTTCCTGAATCCTCACAAGTCAAGGAATTGGGCTAAGAGAATGATTTCTCTCACTTAAGAAGACATCAGGTGGTGTACTCAGAGCACCAAGGGCAGGGACATAATTACAAGCTGTGGACATTATCCTAATGTACCTCTTATTGTAAGGAAGGGTTGCATCAACTACAATCCTTTGCTTTTCAAAAGGCAGTTAGGGTATGCCTTACTACATCCACCAAGAGAGCAGGATTTAGCATATACCCTTTACTGTGATGTTCAGAATAATCATGCCATCATCCGACAAGTAGCCTGGGCTTGGGATAACTTACAGACAAAAGGGACGGTTATTCTTAGCAAGTGTAACAACATAGCTTCAGCTAAGTACATTGATTGGTCTCGCATCAGAGTACAGATCACCCGCATGCCATTCACCCGGAAGATGTGCCAGGGCCATCATCAGTAGAGCCCATAGCTACAGTGAGTCTGGAGGAATTTGATAAGCTGAAAGAGAGGAATACCCAACTTTCTGAAGCTCTGAAGAAGACCCTTTGGGAAAGGAATGATGGTCGTCTGGATATTGAGAGGTTAGAGAAGCTTCGAATCGAGCATATGACCAAGATAGAAAAGAAAAAGGACTTCATCAAAAAAGCCCGAGCAGGGGAATTGGTATTTATGAATGCTTGCAAAGAAGCTAAGATTCAGTAAGCCGGAGCTGAGCATTACCTAGAGGAGAGTCAGGCTAGATGGATCAGGATTACTGAGGCTCGTTTGCAAGAAGATCATAAGACACAAACTAGTATAGAGCAGCTGGAAGCTAATGAAAAGAAGAGTCAGGAAGCCTTGTTAGCAGCAAAGAGGGAAATCTCCAAGTTGAAACTCGGGCAGGGTTGAAGAGATCAAAGGACCAAGACAAGTACCGGAAGTTGACAAGTGCCGTTGCCACCAAGAACCTTCTTATCAGGACCATCACATAGCATCCAGTTGGACCAGTGATTGATGCTTTCCTGAAGGAAGTCAAGGAGGATGACTTTGGGCTGGGTGTTTGATTTCTCTGTACTTGTATTTAATTTGGTTATACTTTATTTCTCATGTTGATTTTGTTGTATTTCTCGACTTAATTGTATTTTGACCCACCATGGGAACTTGTTGTAATCATAAACTATGTAACTTCTGCATTTATAATGTATGGTTTATGTATTACCTGGATTTTCTCTTAGACTTCATTTCTCTTCAACATCTACATTCCCAGTGGTCTGGAAGGTCAAAACCAAACAGCCAAACCGGATACCCTTGGAAGACAAATAGACATAATGCATTGCATACTAACCTCATTATTTGTTTTGTAGGTATTTTTGTTGTTGTTTTCTCACTTTGCTATTGTCTCACGAAACATTGCTCGTAGGAGGGTTTTCCCCATCAACAGAGTTCACCGGTATCCAACTAGAAACAACCTTCCGAGCTTACAGATGGACCAAGTTCAACAAGATTTGACTGACATAAGAACTCAGATGGCTAATGAGAGAACTGAGATGAGGGCTTAGATGAACTAGTTCATGGAAGTAATGATTGGATTGGCTCAGAGCCAAGAAATATTAAGAGAGTTAGTCGAGCGGCAAACTCCAGAAGAGAATCATCCTGGCACAGGAGGTACTAGCAACAATGATCACGGGCAGCCGCGAAAAAATCCACCAGAGTTTGGGCCCCACCTCAATCCTGAAGTCAATGTTATCAGAGATACCCAAGGAAACACTGGAGGTCATACCTTGCAAGAAGACCCTCAAGAAGAACATTTTACAGTGATTGGTTCTGGGGATGAAGTTTATGATCATCGTCTGGACGAACTAGCAGAGAAGATGAGATCTTTGGAGTCCCAAAACTCTTTGGGATTTGATGTAATGGACATGGGTCTAGTTGAGGGATTCAAAATCCCTCATAAGTTTAAACCTTTGTGCTTTGAGAAGTACAACGGTACCTCCTGTCTTCGTACCTACCTACAATCTTTTTTGGGGAGATTAAAGGCTTACACTAGGGATGAAAAACTATGGATGTTCTACTTTGAAGATAGCTTGACTGGGGCATCCCATGAGTGGTGTTCTCATCTATCCAGAGCAACTGTCAGAAACTGGAAGGATTTAGCCGAGGCTTTCATATGCCAGTATCAGTACAATCTAGATATGACACCCAATAGGACCCTCCTGATGGGTATGTCTCAGTCTTCAAGAGAAAGCTTCAGGGAATATGCCCAATGGTGGAGACAGCTTGCTGCTGTTGTCCAACCTCCTATGTCAAAAAGAGAAATGGCTGACATGTTCATGAACACCCTACAAGGAACTTACATTGACAGACTTGCTGCTTTCTCGTCCACCAACTTTGTTGATGTAGCTATAACTGGTGAGAGAATTGAGAGTCTTTTAAAGATGGGCAAAATTTCAGACAATGGTGCTAGTTCCAGCAATGCAAGGAAACCTTTCTCAGGACCGCATAGGACAGGTGGGATCAATTCAGTGCATATGAGCAGAGGTAGGCCTCAATACATGCCAATATCAGTGGCTGCTGTCACCATTCCAGCTTCAGCACCTCAACAATAGTATCCTCAACAAAATCACTTCCCACAGCAACAACAATTTCCTCAGCAACAGAGATCCTATAACAACAACAACAATCAACAACAACGTCCGTTTCAACAAAGGACTTCACAACTCAACCGGTTTATCGATCCCATTTCGATGCCCTATGTTGCCTTACTTCCACAATTATTAAAGCTCAATCTAATCGAATTGAGGACTCTGGCCCCACCAGATCCTCAGAATCTCCCAAGAAACTATGATATTAACGCCAGATGTGCCTTCCATTCCAATGCACCTGGCCATACAACAGAGAAGTGCAGAGCTTTACACATGAAGGTTTAAGATTTGATTGATTCTAAGGCAGTCAACTTTGCACCTCCTCCAAGTGTTACCAAGAATTCTATGCCTAGTCATGGTGGGCCTAGGATAAATGCCATTGAGGAGGATCAACCAGTAAGCCTAATTGACAATGTTGCAAGTATTCAAACACCTCTGGCCGAGGTTAAAGCCCAGCTTTTGAAGTGCCAAGTGTTTCCAGGTTGTGAGGCCCATTGCGAAGCTTGCAAGATTTCTACCAACGGTTGTGCAAATTTGAAGACCGGTATCAACAGTCTTATCAGACAATGCATTTTACAGATCACTTCAACAGTTCCAGCTCCTACAACATCAACAACCATTCCTCCTACAACACCAGCAAACATCACTTCATCAGATATCACCCCTACAACTTCAACAACAATCATTCCCACAGATTCTTCTACAACATCAACAACCATCCCTTCTTCAACTTCAATAGATGTTAGTTCAACACATCCTTCTACAACAACAACAACCATCAATGAGGTTGTTCCTACAGTTACTATTTACTATGATCCGGAAACAATCCAAGTTCCAGATTCTTTCAACAACTCACATCAACATCTCCATCAACATCAGCAATCTTCATCACCTGCACCATCTCCCATCAGACCTCCTATCACAATCTATTATGAACCTCAGACTGTCTCAACTCCTTCTTCCGCATTAATCAACCCGGTTACCATCACGGTGCCTAGACCAAATCCATATGATAGCAGCAGTGTCGTGCCTTCGTACTATGGCTCAGATTTATATTGCAATGGAAAGAAAGTCACTCTTGACACTTCTACACCACAGATTGATAATGTGGGGGGAGGCGGAGGCTTCACTCGAAGCGGACGTCTCTTTGCCTCACAATTCCCAAGAACTAATGCTGAAGCAGAAGCTGCTGCCAAGGCCAAGGGCAATAGCATTGTGCCTGAAGAGCCTACTGCCAAGGAAACTCAGAAGACATCCTTTGACCAAGATGTAGACGAGTTCATGATAATAATCAAGAAGAGTGACTATAAGGTTGTGGACCAGCTCCATCAGACACCCTCCAAAATCTATATTCTATCACTGCTAATGTGTTCCGAAGCTCACAGGAACGCACTTCTCAAAGTCCTGCATGCAGCTTACGTGCCAGAAGAGATTACAGTTAATTAGCTAGAAACAGAGGTTTCTAATGTCAATACTAGTCATGGACTAGGGTTCACCGATGCGGATCTAACTATAGAGGGTCGTAACCATAATAAGACTTTGCATATCCCCTTGGAGTGTAAAGGTGTTGTTCTTTCTCATGTCTTGGTTGACACGGGGTCCTCACTCAATGTTCTTCCAAAGAAAGCCTTGGTCAAGATGGAATATGATAGCCTTGCACTGCGTCCAAGTAACCTGGTGGTGAGAGCCTTTGACGGTTCTAAAAGATCGGTTCTTGGGGAAATTGAGCTGCCTGTGGTAATTGGCCCACAGATCTTCAAAATATCTTCTACGTGATGGACATTCAGCCTGCCTATAGTTGTCTGTTGGGTCGTCCTTGGATTCATGACGCTGGCGCTATAACGTCGACCCTTCACCAGAAGTTAAAATACGAATGGGAGGGCCAAGTTATCACAATCTGTGGGGAGGAGGATATCTTTGTCAATCATCTAGCTACTTACAAGTACATTGAGATGGATGGGGATATCCATGAGACAATGAGTTAGGGTTTTGAAGCCCTCAATGTCAATGAAGCAAATGCTGAAGTGTTTGGTACTTCAATTGATTCTTACAA
Organism: Lathyrus aphaca; assembly: GCA_963966055.1. NCBI lineage: Eukaryota > Viridiplantae > Streptophyta > Magnoliopsida > Fabales > Fabaceae > Lathyrus > Lathyrus aphaca. The sequence goes on along the minus strand of OZ014524.1, from coordinate 431,133,041 downwards.
GCAAGCTCAGAAGGTTGTGGAAGACGGGAACGCCCAAGGATGGGGAAAGCTGATGCATGTTCAGATCAAGGAAGACAAGTTCGGTTTGGGTTACAAACCATCTCGACAGGTCCAAGAGGAGGCTGCTGAAGCTCCCAAGTTTATCAGTGGGGGTATGCTGACCCCAGATGCAATCAACAATGTGGAAGACGAGTTTGAAAGCGACTTCAACCTGGAAAGTTGGATTCGTCCAAGAGTCCCAGGCCAGCAAGTCCTCAATTGGTCTTCCCAGGAAATTATAAGGATTACTTCTGCATAGTAATTATTATTTCCTGTTTAAAAATGCATCAAGTCCTGCATCTTGCCCAAGGTGTCAGGACTCATTTTGTAATAGGGCTATATATGTATTTTGTGCAAATGAATGAATAATGAACAATGGACATCTTTTGCAAACAATCTTTTTCGCTCACTGTCTTTTATTTTTGTTATTTTCACACAAAACAATAATGGCAATGTTTTTCCTAATAAACTTCATTCACTTTTTTCCTAAATAAGATAAAATCAATCACTAAAATAAACAAATCTCAACCCTTGCAGAGATAATCCTCCAGATTGCACCGACAACGACACTACTATGACCTTGTATGACTTCGACAATCCGATTAATCAAGCAGATGAAGGGGTTGATGAAGACTATGATTTGCCCTAGGAATTGGCCAGGTTGTTAAGACAAGAGGAAAAAGTAATTGCTCCTCATCAGGAAGAGGTTGAAACTGTCAATCTTGGTACCAAGGAAGATGTGAAAGAGGTTAAAATCGGGACCAGTCTGCATGCTCTAGTGAAGGAACATCTCATCAGTATGCTGCGAGAGTATGTCGATGTGTTCGCTTGGTCTTATCAGGATATGTCGGGTTTGGATACAGACATCGTCATGCAAAGGTTGCCATTGAAAGAAGATTGTCCGTCAGTTAAACAAAAGTTGCGCCGTACTCTCCCGGACATGGCCATGAAGATCAAAGAGGAAGTACAAAAGCAGTGGGACGCCAGTTTTCTCACTGTAACTAGTTACCCGCCGTGGGTTGCTAACGTTGTACCCGTACCTAAGAAGGATGGCAAGGTGCATATGTATGCTGATTACCGGGATCTGAACAGAGCCAGTCCGAAGGATGATTTCCCATTACCTCACATTGATGTATTGGTGGATAACACAACTCAGTTCTCGGTATTTTCTTTTATGGATGGATTATCTGGATACAATCAAATCAAGATGTCACCTAAATACATGGAGAAGACAACTTTTATCACACCCTTGGGCATGTTTTGTTATAAGGTAATGTCGTTTGGTCTGAAGAATTCCGGTGCAACATATCAACGGGCTATGGTAACATTATTCCATGATATGATCCATAAAGAAATCGAGTGATATGTGGATGTTATGATTGCCAAGTCCCTTATAGAGGAAGATCATTCGGTGAATCTACTTAAATTGTTCAAGCGTCTAAGAAAGTATCAATTGAAGTTGAACCCCAACAAGTGCACATTCGGGGTACGTTCTGGTAAGCTGTTGGGTTTTATTGTAAGTGAAAAGGGAATTGAGGTTGATCCTGACAAAGTGAAAGCCATTTAGGAAATGCCCGCACCTAAGACTGAGAAAGAAGTTCGAGGGTTCTTAGGTAGACTGAACTACATTTCAAGGTTCATATCTCATCTCACTGCAACCTGCGAGCCCTTGTTCAAACTACTAAGAAAGGAACAAACAGTCAGGTGGAACGATGATTTTCAGAAAGCTTTTGACAAGATCAAGGAGTATCTACAAGAACCTTCAATTCTCATGCCTCCAGTTGAGGGAATACCTTTAATCATGTACCTGACGGTATTAGAAGAGTCGATGGGGTGTGTGTTAGGCCAGCATGACGAGTCTGGTCGAAAAGAGTATGCAATATACTACCTAAGAAAAAAGTTTACCGACTATGAACAACGTTATTCACTGCTCGAGAAAACTTGTTGTGCTTTAGCGTGGGCTGCTCGCCGACTAAGACAGTATATGTTGACTCATACTACCTTATTGATCTCAAAGATGGACCCAGACACGTACATATTTGAGAAGCCATCACTTACCGGAAGTGTTGCAAGATGGAAAATGATCCTGACAGAGTATGACATTCAGTACACCTCTCAAAAAGCCATCAATGGCAGTGTATTGTCTGACTATCTGGCTGAGCAACCCATTGATGATTACCAGCCTATGAGATTTGACTTCCTTGATGAAAACATCATGTTATTGAAAGCAAAAGATTGTGAAGAGCCTATTCACACTGAAGGGCCTGACCCAGAAGAAGCATGGACTATGATGTTTGACAGGGCAGTTAATTGCAACGGTCGTGGGGTTGGTGCAATTCTTATCACAACTAAAGGGGTTCACATGCCTTTCTCAGAAAAACTCACCATTTCCTGCACTAACAATGAAGCAGAATACGAAGCTTGTATGATGGGCCTTGAGGAAGCCATTGACCCCAGGATCAAAACCTTGAATGTATTCGGAGATTCAGCTTTGGTAATCAACCAGACCAACAGCAAGTGGTACGCTCATCAGGAGCATCTGATTCCCTACCGTGACTATACGAGGAGATTGTTGACCTTCTTCACAACAGTTAAGCTTGAGTACATCCCTCGAGATGAGAATCAGTTTGCAGACGCTTTGGCTACCATTTCATCCATGATCAAAGTAAAGACTACGAATTATGTACCTCGGATTTTGGTATCCAGACTGGGCAGACCGACATTTGTATTCTCTGTGGACACTGTCAATGATAACAAGCCTTGGTACCATGACATCAAATGCTTCTTGGAAACTCAGACATACCCACCTGGGGCATCATCAAATGATAATAAGACATTAAGAAAGCTAGCCGGAAGTTTCTTCCTCAATACTGATGGCTCTTTGTAAAAGCGAAACTTTGACATGGTCTTGCTCAGATGTGTTGACAAGAAGGAAGCAGACCTACTAATGCACGAAGTACATAAAGGTTCTTTCGGTACCCATGTCGGAGGACATGCAATGGCAAAGAAGTTATTAAGATCGGGTTACTACTGGATCACAATGGATGCAGATTGTTGTGCCTATGCCAGAAAATGCCACAAATGCCAGATCTACGCAGATAAAGTGCATGTGCCTCTGAATACTTTGAATGTAATGTCTTCACCTTGGCCCTTCGCCATGTGGGGCATTGATATGATTGGAAAGATTGAACTGACTGTTTTAAATGGTCACGGATTCATCCAGGTAGCCATTGATTACTTCAGCAAATGGGTCGAAGCAGCTTCGTATGCAAATGTCACTCGTCAAGTGGTGGCCTGTTTCCTGAAGAGGGATATCATCTGTCGATATGGAGTTCCCGAGCGAATCATTACTGATAATGGTTCCAATTTGAACAACAAGATGATGGCAGAACTTTGTCGGGAGTTCAAAATTCAACATCACAACTCTTCTCCTTACGTGCCAAAGATGAATGGCGATGTTGAGGCCGCTAACAAGAATATTAAGAAGATTGTGCAAAAGATGGTAGTCACCTACAAAGATTGGCATGAAATGCTACCATTTGCCTTGCATGGGTACCGAACCTCCATCAGAACGTCTATTGGGGCAGTACCTTATCAACTTGTGTATGGTATGGAAGTTGTCCTACCTGTTGAAATTGAACTACCCTCCTTATGGGTATGATGGATATGAAACTGGATGAAGCAGAATGGGTCCGATCTCGATATAATCAACTGAGTCTGATTGAAGAGAAAAGATTAGCAGTTATTTGTCATGGGAAGTTGTATCAGAAACGAATGAAGAAAGCCTTCGATCAGAAAGTCAGACCTCGGGAATACCAAGTGGGAGAGCTTGTTCTGAAGAGACTTCGTCCTCCTCATATAGACCACAGGGGCAAATGGACGCCAAACTACGAAGGCCCATTCATAGTAAATAAATTTTTCTCTGGTGGAGCGCTGATGCTCACTACTATGGATGGAGAGGACTTCCTATCTCCTGTGAATTCAGATGCAGTTAAAAAATACTTCGTATAAAATGACCCGCTGGACATAAAAACAGAATGTAAGTCCAGGAAAAAATAGGGCATCCCGGCGAGTCAAAAACAGAATAAAAGACTCGGGCAAAAATAAGGGAAAAACTGAAGAAAAAAAATGTACACCCGCTGAGTTGAAAAGCCACATCGGACAACTCGGGCAAAAATGGGTATCCCAGTGGATTGAAAACCCGAAAGGGCGATCCACGCAAAATCAGGGAATAAGCGAACAACTGCATTCTGAATTCGTCTGTATCACTAAATACATGGCAAGCTTCGAAAGGACAAAGCGTCGGTCATAATCAACCTTCTTCAGAAAGCAAGATAAGAAGAACGTCAAGGTCATACGGGTCATAGCAAAGGAAGCTCACTTGAGTGTCATCTTCAACATTGCCAATGCTTTTTATTTTTCTCAATTTACAGCAATCTCCTCCTCTCAGGGGATTCGTTTCCTTGACTGTACTTGCCTATTTAGGGCATACAAATCAATAAAATCAGAATATTCATTCACACTTTGTTTTTACCTCTTGTTTTTGTTTGCAAAATGTCCAGAGTTCATAATACAACATTTGCATGAAAACATATAGGCCATTTTCAATAAATGCTTGCAGGATATATGAATTCTTAAGCAAATCTAACTCCTATGACGGAATCCGGTTGAGGATACCTCGAGACACTTGTGCATTCCCTTTGTCTTAACAGGTTGCAGGTACTCAAGGCAGACAATCTTTCACAGGATGGGGCATATTAGGCATTTTCCCCAGCCAAGCCAGCAATCACATCATCAACAGGACTCCTTGACAAAGAGTATTTCCTCGTGAAGTTTTTATCCCCCCAGATGATCCCTTGAGGAATTCATCAATCCCCAACGTGTCGCTTGGACGAAGGAGTGGTAACAGATTACTTCCTAGAAGTTATCTCCTCCCCAAGCAGGATCTCCCGAGCAATGCTTGACGGCTTTTCCCCAGCAAAGTAGTCAAGAACTTTCTATTCCCCGTCAGAGTTACCATTTGCTCCCCAGTAAAGCAATTCCTGAAATACTTCCCCAGCGGAGTTGCTGAAACTTCCTCATCCCCAGCGGAATTCTCCCTCCGGACAGATAGACCAGAGATCTTTCACCCCGCAGGATCCAGATATCGGATCGGTTTTCTCATTTGCATAATCATAGCATTCGCATCATTTTTTCCAAACTAAGCGTAACATTCCGTCTAATACGGAGCATTACGGAAAAAATCAAACATTTGCATAATCATAAGCCAGGTTCGAGCCAGTCACCTGCAAACATCAGAATCACTTCGCCAACAATATATAAAACTCATATCCCCTGCAGACAAAAGACAAGACATCCCCTTTGCACTCTCAAAAACAGATGCCTGTTCATATTTATAAATGTTCTTTTCGACACTCGTCTGTGTCATCTTCCCCCGGTGAAGTCGCCATAATCCTTTTGATATTCGTCCATATCTTACTTATACAAAATTCTCAAACACTTGTTCATACCTGTACATATTCTTTGTTGACACTCGCTCGTGTCATACTTCCCTGGCAAGTCAAAACACTCGTCTGTGTTCCTTGCTCAATATTTTGGCACTCGTCCGTGTCTCGCACGTATTTCCCCAGCAGATCAATACTTGTATGTACTTATACAGAAGTCTTTGATACTCGTCTGTATCTTGTATATATCACCTCCTCGGCAGATCAACACTCTTATGTGTTCCTTGCTTAACCGAATGATACTCATCTATATCATCATCCTTAAATACGTGTCGGCGTTTGTTTCTACCGATACTCGTTCGTATCATGGTTCTAAGGATGCTCGTCCGCGTCTTTAGTCTATACACACTGTCAAACACTTATACTTTTTATTTTAAAAGCGTAAGCACTCGTCCGTGTTTACATCCCCACATAAACAAAACAACTTTTTCTATCCGGCATTCGTCCTATGTCGTGATACTTTCGGCAGTCGTCCCCTTCCAGGTGATCGTCCTTCACCTTTGGATGACCGTCCCTCATCCTTTCCCCAATGGAGTCCCCATTGTTGGAACCTTCTATCTGGAATTCGTCCTGTGTCGCGATATTTTTGGAAGTCGTCCCTTGCCAGGTGATCGTCCTTCACCTTTTGATGATCGTCCCTCATCATTTTATCTGATGGCCTTCCCCATTGTTGATCTTTGTTATTCGGCATTCGTCCTTTGTCGAGATAATCCCCCAAGAGCAGCCGTCCCCTGCTAGGTGATCGTCCTTCACATCTTGATGATCATCCTTCATCATGCTTGACCGATGGCCGTCTCCATCGTTGATCTTTTCTATCCGGCATTCGTCCTATGTCGTGATAAAGAGCAGGTCGTCCCCTGCTAGGTGATCTTCCTTCACCTTAGATGAACGTCCCTCGTCAAATATTTCATTTATTCTTTAACCCGATGGCCGTCCCCGTCGTGGTCCCTTTTCCTTCTCCTGATGATTGTCCTTCATCAGTTTAGCCCGATGGTCGTCCCCATCGTTGTTTACTTTACTTTCCAGCCTGATGGCCGTCCCCATCAGTGTTTTTCCAACTTCTTCAATCCCCATAGAGTTTTATTTCTTTACCCGATGGCCATCCCCGTCGTGGTCTTTTCTCTTTTTCTGATGATCGTCCTTCATCACTCTGCCCGATGGCCGTCCCCGTCGCAGTTTCTTTATTTTCCCAGCATGATGGTCGTCCTCATCATTGCTTTACTTACCGTTTTTCATCCCCAGCAGTCGTCCTCTGCTCGATGGTCATCCTCCATCTCTTTCACTTGATAAACATACTATACTATCTGTTACAATTTATATCCCTTTTCTTCTTCTCCCTAGTGAGTGCAAATTTCGAACTGTCTTTGGTATTCAACCACAAGTTATCTTGTTTGTCTGTTAAGCCAGGCGCTTACATCCTGCACAGCTAACTCATGCTTGAATAGGGGCAGCTGTAAGCACCCCAAATTTGCCCTCACTTTTTCTCACACCATGGCTTATGATCTCATTTTTCATAAACATCTCATTGCATCTCACATTGCATAAACAACTTCATCAAATCATTGCATGACTGCACAATTAGGGTTTTGTGATCAGATGAATCTTAGAAGTGATCTGAGAAATATCTGAGGCCTTGAAGCATGCCAAGGGAGTCCATGAGGGGTCTATGGTCTTATTATATCTCCAAGGAGTATTGGAAGTCACAAAATGTCAAGGGATTGCACAGAAGTCCAGGTAGAGCTAGGGTTTTCCTACACAGATGACCAAAATTAGGGTTTTGGGTTTGAGGCCTTTAAACCCAATTTTTTTGGTCATTCTTGATTCTAATGGTCTTATTGTGTTATAAGGATCATGTGTAGCAAATTTGATGAAGAAATTCATTGTGGAAGTCATCTGATCATTGAGTAACTTCTTGAGCAAGTAAAGTCAAAATCAGGGCATCTGAGGCCTCCATCAAGGGTACAAAAGGGTCATCATCATAATTTTGAGTCTCTATGATCTTTATTTGATCATTTAAGTGGTTGTAAGTTCACAAAGTTGATGAATTTTGAGCCAAATGCAAACTTTCTATTTTTGGAAATGACTTGTAATGGAAACATTCCATTTTGGGAAAGATATTCAACCTATTCTTTCATGACCAAAAATGCTTCAAATGAAAAATCCTTGGACATGAAAGTTGTAGATTATGTCTTCCCATTTTCAAAAAGTACAATAACATGTGTTGATTCATCCTAGAACTTAAGATATGTCCTTTCAAAGTTGGCAAAAATCCTATAATTTTCAAGTTCATGCCAAAGAGGGATTTTTGCAAAATCAAGTGCCAAGCCATTTCATGACCTCTAATGCACTCAAATGTATCATAATATGTCAAAGCAACTTCTAAAGATCAGAATTGACCTTTGTAGCAAGCATTTCCATGACTTATTTCTCAAGAAACTTCAAAGTTGCCAAATTGCATAAACCATGAAAACTCTTGATCGAGGTCATCCAGTTGCATAAAGATGATCCAAAGGCTCTCCATGAACCATGCTGAAGCTATCCAGCCACAGAAACCAGCTCTGCCATGGCCCATACCTATGGTACACCAATCTTGACTTTTTGGCCAATGGAGCCATACCATTCCCACAGTGCATACCTAATGTTCTGACTCATTCCAATAGTTTAGGGATTGACTCAAGATCATAAGAGAAGCATGCCAAGAGGTCAGAGGACACACAACATCAGTTTTCACAAATATTGCAAAAAACTTCCCTTCTTCGATTCTCTCAAACAATCCATCAAACCTCGGAAATTCTTTCACCATTCATTCAGAAATCATCCATAGAACACAAAGAAACCATTACCATGGCCTGAAACCTCATAAACCAAAGCCTCCATTTCTGCCATATCAGAATCGAGCCACTCAAAATAGCCACTTTCAAAGCATTCTAAGCATCCCAATAGCTTCAGGAGGATCAAAGGAGTTCACTTGCACAAGTGGGAGGTTTTGAAAGCTCACATTTGGAGGTTTCCAACTCAGGTATACTCAAAATCATTTTTTTCTCAAAGCTTTGATTTCTTGTTATAAAATGAAACTGCATGCTCTAAGGATCACAATGATGATTTTAGAATTGAAAATGGTGAAGGAATGAACACTTTATAAACTTCTGAAATTTTGCCCGTATTTATGTTTTGATTCGATTCAGCTTGTTCATGAATGATAAATGTTGTTTGATGTTTGATTTGAGTTGCTAGAAGTATGGGGATCATTTCTGGGCAGGTTAGAGGTCTAGATTTTGCCTAGGGAAGATTTTAGGGTTTTTGGTCCACCGGAGAATATGATCGGAGCTTGTCTCCGGTCACCTGAAAATGATTAGCCCTAATTAGGGTTTAGTTGCCCAGATTGAATCATGTCCCTTAGATCTTGATTAGGTTAACGCATGAATGGCTCAGATTAATTCATTAACTTTAATTTTGGATTAATTAAATAAATCATAATTAATTAGCCAGAATCCATCCTGACCACTCATCTGCGCGCGCAGTCAACATAGGTTTGAATCTGGACCTTTAGATCAGTTGACTTCCCATTTTAATTCATTTTTATTTCATTTTATTCCATTTCTTTCCATATTTATTTTAAAATAGCAAAACACTTTCAAAAAATAACATTTTCTGCATTTTTGTTTCAAATCATTTTCTTAACCTAAAAACATTTTTTATTTTAAGTTTTGCATTAAAAAAGTATTTTTAAAATATTTAAATGTTTTATTTAATTAATTAAATATGCATTTAAGTTTCTAAAAATCACCAAAAAAATTCATGAAGCATTGTTAAACATTTAGAAACATTTTCAAACTCACCATACAAATTTATTTTTAGGTTTGATTACATTTTCACAATTTTCTTTGAATTAGGGTTCTTAAATTTCACATTTTCTAACCCTAACTTGAAAAATTCATTTTTCCTAACTATGATGAGTTTGAATTAGATTCTTTTTGCATTGTTTCAAATTTTGCATCTAGTTTCTAGGTTATTTATCTCGTATAATTGCATTGCATTTTCAATTTGATTTGCATTTCCCTTTAGAATCACCCAAAAACCCTAGTTAACTTAAGAAATCCATAACTCTCACTAGGCTAAGCTTCTGATCTTCTCCTTTAGGGTGTGATCTTGTATGTGATTAGGGTTTGTTTGAGTTCAATTTCAAATTTTTATCATGATGTATGCTTCTGTTTTGGTCATATGCATCATGCTTGTTCTTTAAACCCTAATTTTGCATCTTCATTTGCATTCTTCTTTGCATATCATGAACTTGTGAACTTTCCATGACTTTTCAAGCATTTGTATGACATCTTAAGACACGCTTGAACATTGAACTTTTCAATTGAACTTAGGAGTATAGTATTAGGCAAGACCACGAGAGTGTGAGTCGAAGACTTTTTAGACTGAGAGTTTCTATAGAGAGATAACTTAATAAACCTTAACAAGCCGACCCTCAATTGAATCCGCGAAGGAGAAATCAATTAAGTACCGATAATTTATATCATTAATTTAATTAAGTATTAATCTTTTAAAACCAAAAACATCGCTTGCCTTAGCTAAATATAGCAACACCCGACAGCACTAGGTTGATTATCGAGTCTTTGTGGGATTGATATCTTTTATTATTACGTGATAGACTGTGCACTTGCAGTTAGTAACCGTTAGACTCAGAATTCTACCACCAAGTTTTTGGCTCCGTTGCCAGGGACTTAGATTTAGTCAATAGTACATTAAGTTGTTGCACCGTCTAGGCTAAGGCAACAAATTTACCTATTCTTTGTCGATTGTATGCCCAGTACTCGCTCCCGAGGCGAAGACTTAGAACCCCTGATCAACAAAGTAGAACGTTTCTTAAGTTCGAGACGCCGAACCGAACCTAACGAAACCCTTGTTCTTGAAATTATTATACCAGATCCAGTTGAAGAACCAATCATGACTGAAGAAAATGGAGGACCACCTCGTTCACTCAAGTCCTATGCGACACCAAGCCAACAAGAACCACACAACAATATTTCCGCACCAGCCATAACCCGACACGATTTTGAAATGAACCCTTCACTACTGCAAGTTGTACAACAGAACCAGTTTTCTGGAAATTCGACAGACGATCCAAATGAACACCTGAAGAGATTCGTACAATATTCAGATATTATGAAAGCGAATGGTGTAAACCAAGACACAATTAGACTAAGACTTTTCCCATTCTCTTTAAGAGATGGAGCATGGGCCTGGTTACAATCGTTAGCAGCCAACTCTGTCACAACATGGGCAGAACTGAAGAAAGTTTTCTTATCTCGTTATTTCCCACCTGTAACACCCCAAAATTTTCCCTCTTATTTATTACCATCTAATTGGCTTATGCTTCACATTCATCTGCATTTCTCATTAGGCCACATCATTCATAATCAAGCATTTCATTGAGGTCCTAAGGAATGGGATCAATTATTCTCTTGTGACTTGAATCTTCCTATTCATAGGTGATTCATCTGGTCATTATACTCAAGTTTGAGACAAAGGTTGAACGCGCATAATCATGAGGGTATTCCTATTCAGAGGATCATTAAGTTCCAAGTTTCTCCCTACCTGGAGGGTTCATCAGGATCTCCGGATCAGGATGATCTTGGTGTGAACTAAGGGTTTGTTTCCTTGGAATATCTCAAACTGCTCGCCTCATCAAGGGTCTGCACTTATCTTTGTCATTCCAAACATGAGTTAGGGTTTATTTCCCTAATCATGTGGTATTCAAGAGATTTTCCTTACGAGTTGGGGTTTCATGTCGAGCATCGTCGGTCTTCAAATCCAGATGCCATGGGAATTGAGTTGACAATTGTGGAGTCGTGGATTCCTGTGGGAGTTAAATTGGGTCATTCATTGTCCAATTCGATTTGGTTTTCTTCGATCTACAAATTAATCTGAACTTACAAATTAAGGATCATCTTTATTATTCGTCTCCCTTAGTTCGATTTTAAAAGCCCACATTCATGTCCATATCTTGTTTAACCAAGTTCCTTTTGTTTGTCCGTTTTAAAGCCAACCTTGACTTCAAATCTTTTGTAGGCCTATAAACCAAAAACAAGTTCAATTCAAATTATTTTTTTCTTCTCTCTTATTCATCATTAAAATCCATTTTAATTCCAAATTTTATTCGTGAACATTTCCATAATCGTTTTCAAGATCAAGTCATAGTAATTTTCTTTCTAGTTTCAATTTAGTTTATGTTGTCATTCAAAGTCTACTATTATTAAATCCCTAAGCCCAATTAAATTATTAAGAATCACCTTCAATTTTGGAAAGAAAATGATTCAACTAATTACTTTTGAAAACAGATTTGGTTGTTTTCATAAAAGAGGGACCAATCAAGAAGATTCTAGCCACCATGTGTGGGTAATAGAAATAACAGAACAAAAATTATCCACAGGCTTTGGACGTTCTCCCTCTGTTTTTATTCAGTATCTCAATTCACTTTTTATGAGTTCATGAAAAGAAACAAAAAATCATGACAATTATTGGTGGAACTGGATATGCACTAGCAGAAAACTCAGAAAAGGAAAAAAAGGAGAAAACTCTATAAAACTAAAAAATTTCCCTCATCGGAAAGACTAATTATCTTCGATTTTGAATCTTCGACTTCATACCTCAATCTCAATCTTCAATCCATGAATTTCTTCAACTCCTCACTCTCGAATCCCTACCATCTTCATCAATATCACGGTTTCCATCGAAATCCCGATCTTCATCTTCAATCATCATCAACAATGGCACCTGCAATGAAATTCAGAAACACAAGAAATTCAGTTACAAGATTTCATAGAAAAAACTCCAAAAAAACTCTCAATTTGCAAAATCTCAAAAACCTCTCAATCTGCAAAATCTTCAACTCCCATCATCAATCACCTTTAATCTCTTTCATCTTCAATCTGAAAAAACCTCCATCATCAATATTCTTCATCACTTTACCTTCGACATCTTCATTGAAACTCTTCTCAACTCTCTGCAAATTTATCATCAACAACAACAGTTCATCAAGAAAATTCTCAAACCTCTTCATCAATAGCACGCTTCAACTACATCAACTTCATATTCGTCATCTTCAATCCCTTCATTCTACATCAGTTTTCATCGCATCCTCATCAATCTCCCTGCACCAAAAATCTCTCGATTCTTCAATCTCTTTGCAAACTTCTTTATCTTGATCAATCCTCTTCTCCAACAAACCGAAAACGGCATAACCGAAACCTTCATCATTATCTTCAATGCTCCATCTTCGAACCTTCAACTCTACATCAATCTTCATCAATCTCAATCATCATCATCAACCTGCAAGAACAAGACCAAGATCAGCCACTTCAATCTCTACAAAATCATCAACGACACAGCAACAACACGATACGTGATGAGAATGAAATCGTAAAAACGATGCGGTAACAGAAGATCAAGATTTCAAATCGCATAAAGGAAGGAGAATCGAAATCAACTTTACCTCCGATCTTCACGTTGACACCGAAGGAGCATCAAATCCGTTCCGAGAAGCACGCTTCAAGCCTTATGTTTAGGTTATCATTCCCTTCGAGGAATATCACGGTGCAATAATGAAGAGGGAGCAGGTGATTCGATAATGGTATTGTGCGGCATAAAATCATAGAAGAAGGAGTTACACGGTGGTGATTTGTTCCGGCGATCTCCGAAGATGATGAAGCGTTAATGGTGCAGATGTCGCAACCATCGTCGGAAGGTGGCCGACGCGACGTCATCATGTTGACGAGGTTTTTTTTCTTGCGCGAGAAAGAAGAGGATGTTGAGGAAAAAGGGAGGTAAATGGCCGATCGAAGAAGGTGATCGAAATCGTAAAAAGCCCTCGTTGTTTCACGAAGAAGAAGAAGAGGGATGGCTGATTGTCTATCATGTTGTATTCTTCAATAGTTAAGAGCACATTAGGTCAAAGTAAGAAGGTGAAATTCCAATTGGGCCAAGATTCCATGGATTTGTTTTTCGCGCACCGTTTTCATTCCACACCCCTCACGGATTCAACATCAATTAATTGGGCTTTTTCTCTGAACAACTATCTGCACCCACGAATTTCCTACATACACCCCTCCTGCGGGTTGTTAAGTGGCTGGGCCTTGGGCCAATTTATTTCTATTGACTGTCTGCTGGATTTCTCATGCACCTCCCTAGTGTTCATTATTTTTTAGAAATTTCTAATTTTTGTTATTGTTAAAAAAATAAAGATTAATCTTCTTGCTAGATAATTTTTGTGGATTAATCCATTGATCCATTTCTTGATAATTTTTAATTAGAACTTTATCATGATTTTAATTATGGTTTAGAACTAATTTTAACTAAAGTATTCATAAGTTTTTTTTATCGATATTGATCGATTCTGATTATGGTTGATCGTCACAAAGCGATTATGGAAGATAAGCATTTATTTTGCTTATGGGAGATTACAATATCTTGCATGAATTTTTTGGGTTTCTTTTATGTGAGGAGTCAGCACTTCAATCAAGTAATAAATCTCAACTTTCTAGACTCTAATGCATCATTCTAGTTTGTATACGGCTTAGGTTCATATAACTTAAAGTGCATAATGAACCCTCCCACACGAGGCACTGGGTTTATTTGTGATTTTTGATAATGTGTGTCGATTTCGGAGCTTAGGGATTAGGTAATGGATTGTAGAATTCACTTCCTTTCACTTTCCCTTAAAACATCATTTTTTCCCGTTTTGTCTCAATTATTAAAAATAGTTTCGAGTGTGATAATTATGGAAATATTCATGACTGATCCTTATCATCTTAATTAATTTTTTATAATTTTTGTTCCAGATTTGGATGGCTTTATTAATTAACTTGGATTTTTCATTCCAAGCTGTCCCAAAATGACCGGTTTTGACATAAGGGATTAAAAACAATTTTTTCCAGTAGGTGTGAGACCTATTATTTTGTGTGTGATTAATCACTGGAATTTGTGACATTTTTATGCCACTTAGGCATTTTTAAATAATTTTTGGTGTCATTTTTTATCCACTTTGTGGAGTTGTTTTTTGGCGATCATGTCTTGTTATCTCACTCATCAAGTAAATGTTTTTGGCACTTTGGTGTGTAATTTTGTGAAATCCTTTTATATAATGCAAGCTACTGACTTTATCATTCTAGGAATTTAATTTCATCATTTTTCCATCATTTTTGCTATTTTTTCATGCCATCTAGATTGTAGGTCCAATTATGTGTTTATTTGCTCCATACCCTAGATGTTAGGAAGGCATTCATGCCATTTGCTTGAGATATTTTTTGGTAACTTTTAGGAGTTAATTATAGGTCACTTTTAGGTCCTTAAATCCAGTTATAGGTCACTTCTTGAACCATATTCATTTGATTTGTTTTGGGGTTTCAAAGTGCATACTTATTTGAACATGTTTAACCTAAACTTGTTTATTTTCTCCTCTAAATGTTAACATGAATTATGTGGAAAACACAAATGACTATTCATTAATTCTAATTTCATATCATACCTTGTATGCTACTGACCCATAATCATCTCATGCATATTCACATGACATTCATCCTTAATTTTCATCTTATGCGACACCATGTTCACTTCCCTTCACATCTTCTTATTCGTGTTCCATATGCCTCAACTATTGCATTCATGATGGTGTGTTAATTCATCCTCATTCATAAGCATTCACTACTGACTTTGATACTCATTTCATGTATTAATTCATGCTTGTGATCCATATGCACTCATACTTCATCCATGAACCTTAACTTGCATTCATGTGAACTTTTTGTACATAGTTTGACATAGTTTAGACTTGTGAGGTATCCTATCACCCTTAGGGACCTATAGAATATAGCTACTGACATTAGAATTCATATAACCTTTAGGTACCTTCACCTTTAGACTTAGGTCTTATTTTGACCCATAGTTCCATTATAGGATGTGTGTAAGGTTTAATTGCCTTTATGCTTTGTTTTTGTTTCCAATGTGCAAATTATTTTGGCACTAACATTTTTTTGTAGGGGGAAAGGTAAGCCACATATAACATATTCCTTTATCATCTTTATGCTTTCAAGTTTTGTTTTCCTTGTACTTTCATTCAACTTTCTTCATCTAACTTCACCTTGATTTCCATTAGGGTTTAATACCTTATTAGGACATAGATTATAGTTGTCAAATTTCATAACATTAGAATACTCTAATAGGGTTTAGCTACTGAATTTAGAAGTATTTTTTATCATTTATGATCCTTTAGATCTTGGTCTTGACTCTAGGAAGCCCTTAGTGCTTTTCCTCGGCTAGTTTGAGCTAGTTTGAGCTTTTGCCATGATTTATGTTTTCAATATGCTTTGAAAAGCTAACCTTTGTTTTGTAGGGTGGTTGAGGTAAACATTGTTTATATAACTTCTTCCTCATGCTATTTATGCTATCCATGGGGCACTCATATTCATTCTATCTTGGAATAGTATGGGCTTGTCTAGCATGATGTACAAGTCTAATCATGAGGCTACTTTCACAAACAAAAAACAATCAAAACACTTCTCTAAAAGACAACAAACAAACAACAAACATCTTTTCCTGCAGGAACTCTCTTCTCACCTTATTCACTTTCAACGCGAACTTGCGATAACTTGTCTCATTTGCAAGAAGGTAAATGAACTCGTTCAAGGCGATCCTGCAACACCTGAACATAGACATAAGCAAATCCAGCCATAAAACACAAACAAATAGTTCCCGCCTTAGATAGGCGAACTATGTCGACTTTAATCCTCATTTTCCTGATGAGGTATGTAGGCAGCGGGGTAGGGCCCATTCGAGCACACTCTTTTTTTTCCCTATATTTTTCCTCCTTTCTTTTCGATCTCTTTTCAAGTTCCCTCTCTCATTCCAGTTAGCAGTTCTTTTGTTCAACAACATCTTATTTCTCACCCTTTGAAACAGACAAACAAGCGTGGATCCCGTCGGGTACGGAAGACGGTCTGGGGTGCTAATACCTTCCCAGGTCGTACCGACTCCCGAACCCAGATATTTGGTTCGTAAGACCTTGTCCTTTACTTTTCTCTTAGGTTTGTGCAGCATTACCTTTCCTATTCACTCGGGATAAAAATGCCTGCCTGAAGACTCTACCTTTTCCGCGCCACTTTTGCGTTTGTACTAGGATGAAAATCCCAGGAGAGACAATTGGAGACACTGCTTGGGATCGAACCCAGAATCTATGGTTTCCCCTTTGAGAATCAATCTTAGCGCCTGTTTGTTTCCGTTTCTTTGGGTGTTTATCTATTTGCTGTTGTGTGCTTTAGTTTAACTTTACTGTTTTCATTTACAATTTTACTTTACAGCTTTACTTTACAACATTTATTTACTGCTTTCAGTATTTATTCTACATGCATCATATATATTGGACTGCTATGATGCTTTGGCTTCTTTCTATGGGTTGGGAGTTACTATGAGATAAACCAACTACCCGGCTTGAGTGCACCAGAGGACTAGCATGGACATACATTGTACTTCCATGGTATCTCACCATGATGAGTGGCGATGTGTTCCAAACCCAGATTGCGACCATCTTGGAACTATTCTGTGTGGGAATTTTCCCCCACTTCAGGGTACGACCTCGATAGTAATGTGCATCTAGCGACCTATCTTTGGGATCTTAGTGGAAACAACTCTCTCTAGTGATGACAGTGGCAAACCATATTTGTTGGCAAACCCACTCGCATCCGAGGGCCCACTGGGAACTCACATAGGATGGCCTGGTTCTCTCATAGGAATCCAGTTAAAGAAAATTGTTCGTATGACGATAGTACTTTATCTCAAGGGCTGAATGTACTATTGTTTCTTGATTCAGTGCTTGAAGTTGAGGACTTATGAGGGATGCTTGTTTCCTTGGAACCAGCTAAGACCTCCTTGAGTAGTACATAATGCCAAACTGATTTCCTAATTTGGTCATGAGCCACTTCTCAGAAATGGTGAATGTATTATTGCTATTCGGCTTTGAGAGTCCGTGATGTTGACTCGAGTAGCACACCCCTGAGATGTAAGGGGTTTACAGGTTTGCAGGAACCCTAAAACTTCCAACATACCTATTTTTCCAGTACTGTTCAGTGTTATAATCTGGTTCTGTGGTCCTTTGGTTATGAGATCCAGGATTTCTGTTCAGAGAAACTGTTTTATTATTATTATGACTCTTCACAGACACTTGGCTCGTTGTTCAACTTCAACACCATTAGTGACTGTTCTATGATGCGATCTAGTTTTACAGTTCTTGGGTTCTCAGTTATGGGGTTCTATATAGAGATGGTACTGCTATTGTGGTTCTAGACATACAGTTGGTTCACTGCTCAACACCAACATTAGACCATTGATCACATGCCAGTTGCATACATAACACCATGGCATTTTTAGCATACATGTTCAGTTATTTATGAGGATCCCATATCTGAATCATGTCACTGGATTTCTTCTGTATCAAAAAGTGAATCAAATAGATAGATTCTTGGGAAATAACCGAACATAACATTTGCATACATCCTTGCATTCATTACAGGTGTTCAGAGGAAGATAATTATCCTGACTGAATTTCTCATCAAAATGGCCAACTTGAATTACAACTATCAAGGTATGGATTTGGAACAACTCCGGGCGGAGGTAACCAAATGAATACCCAGCTGGGGCAATTCAGGGCCGAGGTGCAAGCTTTATTCCAAAGTTAGAAGCTGCTAAAAGAGGAAATCAACTAGATGAAGACTCAAATGAGATTGGTTATAGAAATCCTGAATGCAATGTCAAGGAGACAAAGCTATTTTCATCCCCAGTGAGGGAAAATATTTCGCTCTGATTCTTCATTAGTCAATGGAGATACGTAGGCAGGAGATCGCGTGAGATCTTTGCGAGCATATAGCTAAAGGCCAGAACAACTTGAGAAGAAGATTAATCATATTCTGATGTTGTATGTGCAACGGGTTTCCTCATTTTCTCAGATTCAGGCTAGTTGAGCTAGTCACATCAGGATCATCTCCGACAAATCTTCCTTTGGGGTTTCAATGCCAAGTATGACTACCATTCTGGGGCACCTAACCATCTAATTGAAGATTGCGAGTCTTTCAGGGGTAGAGGTAAAGACAAGGTTGCAAATTTGATTGACTTCAAGACTATTGTGTTCATGCCAAGAAAAGGTGGGAATATGGCACCAAATCAGTAATAGAATGAACATCCAAACTGCTGACTGCTGAAAGTATCTGAGAGCAATAAGTCCAGACGGAGTCAGGCCTCCTCAATAATGACAATCATGATGTGAATGTTACATACAAGTACCACTTAGGGGAATTTAGGCATACAATTGACAGTTGTGTTGTGTTCAAGCACAAGGTACAAAATTTGATCGACTCAAAGGTCATCATGCCAGAAATTCTGCCCACACATTGAAGCCTCCTCACCAAATTGAGTACCCAGTTTGCAAGGGCATATTCAGAAGCAATAAGTCCAGACTGAGTCAAGTCTCTTCAATGACAACAATGTTCAGCTTCTTTACTGTATTTTCATTTGTAGTTTCTTTTGTTTGTTTAAACATTTGTATGCATGCATGAAACTTATTTGTTTTTTTTTTTAATGTTAATCATAGTAAAGCGCACATATTTTTCTTGAAGTAATCCATTTGTATTCACTCATGATTTTATGTATGTGCATTGCAATACCAACTGTTGTGCTTAAACTCTGTGAGGGAGGATGACAAAATGAAAACGTAAAAATCTCTAATTGTGTGCTTATAAAAATACCTTGTTGATGATGTACAGGCATTGTTTCAAATCCTAAACACCGGAGATATAAGGGAGATAAACCCTCTCCAACCCATTTGAGCCTTGAAGTATGAGTTTCTTTTCGCATGGAAAAAACCTTTACACATAACCCAGGGGCAGGATATGTTTCATCTAGTTGGATAGAGCATTCAGACTTTCATAAGAGAGTGTATATAAGGATCCATTACATTTCATTGTACCAAATCAAGAGGTCCAAAGACCAAAAACCACAATGGTTATCCCAATCAATAGGTCCAAAGAACAAAAACCAAAATGGTTATCCCAATCATGAAGTCCAAAGACCGAAAACCACTAGGGTTATCCCTCATCAACTGAGAAGTGAGACAGTCACGACCCTCGCAACGCAATAGAGACAAACTATGTCACACGATTTGTTAAAAAAAAGAGAATGAAAAAAAATGATGAGAATGCCCACTAAGTCGAAACTTGAAAACAAGCGACTTAGGCAAAAATTAGGGCATCCCGTTGGACTTCACAATCCAAGATTCATAAGAATCAGTCCAGGAAAAAGTTAGGGATAAGAAAAAGAATGCAAAGGCGAAAGATGAAAAGGATTACACAAGAAAGATCCTTAAACAAGAACAAAGTCGTGTGGCACAGACACGAAAGACAATTGGGTGACTGACTCCAAACAATAACCTGATTGTTGCTTGAACCGTTAGTGTTATTGGTTCCTCAACCATCACAAAACCCTTTTTGAGAGGTGAACGCTTGTGAAAGCTAGCTGAACATAGGAATGGAAAACATCATGAAGATGGGTGGGCAAAAATAAACTTCAAGCCTATATCTTTTATTTCTATAACCGTGAACCAGACCAGGATACAACCCTCAAAAGTCCTAACTGAAACAGGGTTATTTTGAGAGTGTGCTACCACGAGACCGCGTTCCTGACTCCTACGAGTGGTGCTGAAATATATTTGTCAGTGTTGCATGTACATGCTTTCATAAAAAAATTAATGTCGTATCTCAACCAGTGATTTGCTCACAAAGGTTTGCGGCATCTTTTTCAGTAAAACTTCAAAATTAACATGTGTGTTGCATTAGAATTTTCATTCTCAGAATAAATATTTTCTGCTTGCATACATTTATTTGACATCAAAGGAGTTCACATATGGAACCTCAGTCCAAAAGCTTAATCTTGCCAAAGTTGAGAAGTCTGAAACTTCCGAAGGACCAGCATATGAAGATGCACTTTTCCAAGAAACTTCATTGAGTAGGAACTTTCCCAACCAGTCGTGTTAATAGCCAACCAATCTGAGGCAATCACGTCGAGCAATATCTCCAAAGTTCAGTCAAACTTGGGCAATTACTCTGAGATCAAAGAATAATTAGTATGGGTGTTTTCTTCAAAACACAGTCAGTCATAGGTGATCACTTCAAGGCTCGTACATGGGCAGGCCACCCTAAGAGCATGAGAAGTACTCTCTCCCGAAGATGGTCAATCAAAAGCACCTATCCAGAGTTCAAAATACTGGGGCATAATATTTCACAGTGATATGAGGTTTTTCATGAATCCTCGCGAGGCAATTTCTTTCATAGACCATGCAGTCTGGGGCAGTTATTTCGAGATCTGACGAATCTCTCCAAGAGTTTGAAGACACTGAGGCATCTCTGTAAATAACCCAAATTTTCCCTCTGACGTTATCAGGCCTTGACTTATGATCACACATATTGCATAGCATATCATTGCATCTCACATTGCATGATTATCCTTTAGCAACTCACTGCATAGCTGCATAACTAGGGTTTGTGATGAGGTGAACCCAAGAAATGATTTGAGCAATCCCAGAGGCCTTAAAGCATGCCAAGAGGGTCCTTGAGTGTTCTATGGTTGTTTTATACCCCTAAGGTTTCTTTAAAGTCAAGAAATCTCAAGGAATTGCAGAGCTATCCAGGCAAGCTTGAAGCTCCTACACAGATGACTTGAAAATTAGGGTTTTGGGTCTGAGACCCTTACACACAAATTTTTTGGTAATTCTTGATTCCATTGGTCTTTATATGATATAAGGAGCTTGTGTATGAAGTCTGATGCAAAAATTCACTGAGGAAGTCATCTGATCAAGCTGTAACTTATTGTGCAAGAAAAGTCAAGATTAGGACATCTGAGGCCTCAACCAAGGGTTCCAAAGGTTCATTTCTATCATTTTGAGATCCTATGACCTTTATTTGTTCTTAGGAGAGGTTGGATGATCACAAGATTGAAGAATTTTGAGCTAAGTCAAAAGTTGCCAAAAATGGACATTACTTGAAATGCAAACTTTCCATTTTGGGAAAGATTTTCAACCTCCTCTTTCTTGATCAAAAATGCTTCAAATGAAATTTTGTTAGACATGAAAGTTGTAGATTGGATCTTCCCATTTTCAAAAAGTATAAGAACTTCTCTTGATTCATCCTAGAACTCAAGATATGGCAAGTCAAAGTTGCGAAAAATCTTGTAATTTTCAAGTTTAGGCCAAAGAGGGAAATGTGCAAAAGTGAATTTCAAGCCTCTATATGACTTCTAATCCACTCAAATGCATCATAGCATGATCAAACAAGAGATTTAATGACTTGTTTCTCAAGAAATCACAAAGTTGTAAAATTGCAAAACCTATGCAAACTCATGATCCAAGCCATACAACTCATAACAATTGATCCTAGGGTTCTCCTTGAAGCCAGCTGAAGCAACTCAGACCCTTAAATCAATTATGCCATGGCCCATACCTCAAGTACACAACATTTTACTTTTTGGCCAATTGAACCATACCAATCCCACAGTGCATAACAACTCTTCTGACTCATTCCATTTGTTTATGCAAAGCCTAAGGATCATAAAAGAGGGCTCACAAGAACTCAGAGCCAACACACACTCAGTTTGCACAAAAATCCCCAAAAACATCCTCTCTTTGATTCTCCCAATTCAGCCATCAAACTTCACAAATTCCTTCACCAATCAACCACACATCATTCATAGAACAAGAATCAACCATTAAAATGGCCTGAAACATCACATATCCAAACCTCCATTTCTGCCATATCAGAACTGGACCTCTCAAACCAGCCACTTTCAAAGCATTCCAAGCATTCCATAGCCTCAGGAGGTTCAAAGGAGGCCATTTGCACAAGAGGGAGGCTCTGAAAGCTCATATTTGCAGGTCACCAGCTCAGGTATACTCAAGAACTTTTTGTCTCAAAGCATTAATTTCTTGTCATAGAATGAAAATACATGCTCTAGGGATCACATAGATGTCTTTAGAATTGAAAATGATGAAGAAATGATCATGTTATGTGCTTCTGAAAATTTGCCCGTGTTTTTGATTTTCTTCGATTCAGCTTGCTCTTGTGTTATAAATTGTGTTTGATGATTGATTTGAGTTCCTTGGAGTGTGGGGATGTATTCTGGGCAGGTTAGAGGTCTTGTAGTGGCCTAGGGAAGAAGTTGTATGTTGGGACTCGCCGGAGAAGATGACCGGAGCACTGTTCCAGTCATCTGAAAGTAATTAGGGTTTGAGGGTGATTAGGGTTTCCAGATTTAATGTGAGCCATTGGATTCTGATTAGTTTAAGGAATGGACGGTCCAGATAATTCATTAGCCCTAATTTTAATTAATTAAAACAAATTGTAATTAATTTAGTCAGATTTAATGTGAGCCATTGGATTACACGTGTTTAGGAGGTTTAAACCTGGACCCTAGTGTATGCATAGGATTTTCGACAACATGAGTTTGGTCCATAAAAGTTTTAATAGCTTCTATAAAGATCTTTTGACGAATTTGATCACTCTTTCTTCCAAACATGTCCAGAATCTCGAGAAGGTTTGTGATGATTTGTTTGATAAGTCGAAAGTGGTTTGTCGAAAGAGATGTTGGATTGCTGGTTGGAAGTTCTTCACATCATTAGAGATAAAGTTTTGTTGTTATTTCGGCAATGAAGAGTTTCGACGAAGGAGAGTCTGATAGAAGGATGTTTGGATTTGAATTGGAAATCAATTTGATTTCACGAAGAGACACCTCGTTTCATCTGTCGAAGTGCAGTTTTTTGTACCAATAATTGTTTTGTTGGTAAAGGGAGACGTGGAAGGTTTTTATAAGACATTAGCATGCATAATGCCAATTGGCATTCATTTAGGATTCGGCCGTTGTTCGATGATTATGATATTTGTATATAAATAAGATAGTTTTGCTTTGTGAAAAATGTGTGAAATAGATTGTACAAATTCCTGTAAATCCACTCAAGTACTCGTGTGTAAAGAGAAAAGAGAGATTATTCTGGAAATGTACGTATTGACACCAATTTTATTTCAAGTTATAAAAGCTTTAAGTTTCTTCTTTAAATATTTACTCTTCGTTTGTCATTTACTTTTCATTCACGTTCTAGCAATTTCATATTTTAGTCAGTTTATGTTTAAGTAATTCTTTATCTTTATGGCAAACTTCAAATATAAAAACAACTTCAACTTTAATATAGATATTAACAATTAGGTTATTCTAGAACACTTCGACAAAAATACATAAACACCATGTCTGGACTATCTTTCATTTGATTCTTAGCACGCGACGTCCTAGGACTTGTATGGTTGGTCCTGTTAGTCACCCTTTTCTGGGAGATTTGGTTAACCAGAGATTG
This sequence comes from Lathyrus aphaca, assembly GCA_963966055.1. Taxonomy (NCBI): domain Eukaryota; kingdom Viridiplantae; phylum Streptophyta; class Magnoliopsida; order Fabales; family Fabaceae; genus Lathyrus; species Lathyrus aphaca. Next base: position 431,109,056 of record OZ014524.1, on the reverse strand, counting down.
TTCGCCAGAAATACCAGCGAACAAATTGGCACGCCTAGTGGGACCAATGCTTTAAGAACATACTATAATGTTGTATGTTTCTGCGTAGCGGAAAAGTAGCAGAAAATAAGGTAGAAAGACTCAGACAGACTAGAGTTAGGAGGATGGCCATCCCACCGCTAGTAAATAATGATGAAATTCCAGTTTTCACTGCCATTCCTTCTACAGGAGGGAATGTGGAAACACTCCATGTTTCAGAAGGAGGAAATCCCTCAGTATCGGGTTCAATACCAGGAATGTCGTTGTCTCGAAGTGGACCTAGTTCCTCCAACATAGTACATTCGATACCCATGAGTACTCCTCCCCCTGGGGTAAATAACTTGAGGCCTTATCAATCCAATATCCCCACACCCATGTTTGGAAGGGAATAACCTTATGGAATGCCAACTTCAATGATGGCTAGTTTGCATAACGCAACACCATTATATTCGGATACTGTAGCTCACTTGTCTTCGCCACTCCAAGGTTCTAGTTATGGTGGAAGCGTTAGTAGACCAAACCAACCCCTAGGATTCCATATGCCAGCAATTACGACTAATTCGGCGCAGGCAATCCGTCAGCAGATGGACAAAAGTAACCATGAAATGGTCCTTATATTGACTCAACAAATGGGGGAAGTATTTAACCCTTTAATACAAAGCACTACTCAAACAAACCAGATGTTGGCAACACAAATGGTGCGTATGGACGAATTCTTTGGAGTACCCCGAATTCGACAGAGAGAGAAGTTGGTCCATAATCCAGTGGTAAACGTCGAAGAGGAACCAAAAATAAACCAGAGACCGATGGCCAACCCTCAGGCAAATCGTAGGATCCAAGAAGAGGTTGTCGAACAGCCTCGCGTCGAAGTTCCCATGCCACAAGAGCCTAGGAGATTGTTAGTCCATAGAGGGCAAGATGCTGATGACATCCTGCAACGAAGAATGGTTTACAATAATCCACCTGTCGAAAATAATCTAGCAGCCATGGTCGAAAGGATAATGGGAAAAATGGGGTAAATGTGGGGTTACAAAGGCCAAATTATATTTCCCCACTGTCTGAATATATCCTACAACAGGAACTACCCCCAAGGTGGAAGATCCCTAAATTCACTAAATTTTCAAGGGATACTAGTGAGTCCACCATAGAACATATAGCACGTTATTTGATAGAGGCGGGCGAAATAGCACAAAATGAGAACTTGAGGATAAAATATTTCCCAAGTTCCTTAACAAAAAATGCTTTTACTAGGTTTACATCCCTACCAGCGAATTCCGTTCATACATGGACTCAATTGGAGAGATTGTTCCACGAGCAATTCTACATGGGGCAAACAAAAATAAGTCTAAAAGAATTAGCTAGTGTAAAAAGAAAATTCTCAGAACCCATTGATGACTATCTCAATAGATTCAGATTGCTAAAGGCAAGATGTTTCACACAGGTGCTAGAGCAAGAACTTGTCGAAATGGCTGCGGGAGGTTTAGATTATTCCATAAGGAAGAAGCTAGACACCCAATATTTAAGAGATATGGCACAACTGGCAGATAGGGTAAGGCAGATTGAAAGATTAAAAGCTGAAAAGTATAGGGCTAACAAAAGCAAAAAAGAAAGGGTAGCCTATGTAGGAATGAGTCAAAATGATGACTATGACGAAGAAGAATTAATCATTTTCGACGAACAAGAAATTGACCTGGCAGAATTAAAACAAGGTCCCCCATATGCCTGCAAGATATTAGCTCTGACGAATGGGAAGAATCATGTCGAAACAGATAAGAACAACAAATTCCCTAAAAGAACATACACGTTCGACGTCACCAAGTGTGACGAAATATTCGATCTGTTGGTAAAAGATGGTCAACTAATAAAACCACCGGGCATAAAAGAACCCCCTATTGACCAACAGAAAAAGAGAGGTTTTTGTAAGTACCATAATTTTCTAGGTCATAAAATTTCTCAATGTTTCCTTTTCAGGGACCTAGTTCAAAATGCAATCCAGGACGGAAGGCTGAAGTTTGGAGAGAAACCAAAACAACAAACAAGGGTTGAAGCGACCCATGTGCAAGTAATGTAAGCTAATTATGTTGAACCTTTCGACATGAATATGGTCGGGATAGAAAAAACATCAGATCACAGTTTTGATTTGATTGAAGCCACTGAAGGATTCGACAACGTTGTCAACATGGTGGGAGTTACCGAGGGTTCCCCCATTCGCCACAACATAGAGGAAGTATCAGGAGATGAATTGACTTTGCCTATTCTGATCAAGGTCACTGAGGATCTTGAAGAGAAAAGCAATGTCAAGGTTGGTGAAGGTTTCGAAAACCAAAGTAAGGATGAAACCACTGAGGGTTTCGACCACCAAGTTGCCCTCAGGGTCATTAAAGACGCTAAGCATCTAAGGAAGGGAGGTACTGAAAGCTTCCACAAAAGAGTCAACAAATTAGCTGCAGATGGGGTAGTCTGGGATACCTTGGGAGAGTCTGATGGAAAATTCTACTACTGGGTAAAATACGGTTCGCCTGCCAGCGCCAAGATCAACATCAACGAAGTACAACCAACAGGCTGGGGTGAAGATTTTGACAACAATGAGGAGAAAGTTGAGGTTTTCCCCAACGCTGATGAGAAGGCCACTGAAGGCCTCAATAATAAAAATGAGGTCACTGAGGAAAATGAGGTCACTAAGGAAAATGTTCGTAGCCAATCGAAGATGGTCACTGAAGGCCTTAGCAGTGACACTAGTAATTTCACCAATATAGGTAAGATTGCAAACGAAGATAATATGGAAATCACACTTGAGGCTGCAGAAGGCCCTCCACCAAAAATCACTTATGGGATACTTCGCAGACCTATGGAAGATCCTAAAGAGAAAGCAGCCCAAACCAAGAGTGTCCCGGCTTCAAAGGGACCTTGCGAAGTCGAAGAGGCTCTCATAAAGAAAATGGACAAATTAAGCCTTGCTGATAGGCAAGGGCTGGATATTAACATGGTCAAAGATGCTCAGAAGAACAAAGGAAAAAATGAGATGGAATATTGTCGAGAGGAGTGACAAAGGGCAGCCTATCCAAAGAAATTTGAAAATTTGGCAGAGTTTATCCAAAGGTGCCAAAAGAAGAATATTGAAGTAATGTTATGTCCGCGCTGCAGCTCCATTTTCGACAGAAAGGCGTCAGCAAACATGGAAGAAGTAGAGAAATCAATGGCAAGGAGTAATTGGTTTAAAAAGCTAGCAGTCGAAGCCGGTGGATATGATCCGAGGAAAAGCAAATATCACTTCCAAAACCTTGGAGGCAGGTACCACAATACCTACAAGCCATCAGGCAAAGTACCGAATGATAGATGGGTACGACCCATTAGGGATGCCCAGAGGCCTAAAGAATGGAAAACTTTTGAAGTTCAAAGGGGATCCTCAGTCGAAATAAAAACGGAAGCTTAAAAGCAGAGGCACAGGACATATCCTTCAGAGAACTATAAATGGAAGAATCCCATTTCGAAATCTCAATGGAGGAGGTTCCAGAGGCAAAAAAGGACGGAGAAAGAAGCAACGAGCGGCCTAAAGTCCAAAGAAAAGAATGTTAGCAAAAACAAAGAAGAATCAAATAGAAACACTCAAGTGGCAGAAAACGAAAAGCTCCACAAAGGAAAAGAGACCGTTAACTGACTACAATTGACAAAGCTTACCAGCGCAGTGGAAGAAGCCGACGAAGCTATTGATAGTTTCGAGTCTGACGAAGAGGGCTCATTCGACGTGATTTGTAATGTAGTCTCCGTACTTCCTAGGGACTACGATAGAGTAATGGAAGTAGAGGATGAAGAAGATGCCTTGATGGATAGTACAGTGGGGCCAAGGCCCGTATGCTACTATATCATGAATAACGACTGCGTTGAAGAACAAAATGCTTTCTTCGAAAAACTAGATGATTCAATGAAGGGACATCTGAAACCCATGTTCATAAAAGGAAAGGTCGAAGACACAAGCGTCAACAAAATCCTAGTAGATGGAGGGGCTATTGTAAACCTAATGCCCCACTATATGTTGAAGAAGATTGGAAAAAATGACTCTGATGCAAAGCCACACAACATGGTCCTGTCGAACTATGAAGGAAAAGTGGGCATAACCATGGGTGTCATTCAAGTAGATCTGACAGTAGGCACCATCACCAGACCAACAATGTTCATAGTTATTTCATCAAGGGCGAATTATAACTTGCTGCTAGGTAGGGAGTGGATCCATGGAGTAGGAGTGGTGCCATCGTCGATGCACCAAAGGATAGTCATATGGCGTCCTGATGGGATCGTCAAAAATATTGAGGCAAATCAAAGTTATTTCCTGACCGAAGTAAAAGGCATAACTAGTCGAAGCTTCGACAAGAACTTATCCCACATAGCTCCTTGCACCCCAGCTGACTTCAACCTAACAGCGTCGGATAACGCCTATTGCTCTATGTACTTACATCTGACGCATGGATTCCAATGGGACAAAGAGGTAATCGGCGAACCAAGCCACGTTTGGGGAACTACTGACATAGAACCAACTGGTTGGGATAGTGAATTCGACGGCAACTATGAGTGAAGTTACAACACTAACGAGATTAACAACCTATATGGCCGAAAATAAACTAAAAGCGGCTTTTGAAGCCGAAGCAAAGTGTATGAGCAGACAGGTGAATGCCAGAATAACAAGTTAGATGCCATCTACGACGACGAACCCTTAGGATTTGAAAAAGACCTAACTTCAACTAACATGAAGATAGTAGCACAAGATCCTTTAGAAGAAATCAATCTAGGACTGGGGGCAGAGAGAAGGCCAACCTATATAAGTGCAGCTATGGACCCCCACTTCAGAAACGAATTAGTTCAGTTGTTGAAAGAATTCAAGGATTGCTTCGCATGGGACTATGATGAAATATCGGGCCTCGACAAGGGGTTTGTCGAACTGAAACTTCCTATATTTGAAGGAAGGAAGCCCGTGAAGCAAGCTCCAAGGCGCTTCGCACCAGAGGTTTTGTCGAAGATAAAAGAGGAGGTCGAAAGACTTCTCAAGTGTAAATTCATTCATCCAACAAGGTATGTCGAATGGATTGAAAATATTGTACTAGTAATAAAGAAAAATGGCTCTTTGAGGGTGTGCATTGATTTTCGAGACCTAAATTCTGCCACCCCAAAGGATGAATATCCTATGCCAGTAGCAGAAATGCTAGTAAACTCTGCAGCAGGACACGAATACCTAAGTATGCTAGATGGATATTCTGGCTACAACCAAATCTTCATTGCAGAGGAAGATGTTTCAAAATCATCCTTTCGGTGTCCCGGAGCGATAGGGACGTACAAATGGGTAGTTATGCCCTTTGGTTTGAAAAACGCTAGGGCCACATACCAAAGGGCTATGGATTCCATATTTCATGACTTTATTGAAACATTCATGCAAGTATACATTGACGATATTGTAATAAAGTCTATTTCAAAAGCACATCATTTAACCCATCTTCGACAATCCTTTGAAAGGATGAGAAAACATGGCTTAAAGATGAACCCCCTTAAATGTGCGTTTGGTGTGCAGGCTGGAGATTTCCTATGTTTTGTGGTCCACAAAAGGGAATCGAAATAAACGCTAATAAAGCTAAAGCAATAAGGGAGGCGAAAGCTCCTTCGACAAAGAAAGAACTGCAGTCACTGCTGGGGAAGATTAATTTCCTTAGAAGATTTATTTCAAACCTCAGTGGGAAGACGCAAGCATTCTCCCCCTTGCTTCGACTCAAAAATGAAAATTTCACATAGGGGTAGGAACAACAAGAAGCTTTTGACAAAATAAAAGGATACCTGGCAAGCCCTCCAGTCTTGACGTCACCTAATAGACGAAGAAGCATGAGGTTATATATCTCAGCATCTGATAAGACCCTTGGAAGCATGCTTTATTAGGAAGATGAAAATGGCGTCGAAAGAGTCATCTATTATCTCAACAGAGTATTAAACGATGCTGAAACCAGATATAGTGTAGTAGAAAAGTTATGTCTTTGTGTATATTTCTCTTGTACAAAATTAAAACACTATATAAAACTAGTTGATGTATTTGTATCATCTCATATTGACGTAATAAAATATATGCTTTCTAAATCTATTTTACATAGTCGAATTGGGAAATAGGCTTTAGCATTAACTGAATATTCCTTTAGATATTTGCCTTTAAAAGTTGTAAAAGGGCAAGTGGTGGCTGACTTCATAGCCGACCATTCCATGGACGACAGTGAAATAAATTACGTCAAACTACAGCCTTGGAAATTGTATTTCGTCGGTTCCAGCCATAAGAATGGTGCAGGTATAGGTATATTGATTATTTCTCCTGATAAAATTCCAACAAAATTCAAGTATAGGGTCAAAGACCCTTGTTCAAATAATGAAGCCGAGTACGAAGCTTTAATTGCTGGACTTGAAACTTTGTTGGAACTGGGGGCAACTCGAGTCAAAATAATGGGTGACTCAGAACTAGTAATAAAACAACTAACCAAAGAGTACAGATGTGTTAAAGAAAATCTGATCATGTACTTCGTCATAGCCAGCAGGCTCTTGAAAGCATTCGACATTGTGACCCTCAAACATATCCCTAGAGTAAACAATCAAGAGGCCAATGATTTGGCTCAGATTGCATCAGGTTACAGGGTATCAAGGGAAAATATGGAGAAAGCTATTGAAGTACGGGGAAGGGTTGTATCGACCAAATTATCCCCATCAGATTTAGAATCAATGGAACTTGGTTACAGGGACGACGAAAGTTTCAAAATTTTTAATATAGACAATTCAGACATGGATGACTGGAGAAAACCTATAAGAAGTTATTTACAAGATCCAAACAAAAGCGTAGAAAGGAAAATAAGATATAGAGCATTAAGCTACGTACTCTTTGGAAATTAATTGTTTAAAAAGACTGCAGAAGGAGTCTTACTAAAATGCTTAGGCGAAGAAGAGGCGTAGATTGCACTGTCGAATGTACATAGTGGCACATGTGGTGTGCACCAAGAAGGACATAAGATGAAAAGGATACTATTTAGGCAGGGTTTATATTGGCCAACTATGCTCAAAGACTGTGTCGAATTCGCGAAGGGTTTCCAAGAATGCCAAATCCACGCAGGAATACCATATGTTCCTACAAGCGAACTACATTCGATCATAAAGCCTTGGCCATTCAGAGGATGGGCTTTGGATCTAATAGGAGAAATTCGGCCTGCTTCATTAAAATGGCAAAGGTACATTTTAGTAGGAGTGGATTACTTTACTAAATGGATCGAAGCCATACCACTAACTAATGTGGATCAGGAAGCGGTTATAGAATTCATCCAAAAATACATAATCTATAGGTTTGGGATACCAGAAACAATAACCACTGACCAGGGGTCTGTGTTTACTGGTAAAAATATGCAATCTTTTGCAAATGAAATAAGGTTTAAGTTATTAACGTCTACGCCCTATTACGTCCAAGCCAATGGACAAGTCGAAGCGGCAAATAAAGTAATAATAAATCTGATCAAAAAACATGTAGATAAGAAGCCTAGAAATTAGCACAAAACCATAGATCAAATTTTGTGGGCATGTCGAACGTCACCTAAAGAAGCTACTAATTCGACCCCATTTAAATTAACATACGGACATGAGGCAGTACTTCCAGTCGAAATCTATTTACAATCCGTACGTACCCAAAGACATCATGAAATTCCTTCAGATGTATATTGGAGCATGATGATGGATGAACTAGTAGATTTAGACGAAGAAAGGTTACGCGCGTTGGACTTGATTAAAAGACATAAGGAAAGTTGAGAAATCTTATAATAAGAAAGTGAAGTCGAAAATCTTTCTTGAAGGTGATTTAGTCTGGAAGGTAATACTTCCCATGGATCGAAAAGATAGAGTGATGGGGAAATGGTCCCCCAAGTGGGAAGGACCCTTTAAAGTTTTAAGTGTTTTCTCAAATGGCGCTTACGAAATTGAAGAAATAAGAAAAGATGAGAGAATAATTAAAATAAATGGCAAGTACTTAAAGAAATATAAACCAATTCTGCAAGAGGTAAAAATAAAGTTGGAATGATTATATTAATCACTTCGCTAAACAGTGGGCGGTAAAGTCATTACAAAATTCGATCACAAAAAAGTTAATAGAAGAACTAAGGAAAACAACACATACACCTCCCACCCTATTACAAATTTATAAAGAAAATATTCTTTAAGCTCCATGAATTTCTTCTTTTGAACAACAATTCAATATTCACACAGACTTTGGTTGAGAGAGATCTCTTCAATTTCTTTGCCTAAAGCTTGAGCCATGTCCGCATGGTGAATTCCCCCCTTTATTTCCTCTTCGATCTCTGCAGTATTAGGTTGTTCAAGTTTGGCCATATGTTTCCGCTCTTGGGTTTTTTTTGCTTGGAGTTCGGCTATCTGTCTCTCAAAGTTTTGAATATTATTCTTACAATCAGACACTTGTTGAGAGTAAGTGTTAGAGAGCTTTGACAGCTCATAAACCTTGTCCGTCGAAGTTGCTGCAGCATCCCATTCAGCGTTTTGAGTGTCCATTTTGTTAGAAATCAGTTTGATGTACTCTCTTCGACGATTGAGATCTGTACAGGTTACATCAATGATCTGAGAAAGATCCAGCACCAGACGAGTTTCGTCAGTGCTGGCCTCCAAAATGTTCACTTGTTTAAGGAGTTTCTTCATTTCGCATTGTTGAGTAGGGTCCTCCTCCAGAAGTCTGAACAGATCGACACTAAGCACTTTGCTTTTGATTTCATCCATGAGAACGCTGAGGTTCTTCACTTCAGAAGTGGTTCCAGAGGTTGACGAACTGTTGGAGGAATCTTAGAAATTGTAACGTTGGTTGATCATGGCTTTCAGATAGTCCAAATGCTTCCGTACCTTCAGGCTCTCAAGTTCCTCATGGGTAAAGGAAGTCGAACCTGAAGATCAAGATTTGTTCAGATTGGAGTTAGGGAGAGTCTGGACGCTGGGCCCAGTGCATTGTTTCGACAGGTCTTGTTCTGCTGCAGGTTAGGTTTGACGTTTCTCCTCCTTAGCATCTGTAGTTTCGGGTGACTTCTCCTTCTCCTCAGTCACAGATTCGACGTCAGCTCTTTCACCTTTATCAGTTCTGGAAGGTCGATCTTCTTTGGTTTCGGTTTTTGGGGAGTTATCCGCAGAATGCTCATCCATTACGGTGTCGAATGCAGAGCAGGTTTGGGGTTCAAGTACATCACCATTTGAGAGTTCTTTCTCTTGGATTTGTTTTTCCACATTCGTCTCACCAGCACTGTGGGAAGGTTCACTAGGGTTGATTTCAACCTGAAGAAAAGAAAGAATAAAAAAATACATGCATATGAAGTTAAATTCAAAAGTCAGTCGAAAATAGTTACCTGAGGAATCTCAGTATGAAAATTGGAGTTCCCACTTTCTGCATCTCGCACGAGTTTAACCATCGGACGGATGGGAGATGTTTTCTTTGATGTTACGAGCGACCTTTCGGAAGTGATTGTTCTTATGTTGCTGGATTTCTTCCTTTTTAGGGGTTGTTGATCTGGAGATTCGTCACTAGAATCATCAGAGATCTCCTTCACCATTTCTTTCTTCCTTTTCTAAGGAGTGGGTGGTTTTCGACTCACCTGGAAAATAACAAGATTTCAATAAGCCAAAGGCAAAGGCAATTTCATAATTAACACAAGTCCTTTAGATAAAAAAAAGAGAGAAATAGAAAAGATGAAACCTTTTTCACCGTTGAAGGAGTTTTCTTGACGGGCTTGACAAGTTGGTCTTCGACATATGCCTTCTTGATTGGAATTTTGATAGCTGGAAAGAAATAATTGTTAAAAAAGAAATGAATAAAACATAATAAATTTAAAACAATAAATTCAAATGGTGAAAACACCTTCAAAAATAGTAGATTCCACGCGCACGTGTTCTATTCCAACATGAAGGTGCCCAGGATAATCGTCCAGATGGTATTTGGTCGGAACCACACGTTCGGCTAGCTTTTTTCGTGACTCTTTAAGCAGTTTTAAATCTTCCCCACATATGAACCAATCTGGGAAAGTAGGGCTGAGTGCCACACCAAAATCAGCAGATGGCAGAGAGGGAAACTTTGGTGGATAACTAGAATACGCAAAATTATAACGCGCCTCTGTTGGAATATACGAGGGTATTACCAGTTTCTCCATCCTTTTAGTGAATTTATGCTTTAGAGTCATAGCTGCTTCACCTATGGTTCGCCTAAGATCATCTGGCTTGTATGCCGTTTCAAAATATTTTTGAAACTTTTGAATCTCCTTAACATGCTGATCAATACCTTTTTTCATTATGTCCTGCACAAAAGCAAAAGCGTTCTTCAGAAGTTGGTTGAAGGTAGCCACATCATAAAATCTTGTAAGATAGTACTCCTTCCACCAGGCGTCGAATTCTTTAGTGCAGAAGAACATGGATCGGAAGATCATCGTTCAAACCTCCAGAGTAGCGTCGTTCAATTTTTCCATAATCTCAGTACTTTTTGCCACAGTCAGAAATGAGTTGTAAAAGAGAATATCTCCTTTCTTGGGGTAAGTTGACCTAGGCTTCATTTGTATCAACCCAAACTGTCGAGCAACTAATTTGGTTGATAAGCTAGTAAGGCCAACTTAGAGTTACTCATGGTGGGGTAAGAGGGTAGAAGTCTTGGCGTCAGCAGCATTTTCCAAACAGCCAAAAAATTGTCTTCATCCTTTTTGTGTTCGACAAGGAACAGTCTGGTAAACCATTTGGGCCCTACAATCCTATTGGCAAAGGGGGCCATGTTCGTAGTAAAATTATGGCTCTTGGCGAACATATTGATGTAACTGGTGAAAGAACGTCGAAGGCTTTGCCCTTCTTTAGAAGGAGTTAGTTGAGCCAACCTGGCCCATTCGACGTGCCTATCCTTGACATAATCTTCGTCCACCACGCCTTTGTCGAAGATTATGGATTCAAAGGTGGCATTGAGCCACAATTGAAGGAGCCAGAAGGGACCCGCCAGGATAAGTTTGCCCTTGTCCTTGATTTGTTTCAGGGTTTCGACTCCCTCACTCATAGATTCATAGAGGTTTCCCAGAATCATTTCGCCTAGTCGAAGGTTTCTGCCAGCATGTAGTTGATTAGCTATAGTAATGTATTTTTTGGCTACTTGGAGGGATCTTGAGAAAAATACAAATTTTGATAGCCAGAGAGTCAAAAAGGCTATGTGTTCTATGTCCGACACATCAGGGGAGTCTTTGTTGTGATAATGAGCCATGAAGGGAGAATATGAGGCAAAGCTAGTGTCGAAAGCGATGGTGTTTTTATCTAATACGGTTGGGTCAAAATCCATACCTAGCGGGCTAAGACCTACTATAGCAGCTAGGTCGAAAAGAGTGGGTGTTACCATTCTGCAAGGAAGGTGGAAGGTATTATAAGTACTATCACAAAAATAAAGGGAACCTAGAATCATGGTAGGGCAATAGTTTGGGCCCTCTTTCGATAGTTGAAGTAGGTCATAAATGCCTATTTTCTTCCAAATCTTACCCTTGACTTTTTCAACTTTTTCTACCTAGTCTAGGCACTCAGATGGGTCTTTCGACCAGGGGCAACTTCTAAATATCCTAGTTTGATTTAAATAAGTTAAGTCTAAAGTTTCAGTTTCAGTCTGGGTTTCTGGGGATGTATCACTAGATGTTTTTACCTTTCCCACTCCTATGGGTTTTGAGTGTGTATAAGTGGGGAAGAAATCTGTGAGACGAGCTGGATCAGTATTTGGGTTAGGGAGGGGACCTAACATGGCATGATGTTTACCAGAAACAAGAATGGGAATGAGTACCTGGGAATAGTAAATGCTTTCTTTTTCTCTTTGATTTGGAGGCTCTGGGATGTATTGTTGGTTATCTACCACTTTTGGTCCGAGGATTCTGTGCATAGGAGGGAGAGTTTATGTGTCCTTCTTGTCTTTTTGAGAGCTTGAGAATGCCATTGTTAAACTTTGAAGGAGCTTGAGGAAAGATGAAGATTTGGGTTTGAGAGAGGCAGAACTATGAAAATCTGAAGTTGAGAGTGTAAAAAGGTTTTAAGAGGAAAAAATGGATTATTTATACTGAAGAAATGAAGAAAGACGTTTGGCTCTTCAAGTTGTTAAGGTACGTGTCCATATGCCATTGGACATAAAAAGGGCGTGGAAGTTAAAAAGGGTATAGTGGACCTAGTTCATAGAGTCATGGAGATCATGTCTGGGAACGTGGGTTGAAGTTGATGGGTTGAGGAAATCTAATGATTACTTAGATTTGATTTGACAAAGTGATATTTTTGGGAATCCGCGCATTTAATGCAAAAAGCATGGAGTCGAAGTATAATTTGGCAGCATAGTTGCTTTCTCCAAAAATTTAGTCGAAACACCTTTGCTGGGGGGAAATTTGTATGCATAGGATTTTCGAAAACATGAGTTTGGTCCATAAAAGTTTTAATAGCTTCTATAAAGATATTTTGACGAATTTGATCACTCTTTCTTCCAAACATGTCCAGAATCTCGAGAAGGTTTGTGATGATTTGTTTGATAAGTCGAAAATGGTTTGTCGAAAGAGATGTTGGATTGCTGGTTGGAAGTTCTTCACATCACTACGGATAAAGTTTTGTTGTTATTTCGACAATGAAGAGTTTCGACAAAGGAGATTCTGATAGAAGGATGTTTGGATTTGAATTGGAAATCAATTTGATGTCACGAAGAGACACCTTGTTTCATCTGTCGAAGAGCAGTTTTCTGTACCAATAACTGTTTTGTTGGTAAAGGGAGACGAGGAAGGTTTTTAGAAGATATTAGAATGCATATGCCAATTGGCATTCATTTAGGATTCGACTGTTGTTCGACGATTATGATATTTGTATATAAATAGGATAGTTTTGCTTTGTGAAAAGTGGTTGAAATAGATTGTACAAATTCCTGTAAATCCACTCAAGTACTCGTGTGTAAAGAGAAAATAGAGATTATTATGGAAATGTACGTATTGACACCAATTTTATTTCAAGTTATAAAAGCTTTAAGTTTCTTCGTTAAATCTTTACTCTTCGTTTGTCATTTACTTTTCATTCACGTTCTAGCAATTTCATATTTTAGTCAGTTTATGTTTAAGTAATTCTTTATCGTCATGGCAAACTTCAAATATAAAAACAACTTCAACTTTAATATAGATATTAACAATTAGGTTATTCTAGAACACTTCGACAGAAATACATAAACACCACGTTTGGATTATCTTTCATTTGATTCTTAGCACGCGACGTCCTAGGACTTGTTTGGTTGGTCCTGTTAGTCACCCTTTTCTGAGAGATTTGGTTAACCAGAGATTTGGTTAACCAGAGATTGTTCGCCAGAAATACCAGCGAACACCTAGGATGAACATACTCCCAATCAAGCTGACTTGTGCCCTTAACCCTTGATCTCTCTTTCATGCAATCTGAGCCCTTCATTTTAATTACTTTTCATTTTTTTTCTTCATTTTTTTTTCATTTTTTTTCTTTTATTTATTAAAAATAGTAAAACACTTTAAAAAATTCTGATTTTTTACACTTTCACTCTAATATATTTTAAAACCCAAAAAAAATTATTTTCATTTTTTGCATTAAAAATTTATTTTTAAATCATTTAATTGTATTATTTAATTAATTCATTTTAATTAATTAAAAATACTTTTAGGTACTTCAAAATAACTAAAAAAAATCATGAAGCATCCTTGAACATTATAATCAATTTACAAACTCATTTCACTCATTTATTTTAGGTTTTGATTCTATTTTGAGAATTGCACTTGAATTAGGGTTTTCAAAATCCCCTTTTTCACAACCTAACTTCTAAAATTCACTTCTGACTAAAACAAAATGAGTTTGTACTTGGTTCTTTTTGCATTCTTTTACATGTTGCATCTAGTATCTAGGACATTTAAATCATATTTTTGCATTGCATTTTCAATTTGATATGCATTTTTCCTTGAACCAAAACCCTAGACTAACTTATAAAAACCATAACTTGACTTTGGTATAGCTTCTGACCTCCATCTTTGGGGAGTGTTCTTGTGTATGTTTAGGGTTTGTTTGGTTGCAATTTCAAATTTTTATCATGTGTTTTGCTTCTGTTTTGATCATAGACATCTCATGCATTCTAAAAACCCTAATTTGTCATGTATACTTGCATTCATCTTTGCATATCCTCATCATATGAACTTGTCATGACATCTCATGCATTTATATGTCATCTTAGACACCCTAGGTCATGTAAGAACATTGGTTGATCATTATTACATTCATTTGGTATGCTTTGTATGCATTACATCTTATGTATGTTCATGTATTTTCAAGCTTCTAACATGTTTGTTTGTGCATCCCACACTTGTATGCTCATACATATGCATTGTACATGACTTTGCATCTTTTCATAACACATTTTCATCATGTATTCTCTTCTGTTTTGGATCATTGCACCTTCATTTGCTTCATTTTATCTCATTTCATACCTTATGCATTCATACTAACCCTTTCAGGTGCTTCAGGTAAGTTGATCACGATGTGGATATGCATCCACATCCAAGCTCTTCTCATCCTTTCATATGCATATTTACTTGTCTTTGAATTGAATTTGATTCACTTGTGTTCTCTCTTGCTCCTATTCCATTCTTAGGTTACTTAACTTCTTCAGGAAGTAAGTAACCTATTCTTCTATCTCTTTCTTTTTTCATCTGCTTCTCCTTCCTTGGTGGCCAATCTGAAGACTTCTTTTATGTCTCACAAACCATAGGAAATACCAAGCATGATAACTTTAGGGTTGTGAATATTTCCCTTTAGTTTTTTACCTTTTGATTCTCCTTGAGTCTCTGCTTCTCATCTCAATAACAAAGGCTAAACAGTTAAAGTTTTGGGGCTCTGTATTAGGGTTATGCATGTATCCTTATCTTAGGATAGAGTGTATAATTGTAATACTTAGTGTTAAACCTTTAAGTTGTTTTCACCTTATAATCAAAACACCTAATAATTATCAATAATTAAGCTTGTAACTTGGGCCTTATATTAGGGTTACATCTCTGCCTCTAGGTCAGAGGGACTAACCCTAGTGTTTAATGGACAAGTCCCCCCCAGGTTTAGTCTTACAAACATAAAATTCACTTCATAATCTAACCTCTAATTAATATCCACTTTAATAAAAGGTTTGTTATATAATGATTTTAATCTCTGACCATGGATTAAGTTGAGGTATCTTCCTCATCTTAAGTGTCCTCATCTATCATCCTTCTCTTAGGCTGGTGTAATGAGTTCACTAATCCCTGATTAGAGATTAAACTCATTACTTAACACAAAACAAAAATCCAAAAAAAACACTTGATAATTACAAGTAGGTTAATGAACTTAATCCTGTATCATTAGGGTAATTAAGTTGGGATATTCATCTCACACTTAAGTAGACTCATTATCCCTAATCAGGGATGATATAATGATTTTACGACCCTTGATTAAGGCTTAAGCTCATTATCCTATGCAAAACACCAAAAACAAATAAAAAACTGAAAACACAAAAAACAAACAATAAACGTCTCCTCCGGGATTCTTTTCTCATCACACTCACTCTGAAAACGAGAACTCGCTTCTTCCGTCTAATGCAAGACAATTAGCACTCGATCCAGACGAGTCATACACTTGAGCATAGACAAGCAAGCAGTTCACACCAAAACACCAAGTCTCTTTGACTCGAACTACGGTGTTCTGACTTCCTCATTGCACGAGAGGATACATAGGCATAACTTAACGGTTATCGAACAAAAGTCCCCAGGTTTCCCCCCTCTTCTCTTTCTAGCTTTCTTTTCTTAGCCTCAGTTTGAATCCCTGTTCTTTTTTCACACTGTCACTTTGTACACCCATCACCTTTATTCACAGTCAGCACATATACTTCCCCCTTTTTAAACACAATCAGGTAAGCATGGATCCCGTCGAGTACGACGGACGATCTGGGTGCTAATACCTTCCCAGGTCGTAACCGACCCCCTCACCCAGTCTCTTTGGTTTGCAACCGTCTTATCCACTTCTTTCTAGGTTTATGCAGCATTACCTTTTCTTCGGGATAAAAATGCCTAGCTGGCAACTCTATTCAACCTTCACCATCCGACCGTTCTCGCCATCCAGTTCGCGTTTGCACTGGGACGAAAGTCCGGGGAGCGACAACTTGGCGACTCTGCTGTGGATTTTGCAACCAGAGCTTCTGAGTTCCTGAGAGGGTTTCTCCTAGCGCTTGTTTGTTTGTGTTTACAGGGGTGTAATGTGTATATGTGTTTGTGTTTTTGCTTTATTTATCGCTTTCTGTACAGCTTTATTTATCGCATTGTTTTACCGCTTTCGTTTACGTCTTTCTGTATTTCATTCTTATTATTGCATCACTTTGTTGGATTTTGGTTTACCTTGGTGGGTGGGGTATTCCAATGAGAAAGGCTCAATACAAAGGTCTGAGTGATACATAGGATTAGACTGGTTTCGTATTCTTTCCCATTCTGTTTTGGTCTGGTGCGGGAATATGAAAACACGGTTCAGACATGGGTTTCCTTTTGAGAACTCTGTGCTACAGATCTCCTGTAGTGCTATAGCTATCTGGGAAGTCTGCTAAGTCTGGGTGACCTTTTTAGATGACATTCAACATCTGAGGTGAATTAGGGAAGGATTCTTTATGATTAAGGTAAACATTGTACCCTCTGGGTTAGATGTGTTTACACTTCTCATGATAAATCCAAAACTAAGGATCCTTGTTCTAGTACATACATGTGAGAGGGCTGGGATGTTTACAGGTTTGCAGGAACCCTTGACCTCATCATACCTTGCTACTGGAGAATGTTTATGAGGTTGTACTATTTTTGAACTGATTCTTTGTAACCCTGGACTGTCGACTCTTTATTTGAGTCCCCCACCCGGTTACCGGTTCTCAAGCCTCCATCTGAAACCTTAGACACTCAAGGATTCTACCAAAGGGTAACTAATAATCCACCACATGATCAAAAACCCTTGCATATCCTCATCATACATCATATTGCATTGTTTCTAACATTTGTCTATTTGTTTTACAGGGTATCCACTTTTCTTGGTTTGGTTTTGACTGTTCTTCTGCTCAGCCTATCTGCTACAACACTTCTTCAGTTATCTCCTTCAGCACACATCTTCAGAATGGATTCAACAAGGAAAAGCAACATCACCTATCATTTCTTCGAGTATCCTTTGGCAGGCATTAAACAGATACAGGCTCTCATTACTCCTGATCATGTACCTCTGTTCAGAGAAAGTTACGGTGGAATCTTGGGCATAATCATGGACCAGGATACAGTGCAAAGGAGCATGATTCACACCTGTTTGCAGTTTTATGACCCTCCCATGCGTTGTTTCACTTTCCTAGACTTTCAGATAGGCCCGTTGCTGGAAGAGTACTCCATGTTGTTGGATATCCCCATCCGAAGAGGAATTCCTTTCAATCTTGAAATGACTCCTCCAAAGAATGAATACATAGCCAAAGCACTACATCTGGAAGTAACCACCATTGATGAACACATGACTTCCAAAGCTGGAATCCCAGGCCTTCATCTGGATTTCTTGATTACTCAGGCTACGAAGCACGCTGCAAAAGGGAATTGGGAAACTATATGTTCTATCTTAGCTCTCAGCATTTATGGTATCATCTTGTTTGCAGACGAGCCTAAGTTTGTAAGCAAAAATGCCATCCACATCTAGCCGCTCAGAAGGAAATCTCAGAGTTAAAACTCCGGGCAGGGTTAAAAAAATCCAAAGAGCAGGATAAGTACCAGAAGATGACGAATGCCATTGCAACCAGAAACCTTCTCATCAGGACCATCACAAAGCACCCAGTTGGACCTGTGACTGATGCTCTCTTGAAGGAAGACAGGGAGGATGCATATGGATTGGATGTCTTATTTTCTTTGTACTTGTTGTTTTTTGTATTTCGACTCACCATGGGAGTTTACTTTGTTGTATTCATGAACTGATTGTATTATTGTTGTATTTCGACTCACCATGGGAGTTTTTGTTTTGTTGTATTCATGAACTGGTTGTATTTTGGCAATGCCACTTGTATTCTATGTATTATTGGTTTTTGTGGATTCCGTTTGCTCCAACATCTTTATCTCCTCCAAGGGGTCTGGAAGGTCAAAACCAAGAACCAAATCGGATACCCTCGAAAGACAAATAGGCATATTGCATTGCATTCTAACCACATACCTTTTGTTTTTTGCAAGCGTTTTGTTATTTGTTTCTCACTTTGTTGATTGTTTCAGGAAATATTACTCGCAGAAGGGTCTTTTCCATCAACCGAGTCCACATATATCTAACTTGACACAACCTTCCGAGTCTACAAATGGATCAACTACAACAGGAACTGGCAGATGTGAGGACTTAAATGACAGATGAGAGGACAGAGGTGAGGACTCAAATGAATCAATTTATGGTTGTGATGACTGGACTAGCCCAGACCCAGGAAAGATTAAGGGAGTTGGTCGAGCGGCAAATCCCGGAAGACAACCATGCAGGCACTGGAGGTACTAGTAACAACGAGCGCAAGCAGCCGCGAACAACTCCACTAGTGTTTGGACCCGACAACAATCCTGAAGCTAATATCATTGGGAATGGCCAAAGGAATACTGGAGAGTGTATTCTACAAGAAGATCCTCAAGATGAGCAATTTACAGTGCTAGGTGTTGGGGTAGATGAAGCTTATGACCGTCGGTTGGACGAGATATCAGAAAATTTAAGATCCTTGGAATCCCAGAACTCCTTGGGATTTGATGTAATGGACATGGTCCTAGTTGAGGGGGTAAGGATTCCCCACAAATTCAATACCCCGTGTTTTGAGAAGTACAATGGAACTTCCTGTCCTCGCACTCATTTGCAGTCCTTTCTGGGAATATTAAAAGCATACACTATGGATGAGAAGCTATGGATGTTTTATTTTGAAGATAGCTTGACCGGGGCATCCAGAGAATGGTACTCACACTTATCTAGGGCCACCGTCAGAAATTGGAAAGATTTGGCTGAAGCTTTTGTGCGCCAGTATCAATACAACTTGGACATGGCACCTAACATGACTCTCCTAATGGGAATGTCTCAATCTTCGAGGGAAAGTTTTCGTGAATACGCTCAGAGATGGAGACAGCTGGTTACTATTGTCCAACCTCCAATGTCAGAAAGGGAGATGGATGACATGTTCATGAATACCCTGCAAGGAACTTATATTGATAGACTTGTTGCTTTCTCTTCCACTAGCTTTGCTGATGTGGTCATAGCGGGAGAGAGAATTGAAAGTTTGTTGAAGATGGGCAAGATTTTTTATAATGGCGCCAGCTCCAGCAACACAAAGAAACCATTCTCCGGACCTCGAAGGATGGGAGAAACTAATTCAATGCATATTGGCAGAGGTAGGCCTCAGTATTTGCAAGGGTCAGTGGCTGCTGTCACCATTCCTACTCTAGCACCTCAGCAACAATAGTTCCCACAACAACAGCAGAGATCTTACAACAACAATAATCAACAACAGCGTCCATTTCAACAAAGGTCTTCTCAGATCAACAGGGTAATCGATCCAATTCCGATGTCCTATGTAGTGTTACTCCCACAACTGTTGAAACTTAACTTGATTGAATTGAGGACTTTGGCTCCACCAGATCCTCTCAACCTTCCAAGAAATTATGATGTCAAAGAAAGATGTTCCTTCCACTCAAATGCTCCCGGCCATGCCACATAAAAGTGTAGGGCCCTGCATATGAAGGTTCAAGACCTGATTGATTCCAAAGTTGTAAACTTCGCACCTCCTCCGAGTGTCATCAAAAATCCAATACATAACCACGGTGGGCCAAGGATTAATGTTATCAAGGAAGACCAACCAACAATCTTGATTGATGATATTTCAAGTGTTCGAACACCTCTGGCCGAGGTGAAAGCTCAGCTTTTAAAATGCCAAGTGTTTCCAGGTTGTGAAGCCTACTGTGAAGCTTGTAAGGTTACTACTAATGGTTGCGCAAGTTTGAAGAATGGTATCAACAGTCTGATCAAGGAAGGCATCCTGCAGATAACATCAACAATTCAAGCATCTACAACTGTAACTGAAATCACTTCTACAAATACAGCAAAAATCATTCCAACAGAATCGGCTACAACAACAACAAACACCAACAATGATATTTCAACAGTTACTATCTACTACAACCCGACAACGGTCCCTGTTCCAGAATCTCACAACAACTTCCAACAACATTATCTTCAACAACCTCCCAACAACACTCTCTCATCAGTCTGTCAACCTCCCGCATTTGTGTCACCTTCAGTCAGACTCCCTGTTACTATATACTACGATTCGTAGACAATCATGACTCCTTCTTCTGCTGCAATTAGTCTGGTGACCATCATGGTGCTTAGACCCATTCCTTATGAAAACAGCAGTGTCGTGCCTTGGCATTATGGTTCGGATCTTTACAGCCACAGAAGAAAAGTCACCCTTGACTCCTCAACATCTGCACCACAGGTAGACAATGTAAGGGGGGGCGGAGGCTTCACTAGAAGCGGACGTCTCTTCACTTCACAAATTCCCAGAACTAATGCCGAAGCGGAAGCGGCTGCCAAAGCTAAAAGTAAAAGTGTGGTGCCAGAAGAACCTGCTGCAAAAGAAACTCAGAAGACGCCCTTTGATCAGGATGTAGACGAGTTTATGAGGATTATCAAAAGAAGTGACTACAAAATTGTGGATCAGCTCCACCAAACACCCTCCAAGATCTCCATATTATCATTGCTTATGTGTTCCGAAGCTCACCGGAATGCACTACTCAAAGTCCTGCACGCAACTTATGTGCCTGAAGAGATCATTGTCAATCCGTTGGAATCAGTAGTCGCAAATGTCAATACTAGTCATAGACTAGGCTTTACCGATGTTGATTTGACTACAGAGGGGTGTAACAACAACAAGGCATTACACATCACTCTAGAATGTAAAGGGTGTCGCTCCCGAAGATTTGCATCCCGGTACAAGCGCGAACGGTCGGTGAAAGGAGAAATGAAAATGAAGGTGAATAGAGTCGCCAGCTAGGCATTTTTATCCCGAAGGAAAGGTAATGTTGCATAAACCTAGAAAAAGATGGATAAGACGGTTGCGAACCAGAGAAACTGAGAAAGGGGGTTGGTTACAACCTGGGAAGGTATTAGCACCCAGATTGTTCGTCGTACTCGATGGGATCCACGTTTGAAAGTTTGTGTTAAAAGGGGTAAGTGTATGTGCTATCTGTGTGCAAAAGCTAAAGAATGAATGTACAGTTGTCAGTGCAAAAAGGAAGTGAATTACTCAGGAACTGAGGCTTAAAAAGAGAATGCTGAAAGAGGTGGAAGACACAGAGACTTTTGTTCGATAACAGTTAAGTTATGCCTACGTATCCTCTTGTGCAATGAGGAAGTCAGAACACCGTAGTTCGACTCAAAGAGACTGAAAGATATATTGACTAATGAACTGCTTGCTTTCATATGCTCAAG
Source organism: Lathyrus aphaca (assembly GCA_963966055.1). Lineage (NCBI taxonomy): Eukaryota > Viridiplantae > Streptophyta > Magnoliopsida > Fabales > Fabaceae > Lathyrus > Lathyrus aphaca. The sequence goes on along the minus strand of OZ014524.1, from coordinate 431,087,489 downwards.
TGTAAGACTCGTCTGGCTCGAGTGCTAACTGTCTTGCATTAGACGGAAGAAGCAAGTTCTCGTTTATGAATGAGTGTGATGAGAAAAGAATCCCGAAGGAGACGATTATTGTTTTTTTTTGAGTTTTTCAGTTTTGTTATTATTTTTGGTTGTTTTGTATAAGTTAATGAGCTTAAGCCTAAATCAAGGGTTTGTAAACTTATTATATCCTCCCTGATTAGGGATAATGAGCCTACTTAAGTATGAGATAAGCATCTCAACTTAATTACCATGATGATGTAGGATTAAGATCATTAACCTACTTGTGATTATTTAGATTTTTTGGGTTTTTGTTTAGTGTTAAGTAATGAGTTTAATCTCTAATCACAGATTAATGGATTTATTACACAATCTTAATAGAAGGATAATAGATGAGAACACTTAAGCTGAGGAAGATACCTCAACTTAATCCATGGTTAGGGATTAAATTCATGACCAAACAAGCCTTTATTAAATGGAATTTAATTGAAGATGAAATTAAGAAGTGAGTTTTATGATTTGTAAGACAACTTGAGGGGGATTTGTCCATTGAACACTAGGGTTAGTCCTTCTTAACCATAAAGGAAGAATTAGAACCCTAATGTAAGGCCCAAGTTACAAGTTAATGTCTTAGTGATTATTAGATGGATTGATTAAGAGGTTTAAACAGATTAAGGGTTTAACACTTAGGATTAAAGTTATTCACTTCATCCTAAGATAAGGATGCATGCATAACCTTAATTCCAAAGTTCTAAAACCTTAAAGGTTTAGTCTCTAATGATGAGATGAGAAAAGAGACACAAAGAAGACTCAAAGGAAAAAGTCTAAGGGAAACTAATAAGTCCTAGAAATTTATCATGCTTGGAAGTCCTAGGGTTTGTGAGGCTTAAAAGGAGAAGTCTTCAAGGAAGCCACCAAGGAGAAGCAGGATAAAAAGAGGAGGAAGTAGAAGAATAAATTACTTACTTCCTAAGAAGATAAGTAACTTGAAGAAAGAAAGGAAGAGGAACACAAGTGAGCAAGCCCACTCAAAGACAAACAAAAATGCAGCAAGGATGCAATATGAAAGTATGAGAAGAGGTGGGAGGTGAAGGCAAATCCACCTCCCACACAAACTTACCATTAACCTGAAAAGTTAGCACAAGATGCATAAGGAGAAAGATGAAATGAAATTATGCATATGCAAGGGTAAAGACCAAGACCAGAAGCATACACATGATGTAAATGATGCTATGATATGATGCAAAGGCATACAAGATGCATGTGTGTGATCATACAAGAGAGTGAATGCAAATGAAACATGTAAGAAGCATGCAAACACATGGATGTTTATGAAATGAAATGGATGCAAAGCATAGCAAATGTATGAATAAATGATCAAGCAATGTTCAAGCAATGTCTTAAGATGTCTAAGATGGTATACAAATGCTTAGAATGGCATGGCAAGTTCATATGTTCATGCAATGCAATGTAAGATGCAAGTGAAGATGCAAAATTAGGGTTGTATAAAAGGATGAGATGCAAATGACAAAGACAAAAGCAAATGACATCATAAAAAATTTAAAATGCACTCAAAGGAACCCTAAACCTACACTAGGTTACCATCTAAAGGGGGGAGGTCAAAAGCTAAGCCTAGGTGGAGTTATGAATTTTCTAAGTTTCTAGGGTTCTTTGGGTGATCTTCAATGTAAAATGCCAGATAAAAATGAAAAAAAAAATGTTTTTGGATACTAGAATCCATGCATAGAACAATGCAAAAAGAACCATTCACAAACTCAACTTGGTTTAAAAGTTATGAATTTTTAAAGTTAGGGTTAGAAAATGAACATTTTTAAGAATCCTAATTCATTTAAAAATCTCAAAGTATGATCAAAACCAAAAAGAAATTTGTATGGTGAGTTTGTAAATTCTTCTAAATGTTTAAGAATGCTCTCTAAATTTTTGTGATTTTTAAATACTTAAATGTATTTTTAATTAATTAAAATCAATTAACTAATTAAATAAAACATTTAAATGATTTAAAAATATATTTTTAATGCAAAAAACATAAAAATAAAAATATTTTTGGCTTTTGAAAATTAATAAAAGGTTTGATAAAAAATATCAGAATTTTTTGATCATTTTTGCTATTTTAAAATAAATATGGAAAGAAAATGCAAGAAAATGAATTAAAAATCAAATAAATGGGAAAGTATGTTGATCTAGTGGTCCAAATTTAAACCCAAGGGGAGAATGTTGACTATGCGCATGATCTAATGGTCAGGATGCAATCTGGAAAAAAATTAATTAATAAACCTAATTAATCTAATTAATTATGAATTAAGATTTAATGGAGCAATCTGAGCCATCTAAATGCGCGCTAAGCAAGGATCCTAAGGCTGACATTCAAACTGGCACTAAACCCTAATTACAAACTCTAATGACTTTCAGATGACCGGAGCAAGCTCCGGTCATCTTCTCCAGCAAGACCAAAATCCCAACTTCTCCCCTAGGACAAATTAGGAGCTCTAACTTTCCAGATCCACTCTCCTAATCATTCTAAACAAGAATCAACTCTCAAACCACATTTATATTGCATCAAACATAAGATTCGAATCAAAACATAAAAACTGCAAAAATTTCAGAAGCACGATACAAGCTCAATACTCAAGCATTTTCAAAAGTAAAAGGTGCAGTGTGATCAGTGAACCATGTAGAACATTTCTATAACAAAAAATACAAGTTCTGGAAAATTTGTTCTTGATGATACCTGAGCTTGAGCTTTCTCAATCTGAGCTATATGGGCCTCTCCTTGGTGCCAATCATCTCCAATGGACCTCCTGAGGATGCTTTGATGCTTGAAATGAATTTATTTGGGCTATTTTTGAATTTTCAGTTCAGAGGGGGGTGAAATCGTGTTTTTGATTCTTGAGGTTTTAGGCTTGTTTAATGGTTGGGAAATGATCTGGAGGATGTATGAAGATGATTGGTGAAGTTTGCTTGAAGTTTTGATGGCTGGTTTATGAGTTTCAAAGAAATGAAGTTTCTTGAGGATTTTGGCAATCTGAGTGTGTGGGATGATTCAAGCTCCAAGATGTTTTGAAATGTGATCCTTAGGGTATGTATGTGAAGCTGTGATAGGTCAGAAGAGTTGTTGTGGGTTATGCTGATTGGTATGGCTTCATTTGCAAAAAGTCAAGGTTGGTTGTACTTGAGGTATGGGCACATGGCAGGTCTGGATTTGGGCATGGCAGGGCTCAGCAGAGATCAAGGAAAGCTTGTGGATCAAATTTGGCATGCTGGCACAAGTGGATGGAAAGATCTATACCATTTTGCAATTTTGGGAAGTCTTGGCCCCTTTGAAATTTCTTGAAGTTCAAGTCATGCAAATGCATAATTCTTGGGTCAATTCTGATCAAAAAGAGTCATGTGATATTGTTATGATGTTTAGAAGTCAATTAGAGGTCACTTAGAGTCTTGGCAAATGGTTTTGCAAAAAATCCTCTTTGGCATGAATGTGAAAATTATAGGATTTTGCCAACTTTGGAGGATCATAACTTGAGTTCCATAATGAATTAGAACATGTTCTTGTACTTTTTGAAAAGGGAAAGACCTAATCTACAACTTTCATGACAAAAAATTTTCCATTTGAAGCATTTTTGGTTGAGAAAGAGGAGGTTGAATAACTTTCCCAAAATGGAAAGTTTCCATTACAAGTCATTTCCATTTTTGGCAACTTTTGGTTTAGCTCAAATTTCTTCAATTTTGTGAACTTCTAAGAACTCCAATGATCAAATAAAGATCATAGAACTTCAATATGATGAAAATACCCCTTTGGTTCCATTGTTGGGGGCCTCAGATGCCCTGATTTTGTCTTAACTTGCTCAAGAAGTTACCCAGTGAATATATGACTTCCACAATGAATTTCTTCATCAAACTTGGTACACATGATCCTTATAACCTCTTAAGAACATTAGAAACAAGAATGAACCAAAAATTTGGTGTTAAGGCCTCTGAAACCAAAACCTTAATTTTGGTCATCTGTGCAATGAAAACCCTAGCTCTGCTTCCATGCTTTTCCAGTTCTTGTGATTCTTGACTTATTTGAACTTTGAGGGATATAATATGATGATAAAACACACATGGACCCTATTGGAATGCTTTAAGACCCTTGGAGATGGCTCAGATGGATCCTTGGATTGCTCAGATCACAAACCCTAGATGCAGATGAACTTGAACTATGTAGTGAAACAAAAATACAATATGAGATGGTATGCTTATGATAATGCAAACATGAAAGATCACAAGCCATGGTGTGAAATTAGTGAGAGAAAATTTGGGGTGTTTACAGCTGCCCCTATTCAAACACGAGTTAGCTGTGTGGGATTTGAGCGCCTGGCTTATCAGACAAACAAGATAACTTGTGGTTGAATACCAAAGACAGTCCGAATTTGCACTCACTGGGGAGAAGAAGAAAAGGGATATAAATTGTAAAAGATAGTATATTATGATTATCAAATGAAGGCGATGGAGGACGACCATCGAGCAGAGGACGACTGCTGGGGATAAATTTGTAAGTAAAGCAATGACGGGGACGACTGACAAGTTGGGGAGATAAAGAGACCACGAAGGGGACGACCATCGGGTAAAGAAACAAGACTCTCTGGGGATTAAAATAAAGGAAATGATGGGGATGGCCATTAGGTTTGCAAAGTAAAGTAAACAACAATGGGGACGACCATCGGTTCAAAGAATAAATGAAATAACAATGAGGGACGGTCATCAAAGGTGAAGGACGATCACCTAGCAGGGGACGACTGCTCTTTATCACGACATAGGACGAATGTCAGATAAAAAAGGTCAACGATGGGGATGGCCATCGGATAAGCATGATGAAAGACGATCATCAAGAGGTGAAGGACAATCACCTAGCAGGGTACGGCTGCTCTCGGGGTTTATCACGACATAGGACGAACGTCGGATAACAAAATCAACAATGGGGACGGCCATCGGATAAAATGATGAGGGAAGGTCATCAAAAGGTGAAGGACGATCACCTAGCAGGGACGGCTGCTAAATATCATGACATAGGACGAATGCCGGATAGAAATAAGGGTTCCAATAATGGAGACTCCGCTGGGGAAGGGATGAGGGACGGTCATCCAAAGGTGAAGGACGATCACCTGGCAGGGGACGGCTGCCGAAAGTATCACGACATAGGACGGCTGTCGGATAGAAGAAAAGTTGTTCTGCTGGGGAATGGTAAATACGGACGAGTGTTTACTCTTAAGAATAAAAGGTATCAGTGTTTGACGCCGTGTATGGATTAAAGATGCATACGAGCATCCTTAAGACTATGATACAGACGAGGATCGGTAGAAACAAACGCTGACGCGTGTTTCAAGATGATGATACAGACGAGTACCAACTGGTTAACAAAGAACACAGACGAATGTCGAATCTGTTTGAGGAGTGATATACATATACGAGATACGGACGAGTATCAAAGACTTCTTTATGAGTATGAGTTAGTATTGATTGGTTGGTGAAGTATGAGCAAGACACGAATGAGCGTTTGACTTGCTGGGGAAGTACGACACGGACGAGTGTCAAATATGCACTGTAAGCTATGAACAAACATTTGTATGTGAGAGTGTAAAAGTTATTCTGGCGACCTGTGGAGATAGGATGACACTGACGAGTGTCGAAAAGAGTGTGTTATAAATAAGTACTTTGTTTTCACCAAGTGATTTGGAAACCATGCTGGGGAAAGGTGACATGGACGAGTGTCAAAAGAGTATGTATAGGTATTTGTATTTGAGAATGCAAAGAGGATGTTTTGGCTTATATCTGTAGGGGAATAGTATGACACGGACGAATGTCAAAAAGAGTATATATGAACAGGCATTTGTGTTGGAGAGTGCAAACGGGACGCTTTGGCTCTTATTTGCAGGGGATGTGAGTTTTTTATATTCATTGTTGATGAAAATACTTATGGTAATTGCAGGTGACTGGCTTGAACTTGGCTTGTGATCATGCAAATGTTTGATTTTTGTCGTAATACTCCGTATTAGACGGAATGCTACGCTTTTTTCGGTGATTTATGATGCGAATGCCATGATTATGCAAAAGGGAAACCGATCCGGGATTCGGATCCCGCTGAAGAAAAAGATCTCTGACTGATCTGCTTGGAGGGATGTCCCAGCTAGGGAAGAGATCATTGGTAGATCTGTTAGGAGATATAACTCTGCTTGGGGAAATAGATCATTGATAGACCTATCGTGTAAATAGAACCTCAGCTGGGTAGGAGGAAACTTTCATCACTTTGTTGTGTAAAAGTTTCAGGCATTGCTCTTCTAGGGAGAGGCTGGAAATTCTGTTGGGAGATTGGCTGGGGATGAGGAGGCTTAGGCAACTCCGCTGGGGAAAAGCTGTTCAGATATTGCTCGGGAGATCCTGCTTGGGGAGGAGGTAACTTCCGAGAAGTAGCATGCTAGGGATGTGATGCTTGATATACCCCATGCTGCGTATCGAATACCTACAATCGGTTAAGACAAGAGAAACGCACAAGTATCCCGAGGTATTCCTTACCGGATTCCGTCATAGGAGTTAGATATTCCTGAGAGTAAATATATTTCCTGCAAGCATTTATCAAAAATGGCTCATTTGTATTATCCAAATATTATATCATATATATTGGACATTTTGCAAACGGAACAAACATGCACAAGAAGAGGTGTGACTAAAAAACTGATTTTATTAATCCGGGTGCCCTGAATTGGAAAATACAGTCAGAGAAACAAATCCCCTAGAATGAGGAGATTGCTATAAATTGAGAAAAGTAAAAGTATTGGCAATGTTGACGACGCTCCGTTGAGCTTCCTTTGCTATGACCTGTATGACCTTGACGTTCTTCTCATCTTGCTTTCTGAAGAAGGTTGATTCTGACTGATGTTTTATCCTTTCGAAGCTTGCCACATTGTAAATGATATAGATGAATTCAGAATGCAGTTGTTCGCTTTTTCCCTGATTTTTGTGGATCGCCCTTTCGGGTTTTCAATCCACCGGGATACCCATTTTTGCCTGAGCTGTCCAATGCAGCTTTTCAACTCAGTGGGTGTACATTTTTTAAAATTTTCCCTTATTTTTGCCCGAGTCTTTTATTCTGTTTTTGACTCGTCGGGATGCCCTATTTTTTCCTGGACTTACATTCTGTTTTTATGTCCAGCAGGTCATTTTATGCGATGTATTTTTTAACTGCATCTGAATTCACAGGGGATAAGAAATCTTCACCATCCATAGTAGTGAGCATCAGTGCTCCACCAGAGAAAACCTTCTTTACTATGAAGGGACCATCGTAATTGGGAGTCCACTTGCCCCTGTGGTCTGTATGAGGAGGAAGGAGTCTTTTCAGCACAAGATCTCCCACTTGGTATTCCCGAAGCCTGGCTATCTGATCGAATGCTTTCTTCATTCTTTTCTGATATAGCTGCCCATGACAAACTGCAGCTAATCTCTTCTCTTCGATCAAATTCAATTGATTGTACCGAGACCGGACCCATTCTGCTTCGTCTAGCCTTACATCCATCATTACCCGTAAGGAAGGTAGCTCAACTTCAACAGGTAGGACTGCCTCCATACCATACACAAGCTGATAAGGTGTTGCCCCAGTAGACGTTCTGATTGAGGTTCGATACCCAAGCAAGAAAAATGGTAGCATTTCATGCCAGTCTTTATAAGTAACCACCATCTTCTGCACAATCTTCTTGATGTTCTTGTTAGCTGCCTCAACAACGCCATTCATCTTTGGCCTGTAAGGATAAGAGTTGTGATGTTGAATTTTGAAGTCCAGACACAGTTCTTCCATCATTTTGTTATTCAAATTGGAACCATTATCAGTAATGATCCGCTCGGGAACTCCATATCCACAGATGATGTCTCTTTTCAGAAATCTGGCTACCACTTGTCTGGTGACATTTGCATACGAAGCTGCTTCAATCCATTTGGTGAAGTAATCAATGGCTACCAGGATGAATCTGTGGCCATTTGAAGCATTCAGTTCGATCTTTCCAATCATGTCAATGCCCCACATGGCAAAGGGCCAAGGTGAAGACATTACGTTCAACGAATTTGGAGGCACATGCACTTTATCTGTGTAGATCTGGAACTTGTGGCAATTTTTGGCATAAGCACAACAGTCTGCATCCATTGTGATTCAGTAGTAACCTGATCTTAATAATTTCTTAGCCATTGCATGTCCTCCAGCATGGGTACCGAAAGATCCTTCATGCACCTCGTGCATTTGCAAGTCTACTTCTTTCTTATCAACACATATGAGCAGAACCATATCAAAGTTTCGCTTGTATAATGAACCATCAGCATTCAGGAAGAAACTACCTGCCAGCCTTCTCAATGTCTTCTTATCATTGGATGATGCCCCAGGTGGGTATGTTTGATCCTCTAAGAAGCTTTTGATGTCATGGAACCAAGGCTTGTCATCTTTAGCAATGTCCACAGAGAATACGTATGCTGGTCGGTCCAGTCTGGATACTGAAATCCGAGGCACATAATTGGCAGTTTTAACCTTGATCATGGAGGAAATGGTTGCCAAAGCATCTGCGAACTGATTTTCGTCTCGAGGGATGTACTGAAGTTTGACTGTTGTAAAGAAAGTAAATAACCTCCTCGTATAATCACGATATGGAATCAGATGCTCTTGGTGAGTGTACCATTTGCCGTTGGTCTGATTGTTTACCAAAGCTGAATCTCCGAATACTATTATTGTCTTGATCCTGAGGTCAATGGGTTCCTCAAAACCCATGATACAGGCTTCGTATTCAGCTTCGTTGTTAGTGCATGCAAAGGTGAGTTTTGCCGAGAAAGGCATATGAACTCCTTTAGGTGTAATGAGCACTGCACCAACTCCACGACCATTCATATTGACAGCCCCATCAAACATCATTGTCCACTCTTCTTCTGGGTCAGGCCATTCAGTGTGAACAGGCTCTTCATGATCTTTTGCTTTTAGGAACATGATGTCTTCATTAGGGAAGTCAAATCTCATTGGCTGATAATCATCAATGGGTTGCTTAGCTAGATAGTCAGACAGTACACTACCCTTGATGGCCTTTTGAGATGTGTACTGAATGTCATACTCTGTCAGAATCATTTGCCATCTTGCAACCCTTCCGGTAAGTGTTGGCTTCTCAAATATGTACTTGAAGGGGTCCATTTTTGAGATCAACTAAGTAGTGTGAGTCAACATATACTTACTTAGTCGGCGAGCAGCCCACGCTAAACCACAACAAGTTTTCTCGAGCAGTGAATAACGTTGTTCACAGTTGGTAAACATTTTGCTTAGGTAGTATATTGCATACTCTTTTCGACCAGACTCGTCATGCTGGCCCAACACACACCCCATTGACCATTCTAATATTGTCAGGTACATTATTAGAGGTCTTCCTTCAATCGGAGGCATGAGAATTGGATGTTCTTGCAGGTACTCCTTGATTTTGTCAAAAGCCTTCTGACAATCTTCATTCCACATGACCGTTTGCTCCTTTCTTAACAGTTTGAACAAAGGCTCATAGGTTGCAGTGAGGTGAGATATGAACCTTGATATGTAGTTCAATCTACCTAGGAAACCCCAAACTTCCTTTTCAGTCCTGGGTGCAGGCATCTCCTGAATGGCTCTGACTTTGTCAGGATCAACTTCAATTCCCTTTTCACTTACGATAAATCCCAGCAGTTTACCGGACCGTACCCCGAATGTGCATTTGTTGGGGTTTAACTTCAGCTGATACTTTCTTAGACGCTTGAACAACTTCAGCAGATTTACCAGATGGTCTTCTTCAGTGAGGGGCTTTGCAATCATGTCATCCACGTAGCATTCAATTTCTTTGTGGATCATATCATGGAATAACGTTACAATAGCCCGTTGATAAGCCGCACCGGCATTCTTCAGTCCAAAAGGCATTACCTTGTAACAAAATGTGCCCCAGGGTGTGATGAAGGTTGTTTTCTCCATGTCCTCGGGTGACATTCTGATCTGATTATACCCTGAAAATCCATCCATGAAAGAAAATACCGAGAACTAATCTGTGTTGTCGACCAATACATCAATGTGAGGTAATGGGAAGTCATCCTTCGGGCTAGCTCTATTCAGATCCCGATAATCCACACACATCCATACTTTGCCATCCTTCTTAGGCACTGGTACAATATTAGCGACCCACGGCGGGTAACTAGTTACAACAAGGAAATCGGCGTCCCATTGTTTTTGTACTTCTTCTTTAATCTTCATGGCCATATCTGGACGAGTACGGCGTAGCTTCTGTTTCATTGGGGGGCAATCTTCTTTCAAAGGCAGCTTGTGCACAACAATATCAGTATCCAGACCTGGCATGTCTTGATAGGACCAAGCAAAGACATCGACATATTCTCGAAGCATATCAATGAGCTGCTCTTTTATGAAGCTTGCAGACTGGCCCCAATCTTTACTTCTTTCAAATCTTCTTCGGTACCAAGATTAACTGTCTCAACCTCCTTCTGATGAGGAGTAATCACTTTCTCTTCTTGCCTCAATAACCTGGCTAACTCTTCAAGTAACCTATAGTCTTCTTCAACCCCTTCATCAGCTTGATTAATTGGATTGTCGAAGTCATACAAGGTCATAAAAGTGCTGCTGTCGGTGCAATCTGGAGGATAATCTCTACAAGGGGTGAGATTTGTTTGTTTTAGTGATCAGTTTTAATCTTGTTTAGAAAAAGAATGAAGTTATTTATTTTGAAAACATTGCCATTTTATTGTTTTGTACAAAATTAAAAAATGAAAAGACAGTGAGCGAAAAAAAACTTGTTTGCAAAAGATGTCTGATATTCATTGATAATTCATTTGCACAAAATTACAATATAGCCCTATTACAAAATGAGTCCTGACACCTTGGGCAAGATGCAGGACTTGATGCATGCTAAAAAAAGGCAGGAAATAATAATTACTCTGCAGGAGTAACCCTTATAATTTCCTGGGAAGACCAGTTAAGGACTTGGTGCCCCGGGATCCTTGGACGTATCCAGCTCTCCAGGTTGCGGTCGCTTTCCGCCTCGTCTTCCAGGTTGTTAACAGCATCTGGGGTGAGCATCCCCCCACTGATGAACTTGGGCTCCTTTGCAGCCTCTGATTGATCTTGTCGGAATGGTTTGTAACCCAGACCGAATATATCTTCCTTCTTCTCCACTGGCAGCAGCTTGCCCCAGCCTTGGGCATTTCCATCTTCAACAACCTTCCGGGCTTGCTGATAGGAAACAATTGAAGTACCCATCCTATCCTCCTGGGATGCAGCAAATACTTCAGTCGTCGCCTCATTGATATTCAAGACCTCAAACCCTTAGCGCATAGTTTCATGGATTTCACCATCCATCTCAATGTATTTATATGTAGCCAGATGGCTAACAAATATGTCCTCTTCACCACAGATGGTGATAATCTGTCCTTCCCACTCATATTTCAATTTCTGGTGAAGGGTCGACGTTACTACGCCAGTGGCGTGAATCCATGGTCGACCCAACAAACAGTTGTAGGCCGAATGAATGTCCATCACATAGAAAGTAGTCTTAAAGACCTGCAGACCGATTATCACAGGCAGCTCCACCTCTCCAAGAACAGACCTCTTGGAGCCATCAAAGGCCCTGACCACAAGATTTCTTGGTCGGAGAGCTATTCCATCATATTCGAGCTTGACAAGAGCTTTCTTCGGCAAAACATTGAGTGAGGACCCAGTGTACAAGAACATGAGAGAGTACAACTCCTTTGCACTCCAGGGTTATGTGCAAAGCTTTGTTGTGGTGACGTCCTTCTGTTGTCAAATCAGCATCAGTGAAACCTAGCCCATGGCTAGTATTGACATTAGACACCACTGTTTCAAGCTGATTCATTGTGATCTTTTCTGGCACGTAGGCAGCATGCAGAACTTTGAGTAATGCATCTCGATGGGCTTCGGAACACAACAACAGGGATAGTATAGAGATCTTAGAAGGAGTATGGTAGAGCTGATCCATAACTTTATAGTCACTTCTTTTAATTATCCTCATAAATTCATCCACATCCTAATCGAAGGATGATTTATGAGTCTCTTTTGATGCAGATTCTTCAGGTATCACACTTTTCCCTTTGGCTTTGGTAGCAGCTTCTGCCTCAGTGTTAGTTTTTGGAGCTTGTGACGCAAAGAGGCGTCCGCTTCGGGTGAAGCCTCCGCCTCCCCCGACATTGTCCACTTGTGGGGTAGGAACTGAAGAATCAAGAAGGTCTTTTTCTCTGTTGCAGTAAAGGTCAGCACCATAATTCCATGGTACATCATTGTATTTATCATATGGAATTGGCCCTGGCACCGTGATGGTGACTGGGCTTACTGCAACAGAGGTTGGAATCGTTATTGTCTGTGGATCATAGAAGATAGTGACAGGACTTCTTGTGGATGTTGGAGGTGATGAATTGAAGCTTGTTTGTTGCTGAAATTGTTGCCGAGATTGTTGTTGAAAGTTGCTGGAGTTCGGGACCGCTGTCGGATCATAATAAATAGTAACTGTGGAGACGTCGTTGCTAGTGGTTGCTGAAGTTGTAGAAGGAGATGAAATGGAACTGTTGTTTGTTAAAGTGATGGAAGAAATGGTTGCTGAAGTTGTAGATGAATTGGTAGGAACAATCGTTGTTGTAGTTGTAGGAGAATCATTTGTACAAGGAGTTACTGGTGTTGTAGAAGCAGTTGTGGTTATTTGCAGAATGCCTTTACTGATTAAGCTATTGATGCCATTCCTCAAGCTTTCACACCCATTCACGAAAAGCTTGCAAGATTCACAACAGGCCTCACAACCTGGAAACACTTGGCATTTCAAAAGCTGAGCTTTAACCTCTGCCAGAGGTGTCTGAATACTTGCAATATCTTCTATTAAACTCATGGGTGAGCCTTCCTCTATAGCATTAATCCTTGGCCCACTGTGGCTTGGCATATGATTTTTCATGACATTGGGAGGTGGTGCAAAGTTTAGGGCCTTTGAATCTACCAGATCCTGGACCTTGATATGCAAAGCTCTGCATTTTTCCGTGGAGTGACCAGGTGCATTAGAATGAAAAGCACACCTAGCGTTGACATTGTAGTTTCTTGGAAGGTTCTGAGGATCAGGTGGAGCCAATGTCCTTAACTCAAAAAAATTGAGCTTTAAGAGTTGTGGTAGCAATGTGGCATATGGTATTGGGATAAGGTCAATCACCCTGTTGATCTGAGATGACCGCTATTGAAAAGGGCGTTGTTGTTAATTATTGTTACTGGTGTTGTAGGATCTCTGTTGAGGAAATTGTGGTTGTTGAGGAAAGTGTTGTGGTTGTTGAGTATACTGAGGAGGTGGAGTAGGAATAGTGACGACAGAAACTGATCTGGGCAGATATTGGGGTCTCCCTCTTCCCACATGTACAAAATTTGTTTCACCGGATCTGCGGGGCCCAGCAAATGGCTTCCTTGTACTGCTTGAACTGGCACTGTTGTCGGAGATCTTTCCCATCTTCAGCAAGCTCTCAATTCTCTCCCCAACTATCACCACGTCTGTAAAGCTGGTGGAAGAAAATGCAGCTAATATGTCAATATAGGTACTCTGGAGAGTATTCATGAACATGTCTGCCATCTCCCTTTCTGACATCGGGGGCTGAACAGCAGCAACTAGTTACCTCCACCTTTGGGCATACTCTCTAAAGCTTTCACGGGAAAACTGTGACATTCCCATCAGAAGGGTCCTGTTTGGAGCCATATCCAGATTATATTGATACTGACGGATGAAAGCTTTAGCCAAGTCTTTCCAATTTCTTACTGTGGCTCTGGTCAAGTGGGAATACCACTCTCGGGATGCCCCTGTCAATCTATCCTCTAAGTAAAACATCCATAGCTTCTCGTCCATGGTGTAAGCTTTCAATCTCCCCAGGAAAGACTGAAGATGGGTGTGTGGTAAGGATGTGCCATTATATCTTTCAAAACAAGGGGGTTTGAACTTGTGAGGAATTCTTACCCCTTCCACCAATCCCATGTCCATGACATCAAAACCTAGAGAGTTTTGGGATTCAAGAGACCTTAGCTTCTCTGCAATTTCATCCAACCGACGGTCATAAACTTCGTCTCCAGCCCCAACCACACTAAACTGTTCTTCTTGAGGGTCTTCCTGCAAAACCCTTCCTCCAGTAGTGTCACCTTGAGTGTTTCTTATGGCATTGATGTCTGGGTTCAGATGAGGTCCAAACTCTAGTGGATCAGTGCGAGGTTGCACGTGATCGTTGTTACTGGTACCCCCTGTACTTGGATGGTGTTCCTCGGGAGTTTGTCGTTCAACCAACTCCCTCAGTCTTTCTTGGCTCTGAGCTAAACCAGTCATCACTGTCATAAATTGATTCATTTGGGCCCTCATCTCTGTCCTTTCATTGGCCATCTGGGCCCTCACTTCAGTCAAGTCTTGTTGAACCTGATCCATTTGTAATCCCGAAAGGTTGTTTCTTGTCGGGTACCAGTGTGTTTTGTTGACAGGGAACACTCTTCTGCGAGCAATGTTTCCTGAAACCACAACAAAGTGAGAAACAACAACAAAACAAAAAAACCTACAAAACAAAGAAAATATGTTAGTATGCAATGCAGGATGCCTATTTGTCTTCCAAGGGTATCCGGTTTGGTTCTTTGGTTTTGACCTTTCCAGACCTCGAAGAAATGCTGATGTTGTTGCAGAGAGAGATAAAGCCCACAAAAATAATAGAAACCATATATATTACAAAGAGTGAAGATACATAGTTTGATTACAATAACATTCCCTTGGCGGGTCAAAATACATCAACAAAAGGAAAATACAATCAAAATGAAGTACAAACAAAAAGAGTCAAACATCCAATCCAAAGTCATCTCCTTTGACTTCCTTCAGGAGGGCCTCAGTCATTAGACCAACCGGGTGCTCTGTGATAGTCCTGATGAGGAGGTTCCTAGTGGCGATGGCACTGGTCAACTTCTTGTGCTTATCCTGATCCTTTGACCTCTTTAACCCCGCCCAGAGTTTTAACTCAGAGATCTCCTTCTGTGCTGCTATCAAAGCTGCCTGATTCTTCTTCTTACTAGCCTCCAGTTTCTCTATCTTAGCTTGGGTCCTTTGATCTTCTTGTGCACGGGCCTCGGAGATCCTGATCCACCTAGCCTGGCTCTCCTCTAAATAATGCTCTACCCTAGCCTTCTGAGTCTTAGCTTCCTTGAAAGCATTCTTCAGTACTAACTCCCCTGCCCTATCCTTTCTGATGTAGTCATCCGTCTTCTCAATCTTGGTCAAGTGCTCAATCCGGAGCTTCTCTAACCTCTCATTATCTAGACGACTGTCATTCCTCTCCCAGAGGGTCTTCTTCAAGGCTTCAGAGAGCTGAGTATTCCTCTCTTTCAGTTTCTCAAACTCTTCCAAACTGACAGTAGCTGCAGGTTGCACTATTGAAGGTCCAGGTACATCCTCTAAGGTGAATGGCATCCGGGTGATCTGTTCCCTGGTACGAGACCAATCAAGATACTGTGTTGAAGCTATATTGTTGCACTTGCAAAGGATAGCTGTCCCCTTAGTCTGAATGTTGTCCCAGGCCCAGGATGCCTGTCTGCCAATAGCAGAGTTGTGCTGGATGTCGCAATAGAGGGTTTCTATCAAATCTTGCCCTCTTGGAGGATGAACCAAAGCATACCCTAATTGTCTCTTAAAAAGCAAAGGGTTATAGTTGATGCAGCCTTTTACTCCAATCAAAGGCACATTAGGATACTGCCCACAACTAGTAATGATGTCTTTGCCCTTGGTGCTCTGAGTGCACCATCTGATGTCTTCTGATGTAAGGGCAATCAATCTCTTAGCCCAGTTCCTTGGCTGATGAGGGTTCAGGAAAGTGTCTGACTTTGGCATATGTCTTAACAACCAATAGTAATAGAGGGGAGCATAGCATCTGACAAATCTTCCCCTTTGCTTCTCGTTCCTCTGGTGCACTGAATAGTAGAAGTCTCCAAGCAGGGTAGGAACTGGATTCCTCAGTAAGAACAGGTGAATAGCATTCTTGCTTACAAACTTTGGCTCGTCTACAAACAAGATAACTCCATATATGTTGAGGGCTAGAAGTGCATAAACAACATCCCACTTCCCTGCTGCAGCATGCAGGGTGGGCTGAGAGATCAAGAAGTCCAAGTGAAGGCCTAGAATTCCAACCTTGGTGGTCATGCTTTGATAAATGAGGGAAGGCTCCAAATGCAATGCCTTAGCTATATCTTCATTCTTGGGAGCAACCATCTCAGGGTTGAAAGGAATCCCTCTCCTGATAGGTACACCTAACAACATGGAAAAATCTTCTAGCAAAGGTCTCAACTGAAAATCAGGGAATGTGAAACATTTGAGAGGAGGATCATAAAATTGTAAGCAAGTGTGGATCATGCTCCTCTGTGATGCATCCAGGTCCATGATCATGTCCAATATGCCTCCATAGTGTTCCCTGAATAGTGGGACATGATCAGGAGTAATTAGAGACTGGATCTGTCTGATGCCTGTCAGAGTGGGCTCAAAGAAGTGGTATGTGATGTTGCTCTTTCTGGAAGTGTCCATGCTGATACTGGATGCTGGTGAAGAAACTGAGGAGAAACCCTGATGAAGGTGACTGCTGAAAACTGATGAAGATAACTGGAGAAGGCGTTGAAGAAGATAATTGAAGAAGTCTGAGCAGCAGAACAGGTCAAAACCAAACCAAAGACAAGAAGGTGGATACCATGTAAAACAAATAGGCAAATGTTAAATGATGCAAAATGATGTATGCAAAATGATATGCAAAGGGTTTGTGATCAAGTGTTGGATCTGTTATCTGCCTTGATATGGTCCATGTGTGTTCATAAGTCCGGATGGAGGCTTAGAAATACAATAACCAGGTGGGGGACTCAAATAAAGAGTCACAAATCCAGGGTTTCACAAGAACTGTCCAAAGTGGTGCATTCTTAAAAAAAAACTGGTAACAGGGTATGATGAGGCCAAGGGTTCCTGCAAACCTGTAAACATCCCGACCCCCTCACATGTATTGTTCTAGAACAAGGATCCTCAGACATGGATCAGTTATGAGAAGTGTAAACACTTCTAACTCAGAGGTACAATGTTTACAATAACCATAAAAGATGCTCCTCTAATTCACCTCAGATGCTGAAGGTCATAAAAGGTCATCCAGACTTAGCAGGCTTCCCAGATAGCCCCAGTACTACAGGAAATCTGTAGCACAAAGTTCTCAAGAAGAAACCCATGTCTGAACCGTGTTTCATATTCCCGCACCAGACCGAAATGGTATGGGAAAGAATATGAAGCCACTCTAGCCTATGTGTCACTCAAGTCCCTGGTATGGAACCTTAATGACTCAATGATTTCCACCCACCAAAACAGACAAGAGATCCATAACCAATGATATGACAATAGTATGAAATGCATAAAATTATAAATGAAAGCAATAAATAAGGTTGTACATAAAGCAATAAATAAATCAAAATAAATAAGCACAAGTAGCACATAACACCCCCGTAAACACAAATCAAACAAGCGCTAGGAGGAACCCACAAAAAGAACCAGAAGCCCTGGTTACAATATAAGGGTCCCCAGCAGAGTCGCCAAGCTATCGCTCCCGAAGATTTGCATCCCAGTACAAACGCGAACGGTCGGCGAAAGGAGAAATGAAAATGAAGGTGAATAGAGTCGCCAACTAGGAATTTTTATCCCGAAGGAAAGGTAATGCTGCATAAACCTAGAAAAATATGGATAAGACGGTTGCAAACCAGAGAAACTGAGAAAGGGGGTTGGTTACAACCTAGGAAGGTATTAGCACCCAGATTGTCCGTCGTACTCGACAGGATCCACGCTTGAAAGTTTGTGTTAAAAGGGGTAAGTGTATGTGCTATCTGTGTGCAAAAGCTAAAGAATGAATGTCAGGTGTCAGTGCAAAAAGGAAGTGAATTGCTCAGGAACTGAGGCTTAAAAAGAGAATGCTGAAAGAGGGGGAAGACACAGAGACTTTTGTTCGATAACATTAAGTTATGCCTACGTATCCTCTCGTGCAATGAGGAAGTCAGAACACCGTAGTTCGACTCAAAGAGACTGAAAGATAAATTGACTAATGAACTGCTTGCTGGCCTATGCTCAAGTGTATGACTCGTCTGGCTCGATTGCTAACTGTCTTGCATTAGACGGAAGAAGCGAGTTCTCGTTTATGAATGAGTGTGATGAGAAAAGAATCCCGAAGGAGACGATTATTGTTTGTTTTTGTGTTTTCAGTTTTGTTATTTTTTTTGGTTGTTTTGCATAAGTTAATGAGCTTAAGCCTAAATCAAGGGTTTGTAAACTCATTATATCCTCCCTGATTAGGGATAATGAGCCTACTTAAGTATGAGATAAGCATCTCAACTTAATTACCATGATGATGTAGGATTAAGATCATTAACCTACTTGTGATCATTTAGATGTGTTTGGGTTTTTGTTTAGTGTTAAGTAATGAGTTTAATATCTAATCATAGATTAGTGGACTCATTACACCATCCTAATAGAAGGATAATAGATGAGAACACTTAAGCCGAGGAAGATACCACAACTTAATCCATGGTTAGGGATTAAATTCATGACAAAACAAGCCTATATTAAATGGATTTTAATTGAAGATGAAATTAAGAAGTGAGTTTTATGATTTGTAAGACAAATTGAGGGGGACTTTTTCATTGAACACAAGGGTTAGTCCTTCTTAACCATAAAGGAAGAATTAGAACCCTAATATAAGGCCCAAGTTACAAGTTAATGTCTTAGTGATTATTAGATGGATTGATTAAGAGGTTTAAACAGATTAAGGGTTTAACACTTAGGATTAAAGTTATTCACTTCATCCTAAGATAAGGATGCATGCATAACCTTAATTCCAAAGTTCTAAAACCTTAAAGTTTTAGTCTCTAATGATGAGATGAGAAAAGAGACACACAGAAGACTCAAAGGAAAAAGTCTAAGGGAAACTAATAAGTCCTAGAAAGTTATCATGCTTGGAAGTCCTAGGGTTTGTGAGGCTTAAAAGGAGAAGTCTTCAAGGAAGCCACCAAGGAGAAGCAGGATGAAAAGAGGAGGAAGTAGAAGAATAAGTTACTTACTTCCTAAGAAGATAAGTAACTTGAAGAAAGAAAGGAAGAGGAACACAAGTGAGCAAGCCCACTCAAAGACAAACAAAAATACAGCAAGGATGCAATATGAAAGTATGAGAAGAGGTGGGAGGTGAAGGTGTAAACACCCCAAATTTGCCCTCACTAAGTTCACACCATGGATTTTGATCTTTCATATTTGCATTAGTTTAAGCATATCATACTGTATTTTTGCTTCACTGCATTGGTTCAAGTTCATCTGCCTCTAGGGTTTGTGATCTGAGCAATCCAAAGATTCATCTGAGCCACTCCAAAGGCCTCCAATAATTCCAAGAGGGTCCATGTATGTTCAGTCATCATATTACATCCCCCAAAGATCAAGGAAGTCAAAGAATCACAAGAACTGGCAAAGCATGGAAGTAGAGCTAGGGTTTAACTACACAGATGACCTGAAATTAGGGTTTTGGTTTCAGAGGCCATAACTCCAAATTTTTTGGTCATTCTTGTTTCTATTGGTCTCAATATGTTATAAGGATCATGTTTACCAAGTCTGATGAAGAAATTCATTGTGGAAGTCATCTGTTCACTGGGTAACTTCTTGAGCAAGTCAGAGCAAAATCAGGGCATCTGAGGCCCCCCAACATGGAACCAAAGTGGATTTTTCATCAAATTGAAGTTATATGATCTTTATTTGATCATTGAAGTGTTTAGAAGTTCACAAAATTGAATAAAAGTGAGCTAAACCAAAAGTTGCCAAAAATGGAAACGACTTGTAATGTAAATTTTCCATTTTGGGAAAGTTTTTCAACCTCCTCTTTCTCAACCAAGAATGCTTCAAATGAAAAATTGTTGGTCATAAAAGTTGTAGATTGGATCATTCCCTTTTCAAAAAGTACAAGAACAAGTCCTAATTCATTATGGAACTCAAGTTATGGCTTGTCAAAGTTGGCAAAAATCACATAATTTTCAAGAATGCACCAAAGAGGATTCTTTGCAAAACCACTTGCCAATTCATTTTGTGACTTCAAACACACTTCTAATCATCACACAAACATAACACATTGCATAAAAATCAGAATTGCCCAAAGAATTGCATCATTCCATGCCTTGAACATTAAGAAATAATCAAAGGACCAAAACTTCACATAATTGCAAAAGGTCACATAAACTTCCATCCACTTGCTGAATTGCCTCAAGACTGATTCTATGGACATCCTTGATCCATGCTACGCATGGACAAGCCAATGAGCCAGCTACACCATTACCCATACCTCAAGTACAACACTTTTGACATTTTGGCAAGAAGCCCATACCAATCACCACAGTCCACCACCCACTCTCTACCCAATCCAGACCTTACAAGCATGCTCCAAGGATTCATTTTCATAACACACACAAGCTGAAACCTCCAAGAACTCAGCATATGCAAAATCACCCCAACTTGCAAAAACCTTCGAATCTCTCAGCTCACTTACTCAATCTTCAAACCAATTTCACCATTGATCTAAAAATCACTCACTGACCACAAACCAACCATTAAAACAACCAAAAAGCACCCATAGAAAAAACACGATTCTTGGCCAGTTCAGTTGCTACAACACAAACCAGCCACTCTCAAGGCCTTTCAAGTATCAAAGCTTCATCAGGAGGTTAAAGGGAGTCATTTTTCACAAAGAAAGTGGCCAGAAATTTCAAGTTTGAAAAGCTTCATCTCAGGTAGTCATCTCAAATCAGTTTTCCAGAACTCCTTTTTTATGTTACAATCATTGCTTCATCCATTTGACATGTTATGCATTCATTACATTCCATAGAGCATTCATGAACTTTCATGCTTCTTACATGTTTCATTTGCATCCTCATCACTTGTATGATCATCCATTGCACTTGACATACATTTGCATCATCTCTTAGCATCATTTACATCATGAACATGCTTCTGGTTTTGGTTTTCATCCTTGCATACATCTCATTTTCACTTCATTCTTTCTTTTATGCTAACTTTTCAGGTGGTAAGTGCTTTGAGAAGTGAATTTGCCTTCACTTCTCATATTCCCTTCTCATCTCTCTTATGCATTCATTGCTGCATTTTACTTTTGTTTTAGAGTGAGCTTGCTCATTCATGTTCCTCCTTCACTTTCTTTCTCCAAGTAACTTATCTTCTTAAGTGAAGTAAGTTAGCTTGTTTCTTCTGCTTCTCCTCCTTTCATCTGCTTCTTCCTTGGTGGTTTCTCTTGAAGATCTCTTGCAAGCCTCATAAACCCTAGGAACACCCGAGCATGATGACAATTAGGGTTTTGATTAGTCCCCCATTAGTTTTACCTTTGTGTCTTCTTTTGAGTCTCTCTTCTCATCTCATAATCAGAGACTAAACCTTTAAGGTTTTAAGGCTTTGAGATTAAGATTATGCCTGCATCCTTCTCTTAGGATGGAGTGTGTAACTTTAATCCTAAGTGTTAAACCTTTAATGTGTTTAAATCTCTTAATCAATCCATCTAATAATCACTAAGACAATAAGCTTGTAACTTGGGCCTTGCATTAGGGTTCTAATTCTTCCTTAATTGGTTAAGAAGGACTAACCCTAGTGTTAATGGACAAGTCCTCCTCAAGTTGTCTTACAAACCATAAAATCCACTTCTTAATCTCACCCTTAATTAAAATCCACTTTAATAAAGGCTTGTTTTTTCATGAGGTTAATCCCTAATCATGGATTAAGTTGAGGTATCTTCCTCAGCTTAAATGTTCTCATTTATTATCCTTCTATTAGGATGGTCTAATGAGTCCATTAAATCCTTGATTATGGCTTAAACTCATTACTTAACACTAAACAAAAACTCCAAAAAACATATTAATAATCACAAGTAGGCTAATGATCTTAATCCTACATCATGGTAATTAAGTGTGAGGTGCTTACTTCATACTTAAGGTATTCTCATTACCCCTAATTAGAGGGAGGATATGATGAGTTTACTAACCCTTGGTTTAGGCTTAAGCTCATTATCTTATGACAAATACCAAAAAGCAATTAAAGGTTGAAAACTCAAAAACAAACAATAATCGTCTCCTTCGGGATTCTTTTCTCATCTCATTCACTTACAAACGAGAACTCGCTTCTTCTGTCTAATGCAAGACAGTTAGCACCTGAGCCAGACAGGTCATACACTTGAGCATAAACAAGTAAGCAGTTCATCAGTCAATTTATTTTTCAGTCTCTTTGATTCGAACTACGGTGTTCTGACTTCCTCATTGCACGAGAGGATATGTAGGCATAACTTAACTATTATCGAACAAAAGTCTCTGTCTCTTCCCCCCTCTTCCAACATTATTCTTTAAGCCTCATTCCTGAGCACCTCACCTCACTTTCTTGCACTGACCCTTGTACATTCTTTTCCAGCTTTTGCATACAAATAGCACTGACACTACCCCTTTAAACACAAATATTTCAAGCGTGGATCCCGTCGAGTACGACGGACAATCTGGGCGCTAATACCTTCCCAGGTTGTAACCAACCCCCTTTCTCAGTTTCTCTGGTTCGCGACCGTCTTGTCCATCTTTTCTAGGTTTATGCAGCATTACCTTTACTTCGGGATAAAAATGCCTAGCTGGTGACTCTTTTCAGTTCATCTTCATTTTCTCCCTTTCGCCGACCGTTCGCGTCTGTACCCATCTGACCCGGTTTCATTTGTTGGGAGCGACAGCTTGGCGACTCTACCGGGGACCCTCATACTGCAACCAGGGCTTCTGGTTCTTTTGTGGGTTTCTCCTAACGCTTGTTTGATTTGTGTTTACGGGGGTGTTACGTGCTACTTGTGCTTATTTATTTTCTTTATTTATAGCTTTATGTACAACTTTATTTATTGCTTTTCTTTACAGTTTTAGGCATATTCATACTGTCATTATCATTATGCTGGATCTGGTTTTCCTTGGTGGGTGGGGTTTCATTGAGTGATTAAGGTCCTCTACCTGGGACCTGAGTGACACCTAGGCTAGAGTGGCTTCATATTCTTTCCCATTCCATTTCGGTCTGGTGCGGTGTAAACACCCCAAATTTGCCCTCACTCATTTCACCATGGCTTGTGATTCTTTTCATTTGCATAAGTTCAATCATATCATCTCATATTACATCTTTGTTTCACTGCATTGGTTCAAAGTCATCTGCATCTAGGGTTTGTGATCTGAGCCATCCCTGAGCCATTTGAGCCACTCCTGTCGCTCCCACCAAATGACACAGGGCCAAGAGGGGGTACAGACGCGAACGGTCGGCGAAAGGGAAAGAATGAAAAGAGTCGCCAGCTAGGCATTTTTATCCCTGAAGGAAAGGTAATGCTGCATAAACCTAAGAAGATATGGATAAGACGATCGCGAACCATAGAAACTGAGAAAGGGGGTTGGTTACAACCTGGGAAGGTATTAGCACCCAGATTGTCTGCCGTACTCGACGGGATCCATGCTTGAAAGTTTGTGTTTAAAGGGGTGGTGTCAGTGCTATTCTGTGTGCAAAAGCTGGAAAAGAATGCAAGTGTCAGTGCTGGAAAGAAGTGTGAAGTGAATAAAAGAAGTGTCAGTGCAAGGAAGGAGTATGAAGCTCAAGACCATGAGGCTTAGAGAATGAAGCTGGAAGGAGAGGAATATACAGAGACTTTTGTTCGATAACTGTTAAGTTATGCCTACGTATCCTCTCATGCAATGAGGAAGTCAGAACGTCGTAGTTCGACTTAAAGAGACTGAAAGGTGAATTGACTTGTGAACTACTTACTTGTCTATGCTCAAGTGTATGACCTGTCTGGCTCAGGTGCTAACTGTCTTGCATTAGACGGAAGAAGCGAGTTCTTGTTTATGAGTGAATGAGGTGAGAAAAGAATCCCAGAGGAGACGATTATTGTTTGTTTTTGGTATTTTCAGTCTTTATTGTTTTTTGAATTTATCATAAGAAAATGAGCTTAAGTCTAAACCAGGGGTTAGTAAACTCATCACATCTTCCCTCTGATTAGAGGTAATGAGAATACCTTAAGTATGAAGTAAACACCCCACACTTAATCACCATGATGTAGGATTAAGATCATTAACCTACTTGTAATTATTTAGATGTTTTTTGGAGTTTCTGTTTAGTGTTAAGTAATGAGTTTAAGCCATAATCAAGGATTTAATGGACCCATTACACCATCCTAATAGAAGGATAATAGATGAGAACATTTAAGCTGAGGAAGGCTCCTCAACTTAATCCATGATTAGGGATTAACCTCATGACAAAACAAACCTTTATTAAAGTGGATTTTAGTTAATTATGAGATTATGAAGTGGATTTTATGGTTTGTAAGACAATTTGAGGGGGACTTGTCCATTAATACTAGGGTTAGTCCTTCTTAACCAATTAAGGAAGAATTAGAACCCTAATGCAAGGCCCAAGTTACAAGCTTGATGTCTTAGTGATTATTAAGTGAATTGATTATAGGATTTAAACACATTAAGGGTTTAACACTTGGGATTAAAGTTATACACTCCATCCTAATAGAAGGATACAGGCATAACCTTAATCACAAAGCCTTAAAACCTTTAAGGTTTAGTCCTTGATTAAGAGATGAGAAGAGAAGACTCAAAGATGACACAAAGGTAAAACTAATGGGGAGACTAATCAAACCCTAATTGTGATCATGCTTGGGTGTTCCTAGGGTTTATGAGGCTTGCAAGAGATCTTCAAGGAAAATCCACCAAGGAAGAAACATGATGAAGGAAGAGAGGCAGCAAGGAGCAAGACAACTTACTTCACTTAGAAGATAAGTTGCTTGAAGAAAGAAAGTGAGGAGAGAACATGAATGAGCAAGCTCACTCTAATAAAAAAGTAAAATGCAGCAAGGATGCAAAAAGAGAGATGAGAAAAGGTTATGAGAAGTGAAGGCAAATTCACTTCCCAACACTTACCACCTGAAAAGTTAGCACAAAGAAATGAAATGAAATGAAAATGAGATGAAATGCAAAGATGAAAGCCAAAGTCAGAAGCATAAACATGATGTTAATGATGCTAAGAGATAAAGCAAACACATGTCAAGAGTTGTGGATGATCATACAAGGATAAGGATGCAAATGAAGCATGTTTTGAACCATGAAAGTTCATGAAAGTTTATGAAATGGAATGAATGCATAACATGGAAAATGAATGATGCAATGATCAAACATGATTCTAATGTGTCCTAAGATGTCTTAGAAGTTATGTGAATGCACAAAATGTCATGGCAAGTTCATGTATGCAAGCATATGGAAGATGGATGCAAATGAAGGCAAAAATTAGGGTTTATGCACAAGACACAAAGCAAAATTCAAAATCAGAAGCAAATGACAAGATAAAAAAATGAAAATGGGATCAAAGGAACCCTAACCCTACATAAGTTCACTGCCCAGAGGAGGGGACCTATCTCTTAACCTAATGGGGGTTATGATTTTCTTAAGTTGGCTAGGGTTTTAGGATACCTCACAATGAAAAATGCAAAACAAATTGAAAATGAGAGATAAATTCATGCCAATTTTATCCTAGAAACTACATAATATGAAGAATGCAATGCAAAAAGAACCATCATCAAACTCTTCAAGGTTAGGCAGAATGGATTTTCTAAGTTAGGGCAAAAATATTGACTTTTAAGAACTTTAATTCCAAAGAAAAATTTCAAAACATGTCAAGAACCAAAAAGAAATTTGTTTGAAGGGTTTGATAATGTTCCTAAATGTATCAAAATGCAATGTGATTTTTTTGGTGATTTTTAGAAACTTAAATGCTATTTTAATTAATTAAATCTCATTAACTAATTAAAATAAACATTTAAATATTTTTAAAATACGAAAATTATGCAAAAAATAAAATAAAAATTATTTTCAGAAAGAGAAAAATATTTTTAGGTATGATGCAAAAAATGAGATTTTTTAGAAATGATTTGCTATTTTAAATAAAATGTGCAAGAAAAATGAATAAAAATGAAAATAAAATTGAATTAAATGGAAAGTAATTAGATCCTGAGGTCCAGATTCAAAGTCACAAGGAAATGGTTGACTGGCGTGCGTTTTAAAGGCTGGGATTTGTCCTGAGTTAATTAACTTAATTAATTAATTTAATGACGAATTAGGGTTTAATCAAGCCATCTGGAGCGTTCATACGCTCGGGTAACTCAAGATCCAAAGGCCTCAATTCAAACTTGGCTTAATTACAGGATTAGGGCATAACCATTTTCAGGCGACCGGAACAGTGTTCCGGTCGTCTTCTCCGACGAGCCCAAACCCTAACTTCTCTCTCAGGCCACCGATCTCCAAATTTCTCGCACAAAAATGATCCTCTAACAATCCTAAACCTAAATCCCCAACCAAAACTCATTTATTTTGCATCATAAACACGAATCGAACCAAAACGTAAAAACTGGCAAAAGTTTCAGAGCTTGCATACATGGTGGTTTCTCGACCATTTTCAAAAATAATCATATCCCCATGATCAGGGGAGCATATAGAACCATAAAAGAACTTAAAAGCAAGCTTCTGGAAAAAAAGTTCACAAGTTGTACCTGAGATGGAACCTCCTGATGTTGGGCTTTCTGGATCCCTCTTTGATGCAAATCCTCTCCTATGAAACTCCTGATGATGGAATGAAACTTAGAACAAGCTTATGTGGCCTGGTTTGAAGGTTTTGGTTCTGGTGTAGCAGATTTGGAAGGTTATGTATGTGGTGCTTTAGGCTTATTCAGAGCTTGGTTCTTGATCCATGGGTGATGTGTGACTTATTGGTGAAGAAAAGTTTGAGGTTTGATGGCTGTGGGCAGAGTTTCGAAGAGGTGAAGGGATTTGCAATTTTTCTCAATCCTGGCTTATGGGAGGCTGCTGGCTTGTGTGTGTGTGTCTTTCAAGTCCTTGAGGTCCACATATGAGGTTCTGATTGGGCAGAGGGTTGGTAGTGGCACAATTTGATTGGTATGGGCAAAATGCAAGAAAGTCATGACTTTGTGTACTTGAGGTATGGCTCGGGTCAGAGGGAGATTAGGGGCATGGCTGGGCTCATCATGGATCAAGGAAGGCCCTTAGATTGCTTTTGTGCAGCTGTAATGGCTAGGGAAAGTGGTAGCATGGCTCTTGCAACTTTTCCCTCCTTGGAAGTCTTTGTGAATCAAGGCAAGGGAACCTCTAAACTCTTGGGAAAATTGCAGCCAAATGGGCCATATGAAGTTGTCATGATGTCTTGAGCTCACTTAGCAACTAATTCAAACATTAAAAATTCCTTTTGCAAAAATTCCAATTTTGAAGATCCATGAAAAATGCCTTATGTGACTTGTAATTCAAGGCATAGAAATGAGAAATCCTTTGGGCCATTCTGAATTATGGACCATGAATGATGTTTGTGTGATGGTTAGAAGTTAATTAGAGGTCACATTTGGCTTTGGCAAGTGTTTTTGCAAGTTTCCTCTTTGGCACAAAAGTGAAAATTAAGTGATTTTTCCCAACTTTGCAAGGCCATAACTTTAGTTCTAAAATGAATTAGGTCAAGTTCTTGTAATTTTTGAAAATGGGAGGATCCAATCTACAACTTTCATGACCAAGAATTTTTCATTTGAAGCATTTTTGAATCAAAAAGAGGAGGTTGAAAAACTTTCCCAAAATGGCAAGTTTGCATTATAAGTCACTTTCCCAAAATGGCAACTTTGCAAATGGCTTGAAATTCTTCAATTTTGGTGAACTTATAGCTTCTTCTAAGATCAAATAAAGATCATACACATTCAAGCTGATGGAGAAGACCCTTTGGTTGGGTGACCGGGGGCCTCAGATGCCCTGATTTTGCTGACTTGCTCAAAAAGTCATCTATTGACCAGATGCCTTCCCCATTGAATTTCTTCATGAAAATTGGTATGCATGATACTTATAACATATAGAGACCATTAGAAACAAGAATGACAAATTTTTTTGGAGTTATGGTCTCTGAAACCAAAACCCTAATTTTAGGTCATCTGTGCAATTAAGCTTGGCTCTGCTTCCATACTTTCCTCAGTTCTTGTGATTTTTGACTTTCTTGATCTTGGGAGGACATAATATGATGCTTGAACATACATGGGCCCTTTTGAAATGATTTAAGTCCTTTGGAGTGGCTCAGATAGCTCAGGGACTGCTCAAATCACAAACCCTAGATGCAGATGACTTTGAATCAATGCAATGAAGCAAAAATGCAATATGAGATGGTATGATTGAGCTTATGCAAATGAAAAGAACCATAAGCCATGGTGAAATGAGTGAGGGCAAATTTGGGGTGTTTATAGCTGCCCCTATTCAAACATGAGTTAGTTGTGCAAGATGTAAGCAGCGGCTTAACAGGCAAAGAAGATAACTTGTGGTTGAATACCAAAGACAGTCCAAAATTTGCACTCGCTTAATGAAGAAGAAAAGGGATATAGATTGTAAAATGAAGTAAAGTATGATTATAAGGTGCGGGCGACGGAGGACGATCGTCGAGCAGAGGACGACTGCTGGGGATGAAGCAATGACGGGGATGACCGACATGCTGGGGAAATAAAGAGATTAAGATGGGGACGGCCATCGAAGGTGAAGGACGATCACTTAGCAGGGGACGGCTGTTCTGTCGGGGATAAGATGAGGGATGATCATCTAAGGTGAAGGACGATCACCCGGCAAGGTACGGTTGCCGAAAATACCACGACA
This sequence comes from Lathyrus aphaca, assembly GCA_963966055.1. Taxonomy (NCBI): domain Eukaryota; kingdom Viridiplantae; phylum Streptophyta; class Magnoliopsida; order Fabales; family Fabaceae; genus Lathyrus; species Lathyrus aphaca. The sequence goes on along the minus strand of OZ014524.1, from coordinate 431,058,643 downwards.
TAGGACGAATGCCGGATAGAAAAGGTCGACGATGGGGACGGCCATCAGATAAAATGATGAAGGACGATCATCAGAAGGGTGAAGGACGATCACCTAGCAGGGGACGACTGCTAAAATATCACGACATAGGACTAATGTCGGATAGAAGAGGGTTCCAATAGTGGAGACTCCGCTGGAGGAATGATGAAGGACGATCATCACAAGGTGAAGGACGATCACCTGGCAGGGTACGGCTGCCGGAAGTACCACGACATAGGACGAATGCCGGATAGAAAGGAAATAATGTATCGGGATTTGCTGGGAACTCCTCTGGGGAAGGGTAGACACAGACGAGTGTCTAAATTCAAGAAGAGGTATAAGTATTTGACAATGTGTATAGATTAAAGATGCGGACGGGCATCCTTAAGACTACGATACGGACGTGTATCGGTAGAAACCGACGCTGACGTGTGTTCAGAGATGATGGTACGGACGAGTACCAACTGGTTAACAAGGAACACAGACGAGTGTCAAATCTGAAAAAGATAAGTGGTGTATACAAGATACGGACGAGTATCTGAAATAAGTAATCATGAGTGGGACACATACGAGTGTTCAACTTGCCAGGGAGAGCATGACACAAATGGGTGTCGGAGGAAGTATATTATAAACAAGTATTTGGTTTACAAAGTGTTTAGGCAACTGTGCCGGGGAAGATGACACGGACGGGTGTCAGGGAAGTGTATATATATGTACCTGTTTGTAGAGAACGTTCGGGCAGCTTTACGGGGGAATGATGATACGGACGAGTGCAAAAAGGAGCATGTATTTGTATTTGTGAGTGCAAAGAGGATGCTTTGGCTTTCTGCTGGGGAGTTTGGGAAGTATTTTGTATATTGTTGGTGGAATATTGGTGTGCACCGATGTTTGATTCAAAACATGGCTTATGACTATGCAATATGTTTGATTTTTGTCGTAATGTTCCGTATTAGATGGAATGCTACGCTCTGGGGGAAGATATGATGCGAATGCTATGATTTATGCAAAGGTACCGATCCGGGATTCGGATCCCGTTGTCGCGGAGATCTCTGGCTGATCTGCTTTGAAAGAAATATCCCAGCTGGGGGAGAGATCATTGGTAGATCTGATGAGATGCATGATTGCTTGGGAAAACAGGTCACTGATAGACCTATCTTAGTAATGAGGGGCCCAGCTGGTGTCTGTGGAAGCTTTCGTCACTTTGTTGTGAGATCTTCAGATATTGCTCTTCTGGATAGAGGTTGAGACTCCGCGGGGAGATGGTTCCCTGTCTAACACTTGGCTGAGGGGGAATGATCACTGAACGATCTTCCTAGAGATTTTTGCGGAGATCCTGTTGAGGAGAAGCATCTCTGGTGCTGCTTGGAAGATGTGATGAGTAAGTACCGATTTGGCAGCTCGCTGGGGAGAATCTTTCATGCCCCATGTCGTACTTTGAATGCCTGCAATCCTACATGACAAAGAAACGTACAAGTATCCCGAGGTATCCCTTACTGGATCCCATCATAGGAATTTAGACACTCCTGGAGCGAATATATTTCCTGTAAGCATGTAATTTTAGAAAAGACGCATCTGTATTTATGCAATCATTATACTAAGGACATCAGACATTTTTGCAAATGAAAACAGAATGTACGAGACGAAATGTGTCTGAAAATATAATTTTATTAATTTGCGTGCCCTGAATTGGCAAATACAGTCAAAGAAATAGATCCCCTGAAATGAGGAGATTGCTACAAAATTGAGAAACAAAAAGATGCTGGCAATGTTGATGATGCTTCAGTACTTCCCTTTTGCTATGACTCGTATGACATTGACGTTCTTCTCATCCTGCTTTTGAAGAAGGTTGGTTCTGACCGATGCTTGAACCTTCCGAAGCTTGCCATGTTGTGAATGATATAAACGAATCCAGAATGTAGTTGTTCGCTTATTCCCTTATTTTGCGTGGATCGCCCTTTCGGGTTTTCAATCCACCGGAATACCCATTTTTGCCTGAGTTGTCCAATGTGGCTTTTCAACTCAGCGGGTGTACATTTTTTTTATTTATTTTCCCTTATTTTTGCCCGAGTCTTTTATTCTGTTTTTGACTCGCCGGGATGCCCTATTTTTGCCTAGACTTACATTCTGTTTTTATGTCCAGCGGGTCATTTTTATGCGAAGTATTTTTTAACTGCATCCGAATTCACAGGGGATAGGAAGTCTTCACCATCCATAGTATTGAGCATCAGTGCTCCACCAGAGAAAACTTTCTTTACTATGAACGAACCATCATAATTCGGAGTCCACTTGCCCCTATGGTCTGTATGAGGAGGGAGGAGTCTCTTTAGCACAAGATCTCCTACTTGGTATTCTCGGAGCCTGACTTTTTGATCAAAGGCTTTCTTCATTCTTTTCTGATACAGCTGCCCATGACAGATTGCAGCCAATCTCTTTTCTTCAATCAGATTCAGTTGTTCGTACCGGGATCGGACCCACTCTGCTTCATTCAACTTGACATCCATCAGTACTCGTAAGGAGGGTAATTCAACTTCCACAGGTAGGACTGCCTCCATACCATACACAAGCTGATACGGCGTTGCCCTAGTGGATGTTCTGACTGAAGTACGGTACCCATGCAAGGAAAATGGTAGCATTTCATGCCAGTCTTTGTAGGTGACCACCATCTTCTGCACAATCTTCTTGATATTCTTGTTAGCTGCCACTACAACGCCATTCATCTTTGGCCTGTAAGGAGAAGAATTGTGGTGTTGGATCTTGAAGTCCCGACACAGTTCTGCCATCATTTTGTTATTTAAGTTGGAACCATTATCAGTAATGATTCGTTCGGGCACTCCATACCGACAAATGATGTCTCTCTTCAGGAATCGGGCTACCACTTGCCTGGTGACATTTGCATACGAAGCTGCCTCAACCCACTTGGTGAAATAATCAATGGCTACCAGGATGAATCTGTGGCCATTTGAAGCAATCGGTTCAATCTTGCCAATCATATCAATGCCCCACATGGCAAAGGGCCACGGTGAAGACATCACATTCAAGGGATTTGGAGGCACATGCACTTTATCCGCATAGATCTGGCATTTATGGCATTTCCTGGCATAAGCACAACAGTCTGCGTCCATTGTGATCCAGTAATAGCCTGATCTTAGCAACTTTTTAGCCATAGCATGCCCTCCAGCATGGGTACCAAAGGATCCTTCGTGCACCTCGTGCATCAACAAGTATGCTTCTGCCCTATCAACACATCTGAGAAGTACCATATCAAAGTTTCTCTTATACAGGGAACCATCAGCATTCAGGAAGAAACTACCAGCCAGCCTTCTTAATGTCTTCTTATCATTGGAAGATGCCCCAGGTGGGTATGTTTGATCCTCTAAGAAGCATTTGATGTCATGGAACCAAGGTTTATCATCTTTAGCAAGGTCTACTGAGAATACGTACGCTGGTCTGTCAAGTCTGGATACTAAAATCCGAGGCACAAAGTTGGCAGCTTGGACTTTGATCATGGATGAAATGGTAGCTAAAGCGTCCGCGAACTGATTTTCATCCCGAGGGATATACTCAAGCTTGACCGTAGTGAAGAAAGTAAGCAACCTCCTTGTATAATCCCGATAAGGTATCAGATGACCTTGGTGGGTGTACCATTTGCCGTTGGTTTGATTAATTACCAGAGCTGAATCTCCGAACACAGTCAACGTCTTGATCCTGAGGTCAATGGCTTCCTCAAGACCCATAATACAAGCTTCGTATTCAGCTTCGTTGTTAGTGCAGTTAAAGGTGAGTTTTGCCGAGAAAGGCATGTGAACTCCCTTAGGCGTAATGAGTACTGCACCTACACCACGACCATTCATATTAACATCCCCATCAAACATCATAGTCCATTCGTTTTCCGGGTCAGGCCCTTCAGTGTGAATAGGCTCTTCATGATCTTTTGCTTTTATGAACATGATGTCTTCATCGGGGAAATCAAATCTCATAGGTTGGTAATCATCAATGGGTTGCTCAGCGAGATAATCAGACAATACACTGCCTTTGATGGCCTTTTGAGATGTGTACTGAATGTCATACTCTGTGAGGATCATTTGCCATCTTGCAACCCGTCCGGTGAGTGTTGGCTTCTTAAAAATGTACTTAACTAGATCCATCTTGGATATCAATAAGGTAGTGTGGGTTAGCATATACTGTCTCAGTCGGCGAGCAGCCCACGCTAAAGCACAGCAAGTTTTCTCGAGCAGTGAATAACGTTGTTCACAATCGGTAAACTTTTTGCTCAGGTAGTAAATTGCATACTCTTTTCGACCAAACTCGTCATGCTGGCCCAACACACACCCCATTGACTCTTCTAACACTGTCAAGTACATTATCAGAGGTCTTCCTTCAACTGGAGGCATAAGGATTGGAGGCTCTTGTAAGTATTCCTTGATTTTGTCAAAAGCCTTATGGCAGTCTTCATTCCACCTGACCATTTGTTCCTTTCTTAACAGCTTGAACAAGGGTTCACAGGTTGCTGTAAGGTGAGATATGAACCGTGAAATGTAATTCAATCTACCTAGAAACCCCCGAACTTCTTTTTCGGTCTTCGGCGCAGGCATTTCTTGAATGGCTTTAACTTTATCAGGGTCAACTTCAATCCCTTTCTCACTCACAATAAATCCTAGCAGCTTACCGGATCGCACCCCGAATGTGCATTTGTTGGGGTTTAACTTTAATTGGTACTTCCTCAGACGCTTGAATAACTTCAACAGATTTACCAGATGGTCTTCTTCTGTGAGGGACTTGGCAATCATGTCATCCACAAAACATTCAATTTCTTTGTGGATCATGTCGTGGAACAATGTTACCATAGCCCGTTGATAAGTGGCACCAGCATTCTTCACTCCGAATGGCATCACCTTATAACAGAATATGCCCCAGGGTGTGATGAAAGTTGTCTTCTCCATGTCTTCAGGTGACATTTTGATCTGATTGTATCCTGAAAATCCATCCATGAAGGAGAACACCGAGAACTGAGCCGTATTATCCACCAATACATCGATGTGAGGTAGAGGGAAGTCATCTTTCGGGCTGGCTCTGTTCAGGTCCCGGTAATCCACACACATTCTCACCTTGCCATCTTTCTTGGGCACAGGTACAATATTAGCAACCCACGGCGGATAGCTAGTCACAGCGAGGAAACCGGCGTCCCACTGTTTTTGTACCTCTTCTTTTATCTTCATTGCCATATCTGGGTGAGTACGGCGCAACTTCTGTTTTACTGGTGGGCAGTCTTCTTTCAGAGGTAGCTTGTGCATGACAATGTCAGTGTCCAACCCTGGCATATCTTGATAAGACCAAGAAAAAACATCCACATACTCCCGAAGCATGTCAATCAGTTGCTTTTTCACTGAATCTTGTAAGCAGGCCCCGATCTTAACTTCTTTCAAGTCTTCTTCTGTACCAAGATTAACCGTCTCAACTTCCTCCTGATGAGGAGTGATAACCTTCTCCTCTTGTCTCAACAACCTGGCTAGCTCTTCAGGTAGCTCATAATCTTCTTCGACCCCTTCATCGGCTTGATTGATTGGATTGTCAAAGTCATACGAAGTCATAACAGTGTTGTTTTCGGTGCAGTCTGGAGGGCACTTTCTGCAAGGGTTTAGATTTGTTCATTTTAGTGATCAGTTTTATCTTATTTAGAAAAAGTGAAAATGAAGTTATTTATTTTGAAAAGCATTGCCATTTTATTTTTGTACAAAAAATGAAAAATGAAAAACAGTGAGCGAAAAAGAAAAGACTCATTTGCAAAAGATGTCCTGATATTCATTAATTGATCTTTGCACAAAATACAAGATGGCCCGATTACAAAATGAGTCCTGACATCTTGGACAAGATGCAGGACTTGATGCATGCTTTAAAATACAGGAAATAATAATTACTCTGCAGGAGTAACTCTTATAATTTCCTGGGAAGACCAGTTTGAGACATGGCTCCCCGGGGTCTTTGGACGTATCCAACTTTCCAGGTTGCGCTCGTCTTCTGACTCATCTTCCAAGCTATTCACAGCATCCAGGGTGAGCATCCCCCCACTGAAAAATTTGGGCTCCTTTGCAACCTCTGGTTGATCTTGTCGAGTTGGTCTGTAACCCAACCCGAATCGGTCTTCTTTCTTCTCCACGGGCAGCAACTTGCCCCAGCCTTGGGCGGTACCTTCCTCAACAACCTTCCGGGCTTGCTGATATGATGTGATGGAAGTCCCCAGTACAACAGATGTTTCATTAATATTAAGGGCCTCAAACCCTTGGCTCATGGTTTCATGGATCTCCCCATCCATCTCAATGTATTTGAAAGTAGCCAGCTGGCTAACAAAAATATCCTCCTCCCCACAAATAGTAATGACTTGGTCTTCCCACTCGAATTTTAACTTCTGGTGAAGGGTTGACGTCACGACGCCGACGGCGTGTATCCATGGTCTACCCAATAGACAGCTGTAGGCAGGCTGTATATCCATCACAAAGAAGGTCGTTTTGAAAACCTGCGGGCCAATCATTATTGGTAATTCTATCTCTCCCAGAACTGATCTTTTAGAACCGTCAAAGGCTCTCACTACCAAGTTACTTGGGCGTAGTGCCAAACCATCATACTCCAGCTTCACAAGGGCTTTCTTGGGCAAGACATTGAGGGATGACCCTGTGTCCACCATTACGTGAGAAAGAACTGTACCCTTACACTCCAAGGTAATATGCAAGGCCTTGTTGTGATTGCGACCCTCCGTTGTCAGATCAGTGTTGGTAAATCCTAGTCCATGACTAGCGCTAACATTTCCAACCACAACCTCGAACTGATTGACGGTAATCTCCTCCGGCACATAAGCTGCGTGCAGGACTTTCAATAGTGCGTTCCGATGAGCCTCGGAGCACATTAGCAACGATAGTATGGAGATTTTGGAAGGTGTTTGGTGAAGCTGGTCTACCACCTTATAATCACTTTTCTTTATGATTCTCATGAATTCATCAACTTCTTGATCAAAAGAAGTCTTCAAAGCTTCTCTGGCAACTATTTCTTCTTGCACCATGCTCTTCCCTTTCGCCTTAGCAGCAACTTCTGCTTCGGCAACGGGTTTTGGAATTTGCGAGGCAAAGAGACGTCCGCTTCTAGTGAAGCCTCCGCCTCCCCCCACATTGTCTATCTGAGGTGAAGAAGTTGATGATTCCAAAGTGATTTTCTGCCCCTCGCAGTATAGATCTGAGCCATAATGCCAAGGGATGGCATTATTGCTTTCGTAAGGAACTGGCCCAGGCACTGTGATAGTGACTGGACTGATAGCAGCTGCAGAAGGGACCACAATGGTGTGTGGATCATAGTATATGGTAACTGGTGCTCTGACAGGAGCGGCATTTTGTGAGTTGTTGGCAGGAACATTTGCGGGATCGTAGTATATTGTAACCGTTGAGACACTTTCATTAATTACTGCTGATGTTGTAGAAGATACTGTTGACTAGATGGGGGTTGAAGTTGTAGCAGGAATGGTGACTGAACTTGTATCCGTTGAAGTGATTGATTGAGCGGTTTTTGGAGTTGTAGTAGAATCCGTTGGAACAATGGTTGCTGACGTTGTAGGAGTATCTGTGATTGTTGGTGAAGGAATTGTTGGAGTTGTAGGCGCTGTTGTCGTAATCTGAAGGATACCATCCTTAATAAGACCATCTATGCCGTTTCTCAGCCTTTCACACCCATTGACTGCAATATTGCAATACCCACAGCCGAGCTCACACCCGGGGAACACTTGGCATTCTAAAAGCTGAGCTTTGATTTTGTAAACACCCTAAATTTTCCCTCACTCATTTCACCATGGCTTGTGATCTTTTCTTTTGTATAAAGTTCAATCATATCCTCTCACATTGCATTTTTGCTTCACTGCATTGTTTCAAAGTCATCTGCATCTAAGGTTTGTGACCTGAGCAATTCCTGAGCTATCTGAGCCACTCCAAAGGTCATCAATCATCTCAAGAGGGTCCATATATGTTCAAGCATCATATTATATCCTCCCAAGGTCAATGAAGTCAAAGAATCACAAGAACTAAGAAAGGCATGGAAGCAGAGCCAGGCTTAACTGCACAAATGACCTAAAATTAGGGTTTTGGTTTCAGAGGCCATAAATCTAAATTTTTTGGTCATTATTGATTATATTAGTCCCTATATGTTATGAGGATCATGCATATCAATTTTCATGAAGAAATTCAATGGGGAAGGCATCTGATCAATAAATGACTTCTTGAGCAAGTCAGTGCAAAATCAGGGCATCTGAGGCCCCCAATCACACAACCAAAGGGTGTTCTCCATCATTTTTAATATGTATGGTCTTTATTTGATCTTAGAAGATTTTAGAAGTTCACAAAATTGAAGAATTTCAAGCCATTTGCAAAGTTGCCTTTTTGGGAAAGTGACTTGTAATGTAAACTTGCCATTTTGGGAAAATTTTTCAATCTCCTCTTTTGGATCCAAAAATGCTTCAAATGAAAAAGCTTTGGTCATGAAAGTTGTAGATTGGATTATCCCATTTTCAAAAAGTACAAGAACTCATTCTAATTCATTTTAGATCAAAAGTTATGGCCTTGCAAAGTTGGACAAAATCACTAAATTTTCACTTTTACACCAAAGAGGGAAACTTGCAAATTCACATGCCAAGCATTTCCATGACTTCAAAATGACTTCTAAGCATTACATAAACACAACACATTACCTAAAACTCAGAATGGCCCAAAGAATCACTAATTTTCATGACTTGATCATTAAGAAATCCAAAAGGGGCCAAAACTCCATGAATTTGCAAAATGACCCAAAGCTTCTCATCCACTTGTGCCAGCTGCCAAATATGACTTCCATGGACCTCCTTGAAGCAAGCTAATTCGAACCATGCCCTTGTACCATGATTGAACCAGCCCATACCTTCACTTACACAAAAGTTGACTTTATGCAACTTGAGCCATACCAATCAAACTGAGCCACACCAACTACTCTGACCAATCACAGCTTCACATACATGCCTCAAGGATCACATTTCACACAATCTTGGAGCCTGAAACCAGAGCATCACCATAGTTCACAAAAACCTCCCTCTTTGCATTTTCCTTCGAATCTCATCACACAAGCCTAAAACCTCAAAACAAACTTCACAGAACCACTCACCATGATCCACCGATCATTTCCCAACCATCACCTGGCCCTGAAACCCTTCATATCAAAAACACGATTCCTCCCTCTCATTGAACTGAACTATATCAAACTCACAAATCAGCCTCAAAACACTCCAACCAAGCATCAAAGCTTCTTCAGGGAGTTCATTGGGGGCATTTGGAAGCAGGAAAGCAGCCTGAAAGCTTTGGGGTTGAAAGCTTCATCTCAGGTAGCCATGTGAAACTTTTATTCTAGAAATTTTATTTTAAGTTCTTAATTGGTTGTGTTTGATCCCCTGAGTGTAATGAACTTGAAATTATTGAAAATGATGGAGAGATGAGGGTGTATTGCTTGTCTGAAAGTTTTGCATATTTGTGTTCTTGGCTTCGAATCATGTTTATGGCTGGAAATAAATTCCATTTGAGGTTGGATTTAGGTTTAGGGGAGTGAGAGGAACAAATCTGGAGCTTTAGAGCTCCAGAAATGACCCAGGGAAGAAGTTGGGATTTTTCAGGGAGGGATGTCATCGGAGAAGACGACCGGAGCTCTTCTCCGGTGACCTGAAAGTCATTAGGGATTTAATCAGGTTTAGGGTTTCATTTGAATGTGAGCCATTAGATTTTGTTTCCCGCACGCGTTTCAATGGGTGAGATCTAGTCATTAGCCCTAATTCTGATTTAATTAAATTTTAATTAATGAATTAATGAAAATTAGTCAGGTTTGAACCTGGGCCGTCCAGATGCGCGCCCAGTAAAACATCTTAAGCCCAGGATCAATCTGAACCCTCCCTTTGGCTTACTTTTCCATTTAATTAATTTTATTTTATTTTTCTTTCTATTTAATTTGTACGAATTTTTAAAAATAGTAAAATACATTAAAAAATTCTGAAATTTTTTATCAAACCTTTTATTAATTTTCAAAACCCAAAAATATTTTTATTTTTATTTTTTGCATTAAAAATTATTTTTAAATCATTTAAATGTTTATTTTTAATTAGTTAATGAAGATTAATTAATTAAAAATGCATTTAGGTATTTAAAAATCACCAAAAAATTCACATTGCATTTTAATACATTTAGAAACATTATCAAACTCTTCAAACAAATTTCTTTTTGGTTCTTGACATATTTTGACATTTTTCATTGGAATTAAAGTTCTTAAAGGGCAATATTTTTGTTCTAACTTAGAAAAATTCATTCTGCCTAACCATGAAGAGTTTGATGTTGGTTCTTTTTGCATTGCATTCCTCATGTCATGTAGTTTCTAGGGTAAAATTGGTTTGAATTTATCTTTCATTTTCAATTTGATATACATTTTTCCTTTTGAAGTGCCTTGAAACCTTAGTTGACTTGAGAAAATCATAACTTCCATTAGGTTAAGACTTAGGTCCCCTCCTTTGGGTAGTGAACTTGTGTACGGTTAGGGTACCTTTGATCCCATTTTCAATTTTTTATCTTGTCATTTGCTTCTGATTTTGAATTTTGCATTGCATGTTATGTATAAACCCTAATTCTTGCCTTCCTTTGCATCCATCTCTCATTTGCTTGCATACATGAACTTGCCATGACATTTTGTGCATCAACATGACATATAAGACATCTTAGGACATATTAGAATCATGTTTGATCATTGCATCTTTCATTTTCCATGTTGTGCATTCATTTCATTACATAAACTTTCATGAACTTTCATGGTCCAAACATGCTTCATTTGCATCCTCATCCTTGTATGATCATCCACCACTCTTGGCATGTGTTTGCATCATCTCTTAGCATCATTAAAATCATGTTTATGCTTCTGACTTTGGTTTGCATCATTACATTCATCTCATTTTCACTTCATTTCACTTCCTTGTTACTAACTTTTCAGGTGGTAAGCCATTGAGAAGTGAATTTGCCTTCACTTCTCATAATCTCCTCTCATCCCTCTTATGCATTCATTTCTACATTTCACTTGTGTATTAGAGTGAACTTGCTCATTCATGTTCATCTCTTACTTTCTTTCTTCAAGTAACTTATCTTCTTAAGTGAAGTAAGTCAGCTGGTTTCTCTTTTCTCCTTCTCCTCTCATCTTGTTCCTCCTTGGTGGCTCTTTGAAGATCTTTTGCAAGCCTCATAAACCCTAGGATCAACCAAGCATGATAACAATTAGGGTTTTATTAGTCCCCCATTTAGTTTTACCTTTGTGTCATCTTTAAGTCTTCTCTTCTTATCTCATAATCAAGGACTAAACCCTAAAGGCTTTAAGGCTTTGTGATTAAGCTTATACCTGCATCCTTCTATTAGGATGGAGTGTATAACTTTAATCCTAAGTGTTAAACCCTTAATGTTTTTAAATCCTTTAATCAATCCATCTAATAATCACTAAGACATCAAGCTTGTAACTTGGGCCTTGCATTAGGGTTCCAATTCTTCCTTAACTGGTTAAGAAGGACTAACCCTAGTGTTAATGGACAAGTCCCCCTCAAGTTGTCTTACAAATCATAAAATTCACTTCCTAATCTTACCATTAACTAAAATCCACTTTAATAAAGGCTTTGTTTTGTCATGAGGTTAATCCCTAATCATGGATTAAGTTGAGAAGCCTTCCTCAACTTATATGTTCTCATCTATTATCCTTCTATTAGGATGGTGTAATGAGTCCATTAAATCCTTGATTATGGCTTAAACTCATTACTTAACACTAAACCAAAACTCCCAAAACATCTAAATAAGTACAAGTAGGTTAATGATCTTAATCCTCCATCACGGTGATTAAGTGTGAGGTGCTTACTTCATACTTAAGGTATTCTCATTACCCCTAATCAGAGGGAGGATGTGATGAGTTTATTAACCCTTGGTTTAGGCTTAAGCTCATTTTCTTATGACAAATATCAAAAAGCAATAAAAGATTGAAAACCCAAAAACAAACAATAATCGTCTCCTCCGGGATTCTTTTCTCATCTCATTCACTCACAAACGAGAACTTGCTTCTTCCGTCTAATGCAAGACAGTTTGCACCTGAGCCAGACTGGTCATACACTTGAGCATAGACAAGTAAGCAGTTCACAAGTCAATTTATCTTTCAGTCTCTTTGAGTTGAACTACGGTGTTCTGACTTCCTCATTGCACTAGAGGATACGTAGGCATAACTTAACAGTTATCGAACAAAAAGTCTTTGTATATCCCCCCTCTTCCAGCATTATTTTTAAGCCTCTTCATCTTGAGCATTTCACTCTTGTTCTCGCACTGACACTTCTCTTATACACTTCACATTTCTTTTACACTGACACTTTCATTTCTTTCCAGCTTTGATACACAGATTACACTGACACTACCCCTTTTAAGCACAAATCTTTCAAGCGTGGATCCCGTCGAGTACGACGGACAATCTGGGTGCTAATACCTTCCCAGGTTGTAACCAACCCCCTTTCTCAGTTTCTCTGGTTCGCGACCGTCTTATCCATATTTCTTAGGTCTATGCAGCATTACCTTTCCTTCAGGACAAAAATGCCTAGCTGGCGACTCTATTCGTTCCTTCTCTTTCGCCGATCGTTCGCGTCTGCACCCCTTCTGACCAGGTGTCATTTGGTGGGAGCGACAGCTTGGCGACTCTGCTGGGGACCCTTATATTGCAACCAGGGCTTCTGGTTCTTTTTGTGGGTTCCTCCTAGAGCTTGTTTGATTTGTGTTTACTGGGGTGTTATGTGCCAATTGTGTTTATGTATTTGCTTTATTTATTGCTTTATGTACAGTCTTGTTTATTGCTTTCTTTACAGTTTTATATATCATACTGTCATACTATCATTTGGCTGGATCTGGCATCTGTTTTGATGGGTGGGGATTCCATTGAGAGTTTAAGGTCCTATACCTGGGACCTGAGTGACACCTAGGCTAGAGTGGTTCATGTTCTTTCCCATTCCATTTCGATCTGGTGCGGGAATATGAAACACGGTTCAGATATGGGTTTCTTTTTTAGAACTCTGTGCTACAGATTTCCTGTAGTGCTAGGGCTATCTGGGAAGCCTGCTAAGTCTGGATGACCTTTATTGTGACCTTCAGAAGCTGAGGTGAATTAGAGGAGGATCTTTTATGGTTATTGTAAACACTGTACCTCCGGGTTAGAAGTGTCTACACTTCTCATAACTGATCCGAGTCTGAGGATCCTTGTTCTAGAACACTACTTGTGAGGGGGTTGGGCTGTTTACAGGTTTGCAGGTACCCTTGGCCACATCATACCCTGTTACTGATTTTGTTTAAGAGTACTCCACTTTGGACAGTTCTTGTGATTAACCCTGGACATGTGACTCTTTATTTGAGTCCCCTACCTTGGTTACTGGATTTTGAACCTCCATCTGGACTTCTTGAACATACATGGGCCCTATATCAAGACAGATAATCAGATCCAGCTCTTGATCACAAACCCTTGCTTATCATTTGCATATATCATCATTGCATCATTTAACATTTGTTTATTTGCTTTTTAGGGTATCCACATCATATCTGGTTTGGTTTTGACCCCTTCTTCTGCTTAGACCTCTGCTTCATCAGTTATCTACTTCAGCTATTCTCATCATCACCAGCATCAGCCTGTCAGTGGCTCATTTCCAATATCAGTCTGTGATCTTCATTAGCACCTATCTTCATCTTCTTCAGCATCACTCATGACTACTCCTAGGAAGAGCAACATATCCTACAATTTCTTTGAACCTGTGTTGACTGGTATCAGGCAGGTCCAGTCACTTATCACACCTGACCACATCCCATTGTTTAGAGAGCATTTTGGAGGTATCTTGGATATGGTTATGGACCTTGACCCTTCTCAGAGGAGCATGATTCACACATGCTTGCAGTTTTATGATCCTCCCTTGAGATGTTTCACCTTTTCAGACTTCCAGCTAGGGCCTCTACTAGAAGAGTTTTCTTCATTGACTGGAGTACCTATCAGGGGTGGAATCCCCTTCAACCCAGAAATGCCAGCTCCCAGCAAGGGAGAAGTAGCAAAAGCACTGTACCTAGAGCCTGCCTTGATTGAGAAAAGCATGACAACAAAAGCTGGGATACCTGGTTTGCACTTGGACTTCTTGATTTCTCAGGCCATCCTGAAGGCTTCATTGGGAGAATGGAGGGCAGTTTGCGCACTGTTAGCCCTCAGCATATATGGGGTTATACTGTTTGCATATGGGCCCAAATTTGTCAGCAAGAATGCCATTCATCTCTTCCTTCTAAGGAACCCAGTACCCACATTGCTGGGAGATTTCTATTACTCCATCCATCAGAGGAATGAGAAACAAAGGGGGAAGTTGGTGAGATGTTGTGCTCCTTTGTTTCACACCTGGCTGCTCAGACACCTGCCTAAGTCAGATGCCTTCTTGAACCCTCACCAACAGAAGAATTGGGCCAAGAGGCTCATTGCTTTGACTGCAGATAATATTAGATGGTGCACCTAGAGCACCAAAGGCAAAGACATTATCACCAACTGTGGACAATACCCAAATGTACCTCTGATAGGAGTAAAGGGTTGCATCAACTACAATCTTTTGCTGTTTAAGAGGAAACTGGGCTATGCTTTGGTTCACCCTCCCAAAGGACAAGATTTAACTGAGACCCTATATTGTGAAGTGAAACCTAATTCAGCTGTTGTCAGACAAGCATCCTGGGCTTGGGATAACATCCAGACAAAAGGGATGGCTATTCTTGGAAGGTGTAATAATGTTGCTTCAGCTCAGTACTATGACTGGTCCCGTGCTAGAGCTCATATTATTGGAATGCCCTTCACCTTGGAGGACATACCTGGACCATCCACAATGCAGCCAGCAGCAACTGTCAGCCTAGAAGAATTTGAGAAGCTGAAGGAGAGGAATGAGAACCTATCTCAGGCTTTGAAGAAGACCCTTTGGGAAAGGAGTGATGGTCGTCTGGACATTGAGAGGTTGGAAAAGCTTAGGGTGGAGCATCTTGCCAAAATTGAGAAGACAGAGGACTACATCAGGAAAGCAAGAGCTGGGGAGAAAATATTGAAGAATGCCTGTAAAGAGGCCAAGATTCAGAAGGCTAGGACTGAGCTCTATCTGCAAGAAAGTCAGGCTAGGTGGGTCAGGATCACTGAAGCCCGGACACAAGAAGACCAGAAAACTCAAGCCAAGATTGAACAGTTAGAGGCTAATGAAAAGAAGCAGCAAGAAGCTTTGTTGGCATCCCAAAAGGAGATTTCAGAATTAAAGCTCAGAGCTGGTTTGAAGAGATCAAAGGACCAGGACAGGCACAAGAAGCTGACCACTGCCATTGCCACCAGGAACCTCCTCATTAGGACCATTACAGAGCACCCAGCTGGTCCAGTGACTGAGGCACTCCTGAAGGAGGTCAAGGAGGATGAGTTTGGATTGGATGTTTGACTTCTTTGCTTGTTGTTCATTTCCATTTGATGTACTTTTCTCTTTTTGTATTTTGCCCCTCCAGGGGCATGTGTTGTAAAAAAAACTATGTATTGTTCATCATTTGTAATAGATTAGTTTGCTTTCATTGGGTTTCTTTTCTCAGCAACATCAAACATCTTCCTCGAGGTCGGGAAAGGTCAAAACCAAGAACCAAGCCGGATACCTTGGAAAACAAATAAGCATACTGCATTGCATACTAACTTTTGTTTTGTTTTGTAGGTTTTGTTATTATCTTTGTTTCTAACCTTGTTGTGATCTCAGGAAACATTGCTCGTCGCCGAGTGTTCCCTGTCAACCGCACGCACCGGTACCCTACTCGCAGCAACCTTCCTGGTATTCAAATGGAGCAAGTACAGCAGGACCTGACTGAGGTCAGAACTCAGATGGCTAATGAAAGAGTGGAGATGAGAAACCAAATGACTCAATTCATGGCTGTGATGACTGGCTTGGCCCAGAGTCAAGAAAGGTTAAGGGAACTGGTGGAGAGACAAACTCCCGAGGAACCTCATCTTGGAACTGGAGGAACTAGTAACAATGAGCGGGGCCAGCCTCATATTAATCCACCAGTATTTGGGCCTCATCTGGATCCGGAAGTCAACATCCCGAGAAATGTGCAAGGAAATACTGCTGGGGGGAGAATCTTGCAAGAGGATCCCCAAGAAGAGCAGTTTACTGTTATGGGAGCTGGAGACGAAGTCTGTGATAGGAGGTTGGATGAAATTGCTGAGAAGTTGAGATCTTTGGAGTCTCAGAATTCCTTGGGCTTCGATGTAATGGATATGGGACTAGTGGATGGGGTGAGAATTCCCCACAAATTCAAACCCCCGTGCTTTGAGAGATACAATGGAACCTCTTGTCCACGAACTCACCTGCAGTCTTTCCTAGGAAGACTTAAAGCGTATACCATGGATGAAAAGCTGTGGATGTTCTACTTTGAAGACAGTCTGACTGGGGCTTCAAGGGAGTGGTATTCACACTTGACTAGAGCTACCATTAGATGCTGGAAAGACGTAGCTGAAGCTTTCATCAGACAATATCAATACAATCTGGACATGGCTCCTAACAGGACCCTCCTAATGGGAATGTCCCAGTCTTCCAGAGAAAGCTTTAGGGAATACGCCCAAAGGTGGAGACAGCTTGCTGCTGCTGTCCAACCACCCATGTCGGAGAGGGAGATGGATAACATGTTCATGAATACTTTGCAAGGAACATATATTGATAGACTGGCTGCCTTTTCCTCTACCAGTTTTGCTGACGTAGTTATAGCTGGGGAAAGGATTGAAAGCCTTTTAAAAATGGGCAAAATTTCTGACAGTGGTGCAAGTTCATCTAGTAATCCCAGGAAGCCTTTTGTGGGACCCCGAAGAGCCGGTGAGACCAATTCCATTCATGCAAGCATGGGCAGACCTCAGTATATACACCGGTCAGTAGCAGCTGTTACCATTCCAGCTCCGATTCCTCAACAATCAGCATATCCTCAACAACAACAACCACAATATCAACAACAAGTTCAGTATCCGCAACAAAGAACCTACAACAACAACAATAGCAACCAACAACAACGTCCCTTCCAACAAAGACCATCACAGGCAAACAGGGTGATTGACCCTATCCCTATGCCTTATGTTGCCTTATTACCACAACTTCTGAAGCTTAACATGGTTGAGTTAAGAACATTGACACCACCAGATCCCCTCAATCTCCCAAAGAATTATGATGTCAACGCCAGGTGTGCTTTCCACTCCAATGCACCTGGTCACAGTACTAAAAAATGCAGGGCCTTACAAATGAAAGTCCAAGACCTGGTGGATGCTAAAGCCCTCAACTTCGCACCTCCTCCGAATGTCAACAGAAATCCTATGCCTAATCATGGCGGGCCAAGGATTAATGCCATTGAGGAAGACAAACCATCTACCTTGATCACCAGTGTTGCACAAATTCGAACACCTTTGGTTGAAATTAAAGCTCAGCATTTAGAATGCCAAGTGTTCCCCGGGTGTGAGCTCGGCTGTGGGTATTGCAACATTGCAGTCAATGGGTGTGAAAGGCTGAAAAGCGGCATAGATGGTCTTATTAAGGATGGTATCCTTCAGATTTCAACCACGGAGCCTACAAATCCAGCAATTCCTTTAACAACAACATCAACAGTCATTCCTTCAGCAACAAATTCACCTACGACAGCAACAACAATCATTCCTACCGATTCATCAACATCACCAGCAGTTACTTCGTCCGTCACTTCAACAAGTCAAATTTCAACAACTGTTTCTTCTACAACATCAACATCCATTTTATCAAAAGAATCTACTACAACGCAAGCAAACATTAATGAAGATGTCTCAACAGTTACAATCTACTATGACCCATCAAATGTTCCTCCCAGCAGCAGCTTCCAACAACAAACCGTGGCACCTCCTGCCAGATCACCAGTCACAATTTACTATGATCCGCACACCGTTACAGTACCTTCCTCTTCAGCCATTAGTCCGGTCACCATTACGGTGCCTGGACCAGTTCCTTATGAAAGTAGTAATGCATACCTTGGCATTATGGCTCTGATCTCTACTGCAACGAGGAGAAAATCACTCTGGATTCATCGACCTCTTCTCCACAAGTTGATAATGTTGGGGGAGGCGGAGGCTTCACCAGAAGCGGACGCCTTTTTTCCTCACAAACACAAAGACCTAATGTTGAGGCAGAAGCTGCTGCCAAAGCAAAAGGAAAAAGTGTGGTATCTGAAGAGCCAACTGCCAAGGAAACTCAGAGGACATCTTTTGAACAAGATGTAGACGAGTTCATGAGAATCATAAAAAGGAGTGATTACAAGGTGGTGGACCAGCTTCACCAAACGCCCTCCAAAATCTCCATATTATCACTGTTGATGTGCTCCGAAGCTCACAGGAACGCATTGTTGAAGGTCCTGCACGCAACATACGTGCTGGAGGAGATTACCGTTAATCAACTAGAAACTGTGGTTGCAAATGTCAACACCAGTCATGGACTGGGCTTTACCAATGCTGACTTAACAACAGAGGGACGCAACCATAATAAGGCTTTGCATATCACCTTGGAATGCAAGGGTGTTGTTCTGTCTCATGTACTGGTAGACACTGGTTCATCACTCAATGTTCTACCAAAGAAAGCCTTAGTGAAGCTGGAGTATGATGGCTTGGCACTGCGTCCGAGTAATTTGGTGGTGAGAGCATTTGATTGCTCTAAAAGATCAGTACTTGGGGAGATTGATCTGCCTGTGATGATTGGCCCGCAGACTTTTAAAACTACCTTCTTTGTGATGGACATATAGCCGGCCTACAGCTGTCTGTTGGGTAGACCCTGGATCCACGCCGCTGGCGCTGTTACGTCTACCCTTCACCAGAAGTTAAAATTCGAGTGGGAAGGCCAGATCATCACCATCTGTGGGGAGGAGGACATCTTTGTTAGCCAGCTGGCTACGTATAAATACATAGAAATGGACGGGGAGATCCATGAAACCATGAGCCAAGGGTTTGAGGCCTTGAACATTAATGAAGCATCTGCTGTACTGGGAACTTCCATAACATCGTACCAGCAAGCCTGGAAGGTTGTTGAGGAAGGTACCGCCCAAGGCTGGGGCAAGCTGCTGCCCGTGGAAAAGAAAGAAGACCGATTTGGGTTGGGTTACAGACCAACTCAACAAGATCAATCAGAGGCTGCAAAAGAGCCCAAGTTTGTCAGCGGGGGGATGCTCACCCCGGATGCTGTGAACAATTTGGAAGATGAGTCGGAAGATGAGCGCAACTTGGAAAGCTGGATACGTCCAAGGACCCCGGGGAGCCATGTCTCAAACTGGTCTTCCCAGGAAATTATAAGGGTTACTCCTGCAGAGTAATTATTATTTCCTGTATTTTAAAGCATGCATCAAGTTTTGCATCTTGCCCAAGATGTCAAGACTCATTTTGTAATCGGGCCATCTTGTATTTTGTGCAAAGATCAATTAATGAATATCAGGACATCTTTTGCAAATGAGTCTTTTCTTTTCCGCTCACTGATTTTCATTTTTCTTTTTGTACAAAAATAAAATGGCAATGTTTTTCAGAATAAAATAACTTCATTTTCACTTTTTTTTCTAAATAAGATAAAACTGATCACTAAAATAAATCGATCTAAACCATTGCAGAAAGTGCCCTTCAGACTGCACCGACAACAACACTGCTATGACTTCGTATGACTTTGACAATCCAATCAATCAAGCTGATGAAGGGGTTGAAGAAGAGTATGAGCTACCTGAAGAGCTAGCCAGATTGTTGAGACAAGAGGAGAAGGTTATCACTCCTCATCAGGAGGAGGTTGAGACGGTTAATCTTGGTACGGAAGAAGACCTGAACGAAGTTAAGATTGGGGCCTGCCTACAAGATTCAGTAAAAGAGAAACTGATTGACATGCTTCAGGAATACGTGGATGTTTTTGCTTGGTCTTATCAGGATATGCCAGGGTTGGACACCGACAATGTCATGTACAAGCTACCTCTGAAAGAAGACTGCCCACCAGTAAAACAGAAGCTGCGCCGTACTCGCCCAAATATGGCAATGAAGATAAAAGAAGAGGTACAAAAGCAGTGGGACGCCGGTTTCCTTGCTGTGACTAGCTATCTGCCGTGTGTTGCTAATATTGTACCTGTGCCTAAGAAAGACGGCAAGGTGAGGATGTGTGTGGATTATCAGGATCTGAATAGAGCCAGCCCGAAAGATGACTTCCCTTTACCTCATATTGATGTATTGGTTGATAATACGGCTCAGTTCTCGGTGTTCTCCTTCATGGACGGATTTTCAGGATACAATCAGATCAAGATGTCACCTGAAGACATGGAGAAGACAACTTTCATCACACCCTGGGGCACATTCTGTTATAAAGTGATGCCATTCAGACTGAAGAATGCTGGTGCCACTTATCAACGGGCTATGGTAACATTATTCCATGACATGATCCATAAAGAAATTGAATGTTACGTGGATGACATGATTGCCAAGTCCCTTACAGAAGAAGACCACCTGGTAAACCTACTGAAGCTATTCAAGCGTCTGAGGAAGTACCAACTGAAGTTTAACCCCAACAAGTGCACATTCGGGGTGCGATCCGGTAAGCTCCTGGGTTTTATTGTAAGTGAGAAGGGAATTGAAGTTGACCCTGATAAAGTTAAAGCCATTCAAGAAATGTCTGCACCGAAGTTAGAAAAAGAAGTTCGGGGGTTTTTATGTAGATTGAACTACATTTCAAGGTTCATATCTCACCTTACAGCAACCTGTGAGCCTTTGTTCAAGCTGTTAAGAAAAGAACAAACGGTCAGGTGGAATGAAGATTGCCAGAGGGCTTTTGACAAAATCAAGGAATACTTACAAGAGCCTCTGATCCTTATGCCTCCAGTTGAAGGAAGACCTCTAATCATGTACTTGACAGTATTAGAAGAGTCAATGGGGTGTGTGCTGGGCCAGCATGACGAGTCTGGTCGAAAAGAGTATGCAATATACTACCTAAGCAAAAAGTTTACCGACTGTGAACAACGTTATTCACTGCTCGAGAAAACTTGCTGTGCTTTAGCGTGGGCTGCTCGCCGACTGAGACAGTATATGTTGACTCACACTACCTTATTGATCTCTAAGATGGACCCAGTTAAGTACATTTTTGAGAAGCCGGCACTTACCGGACGGGTTGCAAGATAGCAAATGATCCTCACGGAATATGACATTCAGTACACATCCCAAAAGGCCATCAAAGGCAGTGTATTGTCTGATTATCTAGCTGAGCAACCCATTGATGATTACCAGCCTATGAGGTTTGACTTCCCTGATGAGGACATCATGTACATAAAGGCAAAAGATCATGAGGAGCCTATTCACACTGAAGGGCCTGACCCAGAAGAAGAATGGACTATGATGTTTGACGGGGCTGTTAATATGAATGGTTGTGGTATTGGTGCAATACTCATTACACCTAAGGGAGTTCACATGCCTTTCTCGGCAAAACTCACCTTTAACTGCACTAACAACGAAGCTGAATACGAAGCTTGTATTATGGGTCTTGAGGAAGCCATTGACCTCAAGATCAAGACTTTGACTATGTTCGGAGATTCAGCTTTGGTAATCAATCAAACTAACGGCAAATGGTACACCCACCAAGATCATCTGATACCTTATCGGGATTATACAAGGAGGTTGTTGACTTTCTTCACAACAGTCCAGCTTGAGTATATCCCACGAGATGAGAATCAGTTTGCAGACGCTCTGGCTACCATTTCATCCATGATCAAAGTTCAAGCTGCCAACTTTGTACCACGAATATCAGTATCCAGACTTGACAGACCAACATATGTGTTCTCAGTAGATGTTGTTAAAGATGATAAGCCTTGGTTCCATGACATTAAGTGCTTCTTGGAGGATCAAACATACCCATCTCGGGCATCTTCCAATGGCAAGAAGACACTAAGAAGAATAGCTGGTAGTTTCTTCCTGAATACTGATGGTTCCCTGTATAAGAGGAACTTTGATATGGTGCTTCTCAGATCTGTTGATAAAGCAGAAGCAGACTTGTTGATGCACGAAGTGCATGAAGGATCTTTTGGTACCCATGCGGGAGGACATGCCATGGCTAAAAAGTTGTTGAGATCAGGCTACTACTGGATCACGATGGATGCAGACTGTTGTGCTTATGCTAGAAAATGTCATAAATGCCAGATTTATGCGGATAGAGTGCATGTGCCTCCAAATCCTTTGAACGTGATGTCTTCACCTTGGCCCTTTGCCATGTGGGGCATTGATATGATTGGCAAGATTGAACCGACTGCTTTAAATGGCCACAGATTCATCCTAGTAGCCATTGACTATTTTACCAAGTGGGTTGAAGCAGTTTCCTATGCAAATGTCACCAGACAAGTGGTAGCCCGGTTTCTGAAGAGAGACATCATCTGTCGGTATGGAGTGCCCGAGCGAATCATTACTGATAATGGTTCCAACTTAAACAACAAAATGATGGCAAAACTATGCCAGGACTTCAAGATCCAACACCACAATTCTTCTCCTTACAGGCCAAAGATGAATGGCGCTGTTGAGGCAGCTAACAAGAATATCAAGAAGATTGTACAAAAGATGGTGGTTACCTACAAAGACTGGCATGAAATGCTACCGTTTGCCTTGCATGGGTACGGAACATCAATCAGAACATCCACTGGGGCAACGCCGTATCAGCTTGTGTATGGTATGGAGGCAGTCCTACCTATTGAAGTTTAGTTACCATCCCTGCAGGTACTGATGGATGTCAAATTGAACGAAGCAGAATGGGTCCGATCCCGATACGAACAACTGAATCTGATTGAAGAAAAGAGATTAGCTGCAATCTGTCAAGGGCAGTTATATCAGAAGAGAATGAAGAAAGCCTTCGATCAGAAAGTCAGGCTTCGAGAATACCAAGTAGGAGATCTTGTGCTGAAAAGACTCTTCCCTCCTCATACAGACCACAGGGGCAAGTGGACTCCGAATTATGATGGTCCGTTCATAGTAAATAAAGTTTTCTCTGGTGGACCACTGATGCTCAGTACTATGGATGGTGAAGACTTCCTGTCCCCTGTGAATTCAGATGCAGTTAAAAAATACTTCGCATAAAATGACCCGCTGGACATAAAAACAGAATGTAAGTCCAGGCAAAAATAGGGCATCCCGGCGAGTCAAAAACAGAATAAAAGACTCGGGCAAAAATAAGGGAAAATAAAATGAAAAAATGTACACCCGCTGAATTGAAAAGCCGCATTGGACAACTCAGGCAAAAAATGGGTATCCCGGTGGATTGAAAACCCGAAAGGGCGATCCACGCAAAATAAGGGAATAAGCTAACAACTGCATTCTGAATTCATCTGTATCGCTTACAACATGGCAAGCTTCGAAAGATTCAAGCATCAGTCATAATCAACCTTCTTCAGAAAGCAAGATGAGAAGAACGTCAAATGTCATACGAGTCATAGCAACAGGGAAGCTCCTTGAAGCGTCATCAAGATTGCCAACACCTTTTTTTTTGTTTCTCAATTTGTAACGATTTCCTCATTTCAGGGGATCCTTTTCTTTGACTGTATCTTGCCAATTCAGGGCACACAAATTAATAGAATCAGATTTTCAGTCATATTTCGTCTCGTACATTTTATATTCATTTGCAAAATGTCCGATGTCCTTAAGATATTGATTGCATAAATACAGATGCTTCCCTTCTAAAAATACGTGCTTACAGGAAATATACTTACTCCCGGGAGTGTCTAAACTCCTATGATGGAATCCAGTAAGGGATACCTCGGGATACTTGTACGCTTCTTTGTCATCACAAGATTGCAGGTACTCAAGGTGCGACATGGGGCATGAAAGTTCCTCCCCAGCAAGTTGTCAAATCATCATTTCCACAGCACATCTTCCAAACAAAACCAGGGCTGCTTTCTCCCCAGCTGAGTTGCCAGTCGTCATTCCTCCTCAGCCAAGTGTCAGACAGGGAACCATCTCCCCGCGGAGTTTCAGCCTCTAGAAGCAATGCCTGAAGATCTCGCAACAAAGTGACGAAAGCTTCTTCGGACCCTAGCTGGGTACCCCATCACCGAGAATAGATCTATCAGTGACCTGTTTCCCCAAGCAGAGCCATATATGTCAGATCTACCCATGATCTCATCTCCAGATGGGATACCCACTTCAAGCAGATCAGCCAGGGGTCTCCACAGCAACGGGATCCGAATCCCGGATCGGTATCTTGGCATAATCATAGCATTCGCATCATATTTTCCCCCAGAGCGTAGTATTCCATCCAATACGGAGCATTACGGCAAAAATCAAACATATTGCATAAATTATAAGCCATGTGTCGAACCGAACACTCGTAAATACTAACGTTAAATACCTCTCAAACTCCCCGGCAGAATATTAAAGCATTTCCTTTACACTCACAAATATAGTGACATGCTCCTTTTGGCACTCATCCGTGTCATCATTCCCCCAGTAAAATTGCCCGAGCAAACAGATGCTTATACATTGCACTCGTCTGTGTCATATCACCAGCAGAAAGCCAAAGCGTCCCCTTTGCACCCACAAATACATAGGTGTTTTTCCACCTTTGAAACTCGTCTGTGTTACCCTTCCCCAACATGATTACCTAAACGCTGATTGTAGATCAAATACTTGTTTATAATACACTTCTTTCGACACCCGTCCGTGTCGTGTTCTCCACAGCAAGTTGAACACTCGTCTATGTCTCACTCATCACTTTTCACTCATACCGATACTCGTCCGTATCTTGTATATACCACTTAAATCCCCTCAGAATCAACACTCGTCCGTGTTCTTTGTTAACCAGTTGGTACTCGTTCGTACCATCATCTTTGAACACGCGTCAGCGTTTGTTTCTACTGATACTCGTCCGTATCATAATCTTAAGGATGCTCGTCCGCATCTTTAACCTATACACCGTGTCAAACACTTATATTTAGACACACGTCTCTGCCTACCACTCCCCAGAAGAATTCCCGGCAAATCCCGAATAAACTATTTCCTTCCCATCTGACATTCGTCCTATGTCAGGATACCTTTCGGCAGCCGTACCCTGCCAGGTGATCGTCCTTCACCTCTTGATGATCGTCCTTCATCATTTTATCCGATGGCCGTCCCCATCGTTGATTCTGTTATCTGACATTCGTCCTATGTCATGATAAAACCCCAGAGCAGCCGTCCCCTGCTAGGTGATCATCCTTCACCTCTTGATGATCGTCCTTCATCATGCTTATCCGATGGCCGTCCCCATCGTCGACCTTTTCATCCGACATTCGTCCTATGTCGTGATACTTTCGGTAATCGTACCTTGCCAGGTGATTGTCCTTCACCATAGATGACCGTCCCTCATCTTATCCCCAACAGAGCAGCCGTCCCCTACTAGGTGATCGTCCTTCACCTTTAATGACCGCTCCTCATCATTTATTTCTTCAACCTAATGGTCGTCCCCATTGTTTATCTCTAAATCCCCAGAGAGTATTATAAATTTATTTGATGGTCGTCCCCATCATGATTCCTCTTTTTTTCCCCAGCATGTCGGCCGTCCCCGTCATTGCTTCGTCCCCAGCAGTCGTCCTTTGCTCGACGGTCGTCCTCCGTCGCCCGCACTTTATGATTATACTTTACTTCCTTTTACAATCTATATCCCTTTTCTTCTTCATTCAGTGAGTGCAAATCTTGGACTGTCTTTGGTATTCAACCACAAGTTATCTTGTTTGCCTGTTAAGCCGTTGCTTACACCCTGCACAGCTAACTCATGTTTGAATAGGGGCAGGTGTAAACACCCCAAATTTTCCCTCACTCATTTCACCATGGCTTGTGATCTTTTCATTTGTATAAAGTTCAATCATATCCTCTCACATTGCATTTTTGCTTCACTGCATTGTTTCAAAGTCATCTGCATCTAGGGTTTGTGACCTGAGCAATTCCTGAGCTATCTGAGCCACTCCAAAGGCCATCAATCATCTCAAGAGGGTCTATATATGTTCAAGCATCGTATTATATCCTCCCAAGGTCAATGAAGTCAAAGAATCACAAGAACTGAGAAAGGCATGGAAGCAGAGCCAGACTTAACTGCACAGATGACCTAAAATCAGGGTTTTGGTTTCAGAGGCCATAACTCCAAATTTTTTGGTCATTATTGATTCTATTAGTCCCTATATGTTATGAGTATCATGCATATCAATTTTCATGAAGAAATTCAATGGGGAAGGCATCTGATCAATAGATGACTTCTTGAGCAAGTCAGTGCAAAATCAGGGCATCTGAGGCCCCCAATCACACAACCAAAGGGTGTTCTCCATCATTTTTAATATGTATGGTCTTTATTTGATCTTAGAAGATGTTAGAAGTTCACAAAATTGAAGAATTTCAAGCCAGTTGCAAAGTTGCCTTTTTGGGAAAGTGACTTGTAATGTAAACTTGCCATTTTGGGAAAGTTTTTCAATCTCCTCTTTTGGATCTAAAAAATGCTTCAAATGAAAAATCTTTGGTCATGAAAGTTGTAGATTGGATCCTCCCATTTTCAAAAAGTATAAGAACTCATTCTAATTCATTTTAGATCAAAAGTTATGGCCTTGCAAAGTTGGACAAAATCACTAAATTTTCACTTTTACACCAAAGAGGGAAACTTGCAAATTCACATGCCAAGCATTTCTATGACTTCAAAATGACTTCTAAGCATTACATAAACACAACACATGACCTAAAACTCAGAATGGCCCAAAGAATCACTCATTTTCATGACTTGATCATTAAGAAATCCAAAAGGGGCCAAAACTCCATGAATTTGCAAAATGACCCAAAGCTTCTCATCCACTTATGCCAGCTGCAAAATATGACTTCCATGGACCTCCTTGAAGCAAGCTGATTCGAACCATGCCCTTGTACCATGACTGAACTAGCCCATACCTTCACTTACACAAAAGTTGACTTTATGCAACTTGAGCCATACCAATCAAACTGAGCCACACCAACTACTCTGACCAATCACAGTTTCACATACATGCCTCAAGGATCACATTTCACACAATCTTGGAGCCTGAAACCAAAGCATCACCATAGTTCACAAAAACCTCCCTCTTTGCATTTTCCTTCGAATCTCATCACACAAGCCTAAAACCTCAAAACAAACTTCACAGAACCACTCACCATGATCCACTGATCATTTCCCAACCATCACCTGGCCCTGAAACCCTTCATATCAAAAACACGATTCCTCCCTCTCATTGAACAGAACTATATCAAACTCACAAATCAGCCTCAAAACACTCCAACCAAGCATCAAAGCTTCT
The DNA here is from genome assembly GCA_963966055.1 of Lathyrus aphaca. Classification (NCBI taxonomy): domain Eukaryota; kingdom Viridiplantae; phylum Streptophyta; class Magnoliopsida; order Fabales; family Fabaceae; genus Lathyrus; species Lathyrus aphaca. Next base: position 431,031,221 of record OZ014524.1, on the reverse strand, counting down.
TCAGGGAGTTCATTGGAGGCATTTGGAAGCAGGAAAGCAGCCTGAAAGCTCAGGGGTTGAAAGCTTCATCTCAGGTAGCCATGTGAAACTTTTATTCCAGAACCTTTATTTTAAGTTCTTAATTGGTTGTGTTTGATCCCCTGAGTGTAATGAACTTGAAATTATTGAAAATGATGGAGAGATGAGGGTGTATTGCTTGTCTGAAAGTTTTGCATATTTGTGTTCTTGGCTTCGAATCATGTTTATGGCTGGAAATAAATTCCATTTGAGGTTGGATTTAGGTTTAGGGGAGTGAGAGGAACAAATCTGGAGCTTTAGAGCTCCAGAAATGACCCAGGGAAGAAGTTGGGATTTTTCAGGGAGGGATGTCACCGGAGAAGACGACCGGAGCTCTTCTCCGGTGACCTGAAAGTCATTAGGGCTTTAATCAGGTTTAGGGTTTCATTTGAACGTGAGCCATTAGATTTTGTTTCCCGCGCGCGTTTCAATGGGTGAGATCTAGTCATTAGCCCTAATTCTGATTTAATTAAATTTTAATTAATGAATTAATGAAAATTAGTCAGGTTTGAACCTGGGCCGTCCAGATGCACGCCCAGTCAAACATCTTAAGCCCAGGATCAATCTGAACCCTCCCTTTGGCTTACTTTTCCATTTAATTAATTTTATTTCATTTTTCTTTCTATTTAATTTGTACGAATTTTTAAAAATAGTAAAATACATTAAAAAATTCTGAAATTTTTTATCAAACCTTTTATTAATTTTCAGAACCCAAAAATATTTTTATTTTTATTTTTTGCATTAAAAATTATTTTTAAATCATTTAAATGTTTATTTTTAATTAGTTAATGAAGATTAATTAATTAAAAATGCATTTAGGTATTTAAAAATCACCAAAAAATTCACATTGCATTTTAATACATTTAGAAACATTATCAAACTCTTCAAACAAATTTCTTTTTGGTTCTTGACATATTTTGACATTTTTCATTGGAATTAAAGTTCTTAAAGGGCAATATTTTTGTTCTAACTTAGAAAAATTCATTCTGCCTAACCATGAAGAGTTTGATGTTGGTTCTTTTTGCATTGCATTCCTCATGTCATGTAGTTTCTAGGGTAAAATTGGTTTGAATTTATCTTTCATTTTCAATTTGATATGCATTTTTCCTTTTGAAGTGCCTTGAAACCCTAGTTGACTTGAGAAAATCATAACTTCCATTAGGTTAAGACTTAGGTCCCCTCCTTTGGGTAGTGAACTTGTGTAGGGTTAGGGTACCTTTGATACCATTTTCAATTTTTTATCTTGTCATTTGCTTCTGATTTTGAATTTTGCATTGCATGTTATGTATAAACCCTAATTCTTGCCTTCCTTTGCATCCATCTCTCATTTGCTTGCATACATGAACTTGCCATGACATTTTGTGCATCAACATGACATATAAGACATCTTAGGACATATTAGAATCATGTTTGATCATTGCATCTTTCATTTGCCATGTTGTGCATTCATTTCATTACATAAACTTTCATGAACTTTCATGGTCCAAACATGCTTCATTTGCATCCTCATCCTTGTATGATCATCCACCACTCTTGGCATGTGTTTGCATCATCTCTTAGAATCATTAAAATCATGTTTATGCTTCTGACTTTGGTTTGCATCATTACATTCATCTCATTTTCACTTCATTTCATTTCCTTGTTACTAACTTTTCAGGTGGTAAGCCATTGAGAAGTGAATTTGCCATCATTTCTCATAATCTCCTCTCATCCCTCTTATGCATTCATTTCTGCATTTCACTTGTGTATTAGAGTGAGCTTGCTCATTCATGTTCATCTCTTACTTTCTTTCTTCAAGTAACTTATCTTCTTAAGTGAAGTAAGTCAGCTGGTTTCTCTTTTCTCCTTCTCCTCTCATCTTGTTCCTCCTTGGTGGCTCTTTGAAGATCTTTTGCAAGCCTCATAAACCCTAGGATCCACCAAGCATGATAACAATTAGGGTTTGATTAGTCCCCCATTTAGTTTTACCTTTGTGTCATCTTTAAGTCTTCTCTTCTCATCTCATAATCAAGGACTAAACCCTAAAGGTTTTAAGGCTTTGTGATTAAGCTTATACCTGCATCCTTCTATTAGGATGGAGTGTATAACTTAAATCCTAAGTGTTAAACCCTTAATGTGTTTAAATCCTTTAATCAATCCATCTAATAATCACTAAGACATAAAGCTTGTAACTTGGGCCTTGCATTAGGGTTCCAATTCTTCCTTAACTGGTTAAGAAGGACTAACCCTAGTGTTAATGGACAAGTCCCCCTCAAGTTGTCTTACAAATCATAAAATTCACTTCTTAATCTTACCATTTGTAGTTTCAAGAGTGCACCTAAGAGGGGGGGGGGGTGAATTAGGTTGTTAACAAATTCTTCGATTTTTACCGGTTTTGGTTTATTTTTCTGCTTAAAGTTAGATGCTGAAAAATAAAGTGCTGAAAGTAGAGAGGACACGACGATGTATAGTGGTTCCCCTCACAATCCGAGAGTACTCCACTCCTCCTTCGACTCGAAAGAGAATTTTACTATATTTTGGACTTGTACAAGACACTCCTAGTCTTAAGCCACTAAACCACCAAGAACAATCCTCTTGGATTTTTCCTAAGTTCAAGTAGAGAACAATCCTCTCTAAATGAACACACTTGTTTCCAACTAACCCTTGAAACACAAGTAATACAACTCCACAACTTTGTCTTAACAATCCTAAAACAAAGTGTGACTTTAGAAATAATTTAGAATTTTTGAAGTGTATGAAAATGATTTCTATGTTGTATATCAATCAATTGATTGATCTTCTCCTTGTAGACAATCTCAATATAGTACACAAGTGTTCAATGCAAATGATATGTATTCTTAGCAATGTATGAAATTTTTGTGCAAAGAATACTTTAGTGACAATTTGTGAACACTTGAGAAAATTTGAAAATATATGTGAGAAATTGTTTATAAAAAGTATTTGCAAAAAGGAGGTAAAAAGTGAAATCTGAAAAATGTTGAATTTATATTGCTACACACACCTTTCTAAAGGAGTATAATGAGTGAAAGAATGCCATGAATCATCACAATGCATCAAAAAATTCTGGATGAAGAAATGCAATTTTTTGCCAAATTTTATCAGTGGTAACCGGTTACTTACCCTGGGGTAACCGGTTACTTATTCCCAACGTTAAATTTTTTTTGAAAAACAACAGTGGTAACCGGTTACTTACCCTGGGGTAACCGGTTACTGAAGCTGAAAAATGAAAAAAAAAATTTCTTGGCAAAATGTTTAATGCAATGACACAAAATTATGATGGATGAACCAAGACACTATTAGATGAATATTTTGAACACTTGTATATCATATTAGAGAAAGTTTAAGATATACCATTTATGTTGCTTGATCATTTGAAAGAAAATGCTCCATTTGAAATTATTTTTAGTCTTCACTTTAATATTCACTCCAAGTCTTCAACTCAATCCTTTTTTGATCTTTGCTCATGAGAGTTGTTGAGAGATGTTGTCTTCATCAAAATTACCAAGAAGCTATGCCTTCACATTCTCCCCCTTTTTGATGATGACAACTCATTATTTGAACAATGATTTCCACCAAGTTTCTATACACCATGGAATCTCCCCCTAAGGATGTGCTCCCCCTTTCTTTTAGAATATTAGCAATGCTTTGAGACTTTGAAAAAAATTTCCTGCATAAATTTTAAACAACAAGCAACAAAGCAAGCAACAATGCAATTCTTCTCCCCCTTTGGCATTATCAAAAAGGTTGGGTCAAGACTTAAAAGTTATGAGCATTTTCACATTTTACCACAAACATTGTAAAATATAGAAACATAGCATATCAAGTTTCAAAAAGGAAAAGCCTACCCTTGTAGGACTTTAAAGTGCATAAAAACATAACATAACAAAACCATAAAAAGATTAAGAACATAGATAGAAAAACATCAATTAAACCAACACATTTAGTCACTTCCGGAACCTTCTCCCATCTCCACATCTTATTCTTCTTCATTAGACCGGTGAGAAGCGCGGTGAAGTTTTAGAAGTTTGTTAATGCCACGCATTGCTTGAGCATGGTTGGAGGTCATTTGAATCTTCATGGCCATCATCTCACGGTGAAGTGATTCCATTGTATATCCTACTTCCGGAACAACAACATCTAATTCCTCTTTATATTTATAAGTCCCGTCCGGAGCCAACACAATGCCGGTATTCTTGAGAAGTGTGTTTTTGTTGAGTTCACATATTTGATCATCCATTTCAAGACACTCTTCATTGTCAAGAGGCACCTTACAATAAGCCAACAACTTAGAGATAAAGAAACCATATGGCAAACCACCGGAAAGACCAAATTGATGTCTTAAATGATAAAAGATCAAATGAGACCAATTAATCTTCCATCCCATTCTCAAAGCTTTTAGTAAAAACACATCAAAATCGGAAACTTGGGCATGATTGGAATGGCGAGGAACTAAAATATAAGCTAGCACAAAATGCAACATTCGGTCACTAACCGTCAATGACTTAGCATATTTGATAACACGGGATGATTGAGATTGTCTCCCAATTAAGTCATCATGAGTACCACGAGATATTTCAACAAAATAATTCAAGGTATCAAAGTCTTTCCAATGAGCACCTTCGGGAACATATCCGAAAAGAAATTCATCTCCCTCATTTGGAATTTCTAAACACTTAGCAATATCATCCAATCCAATGCATATATTAGTATTATTCACCACAGATTCCATAAAAACATCATCAAATTCATCATGAGTAAACTTAAGATTCCGATAAAAAGTTTTAACAAGTTCCGGATAAATCAAACCTGTCTCGGAGACTAACTTGTTCACACCGGAGTTTGTCAGAAGCTGTTCAAAATCAAAACTATGAACTGGAAAAGCAGAGATCTTCACATATTTGGTCTTCATCATCTCCCTTCTACTTACATCAGAGCTGGATTTTCTTCCCTTCGAAGGATGCATGTGACTAACATCCATGGATTCTTCCTTATTTCCAGTTTGTGAACCTTCACCCATAGCTTTCTTTCCCTTGTTCTTCTTGGTAGGAGCCATAATTTAGGTTTTGAAAAGTGAGGGTTTTGAGAGGAATCCGAAAATGCAATCCTTGATAGAGAGATATGGGAATGGTAGGATGTATGTGGAGAGTGTGGGTTTGCTTTTTATGGAGTTAATTTTGGAATTTGTGTGAGTGGGTTATTTTTCCAAGTGAGGGTTTATGAGACATTGAAGGAGGAAGGTTGAAGAAGATGAGATGAGTTCCAAGACAAGTGATAATGTTTGGTCTTAAAGTACAACACTTTTTAAAAGTTATTTTTTTTTCCAGAATTGTTCAGCAGTAACCGGTTACTTACCCTAGGGTAACCGGTTACTCATGCGCGAAAATTAAAAAAAAAGAAATCAAATAGTGGTAACCGGTTACTTACCCTGGGGTAACCGGTTACTCATGCCAAACATGCAAAAACAGCAAGCTTCTAGAGACAAAATGGTGAGAGAAATTCATATTTTTGCACATGGACATGATTAAACACATATTAAGGCAACTTTTGATCATAGTACAAAAACTTGAAAAATAATTTAACTCTACGAAAAATCGAGAAAACTCACTTTTTAAACATAAATCATCAAAAAAATGTGACTTACCGAAGTCGAAAAATTATGAAAAATACATACCTTTGATCCTTAATGATGTATGATGAATATTTGATGAAGAAATTAGAGATCCGTTTCGGTCAAAATTCCAAGTTCTCGGCGAATTTTGTAAAATGGCTCTTTTGCAAGGGGTTTGGTGAATATGTCCGCAAGTTGGTTATGTGTATCCAAAAATGTGACTTCGACATCTCCATTAAGCACATGATCTCGTAAGAAATGATGCCGGATGTCAATGTGCTTAGTTCTTGAATGCATGACAGGATTTTTTGTGATGTTGATAGCACTCGTATTGTCGCATCGAAGGGGAATGCATCCAAGGTTTAATCCATAATCATCAAGTTGTTGTTTAAGCCATAGGATTTGTGCACAGCAACTTCCCGCCGCTATGTACTCCGCTTCAGCCGTACTTAGAGCAACACAGGCTTGTTTCTTGCATGCCCATGAAACCAATGCATTTCCTAGGATGTGACATATACCACTTGTACTTTTTCGATCTGTTTTGCATCCTGCATAATCATCGTCAGAATAACCAACTAAATTACACATACTACCTTTCGGATACCATAATCCAACGTCCGTTGTTCCTTTAAGGTACTTCATGATCCTCTTGACCGCCGTAAGGTGTGACTCCTTTGGATTAGCTTGAAACCGAGCACACAAACAAACACTAAACATAATATTAGGACGGCTTGCCGTCAAATAGAGTAAAGAACCAATCATACCTCGATATTTCGTGATATCAATTGGAATTCCGAATTCATCTTGATCAACGTAGGTACCGGACCCCATTGGAGTAGCCATAGGTTTGCACGTATCCATTTCGAATCTCTTCAATAATTCCTTGCAATATTTAGATTGGTTGATGAAGATTCCTTCTTCTAGTTGCTTGATTTGAAGACCAAGGAAATAGTTCATCTTTCCCATCGTGGACATTTCGAATTCTCCTTGCATTATTGATGAGAATTCCTCACAAAGATCTTTGTTAGTTGAACCAAAAATGATATCATCAACGTAAACTTGAACTAATAACGTATTACCTCTTGTTTTCTTGATGAACAAAGTTTTATCGACTTTTCCTTTTACGAAGCCCTTTTCACAAAGAAAGTTGCTAAGGCGATCATACCATGCTCTTGGTGCTTGCTTTAGACCATAGAGAGATTTTCTTAGTTTGAAAACATGAGATGGATTCTTGAAGTCTTCAAAACCCGGGGGTTGTTTGACATATACTTCTTCATTGATGTATCCGTTCAAGAAAGCACTTTTGACGTCCATTTGGTAGAGTTGAAAGTTCATGGAACATGCATAGGAAAGCAAAAGTCGAATAGCTTCCAATCTTGCAACCGGAGCAAAGGTTTCTTCAAAGTCAATTCCTTCCTCTTGATTGTAACCTTGCGCCACTAATCTTGCCTTATTCCGAATGATAATACCATTTTCATCAAGTTTATTTTTGAATACCCATCTTGTACCTATAATATGTTTATCACTTGGTCTAGGGACAAGTTCCCAAACTTGATTCCGTTCGAATTGATTCAATTCTTCTTGCATAGCGAGTATCCATTGATCGTCTTTTAATGCTTCATTGATTTTGGAGGGTTCTATTTGTGAGACAAACGCCATGTTCATGCAAGCATCTTTGAGATTTAACCTTGTTGCTACCCCTTGGCTTATATCTCTGATAACCTTGTCAATAGGGTGATCTCTATGAATTCTCCATTCTTTAGGTAGATTGTTGATATCTTGATCTTGTTGAATCGAATCTTCACTTTCAACTTGATCTTCAACATGGTTTTTCGAGGTATCTTCTTTAGGAACTTCTAAAATTTCATCATCATCATCACACAAAATAATATCCTCCTTGGAGGGGTTAGTTTCATCAAATTTAACATGAATAGATTCTTCAATAGTTAAGGTTCTTTTGTTATAAATTCTATATGCTTTACTATGAAGGGAATAACCGAGAAATATACCTTCATCCGATTTCTCATCAAACTTACCGAGATTGTCCTTGTCGTTGTTAAGGACAAAGCACTTACAACCAAAGACATGAAGAAATGCAATGGTTGGTTTTCTTCCTCTAAACAATTCGTATGGAGTCTTTTTGAGAATTGGTCTAATGTTGACACGATTACTTACAAAGCACGCCGTGCTTACCGCGTCCGCCCAAAAGTATTTAGGTAGATTTGAGTCACTAAGCATGGTCCTTGCAAGCTCTATCAATGACCGATTCTTTCTTTCTACGACACCTTTTTGTTGTGGAGTTCTTGGTGCGGAGAAATTATGTGATATCCCATTCTCTTCACAAAATTCATCAAATGATGCATTTTGAAACTCACCACCGTGGTCGCTTCTTATGGAGACAATTGAAAGAGACTTCTTATTTTGGACTTGCTTGGCATACTTCTTGAATGCTTTAAAAGCGTCACTTTTCTGCACTTTTAACATAACCTCATGAGTGAATTCATCTACAATCAAACATTCATCTTTATTGAAGTTGATCATGAATCCTTTGTCACAAAGTTGGCTAATGCTAAGAAGATTGTGCTTGAGTCCTTCGACATAGAGTACATCTTCTATAGTTGTAAAAGGTGGTGAACCAATGGTGCCAATGCCAAGAATCTTTCCTTTGTTGTTGTCACCATAAGTAACATAACCCTTGGCCTTAAGCTTTAGATTTGAAAATTTGTTTATGTCTCCCATCATATGCTTTGAGCAACCGCTATCGAGATACCATTGATTAGTGGTTGACTTCAAGCATACCTACAACACAAAATCAAGTAGTGTTAGGTACCCAAATTGCTTTGGGTCCTTGATAGTTAGTACCCTTTTCAACCCACACATAATGCCCTTTAGCAACACCAATGTTACGCACATAGCAAGCATTAGGTGTGTGGCCTTTAATTCCACAATAAAAACAAGTAGGTTGAAAATGACTTCTATATCTAGGAACATAATTCTTTTTCTTCACAACTCTTTTCTTTTTATGATTTTGATGCTGAATTTTAGAAGTGATTGCCTTCTCTTTAACAACTTGTTCACTTGCTCTTACGAAAACGGTCTCATTGGTGCTTGGTTTGGAAAACTTGGAATATCCTAATCCACTTTTATCATTAGGATATCTTTGATGTTTAAGAATTTCTTCCAAGCCAATTTGACCTTTTTCGTATCTTTCTAACACTCTTTTGAGTTGAACAATTTGAAAAGATAAGGATTCACAATTCTTGCATACAAGACTTTGTTTTTCATCCATCAATTTTTGTTTTTCATTTTCAATATTTTTCATAAAAACCGAATTTTGTTCTTCTAAAAATGAAATTCTTTTCTTTTGAGATGAGATGCTTTTATACAAAGTCTTGCATTCTTTTAGGAGTTCATCTATAACTTCTTGTGCATCATTATCATAAATAGAGTAATTGCTACTAACCTCATCATGTTCGTCATCGGAGTGGTGAGAAGCCATCAAAGCCATATTTGCACGTTCTTCATTTTCCGATTCCGACGATGAACTTATCTCATTGTTTAGATTCGACTTTCAAGGCAATTCCTTTAGACTTCTTTTCTTGATTCTCATGTTTTTCTAATCTTCCAAGTTCCATTTCATGTTCTTGGAGTTTTCCTAACAAGGATGCGGATGTCATCGTTGAGAGACTCTTTTTCTCGGAAATAGCCGTCACTTTTGGTTGCCATTCTCTTGTTAATGATCTTAGGACTTTAAGATTGAGATCATCATTTGTAAATGTTTTTCCAAGAGCAATCAAATGATTTGTAAGATGAACAAATCTCTTTTGCATTTCTACAATGGATTCTCCGGGCTGCATTCGAAACAATTCATACTCTTGGCTTAGGGTGTTTAGCCTTGATCTCTTCACTTCGGTGGTTCCTTCATGTGTTTCTACCAAGGTGTCCCAAATTTCCTTTGCCGATTTACATTGAGATATGCGAAAGAACTCATCCATACTAAGATCGCTTTGGAGTATGTTGATTGCCTTCTTCTCATTTAGAATCCTTTTCTTATCATCTTCATCATAAGTATTTTTCAATTTCGCGGTTCCAATGCCATTGATAACATTCATCGGATTATGTGGACCGTCTTCAATTGCTTCCCATATACCTTCTCCTTGGGCTTCAAGATGTGCCTTCATTCTAATCTTCCAAAAGTCAAAATATTCTCCGGAGAAGAGTGGGGGCTTGTTGCTACTTCCACCGTCTTCGAAAATCGGATGTGTGTTTGCGGAAGCCATGCTAGATCACTAGGAACAAGTTACCTATAACTTGCTCTGATGCCAATTGTAGTTTTAAGAGTGCACCTAAGAGGGGGGGGGGTGAATTAGGTTGTTAACAAATTCTTCGATTTTTACCGGTTTTGGTTTATTTTTCTGCTTAAAGTTAGATGCTGAAAAATAAAGTGCTGAAAGTAGAGAGGACACGACGATGTATAGTGGTTCCCCTCACAATCCGAGAGTACTCCACTCCTCCTTCGACTCGAAAGAGAATTTTACTATATTTTGGACTTGTACAAGACACTCCTAGTCTTAAGCCACTAAACCACCAAGAACAATCCTCTTGGATTTTTCCTAAGTTCAAGTAGAGAACAATCCTCTCTAAATGAACACACTTGTTTCCAACTAACCCTTGAAACACAAGTAATACAACTCCACAACTTTGTCTTAACAATCCTAAAACAAAGTGTGACTTTAGAAATAATTTAGAATTTTTGAAGTGTATGAAAATGATTTCTATGTTGTATATCAATCAATTGATTGATCTTCTCCTTGTAGACAATCTCAATATAGTACACAAGTGTTCAATGCAAATGATATGTATTCTTAGCAATGTATGAAATTTTTGTGCAAAGAATACTTTAGTGACAATTTGTGAACACTTGAGAAAATTTGAAAATATATGTGAGAAATTGTTTATAAAAAGTATTTGCAAAAAGGAGGTAAAAAGTGAAATCTGAAAAATGTTGAATTTATATTGCTACACACACCTTTCTAAAGGAGTATAATGAGTGAAAGAATGCCATGGATCATCACAATGCATCAAAAAATTCTGGATGAAGAAATGCAATTTTTTGCCAAATTTTATCAGTGGTAACCGGTTACTTACCCTGGGGTAACCGGTTACTTATTCCCAACGTTAAATTTTTTTTGAAAAACAACAGTGGTAACCGGTTACTTACCCTGGGGTAACCGGTTACTGAAGCTGAAAAATGAAAAAAAAAATTTCTTGGCAAAATGTTTAATGCAATGACACAAAATTATGATGGATGAACCAAGACACTATTAGATGAATATTTTGAACACTTGTATATCATATTAGAGAAAGTTTAAGATATACCATTTATGTTGCTTGATCATTTGAAATAAAATGCTCCATTTGAAATTATTTTTAGTCTTCACTTTAATATTCACTCCAAGTCTTCAACTCAATCCTTTTTTGATCTTTGCTCATGAGAGTTGTTGAGAGATGTTGTCTTCATCAAAATTACCAAGAAGCTATGCCTTCACACCATTAACTAAAATCCACTTTAATAAAGGCTTTGTTTTGTCGTGAGGTTAATCCCTAATCATGGATTAAGTTGAGAAGCCTTCCTCAGCTAAAATGTTCTCATCTATTATCCTTCTATTAGGATGGTGTAATGAGTCCATTAAATCCTTGTTTATGGCTTAAACTCATTACTTAACACTAAACCAAAACTCCCAAAACATCTAAATAATTACAAGTAGGTTAATGATCTTAATCCTCCATCATGGTGATTAAGTGTGAGGTGCTTACTTCATACTTAAGGTATTCTCATTACCCCTAATCAGAGGGAGGATGTGATGAGTTTATTAACCCTTGGTTTAGGCTTAAGCTCATTTTCTTATGACAAATATCAAAAAGCAATAAAAGATTGAAAACCCAAAAACAAACAATAATCGTCTCCTCCGGGATTCTTTTCTCATCTCATTCACTCACAAACGAGAACTTGCTTCTTCCGTCTAATGCAAGACAGTTTGCACCTGAGCTAGACAGGTCATACACTTGAGCATAGACAAGTAAGCAGTTCACAAGTCAATTTATCTTTCAGTCTCTTTGAGTCGAACTACGGTGTTCTGACTTCCTCATTGCACGAGAGGATACGTAGGCATAACTTAACAGTTATCGAACAAAAAGTCTCTGTATATCCCCCCTCTTCCAGCATTGTTTTTAAGCCTCTTCATCTTGAGCATTTCACTCTTGTTCTCACACTGACACTTCTCTTATACACTTCACATTTCTTTTACACTAACACTTGCATTTCTTTCCAGCTTTGATACACAGATTACACTGACACTACCCCTTTTAAGCACAAATCTTTCAAGCGTGGATCCCGTCGAGTACGATGGACAATCTGGGTGCTAATACCTTCCCAGGTTGTAACCAACCCCCTTTCTCAGTTTCTCTGGTTCGCGACCGTCTTATCCATCTTTTCTTAGGTCTATGCAGCATTACCTTTCCTTCGGGATAAAAATGCCTAGTTGGCGAATCTAATCGTTCCTTCTATTTCGCCGATCGTTCGTGTCTGCACCCCTTCTGACCAGGTGTCATTTGGTGGGAGCGACAGATTTCAACCAAAGGTGTTCGAATATGTGCAACACTGGTGATTAAGGTGGATAGTTTGCCTTCCTCAATAGCATTAATCCTAGGCTCGTTGTGACTAGGCATTGGATTCCTTGTGACATTCGGAGGAGGTGCAAAGTTGAGAGCTTTTGAGTCCACCAGGTCTTGGACTTTCATCTATAAGGCCCTGCATTTTTCAGTATTATGCCCAGGTGCGTTTGAGTGGAATGCACACCTGGCATTGGCATCATAGTTCTTTGGCATATTGGAAGGATCTGGAGGTGCCAATGTCCTTAACTTGACTAGGTTGAGCTTCAGGAGTTGTGGCAAGAGTGCAGCATATGGCATTGGGATTGGGTCAATCACCCTGTTTGCTTGTGATGGTCTTTGCTGGAAAGGACGCTGTTGTTGGTTGTTATTGCTATTGTTGTAGGTTCTCTGCTGCGGATACTGAACTTGTTGTTGATACTGTGGTTGTTGTTGTTGAGGATATGCTGATTGTTGAGGAATCGGAGCTGGAATGGTAACTGCTGCTATTGACCGGTGTACATACTGAGGCCTGCCCCTGCTTGCATGGATGGAATTTGTCTCACCGGCTCTTCGGGGTCCCACAAAAGGCTTTCTGGGATTGTTAGATGAACTTGCACCACTGTCGGAAATTTTGCCCATCTTTAAGAGGCTTTCAATCCTCTCACCAGCTATGACTACATCAGCAAAACTGGTAGAGGAGAAGGCAGCCAATCTATCAATATAGGTCCCTTGAAAAGTATTCATGAACATGTCAGCCATTTCTCTTTCTGACATGGGTGGTTGGACAGCAGTAGCAAGCTGTCTCCACCTTTGGGCATATTCCCTGAAGCTTTCTCGGGAGGATTGAGACATTCCCATTAGGAGGGTCCTATTGGGAGCCATGTCCAGGTTGTATTGATATTGCCGGATGAAGGCTTCAGCTAAGTCCTTCCAGCATCTAATGGTAGCTCTGGTCAAGTGTGAATACCACTCTCTTGAAGCCCCAGTGAGACTATCTTCAAAGTAGAACATCCACAATTTTTCATCCATAGTATACGCTTTGAGTCTTCCCAGGAAAGACTGCAGATGAGTGCGAGGACAGAAGGTACCATTGTATTTTTCAAAGCATGGGGGTTTGAATTTGTGGGGAATTCTCACCCCATCCACTAGTCCCATATCCATCACATTGAAGCCCAAGGAATTCTGAGACTCCAAAGATCTCAACTTCTCAGCAATTTCATCCAATCTCCTGTCATAAACTTCATCTCCAGCTCCCATAACAGTAAACTGCTCTTCTTGGGGATCCTCTTGCAAGATTCTCCCTCCAGCAGTATTACCTTGTACATTCCTCGGGATGTTATCTTCTGGATCCAGATGAGGTCCAAATACTGGTGGGTCAATACGAGGCTGGCCCCGCTCATTGTTACTAGTTCCTCCTGTTCCAAGATGAGGTTCCTCGGGAGTTTGTCTTTCCACCAGTTCCCTTAACCTTTCTTGACTCTGGGCCAAGCCAGTCATCACAGCCATGAATTGAGTCATCTGATTTCTCATCTCCACTCTCTCATTAGCCATCTGATTTCTGACCTCTGTCAGATCCTGCTGTACTTGTTCCATTTGAATACCGGGAAGGTTGTTACGAGTCGGGTATCGGTGCGCGCGGTTGACAGGGAACACTCGGCGACGAGCAATGTTTCCTGAGATCACAACAAAGTTAGAAACAATAATAATAACAAAACCTACAAAACAAAACAAAAGTTAGTATGCAATGCAGTATGCTTATTTGTTTTCCAAGGTATCCGGTTTGGTTCTTGGCTTTGACCTTTCCAGACCTCGAGGAAGATGCTTGATGTTGTTGAGAGAAAAGCCAAATGGAAACAAACTAAAATATATTACAAATAGGGGAATAATACATAGTTTGTTTTTACAACACATGCCCATGGAGGGCCAAAATACAATAAAAGGAAAAGTACATCAAATGGAAACAAACAACAAACAAAGAATCAGACATCTAGTCCAAACTCATCCTCTTTGACCTCCTTCAGAAGTGCCTCAGTTACTGGACCAACTGGGTGCTCTGTAATGGTCCTAATGAGGAGGTTCCTTGTGGCAATGGAAGTGGTCAGCTTTTTATGCCTGTCCTGGTCCTTTGATCTTTTCAATCCTGCTATGAGCTTTAACTGTGAAATCTCCTTCTGGGCTGCCAACAAAGCTTCTTGTTGCTTCTTCTCATTGGCCTCTAGCTGTTTAATCTTGTCTTGAGTCTTCTGGTCTTCTCGTGTACGGGCCTCAGTGATTCTGACCCACCTATCCTGACTCTCTTGCAGATAGAGCTCAGTCCTAGCCTTCTGAATCTTGGCTTCTTTACAGGCATTCTTCAATATTTGTTCCCCAGCTCTTGCTTTCCTGATGTAGTCTTCTGTCTTCTCAATTTTGGCAAGATGTTCCACCCTAAGCTTCTCCAATCTCTCAATATCCAGACGACCATCACTTCTTTCCCAAAGAGTCTTCTTCAAAGCTTTAGATAAACTCTCATTTCTTTCCTTTAGCTTCTCAAATTCTTCTAGGCTAACAGTTGCTGCAGGTTGTACTGTAGATGGTCCAGGTATGTCCTCCAAGGTGAAAGGCATTCCAGTAATCTGGGCTCTGGTACGGGACCAGTCATAGTACTGAGCTGAAGCAACATTACTACACCTTCGAAGAATAGCCATCCCTTTTGTCTGGATGTTGTCCCAAGCCCAGGATGCTTGCCTGACAGCAGCCGAATTAGGTTTCACTTCACAATACAAGGTCTCAGCTAAATCTTGTCCTCTGGGAGGGTGAACCAAAGCATAGCCCAGTTGTCTCTTAAACAACAAAGGGTTGTAGTTGATGCAACCCTTCACTCCTATCAGAGGAACATTTGGGTATTGTCCACAGCTGGTGACATTGTCCTTGCCTTTGGTGCTTTGGGTGCACCATCTGATATCATCTGAAGTCAAGGCAATGAACCTCTTGGCCCAATTCTTCTGTTGGTGGGGGTTCAAGAAAGCATATGACTTAGGCAAGTGTCTGAGCAGCCAAGTGTAGAACAAAGGGGCACAACATCTTACCAACTTCCCCCTTTGTTTCTCATTCCTCTGATGGATGGAATAATAAAAATCTCCCAGTAGTGTAGGTACTGGGTTCTTCAGAAGAAACAGATGGATGGCATTCTTGCTGACAAATTTGGGCTCATCTGCAAACAGTATAGCCCCATATATGCTGAGGGCTAACAGTGCACAGACTGCCCTCCACTCTCCCAATGAAGCCTTCAGGATGGCCTGAGAAATCAAGAAGTCCAAATGCAAATCAGGGATCCCAGCTTTTGTTGTCATACTTTGCTCAATCAAGGCAGACTCTAGGTACAATGCCTTTGCTACTTCTTCATTTCTGGGAGCTGGCATCTCTGGGTTGAAAGGGACTCCACCCCTGATAGGTACTCCAATCAATGAAGAAAACTCTTCCAGTAGAGGCCCTAACTGAAAGTCTGGGAATGTGAAGCATCTCAAAGGAGGGTCATAAAACTGCAAGCATGTGTGGATCATGCTCCTCTGAGAAGGGTCAAGGTCCATAACCATATCCAAGATACCTCCATAGTGTTCTCTAAACAGTGGGATGTGATCTGGTGTGATGAGTGACTGGACCTTCCTGATACCAGTCAACACATGCTCAAAGAAATGGTAGGATATGTTGCTCTTCCTGGGAGTAGTCATAAGTGCTTGCTGAAGAAATTGAAGATAAGTGCTGATGAAGATCACAGACTGATGTTGGAAGTGAGCCACTGATAGGCTGATGCTGGTGATGATGAAGATATCTGAAACAGATAACTGATGAAGATAGCTGAAGCAGAGATCTATGCAAAAGAAGGGGTCAAAACCAAACCAGATATGATGTGGATACCCTGAAAAGCAAATAAACAAATGTTAAATGATGCAATGATGATATATGCAAATGATATGCAAGGGTTTGTGATCAAGCTGGATCTGATTATCTGTCTTGATATAGGCCCATGTATGTTCAAAAGTCCAGATGAAGGCTTAGAAATCCAGTAACCAGGGTGGGGGACTCAAATAATGAGTCACAATCCAGGGTTAATCACAAGAACTGTCTAAAATGAGGTACTCTTAAACAAAAATAGTAACAGGGTATGATGTGGCTAAAGGTACCTGCAAACATGTAAACAGCCCAACCCCCTCACAGGTAGTGTTCTAAAACAAGGATCCTCAGACTTGGATCAGTTATGAGAAGTGTAAACACTTCTAACCCGGAGGTACAGTGTTTACAATAACCATAAAAGGTCCTCCTCTAATTCACCTCAGTTTCTGAAGGTCATAATAAAGGTCATCCAGACTTAGCAGGCTTCCCAGATAGCCCTAGCACTACAGGAAATCTGTAGCACAGAGTTCTCAAGAAGAAACCCACATATGAACCGTGTTTCATATTCCCGCACCAGACCGAAATGGAATGGGAAAGAATATGAACCACTCTAGCCTAGGTGTCTCTCAGGTCCCAGGTATAGGACCTTAAACTCTCAATGGAACCCCACCCACCAAAACAGCAAACCAGATCCAGCACAGATAATGACAGTATGAAATATGTAAAGCTGTAAAGAAAGCAATAAATAAAACTATACATAAAGCAATAAATAAAGCAAAGTAAAAGAGCACACATAGCACATAACACCCCAGTGAACAAAAATCAAACAAGCGCTAGGAGGAACCCACAAAAAGAACCAGAAGCCCTGGTTACAATATAAGGTGTCCCCAGCAGAGTCGCCAAGCTGTCGCTCCCACCAAATGACACAGGGCCAAGAGGGGGTACAGACGTGAATGGTCGGCGAAAGGGAAAGAATGAAAAGAGTCTCCAACTATGCATTTTTATCCCTGAAGGAAAGGTAATGCTGCATAAACCTAAGAAGATATGGATAAGACGATCGCGAACCAGAGAAACTGAGAAAGGGTGTTGGTTACAACCTGGGAAGGTATTAGCACCCAGATTGTCCGCCGTACTTGACGGGATCCACGCTTGAAAGTTTGTGTTTAAAGGGGTGGTGTCAGTGCTATTCTGTGTGCAAAAGCTGGAAAAGAATGCAAGTGTCAGTGCTGGAAAGAAGTGTGAAGTGAATAAAAGAAGTGTCAGTGCAAGGAAGGAGTATGAAGCTCAAGACCATGAGGCTTAGAGAATGAAGCTGGAAGGAGGGGAATATACAGAGACTTTTGTTTGATAACTGTTAAGTTATGCCTACGTATCCTCTCGTGCAATGAGGAAGTCAGAACGCCGTAGTTCGACTCAAAGAGACTGAAAGGTGAATTGACTTGTGAACTGCTTACTTGTCTATGCTCAAGTGTATGACCTGTCTGGCTCAGGTGCTAACCGTCTTGCATTAGACAGAAGAAGGGAGTTCTCGTTTATGAGTGAATGAGGTGAGAAAAGAATCCCAGAGGAGACGATTATTGTTTGTTTTTGGTATTTTTCAGTCTTTATTGCTTTTTGAATTTGTCATAAGAAAACGAGCTTAAGTCTAAACCAAGGGTTAGTAAACTCATCACATCTTCCCTCTGATTAGGGGTAATGAGAATACCTTAAGTATGAAGTAAACACCCCAAACTTAATCACCATGATGTAGGATTAAGATCATTAACCTACTTGTAATTATTTAGATGTTTTTTGGAGTTTCTGTTTAGTGTTAAGTAATGAGTTTAAGCCATAATCAAGGATTTAATGGACCCATTACACCATCCTAATAGAAGGATAATAGATGAGAACATTTAAGCTGAGGAAGGCTCCTCAACTTAATCCATGATTAGGGATTAACCTCATGACAAAACAAACCTTTATTAAAGTGGATTTTAGTTAATGATGAGATTAAGAAGTGGATTTTATGGTTTGTAAGACAACTTGATGGGGACTTGTCCATTAACACTAGGGTTAGTCCTTCTTAACCAATTAAGGAAGAATTAGAACCCTAATGCAAGGCCCAAGTTACAAGCTTGATGTCTTAGTGATTATTAAGTGAATTGATTATAGGATTTAAACACATTAAGGGTTTAACACTTGGGATTAAAGTTATACACTCCATCCTAATAGAAGGATACAGGCATAACCTTAATCACAAAGCCTTAAAACCTTTAAGGTTTAGTCCTTGATTAAGAGATGAGAAGAGAAGACTCAAAGATGACACAAAGGTAAAACTAATGGGGAGACTAATCAAAACCTAATTGTGATCATGCTTGGGTGTTCCTAGGGTTTATGAGGCTTGCAAGAGATCTTCAAGGAAAATCCACCAAGGAAGAAACATGATGAAGGAAGAGAGGCAGCAAGGAGCAAGACAACTTACTTCACTTAGAAGATAAGTTGCTTGAAGAAAGAAAGTGAGGAGAGAACATGAATGATCAAGATCACTCTAATACAAAAGTAAAATGCAGCAAGGATGCAAAAAGAGAGATGAGAAAATGTTATGAGAAGTGAAGGCAAATTCACTTCCCAACACTTACCACCTGAAAAGTTAGCACAAAGATATGAAATGAAATGAAAATGAGATGAAATACAAAGATGAAAGCCAAAGTAAGAAGCATAAACATGATGTTAATGATGCTAAGAGATAAAGAAAACACATGTCAAGAGTTGTGGATGATCATACAAGGATAAGGATGCAAATGAAGCATGTTTTGAACCATGAAAGTTCATGAAAGTTTATGAAATGGAATGAATGCATAACATGGCAAATGAAAGATGCAGTGATCAAACATGATTCTAATGTGTGCTAAGATGTCTTAGAAGTTATGTGAATGCACAAAAATGTCATGGCAAGTTCATGTATGCAAGCATATGGAAGATGGATGCAAATGAAGGCAAAAATTAGGGTTTATGCACAAGACACAAAGCAAAATTCAAAATCAGAAGAAAATGACAAGATTAAAAAATGAAAATGGGATCAAAGGAACCCTAACCCTACATAAGTTCACTTCCAAAAGGAGGGGACCTATCTCTTAACCTAATGGGGGTTATGATATTTTTAAGTTGGCTAGGGTTTTAGGATACCTCACAATGAAAAATGCAAAACAAATTGAAAATGAGAGATAAATTCATGCCAATTTTATCCTAGAAACTACATGATATGAAGAATGCAATGCAAAACGAACCATCATCAAACTCTTCAAGGTTAGGCAAAATGGATTTTTCTAAGTTAGGGCAAAAATATTGACTTTTAAGAACTTTAATTCCAAAGAAAAATGTCAAAACATGTCAAGAACCAAAAAGAAATTTGTTTGAAGGGTTTGATAATGTTTCTAAATGTATCAAAATGCAATGTGATTTTTTTGGTGATTTTTAGAAACTTAAATGCTATTTTAATTAATTAATTCTCATTAACTAATTAAAATAAACATTAAAATATTTTTAAAATACGAAAATTATGCAAAAAATAAAATAAAAATTATTTTCAGAAAGAGAAAAATATTTTAAGGTATGATGCAAAAAATGAGATTTTTTAGAAATGATTTGCTATTTTAAATAAAATGTGCAAGAAAAATGAATAAAAATGAAAATAAAATTGAATTAAATGGAAAGTAATTAGATCCTGAGGTCCAGATTCAAAGTCACAAGGAAATGGTTGACTGGCGCGCGTTTTAAAGGTTGGGATTTGTCCTGAGTTAATTAACTTAATTAATTAATTTAATGACGAATTAGGGTTTAATCAAGCCATTTGGAGCGTTCATACGCGCGGGTAACTCAAGATCCAAAGGCCTCAATTCAAACTTGGCTTAATTACAGGATTAGGGCATAACCATTTTCAGGCGACCAGAACAGTGTTCCGGTCGTCTTCTCCGACGAGCCCAAACCCTAACTTCTCTCTCAGGCCACCAATCTCCAAATTTCTCGCACAAAAATGATCCTCTAACAATCCTAAACCTAAATCCCCAACCAAAACTCATTTGTTTTGCATCATAAACACGAATCGAACCAAAACGTAAAAACTGGCAAAAGTTTCAGAGCTTGCATACATGGTGGTTTCTCGACCATTTTCAAAAATAATCATATCCCCATGATTAGGGGAGCATACAAAACCATAAAAGAACTTAAAAGCAAGCTTCTGGAAAAAAAGTTCACAAGTTGTACCTAAGATGGAACCTCCTGATGTTGGGCTTTCTGGATCCCTCTTTGATGCAAATCCTCTCCTATGAAACTCCTGATGATGGAATGAAACTTAGAACAAGCTTATGTGGCCTGGTTTTAATGTTTTGGTTCTGGTGTAGCAGATTTGGAAGGTTATGTATGTGGTGCTTTAGGCTGTTTCAGTGCTTGGTTCTTAATCCATGGGTGATGTGTGACTTATTGGTGAAGAAAAGTTTGAGGTTTGATGGCTGTGGGCAGAGTTTCGAAGAGGTGAAGGGATTTGCAATTTTTCTCAATCCTGGCTTATGGGAGGCTGCTGGCTTGTGTGTGTGTGTGTGTCTTTCAAGTCCTTGAGGTCCACATATGAGGTTCTGATTGGGCAGAGGGTTGGTAGTGGCACAATTTGATTGGTATGGGCAAAATGCAAGAAAGTCATGACTTTGTGTACTTGAGGTATGGCTCGGGTCAGAGGGAGATTAAGGGCATGGCGGGGCTCATCATGGATCAAGGAAGGCCCTTAGATTGCTTTTGTGCAGCTGTAATGGCTAGGGCAAGTGGTAGCATGGCTCTTGCAACTTTTCCCTCCTTGGAAGTATTTGTGAATCAAGGCAAAGGAACCTCTAAACTCTTGGGCAAATTGCAGCCAAATGGGCCATATGAAGTTGTCACGATGTCTTGAGCTCACTTAGCAACTAATTCAAACATTAAAAGTTCCTTTTGCAAAAATTCCAATTTTGAAGATCCATGAAAAATGCCTTATGTGACTTGTAATTCAAGGCGTAGAAATGAGAAATCCTTTGGGCCATTCTGAATTATGGACCATGAATGATGTTTGTGTGATCGTTAGAAGTTAATTAGAGGTCACATTTGGCTTTGGCAAGTGTTTTTGCAAGTTTCCTCTTTGGCACAAAAGTGAAAATTAAGTGATTTTCCCAACTTTGCAAGGCCATAACTTTAGTTCTAAAATGAATTAGGTCAAGTTATTGTACTTTTTGAAAATGGGAGGATCCAATCTACAACTTTCATGACCAAGAGTTTTTCATTTGAAGCATTTTTGAATCAAAAAGAGGAGGTTGAAAAACTTTCCCAAAATGGCAAGTTTGCATTATAAGTCACTTTCCCAAAATGGCAACTTTGCAAATGGCTTGAAATTCTTCAATTTTGGTGAAATTCTAGCTTCTTCTAAGATCAAATAAATATCATACACATTCAAGATGATGGAGAAGACCCTTTGGTTGGGTGACTGGGGGCCTCAGATGCCCTGATTTTGCACTGACTTGCTCAAAAAGTCATCTATTGACCAGATGCCTTCCCCATTGAATTTCTTCATGAAAATTGGTATGCATGATCCTTATAACATATAGAGACCATTAGAAACAAGAATGAAATTTTTTTTTGGAGTTATGGCCTCTGAAACCAAAACCCTAATTTTAGGTCATCTGTGCAATTAAGCTCGGCTATGCTTCCATACTTTCCTCAGTTCTTGTGATTTTTGACTTTCTTGATCTTGGGAGGACATAATATGATGCTTGAACATACATGGGCCTTTTTGAAATTATTGAAGTCCTTTGGAGTGGCTCAGATAGCTCAGGGACTGCTCAAATCACAAACCCTAGATGCAGATAGATGACTTTGAATCAATGCAATGAAGCAAAAATGCAATATGAGATGGTATGATTGAGCTTATGCAAATGAAAAGAACCACAAGCCATGGTGAAATGAGTGAGGGCAAATTTGGGGTGTTTACAACTCCAAAGGTCTTCAATCATCTCAAGAGGGTCCATGTATGTTCAATCATCATATTATATCTTCCCAAGATCAAGGAAGCCTAAGAAAATCACAAGAACTGAGGAAGCATGGAAGCAGGGCCAAGCTTAATTGCACAAATGACCTAAAATTAGGGTTTTGGTTTCAGAGGCCATAATTCCAAATATTTTGGTCATTCTTGTTTCTATTGGTATCTATATGATATGAGGATCATGCATACCAATTTTCATGAAGAAATTCAATGGGGAAGGCATCTGATCAATAAATGACTTCTTGAACAAGTCAGTGCAAAATCAGGGCATCTGAGGGCCCCAATCACCCAACCAAAGGGTCTTCTCCATCATTTTGGGTGTATATGATCTTTATTTGATCTTAGAAGAAGTTAAAAGTTCACAAAATTGAAGAATTTCAAGCCATTTGCAAAGTTGCCATTTTGGGAAAGTGACTTGTAATGCAAACTTGCCATTTTGGGAAAGTTTTTCAACCTCCACTTTTTGATTCAAAAATGCTTCAAATGAAAAATTCTTGGTCATGAAAGTTGTAGATTGGATCATTCCCTTTTAAAAAAGTACAAAAACTTGATCTAATTCATCATAGAACTCAAGCTATGGCCTTGCAAAGTTGGGAAAAATCACAAAATTTCACTTATGTACCAAAGAGGGAAACTTGCAAAAACTCATGTCAAACCAATTTGTGACCTCAAAGTGACTTCTAACCATTACAAAAACATCATACATGACCTATAATTCAGAATTGCCCAAAGAAATCTCAAGTTTCATGCCTTGATCATCAAGTATTTCAAAAGGGGCCAAAACTTTCACAATTTGCAAAACCACCCACAAACTTCATCACACTTGCTATCTTGCCCCAATCTGAATTCCATGAACCTCCCTAAAGCCAGCTGCGCAGGACACCCCCTTGTCCTTGGCCTGCCATGAGCCCATACCTCCAAGTACAACTTTCTTGACTTTTTGCAAAATGAGCCATACCAATCACACTGCTCCACAACAACTCTCTGCCCAATCAGAACATGTTATGTGGACCTCAGGCAAGCCATTTCATACAACAACACAACCTGAATCCTCCCATAACTCAACATTCACCAAAACCTCCCCTTATGCATTTTTCTTCGAAACTGATCCCTCAATCCGTAAACATCAAAACAAATTCCACAGAATAACTCACCATCGCCTTCTGATCATTTCCCAACCATCACTTTGCCATGAAACCCCCCATATCAAAAACACGATTTCTCCCCCCCTTTGAACTGAACTGAATCAATCTCATAAACCAGCCATAAGAAATTCCATCCAAGCATTGCAAACTCTTCAGGAGGTTCATTAAAGGCATCTTGGGCCAAAGAAGCAGCCAAAAAGCTCCAGGGTTGAAAGCTTCACCTCAGGTAGCTATGCGAATTCATTTTTCTAGAAGCTTCATTTTGAGTTCTTAAATGGTTGAGTGTGATCCCCTGAGCATGATGAACTTTGAATTATTGAAAATAGTTGAGAATTGAGGGTGTATGACTTGTCTGAAATTTCTTCCATTTTTATACTTTGCTTCGAATCTTGCTGGTGAGTGAAAATAAATGAGGTTTGAGGTCAGGGATGGGTTTAGGATGGAGAGAGGAAGCAATCTGGAGCTTTAGAGCTCTAGAAATGACCTAGGGAGCGTTTTAGAAAATTCTCAGGTGATGGGTGGCCGAAGAAGATGACCGAAGGTCATTTCCGGCCACCTGAAAGTCATTAATGCTTAATTAGGGTTTAGGGTTGAGTTTGAATCTGGAGCGTAGGATGAAGCTTCCCGCGTGTGAACCAATGGCCTGGATGATCTCATTAAACCCTAATCTCATAATTAATATTAGTCAATTAGGTTTAATTTTTAAAAAATGCCAGATTGAACCATAACCTTTGGATTGCGTGCGCAGTCAATCTCAAACCCCCAGCTTTGAATCTGGATCATTGGATCAGATTACTTTTCCTTTTATTTTGTTTTATTTCATTTTCTTTCCTTTTTATTTGTACATTTTATATAAAATAGCAAAAAGACTTCAAAAATTCTGAAATTTTTTATTAAAGCTTTTATTAATTTTCAGAACCCAAAAACATTTTTATTTTTATTTTTCGCATTAAAAAATATTTTTAAATCATTTAAATGATTATTTTTAATTAGTTAATGGAGATTAATTAATTAAAAATACATTTAGGTATTTAAAAATCCCAAAAAATTCAGAGAGCATTTTAAAACATTTACAAACTCACAAGACAAATTTCTTTTTGGTTTTGATCATACTTTGCAAATTTTCATTTGAATTAGAGTTCTTTAATTTGAATATTTTTAATCCTAACTTTAAAAATTCATAACTTTTGATCCAAGTTGAGTTTGTGAATGGTTCTTTTTGCATTGTGTTATGCATCCTTTCAAGCATTTGAAAATATTTTTGTTTCATTTTTATCTTTCATTTTTAATTTGTTTTGCATTTTTCTTTGTGAGGTACCTTAAAACCCTAGCAAACTTAAAAAAATCATAAGTCCTTTAGGGTTTAGCTTCTGACCTTCCCCTTTGGGTAGTGAACTTGTATAGGTTTAGGGTACCTTTGATCCCATTTTCAATTTTTTATCTCATGTTTTGCTTCTGATTTTGAATTTTGCATTGCATCCTGTACATAAACCCTAATTTTTGCCTTCATTTGCATTCATTCTTCATATGCTTGCATACATGAACTTGCCATGACATTTTGTGCATCCACATGACATATAAGAAATCTTAGGACATTTTGAAATCATGTTTGATCATTGCATCATCCATTTGCCATGCTTTTGCTTTCATTTGATGTCATATGCATTCATGAACTTTCATGCCTCCTTTCATGCCTCATTTGCATCTTCATTACTTGTATGATCATCCACATCTCATGACATCCATTTGTATCATCTCTTAGCATCATTTACATCATGAATATGCTTCTTACTTTGGGTTTTATCTTTGCATCCACTTCATTTTCATTTCATTTCATTTCCTTTTGCTAACTTTTCAGGTGGTAAGTCATTGAGAAGTGAATTTGCCTTCACTTCTCACAATCTCTTCTCTCCTCTCTTATGCATTCATTGCTGCATTTTACTTGTGAATTAGAGTGAGCTTGCTCATTCATGCTCCCTCTCCTCTTTCTTTCTTCAAGCAACTTATCTTCTTAAGTGAAGTAAGTTGACTTGCTTCTTCTGCTTCTCCTCCTTTCATCCTGCTTCTTCCATGGTGGCTTTTCCCTGAAGATCTTCTTGCAAGCTTCATAAACCCTAGGAACACCCAAACATGATCACAATTAAGGTTTGATTAGTCCCCCATTAGTTTTACCTTTGTGTCTTCTCTTCTCATCTCTTAATCAAGGACTAAACCTTAAAGGTTTTAAGGCTTTGTGATTAAGGTTATGCCTGTATCCTTCTCATAGGATGGAGTGTATAACTTTAATCCTAAGTGTTAAACCCTTAATGTGTTTAAATCCTTTAATCAATTCATCTAATAATCACTAAGACATCAAGCTTGTAACTTGGGCCTTGCATTAGGGTTCTAATTCTTCCTTAAGTGGTTAAGAAGGACTAACCCTAGTGTTAATGGACAAGTCCCCCTCAAGTTGTCTTAGAAACCATAAAATTCACTTCTTAATCCTACCATTAACTAAAATCCATTTAATAAAGGTTTTGTTTTATCATGAGGTTAATCCCTAATCATGCATTAAGTTGAGGAGCCTTTCTCAACTTAAATGTTCTCATCTATCATCCTTCTATTAGGATGGTGTAATGGGTCCATTAAATCCTTGATTATGGCTTAAACTCATTACTTAACACTAAGCAAAAACACCAAAAACATATAAATAAAGGCAAGTAGGTTAATAATCTTAATCCTACATCATGGTGATTAAGTGTGAAGTGCTTACTTCATACTTAAGGTATTCTCATTACCCCTAATCAAAGGGAGGATGTGATGAGTTTACTAAACCTTGGTTTAGGCTTAAGCTCATTTTCTTATAACAAACACAAAAAGCAATAAAAGATTGAAAACTCAAAAACAAACAATAATCGTCTCCTTCAGGATTCTTTTTCATCTCATTCACTCACAAACGAGAACTTGCTTCTTCCGTCTAATGCAAGACAGTTTGCACCTGAGCCAGACAGGTCATACACTTGAGCATAGGCAAGCAAGCAGTTCACAAGTCAATTTATCTTTCAGTCTCTTTGAGTCGAACTACGGTGTTCTGACTTCCTCATTGCACGATAGGATACGTAGGCATAACTTAACTGTTATCGAACAAAAGTCTCTGTATATTCCCCCTCTTCCAGCATTATTCTTTAAGCCTCATAATCTTGAGCTTCATACTCTCTTCTTGCACTAACACTCCTTTATTTCACTTCACACTTCTTTTACATTGACACTTGCATTCTTTTCCAGGTTTTGTACACAAAATAGCACTGACACTACCCCTTTAAAACACAAATCTTTTGAGCGTGGATCCCGTCGAGTACGGCGGACAATCTGGGTGCTAATACCTTCCCAGGTTCTAACCAACCCCCTTTCTCAGTTTCTCTAGTTCGCGACCTTCTTATCCATATCTTTCTAGGTTTATGCAGCATTACCTTTCCTTCGGGATAAAAATTCCTAGTTGGCGACTCTTTTCAGTTCACCCTTGTGTTCTCTTCTTTCGCCGACCGTTCGCGTCTGTACCCCTCTTGATCGGGTGTCATTTGGCGGGAGCGACAGCTTGGTGACTCTGCTGGGGACCCTTATACTGCAACCAGGGCTTCTGGTTCTTTTTGTGGGTTCCTCCTAGCGCTTGTTTGATTTGTGTTTACTGGGGTGATATGTGCTATGTGTGTTTATTTATTTTTTCTTTATTTATTGCTTTATGTACAACTTTATTTATTTGCTTTCCTTACAGTTTTTGCATACTTCATACTGTCATTGCTGGATATGGTTTTCTGTTTTGGTGGGTAGGGTTCCATTGAGAGTTTAAGGTCCTATACCTGGGACCTGAGTGACACCTAGGCTAGAGTGGTTCATGTTCTTTCCCATTCCATTTCGGTCTGGTGCGGGAATATGAAACATGGTTCAGATGTGGGTTTCTTCTTGAGAACTCTGTGCTACAGATTTTCTGTAGTGCTAGGGCTATCTGGGAAGCCTGCTAAGTCTGGATGACCTTTATTATGACCTTCAGAAGCTGAGGTGAATTAGAGGAGGATCTTTTATGGTTATTGTAAACACTTTACCTCCGGGTTAGAAGTGTTTACACTTCTCATAACTGATCCAAGTCTGAGGATCCTTGTTCTAGAACACTACCTGTGAAGGGGTTGGGCTATTTACAAGTTTGCAGGAACCCTTGGCCACATCATACCCTGTTACTGTTTTGTTTAAGAGTACCTCACTTTGGACAGTTCTTGTGATTAACCCTGGACATGTGACTCTTTATTTGAGTCCTCCACCCTGGTTACTGGATTTCTGAACCTCCATCTGGACTTTTGAACATACATGGGCCTTATATCAAGACAGATAATCAGATCCAGCTTGATCACAAACCCTTGCATAGCATTTGCATATATCATCATTGCATCATTTAACATTTGTTTATTTTCTTTTTAGGGTATCCATTTCATTGTATCTTGGTTTAGTTTTGACCCCTTCTTCTGCTTAGACCTCTGCTTCAGTTGTCTTCATCAGTTACCTGCTTCAGGTATCTCCTCACCAGCATCAACCTGTCAGGAATTTATTTCCAGCCTTAGTCTGTGATCTGCATCAGCCTTTATCTTCAGTTTCTTCATCACACTCATGGCTACTCCCAGGAAGAGCAACATATCCTACCACTTCTTTGAGCCTGTGTTGACTGGTATCAGACAGGTCCAGTCACTTATCACACCTGACCATATCCCACTGTTTAGAGAGCATTATGGAGGTATCTTGGACATGGTTATGGACCTTGACCCTTCTCAGAGGAGCATGATCCACACATGCTTGCAGTTTTATGACCCTCCTTTGAGATGTTTCACCTTTCCAGACTTTCAGTTAGGGCCTCTGCTGGAAGAGTTTTCTTTATTGATTGGAGTACCTATCAGAGGTGGAATCCCTTTCAACCTAGAGATGACTGCTCCCAGAAATGAAGAGATAGCAAGGGCACTGTACTTGGAGCATGCCCTTATTGAGCAAAACATGACAACAAAAGTTGGGATCCCTGGTCTACATTTGGATTTCTTGATTTCTCAGGCCATCCTGAAAGCTTCATTGGGAGAATGGAAGGCAGTCTGTGCATTATTAGCTCTCAGCATATATGGGGCTATACTGTTTGCAAATGGGCCTAAATTTGTCAGCAAGAATGCCATCCATCTGTTTCTTCTGAAGAACCCAGTACCCACATTGCTAGGAGATTTTTACTACTCCATTCATCAGAGGAATGAGAAACAAAGGGGGAAGTTTGTAAGATGTTGTGCTCCTTTGTTTTATTCTTGGCTGCTCAGACACCTGCCTAAATCAGATGCTTTCTTAAACCCTCACCAGCAGAGGAATTGGGCCAAGAGGTTCATTGCCTTGACTTCAGATGATATCAGATAGTGCACCCAGAGCACCAAAGGCAAGGACATTATCACCAGCTGTGGACAATACCCAAATGTGCCTCTGATAGGAGTGAAGGGTTGCATCAACTACAATCCTTTACTGTTTAAGAGACAACTGGGTTATGCCTTGGTTCACCCTCCTAGAGGACAGGATTTAGCTGAGACCCTATATTGTGAAGTGCAACCTAATTCAGCTGTTGTCAGACAAGCATCCTGGGCTTGGGACAACATCCAGACAAAAGGGGTTGCTATTCTTGGAAGATGTAACAATGTTGCTTCAGCTTAGTACTCAGACTGGTCCCGTACTAGAGCTCAGATTACCAGAATGCCTTTCACCTTGGAAGACATACCTGGGCCATCCACAGTACAGCCTGCAGCAACAGTTAGACTGGAGGAATTTGAAAAGTTGAAAGAAAGGAATGAGCAGCTATCCCAAGCCTTGAAGAAGACTCTTTGGGAAAGAAGTGATGGTCGTCTGGACATTGAGAGATTGGAAAAGCTCAAGGTTGAGCATTTTGCCAAAATTGAAAAGACAGAAGACTACATAAGGAAAACAAGGGTCGGGGAACAGATATTGAAGAATGCCTGCAAGGAGGCCAAGATTCAGAAAGCTAGGGCTGAGCACTATCTGCAAGAGAGTCAGGCTAGGAGGGTCAGGATTACCGAAGCCCGTACACAAGAAGACCAGAAGACTCAAGCCAAGATTGAACAACTAGAGGCCAATGAGAAGAAACAGCAGGAAGCTCTGTTGGCTGCACAAAAAGAGATATCAGAGTTAAAGCTCAGAGCAGGATTGAAGAGATCAAAAGACCAGGACATGCATAAGAAGCTGACTACTGCCATTGCTACCAGGAACCTCCTCATTAGGACCATTACAGAGCACCCAGCTGGTCCGGTGACTGAGGCACTCCTGAAGGAGGTCAGAGAAGATGCGTTTGGACTGGATGTCTGATTCTTTGCTTGTTGTTTGTTTCCATTTGATGTACTTTTCCTTTTGTTGTATTTTGACCCTTCATGGGCATGTATTATAAAACAAACTCCTGAGGAGCCTCATCTTGGAACAGGAGGAACTAGCAAAAATGAACGGGGCCAGCCTCGTATTGACCCACCGGAGTATGGACCTCATCTAAATCCAGGAGTTAACATCCCGAGGAATGGTCAGGGTAATACTGCTGGGGGCCAAATCCTACAGGAGGATCCCCAGGGAGAACAATTTACTGTTATAGGGGCAGGAGATGAGGTATATGACAGAAGATTGGACGAGATTGCTGAAAAGCTAAGATCTTTGGAATCTCATAATTCTTTGGGCTTCAATGTGATGGATATGGGACTAGTGGATGGGGTGAGAATTCTCCATAAATTCAAACCCCCATGCTTCGAAAAGTACAATGGTACCTCCTGTCCTCGCACTCATCTGCAGTCTTTCTTGGGAAGGCTCAAAGCTTATACCATGGATGAAAAGTTATGGATGTTCTACTTTGAGGACAGTCTGACTGGAGCTTCAAGAGAATGGTATTCGCATTTGTCCAGGGCCACCATAAGATGTTGGAAGGATTTTGCCGAGGCTTTCATCCGTCAATATCAGTACAACCTGGACATGGCTCCCAATAGGACTCTTCTAATGGGCATGTCTCAGTCTTCTAGAGAGAGCTTCCGGGATTATGCTCAAAGGTGGAGACAGCTTACTGCTGCTGTCCAACCACCCATGTCATAAAGGGAAATGGCTGACATGTTCATGATCACATTGCAAGGGACTTATATTGATAGACTGGCTGCTTTCTCCTCTACCAGTTTTGCTGATGTGGTCATAGCTGGTGAGAGGATTGAAAGTCTCTTGAAGATGGGAAAAATCTCCGACAGTGGTGCAAGTTCCTCCAGCAATCCCAGAAAACCTTTTGCGGGACCCCGAAGGCCAGGTGAAACAAATTCCATTCATACGAGCAGGGGCAGGCCTCAATATGCTCACCGGTCAGTAGCAGCTGTTACCATCCCAGCTCTAATTCCACAACAATCATTATATCCTCAACAACAACAACCACAATATCAACAACAAGCTCATTATCCGCAACAAAGGTCGTATAACAACAACAATAGCAACCAACAGCAGCGTCCCTTCCAACAGAGGTCATCACAAGAAAACAGGGTAATTGACCCAATCCCAATGCCGTATGCTGCACTCTTGCCACAACTCCTAAAGCTCAACCTAGTTGAGTTAAGGACGTTGGCCCCTCCAGATCCTCTCAATATGCCAAAGAACTATGATGCAAATGCCAGGTGTGCATTCCACTCAAACGCACCGGGGCATAATACTGAAAAGTGCAGGGCCCTACAGATGAAAGTCCAGGATCTGGTGGACTCAAAAGCTCTCAATTTTTCACCTCCTCCGAACGTCACAAGAAATCCAATGCCTAGTCACAACGGGCCTAGGATTAATGCTATTGAGGAGGGCAAACCATCCAAATTAATTAACACTGTTGCGCAAATCCGAACACCCTTGGTTGAAATCAAGGCTCAGCTGTTAGAATGCCAAGTGTTCCCCGGATGTGAGGTCGGCTGTGGATATTGAAACATTGTCGTTAATGGATGCGAGAGACTGAGAAACGGCATAGATGGCCTCATTAGAGATGGAATTCTTCAGATTACAACAACAATGACTACAGCTCCAACAATTCCTTCATCAATAATCACAAATACTCCTACAGTGTCAGCAACCATTGTTCCAACAAATTCTGCTACAACTCCAACAAATATTCAATCAATCACTTCAACGGATACCAGTTCAGTCACAATTCCTTCTACAACGACAACACCCATTACTCCATTAGTTCCTGCGACAACTTCAACACCCATCCAATCAACTTCGACTACAACACCAGCACAAGTTAATGAAAGCATCTCAACGGTTAAGATATACTACGATCCTGCAAATGTTCCTTCCAACAACTCACAACAAAATGCTACTCTTGTCAGAGCTCTAGTTACCATATATTATGATCCACACACCATTGTGGTCCCCTCTGCAGCTGCTATCAGTCCGGTCACTATCACAGTGCCTGGGCCGGTTCCTTATGAAAGCAATAATGCCATCCCTTGGCATTATGGCTCAGATCTATACTGCGAGGGGCATAAAATCACTTTAGAATCATCAACTTCTTCACCAAAGATAGACAATGTGGGGGGAGGCGGAGGCTTCACTAGAAGCGGACGTCTCTTTGCCTCGCAAATACCAAGACCCATTGCTGAAGAAGAAGCTGCTGCTAAGGCAAAAGGGTAGAGCGTGGTGCAAGAAGAACTGGTTGCTAAAGAAACTTTGAAGACTCCTTTTGATCAAGAGGTTGATGAATTCATGCGGATAATCAAAAAGAGTGATTATAAGGTGGTGGACCAACTTCGCCAAACACCTTCCAAAATCTCCATACTATCATTGCTAATGTGCTCCGAGGCTCATCGGAACGCACTATTAAAAGTCCTGCACGCAGCTTATGTGCCGGAGGAGATTACTGTCAATCAGTTGGAGGATGTGGTTGGAAATGTCAACGCTAGTCATGGACTAGGATTTACCAACGCTGATCTGACAACGAAAGTTCACAATCACAACAAGGCTTTGCACAATACCTTGGAGTTTAAGGGTGCAGTTCTTTCTCATGTATTGGTGGACATAGGGTCATCACTCAATGTCCTACCCAAGAAAGCCCTTGTGAAGCTGGAGTATGATGGATTAGCACTACGCCCAAGCAACTTGGTAGTGAGAGCCTTTGACGGTTCTAAAAGATCAGTTCTGGGAGAGATAGAGTTGCCAATAATGATTGGCCCACAGGTTTTCAAAACGACCTTCTTTGTGATGGATATACAGCCTGCCTACACCTGTCTATTAGGTAGACCATGGATACACGCCGCTGGCACCGTGACGTCAACCCTTCACCAGAAGTTAAAATTCGAGTGGGAGGGCCAAGTCATTACCATTTGTGGGGAAGAGGATATCTTCGTTAGCCAGCTGGCTACTTTCAAATACATTGAAATGGATGGGGAGATCCATGAGACCATGAGTCAAGGGTTTGAAGCCCTTAATATTAATGAAGCATCTGCTGTGTCTGGGACTTCCATCACATCATATCAACAAGCCCGGAAGGTTGTTGAGGAAGGTACCGCTCAAGGCTGGGGCAAGCTGCTGCCATTTGAAAAGAAAGAAGACCGATTCGGGTTGGGTTACAGACCAACTCGACAAGATCAACCAGAGGCTGCAACGGAGCCCAAGTTTGTCAACGGGGGGATGCTCACCCCGGATGATGTGAATAGTTTGGAAGATGAGTCAGAAGACGAGCGCAACCTGGAAAGCTGGATACGTCCAAGGATCCCGGGGAACCATGTCTCAAACTGGTCTTCCCAGGAAATTATAAGAGTTACTCCTGCAGAGTAATTATTATTTCCTGTCTTTAAAGCATGCATCAAGTCCTGCATCTTGCCCAAGATGTCAGGGCTCATTTTGTAATCGGGCCATCTTGTATTTTGTGCAAATGATCAATTAATGAATATCAGGACATCTTTTGCAAATGAGTCTTTTCTTTTCCGTTCACTGTTTTTCATTTTTCATTTTTTGTACAAAAATAAAATGGCAATGTTTTTCAAAATAATAACTTCATTTTCACTTTTTATAAAGCAAGATAAAACTGATCACTAAAATGAACAAATCTAAACCCTTGCAGCGAGTGCCCTCCAGACTACACCGACAACAACACCGCTATGACTTTGTTTGACTTTGACAATCCGATTAATCAAGCTGATGAAGGAGTTGAAGAAGATTATAAGCTACCTGAAGAATTAGCCAGGTTGTTGAGACAAGAGGAGAAGGTTATCACTCCTCATTAGGAGGAAGTTGAGACGG
This sequence comes from Lathyrus aphaca, assembly GCA_963966055.1. Classification (NCBI taxonomy): domain Eukaryota; kingdom Viridiplantae; phylum Streptophyta; class Magnoliopsida; order Fabales; family Fabaceae; genus Lathyrus; species Lathyrus aphaca. Next base: position 430,997,551 of record OZ014524.1, on the reverse strand, counting down.
TTAATCTTGGTACAGAAGAAGACTTGAAAGAAGTTAAGATCGGGGCGTGTCTGCAAGATTCAGTAAAAGAGCAACTTATTGACATGCTTCGGGAGTATGTGGATGTTTTTGCTTGGTCTTATCAGGATATGCTAGGGTTGGACACCGACATTGTTATGCACAAGCTGCCTCTGAAAGAAGAATGTCCGCCAGTAAAACAGAAGATGCGCCGTACTCGCCCAGATATGGCCATGAAGATAAAAGAAGAGGTACAAAAACAGTGGGACGCCGGTTTCCTTGCTGTAACTAGCTATCCGCTGTGGGTTGCTAACATCGTACATGTGCCTAAGAAGGATGGCAAGGTGAGGATGTGTGTGGATTACCGAGACCTGAACAGAGCCAGCCCGAAAGATGACTTCCCATTACCTCACATTGATGTATTGGTCGACAATACGGCTCAGTTCTCGGTATTCTCCTTCATGGATGGGTTTTCAGAATATAATCAAATCAAAATGTCACCTGAAGACATGGAGAAGACAACTTTCATCACACCCTGGGGCACATTCTGCTATAAGGTAATGCCATTTGGACTGAAGAATGCTGGTGCCACTTATCAACGGGCTATGGTAACATTATTCCAAGACATGATCCACAAAGAAATTGAATGTTATGTGGATGACATGATTGCCAAGTCCCTCACAGAAGAAGACCACCTGGTGAATCTGTTGAAGTTATTCAAGCGTCTGAGGAAGTACCAATTGAAGCTAAACCCCAACAAATGCACATTCGGGGTGCGATCCGGTAAGCTGCTGGGATTTATTGTAAATGAGAAAGGGATTGAAGTTGACCCTGACAAAGTCAAAGCCATTCAAGAAATGCCTGCACCAAAGACTGAGAAAGAAGTTCGAGGGTTCCTAGGTAGATTGAACTACATTTCAAGGTTCATATCTCATCTTACAGCAACCTGTGAACCCTTATTCAAGTTGTTAAGAAAAGAACAAACGATCAGGTGGAATGAAGACTGCCAAAGGGCTTTTGACAAAATCAAGGAATACTTACAAGAGCCTCTGATCCTTATGCCTCCAGTTGAAGGAAGACCTCTAATAATGTACTTGACAGTATTAGAAGAGTCAATGGGGTGTGTGCTAGGCCAGCATGACGAGTCTGGTCGAAAAGAGTATTCAATATACTACCTAAGCAAAAAGTTTACCGACTGTGAACAACGTTATTCACTGCTCGAGAAAACTTGTGTGCTTTAGCGTGGGCTGCTCGCCGACTGAGACAATATATGTTGACCCACACTACCTTATTGATCTCAAAGATGGACCCAGTCAAGTACATATTTGAGAAGCCAGCACTTACCGGACGGGTTGCAAGATGGCAAATGATTCTCACAGAATACGACATTCAATACACATCTCAGAAAGCCATCAAAGGCAGTGTATTGTCTGATTATCTTGCTGAGCAACCCGTTGATGATTACCAGCCTATGCGATTTGACTTCCCTGATGAAGACATCATGTTCATAAAAGCAAAAGATCATGAAAAGCCCATTCACACTGAAGGGCCTGACCCAGAAGAAGAATGGACTATGATGTTTGATTGGGTTGTTAATATGAATGGTCGTGGTGTTGGTGCAATACTTATTACACCTAAGGGAGTTCACGTGCCTTTCTCGGCAAAACTCACCTTTAACTGCACTAACAACGAAGCTGAATACGAAGCTTGTATCATGGGTCTTGAGGAAGCCATTGACCTCAGGATCAAGACTTTAACTGTATTCGGAGATTCAACTCTGGTAATTAATCAAACCAACGGCAAATGGTATACCCACCAGGAGCATCTGATTCCGTACCGGGATTATACAAGGAGGTTGCTTACATTCTTCACAACAGTCAAGCTTGAGTATATCCCTCGAGACGAAAATCAGTTTGCGGATGCTCTGGCTACCATTTCATCCATGATCAAAGTTCAAGCTGCCAACATTGTACCTCGGATTTCGGTGTCCAGGCTTGACAGACCAGCATATGTATTCTCTGTAGACCTTGCTAAAGATGATAAGCCTTGGTTCTATGACATCAAGTGCTTCTTGGAGGATCAAACATACCCACCTGGGGCATCATCCAATGACAAGAAGACATTAAGAAGGCTAGCTGGTAGTTTCTTCCTGAATGCTGATGGTTCTTTGTACAAGAGAAACTTTGATATGGTACTTCTCAGATGTGTTGATAAGACAGAAGCAGACTTGTTGACGCACGAGGTGCACGAAGGATCTTTTGGTACCCATGCTGGAGGACATGCAATGGCTAAAAAATTGTTAAGATCAGGCTATTATTGGATCATAATGGATGCAGACTGTTGTGCTTATGCCAGAAAGTGCCACAAATGCCAGATTTATGCAGATAAAGTGCATGTGCCTCCGAATCCTCTGAATGTGATGTCTTCACCTTGGCCTTTTGCCATGTGGGGAATTGATATGATTGGAAAGATTGAACCGACTGCTTTAAATGGCCACAGATTTATCCTGGTAGCTATTGACTATTTTACCAAGTGGGTTGAAGCAGCTTCATATGCAAATGTCACCAGGCAAGTGGTAACCCGATTCCTGAAGAGGGACATCATCTGTCGATATGGAGTTCCCGAGCGAATCATTACGGATAATGGTTCCAACTTGAACAATAAAATGATGGCAGAACTATGCCGGGAATTCAAGATCCAACACCATAATTCTTCTCCTTACAGGCCAAAGATGAATGGCGCTGTAGAGGCAGCTAACAAGAATATCAAGAAGATTGTGCAGAAGATGGTGGTCACCTACAAAGACTGGCATGAAATGCTACCATTTTCCTTGCATGGGTACCGTACGTCAATCAGAACATCCACTGGGGCAACACCTTATCAGCTTGTGTATGGTATGGAGGCAGTCCTACCTGTTGAAGTTGAATTACCCTCCTTGCGGGTATTGATGGATGTCAAGCTGAATGAAGCAGAATGGGTCCGATCCCGATACGAACAACTGAATCTGATTGAAGAGAAGAGATTAGCTGCAATCTGTCATGGGCAATTATATCAGAAAAGAATGAAGAAAGCCTTCAATCAGAAAGTCAGGCTCCGGGAATACCAAGTGGGAGATCTTGTGCTGAAAAGACTTCTCCCTCCTCATACAGACCACATGGGCATGTGGACTCCAAATTAAGATGGTCCATTCATAGTAAAGAATGTCTTTTCCGGTGGAGCACTGATGCTCAGTACTATGGATGGTGAAGATTTCTTATCCCCTGTGAATTCAGATGCAGTTAAAAAATACTTCGCATAAAATGACCCGCTGGACACAAAAACAGAATGTAAGTCCAGGAAAAAATAGGGCATCCCAGCGAGTCAAAAACAAAATAAAAGACTCGGGCAAAAATAAGGGAAAAAAAATAAAAAAAATACACCCGCTGAGTTGAAAAGCCACAATGGACAGCTCAGGCAAAAATGGGTATCCCGGTGGATTGAAAACCCGAAAGGGCGATCCACGTAAAATAATGGAATAAGCGAACAACTGCATTCTGAATTCGTCTGTATCACTTACAACATGGCAAGCTTCAAAAGGTTCGAGCATTGGTCAGAATCAGCCTTCTTCAAAAGGCAGGATGAGAAGAACGTCAGTGTCATACGGGTCATAGCAAAAGGGAAGCTCACTGAAGCGTCATCAACATTGCCAACACCTTTTTGTTTCTCAATTTTGTAACAGTCTCCTCATTTCAGGGGATCTGTTTCTTTGACTGTATCTTGCCAATTCAGGGCACAAAAATTAATAAAATCAGATTTTCAGTTACACTTTGTCTTGTACATTTTTATTTGTCATTTGCAAAAAATGTCCAATGTCCTTAATATAATGGTTGCATAAATACAAATGTGTCTTTTCTAAATTACATGCTTGCAGGAAATATATTTCTTACTCCCGGGAGTGTCTAAATTCCTATGATGGAATCCAGTAAGGGATACATCGGGGTACTTGTTCGTTTCTTTGTCATAACAGGATTGCAGGTGCTCATCCCCCCCAGCAGAGTTGTCAGAAATCATCATCCTCAGCAGAATCCCTACGGGACTTTAGGAAGATCGTTCAGTGATCATTCCTCCCCAGCCAAGTGTCAGGAAGGGAATCATCTCCCCGCAGAGTTTCAACCTCTATCCAGAAGAGCAATGTCTGAAGGTCTCACAACAAAGTGACGAAAGCTTCCACAGACCCCAGCTGGGCTCTTCATCATTAAGATAGGTCTATCAGTGACCTGTTTGCCCAAGCAGTCATACATCTTATCAGATCTACCAATGATCTTTTCCCCCAACTGGGACATTTCTTTCAAAGCAGATCAACCAGAGATCTTCACCGCGACGGGATCCGAATCCCGGATCGGTATCCTTGCATAATCATAGCATTTGCATCATATTTCCCTCAGAGCGTAGCATTCCGTCTAATATGGAGCATTACGGCAAAAATCAAACATATTGCATAATCATAAGCCATGTTTTGAATCAAGCACCTGTATGTATCAACACTCCATCAGCAACATATATATATATATATATATATATATACAAAGACCCACAGTCACAGCGGAAAGCCAAAGCATCCCCTTTGCACTCACTAATACACGTATACACCTTTTTCTGATACTCGTCCGTGTCGTATCACTCCCTTGCAGATATAAACCACAAACAGATATCTATACACTCTTTGGGCACTCGTCCGTGTCACTATTCCCCAGCATGGTTGCCTAAACACTTATTGTAAACCAAACACTTGTTTATAATACACTTCTTCCGACACCCGTCCGTGTCATCTTATCCCCACAGGTCTTCAGAATATCTCTTACATTTATAAGTTCATGACTTATACACTTCCTCTTATGATACTCTTCTATATCATACTTTCCCCAGCAAGTTGAGCACTCGTCTGTGTCTCACTCATACTTTTTACTCATACAGATACTCGTCCGTATCTTGTATACACCACTTATCTTCCTCAGATTCGACACTCGTCCATGTTCTTTGTTAACCAGTTGGTACTCGTCCGTACCATCGTCTGTGTCTACCCTTTCCCAGAAGAGTCCCCAACAAATCCCAATAAATTATTTCCTTTCTATCTGACATTCGTCTTATGTCATGATACTTCCGGCAGCCGTACCCTGCCAGGTGATCGTCCTTCACCTTTTGATGATCGTCCTTCATCATTCCCAGCGGAGTCTCCATTATTGGAACCCTTTTCTACCCGACATTCATCCTATGTCGTGATATTTTAGCAGTCGTCCCCTGCTAGGTGATCGTCTTTCACCTCTTGATGATCGTCCTTCATCATTTTTATCTGATGGTCGTCCCCCTCGTTGATCTTGTTATCTGACATTCGTCCTATGTCATGATAAACCCCGAGAGCAGTCGTACCCTGCTAGGTGATCGTCCTTCACCTCTTGATGATTGTCCTTCATCATGCTTATCCGATGGTCGTCCCCATCGTCGACTCTTTCTATCTGACATTCGTCCTATGTCATGATACCTTCGGCAACCGTACCCTGCCAGGTGATCGTCCTTCACCTTGGATGATCGTCCCTCATCTTATCCCCAACAGAGCAGCCGTCCCCTGCTAGGTGATCGTCCTTCACCTTTGATGACCATACCTCATCCTTTATTGCATTTATGCTCTGGACCTGATGGTCGTCCCCATCATGGACTTTACCTTTAATCCCCAGAGAACCTTGTTACTGTATTTGATGGTCGTCCCCATCATAATCTTTTCACTTCCCCAGCATGTCGGCCGTCCCCGTCATTACTTCATCCCCAGCAGTCGTCCCCTGCTCGACGATCGCCCTCTGTCGTCCGCACTTTATAATCATACTTTACTTCCTTTTTACAATCTATATCCCTTTTCTTCTTCATCTAGTGAATGCAAATCTTGGACTGTCTTTGGTATTCAACCACAAGTTATCTTGTTTGTCTGTTAAGCCAGGCGCTTACATCCTGCACAGCTAACTCATGTTTAAATAGGGGCAGCTGTAAACACCCCAAATTTTCCCTCACTCATTTCACCATGGCTTGTGATTCTTTTCATTTGCATAAGTTCAATCATATCATCTCATATTACATTTTTGTTTCACTGCATTGGTTCAAAGTCATCTGCATCTAGGGTTTGTGATATGAGCCATCCCTGAGCCATTTGAGCCACTCCAAAGGTCTTCAATCATCTCAAGAGGGTCCATGTATGTTCAATCATCATATTATATCTTCCCAAGATCAAGGAAGCCTAAAAAAATCACAAGAACTAAGGAAGCATGGAAACAGGGCCAAGCTTAACTGCACAGATGACCTAAAATTAGGGTTTTGGTTTCAGAGGCCATAACTCCATATTTTTTGGTCATTCTTTTTTCTATTGGTCTCTATATGATATGAGGATCATGCATACCAATTTTCATGAAGAAATTCCATGGGGAAGGCATCTGATCAATAGATGACTTCTTGAACAAGTCAGTGCAAAATCAGGGCATCTGAGGCCCCCAATCACCCAACCAAAGGGTCTTCTCTATCATTTTGGGTGTATATGATCTTTATTTGATCTTAGAAGAAGTTAGAAGTTCACAAAATTGAAGAATTTCAAGCCATTTGCAAAGTTGCCATTTTGGGAAAGTGACTTGTAATGCAAACTTGCCATTTTGGGAAAGTTTTTCAACCTCCTCTTTTTTATTCAAAAATGCTTCAAATGAATAATTCTTGGTCATGAAAGTTGTAGATTGGATCATTCCCTTTTCAAAAAGTACAAAAACTTGATCTAATTCATCATAGAACTCAAGCTATGGCCTTGCAAAGTTGGGAAAAATCACAAAATTTCACTTATGTACCAAAGAGGGAAACTTGCAAAAACTCATGTCAAACCAATTTGTGACCTCAAAGTGACTTCTAACCATTACACAAACATCATACATGACCTATAATTCAGAATTTCCAAAAGAAATCTCAAGTTTCATGCCTTGATCATCAAGTATTTCAAAAGGGGCCAAAACTTTCACAATTTGCAAAACCACCCACAAACTTCATCCCACTTGCTATCTTGCCCCAATCTGAATTCCATGGACCTCCCTAAGGCCAACTGCGCAGGACACCCCCTTGTCCTTGGCCTTCCATGAGCCCATACCTCCAAGTACAACTTTCTTGACTTTTTGCAAAATGAGCCATACCAATCACACTGCTCCACAACAACTCTCTGCCCAATCAGAACATGTTATGTGGACCTCAGGCAAGCCATTTCATACAACAACACAACCTGAATCCTCCCATAACTCAGCATTCACCAAAACCTCCCCTTATGCATTTTTCTTCGAAACTGATCCCTCAAGCCATAAACATCAAAACAAATTCCACAGAACAACTCACCATCACCTTCTGATCATTTCCCAACCATCACTTTGCCCTGAAACCCCCCATATCAAAAACACGATTTCTCTCCGCCTTTGAACTGAACTGAATCAATCTCATAAACCAGCCATAAGAAATTCCATCCAAGCATTGCAAACTCTTCAGGAGGTTCATTAAAGGCATCTTAGGCCAAAGAAGCAGCCAAAAAGCTCCAGGGTTGAAAGCTTCACCTCAGGTAGCTATGCGAATTCATTTTTCCAGAAGCTTCATTTTAAGCTCTTAAATGGTTGAGTGTGATCCCCTGAGCATGATGAACTTTGAATTATTGAAAATAGTTGAGAGTTGAGGGTGTATGACTTGTTTGAAATTTTTGCCATTTTTATACTTTGCTTCGAATCTTGCTGGTGAGTGAAAATAAATGAGGTTTGAGGTCAGGGATGGGTTTAGGATGGAGAAAGGAATCAATCTGGAGCTTTAGAGCTCCAGAAATGACCTAGGGAGCGTTTTAGAAAATTCTCAGGTGAGGGGAGGCCGGAGAAGATGACCGGAGGTCATTTCCGGCCACCTGAAAGTCATTAATGCTTAATTAGGGTTTAGGGTTAAGTTTGAATCTGGAGCGTATGATGAAGCTTCCCGCGTGTGAACCAATGGCCTGGATGATCTCATTAAACCCTAATCTCATAATTAATATTAATTAATTAGGTTTAATTTTAAAAAAATGCCAGATTGAACCATAACCTTAGGATTGCACGCGCAGTCAATCTCAAACCCCCAGCTTTGAATCTAGATCATTGGATCATATTAGTTTTCCTTTTATTTTGTTTTATTTCATTTTCTTTCCATTTTATTTGTACATTTTATAAAAAATAGCAAAAAGACTTCAAAAATTCTGAAAATTTTTATTAAAGCTTTTATTAATTTTCAGAACCCAAAAACATTTTTATTTTTATTTTTCGCATTAAAAAATATTTTTTAATCATTTAAATGATTATTTTTAATTAGTTAATGAAGATTAATTAATTAAAAATACATTTAGGTATTTAAAAATCCCAAAAAATTCAGAGAGCATTTTAAAACATTTACAAACATTTACAAACTCACAAGACAAATTTCTTTTTGGTTTTGATCATACTTTGACAATTTTCATTTGAATTAGGGTTCTTTAATTTGAATATTTTTAACCCTAACTTCAAAAATTCATAACTTTTGATCCAAGTTGAGTTTGTGAATGGTTCTTTTTGCATTGTGTTATGCTTCCTTTCAAGCATTTGAAAATATTTTTGTTTCATTTTTATCTTTCATTTTTAATTTGTTTTGCATTTTTCTTTGTGAGGTACCTTAAAACCCTAGCAAACTTAGAAATATCATACGTCCTTTAAGGTTTAGCTTCTGACCTTCCCCTTTGGGTAGTGAACTTGTATAGGTTTAGGGTACCTTTGATCCCATTTTCAATTTTTTATCTCATGTTTTGCTTCTGATTTTGAATTTTGCATTGCATCTTGTACATAAACCCTAATTTTTGCCTTCATTTGCATTCATTCTTCATATGCTTGCATACATGAACTTGCCATGACATTTTGTGCATCTACATGACATATAAGACATCTTAGGACATGTTGAAATCATGTTTGATCATTGCATCATCCATTTGCCATGCTTTTGCTTTCATTTGATGTCATATGCATTCATGAACTTTCATGCCTCCTTTCATGTCTCATTTGCATCTTCATTACTTGTATGATCATCCACATCTCATGACATCCATTGGTATCATCTCTTAGCATCATTTACATCATGAATATGCTTCTGACTTTGGGTTTTATCTTTGCATCCACTTCATTTTCATTTCATTTCATTTTGCTAACTTTTCAGGTGGTAAGTCATTGAGAAGTGAATTTGCCTTCACTTCTCACAATCTCTTCTCACCTCTCTTATGCATTCATTGATGCATTTTAATTGTGAATTAGAGTGAGCTTTCTCATTCATGCTCCCTCTCCTCTTTCTTTCTTCAAGCAACTTATCTTCTTAAGTGAAGTAAGTTGACTTGCTTCTTTTGCTTCTCCTCCTTTCATCCTGCTTCTTCCATGGTGGCTTTTCCCTGAAGATCTTCTTGCAAGCTTCATAAACCCTAGGAACACCCAAGCATGATCACAATTAGGGTTTGATTAGTCCCCCATTAGTTTTGCCTTTGTGTCATCTTTGTGTCTTCTCTTCTCATCTCTTAATCAAGGACTAAACCTTAAAGGTTTTAAGGCTTTGTGATTAAGGTTATGCTTGTATCCTTCTCTTAGGATGGAGTGTATAACTTTAATCCTAAGTGTTAAACCCTTAATGTGTTTAAATCCTTTAATCAATTCATCTAATAATCACTAAGACATCAAGCTTGTAACTTGGGCCTTGCATTAGGGTTCTAATTCTTCCTTAAGTGGTTAAGAAGGACTAACCCTAGTGTTAATGGACAAGTCCCCCTCAAGTTGTCTTACAAACCATAAAATTCACTTCTTAATCCTACCATTAACTAAAATCCATTTAATAAAGGTTTTGTTTTGTCATGAGGTTAATCCCTAATCATGGATTAAGTTGAGGAGCCTTTCTCAGCTTAAATGTTCTCATCTATCATCCTTCTATTAGGATGGTGTAATGGGTCCATTAAATCCTTGATTATGGCTTAAACTCATTACTTAACACTAAGCAAAAGCACCAAAAACATCTAAATAAAGGCAAGTAGGTTAATGATCTTAATTCTACATCATGGTGATTAAGTGTGAGGTGCTTACTTCATACTTAAGGTATTCTCATTACCCCTAATCAGAGGGAGGATGTGATGAGTTTACTAACCCTTGGTTTAGGCTTAAGCTCATTTTCTTATAACAAACACAAAAAGAAATAAAAGATTGAAAACTCAAAAACAAACAATAATCGTCTCCTTCGGGATTCTTTTCTCATCTCATTCACTCAACAACGAGAACTTGCTTCTTCCGTATAATGCTAGACAGTTTGCACCTGAGCCAGACAGGTCATACACTTGAGCATAGGCAAGCAAGCAGTTCACAAGTCAATTTATCTTTCAGTCTCTTTGGATCGAACTATGGTGTTCTGACTTCCTCATTGCACGAGAGGATAAGTAGGCATAACTTAACTGTTATCGAACAAAAGTCTCTGTATATTCCCCCTCTTCCAGCATTATTCTTTAAGCCTCATAATCTTGAGCTTCATACTCTCTTCTTGCATTGACACTCCTTTATTTCACTTCACACTTCTTTTACACTGACACTTGCATTCTTTTCCAGCTTTTGTACACAAAATAGCACTGACACTACCCCTTTAAAACACAAATCTTTTGAGCGTGGATCCCGTCGAGTATGGCGGACAATCTGGGTGCTAATACCTTCCCAGGTTGTAACCAACCCCCTTTCTCAGTTTCTCTGGTTCGCGACCGTCTTATCCATATCTTTCTAGGTTTATGCAGCATTACCTTTCCTTCAGGATAAAAATGCCTAGCTGGCGACTCTTTTCAGTTCACCCTTGTGTTCTCTTCTTTCGCCGACCGTTCGCGTCTATATCCCTCTTGACTGGGTGCCATTTGGCGGGAGCGACATGCGGGAATATGAAACACGGTTCAGATGTGGGTTTCTTCTTGAGAACTTTGTGCTACAGATTTCCTGTAGTGCTAGGGCTATCTGGGAAGCCTGCTGTGTCTGGATGACCTTTATTATGACCTTCAGAATCTGGGGTGAATTAGAGGAGGATCTTTTATGGTTATTATAAACACTGTACCTCCGAGTTAGAAGTGTTTACACTTCTCATAACTGATCCAAGTCTGAGGATCCTTGTTCTAGAACATTACCTGTGAGGGGGGTTGGGATATTTGCAGGTTTGCAGAAGCCCTTGGCCACATCATACTCTGTTACTGTATTGTTTAAGAATGCTTCACTTTGGACAGTTCTTGTGATTACCCTGAATTTGTGACTCTTTATTTGAGTCCCCCACCCTGGTTACTGGATTTCTGAGCCTCCATCCGGACCTTTGAACAAACATGGACTGTTACCAAGGCAGATAATCAGATCCAGCTCTTGATCACAAACCCTTGCATATCATTTGCATATATCATCATTGCATCATTTAACATTTGCTTATTTGTTTTTCAGGGTATCCATCATTTCATTTTTGGTTTGGTTTTGACCTCTTCTATTGCTTAGACCTTTGCTTCAGTTATCTTCTTCAACATCTGCTTCAGTTATCTCCTTCAACACCTGCATCAGTATGTCAGAGACTTACCTCTAGCTTCTCAGTTTGTGATCTTCATCAGCATTTGTCTTCAGTTTATTTACCATCAATCATGGATACTTCAAGGAAAAGCAACATATCTTACCACTTCTTTGAGCCCACCTTGACTGGTATCAGGAAGGTCCAGTCCCTTATCACACCTGACCACATACCACTGTTTAGAGAGCACTATGGGGGTATTTTGGACATGGTCATGGATCTTGATGCATCTCAGAGGAGCATGATCCACACATGCTTGCAGTTTTATGACCCTCCACTCAGATGCTTCACCTTTCCAGATTTCCATATGGGACCACTGCTAGAAGAGTTTTCCTTGTTGATTGGAGTTCCTATCAGGAGAGGAATCCCTTTCAACCCAGAGATGACTACTCCCAGAAATGAAGAGATAGCTAGGGAACTGCATTTGGAGCCTGCCCTCATTGAGCAGAACTTGATAACAAAGGCTGGAATTCCAGGCCTACACTTAGACTTCCTGATTTCCCAGGCCACCCTAAAGGCTGCAGTAGGAGAATGGAAGGCAGTTTGTGCACTTTTATCCCTCAGTATATATAGGGTTATATTGTTTGCAGATGAGCCCAAGTTTGTGAGTAAGAATGCCATCCACTTGTTCCTGCTGAGGAACCCAGTGCCTACATTGTTGGGAGACTTCTACTACTCCATCCATCAGAGGAATGAAAAGCAAAGAGGGAAGTTGGTCAGATGTTGTGCTCCTCTGTATTACTCTTGCCTGCTCAGACACTTGCCAAAATCAGATGCCTTCTTGAACCCACATCAACAGAAGAATTGGGCTAAGAGGTTCATTGCCTTGACATCAGATGACATCAGGTGGTGCACCCAGAGCACCAAAGGCAAGGACATTATTACCAGCTGTGGGCAGTACCCTAATGTGCCTCTAATAGGAGTAAAAGGTTGCATCAACTACATTCAGACCAAAGGGACAGCCATCCTTGGAAGGTGCAACAATATTGCTTCAGCCCAGTACTCAGATTGGTCCCGTACTAGAGCTTAGATCACCAGGATGCCTTTCACCTTGGAAGACACACCTAGACCTTCTACAGTACAGCCTGCATCAACTGTTAGCCTGGAGGAATTTGAAAGGCTGAAAGAGAGGAATGATCAGCTATCTGAAGCCCTGAAGAAAACTCTCTGGGAGAGGAATGACAGTCGTCTGGACATAGAGAGATTGGAAAGACTCAAGACTGAGCATCTGACCAAGATTGAAAGGACAGATGACTACCTCAGGAAGGCAAGAGTCGGGGAGTTGGTACTGAAGAATGCCTGCAAAGAGGCCAAGATTTAGAAAGCTAAGGCAGAGCATTATCTGGAGGAAAGCCAGGCTAGGTGGATCAGGATCACCGAAGCCCGTGCACAAGAAGACCAGAGGACTCAGGCCAAGATTGAGCAGCTGGAGGCCAATGAGAAGAAGCAGCAGGAAGCTTTGTTGGCAGCTCAGAAGGAAATATCAGAATTGAAACTCCGGGCGGGGTTGAAGAGATCAAAGGATCAGGACACGCATAAGAAGCTGACTAATGCCATTGCTACCAGGAACCTCCTCATTAGGACTATTACAGAGCACCCAGCTAGTCCGGTGACTGAGGCCCTCCTGAAGGAAGTCAAGGAGGATAACTTTGGATTGGATGTCTGATTCCTTTTGCTTGTATCTCTATTCTTTTGATGTACTTTTTCTTTTGATTGTTGTATTTTTGACCCACCATGGGCATGTATTGTAAATAAACTATGTATTTTCATCATTTGTAATATATCAGTTTGTTTTATTTATTGGTGGGCTTTATCTCTCAACATCATCAAGCATTTCCTCGAGGTCTGGAAAGGTCAAAACCAAAAAAACCAAACCGGATACCCTTGGAAGACAAATAAGCATACTGCATTGCATACTAACATTTTCTCTTTGTTTTGTAGGTTTTTGTTTGTTATTTGTTTCTCACTTTGTTGTCATCTCAGGAAACATTGCTCGTCGAAGAGTGTTCCATGTCAACCGAACACACCGGTACCCAACGCGAAACAACCTTTCGGGCATTCAGATGGACCAGGTACAGCAGGACCTGAATGAAGTAAGGAACCAAATGGCAAACGAAAGGGTTAAGATGAGAAATCAAATGACCCAGTTTATGGCTGTGATGATTGGCTTAGCTCAGAGCCAGGAAAGGCTGGGGGAATTGGTGGAAAGGAAGACTCCTGAAGAACACCACCCTGGTACAGGAGGAACCAGCAATAATGAACGCGGGCAGCCTCGCATCGTCCCACCAGAGTTTAGGCCCCACCTGAACCCATATGTTAATGGTACAAGGAATGTTCAAGATAATACTGATGGGGGCAAAATCCTGCAAGAGGATCCCCAAGAAGAACAGTTCACAGTTATTGGAGCTGGGGATGAGGTGTATGACCGAAGGTTGAATGAGATTGCTGAGAAACTAAGGTCTCTAGAGTCCCAGAATTCCCTAGGCTTTGACGTAATGGACATGGAGCTGGTAGATGGGGTGAGAATTCCTCACAAATTCAAACCCCCGTGCTTTGAAAAATATAATGGTACCTCCTGCCCGCGTACTCATCTGCAGTCTTTCTTGGGGAGACTTAAAGCTTATACCATGGACGAGAAGTTATGGATGTTCTATTTTGAGGACAGCCTGACTGGTGCATCAAGAGAATGGTATTCGCATCTGATCAGGGCCACTATAAGATGTTGGAAAGACTTGGCCGAGGCCTTCATCCGTCAGTACCAGTACAACCTAGACATGGCTCCCAATAGAACCCTTGTAATGGGTATGTCTCAGTCTTCAAGGGAAAGCTTCCGGGATTATGCTCAGAGGTGGAGACAGCTTGCTGCTGCTATCCAGCTACCCATGTTTGAAAGAGAAATGGCTGACATGTTTATGAACACTCTTTAAGGAACATATATTGATAGACTTGTTGCTTTCTCTTCCACCAGTTTTGCTGATGTAGTTATAGCTGGTGAGAGAATTGAGAGTCTTCTGAAGATGGGCAAAATCTCTGACAACGGTGCTAGTTTCTCCAACAATACAAGAAAACCTTTTTCAGGACCCCGAAGGGCGGGTGAAACAAATGCTATTCATGCAAGCAGGGGCAGACCCCAATATTCTCACAGATCAATAGCAACCGTTACTATCCCGGCTCCAATTCCTCAACAACCACTTTTTCCTCAACAACAACAACAACAACATCACTATTAGCAACAACCTCATTTTCCGCAACAAAGATTGTACAACAATAACAACAACAACCAACAGCAGAGCCCCTTTCAATAGAAGCCATCTCAAGCAAATAGGGTGATTGACCCCATTCCTATGCCTTATGCCGCTTTACTGCCACAACTCCTGAAGCTCAACCTGGTTGAGTTAAGGACGTTGGCTCCACCAGATCCTCTCAATCTCCCGAAGAATTATGATGCTAATGCCAGGTGTGCCTTTCATTCCAACGCACCTGGTCACAATACTGAGAAGTGTAGAGCCTTGCAAATGAAGGTTCAAGATCTGGTCGATTCCAAAGCTCTCAACTTCGCACCTCCTCCAAATGTTAACAGAAATCCTATGCCTAATCATGGTGGGCCCAGGATTAATGCCATAGAGGAGGACCAACCATCTACACTGATTGATAATGTTGCACAAATTCAAACGCCGCTGGCAGAAGTCAAAACTCAACTCTTAAGATTCCAGGTATTCCCAGGCTGTGAGGTCTGCTACGAATCGTGCAAGACTGCTATTAATGGTTGTGAGAGGCTAAGGCTTGGCATAGATGGCCTTATCAGAGATGGAATTTTTCAAATTACCACAATGGCTACTACAACATCAACAACTTTTTCTTCAGCAACAATAGATCCTCCTACAACATCAACAACTCTTTCTTCAGCAACAATAGATCCTCCTACAACATCAACAACTCTTTCTTCAGCAATATCAGATCCTCCTACAACTGCAACAACCATCATTCCCACTGATTCATCCACAACTCCGACAATCACTCCATCCATTGTTTCAACAAACCAAAGTTCAGTTACACTTACTTCTACAACATCAACACCCATCTTATCAACGGAATCGTCTACAACACCAACAAACGCTAACGAAGATGTCTCAACGGTCACGATCTATTATGACCCGACAACTGTTCATTCCAACAACAATTTTCAACAACAAACTGCAACACCTACTGTCAGATCTCCAGTCACAATCTATTACGACTAGAATACCATCACAGTTCCTTCCGCTGCAGCAATCAGTCCGATCACCATTACGGTACCTGGACCCGTTCCTTATGAAAGCAGTAATGCCATACCTTGGCACTATGGCTCTAATCTCTACTGCGACGGAAAGAAGATCACTCTAGATTCATCAACCTCTTCACCACAAGTTGACAATGTTGGGGGAGGCGTAGGCTTCACCAGAAGCGGACGCCTTTTTGCCTCACAAATACCAAGACCCAATGCTGAAGCAGAGGCTGCTGCTAAAGCGAGCGGGAAGAATGTGGTGCTTGAAGAGCCAACTGCTAAAGAAACTCCGAAGACGTCTTTTGAACAAGAGGTGGATGAGTTCATGAGAATAATCAAAAAGAGTGATTACAAAGTGGTGGACCAGCTTCATCAGACACCCTCCAAAATCTCTATCTTGTCATTGTTAATGTGTTCCGAAGCCCATAGGAATGCACTTTTGAGGGTCCTGCACGCAGCCTATGTGCCGGAAGAGATCACGGTTAATCAGCTGGAAACAGTGGTTGCAAATGTTAACACCAGTCATGGACTGGGCTTCACAGATGCTAATTTAACGACGGAGGGACGCAATCATAACAAGGCTTTACACATCACCTTAGAGTGCAAAGGTGCTATTCTTTCTCATGTACTGGTAGACATTGGGTCTTCACTCAATGTCCTCCCAAAGAAAGCCTTAGTGAAGCTGGAATATGATGGTTTGGCATTGCGCCCAAGTAACTTGGTGGTGAGAGCGTTTGATGGCTCTAAGAGATCAGTGCTTGGAGAGATTGAATTACCCGTGATGATTGACCCGCAAATCTTTAAAACTACTTTCTTCGTGATGGACATTCAGCCGGCCTACAGCTGTTTGTTGGGTAGACCCTGGATTCACGCCGCTGGCGCAGTTACATCTACCCTTCAGGATATAATCAGATTAAGATGTCACCTGAAGACATGGAGAAGACTACTTTCATCACACCCTGGGCATATTCTGTTATAAGGTGATGCCATTTGGATTGAAGAATGCTGGTGCCACTTATCAACGAGCTATGGTAACATTATTCCACGACATGATCCACAAAGAAATTGAATGCTACGTGGATGACATGATTGCCAAGTCCCTCACTAAAGAGGATCATTTGATAAATCTGCTAAAATTGTTCAAACGCCTGAGGAAGTATCAGTTGAAGCTAAACCCCAACAAATGCACATTCGGGGTACGGTCCGGTAAACTACTGGGATTCATTGTAAGCGAAAAGGAAATTGAAGTTGATCCTGACAAAGTCAAAGCCATTCAAGAAATGCCTGCACCTAGGACTGAAAAGGAAGTTCAGGGGTTTCTAGGTAGATTGAATTACATTTCAAGGTTCATATCTCATCTTACAGCAACCTGTGAGCCCCTATTCAAGTTGTTAAGAAAAGAAAAAACGATCAGGTGGAATGAAGACTGCCAGAAGGCTTTTGACAAAATCAAAGAGTACTTGCAAGAACCTCCAATCCTTATGCCTCCAATGAAGGAAGACCTCTAATAATGTACCTGACAGTATTAAAAGGATCAATGGGGTGTGTGTTGGGCCAGCATGACGAGTCTGGTCGAAAAGAGTATGCAATATACTACCTAAGCAAAAAGTTTACCGACTGTGAACAACGTTATTCACTGCTCGAGAAAACTTGTTGTGCTTTAGCGTGGGCTGCTCGTCGACTAAGGAAATATATGTTGACTCACACTACCTTATTGATCTCAAAGATGGATCCAGTCAAGTACATATTTGAGAAGCCAGCACTTACCGGAAGGGTTGCAAGATGGCAAATGATCTTAACAGAATATGACATTCAGTACACATCTCAAAAGGCCATCAAAGGCAGTGTATTGTCTGACTATCTAGCTGAGCAACCCATTGATGATTACCAGCCAATGAGATTTGACTTCCCTGATGAAGACATCATGTTCCTGAAAGAAAACGATCATGAAGAGCCTGTTCACACTGAAGGGCCTAACCCAGAAGAAGAATGGACTATGATGTTTGATGGGGCTGTTAATATGAATGGTCGTGGAGTTGGTGCAGTGCTCATTACACCTAAAGGAGTTCACATGCCTTTCTCGGCAAAGCTCACCTTTGCATGCACTAACAACGAAGCTTAATATAAAGCATGTATCATGGGTCTCGAGGAAGCCATTGACCTCAGGATCAAGACTTTAACTGTATTCGGAGATTTAGCTTTGGTAATCAATCAGACCAATGGGAAGTGGTACACTCACCAAGAGCATCTGATCCCATACCGTGACTATACAAGGAAATTATTGACTTTCTTCATAACAGTCAAACTTGAGTACATCCCTCGAGACGAAAATCAGTTCGCAGATGCTTTGGATACCATTTCCTCCATGATCAAGGTTCAAGCTGCCAACTTCGTGCCTCGGATTTCGGTATCCAGACTTGACCGACCGACATATGTATTCTCCGTGGACATTGCTAAAGATGATAATCCTTGGTTCCATGACATCAAATGCTTCTTAGAGGATCAAACATACCCACCTGGGGCATCATCCAATGATAAGAAGACATTAAGAAGGCTGGCTGGTAGTTTCTTACTGAATACTGATGGTTCGTTATATAAGAGAAACTTTGACATGGTTCTGCTCAGATGTGTTGACAAGAGAGAAGCAGACTTGCTGATGCACGAGGTGCATGAAGGATCTTTTGGTACCCATGCTGGAGGACATGCAATGGCTAAAACGTTGTTACGATCAGGCTACTACTGGATCACAATGGATGCAAACTGTTGTGCCTATGCCATGAAGTGCCACAAATGTCAGATCTACGCAGACAAAGTGCATGTGCCTCCGAATCCTTTGAATGTAATATCTTCACCTTGGCCCTTTGCCATGTGGGGCATTGACATGATTGGAAAGATTGAACCGACTGCTTCAAATGGTCACAGATTCATCCTGGTAGCCATTGATTATTTCACCAAATGGGTTGAAGCAACTTCGTATGCCAACGTCACCAGACAAGTGGTAGCCAGATTCCTGAAAAGAGACATCATCTGTCTGTATGGAGTGCCCGAGCGAATCATTACTGATAATGGTTCCAATTTGAACAATAAAATGATGGAAGAACTGTGTCGGGACTTCAAAATCCAACACCACAACTCTTCTCCTTACAGGCCAAAGATGAATGGCGTTGTTGAGGCAGCTAACAAGAATATCAAGAATATTGTGCAAAAAATGGTGGTTACCTACAAAGACTGGCATGAGATGCTACCATTTGCCTTGCATGGGTATCGAACCTCAATCAGAACATCCACTGGGGCAACACCGTATCAGCTTGTGTATGGTATGGAGGCAGTCCTACCTGTTGAAGTTGAATTACCCTCCTTACGGGTACTGATGGATGTCAAGTTGAATGAAGCAGAATGGGTCTGATCTCGGTACAATCAATTGAATCTGATCGAAGAGAAGAGATTAGCTGCAATCTGTCATGGGCAGCTATATCAGAAAAGAATGAAGAAAGCCTTCGATCAGAAAGTCAGGCTTCGAGAATACCAAGTGGGAGATCTTGTGCTGAAAAGACTCCTTCCTCCTCATACAGACCACAGGGGCAAATGGACTCCGAATTACGATGGCCCGTTCATAGTAAAGAATGTTTTCTCTGGTGGAACACTGATGCTCACTACTATGGATGACAAAGATTTCTTATCCCCTGTGAATTCGGATACAGTTAAAAAATACTTCGCATAAAAAGACCCACTGGACATAAAAACAGAATGTAAAGTCCAGGCAAAAAATAGGGCATCCTGGCGAGTCAAAAACAGAATAAAAGACTCGGGCAAAAATAAGGGAAAATCAAAAAATATGTACACCCACTGAGTTGAAAAGCCGCATTGGACAGCTCAGGCAAAAATGGGTATCCCGGTGGATTGAAAACCCGAAAGGGAGATCCACGCAAAATAAGGGAATAAGCGAACAACTGCATTCTGAATTCGTCTGTATCACTTACAACACGGCAAGCTTTGAAAGATTAAAGCATCGGTCAGAATCAACCTTCTTCAGAAAGCAAGATGAGAAGAACGTCAAGGTCATATGGGTCATAGCAAAGGGAAGCTCACTAAAGCGTCGTCAACATTGCCAACACCTTTATTTTTCTCAATTTGTAACAATCTCCTCATTTCAGGGGATCTGTTTCTTTGACTGTATTTGCCAATCCAGGGCACCCAGATTAATAAAATCAGAGTTTTCAGTCACACTTCGTCTTGTACATTACTGTTTCGTTTGCAAAAATGTCCAATATCCATAATATAATATTTGCATAAAACAAATGTGCCTTTCTAATTACATGCTTACAGGAAATGTATTTACTTCCAGGAATATCTAAATCCTATGATGGAATCCGGTAAGGGATACCTCGGGACACTTGTGCGTTTCTTTGTCCTAACAGGATTGCAGGTATTCAATACGCGACATGGGGCATGCCAAACATACTTCCTCCCCTAACAGTATCTGGAATGTTTTTCCCCCAGCGAAGTTGCCAAGGCATCACTTTCCTAACACATCTTCTTCAAGCAGCATCAGAAAATGCTCATTTCCCCAGCTGAGTTATCAAGTATCCTCATCCTCAGCAGGATCCTCACAGAAATATCTAGGAAGATTGTTTAGTGATCTTTCTTCCCACAACAGAGTGTTAAGGATGAGGGGAACCATCTCCCCACAGAGCTCCAGCCTCTCCCAAGAAGAGCAATGTCTGAAATTCTCACACAACAAAGTGACGAAAGCTTCCATTTCCCCAGCTGGGTTGTCTCCTCACCAGATAGGTCTATTAGTGATCTAGTCCCCATGAATAATTATATATTCTTATCAGATCTACCAATGATCTCATCCCCAGCTGGGATATCACTTCTGAGCGGATCAGCCAGAGATCTTTACAACAGCGGGATCTGAATCCCGAACCGGTTTCTTTTGCATAAACATAGCATAAGCATCATATTTCCCCTAAAGCGTAGCATTCCGTCTAATACGGAGCATTACGGAAAAAATCAAACATATTGTATGATCACAAGTCAGGTTCAAACCAGTCACCTGCAAACACCGCCAACATTCCATCAGCAATGTATATAAAGACTCACAGTCCCCGCAGAGAGCCAAAGCGTCCCCTTCGCACTCTCCAATACAGATACATACTCCTTTTGACACTCGTCTGTGTCACCTTTCCCCAGTAAAGTAGCCAAAACACTTTCTACCCAAAGACATGCTCTTCTCGACACTCGTCTGTGTCACCTCATATTTCCCCACAGAAAGCCAAAGTGTCCCCTTTGCACTCACAAATACAAGTTCATATATACTTTAGACACTCGTCTGTGTCATACCATCCCTTGCATATATAAACCAAACCAATGTTCATACACCCTCTTGACACCCGTTCGTGTCACCTATCCCCAGCATAGTTGCTCAAACACTTGTCTATTATACACTCCTTTCGACACCCGTCCGTGTCATCTTCTCCCCACAGGTTGCCAGAATACACTCATAACTTGTACACTTTATCTCTCGATACTCGTCCGTATCGTAGTCTTAAGGATGCTCGTCCGCATCTTTAATCTATACACAACGTCAAACACTTATACCTTTTATTCTGAAGAGCGTAAGCACTCGTCCGTGTTTACCATTCCCCAACAATTCCCTAGCAAAGCATCTTTTCTATCCGACATTCGTCCTATGTCGTGATATTTTCGGCAGCCGTACCCTACCAGGTGATCGTCCTTCACCTTCGGATGATCGTCCCTCATCCTTTCCCTAGCGGAGTCTCCATTATTGGAACCCTTTTTTATCCGGCATTCGTCCTATGTCGTGATACTTTCGGCAGCCGTACCCTGCTAGGTGATCGTCCTTCACCTTGGATGACCGTCCCTCATCTTTATCGCCAATAGAGTAGCCGTACCCTGCTAGGTGATCACCCTTCACCTTTTGATGATCGTCCTTCATCATTTTATCAGATGGTCGTCCCCATCGTTGATCTTTTTTATCTGACATTCGTCCTATGTCATGATAAACCCTGAAAGCAACCGTACCCTGCTAGGTGATCGTCCTTCACCTCTTGATGATCGTCCTTTATCATGTTTATCTGATGGTCGTCCCCGTCGTCGACTTTTTATATCCGACATTCGTCCTATGTCGCGATAAAGAGCAGTCGTCCCCTGCTAGGTGATCGTCCTTCACCTTTGATGACCGTCCCTCATCAATATTTCTTTTACTCTTTGAACCGATGGCCGTCCTTGTCGTTTGTTTACTTTATTTTCCAAGCTTGGTGGCCGTCCCCATCATTACCTTTGTTTTAATCCCCAGAGAATTTTATTTGATGGTCGTCCCCGTCGTGGTCTCTTTATTTCCCCAGTTTGTCGGTAGTCCCCGCCATTGCTTTATTCCCCAGCAGTCGTCCTCTGCTCGATGGTCGTCCTCCATCGCCCTCACTTTACAATCATACTATACTTTCTTTTAAAATTTATATCCCTTTTCTTATTCTCCCAAGTGAGTGCAAATTTTGGATTGTCTTTGGTATTCAACCACAAGTTATCTTGTTTGTCTGTTAAGCCGTCGCTTACATCCTGCACAACTATCTTATGCTTGAATAGGGGAAGTTGTAAACACCCCAAATTTGCCCTCACTAAGTTCACACCATGGCTTTTGATCTTTCATATTTGCATTAGTTTAAGCATATCATATCATACTGCATTTTTGCTTCACTGCATTGGTTCAAGTTCATCTGCCTCTAGGGTTTGTGATCTGAGCAATCCAAAGTTTCATCTGAGCCACTCCAAAGGCCTCCAATCATTCCAAGAGGGTCCATGTATGTTCAGTCATCATATTACATCCCCCAAAGATCAAGGAAGTCAAAGAATCACAAGAACTGGCAAAGCATGGAAGCAGAGCTAGGGTTTAACTGCACAGATGACCTGAAATTAGGGTTGTTGTTTCAGAGGCCATAACTCCAAATTGTTTGGTCATTCTTGTTTCTATTGGTCTCAATATTTTATAAGGATCATTTTTACAAAGTTTTATGAAGAAATTCATTGTGGAAGTCATATGTTCACTGGGTAACTTCTTGAGCAAGTCAGAGCAAAATCAGGGCATCTGAGGCCCCCCAACATGGAACGAAAGTGGATATTTCATCAAATTGAAGTTATATGATCTTTATTTGATCATTGAAGTGTTTAGAAGTTCACAAAATTGAAAAAAGTGAGCTAAACCAAAAGTTGCCAAAAATGGAAACGACTTGTAATGTAAACTTTCCATTTTAGGAAAGTTTTTCAACCTCCTCTTTCTCAACCAAAAATGCTTCAAATGAAAAATTGTTGGTCATGAAAGTTGTAGATTGGATCATTCCCTTTTCAAAAAGTACAAGAACAAATCCTAATTCATTATAGAACTCAAGTTATGGCTTGTCAAAGTTGGTAAAAATCACATAATTTTCAAGAATGCACCAAAGAGGATTCTTTGCAAAACCACTTGCCAATTCATTTTGTGACTTAAAACATACTTCTAATCATCACACAAACATAACACATTGCATAAAAATAAGAATTTCCCAAAGAATTGCATCATTCCATGCCTTGAACATCAAGAAATAACCAAAGGGCCAAAACTTCACATAATTGCAAAAGGTCACAAAAATTTCCATCCACTTGCTGAATTGCCTCAAGACTGATTCTATGGACATCCTTGATCCATGCTGCGCATGGACCAGCCAATGATCCAGCTACACCATTGCCCATACCTCAAGTACAACACTTTTGACTTTTTGGCAAGAAGCCCATACCAATCACCACAGTCCACCACCCACTCTCTGCCTAATCCAGACCTTACAAGTATGCTCAAAGGATTCATTTTCATAACACACACAAGCTGAAACCTCCAAGAACTCAGCATATGCAAAATCACCCCAACTTGCAAAAACCTTCGAATCTCTCAGCTCACTCACTCAATCTTCAAACTAATTTCACCATTGATCTAAAAATCACTCACTGACCACAAACCAACCATTAAAACAGCCAAAAAGCACCCATAGATAAAACACGATTCTTGGCCAGTTCAGTTGCTACAACACAAACCAGCCACTCTCAAGGCCTTTCAAGTATCAAAGCTTCATCAGAAGGTTAAAGGGAATCATTTTGCACAAAGAAAGTGGCCAGAAAGCTCAAGTTTGAAAAGCTTCATCTCAGGTAGTCATCTCAAATCATTTTTCCAGAACTCCTTTTTTATGTTACAATGTGAAAGAGCATGCTTCACTGATCACTCTGAGCTTTGTATTTTCGAAAATGGTTAAGAAATGAGTTTGTATGAATGTTCTGAAATTTTTGCCATTTTTTATCTTTCCTTCGAATCTTGTTCATGAGCAATTATAAATTTGTTTTAGGGGTGGATTTGAGTTTAGGAGAGTGAGAGGGTTTGATCTGGAGCTTTAGAGCTCCAGAAATAACCTAGGGTGAAAGTTGGGGATTTTCAGGGGAGAGGGCAGCCGGAAAAGACGATCGGAGCTCTTCTCCGGTGACCTGAAAGTCATTAAATTGCTAATTAGGGTTAGGGCAGTGTTTGAACGTGGACCCTTAGATTTCAGCTTCCCGCGTGTGATGGACGCCCAGGATCAATTCATTAACTTTAATTATGGATTAAATATTTAATTAATTAGGATTAAGTGGATTTGAATATGGACCATCATATGTGGCGCGCAGTCAACCATTATTTTCCCAGTTTCAATCCAAGCCCTTGATTGCTCATGCTTTTCATTTATTTAATTTTTATTGCATTTTTCTTATTTATTTTGCATCAATTTCTTAAAAAGCTAGAAAATTCTAAAAAAATATCTTGTTCTGCATTTTCACTTCAAATAATTTTCTCAACCCAAAAATATTTTTATTTTTATTTTTTACATTAAAAAATCATTTTTAAAACATTTAAATGTTTATTTTAATTAATTAATGGAAATTAATAAATTAAAATATCATTTAGGTTTCTAAAAATCCCAAAAAACTTCACATTGCATCTTAAAACATTTAGAAACATTATCATACCATCCACACAAATTCCTTTTTGGTTTTGAACAATCTTTGATAATTTTCTTGAATTTAGGGTTCATAAAATTCCTATTTTTGAACCCTAACTTCAAGAAATTTTTTCTGCCTAACCAAGAATGGTATGACAATGGTTCTTTTTGCATTGATCTTCATTTGACATTTAGTATCTAGCATAATTTTTTCACAAATTGCTTCTGCATTTTTTATTTGATTTGCATTTTTTCCCTTTAGGCGCCTTAAAACCCTAGATAACTTAGAAAAATCATAACTTCCTTAGGGTTAAGAGTTAGGCCTCCCCCTTTGGGGTGTGATATCATATGGGGTTAGGGTTCCTTTAAGTCCATTTTCAATTTTTTATCTTGTAATTTGCTTCTGTTTTTGAGTTTTGCATCTCATGTTGCATGAAAACCCTAATTTCTCATCTTTATTTGCATGTATCTTGCATATGCATTCATTCAAGAACTTGCCATGACATTTCATGAATTCACATGACATATAAGACATCCTAGGACACATTAGAACCATGCTTGATCATTGCTTCATCCATTTGACATGTTATGCATTCATTACATTCCATGAGCATTCATGAACTTTCATGCTTCTTACATGTTTCATTTGCATCCTCATCACTTGTATGATCATCCATTGCACTTGACATACATTTTCATCATCTCTTAGCATCATTTACATCATGAACAGGCTTCTGGTTTTGGTTTTCATCCTTTCACACATCTCATTTTCACTTCATTCTTTCTTTTATGCTAACTTTTCAGGTGGTAAGTGCTTTGAGAAGTGAATTTGCCTTCACTTCTCACATTCTCTTCTCATCTCTCTTATGCATTCATTGCTGCATTTTACTTTTGTTTTAGAGTGAGCTTGCTCATTCATGTTCCTCCTTCAGTTTATTTCTCCAAGTAACTTATCTTCTTAAGTGAAGTAAGTTAGCTTGTTTCTTCTGCTTCTCCTCCTTTCATCTGCTTCTTCCTTGGTGGTTTCTCTTGAAGATCTCTTGCAAGCCTCATAAACCTTAGGAACACCCGAGCATGATGACAATTAGGGTTTATATTAGTACCCCATTAGTTTTACCTTTGTGTCTTCTTTTGAGTCTATCTTCTCATCTCATAATCAGAGACTAAACCTTTAAGGTTTTAAGGCTTTGTGATTAAGATTATGCCTGCATCCTTCTCTTAGGATGGAGTGTGTAACTTTAATCCTAAGTGTTAAACCTTTAATGTGTTTAAATCTCTTAATCAATCCATCTAATAATCACTAAGACAATATGCTTGTAACTTGGGCCTTGCATTAGGGTTCTAATTCTTCCTTAATTGGTTAAGAAGGACTAACCCTAGTGTTAATGGACAAGTCCTCCTCAAGTTGTCTTATAAACCATAAAATCCACTTCTTAATCTCACCCTTAATTAAAATCCACTTTAATAAAGGCTTGTTTTGTCATGAGGTTAATCCCTAATCATGGATTAAGTTGAGGTATCTTCCTCAACTTAAATGTTCTCATCTATTATCCTTCTATTAGGATGGTGTAATGAGTCCATTAAATCCTTGATTATGGCTTAAACTCATTACTTAACACTAAACAAAAACTCCAAAAAACATCTAAATAATCACAAGGAGGCTAATGATCTTAATCCTACATCATGGTAATTAAGTGTGAGGTGCTTACTTCATACTTAAGGTATTCTCATTACCCCTAATTAGAGGGAGGATGTGATGAGTTTACTAACCCTTGGTTTAGGCTTAAGCTCATTATCTTATGACAAATACCAAAAAGAAATTAAAGGTTGAAAACTCAAAAACAAACAATAATCGTCTCCTTCGGGAATCTTTTCTCATCTCATTCACTCACAAACGAGAACTCACTTCTTAGGTCTAATGCAAGACAGTTAGCACCTGAGCCAGACAGGTCATACACTTGAGCATAGACAAGTAAGTAGTTCATCAGTCAATTTATTTTTCAGTCTCTTTGAGTCGAACTAAGGTGTTATGACTTCCTCATTGCACGAGAGGATACGTAGGCATAACTTAACTGTTATCGAACAAAAGTCTCTATCTCTTTCCCCCTCTTCCAGCATTATTCTTTAAGCCTCATTCCTGAGCACCTCACGTCACTTTCTTGCACTGACACTTGTACATTCTTTTCCAGATTTTGCACACAGATAACACTGACACTACCCCTTTAAACACAAATCTTTCAAGCATGGATCCCGCCGAGTACGACGGACAATCTGGGTGCTAATACCTTCCCAGGTTGTAACCAAACCTCTTTCTCAGTTTCTCTGGTTCGCGACCGTCTTGTCCATCTTTTCTAGGTTTATGCAGCATTACCTTTCCTTCGGGATAAAAATGCCTAGCCGGCGACTCTTTTCAGTTCATCTTCATGTTCTCCCTTTCGCCGACCGTTCGCGTCTGTACCCCTTCTGACTCGGTGTCATTTGGTGGGAGCGACAGAAGGCAAATCCACCTCCCACACAAACTTACCATTAACCTGAAAAGTTAGCACAAGATGCATAAGGAGAAAGATGAAATGAAATGATGCATATGCAAGGGTAAAGACCAAGACCAGAAGCATACACATGATGTAAATGATGCTATGATATGATGCAAAGGCATACAAGATGCATGTGTGTGATCATACAAGAGAATGAATGCAAATGAAGCATGTAAGAAGCATGTAAACACATGGATGTTTATGAAATGAAATGGATGCAAAGCATAGAAAATGTATGAATAAATGATCAATCAATGTTCAAGCAATGTCTTAAGATGTCTAAGATGGCATACAAATGCTTAGAATGGCATGGGAAGTTCATATGTTCATGCAATGCAATGTAAGATGCAAGTGAAGATGCAAAATTAGGGTTATATGAAAGGATGAGATGCAAATGACAAAGACAGAAGCAAATGACATCATAAAAAATTTAAAATGCACTCAAAGGAACCCTAAACCTACACTAGGTTACCATCCAAAGGGGGGAGGTCAGAAGCTAAACCTAGGTGGATTTATGAATTTTCTAAGTTTCTAGGGTTCTTTTGGTGATCTTCAATGTAAAATACCAAATAATTTGAAAATGCAAGATAAAAATGGAACAAAAATGTTTTTGGATACTAGAATCCATGCATAGAACAATGCAAAAAGAACCATTCACAAACTCAACTTGGTTTAAAAGTTATGAATTTTTAAAGTTAGGGTTAGAAAATGAACATTTTTAAGAACCCTAATTCATTGAAAAATCTCAAAGTATGATCAAAACCAAAACGAAATTTGTATGGTGATTTTGTAAATGCTTCTAAATGTTTAAGAATGCTCTCTGAATTTTTTTGTGATTTTTAAATACTTAAATGTATTTTTAATTAATTAAAATCAATTAACTAATTAAATAAAACATTTAAATGATTTAAAAATATATTTTTAATGCAAAAAAATAAAAATAAAAATATTTTTGGCTTCTGAAAATTAATAAAAGGTTTGATAAAAAATTTCAGAATTTTTTGGTCATTTTTGCTATTTTAAAATAAATGTGGAAAGAAAATGCAAGAAAATGAATTAAAAATCAAATAAATGGGAAAGTATGATGATCCGGTGGTCCATATTTAAACCCAGGGGGAGAATGTTGACTACGCGCGTGATCTAATGGTCAGGATGCAATCTGGAAAAAATTAATTAATAAACCTAATTAATCTAATTAATTATGAATTAAGATTTAATGGAGCAATCTGAGTCATCCAAATGCGCGCTAAGCAAGGATCCTAAGGCTGACATTCAAACTGGCACTAAACCTTAATTACAAACCCTAATGACTTTCAGGTGACCGGAGCAAGCTCCGGTCATCTTCTCCGGCAAGACCAAAATCCCAACTTCTTCCCTAGTCCAAATTAGGAGCTCTAACTTTCCAGATCCACTCTCCTAATCATTCTAAACAAGAATCAACTCTCAAACCACATTTATATTACATCAAACACAAGATTTGAATCAAAACATAAAAACTGCAAAAGTTTCAGAAGCACGATACAAGCTCAATACTCAACCATTTTCAAAAGTAAAAGGTGCAGTGTGATCAATGAAGCATGTAGAACATTTCTATAACAAAAAATACAAGTTCTGGAAAATTTGTTCTTGATGATACTTGAGCTTGAGCTATCTCTATCTGAGTTATTTGGGCCTCTCCTTGGTGCCAATCAACTCCAATGGACCTCCTAAGGATGCTTTGATGCTTGAAATGAATTTATTTGGGCTGTTTTTGAAGTTTCAGTTCAGAGGGGGGTGAAATCGTGTTTTTGATTCTTGAGGTTTTAGGCCTGTTTAATGGTTGGGAAATGATCTAGAGGATGTATGGAGATGATTGGTGAAGTTTTGATGGCTAGTTTATGAGTTTCGAAGAAATGAAGTTTCTTGAGGATTTTGGCAATCTGAGTGTGTGGGATGATTCAAGCTCCAAGATGTTATGAAATGTGATCCTTATGGCATGTATGTGAAGCTGTGATAGGTCAGAAGAGTTATTGTGGGCTATGCTGATTGGTATGGCTTCATTTGCAAAAAGTCAAGGTTGGTTGTACTTGAGGTATGGGCACATGGCAGGTCTGGATTTGGGCATGGCTGGGCTCAGCAGAGATCAAGGAAAGCTTGTGGATCAGATTTAACATGCTGGCACAAGTGGATGGAAAGATCTATACCATTTTGCAATTTTGGGAAGTCTTGGCCCCTTTGAAATTTCTTGAAGTTCAAGTCATGGAAATTCACAATTCTTGGGCCAATTCTGATCAAAATGAGTCATGTGATGTTGTTATGATGTTTATAAGTCAATTAGAGGTCACTTAGAGGCTTGGCAAGTGGTTTTGCAAAAAATCCTCTTTGGCATGAATGTGAAAATTATAGGATTTTTGCCAACTTTGGAGGATCATAACTTGAGTTCCATAATGAATTAGAACATGTTCTTGTACTTTTTGAAAAGGGAAAGACCTAATCTACAACTTTCATGACCAATAATTTTTCATTTGAAGCATTTTTGGTTGAGAAAGAGGAGGTTGAAGAACTTTCCCAAAATGGAAAGTTTCCATTACAAGTCATTTCCATTTTTGGCAACTTTTGGTTTAGCTCAAATTTCTTCAATTTTGTGAACTTCCAATCACTCCAATGATCAAATAAAGATCATAGAACTTCAATTTGATGAAAATACCCCTTTGGTTCCATTGTTGGGGGCCTCAATGCCCTGATTTTGTCTTAACTTGCTCAAGAAGTTACCCAGTGAACATATGACTTCCACAATGAATTTCTTCATAAAACTTGGTACATATGATCCTTATAACCTCTTAAGAACATTAGAAACAAGAATGGCCCAAAAATTTGGTGTTAAGGCCTCTGAAACCAAAACCCTAATTTTGGTCATCTGTGTAGTGAAAACCCTAGCTCTACTTTCATGCTTTTCCAGTTCTTGTGATTTCTTGACTTCTTTGAACTTTGAGGGATATAATATGATGATAGAACACACATGGACCCTCTTGGAATGCTTTAAGACCCTTGGAGTTGGCTCAGATGGATCCTTGGATTGCTCAGATCATAAACCCTAGATGCAGAAGAACTTGAACTATGCAGTGAAACAAAAATACAATATGAGATGGTATGCTTATGCTAATTCAAACATGAAAGATCACAAGCCATGGTGTGAAATTAGTGAGGGAAAATTTGGGGTGTTTACAAAGGGTTTGTGCTCTCGCACGTCCTTGTTGACACTGGATCATCACTCAATGTCCTGCCAAAGAAAGCCTTAGTCAAACTGGAGTATGATGGTCTAGCCCTTTGTCCAACCAATATAATTGTAAGAGCTTTTTATGGTTCTAAGAGATTGGTTCTCGGAGAGGTGGAGCTACCCGTGGTTATTGGCCCACAAGTTTTCACAACTATCTTCTATGTGATGGACATACAACCTGCCTACAGCTGTTTGTTGGGTCGACCATGGATCCATGCCGCCGGGGCGGTAACATCCACCATTCACCAGAAGTTAAAATATGAGTGGGAAGGTCAGATTATCACTATCTATGGAGAAGAAGATATCTTTGTCAGTCACCTGGCTACGTACAAGTACATAGAAATGGATGGAGAAATCCATGAAACCATGAGCCAAGGTTTTGAAGCTTTGAATGTCAATGAAGCTACAACTAAGGTGTTTGCTGCATCCCAAGAGGAGAAGATGGGTACCTCAATTGCTTCCTACAAGCAGGCTCGGAAGGTTGTGGAAGAAGGGAATGCCCAAGGCTGGGGCAAGCTGCTGAAGGTGTAAATGAAAGAAGATAAATTCAGTTTGGGTTACAGACCATCCCGACAAGTTCAAGAGGAGGCTGCTGGAGGGACGATGTTTATAAGTGGGGGAATGCTGAACCCTAATGCTGTCAACACTTTGGAAGATGAGGCTGAGAGTGACTACAACCTGGAAAACTGGATCCGTCTAAGAATCCCGGGCCGACAAGTCCTCAACTGGTCTTCCCAGGAAATTATAAGGGTTACTGCTGCAGAGTAATTATTATTTCCTGTTTTAAGCATACATCAAAGTCCTGCATCTTGCCTAAGACGTCGGGACTCATTTTGTAATAGGGCCATATGTATTTGTGCAAATTGAATATTAATGAACAATGGACATCTTTTTGCAAACAACCTTTTTTTCGCTCACTGTCTTTTCATTTTTTTTTATTTTTGCACAACAATAAATGGCAATGTTTTTCTAAATAAAAAATTCATTTACTTACTTTTTCTAAAAACAAAATAAAATCAATCACTAAAATGAACCAAATCTCAACCCTTGCAGAAATAGCCCTCCAGATTGCACTGACAACGACACTACTATGACCTTGTATGACTTCGACAATCCGATTAATCAAGCAGATGAGGGGTTGAAGAAGACTACGATTTACCTGAAGAGTTAGCCAGGTTACTAAGACAAGAGGAAAAGGTGATTTCTCCTCATCAGGAGGAGATTGAGACTGTTAATCTTGGTACCGAGGAAGTTGTGAAAGAAGTGAAAATTGGAGCCAGTCTGCAAGCTCTGGTAAAAGAACAACTTATCAGTATGCTGCGAGAATATGTCGATGTCTTCGCTTGGTCCTACCAAGATATGCCAGGTTTGGATACATATATTGTCGTGCACAGGCTGCCATTAGAGGAGGATTTCCCGCCGGTCAAACAGAAATTGCGCCTTACTCGCCCGGACATGGCCATGAAAATCAAAGTGGAAGTACAAAAGCAGTGGGACACCGATTTTCTTGATGTAACTAGTTACCCTCCGTGGGTTGCTAACATTGTACCCGTACCTAATAAGGATGGCAAGGTGTGTGTGTGTGTGTTGATTACCGGGATCTGAATAGAGCAAGCCCAAAAGATGACTTCCCATTACCTCACATTGATGTATTGGTAGACAACAAAACTCAGTTCTCGGTATTTTCCTTCATGGGCGGATTTTCTGGATACAATCAGATCAAGATGTCACCTGAAGACATGGAGAAGACAACCTTCATTACACCATGGGGCATGTTCTGCTACAAAGTAATGCCATTTGGTTTGAAGAACGTCGGTGCAACATATCAACGAGCTATGGTAACATTATTCCACGACATGATCCATAAATAAATTGAGTGCTACGTGGATGACATGATTGCCAAGTCCCTCACAGAAGAAGAGAATTTGGTAAATCTTTTGAAACTTTTCAAGCGTCTGAGGAAATATCAATTAAGATTAAACCCCAACAAGTGCACATTCGGGGTACGTTCTGGTAAGCTGCTGGGGTTTGTTGTGAGCGGAAGAGGAATTGAGGTTGATCTTGATAAAGTTAAAGAAATTCAGGAAATGCCTGCACCTAAGACTAAGAAAGAAGTTCGAGGGTTCTTGGGTATATTGAACTACATTTCAAGGTTCATATCTCACCTCACTGCATCCTACGAGCCCTTGTTCAAGCTGATAAGAAAGGAAGAAACTGTCAGGTGGAACGATAATTGTCAGAAAGCTTTTGACAAGATCAAGGAGTATCTGCAAGAACCTCCAATTCTGATGCCTCCAGTTGAAGGAAGACCTCTAATAATGTACCTGACAGTATTAGATGAACCGATGGGGTGTGTGTTGGGCTAGCATGACGAGTCTGGTCGAAAAGATTATGCAATATACTACCTAAGCAAAAATTTACCGACTGTGAACAACGTTATTCACTGCTCGAGAAAACTTGTTGTGCTTTAGTGTGGGCTACTCGCCAACTAAGATAGTATATGTTGACTCATACTACTTTGTTGATCTCAAAGATAGACCCAGTCAAATACATATGTTGACTAAGACAGTATATGTTGACTCATACTACCTTGTTGATTTTAAGAATATGATATTCAGTACACGTCTCAAAAAGCCATCAAAGGCAGTGTAATGTCTGACTATCTGGCTGGACAACCCATTAATAATTACCAGCCTATGAGATTTGATTTCCCTGATGAAGACATCATGTTCTTAAAATCTAAAGATTGTGAAGAGCCTATTCACACTGAAGGGCCAGATCCAGAAGGAGCATGGACTATGATGTTCGATGGGGCAGTTAATTATAACGGTCGTGGGGTTGGTGCAGTGCTTATTACACCTGAAGGAGTCCATTTGCCTTTCTCAGCAAGGCTCACCTTTGCCTGCACTAACAATGAAGCAGAGTACGAAGCTTGTATCATGGATCTTGAGGAATCCGTTGACCTCAGGATCAAAACCCTGAATGTATTCGGAGATTCGGCTTTGGTGATCAACCAAACTAATGGCAAGTGGTATACTCATCAAGAGCATCTGATTCCCTACTGTGACTATACGAGGAGATTGTTGACTTTCTTTACAACGGTCAAGCTTGAATACATTCATCAAGATGAAAATCAGTTTGCAGACGCCTTGGCTAATATTTCATCTATGATCAAAGTACAAACTGCTAACTATATACCTCGAATTTTAGTGTCCAGACTAAACCGACCGGCATACATCTTATCTGTAGACACTGTCATTGACAACAAACCTTGGTTCCACGACATCAAATGCTTTTTGGAGACTCAGACGTACCCGACTAGGGCATCGTCTAATGATAAGAAGACATTAAGAAGGCTAGCCGACAGTTTCTTCCTCAATACTGATGGCTCCTTATACAAGTGAAATTTCGACATGGTTTTGCTCAGATGTGTAGACAAAAAGGAAGCAGACCTACTGATGCATGAAGTACACGAGGGTTCTTTCAGTACCCATGCCGGAGGACATACGATGGCGAAGAAATTGTTGAGATCAGGTTACTATTGGATCACAATGGATGCAGACTGTTGTGCCTATGCCAGAAAATGCCATAAATGCCAGATCTACGCAGACAAAGTGCATGTGCCTCCAAATCCTTTGAATGTATTATCTTCACCCTGACCCTTCGCCATGTGGGGCATTGATATGATTGGAAAGATCTAACACACTGCTTCAAATGGTCACAGATTCATCCTAGTAGCCATTGATTACTTCACCAAATGGGTCGAAGCAGCTTCGTATGAAAACGTCACCAAGCAAGTGGTAGCCCGATTTTTGAAAAAGGATATCATTTGTCGATATGGAGTTCCCGAGAGAATCATTACTGATAATGGTTCAAACCTTAACAACAAAATGATGACAGAACTATATCGGGATTTCAAGATTCAACATCACAACGTTTCTCCTTACAGGCCAAAGATGAATGGCGTTGTTGAGGTGGCTAACAAGAACATTAAGAAGATTGTGCAAAAGATGGTAGTCACATACAGAGACTGGCACAAAATGTTACCATTCGCCTTACATGGGTACCGGACTTCCATCAGAACCTCTACTCGGGAAATGCCTTATCAGTTTGTGTATGGTATGGAAGTCGTTCTACCTGTTGAAGTTGAATTTCCCTCCTTGCGGGTAATAATGGATGTGAAACAGGACGAAGCAAAATGGGTCCGATCTCGTTATAATCAACTGAGCCTGATTGAAGAAAAGAGATTAGCAGCTATTTGTCATGGTCATTTATATCAGAAACGGATGAAAAGAGCCTTCGATCAAAAGGTGAGACCTCGGGAATATCAAGTGGGAGAGCTTGTGCTGAAAAGACTCATTCCTCCTCATACAGACCACAGGGGCAAGTGGACGCCAAACTATGAAGGTCCCTATTTGATAACTAAAGTCTTCTCAAGAGGAGAACTGATGCTCGCAACCATGGACGGAGAAAGTTTCCCATCTCCTATGAATTCAGATGCAGTTAAAAAATACTTCGCATAAATGACCCGCTGGACATAAAAACAGAATGTAAGTCTAGGCAAAAACAGGGCATCCCGGCGAGTCAAAAACAGAATAAAAGACTCGGGAAAAAAAAGGGAAAATTAAAAAAAATGTGTACACCCACTGAGTTGAAAAGCCACATCGGACAGCTCATGCAAAAATGGGTATCCCGGTGGATTGAAAACCCGAAAGGGCAATCCACGCAAAATCAGGGAACAAGCGAACAACTGCATTCTGAATTCGTCTATATTACACTTACATAACTTGGCAAGTTTCGAAAGCACAAAGCGTCGGTCAGAATCAACTCTCCTCAGAAAGCAAGATAAGAAGAGCGTTTGAGGTCATACATGTCATAGCAAGAGGAAGCTCATTGGAGCGTCGACTCCATCATTCCCGAATATGATACTGTTATTTTTCTCAATTTTACAGAAATCTCCTTATTTCAGGGATTAGCTTCTTCACCTAACTTGCCTATTTAGGGCACACAAATCAATAAAGCCAAATGTTCATTCACACATTGTTTTGTACCGTTTCGTTTTTGTTTGCAAAATGTCCAAAATTCGTAATACAACATTTGCATGGAAGACATATAGGCCATGTTAATAAATGCTTGCAGGAAATATGCGCTCTTAAGCGAATCTAACTCATATGATGGAATCCATTTGAGGATGCCTTAGGACGCTTGTGCTTTTCCTCTGTTTAACAGGTTGTAGGTACTCAAGGCAGATAATCTTTTACAGTATGGGGCATATCAAGCACTGTATTCCTCAACCAAGTCAGTAGTCGCATCCTCAGCAGGACCACTTGACGATAGTAATCTCCATGAAGTTAATCATTTCCCCAGGATACAACCTAGACGAAAGAATCACAACAGATTACTTCCCAGAAGTTCTCTTTTCCCCAAGCAGGACCTCCCGAGCATTGACTGAAATTTTTTCTTCTCCAACGAAGACAATTGCCAACAACTTGGGGCTTTCCTCACCCCCATCTTAATTATCCCCCACATATTTCTCCAGATAGATCTCCCAGTGATCCTATCTCCCTTTAGAGTTCAGATCCCGGATCGGCTCTCTCATTTGCATAATCATAGCATTCGCATCATCCTCCCCAAACAAAGCGTAGAATTCCGTCTAATACGGAGCATTACGTCAAAAATAAAACATACATTTGCATGATCATAAGTCAGGTTCAAGTCTTTCACCTGTGAATACCAAAAATTACTCCTCCAACGGTATACAAATACATCTCCCCTGCAGATAAAGCCATAACACCTTTTGCACTCTCAATACAAATACTTGTTCATACTTGCACATAGTTCTTTTGATACTCGTATGTACCCTACATGTACTACTCCCCAGCAGATCAAACACTCATATGTGTTCCTTGCTTAACCAATTGGTACCCGTCCGTATCATCATTCCTTAAAACACACGTCCGCGTTTGTTTCTATCGATACTCGTCCGTATCGTGGTCCTAAAGATGCTCGTCCTCATCTTTAGTCTACACACACTGTCAAAACACTTATACTGTTTTATTTTAGGGCTTAAACACTCGTCTGTGTTTATCTCTTCCCACAACAAAACTATTTTCTATCCGGAATTTGTCCTATGTCGTGATATTTTAGCAGCCGTCCCCTGCTAGGTGATCGTACTTCACCTTATGATGACCGTCCCTCGTCATTTATCTGATTGTCGTCCCCATCGTTGATCTTTCTATCCGACATTCGTTCTATGTCGTGATATTTTTGGCAGCCGTACCCTGCTAGGTGATCGTCCTTCACCTTATGATGAACGTCTATCATCATTTATCCGATGGCCGTCCCCATCGTTGATCTTTCTATCTGACATTCGTCCTATGTCGTGATATTTTTGGCAGCCGTACCCTGCTAGGTGATCATCCTTCACCTTGTGATGTCCGTCCTTCATCATTATTTCATTTATTCTTTACCCGATGGCCATTCCCGTCATGGATTCGTTATTCTTTAAGCCTGATGGTCGTCCCCGTCAGTGCATTTCTCACCTTTTAACCCCTAGCAGTCGTCCTCTTCTCGATGGTCGTCCTTTATCGCTATCATTTTATATTCACTCTACATCGTTGTGTTTTGTGAATAATAATTTATATCCCCTTTCCTCTTATACCAGAGAGCGCAAATTTTGGACTGTCTTGGTATTCAATCACAAGTTATCTTGTTTGCCTGCTAAGCCTGGCGCTTACATCCTACACATCTAACTCATGCTTGAATAGGGGCAGCTGTAAACACCCCAAATTTGCCCTCTCACATTCTCATGCCTTGACTTATGATCACACATATTGCATATCATATCATTGCATCTCACATTGCATGATTATCCTTTAGCAACTCACTGCATAGCTACATAACTAGGGTTTGTGATCAGGTGAACCCAATAAGTGATTTGAGCAATATTAGAGGCCTTAAAGCATGCCAATAGGGTCCTTGAGTGTTCAATGGTTGTTTTATACCTTGAAGCTCCTACACAGATGACTTGAAAATTAGGGTTTTGGGTATGAGGCCCTTACACCCAAAATATTTGGTCATTCTTGATTCCATTGGTCTTTATATGATATAGGGAGCTTGTGTATGAAGTTTGAGGCAAAAATTCACTGAGGAAGTCATCTGATCAAGCTGTAACTTGTTGTGCAAGAAAAGTCAGGATTATGACATCTGAGGCCTTAACCAAGGGTTCCAAAGGTTCATTTCTATCATTTTGAGATCCTATGACCTTTATTTTGTCTAAGGAGAGGTTGGATGATCACAAGATTGAACAATTTTGAGCCAAGTCAAAAGTTGCCAAAAATGGACATTACTAGAAATGCAAACTTTCCATTTTGGGAAAGATTTTCAACCTCCTCTTTCTTGATAAAAAATGCTTCAAATGAAATTTTGTTAGACATGAAAGTTGTAGATTGGATCTTCCCATTTTCAAAAAGTACAAGAACTTCTCTTGATTCATCCTAGAACTCAAGATATGGCAAGTCAAAGTTGGGAAACATCTTGTAATTTTCAAGTTTAGGCCAAAGAGGGAAATGTGCAAAAGTGAATTTCAAGCCTCTATATGACTTCTAATCCACTCAAATGCATCATGGCATGATCAAACCACATCTCAAAGTCAGATTTGAGCTTTGAACCAAGGGATTTCATGACTTGTTTCTCAAGAAATCACAAAGTTGTAAAATTGCAAAACCTATGCAAACTCATGATCCAAGCCATACAGCTCATAATAATTGATCCTAGGGTTCTCCTTGAAGCCAAATGAAGCAACTCAGACCCTCAAATCAGTTCTGACATGGCCCATACCTCAAGTACACAACATTTGACTTTTTGGCCAATTGAACCATACCAATCCCACAGTGCATAGCAACTCTTCTGACTCATTCCATTTGTTTATGCAAAGCCTAAGGATCATAAAAGAGGGATCACAAGAACTCAAAGCCAACACACACTTAGTTTGCATAAAAATCCCCAAAAACTTCCTCTCTTCGATTCTCCCAATTCAGCCATCAAACGTCACAAATTCCTTCACCAATCAACCACACATCATTCATAGAACAAGAATCAACCATTAAAATGGCCTGAAACATCACATATCCAAACCTCCATTTTTTCCATATCAGAACTGGACCTCTCAAACCAGCCACTTTCAAAGCATTCCAAGCATTCCATTGGCCTCAGGATGTTCAAAGAAGGCCATTTGCATAAGAGGGAGGCTCTGAAAGCTCATATTTGCAGGTCACCAACTCAGGTATACTCAAGAACTTTTTGTCTCAAAGATTTAATTTATTGTCATAGAATGAATATGCATGCTCTAGGGACCACATAGATGTCTTTATAATTGAAAATGATGAAGAAATGATCATGTTATGTGCTTTTGAAATTTTGCCTGTGTTTTTGATTTTTTTCGATTCAGCTTGTTCTTGTGTTATAAATTGTGTATGATGATTGATTTGAGTTCCTTAGAGTGTGGGGATGGATTTTAGGCAGGTTAGAGGTCTTGTAGTGGCCTAGGGAAGAAGTTGTGTGTTGGGACTCACCGAAGAAGAAGACCGGAGCACTGTTCCGGTCATCTGAAAGTAATTAGGGTTTGAGGGTGATTAGGGTTTTCAAATTTAATGTGAGCCATTGGATTCTGATTAGTTTAAGGAATGGAAGGTCCATATAATTCATAAGCCCTAATTTTAATTAATTAAAACAAATTGTAATTAATTTAGTCAGATTTAATGTGAGCCATTGGATTGCGCGCGTTTAGGAGGTTTAAACCTGGACCCTAGGATGAACATACTCCTAGTCAAGCTGACTTGTGCCCTTAGCCCTTGATCTCTCTTTCATGCAATCTGAGCCCTTCATTTTAATTACTTTTAATTTTATTTTCATTTATTTCATTTTGTTTTCTTTTATTTATTAAAAATAGTAAAACACTTTCAAAAATTCTGATTTTTTACACTTTTCACTCTAATTAATTTTTAAAACCCAAAAACATTTTTATTTCCATTTTTTTGCATTAAAAATTTATTTTTAAATCATTTAATTGTATTATTTAATTAATTAATTCATTTTAATTAATTAAAAATACTTTTAGGTACTTAAAAATAATCAAAAAAAAAATTATGAAACATCCTTGAACATTATAATCAATTTACAAACTCATTTCACTCATTTATTTTAGGTTTTGATTCTATTTTTAGAATTAAACTTGAATTAGGGTTTTCAAAATCCCCTTTTTCACAACCTAACTTCTAAAATTCACTTCTGACTAAAAGAAAACGAGTTTGTACTTGGTTCTTTTTGCATTCTTTTACATGTTGCATCTAGTATCTAAGACATTTAAATCATATTTTTGCATTTCATTTTCAATTTGATGTGCTTTTTTCCTTGAAAGGTATCCAAAACCCTAGTCTAACTTATAAAAACCATAACTTGACTTTGGTATAGCTTCTGACCTCCATCTTTGCGGAGTGTTCTTGTGTATTTTTAGAGTTTGTTTGGTTGCAATTTCAAATTTTTATCATGTGTTTTGCTTATGTTTTGATCATGGACATCTCATGCATTCTAAAAACCCTAATTTGTCATGTATACTTGCATTCATCTTTGCATATCCTCATTATATGAACTTGTCATGAAATCTCATGCATTTGTATGTCATCTTAGACACCCTAGGTCATGTAAGAACATTGGTTTATCATTATTACATTCATTTTGTATGCTTTGTATGCATTACATCTTATGTATGTTCATGTATTTTCAAGCTTCTAACATGTTTGTTTGTGCATCCCACACTTGTATGATCATACATATGTATTGTAAATGACTTTGCATATTTTCATAACACATTTTCATCATGTGTTCTCTTCTGGTTTGGATCATTGCACCTTCATTTGCTTCATTTCATCTCATTTCATACCTTATGCATTCATACTAACCCTTCCAGGTGCTTCAGGTAAGTTGATCAGGATGTGGATGTGCATCCACATTCAACCTCATCTTATCCTTTCATATTCATCTTTACTTGTCTTTGAAGTGAATTTGATTCACTTGTGTTCTATCTTGCTCCTATTACATTCTTAGGTTACTTAACTTCTTTAGGAAGTAAGTAACATATTCTTCTATCTCTTTCTTTTTTCATCTGCTTCTCCTTGCTTGGTGGCCAATCTGAAGACTTCTTTTATTCCTCACAAACCATAGGAACTACCAAGCATGATAACTTTAGGTTTGTGAATAGTTCCCTTTAGTTTTTTACCTTTTGAGTCTCCTTGAGTCTCTGATTCTCATCTCAATAACAAAGGCTAAACAGTTAAAGTTTTTGGGCTCTGTATTAGGGTTATGCTTGTATCCTTATCTTAGGATGGAGTGTATAATTGTAATACTTAGTGTTAAACCTTTAAGTTGTTTTCACCTTCTAATCAAAACACCTAATAATTATCAATACTTAAGCTTGTAACTTGGGCCTTATATTAGGGTTACATCTCTGCCTCTGGGTCAGAGGGACTAACCCTAGTGTTTAATGGAAAAGTCCCCCTCAGGTTTAGTCTTACAAACATAAAATTCACTTCTTAATCTAACCTCTAATTAAAATACACTTTAATAAAAGGTTTGTTATATAATGATTTTAATCTCTGACCATGGATTAAGTTGAGGAATCTTCCACATCTTAAGTTTCCTCATCTATCATCTTTCTCTTAGGATGGTGTAATGATTTCACTAATATTTTATTAGGGATTAAACTCATTACTTAACACAAAATAAAAATCCAAAAAAACACTTGATAATTACAAGTAGGTTAATGATCTTAATCCTGTATCATTAGGGTAATTAAGTTGGGATATTCATCTCACACTTAAGTAGACTCATTATCCCTAATCAGGGATGATATAATGAGTTTACGACCCTTGATTAAGGCTTAAGCTCATTATCCTATGCAAAACACCAAAAACAAATAAAAAACTGAAAAACACAAAAAACAAATAATAAACGTCTCCTCCGGGATTCTTTTCTCATCACACTCACTCTGAAAACGAGAACTCGCTTCTTCCGTCTAATGCAAGACAGTTAGCACTCGAGCCAGATGAGTCATACACTTGAGCATAGACAAGCAAGCAGTTCACACCAAAACACCAAGTCTATTTGAGTAGAACTAAGGTGTTATGGCTTCCTCATTGCACGAGAGGATATATAGGCATAACTTAACAGTTATCGAACAAAAGTCCCCAGGTCTCCCCCCTCTTCTCTTTCTAGCTTTCTTTTCTTAGCCTCAGTTTGAATCCCTGTTCTTTTTTCGCACTATCACTTTGTACACCTATCACCTTTATACACAGACAACACATATACTTCCCCCTTTTTAAACACAATCAGGTAAGTGTGGATCCCTTCGAGTACGAAGGACGATCTGGGTGCTAATACCTTCCCAGGTCGTAACCGACCCATTTACCCAATCTCTTTGGTTCGCAACCTTCTTATCCACTTCTTTCTAGGTTTATGCAGAATTACCTTTCCTTCGGGATAAAAATGCCTAGCTGGCGACTCTATTCAACCTTCACCATCCGACCATTCTCGCCATCCAGTTCGCGTTTGCACCGGTACGAAAGTCCGGGGAGCGACAATCGCGTATGCCAGTTTTCTGTAAAATCCTCTTGAGACAATTTCTTCTAATAGACCCCTAGTCTGAAGCGAGTTTAAAATTGCAAGGAACTGTGGTTCACTTATGATCAGTAATAGGTGAATGCATGCCAAAAGGCCAAGTGTCAAAATATTAGGATTTTCCCGTTAGTGGCAGCTATTTTAGTTTCTTATATATAGGGAAGTTCTTATCAAATTTGTGTGTGTGAAATTCATTTGTACAAATTCCTGTAAAAACTCAAAGTACCCGTGTGAGAGAAAAGAGTGTGATTCTGGGAAAATGTACGTGTAAACACCATCTTTAATTCTTAAAGTTTAATAAATTCCGTGTTTATTTAACATCTTTGCACTTTTACAATTCAAGCAATTTACACGTTTTTACTAATTCGACATTCTGCATTTGTTCTTGTTCTTTTACTTTATGCATTTTCAAGAATTATTTCCTTTAAGTTACCAAGTTATTTTACTCTTGTTCTTAGTTCTACTTCTATGAATCATACAAACATATGAGAGAAACTTAACAAAAAGTGAAACCATCAATATTGCTAAAAATCATCACTTTCGACCAAATCAATTCACACTTATGTCTTAGGATTTGTATGGTTGATCTTGCAAGTAAACTAATATAACATTGGATTAGAAACTAGAGGTTGTTCGTCAGAAAACACCAACGAACACATATCTTAACTAGTGATTCGCTCACTAAGGTTTGCGACATCTTTTCAATATGAACTTCAAGATTGACATGTGTGTTGCATTAGAATAATCATTTTCAGAATAAAACATTTTCTGCTTGCATACATTTGTTTGGCATCATCGAAGTTCACATACGGAATTTCAGTCCAGAAGCTTAATCTTGCCAAGTTGAGAAGTCTGAAACTTCTAAAAGACAATCATGTCTAAGTGCACTTTTTCCAATAAACTATTTTGAGTAGAGGTTTTTCCAACCAGTTAGGTTAAATGCAGCCAGACTGAGGCAATCACATTGAGCAATCTCCACACAATTCAGCCAAGATGGGGAAATCACTTCGAGATTTAATTCTCTCAAAGGGAAATTAGTCTGGTCATTTCTGCAAAGCATAATTAGTCAGAAGAAATCACTTTAAGGCTCATGCTGGGGCAGGCCACCCCAAGAGCATGAGAAGTCATCCTCTCTTCAGACATTTAATTAACATGGCCTTGTTTCAGGATACTAGGGCAGAATATCTCATGATGACGTGAGGTCTTGCATGAATCATTTTGAAACAAATTCATTTTAAGATCATGCGGTCAGGGGCAGTCATTTCAAGATTTAATGAATCTCTAAGAGTTTGAAGACGCTGGGGCATTTTGAATGCCAGATCTCTTATAAAATCCTCTTGAGAAGGTTTTCTCGTAAACAAAACAGTCAAAGGCTTGAAATACAACATCATTTTTCAGCACAAAGCAGTGTGGAAATTTTGTTCCCAATCAGAGTCTGGATAGAATCGCCCACTCTTAATTGTCTCCTATAGCAAGGTGTTACGGGGTGTGGTGTTTCCCCTTAGGAGAGAGTATTCCTACCAAGCGTACTTCTGC
Source organism: Lathyrus aphaca (assembly GCA_963966055.1). NCBI lineage: Eukaryota > Viridiplantae > Streptophyta > Magnoliopsida > Fabales > Fabaceae > Lathyrus > Lathyrus aphaca. Next base: position 430,953,643 of record OZ014524.1, on the reverse strand, counting down.
CAAATGTTCCAATCCTTTAAATTTGAACTTTCTTCTTTCTGTCGAACCGGTACCTTTGTTAAACATCCATCGAAATCATAAAAGATGACCACCTTCGACTGACTGGTCAAATTACCAAAACAGCGTCTTCTTTCCGTCTCTATCGAAAGATATAACAAATGTTATTTCTTACTGACCATGTCGAAATATTACTTTCAAATGTGTTTTCCAACTTTTTCCCTTATGTCAAATCATATCTCTTTCCCTTTCATTTTCACATCATCGAAAATCCCTGTCTACAAATTGCCCCCCCCCCCCAGCAAAGAGTTTTCGACCAATTCTTAAAGAAAAATCATTTGTTGTTGATGAGCATTTTCGATGCTTTATTGTCTTTATTTCTTTGTCATTTCCAATATTTGATTTTGTAAATCCCAAAAACTCATCATTAGAATTTTTAAAAATGTCAACTCTTAGGCCACGTTCAAACATTACCCCATCATTTCCTAATAACTAGGGGGTCATAGGCTTTTCCAACTGCCTCTTTGAACTTTTTTGCCACGTGGTCCACGAATTAAAAATGAAACCGTTTCAAAAACTCTCCTTTACCTCTATAAATACTCACCAAATATCACTTTTAAAATTTTTAGTCATTGTCTTCTTCATCCTTCTCAAACATCTTCATCACTCTCAAACGACCAAGAACCCATTTTCGTGAGAACTGTCCAGAACTTCAACTCCAAGAAACAATGTCTTCATCAAAAGCCACTACCAGCAAGAAGAATAAAAAATTGACTCCTCTCGCCTACGCTCATCGATTGGCTGGACCAGAGGTGGTTGGAAATCAACAATATATTCTAGAACCTCCTAATGAGAAGGAGAAGGCAAGTATCTACAAATCTCAGGTATTAATCTCTATTCTTGTATCTGGTACATGTCATGAAATGTTAGGCCCTCTTCCTAATCCAAACACAAACCCAGACAAACTAAAAGAGTACTTCCCCTCTTACCAACGCCTTAAACCCATAGGCGCTGGGGCTAAGCCAAAAAACTCTATCGAAGAGCCTAAAGACGTAGAGGCAAGTGTTGAAGCAACCATGAACTTAGGGTACTTACAAAACAATAGGATATTTAGAGCCTCTCCCAAGTCGAAAGATATTTCAGAGTACCATGCTTGGGTAAACAAAGTTTAAAAAGTTAAGGCCCCATTCTGGAAAGATTTAGGCATCTTCAGCTTAATTCAAATGTCAAAGGTGGGACTTAACATATGCCCAAACATGTTGCTATCTGTCGCACCTCAAAAAAATACGACCTCGCGATAAAAGTATCGCGGATAAAAATTAAACAACAGAGTCGCCACCGAACTTATTTTATTCCAATTAAGGAAAAGGAAAATATCAAGAAACCTTTTGAAAAACGGATAGAACAAGGTATTTGAAACCATATTCTAGGTTCGGGAGTCGATTCCATAAGGGGAAGGTATTAGCACCCCTTATGTCCGTTGTACTCAACAGGAACCTCTTAGTTTAACTTGCGATTTAATGTTGACTTATGCTTTATGTTTTCTTCGAATAATAAAGTAAATGCGAACGATTCTAATATAAGGTTATGGGAAATGGGTTGTTTTGTTCCTACGGTTCTCGGCAAGGAGTAAGATCAGTGTGCTTACATATTCCCTCGTGCAATGGGAAAGTCAGAGCTTCGTAGTTCGCGGTACTAAGGTTGGTTGGTTGGTTTGTTTTAATGAACGATTGTTTAGACCGCATTCTAATTGCTAAGCGTTGGCTTGTCTGCTCGCAATAGGAGACGAAAGCGCTAGCTTGTTTTCGAGATAGAAAGGATTTAAATTTTGTTCGTTTAAGGAAAAATGTTCGATTTAATTGATGTTTTAGGAACGAAAGGGAAAATGAACTACGTCCCGTGGGGCGAGCCTCAGGAGCATTCATTCAAGAATTCGAGGAATGCTAGACTCCATAATTAAATTCTTTCGTTATTTGATGTGTAAATTAAGCGTTTTAATTACGGAAGGTCGAATGAACCACATCCCGTGGGGCAAGCCTCAGGAGCGTTCATTCAAGAATTCGAGGAATGCTAGACTCCAGAATTCAATTCTTCCGTTATTTATTTATAAAAATATTTTGAGTATTCGAGTTTGGGAAAGGTTTGATGGCGAGGTACGGTGCACACAACTTACATGGTTTGCGAATAAATTAAAGCGATAAAATTATGGAAAATAAATTACATGCGATTGCAAGAAATAAAGAGGTATCGTTTGTAATTTGCCCAAGAGAAAGCGTGTGTGCAGTGTTCCTAACTATTCGGAGGCGTTGGACCTTTTGAAAATCGGAGGCAACTATTCGGAGGCGTTGGACCTTTTTGTTCGGACGCGTCGAAATATAGTTCGTTAACTTCCTTAGAGCCGATTTAAAGTTAAAATCGTTCTATGAGGAGTCGAGCGCCTTTTGTTGGAATGCGATAAAATAAATAACTAAATTGGCTAAATTAAATTACGGAAATTAAATCGAAATCGAATAACAAATAAAAATAAATTAAATCAAATTTGATAACATGGCAAATAATCGAAATAATACAATAAATAAAAATAAACTAAACTAAATGGCCTTATATTAATTAAATTTTCCGACTTAATAAAATCAGAAATAATTTAACCGTTTAATATATCATCGGCCCCAAAAATGAAAATAAACCAAAGAAGAAATTGAAATGACCAAAATGTTACCAAAATAAACTAGAATAATAAAAGAAATGTTACTAACAAAAAAAAGTAAAAAGGGAATATGTGTGCAAAATTGATTTGGGGTGTATGTTGTTAGTAGATCCAGAGTTGGGCTGACCCAATAATCAAATATATGTCATAAAAATAAAATTAAAAAAATAATTTGAGAAAAAAAAGTGGTTTTTAAGTTTAAAAAAAAGTTGGTGTGGATAATATGTGATGTGTGTATATGAACTGATTATGGGTTTAAAGTTTTTTTTAGGAACCCTAAAACCTAAATAAATAAATACAAGTTTATTATTTAACAAAAAAAACAAGAAAATGATAACACCAGCATTATTTAAAACACGTTAAACCAAAACAGAGAATTTGAGAAAGGAAAACAGACTCACAAAATGTGTTAGAACACGATTCAGAACCCTACCCCTTTTCAAAAGTTCACGGCGACGGATCCCTCTTCTCAAACCGGCACACTCACTCGCGGTTTCGCTTAAGGATTCAGGTTTTTGCGTTGGCTCGGTTCCGACCTGGGTTTGTTTATCACCACAGTTTGGTTCGTTTTCACGGTAGTTCGTCATGGTGGATCCGGTTCAACGGTGGTTTGAGATCGGTGGTGGCGGTTCACACGGAGGGTGGTTGTTGCGTTTCCGTTCGCACGGTTTCTGGATTTTGGAGGTGTAGGTTGTGGTTCTGCTCACTACATTTGTTTTTTTTCAAGGATTTCAATTTTGTGTTGTGTAAGTTTGTGAAGATTTGTTTCTGGTTTTTGTGAATGGTGTTGAAAGAGTGATGAAGGATTCTGATTATGGTTTGCATATGGAAAATGGTGTGAGTGAAGTGAGAATGGTGGCAGCGTTTGTGCGATGGTGATGAAGTGAGTAGGTTTTGGATGGCGGATTTACGGTTTGTTTGGGTTTTGTGAATTATTATGCGTTTGGTGAGTTAACGGTTGAAAGTGTTGTGGAGGTTGTTTGTATTGTTAAAGGAATTTTTTCTATGCAATTTTTTTTAGGATTGAAGCTTGATTTTTTTTTAAGCAGAGTTTTTTTTCCTAGGTATTTCCAAGCTTATTATGGAGTGAGATTGAGGCTTATTAAATATGATAGTCAGAGGGTATTGTTGGAAATCTTGAGAGGAAATATTGAGAGGAATTTTTTTCTTCTGAATATTCGTTTCTTTACAGGTTGTAATTGTGGTGTGTGTTGCAACGGAAATGTTGTTGTGTGTTTCTTGTAGTGGTAGGGAAAGTAGTGGAAGTTGAGTGATTGGTGTGGGGCCCTGCGTGGCAATTGTGTGTGTGAATATGTACATAAAGAGAAATAAGCTGTAGTGAAATTGAATAAAATTAGTGTTGAGAAATTGTGTATACGTGTGTACTGAATTTTCATATAATGGTTGATTTGGAAAATTATTTATTAATACTAATCATAAGAATAATAATAATACTAGTAATAAGTAAAAAAATAATTTAATAATAATAAAAGAAAAGTAAATAATAAAAATAATAATAATGAATAACTAAAAAAAATATTTTTTTGTGATTTTGTTTAAATACAAGTAAATGGACTTAAGAAATGATAATGGGCCTAAAAATAAAAGAAAATATAAACGGTTTATAAAAGTGATTTTAAAATAAAATAAAAGAGGAAAATGGAATGAATTATGAAATCGAATAACAGGTCTCTGCATAACAAACTGACTTTTAGCAACAACGCACACAAACTCGACCTGATAAACCTCAACAGACTCGATCTTTCGCACAAACCCTGAAGAAACGAAATGACATATTTTTGGACTTTTACGAATATTGTTAGACAGAAAAATAAAGTAGTACATATGTAGGACAAATTTGGGGTATGACACTATCTTCTTTCTACTTCTGGGAGAGCACCTATAACACTTTTCACCTTCCATATGGAATGGTCACCCCTACCCTCTTTGACATAGATACCATTGCTGGGCTAAGTCCTTTAGGGGTATCTTTCGACCCAAATGTTATGAACCAAGATACCACAGGTTTCGACACTAGCAAAGCTTCTTACTCTGGGTTTATAGAAGAATACAATGACAAGAAAACCAAAAATGTCTCTGACAAGGAACATATAGCTTTCTTGACCCTATGGTTGTCAAGATTTATCTTTTATTCTCGATCGCTCCAAGTAGCTAAGCGTTTCATTACTCTAGCCAACCAACTTCACCAAGGAACAAAGCTACGCCTAAGTGAAATGATCTTGGCCAGCCTCTACAAATCCTTAAGCGACAACGTCGATTTTCTGAAGACCGTAAAGGACAAAGGAAATTTGAGTGTATCAGGGCCAATTTGGCTCCTACAAATGTGGCTTAATGCTACTTTAGAAGCATCTCTCCCAATCAAGGCAGACATAGATGTATGCAAGAAGAAAATGTGTTATTCTGAGAATGATTATTCTACTGCAACACGCATGTCAATCTTGAAGTTCATATTGAAAAGATGTCGCAAACCTTAGTGAGCGAATCACTAGTTAAGATACGTGTTCGATGGTTTTTTCCGACGAACAACCTCTGGTTTCTAATCCAACCTTAGATTAGTTTACTTGCAGGATCAACCATACGAATCCTAGGACATAAGTGTGAATTCATTTGGTCGAAAGTGATGATTTTTAGCAATATTGATGGTTTCACTTTTTGTTAAGTTTCTCTCATATGTTTGTATGATTCATAGAAGTAGAACTAAGAACAAGAGTAAAATAACTTGGTAACTTAAAGGAAATAATTCTTGAAAATGCATAAAGTAAAAGAACAATAACAAATGCAGAATGTCAAACTAGTAAAAACTTGTAAATTTCTTGAATTGTAAAAGTGCAAAGATGTTAAATAAACTTGGAATTTATTAAACTTGAAGTATTAAAGATGGTGTTTACACGTACATTTTCCCAGAATCACACTCTTTTCTCTCACACGGGTACTTTGAGTTTTTACAGGAATTTGTACAAATGAATTTCACACACACAAATATGATAAGAACTAACCTATATATAAGAAACTAAAATAACTGCCACTAACGGGCAAATCCTAATATTTTGACACTTGGCCTTTCGGTATGGGTGTTTTCTTCAAAACACAGTCAGTCATATGTGATCACTTCAAGGCTCGTACTGGGGCAGGCCACCCCAAGAGCATGAGAAGTACTCTCTCCCGAAGATGGTCAATCAGAAGCACCTATCCAGAGTTCAAAATACTGGGGCAGAATATTTCACAGTGATATGAGGTTTTTCATGAATCCTCGCGAGGTAATTTCTTTCATAGACCATGCAGTCTGGGGCAGTTATTTCGAGATCCGACGAATCTCTCCAAGAGTTTGAAGACACTAAGGCATCTCGTATGCCAGTTTTCTGTAAAAATCCTCTTAAGACAATTTCTTCTAATAGACCCCTAGTCTGAAGCGAGTTGAAAATTGCAAGGAACCGTGGTTCACTTATGATCAGTATATGAGGTTTTTCATGAATCCTCGTGAGGCAATTTCTTTCATAGACCATGTAGTATGGGGCAGTTATTTCGAGATCCGACGAATCTCTCCAAGAGTTTGAAGACACTAAGGCATCTCATAATCCTGTTTTCTGTAAAATCCTCTTGAGACAATTTCTTCTAATAGACCCCTAGTCTGAAGCGAGTTGAAAATTTCAAGGAACCGTGGTTTACTTATGACCAGTAAGAAGTCGATCATCCTAGAGGCTGGAAACAAAGCCATTGCCATCATAAGGCATCAATGAGTTTTTCCTCAGCATGCTTCAGTAATCATGATCCCTCAACAAGTCTTGTCAGACAATCTTTCCTCCAACAGGGCAACAAGAAGATGGGTGTTATTTCCTTGGCAGATGGTATCATTATTATGAAATGCCTCATATCTCATCCCTAGCATGAGACACATTGCTTCTCTCATCCCCAACATGAGACAATTTACACCTCTCATCCCCTGGAAGAGGCGACTTAAAACTCTTGGCTTCAGCAGGAAGCCTTCTCATCGATATTATCCATGATCCCCAGTAGAGTTGGAGATTGAAATCTTCCCCAACATAACAACAGAGGGCAGATGATGTTCTCCCCAAGCAGAGATTTTTCCTTCAACGAAGGAGTATTCTCCACCAGAATCTTCTTATCCTTAGAAGTACATGAAGATTCATTATTCCCTTGTAGTGGTGAAGATAGTGAGAAGTCAGATGGTTTTCCTTCTTGCACATCATTGTTTGCAGTTTTCCCCAATGAAGTTGCCAAGTACAGTATAATTCTCATTGGCATCTCTTCCCCAAGAAGAAGATTGTGTATCTTAGGAATTCCCCAGCAGATTTCTTCCTTAACAAAATACCAACACATCGGTTTCCTCAGCCGAGTCAAAAGGATATCACTTCCCCAAAAGGGTTCAACGGGTAGCGTACCTCTCAAATCAAGTTCATCCCCAACAGGGTCTTTGCTCTCCAATCTCAAAGTACAATTTATTTTTGGCAATGGCGTCAGTTCAGAGCCATTGTATCATTAACATTATCCCCTGCAGAGTTGCTCTTCCCCACAGGGATTCATCAAATCAATACAGTGATTATTTCTCCCCAGTTAAGCTGTCAGGATGCCTGTGATCTCCTCACCAAGAGATCTCCTTTGCATTTGCATTTATTAATCATCATTACATTTGCATCCTCAAAAAACGTAGCATTTCCATCATTATGGAGCATTACACCATGGAAAAATTCAAACATATGCTTACGAAGCATAAGCCAGTTTTGGTACCTTGCACAAAAGCCCGAAACGTTGTTTCTTCAATCAGATCGAAATATTCCCCATAGAGAATGTCAAGTTCATCTTCCAAACACTATTGTTTTTACAAGTCAATGCTTTTTTTCCCCAGTTGAGTTATCATCCACGTTATGATAGTCTCTTTTCAGGTTTTATCTCCCACGTGGGATTAATACTTGTTGATTCTACCATGTTCGTTTTCGTGTCCTTGAGCTGTCATCCAAGTTATGATGGTTTCTTGTCTGATGGTTTCTTTTCTGATCCACTCATGGTGTGTCTTGTTCTCTTTGTCACCCAAGTGTGGTAAATTCCTTTCGATTCCGTTTAAGTACAATGGTTTCGTTTCTGTTGAGTTTTCATCTAAGTACAATGAGCTCATTCCTTTCGATTCTGTCTGAGGTCAGTTTCATATTTTGAGTTGTCATTCGAGGATGGAATTCTCTACTTCAAGTCCTTCCGAGGTTGGTCTTGTTATTGTGGCTATCATTCGAGGATGGTAGACTATTTTGAGTCTATTGATTGAGGTCAGTATGTCTATTTTGCAAAGTCTGTCTGAGGTCAGTCTTTGTTTCTGGTTATCGACTGAGGCCGATATACCATTACGTCTCCATTAGAGGATGGTTTCGTGTTAGATCCGAGGATCTTTTGTGAGTTGTCATTCGAGTATGACATTCTCTTCTTCAAGTCCTTATGAGGTTGGTCTTATTGTTGTGGCTATCATTCGAGGATGGTAGACTATTTTGAGTCTATTGATTGAGGTCAGTATGTCTATTTTGCAAAGTCTGTCTGAGGTCAGTCTTTGTTTCTGGTTATCGACTGAGGCCGATATACCATTACGTCTCCATTCGAGGATGGTTTCGTGTTAGATCCGAGGATCTTTTGTGAGTTGTCATTCGAGTATGACATTATCTTCTTCAAGTCCTTCTGAGGTTGGTCTTATTGTTGTGGCTATCATTCGAGGATGATAGACCATTTTGAGTCTATTGATTGAGGTCAATATGTCTATTTTGCAAAGTCTGTCCGAGGTCAGTCTTTGTGTTTCTGGTTATCGACTGAGGCCGGTATCCCATTGTGTCTCCATTCGAGGATGGTTTCGTGTTAGATCCGAGGATCTTTTGTGAGTTGTCATTTGAGGATGGCATTCTCTTCTTTGTAAATCCACCTTCGGATTGGTCTTACCTTTTTCAAGTCCACCTTCAGCTTGTTCTCGAATTCTTTTGTAAGTCTACCTTCGGCTTAGTCTTATCTTTACGATTCCACCTTCGGCATGGTTTCGTATCTTTGTTTGAGTCTACCTTCGACTTAGTCTCATTATTTATAAGTCCACCTTCGGCTTGGTCTTACTTTCTTGAGTCCACCTTCGGTTTGGGCTCGCATCATTGATCCCTTTAAAAGTTGGGTGATTTCTTCTTCTACAGAGTGCAAATTTTCTGGTTGTTTTTGGTATTCAATCCTTGCATACCTCAAACGTCTGAAAGCAACAACTATCATCCATTCAGGTCTAGAATGATTGAATAGGGGCAACTATAACACCCCAAAATTTTCCCTCTTATTTATTACCATCTAACTGGGTTATGCTTCACATTCATCTGCATTTCTCATTAGGCCATATCATTCATAATCAAGCATTTCATTAAGGTCCTAAGGCATGGGATCAAGTATTCTCTTGCGACTTTAATCTTCCTATTCAGAGGTGATTCATCTGGCCATTATACTCAAGTTTGATACAAAGGTTGACCTTTCATAATCATGAGGGTATTCCTATTCAGAGGATCATTAAGTTCCAAGTTTTTCCCTATCCGGAGGGTTCATCAGGATCACTGGATCAGGATGATCTTGGTGTGAACTAAGGATTTGTTTCCTTGAAATATCTCAAACTGCTCGCCTCATCAAGGGTTTGGAGTTATCTTTGTCATTCCAAACATGAGTTAGGGTTTATTTCCCTAATCATGTGGTATTCAAGATATTTTCTTTATGAGTTGGGGTTTCATGTCGAGGATCGTCGGTCTTCAAATCCAGATGCCATAGGAATTGAGTTGACAATTGTGGAGTCGTGGATTCCTGTGGGAGTTAATTTGGGTAATTTGTTATCCAATTCAATTTGGTTTTCTTCGATCTACAAAGTTAATCTGAACTTACAGATTAAGGATCATCTTTATTATACGTCTCCCTTAGTTCGATTTTAAAAGCCCACATTCATGTCCAAGTCTTGTTTAACCATGTTCCTTTTGTTTGTCCGTTTTAAAGCCAACCTTGACTTCAAATCTTTTGTAGGTCTATAAACCAAAAATAAGTTCAATTCAAATTATTTTTTTCTTCTCTCTTATTCATCATTAAAACCCATTCTAATTCCAAATTTTATTCGTGAACATTTCCATAATCGTTTTCAAGATCAAGCCATAATAATTTTCTTTCTAGTTTCAATTTAGCTTATGTTGTCATTCAAAGTCCACTATTATTAAATCCCTCAACCTAATTTAATTATCAAGAATCACCTTCAATTTCGGAAAGAAAATTATTCAACTAATTACTTTTGAAAACAAATTTGGTTGTTTTCATAAAAGAGGGACCAATCAAGAAGATTCTAGCCACCGTGTGTGGGTAATAGAAATAACAGAACAAAAATTCTCCATAGGCTTTGGATGTTCTCCCTCTGTTTTAATTCAGTCTCTCAATTCACTTTTTATGAGTTCATGAATAGAAACAAAAAAAATCATATGACAATTATTGAGTATCAAAAATAAGTTCCAAAAAGATTCAATAAAAATTCAATTAGATACTTAAGAAAATCCTGAATTTGATTACAGGGAGAGCCTGAATCGTAAACCGACTCATATAACTTAACTAGAATCAATAACAGAAAAGGAATAGAGTTACAAATTCGGTTACAATCTAACATAAATAACCAAATTTTTATCAACAGAAAAAGTCAGTTACGGGAGAAAGCGAATATGCACTAGCAGAAAACTCAGAAACGGAAAAAAGGATAAAACTCTATAAAACTCAAAAATTTCTCCTCATCGAAAAGACTAATTATCTTCGATTCTGAATCTTCGACTTCATACCTCTATCTCAATCTTCAATCCATGAATTTTTGCAACTCCTCACTCTCGAATTCCTACCATCTTCATTAATATTGCGGTTTCCATCGAAATCCCGATCTTCACCTTCAATCATCATCAACAATGGCACCTGCAATGAAATTCAGAAACACAAGAAATTCAGTTACAAGATATCACAGAAAAAACTCCAAAAAATTCTCAATCTGCAAAATCTCAACAACCTCTCAATCTGCAAAATCTTCAACTCTCATCATCAATTAACTTTAATCTCTTTCATCTTCAATCTGAAAAAACCTCCATCATCAATATTCTTCATCACTTCACCTTCGGTATCTTCATTGAAACTCTTCTCAACTCTCTACAAATTCATCATCAACAACAACAGTTCATCACGAAAATTCTCAAACCTCGTCATCAATAGCATGCTTCAACTGTGTAAACACCCCAAATTTGCCCTCACCTATTCACACCATGGCTTGTGATCTCTTCATGTGCATAAGTTCAATCATAGCATCTCATACCACATTCTTGCTTCACTGCATTGATTCAAAGTCATCTGCATCTAGGGTTTGTGATCTGAGCAATCCAAAAGCCTTTTGAGCCACTCCAAAGGTCTTCAATCACTTCAAAGGGATCCATGTGTGTTCAAACATCATATTATATCCTCTCAAGATCAAGAAAATCAAAGAATCACAAGAACTGAGAAAGGCATGGAAGCAGAGCCAGGTTTAACTGCACAGATGACCTAGAATTAGGGTTTTGGTTTCAGAGGCCATAACTCCAAAATTTTTGGTCATTCTTGTTTCTATTGGTCTCTATATGTTATGAGGATCATGCATATCAATTTTCATGAAGAAATTCCATGGGGAAGGCATCTGATCAAGAGTTGACTTCTTGAGCAAGTCAGTGCAAAACCAGGGCATCTGAGGCCCCCAATGACCCAACCAAAGGGTGTTCTTCATCATTTTGATTGTGTATGATATTTATTTGATCATAAAATATGTTAGAAGTCCACAAAATTTAAGAATTTCAAGCCATTTGCAAAGTTGCCTTTTTGGGAAAGTGACTTATAATGTAAACTTGCCATTTTGGGAAAGTTTGTCAACCTTGTCTTTTTGATTCAAAAATGCTTCAAATGAGAAAACTTTGGTCATGAAAGTTGTAGAATGGATCCTCCCATTTTCAAAAAGTACAAGAACTCATTCTAATTCATTTTGGATCAAAAGTTATGGCTTGGCAAAGTTGGACAAAATCACATAATTTCAAGTTTTACACCAAAGAGGCAAAGTTGCAAAACCTCATGCCAAGGCAAAATGTGACTTCAAATTGACTTCTATGCATTACACAAACATGAACCATGACCTAAAAATCAGAATGCACCAAAGAACTCTCAAATTTCATGACTTGTGCATTATGAAACTTCAAAAGGGCCAAAAGATCAAAAAAATGCAAAACCTCACATAAACCCTAATCGACTTGCTGCATTGCCTCAAATCCATTTCCATAGTTCTCCTTGAAGCATGCTGAGCCAAGCCATGCCCTTGTACCTTGACTGAACCAGCCCATACCTCTTCTTACACAAAAGTTGACTTTATGCAAAATGGCCCATACCAATCAAGCTAGGCCAGCAACAACTCTCTGACCAATCACAGCTTCACATACATGCCTCATGGATTACATTTGACATAATTTTGGAAGCTGAAGCCTCTCATAATCCATAGTTCCCAAAACTCACCTCTTATGCATTTTGTTTCGAAACTCATCACACAAGCATCAAACTTCCAAGCAAACTTCACAAAACCATTCACCATGATCCTCTGATCATTTCCCAACCATCAATTTGCCCTGAAAAGCCCACAAACAGAAACACGATTTTTCACTTCCCTTGAACAGAACTTCATCAAACTCTTAAACCAGCCACACTAAACTCCAACCAAGCATTGCAAGCTTCTCAGGAGGTTCATTAGAGGCATTTTGGATCAAAGAGGCAGCCATAAAGTTCCAAAGATCAAAGCTCCAGTTCAGGTGAGCTCAAGAACATTTTTTCCAGAAACTTGTTTTTAAGTTACTAAATGATTCTTTATGCTTCACTGATCATGTTGATGCGTTTTGTTTTGAAAATGGTTGAGAAATGAGTATGTATTCGTGTTCTGAAATATATTGACCTAGAACTGTTTTGATTCGATTCTCACTTTTGATGTGTTTTAAATGTTGTTTGTTTGTTGATTCTTGATGTATGATGTATGGGGATCATTTATGGGCAGAAAAATTAAGTGTTAGAAGCTTAGGGAGAGAGATAGCAATTTTCAGGGAGGGGTGTGGCCGGAGAAGATGACCGGAGGTCATTTCCGGCCACCTGAAAGTCATTAACTCATTAATCACGTTTAGGGTTCAGTTTGAATGTGGACCATGGATCTGTTTGACTTGTGTTGACTCCCGCGCGTTTGAATGGACCAGATCTCTCATAAAAACCCTAATCCTAATTAATCAATTTAATTAATTAAGTTTAATTTAATCCAGCCAGTTTAAATCTGGGCCACTGGATCTGGCGCCAGTCAACTCCCGCGCGTCCCATTTGAACCTCAGCCTCAGGATCTGTTGACCTTCTCATAAATTCAATTTTTATTTCATTTAATTTGTTTTATCTTTTACGAATTATTTAAAATAGCAAAACACATTTAAAAATTCTGAATTTTTTTGTCAAGCATTTCATTAATTTTCAGAACCCAAAAATATTTTATTTTTATTTTTTGCATTAAAAATTATTTTTAAATCATTTATATGTTTATTTTTAATTAGTTAATGAAAATTAATTAATTAAAAATGCATTTAGGTATTTAAAAATCACAAAAAAAATTCACATTGCATTTAAAAACATTTAGAAACATTATCCAACTCTCAAAACAAATTTTTTTTTGTTCTTGATGCATTTTGACAATTTTCATTGGAATTAAATTTGTTTAAAGGCAATATTTTTGTTCAAACTTGGGAAAATCCATTCTGCCTAACCATTGAGAGTTTGATGATGGTTCCTCTTGCATTGCATCCTTCATATCATGTAGTTTCTAGGGTAAAATTGGCTTGAATTGATCCTCCATTTCCAATTTGTTTTGCATTTTTTATGGTGAGGTACCTTAAAACCCTAATGGACTTGAGAAATTCATAAATTGCACTAGGTTAAGAGTTAGGTCCCCTCCTTTGGGAAGTGAACTTGTGTGGGGTTAGGGTTCCTTTGATTCCATTTTCAATTTTTTGTCATGTCATTTGCTTCTGGTTTTGAATTTTTGCATTGCATGTTGTATGTAAACCCTAATTTGTGCCTTCCTTTGCATTCATCTCTCATTTGCTTGCATTCAATGACTTGCCATGACATTTTGTGCATCCACATGATTCATAATACATCTTAGGACATATTAGAATCATGTTTGATCATTGCATCTTTCATTTGCCATGTCATATGTCCATTGCATTTCATAAACTTTCTTGAACTTCCATGGTTCAAGCATGCTTCATCTGCATCCATATCCTTGTATGATCACTCTCATCTCTTGTCATGAGTTTACATCATCCCTTAGCAACCTCAACATCATGTTTATGCTTCTAATTTTGGTTTGCACCATGGCATTTCACCTCATTTGCATTAAACTTCATTTCTTTTGCTAACTTTTCAGGTGGTAAGTTGTTTTGAGAAGTGAATTTGCCTTCACTTCTCACAATCTCTTCTCATCTCTCTCTTGCATCATTGCTGCATTTTATCTTGTCTTTGTGTGAGCTTGCTCATTCTTGCTCTTTCCTACTTTATTTCTTCAAGCAACTTGTCTTCTTAAGTGAAGCAAGTTGTCTTGCTTCTCTCTGCTTCTTGCTCCTTTCAACTGTTTCCTTCCTGGTGGTTTATCTGAAGATCTTCTTGCAAACCTCATTAACCCTAGGAACAACCAAGCATGATAATAATTAGGGTTTGAATAGTCCCCCATTTAGCTTTTACCTTTGTATCATCATTGATTCTTCTCTTCTCACCTCATAATCAAGGACTAAATCCTAAAGGTTTTAAGGCTTTGTGATTAAGCTTATGCCTGCATCCTTCTATTAGGATGGAGTATATAACTTTAATCCTAAGTGTTAAACCCTTAATGTGTTTAAATCCTTTAATCAATCCACCCAATAATCACTAAGACATCAAGCTTGTAAGTTGGGCCTTGCATTAGGGTTCTAATTCTTCCTTAACTGGTTAAGAAGGACTAACCCTAGTGTTAATGGACAAGTCCCCCTCAAGTTGTCTTACAAACCATAAAAAACACTTCTTCATCTTATCATTAACTAAAATCCACTTTAATAAAGGCTTTGTTTTGTCATGAGGTTAATCCCTAACCATGGATTAAGTTGAGGAGTCTTTCTCAGCTTAAATGTTCCCATCTATCATCCTTCTATTAGGATGGTGTAATGGGTCCATTAAATCCTTGATTATGGCTTAAACTCATTACTCAACACTAAACAAAAACCACAAAAAACATCTAAATAATCACAAGTAGGTTAATGATCTTAATCCTACATCATGGTGATTAAGTGTGAAGTGCTTACTTCATACTTAAGGTATTCTCATTACCCCTAATCAGAGGGAGGATGTGATGAGTTTACTAACCCTTGGTTTAGGCTTAAGCTCATTTTCTTATGACAAACTCCAAAAAGCAATAAAAGATTGAAAACACAAAAACAAACAATAATCGTCTCTTCTGGGATTCTTTTCTCACCTCATTCACTCACAAACGAGAACTTGCTCCTTCCGTCTAATGCAAGACAGTTTGCACTTGAGCCAGACAGGTCATACACTTGAGCATGGACAAGTAAGAAGTTCACAAGTCAATTTACCTTTCAGTCCCTTTGAGTCGAACTACGGTGTTCTGACTTCCTCATTGCACGAGAGGATACGTAGGCATAACTTAACAGTTATCGAACAAAAGTCTCTGTATATTCCCCCTCCTTCCAGCATTATCCTTTAAGCCTCATAGTCTTGAGCATTTCACTCCTGTTCTTACACTGAAACTCCACTTATACACTTCACTTTTCTTTTACACTGACACTTGCATTCTTTCCAGCTTTAATACACAAATTGCACTGACACTACCCCTTTAAAACAAAAATCTTTTAAGCGTGGATCCCGTCGAGTACGACGGACAATCTGGGTGCAAATACCTTCCCAGGTTGTAACCAACCCCCTTTCTCAGTTTCTCTGGTTCGCAACCGTCTTATCCATATCTTTCTAGGTCTATGCAGCATTACCTTTCCTCCGGGATAAAAATGCCTAGCTAGCGACTCTTTTCTCTTGAGTTCACCCTTGTGTGTTCTCTCTCCTTTCGCCGACCATTCGCGTATGTACCCCTTCTGACCAGGTGTCATTTGGTGGGAGCGACAAACTGCAACAACTTCGTATTCGTCATCTTCAATCCCTTCATTCTACATCAGTTTTCATCGCATCCTCATCAATCTCCCTGCACCAAAAATCTATTGATTCTTCAATCACTCTACAAACTTCTTTATCTTGATCAATCCTCTTCTCCAATAAACCGAAAATGGCATAACCGAAATCTTCATCATTCTCTTCAATGCTCCATCTTCGAACCTTCAACTCTATATCAATCTTCATCGATCTCAATCATCATCTTCAACTTTCAAGAACAGTACCAAGATTAGCCACTTCAATCTCTGCAAAATCATCAACGACACAACAACAACACGATCCGCGATGAGAATGAAATCGTAAAAATGATGCGGTAACAAAAGAGCAAGATTTCAAATTGCATAAAGGAAGGAGAATCGAAATCAACTTTACCTCTAATCTTCACGTCGACATCGAAGGAGCATCGAATCCATTCCTAGAATCACGCTTCAAGCCTTATGTTTAGGTTATCATTCCTTTCGAGGAAGATCACGTTGCGATAATGGAAAGGGAGTAGGTGCTTTGATAATGGTGTTGTGCGGCGGAAAATTGGAGAAGAAGGAGTTGCACGGTGGTGATTTGTTCCGCCGATCTCCGAAGATGATGAAGCGTTAATGGTGGCAGACTTCATAACCATCGTCGAAAGGTGTCTGGCATGACGTCATCATGTTGGCTTGGTTTTTATCTTGCGCGAGAAAGAAGAGGACATTGAGGAAAAAGGGAGGCGAACAACCAATCGAAGAAGGTGATCGAAATCGAAAAAAGCCCTCGTCGTTTCACGAAGAAGAAGAAGAAGAGGGATGGATGATTGTGTATTGTGTTGTATTATTCAATAGTTAAGACCACATTAGGTCAAAGTAAGAAGGTGAAATTTGGATTGGGCAGAGATTCCATGGATTTTTTTTCCCACACCGTTTTCATTCCACACACCCCTCACGGATTCAGCATCAGTCAATTGGGATTTTTCTCCATGGAACAACTATCTGCACGCACTAATTTCCTACATACACCCCTCCTACAGGTTATTAAGAGGCTGGGTCTTGGGCCAATTTATTTCTATTAAATGCCTGCTGGATTTCTCATGCATCTCCCTAGTGTTCATTATTTTTTTAGCAATTTCTAATTATTGTTCTTGTTAAAAAAATCTTAATTAATTTTCTTGCTAGATAATTTTTGTGGATAAATCCATTGATCCATTTCTTGACAATTTTTAATTATAACTTTATCATGATTTTAATTATGGTTTAGAACTAATTTGAACTAAAGTATTCATAAGTTTTTTGATCGATATTGATCAATTCTGATTATGATGCATCATCGCAAAGTGATTATGGAAGATAAGCATTTATTTTGCTTATGGGAGATTACCAGATATTGCATGATGTTTTTGGGTTTCTTTTATGTGAGGAGTCGCCACTTCAATCAAGTAAGAAATCTCGACTTTCTCGACTCTAATGAATCATTCTAGTTTGTATGCGGCTTAGGTTCATATAACTTAAGGTGCATATTGATCCCTCCCACCTGAGGCACTGGATTTATTTTTGATTTTTTATGATTGTAAAACGGTGGGAGAACTGACTTTCTATAAATGTTTTAGATAGCAAGAGTCGCCATCGACTTTTATTTTATCCATAAGTAAGGGACAGAAAAGAATAGGAAAGACCGTTTTAAAAGACTTGGGTTCAGGGGGTAGGTTATATAAAGGGAAGGTGTTAGCACCCTTTATATCCATGGTTATCCATGGGCTCTTAGTTACTTAGCTCACTTAATTGTTTTGAAAAGGTGAAGTGTGTGATTAGCAAATTTTCTAAGTACTTTGTAATGATCCTCGTATGGATGTATACAAAGCCTTGTTTTGAAAATATTTGAAAATTGTGAGGCGTGAAAAGTATTTTCTTTTGAATTGTGAGCAAGTAACTATGAGGTACATACCCTAGACTAAGTCATTCATGTTCTTATATGTTCTTTCAAGGGTAGGACTATCCCTATTATTAAGGAATAGGTAGTCATTACCTTGGATTTGTTTAAGGGACAGGCGTAGGATCATCGTACGGTCAACGAAGGCAACTGTAGGGTGTCTTTAGCAATTGGGAGGAACTATCATCTTTTAAACCAAAGGGACAAGATCATTTTAGGCAACACCATAGGCAACATCATAGGGACTTGATCTTTTAACCGGAGGGAGGGACAAGATGATCTCATTTATAGGGTTTTGCTTAAGACACCCCACTTTCGAGGGACTTGACCGTTTAAAAGGCTACTTAAGAGGAATGCCCTAGGAGGTGCAGACAGCGATCATAGATCGACTTACGTGTGTGAGTGTTTATTTTCAGATATTTATTCTTTTTATTTAATTTTCTAAGTCCAATTTAATTCATTTAGGTTTCCACTCCCTATTTACTAACCAAGAAATTAAATAAATAAATAAATTAAATACGAAAAATATAAGACCTACGCTATTACATGGCTGTGGGCAGTTACATAAAAAATATTTACAAACGAGATACAATTACATAATTATAATGGTGAAAATAAACATAATAGAGAAACAATAACAAGGCATGTTATGAATAACATAAAAAAAGAGTTATAAGGTTTAAGGTTAAAAGAAACATTTTTAGGGTTTATGAAAATAGGTTTAAAAGTTTTCTTAAAAATATTTAAGGTTTGTTAAAAAAAACAAAATTAGGATTTATTAGAGAAAATTTTAATTTATAAATAATTACTAGTTTTTATGAATTAAAATAAATTATATACAAATTAAAAAAAAGTTATTAATTAATCTATTTAAAATTATTAGGGTCATTATATATAAAAGTATTAAACTATTAAATTAATTTGAATGATATTTAAAATAATAAGTTAGAAAAAAGAAACGATTAGAAAAATAAATGGGGGAGGCCTGGTTTTGAACCCATGACCTCCCCATTACCAAGTATATGCATGGAGCACTGGGTTGGCGGCGCAGTTTGGTAAAGGGGGTGACCAAAACGTATTATATAAGAAACCTGCAAAAAGAAAAAAAAGATTGAGTTAACCAAATTTTTTGCCAACAGCCAGATTCGATCCATCGCTCTTTACTTCATCCATGCAGCCTTCGTCCACTGTGCTGCACGCGCAGTTAGTTCATGATCTGAACAAAATGAATTAAATAATAAGCTTGGAAAATAAACAAAATAATAACAAAAAATGGAAAACCCGGGGATCGAACCCATGCCATTTGCATCATAGGCGCAACGCCTTGCCACTAGGCCACCTGCGTAGTGTCGCTCCCGATAAATGGGAATAACCCAAATAAAGGTACAGACGCGAACGGTCGGCGAAGGGAGATGCGAGAACACACAGGAGTGAACTCACAGGAAATGAATAGAGTCGCCAGCTAGGCATTTTTATCCCGGGGGGAAAGGTAATGCTGCATAAACCTAGAAAGATGTGGATAAGACGGTTGCGAACCAGAGAGACTGAGAAAGGGGGTTGGTTACAACCTGGGAAGGTATTAGCACCCAGATTGTCCGCCGTACTCGACGGGATCCACGCTTAAAAGATTTGTGTTTTAAAGGGGTAGTGTCAGTGCAATTTGTGTATAAAAGCTGGAAAAGAATGTACAGGTGTCAGTGTAAAAGAAGTATAAAGTGAAGTGTATAAATGAAGTGTCAGTGTAAGAATGGAGTGAAATGCTCAAGATAATGAGGCTAAAGAATAAGGCTGGAAAGAGGGGGAATATACAGAGACTTTTGTTCGATAACTGTTAAGTTATGCCTACGTATCCTCTCGTGCAATGAGGAAGTCAGAACACCGTAGTTCGACCCAAAGAGACTGAAAGATGAATTGACTTGTGAACTGCTTACTGGCCTATGCTCAAGTGTATGATCTGTCTGGCACAGATGCAAACTGTCTTGCATTAGACGGAAGAAGCAGGTTCTCGTTTGTGAGTGAATGAGATGAGAAAAGAATCCCGGAGGAGACGATTATTGTTTGTTTTTGTGTTTTCAGTCTTTTATTGCTTTTGAAAGTTTGTCATAAGTTAATGAGCTTAATCCTAAACCAATGGATTTAGTAAACTCATCATATCTTCCCTCTGATTAGGGGTAATGAGAATACCTTAAGTGTGAAGTCAGATTCTCACACTTAATCACCTTTGATGTAGGATTAAGATCATTAACCTACTTGTGATTATTTAGATGTTTTTGGTGTTTTTGTTTAGTGTTGAGTAATGAGTTTAAGCCATAATCAGGGATTAAACAGACTCATTACACCATCCTAATAGAAGGATAATAGATGAGAATGTTTAATCTGAGGAAAGCTCCTCAACTTAATCCATGATTAGGGATTAGACCCATGACAAAACAAGCCTTTGGTTAAGTGGATTTTATTTAATGATATGATGATGAAGTGATTTTCAGGGTTTGTAAGACAACTTGAGGGGGACTTGTCCATTAACACTAGGGTTAGTCCTTCTTAACCAGTTAAGGAAGAATTAGAACCCTAACGCAAGGCCCAAGTTACAAGCTTGAAGTCTTGATAGTTATAAGTGGATTGATTAGAGGATTTAAACTCATTAAGGGTTTAACACTTAGGATTAAAGTTATACACTCCATCCTAATAGAAGGATGCAGGCATAAGCTTAATCACAAAGCCTCAAAGCCTTTAGGGTTTAGTCCCTGATTATGAGGTGAGAAGAGAAGACTCAAAGAGACACAAAGGTAAAACTAAGAGGGGAGACTGATCAAAACCCTAATCATTGTCATGCTTGGTTGTTCCTAAGGTTTGTGAGGTTTTCAAGAGATATCTTCAAAGGGAACCACCAGGAAGCAGATGAAAGGATCAAGAAGCAAAGAGAAGCAAAACAACTTGCTTCACTTAAGAAGTCAAGTTGCTCGAAGAAAGAAAGTATAATAAACAGGGAGGAGCAAGCTCACTCCAATACACATACAAAAAATGTAACAATAATGCACAAGGGAGATGAAAAGGAAATGCGAGAAGTGAAGGCAAATTCACTTCTCGGAGCACTTACCACCTGAAAAGTTAGCACGAGAGAAAGAAATAAAGTGAAAGCGAAATTAATACTAGGATGCAAGCCGAAAATAGAAACATGTTCATGATACAGGGAGAGTTCAAGACAATATGAATGATTATGCAAGTGAAAATAAGCAAAAGATAACCAACTAAATTAAAAATGAAATTAATTAATGGAAAAGATTAACAAATTAACTAACAATTCTATTAGTTAATATAAGTGTTTCCCTCCCTTTTTTTTATTTTTTTGTTTATATAATTTTATCCAAAGAAAAAAAAGAATAGTTTTACATAATTTATCTAAAGAAAAATAAATAGTTTTGCATAATTTTATCTAAAGAAAAAAATAAATAGTTTTGCATAATTTTATCTAAAGAAAAATAAATAGTTTTGCATAATTTTAAATGAGTAAAAAGAAAAGAGAAACAACAAAAGGACAACAAGGGCCCTCCTGCTGGCAGAGACGCAGGCCCACCCAAAGCTGGTAGTACCCTCCTAAATGGGCGCGGGTCGCCCAAGGCCCGAACCAACGCCCCCCAATCTGAGAAAGAAGTACATCCTAGCCAAAGGTCACAGCAAGTGGCCTAGGGAGAAGGAAAACGCGTTATGGCATTGGGAAGTGAAAAAGCAGTGGAATCTTTGCTGTTTCCAAAAAAAAACTTTATGATCATAAACAAGACAAAAATTGGGACAAGCATTTTCACGGTAAAAGCATTGGAAAAGGTCTCAGTGACCTTCATCGACCCTTCGACTCCCTCCTTCCCTACTATCCAATTCTGAAACTTCAAGCAAAGCGAAACCGACAAAAATGCGTTCAATCTTTGATTACAAACGCATGGCAAAAACGGAGTACCCGAACGAATAAAATGGTGGAGCTATACTCAACCCCAATCCAACCCAGAACCCTAACGTTCATCAATATCAATCAACAACCATTCCAGCACCAACCAAACAACAGAAATCATCGAACAACAAAAGGCAAAAGGAAATTCAAAACCGATGCTTAACAACAACAGCAGGAGAAAAGGGGAGTCAAAAGAGAACCGAATTTTATACCTGCTCTGAATGTTCTCAGAGGTATAATTTTCTTTTTTGGTACTCCGTTCTTCAGCTCGAACTTTCCTTTTCTTTCGTTTTAAAACCTCTCCTTCTTCGAATTTTGCTTTCTTTTTCAACGAGGGACCAAAGGGAAATTTTCTAGGGTTTTTCTTCTGTGTGTCTTTTTACTGTTATCAGTTGCGGCTAGGTTTTTTTGTGTATTTTCTTTGTAGATTTGAATGGTGGCTAGGGTTTTTCCTTATGTGTTGTTTGATTTTGATTCTCTTCTGATAAAAGTAATTTAGGTTTTTTTTTCTGTGTGTCTTAATTTTCTGAAAACCTCTTTATATATCTGCAAATTAGGGTTTCTCTTGAAGCATTTTTTCATTTTGGCTATGTTTGTTCTTCCTTTCTTCATACCAGAGCTTGTTCTTTCCTGTTTTGTGACAGTCCTGGTTCTGCCACCCTGTTGATACTCCTGCTTTGTCTTTGTATGCTTATGCCTTGGCACTGCACCCTTGTTGAATTAGTTTGAAATGAAACTGGATTGATTGTGTTTTGATTGGATTAGTTACCCCCTTTTTTACTGTCATAAACTCAATTTTCACTGCTTGTTACCATGTTAACCGTTGTGGACATTTCAAATTTTTGCAGGGTCAAATTTTTGCAGGGAATTCATTTGTTGATATTGACGAAACGAGGTGGCAGAAGTGGAGGATACGTTGCAGGAGATTGCTGCCGCTGTTGACGTCATTGCCGGCATCAGTCCCAGACTGTTATTGCTGTAGCCTTGGTTCATCATTTCTGATTGTTGCTGATGTGTATTTGCTAAGTTTGTTTGCCAATCTATTAACTATCTCTTTCCGTTTTGCAGGTACGGAAAGCCATCAATTCTAGTCTAACTCTGGGAGCCTCTTATGCCTTGCTACGACATTTGAGCCTGATAATTATTCCTCATGACCATCCTTTGAACTTGATGAATTCCATAGTGTCCATGGTAAAAATATGTTCCAGGCCTGCCAGCTTTGAAATTGTAATGAAACTTTTCTTCTGGATTTATAGCACACTGTGATATTGCAGCAGTTCCCTCAGCCCTAGGAGTATCAAGCTGTTTGATTCCATGCCAGTGAATAAAAGTCCCTTCTGTAGCAAGCTTATTGGTGAGTGCAATGGAAAGAGTGTCACCAACTTCAGCAGAGGCAGTTGGACCTGGAAACTGACCGTTGATTCCCATCACAACATGTTCTAGACAATCTGGTTTTCTGATCATGTATTCCACATCAAATTTATAGTGTCTGACTCTTGTCTTTTTGTTCTTTCTCATGACTCATCTGTTGTAATTTATTTGGACTTTGCTGATGGCCTTGTTTAGTTGTTAATAAAAACTTTATGCCCCCTTTAATTTTTTTAATAAAATTTGTCTTTTACTGCTTTTCAATTCCAGTTGCCTTGCAAATGTACCAATCAAGATCTCAATGTCTTGTAAAACTTGGAAAATATTAATGCTACCATGCTTTGAGAACGGTGCGCCTTAACTAACACACAGCAACATAAAATGAATCACGACTCCGAACAAACGTGTATCCAAATCATAATCCAAATCCAACATAATCCAAACCCAACATAATACCACGAAATGCCCATGCAATGCCGTTTGAATCCAAGTCCAACATGATACCATGAAGTTTCTTTTCTCCTTTCTTTTTTTTGAAACCAATGAATCAAATCCAATAAGCCATCCTTCTTAAGTTTTGAAACCAATGAATCAAATCCAATAAGCCATCCTTCTTAAGTTTTGAAACCAATGAATCAAATCCAATAAGCCATCCTTCTTAAATTTCGAAACCAATGAACCAAAGAAGTCACACTTATTATTTTTCTTTACAAAAGTGCAATAAGTTTAACCCATAGCTTATCAATTTATTGAAAATAAATTCGAAATAACTTAAAACCACTTTGAAACTTTAGTGACGCTTAATCATCAATGAAACCCCAATTGATTGAAATGATTTGCAGGAAACGTATTTGTAAGGTCTTTGATGGGTAAGGATAGCTGGTGTGGCATAGGCCTATGGATCAGATCTTGGGGATTACAACAAGTGGAGGCATAGTCACATGGGTCTTTGCAAATTGGTACAAGTCTGGCCCCTTTGTGATCTCTTGAGGCATAAGTCGTGAAACTTGGAGATTCTTTGGTGCATTCAGAATTTAAGGCCCTGGTTTATGCTTGCGTGATGATCAAAGGTCGCATTGAAGCCACATAAAGGCTTGCCATGAGAATTTGCAAGTTCTCCAATTCAAGGCAATTTTGCAAAGTGGCTCGAAATTCTTCAGTCTTGTGAACTTCTGGCATCCTCTATGATCAAATAAAGATCATACGCAATCAAAATGACGAAGAACACCCCTTGGTCGGGTCATTGAGAGCCTCAGATACCCTGATTTTGTACTGACTTGTTCAAGAAGTCATCTCTTGATTAGACGCCTTCCCCATGGAATTTCTTCATGAAACTTGATATGCACGAACCTCATAACCTGGCTCCGTTTCCATGCCATTTTCAGTTCTTGTGATTCTTTGACATTTTTGACTTTGAGGGCATACAATATGATGCTTGAACATTGATGACCTTTGGAGTGGCTCTTGAAGCTCTTGGATTGCTCAGATCACAAACCCTAGATGCAGACGACTTTGAACCAATGCAATGAATCAAAAATGTGATATGAGATGGTATGATTAAGTTTATGCGAATGATCACAAGCCATGGTGTGAATGGGTGAGGGCAAATTTGGGGTGTTTACAGCTGCCCCTATTCAAACATGAGTTAGCTGTGTAGGATGTAAGCAACGGCTTATCAGGCAAACAAGATAATTTGTGGTTGAATACCAAAGACAGTCCAAAATTTGCACTCACAGAATGAAGAAGAAAAGGGATATAGATTGCAAAAGGAAAATAAAGTATATTGTAAAGTATAGGCGACGGAGGACGACCGTCGAGCAGAGGACGACTGTTGGGCAAAGAGCAATGACGGGGACGGCCGACATGCTGGGAAAAATGCGGGAAATAAAGCAATGACGGGGACGGCCGACATGCTGGGGATAAAAGAATTATGATGGGGACGGCCATCAAGATAAAGTTGCAAGATTCTCCGGGGATTAATGAAGCATGACGGGGATGGCCATCAAGTTCATAAAGTAAAGTAACCAATGATGGGGACGGCCATCGAGCTAAAAAGAAAAGGGACCACGGCGGGGACGGCCATCGGGTTAAAGAATAAATGAAATAAACAGATGATGAGGTACGGTCATCAAAGGTGAAGGACGATCACCTAGCAGGGGACGGCTGCTCTGTTGGGGATAGATGAGGGACGATCATCTAAGGTGGAGGACGACCACCTGGCAGGGTACGACTGCCGAAAAGTATCGCGACATAGGACGAATGCCGGATAAAAGGTCAACGATGGGGACGGCCATCGGACGAGCATGATGGAGGACGACCATCAAGAGGTGGAGGACGACCCCCTAGCAGGGGACAGCTGCTCTCAAGGTTTATCATGACATAGGAAGAATGTCAGATAACCAAAATCAACAATGGGGACGGCCATTGGATAAAATGATGAAGGACGATCATCAAAAAGGTGAAGGACGATCACCTAGCAGGGGACGGCTGCTAAATATCACGACATAGGACGAATGTCGGATAGAAAAGTCAATGATGGGGACGGCCATCGGATGAGCATGATGGAGGACGACCATCAAGAGGTGGAGGACGACCACCTAGCAAGGTACGGCTGCTCTCAAAGTTTATCATGACATAGGGAGAACGTCAGATAAAAAGAAAATTTGCTTTGTTGGCGATCTACTGGGGAATAGTAAACACGGACGAGTGTTTATATCCAAAAGGTATAAGTGTTTAGATGTTTATGTATAGATTAAAGATGCGGACGGGCATCCTTAAGACTACGATACAGATGAGTATCGGGTAGAAACTGACACGTGTTCAGAGATGATGATACAGACGAGTATCAACTGGTTAACAGGGAACACAGACGAGTGTTGAATCTGAAGGGACTCTCCCGGGGAATAATAGACACAGACGAGTATCTACATTCAAGAAGACGAGAGTGTTTGACACAGTGTATGGATTAAAGATGCGGACGAGCATCCTTAAGACCATGATACGGACAAGTATCAGGTAGAAACAAACGCTTGACGCATGTTCTGAGATGATGGTACGGACGAGTACCAACGGGTTAACAAAGAACACGGACGAGTGTCGAATCTGCGGGGATATAAATGGTGTACACAAGATACGGACGAGTATCTGTATAAGTAAGTATGAGTAGTAAGTATGAGTGATGTATAGATGAGTATTCAAACTGTTAGTGAGGGTGACACGGACGAGTGTCAAAAGGAGAAGAGTATAGTATAAACAAGTATCTGATGTACAAAGTGTTTATGTTACTGTACTGGGGAAAATGACATGGACGGATGTCAAGGAAATTATAAGTATGTGTGAGTGCAAAGAGGATGTCTTTAGCTTTCTGCTGGGGATACGACACGAAGGGGTGCCACAAGGAGTATGTATTTGTATTGGTGAATGTGAGGCAACTGCTTTTGCTGGGGAATCTGGGGAGTATTCTATATATTGTGGAGGGGTCAATAACATTCACAAGTGTTTGATTCAGACCATGACTTATGATTATGCCACATGTTTGATTTTTGCCGTAATGCTCCGCATTAAGACGGAATGCTACGCTTTGTTTGGTGAATATGATGCGAATGCTATGATTATGCAAAGGAAAACAGATCCGGGATTCGGATCCCGTTGCTGTGAAGATCTCTAGTCGATCTGTTTGAAGTGTACATCCCAGCTGGGGATGAGATCATTGGTAGATCTGATAAGATGCATCTGCTTGGGGAAATGGGTCAATGATAGACCTATTCCTGGTAATGAGGGACCCAGCTGGGGTTTGTGGAAGCTTTCGTCACTCTGTTGTGATTCCTTTGTGCGTTGCTCTTCTGGATAGAGGCTGAAACTCTGTGGGGAGATGGTTCCCTGACTTTTCGTATTTGGATGAGGAGGAGTAACGAATGGCAACTCAGCTGGGGAGAAACAACAAGTGGTAACTCAGCTGGGGAGAAAGCACTTTGGGTGCTAAAACTGAGTGTTGATTTGCCCACTTGTTGGGATGAAGCTTTCATGCCCCACGTTGCGCTTTTGAATACCTGCACTCCTGCAAAGACAGAGAAACGCACGAATAATCCCGAGGCATCCCTTACCGGATTCCGTCATAGGAATGAGACACTCCCGAGAGTAAGTATATTTCCTGCAAGCACGTATTTTTAGGAGAAAAACATCTGTATTTATGCAATCGACATTTTAAAGACATCAGACATTCTTTGCAAATGAAAATGTACGAGACAACGTGTGACTGAAAAATCTGTTTTTATTAATTCACGTGCCCTGAATTGGCAAGATACATCAAAGAAACATATCCCCCCGAAATGAGGAGATTGTTACAAATTGAGAAACAAAATGCTGGCAACGTTGACGATGCTTCAAGGAGCTTCCCTCTTGCTATGACTCGTATGACATTTGGCGTTCTTCTCGTCTTGCTTTCTGAAGAAGGCTGATTCCGAAAGAGACTTAATCCTTTCGAAGCTCACCAAATTGTACGTGATACAGACGAATTCAGAATGCAGTTGTTCGCTTATTCCCTTATTTTGCATGGATCGCCCTTTCGGGTTTTCAATCCATCGGGATACCCATTTTTGCCTGAGTTGTCCACTGCGGCTTTTCAACTCAGCGGGTGTACATTTTTTATTTATTTCCCTTACTTTTGCCCAAGTCTTTTTATTCTGTTTTTGACTTGCCGGGATGCCCTATTTTTGCCTGGACTTACATTCTGTTTTTATGTCCAGCGGGTCATTTTTATGCGAAGTATTTTTTAACTGCATCTGAATTTACAGGGGACGGGAAATCTTCACCATCCATGGTGCTGAGCATGAGTGCTCCACCAGAGAAAACTTTCTTTACCACGAATGGTCCTTCATAGTTTGGAGTCCACTTGCCCCTGTGGTCTGTATGAGGAGGGAGGATTCTTTTCAGCACAAGATCTCCTACTTGGTACTCTCGGTGCCTGACTTTCTGATCGAAGGCTCTCTTCATTCTTCTCTAATACAACTGCCCATGACAGATTGCAGCCAATCTTTTCTCTTCGATCAGACTCAGTTGTTCGTATCGGGACCGGACCCACTCTGCTTCGTTCAGCTTAACATCCATCAGTACTCGCAAGGAGGGTAATTCAACTTCAACAGGTAGGACTGCCTCCATACCATACACAAGCTGATACGGTGTTGCCCCAGTGGATGTTCTGATTGACGTGCGGTACCCATGCAAGGCAAACGGTAGTATCTCATGCCAGTCTTTGTAGGTGACTACCATCTTCTGCACAATCTTCTTGATATTCTTGTTAGCTGCCTCAACAGCGCCGTTCATCTTTGGCCTGTAAGGAGAAGAATTATGGTGTTGGATCTTGAAGTCCCGGCATAGCTCAGCCATCATTTTGTTGTTTAAGTTAGAACCATTATCAGTGATGATTCGCTCGGGCACTCCATATCGACAGATGATATCTCTCTTCAGGAATCGGGCTACCACTTGCCTTGTGACATTTGCATATGAGGCTGCTTCAACCCACTTGGTGAAATAGTCAATGGCGACCAGGATGAATCTGTGGCCGTTTGAAGCAGTCGGTTCAATCTTGCCAATCATATCAATGCCCCACATGGCAAAGGGCCAGGGTGAAGACATCACATTCAAAGGATTTGGAGGCACATGCACCTTATCCGCATAAATCTGGAATTTATGGCATTTTCTGGCGTAGGCACAACAGTCGGCATCCATTGTGATCCAGTAATAACCTGATCTTAGCAACTTCTTGGCCATGGCATGCCCTCCCGCATGGGTACCAAAGGATCCTTCGTGCACTTCGTGCATCAACAAGTCTGCTTCTGTTCTGTCAACGCATCTGAGGAGTACCATATCAAAGTTTCTTTTGTATAGGGAACCATCGGTGTTCAGAAAGAAACTACCAGCAAGCCTTCTCAAAGTCTTCTTATCATTGGAAGATGCCCCAGATGGGTATGTCTGATCCTCCAAGAAGCACTTAATGTCATGGAACCAAGGCTTATCATCTTTGACAATATCTGCTGCAAATACATAGGCTGGTCTGTCAAGTCTGGACACTGAAATCTGCGGTACAAAGATGGCAGCTTGAACTTTGATCATAGATGAAATGGTAGCCAGAGCATCTGCAAACTGATTCTCGTCCCGAGGGATATATTCAAGCTTGACTGTTGTGAAGAAAGTCAATAACCTTCTTGTATAATCCCTGTAAGGTATCAGATGATCCTGGTGTGTGTACCATTTGTCGTTGGTTTGATTAACTACCAGAGCTGAATCTCCGAATACAGTCAATGTCTTGATCCTGAGGTCAATGGCTTCCTCAAGACCCATAATGCAAGCTTCGTACTCAGCTTCGTTGTTAGTGCAGTTGAAGGTGAGTTTTGCCGAGAAAGGCATGTGAACTCCCTTAGGTGTAATGAGTACTGCACCAACACCACGACCATTCATATTAACAGCCCCATCAAACATCATAGTCCATTCTTCCTCCGGGTCAGGCCCTTCAGTGTGAATAGGCTCTTCATGATCTTTCGCTTTTATGAACATGATGTCTTCATCAGGGAAGTCAAATCTCATGGGCTGGTAATCATCAATGGGTTGCTCGGCAAGATACTCAGACAATACACTGCCCTTGATGGCTTTCTGAGATGTGTACTGAATGTCATACTCTGTGAGGATCATTTGCCATCTCGCAACCCGTCCGGTAAGAGCTGGCTTCTCGAAAATGTACTTAACTGGGTCCATCTTTGAGATCAATAAAGTAGTGTGGGTCAACATATACTGTCTCAGTCGGCGAGCAGCCCACGCTAAAGCACAACAAGTTTTCTCGAGCAGTGAATAACGTTGTTCACAGTCGGTAAACTTTTTGCTCAGGTAGTATATTGCATACTCTTTTCGACCAGACTCGTCATGCTGGCCCAACACACACCCCATTGACTCTTCTAATACTGTTAAGTACATTATCAGAGGTCTTCCTTCAACTGGAGGCATAAGGATTGGTGGTTCTTGCAGGTATTCTTTGATCTTGTCAAAAGCCCTCTGGCAGTCTTCGTTCCAACTGACCGTCTGTTCTTTCCTTAACAGCTTGAACAAGGGTTCACAGGTTGCTGTAAGGTGAGATATGAACCTTGAAATGTAGTTCAATCTACCTAGAAACCCTCGAACTTCTTTCTCAGTTTTTGGTGCAGGCATTTCTTGAATGGCTTTGACTTTATCAGGGTCCACTTCAATTCCTTTCTCGCTTACGATAAAACCCAGCAGCTTACCAGATCGTACCCCGAATGTGCATTTGTTGGGGTTCAACTTCAGTTGATATTTCCTCAGACGCTTGAATAGCTTCAGCAGATTTACTAGGTGGTCTTCTTCTGTGAGGGACTTGGCAATCATGTCATCCACATAACACTCGATTTCTTTGTGGATCATATCGTGGAATAATGTTACCATAGCCCGTTGTTATGTTGCACCAGCATTCTTTAGTCCGAATGGCATCACCTTGTAACAGAACGTGCCCCAGGGTTTGATGAAAGTTGTCTTCTCCATGTCTTCATGTGACATTTTGATCTGATTGTATCCTGAAAATCCATCCATGAAGGAGAACACCGAGAACTGAGCCGTATTGTCGACTAATACATCAATGTGAGGTAAAGGGAAATCATCTTTCGGGCTGGCTCTGTTCAGGTCCCGGTAATCCACACACATCCTCACTTTGCCATCTTTCTTAGGCACAGGTACTATATTAGCAACCCACGGCGGATAGCTAGTCACAGCAAGGAACCCGGCGTCCCACTGCTTTTGTACCTCTTCTTTGATTTTCATTGCCATGTCTGGGCGAGTACGGCGCAACTTCTGTTTAACCGGCGGGCAATCTTCTCTTAAAGGCAGCTTGTGCATGACGATATCGGTGTCCAACCCTGGCATATCTTGATAAGACCAAGCAAACACATCCACATACTCATGAAGCAAGTCAATCAGTTGTCTCTTCACTGAGTCTTGTAAGCAGGCCCCGATCTTAACCTCTTTCTCATCTTCATCCGTACCAAGATTAATCGTTTCGACCTCCTCCTGATGAGGAGTGATAATCCTCTCCTCTTGTCTCAACAACCTGGCTAGCTCTTCAGGAAGCTCATACTCTTCTTCAACCCCTTCATCAGCTTGATTGATTGGATTGTCAAAGTCATACGAAGTCATAGCCGTGCTGTTGTCAGTGCAGTCTGGAAAGCACTCTCTGCAAGGGTTCAGTTTGTTCATTTTAGTGATTTGATTTTAATCTTGTTTAAAAGAGTGAAATAAAGTCGTCATTTTGAAAACATTGCCATTTATTTTTGTACAAAAAAGAAAAAATGGAAAAACAGTGAGCGGAAAAGAAAAAGACTCATTTGCAAAAG
Organism: Lathyrus aphaca; assembly: GCA_963966055.1. Classification (NCBI taxonomy): domain Eukaryota; kingdom Viridiplantae; phylum Streptophyta; class Magnoliopsida; order Fabales; family Fabaceae; genus Lathyrus; species Lathyrus aphaca. The sequence goes on along the minus strand of OZ014524.1, from coordinate 430,922,052 downwards.
ATGTCTGATATTTCATTGATTAATCTTGTTGCACAAAATTACAGATGGCCCGATTACAAAATGAGTCTTGTCATCTTGGGCAAGATGCAAGACTTGATGCATGCTTAAAAAAATACAGGAAATGATAATTACTCTGCAGGAGTAACTCTTATAATTCTCTGGGAAGACCAGTTTGAGATACGGCTCCCCGGGATCCTTGGACGAATCCAGCTCTCCAGGTTGCGTTCATCTTCCGACTCATCTTCCAAGTTGTTGACAGCATCAGGGGTGAGCATCCCCCCACTAACAAAGTTGGGCTTCTTAGCAGCCTCTGCTTGATCTTGTTGAGTTGGTTTGTAACCCAACCCAAATCTATCTTCTTTCTTCTCCACAGGCAACAGTTAGCCCCAGCCTTGAGCATTCCCCTCTTCCACAACCCTCCGGGCTTGCTGGTAGGATGTCATGGAAGTCCCAAGTACAGCAGATGTTTCATTAATATTCAGGGCCTCAAACCCCTGGCTCATGGTCTCGTGGATCTCCCCATCCATCTCAATATATTTGTATGTAGCCAGATGGCTAACAAAAATATCTTCCTCTCCACAGATAGTAACGACTTGGCCCTCCCACTCGAATTTTAACTTCTGGTGAAGGGTAGACATAACTGCACCAGCGGCATGTATCCATGGTCTACCTAACAAACAGCTGTAGGCAGGCTGAATGTCCATCACGTAGAAGGTCGTTTTGAAAGTTTGTGGGCCAATTGTTACAGGCAACTTAATTTCTCCCAGAACTGATCTCTTAGAGCCGTCAAAGGCTCTCACTACCAAGTTACTGGGACGTAATGCCAATCCTTCATATTCCAGCTTTACAAGGGCCTTTTTGGGTAAGACATTGAGGGATGATCCTGTGTCTACCAGCACATGGGAAAGAACTGCTCCCTTACATTCCATGGTAATGTGCAAAGCCTTGTTATGATTGCGTCCTTCCGTAGTCAAATCAGTGTTGGTAAATCCTAGTCCATGACTAGCATTAACATTTCCAGCTACATCCTCCAACTGATTGACGGTGATCTCTTCCGGCACACAAGCTGCGTGCAAGACTTTGAGTAGTGCATTCCGGTGAGCCTCGGAGAACATAAGCAATGATAGAATGGAGATCTTGGAAGGCGTCTGGTGAAGATGGTACACTATCTTGTAATCACTTTTCTTGATGATTCTCATGAACTCATCAACTTCTTGATCAAAAGGTGTTTTTAAAGCTTCTCTAACAACCTGCTCCTCTTGCACCATGCTCTTCCCTTTTGCCTTGGCAGCAGCTTCTGCTTCAGCAGTGGGTCTTTGAATTTGCGGGGCAAAAAGACGTCCGCTTCGGGTGAAGCCTCCGCCTCCCCCCACATTGTCTATTTGTGGTGAAGAAGTTGATGATTCGAAAGTGATTTTCTGTCCTTCGCAGTATAGATCAGAGCCGTAATGCCAAGGAATGGCATTACTGTTTTCATAAGTGTAACACCCCAAAATTTGCCCTCTTATTTATCATCAACCTCGAGCGATTCACGCTTCATTCTTGCATCATTCCGCATATCATCGCATTGCATTTGAAAAAATAAATAAGTCATTCATCGTCCTTTGCATGAGGTGTGTGGTCGATCGAGGCTTGGCAAACATTGGAGTTCGAGAGAAAATGATGTACAAAAAAATAATCCACACCACTTTCAAGCTAACCCATTAAAAAGGAAGAATTCACCACTTTCCTCCCCTTTTCTTTCCGCTTTTCCTTCCACTTTCTTTCCACACTTCCTTTCATTCTTTCCATTCCATTTTTTCCACTCCAATTCAACTCCATTTCCCTTGGAAACTTCCACCACCTTCCACCATCTTCTAGAGTATTCCAAGGAATGTTCTAGAGTATTCCAAGGAATGTTCTAGAGTATTCCAAGGAATATTCCAAGGAATATTCCATTTTCCAACCCTAACCCTAACTAACTTCCAAACCTAATTTTGGATCCCAAACCTATTTTTTGGGCCCCAAACCTCATTCCATTCCAAACCTAGCTCCAAGCCTAGCCTCTATATAACCCTTAATCACTTCAATGCAAAAGGTTCCCACCATTTTTTCCAAATTTTTCACTTCTTCCATAATCACTTTTTCTCTCTCACTTTTCCTCTCCCTTTCACCAAAGCTTTTTTCAAATAAGCTCTTCAAGTTTCACATTGAAACTTGAAGATCTTGAAGCTTAAGCCTCCAACCTCCATTAATGGTGGATCGTAGAAGAAGAAGCTAGTGATTTTGTTGAAGATTTCGGATTATCGGAAGCGCACCAAAGATTCAAGCTCAAGAACGCATTTATTTTGCGGTTTCTCGGTTTTCGGTTTTCTCTTCGATTCAAGCTTCGATACTTGCAACAATTACCGAAGCAATCCTCCGCTTCGTAGGTTGGTGATCTTAATCACTTCTTCTTTAAGTTATTCTCTTCATCTCGCCACTTTTGGCATTCTTTAAGTGTTCTTTTTGCTTTGTTTAAAATCAATTCCGTTTCGATTATGTTTGTTTGTGATTTGTGATTTTTGTTGCTTTAGGATTTAAGGTGTTAATAGATATAGGTGCTAGCATGTGTAAATAAGCTCAAAATAAGTAGAAATTAGTGTTAGCATGATTAGGTGGGGTTTAGGATTATTTAGAAGCAAGATTGTGGCCAAAAGCACTTATTTCAAAAGCATTTTTCACTTTTTGTTCAGGGTTAACCGGTTAACGCATATGGTTAACCGGTTAACGCATGCGTTTTTTGGCCAAAATGCTGATTTTTTTGCCCGTTAACGGGTTAACCTATATGGTTAATCGATTAACGCTGTCCATTTTTGGATTTTTAGCCTATTTTCTTGCTCAATCTTGCTTCCTAGTGCCTCTAATGTTCATACATGTTTAGGTATTGATTTTAGGGAATTTTTGGGTCCATTTCCAGTAGCTAGTCTCCCCATTTCGAGTCGTTTCGACACGATTCCGTTTATGTTGCGTTTTATGCGTTTTTGTGCTTCTTTGTGCATAGCTTAAATTCTTGCATGTTGTTACCATGTTTGTGCATTGTTTGACACATAATAATCATGTTGCATTCTGTTTTACATGTTGGCATTGCATTAAATCACTTTTGCATTTCCATTATATCAAGATATGTTGCATTTCACATAATCATGTATGTAGGTGCATTTGGTTGCATTTGGTTGCATACTTTATCATGTCATATGCATCAATTTAATTCTGAATTTTGCATTAAGTTTAGCATGCTTGTTGAGCTATCATGTTGCATGTTCATAATCAATAATCACCATGTTCAAATGCCATGTTCATATGCATGTTTAAGTACTACTTTGTGCATTACTTGTTGCATAATCCACATGATGCATTCTTGAATCATCAAAAATATTCATGTTCTTGCATTTTTGTATGTTGATCCATGTTTAAATGTGTGTTCATGATGTGTTTAGTGCATTTTTAATTGAATTTGTGCATTAAAAAAAATGAAAATAGTCAATTCTGGATTTTGCATTTCATAGCTGTTTTTGCATATAGGTGCTGTAAAATGTGTGCTGTTTGTTATGTGTACATGCTGCATTTGACCTTTTACACCTACTTTTTTCATGTTGCATGCTGGCTGTAAAAAGCTGAGTTGCATCATGCATTGTTTTCATGGCTGTTTGTGTAATAGGGGCTGTAATAGGTGCTGTATTTTTGTCCTAGCTTTTTCTAGTTCCTTTAGGATTAAAATAGAGTCTAGTTTAGGTCCAAGTTTAATTAGGATTTAATTAATGTGTGTTTTGCCTTATTCTTTTTGATAAAAATGTGCACTAACCACTTGTTTTGTAGTGGGGAAGATTGAGGTAAGTTTACTTCACTTTATCCCTTATTTTTTATGCATTTCTTTTATGCATTCTACTCATTTTTCCTTCCATATTTGTGTTTGGTAGGATTCCCCCTTGTTAGGATCAACTTATCTTCCTTAGGAAGTAAGTTGCATCCTTTTTCCTATTCCTTTTTGCTTTCCTCTCCTCCTTAGGATTAGAAACCTCACTAACCTTTAGGATCTCCGTGATATTGAATAAACAACTTAGGGTTGTGTCTTAGTCCCCCTTAGTTTTTGTCCCTTTTCCCATTTGAGTCATTCTTTCTCATCTCAAAAGAAAAACAATAAAACATTTAATAAAAACCGAACAATCTTGTACGACACGAGACTTTGTTGCGGAGTGTTTATACGCGTCCTGTTTCGGGGCGAGGTATAAATACTTCCCGCGATGGATAGGTCTTAGTACAAGACCGTTCACAAACAAATTCAAAACATTTCTTCTAAAAAACAACAAACCAAGAAGTCACGTCTTCTTTCTCATCTCATACTCTTCATGACTTGTCTCGACAGTTCAAACAGCGATACGGTAAACACCCTCGTGTCAGAGCCGGTAACACCTGAGCTAGAGCTATGGCAACGTCATCCTAAAAAGCACAAACAAATAGTTCCCGCCTTAGTTAGGCGAACTACGTCGACTCTGATCCTCATTATCCCGATGAGGTACGTAGGCAGCGGGGTAGGGCCCGTTCGAGCACATTCTTTATTTTCCCTACATTTCCCCCTTTCTTTTCATTCTCATTTCAGTTCATTTCTCGTTTTCCATTCCCTTTATTCCAGTAGCGGTTTTATTCAGCAGCATTCGTATTTTCTCACCCTTTGAAGCAAGCAAGCAAGCGTGGATCCCGTCGGGTACGACGGACGATCTGGGGTGCTAATACCTTCCCAGGTCGTAACCGACTCCCGAACCCCGATCTTTGGTTCGCAAGGCCTCGTCCTTTTCCTTCTTCCTCAGGTTTGTGCAACATTACCTTTCCCATTCATTCGGGATAAAAATGTCTGGCTGGCGACTCTACCTTTCCGCGCCACTTTCGCGTTTGTACTAGGATGAAAATCCCGGGAGCGACAGCTGGCGACTCTGCTGGGGACCGAACCCAGAATCTCTGGTTTCCCTTGTAGAGTCAATCCTAGCGCCTGTTTGGTTTTGTTTCTTTGGGTGTTTATCTGTTTGATGTTGAGTGCTTTAGTTTAGCTTTACTGTTTTTATTTACAGCTTTACTTTATCGCATTTATTTACCGCTTCCAGTATTTTATTTTCCATGCATCATATTATACTGGACTGTCTGGCTGTGCTGGTTTTCATTTTTTCTGTGGGTGGGAGTTACTGTGAGATAAGCCAAATACCCGGCTTGAGTGCACCATAGGATTAGCGTGGACAGACATTGTACTCTTATGGTATCTCACCATGATGGGTGGCGATGTGTTCCACACCCAGATTGCGACCGTCTTGGAACTATTCTGTGTGGGGATTACCTCACTTCAGGGTACGACCTTGATAGTTATGTGCATCTGGTGACCGATCATTGAGAACCTTAATGGAAACACCCCTCTCCAGTGATGACAGTGGCAGACCACATTTGTTGGCAAACCCACTCGCATCCGAGGGTCCATTGGGAACTCGCATAGGATGGCCTGGTTCTCTCATAGGAATTCAGTTAAAGCAAACTGTTCGTATGACGATAGTATTGTACCCTTCGGGATGAATGTACTATTGTTTCTCGATTCAGTGCTTGAAGCTGGAGACTTATGAGGGATGCTTGTTTTTCCGGACTCAACTGAGACCTCCCTGAGTAGTACATAATGCCAAACCGATTCCCTGATTTGGTCATGAGCCATTTCTCGGAGATGGTGAACGTATTATTGCTATTCGGCTTTGAGAGTCCGTGATGTTGACCCGAGTAGCAATACCCGTGAGATTGGGAGGGGTTTACAGGTTTGCAGGAACCCTGGTACCTTCAGCATACCCACTTTGCCTTTGATTCAGTTTTGTGATCTGGATTTCTGTTCTTAAGCTATGGACCCCGGATCAGAGGGATGATTATTGTGATATCTGGATTTTGAGACCATGCACCGACACCAACATCAGATCATTGATCACATACCAGTGCATTGCATCACATCATCCGCATACTTGCATTCCTAACGCATGTTTATTCATTTACAGGGCTGCATATTACATCCGTGATTCCGGTTGTGGGTATTGATCTATGAGCATGGAACCCAAGAAGTGTTATTTACAACAAAAGAGCTCCTGTCTTCATCAAACTCACAAAACTGGAATCAGGGGATGGGATGCCCTAAAAATGAATCAACATGCCATAGCATTCATTTCCTGCATACCATATTCTTGTATTTTTGCAGGTTACCCAGGGTTTCTAACTTATTTGATCGTAGGCAATATAGCTGATCAACGCATTCACCGATATCCGACCAAAAGAAACCGAATAAGGATGGCTGATCGAGTGCAGACTGATCTCAATGAGTTCCGACAGAGGATGGATCAGTTCATGGAAATGATGACTGGCATGGCCCAGAACCAGGAGCGTCTCCGGTTGATGGTTGAGCAACCTCATGGGAATGTTAATACGGGAACACCAGCTGAGAACGTGGATTCTAACGCTGCCCGTAACGGAGAGCCTCATCCAAATAGGACCGCAACACGTAATGCAGGTTTAGAAGACAATCAAGAGGACCAGTTCACTCCACTGGATGCTGATATGGGTAACATGAATGAGATCAACAATCGCAGGTATGAAGAGCTGTCAGAGAAGATCAAGGCCATGGAATGTCAGAATTCCTTGGGTATCGATGTAACCAGTCTCGGGTTGGTACCAGGAGTCAGAATCCCTCCAAAGTTCAAAGCACCATTGTTTGACAAGTACAACGGCAGCACGTGTCCTAGGACTCACATTCATGCGTACTTCGGAAAAATCTCGGCTCATACTGATGACGAGAAACTTTGGATGCATTTCTTCCAAGACAGTTTATCTGGAGCTTCGTTGAGCTGGTACATGAAGCTGAGTCGGGTCTCTATTCGAAGTTGGAAAGATTTAGCAGAGGCATTCCTCAAGCAGTATCAATACAATATTGATATGGCTCCGAATCGCACTCAGTTGCAGAACTTGTCTCAAGGACCTAAAGAGAGTTTTAAGCAGTATGCCCAGAGGTGGCGTGAGCTGGCCGCACAGGTTCAACCTCCCTTGCTGGATCGGGAGATGGCAGACATGTTTATGGGCACCTTGCAAGGTGTTTACTTGGATCGTCTGGCCGCCTGCCCGTCCATTGGTTTTTCTGATATCGTCATTGCTGGAGAAAGGATAGAGAATTTTCTGAAAATGGGAAAGATCCAGGATGCAAGCAGTGCTAGTTCTTCTGGTGTGAGAAAACCTTTTGGCAATGGCCAAAGAAGAAGAGAAGGCGAGACGAATGCTGTGTATAGGGGCCGAGACAGAAATTATTCTCAAGGTTACTACCAAACGGCTGCAGTGACTATTACTCCACAGTTTCAACAACAGCGACCACAGGGTCAGCAACAACAGGTACAGAGGCCGTTTCAAGAAAGAGCAAGAGCGAGAAATCGCAGACTCGACCCCGTCCCATGCCCGTATGCTGTATTGCTCCCAGAGCTGCTAAAGTTGAACCTGGTCGAGCTTCGTACCATGAGACCTCCCGCTCCTGACAATCTACCTCCGAATTTTGATGCTAACGCCAGGTGCGAATTCCATTCAGGTGCCCAGGGGCACAGTATTGAGAAATGTTGGGCCTTTCAGAACAAGGTACAGGACCTAGTTGACTCCAAGGCGATCAATTTCGCTCCTCTCCCCAATGTACTTCATAATCCGATGCCTAGTCATAATGGAACTGGTGTCACGGTCGTTCTACCAGATGGTTCACGTTAAGCTGAAGTCTTCAAGCTGACCACCCAGGACACCAGGGTATTCATGAAGCAAATAAAGCCAGCAGTATTCAAATACTCTCAGTGATGGCATTTATGTGATTGCCTTTCTTCATTGTTCGTTTTTCATCCCTATTGAGGGGAACTACGTCGCTCTGATTCTTCATTGGTCATCAGTCAATGGAGATACGTAGGCAGAAGATCGTCAGGTCTTTCCGAGCAAACTTTTGGGGCAACTTTACTCCCCAGCTTCACTCTTTCCTCCAGATGTCTCGCGTCAAAGTCAGTATAGCCAGAAGAGGAAGTGTTACTGCCATGGTTGAGCATGCAACTGCAAATGGAAGATTACAAGTCTGTGAAAAGAGCTATTGATCGTCGAAAGTATCCAAGACTGACAGGTCCAGACGGAACCAAGCCTCCTCAACCATGGCAATATTCAGTTTCTTTACTGCATTTCCATTTGTAGTTTCTTTTATGTGTTAAACATTTGTCTACAAGTATGAAATTTGTTTGCTTTTGAATGTTAGAAATAATAAAACTCACATGTTTTTCTTGAAGTAAATTCATTTGCATTCCCTTATAATTTTGCATATGTATATCGCAATACCAACTGTCATGCTTAAAATCTATGAAAGGAGGATGACGAAACAAAAACGCAAAATCTCTAATTGTGTGCTCTCAAGTAAGACCTTGTTGACGATGTACAGGCATTGCTTCAAATCCTAAACACTGGAGATATAAGGAAGATAAACCCTTGCTAACCCCTTTGAGCCTTGAAGTAGGAGTTTCTTTTCAAATAAAAAAAAAAAAAAAAAAAAAAAAAAAAAACCCTCACATGTAACCCAAGGGGCAGGGTAGACGTCAGCTAGTCAGACCAAGCGTCCAAACTTTCATAAAGAAGTGTATTTGAAGATCCGTTGCATCCTAATATGCTAATCAAGAGGTCCAAAGACCCGAAACCACAATGGTTATCCAAGTCAAAAGGTCCAAAGATTGACAACCACAATGGTTATCCTTCGCCGACCCCAAAATGAGGCAGTCACAACCCTCGTGAAGCAATCAAGACAAGCAATGTCACGCGACTTGTTCAAAATGCAAAAAGAAAAGAAAAGGCCCGCTAAGTCGAAACTTGAAAACAAGCGACTTAGGCAAAAGTTAGGGCATCCCGCTGGACTTCACAATCGAAAATTCACAAGAATCAGTCCAGGCAAAAGTTAGGGATAAGCAAAATAATGCAAAAGCGAAAGACAGAAAAGATTACACAAGAAAGATCCTCAAATGAGAACAAAGTCGTGTGACACAGACATGAAAAATAGAGGAGTGACTGACTCTCAATAATAACCTGATTGGTGCTTGAACGGATAGCAGCAATGGTTCCTCAATCAACACGAAACCCTTATGAAAGGTGAATGCTTGTGAAAACTAGCTGAACATAGGAATGGAGAACATCACGAAGAGCGGGTGGGCACAAATAAACTTTGAGCCTATATCCTTTGTTTCTACAACCATGAACCAGGCCACGATACAACCCTTAAAAGTCCTAACTGAAACAGGGTTAAATTGAGAGCGTACTAACAAGAGACCGCGTTCCTGACTCCTATGAGTTGTGCTAAAAGACGTTTGTTGGTATTGCATGTACATACTTTCATTCAAATAAAGGTCGTATCTTAACTAGTGATTCGCTCACAAAAGTTAACGATCCATTTTCAAAATTTCAAGATTAACATGTTTGTTGAATTAGGATTTTCATTCTAAGAATAAACATTTTCTCACTTGCATACATTTGTTGAGCATCATAAATGGTTCACATACGGAAATTCAATCCAGAAGCTCAAGCTTGCCAGGTTGAGGAGTCTAAAACTTCTGAAAGACTGTCACGTCAAGGTGCACTTATCCGAATAAAGCTTCATTGAGCAGAGATTTCCCCAGTTAGTCATGGTAAGAGCCAGCTAATCCGGGGCAGTCACGTCGAGCAATCTCTTCAAAATTAAAGTACTGGGCCAATCTGGGGCAGTTATGTTGAGCAATCCCTTCAAATTTCAGTCAAACTGGGGCAATCACTCCGAGATTCAAATCTCTCCAAGAGCGAAGATTAGTCAGTCAAGAGCAAAACTATTCAAGTACTCATCCTGGGGCAGGCCACCCTAATAGTACGAGAATTCATTCTTTCCCGAAGACAGACGATCAGAAGCATTTACCCGGAGTCTAGAATACCGTGGTTACTTGTCAAGTCAACTATCTCGTTCAACACTTCTGACAGATACAAACTCATCTGCATTGACAATGGTTACTTCCTCAGCAAGGTTGTTACACTGAATCATGTAGTCGTTATGATACCTAAGAGTTTAAAGACGCCAAGTCTTTTGTAAAATCCTCTTAAGGTAAAATCCATACAGAAGCAACTGATCCCCAGCACGAGACAATTTGAAATCTTTCCTCCTCAGCAGGACGTGTCTCGGTGTTGTCATCACCAACAGGTCTAAGGCAATTCCTATTCCCCTAGAAGATTTCAGATAAATCATTCTCCTCCCCAGCAGATCCATAAGAGTGGATGTTCCTCAATAGTCCGAGTATCCCCGGGCACGGCCCTCAAGTCTAAAAGTCCAATTTATTTTTGGCAAAGGTGATAATTCGGGACAGATGAATTATTCACGCTCCTCTCCAACAGAGATGTCATCCCCACAGGGCTACTTGATATTGAATTCGCGATCATTGTGTTTCCCCACAGAGTCAACAGAGACTTATCACTTCCGCGTCAGGAATTTCTTTTACAGTCACCAGTTCATCAACAATACTCAAGACATAATATCCCCAGTGTCATGGGGCAATATACCATGCAATTCCATATGCAAAGTCCAGCCGCAGACTGGCCAAAGTCCATCTTCGGGTGGCAAATTTCAAAGTCCAGCCGCAGACTGGCCAAAGTCCATCTTCGGGTGGCAAGCTTCAAAGTCCAGCCGCAGACTGGCCAAAGTCCATCTTCGGGTGGCAAATCTCTAAAGTCCCCCGCAGTGGGCAAAAGTCTCCCGTAGTGAGCAAAAGTCTCCCGTAGTGAGCAAAAGTCTCCCGTAGTGAGCAAAAGTCTCCCGTAGTGAGCAAAAGTCTCCCGTAGTGAGCAAAAGTCTCCCGTAGTGAGCAAAAGTCTCCCGTAGTGAGCAAAAGTCTCCCGTAGTGAGCAAAAGTCTCCCGTAGTGAGCAAAAGTCCAGCCGTAGACTGGCCAAAGTCCATCTTCGGGTGGCAAATTTCAAAAGTCTCCCGTAGTGAGCAAAAGTCCAGCCGTAGACTGGCCAAAGTCCATCTTCGGGTGGCAAATTTCAAAAGTCTCCCGTAGTGAGCAAAAGTCCAGCCGCAGACTGGCCAAAGTCCATCTTCGGGTGGCAAATCTCAAAGGTCTCCCGTAGCGAGCAAAAGTCCAGCCGCAGACTGGCCAAAGTCCATCTTCGGGTGGCAAATCTCTAAAGTCCCCCGCAGTGGGCAAAAGTCTCCCGTAGTGAGCAAAAGTCTCCCGTAGTGAGCAAAAGTCTCCCGTAGTGAGCAAAAAGTCTCCCGTAGTGAGCAAAAGTCCAGCCGCAGACTGGCCAAAGTCCATCTTCGGGTGGCAAATCTCAAAAGTCTCCCGTAGTGAGCAAAAGTCTCCCGTAGTGAGCAAAAAGTCTCCCGTAGTGAGCAAAAGTCCAGCCGCAGACTGGCCAAAGTCCATCTTCGGGTGGCAAATCTCAAAGGTCTCCCGTAGCGAGCAAAAGTCCAGCCGTAGACTGGCCAAAGTCCATCTTCGGGTGGCAAATCTCGAAGGTCTCCCGTAGTGAGCAAAAGTCCAGCCGCAGACTGGCCAAAGTCCATCCTCAGGGTGGCATCATATCCAAAGTCCACCCGCAGTGTGGCAACGTATTTTGAAGTCCAACCGCAGATTGGCGAAAGTCCATCCTCAGGGTGGCATCATTTCCAAAGTCCACCCGCAGCGTGGCAGGTTTCAGAAGTCCACCCGCAGTGTGGCAAACCTTCAAAGTCCACCCGCAGTGTGGCAAGTTATTCAGCAATCCACCCGCAGTGTGGTAAAGTATCTGAAGTCCAACCGCAGATTGGCAAAAGTCCACCCGCAGAGTGGCAATGTATTTTGAAGTCCACCCACAGTGCGGTAAGCCAGTAGCCTTCTGGCATCACTCAAAAGGCATCCCCCGTTCATGATTCTCACCATTATAATTATATCCAAGCGGAGTTTGTTTGGTTGAGCTTATTTCTCTGTTCTTCCAGTGCGAGTGCAAATTTTCGGGTTGTTTTAGTATTCAATCCCTGCATACTTCGAACGTCTGAAAGCAGCTGCTGTCATCCATTCAAGTCTACAGTGATTGAATAGGGGCAGCTGTAACACCCCAAAATTTGCCCTCTTATTTATCATCAACCTCGAGCGATTCACGCTTCATTCTTGCATCATTCCGCATATCATCGCATTGCATTTGAAAAAATAAATAAGTCATTCATCGTCCTTTGCATGAGGTGTGTGGTCGATCGAGGCTTGGCAAACATTGGAGTTCGAGAGAAAATGATGTACAAAAAAATAATCCACACCACTTTCAAGCTAACCCATTAAAAAGGAAGAATTCACCACTTTCCTCCCCTTTTCTTTCCGCTTTTCCTTCCACTTTCTTTCCACACTTCCTTTCATTCTTTCCATTCCATTTTTTCCACTCCAATTCAACTCCATTTCCCTTGGAAACTTCCACCACCTTCCACCATCTTCTAGAGTATTCCAAGGAATGTTCTAGAGTATTCCAAGGAATGTTCTAGAGTATTCCAAGGAATATTCCAAGGAATATTCCATTTTCCAACCCTAACCCTAACTAACTTCCAAACCTAATTTTGGATCCCAAACCTATTTTTTGGGCCCCAAACCTCATTCCATTCCAAACCTAGCTCCAAGCCTAGCCTCTATATAACCCTTAATCACTTCAATGCAAAAGGTTCCCACCATTTTTTCCAAATTTTTCACTTCTTCCATAATCACTTTTTCTCTCTCACTTTTCCTCTCCCTTTCACCAAAGCTTTTTTCAAATAAGCTCTTCAAGTTTCACATTGAAACTTGAAGATCTTGAAGCTTAAGCCTCCAACCTCCATTAATGGTGGATCGTAGAAGAAGAAGCTAGTGATTTTGTTGAAGATTTCGGATTATCGGAAGCGCACCAAAGATTCAAGCTCAAGAACGCATTTATTTTGCGGTTTCTCGGTTTTCGGTTTTCTCTTCGATTCAAGCTTCGATACTTGCAACAATTACCGAAGCAATCCTCCGCTTCGTAGGTTGGTGATCTTAATCACTTCTTCTTTAAGTTATTCTCTTCATCTCGCCACTTTTGGCATTCTTTAAGTGTTCTTTTTGCTTTGTTTAAAATCAATTCCGTTTCGATTATGTTTGTTTGTGATTTGTGATTTTTGTTGCTTTAGGATTTAAGGTGTTAATAGATATAGGTGCTAGCATGTGTAAATAAGCTCAAAATAAGTAGAAATTAGTGTTAGCATGATTAGGTGGGGTTTAGGATTATTTAGAAGCAAGATTGTGGCCAAAAGCACTTATTTCAAAAGCATTTTTCACTTTTTGTTCAGGGTTAACCGGTTAACGCATATGGTTAACCGGTTAACGCATGCGTTTTTTGGCCAAAATGCTGATTTTTTTGCCCGTTAACGGGTTAACCTATATGGTTAATCGATTAACGCTGTCCATTTTTGGATTTTTAGCCTATTTTCTTGCTCAATCTTGCTTCCTAGTGCCTCTAATGTTCATACATGTTTAGGTATTGATTTTAGGGAATTTTTGGGTCCATTTCCAGTAGCTAGTCTCCCCATTTCGAGTCGTTTCGACACGATTCCGTTTATGTTGCGTTTTATGCGTTTTTGTGCTTCTTTGTGCATAGCTTAAATTCTTGCATGTTGTTACCATGTTTGTGCATTGTTTGACACATAATAATCATGTTGCATTCTGTTTTACATGTTGGCATTGCATTAAATCACTTTTGCATTTCCATTATATCAAGATATGTTGCATTTCACATAATCATGTATGTAGGTGCATTTGGTTGCATTTGGTTGCATACTTTATCATGTCATATGCATCAATTTAATTCTGAATTTTGCATTAAGTTTAGCATGCTTGTTGAGCTATCATGTTGCATGTTCATAATCAATAATCACCATGTTCAAATGCCATGTTCATATGCATGTTTAAGTACTACTTTGTGCATTACTTGTTGCATAATCCACATGATGCATTCTTGAATCATCAAAAATATTCATGTTCTTGCATTTTTGTATGTTGATCCATGTTTAAATGTGTGTTCATGATGTGTTTAGTGCATTTTTAATTGAATTTGTGCATTAAAAAAAATGAAAATAGTCAATTCTGGATTTTGCATTTCATAGCTGTTTTTGCATATAGGTGCTGTAAAATGTGTGCTGTTTGTTATGTGTACATGCTGCATTTGACCTTTTACACCTACTTTTTTCATGTTGCATGCTGGCTGTAAAAAGCTGAGTTGCATCATGCATTGTTTTCATGGCTGTTTGTGTAATAGGGGCTGTAATAGGTGCTGTATTTTTGTCCTAGCTTTTTCTAGTTCCTTTAGGATTAAAATAGAGTCTAGTTTAGGTCCAAGTTTAATTAGGATTTAATTAATGTGTGTTTTGCCTTATTCTTTTTGATAAAAATGTGCACTAACCACTTGTTTTGTAGTGGGGAAGATTGAGGTAAGTTTACTTCACTTTATCCCTTATTTTTTATGCATTTCTTTTATGCATTCTACTCATTTTTCCTTCCATATTTGTGTTTGGTAGGATTCCCCCTTGTTAGGATCAACTTATCTTCCTTAGGAAGTAAGTTGCATCCTTTTTCCTATTCCTTTTTGCTTTCCTCTCCTCCTTAGGATTAGAAACCTCACTAACCTTTAGGATCTCCGTGATATTGAATAAACAACTTAGGGTTGTGTCTTAGTCCCCCTTAGTTTTTGTCCCTTTTCCCATTTGAGTCATTCTTTCTCATCTCAAAAGAAAAACAATAAAACATTTAATAAAAACCGAACAATCTTGTACGACACGAGACTTTGTTGCGGAGTGTTTATACGCGTCCTGTTTCGGGGCGAGGTATAAATACTTCCCGCGATGGATAGGTCTTAGTACAAGACCGTTCACAAACAAATTCAAAACATTTCTTCTAAAAAACAACAAACCAAGAAGTCACGTCTTCTTTCTCATCTCATACTCTTCATGACTTGTCTCGACAGTTCAAACAGCGATACGGTAAACACCCTCGTGTCAGAGCCGGTAACACCTGAGCTAGAGCTATGGCAACGTCATCCTAAAAAGCACAAACAAATAGTTCCCGCCTTAGTTAGGCGAACTACGTCGACTCTGATCCTCATTATCCCGATGAGGTACGTAGGCAGCGGGGTAGGGCCCGTTCGAGCACATTCTTTATTTTCCCTACATTTCCCCCTTTCTTTTCATTCTCATTTCAGTTCATTTCTCGTTTTCCATTCCCTTTATTCCAGTAGCGGTTTTATTCAGCAGCATTCGTATTTTCTCACCCTTTGAAGCAAGCAAGCAAGCGTGGATCCCGTCGGGTACGACGGACGATCTGGGGTGCTAATACCTTCCCAGGTCGTAACCGACTCCCGAACCCCGATCTTTGGTTCGCAAGGCCTCGTCCTTTTCCTTCTTCCTCAGGTTTGTGCAACATTACCTTTCCCATTCATTCGGGATAAAAATGTCTGGCTGGCGACTCTACCTTTCCGCGCCACTTTCGCGTTTGTACTAGGATGAAAATCCCGGGAGCGACAATAAGGTACTGGCCCAGGCACTGTGATAGTGACTGGACTGATGGCAGCTGCAGAAGGGACCATGATGGTCTGTGGATCATAGTATATTGTGACTGGTGCTCTGGTAGGAGTGGCATTTTGTGAGTTGTAGGCGGAGTCATTTGCAGGATCATAATAAATCGTAACTGTCGAGACACTTTCATTGTTTGTTGCTGATGTTGTAGGAGACACTGTTGAATGGATGGGTGTTGTTGTTGTAGGAGACTCTGAATGAAGGGGTGCTGAAGTTGTAGAAGGGATGTTTGCTGATATTTGGTTCGTTGAAGTAACAGATGAAGCATTTGTTGATGAAACTGAAAAGTTGTTTGGAACAATGGTTGTTACAGTTGTAGACGATTCTGGAACTGTGGTTAAGGAGATTGTCGGATTGGTAGGTATTGATGTCGTGATTTGAAGCAGGCCACTCTGGATGAGACCATCTATGCCATCTCTCAAGTTATCACAACCATTCACTGAAATGTTGCAATAAGCACACCCTAGCTCACATCCCGGGAATATTTGACATTCAAGGAGTTGAGCTTTAATCTCCACCAAAGGTGTCCGAATCTGACCCACACGGGTTATTAAGTAAGACGGCTTGTCTTCTTCAATAGCATTGATTCTGGGTCCTCCGTGGTTTGGCATAGGGTTCTTGTTAATATTTGGTGGTGGTGCAAAGTTTAGAGCTTTGGAGTCTACCAGGTCCTGTACTTTCATGTGCAAAGCTCTGCACTTCTCCGTACTGTGGCCAGGTGCATTTGAGTGAAAAGCACATCTGGCGCTGGCGTCGTAATTTCTGGGTAGACTGGCAGGATCTGGAGGTGCCAACGTCCTTAGCTCAACCAGGTTGAGTTTTAGGAGTTATGGCAATAATGTTGCATAAGGCATAGGGATCGGATCAATCACCCTATTGGCCTGTGATGGTCTCTGTTGATACGGTCTTTGCTGATTGTTGTTGCTGGTGTTGTTGTTGTTATAATTTCTCTGAGGTGGATATTGAGCTTGTTGCTGGTAGTGGGGTTGTTGTTGTGGTTGGTACGCTGGTTGTGGATGAATCGGAGCGGGAATGGTGACTGCTGCCACAGACCTATGATCATACTGGGGTCTGCCCCTGTTGGTATGGATAGCATTAGTCTCACCAGTCCTTCTAGGTCCCACAAAAGGCTTTCTTGGGTTGCTGGACGAGCTAGCACCGTTGTCAGAAATTTTGCCCATCTTTAACAGGCTCTCAATTCTCTCTCCGGCTATAACCACATCAGCGAAGCTGGTAGAAGAAAAGGCAGCTAGCCTGTCAATGTATGTTCCTTGGAGGGTGTTCATAAACATGTCGGCCATCTCTCTCTCCGACATGGGTGGCTGGACAGCAGCAGCCAGCTGTCTCCACCTCTGGGCGTACTCCCAGAAGCTTTCTTTGGATGATTGTGACATTCCCATCAGGAGAGTCCTGTTGGGAGCCATATCCAAGTTGTACTGGTATTGTCTAATGAAGGCCTCAGCCAAGTCCTTCCAGCACCTGATAGTTGCTCTAGTCAAATGAGAGTACCATTCCCTTGAAGCTCCTGTTAAGATATCCTCAAAATAAAACATCCATAGCTTTTCGTCCATGGTATATGCCTTCAGCCTCCCCAGAAAAGATTGCAAGTGGGTCCGTGGACAGGAGGTTCCGTTGTACTTCTCAAAGCACGGAGGTTTAAACTTGTGGGGAATCCTGACCCCGTCCACTAAGCCCATGTCCATAACATCAAAACCCAAGGAGTTTTGAGACTCCAAGGATCTTAATTTCTCAGCAATCTCGTCTAGCCTTCTGTCATAGGCTTCCTCCCCAGCTCCCATCACTGTAAACTGATCCTCTTGAGCGTCTTCTTGGAGTACTCTGCCAGCAGTAGCATTCCCTTGTACATTAGCAGGGATGTTGATTTCCGGATGAAGGTGAGGGCCAAACACATGTGGGTTGACATGAGGCTGAGCCCTCTCATTGTTGCTTGTTCCACCAGTCCCTAGATGGGGGTCTTCCTGAGTCTGCCTTTCTACCAAGGCTCTTAATCTCTCTTGGCTCTGTGCCAATCCATTCATCACTTCCATAAATTGTGTCATCTGATTCCTCATTTCCAATCTCTCATTGGCCATTTGGTTCCTGACCTCTGTAAGATCCTGCTGTACTTGGTCCATTTGTATACCCGGAAGGTTGTTGCGGGTTGGATATCTGTGTGGACGGTTGAGTGGAAACACCCGACGTCGAGCAATAGTTCCTGAAGTCACAACAGAGTTAGTAACAATAAAACAAAAACCTACAAAACAAAACAAAAGGTTAGTATGCAATGTAGTATGCTTATTTGTTTCCAAGGTATCCGGCTTGGCACTTGGTTTTGACCTTTCCAGACCCCTGAGGAAGATGCCTTTGATGTTGCTTGAAAGAACTCAGATAAAACAAACCAATACATATTTTACAAAAAGTGAATGGTACATAGTTTGTTTTTTACAATTCACGCCCTATAAGGGGTCAAAATACAGCATAAAAAGGAAAAGTACAATGAAATGAAAGCAACAACAAGCAAAAGTCAGACACCAAGACCAAACTCATCCTCCTGAACTTCCTTCAGAAGTGCTTCAATCACAGGATCAGCTGGACGCTCTGTGAGATTCCTGATAAGAAGATTTCGGGTGGTGACAGCAGCAGTTAGCTTCTTGTGTCGACTCTGGTCCTTTGACTTCTTCACTTCAGCTCTAATCTTCAACTCTGAGATCTCTCTCTGGGATGCTAGCAAGGCTTCCTGTTGCTCTTTCGCACTAGCTTCCAACTGCTCAATCTTATCCTGAGTCCACTTATTTTCCTGAGTACGAGCTTCGGTGATCCTGACCCACCTCGCTTGGCTCTCTTTCAGATACAAATCAGTCCTAGCTCTCTGGAATTGGGCCTCTTTGCAGGCATTCTTCAAGATCTACTCTCCAGCCCTAGACTTCTTAATGTAATCCTCTGACTTCTCAATCTTGGCTAGATGCTCCACCCTTAGCTTTTCTAACCTCTCAATGTCCAGCCGACCATCACTCCTCTCCCAGAGGGTCTTCTGTAGAGCCCGAGTCAGATTCTCATTTCTCTCTTTCAATTTCTCAAACTCTTCTAAACTGACAGTTGCTGGAGGTGGTGCTGTGGAAGGTCCAGGCACATCTTCAAGGGTGAAGGGCATTCCAGTAATTTGAGCTCTGGTATGAGACCACTCATAGTACTGAGCCGAGGCTACATTGTTGCATCTCCCAAGAATGGTTACCCCCTTGGTCTGTATATTGTCCCAAGCCCAGGATGCTTGCCTGACAATAGCCAGATTAGGCTTGATCTCACAATAAAGGGTCTCAGCTAGATCCTGTATCTTAGGAGGGTGGACTAATGCATAGCCCAGTTGTCTTTTGAATAGCAGAGGGTTGTAATTGATGCAACCTTTCACTCCTATCAGAGGTACATTGGGAAATTTCCCACAACTAGTAATGATGTCTCTGCCCTTAGTACTCTGAGTACAACACCTGATATCATCTGAGGTTAAAGCAACAAGTCTCCTAGCCCAGTTCCTTTGCTGGTGAGGGTTCAAGAATGCATCAGTCTTTGGCAAGTGTTTGAGCAGCCAAGTATGGAACAAAGGAGCACAGCATCTCACTAATCTTCCCCTTTGCTTTTCATTCCTCTGGTGGACAGAGTAGTAGAAATCTCCCAGTAAGGTGGGCACTGGGTTCCTCAGGATGAAAAGGTGGATTGCATTCTTGCTAATGAACTTAGGCTCATCTGCAAATAATATGACCCCATATATGCTAAGGGCCAATAATGCACAGACTGCCTTCCACTCCCCTATGGAGGCCTTCAGCATAGCCTGAGAAGTCAAGAAATCCAAGTGCAGACCAGAGACACCAGCCTTGGCAGTCATATTTTGCCCAATCAGAACTGGTTCCAGATATAATGCCTTTGCTACTTCTTCATTACTAGGGAATGCCATCTCAGGGTTGAAGGGGATTCCACCCCTGACAGGTACACCAATCAGTGACGAATACTCTTCCAGCAAGGGTCCCAACTGAAAATTCTGGAAGGTAAAACACCTCAAAGGGGGATCATAGAACTGCAGGCAAGTATGAATCAAGCTCCTCTGTGAAGGGTCAAAATCCATAACCACATCAAGGATTCCTCCATAATGTTCTCTGAAAAGGGGTATATGGTCTGGAGTAATCAGGGTTTGAATCTTCCTGATGCTAGCCAACTCAGGCTCAAAGAAATTATAGGAGATGTTACTCTTCTTGGGTGCCATATTGCTGAAGAAGAGCTGAGTCAGATGCTGAGAAAAACACTGAAGATGGGCCACTGACAGGCTGAGACTGTTGATGCAGGTGACTGATAGCTGAAGTAAGTACTGATGAAGATAGGTCTATGCTGAAGAAGGAGTCAAAACCAAGCCAAAATGTATGATGGATACCCTGAAAAACAAATAAACACATGTTAAAATGATGCAATGAGGATGTATGCAAATGATATGCAAGGGTTTGTGACTGAGCTGGATCTGATTAACTGCCTTGATATAGGTCCATGTATGTTCAAGAAATCCAGATGGAGGTTCATAAGTCCAGTAACCAAGGTGGGGGACTCAAATAAAGAGTCACATGTCCAGGGTTAGAAATCACAAGAACTGTTCCAAGATGGAGTACTCTTAATCAAAACAAAGTAACAGGGTATGCTGAGGTCAAGGGTACCTGCAAACCTGTAAACAGCCCAACCCCCTCACAGGTGATGTTCTAAAACAAAGATCCTCAGACTTGGATCAGCAATGAGAAGTGTAAACACTTCTAACCCGGAGGTACAATGTTTACAATAACCATAAAAGATCCTCCTCTAATTCACCTCAGTTTCTGAAGGTCAATACTAAAGGTCATCCAGACTTAGCAGGCTTCCCAGATAGCCCTAGCACTACAGGAAATCTGTAGCACAGAGTTCTCAAGAAGAAACCCATATCTGAACCGTGTTTCATATTCCCGCACCAGACCGAAATGGAATGGGAAAGAACATGATCCACTCTAGCCTAGGTGTCACTCAGGTCCCAGGTATAGGACCTCAACTCTCAATAGAACACCCACCCATCAAAGCAACAAAACAGATCCAGCCAGCATAGTATGACAGTATGATATATGTAAAGCTGTAAAGAAAGCAATAAAACAACTGTACATAAAGCAATAAATAAAAGCAACTATACAAACACAGATAGCACATAACACCCCAGTAAACACAAATCAAACAAGCGCTAGGAGGAACCCACAAAAAGAACCAGAAGCCCTGGTTACAGTATAAGGGTCCCCAGCAGAGTCGCCAAGCTGTCGCTCCCGATAAATGGGAATAACCCAAATAAAGGTACAGACGCGAACGTTCGGCGAAGGGAGATGCGAGAACACACAGGAGTGAACTCATAGGAAATGAATAGAGTCGCCAGCTAGGCATTTTTATCTCGGGGGGAAAGGTAATGCTGCATAAACCTAGAAAGATATGGATAAGACGGTTGCGAACCAGAGAGACTGAGAAAGGGGGTTGGTTACAACCTGGGAAGGTATTAGCACCCAGATTGTCCGCCGTACTCGACGGGATCCACGCTTAAAAGATTTGTGTTTTAAAGGGGTAGTGTCAGTGCAATTTGTGTATAAAAGCTGGAAAAGAATGTACAGGTGTCAGTGTAAAAGAAGTATAAAGTGAAGTGTATAAATGAAGTGTCAGTGTAAGAATGGAGTGAAATGCTCAAGATAATGAGGCTAAAGAATAAGGCTGGAAAGAGGGGGAATATACAGAGACTTTTGTTCGATAACTGTTAAGTTATGCCTACGTATCCTCTCGTGCAATGAGGAAGTCAGAACACCGTAGTTCGACCCAAAGAGACTGAAAGATGAATTGACTTGTGAACTGCTTACTGGCCTATGCTCAAGTGTATGATCTGTCTGGCACAGATGCAAACTGTCTTGCATTAGACGGAAGAAGCAGGTTCTCGTTTGTGAGTGAATGAGATGAGAAAAGAATCCCGGAGGAGACGATTATTGTTTGTTTTTGTGTTTTCAGTCTTTTATTGCTATTGAAAGTTTGTCATAAGTTAATGAGCTTAAGCCTAAACCAATGGATTTAGTAAACTCATCACATCTTCCCTCTGATTAGGGGTAATGAGAATACCTTAAGTGTGAAGTCAGATTCTCACACTTAATCACCTTTGATGTAGGATTAAGATCATTAACCTACTTGTGATTATTTAGATGTTTTTGGTGTTTTTGTTTAGTGTTGAGTAATGAGTTTAAGCCATAATTAGGGATTAAACAGACTCATTACACCATCCTAATAGAAGGATAATAGATGAGAATGTTTAAGCTGAGGAAAGCTCCTCAACTTAATCCATGATTAGGGATTAGACCCATGACAAAACAAGCCTTTGGTTAAGTGGATTTTATTTAATGATATGATGATGAAGTGATTTTCAGGGTTTATAAGACAACTTGAGGGGGACTTGTCCATTAACACTAGGGTTAGTCCTTCTTAACCAGTTAAGGAAGAATTAGAACCCTAACGCAAGGCCCAAGTTACAAGCTTGAAGTCTTGATAGTTATTAAGTGGATTGATTAGAGGATTTAAACTCATTAAGGGTTTAACACTTAGGATTAAAGTTATACACTCCATCCTAATAGAAGGATGTAGGCATAAGCTTAATCACAAAGCCTCAAAGCCTTTAGGGTTTAGTCCCTGATTATGAGGTGAGAAGAGAAGACTCAAAGAGACACAAAGGTAAAACTAAGAGGGGAGACTGATCAAAACCCTAATCATTGTCATGCTTGGTTGTTCCTAAGGTTTGTGAGGTTTTCAAGAGATATCTTCAAAGGGAACCACCAGGAAGCAGATGAAAGGATCAAGAAGCAAAGAGAAGCAAAACAACTTGCTTCACTTAAGAAGTCAAGTTGCTCGAAGAAAGAAAGTATAATAAACAGGGAGGAGCAAGCTCACTCCAATACACATACAAAAAATGTAACAATAATGCACAAGGGAGATGAAAAGGAAATGCGAGAAGTGAAGGAAAATTCACTTCTCGGAGCACTTACCACCTGAAAAGTTAGCACGAGAGAAAGAAATAAAGTGAAAGCGAAATTAATACTAGGATGCAAGCCGAAAATAGAAACATGTTCATGATACAGGGAGAGTTCAAGACAATATGAATGATTATGCAAGTGAAAATAAGCAAAAGATAACCAACTAAATTAAAAATGAAATTAATTAATGGAAAAGATTAACAAATTAACTAACAATTCTATTAGTTAATATAAGTGTTTCCCACCCTTTTTTTTTATTTTTTTGTTTATATAATTTTATCCAAAGAAAAAAAAGAATAGTTTTACATAATTTATCTAAAGAAAAATAAATAGTTTTGCTTAATTTTATCTAAAGAAAAAAATAAATAGTTTTGCATAATTTTATCTAAAGAAAAATAAATAGTTTAGCATAATTTTAAATGAGTAAAAAGAAAAGAGAAACAACAAAAGGACAACAAGGGCCCTCCAGCTGGCAGAGACGCAGGCCCACCCAAAGCTGGTAGTACCCTCCTAAATGGGCCCGGGTCGCCCAAGGCCCGAACCAACGCCCCCCAATCTGAGAAAGAAGTACATCCTAGCCAAAGGTCACAGCAAGTGGCCTAGGGAGAAGGAAAACGCGTTATGGCATTGGGAAGTGAAAAAGCAGTGGAATCTTTGCTGTTTCCAAAAAAAAACTTTATGATCATAAACAAGACAAAAATTGGGACAAGCATTTTCACGGTAAAAGCAGTGGAAAAGGTCTCAGTGACCTTCATCGACCCTTCGACTCCCTCCTTCCCTACTATCCAATTCTGAAACTTCAAGCAAAGCGAAACCGACAAAAATGCGTTCAATCTTTGATTACAAACGCATGGCAAAAACGGAGTACCCGAACGAATAAAATGGTGGAGCTATCCTCAACCCCAATCCAACCCAGAACCCTAACGTTCATCAATATCAATCAACAACCATTCCAGCACCAACCAAACAACAGAAATCATCGAACAACAAAAGGCAAAAGGAAATTCAAAACCGATTTTCAACAACAACAACAGGAGAAAAGGGGAGTCAAAAGAGAACCGAATTTTATACCTGCTCTGAATGTTCTCAGAGGTATAATTTTCTTTCCAGGTACTCTGTTCTTCAGCTCGAACTTTCCTTTTCTTTCGTTTTAAAACCTCTCCTTCTTCGAATTTTGCTTTCTTTTTCAACGAGGGACCAAAGGGAAATTTTCTAGGGTTTTTCTTCTGTGTGTCTTTTTACTGTTATCAGTTGCGGCTAGGTTTTTTCGTGTATTTTCTTTGTAGATTTGAATGGTGGCTAGGGTTTTTCCTTATGTGTTGTTTGATTTTGATTCTCTTCTGATAAAAGTAATTTAGGGTTTTTTTTCCTGTGTGTCTTAATTTTCTGAAAACCTCTTTATATATCTGCAAATTAGGGTTTCTCTTGAAGCATTTTTTCATTTTGGCTATGTTTGTTCTTCCTTTCTTCATACCAGAGCTTGTTCTTTCCTGTTTTGTGACAGTCCTGGTTCTGCCACCCTGTTGATACTCCTGCTTTGTCTTTGTCTGCTTATGCCTTGGCACTGCACCCTTGTTGAATTAGTTTGAAATGAAACTGGATTGATTGTGTTTTGATTGGATTAGTTACCCCCTTTTTTACTGTCATAAACTCAATTTTCACTGCTTGTTACCATGTTAACCGTTGTGGACATTTCAAATTTTTACAGGGTCAAATTGTGGGAACCATTACCACCTCCAAGACCTGAGCTGCATAGCGGGGATGCCCAATTAGTATTCTTCCATCATCCGTCTCAACTGAGTCCACTTCAACTGGAATTGCTGTCATAGGATGATCTCTAGAGTGTGATGGAGGAAGTCGGTCTGTATCTAGTACCTCAAAGCAAGCCTCACACAAATCAAAATCAGGACAAATAGTGCAATGCCACCTTCGCCTGAGTATAGGTACAGTAGAACAACCATCACAGCAATATTGAACAGGTGAAGTGATAGTGTCTTCTTCAATCATGACTTGGTTATTTCTAGCACTTGTGTCAGCTGAGCCAGAAACTGGAACTACACTCTCAACACCATCATTCGCAGCTCCTTTCACAGTTGTACCTATGTTCACATTTATAATTGCTGGCTTGTCCTGGTGACCAAGAAGTTTGGCCTTGAAATCATCACAATCAATCTCGCCTGAATTAAGAGTCTCAATCTTCACACATTCCATTCGGTACATACGAGCAGCTTTTAAAAATTGAATAAGGTGACTCCCGTGAGGCATACAAAATCCCATCTGGTAACACTTCTCTCCCAACTAGGATGTCATGAAGATTGCCTTATGTGCCACAGTTTGTTATATAGCCCCAATACTCGTTTTTTTCTCCAGTTCCCACAACCTGGCAAACCAATCCAAAACACCAACTTCAAACTGCCGGGAGTGGACACCATGATTGCTTTCAATAAATGGATCTCCAAGATTGTTTATGGAAAAATGCTGAAGTTGAGAGAGTGCACCGTAATCAAAATCCAAACTGTAGGGGTAGCCCAAATGATACTTTGTTCTTTCCGCTAAAGATTTTCTGTATCTGGCCAACACACTTGCCATATGAGCATCACGATTCCCAGTAATATCATCATCATCTTCTGGCTCTGTGACTTCAAGACACGAGGTATGAATATTTTTTTTCAGAACTATTGCTCTTTTCTCATTTCCTGCATCAAACTGAGTCTCCACCTTGCCAATAATGTCTGCAACTACAGGAGGCACAGGATCTTTGATAATGGCGGATACATCAAAGTCATCCGGCAATAAATCAACTGGTTTGTTAATGCTTAAATCATCAGCCAAAACATCAACACTTCCAACCATTTTCGTAATCCACAACAGAGGAACACAGAAGATGAAATGAAAGATTGAGATGCGAAATTAAGAAATGAGAGAGATGAAAACAGTTGCGCGAGAATCGGGCAGAGTGAAATGGGGCAATCAGAGAGAGTTGAAGGATTGGGAATTCATTTGTTGATATTGACGAAACGAGGTGGCAGAAGTGGAGGATACGTTGTAGGAGATTGCTGCCGATGTTGACGTCATTGCCGGCATCAGTCCCAGACTGTTATTGTTGTAGCCTTGGTTCATCATTTCTGATTGTTGCTGATGTGTATTTGCTGAGTTTGTTTGCCAATCTATTAACTATCTCTTTCCGTTTTGCAGGTACGGAAAGCCATCAATTCTAGTCTAACTCCGGGAGCCTCTTATGCCTTGCTACGACATTTGAGCCTGATAATTATTCCTCATGAACATCCTTTGAACTTGATGAATTCCATAGTGTCCATGGTAAAAATATGTTCCAGGCCTGCCAGCTTTGAAATTGTAATGAAACTTTTCTTCTGGATTTATAGCACACTGTGATATTGCAGCAGTTCCCTCAGCCCTAGGAGTATCAAGCTGTTTGATTCCATGCCAGTGAATAAAAGTCCCTTCTGTAGCAAGCTTATTGGTGAGTGCAATGGAAAGAGTGTCACCAACTTCAGCAGAGGCAGTTGGACCTGGAAACTGACCGTTGATTCCCATCACAACATGTTCTAGACAATCTGGTTTTCTGATCATGTATTCCACATCAAATTTATAGTGTCTGACTCTTGTCTTTTTGTTCTTTCTCATGACTCATCTGTTGTAATTTATTTGGACTTTGCTGATGGCCTTGTTTAGTTGTTAATAAAAACTTTATGCCCCCTTTAATTTTTTTAATAAAATTTGTCTTTTACTGCTTTTCAATTCCAGTTGCCTTGCAAATGTACCAATCAAGATCTCAATGTCTTGTAAAACTTGGAAAATATTAATGCTACCATGCTTTGAGAACGGTGCGCCTTAACTAACACACAGCAACATAAAATGAATCACGACTCCGAACAAACGTGTATCCAAATCATAATCCAAATCCAACATAATCCAAACCCAACATAATACCACGAAATGCCCATGCAATGCCGTTTGAATCCAAGTCCAACATGATACCATGAAGTTTCTTTTCTCCTTTCTTTTTTTTGAAACCAATGAATCAAATCCAATAAGCCATCCTTCTTAAGTTTTGAAACCAATGAATCAAATCCAATAAGCCATCCTTCTTAAGTTTTGAAACCAATGAATCAAATCCAATAAGCCATCCTTCTTAAATTTCGAAACCAATGAACCAAAGAAGTCACACTTATTATTTTTCTTTACAAAAGTGCAATAAGTTTAACCCATAGCTTATCAATTTATTGAAAATAAATTCGAAATAACTTAAAACCACTTTGAAACTTTAGTGACGCTTAATCATCAATGAAACCCCAATTGATTGAAATGATTTGCAGGAAACGTATTTGTAAGGTCTTTGATGGGTAAGGATAGCTGGTGTGGCACAGGCCTATGGATCAGATCTTGGGGATTACAACAAGTGGAGGCATAGTCACATGGGTCTTTGCAAATTGGTACAAGTCTGGCCCTTTTTGTGATCTCTTGAGGCATAAGTCGTGAAACTTGGAGATTCTTTGGTGCATTCAGAATTTAAGGCCCTGGTTTATGCTTGCGTGATGATCAAAGGTCGCATTGAAGCCACATAAAGGCTTGCCATGAGAATTTGCAAGTTCTCCAATTCAAGGCAATTTTGCAAAGTGGCTCGAAATTCTTCAGTCTTGTGAACTTCTGGCATCCTCTATGATCAAATAAAGATCATACGCAATCAAAATGATGAAGAACACCCCTTGGTCGGGTCATTGAGAGCCTCGGATACCCTGATTCTGTACTGACTTGTTCAAGAAGTCATCTCTTGATTAGACGCCTTCCCCATGGAATATCTTCATGAAACTTGATATGCACGAACCTCATAACCTGGCTCCGTTTCCATGCCATTTTCAGTTCTTGTGATTCTTTGACATTTTTGACTTTGAGGGCATACAATATGATGCTTGAACATTGATGACCTTTGGAGTGGCTCTTGAAGCTCTTGGATTGCTCAGATCACAAACCCTAGATGCAGATGACTTTGAACCAATGCAATGAATCAAAAATGTGATATGAGATGGTATGATTGAGTTTATGCGAATGATCACAAGCCATGGTGTGAATGGGTGAGGGCAAATTTGGGGTGTTTACACGTAGTTTGTAACATAAATACACATAATAATTAATAAACTAAATCCAATTTTGAAAATCAGATTGCGTGCCCAGCTTCGTCTTCAACCTCCGTTAGTTGGTTTAGACTTATACCCACGGTTTTCCGTCACTAGAGGTTCTAGTGACAGATTTTCGTCGTCACTATAAAACCTTCGTATCAAACATTGAAAAATAGCATGGATAAATGATTTTTATTGGTCTAGGTTAATTAATATAAGGTCACTGAACATAAATATAACATCAATTTCAACAGAAATTGATCCAATCGTGCGCCCCCAAATAAATCTTTCAAGAACTCTAGTTATGGCATTCTACGGATTTGACCATGATTCTTCAAATTGCTTGCCCAAAAAAGTTCCTTGTAATCTCATTAACACAAATAAAAGGTTAGATATAATTTATAACAAGTATATTCATGAAATCAAAAAACTCAATAAAGATGAAGAAAAACGATTCGGTTATGGCGTTTCAATGCATTATGGATGACGATGATGATTGGTTTACGTTCAGTGATGTTCAAGGAAGCCAATGCAACCTTAAAATTTCCCTGAAAGTGCCTCTAGCTTTGAAACTGAATTTGACTTGGTGTGAAGATTTTTGGAGTTTGAACAAGGTATTCTCAGGCTGCAATCTGTATCCTCTTGTGTAGGTTTATGTTTGTATATATGTGAGGGGTCAAATTAGGTCAAAAGTTGGGCTTTTTGATATGTTATGATGTTACTTGAGTGTGAAGAAATCCATGGCCATAAATGTGACAAAAACAAAATCTCTTCATGCTTCAAAAGTCTTACACGAATTTGGATCTTTTCCAATCACTTTAAATGTTAAAAGATTCATTCTAAAACCAATATTTGATCTAAATATTAACTTTTTATATTTTATTTTTATTTAAATTGAATTTTAAAAAGTAAAATCCAAATAAATAAAAAATAAATTATAAAAAACATAACAATTGGTTATTTGGTCGTGCATGGTCCTAACTTTGAGATTGGGTTGCAATTTGATGGGCCCATTTGGAAAATTTTGAAGTTTAGACCTTATTTGCTTCATACACCCCTTGAAATTTTCCTAACTTTGACAAGGCACAACTCACTCAATTTTAATTCCATGAGAGTGATCTTGGAATTTTTATCAAGCTTAGAGAGTCCTCTAACAAACATCTTTGGTCTCATGTCCATATCTTTTACCATTTTCAAATTATTAGCTTTGGAAAAAGTTTACTTTTTGTTGACTTTCAAAAGGACCTATAATGTTTTAGCTCATACCTTCCAAATGAAGCATTTTTAGGCTTGTTTTGTGATACACAAAGTTGTAGAGAATTAAATTTCCTTCAAAATGAGCTTTGGATGGGAAATTTTTGATGAAGCATATGAAAGTTATGGCTGGTCAAAGTTTAGTTGACTTTTACTAAGAAACCCTAATTTAGAAACTTCCTGATTCTTGATGATCTGAGATTTTCTTGATGAATCATGATCAACCATTGATAAAATGATGAATTTTACTTCATAATATTAATGTTGGTAAAAAAATCTTGAAGTTTGACTTTAATTTGACCATAGTTGACCTCAGTTTGACTTTTTTACCAACTTGACTGATATTTGAATATCTTATCATCTGACTGGTCAAACTTATTGGGAAAGCTCTGAAACTTGAAATGGGGATTCTTGAAGGCATGTGGGATGTTATGAATCTTACTTGAAGTCTTGGAAGTCCATTTAGCTTGGAGAAACTCAAAACCCTAATTTTTGGATCCATTGTTCAGGAGGAGGCTGGTTCTGATGAAACCTTCAATCCATTTGACCAATTATGAACCTTGTGAAACTCGTGAACCTTGAGAGAACTCTTGGGACATATTTCTTTGATTGTGGGAGGTAAAATTTTGGGTTACAACAGCTGCCCTTGTTCAATTTTCTGAAACCCGGGGAGTTAGATTGACATGCACGCCATTTGTGACTGAAAGGTTAAAGGGGATTGAACACAAAAGCCCAAAAATTTGCACTCGTCGGTGCGTAGAATGATACTGTTGGTTGGTTGTATTTATTGAATGGTCTTAAAGATACCATTCGGAGAAAAGTTCTTCAAATATACTTCTTGGAGAATAAAGTAGTCCAAAGTATGATGATATTGCTTTTGGGAAGATAAAATAACCCATGGTGTGATAATATAGCTTTTGGGAAGGCAAAACAACCCAAGGTAAGATAATATAGCTTTTGGGAGGATAAAGCATCCCGAGGTGAGATGATATAGCTTTTCGGAAGACAAAACAACCCAAGGTAAGATGATATAGCTTTCGGGAGGATAAAGCAGCCCGAGGTGTTATGATATAGCTTTTGGGAAGATAAAACAACCCAAGGTGAGATGATATAGCTTTTGGGAAGACAAAACAACCCAAGGTAAGATGATATAGCTTTCGGGAGGATAAAGTAGCTCGAGGTATAATGATATAGCTTTCGGGAGGATAAAGCAACCCGAGGTATAAGTTGTTGATGACGTTTGTCTGCTGGAGAATTAACCTGAAAAACAAGGTTAGTTCTATGCAAATATCATGATGTATATAACACTTTGCAAGATAATATCTCATGATAATGTTGTATGCGTATGATATGATATGATATGATATGATGATGTATGTATGAAGTTGAAGCGCATGAGTAGCTTCGTAGAATAATTCGTGGTTGGGGAAAATAAATCTCGATTCATTGTTGAGGAATATGAAGACTTCGTTCCCGTCTTGTTTTGGAGTATCGTACTTAGAACATCCCGTTTTCGTTCGTTGTACTTATTATTTAAGGATTAAGTTCCTGAATATCCTGACTGAGGATAAAAGAGATGGACATTGATTCGGGAGACTTATCCGGTTAAGTATCAATTCTTCGGAGGATATGGAACTGCTTGAAGTATCCATAAGAATATCCGTAAGAATTCTCCACTCGTTCTTAGTAAATTCTATTGTATTTTATGCATTTATGGTAAACATCAATCATATTCAAGAGCATATATACATTCAAACATAATCAATAGACATTTCTCGCTTTAGTAAAAGGGGAAAAGTAAACCTGAATAAAGAGGGAAAAGTAAACCTGAATAAAGAGGGAAAGGTTAACCTGAATTCGAAAAAACGAAATTTTATTTATTTAGAAAGTGGCCTATAAACAGGCGAGTTTTAACACGGAGACGAAAATCCTAGTAAGAGGAATTCGTCGAAGAAATTTTTAAAAGAGTACAAAAACAAGGAAAAATAGCTATGTGTAAATGATCCTATTGAGTTTCAACTCCGCTATTTCCATTATCTTCAAGTATCTCATCTTCAGCTGTCGGAAAAGAAACAATTGGACTGATCTGTATCTGTTGAATTTGACATAGATAAAACAACTAGTAGAGGTTACATGGTGATCCAACGAGACATGATCATACGCTTTAATCCCTAACTTTTGCCTGGATTGCCTTTTCAGGTTTTCAATCCACCGGGATACCCTTTTTATCCCAAGCCTCCTTTCCAGGTTTTCAACTTGCCGGGTGCACATTATATATATACATATATATATATATATATATATATATATATATACATATATATATATATATATATATATATATATATATACATATATATATG
The DNA here is from genome assembly GCA_963966055.1 of Lathyrus aphaca. NCBI lineage: Eukaryota > Viridiplantae > Streptophyta > Magnoliopsida > Fabales > Fabaceae > Lathyrus > Lathyrus aphaca. The sequence goes on along the minus strand of OZ014524.1, from coordinate 430,890,612 downwards.
CCTAAATTTTGCCCGAACCCTTTTGGTTCGCCGAGATGCCCTTATTTTTTCCTAGGCCAGTCAACCTAGAGGGTCTCTTTTTATGCGTAGTTGTAACACCCCAAATTTGCCCTCTTCTTTTTTAAACATCATCATCATATCATTATCATCATAAGCATATCATATCCTTGGCATCTTTGCATGGAAAGATGAGGCATAACATTCTCATGACTTAGCATTAGGCATACGATCATCTGTGGAGGGATTTGAAGCATTACAAGTTATGACAAGAGGCCCAATGGATTTGTCCAAGTCCTTTGGGGAGTCTACATTGCACTCACAAGCTCAAGATCATTCACAAAAGCCCAGGAGATTGGGAGATCATCAGGGAATTCAAGCTAGGACAAGTTCCTACACAATGATCCCAAATTAGGTTTTGAGTTTCAAGCATGAAAACTTTGTGACTTTGGCCATTTCATTTGGGCAAAGTCTTTCATATGATAAGAGGATCCTAGGGATGAAATTTGGTGAGAAAATTCCTTGTGGAAGTCAGATATTTCATCAGTTGCTTGTAAAGGAAGAAATTGGTCAACTGTGCATTCTAGAAGTCAACTGTGGGAATTCAAAGGGTCCAACCCTATTTTTTAAGTCAAGGGATGTTCTTATAATCTTATAAGAGGTTTGGCAAGGTCAAAGATCAAGAATCAAAAGGTTTTGAGGAGTTTTCCATTTTTGGCATGTGAATCATGGAACTTGCCTTTTTTAGCAACTTTTTGCCCTAATTTTCAAGGACACATAACTTGGTGAAAAAAGCTTCAAATGAATTGCCATCAAAAATGAAAGTTGAAGATTAAGTTCTCCCATTTTTAAAAAGTATAAGTACTTTTTCATAGCCCTTATGGTTGGTGAGATAAGGCCTTCGAAAGTCACTTGAATTTTAGGGCATGGCATGGATTTCAAGTTTACTTCAAATGCAAAAGCTCATGAATATCATTTTCAAGTTGTTTCATGAACCAAATAAGATCATGTTGTTACAAGGCATTGCATAAAGTGTGTTTTGCTCCAAAAATACCATAAAATCCGTGCATGAGATGTGGTGTATTTCACAAGAGGTAAAATTGAAAAATCATTCAAAAAACATGTTACATTGATAACCAAAGGCCAAGATTGATTCAAAACAAATCAAGGGATGGATTGAAGTCAGAATGCACACTTGAAGAGAGGTTATCACGGGTGTATGAGGCAGTCACACTTTTCATGCAATTTGGCAAATACACCTCAATCACACTCTTCATGCCACTCTTGGTTCAAAAACCCTAGTCAGGTGAAAGCACAAGGGATATAAAAGCAAAGCATGCCCTAAATTCGTGTAGAGGCTCTCATATATTTCAGATTCACACTTTCTTGCTCACTTGCATTTCTCTTCGAATTTCTCTCCTCAAGCATTTTCTTCACAATCTCTTCACACATTCTGCTTCCTTGAACCTTAAGGATCATTTTGCTCATACTCATTCAAGCTGCAAGTGAAGATTCATAAAGGTGCCATTCAAGAGAAAGAGCTTTCGGATTACAAGATCTAGCTTCCCTCAAGCTCCATCTTGCATTTATTTTGCAAGAGGAGGTCATAGTGAGCAGATCTGCAGCTGTAGGAGCTTTAACTTGGTGATTTGAAGGAGGTGCAAGTTCAGGTATGCTCTGAAATTCGTGGATCTAAACTTAAAATTAAGTGTGTGCATTGTGATATGTTGTTTGTGCTGATGATTCTGTGCTAATTTGTTTGAAAAATGGATGAGTATTAAGTTTTTTATGGTGATTTGAAATCTGATGGTCAGAGTTTTTTTTCTTCGATCCAGCTTATTCTTTGATCCATTGTGAATTTGGTTGCTATATTTAGATTCAGCATGAGTTGTTTGTTTGATCTGGACATTTTGATGCATTTATGTGATGTTTTGTTCGTGATTTGAATTTTCCGGTGCCGGAGCCCTAGCTCCGGTCACTGGATTCTGGAGAAGGTTCACTTGAGCTCAATGAAGAAGATGATGTTATGACCATTGGATTTACGATCTGGACGGTTCTTGTGTTGCACGCACATGAATGAGAGGGCCTCCCTCTCACGTGCTCTTATGTTTCATTTTGTAATCTGAATAATTCATTTTATTTCGCATCACACCATAATACCATGTACTCCTCACCCTGGCCAATCATTGTGCATACTATGTTTAAATGAATGACTCAATCTCACGCGTCCAATTGATCCCTTGGTCCTTGTTTTTTCCTAATTTTGTGAATATCCACCATATTTTTTGTGAGCCTGCACATACTGGGTGGGCCTCCCTTGCTATTCACCCCCCCCTTATTTTAAAGCCCAATGTAAAATGAACTGAAACTCATTGCTATTTGCACCACAGCTTCATCTTTTCTTTCTTTTATTTTATTTTATTTCTAGTTTGAATCTTAATTTTTAAAATAGAATTAGGTCTCCAAAAATTACAAAAAAATCCAGGAATGATTCTTTTAGTTTTCTCTAATTTTTGGTATTTTTAGTTTTCATTTATTTTTAATTACCACGTGGAAATTAGTTGTCTCCTTTAATTAATTGATTTTATTTCATTTTTGAAGCATACTGCCTTGTTCATTTTCTATCTTGGTCATTATTTTGCATTTTGAGATGATTCTTTTTGCTTTGGATTCATGTTGAGATGTAGTTTATTGGTGATTTTTGTTCTGATTTTTAGAATTTTGTTTAATTGATTTTTGTCTCTAACTTGTGCATGAAGCTTTCTAACCCCAATCCATGTTTGTACCCTCATTTGAATGATCAAGCTTCTGAATCTGATCCTCTCCTTTTGGCATGTTGATATTGTATGATTGAAGATCATTTGTGCAAGTTTGTGGAATTTTTTCATGTATACTTGAATTGATTTGAATTTTTGTTCCTTACTTGTTCCCTTTTACCTCTTTTGGATCATATGTTCAATCCTTAGGTTAGAAGGGCACTTGTGCCAACTTCCTTAAGTTGTTTAGAGCCTCTTTAAGATGTTGATACCTCTCTGGTCTTAAGGTTGTGTTTGTATCTTGGAAAATTTTGTGATTGTTTGCTTTTGAAGTTCATTCACACTTATGCATGCTCACTTCACTTCCTTTGCTTCTTTGCTTCTCATGATGTACATATTTGACTTTGTGTGCTTCCTCTCTTCATCTCATGTGATCCTTAGACACTTTCTTAACATGTTAGGGTTCTGGTCTTGAACTTTGTGGTGTTTCTTGGACTATGTTGCTTTGCATCTTCTCATGCTTACTTTATTTTGTCTTGGTGATTCATAATGCTTCATGTTGAGTTGTATAACTCTTTTTTTTCATTCTTGTGCTTTGAGTTTGCATTTGGCATTTGTGTTTATGACTTCACTTCTGGTTGTGTGACTTTGGTTTGGCATTATGTTCATTTTGTGTTGCATTTATGTTTGTGTCACTAACCATTTCAGGGGCTTTGGTAAGTGAGAGGTGTGGATGTGATTCCCACATCTCCCATTCTTATCTCTTCACCTTTCTTCACTATTACTCTTATTTGTGATTGTTGGGGCTTAGGCCTTACTTCCCCCCTCTTCTATTATTCTTCTCTCCTCTTGCTTGTCTTCTTATCTTCTCTTCCTTTAGGATAGTAAACCTCACTAACCTAGGATTTTCTATGCATGACAACAATTAGGATTCATTAGTCCCCATTAGACTTTTACCTTTGTGATCCTTTTGTTTCTCTTCTCTTCTCATCTCAAAACCATAAGAAGAAACTTAATAATGATTGAAGTGATATCTTGAGCAACAACCTTATCCCATGAGACACTTGTAGTCTTTCCATCTTGGGATAGTACAAGCTTGTCTTGTGATGTACAAGTTTGATCAGGATATCATCTTCACCAAGAAAATCATAAAATACACTTCTTCATTGTAAATACAAAAAAACAATTAATAAGTTAATGAGTTAGTGAGCTTAAGCCCTAATCTCTGGATTCAAGTTTTGGGGATCTTCTCCTTGCTTGAGTGTGCTTATTCTATTATTCCATCTTGGAATGTAGTGACAAGTGCACGTTCCAGGGAAAAGAGCTTGAGTTCACTTCCTTGTGACACATTCCTAAAAGCTTCTAAAAAACATAAACAAACAATAAGCGTCTTTCCTTCGGGAATTCTTTTCTCATCTCCTTCGCTCCGTACGCGAACTTGCTCCTACTTGTCATTTTGCAAGACGGTTACGCACTCGTCGTCCGGGCCTGCAACACCTGAGCATTGACTTAGGCAGTTCAAGCCTTAAGACACAAGCAATCTTTTCCACCCCTAGTTAGCGGAACTACGGCGACTCTGATGCTCATTTTTCCGATGAGGTACGTAGGCAGCGGGGTAGGGCCCGTTCGAGCACAATCTTTATTTTCCCTACATTTTTTCTCTTTGTTTTCTTTCTCAGTTCCTTTTCCAGTTCCAGTTCCTTTTCTTTTGCATCAAATTTCATTTCTTCACCCTTTGAAACAGTTTCTTTGCAAGCGTGGATCCCGTCGGTACGGCGGATGATCTGGGGTGCTAATACCTTCCCAGGTCGTAACTGACTCCCGAACTCAGTCTCTTTGGTTCGCAGGACCCGTGTCCTTCCTTTTCTTTTCTTCTGGTTTGTGCAGCATTACCATTCCCGTCCCTTCGGGATAAAAATGCCTGGCTGGCGACTCTACCTCTTCCGCGCCACTTTCGCGTTTGTACTAGGATGGAAATCCGGGGAGCGACAGTAGTATTTTTTAACTATGTTTGCGTTCACAGACTGTGGGAAATCTTCACCATTCATGCTGGTAAGCATCATGGCACCTCCAGAAAATACTTTCTTAACAACAAATGGCCCTTCATAGGTGGGGGTCCATTTGCCTCTAGGATCACCCTATGGTAATATGATACGCTTGATCACCAAATCACCAGCCTGATATACTTGCTGCTTAACTTTCTTATTGAAGGCTTTGATCATACGTTTCTGATACATCTGACCATGACAAACAACTGCTAACCTTTTCTCATCAATTAAGTTTATCTGATCAAGTCGAGTCTGAATCCATTCATCTTCATCTAAGCCTGCATCCTTCATAATTTTCAAGGAAGGAATCTGAAATTCAATGGGTAAAACTGCTTCCATACCATAGACAAGGGAGAATGGGGTTGCCCCGGTTGAAGTACGTATTGTGGTACGATAACCATGAAGAATAAATGGTAACATCGCATGCCAATCTTTATATGTAACTGTCATCTTCTGCAAGATCTTCTTAATATTCTTGTTTGCGGCTTCTACTGTGCCATTCATCTTTGGACGATACGGAGAAAAATTATGATGCTTAATCTTGAACTGCATGCAGAGATCAGTAATCATAGTATTATTCAAATTAGTACCATTATATATGATAATCCTTTCAGGGATGCCATACCTACATATAAGATTATACTTGATGAATCGAGCCACACCATTTTTGGTAACAGAAGCAAATGAAGTTGCATCTACCCACTTCGTAAAGTAATAAATGGCTACAAGAATGAAACGATTTCCATTGGAGGCGGTAGCTTTGATCTCACCAATCATATCAATACCCCACATGGAAAAAGGCCAAGGAGCATTCAGAACATTCAACGGAATTGGAGGCACATGAACTTTATCAGCATAAATTTGGCATTTGTAACAAGTTTTAGAGTGTTGATAGAAATCAGCTTCCATGGTAGACCAATAGTAACCTGCTCTCAATATCTTTTTGGCCATGGTATGCCCACTAGAATGAGTACCAAAGATCCCATCATGCATGTCCTCCATAATCTCTGTTGCTTCTTTCTTATCCACACATCGAAGCAAAGTTGAATCATGATTGCGCTTGTACAAAATTCCATTACTCAGGAAAAACTTAGCAAAAAATCTCCTCAGAAACTTCTTATCATTGACAGATGCCCCTTCAGGGAACTCTTGAGCTTCAAGATACCTTTTTACTTCATAGAACCAAGGATTTTCCTCTACTCCTTGAGTACCCACCTCATTCAGTATGCAGGTTTATCAAATCGATCAATAGTAATTATGGGAGCTTCATCATCGCAACTGATTTCAAACATAGATGCCATGGTGGCTAATGCATCTGCCAGCTGATTCTCTTCTTGTGGAATATGTCCAAAAGTGATCTCGTCAAAGTACGGGATCAAAGACAACACATGCTCTCTGTAAGGAATGAGATTTGGATGCTTGGTGTCCCAATCTCCTGTAACTTGACCAACTACCAGGGCTGAATCTCCATACACATTCAAAAACTGAATCTTCATCTCAATGGCAGTCTTGATACCCATTATGCACACTTCATACTCAGTCATATTATTGGTACAATCAAAACAAAGTCTTGCAGTAATTGGTGTATAACAACCTTTAGGAGAGATAATTACCACGCCAACACCATTACCAAGCGCATTAGAAGCTCCATCAAAAACCATAGTCCATCGGGATCCTTGTTCAGATCCTTCATATTGTCTAGGTTCTTTAGTAACAATCATAATATCCTCATCCGGAAACTCAAAATTCATAGACTGATAATCATCCACGGCTTGATGAGCCAAATGATCAACTACTACACTTCCTTTAATTGCTTTCTGAGTAGTGTATTGTATATCATATTCCGTCAAGATCATTTGTCATCTCGTTATTCGTTCAGAGAGAGCAGGTTTCTCAAATATGTACTTGATTGGATCCATCTTTGAAATCAATAAAGTGGTATGAGTCAACATATACTGTCTTAGTCGGCGAGTAGCCCATGCCAAAGCGCAACAAGTTTTCTCGAGCAGTGAGTATCTTGTTTCACAGTCGGTAAACTTTTTACTAAGGTAGTATATTGCTTGCTCTTTTCGACCAGACTCGTCATGTTGCCCCAACACATACCTCATTGATTTATCCAATATTTTCAGGTACATAATCAAGGGTCTTCCTTCAACTGGAGGCATCAATATAGGAGGTTCTTGTAGGTACTTCTTGATCTCATCAAAAGCTACCTGGCATTCGTCATTCCATTCCATTACTTGATCTTTCTTCAACAACTTGAAGATTGGTTCACAAGTAGCAGTTAACTGGAAAATAAATCTTGCAATGTAATTTAGTCATCCCAAGAAACCTCTAACTTCTTTCTCAGTACGGGGAGTATGCATCTCTTGTATAGATTTTACCTTTGCAGGATCAACTTTAATACCTTTACCACTGACAATAAAACCCAAAAGTTTACCAAATCTAACTCCAAAGGTACATTTGTTTGGATTTAATCTCAACTTGTACTTCTTTAACCTCTCAAACAACTTGTGCAGATGATCAAAATGTTCTTCTTCAGTCTGAGATCTGGCTATCATATCATCCACATATACCTCTATCTCATGGTGAATCATATCATGGAACAAAGCTACCATAGCACGCTGATATGTTGCCCCAGCATTCTTCAAACCAAATGGCATTGTAATACCTCAAAATTTGCCCTCTCATTTCCCCAACATTTTGCATAGCATTTAGCATACATAAGTTCATTAAATAACCAAAAACATTGCATCATGTGTAGCATAGATGAGGCATAGGTATGTGATCAATGATCGGAGCAACTGAAGGCATTACAAAGGCAATCAAAGGGCCGCAAAGCTTCTCAACCTTGTGCGAAGGGTCCACAATATCTCACAAGTCTTCATTTGAAGCCACAAGCCATGGAAATATTTGAGTTGATCAAAGGAGGCAAGCAGTGCAATATTTCCTGATGAAAAGGCCAAATTAGGGTTTCACTGCTATGGAGCTTCTACATGAAGTTATGATTCAAAGAGGCTTCATTTGTGTTATATATGATGTCAAATGCCTAGGGTTCAAATTCCATCCACAAATTCATTTTTGAAGAGGTTCGACTGGCCAGATGACTGAAAATCGAGGAATCGGGGAAGAGGCAACCGAGCTAGGTAAAAAAAGCCGACTCTTGAATTTTAAGATAGAAATCATGGAATTAGGGTTACAATGATACCATGGCTCCAATTTGGTCAAGAAATGATGGAGGAATCATAAAAAATCAAAAGAGAAAAAGAAATCATTTGAAAAGTGGTTGATTTCACCATTTCCTTCCACACTTCCTTTCATTCTTTCCCTCTTGTTTTTCCATTTCAATTCCACTCCATTTGCCTTAGAAACTTCTACCATGTTCTACCATCTTCTAGAGTGTTCCAAGGAATATTCCAAGGAATATTCCAAGGAATATTCCTTCTCCAACCCTAACCCTAACTAACTACCAAACCATAATTTTGGATCCCAAGCCTAATTTTTGGGCCCCAAACTTAAACCATATTTAATCCATTTTTATCCAAACCAAAAGGACTCTCTCTCTCTCTCTCTCTCTCTCTCTCTCACAATTTTGGTTCCCAAGTTTCCAAAATTTTCACTCTCTCACAATCACTTTTTTCTCTCTCACTTTTCCTCCATTTTCCCTTTTCACCAAAGCTTTTTGAAGAAGTTCTTCAAGTTTCACATTGAAACTTGAAGATCTTGAAGCTTAGCCTCCAACCACCATTGATTTGTGTATTGTGGAAGAAGAAGCTACTGATTTTTGTGAGGATTTTGGCTTATCGGAAGTGCACGAAGGTTCAAGCATCAAGAACGCATTTATTTTGCGGTTTCGCGGTTTTCGTGGTTTTCTCTTCGATCAAGCTCCGATTCTTGCAACATCCACCGAAGCACTTCTCCGCTTCGTAGGTTGGTGATCTAAATCACTTCTCCTTTAAGTTATTCTCTTCATCTCGCCATTTCAGCATTCTTTAATTTCTTTTCGTTTTGCTTGCGATCGATTACGTTTTTGTTATGTGTTGCTTGTGATTTGTGATTTTTAATGGATTAGAAGTTAAGGTGTAGATGGTTATAGGATCTAGCATGTGTAAATAAGCCCTAATTAAGTAGAAATTCATGTTAGCATGTCCATAGGTGTGTAAGGGATCATTAGAAGTGAGTTTGTGGCCAAAAGCACTTATTTCTAAACTTTTTTCACATTCTAGTTCAGTGCTAATCGGTTAACCATTTGGTTAACTGGTTAACGCTTGCGTTTTAGCCACAAATTAGTGCAGTTTTAGGACTGTTAACCGGTTAACCATTTGGTTAACTGGTTAACGCTGTTAATTTTTGGAATTTTGGCTTAGTTGATAGCTTAGTCTTGATTTCTAGTGCCTCTAATGTTCATACATGTTTAGTTATTGATTTTAGGGAATTTTCTAGGTTGGTTTCAACATCTCATTCCCCCATTTCGAGTCATTTCGACGCGTTTCCGTTCATATTGCATGTTATATGTTTATGTGTTCCTTTGTGTATAATTTGATTTCTTGCATTTTGTTGCTATGTTTGTGCATCATTTGGCATGTGAATAATCATGTTGCATTCGGTTTTTACATCTTTTGCATTGCATTAAATCATTTCGCATTTTATTGTATCAAGATACCTTACATTTTACATAATCATGTATGTATGTGCATTTGGTTGCATTAGATTACATGTTTGATCCTATCATTCACATCATTTCAATTATGAATTTTGCATTGAGTTTGGCATTCTTGTTGATCTATCATGTTGTATGTTCATGATTAATGTTCATTATGCTCATATGCCATATTCATGTGCCACATTTTGCATACTTGTTGCATAATCAACCATGTGATGCATTCTTGCATAATCCTCAAAATGCTCATTGATCTTTCATTTATGTATGTTGACCTATGTTCAAAAGCATGTTCATGATGAAGTTGGTGCATGTTTCATTGAGTTTGTGCATTAAAAAATGAAAATAACCAAATCTGTATTTTGCATTTCATAGCTGACTTTGCATATAGGTGCTGTAAAATGCATGATGTTTGTCATGTTTGCATGTTGTATTTGACTTTTTACACCTACCTTTTCATGTTGTATGTTGGCTGTAAAAAATGGCATTGTGTTGTGCATTGTTTCCATAGCTGTTTGTGCATTAGGGGCTGTAGTAGGTGTTGTATTTTTGTCCTAGCATTTTTTAATTCTCTAGAATTAAAATAGAATTTAGATTGGGTCCTAGAATTATTAGGATTTAATTGTTGTATGTTTGCTTTATTATTTTAAATAAAAAATACACACTAATCTTTGTTTTGTAGGGATGGAAAGGTATGTTTCCTTACGCCTTATCCTTTTATTTTTTATGCATTTCTTTATGCATTTAATTCATCCTTTTATTTCTATACTTGTGATTGGTAGGATCTCCCTTTTGTTAGGACCAACTTATCTTCCTTAGGATGTAAGTTGCATCCTTTTTCTTTTCTCTCTTCCTTTTGCTCTTTAGGAATAGAAAAGCCTAACTAACCATAGGACCACCATTTTAATAAATAACTTAGGGTTGTGTCTTAGTCCCCCTTAGTTTTTCCCTTTTTCCGATTTGAGTCTTCTTTCTCATCTTCAAACAAAATCCAAAAAGATTTAATAAATGCATGAAAGGATCCCTTGTGTATAGCCTTATTCCATGGGACACTTACATTCATTCCATCTTGGAGTGGTGTAAGCTTGTCTAGCATGATGTACAAGTCTCATCAAGGGGTTGTTTCACAAAGGAAAATCTAATAGACATTTCTTCATAAAAACAACAAAAACACTTAATAAAGTTCAATAAGATAGTGAACTTAAACCCAAATCCTAGGAAACAAGTCTTGGATAAATTCTCCTTGCTTGGTGTGCTTGTTCTATTATTCCATCTTGGAATGTAGTAGCAAGTACACATTCTATGGAAAAGAGTTCGAATTCACTTCCTTGTGCCAAATTCATACAAAACTCTTAAAAGGCAAAAACAAACAATGAGTGAATTTCCTGCAGAACTTCTTTTCTCATCTCATTCACTTACAACGCGAACTCGCACCAACTTGTCTCGCATGAAAGACGGTTAACGCACTCGTACCAAACGATCCTGCAACATCTGAGCATAGACATACGCAGTTCCAGTCATAAAAAAACAAACAAATAGTTCCCGCCTTAGTTAGGCCAACTACGTCAACTCTGATCCTCATTTTCCCAATGAGGTACGTAGGCAGCGAGGTAGGGCCCGTTCGAGCACATTATTTATTTTCCCTATATTTTCCCCATTTTTTCTTTTGTTCTTTTTCAGTTCCTTTTTCATTCCCATTCCAGTTCCAGTAGCAGTTTTATTCAGCAGCACTTTATTTTCTCACCCTTTGAAGCAAAACAAGCAAGCGTGGATCCCATCGGGTACGACGGACGATCTGGGGTGCTAATACTTTCCCAGGTCGTAACCGACTCCCGAACCCAGATCTTTGGTTCGCAGGACCTTGTCCTTTCCTTCTTCCTTAGGTTTGTGCATCATTACCTTTCCCATTCTTTCGGGATAAAAATGCCTGGCTGGCGACTCTACCTTTTCCGCGCAACTTTCGCGTTTGTACTAGGATGAAAATCCCGGGAGCGACAGCTAGCGACTCTACTGGGGAACGAACCCAGAATCTCTGGTTTCCATTGTAGAGTCAATCCTAGTGCCTATTTGTTTCTGTTTCTTTGGGTGTTTATATGTGTGTGTTGTTGTGTTTATTTAATGTTTCCATTTATAGTTTACTTTACCGCATTTATTTACTACTTTCAGTATTTATTTCCCACGCATCATATTATACTAGACTGTCTGGCTGTGCTGGTTTTCATTTTTTCGGTGGGATGGGGTTACTGTGAGATGAGCTCGTAACCGGGGCTCGAGTGCACCCTAGGACTTAGAGTGGTTCCACTTAGGCTTCATGGTATCTTGCTATGTTGGTATTTGTGAGTTCCACGCCTTGACTTGCGACCTTCTCAGGAGTGTATTGATACCAGAATCTTTCTGGGTTAATACACTACCTTGATAGTTATGTGCAGTCAAGGAACCGATCATTGAGAACCTTTGTGGAAACATCCCTCTCCTGTGATGACAGTGGCAGACCACATTTGTTTGCAAACCCACTCGCATCCGAGGGCCCACTGGGAACTCACATAGTATGGCCTGGTTCTCTCATAGGAATCCAATTAAGGCAAACTGTTCGTATGACGATAGTATTGTACCCTTCGGGATGAATGTACTATTGTTTCTCGATTCAGTGCTTGAAGCTGAGGACTTATGAGGGATGCTTGTTTCCTTAGACTCAGCTGAGACCTCCCTGAGTAGTACATAATGCCAAACCGATTCCCTGATTTGGTCATGAACCATTTCTCGGAGATGGTGAACGTATTATTTCTATTCGGCTTTGAGAGTCCGTGATGTTTAACCCGAGTAGCACACCCGTGAGATTGGGAGGGGTTTACAGGTTTGCAGGAACCCAAAACTTCAACATACCCTTGTATTCCAGTACACTTCAGTAACATGATCTTGTTCTGTTAATTATGGATTCTGAAGTCATGAACTCCTGATCAGAGATACTTGTGATGATGTTGTGACCTTGCATAGACACTTGATTACCTGATTCACTACACAAACACATCACTGATCACATGCCTTGCCTTGCATAACAGCATAACATCATTAATCATTTTGTGTTCCTTTCGTTCTCAGGGTTTATTACCTCCTATTCTGGCCATATTTGCTGCTTCAACATGGAGATTCCAAGGAATAAAAATGTCTGTTATACGTTCCCGCATCCAGAGACAGATGGTATTCAGAAGTTAATTGGCTTGATGGGGGACAAAGTGCTTGATGATTTCAGAAAAGAGTTTGGAAAGATCTTAGACTATGTGAATAAGCCAACCACTGATCAGAGGGATAGCTTGCATTCTCTACTACAATTCTATGATCCACAGCTGAGGGTTTATGTTTTCCCTGACTATATCTTGGCTCCCACATTAGAAGAGATATCCAGCATCCTCAAAATCCCCATCAAAAATGGTGCTCCTTACTATGGCTTAGAGAAGATGTCTTCATCCAAAGATATAGCTGAGTCTTTTCTTCTGGATTTATCCAAAGTTAACAGAGAAGTAGATGCCACCAAGGGTAAAGGAATTTTCTTAGATTTTCTTATCAAGGAAGCTCAGGACCTGGCCTCTGAGAACAAATGGGCTAAGTTCAGCACCTTGCTTGCTTTGATAGTGTATGGGACTAGTTTGTTTCCAGGAGAGAAGGGTTTAATCAACATGGAAGCTATCACCATATTTTCCAGAAGAAATCCAATACCCACTTTGCTAGGTGACTTTTACTAGGGGGTTCACCATAGAAATGAAAAGAGGAAAGGACATGTAAATTGTTGCGTTCCCCTATTTGCAGATTGGTTTGTAAGGCAATTCCCTAAATCGGGACCTTTTCAAGATTTGAAACAATCTTGGAAGTGGTCCAAAAGATTAATGGGCTTAACCTCAGCTGACATTGCATGGGGATGCAACAAAGATCTTGTGGGCAAAGAATTGCTAGTCAGTTGTGGTAGTTTCCCAAGTGTGCCTCTGATAGGAAGTAAAGGCGGGATCAGTTACAATCATATCTTGTCCAGGGAGCAGTTTGGTTGTCCATTAAGAGTTGTGCCTTTGATTGAAGAGACAAATGAATCTTTGTATTTCCCAGCTGAAGGAAATCTCAAGAAGAGCATGCTGATATCCCAAGCTTGGGAGGTTAGAGTGATAAAAGGGAAGAAAGACTTTAAGAGAGTGGATCCCAACACTTACGATCCTTTTGTCAGCTGGTTGAAGGATCGTGTGGAGACCTTGTTGCTCCCATTTTCTAGAGAAAGGCCTCTCTACCCTAAGGAGGTAGCACCCACAACTTCAGTGCCTCTTCAAGATTACCAAAAGTTGGAAGCCTTGGTTCAACAACTCAGATTGGAGAATCAAGAATCCTATAATTCATGCCAGAAATTGAAGATGCAGAATCAAAAGTTGGAGGAAAGAGCTCATAAAGCTGAAGAGATGGTCAGGCTCAAGCAACAAGATTTTCAAGAGAGAGAGCTTTACTTCAAGAAAAGGGGATTAGCTGAAACTCGCAAGATGGCCCAGCGCCGGAAGGAGAGGAAGGATTTGAATGAAGCCAATGAAGTTGTCACCTTATGGCAAGAGAAGTGGAAAGACAATTTGAGGAAGCAGAAGGAGCTGGAGGTCAAGCACAAGCTAGAAGTCAAGAGTCTGCAGGATTCTTTGGATGGACAGAGAGATCTCCTTCAGAAGGCTTATCATCAAGAGAAGAGTCATCTCCAAAGTTTAGCAGAAAGCCAATAAGCAGTAAAGGAAGCTCAGAAAGAAATAGAAGACTTGAAATTGAAAGTTGATGTGAAGAGAGCCAAGGTCGATCCTATTACAAGCCAAGAAAGTGAAAAGGTGTTCCTACAGCAAATCGAGGAATTACATGCCTCCTTTGACCTTAGGGATATCCTAATTCAGAAGCTCGTATAGGAACCTACGCATCCAGATGTAGCTCAGCTATTGCAAAATGTCAAGCACCTTAGTTGGAGATTACAGGATGTAGATTTTCCTAAGCTTTAGTCTTGTATTCATATGACTTGGATTACCCACGGGCTTGTTGTGGGAATCCCCTCTTTCTTGATGTACTTTTTCTTTCTTGGCATACTGAATTTGTACCTTGTAAGGATCTTTGTTATTCCAATTGTCTTCCGATTTACCTGAAGTCTCTGGTTATATCTGTTGCACAGACACAAAATAAATGCCACCACTTCAAATTTGAATGTCACACAGGATTTTCTTGCAAGGGATGTTTTCTCAACACCAGAATGGGAAGGCAAATGAAGCCTTGGGAATAAAAGGAACACATTGCATTTCATACACATCATTTGCATCTTTTCCTTGTTTTGCAGGTTTTCTATAGGATGCTTAACTTATTTGCATTTCAGGCAAAGATTGCGAGGGCCGCCAAGACCCAGCATCTTCGACAGAATATCCCACATCGTTACGCAACTCGCAACAACCAAAGGATAGTCATGGACGCTATGAAAACCGAGCTTAATGAATTTCGCACCAGAATGGGAGAGTTCATGATCATGATGCAAGGGATGGCTCAGGGACAACAAGAGTTAAGGAATGCAATTTAAGGGCTCAACCCTCCTCAGACTAATCCTCCTGTAACTACTCCTGACGTGCAAGTGACTCCTCCCAAAACCAACAATGGCCCAGACGGACCTCAAGTTCCAGAATAGGTCACAACAACTTTCATTCCGGTGCAAGACAGGCAGGAGGATCAGTTCTCCTTTTAACAACGACATGGGGTTCGGCGGAGAAGGAAATCTTCAATACTTTTTTATGCTTGCTGAGAAAGTCAAAGCCCTCGAGTGTAAAGATACTTTGGGGATAGATGTGTCTGACATGGGCCTAGTCCCCGGGGTGGTTATTCCTCACAAATTCAGGCCACCTTCTTTTGACAAGTATAATGGTAGCTCCTGCCCTAAAACTCACTTGCAGGCATTCTACCGAAAAATTTATGCCCGTACTAGGGATGAAAAGCTCTGGATGTACTACTTCCAGGATAGTCTCTCTGGAGGATCCTTGGAATGGTATATGAAGTTAGAGAGAAGCTCTGTTAGAAACTGGAAGGAATTGGGAGAAGCATTCCTCAAGCAGTATCAATATAATATCGACATGGCGCCCAGTCGCACTCAACTTTAAGGTCTGACTCAGAAGAACTCCGAGAGCTTCAAAGATTATGCGCAAAGGTGGCGCGAAGTGGCCGCTAGAGTGCAACCACCTTTGCTGGAGAGAGAAATGGTAGACCTGTTCCTGGATACCCTCCCTGGGCATTTCATGGAAAGGCTAGCTGGATGTTCCTCAAGTGGATTCTCAGATATCATCTTGATGGGAGAAAGGGTAGAAAGTTGGATCAAGCAAGGGAAGATTCAGAATGGGGGCGCTTCGAATTCTGGTGTCAAGAAGCCCTTCATGAAGAGGAAAGAAGGAGAGACTGGGGCAGTGTACGCACAGAAGGGAGGAAGTAACAGAGGTTTTTGTCAGCAAGTGGCTCATGTCACTATCTCAGCTCAACTTGTTCAACAACAAGTCCAACAACCACAACAACAACGCCAACAAGGGTATCAACAAAGGGCTCCTCGTCCATATTACCCCTAGAAGACCAGAGAGAGACATTTCGAAACTCCATCGATGTCCTATTCGCAGCTTTTGAAGAATCTCCTACAACTCCATTTGGTTCAGCTCAGAACTTTGTAACCCCCGAAGCCGGGGCAACTTCCTGAAAGTTACGATACAAACGCTAGATGTGAATTTAATTCCGGAAAACTGCAGAGCTTTGAAGTATGTAGTCCAAGACCTGGTAGATTCCAAAGCAATCAACTTTTCTCCTACTCCTAATGTAATTCAGAACCCCGTGCCTCCTTACAGAGGTACGGTTGGGGCAGTTGATGAAGGGGAGAACCTAAACCTGGTGCGCGATGTCAACGACTTGCAGACTCTGTTGAGTGTTGTTAAAGTTTGCTTGTCACAAAAGGGTGTTTTTCCTGGGTGTGAAGTTGATTGTCCAGGATGTGCTAAAGCTACAAATGGTTGTGAGCAGTTGAAAGCAGGGATCCGGAGTATGATTGATGAAGGATTGTTGCAGTTTGACAAAGTTGTAAAAGAAAGCGAAGTCTCTACAGTAACCATCTTCTACGATCCATCTCAAGTTCCTCCACAGGCCAGAGTGGCACCAATAACCATCACCACTGCAGGACCAGTAATGTATCAAAGAAATAGAGCCATTCCATGGAATTATGGTGGCGAAGTATACTGTAACGACCATAAGCAAGAGTTGGGCACGTCTAGTACGACCCCAGCTCAAGTAGAAAATGTTGGAGTAGGGGGCTTTACTAGAAGTGGAAGGTTATTCGCGCCAGAAACACTAAGAAATAGTGTGATACCACCCAGAGACACTGCAGAAGCCCAGGCTAAAGCAAGAAGGAAGCAGCCAATGGTTGTCAATGAGCCTGCACCAGTAACTGATCCAGACATTACCTTTGATAAAGAAGCTGAAGAATTTCTGAGAATTATCAAAAAGAGCGACTACAAGATTGTGGACCATCTGCAACAGACTCCGTCGAAGATTTCCATCTTGTCGTTGCTAATGTGTTCTGACTCCCACAGGAAGGCCCTCTTGAATATTCTGAACAAGGCGTATATGCCTAAGGATATTTCAGTAAATAAGTTGGAAGCGGTGGTATCTAGTGTCAATGCCAGTCACGGATTGGGCTTTACAGACATGGATCTAACATCTGAAGGGAGTGCTCATAACCGAGCACTGCATACCTCCTTAGAATGTAAGGGTGCAGTACTTTCTCACGTGTTGATAGATACCGGATCATCGTTGAATGTTTTTCCCAAGAAGGCATTGATGAAATTGGATTATGATGGAGTGGTTTTAAAGCCCAGCGACCTGGTGGTTAGAGCATTTGATGGGTCAAGGAGATCAGTGTTCGGGGAGGTGGATTTACCAATTAAAGTAGGTCCAGAAGTCTTCAATACCACGTTCTATGTAATGGATATACAGCCTGCATACAGTTGTTTGCTGGGAAGACCTTGGATACATTAGGCAGGAGCAGTATCGTCCACACTTCATCAGAAGCTAAAGTTCGTCTGGGAGGGTCAAATTGTAACTGTCAGTGGGGAAGAAGACATTTTTGTTAGTCATCTGGCTTCATTCAAGTATGTGGAGATGGATGGCGAAATAGTTGAAACTCCATGTCAGGCTTTTGAGCCCCTGAAAACTGAACAAGCGTCTGCAGTGACATCTTCTCCTAAAGAACCAAAGAAGGGGTTTTATGTGGCCTCTTATAAGCAAGCTCTTGAGTTGGTAGAGTCAGGGTTGCGAGAAGGCTGGGGAAGTCCAGTAGAAGTGCCAGAAAAGAAAGATATGTTCGGAATTGGCTACCATCCTGGGCAGTCATCATCTGGACCGAGTGGTAGAGGTCGTCAAAGCCCGATTACTTTCACGAGTGCGGGAATGGTGGATTATGGAAGCATCAGTGTTGTGCAAGACGATACAATTGATAGTGAATGTGGCTTAGATGAGTGGATCAGGCCTGCTATTCCAGGGACTCAATTTAGCAATTGGACATCAGAAAGGCTTATCTCAGTCACCTCTTTCGAAGAGTAATAATTTTTGTTTCTGTATTCAAGCACTATGTCTTGCCCGGGGCATAGTAGCTTTTTGTAAGGGTTCTTTTGTTCCTAACACAATTCATAATCATAAATAAAGCTGACGTTTCACATTCATTCATGTTGTCCTTTGTCTTTCATTTTTTGCTTTTGTTTTTCAAAAAGAAAGAAAAGTTTTAAACTGGAAATGTTTCTCATTTTCTCAAGCCTTTTCTAAAGCCTTGCATGAATCACCATTCATGCAGGTGCTCGTCACCGGATCTTATCAATAACAACCCTGTTATGTCTGAGTATGACTTTGACAATCCAATTTATCAAGCTGATGAGGAGGGTGAAGAGGATTGCAAACTACTTGAAGAATTGGCCAAACTGCTTAAACAGGAGGAGAAGATGATTCAGTCGCATGAAGAGGCCGTCGAAGTGGTAAACCTGGATACCGAAGAAGACAAGAAAGAAGTCAAGATCGGGGCCGCATTAGAAGAATCTATCAAGACTCGTTTAATTTCTATGCTTCGAAAGTATATTGATGTCTTCACATGGTCCTACCAAGATATGCTTGGTTTAGACACTGACATTATGGTGCACAAGTTACCTATGAGAGACGAATGCCCTCCAGTGAAGCAGAAGTTGAGGCGCACACGTCCTGATATGGAAATCAAGATAAAAGAGGAAGTACAAAAGCAATTTGATGCTGGTTTCTTTGCTGTGACCAGTTACCCTCTGTGGGTTGCCAACATTGTGCTGGTCCCTAAGAAAGACGGTAAAGTTAGGATGTGTGTAGACTATAGGGATTTGAATAGGGCCAGCCCCAAGGATGATTTCCCTCTGCCTCACATAGATGGACTTGTTGATAATCCTGCTCAATTTTCCGTGTTCTCTTTCATGGACGGGTTTTCTAGTTATAACCAGATTAAGATGTCTCCCGATGATATGGAAAAGACTACCTTCATCACGCCTTAGGGCACTTTCTGTTACAAGGTTTTGCCGTTTGGTTTGAAGAATGCGAGGGCCACTTACCAATGGGTGATGGTGACGCTATTTCACGACATGATTCATCACGAAATTGAGGTTTATGTTGATGATATGATAGCAAAGTCCCAAACAAGAGAAGAGCACTTGGTTAATCTAGCAAAGTTGTTTGACAGACTTCGGAAGTTTAGATTGAGGTTGAATCCGAATAAGTGCACCTTCGGGGTCCGTTCCGGCAAGCTACTTGGCTTCATTGTTAGTGAGCAAGGAATTGAGGTTGATCCAGCCAAAGTAAAAGCCATCCAAGAGATGCTTGAGCCAAAGACTGAAAAGCAAGTGCATGTTTTCTTAGGGAGACTAAATTACATTGCACGGTTTATCTCTCACCTAACGGCCACGTGTGAGCCCATCTTTAAGCTTCTGAGGAAGAATCAGGCCATTAAATGGAATGAAGACTGCCAGCAAGCCTTTGACCGAATCAAAGAATACCTGCTAGAACCTCCAATTCTCATGCCTCCGGTACCAGGGAGACCTTTGATCATGTATCTTACCGTGGTTGAAGGATCGATGGGATGTGTGATGGGTCAGCAAGACGAGTCTGGTCGAAAAGAGCACGCCATTTATTACCTTAGCAAAAAGTTTACCGATTATGAGACACGCTACTCACTACTCGAGAAAACTTGTTGCGCTTTGGCACGGGCTGCTCGCCGACTAAGAAAGTACATGCTAACTCACACCACTTTCTTAATTTCCAAGATGGATCCTGTGAAATACATTTTCGAGAAGCCGGCTCTGACAAGAAGGGTAGCCCGATGGCAGATGATACTAACAGAGTATGATATACATTACACTTTGCAAAAGGAAATCAAAGGGAGTGTATTGTCAGAATACTTGGCTCAACAGCCAATCGATGATTATCAACCCATGAAGTTCGAGTTTTTGGATGAGGACATCATGTTCCTCAAGTTGAAAGACTGTGAAGAACCACTTCCGAAGGAGGGGCCAGACCCTGAATCCGAATGGAAGTTGATATTCGATGGAGCTGTGAACATGAATGGAAGTGGAGTAGGTGTTGTTATCATCTCGCCAGAAGGGGTCCATACACCTTTAGCTGCTCGGTTGACTTTCTAATGCACTAACAATGAGGCAGAGTATGAAGCTTGCATCATGGGGGTTGAAGAGGCAATCAACTTACGACTCAAGGACCTCAAGATCTTCGGAGATTCTGCTCTGGTGGTGAATCAAGTCAATGGCAAATGGTTAGTTCATCAACCTCACTTGGTTCCTTACATGTTGCAAGCTCAAATTAACGGATTTCGACAAAAAGATGTCGAATCACTTTATGAAGTGTGGGAAAGATACAAGGACCTGTTAAGATTATGTCCACACCATGGGTTTGAAAATTGGGTAACCATCATAACTTTATATAATGGACTTCTATACAACACTTGGATAAAGATAGACGCTGCCGCAAGCGACACTCTTATGGATAAACATTACGAATAAGCCTATAACCTCATTGAAAACATGGCTCAATACCATTGCCAATGGGGAGGAGAAAGAACACATGTAGAGAAGAACCATATTAAGGGAGGAATGTATGAAGTGAACAGTTTCGATCAAGTAAATGCCAAGATGGATGCTATATTTCAGAAAATCGATAACTTGGCCATAACACCACCAGCCACCGTGGCTGCCGTAACTCCAAATTGCGAGATTTGTGGAATCCTGGGACACACATGACCTGGATGTCAATTACTTGCAGGATTAGCCACATATCAGGTGAACTATGCTCAAGGAAACCCTTATTCTAATACTTACAACCCAGGATGGAAGAATCACCCAAATTTCTCTCACAAGAATAACAATGCCTTGTATGCGCCTAATCAAGCACCAAATGCGCCACTAGGATATTAGAAAGCTGCTGCACCCAATCCAAATGTTCCTAGAAAATCAGGCCTCGAACTAATGATGGAAAACTTTATTGCTACTCAAGCTCAAACGAACAAGGATTTCCTAAATCAGAACATCCATACTAGTGAACAGATTAAGCAATTAGTGACAAAGGTAGATGCTTTAGCTACTCATAATAAGAGGTTAGAAACTCAAATTTCTCAAGTAGCTTAACAACAGGCATCCACTACTACTCCAGCTGGAACTTTTCCTGAACAACCGCAACCAAATCCTAAGGGTCATGAAAATGCAGTTATACTAAGAAGTGGATTAGAGTTGGACAGACCTACCGATCCTAGAACCGAAAACCCTGCCATGTATCAACAACTTGAGAAATCAACTGAGAAAAACGATAAACCACAGGAAAAGGAAACCAACGAACAAGATGCTGAGGAAAAACGAAAAACCTTATGTACCTCCGCCACCATATAAACCACCAATTTCGTACCCCCAACGGTTAACAAATTCTAAAACAATGGGACAATTCAATTACTGAAGCTATTACTCATATGTCTTCATATGCTAAATTTTTGAAGGAGATCTTATCTAACAAGAAGAAAATCGAAGAAAACGAAATAGTTACACTTACTACTGAGTGTAGTGCTATTATTCAAAACAATATGCCACATAAATTGAAGGGTCTAGGAAGTTCTTATATATCTTGTGTAATGGGAAAGTTCGTTATAGACAAAGCTCTATGTGACCTAGGAGCTAGTATAAGCGTTATGTCGTTATCTATTTGTAAGAAACTTAATATAGGACAACTTAGACCGACCAAGATGTCAGTTTAGCTAGTCGATCGTTCAGTCAAATTCCCAGTAGACATTCTAGAAAACGTTCCCGTACGAATAGGACAGTTCTACATCCCAACTGATTTCATAATCATGGACATCAAGGAAGATCTACAACCCCTATTATACTTAGGCGACTGTTCTTAGCTACTAAAGGAGCAATTATAGATGTAAATAAAGGCAGACTGACATTCGAAGTAGGAGAAGAAAAATTCGAATTTATTCTAACCCAATTTCTCCAAGCTCCAGCCATATACGATACTTTTTATTTCATTGACATCATTGACGAATGCAGACGAGAAGTGGAAAAAGAAGAGAATACTTACTCTGATATAATGAAAATCCCATCTTCTGAGATCTTCTAAGAAGATACCTCGAAAGAACCTTATCAGGACGATAACCAAATTGAAGGATTAGCTCTTACACCTGACCATATGCCATGCCCAAAGAAACCCGATCTTGAACTCAAGACATTGCCTAACAATCTTAGATACAAATTTCTCGATTCAAAACTTAAAAGACCAGTTATAGTAAACACATACTTAGGACAACTCGAAACAGAAAAACTTTTAGATGTCCTAAGAAAGTACCCAACCACGTTAGGTTATAACATATATGATCTAAGAGGAATAAGCCTTTCGATATGTATGCACCGCATTATGCTAGAGGAAGATTGTAAAACCTCTAGAGAGCCTCAGAGAAGGATTATCCCGATTCTTAGTACTGTAGTCAAGGATGAAGTAAAGAAGTTGTTAGACGCCAGAATTATATATCCAATATCTGACAGTCAGTGGGTCAGCCCAGTGCATGTCTTACCAAAGAATGGAAGCATTACAATCACTAAGAATGCCAAAGGCGAGTCTATAACACAAAGAGTAGTAATCGGGAGTAGAATTTGTATCGAATACTGAAAACTTAACAAAGCTACCCGAAAAGATCATTTTCCTTTTCCCTTCATCGATCAAATGTTAGAAAGACTAGCCAAACATTATTATTTTTGCTACCTGGATGGTTCTCAGGATTTTTCTAAATACCTATTCACCCTGATGACCAAGAAAAGACAACATTCACTTGTCCCTACGGAACTTTTTCTTATCGACATATGTCGTTTAGTTTATGTAACGCCCCAACGACATTTCAAAGATGTATGATGGCGATCTTGGCCGATTTCATAGATGACATCATGGAAGTGTTTATGGACGATTTTTCCGTATGCGGACAAATTTTTGAAGGATGTTTATCTAACCTAGAAATAGTACTCGAGAGATGCATAAAAGTAAACCTTGTACTAAATTGGGAAAAACTCCACTTTATGGTTAGACAAGGAATTGTTTTAGGACATGTGATATCCAACAGAGGCATCGAGGTAGATAAAGCAAAGATAGAAGTGATAAGAGACCTTCAACCGCCTAAAATCGTTAACGATATAAGAAGTTTCCTATGACACGCTGGTTTTTACCGACAATTCATTAAGGACTTCTCTAAAATCACTAAGTCGTTGACAGGTTTATTAATTAAAGACAATAAGTTTATCTTTGACAAAGACTGCCTAAAAGCTTTTGAAACACTCAAAACAGCTCTTATCACTACACCCATCATGCAACCACCAGATTGGATGCTATCGTTCGAGATTATGTGCGATGCAAGTGATTACGCTATAGGTGCAATATTAGGCCAAAGAAAAGATAAGAAACTCCATGCAATATATTACGCAAGTAGAACATTAGACCTTGCTCAGATGAATTATGCCACAACAGAAAAATAACTCTGAGCAGTAGTATTCGTGCTTGGTAAATTTTGTTCTTACCTAGTAGGAACCAAAATCGTCATTTATACCGATCACACAGCCATCATATACCTTCTAAGTAAAAAGGATACAAAACCCAGATTACTAAGATGGATCTTATTACTACAAAAGTTTGACTTAGAAATCAAGGATAAGAAAGGAACTGCCAACGTAGTAGCAGACCACTTATCATGTATGGAAGGAATTAAACTTGACCCAATACCAATAAATGATAATTTCCCTGATGAACGTCTTATAGCCCAACTAGAATAAGAAATATCTTCTCTAGACGAACAGAACAAAGAAGAAACAATGGAAGAAGTTTATGCGCAAACCACTTTGCCATGGTATGTTGACATAGTCAACTATTTAGCTGTCGGAGTATTTCCACCAGATCTCACTTATCAGCAAAAAAGAAATTCTTCCATGATTTAAAATAGTATTACTGGGATGAACCATTTCTTTTCAAGCGAGGATCCGATAGTATTTACCGTCGATGCGTCCCAGATGAAGAAATAGAAAATATAATTTCCCGTTGTCACTCTGCTCCTTACGGTGGACATGCAAGTACTTCTAAGACTTGTGCGAAGATCTTTCAAGCAGACCTATTTTGGCCCAGGCTTTGGAAAGATGTTCACCTCGCCATTCTAAATTGTGATCAATGCCAATGCAATGGTAACATCTCGAGGCGCGATGAGATACCTCAAAAGGCATTATTGAAGTATAAATTTTCAATGTTTGGGGAATTGATTTTATGGGACTATTCCCATCTTTTTTTGGAAATAAATGTATACTTGTAGCTGTCGATTATGTTTCAAAATGGATAGAAGCCATAGCTTCCCCAACAAATGACACTCGAGTAGTCATAAAACTTTTTAAGAACATTATCTTCCCAAGATTCGGTGTACCAAGACTCATCATAAGTGATGGAGGCTCTCATTTCATATCTAGAATATTTGATAAACTCTTATTAAAATATGGAGTAAGACACCGAATAGCTACACCTTACCATCTACAAACTAGTGGACAAGTAGAAGTTTCAAATAGAGAAATAAAACAAATTCTAGAAAAAACTGTAGCTACTTATAACACGGTGGGAGAACTGACTTTCTATAAATGTTGCGGATAGCAAGAGTCGCCACCGAATTTTAGTTTATCCAAGTGGAAAGGACATAAAAGAACATGAAAGACCTATTTTAAAAGACTTGAGTTCGGGGGGTAGGTTATATAAAGGGAAGGTGTTAGCACCCTTTATATCCATGGTTATCCATGGGCTCTTAGTTACTTAGCTCACTAAAATTGTTTTTCAAAAGTGCAGTGTGTGATTAGAAATTTTTCTAAGTACTTTGTAATGATCCTCGTATGGATGTATACAAAGCCTTGTTTTGAAAAATGTTTAAGAAAGTGAGGTGTAAAAAGTATTTTGAAATGTGAGCAAGTAACTAGGAGGTACCTACCCTAAACTAAGTCATTCATGTTCTTATATTCCCTTTCGAGGGTAAGACTATCCATATTATTAAGGAATAGGTAGTCATTACCTTGGATTTATTAAGGGACAGGCTTAGGGTCATCGTATGGTCAATTAAGGCAACTTAAGGGGTGTCTTTAGCAGTTCATAGGGACTATCATCATTTATTCGAAGGGACAAGATCATTATTCCGTAGGCAACCTCGAAGGGACTTGATCTTTTAAATCTGTAGGGACTTGATGATTTATACGTGAAGGGACTTTGCTTAAGATACCCCTATATTCGAGGGACTTGACCATGGTGTGAAGGCAACCAAAAGGAATACCCTAGGAAGTGCAAGATGGCGGTCAAAGATCGATTTACGTGTGTGAGTGTTTATTTTCAAATATTTATCTTTTTAAAGTTAATTATCTAAATTAATTTTAATTACAAATAGTTTCCACACCCTATTTACTAACCACGCAGTTAAATATTTATAAGAAAATAAAGACGGAAAATAAATCTAGAATTATTACATGGCTTTGGGATAGTTACAATATAATCGGATAATTATAAATAATAATAATAATAAAGAAAATATAAGCAATAATAATAATAAATAAAGCAATAATAATAAATATTAGAAAAATAATAATGAAGTAATAAAGAAAAATTAGAATTTTTAAAGAAATTAAATAAGTTAAATAAGTTAGAATTTTAGAGTTTATAAAAAAATAATATAAGTTTAAATGATTTAATAATAATAAAAGGATAAGGTATTAAAAATTTATACAAAATAAAAAGTTAAAAAAATATTTTAATTAGGTTTTAGGAAAATAAATTAAGTTTTTAGGGTTAATAAAAGAAATTAGGGTTAGAATTTTTAAAATTAAAATTAATTAAAGAAAATTAGGTTTAATTATGATGATCTAAAAAATCAAATTATGGTAAGAAATAATTACATAAAAAACTTAGGATCAAATTATTTACAAAAAAAAAGTTATAATTAAATTGAGATTATTTTTATTTATTTTTTAAGAAGAGGATTAGTAATTATTATTAGGTTAAGTTAACTATGATTTAAAATCTAAATAACCTAAATAATCTAATTATTAATAATTAAATTAAAAAATAAGCAAAAAAAACAAAGAGAAAAATACCAAAATAAACATGGGGAGGCCTGGTTTGAATCCCAGGACCTCCCCTTACCAGATATGAGCATTTCCACTAGGCTGCGCGTGATACTTGTGATATACATTGGGTAGTATTAATTATATAATAAAACCTGTAAACAAAACAAATGTTAAAAAAAATAAGAAAAACCTGGGAATCGAACCCATGTCACATTCTTTCCATATAGGCGCTCCGTCCACCAGACCAAACTACACATTCTGATATTATTTAAGAATCAATTAATAAAATAATAAAACAAAATTTGAATTTCCCAGATCGCGCCTAAATCCAGTCGTCTTCAACCTTGGATTTTCGCAGGTTTTCCTGCGAAATTTCCTGCGAATTTACTTATGAATTTTATTGTGTATTTTTTCGCAGGAAACCAGTGATCTTGAATACCTACAAAGAAAGCAAAATTCATCCAAATTGAACACACCAATAGCTTGTCCAGGTTCTATATGATTCAAATTTGTCAACCAATGTCATTTATATGGTCTAAACCGTAAAGCCCTAAAAGCTTAGTCGAAACCCTAGTTATGGTAGAATACGACTTAGGTCACGAAACTCCAATGTTGTTGCCCAGAAATCATCTCTATAACACTACAAACACAAACCAATAATCAAATATCGTTTATAATGCATAAATCATATGAATCGAAAAAAATAAAAACAAAGCAAAAACGAATTCGGTTTGTGTTATGGTGATGCTTTTGATGATGATGATGAGTGATTCATGTTCTAAATGACCTCAGGAAGTTATCCCCACCTTCAAATCACCTGAAAAAGACTAAAATATAGGAAACCGAATTTGAATATTTTTATGAAAATTTGAAGTTTGCAAGTAGTTATTCTTGTCCAATTTTCGTCCTCAAATGCAGTGGTCATGCTATGTTCTTATAAGTGAGTGAGATTAGGTCAGAATTTGGTGGATTATTTGGGCTTTTGGGTGCCTTGTTCATGAAGTAATTCCATCACCTTAAATGTTCAAAAATCATATGAATACTTGCTATTTTAGGTTCAATCTGAATTTAGTTGATTTCCAATCATTATAAATATAATTCAAATGATTTTCAATCAAAGATTTCATGTTTTATTTGATTTTTCATATTTTATATATATTTAAATTGAATTTTAATGAATAAAATCCAAATAAATATAAAATAAACTATAAAAATCTGAAAAAATAAACATTGGGTCGTGCATGATGTCATTGTAAGGATTGGATTACAAAATTGCAAGCCCATTTGGAAAAATTTGGTTTTAAGACCTCATTTGCTCAATATACCCCTCAAAAATTTCCCAACATTGCCAAGGCATAAATTCCTCAATTTTAAGGCTATGAATGTGTTCTTGGACATTTTGGAAAGCTTAAAGAGTCCTCTAACCAACCTCTTTGGTCTCATGTCCATATCTCTTACCATTTTCAAATTATGCCCTTTGGAAGATGTTGACTTTTTGTTGACTTTAGAAAGGACCTATAATGTTTTAGCTCATATCTTCTAAATGAAGCATTATTAGGATTAGCTTGTGAGACATAAAGTTGTAGAGAATTCAATTTCCTTAAAAATGAGTTTTGGATGGGAATTTTTTGATGAAGCATGTGAAAGTTATGGCTGGTCAAAGTTCAGTTGACTTTCTTTAAGAAAACCCTAATTTAGAAACTCCTGATTCTTGATGATCTGAAACTTCCTTGATGAATCATGATCAATTCTTGATCAAATGATGAATTTTACTTCATAAACTTGATGTTGGCAAAAAATCTTGAAGTTTGACTTTAGTTTGACCACAGTTGACCTCAGTTTGACTTTTTAACTCCTTTGACTGATTTTTGCATATCTGGTCATCTGACTGGGCAAACTTATTGGGAAAGCCTTGAAACATGACATGGGGATTCTTGAATACACGTGGGATGTTATGAAGCTCACCTGAGGCCTTGAAACTCTTTTTAACATGAGGAAACACAAAACCCTAGTTTTGGACACTTTGCTTAGGAGGAGGCATTGTCTGAGGAAACTTCCACACTTCTTGACCAATTGGGAGTCTTGAGGACCTTATGATCATTTAGATGTCTTGAGAGAGCTTGTCTTGACTGTGGGAGGGCAAATTTTGGGGTACAAAATCTTCCCCTTGTTCAATTTTCTGAAATCTGAGGAGTTAGATTGGCATGTACGCCATTCGTGACTTGAAGATTGAAGAGGATTGAACACAAAAAACCCAAAAATTTGCACTTGCTGGTGTGTAGAATGATACTGTTGGTTGACTGTAATGCTTGAATGGGATTAAAGATGCCATTTGAATAAAGAGTCTTCTGATATGTTCCTTAAATATGAAAATGACACTTTTGGGAAGAATAAACGACGGCCTAAAAATGAGATAACCTTCGGGAAGAATAAATGATGGCTCGAGGTAACAAGTTAACCATTGGGAAGAATAAATGACGACCCAAGGTAAGTTGACTTTTGGGAAGAATAAACGACGGCCCAAAATGAGATAACCTGCAGGAAGAATAAATGACGGCCAGAGGTAACAAGATAACCATTGGGAAGAATAAACGACGTCCTAAGGTAAGTTGACTTTTGGGAAGAATAAACGACGGCCCAAAATGAGATAACCCGCGGGAAGAATAAATGATGGCCCGAGGTAACAAAATAACCTTTGGGAAGAATAAACGACAGCCCAAGGTAAGTTGACTTTTGGGAAGAATAAACGACGGCCCAAAATGAGATAACCTACGGGAAGAATAAACGACGGCCCGAGGTAACAGGGTAACCATTGGGAAGAATAAACGACGGCCCAAGGTAAGTTGACTTTTGGGAAGAATAAATGACGGCCTAAAATGAGATAACCTGCTTGAAGAATAAACGACGGCCCGAGGTAACAGGGTAACCATTGGGAAGAATGAACGACGGCCCAAGGTAAGTTGACTTTTGGGAAGAATAAACGAAGACCCAAAATGAGATAACCTGCGGGAAGAATAAACGACGGCCCGAGGTAACAGGGTAACCATTGGGAAGAATAAACGACGACCCAAGGTAAGTTGACTTTTGGGAAGAATAAACGACGGCCCAAAATGAGATAACCTGCGGGAAGAATAAACGACGGCCCGAGGTAACAAGGTAACCATTGGGAAGAATAAACGACGGCCCAAGGTAAGTTGTTGATGATGTTTGTCTGCTGAAGAATTAACCTGAAAAACAAGGTTAGTTTGGTGCAAGTATAATGATATATATAAAAATCTGCCAGATAATATTTTATGAGAATGCATATGATATGATATGATATGATATGATATGATATGATATGATATGATATGATATGATATGATATGATATGATATGAAATGATATGATATGATATGATATGATATGATATGATATGATATGATATGATATGATATAATATATGTACGAATGAATTATGTCGGGAATCTGAACAGTAGCTTCATATAACAATTGCTAGATGGGGAAAATAAATCTCGATTTGTTGCTGAAGAGCATGAAGACTTCGTTCCTGTCTTGTTTAAGAATATCGTACTTAGAAACTCCCTTTTTCGTTCGTCGTACTTCTTATTGAAGGATTAAGTTCCTGAATATCCTGACTGAGGATAAAAGAGATGGACATAGACCCGGGAGACTTATTCGGTTAAGTATCAATTCTTCGGAGAATATGAAACTGCTCGGAGGAAATATAAGATATTACTTCAAGTCTTCCGTAAGAATATCCGTAAAGATTACTCTGTGGGGATGAACCGGTGAAGCTTCGTTGAATTCCTATCTCCGTTCGTTCTTAGTAAATGCTATTATTTTATTTTATGCATTTCTGGTAAACATCAATCATATTCAAAGGCATATATACATTCAAACATAATCAATGGATGTTTTTCGCTTTAGTAAAAAGGGGAAAAGTAAAGATGAATAAAGAGGGAAAAGTAAAGCTGAATATAAAAAAGGGAAAAGTAAAGCTGAATATAAAAATGGAATTTTTTCTTATTCTTAGAAATAGACCTATAACTAGACATGTTTTAATACGGAGACGGAAATCCTAGTAAGAGGAATTCGTCAAAGAAATTTTTACAAGGAGAAATAGCTATGTGTAAATAACCCTATTGAGTTTCAACTTTGCTATTTCCATTATCTTCAATTATCTCATCTTCAGCTATTGGAGAAGAAATGATTGGACTGATCGGTATCTATTAAACTTGACATAGATAAACACAACTAGTAGAGATTGCATGGGTGATCTAATGAGACATAGTCATACGCTTTAATCTCTAACTTTTTCCTGGATTTCCCTTTCAGGTTTTCAATCTACCGGGATACCCTTTTTTGCCCAAGCCGCCTTTACAGGTTTTCGACTTGCCGGGTGTACATTTTTGTATATAT
Source organism: Lathyrus aphaca (assembly GCA_963966055.1). Taxonomy (NCBI): domain Eukaryota; kingdom Viridiplantae; phylum Streptophyta; class Magnoliopsida; order Fabales; family Fabaceae; genus Lathyrus; species Lathyrus aphaca. The sequence continues at coordinate 430,860,035 of OZ014524.1, read as the reverse complement.
ATCCCTAATTTTTTCCCGAACCCTTTTGGTTCGCCGGGATGCGCTTATTTTTGCCAAGGCCAGTCAACCTAGCGGGTCTCTTTTTTATGCGTAGTTTTTTTTAACTATGTATGGGTTCACAGGTTGTGGGGAATCTTCACCATCCATAGTTGTAAGCATCATGGCACCTCCAGAAAATATTCTCTTAACAACAAATGGCCCTTCATAGGTGGGAGTCCATTTTCCCCTGGGATCACCTTGTGGTAATATAATACGCTTTATTACCAAATCACCAGCCTGATACACTTGCTGCTTGACTTTCCTATTGAAGGCTTTAATCATACGTTTCTGATACATCTGACCATGACAAACAACTGCTAGTCTTTTTTCGTCAATCAAGTTTATTTGGTCAAGTCGAGTCTGAATCCACTCATCTTCATCTAAGCCTACATCATTCATAATTCTCAAAGATGGAATCTGAACTTCAATGGGTAAAACTGCTTCCATACCATAGACAAGGGAGAATGGGGTTGACCCTGTTGAAGTACGTATAGTGGTACGATAACCATGAAGAGAAAATGGCAACATCTCATGCCAATCCTTATATGTAACTATCATCTTTTGCAAGATCTTCTTAATATTCTTGTTGGCGGCTTCCACTGTCCCATTCATCTTTGGACGATATGGAGAAGAATTATGATGTTTAATTTTGAACTACGTGCAGAGATCAGTAATCATAATGTTGTTCAAATTAGTACCATTATCTGTGATAATTCTTTCAGTGATGCCATATCTGCATATAAGATTATACTTGATGAATCGAGCCACAACATTCTTAGTAACAGAGGCAAATGAAGCTGCCTCTACCGATTTTGTGAAGTAATCAATAGCTACAAGGATGAAACGATGTCCGTTAGAGGCAGTAGGTTTGATTTCACCAATAATATCAATGCCCCACATGGCAAAAGGCCATGGAGCAGTTAGAACATTCAACGGAACTGGAGGCATGTGAACCTTATCAGCATAAATCTGGTATTTCTGACAAGTTTTGGAATGTTGATAGCAGTCAGCTTCCATGGTAGACCAATAATAACCTGCTCTCAGAATCTTCTTAGCCATTGAATGCCCACTAGAGTGAGTACCAAAGATCCCATCATGCATTTCTTCCATAATCTCTACTGCTTCTTTCTTATCCACACAGTGAAGCAAAGTCGAATCGTGGTTGTGCTTGTAGAGAATTCCATTACTCAAGAAGAATTTAGAAGAAAATCTCCTTAGAAACTTCTTATCATTGACAGATGCCCCTTCAGGGAACTCCTGAGTTTCAAGATACCTCTTCACTTCATGGAACCAAGGCTTTTCTTCTACTCCTTCAGTACCCACTTCATTGCAGTATGCAGGTTTATCAAATCGATCAATAGTAATTCTCGGAGCTTCATCATCCCAACTGATTTCAAACATAGATGTCATGGTAGCTAATGCATCTGCCAACTGATTCTCTTCTCGTGGAATATGTCCAAAAGTAATATCTTCAAAGTACGGGATCAAACACAGCACATGCTCTTTGTAAGGGATAAGATTAGGATGCCTGGTGTCCCAAACTCCTTTAACTTGACTGACTACTAGGGCTGAATCTCCATACACATTTAAAAATTGGATCTTCATCTCAATAGCAACCTTGATACCCATGATGCACGCTTCATATTCAGCAATATTATTGGTACATTTAAAACAAATCTTTGTAGTAACTAGTGTATAACAACCTTTAGGAGAGATAATCACAACACCAACACGATTACCAAGCACATTAGAAGCTCCATCAAAAACCATTGTCCATCGGGATCCTTGTCCAGGTCCTTCATATTGTCTAGGTTCTTTAGTAACAATCATAATATCCTCATCTGGAAATTCAAAATTCATAGATTGATAATCATCCACTGCTTGATGAGCCAAATGGTCAGCTACTACACTTCCTTTGATTGCTTTCTGAGTAGTATACTGTATGTCATATTCCGTCAAGATCATTTGTCATCTTGTTATTCGTCCGGAGAGAGCAGGTTTCTCAAATATATACTTGATTGGATCCATTTTTGAAATCAATAAAGTAGTATGAGTCAACATATATTGTCTTAGTCGGCGAGCAGCCCATGCCAAAGCGCAACAAGTTTTCTCGAGTAGTGAGTATCTTGTTTCACAGTCGGTAAACATTTTGCTAAGGTAGTATATTGCCCGCTCTTTTCGACCAGACTCGTCATGTTGCCCCAATACACACCCCATTGAGTTATCCAATACTGCCAAGTACATAATCAAGGGTCTTCCTTCAACTGGTGGCATCAATATAGGAGGTTCCTGTAAATACTTTTTGATTTCATCAAAAGTTGCCAGGCATTCATCATTCCATTCCAATGCTTGAATTTTCTTCAACAACTTGAAGATTGGTTCACAAGTAGCAGTAAACTGGAAAATAAATCTTGCAATGTAATTCAGTTGTCCCGGGAAACCTCTAACTTCCTTCTCAGTACGAGGAGCAGGCATCTCTTGTATAGCTTTTGCCTTTGCAGGATCTACCTCAATACCTTTACCACTAACAATAAAACCCAGAAGTTTACCAGATCTAACTCCAAAAGTACATTTGTTTGGATTTAACCTCAACTTGTATTTCTTCAACCTCTCAAACAACTTGTGCAGGTGATCAAGGTGCTCTTCTTCATTCTAAGATCTGGCTATCATATCATCCACATATACCTCTATCTCATGGTGAATCATATCATGGAATAAAGCTACCATAGCACGCTGATATGTTGCCCCAGCATTCTTCAAACCAAATGGCATTACCTTATAGCAGAAAGTGTCCCATTGTGTAACAAATGTAGTCTTCTCCATATCTTCAGGTGCCATCTTAATCTGATTATACCCGGAGAAACCATCCATAAAAGAGAATACCTTATGTTGAGCAGTGTTGTCTACCAGAACATCAATATGTGGAAGTGGAAAGTCATCTTTGGGGCTGGCTCTATTCAAATCCCTGTAATCTACACACATGCATACTTTACCATCTTTCTTAGGTACCGGCACCACGTTTACAACCCATTGTGGATAAGAAGTAACAACTAGAAACCCTGCATTGAATTGTTTCATCACCTCTGCCTTAATCTTTTCTGACATATCTGGACGCATACGAAGAACTTTCTATTTTATCGGACGACAATCCTCTTTCACTGGTAGACGATGAACCACAATATCTGTATCCAACCCTGGCATATCTTCATAAGACCAAGCAAAAACTTCCACATAGTCATGTAACATCTGAATCAGCCTGTTCTTGATACCATCTTTTAGTTCAACACCTATCTTGATTTCTTTCCTGTTTTCCTCGGTTCCTAAGTTCACGACTTCAATTGGTTCTTCATGTGGTTGTATAGTTTTCTCTTCTTGTTGTAGTAATCTAGCCAACTCTATAGGTACTTCACAATCTTCATCCTTTCCATCCTCGGATTAATAGATCGGATTTTCGAAGTCATAATTGGAAATAGTAGAATTGTTATCAATAGGATCCCGAGTGGATGGATATCTTCATTTAGTGATGTGGGTGTGTGTAAGAACACATAGCTTTTTTTTTATAAAAGGAAAAATAAAAGAAAGATAAAGAGCACAATATTTACGAAAGCGAGAAATGTCCATTGATTTTATTGAATAAAAATATGCAAATGAAATGACAACCCTAACAAGCATACCATTGTGCCTCGGGCAAGGCACAAGGCTTAAAAGTATTTAGTTATTAAAAGTTACAAAAAACAAATTTAGAAAAAATGAAATAGCATTTACTCCTGACTAAAGGAGATAGGAATAACGTCTTCAGCCTTTCAATTGTTGAGTCCATCCCCTATGGTAGGAAAAATCCAATCGTCCAGGTTGTAACTTTCATCATAATCTTCCACAACATTGACTTGGTCCTTTATGATTTCTCTATGAGTGATACGAGCAGCACGAGCACGACGAACAACCTTCTGAGATTCTGCACTAAAACCTAAACCAAACTTGTCAGACTTGTAAGGAATGTCAGGAAGCTGACCCCAAATAGTAAAACCACCTTCTTCAACCACAACTCTTACATCTTTGAGGGAGGCCATTGTAGGAGGCACTCTGGTAATCACATGAACTCTTTTAACAACAGGGATAACTTCAGTAGTAGGAACGACTTGAGGAACCACTTCAAATATCTTGCAAGGAGTCTCAACATATTCACCCTCCATCTCAACATATTTTAAAGTATTCACATGACTAACCATGTATTCTTCTTCACCATTGTCGCTCCCGATAAATGGGAATGGCCCAAATAAAGGTACAGACGCGAACGGTCGGCGAAAGAGGGATGTGAGAACACACAGGAGTGAACTCACAGGGAATGAATAGAGTCGCCAGCTAGGCATTTTTATCCCGAGGGAAAGGCAATGCTGCATAGACCTAGAAAGATATAGATAAGACGGTTGCGAACCAGAGAGACTGAGAAAGGGGGTTGGTTACAACCTGGGAAGGTATTAGCACCCAGATTGTCCGCCGTACTCGACGGGATCCACGCTTAAGAGATTTGTGTTTTAAAGGGGTAGTGTCAGTGCAATCTGTGTATAAAAGAGCTGGAAAAAGGATGTACAGGTGTCAGTGTAAAAAAGGAATGTGAAGTGAAATATGTGAAGTGTCAGTGCAAGAACAAAGATGAAATGCTCATGACTATGAGGCTTAAAGAATGAAGCTGGAAGGAGGGGGAATATACAGAGACTTTTGTTCGATAACTGTTAAGTTATGCCTACGTATCCTCTCGTGCAATGAGGAAGTCAGAACACCGTAGTTCGACCTGTAAGTGCTGGCTTCTCAAAAATGTACTTAACTGGGTCCATCTTTGAAATCAATAAAGTGGTGTGGGTCAACATATACTGTCTCAGTCGGCGAGCAGCCCACGCTAAAGCACATCAAGTTTTCTCGAGCAGTGAATAACGTTGTTCACAGTCGGTAAACTTTTTGCTCAGGTAGTATATTGCATACTCTTTTCGACCAGACTCGTCATGCTGGCCCAGCACACACCCCATTGACTCTTCTAATACTGTCAAGTACATTATCAGAGGTCTTCCTTCAACTGGAGGCATAAGGATTGGAGGCTCTTGTAAGTATTCCTTGATCTTGTCGAAAGCCCTCTGGCAGTCTTCGTTCCACCTGACCGTTTGTTCTTTTCTTAGCAGTTTGAACAAAGGTTCACAGGTTGCTGTAAGGTGAGATATGAACCGTGAAATGTAGTTCAATCTACCTAGAAACCCCCGAACTTCTTTCTCAGTTTTCGGTGCAGGCATTTCTTGAATGGCTTTGACTTTATCAGGGTCAACTTCAATCCCTTTCTCGCTCACAATAAAGCCCAGCAGCTTACCAGATCGCACCCCGAATGTGCATTTGTTGGGGTTCAACTTCAGTTGGTACTTCCTCAAACGCTTGAATAACTTCAACAGATTTACCAGGTGGTCTTCTTCTGTGAGGGACTTGGCAATCATGTCATCCACATAACACTCGATTTCTTTATGGATCATATCGTGGAATAATGTTACCATAGCCCGTTGATATGTTGCACCTGCATTCTTCAGTCCAAATGGCATCACCTTATAACAGAACGTGCCCCAGGGTGTGATGAAGGTTGTCTTCTCCATGTCTTCAGGTGACATCTTGATCTGATTGTATCCTGAAAATCCATCCATGAAGGAGAACACCGAGAACTGAGTCGTATTATCAACCAATACATCAATGTGAGGTAATGGGAAGTCATCTTTCGGGCTGGCTCTGTTCAGATCCCGGTAGTCAACACACATCCTCACTTTGCCGTCTTTCTTAGGTATAGGTACTATATTAGCAACCCACGGCGGATAGCTAGTTACAGCAAGGAAACCGGTGTCCCACTGCTTTTGTACCTCTTCCTTTATCTTCATTGCCATATCTGGGCGAGTACGGCGCAGCTTCTGTTTTATTGGCGGGCAGCCTTCTTTCAATGGCAGCTTGTGCATGACGATATCGGTGTCCAACCCTGGCATTTCTTGGTAAGACCAAGCAAACACATCCGCATACTCCCGAAGTAGATCAATCAGTTGTTCTTTCACTGAGTTTTGTAGGCAGGCCCCGATCTTAACTTCTTTCACGTCTTCATCCGTACCAAGATTAATTGTTTCAATCTCCTCCTGATGAGGAGTGATAACCTTCTCCTCTTGCCTTAACAACCTGGCTAGCTCTTCAGGAAGCTCATAATCTTCTTCAACCCCTTCATCAGCTTGATTGATTGGATTGTCAAAGTCATACGAAGCCATAGCCGTGCTGTTGTCGGTGCGGTCTGGAAGGCACTCTCTGCAAGGGTTCAGTTTGTTCATTTTAGTGATTGATTTTAATCTTGTTTAGAAAAAGTGAAATGAAGTTCATCATTTTGAAAACATTGCCATTTATTTTTGTACAAAAAGAAAAATGAAAAACAGTGAGCAGAAAAGAAAAAGACTCATTTGCAAAAGATGTCTGATTATCATTGATTGATCTGTTTGCACAAAATTACAGATGGCCCGATTACAAAATGAGTCTTGTCATCTTGGTCAAGATGCAAGACTTGATGCATGCTTAAAATACAGGAAATAATAATTACTCTGCAGGAGTAACCCTTATAATTTCCTGGGAAGACCAGTTTGAGATACGGCTCCCCGGGATCCTTGGACGTATCCAGCTCTCTAGGTTGCGCTCATCTTCCGACTCATCTTCCAAGTTGTTTATAGCATCAGGGGTGAGCATCCGCCCACTAACAAAGTTGGGCTTCTTAGCAGCCTCTGCTTGATCTTGTTGAGTTGGTTTGTAACCCAACCCAAATTTGTCCTCTTTCTTCTCTACGGGCAACAGCTTGCCCCAGCCTTGAGCATTCCCCTCTTCAACAACCTTCCTGGCTTGCTGGTAGGATGTCATGGAAGAGTATTCATCACTGATTGGTGTACCTATCAGGGGTGGAGTCCCCTTGTACCCTGATATGGCTTTCCCTAGTAATGAAGAGGTGGCAAAGGCATTGTAGGTGGCAAAGGCATCGTATCTTGTATACACCATTTGTATCCCCGCAGATTCGACACTCGTCCGTGTTATTTGTTAACCAGTTGGTACTCGTCCGTACCATCATCTCAGAACATGCGTCTAGCGTTTGTTTCTACTTGATACTCGTCCGTATCATAGTCTTAAGGATGCTCGTCCGCATCTTTAATCCATACACGTGTCAAACACTCATGTCTTCTTGTATTTAGACACTCGTCTGTGTCTACTTTCCCCCAGAAGAGTCCCCTCAGAATCAACACTCGTCTGTGTTCCTTGTTAACCAGTTGATACTCGTCTGTATCATCATCTCTGAACACGTGTCAAGTATTTGTTTCTACCCGATACTCGTCCGTATCGTATTCATAGGGATGCTCGTCCGCATCTTTAATCTATACCCAACGTCAAAACACTCATACCTTTTATTTTCTTGGATGTAAACACTCGTCCGTGTTTACTATTCCCCAGCAGAGTCGCCAAGCTGTCGCTCCCGATAAATGGGAATGGCCCAAATAAAGGTACAGACGCGAACGGTCGGCGAAAGAGAGATGTGAGAACACACAGGAGTGAACTCACAGGAAATGAATAGAGTCGCCAGCTAGGCATTTTTATCCCGAGGGAAAGGCAATGCTGCATAGACCTAGAAAGATATGGATAAGACGGTTGCGAACCAGAGAGACTGAGAAAGGGGGTTAGTTACAACCTGGGAAGGTATTAGCACCCAGATTGTCCGCCGTACTCGACGGGATCCACACTTAAGAGATTTGTGTTTTAAAGGGGTAGTGTCAGTGCAATCTGTGTATAAAAGAGCTGGAAAAAGGATGTACAGGTGTCAGTGTAAAAAAGGAATGTGAAGTGAAATATGTGAAGTGTCAGTGCAAGAACAAAGATGAAATGCTCATGACTATGAGGCTTAAAGAATGAAGCTGGAAGGAGGGGGAATATACAGAGACTTTTGTTCGATAACTGTTAAGTTATGCCTACGTATCCTCTCGTGCAATGAGGAAGTCAGAACACCACCATATACAGTGACAATCTTTCCTTTCACCGGATATTTCAGCTTCTGATGTAAAGTGGAAGTTACAACACCTGCCCCATGGATCCAGGGGATCCCAAGCAAACAGGAGTATGCAGGACGAATATCCATCACATAGAAAGTGGAATCAAAGACCCTCACCACCACATTACTTGGTCTTAACACTACATCTTTCAAGTTGAGTTTGTCTAGAACCTCATTAGGTAATACATTCAATGAAGAACCATTATCCACCAATACATGAGACAAAGTAGTTCCCCTACACTCAATGGAGACGTGCAGAGCTCTATTATGGTTTCTTATAGTAGGAGTCAAATCAGCATCAGTAAAACCCAAGCCATTATCACTAGTTAGATGAGCAACACAATTTTCAAACTGGTCCACAGAGATTTCATGTGGCACATGAGTAGTCTTCAGGAATTTGATTAAAGCCTTGGTGTGGGCTTCAGAACACAATAGCAGAGATAACATGGAGATTTTGGAGGGAGTATTCCCCAACTGGTCAACAACATCATAATCACTCTTGCGGATGATCTTCAGTACTTCTTCCATCTGCTTAGAGAGATCTTCATTAACTGGTGCCTCAACTTGAATAGGTTTAATCAATGGTCCTTTGCCCCAAGCCTCAGTACTTGGCCCAGAGTTAGAGATATGAACTAGAGTAGCAGCAACCTTTGAGGTGTCTTCTGGAGAGAAAATTCTTCCACTCCTGGTAACCTTACTAGATCCAGCAATATTGTCCACATCAAGATTAACATCGGTAACAGGTGCATCAGTCAAAAGTTCTCGTTTGACACCATGGATATAAACATCAGAACCATAATTCCAGGGTATAGCCTTGTCAGAAGTGTATGGGATAGGATCAGGAGTAGTAATAATCATTGGAGCCACCTTTGGCTCAGCAGTTATCTTCACAGGACCCTTAGAAGTGATCCTCACTGGACCATTGAAAGTAATATTCACAGGAATCTTGTTAACCATAGCCACATCTTCAACTTTCAAGTCTTGATCCAAACCTCCACACAGACTCTCTATAGAAGGGGTCCTCTCAAATAGTATAGTATAGTTATCTATCAGGCGTTGAATACCTGACCTCAACCTCCAACAACTATCAAGTTTATAGGCACAGTAAAAACAATCTTCCCTACAACCCGGAAATAAACCGGCTTGCACACGTTTCTTCTTGGCAATGGCTAAAGGAGTAGTTATTTTAGCCACAGTACGAACATAAACAACCTCATCAATATCATTAACAGTCTTCTCATGTTTATGCATAGGAGCAGTAATCACATTAGGAGTTTCCGGAGGGTCGAACTCAATTTCTCCATTCTCAATCATATCCTGGATTTTGTTCTTCAATGACCAACAACTATTAGTATCATGGCCAGGGTGTCGCTCCCAAAGATTTGAATCCCGGTACAAGCGCGAACGGTCGGCGAGAGGAGAAATGAAATGAAGTGAAAAGAGTCGCCAGCTAGGCATTTTTATCCCGAAGGAAAGGTAATGTTGCATAAACCTGGAACGATATGGATAAGACGGTCGCGAACCGGAGAAACTGAGAAAGGGGGTTGGTTACAACCTGGGAAGGTATTAGCATCCAGATAGTCTGTCGTACTCGACAGGATCCACGCTTGAAAGTTTGTGTTTAAAGGGGTAGTGTCAGTGCTATCTGTGTGCAAAAGCTGGAAAAGAATGTACAGGTGCCAGTGCAAAAGAGATGTGAAGTGAAATTGCTCAGGAATGAGGCTTAAAGAATAATGCTGGAAGAGGGGGGATATACAGAGACTTTTGTTCGATAACAGTTAAGTTATGCCAACGTATCCTCTCGTGCAATGAGGAAGTCAGAACACCATAGTTCGACTCTAAGAGACTGAAAGATAAATTGACTGATGAACTGCTTACTTATCTATGCTCAAGTGTATGACTTGTCTGGCTCAGGTGTTAACTGTCTTGCATTAGACGGAAGAAGCAAGTTCTCGTTTATGAGTGAATGAGATGAGAAAAGAATCCCGAAGGAGACGATTGTTGTTTGTTTTTGTGTTTTTAGTCTTTTATTGCTTTTTGTGTTTGTCATAAGAAAATGAGCTTAAGCCTAAACCAAGGGTTAGTAAACCCATCACATCCTCCCCCTGATTAGGGGTAATGAGAATACCTTAAGTATGAAGTAAGCACCTCACACTTAATCACCATGATGTAGGATTAATATCATTAACCTACTTGCAATTATTTATATTTTTTTGGAGTTTTTGTTTAGTGTTAAGTAAGGAGTTTAACCCATAATCAAGGATACCTCAACTTAATCCATGATTAGGGATTAACCTCATGACAAAACAAAGCCTTTATTAAAGTGGATTTTAGTTAATGGTAAGGTTAAGAAGTGGGTTTTATTGTTTGTAAGACAACTTGAGGGGGACTTGTCCATTAACACTAGGGTTAGTCCTTCTTAACCAATTAAGGAAGAATTAGAACCCTAATGCAAGGCCCAAGTTACATGCTATTTGTCTTAGTGATTATTAAGATGGATTGATTAAGAGGCTTAAGCAAATTATGGGTTTAACACTTAGGATTAAAGTTATACACTTCATCCTAACAGAAGGATGCATGCATAACCCTAATCACAAAGTCTTAAAGCCTTAAAGGTTTAGTCTCTAATGATGAGGTGAGAAGAGAGACACAAAGAAGACACAAAGGTCAAAGCTAAAGGGGGACTAATTACAACCCTAATTATTATCATGCTTGGGTGTTCCTATGGTTTGTAAGGCTTGCAAGAGATCTTCAGAGAAGCCACCAAGGAAGAAGCAGAAGAAAGAAAGAGAAGCAGAAGAAACAAGCTAACTTACTTCACTTAAGAAGATAAGTTACTTGAAGAGAGAAAGTGAGGGAGGGACATGAATGAGCAAGATCACTATAGAGCAAAAGTAAAATGCAGTAATGAATGCATAAAAGAGAATGAGAAGAGGAATGAGAAGTGAAGGCAAATTCACTTCTCAAAGCACTTACCACCTGAAAAGTTAGCATAAAAGAAAGAAAGGAAATGAAAATGGAATGTATGCAAGGGTGCAAACCAAAACCAGAAGCATAAACATGATGCTAATGATGCTATGGGATGGTATATAAGCATGTCAAGTGCAAAGGATGATCATACAAGTGATGAGAATGCAAGTGAAGCATGGAAGAAGCATGAAAGCACATGAAAGCTCATGAAATGTAATGAATGCATAACATGGTAAATGGATGAAGAAATGATCAAGCATGATTCTAATGTGTCCTAAGATGTCTTAGAAGTCATGTGAATGCATAAAATGTCATGACAAGTTCTTATATGAATGTTTATGCAAGATGTATCCAAATGAAGATGAGAAATTAGGGTTTTCATACAACATGAGATGAAAAAACCAAAAACAGAAGCAAATGACAAGATAAAAAATTGAAAATGCAATCAAAGGAACCCTAACCCCATATGATATCACACCCCAAAGGAGGAGACCTAACTCTTAACCTAATGAAAGTTGTGATTTTTCTAAGTTATCTAGGGTTTTAAGGTGCCTAAAGGGAAAAAAATGCAAATCAATTCAAAAATGCAGAAGAAATTTGTGACAAAATTATGCTAGAAACTACATATCAAATGAAGATCAATGCAAAAAGAACCATTGTCATACCATTCCTGGTTAGGCAGAAAAGAATTCTTGAAGTTAGGGTTCTAAAATGTGAATTTTATGAACCCTAAATTCAATAAAATTATCAAAGATGGTTCAAAACCAAAAATAAATTTTTGTTGATGGTATGGTAATGTTTCTAAATGTTTAAAGATACAATATGAACTTTTTTGGGATTTTTAGAAGCCTAAATGATATTTTAATTAATTAATTTTTATTAATTAATTAAAATAAACATTTAAATGTTTTAAAAATGATTTTTTAATGCAAAAAATAAAAACAAAAATATTTTTGGGTTGAGAAAATTATTTGAAGTAAAAATGCAGAATAAAATATTTTTTGGAATTTTTTAACTATTTTAAATAAATGGTACAAAATAAATAAGAAAAATTGAAATAAAAAATAAAATTAATGAAAGTCAGCACATCCAAGGGACCACATTCAAAGATGGGAAAGGAGGGAAAGACTACGCGCGCATCTGGACGGCCAGAATTCAAACTTGCACTAATTACAGGATTAAGCCCTAATCTGAACCCTAAACACTTTCAGGTGACCGGAACAATGTTCCGGTCATCTTCTCCGGCCAACTCAAAATCAAACTCCTTCCCTAGGTTATTTCTGGAGCTCTAAAGCTCCAGATCAACTCTTCTCACTTCCCTAAACATGAATCCACACTCAAAACAAATTTATTCTTCATCAATCATGTGAATCGAAACAAAACATATTTCACGGGCAAATTTTCAGAGGTTTATAAAATCCTTAATACACAACCATTTTCAGAAAGAAAAGCATCAGCATGATCAGCACAACATAAGGAACATTTCTATAACCTAAAATCACGTTTCTGGAAAATTTGTTCTTGAGGTTACCTGATGTGAAGCTTTCTCAGTTTGTAGCTTCTGGCCACTTCTCTTGTTCAAAATCACTCCCCTTGACCTCCTGATGAAGCTTTGATGCTTGGAGGAAGTTTGTGATGGCTGGTTTGAGAACTTGCAACCTTGCTGCACTAGAATTGTGTTTTGGCCAAGGGGTGTTTGAGGCTTGTTTGAATGGTGGGAAAGGGTCCTTTAGTGATGTTGAGTTGATTGGTGAAGGTAGTTTTGAGTTTGAGTCAGTGAGCTATGAGTTTCGAAAGCTTTTGCAAAATGGAGTGATTTTGGGAACTTGAGGATTCTCTGGTTTCAGCTTGCAATCTTGTGTGTTATGATCTGCATTTGGTCCACATAACAAGTTATGATATGTCAGAGAAGTGGTTGTGGCCTATGGTGATTGGTATGGGCTTCTTGCAAAAAGTCACCAACTTGTGTACTTGAGGTATGGGCAATGGTGCAGCTGGCATTTTGGCTTGTCTTTGTGCAGCTGAGATCAAGGAGGTCCATGGAAATGGTTTTGAGGCAATTCAGCAAGTGGAAACAAAGTTATGTGCCCTTTTGCAATTATGTGAAGTTTTGGCCCCTTTGAGGATTCTTGATGTTCAAGGCATGAAATCTTGAAATTCTTTGGGAAATTTTGAGTTTTAGGCAATGTACAATGATGTTATGATACATAGAAGTGTGTTTGAAGTCACAAAATGCCTTGGCAAGTGGTTTTGCAAAGAATCCCTTTTGGTGCATTCTTGAAAATTATGGGATTTTTGCCAACTATGACAAGCCATATCTTGAGTTCCAAAATGAATTAGATCTTGTTCTTGTACTTTTTGAAAAGGGAATGATCCAATCTACAACTTTCATGACCAACAATTTTTCATTTGAAGCATTTTTGGTTGAGAAAGAGGAGGTTGAAAAACTTTCCCAAAATGGAAAGTTTACATTATAAGTCATTTCCATTTTTGGCAACTTTGGGTTTAGCTCACTTTTCTTCAATTTTGTGAACTTCTAAGCACTTCAATGATCAAATAAATATCATATAACTTCAATTTGATAAAAAAATCCACTTTGGTTCCATGTTGGGGGGCCTCAGATGCCCTGATTTTGCTCTGACTTACTCAAGAAGTTACCCAGTGAACATATGACTTCCACAATGAATTTATTCATAAAACTTGGTACACATGATCCTTATAACATATTGAGACCAATAGAAACAAGAATGACCAAAAAACTTGGAGTTATAGCCTCTGAAACCAAAACCCTAATTTCAGGTCATCTATGCAGTTAAACCCTGGCTCTGCTTCCATGCTTTGCAAGTTCTTGTGATTCTTTGACTTCCTTGATCTTTGAGGGATAAAACATGATGATTGAACATACATGGGCCCTCTTGTAATGATTGGTGTCCTTTGGAGTAGTTCAGATGATCCTTGGATTGCTCAGATCACAAACCCTAGATGCAGATGAACTTGAACTAATGTAGTGAAACAAAAAATGCAATATGATATGGTATGCTTAAACTAATGCAAATATGAAAGATCACAAGCCATGGTGTGAACTTAGTGAGGGAAAATTTGGGGTGTTTACAGCTTCCCCTATTCAAGCATGAGTTAGTTGTGCGGGATGTAAGTGACAAGCTTAACAGACGAACAAGATAACTTGTGGTTGAATACCAAAGACAGTCTGAAATTTGCACTCATAGGGGAAAAGAAGAAAAGGGATATAAATTGTAAAAGAAAAGTATAGTATGATTTGTAAAGTGCGGGCGATGGAGGACGACCATCGAGCAGAGGACGACTGCTGGGGATGAAAGCAATGACGGGGACGGCCGACATGCTGGGGAAATAAAGAAAACATGACGGGGACGACCATCAAGTAAGGTAACAATGTTTTTTGGGGATTAAAGGTAAAGTCAATGACGGGGACGACCATTAGGTTGGCAAGGTAAAGTAAACAAATGACGGGGACGACCATCGGTTCAAAGCGTAGAAGAAATATTGATGAGGGGCGGTCATCAAAGGTGAAGGACGATCACCTAGCAGGGGACGACTGCTCTTTATCACAACATAGGACGAATGTCGGATAGAAAAGGTCGACGATGGGGACGACCATCGGATAAACATGATGAAGGACGATCACCTGGCAGGGTACGACTGCTCTTGGGGTTTATCATGACATAGGACGAAAGTTAGATAAAAGGATCAACGATGGGGACGCCCATCAGATAAAGTGATGAAGGACGATCATCAAAAGGTGAAGGACGATCACCTAGCAGGGGACGAATGCTTTGTTTGAGGGATAAGGATGAGGGACGGTCATCCAAGGTGAAGGACGATCACCTGGCAGGGTACGGCTGCCGAGAGTATCACGACATATGACAAATGTCGGATAGAAAAAGGGTTCCAAGAATGGAGACTCCGTTGGGGAAAGGATGAGGGGCGATCATCCAAAGGTGAAGGACGATCACCAAGCAGGGTACGGCTGCCGAAAGTATCGCGACATAGGACAAATGTTGGATAAAAAAGAGATGTTTTGTTGGGGATTTGCTGGGTGGATGGTAAACACGAACGAATGCTTACGCTTTCCGAAAATAAAAAGGTATAAGTGTTTTGACACTGTGTATAGATTAAGGATGCGGACGAGCATTCTTAAGACCATGATACGGATGAGTATCAGAAAAGAAAGTGCACAAGTTATGAGTTTATTCTGGCAACCTGTGGGGATAAGATGACACAGACGGGTGTCAAAAGAAGTGTATAATGGACAAGTGTTTGGGCGACTGTGCTGGCGACAGGTGACACGGACGGGTGTCAAAAGAGTGTATAAGCATTGGTTTGGTTTATATCTGCAGGGGATGATATGACACGGACGAGTGTCGAAAGTATATGGACATGTCTTTGGGATTGCAAAGGGGACGCTTTGGCTTTCTGTGGGGAAATATGAGATGACACAGACGAGTGCCGGGAAAAGCATGTTATGTATAAGTATCTGTTTGTAGAGAGTGCTCTGGAAACTTTACTGGGGAAAGGTGACACGGATGAGTGTCAAAAAGAGCATGTATATGTATTTGAGAGTGCAACGGGGACGCTTTGGCTTTTATGTGCAATGGATGTATTTTGTATATTGCTGAAGAAGTACTGTTGGTATTTACAGGTGACTGGTTCGAACCTGACTTGTGATCATGCAAATGTTTGATTTTTGTTGTAATGCTCCGTATTAGACAGAATACTACGCTCTGGGGAAAAAATGATGTGAATGCTATGATTATGCAAAAGAAACCGGTCCGGGATTCGGATCCCGCTGCTGTGAAGATCTATGGCTGATCTACTTGGAAGGATATCCCAGTTGGGGATGAGATCATTGGTAAATATGATAAGATATATGACTCTGCTTGGGGAAATAGGTCACTGATAAACCTATCTTTGTAATGAGGAGCCTAGCTGGGAATGTGGAAGCTTTCGTCACTTTGTTGTGTGAGAACTTCAGACATTGCTCTTCTGGGGAGAGGATGAAAACTCTGCGGGGGGAGAAAAGGTCACTGGATGATCTTCTTAGAGCTTTCTATGAGGATCCTGCTGAGGATGAGGAGACTTGACAACTCAGTTGGGGAAATGAGCATTTTCTGATGCTGCTTGAAGAAGATGTGTTAGGGAAGTGATGCCTTGGCAACTTTGCTGGGAAAAAGCATTCCAGATGCTGTTTGGCATGCCCCACGTTACGCATTGAATACCTGCAATCCTGTTAAGACAAAGAAACGCACAAGTGTCCCGAGGCATCCCTTACCGGGTTCCATCATAGGAGTTAGATATTCCTGAAAGTACATATATTTCCTGTAAGCATGTAATTTAGAAAGGCACATTTGTTTTATGCAAGTATTATATCATAGATATTGGACATTTTTGCAAACGACACACCAAAATGTACAAGACGAAGTGTGACTGCAAAACTCTGATTTTATTAATCTGGGTGCCCTGAATCGGCAAAATACAGTCAAAGAAACAAATCCCTGAAATGAGGAGATTGTTACAAAAATTGAGAAAATAAAGGTGCTGGCAATGTTGACGACGCTTCAGGTGAGCTTTCCTTTGTTATGACCCGTATGACCTTGACGTTCTTCTTATCTTGCATTTTGAAGAAGGCTGATGCTTTTAACCTTTTGAAGTTTGCCGTGTTGTAAGTGATACAGACGAATTCAGAATGCAGTTGTTCGCTTATTCCCTTATTTTGCGTGGATCGCCCTTTCGGGTTTTCAATCCACCGGGATACCCATTTTTGCCTGAGCTGTCCAATGCGGATTTTTAACTCAGCGGGTGTACATTTTTTCTTTGATTTTTCCCTTATTTTTGCCCAAGTCTTTTATTCTGCTTTTGACTCGCCGGGACGCCCTATTTTTTCCTGGACTTACATTCTGTTTTTATGTCCAGCGGGTCATTTATGCGAAGTATTTTTTAACTGCATCTGAATTTACAGGGGATAAGAAATCTTCACCATCCATAGTAGTGAGCATCAGTGCTCCACCAGAGAAAACTTTATTTACTATGAATGGACCATCGTAGTTCGGAGTCCACTTGCCCCTGTGGTCTGTATGAGGAGGAAAGAGTCTTTTCAACACAAGATCTCCTACTTGGTATTCCCAAAACCTGACTTTCTGATCGAAGGCTTTCATCATTCTTTTCTGATATAGCTGCCCATGACATATTGCAGCTAATCTCTTCTCTTCGATCAGATTCAGTTGATTGTACCTAGAACGGACCCATTATGCTTCATTCAACTTGACATCCATCAGTACCCGTAAGGAGGGTAATTCAACTTCAACAGGTAGGACTGCCTCCATACCATACACAAGATGATACGGTGTTGCCCCAGTGGATGTTCTGATTGAGGTACGATACCCATGCAAGGAAATGGTAGCATTTCATGCCAGTCTTTGTATGTAACCACTATCTTCTACACAATCTTTTTGATATTCTTGTTAGCTGCCTCAACAGCGCCATTCATCTTTGGCCTGTAAGGAGAAGAGTTGTGATGTTGAATTTTGAAGTCCCAACACAGTTCTGCCATCATTTTGTTGTTCAAATTGGAACCATTATCAGTAATGATTCGCACGGGTACTCCATATCGACAGATGATGTCTCTTTTCAGGAATCGGGCTACCACTTGTCTGGTGACGTTTTCATACGAAGTTGCTTCGACCCATTTGGTGAAATAATCAATAACCAGGATGAATCTATGGCCATTTGAAGTAGTCGGTTCGATCTTTCCAATCATGTGAATGCCCCACATGGAAAAGGGCCAAGGTGAAGACATTACATTCAAAGGATTCGGAGGCACGTGCACTTTGTCTGCATAAATCTGGCATTTGTGACACTTCCTGGCATAAGCACAAGAGTCTGCATCCATTGTGATCCAGTAGTAGCCTGATCGTAATAATTTCTTAGCCATTGCATGCCCTCCAGCATGGGTACCGAAAGATCCTTCATGCACCTCGTGCATCAGCAAATCTGCTTCTTTCTTACCAACACATATGAGAAGTACCAAGTCAAAGTTCCTCTTGTATAACGAACCATCAACATTCAAGAAGAAACTACCAGCCAGCCTTCTTAATGTCTTCTTATCATTGGATGATGCCCCAGGTGGGTGTGTTTGATCCTCCAAGAAGCATTTGATGTCATGGAAGCAAGGCTTGTCATCTTCAGCGATGTCCACGGAGAAAACGTATGCTGGTCGGTCAAGTCCGGATACCGAAATCCGAGGCACAAAGTTGGCAGCTTGAACCTTGATCATGGAGGAAATGGTAGCCAAAGCATATGCGAACTGATTTTTGTCTCGAGGGATGTACTCAAGTTTGACTGTTGTGAAGAAAGTCAGTAATCTACTCGTGTAGTCTCGGTATGGAATCAGATGCTCTTGGTGAGTGTACCACTTCCCATTGGTCTGATTGATTACCAAAGTTGAACCTCCAAATACAGTTAAAGTCTTGATCTTAAGGTCAATGGCTTCCTCAAGACCCATGATACAGGCTTCGTATTCAGCTTCATTATTAGTGCATGCAAAGGTGAGTTTTACCGAGAAAGGCATATGGACTCCTTTAGGTGTAATGAGCAATGCACCAACACCACGACCATTCATATTAACAGCCCCATCAAACATCATTGTCCATTATTCTTCTGGGTCAGGACCTTCAGTGTGAACAAGCTCTTCATGATCTCTTGCTTTTAGGAACATGATGTCCTTATCAGGGAATTCAAATCTCATTGGCTGGTAATCATCAATGGGTTGCTCAGCTAGATAGTCAGACGGTACACTTCCTTTGATGGCCTTTTGAGATGTGTACTGAATGTCATATTCTGTCAGAATCATTTGCCATCTAGCAACCCTTCCGGTAAGCGCTGGCTTCTCAAATATGTACTTGACTGGATCCATCTTTGAGATCAATAAGGTAGTGTGAGTCATCATGTACTGCCTTAGTCGGCGAGCAGCCCACGCTAAAGCACAACAAGTTTTCTCGAGCAGTGAATAAC
This sequence comes from Lathyrus aphaca, assembly GCA_963966055.1. NCBI lineage: Eukaryota > Viridiplantae > Streptophyta > Magnoliopsida > Fabales > Fabaceae > Lathyrus > Lathyrus aphaca. The sequence goes on along the minus strand of OZ014524.1, from coordinate 430,840,894 downwards.
GTTGTTCACAGTCGGTAAACTTTTTGCTTAGGTAGTAAATTGCATACTCTTTTCGACCAGACTCGTCATGCTGGCCCAACACACACCCCATTGAACCTTCTAATACAGTCAGGTACATTATTAGAGGTCTTCCTTCAATTGGAGGCATAAGGATTGGAGGTTCTTGTAAGTACTCCTTGATTTTGTCAAAAGCCTTCTGGCAATCTTCATTCCACCTGACCGTTTGTTCCTTCCTAAATAACTTGAACAGGGGCTAACAGGTTGCGGTGAGATGAGATATGAACCTTGATATGTAGTTCAATCTACCTAAGAACCCTCGAACTTCCTTTTCAGTCCTCGGTGCAGTCATCTCTTGAATGGCTTTGACTTTGTCAGGGTCAACTTCAATTCCCTTTTCACTTACAATAAATCCCAACAACTTACTGGACCGCACCCCAAATGTGCATTTGTTGGGGTTTAGCTTCAGCTGGTACTTCCTCAGACGCTTGAACAGCCTCAACAGATTTACCAGATTGTCTTCTTCTGTGAGGGACTTGGCAATCATGTCATCCACGTAGCATTCAATTTCTTTGTGGATCATGTCGTGGAATAATGTCACCATAGCCCATTGATATGTTGCCCCGACATTCTTCAGTCCGAATGGCATTACCTTATAACAGAATGTGCCCCAGGGTGTGATGAAAGTAGTCTTCTCCATGTCTTCAGGTGACATCTTGATCTGATTATACCCAGAGAATCCGTCCATGAAGGAGAATACTGAGAACTGAGTTGTGTTGTCGACCAATACATCAATGTGAGGTAATGGGAAGTCATCTTTCGGGCTAGCTCTATTCAGATCCCTGTAATCCACACACATCCGTACTTTGCCATCCTTCTTAGGCACAGGTACAATGTTAGCGACCCACGACGGGTAACTAGTTATAGCAAGGAAACCGGCGTCCCACTGTTTTTGTACCTCTTCTTTTATCTTCATGGCCATATCTGGACGAGTACGGCGTAGCTTCTGTTTCACTGGAGGACAGTATTCTTTTAGTGGTAGCTTGTGCACAACAATGTCGGTATCCAGACCTGGCATGTCTTGATAGGACCAAGCAAAGACATCAACGTACTCCCGAAGCATGTCAATAAGTTGTTCCTTCACTGAATCTTGCAGACGGGCCCCGATCTTCACTTCTTTCAAGTCTTCTTCGGTACCAAGATTAACTGTTTCAACTTCCTCCTGATGAGGAGTGATAACCTTCTCCTCTTTCCTTAACAATCTGGCTAGTTCTTCAGGTAGCTCATAATCTTCATCAACCCCTTCATCGGCTTGATTAATCGGATTGTCGAAGTCATACGAAGTCATAGCAGTATTGTTGTCGGTGCACTCTGGAGGGCACTCTCTGCAAGGGTTTAGATTGGTTCATTTTAGTGAACAGTTTTATCTTATTTAGAAAAAGTGAAAATGAAGTTATTATTTTGAAAACATTGCCATTTTATTGTTTTTGTACAAAAGTGAAAAATGAAAAAGACAGTGAGCGGAAAAAGAGACTCGTTTGCGAAAGATGTCATGATATTCATTAATTAATCATTTGAACAAAATACAAGATGGCCCTATTATAAAATGAGTCCCGACACCTTGGGCAAGATGCAGGACTTGATGCATGCTTAAAAGACAGGAAATAATAATTACTCTGCAGGAGTAACTCTTATAATTTCCTGGGAAGACCAGTTGGAGACTTGATTCCCCGGGATCTTTGGACGTATCCAGTTTTCCAGGTTGTGGTCGTCTTCTTCCTCGTCTTCCAGACTGTTCACAGCATCCGGGGTAAGCATTCCCCCGCTGACAAATTTGGGCTCCGTTGCAGCCTCTGGTTGATCTTGTCGAGTTGGTCTGTAACCCAACCCGAATCTATCTTCTTTTTTCTCCACTGGCAACAGTTTTCCCCAGCCTTGAGCGGTACCCTCTTCAACAACCTTTCGGGCTTGTTGATATGAAGTGATGGAAGTTACAGACACAGCAGTTGCTTCATTGATGTTAAGGGCCTCAAACCCCTGACTCATAGTCTCATGGATCTCCCCATCCATCTCTATATACTTGTAAGTAGCCAGCTGGCTAACGAAAATGTCTTCCTCCCCGCAGATTGTGATGATATGGCCTTCCCACTCAAATTTTAATTTCTGGTGAAGGGTAGATGTAACGGCGCCAACAGCGTGGATCCAGGGTCTACCCAACAAATAGCTGTAGGCCGACTGTATGTCCATCACGAAGAAATTATTTTTAAAGATTTGTGGGCCAATCATCACAGGTAAATCAATCTCTCCAAGCACTGATCTCTTAGAGCCGTCAAATGCTCTCACCACCAAGTTACTTGGACGCAATGCCAAACCATCATATTCCAGCTTCACCAAGGCTTTCTTTGGGAGGACATTGTGCGAGGACCCAGTGTCTACCGGCACATGAGAAAGAACAACACCTTTGCATTCTAAGGTGATATGTAAAGCCTTGTTATGATTGCGTCCCTCCATCGTTAAATCAGCTTCTGTGAAGCCCAGTCCATGACTGGTGTTAACATTTGCAACCACTGTTTCTAGCTGATTAACCGTAATCTCTTCCGGCACGTAGGCTGTGTGCAGGACCCTCAACAGTGCATTCCTATGGACTTCGGAACACATTAACAATGATAATATAGAGATTTTGGAGGGTGTCTGATGAAGCTGGTCCACCACTTTGTAATCACTCTTTTTGATTATTCTCATGAACTCATCTACCTCTTGTTCAAAAGACGTCTTCAGAGTTTCTTTAACAGTTGGCTCTTCAAGTACCACATTCTTCCCTTTTGCCTTAGCAACAGCCTCTGCTTCAGCGTTGGGTCTCGGTGTTTGTGAGGCAAAAAGGTGTCCGCTTCTGGTGAAGCCTCCGCCTCCCCCAACATTGTCAACTTGTGGTGAAGAGGTTGATGAATCTAGAGTGATCTTCTTTCCGTCGTAGTAGAGATCAGAGTCGTAGTGCCAAGTTATGGCATTACTGCTTTCATAAGGAACAGGTCCAGGCACCGTAATGGTGACCGGACTGATTTCTACACCGGAAGGAACTGTGATGGTATGCGGGTCGTAATAGATTGTGACTGGAGATCTGACAGTAGGTGTTGCAATTTGTTGTTGAAAATTGTTGTTGGGATGAACAGTTGCCGGGTCGTAATAGATCGTGACCATTGAGACATCTTCATTAACGTTTGTTGGTGTTGTAGGCGATTCCGTTGATAAGATGGGTGTTGATGTTGTAGAAGTAAGTGTAACTGAACTTTGGTTTTGAAATTCTGGGATCAGATATGTGGTGTCGAACCAGATGTTTAAACACTTGAAATCTTAAACAAAAATTAATGAGCTAGTAAATTAGATAACACAGGAAATTGTTAACCCAGTTTAGTGTATCTCCACACTTACATCTGGGGGCTACCAAGCCAGGAAGGAAATCCAATATAAGTAATATTAATTAAGGAGTTAAACCAACCAGTTTAATCTTTCACTTAATATCTACCCAAGGAAATTTCTACCTAAGACTCTACTTATATATGAGTACCTACTCACTCCCCCTCAATCACACAGTGATCTTTACAATGATTAATAAATTTGAAGTCACACTTCAGACACACCAGCTTGATCTTACTTAAAAGCTTCAATCAAGACACAATTCACTTTTTGCTTAAAAGCTCATAAAGTGACAAACAATTAAAACCTGCTTAAAAATAACTAGCTTCACAAATACCCTTTACAGTCTTCTAAAATTCGTGATCTTTTCTTGAGTGTTTCAGTTCCTTAAATAGATGCTTGGTTTGTGGGCTTTTTGCAAATTATCCAGACTTTGATAAATCCCACAGTCATCTCCTTGAATTAGGGTGAGTTAGTTTGTTATCTCCTTGAATCAAGGTGAGTTAGTTATTCTGTTACACTGGAACCAGATAACTAAGCTTCCTAAATATGCGCCTTGGAGTGCTTATTCTTTTACAATTAATTCCAGATATTTTCTCCTGAATTTAATCACTTCTGTTACGCATCATTTAAGTCAGATAGCAGGTTTGTGATGTCACAACATCTGGTGTGACATCCTGATGTCCTGAACTAAGTTCATAACTTTTACTTTGTTTGTTAATGTCACAACATCTGGTGTGATATCCTGAACTAAGTTCATACCTTCTTGTTTGTCAAAAATTCTGCCAATTCTTAATATCTACAACCCCCCCCCCCCTTTGGCTAATTTTTGGCTAACACAATCTTCTGGTTTTGTCAGAGAGCAGCAGAGTTCCTTTCTGTTGAATCATGTGAAAGCTAATAATTTGCTCCCCCTCAAACATGTATGTATACTCCTATGACTTATTCAACAGAATTTGATATACAAATGAACATTCAAATATAACTTAGTTCAGAAGACAGAAATATAACATCAGCATTGTTCATCAATCAGACATTAACAGCAGCAACATTGTTCAATACACTTCTCCCCCTTGTTAGACATAAATTTGGGGCCAAACATTACAGAAACAGAAAAAAAAACATTCAGAAATACAAAGCAAAACAGACAACACATTTTCCACCACCCACAGCTTCACTCAGACTCATTATATTTTGTATCTTCTGTATCCTCAGACTTAGCATCAGATCCATCAACATTCCCAGCAACCTCTTCCAGCTCCAATCTTTGAATTATGTCCTCAAGCTTCTTCTTCCTTTCATCCAGCTCTTTGCAGGTTGTCCTGAGCTCTGCAATTAGGGTTGCCTTTGATATAGGAGTTTTGACAGCAGATGGCCCAACAGATGTCCCACTTGGTGCTTCAACATCTGCAGCATGATGGCCCAAAAACAGTTTGTAATGAAAGGACAATGGACTCTCTCCCTTTTACAGACAGAATCCTTGTCAGTAAGGATTCCTGGATATTGGTTGAGAATTACTCCACAAAGCAGTGAGGGGAAGGCTATTGGAAGCTTGATGGCTGAGGTTCCTGCATGCTTGAGAGTCTGGTCAAAGATATATGCCCCATAATCCAACTTTGTTTGGGTGCCTACAGCACAGATAAACCTCCCAAGCCCAGTAGCTATAGATGAGGTGTGGTTGGTTGGGACCCAGTTGACTGTTCCAATCCTGTGCAGCATTGCATACTTCCTGGTTAACAAACTGACAGATAGTTTGCCTTTGACTGGCCATGATTTGACCTGGTTGGCTGTGATTATTTTGCAGACTTGATTGTCAGTCTTGCCAAGCTCATTTGGCCCATCTGATTCTCTCCCCAGGTACTGATTTATCACCCTTGGAGAAAAATCTACACATCTTCCTCTGACATATACCTTCCTGAAATCCTCAGATTTCCCATCAGCACACCCTTCTTGTAGATTAACTATAAACTCTTCGACCAGCAGTTCATAACAAGGAGAAAAGTTGGAGACAGTTTTGAATAGTCCAGCATTTGAGATTAAGTCAATTACCTCAGTGCATTCCAATGCATTGCTACCCAGCTCTCTTTCCAGAGGTACCCTTCTTTGATAGACATACTTCCACTTGCTTACACTAGAGACATGGTGGAAGGACACATTGTCCAGGGGTGCTTGAGGGACAGCAGTGGCAGTCCTAGGAGGTGCTGGCCTCTTTCTGGGTTGGGATGTTGGGACATCCTCCTCAACATCAGAGTCGGATGGAGTTGTAGCCTTCCTCTTCTAGGTGCTGACCTTGCTCCATTGCTTTGTAGGTCCAAAAGCAGTTTTGACCTTGTCCTTCTTGGGAGTTAACTGTCTTTTCTCAGGAGTTGCCTGAACAGCTGGCTTCTTATCCTTCCTAGCCCTAAGCCTCTTGGCTATGCTAGGATTAACAGAAGCTATGATCTCTGTGTCAGAGTCATCATCCAGGTTTTCAACTGGTGGAGGTTGGGAAGCCTCTTTCTCAGCAGCTTGATCATCAGGAGCTTGATCATCAGTAGCTTTATCATCAGTAGCTTGATCATTATTATTTAGGGCTTTGTCCTGGCCCTCAGATGTTTCAACATTTCTTGGGACATCCTGTGGAGCAGGTATGTCCTCTTCAGCTTGGTTGCTTAGGTCATCTTGTGGAGCAGGCATACTGTTCAGGGGAACAAACATCCCAGGCACAACTCTTTGTTCAGCCAGGATCCTGGTTACAAGCTGTTTGATTGATGCATCCACGTAAGCAGAAGCTTTGGGGGTACTGGAAGATGAAGGGTTTCCCTTACTTTTGCTGAAGACTGGCTCCTTAGGTCTTCTTGCATGGGGAGTCCTGGGCTTTTGAGCAATAGGAACGCTTCCTCTGATCACATTTATAGGTGTAGCATCCATTGGTACTACAGATATTGGAGTTGCGTTCACTACGTCTTCTTGACTGAGACCCTCATCAATGGAGTTAGGGTTCTGATGTTGAGACTTTTTTTCGATTGTAGTGGAAATGTGTAAAGGTTTGATAGATTTGGATGAGGTTAGAGATTCAGCTGTAGCATGCAAAACGTTCAGTGGTGCTAATGAGGATGTGAGGAGTTGAAAGCACGTTTGTACATATATAGAATCCGTTGCTATTGGAATTTTTAAGATTGGAATACAAACAGTTATTGGCCAGACTAGTGCTTCCATCTGGTGATCATGCCACACGATGTCATGAGACATGCTGGCACTACTCCATAACTGCTATATGTCACATATGCAGATTCCCAATTTACCCCTTAGGTTTTCAAATTGGGTAGCATCCAAAGCCTTAGTAAATATGTTAGCTAATTGCAGCTCTGTGGCTACATGCTCTAATGTGATCACCTTCTCTTCCACAAGGTCTCTGATGAAGTGATGTCTGAAATCTATGTGCTTAGTTCTGCTGTGTTGGATAGGATTTTTGGAGATATTAATAGCACTTAAATTGTCACAGTACAATGTCATGACATCTTGTGGGACATTGTATTCTGTGAGCATTTGTTTCATCCATACCAGCTGTGAACAACTGCTACCAGCTGCAATATATTCAGCTTCAGCAGTGGATAAGGACACACAATTTGTTTTCTTACTGAACCAAGAAATTAAATTGTTCCCTAGAAAGAAGCATCCTCATGACGTACTCTTTCTATCATCAGCACTTCTAGCCCAGTCAGCATCACAAAATCCAGTGAGGATTGGTTCACAACCATGAGAGTACATTATGCCATAGTCACAAGTACCATTTACATATTTCAAGATCCTCTTAACCTGGTTTAGATGGATCACTTTTGGTTCAACTTGATACCTTGCACACACACCTACTGCAAAAGTTATATCTGGTCTGCTAGCTGTAAGATATAGTAGACTTCCAATCATGCTTCTGTACAAGCTTTGGTCCACACTCTCACCTTTGTCATCCTTTGTCAGTTTTAAATGAGTGGGGGCAGGTGTTCTCTTGTGACTTGCATTGTCCATCCCAAACTTCTTGACAGTGTTCTTTGCATACTTGCTTTGGGATATGAACATGGAGTCCTCCATCTGTTTGATTTGCAGTCCAAGGAAGTAGGTTAGTTCTCCCACTAGGCTCATTTCAAAATCAGACTCCATTTGAGTAACAAAATGTTTAACCATCCTGTCTGACATCCCACCAAACACTATGTCATCCACATATATCTGAGCAATCATAAACTTTCCCTCTTCATCCTTTACAAACAGAGTTTTGTCTATTCCTCTTTTCCTGTATCCATGTTTAATGAGAAAGGTGGTTAGTCTTTCATACCATGCTCTGGGAGCTTGCTTTAGACCATACAGAGCCTTCCTCAGCTTATATACATGGTCTGGACATCTTGGATCAACAAATCCCTTTGGTTTCTCCACATATACTTCTTCATTAAGGTACCCATTTAGGAAGGCACTTTTAACATCCATCTGAAATAGTTTGAATTTTAGGATGCAAGCAATTCTTAGGAGTAGTCTGATGGATTCAAGTCTTGCTACTGGTGCAAAAGTTTCATCAAAATCTACCCCCTAAATTTATGTATATCCTTGAGCCACAAGCCTAGCCTTGTTTTTTGTAACTACTCCCTGCTCATTAGACTTCTTTTTGTACACCCACTTAGTGCCAATCACATTAATGTCATCAGGCCTAGGAACAAGATCCCATACTTCATTCCTTGTAAACTGGCCTAATTCTTCCTGCATAGCAGAGATCCAGTACTCATCATTCAGAGCTTCCTTGATGTTCTTAGGTTCTATCTTTGAAACAAAGCAGGAGCCTGAAATCATCTCTCTTGATCTAGTGATGACACCACTGTTGGGATCACCAATTATCAGATCTTTAGGATGATCTTTCTGGATTCTGATGGAGGGAGGTTTGTTGGATTGCTCTGACCTTGCCTCAGTTAAAGTGAAGTCAAGATTATCACTTTCTGTTTTAACTTCAGTTTGATTGTCAGCAGATGTTCCAACATCATCAGCAACATCTGTCTTTGCATAAGCATCATCAATAACCACATTTATTGACTCCATTATAACCTTGGTTCTAGAGTTAAATACTCTGTAAGCTCTGCTATTTATAGAGTATCCAAGAAATATCCCTTCATCACTCTTAGGGTCCATCTTCCTTCTTTGATCCCTATCAGCCAGAATGTAGCACTTACTTCCAAATACATGAAAGTACTTGACTGTAGGTTTTCTACCTTTCCAGACTTCATAGATGGTGGATAAAGTTCCCTTTCTTAGTGTGACTCTATTGTGGATGTAGCATGCTGTGTTCATAGCTTCAGCCCAAAAATACAGGGGTAACTTCTTGGCATGAATCATGGCTCTAGCTGACTCCTGAATAGTTTTGTTTTTTCTTTCAACAATCCCATTCTGTTGAGGGGTGATGGGAGAAGAATACTCATGGTTGATCCCTTCTGAAGAAAAGAAGTCTGAGAATTTTTTATTCTCAAATTCCTTTCCATGATCACTTCTTATTCTGACCACACAGCTTGCTTTTTCTCTTTGGATCCTGTGGCACAGATCTTTAAATACCTCAAACACATTTGACTTTTCTTTGATGAAGCTTATCCAGGTATATCTTGAGAAGTCATCAACAACCAATAGGCATATCTTTTTCCACCAAGACTCTCTACCTGCATTGGTCCCATACGGTCCATGTGCAATAATTCCAAGACTTTGGAAGTTGTCAGATGTTGAAGCTTTGGGTGTGACATCTTGGTTTGCTTGCCTATTTGACATTCACCACACACTTTACTTTCATCAATCTTAAGTCTTGGGATCCCTCTTACAACCTCCATAGATATGATCTTCTTTATTCCTCTGAGATGGAGATGATCCAGTCTTTGATGCCACAACTTCACTTCTTCTTCTTTGGCTAAGGAACAAGTAGATGTGAGGTTGAAATCTTAGGGTTCCCACATATAGCAGTTGTCTTTTGATCTGGCTCCTCTCATGACAACTTTCTGTTCTTTATCAGAAACTATGCACTCAGTTTTGGTGAAGTTGACACTGTAACCTTGGTCACATAACTGACTTATGCTGATCAAGTTAGCAGTTAATCCTTTTACCAACAGCACACCATCTAGACTTGGTACACCTGAGCAGTCCAGGGTCCCAACTCCCTTGATTTCCCCCTTTGCTCCATATCCAAAGGTTACATAGCTGGATGAGTGTGACTTTAAATCTACTAACAGATTCTTCAGTCCAGTCATGTGCCTTGAGCAGCCACTGTCAAAATACCAGTCTTCCTTAGCAGATACTCTGAGAGATGTGTGAGCTATAGAGGCAACAACCTGCTTGGACCATTTGTTCCTGTTGTGAGGTTTCCTTTTATGCATCTGCCCTGGGTAGTGTCCATCTCTAGAGTTCCAAGGTTGCCTGGTGAACTTGTTCTTAGGCATGTACTGGTAGCTTTGATCAGCATAAAGACTAGCTTTAGGTATCCAAATTTTCTTGGTAACCTCTGTCTTCTACTTAGGAGGGTGCTGGGAACTCTGATTGGGGTATCCATGCAGCTTGTAGAAAAAAGGTTTGATGTGACCAAACCTTCCACAGTGATGGCATCTCCATCTTTGATATTTCTTTTTCATCATGTTTTTATCATGATGTTGAGACATCTGCTTGAACATCTTGTTTGACTTCGTGGGATTTGGAGTTGTTTGGATGGTGCTAGCCTCAGAATTTTGAGCTTTATTAAATCCCAGTCCAGTCCTATCCCCTGAGTGCTTATTGTTGTTGAGAATGGCATCCAGTGTGTTTGAGCCACTGTTCAGCATTCTGACAGATTTGGACATATGCTCCATTTTGGAATTGAGAAGGCTGACTTCATTCTTCAAAGTGTCAATGATCTCTAGATGACTTGCTTTTCAGCCATTAATTCCTCAATCTGCTTCTTCTACTGTTTACTTTCCATACATACTTCAGTTCTCCTTTTACATAGCATCCTGTAAGATGTTTTAAGCTCTTCAAATGTCAGATCCTCATCACTGGATCCCCCTTCAGTTTCACATACTCCAGCTAGAGCAGTGATGTGCTTTGCAGATTCTTCTTCTGACTTACTACCTGAGTCTTCATCTGACCAGGACACTGAGAGACCTTTCTTTTGCTTCTTTAGATAGGTTGGGCATTCACTTCTAATGTGTCCATACCCTTCACATCCATGACATTGGATCCCTTTTCCTTGGTTAGTCTTCTCATCATAGTTTGACCTTCTATTAGAGTCATAAGGTCTTTTATTCTCAGAGGTTGAGTTTCTTCCACTTGGTCTGGGCATGTTGTCCATTCTTTTGAGAATTTTGTTAAATTATCTCCCAAGCATAGCAATTGAATCTGATAAGTTGTCCTCAGAGCCTGCTTCATGACTTTCTTCTTCCTTATCAGTGTTTGAGACCAGGGCTATGCTTTTGTTTTTCTTCACAATAGTATCATTCATTCCCATCTCAAAGGTTTGAAGGGAACCAATGAGCTCCTCAACCTTCATTGTGCAGATGTCCTGAGCTTCTTCTATGGCAGTAACCTTCATGTCAAACCTCTTTGGCAGTGATCTGAGAATCTTCCTTACCAACTTTTCATCACTCATCTTCTCTCCCAAGGCACCAGAAGTATTAGCAATCTCCAGGATGTTCATGTAAAACTCATGAATGGTCTCATCTTCCTTCATCCTCAAGTTCTCAAACTTGGTGGTGAGAAGTTGAAGTCTTGACATCTTCACCTTTGATGTTCATTCATGAGTAGTTTTGAGAGTGTCCCAAACATCCTTGGCTAGCTCACATTGATGCACAAGCCTAAATATGTTCCTGTCAATGCCATTGAATAGGGCATTTAAGGCTTTGGAATTTCCAAGTGCTGACTCTTCTTCCTCCTTGCTCCACTCTTCTTCAGGCTTCATCACTTTTGCCCCATCCTTATTGTCTTTGACAGGGTGCTCCCATCCTTTCTTCCTCCTTGAGCTATTTTTTTGTAACAGCCCGGGCCCCTCGCAACGCAATCCCGGCACTGCCACCTCACGATCTTCTCTACTCCCCTCACTAGTAGAGTTTTTTGCCTTCCGTGGGAATCGAACCCTGTACCCTGGGGTTCAAGTACATGTTCATTCCATTCCCACTACCATTTGAGCTATTAGCTCAATTGGTAGTGGGAATGGAATGAACATGTACTTGAACCCCAGGGTACAGGGTTCGATTCCCACGGAAGGCAAAAAACTCTACTAGTGAGGGGAGTAGAGAAGATCGTGAGGTGGCAGTGCCGGGATTGCCTTGCGAGGGGCCCGGGCTGTTACAAAAATAGCTCAATTGGTAGTGGGAATGGATTGAGCATGTACTTGAACCCCGGGGTACAGGGTTCGATTCCCACGGAAGGCAAAAACTCTACTAGAGAGGGGAGTAGAGAAGACCGTGAGGTGGCAGTGCCGGGATTGCCTTGCGAGGGGCCCGAGCTGTTACAAAAAAAAAGGCGCCTTTTTTTGTAACAGCCCGGGCCCCTCGCAAGGCAATCCCGGCACTGCCACCTCACGATCTTCTCTACTCCCCTCACTAGTAGAGTTTTTGCCTTCCGTGGGAATCGAACCCTGTACCCTGGGGTTCAAGTACATGTTCATTCCATTCCCACTACCAATTGAGCTAGTAGCTCAATTGGTAGTGGGAATGGAATGAACATGTACTTGAACCCCAGGGTACAGGGTTCGATTCCCACGGAAGGCAAAAACTCTACTAGTGAGGGGAGTAGAGAAGATCGTGAGGTGGCAGTGCCGGGATTGCCTTGCGAGGGGCCCGGGCTGTTACAGTTGTGGCCTATGGTGATTGGTATGGGCTTCTTGCAAAAAGTCACCAACTTGTGTACTTGAGGTATGGTCAATGGTGCAGCTGGATTTTTGGCTTGTCTTTGTGCAATTGAGATCAAGGAGGTCCATGGAAATGGTTTTGAGGCAATTCAGCAAGTGGAAACAAAGTTATGTGCCCTTTTGCAATTATGTGAAGTTTTGGCCCCTTTGAGGATTCTTGATGTTCAAGGCATGAAATCTTGAAATTCTTTGGGCAATTCTGAGTTTTAGGCAATGTACAATGATGTTATGATACATATAAGTGTGTTTGAAGTCACAAAATGCCTTGGCAAGTGGTTTTGCAAAGAATCCCTTTTGGTGCATTCTTGAAAATTATGGGATTTTTGCCAACTATGACAAGCCATATCTTGAGTTCCAAAATGAATTAGATCTTGTTCTTGTGCTTTTTGAAAAGCGAATGATCCAATCTACAACTTTCATGACCAACAATTTTTCATTTGAAGCATTTTTGGTTGAGAAAGAGGAGGTTGAAAAACTTTCCCAAAATGGAAAGTTTACATTATAAGTCATTTCCATTTTTGGCAACTTTGGGTTTAGCTCACTTTTCTTCAATTTTATGAACTTCTAAGCACTTCAATGATCAAATAAATATCATATAACTTCAATTTGATAAAAAAAATCCACTTTGGTTCCATGTTGGGGGCCTCAGATGTCCTGATTTTGCTCTGACTTGCTCAAGAAGTTACCCAGTGAACAGATGACTTCCACAATGAATTTCTTCATAAAACTTGGTACACGTGATCCTTATAACATATTGAGACCAATAGAAACAATAATGACCAAAACATTTGGAGTTATGGCCTCTGAAACCAAAACCCTAATTTCAGGTCATTTGTGCAGTTAAACCCTGGCTCTGCTTCCATGCTTTGCAAGTTCTTGTGATTCTTTGACTTCCTTGATCTTTGAGGGATATAACATGATGATTGAACATACATGGGCCCTCTTGGAATTCTTGGTGTCCTTTGGAGTAGCTCAGATGATCCTTGGATTGCTCAGATCACAAACCCTAGATGCAGATGAACTTGAACTAATGCAGTGAAACAAAAAATGCAATATGATATGGTATGCTTAAACTAATGCAAATATGAAAGATCACAAGCCATGGTGTGAACTTAGTGAGGGAAAATTTGGGGTGTTTACACAGGGCTATTAGAATGGTATGCACACCTTGCATTGGGATTGTAACGAGAAGAGGAAGTATTGATATTCTGTGGTGGTTCCTTCAAAGTAATCAATTCTCCTTTCAACATATGCTGCAAAGCCTGAGCCAATGACATATTGAGCTTGGTGAATTGCCTCCTAGGCTTGGGATGACTATTCTGTTGTTGCTCTTTTGGTGGAGGTGTAGGATTAGAAATCAAAACAGTTCCCACAGATTGTTACGATAATTACGACCATGCTGGCCATACACAGCATTGGATTCCTTCTTCCCATGAGGGGGATTCTTGGTGATACTTGAAGAAGCAATTATCTGAATCTTTCCACTTCGTATCCCACTTTCCACATGTTCTCCAGTCATTATCAGCTCAGTGAAGCCAGATGATGAGCTTCCAATTTGATGACTATAGAAAGGACCAGTCAACGTACTCATGAACATATCAACTAATTCCCTGTCAGTCAAAGGGGGTTGAACTCTACTTGCTAGATCTCTCCATTTCTGAGCATACTCCTTGAAACTTTATTTGGCATCCATGGACATGCTTTGGAGCTGCATGCGAGTTGGTACTAAATCAGAATTGTATTGGTACTGCTTATAGAAAGCTTTAGCAAGATCATTCCAGTTGCGAATATCGGTACTCTCCAGTTGATAATAACCTTCCAGTTGGGATCCAGACAAACTCTCTTGAAAGAAATGTATCGATAACTTCTTATCAGGAGTATGGGGTTGAATCCTTCTGACATAAGACCTTAAATGTAATTTTGGGCAAGACACACCATCCTACACCACAAAAGTAGGAACCTTGAAACCCATAAGGATAGAGACTCCAGAAATCAAACTCAAATCTTCAAAGTCAAACCCATAATTCTTTTGTAGTTCCATAGCATTCATTATGTCCACCAGCATCTTATACTTTTCTTCACTGGTAGGATCATGATAATAGTTCTCCTCAGAATCCGAATCTTCCATAGTATCATGGAGACTGCCTCCTTCTCTCTCAGAATTTTCAGACTCAAGATTCTCAACCTCTTCTTCTGTCTTGACATGACCTCTGAATCTTCTACCTAGGTTGATGAGGCCCACTGATTTTCTAGTCTTCTTCTTTTTCTTGGTCAAAAGTGCCTTCAGCTCATCTTGTCCCCCGGACAAATTCAGAATCATTTCTTGAAATTGCGCATTCTGGGTCTGGAGATCCTTAACAGTTTGTTCGAGATCCATTTCTGCTGAAATAAACAGCGAGAAGATAAGATACATGTTCATAAGAAACCTGTGATGCAATGATATGGTATGTATATGTTTATGCAATGTTTTCAAGGACCGCAAGATTTAAATTTGTTTAAAAGAAAACAAAAACAAAATTTTATTTGTAATACTTATTATAAGTTTTGCCCCTTGGGCTTACAAAGAAATAACAATAAAATACAAAAGATAAATATATGGGGTTTTAAGTCTCCCATGGACGCTTCCTCTTTGCGTGGAGGTACTTGTTGAGGTTTTGCTCCTCGTGAAGTTGCCTTGTTAGCTCCAAAAAAATTTCTTGACCAGCTCTGAAATGAGTCTCAAAAGTATCCCTTTGCTCCTTCAACTGAATCCATGACTTCTGCAATTCTTCCAAATCAGTAGGCATGTCTGGATGAAGGATGGTATAAGGAACATCTCCTTCAGCAACGGGCTCCATAGTGACTGGTAGAACAACAGGATATGGCATCATAAGAGTCTGAGCACGAGATCGCACCCATCTGAGATAAGGTTCCATAGGAATGGAGTACTTTGGTTCCAAAGTCTTGCTCTCAACTTTATTCACCTTGCTCCAAGCTCGTATAAACCTTTGATGGTAAGCCTGAAGATCGTTGTCGTAGTCGAACACAATTCCCTGAATAAGCATGTCATGAGGACCATTACTCCGAGCATAACCAAACTGACGTAGTGTTAAAGAAGGTTGTAGGTAATTCCCCCTCTTATGCCAAGGAGTGGCACATTAGGGAATTCCCCACAACAGTCAATTATAGTAACATTCTCCATAGATCGAGAGCACCAATGAATGTCTGAATGAGAAAGTGACATGATCCTCTTAGACCACCTGAACCTTTGTTCATTCTTCATCACTGATCGAGGAAGGTGAGAAATAAACCACCTAGACAATAAAGATATGCAGCACATCAGAGTCCCTCTCGCCTTCGTAGTACGAGTGTGAAGAGAATGTAAGATGTTTCCAAGTAATGTAGGAAATGGGTTGTGAGTCAGGAATATATTGATGGCGTGTACGTCTATGGACTGGTCTGGATTAGGGAACAACACTAAGCCATAGATCAATAGGGCTAGGATCTCCTCAGAAGCATCATAACTTATAGCTTTCAAGAACACTTGAGCTTTCTCCATCAATACCTTAGCAAGAATATCCTTAACTTCGCTTCTCGTTTCTAGGACAATGTCTGATTTCTTCCGATGTAGGGCTGCAGCAATGGCTTCAGGTTTAGGCTCCTTTTCTAAGCCTGTGAAGGGTCTCTGATCAAGGATGGGTATACCCGGTAGTTTGGAGAACTCTTCCATTGTAGGAACCAACTGATAGTCGGGGAATGTGAAGCAATGATGTTTAGGATCAAAGAACTGAAATAGGACACTCAGCATGTCTTCATTGAACCCTGAAGTGACTAGATCCAGTAGGTGACCATGCCTCTTGATGAATTGGGAATTTTCAGAAACTTGAGAGACCAATTCTTTAAGCTTAGAAGGTATCCCTACAAAGTTAATCCGGATAGTATTCCTACGAGCAGAAGCCATAACCTGCAACAAAGAACAAAGATAAATCCTTTGGTCCTTGAAATGGTTAGTGAAAATGCTATTCTTATGATGTCATGATGTCATGATGCTATGCTCAATCACAAACATGTGGCACACACAAACAAGTCACACAATAGCCCTAAGTTTGAAGGCTTGCATGAGGTTTAAAGGTAAGTACCCTCCCCTGAAGTTTAGTTGGTTCATCATGTCCTACAAAAGCAACCAGGTTCTAAGGGATTTCAATATCACTGATCCTTCCCAAGGGTGGTTGTTCAGTAGGCAACTTACTTGCCAACCAAAACTCTCCAAGTTTAGGATCTCAATGAGCGTAGTATCAAGTATCAACCAACTTCAGTCTTCACCGAAGTTGACTATCTCACTACTTTCTAAAGGCCAAGATGGGATAACTAGGGTTCTAAATGTCAGTTAGTGTATTGACAACATATGGCAGCCCCATATTATCCTTAACTTACTTAAGGAACATAAGCACCAACCAAGAAGTCACACTAACTATGGCCATCAGATCAACCATATCAGTATACGCCGTACAGTTTCCTTGGTCTATTGCCATTTACCTAGGGTACACAAGATCCGAGTTAAGATCTTTCACACAAAAAAGCCCAATAGAAAAGTAAAGCAAGCAAAGCAAATAATTTAAGTGATCTAATTCCTAAGGGTACCCCTCTTTTACTTAGTAATTCCCCAGCAGAGTCACCAGTTCTATAACACAGTGGGAGAACTAACTTTCTATAAATGTTGCGGATAGCAAGAGTCTCCACCGACTTTTATTTTATCCAAGTGGAAAGGACATAAAAGAACAAGAAAGACCTATTTTAAAATACTTGAGTTCGGGGGTAGGTTATATAAAGGGAAGGTGTTAGCACCCTTTATATCTATGGTTATCCATGGGCTCTTAGTTACTTAGCTCACTTAAATTGTTTTTGAAAAGTGCAGTGTGTGATTAGAAATTTTTCTAAGTACTTTGTAATGATCCTCGTATGGATGTATACAAAGCCTTGTTTTGAAAAATGTTTAAGAAAGTGAGGTGTAAAAAGTATTTTGAAATGTGAGCAAGTAACTAGGAGGTACCTACCCTAAACTAAGTCATTCATGTTCTTATATGTCCTTTCGAGGGTAAGACTATCCCTATTATTAAGGAATAGGTAGTCATTACCTTGGATTTATTAAGGGACAGACGTAGGGTCATCGTATGGTCAATGAAGGCAACTTAAGGGATGTCTTTAGTAGTTCGTAGGGACTATCATCATTTATTCGAAGAGACAAGATCATTATTCCGTAGGCAACCTCGAAGGGACTTGATCTTTTAAATCTGTAGGGACTTGATGATTTATACGTGAAGGGACTTTGCTTAAGATACCCCTATATTCGAGGGACTTGACCATGGTGTGAAGGCAACCAAGAGGAATACCCTAGGAAGTGCAAGATGGCGATCAAAGATCGACTTACGTGTGTGAGTGTTTATTTTCAAATATTTATCTTTTTAAAGTTAATTATTTAAATTAATTTTAATTACAAATAGTTTCCACACCCTATTTACTAACCACGCAATTAAATATTTATAAGAAAATAAAGACGGAAAATAAATCTAGAATTATTACATGGCTTTGGGATAGTTACAATATAATTGGATAATAATAAATAATAATAATGATAAAGAAAATATAAGCAATAATAATAAATAAAGCAATAATAATAAATATTAGAAAAATAATAATGAAGCGATAAAGAAAAATTAGAATTTTTAAAGAAATTAAATAAGTTAAATAAGTTAGAATTTTAGAGTTTATAAAAAAATAATATATGTTTAAATGATTTAATAATAATAAAAGGATAAGGTATTAAAAATTTATACAAAATAAAAAGTTAAAAAAAATATTTTAATTAGGGTTTAGGAAAATAAATTAAGTTTTTAGGGTTAATAAAAGAAATTAGGGTTAGAATTTTTAAAATTAAAATTAATTAAAGAAAATTAGGTTTAATTATGATGATCTAAAAAATCAAATTATGGTAAGAAATAATTACATAAAAAAAATTATGATTAAATTATTTACAAAAAAAAGTTATAATTAAATTGAGATTATTTTTATTATTTTTTAAGAAGAGGATTAGTAATTGTTATTAGGTTAAGTTAACTATGATTTAAAATCTAAATAACCTAAATAATCTAATTATTAATAATTAAATTAAAAATAAGCAAAAAAAACAAAGAGAAAAATACCAAAATAAACATGGGGAGGCCTGGTTTTAATCCCAGGACCTCCCCCTTACCAGATATGAGCATTTCCACTAGGCTGCGCGTGATGCTTGTGATATACATTAGGTAGTATTAATTATATAATAAAACCTGTAAACAAAACAAATGTTAAAAAAAATAAGAAAAACTTGGGAATCAAACCTAGGTCACATGCTTTCCATATAGGCGCTCCGTCCACCAGACCAAACTACACATTCTGATATTATTTAAGAATCAATTAATAAAATAATAAAACAAAATTTGAATTTCCCAGATCGCGCCAAAATCCAATCGTCTTCAACCTTGGATTTTCGCAGGTTTTCCAGCGAAATTTCCTGCAAATTTACTTATGAATTTTATTGTGTATTTTTTCGCAGGAAACCAGTGATATTGAATACCTACAAAGCAAGCAAAATTCATCCAAATTGAACACACCAATAGCTTGTCCAGGTTCTATATGATTCAAATTTGTCAACCAATGTCATTTATATGGTCTAAACCGTAAAGCCCTAAAAGCTTAGTCGAAACCCTAGTTATGGTAGAATAAGACTTAGGTAACGAAACTCCAATGTTGTTGCCCATAAATCATCTCTATAACACTACAAACACAAACCAATAATCAAATATCGTTTATAATGCATAAATCATATGAATCGAAAAAAATAAAAAATAAAGCAAAAACGAATTCGGTTTGTGCTTATGGTGATGCTTTTGATGATGATGATGAGTGATTCATGTCCTAAATGACCTCATGAAGTTATCCCTGTGAGCAACCTTAGTTTTTGATTGATTATAAATTTTAAGTGTTTGTGTTTGTTTCATATTAAGAAATATGCTTGCTTTAGTTTTGGTTCTTTTGTTTTTCAATGTTTATGAACTTTTGGAAAATCACGCATAATGAATCGATACATTCTAGCTTGAATCGATTCATGCTATTTGAAGGTTTCTGGAATTTGCATAATGAATCGATACATTCTAGCTTGAATCGATTCATGCTGTTTAAATGATTCTGTTTTCTTAAAAATGATCAGTATGTATCGATTCATCATATCTTGAATCGATTCATTAATCTGTTTTTCCTCTAACAGAATCTGATATATATTTGTGAAGTGTTTCATTTAGAAAGGACACAGATTACAGATCACAGAAAAATCAGAGATGAATTTTGTAGTGATTAAGCATTGAAGAACACATCAAGATAGGGTTTTTGGAGTGTTGGAACTTCAATGTTGAGCAAGTTTGAAACCTAGAATCAAATACATCTTCATCATCTTCTCAAAGATCTTAATTCAAGAACATCAACAAGGAAGTGTTTGATGTCCTGTGAATTGAAGGCTTTCGAGATAACGTTCAGTGGTACGATCAGAGATCCAGCTGAGTTGAAGATTGATAGAAGGTTTCAAGGAAAAACCAGCTGGGTTTTCCTTCAAGAACGGGCGTGTTCTTGAGGGTTTGTGAGTCACATTTACAAGTCAGATTCAGCCGCAGCGAGAGTTTTGGAAATCGGTGGATTTCGCAAATAGGTCGTGGAGCCGGTGAATTGATTGTATAACTTGCAGGAAATCTTGATTGGGCTCAAATCAAGTGGAGGTTGATACAATAGGAAATTCTAGGAGTTTAGAATTCTGGTGTTTGTATTGGAACCTTGTAATCGACGGATTCAGCAATTTTGATATAAGAATTCTCATTTTCGATTTGAAATTGAGAGGGAGACGTACCCACACGCGAGGACGAACGTGGGGAACTTCCTTACCAAATCTCGGCGTATTGTTTCTCTTCTCTATCTCTACTTACGTTTTAATTTGTTTTTCGATTCATTGGAAATAGCTTTAGTGATAGGTGCATTCAACTGTTTTACATATTGTGTGTTTAATCCTTTATCATCACAATCGAAAAATCCAGCACGTTATCGCTTGTCTGGTCTTCTAGTGGCCGGTTCAGAATAGACGCTTGTATATTCGGGACCTTCATTTCCGTAATTCTTTGAAAACTCTAAAAAACGTTTCAAATCCTTGAAAACAAGGAGGTGATCCATTCACCCCCCTCTAGATCACTCGCCACAGCGTCTAACAAGTGGTATCAGAGCACCGGTTCGCTGGTGCTTTGTGGCTGCCTGTAACGTTATGGATTCTGAACCAAAGGGGGCGTACAATAGAGCTCCTGTTTTCAATGGTGAAAATTATGGCTACTGGAAAGACTGCATGCGAGTTCATATAAATTCTGTTGATAGGCGCGTATGGGCTGCCATTCAAAAATGGTCCTTTTCAAATTACCATGATGAATGAGGTAGGTGCCATAGTACCTAAACCAGAAGGCGGTTGGGATGAAAAAGATGAGAAAAAGTGGTCAAGTGATTGGAGAGCTCGAAATATGCTAATTTCAGCACTTAGTGCAGATGAGTATTATCGAGTTTCCCATTGTTCGACAGCTAAAGAAATGTGGGATGCTTTAGAAATTGCTCATGAAGGCACAACTGAAGTAAAACAGTCCCGCATTAACACACTTAATCAAGAGTTCGAACTCTTTCGCATGAAATTAGGAGAATCTATTCCCGACATGCAAAAGAGATTTGTTCATCTCATTAATCGTTTGAATGCACTTGGAAACCTGTTTCCAATGATATTGCTACTAATAAAATTCTGAGATGTCTTAGCAGGGAATGGCAACCTAAAGTGACAGCTATCAAGGAAGCCAATGATCTAACGACACTCACAATGACTACTTTGTTTGGAAAGCTGGAGGAACATCAGCAAGAACTAGAAAGTCTAGAAAAGTTTGAAAACAAAAGTAAAAAGGGAAAAGAGAAGAATAAAGACAAAGAGGGTGAGAAGAGGCCTATAGCTCTTATGGCTTCAAACTCAAAGTCCTCACAAAAAGAGCTAAGCAACAATGAGTCAAGTAGTGACGAAGACTCCGGTGACGAAGAAATGGGACTTTTTGTTAGGAGATATAATAGATTCATTCGAAAGAATGGAATCAAGCATTCCGACAAAAATCTCATAAATTTTAGAAGACAATCTATGGATTCAAAACAGGAAGAGATTAAGAAGAATAGAGAAAGAGGGTCTTGCTTTAATTGTGGCAAGTCCGGCCATTATAAAACGGATTGCCCTTTAAAGAAAAAGGATAAAGGAAAAGCTCCTCCAAGAAGGTATAATAATAAGCAAAGAAGAGCTTACATTGCTTGGGAGAGTGATAGTGATTCAACAAGTACACAATGCACAAGTGATAGCGATGAAACCGCAAATTTGTGTCTTATGGCTCACACCAAAAATCAGTCCCACCACAAGAAGAAAAGTGATGATAAAAAGGTAAAACAAGCTTATTATAACAACTTATCTTCCATGTCTTTTTCTGAATTGAAAGTAGCTTTTGAAAAACTGCATAATGAAGCCAAAGAAGCATTTAAAAGGTTAGCTTCCGATAAAAGAATTTTTTCATACTTGGAAGGTAAAGTACAATATGCTGAAAAAGATTTAGAATGCTTGAAAGCTAGTATTGCAGAAAATTCAAAAGCTATTGATATTGATGGTTGTAGTAAAATTAGGCATTGTGAAAGGTGCCACATTTGGCAACAAGAGGTCATTTCTCTTAAAGCCAAATTGGAAAAAGCCTTGCAACCTAAGATTACTTATGCCGTTGATACTAGGTTGTTCAAAAAGTCATTAAATCCTCCATATGCAAAATATTCTTTTGTTCCAAAGGATTTAAAGACCAATAGTAAACATCATCATTATCTTAGTGTTTGTCATTATTGTTGTCATGCTGGCCATACCATTGAGAAATGCAAGTTTAGAAGATTTCTTGTTCCTAAAGGCCTTTATCAATGGAAGCCTAAAGACAACCATGTTATTACTTACCCACTTGGACCCAATAAAAATTGGGTACCTACCTCTCTCTTTTGATATTGTAGGATGAGTGTCTTGCATCCATGGAAAGAAGATGGTTTCTGGACAGCGAATGTTCAAGGCACATGACGGGTGACATATCACTTTTTATTGACTTCAAAGCAAAGAAAAAGGGGTATGTTACTTATGGAGACAATAACAAAGGAGCTATACTTGGTAAAGGTAGTGTAGGTAATCCCTCTACCACTACTATTTCTGATGTACATCTTGTAGAGGGACTTATACACAATTTGTTAAGTATAAGTCAACTATGCGACAAAGGTTATAAAGTTTCTTTCACAAAAACATGTTGCAAAATTGAACATACCGAACAAAATGTTGTGTTTAAGGATGTAAGAGTAAACAATATATATATGCTTGATCTTTTGAGTGTTTCCTTAACAAGCACTAAATGTCTAGTGGCCTTAAATGATGATTCATGGCTATGGCATAGACGCTTAGCGCATGTTAATTTCAATTTGCTTAATAAGGTTGTATCCAAGGATCTAGTAGTAGGTCTTCCAAAAATAAAATTTTCAAAAGACCACATATGTGATGCTTGCCAAATGGGAAAACAAACAAGGGTTTCTTTTAAATCTAAAAATATAATTTCAACTTCAAGACCCCTTGAGCTTCTCCATATGGATCTCTTTGGACCATCTAGGACAAAGAGCTTAGGTGGAAACTATTATGGGTTCGTAATAGTAGATGACTACTCTAGATTCACTTGGACTATATTCCTTCATAGCAAAGATGAAACTTTTTCTGCTTTCAAAAGTTTTGCAAAGCTGTCCCAAAATAAAATGAATTCTAAAATAGTTACAATCCGAAGCGATCATGGAGGTGAATTTCAAAACCACCTCTTTGATAAGTTTTGTGACAAGTATGGCATTGAGCATAACTTTTCAGCTCCTCGAACTCCACAACAAAACGGTGTTGTGGAACGCAAAAATCGAGTCTTAGAGGAATTGGCAAGAACAATGCTCAATGAGGGTGGATTACCAAAATACTTTTGGGCCGATGCAATTAGTACGGCTTGTTATGTTCTCAATAGGATTATAATTCGTCCTATTTTGAATAAAACTCCTTATGAAATTTTAAAAGGTAGAAAGCCCAACTTGTCTCATCTTCATGTGTTCGGTTGTAAATGTTTTGTTTTGAATAACGGTAAGGAAAATCTTGGGAAGTTTGATGCTAAAGCTGATGAAGGTATTTTTCTTGGTTACTCTCAATCAAGAAAAGCATATAGAGTGTATAATAGGCGTTTACTTTCTGTTGAAGAATCTATCCATGTTTCTTTTGATGAGTCTTACCCAAAAATTGTCGGAAAAGGTATCTCTTTTAATGACGCAGGTGTATCTACACAAGACATACTCAAAGAAGCTGGTTCGGAAATTGATCAATCCGAAGCGGTTGTTATTGAGAAGGAGGAAGATACATGTATTGAAAAAGATAAAGAGGAAGGAACATCCGAAGTGAAGGATCTTCCACCAGCTTGGAAATCCTCTAAAGACCACCCCATAGACAATATATTGGGAGACATTTCAAAGGGAGTGTTGACTCGTTCTAAGATAAGTAATTTTTGTTCTCACTTCGCTTTTGTATCACAAGTGGAATCTAAAAATGCTAAAGAGGCCTTGGTTGATGAATTTTGGCTAATAGCCATGCAAGAAGAGCTAAATCAATTTAAAAGAAATGACGTTTGGGAACTTGTCCCTCCTCCGCGAGATCATCACATCATAGGTACTAAATGGGTTTTTAGGAATAAACTTGATGAAAGCGGAGTGATAACTAGAAATAAGGCACGCTTGGTAGCACAAGGGTATAACCAAGAGGAGGGCATAGATTATGAGGAGACTTATGCTCCATTTGCTCGCCTTGAAGCCATACGTCTTTTGCTTGCCTATGCGTGTTCTATGAATTTCAAGCTTTACCAAATGGACGTAAAGAGTGCGTTCTTAAATGGTGTTATAAATGAAGAAGTGTATGTTTCACAACCTCCTGGTTTTGAAAATTCTGAGTATCTAGATCACGTTTACAAATTAAAGCGTGCTTTATATGGTCTTAAGCAAGCACCCCGTGTGTGGTACGAAAGACTTAGCAAATTTCTACTTGATCATGGATATTCTAGAGGTAAAGTGGATAATACACTCTTCATTAAACACAAAGGAAAACACATTCTTTTAGTTCAAGTTTATGTAGACGATATCATCTTTGGTTCAACTAACATACACTTGGTCGAAGAATTTTCTAATGTTATGCAGGGTGAGTTTGAGATGAGTCTCATGGGGGAGTTGAACTACTTCTTAGGCCTCCAAATAAAGCAACTTGATGAAGGTACAACAGTATGTCAAACAAAATACTATAGAGAGCTGCTCAAATGTTTTGGAATGAATGATTCTAAATCAATTGACACTCCTATGCCTACCAATGGAAACTTGGACAAAGATGAACATGGTAAGTGTGTTGATGTCAAGAGGTATAGAGGTATGATCGGATCTCTTTTGTATCTTACTGCTTCTAGACCAGACGTCATGTTTAGTGTGTGTATGTGTGCAAGATATCAATCAAATCCTAAGGAATCTCACTTAAAATCAGTCAAGCGTATATTTAGGTATCTTAATGGAACACCTAAATATGGGCTTTGGTATTCCAAAGGAAGCGATTGCAGCTTAGTAGGTTATTCTGATTCTGATTTTGCTGGCTGCAAATCAGATAGGAAAAGCACTAGTGGCACATGTCATCTGTTTTCAAATTCGTTAATAAGTTGGCACAGTAAAAAGCAAGTATCCGTAGCTTTGTCTACTGCAGAGGCTGAGTATGTTGCAGCCGGTAGCTGTTGTGCTCAAATTTTGTGGCTAAGACAACAACTACAAGATTTTGACATTGAACTTAAACGCATTCCAATTAAATGTGACAACACTAGTGCCATTAATCTCACTAAGAATCCTGTTTTACACTCGCGCACCAAACATATTGAGATTCGACATCACTTCCTTCGCGATCATGTTGAAAAAGGAGATGTTGTTTTTGAGCATGTTGATACTAAAAATCAGCTTGCTGACATTTTCACTAAACCTTTGGCAACTGAACCATTCTTCAACATTCGTCGCGAATTAGGGATTCTTGATCTCTCCGCATTGGTGCCTTAAGTTTGATTTCTGAGTTTCTATTTATCTCATCGTATTTGCTAAGTTCTGATTGTAGTCTTCACTAGTGCCTCATGAGAATACTACGATGGAGGTAATATCGTTCCTCTCTTCACTTTGTTAATATTGTATGATCAATGTATGTTTGAGAAATGATTTCTTGTTTACATGAACTTCTTTTCATATGAATTTTTGAACATTGATGTTTTTATGCGTAAAGTATTCTTAAGCATGTATACAATGTTGTAATTCATTCTGCTGCATAATGGTTGTTTTGCACAGTCATTGGTGTGTCAATTCTTGCAATAACCACTGAAATTTCAAATTTTCGCATAATGAATCGATCCCAACCTTCATGAATCGATTCATGTTGATTTTAGTTTAATTTCTAACAAACCAGTTACAGTATGTATTGATTCATCATTACTTGTATCGATTCATTGTCATCTGTAATTCAAAAAATTCACAAAATGAATCGATCCCAATCTGCTTGAATCGATTCATGATTTAAATTTAAATTTATTTCAAAACCAGTTACAGTATGTATTGATTCATAGTGGCTTGAATCGATACATAACATTTTTTACTCTTAAATTTTTTCGTGAAATGAATCGATACATACAAGGTTGAATCGATTCATCCTGGCGCAAATTTAGTTTATTTTTTTAATGAATCGACACATCAGCAACTGCCATGACATTTGTATCAGTTACAAAACTCTATTATCTCCATTATATCTCTCTCATTATCTCATTTACATCATTTACATCATTTGCTTCAAACCCTAACTGTCACAAAAACCCCTCTTCTCTCAAACCCTAATCTTCCACCATGCCTCCAAGAGTTTTGCTTCCAAGAGAGAGAGGAAAACAAAAAGGCAAGGAACCCATTGGGTCTTCTTCTCAGGCTCCTTCTAATCCTGAAATTCCTCCATCCGGGACTGCAATCCTTCATCCGGCCATTATTGAAGAATTTGAAACTTCCTTTAAATCAAGGTTAGTAATGAAACCACATATGTTTGATCCTAGTGATGTTCGTACTCTATGTTTGGAAGAAGTTGCAGATTTAATCGACGCACAAAGTCTTGGATTCTTTTTATATGTTAAAGATGAGTATCATGAAGATTTTATTCGTGCTTTCTATGCTGGTGTGAAAACTGGAAGAGGCTATATGTTTAAGTGTTCAATTGGAACAAAAACATATCGTTTTGAGGCTGATGACTGGTCCACAGTGTTCGGTATGCCATCTGTGTCGGCTGAATTACAGATGTGGCATGACCAGAGCTTTGAAACTCAGTTTAAGTTAAAGGAATTCTGTGCATCCATTTCTAAATTGGATAGACCTCTTGCTGATGATGAGCCTCTGACTTCAGGCATGATCAAAAGTGTACCAAGAATTCTGCACTGGATCCTTTGGCATATCTTGCGTCCAAGGTCCGGTGGACATTCTCGTTTGGACAAGCCGGATATACATTTGTTATACATTTTGCAAAAGAAGATTCCCTTAAATTGGGTAAATTACTTTGTCAAGCATATCTTTCTTACGCGGAACAGCTCCAAAAACATCACCCTTGCCTATGCTGCTCAGATCATGCGGATTCTCAAGTTTTGGAAAATTACTTTTCCTCCTGTGCCTCTCGTATCAGTCTCTAGTGTGCAAGAATTCAACAATGCCACACTCTCTCATATGGGTTATCGATGGGACATCGAGCGTCGCTGCTACTACTTCTTTGAACGCAGCACTCGAACCCGCATTTACAACTTTGACACTCCGGCTGAAGACATTTATGTTGAAGAACAAAGGGATGAAGAAATGGAAGAAGCTGAAAATCCTCCTGATGCGCATGCCAACACCGGATGGGGTGAGTGGATACCACAAAGGTGGTCTCCCACAAACTATGATCCTGCTCCCTCATCAGCTCCACCGACTTCCTCTACTGCTGCTCCAGCCTATCTCACTGACATGTTTGCACAATTGGAAGTTGCAAACAATGCCCGACATGAGGAAGCTCGTGCGTGGCATGTCCAGCAAACAGAATTGCATAAGGAGCACCGTGAATGGCATGATGACCATACTCGAATGTACCATAATCAACATTCCTGGCATACTGAACTGGTTAAGTGGCATCAAGTGTTCTATAATGAGATGTATGGATTTATGGATGATTGTCGTTCGCACCCGGGCATTATGGAAAGGTTTCAAAGCACCGAAGTTCAGAAGCGTTTCAGGCGTTATGCTTTCATGTGGCAGAATCCAGATGAAATGCCTCCTCCACCTCCTCCTCCAAGCTTCCGTGACCCTGATCGTGATGATGCGGAGTCGTGCGGTGGCCATTTCCCTCATTGACGCATTTCATTTTGCATTTCATCATTGTGTGTTGCTTAAGTTTCTTTGTTTTTTTTTCTTGTTTGAACAATTTATGGTTTGGTTTGGTTATGTAATTCGCAACTTTATTTGACAATTTCACTGCCTATTATTATGTAATTTTGCTTTTGTTTAAACTGTTTGCGCTTTATGCTTCATTCTTTGTGAGTGAACTTTGCTTCTGTATCTTAGTTTTGTTGTTTCTGGTTCTTCACCTATAACTCTTTCTTGCTGTTGACAAAGGGGGAGAAAAAGGCAAGTGTGAAAAGACAATGACAGGCACAAACTCAGGGGGAGTACTCTCTCACACTTCAAAATTTTGTCATCATCAAAAAGGGGGAGTTTGTGAGCAACCTTAGTTTTTGATTGATTATAAATTTTAAGTGTTTATGTTTGTTTCATATTAAGAAATATGCTTGCTTTAGTTTTGGTTCTTTTGTTTTTCAATGTTTATGAACTTTTGGAAAATCACGCATAATGAATCGATACATTCTAGCTTGAATCGATTCATGCTATTTGAAGGTTTCTGGAATTCGCATAATGAATCGATACATTCTAGCTTGAATCGATTCATGCTGTTTAAATGATTCTGTTTTCTTAAAAATGATCAGTATGTATCGATTCATCATATCTTGAATCGATTCATTAATCTATTTTTCCTCTAACAGAATCTGATATATATTTGTGAAGTGTTTCATTTAGAAAGGACACAGATTACAGATCACAGAAAAATCAGAGACGAATTTTGTAGTGATTAAGCATTGAAGAACACATCAAGATAGGGTTTTTGGAGTGTTGGAACTTTAATGTTGAGCAAGTTTGAAACGTAGAATCAAATACATCTTCATCATCTTCTCAAAGATCTTAATTCAAGAACATCAACAAGGAAGTGTTTGCTGTCCTGTGAATTGAAGGCTTTCGAGATAACGTTCAGTGGTACGATCGGAGATCCAGCTGAGTTGAAGATTGATAGAAGGTTTCAAGGAAAAACCATCTGGGTTTTCCTTCAAGAACGGGCGTGTTCTTGAGGGTTTGTGAGTCACGTTTACAAGTCAGATTCAGCCGCAGCGAGAGTTTTGGAAATCGGTGGATTTCGCAAATAGGTCGTGAAACCGGTGAATTGATTGTATAACTTGCAGGAAATCCCTATTGGGCTCAAATCAAGTGGAGGTTGATTCAATAGGAAATTCTAGGAGTTTAGAATTCTGGTGTTTGTATTGGAACCTTGTAATCGACGGATTCAGCAATTTTGATATAAGAATTCTCAATTTCGATTTGAAATTGAGAGGGAGACGTACCCACACGCGAGGACGAACGTGGGGAACTTCCTTACCAAATCTCGGCGTATTGTTTCTCTTCTCTATCTCTACTTACGTTTTAATTTGTTTTTCAATTCATTGGAAATAGCTTTAGTGATAGGTGCATTCAACTGTTTTACATATTGTGTGTTTAATCCTTTATCATCACAATCGAAAAATCCAGCACGTTATCGCTTGTCTGGTCTTCTAGTGGCCGGTTCAGAATAGACGCTTGTATATTTGGGACCTTCATTTCCGTAATTCTTTGAAAACTCTGAAAAACATTTTAAATCCTTGAAAACAAGGAGGTGATCCATTCACCCCCCCCCCTCTAGATCACTCGCCACAGCGTCTAACAATCCCCACCTTCAAATCACCTGAAAAAGACCAAAATATAGGAAACCGAATTTGAATATTTTTATGAAAATTTGAAGTTTGCAAGTAGTTGTTCTTGTCCAATTTTCGTCCCCTAATGCAGTGGTCATGCTGTGTTCTTATAAGTGAGTGAGATTAGGTCAGAATTTGGTGGATTATTTGGGCTTTTGGGTGCCTTGTTCATGAAGTAATTCCATCACCTTAAATGTTCAAAAATCATATGAATACTTGCAATTTTAGGTTCAATCTGACTTTAGTTGATTTCCAATCATTCTAAATATAATTCAAATGATTTTCAATCAAAGATTTCATGCTTTATTTGATTTTTCATATTTTATATATATTTAAATTGAATTTTAATGAATAAAATCCAAATAAATATAAAATAAAATATAAAAATCTGAAAAAATAAACATTGGGTTGTGCACGATGTCATTGTAAGGATCGGATTACAAAATTGCAAGCCCATTTGGAAAATTTTGGTTTTAAGACCTCATTTGCTCAATATACCCCTCAAAAATTTCCCAACTTTGTCAAGGCACAAATCCCTCAATTTTAAGGCTATGAAGGTGTTCTTGGACATTTTGGAAATCTTAAAGAGTCCTCTAACCAACCTCTTTGGTCTCATGTCCATATCCTTTACCATTTTCAAATTATGCCCTTTGGAAGATGTTGACTTTTTGTTGACTTTTGAAATGACCTATAATCTTTTAGCTCATATCATCTAAATGAAGCATTTTTAGGCTTGGCTTGTGAGACAAAAAGTTGTAGAGAATTCAATTTCCTTCAAAATGAGCTTTGGATGGGAATTTTTTGATGAAGCATGTGAAAGTTATGGCTGGTCAAAGTTCATTGACTTTCTTTAAGAAAACCCTAATTTAGAAACTCCTGATTCTTGATGATCTGAAACTTCCTTGATGATTCATGATCAACCCTTGATCAAATTATGAATTTTACTTCATAAACTTGATGTTGGCAAAAAATATTGAAGTTTGACTTTAGTTTGACCACAGTTGACCTCAGTTTGACTTTTTGACTGATTTTTGCACATCTGATCATCTGACTGGGCAAACTTATTGGGAAAGCCTTGAAACTTGACATGGGGATTCTTGAACACACGTGGGATGTTATGAAGCTCACTTGAGGCCTTGAAACTCATTTTAACCTGAGGAAACACAAAACCCTAGTTTTGGACACTTTGCTTAGGAGGAGGCATTGTTTGAGGAAACATCCACACTTCTTGACCAATTGGGAGTCTTTAGGACCTTATGATCATTTAGAAGTCTTGAGAGAGCTTTTCTTGACTGTGGGAGGGCAAAATTTGGGGTACAACACTACTATGTCGAGGAAAGATTGGTCTATCAAAATACCAGAAGCTTTATGAGCCTACAGAACAGCTTTTAAGACACCCATCGGAACCACACCGTTCAAATTAGTCTACGGAAAATATTTCCACTTGCTGGTAGAATTAGAGCATAAAGCATAATGGGAAATTAAAACCTTTAACTTTAACTACATTAATGCAGGTGAGAAACGTATTCTAGACTTACATGAATTGGAGGAACTAAGACTAGATGCTTACGAGAATGCCCGCATTTATAAAGAGAGAGAACCAAGAAATGGCATGACAAGCGAATTTCTAGGAAAGAATTCAGTGTGGGAGATGTCATTTTGTTATTCAATTCTAGACTTAGGTTGTTCCAAGGAAAATTACGATCTAGATGGTCCAGACCTTTCGAAATAACTAAAGTTTTAAGTAGTGGTGCTATTGAAATTAAGGGTTGGTCTAGTGCATCGTTTATAGTAAATGGGCAACGCCTTAAGCATTATAATTGCATAGAGGACAAATAATATTCAATGGGTTTGAAATTAACAGAATTGCCATCGGAAACCTTAGATTAGTTTCCCTTAAGTTGTGTCGAGCCCCAACATTAAATGAAGCGCTTAGTGGGAGGCAACCCGCGTTTTAAATTTTTAAATTTTTAATTTAAAATTTCATTTTATTTAGTTTTTCAAAATTTGGATTTTTTGATGTTTTAAATTCACTGATTTTTGTGTGATTTGTTTTACTGTGTGATTCCAGGATTTTAAAGTTTTCTACCTTCTACTCATCTTTCTCTGTTTTTCACTGCTCTGATCATGACTTCCAAGCTGATTGTGGAATTTATAGATGGCGTCCAGAGACGCCATTATGAAGCTTTAACCCTACGACATATGGCCTTGACCAAATTTGCCCATGGACCTACCATGAAAGCTTTAGGTATAGGTGCTAGCATTGATTACCTGTTTAGCCAGCTAGGTTGGCAC
Organism: Lathyrus aphaca; assembly: GCA_963966055.1. Lineage (NCBI taxonomy): Eukaryota > Viridiplantae > Streptophyta > Magnoliopsida > Fabales > Fabaceae > Lathyrus > Lathyrus aphaca. The sequence goes on along the minus strand of OZ014524.1, from coordinate 430,809,037 downwards.
GAATTTGCACTTAGGAAACATAGAACCTACTATGAGCTAAATTTAGAATTCCTGAGTTCATTGGCTTACCATCCTAACTGCGGAAAAGGCTTGACCAGAGGGAAGATAACATTTAGACTATTTGGATAACCCTGTGAGTTTAACATCCATGAGATGGCTAACCTTTTAGGTTTCCCAGATGGCCCTACTGTTTTCTCAGAAGCACAGGAAAATTTATTTTCATATGGTGAGTAAGATAATTTTTGGAGTAGTATCTCAGGACGACATGATCATGACCAATACCCTAGTTTGTCCACCGAGATCCATAACCCATCTATTAGGTATTTCCATATGATCCTAGCTTACACATTATTCAGAAAAGATGAAAGTGATAACACAGTTTCAAGAGATGAATTATTTATCATTGTAATACCTCAAAATTTTCCCTCTCATATCCTCAACATTTTGCATATCATTTAACATACATAAATTCACAAATAACCAACAACATTGCATCATGTGTAGCATAGCTAAGGCATAGGCATGTGGTCAATGGCTGGAGCAACTGAAGGCTATACAAAGGCAATCAAAGGGTCACAAAGCTTCTTAACATCATGCTAAGGGTCCACAACATCCCACAAGTTCTTATTTGAAGCCACAAGTCATGGAAAGTTATGGTTTGATGAAAGAAGGCAAGCAGTGCAACATCTCCTGAAGAGATGATCCAAATTAGGGTTTCAATTGTGAAGGGCTTCTCCCTGAATTTTTGAGCAAAAGTGGATTCCATTGTGTTCTATATGACAACAAGTGTATAGGGTTCAAATTTCATCCACAAATTCATTTTGGAAGAGGTTCAATTGGTCAGATGATTGAAAATTATGAATTTAGGGAAAAGTCAACCATGCTGAAGAAAAAGTCAACTCCTGACTTTTTGAGGTCAAAATCATGAAATTAGGGTTACAAGGGTCCTATGTTTCAAATTTGATCAAGAAATGATGGAGGAATCAAGAGAAATCAAGAAAACCAAAACTTACCATTTTTGGAAAATTAGGGTTTCCAAAAATGGAAAGTTCTGGCTATATTTTTGCAGCTACTTTGAATGAGGTCTTCTCCCAAAATATGAAAGATATGAAAATTCTAATTGGATCCAATTAAAGAGGGAATCTTGAGCTTTAAATCCATGGGTGGAACTCACTCATATCATAAAAAATGAGAAAGTTATGATCATGTAAAGTTGAGGAAAATCAAGGTAAAACTAGGGCATGGGCGAGGCAAGAAGTTGGCCAGCATGCGTGCCCTGCAAGGCATTTGATCAAACAGGTGGATGACCAAACGGAAAGCCATTTTTCTTGGTCAAGAAGACTTCAAATCAAAATTTTTTGAACTACAAAGTTGTTCCCCTACTTGATTGCTACAACTTTCATGTTCAAGGTTTTTTCATTGGATCAAAGGATTGGGAGTTGTTGAAGGCCAAAGTAAGGAGGTTGTAACTGGTCATGCATGGGCACAAGGAAAAGCAAGATAGGCCGGCCAAGTATGCAGTTTGTGACATGACTATCAATGGCATTTTTGACGCATCTAGAGTCATGAACTTACTTCAAAATGAACATCAAACTTGTCCCTTGTGAGTTTCACTTCAATTTGAGCACAAGTATGTCATCATTCAATTGCTTGAGCTTGAAGAAATGTCTCATAGAATATCAAAGCATGCAACCTGGTTTTCTTGCAACCTAAGGCAAAATATCTCAGGTTTGATTCAATTTAGTCCAAGGGTGTTTGCTTCATTCATCATGCACTGCAGTGTATTTGCTCCAATTTATCTCATGTCCACAAGATCATGTTAATTATCATGCACCATTTGAAAGTTCAAGCAATAGGAGATTTCCATAACATGATACATAGGTGTCGCTCCCACCAAAATGACACACAGAGGTCAGAAGGGGTACAGACGCGAACGGTCGGCGAAAGGAGAGAATGAGAACACACAGGGGTGAACTCAAGAGAAAGAAAGAGTCGCCAGCTAGGCATTTTTATCCCGGAGGAAAGGTAATGCTGCATAAACCTAAGAAAATATGGACAAGACGGTTGCGAACCAGAGAGACTAGGAAAGGGGGTTGGTTACAACCTGGGAAGGTATTAGCACCCAGATTGTCCGCCGTACTCGACGGGATCCACGCTTAAAAGATTTGTGTTTTAAAGGGGTAGTGTCAGTGCAATTTATATATCAAAGCTGGGAAAGAATGCAAGTGTCAGTGTAAAAGAGGTGTAAAGTGTACAAATGTACAGTGTCAGTGTAAGAACAGGAATGAAATGCTCAAGATCATGAGGCTAGAGAATGATGCTGGAAGGAGGGGGAATATACAGAGACTTTTGTTCGATAACTGTTAACTTATGCCTACGTATCCTCTCGTGCAATGAGGAAGTCAGAACACCGTAGTTCGACCCAAAGAGACTGAAAGATAAATTGACTTGTGAACTGCTTATTTGTCTATGCTCAAGTGTGTGACCTGTCTGGCTCAGGTGCTAACTGTCTTGCATTAGACGGAAGAAGCAAGTTCTCGTTTGTAGAATGAGTGTGATGAGAAAAGAATCCCGAAGGAGACGATTATTGTTTGTTTTTGAGTTTTCAGTCTTTTTATTGCTTTTGGAAATTTGTCATAAGTTAATGAGCTTAAGTCTAAATCAATGGATTAGTAAACTCATCACATCTTCCCTCTGATTAGGGGTAATGAGAATACCTTAAGTGTGAAGTCAGCTTCTCACACTTAATCACCCTGATGTAGGATTAAGATCATTAACCTACTTGTGATTATTTAGATGTTTTTTTTGTTTTTGTTTAGTGTTAAGTAATGAGCTTAATCCATAATCAGGGATTAAATAGAATCATTACACCATCCTAATAGAAGGATAATAGATGAGAATGTTTAAGCTGAGGAAAACTCCTCAACTTAATCCATGATTAGGGATTAACCTCATGACAAAACAAACCTTTATTAAGTGGATTTTAGTTAATGGTATGATGGAGAAGTGAGTTTTATGATTTGTAAGACAACTTGAGGAGGACTTGTCCATTAACACTAGGGTTAGTCCTTCTTAACCAATTAAGGAAGAATTAGAACCCTAATGCAAGGCCCAAGTTACAAGCTTGATGTCTTGATGATTATTAAGTTAATTGATTAAAGGAGTTAAACACATTAAGGGTTTAACACTTAGGATTAAAGTTATACACTCCATCCTAATAGAAGGATGCAGTCATAAGCTTAATCACAAAGCCTTAAAGCCTTTAGGGTTTAGTCCTGGATTATGAGATGAGAAGAGAAGACACAAAGATGACACAAAGGTAAAAGCTAAGTGGGGGACTAATCAAACCCTAATTATTGTCATGCTTGGTTGTTCCTAGGGTTTATGAGGTTTTCAAGAAAGATCTTCAAAGAACCACCAAGGAGAGAAGCAAATGAAAGGAGCAAAGAGAAGCAAAACAACTTGCTTCACTTAAGAAGTCCAGTTGCTTGAAGAAAGAAAGTAAGAGATGAACAAGGATGAGCAAGCTCAATCCCAAACACATACAAAATGCAGCAAGGGAAACATAAAGGAGATGAAAAGAAATTGTGAGAAGTGAAGGCAAATTCACTTCTCAAAGTAACTTACCGCCTGAAAAGTTAGTAATGAAATGAAATGCAATGCAAATGGGATGAAATGTGATGATGCAAACCAAAACCAGAAGCATAAGTATGATGTTAAGGATGCTATGAGATGATGCAAACATGAGGCAAGGCAATAAAATGATCATACAACATTTGGATGCAAGAGAAGCATGCTTAGAACCATGAATGTTCATCAAAAGTTATGGAATGCAAATGACATACAACATGGAAAATGAAAGATGCAATGATCAAACATGATTCTAGTATGTCCTAAGATGTATTATGAATCAAATGGATGCACAAAATGTCATGGCAAGTCATGGTATGCAAGCAAATGAGAAATGGATGCAAAGGAAGGCCCAAATTAGGGTTTATGATCAATGCACAAAACAAAATTCAAAACCAGAAGCAAACATCATGATAAAAATTTGAAAATGCATCCAAAGGAACCCTAAACCTATACAAACTCACTGCCCAAAGGAGGGGATCCAACTCTTAACCTAGTGAGAGTTATGAATTTCCTAAGATTGCTAGGGTTTTAAGGTACCTTGTCAAGAAAAATGCAAAACAAATTGGAAATGCAAGATCAATTCATGCTAATTTTATCCTATAAACTACATGTTATGCAAGATGCAATGCAAAAAGAATCATTGTCCAACTCTCAATGGTTAGGCAGAAATGAATTTTTGAAGTTTGAATCAAAATAATGCCTTGAAATGAAATTAATTCCATTGAAAATGATCAAAAGGCATTAAGATCAAAAAAGAAATTTGGTTTGAGAATGGGACAATGTTTCTAAATGTTTTTAAAGGTTACATGAATTTTTTTGTGATTTTTAAATACCTAAAAGTATTTTTAATTAATTAATTCTCATTAATTAATTGAAAATAAACTTTTAAATGATTTAAAAATAAATTTTAATGCAAAAAATAAAAATAAAAATATTTTTGTGTTCTGAAAATTAATAAAAGGTATGATAAAAAATTTCAGAATTTTTAAACATTTTTTGCTATTTTAATTAATTCGTGCAAAATAAATATGAAACAAATAAAAATAAAATGAATTTAATGAGAAAAAAGGAAAGTCAGCAGATCTAGGGGCCAGGATTCAAACTGGGACACGCGGGATTTGACTATGCGCGCATCTGGACGGCCAGAATTCAAATTTCCTTAATTATGATTAAAGCCCTAATCTGAACCCTAATGACTTTCAGATGACCGGAACAGTGTTCCGGTCATCTTCTCCGGCGGGCTCCTCATTCAATCTCTCTTAATACGCCATGAAACTTCACAAATCTCTCCAGAATCACTCATTAAACATCACTAAACCTAAACCCCACCCCAAATTCCATTTATTTTCACTGAATCATGAGAATCGAATCAAAACGGAAAACACACAAAAATTTCAGAGATCAAATGCATCCTACACACTCAACCATTTTCAATGGTTCAAAGCTCAAAATGATCAGCACACCACATAGAATCAGTTTATAACTTAAAATGCTAGTTCTGGAAAAATGTTCTTGGATGATACCTGAGATGAAGCTTTGCCAATGGAGCTGCCTGGGCCTTCTTCTTAAGGCAAACCACCTTCTTTTGACTCCCTCTTTCCTCTGGGATGCTTGGATGAAGCTTTTGTGGACTCTTTTGGAAGTTTATTGAAGCTCAGTTCATGGAGGGGCCAGAATCGTATTTTTCATATGGGGGGTTTCAGGGCAAGGTGATGATTGGGAAATGATCCTGGGATGATGCTGAGTTGCTTTGTGAAAGAAGTTTGAAGTTTTGTTAAGTGTGCTGAGAGTTTCGAAAGAAAATGCAAGAGGGATGATTTTTTGTGAACTTGTGAATGCTGAGGTCTTAGGCTGTGTTCTTGTGTGTTATGGCTTGCATAAAGTCCACATATCAAGTTGTGATAGGTCTGTGGAGTTGGTGTGGGCTATTCTGATTGGTATGGGGTGATTTGCAAAAAGTCAAGGTTGGTTGTACTTTGAGGTATGGGCAAGTGGTAGGCTGAGATAGGGGTATGGCTTGGCTCAGCTGAGTTTATGGAGAACCATAGAATCTGATTAGAAGCAATGCAGCAAGTGGATTAGGGTTTATCATTGGTTTTGCAACTTTGTGATCTTTGGCCCCTTTTGAAGTTTCTTGATCCACAAGTCATGAAAATGAGTGATCCTTTGATGCAATATGACTTTTAGGCCTTGGTTCATGTTTGTATGAAGATTAGAAATCACTTTGAAGTCTCAATTTTCCTTGGCAAGGGATTTTGCAACTTTGCCTCTTTGGTGGAAAACTTGAAATTATGTGATTTTTCCCAACTTTGACAAGCCATAACTTTTGATCCAAAATGAATTAGGTCAAGTTCTTGTACTTTTTTGAAAAGGGAATGATCCATTCTACAACTTTCATGACCAAAGTTTTCCCATTTGAAGCATTTTTGAATCAAAAAGTAAGGGTTGAAAAAGTTTCCCAAAATGGCAAGTTTCCATTACAAGTCATTTTCCCAAAAAGTCAACTTTGCAAATGGCTTGAAATTCTTCAATTTTGTGAACTTCTAACATCTTCTATGATCAAATAAAGATCATACACAATCAAAATGATGGAGAACACCCTTTGGTTGGGTCATTGGGGGCCTCAGATGCCCTGATTTTGCACTGACTTGCTCAAAAAGTCAACTCTTGATCAGATGACTTCCCCATTGAATTTCTTCATGAAAATTGATATGCATGATACCTATACCATATATAGACCAATAGAAACAAGAATGACCAAAAAAATTGGAGTTATGGCCTCTGAAACCAAAACCCTAATTCTAGGTCATCTGTGTAGTCAAACCTGGCTCTGCTTCCATGCCTATCCCAGTTCTTGTGATTTTTTGACATTCTTGACTTTGAGGGATATAATATGATGCTTGGACATACATGGACCCCTTTGAAGTGATTGATGACCCTTGGAGTGGCTTAAGAAGCTCTTGGATTGCTCAGATCACAAACCCTAGATGCAGATGACTTAGAAGCTATGCAGTGAATCAAAAATGCAATATGAGATGCTATGATTGAGTTTATGCATATGAAAGATCATAAGCCATGGTGTGAATGGGTGAGGGCAAATTTGGGGTGTTTACAGCTGCTCCTATTCAAACATGAGTTAGATGTGCAGGATGTAAGCAGCGGCTTATCAGGCGAACAAGATAACTTGTGGTTGAATACCAAAGACAGTCCAAAATTTGCACTCACAGAATGAAGAAGAAAAGGGATATAGATTGTAAAAGAAAATAAAGTATATCATAAAGTGCGGGCGACAGAGGACGACCGTCGAGCGGAGGACGACTGCTGGGGAAAGAGCAATGACGGGGACGGCCGACATGCTGGGGATATAAGAGATTATGATGGGGACGGCCATCATGTAAAGTTATAAGATTCTCTGGGGATTTTAGGTAAAAAATAAATGATGAGGTACGGTCATCAGGTTCATAAAGTAATGTAAACAGCGACGGGGACGACCATCGGGCTAAACTGATGAAGGACGATCATCAGGAAAAGGAAAAGGGACCACAACGGGGACGGCCATCGGGTTAAAGAATAAATGAAATAATGATGAGGGACGGTCATCAAAGGTGAAGGACGATCACCAGGAAAAGGAAAAGGGACCACGACGAGGACGGCCATCGGGTTAAAGAATAAATGAAATAATGATGAGGGACGGTCATCAAAGGTGAAGGACGATCACCTAGCAGGGGACGGCTGCTCTGTTGGGGATAAGATGAGGGACGATCATCTAAGGTGAAGGACGATCACCTGGCAGGGTACGGCTGCCGAAAGTATCGCGACATAGGACGAATGCCGGATAAAAGGTCGACGATGGGGACGGCCATCGGATGAGCATGATGAAGGACGATCATCAAAAGGTGAAGGACGATCACCTAGCAGGGGACGGCTGCTCTCAAATGTCACGACATAGGACGAATACCGGATAGAAAAGATCAACGATGGGGACGGCCATCGGATGAGCATGATGAAGGACGATCATCAAGAGGTGAAGGACGATCACCTAGCAGGGGACGGCTGCTAAATATATCACGACATAGGACGAATGCCGGATAGAAAAGATCAACGATGGGGACGGCCATCGGATGAGCATGATGAAGGACGATCATCAAGAGGTGAAGGACGATCACCTAGCAGGGTACGGCTGCTCTCAGGGTTTATCATGACATAGGACGAATGTCAGATAGACAAGAAATTTTGCTTTGCTGGCGACCTACTGGGGAATAGTAAACACAGACAAATGTTTATATCCATGAAATAAAAGGTATAAGTGTTTTGACGTTGTGTATAGATTAAAGATGCGGGCGAGCATCCCTAAGACCGTGATACGGACGAGTATTAGGTAGAAACAAATACTGACACGTGTTCAGAGATGATAATACGGACGAGTATCAACTGGTTAACAAGGAACACGGACGAGTGTCGAATCTGAGTGGACTCTTCTGGGAATAGTAGACACAGACGAGTGTCTAAATCCGAGAAGACATGAGTGCTTGACACGTGTATGGATTAAAGATGCGGACGAGCATCCTTAGGACTATGATACAGATGAGTATCAGGTAGAAACAAACGCTTGACGCATGTTCTAAGATGATGATACGGACGAGTACCAACGGGTTAACAAAGAACACGGACGAGTGTCGAATCTGAGGGGACGTAAGTGGTATATACAAGATACGGACGGGTATCTGTATGAGGGAAACAGGAGTAACAAGTATGAGTGGTGTACAGGCGAGTGTATATCCTGCTGGGGAAAGTGACACGGACGAGTGTCAAAAGGAGAAAAGTATAGTAAAAACAAGAATCTGATATACAAAAGTGTTCAGGTAACTATGCTGGGGAAAGTGACACGGACGGGTGTCAAGGAATCTGTATATATATGTATCTGTGAGTGCAACGGGGATGCTTTGGCTTTCTGCTGGGGGTATGACACGGACGGGTGTCAAGAAGTATCTGTAATATATAAGTGGTCTGTTTGTTGAGAATGCTCGGGCGACTTTACTGGGTAAAGATGACACGGACGGGTGCCAAAAGGAGTGTGTACTGGTATTTGTGAGTGTAAGGCAAATGCTTTAGCTTTCTGGTGGGGATATGACACGGACGGGTGTCAAGAAGTATTTGTTTTGTGAGAGAAATGTCTGGGCTCTCTGTCGGGGAATCTGGGGAGTTTTCTGTATATCTTTGATGGATTGTCATTATTCACAAGTGTTCGATTCAGACCATGGCTTATGATTATGCAATATGTTTGATTTTTGCCGTAATGCTCCGTATTAGACGGAATGCTACACTCTGTGGGGAATATGATGCAAATGCTATGATTATGCAAAGATACCGATCCGGGATTCGGATCCCGTTGCTGTGGAGATCTCTGGCCGATCTGCTTGAAGTGGACATCCCAGCTGGGGGATGAAATCATTGGTATATCTGACATATGGGACTCTTCTTGGGGATATAGGCCACTGATAGACCCATCTTTGATAACGGGGATCCAGCTGGGGTTTGTAGAAGCTTTCTTCACTTTGTTGTGATTTCTTCGGACGTTGCTCTTCTGGATAGAGGCTGAAGCTCTGTGGGGAGATGGTTCCCCGGCTTTTGCACTTGGCTGTGGAGGAATAGTAAATGGCAACTCGGTTGGGGAAGAAGAAAGACCATGGGAAGGTCTTCCTGGAGATTTCTGTAAGGGGCCTGCTGAGGATGATACTTGACAACTCAGCTGGGGAAAAACCATCTCCGGTGCTAATTGGGAGATAGACTGAGTAGATAATGATTTGCCAGCTTGCTTGGGAGAAGCTTACATGCCCCATGTTGCGCTTTGAATACCTGCAATCCTGCAAAGACAGAGAAATGCACAAGTAATCCCGAGGTATCCCTTACCGGATTCCGTCGTAGGAGTTTAGACACTCCCGGGAGTAAATATATTTCCTGCAAGCACGTATTCTTTAGAAGAAAAGCATCTGTATTTATGCAATCAGTATCTTAAAGACATCAGACATTTTGCAAATAAAAGAGTACGAGACAATGTGTGACTGAAAATCTGATTTTATTAATTTGTGTGCCCTGAATTGGCAAGATACAATCAAGGAAACAAATCCCCTAAAATGAGGAGATTGTTACAAATGGAGAAACAAAAAGATGCTGGCAACGTTGATGACGCCTCAAGGAGCTTCCCTTTTTCTATGACTCGTATGACATTTGACGTCCTTCTCGTCTTGCTTTCTGAAGAAGGCTGATTCTGAAAGAAGCTTGATCCTTTCGAAGCTTACCAAGTTGTAAGTGATACAGACGAATTCAGAATGCAGTTGTTCGCTTATTCCATTATTTTGCATGGATCGCCCTTTCGGGTTTTCAATCCATCGGGATACCCATTTTTGCCTGGGTTGTCCAATGCGGCTTTTCAACTCAGCGGGTGTACATTTTTTTGTTTATTTTCCCTTATTTTTGCCCGAGTCTTTTATTCTGTTTTTGACTCGTCGGGATGCCCTATTCTTGCCTGGACTTACATTCTGTTTTTATGTCCAGCGGGTTATTTTCACGCGAAGTATTTTTAACTGCATCTGAATTCACAGGGGATGGGAAGTCTTCACCATCCATAGTGCTGAGCATCAATGCTCCACCAGAGAAAACTTTCTTTACTACGATTGGTCCTTCATAGTTCGGAGTCCATTTGCCCCTGTGGTCTGTGTGAGGAGGGAGGAGTCTTTTCAGCACAAGATCTCCTACTTGGTATTCTCGGAGCCTGACTTTCTGATCGAAGGCTTTCTTCATTCTTTTCTGATATAGCTGCCCGTGACAGATTGCAGCTAATCTCTTCTCTTCGATCAGACTCAGTTGTTCGCATCGGGACCGGACCCATTCTGCTTCGTTCAGCTTAACATCCATCAGTACCCGTAGAGAGGGTAATTCAACTTCAACAGGTAGGACTGCCTCCATACCATACACAAGCTGATACGGTGTTGACCCAGTAGATGTTCTGATTGATGTACGGTACCCATGCAAGGCGAACGGTAGCATCTCATGCCAGTCTTTATAGGTGACCACCATCTTCTGCACAATCTTCTTGATATTCTTATTAGCTGCCTCAACAACGCCGTTCATCTTTGGCCTGTAAGGAGAAGAATTGTGGTGTTGGATCTTGAAGTCCCGGCATAGCTCTGCCATCATTTTGTTGTTTAAGTTGGAACCATTGTCAGTAATGATTCTCTCGGGAACTCCATACTGACAGATGATATCTCTCTTCAGGAATCGGGCTACCACTTGCCTTGTAACATTTGCATAAGAAGCTGCTTCAACCCACTTGGTAAAATAGTCAATAGCTACCAGGATGAATCTGTGGCCGTTTGAAGCAGTCGGTTCAATCTTGCCAATCATATCAATGCCCCACATGGCAAAGGGCCAGGGTGAAGACATCACATTCAAAGGATTGGGAGGCACGTGCACCTTATCCGCGTAAATCTGGCATTTATGGCATTTCCTGGCATAAGCACAACAGTCAGCATCCATTGTGATCCAGTAATAACCTGATCTTAGCAACTTTTTAGCCATGGCATGCCCTCCTGCATGGGTACCAAAGGATCCTTCGTGCACTTCATGCATCAACAAGTCTGCTTCTGTTCTATCAACGCATCTGAGGAGTACCATATCAAAGTTTCTCTTGTACAGGGAACCGTCAGTATTCAGGAAGAAACTACCAGCAAGCCTTCTTAATGTCTTCTTATCATTGGAAGATGCCCTAGGTGGGTATGTTTGATTTTCCAAGAAGCATTTAATGTCATGGAACCAAGGCTTATCATCTTTGACAACATCTGCTGCAAATACATATGCTGGTCTTTCCAGTCTGGACACTGAAATCCGAGGCACAAAGTTGGCAGTTTGAACTTTGATCATTGATGAAATGGTAGCCAGAGCATCTGCGAATTGATTCTCGTCCCGAGGGATATACTCAAGCTTGACCGTTGTAAAGAAAGTTAATAACCTCCTTGTATAATCCCTATAATGTATCAGATGATCCTGGTGTGTGTACCATTTGCCGTTGGTTTGATTAACTACCAGAGCTGAATCTCCGAATACAGTCAATGTCTTGATCCTGAGGTCAATGGCTTCCTCAAGACCCATTATACAAGATTCGTATTCAGCTTCGTTGTTAGTGCAGTTAAAGGTGAGTTTTGCCGAGAAAGGCATGTGAACTCCTTTGGGTGTAATGAGTACTGCACCAACACCACGACCATTCATGTTAACAGCCCCATCAAACATCATAGTCCATTCTTCTTCCGGGTCAGGCCCTTCAGTGTGAACAGGCTCTTCATGATCTTTTTCTTTTATGAACATGATGTCTTCCTCATAGGCTGGTAATCATCAATGGGTTGCTCAGCAAGATAATCAGACAATACACTGCCCTTGATGGCTTTCTGAGACGTGTACTGGATGTCATATTCTGTGAGGATCATTTTCCATCTTGCAACCCGTCCGGTAAGTGCTGGCTTCTCAAAAATATACTTGACTGGGTCCATCTTTGAGATCAATAAAGTGGTGTGGGTCAACATATACTGCCTTAGTCGGCGAGCAGCCCACGCTAAAGCACAACAAGTTTTCTCGAGCAGTGAATAACGTTGTTCACAGTCGGTAAACTTTTTGCTTAGGTAGTAAATTGCATACTCTTTTCGACCAGACTCGTCATGCTGGCCCAGCACACACCCCATTGACCCTTCTAATACTGTCAAGTACATTATTAGAGGTCTTCCTTCAACTGGAGGCATAAGGATTGGAGGCTCTTGTAAGTATTCCTTGATCTTGTCAAAAGCCTTCTGGCAGTCTTCGTTCCACCTGACCGTTTGTTCTTTTCTTAATAGTTTGAACAAGGGTTCACAAGTTGCTGTAAGGTGAGATATGAACCGTGAAATGTAGTTCAATCTACCTAGAAACCCTCAAACTTCTTTCTCAGTTTTCGGTGCAGGCATTTCTTGAATGGCTTTAACTTTATCAGGGTCAACTTCAATCCCTTTCTCGCTCACAATAAACCCCAGCAGCTTACCGGATCGCACCCCGAATGTGCACTTGTTGGAGTTTAACTTCAATTGGTACTTCCTCAGACGCTTGAATAGCTTCAACAGATTTACCAGGTGGTCTTCTTCTGTGAGGGACTTGGCAATCATGTCATCCACATAACATTCAATTTCTTTATGGATCATGTCGTGGAATAATGTTACCATAGCCCGTTGATAGGTTGCACCAGCATTCTTCAGTCCGAATGGCATCACCTTATAACAGAACGTGCCCCAGGGTGTGATGAAAGTTGTCTTCTCCATGTCTTCAGGTGACATCTTGATCTGATTGTATCCTGAAAATCCGTCCATGAAGGAGAATACCGAGAACTGAGCCGTATTATCCACCAATACGTCAATGTGAGGTAATGGGAAGTCATCTTTCGGACTGGCTCTGTTCAGGTCCCGGTAGTCCACACACATCCTTACTTTGCCGTCTTTCTTAGGAACAAGTACAATATTAGCAACCCACAGCGGATAGCTAGTTACAGCAAGGAATCCGGCGTCCCACTGCTTTTGTACCTCTTCTTTTATCTTCATTGCCATATCTGGGCGAGTACGGCGCAGCTTCTGCTTTACTGGTGGGCAGTCTTCCTTTAAAGGCAACTTGTGCATGACGATGTCGGTGTCCAACCCTGGCATATCCTGATAAGACCAAGCGAAAACATCCACATACTCTCGAAGCATATCAATCAGTTGCTCTTTCACCGAGTCTTGTAGGCAGGCCCCGATCTTAACCTCTTTCACGTCTTCTTCCGTACCAAGATTAACCGTTTCGATCTCCTCCTGATGAGGAGTGATAACCTTCTCCTCTTGCCTTAACAACCTGGCTAGCTCTTCAGGAAGCTCATAATCTTCTTCAACCCCTTCATCAGCTTGATTGATTGGATTGTCAAAGTCATACGAAGCCATAGTAGTGTTGTTGTCGGTGCAGTCTGAAAGGCACTCTCTGCAAGGGTTTAGATTGTTCATTTTAGTGATTGATTTTAATCTTTGTTTAGAAAAAGTGAAATGAAGTTTATCATTTTGGAAAACAATGCCATTTTATTTTTGTACAAAAAGAAAAAATGAAAAACAGTGAGCGAAAAAGAAAAAGACTCATTTGCAAAAGATGTCCGATATTCATTGATTGATCTGTTTGCACAAAGTTACAAGATGGTCCGATTACAAAATGAGTCTTGTCATCTTGGGCAAGATGCAAGACTTGATGCATGCTTAAAAATACAGGAAATAATAATTACTCTGCGGGAGTAACCCTTATAATTTCCTGGGAAGACCAGTTAAGGACTTGGCTCCCCGGGATCCTTGGACGTATCCAGCTCTCCAAGTTGCGGTCGCTTTCATCCTCGTCTTCCAAGTTGTTTACTGCATCAGGGGTGAGCATCTCCCCACTGACAAAACTGGGCTTCTTAGCAGCCTTTGATTGATCTTGTTGAGTTGGTTTGTAACCCAACCCAAATCTGTCCTCCTTCTTCTCCACGGGCAGCAACTTGCCCCAGCCTTAGGCAGTCCCCTCTTCAACAACCTTCCTGGCTTGCTGATAAGATGTCATGGAGGTTCCAAGTACAGCAGATGCTTCATTTATGTTCAGGGCCTCAAACCCCTGGCTCATGGTTTCATGGATTTCTCCATCCATCTCAATATACTTGTACGTAGCCAGATGGCTAACAAAGATATCTTCTTCACCACAGATGGTGATGATCTGGCCTTCCCACTCGAATTTCAGCTTCTGGTGAAGGGTAGACGTAACAGCGCTAGCGGCATGGATCCAAGGTCTACCCAACAAACAGCTGTAGGCCGGCTGAATGTCCATCACATAGAAGGTAATTTTAAAAGTCTGCGGGCCAATCATCACAGGCAGATCAAGTTCACCTAGCACTGATCTCTTAGAGCCATCAAAAGCTCTCACCACCAAATTACTTGGACGCAATGCCAAGCCATCATACTCCAGCTTCACCAAGGCTTTCTTTGGTAGAACATTGAGTGAAGACCCAGTGTCCACCAGTACATGAGATAGAACAACACCCTTGCATTCTAGAGTGATGTGTAAAGCCTTGTTGTGGTTACGTCCCTCAGTTGTTAAATCAGCATTGGTAAAACCCAATCCATGGCTGGTATTGACATTTGCTACCACGGTCTCTAGCTGATTAACGGTGATCTCCTCTGGCACATATGTTGCGTGCAGGACTTTCAATAATGCATTCCGGTGAGCTTCAGAACACATCAGCAGGGATAATATGGAGATCTTTGAGGGAGTTTGGTGAAGCTGATCCGCCACCTTGTAATCACTTCTCTTTATAATTCTCATAAACTCGTCTACATCTTGCTCAAAAGATGTCTTCTGAGTTTCTTTGATGGTTGGTTCTTCAACTACCACGCTCTTTCCTTTTGCTTTGGCAGCAGCTTCTGCCTCGGCATTAGGTCTTTGTAGTTGTGAGGCAAAAAGGCGTCCGCTTCTGGTGAAGCCTTCGCCTCCCCCAACATTATCAATCTGTGGAGAAGAAGTTGAAGAGTCCAAGGTGATTTTCTCCCCATTGCAGTAAAGATCAGAGCCATAATGCCAAGGTATGGCATTACTGCTTTCATATGGAACGGGTCCAGGCACCGTGATGGTAACTGGACTGACTGCTGCAGAGGAGGGTACTGAAATGGTGTGCGGATCGTAGTAGATGGTGACTGGTGACCTGGAAGGAGGTGCCACTGTTTGTTGTTGAAAGTTGTTGTTTGGAGGAACACTTGACGGATCATAGTAGATAGTGACTGCTGAAATATTTGTTGGCGTTGTAGAAGATCCTGCTGAATAGAGGGATGTTGATGTTGTAGAAGAGATGGTTGTTGATATCTGATTGGTTGAGGTGAGGGATGGAACCATTGTTGATGATATTGATGAATTAGTTGGAATGATTGTTGTTGCAGTTGTAGAAGAGTCAGGAATTGTTGTCAAAGGGATTGCTGGATTTGTAGGCGCCGATGTTGTGATCTGAAGTATACCACTTTTGATAAGACCATCTATGCCGCTTCTCAAGTTATCACACCCGTTGACCGAAATGTTGCAATAACCACAACCGAGCTCACACCCGGGGAACATCTGGCATTCTAGGAGCTGAGCTTTAATTTCTACCAGAGGTGTCCGAATCTGCCCAACACTGGTGATTAGGAAAGATGGCTTATCTTCCTCAATGGCATTAATTCTTGGTCCTCCATGATTGGGCATGGGATTCTTGTTGACATTTGGCGGGGGTGCAAAGTTTAGAGCTTTAGAATCCACTAAATCTTGTACCTTCATTTGTAAAGCCCTACATTTTTCCGTACTGTGGCCATGTGCATTGGAGTGAAAAGCACATCTGGCGTTGATATCATAGTTTCTTGGAAGACTGGAGGGATCTGGTGGTGCCAATGTCCTTAGTTCAACCAAGTTGAGTTTCAGGAGTTGTGGCAATAAAGCGGCATAAGGCATAGGGATAGGGTCAATCACCCTATTTGCCTGTGATGGTCTTTGTTGAAAAGGTCTTTGCTGTTGATTGTTGTTGTTGTTGTTGTTGTAGTTTCTCTGTGGCGGATACTGAACTTGTTGCTGATAGTGTGGTTGTTATTGTGGTGGCTGATATACTGGTTGCTGAGGAATCGGAGCTGGAATTGTGACAGCTGCCACTGATCTATGAACATACTGAGGTCTGCCCCTGCTGGCATGGATGGCATTTGTCTCACCAGTTCTTCTAGGTCCCACAAAAGGTTTCCTGGGATTGCTTGACGAACTTGCACCATTATCAGTAATTTTGCCCATCTTCAGAAGGCTCTCAATTCTTTCTCCAGCTATAACTACGTCAGCGAAGCTGGTGGAAGAAAAGGCAGCTAGCCTATCAATGTATGTCCCTTGCAGAGTGTTCATAAACATGTCGGCCATTTCCCTTTCCGACATGGGTGGCTGGACAGCAGCAGCAAGCTGTCTCCACCTCTGGGCGTATTCCCTGAAGCTTTCTCTGGAGGACTGAGACATTCCCATCAAAAGGGTCCTGTTAGGAGCCATGTCCAGATTGTATTGATATTGTCTGATGAAGGCCTCAGCTAGGTCCTTCCAGCATCTGATTGTAGCTCTGGTCAAGTGAGAGTACCATTCCCTGGAAGCCCCAATCAAACTGTCTTCAAAATAAAACATCCACAGTTTTTCATCCATTGTGTATGCCTTAAGTCTCCCCAGGAAAGACTGCAAGTGAGTTCGTGGATAGGAAGTTCCGTTGTACTTCTCGAAGCACGGGGGTTTAAACTTGTGGGGAATCCTTACCCCATCCACTAACCCCATATCCATGACATCAAAGCCCAAGGAATTTTGAGACTCCAGAGATCTCAACTTCTCAGCAATTTCATCAAGTCTCCTATCATAGACTTCATCCTTAGCTCCCATTACAGTGAATTGCTCCTCTTGGGGGTCTTCTTGCAAGATTCTGCCTGCAGTTGTATTCCCTTGCACATTAGTTGGGATGTGGACTTCCGGATGTAGATGAGGCCCATATACTGGTGGATTAACATGAGGCTGACCCCTCTCATTGTTACTTGTCCCTCCAGTTCCCAAATGGGGTTCTTACTGGGTTTGCCTCTCTACCAATGCCCTCAATCTTTCTTGACTTTGGGCCAAGCCATTCATTACTTCCATGAACTGTGTCATTTGGTTTCTCATCTCCAACCTTTCATTGGCCATTTGAGTCCTGACTTCTGTCAGATCTTGCTGTACTTGGTCCATCTGGATACCAGGAAGATTGTTGCGAGTAGGATATCTGTGTGGACGGTTGAGAGGGAACACCCGACGGCGAGCAATAATTCCTGAATCACAACAGAGTTAGTAACAAACAAAACAAAAACCTACAAAACAAAGCAAGAGTTAGTATGCAATGCAGTATGCTTATTTGTTTCCAAAGTATCCAGCTTGGTGCTTGGTTTTGACCTTTCCAGAACCTGAGGAAGATGCTTTGATGTTGTTTGAGAAAGGAAGCTCAAATGAAAGAAACTGACAAATACATTACAAATGGTGCATCATACATAGTTTGTTTTTACAACACATGCCCTCTGAGGGGTCAAAACAAAAGAAAAGTACATGAAATGAAAGCAACAACAAGCAAAAAGTCAGACACCAAGACCAAACTCATCCTCCTTAACCTCCTTCAGAAGTGCTTCAATTACAGGACCAGCCGGATGCTCTGTGATGTTTCTGATAAGAAGATTCCTGGTGGTGATAGCAGTGGTCAACTTCTTGTGCCTGTCTTGGTCCTTTGACCTCTTCACACCAGCCCTAAGCTTCAACTCTGAAATTCCTTCTGGGCTGCTAGCAGAGCCTCCTGTTGCTTCCTTTCATTGGCCTCCAACTGCTCAATCCTGTCCTGAGTTCTCTTATCTTCCTGAGTGCGAGCTTCAGTGATTCTGACCCACCTAGCTTGACTTTCTTTCAGATAGAGATCAGTCCTAGCCTTCTGAAACTGGGCCTCTTTACAGGCATTCTTCAAAATCTGCTCTCCAGCTCTTGATTTCTTGATGTAGTCCTCTGCTTTCTCAATCTTGGCTAGGTGCTCCACCTTAAGCTTTTCCAACCTTTCAATGTCTAGACGACCATCACTCCTCTCCCAGAGGGTCCTCTTCAGAGTCTGAGACAGATTCTCATTCCTCTCCTTCAGTTTCTCAAACTCTTCCAGGCTGACAGTGGCTGGAGGTGGTGTTGTGGATGGTCCAGGTGCATCCTCAATGGAGAAAGGCATCCCAGAGAGCTGGGCTCTGGCATGAGACCACTCATAGTATTGAGCTGAAGCCACATTGTTGCACCTCCCAAGAATGGCCATCCCTTTAGTCTGGATGTTGTCCCAAGCCCAGGATGCTTGTCTGACAACAGCTAGATTAGGCTTTTTCTCACAATACAGGGTTTCAGCCAAGTCTTGCACTCTAGGAGGGTGGACCAAAGCATAGCCCAACTGTCTCTTAAACAGCAAAGGATTGTAGTTGATGCAACCCTTCACTCCTATTAGAGGTACATTGGGGAACTGTCCACAGCTAGTAATTATGTCCCTGCCTTTAGTGCTCTGAGTGCACCACCTGATGTCATCTGAGGTCAAAGCAATAAGTCTCCTAGCCCAATTCTTCTGTTGGTGAGGATTCAGGAAGGCATCAGTCTTGGGCAAGTGTTTGAGAAGCCAGGTATGAAATAGAGGAGCACAGCATCTTACCAATCTTCCTCTTTGCTTCTCATTCCTTTGGTGGACAGAGTAATAGAAATCTCCCAGCAATGTGGGCACTGGGTTCCTCAGAAGGAAAAGATGAATGGCATTCTTGCTGATAAACTTGGGCTCATCTGCAAATAATATCACCCCATAAATGCTGAGGGCTAATAATGCACAAACTGCCCTCCATTCTCCCAGAGAGGCCTTCAGGATGGCCTGAGAAGTCAGAAAGTCTAAATGTAGGCCAGGGATTCCAGCCTTTGTTGTCATGTTCTGCTCAATCAGAATAGGTTCCAAATACAGTGCCTTTGCCACTTCTTCATTGCTGGGAAAAACCATCTCAGGGTTGAAGGGGACACCACCCCTGACAGGTACTCCAATCAAAGATGAAAGCTCCTCCAGCAGTGGTCCCAACTGAAAGTTCTGGAAAGTGAAGCATCTCAAAGGAGGATCATAGAACTATAGGCAGGTGTGGATCAAACTCCTCTGAGAAGGGTCCAAGTCCATAACCATATCAAGGATGCCTCCATAATGTTCTCTGAATAGTGGGATATGGTCTGGAGTGACAAGTTCCTGGACCTGTCTGATGCCAGTCAGCACAGGCTCAAAGAAGTGGTATGAGATGTTGCTCTTCTTGGGTGCCATGACTGTTGATGAAGAGCTAAAAACAAGTGTTGATGATGAAGACTGATACTGGAAATGAACCACTGATAGGATGAAGCAGGAGATGAAGGTAACTGAAGCAGGTAGCTGATGAGGATATCTGAAGCAGATAACTGATGAACAGTGGTCTATGCTGATGAAGGGGTCAAAACCAAGCCAAATATGATGGATACCCTGAAAAACAAATAAGCAAATGTTAAATGATGCAATGATGATGTATGCAAATGATATGCAAGGGTTTGTGATCAAGCTGGATCTGATTACTGCCTTGATATAAGTCCATGTATGTCTAAGAAGTCCAGATGGAGATTCAGAAGTCCAATAACCAAGGTGGGGGACTCAAATAAAGAGTTACATGTCCAGTGTTAAATCACAAGAACTGTCCCAAAGTGGAGTACTCTTATTCAAAACAAAGTATCAGGGTATGTTGTGGTCAAAGGTACCTGCAAACCTGTAAACAGCCCAACCCCCTCACAGGTGGTGTTCTAGAACAAGGATCCTCAGACTTGGATCAGTTATGAGAAGTGTAAGCACTTCTAACCCGGAGGTACAGTGTTTACAATAACCATAAAAGATCCTCCTCTAATTCACCTCAGTTTCTAAAGGTCATAGTAAAGGTCATCCAGACTTAGCAGGCTTCCTAGATAGCCCTAGCACTACAGGAGATCTGTAGCACAGAGTTCTCAAGAAGAAACCCATATCTGAACCGTGTTTCATATTCCCGCACCAGACCGAAATGGAATGGGAAAGAACATGAACCACTCTAGCCTAGGTGTCACTCAGGTCCCAGGTATAGGACCTTAAACTCTCGGTAGAACCCCACCCACCAAAGCAAAAACCAGATCCAGCCAGATAACAGTATGACAGTATGATGTATATAAAGCTGTAAAGAAAGCAATAAATATCTGTACATAAAGCAAAAGTAAATGCAAATATACAAACATAAATAGCACATAACACCCCAGTAAGCACAAATCAAACAAGCGCTAGGAGGAACCCACAAAAAGAACCCGAAGCCCTGGTTACAGTATAAGGTCCCCAGCAGAGTCGCCAAGCTGTCGCTCCCACCAAAATGACACACATAGGTCAGAAGGGGTACAGACACGAACGGTCGGTGAAAGGAGAGAATGAGAACACACAGGGGTGAACTCAAGAGAAAGAAAGAGTCGCCAGCTAGGCATTTTTATCCCGGAGGAAAGGTAATGCTGCATAAACCTAAGAAAAGATGGACAAGACGGTTGCGAACCAGAGAGACTAAGAAAGGGGGTTGGTTACAAACTGGGAAGGTATTAGCACCCAGATTGTCCGCCGTACTCAACGGGATCCACGCTTAAAAGATTTGTGTTTTAAAGGGGTAGTGTCAGTGCAATTTGTGTATCAAAGCTGGGAAAGAATGCAAGTGTCAGTGTAAAAGAGGTGTAAAGTGTACAAATGTACAGTGTCAGTGTAAGAACAGGAATGAAATGCTCAAGATCATGAGGCTAGAGAATGATGCTGGAAGGAGGGGGAATATACAGAGACTTTTGTTCGATAACTGTTAACTTATGCCTACGTATCCTCTCGTGCAATGAGGAAGTCAGAACACCGTAGTTCGACCCAAAGAGACTGAAAGATAAATTGACTTGTGAACTGCTTATTTGTCTATGCTCAAGTGTGTGACCTGTCTGGCACAGGTGCTAACTGTCTTGCATTAGACGGAAGAAGCAAGTTCTCGTTTGTAGAATGAGTGTGATGAGAAAAGAATCCCGAAGGAGACGATTATTGTTTGTTTTTGAGTTTTCAGTCTTTTTATTGCTTTTGGAAATTTGTCATAAGTTAATGAGCTTAAGTATAAATCAATGGATTAGTAAAGTCATCACATCTTCCCTCTGATTAGGGGTAATGAGAATACCTTAAGTGTGAAGTCAGCTTCTCACACTTAATCACCCTGATGTAGGATTAAGATCATTAACCTACTTGTGATTATTTAGATGTTTTTGTTGTTTTTGTTTAGTGTTAAGTAATGAGCTTAAGCCATAATCAGGGATTAAACAGACTCATTACACCATCCTAATAGAAGGATAATAGATGAGAATGTTTAAGTTGAGGAAAACTCCTCAACTTAATCCATGATTAGGGATTAACCTCATGACAAAACAAACCTTTATTAAGTGGATTTTAGTTAATGGTATGATGGAGAAGTGAGTTTTATGATTTGTAAGACAACTTGAGGAGGACTTGTCCATTAACACTAGGGTTAGTCCTTCTTAACCAATTAAGGAAGAATTAGAACCCTAATGCAAGGCCCAAGTTACAAGCTTGATGTCTTGATGATTATTAAGTTAATTGATTAAAGGAGTTAAACACATTAATGGTTTAACACTTAGGATTAAAGTTATACACTCCATCCTAATAGAAGGATGCAGGCATAAGCTTAATCACAAAGCCTTAAAGCCTTTAGGGTTTAGTCCTGGATTATGAGATGAGAAGAGAAGACACAGAGATGACACAAAGGTAAAAGCTAAGTGGGGGACTAATAAAACCCTAATTATTGTCATGCTTGGTTGTTCCTAGGGTTTATGAGGTTTGCAAGAAATATCTTCAAAGAACCACCAAGGAGAGAAGCAGATGAAAGGAGCAAAGAGAAGCAAAACAACTTGCTTCACTTAAGAAGTCCAGTTGCTTGAAGAAAGAAAGTAAGAGATGAACAAGGATGAGCAAGCTCAATCCCAAACACATACAAAATGTAGCAAGGGAAACATTAAGGAGATGAAAAGAATTTGTGAGAAGTGAAGGCAAATTCACTTCTCAAAGTAACTTACCACCTGAAAAGTTAGTAAAGAAATGAAATGCAATGCAAATGAGATGAAATGTGATGATGCAAACCAAAACCAGAAGCATAAGTATGATGTTAATGATGCTATGAGATGATGCAAACATGAGGCAAGGCAATAAAATGATCATACAACATTTGGATGCAAGAGAAGCATGCTTAGAACCATGAATGTTCATGAAAAGTTGTGGAATGCAAATGACATACAACATGGAAAATGAAATATGCAATGATCAAACATGATTCTAATATGTCCTAAGATGTATTATGAATCAAATGGATGCACAAAATGTCATGGCAAGTCATGGTATGCAAGCAAATGAGAAATGGATGCAAAGGAAGGCCCAAATTAGGGTTTATGATCAATGCACAAAACAAAATTCAAAACCAGAAGCAAACATCATGATAAAAATTTGAAAATGCATCCAAAGGAACCCTAAACCTATACAAACTCACTTCCCAAAGGAGGGGATCCAACTCTTAACCTAGTGAGAGTTATGAATTTCCTAAGATTGCTAGGGTTTTAAGGTACCTTGTCAAGAAAAATGCAAAACAAATTGGAAATGCAAGATCAATTCATGCCAATTTTATCCTATAAACTACATGTTATGCAAGATGCAATGCAAAAAGAATCATTGTCCAACTCTCAATGGTTAGGCAAAAATGAATTTTTGAAGTTTGAATCAAAATAATGCCTTGAAATGAAATTAATTCCATTGAAAATGATCAAAAGGCATTAAGATCAAAAAAGAAATTTGGTTTGAGAATGGGACAATGTTTCTAAATGTTTTTAAAGGTTACATGAATTTTTTTGTGATTTTTAAATACCTAAAAGTATTTTTAATTAATTAATTCTCATTAATTAATTGAAAATAAACTTTTAAATGATTTAAAAATAAATTTTAATGCAAAAAATAAAAATAAAAATATTTTTGTGTTATGAAAATTAATAAAAGGTATGATAAAAATTTTCAGAATTTTTAAACATTTTTTGCTATTTTAATTAATTCGTGCAAAATAAATATGAAACAAATAAAAATAAAATGAATTTAATGAGAAAAAAGGAAAGTCAGCAGATCTAGGGGCCAGGATTCAAACTGGGACACGCGGGATTTGACTATGCGCGCATCTGGACGGCCAGAATTCAAATTTCCTTAATTATGATTAAAGCCCTAATCTGAACCCTAATGACTTTCAGATGACCGGAACAGTGTTCCGGTCATCTTCTCCGGCGGGCTCCTCATTCAATCTCTCTTAATACGCCATGAAACTTCACAAATCTCTCCAGAATCACTCATTAAACATCACTAAACCTAAACCCCACCCCAAATTCCATTTATTTTCACTGAATCATGAGAATCGAATCAAAACGGAAAACACACAAAAATTTCAGAGATCAAATGCATCCTACACACTCAACCATTTTCAATGGTTCAAAGCTCAAAATGATCAGCACACCACATAGAATCAGTTTATAACTTAAAATGCTAGTTCTGGAAAAATGTTCTTGGATGATACCTGAGATGAAGCTTTGCCAATGGAGCTGCCTGGGCCTTCTTCTTAAGGCAAACCACCTTCTTTTGACTCCCTCTTTCCTCTGGGATGCTTGGATGAAGCTTTTGTGGACTCTTTTGGAAGTTTATTGAAGCTCAGTTCATGGAGGGGCCAGAATCGTATTTTTCATATGGGGGGTTTCAGGGCAAGGTGATGATTGGGAAATGATCCTGGGATGATGCTGAGTTGCTTTGTGAAAGAAGTTTGAAGTTTTGTTAAGTGTGCTGAGAGTTTCGAAAGAAAATGCAAGAGGGATGATTTTTTGTGAACTTGTGAATGCTGAGGTCTTAGGCTGTGTTCTTGTGTGTTATGGCTTGCATAAAGTCCACATATCAAGTTGTGATAGGTCTGTGGAGTTGGTGTGGGCTATTCTGATTGGTATGGGGTGATTTGCAAAAAGTCAAGGTTGGTTGTACTTTGAGGTATGGGCAAGTGGTAGGCTGAGATAGGGGTATGGCTTGGCTCAGCTGAGTTTATGGAGAACCATAGAATCTGATTAGAAGCAATGCAGCAAGTGGATTAGGGTTTATCATTGGTTTTGCAACTTTGTGATCTTTGGCCCCTTTTGAAGTTTCTTGATCCACAAGTCATGAAAATGAGTGATCCTTTGATGCAATATGACTTTTAGGCCTTGGTTCATGTTTGTATGAAGATTAGAAATCACTTTGAAGTCTCAATTTTCCTTGGCAAGGGATTTTGCAACTTTGCCTCTTTGGTGGAAAACTTGAAATTATGTGATTTTTCCCAACTTTGACAAGCCATAACTTTTGATCCAAAATGAATTAGGTCAAGTTCTTGTACTTTTTTGAAAAGGGAATGATCCATTCTACAACTTTCATGACCAAAGTTTTCCCATTTGAAGCATTTTTGAATCAAAAAGTAAGGGTTGAAAAAGTTTCCCAAAATGGCAAGTTTCCATTACAAGTCATTTTCCCAAAAAGTCAACTTTGCAAATGGCTTGAAATTCTTCAATTTTGTGAACTTCTAACATCTTCTATGATCAAATAAAGATCATACACAATCAAAATGATGGAGAACACCCTTTGGTTTGGTCAATTGGGGCCTCAGATGCCCTGATTTTGCACTGACTTGCTCAAAAAGTCAACTCTTGATCAGATGACTTCCCCATTGAATTTCTTCATGAAAATTGATATGCATGATACCTATACCATATATATACTAATAGAAACAAGAATGACCAAAAAAATTGGAGTTATGGCCTCTGAAACCAAAACCCTAATTCTAGGTCATCTGTGTAGTCAAACCTGGCTCTGCTTCCATGCCTATCCCAGTTCTTGTGATTTTTTGACATTCTTGACTTTGAGGGATATAATATGATGCTTGGACATACATGGACCCCTTTGAAGTGATTGATGACCCTTGGAGTGGCTTAAGAAGCTCTTGGATTGCTCAGATCACAAACCCTAGATGCAGATGACTTAGAAGCTATGCAGTGAATCAAAAATGCAATATGAGATGCTATGATTGATTTTATGCATATGAAAGATCATAAGCCATTGTGTGAATGGGTGAGGGCAAATTTGGGGTGTTTACAGCTGCTCCTATTCAAACATGAGTTAGATGTGCAGGATGTAAGCAGCGGCTTATCAGGCGAACAAGATAACTTGTGGTTGAATACCAAAGACAGTCCAAAATTTGCACTCACAGAATGAAGAAGAAAAGGGATATAGATTGTAAAAGAAAATAAAGTATATCATAAAGTGCGGGCGACAGAGGACGACCGTCGAGCGGAGGACGACTGCTGGGGAAAGAGCAATGACGGGGACGGCCGACATGCTGGGGATATAAGAGATTATGATGGGGACGGCCATCATGTAAAGTTATAAGATTCTCTGGGGATTTTAGGTAAAAAATAAATGATGAGGTACGGTCATCAGGTTCATAAAGTAATGTAAACAGCGACGGGGACGACCATCGGGCTAAACTGATGAAGGACGATCATCAGGAAAAGGAAAAGGGACCACAACGGGGACGGCCATCGGGTTAAAGAATAAATGAAATAATGATGAGGGACGGTCATCAAAGGTGAAGGACGATCACCAGGAAAAGGAAAAGGGACCACGACGAGGACGGCCATCGGGTTAAAGAATAAATGAAATAATGATGAGGGACGGTCATCAAAGGTGAAGGACGATCACCTAGCAGGGGACGGCTGCTCTGTTGGGGATAAGATGAGGGACGATCATCTAAGGTGAAGGACGATCACCTGGCAGGGTACGGCTGCCGAAAGTATCGCGACATAGGACGAATGCCGGATAAAAGGTCGACGATGGGGACGGCCATCGGATGAGCATGATGAAGGACGATCATCAAAAGGTGAAGGACGATCACCTAGCAGGGGACGGCTGCTCTCAAATGTCACGACATAGGACGAATACCGGATAGAAAAGATCAACGATGGGGACGGCCATCGGATGAGCATGATGAAGGACGATCATCAAGAGGTGAAGGACGATCACCTAGCAGGGGACGGCTGCTAAATATATCACGACATAGGACGAATGCCGGATAGAAAAGATCAACGATGGGGACGGCCATCGGATGAGCATGATGAAGGACGATCATCAAGAGGTGAAGGACGATCACCTAGCAGGGTACGGCTGCTCTCAGGGTTTATCATGACATAGGACGAATGTCAGATAGACAAGAAATTTTGCTTTGCTGGCGACCTACTGGGGAATAGTAAACACAGACAAATGTTTATATCCATGAAATAAAAGGTATAAGTGTTTTGACGTTGTGTATAGATTAAAGATGCGGGCGAGCATCCCTAAGACCGTGATACGGACGAGTATTAGGTAGAAACAAATACTGACACGTGTTCAGAGATGATAATACGGACGAGTATCAACTGGTTAACAAGGAACACGGACGAGTGTCGAATCTGAGTGGACTCTTCTGGGAATAGTAGACACAGACGAGTGTCTAAATCCGAGAAGACATGAGTGCTTGACACGTGTATGGATTAAAGATGCGGACGAGCATCCTTAGGACTATGATACGGATGAGTATCAGGTAGAAACAAACGCTTGACGCATGTTCTAAGATGATGATACGGACGAGTACCAACGGGTTAACAAAGAACACGGACGAGTGTCGAATCTGAGGGGACGTAAGTGGTATATACAAGATACGGACGGGTATCTGTATGAGGGAAATAGGAGTAACAAGTATGAGTGGTGTACAGGCGAGTGTATATCCTGCTGGGGAAAGTGACACGGACGAGTGTCAAAAGGAGAAAAGTATAGTAAAAACAAGAATCTGATATACAAAAGTGTTCAGGTAACTATGCTGGGGAAAGTGACACGGACGGGTGTCAAGGAATCTGTATATATATGTATCTGTGAGTGCAACGGGGATGCTTTGGCTTTCTGCTGGGGGTATGACACGGACGGGTGTCAAGAAGTATCTGTAATATATAAGTGGTCTGTTTGTTGAGAATGCTCGGGCGACTTTACTGGGTAAAGATGACACGGACGGGTGCCAAAAGGAGTGTGTACTGGTATTTGTGAGTGTAAGGCAAATGCTTTAGCTTTCTGGTGGGGATATGACACGGACGGGTGTCAAGAAGTATTTGTTTTGTGAGAGAAATGTCTGGGATCTCTGCCGGGGAATCTGGGGAGTTTTCTGTATATCTTTGATGGATTGTCATTATTCACAAGTGTTCGATTCAGACCATGGCTTATGATTATGCAATATGTTTGATTTTTGCCGTAATGCTCCGTATTAGACGGAATGCTACACTCTGTGGGGAATATGATGCGAATGCTATGATTATGCAAAGATACCGATCCGGGATTCGGATCCCGTTGCTGTGGAGATCTCTGGCCGATCTGCTTGAAGTGGACATCCCAGCTGGGGGATGAAATCATTGGTATATCTGACATATGGGACTCTTCTTGGGGATATAGGCCACTGATAGACCCATCTTTGATAACGGGGATCCAGCTGGGGTTTGTAGAAGCTTTCTTCACTTTGTTGTGATTTCTTCGGACGTTGCTCTTCTGGATAGAGGCTGAAGCTCTGTGGGGAGATGGTTCCCCGGCTTTTGCACTTGGCTGTGGAGGAATAGTAAATGGCAACTCGGTTGGGGAAGAAGAAAGACCATGGGAAGGTCTTCCTGGAGATTTCTGTAAGGGGCCTGCTGAGGATGATACTTGACAACTCAGCTGGGGAAAAACCATCTCCGGTGCTAATTGGGAGATAGACTGAGTAGATAATGATTTGCCAGCTTGCTTGGGAGAAGCTTACATGCCCCATGTTGCGCTTTGAATACCTGCAATCCTGCAAAGACAGAGAAATGCACAAGTAATCCCGAGGTATCCCTTACCGGATTCCGTCGTAGGAGTTTAGACACTCCCGGGAGTAAATATATTTCCTGCAAGCACGTATTCTTTAGAAGAAAAGCATCTGTATTTATGCAATCAGTATCTTAAAGACATCAGACATTTTGCAAATAAAAGAGTACGAGACAATGTGTGACTGAAAATCTGATTTTATTAATTTGTGTGCCCTGAATTGGCAAGATACAATCAAGGAAACAAATCCCCTAAAATGAGGAGATTGTTACAAATGGAGAAACAAAAAGATGCTGGCAACGTTGATGACGCCTCAAGGAGCTTCCCTTTTTCTATGACTCGTATGACATTTGACGTCCTTCTCGTCTTGCTTTCTGAAGAAGGCTGATTCTGAAAGAAGCTTGATCCTTTCGAAGCTTACCAAGTTGTAAGTGATACAGACGAATTCAGAATGCAGTTGTTCGCTTATTCCATTATTTTGCATGGATCGCCCTTTCGGGTTTTCAATCCATCGGGATACCCATTTTTGCCTGGGTTATCCAATGCGGCTTTTCAACTCAGCGGGTGTACATTTTTTTGTTTATTTTCCCTTATTTTTGCCCGAGTCTTTTATTCTGATTTTGACTCGTCGGGATGCCCTATTCTTGCCTGGACTTACATTCTGTTTTTATGTCCAGCGGGTTATTTTCACGCGAAGTATTTTTAACTGCATCTGAATTCACAGGGGATGGGAAGTCTTCACCATCCATAGTGCTGAGCATCAATGCTCCACCAGAGAAAACTTTCTTTACTACGATTGGTCCTTCATAGTTCGGAGTCCATTTGCCCCTGTGGTCTGTGTGAGGAGGGAGGAGTCTTTTCAGCACAAGATCTCCTACTTGGTATTCTCGGAGCCTGACTTTCTGATCGAAGGCTTTCTTCATTCTTTTTTGATATAGCTGCCCGTGACAGATTGCAGCTAATCTCTTCTCTTCGATCAGACTCAGTTGTTCGCATCGGGACCGGACCCATTCTGCTTCGTTCAGCTTAACATCCATCAGTACCCGTAGAGAGGGTAATTCAACTTCAACAGGTAGGACTGCCTCCATACCATACACAAGCTGATACGGTGTTGACCCAGTAGATGTTCTGATTGATGTACGGTACCCATGCAAGGCGAACGGTAGCATCTCATGCCAGTCTTTATAGGTGACCACCATCTTCTGCACAATCTTCTTGATATTCTTATTAGCTGCCTCAACAACGCCGTTCATCTTTGGCCTGTAAGGAGAAGAATTGTGGTGTTGGATCTTGAAGTCCCGGCATAGCTCTGCCATCATTTTGTTGTTTAAGTTGGAACCATTGTCAGTAATGATTCTCTCGGGAACTCCATACTGACAGATGATATCTCTCTTCAGGAATCGGGCTACCACTTGCCTTGTAACATTTGCATAAGAAGCTGCTTCAACCCACTTGGTAAAATAGTCAATAGCTACCAGGATGAATCTGTGGCCGTTTGAAGCAGTCGGTTCAATCTTGCCAATCATATCAATGCCCCACATGGCAAAGGGCCAGGGTGAAGACATCACATTCAAAGGATTGGGAGGCACGTGCACCTTATCCGCGTAAATCTGGCATTTATGGCATTTCCTGGCATAAGCACAACAGTCAGCATCCATTGTGATCCAGTAATAACCTGATCTTAGCAACTTTTTAGCCATGGCATGCCCTCCTGCATGGGTACCAAAGGATCCTTCGTGCACTTCATGCATCAACAAGTCTGCTTCTGTTCTATCAACGCATCTGAGGAGTACCATATCAAAGTTTCTCTTGTACAGGGAACCGTCAGTATTCAGGAAGAAACTACCAGCAAGCCTTCTTAATGTCTTCTTATCATTGGAAGATGCCCTAGGTGGGTATGTTTGATTTTCCAAGAAGCATTTAATGTCATGGAACCAAGGCTTATCATCTTTGACAACATCTGCTGCAAATACATATGCTGGTCTTTCCAGTCTGGACACTGAAATCCGAGGCACAAAGTTGGCAGTTTGAACTTTGATCATTGATGAAATGGTAGCCAGAGCATCTGCGAATTGATTCTCGTCCCGAGGGATATACTCAAGCTTGACCGTTGTAAAGAAAGTTAATAACCTCCTTGTATAATCCCTATAATGTATCAGATGATCCTGGTGTGTGTACCATTTGCCGTTGGTTTGATTAACTACCAGAGCTGAATCTCCGAATACAGTCAATGTCTTGATCCTGAGGTCAATGGCTTCCTCAAGAACCATTATACAAGATTCGTATTCAGCTTCGTTGTTAGTGCAGTTAAAGGTGAGTTTTGCCGAGAAAGGCATGTGAACTCCTTTGGGTGTAATGAGTACTGCACCAACACCACGACCATTCATGTTAACAGCCCCATCAAACATCATAGTCCATTCTTCTTCCGGGTCAGGCCCTTCAGTGTGAACAGGCTCTTCATGATCTTTTTCTTTTATGAACATGATGTCTTCCTCATAGGCTGGTAATCATCAATGGGTTGCTCAGCAAGATAATCAGACAATACACTGCCCTTGATGGCTTTCTGAGACGTGTACTGGATGTCATATTCTGTGAGGATCATTTTCCATCTTGCAACCCGTCCGGTAAGTGCTGGCTTCTCAAAAATATACTTGACTGGGTCCATCTTTGAGATCAATAAAGTGGTGTGGGTCAACATATACTGCCTTAGTCGGCGAGCAGCCCACGCTAAAGCACAGCAAGTTTTCTCGAGCAGTGAATAACGTTGTTCACAGTCGGTAAACTTTTTGCTTAGGTAGTAAATTGCATACTCTTTTCGACCAGACTCGTCATGCTGACCCAGCACACACCCCATTGACCCTTCTAATACTGTCAAGTACATTATTAGAGGTCTTCCTTCAACTGGAGGCATAAGGATTGGAGGCTCTTGTAAGTATTCCTTGATCTTGTCAAAAGCCTTCTGGCAGTCTTCGTTCCACCTGACCGTTTGTTCTTTTCTTAATAGTTTGAACAAGGGTTCACAAGTTGCTGTAAGGTGAGATATGAACCGTGAAATGTAGTTCAATCTACCTAGAAACCCTCGAACTTCTTTCTCAGTTTTCGGTGCAGGCATTTCTTGAATGGCTTTAACTTTATCAGGGTCAACTTCAATCCCTTTCTCGCTCACAATAAACCCCAGCAGCTTACCGGATCGCACCCCGAATGTGCACTTGTTGGAGTTTAACTTCAATTGGTACTTCCTCAGACGCTTGAATAGCTTCAACAGATTTACCAGGTGGTCTTCTTCTGTGAGGGACTTGGCAATCATGTCATCCACATAACATTCAATTTCTTTATGGATCATGTCGTGGAATAATGTTACCATAGCCCGTTGATAGGTTGCACCAGCATTCTTCAGTCCGAATGGCATCACCTTATAACAGAACGTGCCCCAGGGTGTGATGAAAGTTGTCTTCTCCATGTCTTCAGGTGACATCTTGATCTGATTGTATCCTGAAAATCCGTCCATGAAGGAGAATACCGAGAACTGAGCCGTATTATCCACCAATACGTCAATGTGAGGTAATGGGAAGTCATCTTTCGGACTGGCTCTGTTCAGGTCCCGGTAGTCCACACACATCCTTACTTTGCCGTCTTTCTTAGGCACAAGTACAATATTAGCAACCCACAGCGGATAGCTAGTTACAGCAAGGAATCCGGCGTCCCACTGCTTTTGTACCTCTTCTTTTATCTTCATTGCCATATCTGGGCGAGTACGGCGCAGCTTCTGCTTTACTGGTGGGCAGTCTTCCTTTAAAGGCAACTTGTGCATGACGATGTCGGTGTCCAACCCTGGCATATCCTGATAAGACCAAGCGAAAACATCCACATACTCTCGAAGCATATCAATCAGTTGCTCTTTCACCGAGTCTTGTAGGCAGGCCCCGATCTTAACCTCTTTCACGTCTTCTTCCGTACCAAGATTAACCGTTTCGATCTCCTCCTGATGAGGAGTGATAACCTTCTCCTCTTGCCTTAACAACCTGGCTAGCTCTTCAGGAAGCTCATAATCTTCTTCAACCCCTTCATCAGCTTGATTGATTGGATTGTCAAAGTCATACGAAGCCATAGTAGTGTTGTTGTCGGTGCAGTCTGAAAGGCACTCTCTGCAAGGGTTTAGATTGTTCATTTTAGTGATTGATTTTAATCTTTGTTTAGAAAAAGTGAAATGAAGTTTATCATTTTGGAAAACAATGCCATTTTATTTTTGTACAAAAAGAAAAAATGAAAAACAGTGAGCGAAAAAGAAAAAGACTCATTTGCAAAAGATGTCCGATATTCATTGATTGATCTGTTTGCACAAAGTTACAAGATGGTCCGATTACAAAATGAGTCTTGTCATCTTGGGCAAGATGCAAGACTTGATGCATGCTTTAAAATACAGGAAATAATAATTACTCTGCGGGAGTAACCCTTATAATTTCCTGGGAAGACCAGTTAAGGACTTGGCTCCCCGGGATCCTTGGACGTATCCAGCTCTCCAAGTTGCGGTCGCTTTCATCCTCGTCTTCCAAGTTGTTTACTGCATCAGGGGTGAGCATCTCCCCACTGACAAAACTGGGCTTCTTAGCAGCCTTTGATTGATCTTGTTGAGTTGGTTTGTAACCCAACCCAAATCTGTCCTCCTTCTTCTCCACGGGCAGCAACTTGCCCCAGCCTTAGGCAGTCCCCTCTTCAACAACCTTCCTGGCTTGCTGATAAGATGTCATGGAGGTTCCAAGTACAGCAGATGCTTCATTTATGTTAAGGGCCTCAAACCCCTGGCTCATGGTTTCATGGATTTCTCCATCCATCTCAATATACTTGTACGTAGCCAGATGGCTAACAAAGATATCTTCTTCACCACAGATGGTGATGATCTGGCCTTCCCACTCGAATTTCAGCTTCTGGTGAAGGGTAGACGTAACAGCGCTAGCGGCATGGATCCAAGGTCTACCCAACAAACAGCTGTAGGCCGGCTGAATGTCCATCACATAGAAGGTAATTTTAAAAGTCTGCGGGCCAATCATCACAGGCAGATCAAGTTCACCTAGCACTGATCTCTTAGAGCCATCAAAAGCTCTCACCACCAAATTACTTGGACGCAATGCCAAGCCATCATACTCCAGCTTCACCAAGGCTTTCTTTGGTAGAACATTGAGTGAAGACCCAGTGTCCACCAGTACATGAGATAGAACAACACCCTTGCATTCTAGAGTGATGTGTAAAGCCTTGTTGTGGTTACGTCCCTCAGTTGTTAAATCAGCATTGGTAAAACCCAATCCATGGCTGGTATTGACATTTGCTACCACGGTCTCTAGCTGATTAACGGTGATCTCCTCTGGCACATATGCTGCGTGCAGGACTTTCAATAATGCATTGCGGTGAGCTTCAGAACACATCAGCAGGGATAATATGGAGATCTTTGAGGGAGTTTGGTGAAGCTGATCCACCACCTTGTAATCACTTCTCTTTATAATTCTCATAAACTCGTCTACATCTTGCTCAAAAGATGTCTTCTGAGTTTCTTTGATGGTTGGTTCTTCAACTACCACGCTCTTTCCTTTTGCTTTGGCAGCAGCTTCTGCCTCGGCATTAGGTCTTTGTAGTTGTGAGGCAAAAAGGCGTCCGCTTCTGGTGAAGCCTTCACCTCCCCCAACATTATCAATCTGTGGAGAAGAAGTTGAAGAGTCCAAGGTGATTTTCTCCCCATTGCAGTAAAGATCAGAGCCATAATGCCAAGGTATGGCATTACTGCTTTCATATGGAACGGGTCCAGGCACCGTGATGGTAACTGGACTGACTGCTGCAGAGGAGGGTACTGAAATGGTGTGCGGATCGTAGTAGATGGTGACTGGTGACCTGGCAGGAGGTGCCACTGTTTGTTGTTGAAAGTTGTTGTTTGGAGGAACACTTGACGGATCACAGTAGATAGTGACTGCTGAAATATTTGTTGGCGTTGTAGAAGATCCTGCTGAATAGAGGGATGCTGATGTTGTAGAAGAGATGGTTGTTGATATCTGATTGGTTGAGGTGAGGGATGGAACCATTGTTGATGATATTGATGAATTAGTTGGAATGATTGTTGTTGCAGTTGTAGAAGAGTCAGGAATTGTTGTCAAAGGGATTGCTGGATTTGTAGGCGCCGATGTTGTGATCTGAAGTATACCACTTTTGATAAGACCATCTATGCCGCTTCTCAAGTTATCACACCCGTTGACCGAAATGTTGCAATAACCACAACCGAGCTCACACCCGGGGAACATCTGGCATTCTAGGAGCTGAGCTTTAATTTCTACCAGAGGTGTCCGAATCTGCCCAACACTGGTGATTAGGAAAGATGGCTTATCTTCCTCAATGGCATTAATTCTTGGTCCTCCATGATTGGGCATGGGATTCTTGTTGACATTTGGCGGGGGTGCAAAGTTTAGAGCTTTAGAATCCACTAAATCTTGTACCTTCATTTGTAAAGCCCTACATTTTTCCGTACTGTGGCCATGTGCATTGGAGTGAAAAGCACATCTGGCGTTGATATCATAGTTTCTTGGAAGACTGGAGGGATCTGGTGGTGCCAATGTCCTTAGTTCAACCAAGTTGAGTTTCAGGAGTTGTGGCAATAAAGCGGCATAAGGCATAGGGATAGGGTCAATCACCCTATTTGCCTGTGATGGTCTTTGTTGAAAAGGTCTTTGCTGTTGATTGTTGTTGTTGTTGTTGTTGTAGTTTCTCTGTGGCGGATACTGAACTTGTTGCTGATAGTGTGGTTGTTATTGTGGTGGCTGATATACTGGTTGCTGAGGAATCGGAGCTGGAATTGTGACAGCTGCCACTGATCTATGAACATACTGAGGTCTGCCCCTGCTGGCATGGATGGCATTTGTCTCACCAGTTCTTCTAGGTCCCACAAAAGGTTTCCTGGGATTGCTTGACGAACTTGCACCATTATCAGTAATTTTGCCCATCTTCAGAAGGCTCTCAATTCTTTCTCCAGCTATAACTACGTCAGCGAAGCTGGTGGAAGAAAAGGCAGCTAGCCTATCAATGTATGTCCCTTGCAGAGTGTTCATAAACATGTCGGCCATTTCCCTTTCCGACATGGGTGGCTGGACAGCAGCAGCAAGCTGTCTCCACCTCTGGGCGTATTCCCTGAAGCTTTCTCTGGAGGACTGAGACATTCCCATCAAAAGGGTCCTGTTAGGAGCCATGTCCAGATTGTATTGATATTGTCTGATGAAGGCCTCAGATAGGTCCTTCCAGCATCTGATTGTAGCTCTGGTCAAGTGAGAGTACCATTCCCTTGAAGCCCCAATCAAACTGTCTTCAAAATAAAACATCCACAGTTTTTCATCCATTGTGTATGCCTTAAGTCTCCCCAGGAAAGACTGCAAGTGAGTTCGTGGATAGGAAGTTCCGTTGTACTTCTCGAAGCACGGGGGTTTAAACTTGTGGGGAATCCTTACCCCATCCACTAACCCCATATCCATGACATCAAAGCCCAAGGAATTTTGAGACTCCAGAGATCTCAACTTCTCAGCAATTTCATCAAGTCTCCTATCATAGACTTCATCCTCAGCTCCCATTACAGTGAATTGCTCCTCTTGGGGGTCTTCTTGCAAGATTCTGCCTGCAGTTGTATTCCCTTGCACATTAGTTGGGATGTGGACTTCCGGATGTAGATGAGGCCCATATACTGGTGGATTAACATGAGGCTGACCCCTCTCATTGTTACTTGTCCCTCCAGTTCCCAAATGGGGTTCTTACTGGGTTTGCCTCTCTACCAATGCCCTCAATCTTTCTTGACTTTGGGCCAAGCCATTCATTACTTCCATGAACTGTGTCATTTGGTTTCTCATCTCCAACCTTTCATTGGCCATTTGAGTCCTGACTTCTGTCAGATCTTGCTGTACTTGGTCCATCTGGATACCAGGAAGATTGTTGCGAGTAGGATATCTGTGTGGACGGTTGAGAGGGAACACCCGACGGCGAGCAATAATTCCTGAATCACAACAGAGTTAGTAACAAACAAAACAAAAACCTACAAAACAAAGCAAGAGTTAGTATGCAATGCAGTATGCTTATTTGTTTCCAAAGTATCCAGCTTGGTGTTTGGTTTTGACCTTTCCAGAACCTGAGGAAGATGCTTTGATGTTGTTTGAGAAAGGAAGCTCAAATGAAACAAACTGACAAATACATTACAAATGGTGCATCATACATAGTTTGTTTTTACAACACATGCCCTCTGAGGGGTCAAAACAAAAGAAAAGTACATGAAATGAAAGCAACAACAAGCAAAAAGTCAGACACCAAGACCAAACTCATCCTCCTTAACCTCCTTCAGAAGTGCTTCAGTTACAGGACCAGCCGGATGCTCTGTGATGTTTCTGATAAGAAGATTCCTGGTGGTGATAGCAGTGGTCAACTTCTTGTGCCTGTCTTGGTCCTTTGACCTCTTCACACCAGCCCTAAGCTTCAACTCTGAAATTCCTTCTGGGCTGCTAGCAGAGCCTCCTGTTGCTTCCTTTCATTGGCCTCCAACTGCTCAATCCTGTCCTGAGTTCTCTTATCTTCCTGAGTGCGAGCTTCAGTGATTCTGACCCACCTAGCTTGACTTTCTTTCAGATAGAGATCAGTCCTAGCCTTCTGAAACTGGGCCTCTTTACAGGCATTCTTCAAAATCTGCTCTCCAGCTCTTGATTTCTTGATGTAGTCCTCTGCTTTCTCAATCTTGGCTAGGTGCTCCACCTTAAGCTTTTCCAACCTTTCAATGTCTAGACGACCATCACTCCTCTCCCAGAGGGTCCTCTTCAGAGTCTGAGACAGATTCTCATTCCTCTCCTTCAGTTTCTCAAACTCTTCCAGGCTGACAGTGGCTGGAGGTGGTGCTGTGGATGGTCCAGGTGCATCCTCAATGGAGAAAGGCATCCCAGAGAGCTGGGCTCTGGCATGAGACCACTCATAGTATTGAGCTGAAGCCACATTGTTGCACCTCCCAAGAATGGCCATCCCTTTAGTCTGGATGTTGTCCCAAGCCCAGGATGCTTGTCTGACAACAGCTAGATTAGGCTTTATCTCACAATACAGGGTTTCATCCAAGTCTTGCACTCTAGGAGGGTGGACCAAAGCATAGCCCAACTGTCTCTTAAACAGCAAAGGATTGTAGTTGATGCAACCCTTCACTCCTATTAGAGGTACATTGGGGAACTGTCCACGGCTAGTAATTATGTCCCTGCCTTTAGTGCTCTGAGTGCACCACCTGATGTCATCTGAGGTCAAAGCAATAAGTCTCCTAGCCCAATTCTTCTGTTGGTGAGGATTCAGGAAGGCATCAGTCTTGGGCAAGTGTTTGAGAAGCCAGGTATGAAATAGAGGAGCACAGCATCTTACCAATCTTCCTCTTTGCTTCTCATTCCTTTGGTGGACAGAGTAATAGAAATCTCCCAGCAATGTGGGCACTGGGTTCCTCAGAAGGAAAAGATGAATGGCATTCTTGCTGATAAACTTGGGCTCATCTGCAAATAATATCACCCCATAAATGCTGAGGGCTAATAATGCACAAACTGCCCTCCATTCTCCCAGAGAGGCCTTCAGGATGGCCTGAGAAGTCAGAAAGTCTAAATGTAGGCCAGGGATTCCAGCCTTTGTTGTCATGTTCTGCTCAATCAGAATAGGTTCCAAATACAGTGCCTTTGCCACTTCTTCATTGCTGGGAAAAACCATCTCAGGGTTGAAGGGGACACCACCCCTGACAGGTACTCCAATCAAAGATGAAAGCTCCTCCAGCAGTGGTCCCAACTGAAAGTTTTGGAAAGTGAAGCATCTCAAAGGAGGATCATAGAACTATAGGCAGGTGTGGATCAAACTCCTCTGAGAAGGGTCCAAGTCCATAACCATATCAAGGATGCCTCCATAATGTTCTCTGAATAGTGGGATATGGTCTGGAGTGACAAGTTCCTGGACCTGTCTGATGCCAGTCAGCACAGGCTCAAAGAAGTGGTATGAGATGTTGCTCTTCTTGGGTGCCATGACTGTTGATGAAGAGCTAAAAACAAGTGCTGATGATGAAGACTGATACTGGAAATGAACCACTGATAGGATGAAGCAGGAGATGAAGGTAACTGAAGCAGGTAGCTGATGAGGATATCTGAAGCAGATAACTGATGAACAGTGGTCTATGCTGATGAAGGGGTCAAAACCAAGCCAAATATGATGGATACCCTGAAAAACAAATAAGCAAATGTTAAATGATGCAATGATGATGTATGCAAATGATATGCAAGGGTTTGTGATCAAGCTGGATCTGATTACTGCCTTGATATAAGTCCATGTATGTCTAAGAAGTCCAGATGGAGATTCAGAAGTCCAATAACCAAGGTGGGGGACTCAAATAAAGAGTTACATGTCCAGTGTTAAATCACAAGAACTGTCCCAAAGTGGAGTACTCTTATTCAAAACAAAGTATCAGGGTATGTTGTGGTCAAAGGTACCTGCAAACCTGTAAACAGCCCAACCCCCTCACAGGTGGTGTTCTAGAACAAGGATCCTCAGACTTGGATCAGTTATGAGAAGTGTAAACACTTCTAACCCGGAGGTACAGTGTTTACAATAACCACAAAAGATCCTCCTCTAATTCACCTCAGTTTCTAAAGGTCATAGTAAAGGTCATCCAGACTTAGCAGGCTTCCTAGATAGCCCTAGCACTACAGGAGATGTGTAGCACAGAGTTCTCAAGAAGAAACCCATATCTGAACCGTGTTTCATATTCCCGCACCAGACCGAAATGGAATGGGAAAGAACATGAACCACTCTAGCCTAGGTGTCACTCAGGTCCCAGGTATAGGACCTTAAACTCTCGGTAGAACCCCACCCACCAAAGCAAAAACCAGATCCAGCCAGATAACAGTATGACAGTATGATGTATATAAAGCTGTAAAGAAAGCAATAAATATCTGTACATAAAGCAAAAGTAAATGCAAATATACAAACATAAATAGCACATAACACCCCAGTAAGCACAAATCAAACAAGCGCTAGGAGGAACCCACAAAAAGAACCCGAAGCCCTGGTTACAGTATAAGGTCCCCAGCAGAGTCGCCAAGCTGTCGCTCCCACCAAAATGACACACATAGGTCAGAAGGGGTACAGACGTGAACGGTCGGCGAAAGGAGAGAATGAGAACACACAGGGGTGAACTCAAGAGAAAGAAAGAGTCGCCAGCTAGGCATTTTTATCCCGGAGGAAAGGTAATGCTGCATAAACCTAAGAAAAGATGGACAAGACGGTTGCGAACCAGAGAGACTAAGAAAGGGGGTTGGTTACAACCTGGGAAGGTATTAGCACCCAGATTGTCCGCCGTACTCGACGGGATCCACGCTTAAAAGATTTGTGTTTTAAAGGGGTAGTGTCAGTGCAATTTGTGTATCAAAGCTGGGAAAGAATGCAAGTGTCAGTGTAAAAGAGGTGTAAAGTGTACAAATGTACAGTGTCAGTGTAAGAACAGGAATGAAATGCTCAAGATCATGAGGCTAGAGAATGATGCTGGAAGGAGGGGGAATATACAGAGACTTTTGTTCGATAACTGTTAACTTATGCCTACGTATCCTCTCGTGCAATGAGGAAGTCAGAACACCGTAGTTCGACCCAAAGAGACTGAAAGATAAATTGACTTGTGAACTGCTTATTTGTCTATGCTCAAGTGTGTGACCTGTCTGGCACAGGTGCTAACTGTCTTGCATTAGACGGAAGAAGCAAGTTCTCGTTTGTAGAATGAGTGTGATGAGAAAAGAATCCCGAAGGAGACGATTATTGTTTGTTTTTGAGTTTTCAGTCTTTTTATTGCTTTTGGAAATTTGTCATAAGTTAATGAGCTTAAGTATAAATCAATGGATTAGTAAAGTCATCACATCTTCCCTCTGATTAGGGGTAATGAGAATACCTTAAGTGTGAAGTCAGCTTCTCACACTTAATCACCCTGATGTAGGATTAAGATCATTAACCTACTTGTGATTATTTAGATGTTTTTGTTGTTTTTGTTTAGTGTTAAGTAATGAGCTTAAGCCATAATCAGGGATTAAACAGACTCATTACACCATCCTAATAGAAGGATAATAGATGAGAATGTTTAAGTTGAGGAAAACTCCTCAACTTAATCCATGATTAGGGATTAACCTCATGACAAAACAAACCTTTATTAAGTGGATTTTAGTTAATGGTATGATGGAGAAGTGAGTTTTATGATTTGTAAGACAACTTGAGGAGGACTTGTCCATTAACACTAGGGTTAGTCCTTCTTAACCAATTAAGGAAGAATTAGAACCCTAATGCAAGGCCCAAGTTACAAGCTTGATGTCTTGATGATTATTAAGTTAATTGATTAAAGGAGTTAAACACATTAATGGTTTAACACTTAGGATTAAAGTTATACACTCCATCCTAATAGAAGGATGCAGGCATAAGCTTAATCACAAAGCCTTAAAGCCTTTAGGGTTTAGTCCTGGATTATGAGATGAGAAGAGAAGACACAGAGATGACACAAAGGTAAAAGCTAAGTGGGGGACTAATAAAACCCTAATTATTGTTATGCTTGGTTGTTCCTAGGGTTTATGAGGTTTGCAAGAAAGATCTTCAAAGAACCACCAAGGAGAGAAGCAGATGAAAGGAGCAAAGAGAAGCAAAACAACTTGCTTCACTTAAGAAGTCCAGTTGCTTGAAGAAAGAAAGTAAGAGATGAACAAGGATGAGCAAGCTCAATCCCAAACACATACAAAATGTAGCAAGGGAAACATTAAGGAGATGAAAAGAATTTGTGAGAAGTGAAGGCAAATTCACTTCTCAAAGTAACTTACCACCTGAAAAGTTAGTAAAGAAATGAAATGCAATGCAAATGAGATGAAATGTGATGATGCAAACCAAAACCAGAAGCATAAGTATGATGTTAATGATGCTATGAGATGATGCAAACATGAGGCAAGGCAATAAAATGATCATACAACATTTGGATGCAAGAGAAGCATGCTTAGAACCATGAATGTTCATGAAAAGTTGTGGAATGCAAATGACATACAACATGGAAAATGAAATATGCAATGATCAAACATGATTCTAATATGTCCTAAGATGTATTATGAATCAAATGGATGCACAAAATGTCATGGCAAGTCATGGTATGCAAGCAAATGAGAAATGGATGCAAAGGAAGGCCCAAATTAGGGTTTATGATCAATGCACAAAACAAAATTCAAAACCAGAAGCAAACATCATGATAAAAATTTGAAAATGCATCCAAAGGAACCCTAAACCTATACAAACTCACTTCCCAAAGGAGGGGATCCAACTCTTAACCTAGTGAGAGTTATGAATTTCCTAAGATTGCTAGGGTTTTAAGGTACCTTGTCAAGAAAAATGCAAAACAAATTGGAAATGCAAGATCAATTCATGCCAATTTTATCCTATAAACTACATGTTATGCAAGATGCAATGCAAAAAGAATCATTGTCCAACTCTCAATGGTTAGGCAAAAATGAATTTTTGAAGTTTGAATCAAAATAATGCCTTGAAATGAAATTAATTCCATTGAAAATGATCAAAAGGCATTAAGATCAAAAAAGAAATTTGGTTTGAGAATGGGACAATGTTTCTAAATGTTTTTAAAGGTTACATGAATTTTTTTGTGATTTTTAAATACCTAAAAGTATTTTTAATTAATTAATTCTCATTAATTAATTGAAAATAAACTTTTAAATGATTTAAAAATAAATTTTAATGCAAAAAATAAAAATAAAAATATTTTTGTGTTCTGAAAATTAATAAAAGGTATGATAAAAATTTTCAGAATTTTTAAACATTTTTTGCTATTTTAATTAATTCGTGCAAAATAAATATGAAACAAATAAAAATAAAATGAATTTAATGAGAAAAAAGGAAAGTCAGTAGATCTAGGGGCCAGGATTCAAACTGGGACACGCGGGATTTGACTATGCGCGCATCTGGACGGCCAAAATTCAAATTTCCTTAATTATGATTAAAGCCCTAATCTGAACCCTAATGACTTTCAGATGACCGGAACAGTGTTTCGGTCATCTTCTCCGGCGGGCTCCTCATTCAATCTCTCTTAATACGCCATGAAACTTCACAAATCTCTCCAGAATCACTCATTAAACATCACTAAACCTAAACCCCACCCCAAATTCCATTTATTTTCACTGAATCATGAGAATCGAATCAAAACGGAAAACACACAAAAATTTCAGAGATCAAATACATCCTACACACTCAACCATTTTCAATGGTTCAAAGCTCAAAATGATCAGCACACCACATAGAATCAGTTTATAACTTAAAATGCTAGTTCTGGAAAAATGTTCTTGGATGATACCTGAGATGAAGCTTTGCCAATGGAGCTGCCTGGGCCTTCTTCTTAAGGCAAACCACCTTCTTTTGACTCCCTCTTTCCTCTGGGATGCTTGGATGAAGCTTTTGTGGACTCTTTTGGAAGTTTATTGAAGCTCAGTTCATGGAGGGGCCAGAATCGTATTTTTCATATGGGGGGTTTCAGGGCAAGTTGATGATTGGGAAATGATCCTGGGATGATGCTGAGTTGCTTTGTGAAAGAAGTTTGAAGTTTTGTTAAGTGTGCTGAGAGTTTCGAAAGAAAATGCAAGAGGGATGATTTTTTGTGAACTTGTGAATGCTGAGGTCTTAGGCTGTGTTCTTGTGTGTTATGGCTTGCATAAAGTCCACATATCAAGTTGTGATAGGTCTGTAGAGTTGGTGTGGGCTATGCTGATTGGTATGGGGTGATTTGCAAAAAGTCAAGGTTGGTTGTACTTTGAGGTATGGGCAAGTGGCAGGCTGAGATAGGGGTATGACTTGGCTCAGCTGAGTTTATGGAGAACCATAGAATCTGATTAGAAGCAATGCAGCAAGTGGATTAGGGTTTATCATTGGTTTTGCAACTTTGTGATCTTTGGCCCCTTTTGAAGTTTCTTGATCCACAAGTCATGAAAATGAGTGATCCTTTGATGCAATCTGACTTTTAGGCCTTGGTTCATGTTTGTATGAAGATTAGAAATCACTTTGAAGTCTCAATTTTCCTTGGCAAGGGATTTTGCAACTTTGCCTCTTTGGTGGAAAACTTGAAATTATGTGATTTTTCCCAACTTTGACAAGCCATAACTTTTGATCCAAAATGAATTAGGTCAAGTTCTTGTACTTTTTTGAAAAGGGAATGATCCATTCTACAACTTTCATGACCAAAGTTTTCCCATTTGAAGCATTTTTGAATCAAAAAGTAAGGGTTGAAAAAGTTTCCCAAAATGGCAAGTTTCCATTACAAGTCATTTTCCCAAAAAGTCAACTTTGCAAATGGCTTGAAATTCTTCAATTTTGTGAACTTCTAACATCTTCTATGATCAAATAAAGATCATACACAATCAAAATGATGGAGAACACCCTTTGGTTGGGTCATTGGGGGCCTCAGATGCCCTGATTTTGCACTGACTTGCTCAAAAAGTCAACTCTTGATCAGATGACTTCCCCATTGAATTTCTTAATGAAAATTGATATGCATGATCCCTATACCATATAGAGACCAATAGAAACAATAATGACCAAAAAAAATTGGAGTTATGTCCTCTGAAACCAAAACCCTAATTCTAGGTCATCTGTGTAGTCAAACCTGGCTCTGCTTCCATGCCTATCCCAGTTCTTGTGATTTTTTGACATTCTTGACTTTGAGGGATATAATATGATGCTTTGACATACATGGACCCCTTTGAAGTGATTGATGACCCTTGGAGTGGCTTAAGAAGCTCTTGGATTACTCAGATCACAAACCCTAGATGCAGATGACTTAGAAGCTATGCAGTGAATCAAAAATGCAATATGAGATGCTATGATTGAGTTTATGCATATGAAAGATCATAAGCCATGGTGTGAATGGGTGAGGGCAAATTTGGGGTGTTTACAATAGGGTTGCTGCATTGGATCAAGATAGTCACTCTACATCACACTCATCCTCATTGCAAGCAACATGAGCCTCACCACATCCAATCAATTTCCAGCCAAACAATATTGATCAATGATCATTGTGCTTGCCTCACTCTACATCAAAATGCCTCATACCATGATTACCATGTCCAGGAGTGTAATGGATCATTTCATTTCAGTTTCAAACACCTAAGGAAAGCTTAATTCGAGGCACACCATAAGAGCTTGAGTTATGCAGCATAAGATAGAATCCAATGGGAGAAGTTTCTAGAACACACAACTGGCATAACTGGCATAACTGCCTCACTCACTTCACCTGGCTCACTCATTTAACTCAAGGAGAAAGTAACCATGGTTAAGGGTCCTATAAATGGATA
This sequence comes from Lathyrus aphaca, assembly GCA_963966055.1. NCBI lineage: Eukaryota > Viridiplantae > Streptophyta > Magnoliopsida > Fabales > Fabaceae > Lathyrus > Lathyrus aphaca. The sequence continues at coordinate 430,764,403 of OZ014524.1, read as the reverse complement.
GCATCACTGCATTTTATAGGTGGCTTGATCTTTTCACTACATTCACTCCATAAAATTTCTCTGCATTTTGCTTCGAGCTACCTTCATCTTCACATCTCAAACCTCAATCTTCCACAATTCATCTTCATCATCATCATCAACATGACCTCCATGATCAACATAGCTTGAAGCTCCATGGAATCATCAACTACATCATTGAGTTCACACTGCAAATTGAAGTGAAACTTCTCAATCCTCATCTCTCCAGCTTCAAGCCTATTCAATTCATTATCAGCATTAGGTGTAGCTCCATTTTCATGGCTTGATCACCTTCAATCATCAAGGAGTTAGTTCTGCAAAATCTTGAACATCACTGCATTTGCTTCGGTTTCTCAAGAATCATCAAGTGTAAAGTGTTTATTTCACTTCTATTGAATCCAGGCAAGAGCAAGCAATCACTGGAACCTCATCTCTGGCCTTCTATCAACAATTAGAATACACTGCATTTCAGGTATGCTCTGCAAACTTACTTGATCAAATTGATTGTTTTTCATTGGTTTCATGTCATTTGAAGCTTGATAGAAGCAATGGCATCTCTGGCTAGTTGATAGACATATTAGATGTTTAGATCCAGTTTTAGGTTGGTTAATGTTTGCCTTCGATTTGAGTGATTCATGAACCCCTAAGCCAAAGGTGAGAGTGGATTAGTGATCAGTGAAGAGAGACGAGCAAGATGATGCCTTTAGATTCCATTTTTGTGTTGAATTAAGAAAGCCCTAGCAGAGTTATAACCGGAGAAGACGACCGGAGACTAGCTCCGGCCGTCGGAACAGTGCCCTAATGTTTTATCTCAGAACATAACGTAGCCATTGATCCCATCTGATCCAACGCTCATGATTCTGCCAGCAATTAAATGATGCATGTGCCTGGCATGTGCGTAAAAGTCAATATAAAAAGTCTTCAGTTCCTATTGGCACCCCCTAGCTTGTGCGCTTCAGCCCAGTTCAGTTTTTGTTTATGCTTCTTGCACCCCCAAGGCCCAATGTCCTTTATTTCTATTCATTTCTTTTTAATTCTTTTTATCATTTTATTCATTTTTAGTTTCTCATTTTTAAAAATAGTACAAAGCCTCTAAAAATTCCCAATTAATTCATGGACATTCCTCACATTTTTATTTAATTTTCTATAATTTTAGATTTTATTTTTGTTCATTTTTGAGATCAGAATTAATTTCTCATTTGAATTAATTCCATTTTTCTCATATTTTGACCAATCACCTTGTACAATTTCTTCCTCTCAAAACATAAAACATAAATGGTCCATTCTTTTTTCCTTCTTTTAAGAGCTCATCAGACTTCCCCAAAATATTTTTCTCTGAATTTTTAGGTCTTTGTTTAGGTCTTTTGAGTCCATGGTTTCCACATTGATCATATAAACCCTAATTGTGTTCCAATGAGCCTTATACCACTCAAAAATAGGAATTTTTTGTGAGATTTTTTGTATGCATGCTACTCTCTGGATTTTGTATTGATTTGTCAAGTTTCATAAATTTTCAAGGTCATTTAGTTTTTTTTCAAGTTGTTTGGTTCACAAGTCATGTTTTTGATCCTTTTGTTGCTTTCCTTTGGTCCTTTTTGAATAAAGCACTCATTCCATTAGTCTAAGGTTTTGTTTTTGGTTCTTGTGAGTCATATCATAGGTTCTCTAACATTAAAAGCCATCCTTGAGTCTTTACCTTTGTTTTAGGGTTTACTTGGGCCTTAAGTCACCATAGTCCCCATTTTGACTTAATTCTCCTTCATCCTTCATCTTAACCACTCAAAACTTCATGAATGCATCAAATACGTTTGTCCAAGTCTTGTTTTGTATCTTATAAACATGTTTAGGTCATTCCTCTATGTTCACTTCTCATGTATAAAGTTTTGCACATTTGTTATGTCGCATTTGCCTTTAAGAATGTTCAAAAACCCTAGTTTGAGATACCTAGCCCTAGCATACTTCATGCCACTTCATTTACCATTGTTTGTGAGATTAATTTCCATCTTGAATTCATGTTAAGCCCCTGGTTTTTTTATTGGGAAGCCAATTCCCTTTGGTTATTTTTGAGTATTTTTCTAAGTCATTTTGTTTCATCTTCATAACCATGCTTCTATGTGTTTCTTCTCACCTTTCAATCTCATATTTGATTATCCTTAATTCATTTCCTTCTTTCCCATTTGATACATTCATTTCCTTCACTTCCCTATAGTGTTAAGTTCTGAATTTTTCATTTACCTTTGAGTTTAAGGGACTTTAGCAATAGTAATCACTTAGGTTATTCTTTCTAACCTCATCCTTAGGGTTTATTGGTGCTTTAGGACATAGTTTGACTTTAAATCATTTAATTCCTTTAGAAACCTTTGAATTGGTTTAGCTACTGACGTTTTAGGTATGTTACCTTATAATATGCTTTAGGCTTAGGTATTGACCATAGGAATTCATTAACGTCTTTCCTCGGTTAGTGTGAGTTCTTGTGTGAAGTTTGCCATTTGTTTATGCTTTCAATATGAATTGTCATGCTAACTCTTGTTTTGAAGGGGGAGATGAGGTAATCACTTCATTATTTATCTCTGATGCATTTATTTTCCTTGCCTTGGCACTTTTTGCCTTGTTCATAGGTTCCCTTTTTCTCTCTTTAGATTCAACTTAACTTCCTTAGGAAGTAAGTTGAATTCTAACTTGTTCTTTCTTCTCATTAGGTTAGAAAACCTCATTAACCATAGGATCACACTTGTACATAATAAGATGACTTAGGGTTGTGTCTTAGTCCCCCATTAGCTTTGACCTTTTCCTTTTGAGTCTTCTCTCCTCCTCTTCAAACAAATCCAAAAAAAAAGACTTAACAAATGCATGAAAGGATCCCTTGTGTATAGCCTTATTCCATGAGGCACTTGCACTCATTCCATCTTGGAGTGGTGTAAGCTTGTATAGCATGATGCACAAGTCTTATCAGGGGGTTGTTTCATAAAGAAAAATCTAAAAGACATTTCTTCACAAAAGCCACAAAAACATGTAATTAAGTTCAACAAGCTAGTGAACTTAGACCCTAATTCATGGAAACAAGTCTTGGATAAATTCTCCTTGCTTGGTGTGCTTGTTCTATTATTCCATCTTGGAATGTAGTAGAAAGTACACATTCCATGTAAAAGAGTTTGAATTCACCTCTTTGTGCCAAATTCATGCAAAAGTCTTAAAAATAAAACAACAAACAATAAGCGACTTTTATGCGGGAACTTCTTTTCTCATCTCATTCACTCTCAACGCGAACTTGCGACGACTTGTCTCGCATGCAAGACGGTAAACACACTCATACCAGAAGAGCCTGTAACACCTGAGCATAGACATACGCAGTTCCAGCTATAAAAAACACAAACAAATAGTTCCCGCCTTAGTTAGGCGAACTACGTCGACTCTGATCCTCATTTTCCCGATGAGGTACGTAGGCAGCGGGGTAGGGGCCGTTCGAGCACATTCTTTATTTTCCCTACATTTTCGCCATTCTTTCTTTTTGCTCTTTTTTTAACTCCTTTCTCATTTCTATTCTCATACCAGTTAGCAGTTCATTTGTTCAACAACTTTATTCTTTCTCACTCTTTTGAAACAAAACAAGCAAGCGTGGATCCCGTTAGGTATGGCAGACAATATGGGGTGCTAATACCTTCCCAGGTCGTAACCGACTCCCGAACCCAGATCTTTGGTTCGCAAGGCCTTATCCTTTCCTTCTTCCTTATGTTTGTGCAACATTACCTTTCCCATTCATTCGGGATAAAAATTTATGGCTGGCGACTCTACCTTTTCCGCGCCACTTTCGCGTTTGTACTAGGATGAAAATCCCGGGAGCGACAATCATGTATTGTGCTTTCACTTCCAGTTTATGTTTTCCAACTTTTGCAAAATTATTCAGAGTGATCACCGTCAAATTATGATAGGTGGATTAGTTACTAAGATTGTTGAAGCAATGGGAAGATTACCCCACTTGGATAGTTTAGGCCTATGAATATCACCTTCTTTTTTGAGAGAGCAATGTTGTATGACCACGGACATGACCATTTCACGCTCCTAATCAATGGCGAAGTTGTTCCATATTTAGTATTACCTGACCATGAGCACACAAGTGTGCATAAGAAGGAAAACTGGCTATTTGATTTGGATGAACCAATTTATGAACCAGGTGATGCTTGTCCAAAGCTGATATAGATCCTAAGACTCCTTCAAATTATTATGATTAGGAAGATATGATTGAAGAAGAAGAGAAACCTAAATTGGAAGAAGAACTTAAACCTGCTAAGACACCTACACCAATTCCAATAAAACCTGAACTTACTTTAGAAAGTCTACAAACTGAGATTCAAACCATGCAATACGACGTCCGCGACTTGCGCATTGATATCATCACTTTAAAAGATATGGCTATGGATCAGTTTGAGTATTTGAGGGATGCAGTAGATTCAATCCGCAAAAATCGTGGCTGAATTTCAACAACACTTTAATCAAAAAATTCTACAATTTTTATTAAATTTCAGCATTTTAAGTTTAGTCAATTTTGATTTTTAGTCAATTTTTAATTCTCAACTTATTTTGAGTTAAGGCTCTTGCGATTTTAGGTTGATTCTAAGTTTTAATAAAATACTTTGGTTTTATTCTTGATATGTGAATGCTTTAAATTTTGATTGCTATTGAAGTTGAGAAATGCTTTAAACTTAGTATTAAAAAGCTCATGTGTTATGTGTGTTAAAATTATATCAGTTTAATGAGTTTATGTTGCACTGCTAGTTTGATACAATGATGATCCATATTATTTACCTACTGCTAGAAGAAAATTTATTTTCAATACTGATATAAAAAGCATGTATGTTATTTGTTTTATTCTGTTACCTGTTACATATACTAGTTGCATGAAATAAGTTGCAAATGCATTTCGTATGATTTAGTATGAAACAAAATGAGTAGGAGTGCATTTATTAGGAGTAGTTAGAAGTTGCAAAGCCAGACGACCGTCTCAGGCTTGTGACGATCGTCATAGAGGCCAGACGAGCGTCTCAAAGCCAAAACCCTACAATGTTCTGATTGCAACGGTCATCAGGACCATTGCAACCCCACTCCCAACGGCTATGATCCTTTCCTATATATATGGTCCATTCCTATTTCATTTTCACATAAACCACATCCTGCAACACTTCTTCTCAGCTATCCCACTTTGTTTCTATATTATTGTTAGCAGCAACATTTTCTTTCTGCACCAGTCCAACCCTTTCAGAAAATTCTATCAAACTTTGCTTACGTTTTCATCTTTTATTCTTCACTACCTTTCTAAAATGGCCGAGCCAAGACCAACAACCCTCATTTCAAGAGAAAGAGATGCCGAAATTCTCCAAAGGGCACGCTTTCAATAGTTCCGTGAGAGACAAGTCAACATCACTTTTTACGCCGATGAGGAGTGTCTAACTCATTTGGATCTCCTCGACAGCGTTAACTACGCCACACTTGTGTTGGAGTTCTTAAGCTCTTTTGAGTACCACATGCCTAGAGGTGAAACAAAGTTCCTGGTGGGGAATATTAACTTCTGTATGTTCGCAAGGGAATTCTCCGTCACTCAAGAGCAGTTTAGCAAGTGGTTTGGATTCCCGCAAGGTGAAGGCGTTCACCTAACCATTCTAAAAGGAGGAGATTGGCATATCAGTGCTTTTGATTTGTGGGAAGAATTGTCAGGAAAGAGAGACAGAAGAGAGAGAGGATGGGAGGAGTTGTATGCAACTCATATTCAAAACCCCACCATCTGTTACTTTCAGAGGGTTGTATCTAGTGTCATCTTTGGGAGGTCCAACAACCATAAAGTAAATCAAAGGGAGTTGTTCTTGATTTACTGTGCCTTCTTCGATATGCGAGTGAGCCCCGCCGCCTTCATCTTCGACAACATCAAGTACATTTGTAATAGAGGGAAATCAACCTTCTGTATTATCGCACTTAAGTTGGGTTTAAAGGAAAACTTGAACTAGCTGTATGGAGCACCCGCCCTATACCTTGACATAGAATTCTGCAAGTCCAGTCACCGGATCAAGGCAAGGAAAGATGGAAGATACAACCTAGTTTCCAATGGGAAAATCATCCGAAGCATCATCCTTCCCTGTCATACCAGACAAATGTGAGATTCCGAGCCAATTGGCATTTCGATCTCTGTGCTCCTTAACCAGGTGCGGCTGCACAGGAAAGAGCTGAACAGAGAGCCGCTAATTTCTCTAGCACCAGTGCCTCTACCAGACGCCAGAGAAGGAATCAACAACCCGCATCTATGGATGAAATTATGACGGCCATCATACAGAACCAGGAGATGCAACAGAAGCAATACCAAGAGATATCATAGAGGATGGAGAGGATGGAGCTGACTCAGACAGAGCATGGAAAGCTAATAGCTGTCAACACCGAAGCTTTGGGAGGTCTAACAAGTCAAGTTCAAGCGCTGCATGACTATATCCACCTTGAAGGTATATCGGATTATGTAGCGATCTGCAGACATAGAGCTATCTGAGGCAGAGCGGGGGGAAGAGGCCAAAGACCACCACCACCGCAGAAGTAGTTTCTTTTTAGTTATTAGTTTTATTAGTCTTTATTTTTTGTTATGTTTTTATTGTTATTTTTAGAAGTGTACCTATATCTCACAACATTGAGGACAATGTCCGAGATAGTGTGGGAGAAGGTATTAGATTTCCTATTTCATTGTATGAAACCTAATTAAATTAATCGAAGTATTTAGTTTCAAATTCTCTCCAGTATTTTTAGTATACCAAAAAAAATTTATTCCTTTACAATGTTTTCATTTAATATACCCTTCAAGTATATAGGTTAATGGGCACTGTTAGAAAAAATGAGAAAAGACTTAACAAAATTTATACATTCTTGACACCTTGAACCCTTAGAATAATATCGATTTGGATACCTGTTATACCAAAATCTGAACTTTAAGTCTAAATTAGCCCCGAAGTAGTTTATATTAGCCATCAGCACCGTCTGAAGTACAAACTACGTGGAGAGCCGATGCAAATAAGTGATTGATCGTAAAATTGCCAAAGAAGGAAGAAAGAAAATATATTAAGATTATGCAAGCCATTGGTAAAATAATTAAGCTGCACACCAGGAAAAAGAAAAGACTTATGTCAGTTGGTTCAGAGGAATCTGGTTCTGAACTCGATAGGGGGAATTAATATTCGATCCCCCAGAACTTACACTCAGTGTGATAAAGGTTTACAACGCTTGTGTACCAGACCCCGTTTGAAAAGAAGGATCAAATTCAAAAACAGGTTATTTCATTATGCGTGTGCAAAGGTAAAGGGCTTAATGTGATTGCGTCATAATGAAACCAGGTGAAATAGATATAAGAGCATCAGGTTGAGTTATAACATCATGATTCAGATTGGTTTGTATGGGGGGTTTAAGAACGTTATTTGTTTTTAGTGTCATTAGTGTATTCTTAGTGCTCGAGTTAATATTATTTTAACATAAAGCCACACGACCACATACGGATAGGTGCTATGTTTCGTGTCTGCATGTAGAGGTATTATATTTAAAACCATATTTGATTGTTTGCTTGAGGACAAGCAAAGATTCAAGTCTGGGGGAATTTAATAACTCGAATTCATATCGATTATTTAATGAGATTTCCGATTATTTAATATGTTTATTTATCTATTTTGGACGATATTACGAGTGAATTGTATCTGTTTTGCAGATATTTGATCAGACATGTCATTTGGAGGCAAAAGTGCAAAAGGAAGCTTTTTGAACAAGAAACCATGGCAAAACTGGAGGAAAACAACTGAAAAATGCAATTATGCATTTTACCTGTCAAACGATCGTCTCACCAATCAGATGACCATCTCAAAGCTAGACGACCAACTCAACTCCAAGTTGAGCATCTTCTAGCCAAGTTGCTTGTCTCAATTAACAAACGTTCGTCTCAACTTAATTATGAAGAAACGAAAAATTCATAACAGACGAAAAAGAAGTCAAAATTAAATGAGATTTTCTCGTTCATGCAGAGAAGTTTCCTCACCCTAGTCTACTCAGTCATTGTAGCTCAGTCTCAAGCCCAATCAGAGTCCAAGCCTATTATTTCTCAACAAACCCTACCACACTGCTTATAAATAGAGTTCTCTACCATTTGCAACGGAGAGCTTCGTTTTGACGTCCAATTTCTGCCATTTTTATTCCGTCGAAGTTCACTTTTATTTTCAGTATTGCATTCGTTTTATTTTCCTTTACCAAAACATAGTGATAGTTTCCACCATTAGGAAACTATCACCATTTTTATTGTTTCTAGCCACTACATTATTGTTTTTGTTTCAACTTTCCAAGTTTGGTTGATCAAGGATATTGCAACCAGATTTATGATTTTAATGCTTATTTATTCATTTATTATCGCGTTTATTTATATTATGTATTTCTTCTCCTTCTACCTTTATTTATTCAATATGTCTACTTAAACTATTAATCAGTATGTAATTGTGTAAACCGGAACGAATTCGATAGAATTAGGATAAAACCTTAAATTAAGTTACAATATGGTTTCGATTTCTTGTTTTAATTAACTTTCGTTAAGAGAGTAAGAGAGTACAAAAGATTAGGATTAAGACCATGGGAGTGTGAGATTCTAATCAGATAGCTGAAATCGAGCATTAGTTTTAAACACAGCGGAAGCGCTTTAAAACCAATTAGAACCTTTAGGTTTCCAAAAAGTTTTTCTAACTTGAATTGCCACAGCGAGAGCACTCAATTGAACTTAGGAGTATAGTATTAGGCAAGACCACGAGAGTGTGAGTCGAAGACTTTTAGACCGAGAGTTTCTACGGAGAGATAACGTAATAAACCTTAACAAGCCGACCCTCAATTGAATTCTCGAAGGCAAAATCAATTACGTACCGATAATTTATATCATTAATTTAATTTAATTAATTCTTAATCTTTTAAAACCCAAAACATCGCTCGCCTTAGCTAAACATAGCAACACCCGACAATACTAGGTTGATTATCGAGTCTTTGTGGGATAGATATCTTTTATTACTGCGTGATAGAATGTGCACTTGCAGTTTGTAACCGTTAGCCTCAGAAGTCTGCCACCATACAACATGTCAAGCAGAATTACTCCATCAAGAAGGCCACAAATGAATTTTCTTTGAGCATCAAAGTTGTTCATTGGCATGTCCTCTACAACTTTGATGTTTAGAGAATTTGTATTTGATCAATGGTTTGGATGTTATGTTGGCTTAAAGTGTGGTTCCAAGACTGATCAATCCATGTGCATGTTACCCAAGGCACACCCATTTATTTAGGCATATGTATGTAGTCTTTATGCATTGAATTCAATGACATTTTTGAGGTATCCTAAAGCATTATCTCATCTATGTATGAACATCAAACATGTTATATGAAACCTCCAATTCAATTTGATCACAAGAATTAATCCAATTGATGACTTGAGCTTGAAGTTTCATCTCTTGGAAGATGACCATTTGCATTCTGATTTCTTGTAAGCTAAGGAATTATATCAAGGGTTGAGTCTAGGTCAGTTTAGTTTGTAAACATCAGTCACCATGTTATGATCACAAAGTATCACATTAAGGGTTCAAATCATCCCATATATGCACATACATCTTAACTTCCATGCACTATAATAATAGTTCAAATGAATGAGAGGCTTTTTTCATAGATCAGCTGCATTGATCTCAGCTTCATCACACATCACTTAAGCATCACCATAATGGCCATGTTCTTCATTACACTTGATCAAACTTGAATCAAACTCACTCTGCATTTGCCATTGCTGCAAACACCATGCCATTTCTTCATTCACCTCTAACTTAACTCAACCACAATTATAATTGTTAACTGAGATAGTTAGAGGTTAACCCCGCATATATAAGGCTTCTCATAACTGAATTTCACTACACAACTCTCATTTGCATGAAATCACACTGAAAATTGCTCAAAATTTTCTCTCTGCATATTGAAGAATTCATTCTACATTTTGCTTCTAAGCTCCATTGTTCTTCATCAATCCATAAAAATCTTCATAAATCCATCAAAAGGTCCATTGTCGGATGGAAAAGGTCGACGATGGGGACGACCATCGGATAAAATGATGAGGGACGGTCATCAAAAGGTGAAGGATGATCACCTGGCAGGGGACGGCTGCCAAAAATATCACGACATATGACGAATGTCGGATAGAAAGGTTGTTTTGCTGGTGACTTACTTGGGAATGGTAAACACGGACGAATGCTTACGCTTTTTGAAATAAACGGTATAAGTGTTAGACAGTGTGTATAGACTAAAGATGCGGACGAGCATCCTTAGGACCATGATACGGACGAGTATCGATAGAAGCAAACGCTAACACGTGTTTAAGGATGATGATACAGACGAGTATCAATCGGTTAAGCAAGGAACACAGACGAGTGTTTAATCTGCCAGGGAGGTAATATATACAAGATACAGACGAGTATCAAAGGATTGTATATAAGTATGTACAAGTGTTTGACCTGCTGGAGAAATATGTGCAAGACACGGATGAGTGTCAAAAAGATTGAGCAAGGGACACGGACGAGTGTTTGACTTGCTGGGGAAGTATGACATGAGCGAGTGTCAAAAAGAATATGTACAAGTATGAACAAGTATTTGTATTAATAATGCAAAAAGTATTTTGGCTTTGTCTACGGGGGATAAGTTTTGTATATTGCTGGTGAGGTGATGATGGTATTTGTAGGTGATTGGCTTGAACCTGGCTTTTGATCATGCAAATGTTTGATTTTTGCCGTAATTCTCCGTATTAGACAGAATGCTACGCTTAGTTTGGGGAAAAATGATGCGAATGCTATGATTATGCAAATGAGATAACCGATTCGAGATCCGGATCCTGCAGGGAGAAAGATCTTTGGGTGATCTATCTGGAGGGAGAACTCCGTTGGGGAAAGAGATCATTGGTCGATCTGTGGGGAGAGAGGATCACTGAACAATCTTCTTAGGGAACTCTGTGGCGCTCTGGGGGAAGAAATCTGTGGGGATCCCGGTTGGGGAAGCTTCTATTGAAGAGACTCATGCTGGAGATGAGGAGGCTTCGGTAACTCCGCTGGGGAAGAGCTTTCCAGGCATTGCTCAGGAGATCCTGCTTGGGGAGAAGAGAACTTCTAGGAAGTAATTTGTTGTAACTCCTTCGTCTAAGCGACACGCTGGGGATTTAATGATCTTCTCAAAGGATCCTCTGAGGGGATAACAACTTCGTGGGGGAACACTCCTGTCAAGCGACCCTGCTGATGAGGTGATTGCTGACTTGGCTGGGGATATAATGCTTGATATTCCCCAGGTTGTGAGATTGTCTGTCTCGAGTACATGCAACCTATTAAGCAAAGGAAAAGTACAAGTGTCCCGAGGTATCCTTAACTAGATTTTGTCATAGGAGTTAGATTTATCTGAGAGCAACATATTTCCTGCAAGCATTTATTAAAAATGGCTTATATGTTTTCATGCAAGTGATGTATTATGAACTTTAGACATTTTGCAAAGGAAACAAAAAAAAAGTACAAAACAAATTGTGACTGAATATTCTGATTTTATTGATTTGTGTGCCCTGAATAGGCAAGTACAGTGAAGAAGCAAATCCCTGAAAGGAGGAGATTGCTGTAAATTGAGAAAATAAAGGTGTTGGCAATGTTAAAGTTGACGCTCCAGTGAGCTTCCTTTGCTTTGACATGTATGACCATGACGTTCTTCTTATCTTGCTTTCTGAAGAAGGTTGATTCTGACCGACGCTTTATCCTTTTGAAGCTTGCCATGTTGTGAGTGATATAGACGAATTCAGAATGCAGTTGTTCGCTTATTCCCTGATTTTGTGTGGATCGCCCTTTCGGGTTTTCAATCCACTGGGATACCCATTTTTTCCTGAGCTGTCCGATGTGGCTTTTCAACTCAGCGGGTGTACATTTTTTCAATTTTTCCCTTATTTTTTCCCGAGTCTTTTATTCTGTTTTTTACTCGCTGGGATGCCCTATTTTTTCCTGGACTTACATTCTGTTTTTATGTCCAGCGGCTCTTTTATGCGAAGTATTTTTAACTGCATCTGAATTCACGGGAGATAGGAAGTCTTCGCCATCCATAGTAGTGAGCATCAGTGCTCCACCAGAGAAAACTTTCTTTACTATGAATGGGCCTTCGTAGTTTGGCGTCCATTTTCCCCTATGGTCTGAATGATGAGGAAGAAGTCTTTTCAGAACAAGCTCTCCCACTTGGTATTCCTGAGGTCTGACTTTCTGATCGAATGTTTTCTTCATTCGCTTCTGATATAACTGGCCATGACAAATGGCTTCTAATCTATTTTCTTCAATCATGCTCAGCTGGTTATAATGAGATCGGACCCATTCTGCTTCGTCCAGTTTTACATCCATCATTACCCGCAAGGAGGGTAATTCAACTTCAACAGGTAGGACTGCATCCATACCATACATAAGCTGATAAGGCGTTGCCCCGGTAGATGTTCTGATGGAAGTTCGGTACCCATGTAAGGTGAATGGTAACATTTCGTTCCAGTTTTTGTATGTGACTACCATCTTTCGCACAATCTTCTTAATGTTCTTGTTAGCGGCCTCAACAACGCCGTTCATTTTTTGCCTGTAAGGTGAAGAGTTGTGATGTTGAATTTTGAAGTCCCGACAAAGTTCTGCCATCATCTTGTTGTTCAAATTGGAACCATTATCAGTAATGTTTCGCTCGGGAACTCCATATCGACATATGATATCCCTTTTCAGAAATCGAGCTACCACTTGCCTGGTGACATTTGCATACGAAGCTGCCTCAACTCATTTGGTGAAGTAATCAATGGCTACCAGGATGAATCTGTGACCATTTGAAGCAGTCGGTTCAATCTTTCCAATCATATCAATGCCCCACATGGCGAAGGGCCAAGGTGAAGACATTACATTCAAAGGATTCAAAGGCACATGCACTTTGTCGGCGTAAATCTGGCATTTGTAGCATTTTCTGGCATAAGCACAACAATCTGCATCCATTGTGATCCAGTAGTAACCTGATCTTAACAATTTCTTTGCCATTGCATGCCCTCCGGCATGGGTACCGAAAGAACCTTCATGTACTTCGTGCATCAGTAGGTCTGCTTCCTTCTTGTCAACACATCTGAGCAAGACCATGTCGAAGTTTCGCTTGTACAAAGAACCATCAGTATTGAGGAAGAAACTATCGGCTAGCCTTCTTAATGTCTTCTTATCGTTTGACGATGCCCCAGGTGGGTATGTCTGAGTTTCCAAGAAGCATTTGATGTCATGGAACCAAGGCTTGTTGTCACTAGCAGTGTCCACAGAGAAAACGTATGTTGATCAGTCCAGTCTGGATACTAAAATCCGAGGTACATAGTTAGCAGTTTGTACTTTGATCATGGATGAAATGGTAGCCAAAGCATCCGCAATCTGATTCTCGTCTCGAGGAATGTATTCAAGTTTAACTGTTGTGAAGAAGGTCAACAATCTCCTCGTATAGTCACGGTAGGGAACCAGATGCTCTTGCCGTTGGTCTGGTTGATTACCAAAGCTGAATCTCCGAATACATTCAAGGTTTTGATCCTGAGGTCAATGGTTTCCTCAAGACCCATGATACAAGCTTCATATTCTGCTTCGTTGTTAGTGCAGGCAAAGGTGAGCCTTGCTGAGAAAGGCATATGAACCCCTTTAGGTGTAATAATTACTGCACCAACACCCCGACCATTACAATTAACTGCTCCATTGAACATCATAGTCCATGCTTCTTCTGGATCAGGCCCTTTAGTGTGAATAGGCTTTTCACAATCTTTTGCTTTTAAGAACATAATGTCTTCGTCAGGGAAGTCAAATCTCATAGGCTGGTAGTCATCAATGGGTTGCTCAGCCAGATAGTTAGACAATACACTGCCCTTGATGGCTTTTTGAGAGGTGTACTGGATGTCATATTATGTCAGAATCATTTGTCATCTTGCAACCCTGTCGGTAAGTGCTGGCTTCTCAAATATGTACTTGAATGGATCCATCTTTGAGATCAATAAGGTAGTATGAGTTAACATATACTATCTTAGTCGGCGAGCAGCCCACGCTAAAGCACAAGTTTTCTCGAGCAGTGAATAACGTTGTTCACAGTCGGTAAACTTTTTGCTTAGGTAGTATATTGCATACTCTTTTCGACCAGACTCGTCATGTTGGCCCAACACACACCCCATTGACTCTTCTAATATTGTCAGGTACATGATTAGAGGTCTTCCTTCAACTGGAGGCATGAGAATTAGAGGTTCTTGCAGATATTCTTTGATCTTGTCAAAAGCTCTCTGACAGTCATCGTTCCACCTGACTGTTTGCTCTTTTCTTAACAGCTTGTACAAGGGTTCACAGGTTGCAGTGAGATGAGATATGAACCTTGAGATGTAGTTCAATCTAACTAAGAACCCTCAAACTTATTTCTCAGTCTTAGGTGCAGGCATTTCCTGAATAGCTTTGACTTTATCGGGATCAACCTCAATTCCTTTTTCGCTTACAATAAAACCCAGTAGCTTACCAGAACGCACCCCGAATGTGCATTTGTTGGGGTTCAATCTTAACTGATACTTCCTCAGACGCTTAAACAATTTCAACAGATTCACCAAATGCTCTTCCTCTGTAAGGGACTTGGCAATCATATCATCCACATAGCACTCGATTTCTTTATGGATCATATCGTGGAATAATGTCACCATAGCCCGTTGATATGTTGCACCGACGTTCTTCAGCCCAAATGGCATTACCTTATAACAAAACGTGCCCCAAGGTGTGATGAAGGTTGTCTTCTCCATGTCTTCAGGTGACATCTTAATCTGATTGTATCCAGAAAATCCATCCATGAAAGAAAATACCGAGAACTGAGCTGTGTTATCCACCAATAGATCAATGTGAGGTAATGGGAAATCATCTTCCGGGCTCGCTCTATTCAGATCCCAGTAATCCACACACATACGTACCTTGTCATCCTTCTTAGGTACGTGTACAATGTTAGCAACCCACGGCGGGTAACTAGTTACAGCAAGAAAATTGGCGTCCCACTGCTTTTGTACTTCTTCTTTGATTTTCATGGCCATATCTAGGCGAGTACGGCGTAGCTTCTGTTTGATCGGTGGGCAATCTTCTTTCAGTGGCAACCTGTGCATGACAATATCCGTATCCAGACCTGGCATACTGATGAGCTGTTCTTTCACTGAAGCATGCAGACTGGCCCCAATCTTCACCTCTTTCACATCTTCCTCGGTACCAAGATTGATAGTCTCAACCTCCTCCTGATGAGGAGCAATCACCTTTTCCTCTTGTCTCAACTACCTGGCCAACTCTTCAGGCAAATCATAGTCTTCATCAACCCCTTCATCTGCTTGATTAATCGGATTGTCAAAGTCATACAAGGTCATAACAGTGTCGTTGTCGGTGCAATCTGGAAGGCTATCTCTGCAAGGGTTGAGATTTGTTCATTTTAGTGATTGATTTTTTCTTATTTAGAAAAAGTGAATGAAATTTATGAAGAAAAACATTGTCATTTATTGTTTTGTGCGAAAATAACAAAAATGAAAAGACAGTGAGCGAAAAGATTATTTGCAAAAGATGTCCATTGTTCATTAATATTCCATTTGCACAAAATACATATAAGGCCCTATTACAAAATGAGTCCTGACACCTTGGGCAAGATGCAGGACTTGATGCATGCTTAAACAGGAAATAATAATTACTCTGCAGCAGTAACCCTTATAATTTCCTGGGAAGACCAGTTGAGGACTTGTTGGCCCGGGACTCTGGGACGAATCCAGCTTTCCAAGTTGAAGTTGCTTTCAGCCTCGTCTTCCACATTGTTGATAGCATCCAGGTTCAACATTCCCCCACTTATGAACTTGGGAGCTTTACCAGCCTCCTCTTGAGCTTGTCGGAATGGTCTGTAACCCAAACCGAATTTGTCTTTGATCTGAACTTGCAGCAGCTTGCCCCAGCCTCTGACAATTAGGTTGCTTGGGCGGAGTGCAAGACCATCATATTCAATCTTGACCAAGGCTTTCTTTGGAAGAACATTGAGAGATGACCCAGTGTCAACCAAGACATGAGAAAGTACAGCACCTTTGCACTCCAAGGTGATATGTAAAGCGTTATTATGATTACGGCCCTCTGTAGTCAGATCAGCATCGGTGAATCCTAGTCCATGACTAGTATTGACATTTGAAATCACTGTTTCTAGCTGATTAACCGTAATCTCCTCAGGCACGTAAGTTGCGTGCAAGACTTTGAGAAGTGCTATCCTGTGAGCTTCGGAACACATGAGCAGAGATAGAATAAAGATCTTGGAGGGTGTCTGATGGAGTTGATCAACAACCTTGTAGTCACTCTTCTTGATAATCCTCATGAACTCGTATACATCCTGATCAAAGGACGTCTTCTGAGTTTCCTTGGCAAATGGTTCTTCAGGCACCACACTCTTGCCTTTAGCTTTGGCAGCAACTTCTGCTTCAACATTAACTCTGGGAAATTGTGACACGAAGAGACGTCCGCTTCGAGTGAAGTCTCCGCCTCCCCCGACATTATCAATTTGTGGTGTAGAAGTCGAGGAATCAAGAGTGACTTTCTTTCCGTTGCAATAAAGATCTGAGCCGTAATGCCAAGGCACGACACTGCTACTATCATATGGAACTGGTCCAGGTACCGTGATGGTGACCGGACTGATTGTTGCAGAAGAAGGAGTTGTAACAGTTTGTGGATCATAATAGACGGTGACAGGAGGTCTGAATGGAGATGGTGCAGTTGCAGGGAGTTGCTGATGTGATTGTTGATGTTGCTTAAAGTTGTTGGAAGAATCCGGGACATGAACTATTGCCGGATTATAGTAAATGGTGACTGTTGAGACGTCGTCATTGATGGTTGATGTTGTTGTAGTAGACTCCATTGGAATTATGTTTGCTGATGTTGTAGGAGATGCCTCTGAAATGGTGTTTGCTGATGTTGTAGGAGAGATGTTTGCTGAAGTTGTAGAAGTTGGAACCGTTGAAGTGATCTGTAGAATGCCTTCTCTGATAAGATTGCTGATACCCATCTTCAGATTTGCACAACCATTGGCAAAAATCTTGCAAGCTTCACAACAGGCCTCACAACCTGGAAACACTTGGCACTTCAATAGTTGAGCTTTAACTTCGGCCAATGGTGTCTAAATGTCTGCAATGTCATCAATTAGGACTGCTGGTTGGTCTTCTTCAATGGCATTAATCCTCGGTCCACCGTGATTCGGTATCGGATTCTTTGTGACATTAGGAGGAGGTGCAAAATTCAAAGCTTTTGAATCAACTAAGTCCTGAACTTTCATGTGCAAGGCTTTGCATTTCTCTGTTGTATGGCCAGGTGCATTAGAATGGAAGGCACATTTGGCATTGACATCATAGTTCCTTGGAAGGTTTTGGGGATCTGGTGGAGCAAGAGTCCTTAGTTCAATTAGATTGAGCTTCAGAAACTGTGGAAGTAAAGCTGCGTAGGGCATCGGGATGGGATCGATAACCCTGTTGATTTGTGAAGTCCTTTGCTGGAACAAACGTTGTTGCTGATTGTTGTTGTTGTTATAAGATCTTTGTTGTTGAGGAAACTGTTGTTGCTGAGGGAAGTGTTGTTGTTGTGGATAATGTTGCTGAGGTGCTGGAGTGGGAATGGTGACAGCGGCTACTGATCTTTGCATGTAATGGGTGTCGCTCCCAAAGATTTGCATCCCGGTTCAAGCGCGAACGGTCGGCGAAAGGAGAAAATGAAAATGAACTGAATAGAGTCGCCAGCTAGGCACTTTGACGACCTCTTTATTGAACCGATCAATGTAGTCTCTCAAGGGTTCTTCCTTTCCTTGTATGATCCCTTCGAGGGTGGCTTCGGACTTCATACGACGTCTAGATGTAGTGAAGTGCCTGGTGAATTGATTCTTTAACACCTTCCATAATGTGATAGACCCTGCAGTGAGATGTTTGTACCACGACATCACACCTTTGCGCAAGGTGATAAGGAACAACCTGAATTTGATCGCACCCTCCATGTTGTGATAGTGGAGCATGGCCTCGATATTTTTAATGCGGTCGTCCGGATCGGTTGTCCCATCATAGGTGGCCAAATGGGGAGGCTTCTCGAATCCCTGTGGTATACGGGTTTCCAAGATCTCACGGTTGAGTGGTCAACGGTTGTCCTCGTCGCCATTGCTACCGGACTCAGGGTATGGGGACCTGCTTCGTCGACGACGGTCCTCATTATACCAGGTTTTCTTGCTGCGATCTTGATCTTCAGGTGAGCGTCTGGTTTTCGAGGAGGAGATCGAGTGCGCTTTCCGGCCTTTTCTGATCGTGAATCTTCAGGAGGATCTTGGTCCCTAGGAGGGGAAGTGTGTTTGGGATCTTTCCCTTTCTAAGCTCGTGGATGAGATCAAGACCGAAAGGGAGAACCTCTACGACAACGCCTTCTGGACAGTGAGGGGGAACAATGGCTGCGTTTGAGCACTTGCATGTGTTTGCTATATTGAAAAAGGGAGAGGTTTTCTTTGTTGAGTGCGGTGATGAGAGCCCGAGTGCCCATATATGCTTCCTATGGGATCAGAATAGGTTCGAACACAGGATCCACGTGAATAACGGGTGGCTGTTTCAGATTATTTGAAGCTGGGGAATGAGGGTGTCCTTCGCTGTGACCGGTGTTGAGTTAGAATGCTCCTTGGTTGTCGGTATTGTCACTGTCACTGAGAACGACGATAGAGGTATCTTTCACAGTCTCGTTCATTTGGATGGCCATGAAGACGAAAAGATGAGGTTTGGTCTTGCGGTGAAATAGAGTCTTGATCACGAAAGACGGGGGAGCTGCTATTTCCCACAAACGGTGCCACTGTTTAGAAAGAATCCGAACAGGTCTTCGTAGCCTTCAGCTAGGACTGTGGTGTGTTGGTGGGAGGAAATGGTGGGGTACCTGCAAGGTACTCCGACGCTCAAGTAAGTTCCAAAATGAGACAACTAAAGCGTAAGCAAAAGGGGAATTAGAAGCGAATATATGACCCTCCAAAGATAGAGGGTTTTTATAAGGGCACTTGCCCGTAAGAAGAGGGCGCGTAGCTTTTGACTAAGTCTAACTGTTTCCACAAATCTGGTGGGCAGTTGGCCACGTGGAAAGCACTATGGTGCATGAGGGGGAAGTCCTCAATGACTATATGCTAACGACTCTATTTTATAACGGTCATATCCTCACTGATTCCTTAATGGACTTTGCCCATTCAAAGACTGGTTTGGGCCTCAATTTGGAGTAGGACATATGATTGGCCAGTCCATAACAATTTCCAAAAAAAAAGGTCCTTTTATTTGTTAAATCATTCTAAAATTATTATTATTATTATTATTATTATTATTATTTTGAATTTAAAAATTTTATTCTATTTTAATTGGTCATAATTTTATTATAAATGAATAAAAGGTTACAATTTATATCTTCTTTAAAAAAACTAACAATGCCATGAAGTTTTAAATTTTTTAATATTAACTAGCGGGATACCCGTGCTATCGCACGGGTCTGTCTGTATTCACACGCTACGTTGTAAAATATCACTTGTCAATTCTACCATTTTTTTTTAGGGTCTAAACTTTGTCCAGAGTAAGCAATTTAATAGGTTAATAAATCCAACAACAATAACATGGAAAATATATAGTGATATTATTCAATACATAATATGCGGTTCCGGTAGAATTTTTCATTCCTACAATAGCACATGAGTAAATCTCTCAAACTTAATTCAATGTACTAAAAATATAATTCAAATGATTAGTCTACAACTGGTATCTTATAGATTTAATATATTAACATTAAAATGATCAGTCTATAACTGATATCTTATAGATTTAATATATTAACATTAAAATGGTCATTCTACAACTGATATGTAATAGATACATTGACGTCTACCCGTGGATCATGTCGGTATCATGCATGCAATTCCACTAATTACCAAAACTCAGTTGAATTCAGATGAGTCTAAAACTACAACCATGAATAAAATCATGTTTCCAATTCAAATAACATTATCTTTTAAATATTAGTCAATTTTTTCAAACTTAAAATTTATAACAGTTCCCCGTCAAATATCAGTTTTATGTTTATTTTGTATAAGAGAATTTCACAATAGAAGTTTAACTCTACAAAATTATGTAAATTTAAATATTTTAAATTATTTGATATTTCATTGAATAATATAATAAAAATTAAAAAAAAATTAAAAACCTAAAATTTATAACAGTTTTCCATCAAATATCAATTTTAAATTCGTCTTATTATATCATATTTATAAATTTTATATACCTACCGCTTGTATCTTATAGATTTAATATATGAACATTAAAATGATCAGTCTACAGTTGATATGTAATAGATACATTCACGTCTACTCGTGTATCATGTCTGGATCATGCTTGCAATTCCAGTAATTAACAAAACTCAGTTGAATTCAGATGAGTAAATCTAAAACTACAAACATGAATAAAATCATGTTTCCAATTCAAATAACATTATCTTGTAGATATTAGTCAATTTGTTCAAACCTAAAATGTTTTCCGTCAAATATCAGTTTTAAATCTTTCTTATTATATCATATTTACAATTTTTACAAACCTACACTATATGACAGATCCACGTCAAATTTCAGTTCTAAATGAATATCTACACTACATGGTATCTTAAAATTCCAATTCTAAAGGAATATTTTATCCATCTTTTGTGTAGGAGAATTTCATAATAGAAGTTTAACTATACAAAATTTTAAATTTCATATTAGAACATTTAAAGTCATTCCACTTTTAAATTATTCATTTTTTCTCACCTTAGTATGTTTTTGTCTTTTCACTATAGTATTTGAATTTTTCAATTATTTATTTTTATTTTAGTAGAAAAAAATTGTATAAATTATTACCATTTATCATTATTTTTTCATGATTATTATTTATCATTTTATTCATGACTAGCAATTATCTTCTTCTTTTTTCATGATTACTATTTAATAAAATGTAACAATAAAAGTTACTATAAACAAAAATTGGGAGGAAGAAAAAAAAAACATATATAAAAACAACTCAAGTGGATTTAATTTTCTATGGCTATCTTCATCAAAAAAACTACATATGAAAAAATAAACTGATATTGATATTTTATTTTATTGTTACTAATATAAATACCTATAACATATAAAGTCATACCATTTTTTAAATTATTTATTTAGAATCAAATTAACAAATTAAATTATAAAATTAAATAAATTAAATATTAAATCTAAAAAAAATATTTAACATTTATTAGTATAGATATCAGTAGGTAAATAAAAAATCAGATCTAAGAATATCATATGTATATCAAAAATTAGATTACCATTAAATACAATTTTATTTTTTATTAATTATACTGATAGAAATAAAATTATAAAAACAATTGTAACTTATTCTCATTTATAAAAATAATTGTAACTTATTTTTGTTTATAAAAATGATTGTATCATTTTTTTTTTACCTTTTATAATTTTTTTTTTCACGAATACCATTTATCATTTTTTTTATTATGATTATTATCATAAAGATAATTTGAAAATATTTTATTTTATTTTGTTTTATTAACCTTTTTCTAAAAATATAAATAATTACAAAATATTTTATTTTAAGTAAGAATCTAAATAATTACAAATATATTTTATTCTTATGTTCTTAGAATAAAAAAAAATATAATATATATATATATATATATATATATATATATATATATATATATATATATATATATATATATATATATATATATATATATATATATATATATCATATTTAAATATATTCATAAATAATATTGTCTATCAGTGATTAGTCTAGAATTTATTATTTTAATGTCTAGTTAGTTTGATTAAAGTAATAAATATTTTAAATAATTAAATAAATATTCTATAGAAAAAGACAAATATAATAATTTAATGTCTGGTTAATTTAAGATATAATAATATAAAAATGATTTTAATATAAATTTGATGTACTCACTAAATGTTAATATATTAAATATTTAAGAAGTGCTCATTATATTTTAAAAATATTTTTTTTACACTGTACCATTTATCTTATCAAATCAAGGAATATTATAAATTTAAATGGTAAAATAATTGTAATATATCAATATTTATTAAATTTATATTAAAATTTATGTATTTTTTTAAAAATGAATTTCGTGCGAGGATTATATGAAAAAAATAATGTTATAATAATCCTAAGTGAATTAAAATAAATATTCAAACTAAAATAATAATATTTAATTCTCTTAGATTTTTTTTAAATAAATTACAATCAAAATATTTTAATGACATGTAATTCTCTATGATTTTTATTTGAAAAAAAAAGTATAATTTGATTTAATATTAAAAAATATGATTCTTATTGACTTTAAATATAAAGTGTTTGGTCCAGATGTATAATACTTGGTTTTTTAAATTTCATGTTCCAATTCAATAAAACATTGCATAATATACCTAATCCAATTCAAACGAAAATAATCCTCACAAATCAATTTAAAATCTAAAGTTAGTCCTCAACAAAACTCAAAACTAAATAAAAAAAACTCCAAAGCATACAAAAATAGAACTCAAACTAATTAATTTAATATTATTGCAATTATTATATTAGTCTCTAATATTTTATTTTTAAAATATTTAAAATTGTCACAATAAAATTATTTTGATAATGTTATTTAAATATTCCATAGGAATAAAGAAATTAAATATATCAGACATCTAAGTATATTTAACAAAATCACTTAATATATTAAATAGTTTTAAATATTCATACAAAATAAAATCTTAATAAACATTCATCTACAAACTTAATAAACTTAATAGAAAATAAAGTATTTTAAAAATTTCAATTAGTTGTTGCTCCTATTTGTCATCCAACACATTAATGTAACATTAATGTGGGAAGAGTTTGACACTAGTGCAGAAATGACTTTTTACATCGGTTCTGAGTCTGATGTAAAGCAGACGATGTAATAAATCAAAGATATTTTACATCAGTTTTAGGATTGATGTAAAAAAATATGCCAACCATATCGGTTAATTTATAAGTCTGATGTGAAAAAAAATATTTTTTTTTACGTAGAAGGTAGTTTTTACATCGGTTGTATCACAAAATCGATGTAAAAGGTGGGGTTTTTAAATCGGTTCTTTCTTAAAACCGATGTAAAAGGTGTGTAAAATATTTTAAAATATGCGCCAGGTGGAGTTTTTACATCGGTTGAGTGTTGGCCCGATGTAAAAAGTATGTAAAAATTTTTAAAATATACGCCACAGGTGGGGTTTTTACATCGGTTGAGTTTTGGCCCGATGTAAAAAGTATGCCATATAAACATTTTACATCGGTTTCTTCATTTGCCCGATGTAAAAACTGAGATTTTACATTGGTTTTTTCCTTGACCGATGTAAAAAGTACTGTAGTAATTTTATATAATATGACTATTTTTTTAGCAATTCCCTGTAATTTTTTTGGTACCTAATTTTTCCTACATCACACAGATAATAATTATGTCGCTATTTTTCCATAGTTTCCCAACATCACATAGACCACATTTAGGTCGCTATTTTCATATATTTCTCACCAATATTCATTACACCAAATATCTAGTATACACATATATTCTTCCAAATGTACTAAATTATAATGAGGTTTACACGATGAACTACTACAACAACAACAAAAAATACACATTCAACCATTCATAAGTCATTTCTCCCCACTTGAATACCAACTTACAATCCACAAGAATATGAGTTGTAACTTCGGTAGAAAACACCAAAATCAAATTTCCTGACAATAAATAATAACACCAATTAACCAACAAACAACACCAAAGTCAATAGGATCAAATCAGACAATTCTATATATCTTACCAGGTAAAGCTTAAATTTTATATAACTCAAAGAAACATGTTGTCCAACGGAGTCGCAAATCATACAAATCATCTTCTGTTAATTCTGTTGGGTCATTAAATACCTACAACACATAAATAACAATATAGAGTTATTTTTGAAAATTCACATTAAGTTGCAAAATGCAAAGTAAATAACAAAGTAAAGTTATTTTTATTACCATAATCCAATTATCGGTTATCTTCGCAGAGACAATATCCGACATATTTTTCATCACATAGTACCCACAATCATTAGAGTTATTTTGTTTCCTTGTCTACAAATGAATATATGACATTATTAGTGAATACTTATATGATAAAATTAAATTTATAATTATAATTTACACCACTTACTTTGGGTCGAAGCCATGTAGGCTTTCTTCTAATGCCATGTGCCGCTTGATGAACCCCTAAAGCACTAATTTAGAAGCATAAAAATCCATATAAAGCCACATAAAATATGAAATTACTTTTGTAACAAATTATGTATATAGGATGTAGTGAACATAAAAGATAAACTTACTGTGTAACAAGTTTCGTCATGGTTTGATTAAGTTTCCGATGAAGTGAACAGAAGACGACCACTGTATTGTCTTTTGGATAAATGACTATTAATTGCCAATGATTTTTGTACGTGTGTGTTGAAGTACAAAAGTCAGAATTTCATATTAACAAAATTGAAATATCTATGCAACCAAAGTTATAAAATAGAATTTCATACAAACTTACCCATGAATAAATGGTATCAAGTGACACACTTTCTCTTCGTGATCACGTAACTTGTCTTGTATGTATTTTCTAACTCTTGCTTCAGTTTTTGCCACATTATTAACATACGAACACACAGCAGGGTCCAATATCTCATATACTTCTGATTGTGATGTATCAATACACATACGATGAATATACCTTAATAATTATAACATAAACATTAGAATCAAAGTGACACGAGTTATACCATATTAAAATATATTGACAGTAATAAAAAAGAAAATATACTTACGTGGACCATACTTGCAAAGTAGAAACGTCAAGCCAATGTTGTCCCATCAACAACTCTCTGATACATTTCACTGACATATAAAAATTTGATACATTTACATAATGACTTAATTCTAATTCAAAGTATTCCATTTGTGTGTCACCCCTTTTTAGAACCATTTTTACTAATCTCTCAACATTGTCTTCCTCTTCCATTTTGCTTACTTTTACAACTGAATAACTTCCTTTTCCGCTTTCATCCACATTTTCCCTTTGTTCAATGCATTTATTATTTGTTGTGCTTTGGGAGATACCCATAGACTTAAGTGTCTCCATGAAAGATTGTTGCATTGCCTTACGCTCTTCAACCCACTGTTGCGCTAAATCTGCTCTAATTTTTGCTTCCAATTAAGATGACAACTGTGCAAATTGTTCTGTTACATCTATATCTTGTCTTTGACGTGATCTTCCAAGGAAAGTGATATGTTTATGGTGTTTTCCAACACCACGAACACGACCTCCATGCTCAGATGTTCCAATGGCTGCTGTTAAGATATCGTGACGTCCATCTGGAAAAAATGCACCCTTTTCAACTTCTTCAACTAGAGAATCCTACAAATGCACCACAACTTTGTCAATAGTTTTTATCAAACACAATTATAATGATACTTGAAGAATTTTCGTAATTTTACTTACAATTTTCTCTGCAACAACTTGTGTAGCCTGTGATGTGTATTCTCCCCCTTTCTTTTGTCGTGCTCTCTTCCATAACTCATGGCGTGAAGGTGGAGATGGGCTACCTGTATCATCTAATGTAGAATCATCTCTCGATGATCTCTTTTCATTTATCATTTTCTCCTCAAGCAAGCGATACTCTCCACGAGATAATACACGTGGGTATGCATTCTTAGCCACATTTTCTGCACCCTTTTGACTTTTTTTTCCTATTATAAACTGAAAAAGTTACTAATCTTACTAAACATAATAAAAATGTTATTAAGCACACTAAACATAATAAAAAGTTATAAAAATGTTATAACTCATACTAACCTTAAATTTAGATGTATCTCGAGACTTCAGAAATTCTTTCCATACTTCTTCTTTAATATAAGGATATCTGATATATGCAGGAGCGAGACCATCTTTGGGCTTTCTAATATATTCACTTGTGAGTTGTGTCTTAAAACCTCTCCATCGCTCTCCAGCATATTTAATCCATTATTTCTTCAATGCATCCTTTTTTGCATCATGAGGTTCTGGAATAGTGAAATGAGCCTACACATATAATATATAGCATATGTTATTAGCATATGATTATAAAACATAATTAGACATCAAATTAAGAAAAAATACCTGAACATCAGTCCAAATAACCTCTTTTATGTCATTATCTACGTTTTTCCACTCATCTTTCAAAATACTACATCTCTATCGAGCAAGAGACGTTATGTAACTCCTAAAATTTGAAGCATTTTTACCAACACCCGTACATTCAAGGGTTCTTGGATCAAACTCCACCTTTATCTTCTCACCCGTTTGATGAACTTTGTCAATTTGTGTCATCAAAGTGGGACCTCTAACTCTTTTTTTTAGGGTCACTAGATGAAGAAAGGTTGTCTATTGAATCAACCATGTATTTGTTCACACAAAATAAAAATAATTAGACATCAAATTAAGCAAAAAATATAAACAATTAGACATCAAATTAAGCACAAAATATAAACAATTAGACATCAAAGCAAGCACAAAATAAATAAATAAATAAATAACTTACTAGTCCTCCCATATCCCTTCTCCATGATCTGTGCGAATAACATGCACATCATCCTCTTCATTTTCTTCAATGAAGGTAGGCACATTTATTGAGAAAGGAGGAGTTTCAAAAATATCAAGGTTGGCATCTTGATTTTCATCACTATCATGCACCTTTCCTTGTATAACCACCGACCACCTTTTATCAGAAGGATATGTGACATAAAACACTTGTTTTGCTGAGACGCCATAATGAAAGGTTTGTCCGCATAAGCTAACTTGCTAAGATCAACCAATGTAACTCCAAATTCATCGATTCTTACATCACTATTGATATCAATCCATTTGCATTTAAATACAGGAACTTTAAACACAACATAATCAACTTCCCAAATCTCTTCAATCACCCCAAAGTAGGGTGTAGATGCCATAACCGTGTGTTTATCTTTAGCACTAGAGAAGTGCATGGATTCGGCCACTATCATCACCCCACTATTTTGTGTGGTACTACGGTCATCCTTTGACTTTGTATAAAAGCAAGTTTTATTAATATTATATCCACTCCAAGTTATTATGTTACATTTCGGCTCATACAACCACTTAATTGTATTAGATGCACTATCATCATTAGCAATTTTCTCTTTAAACCACTCAGAGAAACTCTTATTATTCTCTTTTAACAACCATCTTTCATTCATCTTGGGGTGCTTTTTCTTTATGATGCTTTTGTGAGCAGATAAGTAAGGTTGAACTTCATCCGTGTTATTCAAAATATACAAATGAGCTTGAACAACCACATCAATAATTAAGCTCTTGACATTTAAACCTTGTGTACCCATACCCTAACATCTTCCATCATGACAAGACATAGGAACCCCTACATCATCCACTTCTGACAAATAGTTTGAACAAAACTCAATTGCCTCTTCGGCAATGTACCTCTCAACAATCGATGCTTCCGGCCGGTGTGGATTTTTGTATAACCTTTTAGGATATTCATGTATCATTTTGTTGGATACATCCATCGTAAAAAAATTGGACCACATAATCTAATCTCCCTTACTAGATGAACAATCAAGTGAACCATAATGTAGAAAAATGAAGGAGGAAAATACACCTCTAATTGGTACAAGATAACTGCAGCCTCATTTTCCAAATAGTATAACTTTGATGGATCAATGGATTTACAACAAATTGCATTGAAAAATAAGCACAACCTGGTTATAGTCTTCCTAACATTGTTAGGCAATATCCCACGAATAGCCACTAGTAGTAGATGTTGCATTAAGACATGATAGTCATGAGATTTTAAGCCAATTAATTTAAGATCTTTAACAGATACAAGCCTTTTTACATTTGATGAGTAACCATGCAGAACTTTAATACTTTGTAAACACTCACAAAAACTTGTTTTCTCTTTTTTAGACAAAGTGTAGCAGGCAGGAGGCAAATATATCGTGTTGCCTATATGTTGTGGAGTTAACTCTTCTCGTATACCCATCAAACCCAATTCCACACGAGCATTATAACCATATTTTGTTTTGCCATGAATGTTGAGAAGTATTCTGAGTAAACTATCACATACATTTTTCTCCACGTGCATCACATCAATACAATGTCTTACATCAAGACTAGACCAATATGGAAGATCGAAGAAAACCGACCTCTTTTTCCATAAATTTTTCATAGTTGATTTCTTTTTGTACTTTCCAAAGACAACATTAATGCCATGTTGTCGTTGATAAACTTCTTCTCCAGTTAAGGGCTTTGGAGCTTGACCATGCTCTTGTTCCCCATTGAAAGCTTTCCGCAATCTACGATATGGATGATAACAATCTAGAAATTTTCGATGCCTAAGATAAACAATCTTCTTTCCTTTTTCAAGTTGGAGGTAACTTATGTCTTCTTCACATATAGGACATGCATTATGCCCTTTAACTTTATAACCAGACAAATTGCCATACGCCGGAAAATTGTTGATGGTGCAAAACAACATGGCATGCATATTGAACTGTTCACAAGAATATGCTTCAAAAACATCCACCCCTTCCTCCCACAATACTCTTAAATCATCAATCAAGGGACTTAGATAAACATCTATGTCATTTCTTGGTTGTTTTGGGCCCGAAATCATCATGGATAACATAATATATTTACGCTTCATGCACAACCTAGGAGATAAGTTGCAAATCATCAGGAGAACATGCCAAGAAGAATGATTAGTACTTAGATTACCAAATGGATTCATTCCATCAGTAGAAAGTCCAAGTCTAAGGTTTCTCGACTCTTTGCCAAAATTTGGAAACAAAGAATCTATTTTCTTCCACTGCAAAGAATCAGCTACATGACGAATTTGTCCATCACATTTTCTTTCTTCGGCATGCCATCTAAGATTCTTTGCGTCATTTTCATTTGCGAAGAGTCTCTTGAACCTTGGAATTATTGGTAGCTACCATACCACTTTCGCGGGAGGACCCTTTTTGACAACCTCATCATCACTAGAATCACCATATTGGACTAGAATCACCATCTCCCAGGTACAAAGGTTTATCCTTGTCACTGCATAAAGTATCATACGCATGTGCCTTCTTAAATGAATCTTGTCCAATATCACACATCATGTCTTCCAGACGATCATCATCCATTTCTACACCAACATTATCTTTTTGGGACACATTTGACTTTTCTACTACCTCACTGTGCCATATCCATTGTG
The DNA here is from genome assembly GCA_963966055.1 of Lathyrus aphaca. Classification (NCBI taxonomy): domain Eukaryota; kingdom Viridiplantae; phylum Streptophyta; class Magnoliopsida; order Fabales; family Fabaceae; genus Lathyrus; species Lathyrus aphaca. Next base: position 430,734,931 of record OZ014524.1, on the reverse strand, counting down.
TATAACTTTGACAAATCCCATGACAAATTAGATGATCCATGATTGCCTTCTTATTAAGTTTTGGTTTGCGATTTGCACAATGAACACATGGACAGAGAAAAAGCATATCAATACTTTTTTCACCATTACTTTTAGGATGAGGAAGATTTTTTTTAGCATTGCTTTCAGCAAACTGTAGAAATTCCTTCACTCCTTGTTCATACTCAACACTTAATCGATTAGCTTTTATCCAACTACGATTCATACCTATGTTCTAAAATTAATGCATACAGATCAGTTAAATCATTGAGACGTCTACAATAGTCGTTCTCTTGGACATTAGGAAGAATGCAAAAGTCTCTACGTGCAAACACGTGACATGCATAAAGAAGAAGTGAGAAGTTATAAAAAATTAAAAAAGAACCTGCAATATCGTGTGGCCGGCCGGATGACTCACGGGTGACAATGCAGAAGTTCTCGTTGACACACAAATTCTACGAGAAGCAATAGCATCACAACTTGTATAAAATAAACATGGCTAAAAGCGAATATAAAACTATATATATATATATATATTGAAATTAAACAAAGAAAAATTTATATATATATATATATATATATATATATATATATTGAAATTAAAGAAAGAAAAATCATTGTTTCAAATATATGAAATTAAAGAAAGAAAAATTAAGCAGTAGTATATGTGCACCTTCAAACAACAAAATTTCATCTCATTGTTCAAGAGGTATCAAACAAAGAAAAACAAATTATAACAGTAACAAGGTAGTAACAAGAGGTAGCAAACCTTAGTTTGGTGCGCCGTCAGCGTCGGTGGAGGGTTTGGTCGGCGGAGGGGGTGGAGGGCGGTGTCGCGTCGTGTGCGTTGCGGTGGAGGGTTGCGTTCGTGTTTTGTGTCTCGGCGGCGTCGTTCGTGAGCGGTGGAGGGCGGCGTCGGCTGCGTTCGTGCGCGGTGGAGGGCGGCGTCGGCGTTGGTTGGTTAGTGTAGTCGTCGTCGGTGGAGGGTAGGACGGCGTATGATGTAGAGTTTGGAAGATGTACAACAAATGCGGTTTATGTTTTGGTGTTTAGGGTTTTACTTATTTTTGGATTGGATTTCACATCGGTGGATGGGTTGACCCATTAAAACCTGATGTAATAGCACTTAATATATTTAAAAACATTATCTTTAATAATTTTTGAAATTTTTTTAAACAGTTTTTAAATCAGTTATTGTATTAACCGATGTGATAGGTCTATATAAAATTTTCGATTTTTTTTATAGCTTTTTAAATCGGTTATTGTATTAACCGATGTAATAGGTTATTAAGAAATTTTTGAATTTTTTTCATATAGGTTTTTATATCGGTTATGGAAAGAACCGATGTAATAGGTCAATATGCATTATTTCCAATTTTTTTATACAGTTTTTTAAATCGGTTATTATATTAACCGATGTAAAAGGTTATTAAGAAATTTTTGAATTTTTTCATATAGTTTTTTAAATCGATTATGGCAAGAACCGATGTAATAAGTCAATATGCATTATTTCGAAAAAAAATTTATACAATTTTTTAAATCGTTTATTCTATTAACCGATGTAATAGGCCCTGATATAAATTTTTGAATTTTTTCTTATATGGTTTTTTAAATCGGTTTTTAGTAAACCGATGTAAAAGGCTTTATATGAATTTTTTATTATTTACAATACTGCCACCGCGTTATTTTTTACATCGGTTTTAACCAATACCCGATGTAAAATCCCTTATAACAAATTCTTTTATTATTTACGAAACTGCCACCGCGTTATTTTTTACATCAGTTATAATAAATGCTTGATGTAAAATCATTTAATCAAATGTCTTATTTTTAGTAGTGAAATATCAAAACTCTACCAATATGAACTAATTAACACAAGTTGCCAAAAAACAATCACTTTTTTGAAAAGGTTTGTCATATGAAACTATGGTTGTCACAAAAACCTCTTTAGCCATATCAGTAAAAAAAGTTATAGCAAGAAAATAAAATGCATTGCACCAAATCAAACATCAACATAAATTCTATATGCAAATTAATAACACCACAAATTGGTCTAAAGAGACTTGAAATTACAGGAGTTTCAACCACTGCCACAGGCGAAAAATATTCTGGTTCACCAGGCTCAACAAACTTGGTAACAAATTGCTTCATCCCTTGACAAAAAAAAAAGCATAAATAAATGCAAAATTGAATACATTTCAGTAATCATCAATAACAAAACCATAAAACCAAGTGAAACCCTAATTAAAACAATTATCAAATACTTATTTCTTTAAACTTTCTCAAACATGTCACATCAATAGCAAAACCACACATTCAAGGGGATGTTACAGAATCTGAGGAAAATAAAGAATAGATGAATAGAAGATTAAAGCAATCACCTTGGATGGGGATTTCCATTCACCACTTTCTGACCATAATTTCTTCACCTATAGCCATCAGATGTGGAACAAACATGTAAATTATTTCAATTGTCTGTTTACCATGGAAAATGAATGATCGGAGAAAGAGGAAAGGGGGCGGCGGCTAGGTTGGGATTAGGGTTTGTGGGTAAACAAAGAGATATCGAAGAGAGAGAGAGGAAGACATCAGAAATACATTAGTTTAATACTGCAGGGTAAATGTTGAGGGAGAAGATGGAAATACATTGGTTTAATACTTAGGGTTAAGACCAACTTTCAATGTTAAAACATAAAAGCAGTCGGTTTAATACTTAGGGTTAAGACCAACTTTCAATGTTAAAACATAAAAGCAGACTGCAACTTTCTAAGTGGCTTTTGATTTTTCTGATTTTTCCAAAAGTAATGAATATGAAGTTGAACAATAATTACCACCTTAGGTATTCCATTTTTTAAAAACCAAAATACATTCATCGTGTAAAAATTGGGTGCCTGACACATCAGCAAAATTTAATGCTAAGTGTATAATAAGACATGATTTTTTGTGTTGACATAAAAGTTCTTTTGTTTAAGTGTAATTAGTGATTGATTGAAAGGAGTTAATGGGTAATCAACAAGTTGCATTTTTAATGTCCTTTTGTTTAAGTGTAATTAATGATTGATTAAAAAGAGTTAATGGATAATCAACGTGTTGCATTTTTAATAATTAGATATTAAATTAATAGTAACATAGTTATTCAATAAGTTATCAGTTAATCAATTATGCGATTAAATTTAAATATGATCTCTGAAAGTTGCTCTTTAATTTAAGAGATTCATAAATTAAAAAAAATTGATATGAATTAGTAATTTGAATTTTGTTGAAAATAATAAATAATGTCTTTATTTAATAATATTGTTAAGAAATTAAATTCTTACTATTTAATTTTATTAACAACTTATCTATTTATTTTTTACTAGTAAGATATTTATTAAAAAAACAATATTATATTGTATTATATATACTCTTTTAAATTTATATTATAATATTTTAATTAATATTCATTGCATCTTTTAATATTTTGCTCAAGATCACCACTATTCAAAACCGTCGTAACCAAGTCTTTGAAATGTGCGACATAAGCCTTCGAAGTTGTTTTGATAAGGTCTTGTAAGCAAACCGTATCATAAAACTTATATCAATAAATAAATTTATATAAGTCAATTTAAGTTCAAAATTTTATTAAATCTTTTATTTTGCAAACATGTTTTATGCTTAATATAATACCTGATAATTAATATTATCGTACATTCAAAATGTTAGCGAAAATTATATCCAAAACTAAATTTGTCTCTTCCCCGTTGGACGCATATTTAAATCGAGAAGGCTTTGTTTTTTTCTACATCAACGCACGATTTTTGGCCATAAAAATTATCGATAAAATCTATAGGAATATTCTCCACCATATAATTTACTATTAGGTTTGAATATAATCGCCTCTTTCTAACGTCCCAAAACTAGTTAACTATTTATAAAAAGACATTATTTGAAAATTATTTCTAGTCAATGTTTAATTAACCTTGTGTTTAAATATTGGTGTATTTTTTTCTAGTCTAACACACGAGTGTTCCATAATAGAGTTAAAAAATGTTCAAAGCCGGCATGGTTGACTAAAGACCACACATACAAAGACACCGACCCTATTACATAAGAAAACACCAACCCTAGACTTTATCCAAGTCAAATATTGTCTCTTTTTCTATGATATCATCATATATAAAACTCTACTTTCCTTTTTCATTCTCAAACCATTAACAACCAACACACTCCACCTTCTCAATATAGATAGATCTTTCTCTTCATTTATTTTCATCAATGGGAAATTCAGTTGTGACTCCGTGTTTTCATCCTCAAAACAAAAAATTATCGTCATCGTCGTCGTCGTTGCCGTCGTCTTCTTCAGCTAAGCTTATATTTTGGCAAGGCGCCACGAGATTCGTAAACGGAAACCACACCGCCGGAGAGATTTTCTTCGAGTTTCCAGATACGATGATTTGTCACATAGACTCGTTTTTTATAGGTCACCCGATCCCTAGTTTAGACTCGGAAGATGAACTCATTCCCGGCGAGGCCTATTTTGTTGTCCCTATCGATCTCTTTTCATGCAAAACGTTATCGGTTTCTTCACTGTTATCATTGAGATCACATGATAAGAGTAATAACAACAAGTCAACGATCAAATTCGGAGAGTGTCCATTTGAATATTTGAAGGATTGCGATGGAAAAGTTTTGATAAAAGTTATGCCGGAGTTTATGATGAGGCTTGTTGATGGAGATAGATCAGGGAATGATGGTTGCATGAGTAGTAAAAGCAGTTTCCTTTGTAGTACTCCTGAGTTGAAAAAACATTATGAAATGCTTGTAAAATCTAAGGATCAGGTTTGGTCTCCTAAGCTTGAGACTATTTTGGAAAACAAGGTTAGGCTTAGAAAAGAAAGAAAAAAGACACAAACTGTGTCTGCTAGATAGAGTCTATATCAATAAATGTGTATGCATGTATGTATAAAGTTGTAGAGTTAAATTAAGTAAACTTAAATTTAATTTTGGCACAGTTTTGAATTTTGATTAGTGAACTCTATAATTTTTTCTGATCTGTTCATATTTATGTGCAAATTATATTTTGCAGAATTGTTAGAAGTTTGTTAGAAGTCAAATATATTTTGCAGAATTGAAACTGAAAAGAAACTTGAATTTAATTAATTGATGAACTTATACATCCATTTCTGAATCAAGAGCATATTGATTCATTGTGTCTGTAATGATTTAAAGATTAATTACTTCATATTGCCCATTTTTAAGGAGCAATAATTCAAAGGTTAATTGATTCATAAAATATTATATGCAAGTAGATTTTTTAACAATATATGCACATATATAAATATTTGGTAAAAAAAAAAGTAGCTAATAACAAACAAAACATGTTCATTATATATATATATATATATATATATATATATATATATATATATATATATATATATATATATATATATATGGGGAAAACTTCTCTACCCATCACAAAATGATGGATAGTGTTCTGGACTGGACCAACGACTAGATATGGCCCAATCCTTTCTAGCTCATGAAACGGCCCAATAACCATAGTCCTAGGGACCATTTGTCATAGTGGTCGTCCCTCTCTCCCCGTCCCTGGCCTCTGCTCGACAATAGTGGAGACCACCCAGGATCGACCGGGACAACCCTAGCTCGGGAGGCCTCGTGCCCGACACAACACCTCTCGACCATGATGCTCGTTCGTCACTCGATTCCTGACAGTTACCAATTTTTGAGGGATCCGTGATCCAGGCCCAAAAATAGGGACCGTTGGCCACGCGCTGGGGACTCTCTATATAAACCCTCTCATTTGAGAGGGCCACATATTGAATATTCTCTCCTCAAATACTTTACTCGTACTTGCTAGCTCTTGTTCCCGTTCTGACTTTGGCATCAGAGTACCTTGTAGGTACAATCCCTTCTCGTTCTCCTCATCGCACGAGCAGACTCAAAGAACCGCATTAGCAGCCATTGAAGTTTTGATCACTAGATAAGATCAGTGGCGCCATATGTGGGAACGTCGTCTCCCCGTCTTCTCACCCTCCGTTCGCGAAGATAAAACTTCACTATCTGATTTCATTCTTGATGGCATACCAAGAGGATTCTGCCGCAACTCGTGCTCTCACCAGCGTCCCTGTTAAACAACGGGCCAGTGAGTTGAACAACCCTCCCCTCAGGGAACCAGATCGTTCTCAGGATGGACCGATGGCATCCCCATCCCCTGAACCATCCCATCAACCAGATATCACGCCCGCTGATCTTGCTTTGATCCCCATTCCAGAGGGTGATGCGTGTTTTTCACAAGTGTACGAACACGTCAGAGTAATATAAAAGATTGTCGAATCCACAGAGACCAAATGTCAATCTATCGTTATCTGTTGTTATGGTGTGTATCTAAGACAATTGAAAATAATGGTTTTAAAGAGTGCGTAATGATAAAAATAATAAATTTTAATTAATTGATAAAGACAGGTTCGAATGCAATTCACATAATCAAGTGATAATCAAGTACTTGCTAATAGAACTACTTATGGGCAATATTTTCTCTTTGAAAAGAACTAATTTTACAGGAACCGTCGCTTTCGCGTATTCAGAACCGAGTTGTACTCCCTAATCAAACCCTCCTATTGTCACGGATAAAAAGATACGTATTGCGTTAGAGTAGTAAACCTATTTTAAAAAAATATAGTATCTTAACTAAGTTGAAAAGTATTTTGACTTGGATTTCTTAGCAAAAAGAGGTTCTCACGAACCAGACTCTAAACTTCTTAACGCGTCCGAAAATAGTTTTAAAATCTCTTTTCTTTTTAATCTAAAAACTCCTAATGAAAAAAACAAAGCGCTTTTGGCTGTTTTTGAAATAGTTAAAAACAATTAAGTTAAATAGGCGTTGGACGGCTTTCGATCTTACCCAACGGAACTTTAAAGAACATGAAACTTATATTGAAAGTCAAAATAGCCCTTAAGCATTTCTACAAACAGTTGTACAGATTATTGGTTCAATTATGATCCTTACATTCTAACCTTTAGAAAATTAGTTAGACATGGTAAACTAAAAGTTCATTTTAATATTTTTCATAAAAAGTATTTAGTGCGAGTACGGAAAGTAAATTAAATAAAGTGTAAGTGCGGAAATAAATGAAAGTAGTGCGAGTGCGGGAAATAAACAAAGTAGTGTGAGTGCTACAAAAACACAAAGTAGTGCAATGTGGAAAGTAAATAAAATAAAGCGAGTGAGGAAAAATAAAATATGAACTGGAATTAAAAATGGCGGCAGGATTAACTTCCTTCCAAAGTGCTCCAAGACTCGATCACACAGACATATACAGACTCGATCACTCGATTGTAGTAACACTCCGATGTGAAGTGATTACCACTTTAAAACTGATATATGCCTAAGAGATTCTAAGTTTGGATGATAAAAACGAAAATCTAAAATCCTATTTATATGCATACAAATACTAAGAAAAGACGGGGATGCACTTGTAACCGAAAAATGGAGGGAAAATTTGTTTACCCTGTGGCGCCCGCCATGTGTACAATATGGTGTGGAGAGTGGAGAACGTGTGTATTGGCAGATGGAGGGAGGCTTGAGACGTGTCCACGCCATGGCTGACCCCATGGCGCCAGACACAGAGGGTGCCACAAGTGCAAAATGCTGAATTACTTGATTTTTGCCCTTTTCAGTTCTTTTTCCGTTCCTTTTCTCAGTCGAGACTTTGATTAAAGTAAAAACCTAAAAACAAAGGAAAACATAGAAATAACATAACAAAATAGCAATAAAAACCTAGAATGCATGCGAAATCGAAGCAGAAACGCGGTGAAATTCAGTGTTATCAGAGGGTCAAACCAAACACTAGCAGCGTTGGTCGAAGCGACCAACACCATTAACCTTCTGCTCCTACACCAGAGCGAAAGATTGGACGTTCTTGAGAAATCAAGACACTCCCGGTCCCCCATCCCGGTGAGGAGGCATCGTTGGTCTCGCAGCAGGTCCCCCAGGCAGAGGAAAGATCAACAATCAGAAGCTTCCGGTTCCATCAAGAGGAGAACCCGTTTGTTTCCCAGGAGAAACAAGTCCCCGCAAACGAAGAAAACGTGTTGGAACCTCCATCCTGGACCATGACCATCCCCTAAAGATACTAGAAATCGATCAAGATCTCCTCCTCGCAGGCACTGCGGTGATTGCTCCTGTTCAGTCGCCCCCTTTTCCAGCGACGAGCATGAATCTCGTGGCCCTCTCTCCAAAGAGATCATGTCTACAAGGCTCCCAAAATGGCTTGAAAAACCTCCGCCCTTGGGGACCTATGATGGCACAACTGATCCGGACGAACACATCGAAAACATCGATGCTTTGTTGGATTATCGAGGCGTCCGGGGGGCTATCAAATGTCGTCTCTTCCCACGACTATGAGAAATGGACGACATTTGACCAACCCATATCATCCCACATTAACTAGGCCTATCTTTTCATCTCTTTTTGGGTCCCTTTCATTCAAGCGCAATCACATTAAGCCCGTTATCCGTACATGCTTCATAGTAGAGTGATCGGTTAGTGACTTTGATCCAAAACATAGGGTTTCTGGAACATACGCATGTGTAAACCCTTTTTATTTGACCTAAATGTAGTTGTAGGGGATCAGATCGTAATCCTCCCTACAAAGTTCAGTGCCAGATACCTCTGAACCAACTAAAAATAGGTGACTGCAATTTTTTATTTTTGTGGCAAGAATTTTTTTTCTTCTCTTTTTGGTTTAAATGACTTTGTGAGGGTCACCTATCCCGGAGTGTGCCTTTTTTTCTCTTTTTTTAATTAGCACTGGATCATTCACTTATGTTCATCGGTCCCCTATATAGAGCATGCTTAGGCCGGAGCTGAGTGCTAGAATAAACTACTTAGGACAATTTTTGAATGATAATAAAGGCCATGGCATGTGGGGTTTAGGAGTGATTCCTATATTCATGAAGTCTATGGTGCTAAAACGATACTGATGTTTCAAAAAGTTCACCTAAGTCACCACATCTTAATCTAAACCTGTCTTAAAGCCCAAAAAACACGTGGAATAACATTGTTTTCTTTTGAATTTTTTTTGGTAAGGCTAAAGAAATGGGGGAAATGAGGGTGCACTAAAGATACACTTTACTGGTGACTCGTCAGACTCATGCATTATCTAAAAAACTTAAACTAAATAACTAACTGAAAAGAAGGAAAACAGAAAGCAATAAACTAACTAAGAAAAGGAAAAGACAGAAAGCAAATAAAAGCAATAAAATCCCCTCCCATACTTAAATCGAACATTGTCCCCAATGTTTCGAAATAAGATAAGGAGAGTAACCAGTGAAACTACTGCGGAGGACCACTGATGCCCTCGTCGTCCTACGGAGGATGCCTGGAACGACGTGATCTGCTGCGGTGCTGGTCTCTCCGATCTAGTCATGCCGATAAGGCAGCCTGGGCATCTCTGACCTCTCTAAGGTTGCCTAGGATGGAACCCTGAGTGGCCTCCATAAGCTGGTAGTGTCGACGGTTGACTTCTCGCTGACGGGACTGCTCTGTCGTGATATCGGTCAAGGTGCGGCAAACGTTCTCGTAGGCACGATCCGAAACCAATCGCGATTGTTCCATATAACTCATGTTGTCCTCCAGTTGTTGTGGAATGGTAGAGAGTAGGATGTCTCGCCTTTCTTCTCTAGCTGTCATATCACGCCACTTCTCCTCAGTGATATAGAATCTAGGAGTATCACCTGCAATAGGGTTAGAGGAAGATGGTGCGGTGTGTGAGTGTGGAGGATGGCGGGGGGACATGTGAGGTACGAGAGATTTCTCTCGCCGATCATATTCTTCATCAGTTTCATGTCCCTCCCCCTCAGGAACATTAGGAGGAAGTGGACCTAAAACAGGTGGAGCATTCAAATCATAGGTCCAATTCCTTTCATTACGTACATCGGTACATCTACTGAAAGGTAAAGGAAAATATGGGATAGCTACACCATGAACCATCAATTCATAACCACCTGCTCTTCTCACTCGGCACAATTTCATGTCTTTTAGAAATTTTAAGTTAACTGTGTGAGGAGGTAGGAGTTCAAGTGTGGCTATCTCGTTGTTCAGGTTATGGGCCCGAGCAATAGACGTAACAAGTCCTCCAAAAACAATCGGCACTGTTTTATTAATAGTTAAAGCCATGTGTGCGAGCATAAACGGGACCGGATTGATATGACTATTTGTGAGGCTTCCTTGCAAAAATAGAAGCTCTTTAGCATTCACCTTATTTAGATTCTCCCTGCCAAAAATAGTGCATGCCAACAGATATCTGAAAACTCTGATGGTCGAGTTATGAATGGTCGATGCGAGTATTCCTTCAAAAGAATTTATTGAAGTATTTGACAGTCTCTGCCAGAAGAAAAATACATCGGCCGACCATTCGGAATCCAAAGGGGCCTCACATATAGCACCTTCCCAATGAGGGATTCCTAACAAGCCTGTTAGTTCGCCGATATTGTATTCATATTCAATTCCAAACAGTCTAAAATTAACAGTACCGACTGTGCTAGCAGTGTTAGGACTGACAGTATATAGTAAAGAACTCAAAAACTCAATTGTCAGCCTCTCAAATAATATAGACAGTTATCATCCACGTACCTAGTCGAGAGAATTTCTCGATTCTGAAGCTTTTGAATGATCCTTCTTTGCCTATCCCCGAGCTTTCCGTCTCGAAGAATGAATCCGTTGAACTCCATTGTTCTTGCTCCTTGATGAGTTGAAGGCGGTGAAGAGTGGTTTAAATAGAAAATGGTAAAGGTGGAATTTTTATGGTTTGTAATGAATGAAAATAAAAATGGAATTTGGAAGGTTTTAATGGATGGTGAATGAATGATAATGGCGGGAGCTTTAATGGGGTTCAATGGGGTTTTGGAAGATGTAAAAAATGAGTTTTGGAAGTTTGAGGGTTTAAAAATGGCGGGGAGATGAATCTGCCCCGATTTCTAGTGGAACGTCATGTCTTCTCAAGTTTGAAAATCCAAGTGGGCTTTGCATACCTTTTTGTCTTAAGGGAGGCCAAATAGTGTTTTCTTTATTCTTCTTGGGCATGATGCTTGCACAACCTTGAATAAATATTAAACATAAAAAGAAAATCTTTTTTTTTTGTATTAATATTTTTGTTATTAGACATATATATATATATATATATATATATATATATATATATATATATATAATATAAATAAATAATCATGCATATAATAGAACATATATATATATATATATATATATATATATATATATATATATATATAAAAATGATTTTCAACCAAAGTACATGGAAAATGTAACATATGCGATAATATAAAATATGTCTGGAAATGCGAGAGATAAAATAAAATAAAGCATAAAATATCAAATACTAGAGCAATAATGTCAGGGTAACACGATCATGTAGTAGGCTTCTCTGCCTGGGTCAACCCACGAATCTCGGCGATCTCCCTTTGAAGCTTTCCAATCTCCTGATATAGAGCGTCTGCCTCTGTTGCGTGGGTGAGATCGGATACCTCAATTTGTAACACCAAGTCCGCTACTTCCTGTTTTAGCCAGACAGTCTCCTTGCGAAGCTCATAAATCTAGGTCTGTAAATCAGGCGGCTGCAAAGACATATTGTTAGACATAACAGTGAATCTGGGAGAAGGAGGTGTAGGAGTATACTCAGTGGCAGGAGGTGATTTTGGCTCCTCGACAGTCTCTCCATGACCTTCTAAAGCATAACTCCAATTAGTCAGGTCGTGGACACTGGTCATCAGTGGGTCAGGTAATGTGAAGTACTGTATCACCTCGCCGTCAATCAATAATCTGAACATGTTGGGATCAAAAGAGGCTCTCCTCATCAACCCTCTGTTAGGCAAAAGTTGACATCCATGGTGGTATAGCTGCAGAAGGTCCTGAGATGTAATAATTTGCGAGACAGGCCCAATGCAGTAGTGATCTGAGTAACAATCCCACCGACATGTATAATGCCTACAGATGACCTGACGACACTGGCAAGGCCCTTCAGCAGAAAGTTGCCACATGCAACAGGGCGTGACTGAGTCGCACAAAACAGCAGGAAAATCTCCTCCACACTAAGCAAAGTCTCTGTATCTGGAAAACCGGGGAAAAAGTGTGTTAGGATCATCTGGAAGTACCTCAGCGAAGGGTTATGGATAACCTGAGATAGTTGTGTGGAAGGATACTGGCTCCCTCCACCTGAGATGTCACTCCAAAACTTCTCCACTTCTCTGCTCATAAAGTACCTCATCAGTGTCTCTGGAATAATATCAGGGGTAGTTTGGAATCCTAGTAAATCACCAAACTCTTTGTGAGAGAAAGAGTACTCAGTCCCTAACAACCTGAAAATAGCATGTCCATCGGGTCTAGCCCAGGGGTCATGATTAAACGAGCTGAGAAACTCTAGAGTCAAGTATCTGTAAGTGCTGTTCATATCGTCGAACTAGTCCCACAGGAGTTGGTGGCATAAGAATCTAACGCTTGGTTCTATCCCCAAGGCATCCATGCAATCTTGGTCTGGGTACCGTGTAGGTGCCATAGGGCGTCTCATGTGGACATAATAACACTTTCTCTGGGCGTCGTCTCTGAAGGCCACGTGCATGTCATCGGGATTCTGCATTCTGCACAAGGTTAGCAAAAGATCCTGAAATCACATAAAACATTCAAGTGTTAGTCCTGACAGAATAATAAAGAAAACAAAATAAAATAAGATAAGAATAAAAGTAAATAAAATAAGAAAACCATGGGTTTCCTCCCATACAACGCTTGTTTAACATTGTTAGCTCGACGACCGTATTTTATACATCATTCGAAGGATTTGGTGGATCACTTAGAGTATGGATGAAGTATGTTGTTGGAATGTCTCCTCCTTCATAGGGCTTCAGTCTCTGTCCATTGACAATGAATGGTTTACATGTCTGGTTCTTGATTTCAATAGCTCCAGATCTTAGAATCTTAGATACTTCGAAGGGGCCAGTCCATCTCGAACGAAGCTTCCTTGGAAAAAGTCATAACCTAGAATCGAACAGGAGAACAAGATCGCCTATTTTGAATTCTTTTCTTATGATTCTTTTGTCATGCCAAGATTTTGTTCTTTCTTTGTATATAATGGCATTTTCGTAGGCTGATTGTCTGAGTTCTTCCAATTTGTAGATATCAAGGATACGTTTTTCACCAGCAGTTAGGTAATCCAAATTCAAAGTTTTAATGGCCCAATAGGCTTTATGCTCTAACTCAAAAGTTAAGTGACATGATTTTCCATAGACTAGTTGATAGGGGGTTGTTCTTATAGGGGTTTTGAAAGCGGTTATGTAAGCCCATAACGCTTCTTAAAGTTTTGGCGACCAATCTTTTCTAGATATAGAGACAGTCTTCTCAAGAATTTGTTTAATCTCTTTATTAGATACTTCCACTTGTCCATTAGTTTGTGGGTGGTATGGTGTTGCTACTCTATGCTTAACTCTATACTTGCTTAAAAGTTTGTCAAATATGTTTGATATGAAGTGTGATCCTCCATCACTTATGACTAAACGGGGTGTTCCAAATATGAGAAATATATAATTTTTAAATAATTTGATGACTACTTTGGTGTCATTCATAGGTGCGGCAATAACTTCAATCCATTTAGATACGTAGTCAACAGCTACTAAGATATAATGGTTTCCTAAAGATGGTGGGAACGGTCCCATAAAATCTATACCCCATACGTCGAAGAGTTCTACTTCTTGGATATTTCTTAGAGGCATTTCATTACATCTTGAAATATTTCCTGTACGTTGGCATCTGTCACATTTGACAATGAAATCATGGAAATCACGCCACATGGTAGGCCAGAATAGGCCAGCTTGAAGAATCTTGGCGTATGTCTTAGAGGTGCTTGCATGTCCACATAGGGTGCAGAGTGACAATGCTTAATTATACTGTGTACCTCATCTTTTGGGACGCAACGGCGGAAAAAGCCATTTTTACCTCTTGAAAAGAAATGGTTCGTCCCAATAGAAGTTTCTTACATCACTGTAGAACTTCTTCTTCCGGTGGTAATTGAGATCGGGGGGTATGATGTCAGTGGCTAGATAATTAACAAAGTCTACATACCAAGGTACGTTACTTACAGCTAAGGATTCTTTAGAATGCTCATGAGGGTTTGGGTTATCATCTTTAATAGTTTCTAGTTTGGCTATCAGTCTATCATAGGAAAAATCATCATTTATGGGTATTGAGTCAGGCTTCATGTATTCTAACCTAGAAAGATGATCAGCCACTACATTCTCAGTGCCTTTCTTATCACGAATATCTAAATCAAATTCTTGCAGTAACAGAATCCATTGAAGTAACCTAGGTTTGACATCCTTTTTACTTAGTAGGTAACAGATGGCAGCATGGTCGGTGTAAATTATAATTTTGGCTCCTACTAGATAAGATCTAAATTTGTCTATAGCGAAAACTACAGCTAGGAGTTCTTTTTCAATTATTGCATAGTTGAGTTGGGCAGCGTCTAAGGTTCTACTGGCATAATAAATTATGTGTAAATTTTTATCTTTTCTCTGACCTAGAACGGCTCTAACAACATAGTCACTAGCGTCACACATTATCTCAAACGGTTCTGACCAATCTGGGGGTTTCATTATAGGTACTGAAATCAAAGCTTGCTTCAAAAGGTTAAACGCTTCATTACATTTTTCATCAAAGATGAATTCAGCATCTTTCATTAAGAGGCCAGTTAAGGGTTTTGTTATTTTGGAGAAGTCCTTGATAAAACGTCGGTAGAATCCGGCATGTCCAAGAAAACTTCTTATTTCCCTGATAGTCTTCGATGGTTTTAGATTCTCTATGACTTCTATTTTAGCTTTGTCTACCTCTATTCCTTTTTCGGAGACTATATGTCCTAAAACAATCCCTTCGGTAACCATGAAATGACACTTTTCCCAATTTAGCACAAGATTTACCTCCACACATGTTTCCAGGATTTTCTCAAGGTTGATAAGACAATTTTTGAAATCAAATCCACAAACCGAGAAATCATCCATAAATACTTCCATGATTCCATCTAGATAGTATGCAAAGATAGACATCATGCAGCGTTGGAAAGTGGCTGGGGCATTACAGAGTCCAAAAGGCATTCGTCTGTAGGCAAAAGTTCCAACAGGGCAGGTAAAGGTAGTTTTTTCTTGATCTTCGGGGTGAATAGGTATTTGGAAGAATCCTGAATATCCATCTAGGTAACAAAAGTAAGAGTGTATGGCTAGGTGCTCCAACATTTGATCTATGAATGGCAAAGAGAAATGGTCCTTCCTTGTTGCTTTATTTAATTTTCTATAGTATATGCACATACGGCATCCTCTATCAGTTCTTTTTGCCATAGGTTCTCCTTTCTCGGTTTGCACAACTGTGATGCCTCCCTTTTTAGGTACAACATGCACAAGGCTCACCCATTTACTGTCTGAGATCTGATATATTATACCTACCTCTAGTAACTTAAGAACTCCAGTCTTAACTACATCACTCATCATAGGATTTATTTTTCTTTGGTGTTCTCTAGAGGGTTTTGAATTTTCTTCGAGCAAAATATGATGTATGCATAGAGATGGGCTTATTCCTTTTAGATCAGAGATCTTATATCCTAAGGCTGGGGGGTACCTTCGTAAAACATCTAACAATTGGTTTGTTTCCTCTTGGTCCAAGGTAGCACTGACTATAACTGGACGGTCCATTTCTTCATCAAGAAACTCATATCTCAGGTTCTTAGGCAGTTCCTTAAGTTTTACGGTTGGTTTCATGGGGCAAGGCATAAGATCTGGGGTAAGAGATAAACATTCGTGAAGGTCATCATCAATGTAGGGCTTTTTATAATTATCATCTTCCCAAATAAGAGTCGATAGCAACTTTATTGTTTCAGTTTCTTCTTCTTGTTCTAATTCCCTAATGCATTCATCAATGATATCTAAGGCATAACATGCATCTCCTATTACAGGTGCCATAAGAAATTTCGAGAGTACAAATTATATCTTCTCGTTACCTACCTCAAAGGTTAGTTTCCCTTTTTTAACATCTATTATGGCTCCAGCGGTTGATAAGAATGGTATACCTAGGAGGATTGGTATGTCGTCATCTTCTTTAATGTCCATGACAACAAAATCAGTAGGGATAAATAGCTGACCTATCCTAACAGGGACGTCTTCAAGTATACCTATAGGGTATTTAACGGATCTATCGGCTAATTGAAGTGACATCTTAGTAGGTTGTAATTATCGTAAGTTTAACCTTTCACATACTGCTAAAGGCATTAAGCTCACACTAGCTCATAAGTCTAGAAAGGCCTTTTCGATGACATGATTCCCCAAAATACAAGTAATGGAAAAAAATTTGGGATCTTTATCTTTATTTTCTAACTTATTCTTAGAAATAGAATTACATTCCAAGGGTTTCAGATCTTCAAGTCTACGTTTATTGGTAAGCATGTCTTTGAGAAACTTTGCGTAAGAAGGTATTTGGGTTATGGCTTCTGTAAAGGGGATTTCTACGTGAAGTTTTTTTATAACCTTAACGAATTTCTGATATTGGTTATTAATCTGGGTTTGTTTTAGTCTTTGCGGGTATGGTATTGGTGGTTTGTATGGCGGGGGAGGTACATAGCTTTTGTTTTTAGGCTCTTCTCCTTTTTCTTGACTTCCCTGTTTTTTCAGATTCCTCTGGTTTCTTCTCTTCACTTCTCTTAGAAGTTTCGGGCTCACTTAATCTTGGGTTTAAGGGTTCCTCATAGGCGGTCCCACTTCGTAGAGTAATGGCATTTGCTTTCCCTTTCGGGTTCTGTTGAGGTTGTCCAGGGAACTGTCCTTTAGGTGTAGTCTGAGGGGCTTGGTTTAAAGCTACCTGAGAGATCTGGGTTTCAAGCATCTTATTGTGAGTGATAATTTGGTCAACCTTGGTCCCTAAATGGGTAATCAGTTCGTTAACATGGATGTTTTGGTTCATGAATTCTTTGTTTTGTTGTGTTTGAGCAGTGATAAAATTTTCTATAATTTTTTCAAGGCTCGGTTTTGGGGGCACAGGTTGCATAGGTTGATTTGTTCTCGGGGCTTGGTAACCTTGTTGTCTCGGAGGTGCGGTATTTTGGATAGGGTTATTATTTTTATAGGAGAAGTTTGGGTGATTCTTCCATCCTGGGTTGTATGTGTTTGAAAATGGGATCCCTTGGGTGTAGTTCACTTGTTCAGAGTTGGTCTCATTTAACAGACTGCATTCCGCAGATTGGTGTCCTTGCGTCCCACATTTCTCACAATTTGACGAAACTGCAGCTACAATATTCAGGGTTGTATACATATGTTCAACTTTAAGGGCCAACGCGTCCATTTTAGCTTGCATCATGTCTATAGAGCTTAACTCATGTATTCCTCCTTGGTCTTCCTTCTTTTCCACTATTGCTCTTTCTACTCCCCATGATTGATGGATTTGGGCCATATCTTTGATAAGGGCGATGGCTTCAGGGTAAGGTTTGTTCATCAGTGCGCCATCAGCGGCAGCGTCGATGGTCATCTTGGTGTTATAGTGAAGTCCATTATAGAAGGTTTGAATGATTAACCAATTTTCTAAGCCGTGATGTGGGCATGCTCTTAATAGTTCTTTATATCTCTCCCAGGCTTTGAACAACGATTCTCCTTGGTTTTGGGTAAATCTGGTTATTTGGTTTCGAAGAACAGTGGTCTTACTCGGGGGAAAATATCTAGCAAGGAATACTCTTCTAAGGGCTTCCCAAGTTGTTATGGAATTGGGTGGAAGGGAATCTAACCATGATAGGGCTTTATCTCTGAGGGAAAAAGGAAATAATCTTAAGCGGATCGCCTCAGGAGGGGCTCCATTGGTTTTAAAGGTGTCTGCTTACTGGAGAAAGTTTTTTAAATGTTGATTTGGGTTCTCGGTAGCAAGACATGTGAATTGTCTCTGTTGTACTAATTGCAGCAGGGATGGTTTAAGTTAGAAATTATTAGCTGGGATGAAGGGATTTACTATACTGGAACTAGGTTCCTCATTGGATGGTTGGGCGAAGTCCTTAAGGGGTCTTCGGTTTTGATCTTCAGCCATAACTCTCCTAATTCTATGGAAAAATAAACGTGTGCGAGTGTAACGTTCAAGTTCAGCGAGAGGGTCTACTAAGCTTCCAATACTGCGAGTCTTTCGCATTGACCGGCAGCTAACAACCTTAGTCTAAACGGTATAACTACAAGGTACGAAATTTGACGAAATTGGTCCCCGACAACGGCGCCAAAAACTTGATGCGTGTTTTTTTGCAAGTGTACAAACACGTCAGAGTAATATAAAAGATTGTCGAATCCACAGAGACCAAATGTCAATGTATCGTTATCTGTTGTTATGGTGTGTATCTAAGGCAATTGAAAATAATGGTTTTAAAGAGTGCGTAATGATAAAAATAATAAATTTTAATTAATTTATAAAGACAGGTTCGAATGCAATTCACATAATCAAGTGATAATCAAGTACTTGCTAATAGAACTACTTATGGGCAATGTTTTCTACTTTTAAAAGAACTAATTTAACAGGAAATGTCGCTTTCGCGTATTCAGAACCGAGTTGTACTCCCTAATCAAACCCTCCTATTGTCACGGATAAAAAGGTACGTATTGCGTTAGAGTAGTAAACCTATTTTTAAAAAATATAGTATCTTAACTAAGTTGAAAAGTATTTTGACCTGGATTTCTTAGCAAAAAGAGGTTCTCACGAACCAGACTCTAAACTTCTTAACGCGTCCGAAAATAGTTTTAAAATCTCTTTTCTTTTTAATCTAAAAACTCCTAATGAAAAAAACAAAGCGCTTTTGGCTGTTTTTGAAATAGTTAAAAACAATTAAGTTAAATAGGCGTTGGACGGCTTTCGATCTTACCCAACGGAACTTTAAAGAACATGAAACTTATATTGAAAGTCAAAATAGCCCTTAAGCGTTTCTACAAACAGTTGTACAGATTATTGGTTCAATTATGATCCTTACATTCTAACCTTTAGAAAATTAGTTAGACATGGTAAAGTAAAAGTTCATTTTAATATTTTTCATAAAAAGTATTTAGTGCGAGTGCGGAAAGTAAATTAAATAAAGTGCGAGTGCGGAAATAAATGAAAGTAGTGTGAGTGCGGGAAATAAACAAAGTAGTATGAGTGCTAGAAACATACAAAGTAGTGCGATGTGGAAAGTAAATAAAATAATGCGAGTGAGGAAAAATAAAATATGATCTGGAATTAAAAATGGGGGCAGGATTAACTTCCTTCCAAAGTGCTCCAAGATTCGATCACACAGACGTATACAGACTTGATCACTCGATTGTAGCAACACTCCGATGTGAAGTGATTATCACTTTAAAACTGATATATGCCTAAGAGATTCTAAGTTTGGATGATAAAAACGAAAATCTAAAGTCCTATTTATAGGCATACAAATACTAAGAAAAGACGGGGATGCCCTTGTAACCGAAAAATGGAGGGAAAGTTTGTTTGCCCTGTGGCGCCCGCCACATTCCTATGGCGCCCACCATGTGTACAATATGGTGTGGAGAGTGGAGAACGTGGGTATTGGCAGATGGGGGAGGCTTGAGATGTGTCCACGCCATGGCTGACCCCATGGCACCAGCCACAGAGGGTGCCACAAGTGCAAAATGCTGAATTACTTGATTTTTGCCCTTTTCAGCTCTTTTTCCGTTCCTTTTCTCGGTCGATGCTTCGATTAAAGTAAAAACCTGAAAACAAAGGAAAACATAGAAATAACATAACAAAATAGTAATAAAAACCTAGAATGCATGCGAAATCGGAGTCAGAAACGCGGTGAAATTCAGTGTTATTAGAGGGTCAAACCAAACACTGGCAGCGTTGGTCGAAGCGACCAACACCATCAACCTTCAGCTCCTACGCCAGAGCGAAAGATTGGACGTTCTTGAGAAATCAAGACACTCCTGGTCCCCCACCCCGGCGAGGAGGCATCGTCGGTCTCGCAGCAGGTCCCCCAGGCAGAGGAAAGATCAGCAACCATAAGCTTCCGGTTCCATCAAGAAGAGAACCCGTTCGTTTCCCAGGCGAAACAAGTCCCCGCTGTCGCTCCCACCAAATGACACATGGCCAAGAGGGGTACAGACGCAAACGGTCGGCGAGAGGAGGAGAACACAAGGGTGAACTGAAAAGAGTCGCCAGCTGGGCATTTTTATCCCGAAGGAAAGGTAATGCTGCATAAACCTAAGAAAAGATGGATAAGACGGTTGCGAACCTGAGAAACTGAGAAAGGGGGTTGGTTACAACCTGGGAAGGTATTAGCACCCAGATTGTCCGCCGTACTCGACGGGATCCACGCTTGAAAGTTTTGTGTTTAAAGGGGTAGTGTCAGTGCTATTTTGTGTGCAAAAGCTGGAAAAGAATGCAAGTGTCAGTGTAAAAGAAATGTGAAGTGAAATAAAGAAGTGTCAGTGTAAGGAAGGAGTGAAGCTCAAGACTACAAGGCTTAAAGAATAATGCTGGCAGAGGGGAGAATATACAGAGACTTTTGTACGATAACTGTTAAGTTATGCCTATGTATCCTCTCGTGCAATGAGGAAGTCAGAACACCGTAGTTCGACTCAAAGAGACAACAAGATGAATTGACTGATGAACTGCTTGCTTGTCTATGCTTAAGTGTATGACCTGTCTGGCTCAGGTGCTAACTGTCTTGCATTTGACGGAAGAAACAAGTTCTCGTTTGTGAGTGAGTGTGATGAGAAAAAAATCCCGGAGGAGACGATTATTGTTTGTTTTTGGTATTTTCAATCTTTTATTGCTTTTGGAGTTTATCATAAGATAATGAGCTTAAGCCTAAACGAAGGGTTAGTAAACTCATCACATCCTCCCTCTGATTAGGGGTAATGAGAATACCTTAAGTATGAAGTAAACACCTCAAACTTACTCACCATGATGTAGGATTAAGATCATTAACCTACTTGCAATTATTTAGATGTTTTTGGGTTTTTGTTTAGTGTTAAGTAATGAGTTTAAGCCATAATCAAGGATTTAATGGACCCATTACACCATCCTAATAGAAGGATAATAGATGAGAACATTTAGGCTGAGAAAGGCTCCTCAACTTAATCCATGATTAGGGATTAACCTCATGACAAAACAAAACCTTTATTAAAGTGGATTTTAGTTAATGATAAGATTATGAAATGGATTTTATGGTTTGTAAGACAACTTGAGGGGGACTTGTCCATTAACACTAGGGTTAGTCCTTCTTAATCAATTAAAGAAGAATTAGAACCCTAATACAAGGCCCAAGTTACAAGCTTGATGTCTTAGTGATTATTAGATGAATTGATTAAAGGATTTAAACACATTAAGGGTTTAACACTTAGGATTAAAGTTATACACTCCCTCCTAATAGAAGGATGAAGGCATAAACTTAATCACAAAGCCTTAAAACCTTTAAGGTTTAGCCCCTGATTATAAGACGAGAAGAGAATACACAAGGATGACCCAAAGGTAAAACTAATGGGGGGTCTAATCAAACCCTAATTGTTATCATGCTTGGGTGTTCCTAGGGTTTATGAGGCTTGCAAGAAGTCTTCAAGGGAAAGCCACCAAGGAAGAAGCAGGATGAAGGAAGGAGAAATCAGAAGGAATCAAGACAACTTACTTCACTTAAGAATATAAGTTGCTTGAAGAGAGATGAGAAGAGATTATGAGAAGTGAAGGCAAATTCACTTCTCAAACACTTACCACCTGAAAAGTTAGCAAAAGGAAATGAAATGAAATGCAAATGAGATGAAAAGCAAAGATGAAAAGAAAAGTTAGAAACATATTCATGATGCCAATTATGTTATGAGATGGGATGAAAGCATGCCAAGTGATATGAATGTTCATACAAGAGATGGGAATGCAAAGAAGACATGAAAGGAGGCATGAAAGTTCATGAATGTATATGACATCAAATGAAAGCAAAAGCATGGAAAATGGATGATGCAATGATCAAACATGACTTCAATATGTCCTAAGATGTCTTATATGTCATGTGGATGCACAAAATGTCATGGCAAGTTCATGTATGCAAGCATATGAAGAATGAATGCAAATGAAGGCAAAGATTAGGGTTTTCATACAATATGCAATGCAAAATCCAAAATCAGAAACAAAATATGAGATAAAAAATTGGAAATGGAATCAAAGGGACCCTAAACCCATACAAGTTCACTTCCCAAAGGGGAAGGTCAGAAGCTAAACCCTAAAGGACTTATGATTTTTTCTAAGTTTCTAGGGTTTTAAGGGTGATCCTAAAGGGAAAATGCCAAACAATTTGAAAATGCATTATAAAAATGAAACAAAAATGTTTTTAGATGCTTGAAAGGATCCATAACACAATTAAAAAAGAACCATTCACAAACTCAACTTGGATCAAAAGTTATGAATTTTTGAAGTTAGGGTTAAAAATATTCAAATTAAAGAACCCTAATTAAAATGAAAATTGGCAAGATATGATCAAGACCGAAAAGAAATTTGTCTTGTGAGTTTGTAGATGTCTCTAAATGTTTTAAAATGTTCTATGAATTTTTTTGGGATTTTTAAATACCTAAATGTATTTTTAATTAATTAATTTCCATTAACTAATTAAAATAAACATTTAAATGATTTAAAAATAATTTTTAATGCAAAAAATAAAACAAAAATTATTTTCAGAATGAGAAAAATATTTAAAGTCATGATGCAAAAAATTAAAATTTTTGAAAGCTTCTAGCTATTTTAAAATAAATATGCAAAACAAATAAGAAAAATATGAATTAAAATGAATTTAATGGAAAGTCAACAGATCCAATGGCCAGCATTTGAATAAAAAAGGAGGGAGTTGACGCGCGCGGATTTGGACGGCTGAGGTTTAAACCTAACTAATCTGATTTAATTAAATAATAATCCTAAAATTAAAACTAATCACAAGATCCAGGCCCTTCAAACACGCGCGGGAGAATCAATCCAAAGGCCCAGATTAAAATACGAAGCCCTAACCCTAATTAGCCTTAATTACTTTCAGGTGGTCGGAAATGACCTCCGGTCATCTTCTCCGGCCACACCCTTCCCTGAGAAATGCTATCTCACTCCCTTGGCCATGCCAAACGCCCCAAATCTCCAGAAATGATCCCCAAACCCCATAGAACAAGAATCTAGCATCATATTTCATTTATCTTTCCTCAAAATCAAGATTCGAACACAAACATAAAAACTGAAAAAATTTCAGAACACGCATACACACTCAAATCTTAACCATTTCCAAAAATTCCAAGTTCAGCATGTTCAGGGAAGCAAGCTTAGGCATTTAGAAACTTAAAACAAGAGTTCTGGAAAAATAAATTTCATGGCTACCTGAAGCGAAGCTTTCAACCCTAGAGCTTTCTGGCTGTCTCCTTGCCTCAAAACACCTCCAATGATCCTCCTCAAGAGTTTGCAAAGCTTGGTTGGAGTTTATATGGCCTCTATGTGAACTTTGCTGAAGCTCAGGTCAAGGGAGGTAAAAATCGTATTTTTGATATGAGGTGTTTAAAGGCAAAATGAAGGGTGGGAAATGATCAATGATGAATGTGGAGTTGAATGGTGGAAAAAGTTTGGAGTTTTGTTGGCTGAGCTATGAGTTTCGAAGAGAAATGCATAAGGGGAAGTTTTTGATGAATGCTGAGTTGTGGGAGGTTTCAGGTTATGTTGTTGTGTGTGTGTTGAGTTGCTTTTGGTCCATGTATCAATCCTTGATAGGTCAGAGAGTTGTTGTGGAATAGTTTGATTGGTATGGCTCAATTTGCATAAAGTTAAGAAAGTTGTCATTGGAGGTATGGGCTCATGGCAGGCCAAGGACAAGGGCATGTCCTGCGCAGCTGGCTTTAGGGAGGTCCATGGAATTCAGATTTTGTAGCTAGCACAAGTGGATGTCAAGATTTGGGGCATTTTGCAATTTGTGAAGGTTTTGGCCCCTTTTGAAATACTTGATGATCAAGGCATGAAACTTGAGAATTATTTGGGAAATTATGAATTATAGGTCATGTATGATGTTTGTGTAATGGTTAGAAGTTACTTTGAGGTCACATTTTGCCTTGGTATGAGTTTCTGCAAGTTTCCCTCTTTGGTACATAAGTGAAATTTTGTGATTTTTCCCAACTTTGCAAGGCCATAACATGAGTTCTATGATGAATTAGATCAAGTTCTTGTAATTTTTGAAAAGGGAATGATCCAATCTACAACTTTCATGACCAAGAATTTTTCATTTGAAGCATTTTTGAATCAAAAAGAGGAGGTTGAAAAACTTTCCCAAAATGGCAAGTTTGCATTACAAGTCACTTTCCCAAAATGGCAACTTTGCAAATGGCTTGAAATTCTTCAATTTTGTGAACTTCTAACTTCTTATAAGATCAAATAAAGATCATATACACCCAAAATGATGGAGAAGACCCTTTGGTTGGATGATTGATGGCCTCAGATGCCCTGATTTTGCACTGACTTGCTCAAGAAGTCATCTATTGATCATATGCCTTCCCCATTGAATATCTTCATGAAAATTGGTATGCATGATCCTTATATCATATAGAGACTAATAGAATCAAGAATGACCAAAAAATTTGTAGTTATGGCCTCTGAAACCAAAACCCTAATTTTAGGTCATCTGTGCAGTTAAACTTGGCTCTGCTTCCATACCTTTCTCAATTCTTGTGATTTTATGACTTCCTTGATCTTGAGAGGATATAATATGATGCTTGAACATACATGGACCCTATTGAGATGATTGAAGACCTTTGGAGTTGCTCAGATAGCTCAGGGATTGCTCAGATCACAAATCCTAGATGCAGATAACTTAGAAACAATGCAGTGAAGCAAAAATGCACTATGAGATGATATGATTGAACTTATGCATATGAAAAGAATCACAAGCCATGGTGAAATGAGTGAGGGCAAATTTGGGGTGTTTACAGCTGCCCCTATTCAAGCATGAGTTAGCTGTGTAGGATGTAAGCGACGGCTTAACAGGCAAACAAGATAACTTGTGGTTGAATACCAAAGACAGTCCAAAATTTGCGCTCACTGGTTATGAAGAAGAAAAAGGGATATAGATTGTAAAAGGAAGTAAAGTATGATCATAAAGTGCGGGCGACGGAGGATGACCGTCGAGCAGAGGACGACTGCCGGGGATAAAGCAATGACGGGAACGGCCGACATGCTGGGGTGATGGAGGTATCATGATGGGGACGACCATCAGGTTTGATAAAGTAAAGGGTAAACAACGATGGGGACGGCCATCAGGTTAATGAAATCAAAGGTGAAGGACGATCACCTAGCAGGGGACGGCTGCTCTGTTGGGGATAAGATGAGGGACAGTCATCTAATGGTGAAGGACGATCACCTGGCAAGGTACGGTTGCCGAAAGTATCACGACATAGGACGAATGTCGGATAAAAAGGTCGTCGATGGGGACGGCCATCGGATAAGCATGATGAAGGACGATCATAAAGAGGTGAAGGACGATCACCTAGTAGGGTACGGTTGCCGAAATATCACGACATAGGACGAATGTCGGATAGGAAAGGGTTCCAATAATGGAAACTCCGCTGGGGGATGATGAAGGACGATCATCAAAAGGTGAAGGACGATCACCTGGCAGGGGACGACTGCCGAAAGTATCATGACATAGGATGAATGTCAGATAGAAAGGAAATAATTTATTGGGATTTGCTGGGGATTCCTCTGGGGAATGGTAGACACAGACGAGTGTCTAAATTCAAGAAAGAAAGGGTATAAGTGTTTGACGCTGTGTATAGATTAAAGATGCGGACGAGCATCCTTAAGATTACGATACGGACGAGTATCGGTAGAAACAAGCGCTGACGCATGTTCAGAGATGATGATACAGACGAGTATCAACTGGTTAACAATGAACACGGATGAGTGTTGAGTCTTGAGGAAAATATAAGTGGTGTATACAAGATACGGACGAGCATCTGTATGAGTAAACGTAAGCATGAGTGAGTCACAGACGAGTGTTCAATTTGCTGGGGAGAGCATGATACAGACGAATATCATAAGAGAAAGTGTGTAAGTTATGGACTCATAAGTGCAAAAGATATCTGGTGATCTGTGGGGATAAGATGACACAGACGGGTGTCGAGAAGAAGTGTATTATAAACAGGTGCTTGGTTAACTGTAAGTATTTAGGTAGCCATGCTGGGGAATGGTGACACGGACGAGTGTCCAAAGAGTGTATAGATATCTGTTTGTGGTTTATATCTGCAGGGGAGTATATGACACGGACGAGTGTCGAAGAGAGTATATATAAACATGCATTAGTGAGTGCAAAAGGGAGGCTTTGGCTTTCTGTTGTGGCTGTGGGTCTCCGTATATATATTGCTGATGGAATGTTGGTATATACAGGTGTTTGATTTAAAACACGGCTTGTGATTATGCAGTATGTTTGATTTTTGCCGTAATGCTCCGTATTAGACGGAATGCTACGCTTTGAGGGGAAATATAATGTGAATGCTATGATTGTACAAAAGATACCGATCCGAGATTCGGATCCTGCTGCTGTGAAGATCTCTGGCTGATCTGCTTTGAAAAAAAATCCCAGCTGGGGATGAGATCATTGGTAGATCTGATACAGATGATTCTGCTTGGGGAAATAGGTCACTGATAGACCTATCTTAATGATGAGGAGCCCAACGGAGGTCTGTGGAAGTTTTCGTCACTTTGTTGTGAAATCTTCAGACATTGCTTTTCTGGATAGAGGCTGAAACTCTGCGGGGAGATGGTTCCTTGTCTAACACTTGGCTGGGGAGGAATGATCACTGAACAACCTTCCTAGTGATTTTTGTGGTGATCCTGCCGAGGATGATGAACTCAGCTGGGGAAATAAGCCCCTGTTGATGCTGCTTTAGAGAGAGTGCTGGAGAAGTGATGTCTAGCAGCTCTGATGGGGAGAAAACAACTTTGGTGCTGTTTTGGAAGATACGCTGAGGAAATAATGATTTGACAATTTGCTGGGGAGAAGCTTTCATGCCCCATGTTGCACTTTGAATACCTGCACTCCTGTTATGACAAAAGAAACGCACAAGGATCCCGAGGTATCCCTTACTGGATTCCATCATAGGAGTTTAGGCACCCCCGGGAGTAAGTAATATATTTCCTGCAAGCATGTGATTAGAAAAGCATTTCTGTTTTTATGCAAACGTTATGTCAAGGATATCGGACATTTTTGCAAATAAAGTGTACGAGACAGATTGTGACTAAAAATCTGATTTTATTAATTTGTGTGCCCTTAATTGGCAAGTACAGTCAAAGAAACAGATCCCTGAAATGAGGAGATTGTTACAAATTGAGAAACAAAAAGATGTTGGCAATGTTGATGACGCTTCAGTGCTTCCCTTTTGCTATGACTTGTATGACATTGGCGTTCTTCTCATCTTGATTTTGAAGGAGGTTGATTCTAACCAATGCTTTAACCTTTCGAAGCTTGTCATGTTGTAAGTGATACAGGCGAATTCAGAATGCAGTTGTTCGCTTATTCCCCTATTTTGCGTGGATCGCCCTTTCGGGTTTTCAATCTACCGGGATACCCCTTTTTGCCTGAATTGTCCAATGTGGCTTTTCAACTCAGCGGGTGTACATTTTTTTATTTATTCCTTATTTTTTCCCGAGTCTTTTATTCTGTTTTTGACTCGCCGGGATGCCCTATTTTTGCCTGGACTTAAATTCTGTTTTTATGTCCAGCGGGTCATTTTATGCGAAGTATTTTTTAACTGCATCTGAAGTCACCGGGGACAGGAAGTCTTCACCATCCATAGTGCTGAGCATCAGTGCTCCACCAGAGAAGACTTTCTTCACTATGAATGGACCATCATAATTTGGAGTCCACTTGCCCCTGTGGTCTGTATGAGGAGGAAGGAGTCTTTTCAGCACAAGATCTCCTACCTGGTATTCCCGAAGCCTGACTTTCTGATCGAAGGCTTTCTTCATTCTCTTCTGATACAGCTACCCATGACAGATTGCAGCTAACCTCTTCTCTTCGATCAGACTCAGTTGTTCGTACCGGGATCAGACCCATTCTACTTCATTCAGTTTAACATCCATTAGTACCCGCAAGGAGGGTAATTCAACTTCAACAGGTAGGACTGCCTCCATACCATACACAAGCTGATACGGTGTTGCCCCAGTGGATGTTCTGATTGATGTACGGTACCCATGCAAGGCAAATGGTAGCATTTCATGCCAATCTTTGTAGGTGACCACCATCTTCTGCACAATCTTGATATTCTTGTTAGCCGCCTCTACAGCGCCGTTCATCTTTGGCCTATAAGGAGAAGAATTGTGGTGTTGGATCTTGAAGTCCCGACATAGCTCTGCCATCATTTTGTTGTTCAATTTGGAGCCATTATCAGTGATGATTCGCTCGGGTACTCCATATCGGCAAATGATGTCTCTCTTCAGGAATCGGGCTACCACCTGCCTGGTGACGTGAGCGTATGAAGCTGCTTCTACCCACTTGGTAAAATAGTCAATGGCAACCAGGATGAATCTGTGGCCATTTGAAGCAGTCAGTTCAATCTTGCCAATCATATCAATGCCCCACATGGCAAAGGGCCAAGGTGAAGACATCACATTCAAAGGATTCGGAGGCACATGCACTTTATCTACATAAATCTGGCATTTGTGGCACTTTCTGGCATAAGCACAACAATCTGCATCCATTGTGATCCAATAATAACCTGATCTCAACAACCTTTTAGCCACTGCATGCCCTCCAGCATGGGTACCAAAAGATCCTTCGTGCACCTCGTGCATTAACAATTCTGCCTCTGTCTTATCAACACATCTGAGAAGTACCATATCAAAGTTTCTCTTATACAAGGAACCATCAACATTCAGGAAGAAACTACCAGCCAACCTTCTTAATGTCTTCTTATCATTGGATGATACCCCAGGTGGGTATATTTGATCCTCAAAGAAGCATTTAATGTCATGGAACCAAGGCTTATCATCTTTAGCAAAGTCTGCTGAGAATACATATGCTGGTCTATCAAGTCTGGATACTGAAATCCGAGGCACGAAGCTGGCAGCTTGAACTTTGATCATGGATGAAATGGTAGCCAGAGCATCTGCAAACTGATTTTCATCTCGAGGGATATACTCAAGCTTGACTGTTGTGAAGAATGTAAGTAACCTCCTTGTATAATCCCGGTAAGGTATCAGATGCTCCTGGTGAGTGTACCATTTGCCGTTGGTTTGATTAATTACCAGAGCTGAATCTCCGAATACAGTTAAAGTCTTGATCCTGAGGTCAATGGCTTCCTCAAGACCCAGAATACAAGCTTCGTATTCAGCTTCGTTGTTAGTGCAATTGAAGGTGAGTTTTGCCGAGAAAGGCATGTGAACTCCCTTAGGTGTAATGAGTACTGCACCAACACCACGGTCGTTCATATTAACAGCCCTATCAAACATCATAGTCCATTCCTCGTCTGGGTCAGGCCCTTCAGTGTGAACAGGCTCTTCATGATC
The DNA here is from genome assembly GCA_963966055.1 of Lathyrus aphaca. Lineage (NCBI taxonomy): Eukaryota > Viridiplantae > Streptophyta > Magnoliopsida > Fabales > Fabaceae > Lathyrus > Lathyrus aphaca. The sequence goes on along the minus strand of OZ014524.1, from coordinate 430,705,344 downwards.
TTTTGCTTTTATGAACATGATGTCTTCATCAAGGAAGTCAAATCTCGTAGGCTGGTAATCATCAATGGGTTACTCAGCAAGATAATCAGACAATACACTGCCTTTGATGGCTTTCTGAGATGTGTACTGAATGTCATATTCTGTGAGGATCATTTTCCATCTTGCAACCCGTCTGGTAAGTGCTGGCTTTTCAAATATATACTTGACTGGGTCCATCTTTGAGATCAATAAGGTAGTGTGGGTCAACATATACGGTCTTAGTCGGCGAGCAGCCCACGCTAAAGCACAGCAAGTTTTCTCGAGCAGTGAATAACGTTATTCACAGTCGGTAAACTTTTTGCTTAGGTAGTATATTGCATAGTATTTTCGACCAGACTCGTCATGCTGGCCCATCACACACCCCATTGACTCTTCTAATACTGTCAAGTACATGATTAGAGGTCTTCCTTCAACTGGAGGCATAAGGATTGGAGGCTCCTGTAAGTATTCCTTGATTTTGTCAAAAGCCCTTTGGTAGTCTTCATTCCACCTGACCGTTTGTTCTTTTCTTAATAGCTTGAACAAAGGCTCACAGGTTGCTATAAGGTGAGATATGAACCTTGAAATGTAGTTCAATCTACCTAGGAACCCTCGAACTTCTTTCCCGGTCTTGGGTGCAGGCATTTCTTGAATGGCTTTGACTTTGTCAGGGTCAACTTCAATCCCTTTCTCACTTACAATAAATCCCAGCAGCTTACCAGATAGTACCCCGAATGTGCATTTGTTGGGGTTCAGCTTCAGCTGATACTTCCTCAGACGCTTGAACAGCTTCAACAGATTTACCAGGTGGTCTTCTTCTGTGAGGGACTTGGCAATCATGTCATCCACATAACATTAAATTTCTTTATGGATCATGTCATGGAATAATGTTACCATAGCCCGTTGATAGGTGGCACCAGCATTCTTCAGTCCGAATGGCATTACCTTATAACAGAATGTGCCCCAGGGTGTGATGAAAGTTGTCTTCTCCATGTCTTCAGGTGACATCTTGATCTGATTATATCCTGAAAATCCATCCATGAAGGAGAACACCGAGAACTAAGCCGTATTGTCGACCAATACATCAATGTAAGGTAAAGGGAAGTCATCTTTTGGGCTGGCTCTGTTCAGATCCCGGTAATCCACGCACATCCTTACTTTGCCATCTTTCTTAGGCACAGGTACAATGTTAGCAACCCACGGCGGGTAACTAGTTACAGCAAGGAAACCGGCGTCCCACTATTTTTGTACCTCTTCTTTTATCTTCATTGCCATATCCGGGCGAGTACGGTGCAACTTCTATTTTACTGGCAGACATTCTTCTTTCAGAGGCAACTTGTGCATAACAATGTCGATGTCCAACCCTGGAATATCCTGATAAGACCAAGCAAAGACATCCACATACTCCCGAAGCATGTCAATAAGTTGCTCTTTTACTGAATCTTGCAGACAGGCCCCAATTTTCACTTCTTTTAAGTCTTCTTTCGTACCAAGATTAACCGTTTCAACCTCCTCTTGATGAGGAGTTATAACTTTCTCCTCTTGTCTTAACAACTTGGCTAGTTCTTCAGGTAGCTCATAATCTTCTTCAACCCCTTCATCAGCTTGATTAACCGGATTATCAAAGTCATACGAAGTCATAACAGTGTTGTTGTCGGTGCAGTCTGGAGGGCACTCTCTGCAAGGGTTTAGATTTGTTAATTTTAGTGATCAGTTTTATCTTGCTTAGAAAAAGTGAAAATGAAGTTTATTATTTTTGAAAACATTGCCATTTTATTTTTGTACAAAAAATGAAAAATGAAAAACAGTGAGCGGAAAAGAAAAGACTCATTTGCAAAAGATGTCCTGATATTCATTAATTGATCGTTTGCACAAAATACAAGATGACCCGATTACAAAATGAGCCCTGACATCTTGGGCAAGATGCAGGACTTGATGCATGCTTAAAGACAGGAAATAATAATTACTCTGCAAGAGTAACTCTTATAATTTCCTGGGAAGACCAGCTTGAGACATGGTTCCCCGGGATCCTTGGACGTATCCAGTTTTCCAGGTTGCGCACGTCTTCTGACTCATCTTCCAAACTATTCACAGCATCTGGGGTGAGCATTCCCCCGCTGACAAACTTGGGCTCCGTTGCAGCCTCTGGTTGATCTTGTCTAGTTGGTCTGTAACCCAACCCGAATCGGTCTTCTTTCTTCTCAACTGGCAGCAGCTTGCCCCAGCCTTGGGCGGTACCCTCCTCAACAACCTTCCGGGCTTGTTGATATGATGTGATGGAAGTCCCAGACACAGCAGATGCTTCATTAATATTAAGGGCTTCAAACCCTTGACTCATGGTCTCATGGATCTCCCCATCCATTTCTATGTATTTGTACGTAGCCAGCTGGCTAACAAAAATATCCTCCTCCCCACATATGGTGATGATTTGGCCTTCCCACTCGAATTTTAACTTCTGGTGAAGGGTAGACGTAACAGCGCCAGCGGCGTGGATCCAGGGTCTACCCAACAGACAGCTGTAGGCTGGCTGTATGTCCATCACAAAGAAGGTAGTTTTGAAGGCCTGCGGGCCAATTAACACAGGTAGATCAATATCTCCAAGCACTGATCTTTTAGAGCCATCAAATGCTCTCACCACCAAATTACTTAGGCGTAATGCAAATCCATCATACTCCAGCTTCACTAAGGCTTTCTTTGGTAGAACATTGAGTGATGACCCGGTGTCTACCAGTACATGAGACAGAACAGCACCCTTGCATTCCAAGGTAATATGCAAAGCCTTGTTGTGGTTGCGCCCCTCCGTTGTTAAGTCAGTATTGGTAAAGCCCAGTCCATGACTGGTGTTGACATTTGCAACCACGGTTTCTAACTGATTAACAATAATCTCCTCCGGCACGTATGCTGCGTGCAGGACTTTCAACAATGCGTTCCTGTGAGCTTCGGAACACATCAACAGTGATAATATGGAGATTTTGGAGGGTGTTTGGTGAAGCTTGTCCACCACCTTGTAATCATTTCTTTTTATTATTCTCATGAACTCGTCTACATCTTGTTCAAAAGATGTCTTATGAGTTTCCTTAGCAGATGGCTCTTCAGATACCACATTCTTTCCTTTTGCCTTAGCAGCAGCTTCTGCTTCAGCATTAGGTCTTTGTGTTTGTGAGGCAAAAAGGCGCCCGCTTCTGGTGAAGCCTCCGCCTCCCCCAACATTATCAATTTGTGGTGAAGAGGTTGATGAATCCAGGGTGATTTTCTCCCCATTACAGTAAAGATCAGAGCCATAATGCCAAGGTATGGCATTACTGCTTTCATAAGGAACAGGTCCAGGTACCGTGATGGTAACTGGACTGATTGCTGCAGAGGAAGGTACTGTAATGGTGTGCGGATCATAGTAGATGGTGACCGGAGATCTGGCAAGGGGTGCCACAGTTTGTTGTTGGAAATTGCTGCTGGGAGGAACATTTGATGGGTCATAGTAGATTGTAACTGTTGAAACATCTTCGTTAATTTTTGTTGGCGTTGTAGAAGATTCCTTTGGTAAAATGGATGTTGATGTTATAGAAGAAACAGTTGTTGAAATTTGACTTGTTGAAATGGTGGACGGAGTAATTGCTGGTGATGTTGATGAATCTGTAGGAATGATTGTTGTTGCTGTTGTAGGAGAATTTGTTGCTGAAGGAATGATTGTTGATGTTGTAGGAGGCTCTATTGTTGTGGAGACAAGAGTTGCTGCAGGAGCTGTTGAAGTAATTTGTAAAATCCCATCTAGGATAAGGCCATCTATGCCAATCCTTAGCTTCTCACAACCATTAGTAGCTGTTTTACACAGTTCACAGCAGGCCCCACAGCCCGGGAACACTTGGCATCTTAAAAGTTGAGCTTTGACTTCAGTTAGTGGTGTTTGAATTTATGCCACATTATCAATTAATGTAGATGGTTGGTCCTCTTCAATGGAATTAATCCTAGGCCCACCATGATTAGGCATAGGATTTCTATTGATGTTCGGAGGAGGTGCAAAGTTGAGAGCTTTAGAATCAACCAAATCTTGAACCTTCATCTGTAATGCCCTACACTTTTCAATATTGTGACCAGGTGCGTTGGAGTGAAAGGCACACATGGCGTTGACATCATAATTCTTTGGGAGATTGAGAGGATCTGGTGGTGCCAATGTTCTTAACTCATCCAGGTTGAGCTTCAGGAGTTGTGGCAAAAGAGCAGCATAAGGCAAGGGGATAGGGTCAATTACCCTATTTGCCTGAGATGGCCTTTGTTGAAAGGGACGCTGCTGTTGGTTGTTATTATTGTTGTTGTAAGTTCTCTATTGCGGAAAATGAGATGGTTGCTGATAGTGAGGTTGCTGTTGTTGAGGATAGAGTGGTTGTTGTGAGACTGGAGCTGGGATGATAATAGCTGCCACTGACCTGTGAGAATACTGGGGCCTGCCCCTGCTTGTATGAATAGAATTTGTTTCACCTGCCCTTCGGGGCCCTGCAAAAGGTTTTCTAGGGTTGCTAGAGAAACTTGCACCACTGTCGGAGATTTTGCCCATCTTCAAGAGACTTTCAATCCTCTCACCAGCTATGACCACATCAGCAAAACTGGTAGAGGAGAAAGCAGCCAGTCTGTCAATATAAGTCCCTTGCAATGTGTTCATGAACATGTCAGCGATTTCTCTTTCTGACATGGGTGGTTGGACAGCAGCAGCAAGCTGTCTCCACCTCTGAGCATAATCCCGGAAGCTTTCTCTAGAAGACTGAGACATGCCCATTAGAAGAGTTCTATTGGGAGCCATGTCCAGGTTGTACTGATATTGCCGGATGAAGGCCTCGGCCAAGTCCTTCCAACATCTTATGGTGGCCCTAGTCAGGTGCGAATACCATTCTCTCGAAGCTCCTGTTAGACTGTCCTCAAAGTAGAACATCCATAACTTTTCATCCATGGTATAAGCCTTGAGCCTTCCCAAGAAAGACTGCAGATGAGTGCGAAGACAGGAGGTACCATTATACTTTTCAAAGCACGGGGGTTTGAATTTGTGGGGAATCCTTACCCCATCCACTAGTCCCATATCCATCACATCGAAGCCCAAAGAATTCTGAGATTCCAAAGATCTTAACTTTTCAGCAATCTCGTCCAATCTTCTGTCATATACTTCATCTCCTGCCCCTATAACAGTAAATTGTTCCTCCTGGGGATCCTCTTGCAGGATTCTGCCCCCAGCAGTATTACCTTGACCATTCCTCGGGATGTTAACTTCTGGATTCAGATGGGATCCATACTCCGGTGGGTCAATACGAGGCTGGCCCCGTTCATTGTTGCTAGTTCCCCCTTTCCCAAGATGAGGTTCCTCAGGAGTTTGTCTTTCCACCAGCTCTCTTAACCTTTCTTGACTCTAGGATAAGCCAGTCATCACTGCCATAAACTAAGACATCTGATTTCTCATCTCTACTCTCTCATTGGCCATCTGATTTCTGACCTCATTTAGGTCCTGCTGTACTTGCTCCATTTGAATGACGGGAAGGTTGTTATGAGTCGGGTACCGGTGCGTGCGGTTGACAGGGAACACTCGGCGACGAGCAATGTTTCCTGAGATCACAACAAAGTTAGAAACAAAAATAATAACAAAACCTACAAAACAACAACAAAGTTAGTATGCAATGCAGTATGCTTATTTGTTTTCCAAGGTATCCGGTTTGGTTCTTGGTTTTGACCTTTCCAGACCTCGAGGAAGATGCTTGATGTTGTTGAGAGAAAACCCAAATGAAAACAAACTGAAATATATTACACATGATGAACAATACATAGTTTGTTTTACAATACATGCCCATGGAGGGTCAAAATACAACAAAAGGAAAAGTACAACAACTGAAAACAAACAACAAGCAAAGAATCAGACATCCAGTCCAAACTCATCTTCTCTGACCTCCTTCAGGAGTGCCTCAGCCACTGGACCAGCTGGGTGCTCTGTAATGGTCCTAATGAGGAGGTTCCTGGTAGCAATGGCAGTAGTCAGCTTCTTATACCTGTCCTGGTCCTTTGATCTCTTTAACCCTGCTCTAAGCTTCAATTCTGAAATCTCCTTCTGAGTTGCCAACAAGGCTTCCTGCTGCTTCTTCTCATTGGCCTCTAGCTGTTCAATTTTGGCTTGAGTCTTCTGGTATTCTTGTGCACGGGCTTCGGTGATCCTGACCCACCTAGCCTGGCTCTCTTGAAGATAGTGCTCAGCCCTAGCTTTCTGAATCTTGGCCTCTTTGCAGGCATTCTTCAATATCTGTTCCCCTGCCCTTGCCTTCCTTATGTATTCTTCTGTCTTCTCAATTTTGGCAAGGTGCTCAACCCTGAGCTTTTCCAATCTCTCAATGTCCAGACGACCATCACTCCTTTCCCAAAGAGTCTTCTTCAAGGCTTGGGATAGCTGCTCATTCCTTTCTTTCAACTTTTCAAATTCCTCCAGGCTAACTGTTGTTGCACGCTGTACTGTGGATGGTCCAGGTATGTCTTCCAAGGTGAAAGGCATTCTGGTAATCTGAGCTCTGGTACTGGACCAGTCTGAGTACTGAGCTGAAGCAACGTTGTTACATCTTCCAAGGATAGCTACCCCTTTTGTCTGGATGTTATCCCAAGCCCAGGATGCTTGTCTGACAACAGCTAAATTAGGTTGCACTTCACAATATAGGGTCTCAACTAAATCATGTCCTCTGGGAGGGTGAACCAAGGCATAACCCAGTTGTCTCTTAAACAGTAAGGGGTTGTAGTTGATGCAGCCCTTTACTCCTATCAGAGGCACATTTGGGTATTGTCCACAGCTGGTGATATTGTCTTTGCCTTTGGTGCTCTGGGTACACCATCTGATATCATCTGAAATTAAGGCAATGAACCTCTTGGCCCAATTCTTCTTCTGGTGTGGGTTCAGGAAGGCATCTGATTTAGGCAGGTGTCTGAGCAGCCAGGTGTAAAACAAAGGAGCACAACATCTTACCAACTTCCCCCTTTGTTTCTCATTCCTCTGATGAATGGAATAGTAAAAATCTCCTAGTAGTGTAGGTACTGGGTTCTTCAGAAGAAACAGATGGATGGCATTCTTGCTGACAAATTTAGGCTCATCTGCAAACAAAATAGCCCCATATATGTTGTGGGCTAGAAGTGCACAGACTGCCCTCCACTCTCCCAATGAAGCCTTCAGGATGGCCTGAGAAATCAAGAAGTCCAAATGCAAACCAGGGATCCCAGCTTTTGTTGTCATACTTTGCTCAATAAGGGCAGACTCCAAGCATAATGCCCTTGCTATATCTTCATTCCTAGGAGCAGTCATCTCTGGGTTGAAGGGGATTCCACCTCTGATAGGTACTCCAATTAATAAAGAAAACTCTTCCAGCAGAGGCCCTAACTGAAAGTCTGGAAAGGTGAAACATCTCAATGGAGGGTCATAAAACTGCAAGCATGTGTGGATCATGCTTCTCTGAGAAGGATCAAGGTCCATAACCATATCCAAGATACCCCCATAGTGCTCTCTAAACAGTGGGATGTGGTCAGGTGTGATAAGTGACTGGACCTGCCTGATACCAGTCAACACAGGCTCAAAGAAGTGGTAGGATATGTTGCTCTTCCTGGGAGTAGCCATGAGTGCTGCTGAAGAAGCTGAAGATAAGTGCTGATGAAGATCACAGACTAAGGCTAGAAATAAATCTTTGACAGGTTGATGCTGGTGGTGATGGAGGTGGCTGAAGCAGATAGCTGATGGAGACAGCTGAAGCAGAGGTCTATGCAGAAGAAGGGGTCAAAACCAATAACCAAGATACAAGGAGGTGGATACCCTGAAAAGCAAATAAACAAATGTCAAATGATGCAATGATGAGATATGCAAATGATATGCAAGGGTTTGTGGTCAAGCTTGATCTGACTATTTGTCCTGATATAAGACCCATGTATGTCCAAAAGTCCAGATGAAGGCTTATAAATCCAGTAATCAGGGTGGGGGACTCAAATAAAGAGTCACATGTCCAGGGTTAATCACAAGAACTGTCCAAAGTGGAGTACTCTTAAGCAAAACAGTAACAGGGTATGATGTGGCCAAGGGTTCCTGCAAACCTGTAAACAACCCATCCCCTTCACAGGTAATATTCTAGAACAAGGATCCTCAGACTTGGTTCAGTTATGAGAAGTGTAAACACTTCTAACCCGGAGGTACATTGTTTACAATAACCATAAAAGATCCTCCTCTAATTCACCTTAGCTTATGAAGGTCATAATAAAGGTCATCCATACTTAGCAGGCTTCCCAGATAACCCTAGCACTACAGGAAATCTGTAGCACAAAGTTCTCAAGAAGAAACCCACATCTGAACCGTGTTTCATATTCCCGCACCAGACCGAAATGAAATGGGAAAGAACATGAACCACTCTAGCCTAGGCAGAGGAAAGATCAACAACCATAAGCTTCCGGTTCCATCAAGAAGAGAACCCGTTCGTTTCCCAGGCGAAATAAGTCCCCGCTGTCGCTCCCACCAAATGACACATGGCCAAGAGGGGTACAGACGCGAACGGTCGGCGAGAGGAGGAGAACACAAGGGTGAACTAAAAAGAGTCGCCAACTAGGCAATTTTATCCCGAAGGAAAGGTAATGCTGCATAAACCTAAGAAAAGATGGATAAGACGGTTGCGAACCAGAGAAACTGAGAAAGGGGGTTGGTTACAACCTGGGAAGGTATTAGCACCCAGATTGTCCGCCGTACTCGACGGGATCCACGCTTGAAAGTTTTGTGTTTAAAGGGGTAATGTCAGTGCTATTTTGTGTGCAAAAGCTGGAAAAGAATGCAAGTGTCAGTGTAAAAGAAATGTGAAGTGAAATAAAGAAGTGTCAGTGTAAGGAAGGAGTGAAGCTCAAGACTATGAGGCTTAAAGAATAATGTTGGAAGAGGGGAGAATATACAGAGACTTTTGTTCAATAACTGTTAAGTTATGCCTACGTATCCTCTCGTGCAATGATGAAGTCAGAACACCGTAGTTCGACTCAAAGAGACTGCAAGATGAATTGAATGATGAACTGCTTGCTTTTCTATGCTCAAGTGTATGACCTGGCTGGCTCAGGTGCTAACTGTCTTGCATTAGACGGAAGAAACAAGTTCTCGTTTGTGAGTGAGTGTGATGAGAAAAGAATCCCGGAGGAGACGATTATTGTTTGTTTTTGGTATTTTCAATCTTTTATTGCTTTTGGAGTTTGTCATAAGATAATGAGCTTAAGCCTAAACCAAGGGTTAGTAAACTCATCACATCCTCCCTCTAATTAGGGGTAATGAGAATACCTTAAGTATGAAGTAAACACCTCAAACTTACTCACCATGATGTAGGATTAAGATCATTAACCTACTTGCAATTATTTAGATGTTTTTGGGTTTTTGTTTAGTGTTAAGTAATGAGTTTAAGCCATAATCAAGGATTTAATGGACCCATTACACCATCCTAATAGAAGGATAATAGATGAGAACATTTAGGCTGAGAAAGGCTCCTCAACTTAATCCATGATTAGGGATTAACCTCATGACAAAACAAAACCTTTATTAAAGTGGATTTTAGTTAATGATAATATTATGAAATGGATTTTATGGTTTGTAAGACAACTTGAGGGGGACTTGTCCATTAACACTAGGGTTAGTCCTTCTTAACCAATTAAGGAAGAATTAGAACCCTAATGCAAGGCCCAAGTAAGCTTGATGTCTTAGTGATTATTAGATGAATTGATTAAAGGATTTAAACAAATTAAGGGTTTAACACTTAGGATTAAAGTTATACACTCCATCCTAATAGAAGGATGCAGGCATAAACTTAATCACAAAGCCTTAAAACCTTTAAGGTTTAGCCCCTGATTATGAAATGAGAAGAGAAGACACAAGGATGACCCAAAGGTAAAAATAATGAGGGGACTAATCAAACCCTAATTGTTATCATAATTGGGTGTTCCTAGGGTTTATGAGGCTTGCAAGAAGTCTTCAAGGGAAATCCACCAAGGAAGAAGCATGATGAAGGAAGGAGAAATCAGAAGGAAGCAAGAAAACTTACTTCACTTAAGAAGATAAGTTGCTTGAAGAAGGAGAGAGAGGAAGGAGCATGAATGAGAAAGCTCACTCTAATTCACAAGTAAAATGCAGCAATGATGTATAAGAGAGATGAGAAGAGATTATGAGAAGTGAAGGCAAATTCACTTCTCAAACACTTACCACCTGAAAAGTTAGCAAAAGGAAATGAAATGCAAATGAGATGAAAAGCAAAGATGAAAACCAAAGTCAGAAACATATTCATGATGCCAATGATGTTATTAGATGGGATGAAAGCATGCCAAGTGATATGAATGTTCATACAAGAGATGGGAATGCAAAGAAGATATGAAAGGAGGCATGAAAGTTCATGAATGCATATGACATCAAATGAAAGCAAAAACATGGCAAATGGATGATGCAATGATCAAACATGACTCCAATATGTCCTAAGATGTCTTATATGTCATGTGGATGCACAAAATGTCATGGCAAGTTCATGTATGCAAGTATATGAAGAATGAATGCAAATGAAGGCAAAGATTAGGGTTTTCATACAATATGCAATGCAAAATCCAAATTCAGAAGCAAAATATGAGATAAAAAATTGGAAATAGAATCAAATGGACCCTAAACCCATACAAGTTCACTGCCCAAAGGGGAAGGTCAAAAGCTAAACCCTAAAGGACTTATGATTTTTTCTATGTTTCTAGGGTTTTAAGGGTGATCCTAAAGGGAAAATGCCAAACAATTTGAAAATGCATTATAAAAATGAAACAAAAATGTTTTTATATGCTTGAAAGGATGCATAACACAATGCAAAAAGAACCATTCACAAACTCAACTTGGATCAAAAGTTATGAATTTTTGAAGTTAGGGTTAAAAATATTCAAATTAAAGAACCCTAAATGTTTTAAAATGTTCTCTGAATTTTTTTGGGATTTTTAAATACCTAAATGTATTTTTAATTAATTAATTTCCATTAACTAATTCAAAATAAACATTTAAATGATTTAAAAATAATTTTTAATGCAAAAAAAAAAAAAATTATTTTCAGAATGAGAAAAATATTTAAAGTCATGATGCAAAAAATAAATTTTTTTGAAAGCTTCTAGCTATTTTAAAATAAATATGCAAAACAAATAAGAAAAATATGAATTAAACTGAATTTAATGGAAAGTCAACAGATCCAATGGCCAGCATTTGAATAAAAAAGGAGGGAGTTGACGCGCGCGGATTTGGACGGCTGAGGTTTAAACCTGACTAATCTGATTTAATTAAATAATAATCCTAAAATTAAAACTAATCACAAGATCTAGGCCCTTCAAACACGCGCGGGAGAATCAATCCAAGGGCCCAGATTCAAATACGAAGCCCTAACCCTAATTAGCCTTAATTACTTTCAGGTGGCCGGAAATGACCTCCGGTCATCTTCTCCGGCCACACCCTTCCCTGAGAAATGCTATCTCACTCCCCTGGCCATGCCAAACCCCCCAAATCTCCAGAAATGATCCCCAAACCCCATAGAACAAGAATCTAGCATCATATTTCATTTATCTTTCCTCAAAATCAAGATTCGAACACAAACATAAAAACTGAAAAAAATTTCAGAACACGCATACACACTCAAATCTAACCATTTCCAAAAATTCCAAGTTCAGCATGTTCAGGGAAGCACGCTTAAGCATTTAGAAACTTAAAACAAGAGTTCTAGAAAAATAAATTTCATGGCTACCTGAAGAGAAGCTTTCAACCCTAGAGCTTTCTGGCTGTCTCCTTGCCTCAAAACATCTCCAATGATCCTCCTCAAGAGTTTGCAAAGCTTGGTTGGAGTTTATATGGCCTCTATGTGAAGTTTGCTGAAGCTCAGGTCAAGGGAGGTAAAAACTGTATTTTTGATATTAGGTGTTTAAAGGCAAAATGAAGGGTGGGAAATGATCAGTGATGAATGTGGAGTTGAATGGTGGAAAAAGTTTGGAGTTTTGTTGGCTGAGCTATGAGTTTTGAAGAGAAATGCATAAGGGGAAGTTTTTGATGAATGCTGAGTTGTGGGAGGTTTCAGGTTATGTTGTTGTGTGTGTTGAGTTGCTTTTGGTCCATGTATCAATCCTTGATAGGTCAGAGAGTTGTTGTGGAATAGTTTGATTGGTATGGCTCAATTTGCATAAAGTCAAGAAAGTTGTCATTGGATTTATGGGCTCATGGCAGGCCAAGGACAACGGCTTGTCCTGCGCAGCTGGCTTTAGGGAGGTCCATGGAATTCAGATTTTGTAGCTAGCACAAGTGGATGTCAAGATTTGGGGCATTTTGCAATTTGTGAAGGTTTTGGCCCCTTTTGAAATACTTGATGATCAAGGCATGAAACTTAAGAATTATTTGGGAAATTATGAATTATAGGTCATGTATGATGTTTGTGTAATGGTTAGAAGTTACTTTGAGGTCACATTTTTCCTTGGTATGAGTTTTTGCAAGTTTCCCTCTTTGGTACATAAGTGAAATTTTGTGATTTTTCCCAACTTTGCAAGGCCATAACTTGAGTTCTATGATGAATTAGATCAAGTTATTGTACTTTTTGAAAAGGGAATGATCCAATCTACAACTTTCATGACCAAGAATTTTTCATTTGAAGCATTTTTGAATCAAAAAGAGGAGGTTGAAAAACTTTCCCAAAATGACAAGTTTGCATTACAAGTCACTTTCCCAAATTGGCAACTTTGCAACTGGCTTGAAATTATTCAATTTTGTGAACTTCTAACTTCTTCTAAGATCAAATAAATATCATATACACCCAAAATGATGGAGAAGACCCTTTGGTTGGATGATTGAGGGCCTCAGATGCCCTGATTTTGCACTGACTTGCTCAAGAAGTCATCTATTGATCAGATGCCTTCCCCATTGAATTTCTTCATGAAAATTGGTATGCATGATCCTTATATCATATAGAGACCAATAGAATCAAGAATGACCAAAAAATTTGTAGTTTTGGCCTCTGAAACCAAAACCCTAATTTTAGGTCATCTGTGCAGTTAAACCTGGCTCTGCTTCCATGCCTTTCTCAATTCTTGTGATTTTCTGACTTCCTTGATCTTGAGAGGATATAATATGATGCTTGAACATACATGGACCCTCTTGAGATGATTTAATACCTTTGGAGTTGCTCAGATAGCTCAGGGATTGCTCAGATCACAAACCCTAGATGCAGATGACTTAGAAACAATGCAGTGAAGCAAAAATGCACTATGAGATGATATGATTGAACTTATGCATATGAAAAGAATCACAAGCCATGGTTAAATTAGTGAGGGAAAATTTGGGGTGTTTACACCCGCAAATGAAGAAAACATGCTAGAACCTCCATCCTGGACCACGACTATCCCCTGAAGATACCAGAAATCGATCAAGATCTCCTCCTCGCAGGCGCTGCGGTGATCGCTCTCGTTCAGTCGCCCCCTTTTCCAGCGACGAGCATGAATCTCATGGCCCTCTCTCCGAAGAGATCATGTCTACAAGGCTCCCAAAAGGGCTCGAAAAACCCCCACCCTTGGGGTCCTATGATGGCACAACTGATTTGGACGAACACATCGAAAAAATCGATGTTTTGTTTGATTATCGAGGCGTCTGGGGGGCTCTCAAATGTTGTCTCTTCCCACGACTATGAAAAAGGGAGCCATGGCCTGGTACAAGAGCCTTCCCTATGATTCCATCACCTCGTGGAGATAACCGGGGAGGACGTTCTCCCGACATTTTATAGCCTCCCGACGTCATCCCAAAACCGAGGCATCTTTGGAAGCGATTGTTCAAGGAAAAGAAGAACCCCTCTGAGCATACATTGAGAGGTTTAACAAGGAAGTTGTCCAGGTTTCGACCACAGATGACATGAAAAAATATCTCCTAGTGCGAGTACTCCGACCTCAAAGTGATTTCAGAAAGGTTGTAGGGATCGAGACACCGTCCACGCTCGACGCTTTTCTCCTTAAGGCGCAAGCCTACATACAATATGGGGAGAAAGAAGCAGCAAGTACTGCCCGCGATACTCGGCGCAACTAGGACGCAAAGCCTTCCAAACACAATAACACCTCGATATCACGACGGGAAGGTGACAAAAGAAAGGAAGAACGCTCCCGTGAACCACAGAAGCACAAAGGACCAGTGGGAAGATTCCACGACTACACTCCTCTTACGGCGACACGGTAAAAGATCATATCTGAGTGCGCGAACCTCGAGTTCCACCAAGCCGGGGTTAGGTTCCCGAAATAGCTGTTGAGCAAGCCGAATACAGACTGGACCAAGAATTGTCGCTTCCATAAATCACACGGGCACAATAATGAGGATTGCATACTCGTGAAGGATGCTATTGAGATACTCATCCAAGATGGTCACCTCAAGAAGTTTACTAAGAATAAGGAGGCCCCTAGACAAGAGGTCCAAGAAGCCCGGAAGGCCGAAGACGCTGCCCCACCAATCGCAGAGACTAATCTTCAAGTCGTTCCAAGCATTACACGACCAGAAGATTTTTATATCCCCGAACCATATACTGGTCCAACATACCTCTCCGCATACAACCCATGTGAATATTTTCCATCCGCAATGGTGATATCTGGGGAGGACCCAACAAGATCATGGTGGGATCGGTCAAGCAGCGATTCGATCAACTGATCAGCACCAACTCAAATCAGAGTTCAACCCTCGACCCTCCCCGAGGAGGATCCGCGCCCATCTCCTTTTATAAGGAAGATTTCCTCGGAGGAGCACCCAACGCCAGTATTCCCCTTCTAGTCCGTGCTCAGATGGAAAACTTCGACGTTCGTAGGAACCTTGTCGACCAAGGAAGTTAAGTCGACATCATGTATTCTCAATTGTTCGCTACCCTGCAGCTAAATGAAATGCACCTGACACTGCACGTCGGCTCAGATCTCCAAGGCTTTAATGGGACAGTATCACAACCATGGGGTTATGTGGACCTGATCGTCACCTTTGGAGCAGGGGAAACGACACGATCCGTCAAAATACAATTCCTCATGATAGACTGCCCGTCGTTGTACCAATGTATCATAGGATGACTAACCCTGGCTGAACTCATAGCAGTACGTTCTATTGTACATCTGAAGATGAAGTATTACACTTCATCGGGATTGGTGGCCGCCCTTCACGGGGATATAAAAACTGTTTGCAGGTGCTACGAGGCCGTTTCTAAAGGTCTCAACACCATAACCACTAAACCCAGGCCGATCAAGGCTATACTCCCCGACACTTCCGAAGAACCAAAGGAATTACCTCATGTGGATTCCCTAGACCTCAACAACAGATTCACCGAGGAAGAAGAACAATCACAGAGGGTTGCAAAAATCTCCTCAGCCACTCGCCCTATCCCTGACGGTGATTTCGAGCTAGTAGCACTAGGTGCAGACCCTTCTAAGGGCGTCAAGATTGGAGCTAACCTCCCAAACCTAGCCAGAAAGAAACTCAAAGCCTGCCTAAGGGAAAACACTGACTTATTTGCGTGGAGCACCATAGAGATGCTTGTCTTGGACCCGGAGATAGCGTGCCACCATCTGGCCATAGGCCCTGCCTTCCAAGAAGTTGCACAATGGAGAAGGAAGCAGTCCCAGGAGAAGGTAGAAGCAGTCGAGCAAGCTATAAAAGACCTCTTAGAGGCTTATTTTGTTACCGAGGCCAGGTACACCACCTGGCTCTCAAACGTTGTTCTTGTTAAGAAAAGTAATGGAAAATGGAGAATGTGTGTTGACTACACCGATCTTAATCGGGCGTGCCCGAAAGACACTTACCCGCTGCCTAACATTGATAAATTTGTAGATAACTCTGCAGGTTTTAAACTTTTGTCCTTCCTCGAGGCCTATTTCGGGTATAATCAAATACCTATGGCCGTGACTGACAAAAAGTACACCGCGTTCATGACTGAATCAGGCAATTATTACTACAATGTAATGCCTTTCAGCTTAAAAAACACAGGTGCTACTTACCAACACATGATGAACAAGGTCTTCCAAATAGAAATCGGAGACATGCTCGAAGTTTACATGGATGGCATGATCGTTAAATGCCACAAGGAAACCGATCATACCCATCACTTAAAGAGAATATTCGACTAGGCACGCAAGTGCAAGATTCGATTCAACCCTGATAAATGTTCGTTTGGGGTACGTGCGGGCAAATTCCTCAGGTTTTATTTTACCGAGCAAGGAATAGAGGCTAATTCCGACAAATGTCGGGCATTTTTCAAAACACCCCCACCAACGTCTAAAAAACCCATTAAACAACTCCTCGGACGACTGGATATGGTCGGGAGATGTTGAAATGATCTCTAGAACTATACGAGTTCGACATTTGATACGAGGGTAGAACCGCTATCAAGGCGCAAACCCTCTCCGATTTCGTAGCCAAGATGGTAAACCCGGAAGGCCCGACCCGCCCGTCTAGAAAATGGACCATTTTCGTGGACGGTGCGTCGAGCTCGACGGGGAGCGACGCGAGAATCATTTTGGAGAACGAGGAAGGTATTCTAATTGAAGTATCCCTCGCACTATCATTCCCGATGTCCAACAACCAAGCGGAGTATGAGGTATTCCTCGCAGGATTAAGAATCCAACGACCTGGGGGAAGAAGAGATCACCATTAGCACGGACTCCCAACTAGTGGCCATGCAGGTCAAAAGAGAGTACCAAGTTAAAAGTGACAGCTTATCAGAGTACTTAACCCAGGTCAAAGAGAAGATTAAGAAATTCACGTCCGTAGAAGTAATGGGCTAAAGACGTGTCTAATTATGTGTCTAGCGGTATCTTAACTGCAAGTGCACAACCTATCGAAGTAATATTTAAGATTATCGATCCACAGGGACTCTATGGTTACTTAGTGCTAGATGAACTTCTAGTTTAGCTAAGGCGAAGGGTTTTCACAATTTTTTGTTGCTTTTAAAATATTAAAGGCGGGAATTAAATTTAAGTTTTAATAAAATAATACTAAGGCGGTCGGTATGTAATTATACTAACTTAGGCGGGTCAATCTAACCTAGGCTTATAAAGGTGTTCACTTAAACTATTCTGTAGAGATTACCAGTTTAAATACCCTCAACTCACACTCTCGTGGTCTTATCTCAGATCTTAGCCCTAAAGCCCTATGCCTGCTCTCGCTAGCCCATAAGTGTTTAGAGATCATTTTTGGAAACTTAGTAATTCTAATTTATTTTAAAGCGCTCTCACTGTGTTTAATTTAAATGCCTAACTTTAGCTATCTGGTTAAAATCTCACACTCTCGTGGTCTTGACCTAACCTAATACTCTTTCCTTACTCTCGTAACGAAAAGGTCGATTTTAAATAAAAAGTATTAGCCAGAATGTTAAGCTATTAATTATTTTAAGCCTATGGTTAATTTTACCGATTAAGTTTGTTGTAACTACATACCGCCCTAAGGTAATTAGCTACTCATTTTTGTTGAACCAGACAGAGGCAGAGAAACAATAAACAAAATACTCATGGCAGAAAAATAAATAAATATTAAATTGCAAATAATAAAAACCTGGTTAACAATAAAATGGCAGACTCCTTCTTCCACAGACCGGAAAGCTCGGAGTATTTGGCGGAATCGAAAATAAAATAAAAATCTGAAGGTTTAGAAACAAGTAATTTTTATAACAATTTCCTGATGTTGGAAATTGTTATAGGTTGGGTTTGGATACAATGAAAATAGAATACTGAAAATAATGCTGAAATAAAAGGGTTCGTAAAATAATTCGGCAGAGCTTCCGCAGGAAATTGATACAAAAATGCTCTGTAAATTGTTCAACTAAATTATGCTATTTATAGAAGAATAAATGGGCTTGTGGCTGAATTTGTTGCATGGGCCTCGTAGGAGCAGTTGAGTGAATATAGGAACATGGATACAGGGTCAGCTGGAAAGTAGCAGCTTCACATGCACGTAGCCTTATGACCAAGTCTGGGTCAAATAACCTACTTTTTCCCTTGTCACGGTCGTGACAAGGTCTTCACGTTCGTGTCTCTTGTATTTTAAGTGTCACGGTCGTGACAAGGTCATCACTGTCGTGATTGCTTCTTTTGCAGGTTTCTTCATTTCTTCATCTTTTTATGGTTGTTTTGGTTCCTTTTGCTCTTGGTTCATGATTTAACTCCGTATATGATGTACCTGCAAAATGGTAAGGGAAACTCGAGGAATCGGGTGTTAAAACGATGATTATGCGATAAAACGTTAATGAAACTAAGCAATATAATCGATACATTTTCTCGTTATCAAACTTCCCCAAACTTAAACCTTTGCTTGTCCTCAAGCAAATAGTCGGTTGAAAATCGGCGGACAAGTTTTTATCGACGCATACATAACAAACCGTACGAGGGATCGTTTTGTCGGATAAACCGGTAATGATAAAACACTAACGATACACTAATGACACAAGCAACAAGCTAAGTCGTCGACTTCCCGTTAATCGAAACAATCGGTAATTTCTTTACGATTTCACCTAGAGTTTTTCGATCTTATTTCGCCCGGTTTCATTCTAGCGCAATCACATTAAGCCCTTTGCCTTAGCACGCACGTAGTGGAGTAGCCGGTTAGCGACTTTGATCCTTTTTAAGCACGGGGTCTGGTACACGAGTGCGGTAACCCTACATACATTATCCGATTTGGAGGTTGTGGGGGATCGAGCCGTAGCACGCCCTACCAAGTTCAGAACCAGTACCTCTGAACCAACCCGCAATGGACTCCTTCTCATATTTCTCGTTTCTTATATGCGACTGTGTACTTTGGTGCAATTTCTTTTCATTTTGCATCGAGATATGAAGGATCATTATTGATTAGGCATCAAACGCTTATATTCATCGGCTCCCCACGTGGTTTGTGTTCAGACGGTGCTGACTGCTAGTATAAACTACTAGGGGTTACTTTTGAACTGAAACTTAAGGTGTACTCGTAATGATAATCGGAATGGAATCGCTTAAGTGGGAAGTCAAAGGTGTCAAGATTGTATTGGTCTTGTTGAATCGTTCTCAGCTTCCTAAATACGATTTCGTAGGCAAGTCGGGTAATGCGAATAATTAAAGATTTTTTTTTCAGTATGGCTAAATAAACGGGGAAAGTTCGAAACTAAAGAAAATAGCACAAAAATCGCTCGTTTCATTAACTTACGAAAAGAAATACAACGGAATTGAAAAAGTGCGAAAAGGGAAAATGCGGAAAATGAAAGGTACCTCTCCCACACTATATCAGACATTGTCCGCAATGTTGTGATATAAGAGCGGTAAAAGTACAATACAAACTATGAAAATGAAAAACAAACATAAACAAAAACTAAAACTAAGGCTGCTGAGGACCACGTGCGCGGCTTCTGGTGCGGGAGCGTCTGGTAGGAGTCGCTTCAGGATCAGAATCGGTACCGGTAACAGCAGTGATGTCAATGCGTAAGGCCTCTAGCTCGCTGAAAATTTCTCCAAACTTCTCATTAGTAGCTTCCTGGTTTGTTGCAATAGTGCGGAGTAAAGCGTCATACTGCTCCTTCTGCCTTCGCTCCAGTGCGGCGTTCATCTGGTTCTGCTAATGAATCGCGCGGAGGACGTCCTCAAGAGTGAAATCCTGTGCAGGAGGCTGTCGGGTGGATGTCTCTGGAATATCCTGGACAGGCTCGGCTGCATCCATCGCGTCCTGCATCTCATCCGCTGGAGGATCTGCCTGATCATCATGAATAGGGGCGTGGCCGGCAGCATCAGGTAAAACAAAGAGCCAGTTGGCTTGGCTGGATGGGTCGATGCGGTCACGGGACAGCAGAATGATGTGATGGTAAACAGTGCCGTGGATAACAGGGCTATACCTGCCATCCTCTCTCTGCACAATCAGGTGAGTGGACCTGCAATAGCTCTTGGTTAGGAATTCTGCTTCTCTGAAAGGCTGATTTACGACCAAGTCACCAAGCCCCAACTGAATGGCGAGGGTGGTGACAATGCCGCCTATGAAAAATGGGGTGGAGCCTCTTTGCGCAATGGCCTGGATGTGAGAAAGCATGAACGGGGCAGCGTTGATTGGCTCGTCATTGAGAGCGCAGTACAAGAATAGAAGCTCCTTGGAGTTGAGCTTATGGTTACTCTCCCGTGCAAAGATGGTGTTGCAAATGATTCGGTGAAAATATCGGATTGCCGGGTTGTGGATGTGTGTAGCATTAAGGCTCTGAAAAGCTGAGGCACGGGTATTGGTTATGTCGTGCCATAAAGTGAAAGCGGTTTCACTAAAATTATCCGGCAGGCGGAGGTGAGATTCATTCCCGTGATCGAAGCCTAGCAACTCGGCTATCCTGTTTTTTTAAAGGTTAAACTCCTGGCCATGCAATCTGAATTTAGTGAAACCGGTAAGTTGGCTCTGAGAACCGGCAGGAGTGATGTACTAGAATGAGCTAAGGAACTCCAATGTCAGAAGCTCGAATGTGGGCTGAGGCTGACTGCAAAGATCCCACAGACCGACTTTTTGAAGCAGGCTCTTGACACTGGTAAGCATTCCGAGTTCCCTCAAACAGACAGTGTCGATATAACGTGTAGGTTGCACACCGCGGTTCTGGAATCGGATGAATCTTTCTCTCTGGTTTTCTCCATTCTCACCCTCTCTGAATTGTATAGCATCCATTGCATGCAAGAACTAGAGTGAGAGATGAGGATTTGGGATTTTTGTGAAAAAGTGATAAAATGAGAGAAATAATGGTTCGGATAAATATTGGAAGGTGAGAATGTGATAGGTGTGGTGATAATGGAGAGGTTAATGAGTTTTAATTTGGTAATGGGAGGTTACGGAAGTTGGGGGAGATAATGGGTGGTTTTTAAAGTTATGGAGGAAGAAGAAGAAGAGGTTTTCGAAAAGAAACAGTTCTGGTTCTTACGAATTCTATATTTAGGTTTGTCACGGTCGTGACAAGGAGGTGACGGTCGTGACACGCTAAATTAGCACGTCACGATCGTTAGGGGGTGTGACGACCGTGAGGGTTGATTTCCTTTAATAATTTCCAGAAACATTATCTCTTACGCTTCATATAATTTATATAATACTTTTTGGTCACTTCTCACTCAATATTTAATATAAACACCATAGAATAAATATTTTCAATATAGTACTTGTACATTTGCACTGCACGAGAGATTTTATAGAAAATAAATCAATTCAAGCATAACAGTATGAAAACATATAAATTGATTAAATGGAAAAATTAGCAAACTAGAAGTGCATTGCATATGGTAATTGAAATGAAATTACATAAATGAAAATACGGTATGAAATTGTTTGCGAAAAGTAAATCTAACTAGAAACGAAAACAATGAGAAAAATAAACTAGATCACTTATAGCATTTTCAAAAGTGTTTCTTCAAATCTTCGATTGCGGAGTTCAAGTGATAGAATTGTTCACAGGTTATGTCAGTCAGACCTATAATGTCCAATCGCATGCTCTTAATTTCATCCTTAAATGTATTTATATCAGTTTGGTAAGCTTCAAGAGTGTTCATGATATTCTGTAAGTTGTTAGCATAATCTCCTTGATTCACTTCAGGAGTTTCAATAACTTCGTCAGTGTGGTCAATGTCATGGTAACCAGGAGGTGTCTCAGGGTCAGTTTCGACATCGGTCATTATATCATCTTTTATCTTGTAAGACTGAGGTGTTTCAGGAGTAGATGGATAATCAGGTGGGGTTAACTCATAAATCCAATTATCCTTATTGTGAACACTTACTCTAGCATGGTTTGGTAGTGTGAACAGGGTTACTACCTCATTCCGGATCAGGTACTCGAAAGGTGGATGTCCTAAATTCCTTATGATATGGCGATTAAAGCAGAAGTTAAGATTCATAGGACGGATGGTACCTAAACGGTTGCACCTGTGCAATTGGTATCTAAGTCCTAAGGCATCAGCAATCATGGTTACAAGACCTCCTACTAATATAGGTAATTCAGGTTCTTCTTGGATACGGGTGAAGGTTTGCATCATGAAAGGTACACCATTAACAGGCTGTCCATTTGTGAAACATGACATAATGAATATCTCATCTTTAGAAACTCCGGTAATGTTTTCTTCTTTTCCAAAGAAGGTGTGGGCAAGGATCTTATGGAAGTAACGGAGAGCAGGGTTATGTATCTCATCATTGTTCATGCTATTTGGTTCAGGGTGGTAGTTTCCGGTTAAAGTTCCCCAAAAGAAATCCAGCTCAATGTCCATCAATTCTACCTGTGTGGTAGTAAAAGCAAAGGGTCCACTAGGGAATCCTAATAAGTCAGCTAGTTCTTTATGGTTAAAGTCATATTCTATTCCAAATAGGCGGAAACTGATAAATCCTTTCCTGAATCCAAAACCGCGCTCAGGTAGGTAAACTAAGGAGCTAAGGAACTCAAGAGTGAGCTCGCGGTAAGTCACAAACTTATGTTGAATCCGTGCATTCTCCCATCCAAGTCGGTTAAACAAGTACAGGATGCTATCATGTATACCTAGGGTTTCCATAGTCAGATCATCCGGGTACAGGGTCAAATCCATTTGCCTCTATGATAACTCTTCAAACTTCATTCTTTGGTTCCTACCTCTAAATTTGGATTCCATATGGTTTATTGGTTGGTTAGCCATGGTCAGTGCAAATATGGAGGAAACAAATCAGGGGGAGAAGGAAAGTGGAAAAGACTTTTAGAAAATCTGTAAAAGTGATTTAAGATTAAAACAAAGAAAAATAAGGAAATGAAATGCATAATTTAAAGGCAAGCTATAAAATGACAAAACAATTAAATGAAGAATAAAACGATAAATGACAAAATAAAAAATGAATTAAATGATTAAATGAGTAAATGGGTTTCCTCCCACTAAGCGCTGTTTTTATCGTCAAAAGCCTGACGTAATGCTTAGGTGTAGATTAATCAGGGGAATTAGTGGACAACTCTAAAAGCCTTAGACTATTTGCATAATATCTATTTTCAACTTTATGAT
Source organism: Lathyrus aphaca (assembly GCA_963966055.1). Taxonomy (NCBI): domain Eukaryota; kingdom Viridiplantae; phylum Streptophyta; class Magnoliopsida; order Fabales; family Fabaceae; genus Lathyrus; species Lathyrus aphaca. Next base: position 430,682,334 of record OZ014524.1, on the reverse strand, counting down.
AATGTTTTAAACGTTGTCCGTTTACTATGAATGGTTCACTATTCCTACCCTTAATTTCTATTGCTCCACTCAGGAATACTTTATTTATTTCAAAGGGTCCTGACCATCTAGATTTTAATTTTCCAGGAAAGAGCCTAAGTCTCGAGTTAAAAAGGAGTACAACGTCTCCCACACTAAATTCTTTCCTAGATAGGCGTTTATCATGCCATCGCTTAGTTCTTTCTTTATATATCTTAGCATTCTCATAAGCATCTAGCCTTAATTCTTCTAATTCGTTAATGTCTAGGATTCGCTTTTCTCCTGCAGCATTATAGTTTATATTGAGAGTTTTGATCGCCCAATAAGCTTTGTGTTCTAGTTCTACCGGGAGGTGACAAGATTTTCCATAAACTAGTTTGAAAGGTGTAGTACCTATGGGTGTCTTATAAGCGGTCCTATAAGCCCATAAAGCTTCATTAAGTTTAGATGACCAATCTTTCCGAGATATGGCGACAGTCTTTTCTAAGATTTGTTTGATTTCTCTGTTTGAGACTTCGACTTGTCCACTTGTTTGTGGGTGATATGGTGTTGCCACACGGTGTCTTACTCCATACTTAGATAATAATTTGTCAAAGATTTTTGAAATGAAGTGCGAGCCACCGTCACTTATGACGAGTCTAGGCACACCAAATCTGGGAAAGATTATATTTTTGAAAAGCTTTATTACTACTCGTGTATCGTTTGTAGGAGAAGCTATAGCTTCAATCCATTTCGAAACATAATCGACAGCTACGAGTATGTAATTGTTACCGAAAGATGATGGGAATGGTCCCATGAAATCTATTCCCCAGACGTCAAAGATTTCTACTTCTAAAATTCCTTTTTGAGGCATTTCATCTCTTCTTGAAATATTGCCGGTGCGTTGACACTGATCGCAATTTATAACAGCGATGTGGACATCTTTCCATAGATTAGGCCAGAATAAGCCGGCTTGCAAGATTTTTGCACAAGTCTTGGAAGTGCTTGCATGTCCACCATAAGGAGATGAATGACATTGAGCAATGACATCTTCTATTTCTTCTTCGGGAATACATCGACGAAAGATTCCATCGGGTCCTCTCTTGAACAATAATGGTTCATCCCAATAGTAATGTTTGAGATTGTGAAAGAATTTCTTTTTCTGCTGATAGGTTAAATCAGGTGGAAGGGCTCCTGCATCTAGGTAGTTGACAATGTCAGCGTACCATGGCAGTCCTACAGTTGTCTGGATTGTTTCCACGGGTTCTGGTTCATTTAAGTCTAACTGAACTGGGTCGCTTCCTATTTGTGCTATCAGTTGTTCATACGGAAAATCATCGTTAATCGACACTTGTTCAGGTTTAATACCTTCTATTCTAGATAAATGGTCTGCTACGACGTTTTCAGTACCTTTCTTATCTTTTATTTCGAGATCAAACTCTTGTAAGAGTAAAATCCATCTCAAGAGTCTTGGTTTAGCATCTTTCTTGGTTAATAGATATCGGATATCAGCATGGTCTGTGTAAACGATTATTTTCGCTCCTACTAGGTAAGAACGGAATTTGTCAAGCGCAAAGACAACTGCTAATAATTCTTTTTCAGTAGTGGCGTAGTTCATCTGAGCAGAATCTAAGGTTCTACTGGCATAGTAAATCGCATGAAGTTTCTTTTCCTTCCTCTGGCCTAGAACTGCGCCTACAGCATAGTCACTCGCATCGCACATGATTTCGAAAGGTAATCTCCAGTCAGGGGGTTGCATGATTGGTGCGGTGATGAGGGCTGTTTTTAGAGTTTCGAATGCTTTAAGACAATCTTCATTGAATATGAACTCAGCATCTTTCATTAATAAACCAGTAAGAGGTTTAGTGATTTTCGAGAAATCTTTGATGAATCGTCGGTAAAAACCGGCGTGTCCTAAAAAGCTTCGTATTTCTCGAATGGTTTTAGGGGGTTGAAGATCTTTTATGACTTCTATCTTAGCTTTATCTACTTCAATTCCCTTGTCGGATATAACGTGGCCTAATACGATTCCTTCTCTGACCATAAAATGACATTTCTCCCAGTTAAGCACGAGGTTTACTTTTACACATCTTTCTAACACCATTTCTAAGTTTGATAGGCATCCTTCAAAACTTTGCCCGCATACAGAGAAGTCGTCCATGAACACTTCCATGATGTTGTCTATAAAATCTACGAAGATTGACATCATACATCTTTGAAAGGTTGCAGGAGCGTTGCATAATCCAAAGGGCATTCGTCTATAAGCGAACGTTCCATATGGGCATGTGAATGTAGTCTTCTCTTGATCATCTGGATGGATAGGGATTTGGAAAAATCCTGAGTAACCGTCAAGATAACAGAAGTAAGAATGCTTGGCTAATCGTTCTAACATTTGATCTATAAAAGGTAGTGGGAAATGATCTTTTCGAGTGGCTTTGTTTAGTTTACGATAGTCTATGCACACTCTATGTCCCGTTACTACTCTTTGCGATATCGATTCGCCTTGAGCGTTTTTCACAACAGTGATACCTCCTTTCTTTGGCACTACATGTACTGGACTAACCCATTCACTATCAGAGATTGGATATATTATTCCGGCATCTAGTAGTTTCTTAACTTCTTCTTTTACTACAGTGCTAAGGATTGGGTTAATTCTTCTTTGAGATTCTCTGGAGGTTCTGCAATCTTCTTCTAGTAGAATACGATGCATACAGACTGAAGGGCATATTCCTTTGAGATCAGATATGTTATATCCTAATGCAGTTGGATATTTCTTCAAGACATCTAAAAGTTTCTTTGTTTCTATAGTTCCTAAGCTGGAATTTATTATAACTGGTCTTTTACATTCAATGTCTAAGAATTCGTACCTTAGGTTATTAGGTAAAGTTTTTAATCCTAATGTAGGTTTATCTTTACTTGGCATGGGATCCGGTGTAAGTGCTAAACTTTCGCTTAGACTATCATCCTGATATGGTTTACGCCAATTATCATCTTCGAAAATCGCAGGGATTTGAATTTTCATTATTTCAGAATAGGTAGTTTCTTTCAGTTCCATTTCTCTTACACATTCGTCAATTACGTCCAATAGATAGCAGGTATCCTCTATAGCTGGTGATTGTAAGAATTGTGTTAAAATAAATTCAACTTTCTCTTCACCTACTTCAAAGGTTAGCTTTCCTCTTTTTACGTCTATTATAGCTCCGGCGGTAGCTAAGAATGGTCTTCCTAGTATGATAGGTGTAGTGGAGTCTTCAGAGATGTCCATGATTATAAAATCAGTAGGGATGTAGAATTGTCCTATACGTACTGGGACGTTTTCTAGTATGCCTACAGGATATTTAACAGAGCGATCGGCTAGTTGAACAGACATTTTAGTTGGTCTTAGGTCTCCCATGTCTAGCCTTTTGCAAATCGTTAAGGGCATAACACTGATACTGGCTCCTAAATCGCATAGAGCTTTGTCAATGACGAATTTTCCTATTACACAGGGTATAGAGAAACTTCCTGGATCTTTTAGCTTTGGAGGCATATTATTCTGAATTATGGCGCTACACTCAGCAGTAAGTGTAACTGTTCCGTTATCCTCTATCTTTTTCTTATTAGATAAGATTTCTTTTAAAAACTTAGCGTACGAGGGTATTTGAGGGATTGCTTCTGTAAACGGAATAGTAATATTCAACTGTTTCAGAAGTTCAACAAATTTCTTAAATTGACCCGTCGTCTTGGAATTGGTTAATCTCTGAGGGTACGGAATTGGTGGTTTATAGGGTGGTGGAGGCACATAAGGTTTTTCTTTCTCCACTGCCTCTCGATTATCATCTTCCTTTTCTTCTAGATCATTCACCACTTCAGTCGGTTTATCCGGTTTTTGGTACATGGCTGGATTGTCAAGTCTTGGATCGATAGGTCCGTCAAGTTCCTTGCCACTTCTTAATATTACGGCATTGGCATGTCCTTTCGGATTAGGTTGAGGTTGTCCAGGGAATACTCCAGCTGGTGCAGCGGTAGGTGCTTGTTGTTGAGCTACTTGTGAAATCTGAGTTTCAAGCATTTTGTTATGTGTAGCTAATGCATCTACTTTGCTCACTAATTGCTTAATCTGCTCACTAGTGTGAATGTTTTGGTTTAAGAAGTCCTTATTTGTTTGAGATTGGTTAGCTATAAAGTTCTCCATCATCAACTCAAGGTTCGATTTTCTAGGGACATTAGGAGCAGTCTTTTGATATCCCGGTGGTGTAGCTGGTGCTTGACCTGGTGCGTATAAAGCATTGTTATTCTTATAGGAGAAGTTCAGATGATTTTTCCAACCTGGGTTGTATGTGTTTGAGTATGGGTTTCCTTGAGCATAATTCACTTGATCTGTGGGAATTCCTGTCAATAGTTGACAATCAGAAACTTCGTGTCCTGGAACTCCACATAACTCACAGTTAGGTGTTACTGCAGCCACGGTGGCTGTTGGTGTTATGGCCAAGTTGTCGATCTTTTGGCTTAGTTGGTAAAACTTTGCATTGACTTGGTCCATACTACTCACTTCGTACATACCTCCTTTTGTTGGTTTCTCAGTTGCGACTCTCTCGCTTCCCCATTGGTAATGGTTTTGAGCCATACTTTCGATAAGTGCATAAGCATCATTATATTCTTTGTCCATCAATGCACCGCCCGCGGCGGCGTCAATTGTCATTCTTGTATTGTACAAGAGTCCATTATAGAAGGTATGGATGACCATCCATTTTACTAATCCGTGATGTGGACAAAGTCTCAGCAAATCCTTATAGCGTTCCCAAGCTTCGAATAGTGATTCGCTTTCCCTTTGCTTAAATCCGTTGATCTGAGCTCTCAGCATAGCTGTCTTACTAGGTGGAAAATATCTGGTCAAGAAAACTCTCTTTAGTTCCTCCCACGTAGTTACTGAGTTCGAAGGCAGAGATTGAAGCCAGGCTCTTGCTCTGTCTCGAAGTGAAAAAGGAAACAAACGTAGTCTAATAGCTTCTTGGGTAACTCCATTGGCTTTTACGGTATCTGCGTATTGCACAAAGATCGAAAGATGAAGGTTCGGATCCTCGGTAGGATTTCCGGCGAACTGATTTTGTTGCACGGCTGATATCAACGAAGGTTTTAGTTCGAAATCGTTTCGGTTGATAGCCGGTGCGGCAATGCTTGAATGCGGTTCAGCTTGCGAAGGACTGGCATAATACTTGAGTGGGTGATTCTGTTCTTCAGCCATCTCTGCGTCCTTTGATGTTACGACTGGTTTAGGCGGATCTAATTGAAGATCTGGAATACTGAAATTTTGTTCGTAATCGAATATCCGTCTTCTTACGTGTAATAAGCGTTCCGATTCTGGGATTGGAGGTTGCAAGTCTTCGCCTTTAGAGCGAGTACTTGGCATACACTCGGAAATTTAGATTAAGAAAATTAAATAATTGTTACCTTAGTCTAGACAATGCTACCTAAACTGCACTAGTAACTAAATTAAGGTCCCCGGCAACGGCGCCAAAAACTTGATGGGCTAAAGACGTGTCTAATTATGTGTCTAGCGGTATCTTAACTGCAAGTACACAGCCTATCGAAGTAATATTTAAGATTATCGATCCACAGGGACTCTATGGTTACTTAGTGCTAGATGAACTTCTAGTTTAGCTAAGGCGAAGGGTTGTCACGATTTTTTGTTGCTTTTAAAATATTAAAGGCGGGAATTAAATTTAAGTTTTAATAAAATAATACTAAGGCGGTCGGTATGTAATTATACTAACTTAGGCGGGTCAATCTAACCTAGGCTTATAAAGGTGTTCACTTAAACTATTCTGTAGAGGTTACCAGTTTAAATACCCTCAACTCACACTCTCGTGGTCTTATCTCAGATCTTACCCCTAAAGCCCTATGCCTGCTCTCGCTAGCCCATAAGTGTTTAGAGATCATTTTTGGAAACTTAGTAATTCTAATTTAATTTAAAGCGCTCTCGCTGTGTTTAATTTAAATGCCTAACTTTAGCTATCTGGTTAAAATCTCACACTCTCGTGGTCTTGACCTAACCTAATACTTTTTCCTTACTCTCGTAACGAAAAGGTCGATTTTAAATAAAAAGTATTAGCCAGAATGTTAAGCTATTAATTATTTTAAGCCTATGGTTAATTTTACCGATTAAGTTTGTTGTAACTACATATCGCCCTAAGGTAATTAGCTACTCATTTTTGTTGAACCAGACAGAGGCAGAGAAACAATAAACAAAATACTCATGGCAGAAAAATAAATAAATAACATAAATATTAAATTGCAAATAATAAAAACCTGGTTAACAATAAAATGGCAGACTCCTTCTTCCACAGACCGGAAAGCTCGGAGTATTTGGCGGAATCAAAAATAAAATAAAAATCTGAAGGTTTAGAAACAAGTAATTTTTATAACAATTTCCTGATGTTGGAAATTGTTATAGGTTGGGTTTGGATACAATGAAAATAGAATACTGAAAATAATGCTGAAATAAAAGGGTTCGTAAAATAATTCGGCAGAGCTTCCGCAGGAAATTGATAAAAAAATGCACTGTAAATTGTTCAACTAAATTATGCTATTTATAGAAGAATAAATGGGCTTGTGGCTGAATTTGTTGCATGGGCCTCGTAGGAGCAGTTGAGTGAATATAGGAACGTGGATACAGGGTCAGCTGGAAAGTAGCAGCTTCACATGCACGTAGCCTTATGACCAAGTCTGGATCAAATAACCTACTTTTTCCCTTGTCACGGTCGTGACAAGGTCTTCACGTTCGTGTCCCTTGTATTTTAAGTGTCACGGTCGTGACAAGGTCATCACAGTCGTGATTGCTTCTTTTGGGGTGTCACGGTCGTGACACCTAGGTGACGACCGTGAGTGTAACAAAATATGCAGGTTTTTGCAGGTTTCTTCATTTCTTCATCTTTTTATGGTTGTTTTGGTTCCTTTTGCTCTTGGTTCATGATTTAACTCCGTATATGATGTACCTGCAAAATGGTAAGGGAAACTCGAGGAATCGGGTGTTAAAACGATGATTATGCGATAAAACGTTAATGAAACTAAGCAATATAATCGATACATTTTCTCGTTATCAGGCATGTGCCCCACGAAAATAACACCCAATCAGATATTCTCTCGAAACTCACGAGCACAAAGAAAAAAGGAGGAAATAAATCAGTCATTCAGGAAATACTTCCACAACCTAGCATCGAAAGGTCAAAACTGACGATAGACATCAACGTCGTCAGTGACGCCAACTGCTGGATGACCCATGTGTACAAAGTTTTAACCAGCGACGAGCTACCCGAAGACCCAAAGGAGGCTAGCATCGTCAAATGACGATCCTGCTCATATGTCCTAGTCGAGGGAAAACTCTACCGATGAGGGTTTTCCATACCTCTCCTTAGGTGTGTCGAAGAAGAATTGGTCCCACACGTCTTACGTGAAATCCACGAAGAAATCAACGCCCAACACTTGGGCGGACGATCCCTCGCAAGGAAAGTCCTCAAGGACGAATATTGTTGGCCCACGATGCAAAACGATGCATAGGAGCATGTGAATTAATGTGACAAATGCCAATGGCATGGGGACATGCACCTCGCTCCACCAATAAATCTAAAAACAATGTCTTCCCCATGGCCATTCGCATGGTGGGGCCTAGACATCCTCGGTCCTTTCAACGTCGGTTCAAACCAAATCAAGTACCTAATTGTCGGCGTCGACTACTTCACGAAGTGGATCAAATCTGAACCCCTGGCCAAAATCACGGCCCTCAACATACTGCGTTTCTTCAAATGTAACATCCCCGCTTGCTTCGGGATACCTCAGGCGATCGTTACCAATAACGACATGCAATTCATGAATAAGAATTTCCAAGAATTTGTTGCCAGCGTCGGAACTAAACAACATTTTGCATCTATGGAACACCCGCAAACCAACGGGCAAGCAGAAGCGACAAACTTAGTCATTCTTCAAGGCCTCAAGCGAAGACTGGACGAGATCAAGAGGCGTTGGCTCGAAGAATTGCACAGCTTCCTATGGGCTTACCAGACTACTCCCCACTCGACCACAGGGGAAACCCTCTTTAGACTTGCATACGGAACAGAAGTCGTTATCCCCATAGATATTCACATCCAATCCAGACGGACAAAAGCTCCTATGGACGAAGATATCAATGCAAAAATATTACGCGAGGAGCTCGATCTAGTCGAGGAAGTTAGGTCAGAGGCAGCCCTGCGCAAGGCATGATGCTAAGGTCATTAAACGAGCATTTGCAGTCGGCATCCTCGTGCTCAGAAGAAGTCATAAAGATTCCAAAGAGGGAAAGTTGGCCGCTAATTGGGAAGGACCTTATCGAGTCCGAGCAAAGATGGATAACAGAGCGTATTACTTAGACAATTTTAAAGGGGAAGAACTTGCACGTCCTTGGAATGCTGAAAAACTCAAACAATACTACATTTAAGGCGTCAGTCAGCACCAACACCGACCTAAAATGCATACCTAGGTACAAGTATTACATCCCATATATTTAGTTCGGTGAGACCCTCCTCAAGAACGAGGATGGTCATTTTCACATAATTGGATCCTCAAACGAGTCCATCGTCGTCTAAGTACCACGATCGGGAAGAACACCCAGCTCGCGATGGGACGTTCATGCTGCGAAGCACGGATCATTAACATGTTCCGAGCATTGCTCCCCAGCTAACCTTAAAGATGGCATTCTACCCAGTACCCTAAACAGACAGACACACCCTTACATACAACAAGATTATAAACACTTAGCAAAAATAATAAACAAAGTCTGCCCTCCGACAGACACACCCTTACATACAACAAGAGATATAAACCGACCACCAAGGTCATAGACATGAAATATTTAAAACGCGGCCACAAAGACCGACTTGTTCTTAGGTTACATAAAAGGGGGAACATACTCCCCCGTCAAAGGTGCAAAGGTTATGGCGCGCAGGCCAGCCAACAAAAGACAAACAAAAAAATTACAAGTATCAAACATCGGCGTCGGTGCTCGGATGGTTCTCAGCTAGGTTGCCAAAATCCTCGTCCATAGGGTTGGCCTGCTTAGTCTCCTTGAGGAAGTCGTGGATATGAATGGAGCCATCTTCAGCTTTATACATGAAACTGGTGCCTTCCCCGTTGAATGTCAAGCCAGGATTTACTATCTTTAATTGCTCGACCCCGTTCTTGAAAGCGACACCAGCCATCTCTTCAAGGTCGGCATACCCTTCCTCAATATTGGCTACCAACTCTGCTCGAGTCTTCAGAGACTTTATTTCTTCATACTCGTCCTCAACCGGAGCCAGTTCAGCCTTTAAACATGCAACCTCCTCCGCGATCGACTTTTTGGTGGTTTTCACATACTCCTCCAGCTCCTTAACCCGTTGTGAAGCCCTATTAAGAGATTTTTTGCGCTCCCCAGACAAATCCTCGGAAGTAGCTAGCTGAGCCTTCAACCTATTTATTTCCCCTTCTTGGGTGGCAGTCCCTTCAACGAACATCGAAGCCATCTCCAGAACTCGCACGACCGAGCTAGCATCCTGCGCTAACTAGGCATGTCTGACTGGTCAACTTGTCTTCTCCAGATGAAGAGTATCTGCTCGATGGAGTTGGAGAGAATGCTACTCGAAAATGTTTGGCTTAAGAAAGCATGGAGGGAGATCGAAAGAGGGTTTCGGGGAGGCGTTATCCAAAATAATCATGTTGTCATTCTTGGATCTCTTCCCCTCTCTGGAAGTCCCACCAGGGGAACCGTGAGAAGCCGGTGAAGAAGTCCCCGAGCCCATGACCACCTTGTCACTTAAACGAGTCTGTGTCAATTTTTTGGGTGCACGTTTTCTACTGAAGTTGATCATCATCTTGTCCTGGGCGTTCACCATCAAATCTGAAAAAGCACAAAACAAAATGGTTAGAAAAAGTAAACAATAGACAGGCATAAGAAAATATAAGCATTAAATCTGACAAGGTACTCGCGGACATCCTCGTTTGTCCCACAAGCCAAGAGGTTGGACACTTCAATAAATTTGGGGGTCACCCTAGCACCCCCGTCTTTGTCCAGAATATCACGACCATGCTTGTCGACGTGCACCTTCATCGTGATCTTAGAGACAAAGCTCATTAATATCTCATAGCTAGCCTGGTCGTTATCGTCCAAAGCAGAACCAATCTCCAAGATTTCATCAGTTCCACGCATGAAGTGATCTCGCGACCAAGAGAAAAGAAATTTCAGTAGCATTCGAGGAACCTCCTTTCCATCCTCGTCCAGCAAAGCATTTCCCTGAATTTGCATGAGTTCAAAGCGCGCTCAGAGATCGGTTCGGCAAGATAATAACGGTCCTTAAAGTCCCAAATCGATTCAGAGAACACTTTGAATATCTTCCTCTTCTGCTTCAGGGAAACCCATCTGAACTTCCCATTCACGACCTGCAGCTGAAGGTGAAAGACGTGAAAGAACAAGGGGAGTGTCGCTCCTATCTACAGATATCCATATGTCTTATCGAAAGCCCAGATAAAGGCAAACGAGTTTAGATGTATTTGCGAGGGTGCGAGTTCCAGATGGACGAACATGCTCTACTGGAAGTCGGTGAACGGGAGCCTGAATTTCATGTCTTTAAAAAGGATATCGTACAGGGGAAACATATCTGAGCCAAAGTCAGAGCAGATGCGGTCCTCGGTAATTGTACCTCACCATCCAGTCCGCTAGATTCTCGCCACGGGGGGTGGACCCACCACGTCCTTGGCATATTGCGAGACTATGTTCAGCGGCTCGACGGTAGCCCATTCACTGACAGGGATATCCTCTTCCACTTCCTCGTTCTTTTCCTTGGAGTCAGCCAAGTTATCCCTGGCCTAAGCAGTCTCTTCAGAATCCACAGAATATGTCGATTTTTTCCCCGAGGGAGAGCTTTGCTCAGTTTCAGTAGGGGAAGATGCAGACTCGCTGGATAGCTCCTCGGTCTCCATGTTTATCCGATCTTCGTTCGACATCGTAGCACCTAAAAAGTAGTGAAAGTAACCGTGAATTCGATGAAAAAATCAAATTCACCCTTCCAACGCTTATCAAGTGAAAGGGCGCGCTAGGGGGCGAGGACGATGTCCTCGTCCAAATCCCTCAATCATAAGGAGTGACAACGATCAGGTTAATACCCGAGTAAAAAGGGAGATGTCTTCACAACGAGGATACTGTGAGATGAGCATAACTTTATCTAGAATTTCGGTTGAAGTTCAATCAGAGAAGAGGAACGGAGCCGTCGTAGATGACGCAAGTTAAACTTGAACACCGTCGCAATAAACTACTCCGTCACTGGCCGCTGCCCATAGAGGCGACAAACACCGTGTCAAAACACTAGATTTTCAGTCAAATCAGTTCTGTCAAACTAATATACTACCCTAACCGCATGAAAATATCTCATTTATTGAAAATCAGAAGCTCAATCAAGAAAAAGGCATCAGAAGTTACAAGTTTGAAGAAGTTTTGCGGTGGTTGGAGATCGTCCTTGTTAATCATAGAGGCAGACGCTGGGTGAAGGTGGCAACGAGCAGCTTTCTTGAGCGATCAATGAGTTCGGAAGCGAAAAATGTGGAAATAAAGCCAAAAGCCCTATTTATAGGCCCCTCCAACACGTGCACAAGCACGTGGGATATGCAAACTTATAAACGACACACTTATTACCTAGGGACGGTCGTAGGCTAGCTATCATTACCTATTAAATGCGCACATTTTCCCAGGCACACATGTGTCACGTTGTCTCTCCCGGGATTTTCATCCTAGTACAAACGGGAAAGTGGCATGGAAAATGTAGTCGCCAGCCAGACATTTTTATCTCGAATGAACGGGAAAGGTAATGCTGCACAAAACTAAGAGAAAAGGAAAAGACAAGGTCCTGCGAACCAAAGATCTGGGTTCGGGAGTCAGTTACGACCTGGGAAGGTATTCGCACCCAGATCGTCCGCAGTACCCAACGAGATCCATGTTTGTTTGTCTGTTTCGAAGGGTGAGAAATAAGATGCTGCTGAACAAAAACCGCTAACTGGAACTAGAATGAGAAAGGGAAATGGAAAAGAGAATGGAAAGAAAGGGGAAAATGTAGGGAAAATAAAGAATGTGCTCGAACGGACCCAACCCCGCTGAGTACGTACCTCATCAGGAAAATGAGGATCAGAGTCGACGTAGTTCGCCTAACTAAGGCTGAGATTTGTTTGTGTTTTTTAGGATGACGTAGTCATAGCTCTAACTCAGGTGTTGTCGGCTCGCTGAATTGAGGGTGTTACCGTGTTATTGTTTTGAACTATTGAGACAAGTCACGATCATCCGCAAAGAGTGAGAAATGAGAAGAGAAGACGTGGCGTCTTTGTTTATTGTCTTTTAGAAGAAGTGTTTTGATTTTGATGTTTATCGTATGTACAACACTAAAGACTATGATACATGGGTGAATACTTTCCAAGGTCTCCCCCAATGGGACGTTTATAAAGCATCCTAGAAGAGCGGAGGAGACCTCCACTAGTCATTTCCCGTATGACTTAAGGCTTGTGGCGTATTGTATACACTTTCTTTATTAAATGTTTTGATTTTTCTTTAAGGATGTGGTGTGAGACTCAAGTTGCAAAAGGAAAACTATGGGGAGACTACGACTCGAACCCTATGTTATTATGTTCAATGAGATCCTACGGTTAATGAGGTTTGAAAGGTTAAAGCTACCTAATCGGATACTAAACTTGAAAATGAGAGTATACAAAAAGTAATGATGAATACGATCCTCCTATGTCATGGTTGGTGAAGCGTATGATGAGTCGCGAAAGAATGGAATGGTGATCGGGTGGGTCGATTGCGCGATGCTGAGACACGCGACTTATGGTTTGTAACATACAAGGTTTATGCTTTGGTTTATTGGTGTGGAGCGAAGGTATAATCGTGGGAGGTCCTAAAATCATATGAAACTTGTTTATTTATTTATTTTTTGAAATTATTTGACGTTGGATCGAATATCTCTTTTCTTTCCTTTTTGAAATTTGGTTTTCTAACGCTTCATTTTATCTTTTTCTATCCTAAATAAGTATCATACAAGCATAAAATGTATTCTACACTATCACATCATGAAGGCATAATACATCATGATAGGGTGGCCTGCCCCAGTACAAGTAAATGAATAGTTTTTCCCTTGACTGACTAATCTTTGATGGAATACTCATACTAAATCCTCTTGGAGAGATTTGAATCTCGAAGTAATTGCCCCAGATTGTTTTAATTTTGAAGGGATTGCTCGACATAACTGCCCCGGATTGGCTGGATCTTACCACGACTGGTTGGGAAAGTCCTTACTCAATGGAGCTTTTTCGGAAAGGTGCACCTCAACCTGATTGTCTTTCAGAAGTTTCAGACTTCTCAACTTGGCAAGATGAAACTTCTAGACTGAATTTCCATATGTTAACCTTTATGATGCAAAACAAATGTATGCCAACAAAAAATGTTTATTCTGAGAATGAAAATTCCAATGCAACACACATGTTAATCTTGAAGTCTTTATTGAAAACATGTCGCAAACCTTTGTGAATAAATCACTGGTTAAGATACGACATTGATTTTTTTTATGAAAGCATGCACATGCAATACCAACAAAGGTATTTTAGCACAAATCATAGGAGTCAGGAACATGGTCTCATGGTAGTACGCTCTCAAAATAACCCTATTTCAGTTAGGACTTTTGAGGGTTGTATTGTGGCCTGGTTCACGGTTATAGAAACAAAGGATATAGGCTCGAAGTTTATATGTGTCCACCCCTCTTCGTGATGTCCCTCGTTCCTATGTTCAACTAATCTTCACAAGCACTCACCTTTCATAAGGGTTTCGTGATGGTTGAAGAACCATTGATGCTAACGGTTCAAGCACTATTCAAGTTGTTGTTTGGAGTCAGTCACCCCTTTTTCTTTTGTGTCTATACCACACAACTTTGTTCTTGTTTAAGGATCTTTCTTATGTAATCCTTTTTGCATTTTTTTCTTTCATTCTTTCTCTTGTCCCTAACTTTTTCCTGGATTGATTCTTGTGAATCTTTAATTGTGAAGTCCAACGGGATGCCCTAGTTTTTGCCTAAGTCGCTTGTTTTCAAGTTTCGACTTAGCGGGTTTTTTTCATTTCTTTTCGATTCTTTTTTCTTTTTTTTGAACAAATCGTTTGACATTGTTTGTCTTGATTGTTTTGCGAAGGTTGTGACTGTCTCATTCTTTGGTCGATGAAGGATAATCATTGTGGCTCCCAGTCTTTGACCTCTTGATTTGGATAACTATTGTGGTTTTTGGTCTTTGGGACTCTTGATTAGCATAATGGAATGTAATGGATCCTCAAATACACTCCTTTATGAAAGTCTGGACGCTTGGTCCAACTAGATAACACCTACCCTGCCCCTGGGTTACATGTGAGGGTTTTTTCGTGCGAAAAGAAACTCCTACTTCAAGGCTCAAAGGGGTTAGTGAGGGTTTATCTCCCTTATATCTCTGGTGTTTATGGATTTGAAACAAAGAATGTACATCGTCAATAGGGTGTCATTCGAGAGCATACAATTAGAGATTCTTATGTTTTTGTTTCGTCATCCTCCTTCATAGAGTTTAAGCACGACAATTGGTATTGCGATGTACACATGCAAAGTTATAAGTGAATGTGAATGAATTACTTCAAGAAAAACATGTGAGTTTTATTATTGCTAACATTCAAAAGCAAACAGATTTCATACATGTAGACAAATGTTTAGGAAATAAAAGGAACTACAAATGGAAATGCAGTAAAGAAACTGAATATTGCTGTTGTTGAGGAGACTTGGCTTCGTCTGGACCTGTCAGTCTTGGATACCTTCAATGCTCAATAGCCTTTTCACGGACTTGTAATCTTCAAGTACACGGCTTCCTGCCCAACATGGCAATCATACCTATTCCTTTAGTTATTCTGACCTTGAGACTCTGACATGAGACGTCGAGAGGAAAGAGTAAAACTTGGGGAATAATGTTGCCCATCAAGGTTGCTCGGAAAGACCTGACGATCTTCTGCCTACATATCTCCATTGACCCATAACCAATGAAGAATCAAGGCGACGTAGTTCCCCTTAATAGGGAAGAAAAATGCATTGAAGAAAGACAAACACACAATTGATATCACTGAGAGTATTTGAATACTGCAGGATTTATTTGCTTCTATGAATACCTTTGCAACCTAGGTGATTAACTCGAAGATTTCAGCTTAATACAGACCATCTGGTATAACAACCGTGACACTTTCATTTGAAAAGTTCACTCTAGCTCCAATGTGATTAGGCATTGGATTTACGAGTACAATCAGGTGAGGGTGAAAATTAATTGCCTTGGAGTCAATTAGGTCTTATACCTTATTCTAAAAAGCCCAACATTTCTCAATAGTGTGCCCCTGTGCACCTGAATAGAATTCGCACCTGGCGTTTGCATCAAAATTTGGTGGTAGATTGTCAGCAGAAGGAGCCCTCATGGTACGGCGTTCAACCAGGCTCAATTTAAGTAACTTTAAAAGTAATACAATATATGGAAATGGGATGGGGTCAACTTTTCGTTCCCTCGCTTTTGTTCTTTGCTGAATTGGTATTTGTGCTTGTTGTTGTTGACCCTGAGGTTGTGGTTGAGCATTTTGTTGTTGATATTTCTTTGAGTGCCTAACATGCCTCTGCACTCTCTTACTCATACTCGGCCGAGGAGCGAATGAAGGTTGTTGATGTAACTCCTTTGAAGACTTTGCCTGAGTAATGACTTTAGAAGAAGGAAAGTTGACCACCTCTTTTGTATTCCTGCATGCGTCAACTTGCGGCACATCCCGCCCGGTCAGTCCAAAAGTGATTAATCCTTCATCAATTAAATCTTGCACTTGATGCTTGAACGCCTTGCAATCATTAACATCATGTTCAGGAGCTCCAGAGTGAAAAACACAGTAGGCGTAAGGATTCCAACCTTGGTTAAGTTTACCAGAAGGAAGAGTTAGCTTGCGACACTCAATCAACCCCATTTTGAGCAGTTGTGAGCACAATTCAGCATAAGACACGGGTACCAGATCAATAACCCTTTCTTGCTCCATTTGATAACGGGTTGCTGCCAATGGAGGAGCTACAAACGAAAACTGCTGAAGTCTTTCTCTTGGAAACCAAGGCATAAAAGCTGAAGAAGATCCCTGATAAGGAAAGAAGATGCTCATTTCGTTGGTAACGATTGGTGTAGGATCATTCAGCTCACTTGTATCAGATAATATGGAGTTGATTCCTATCTTAGGCTCTTCCCGACTGCCAAGTGGTGATTGCTGGTGAAGAGACTCAAACTATATAGGAAATCCACCTAATAACTATTGATTTAGTTGACATCCCAAAAATATGGGAGAAACAAGACCTTCTGTTTTAAAAGCAGACACATGGCTATTTTCTTTTTTCAACATAGTGTAACACCCCAAAATTTGCCCTCTGATTTATTACCATCTACTGGCTTTAAGCTTCATGTTCATCTGCATCTCCCATTATGTTATAGCATTCATAATCACACATAGGCATCGAAATTCATAAGGTTTGAGGTCAAGCATTTTATGCGTGATTAAATTTTCTATTCATAAGTGGTTTATTCAGCTATTGCACTCAACTTAAGCGTTTCAAGGGTTCTCATCCCGGGTATGGTTTTGTTGATGAGGTTAATCAATCGAAAGTGGTGTTCAAGTTTTCATATCAAAGGAATTGTGATATTTCTGGTACAAGAAGATCCAATGGTGGACTCGTGTGATAATCAGGCCATTATGGTTCTCTCTGTAGGTCGTTGATAGTGGTAAAAGTTCATGAGGTTCGAGATTGGAGTTGACTGAAGTCTGGAGATTCATCGAAAATACAAGTTTGATAACGGATTGAACCTTCGAGTTGATTTAAGCACGCTAAGTTGGGTCGGATGTATTAAGTGGAATTCGAAGATACTTGCTCATTGAAACCGCGTCCGGTCAGAACAATTATATCATGCTCATTTCAAAATCAAAGTTAATATCCAAGGATTGTATCCGTTGACATTCATAGTTCATTCTTAGCCCGTATCCACGTTCTTGTTTCCAAGCCAATTAATTATATTCTATTGCCAACTAACCTTTCTTTTTTAGCCCAATTAAACCATTTCCTTGGTCTCATCTTTGTCCAAAGCTAATCACCAAAGCCCATTGCAAAATCCTGAATAAAATCATTCTAAGCCCATTTGTTGTCATTTTTTTAATCTATTCTAAATTTCTATCCAAGTTTATTCTATAAAATTCATATTTTTGTGCATTTTTAAACCCATGATTGTTAAGCCCATATCCAATTGGTAGAAAAATTATTTTGTTTGCCATTCTAGACCATCTATTCTCCTAACATTTTATCGAACTAAATTCCATCATAATTCATATTGTTATGGTAATAAACACCAATCTGTTTTCTATTATCCAAATGACCATTCATCCTATAATTCTATGTCCAAGTTTATTTATTTAACCAAAGACCAATTCCCATTTGTTAACCAATACTCATTAGTTTATCCATACCATATTATGGTCCACATTCATATTAAAGTCCAATTTGAATCCGATTACGAACAAAAAGTTTTATATTCAAGAGAAGAAAGAGCCAGGGTCGGAAGCTTCATATTTCTTATAGTCAATCAAACAAAAGACTAATTGTTGAAGTCACTAGTCACTAGTCACTAGTCACAACTTGTTGAAACATACTCATAAAGTCATAGTCGTCATGCTTCACCAATTTACTAATACTACTACTTTATTTTAAACAAGTATATGACAATTTCATACCACCTTCCAAATACTATTCAAGATCTTAATTTATCAAGTCATTTGTATAGCACGGAGATTTATCTGAATAGTATTCACTTTTAAATTAACAAAAGGGCTCTATACAGTTTTGGATAACTTCGAAATCACAAAACCGTGCCGGTTGCACGGTTTTCTCTCTTTACTTGGCATCATTAATAAACTAACCATAACAAGAAATACAGAAAACTCGGAAAAGAATGCTCATGACAGTTGGTTTTCTACAATAATAAAACTGGAAAATCACAAAGTCTTTATTTTTGGTATTGGTGAAAGTTGTAGTAGAAAATCAGTGAGAAAAATATAGTGAATCAATACCAAATTCTGTTACAATTAGTTCTAACAGATTTTAACAAACTCATAACATAATTCACCCTCAATTCATCAGCTATAAATGGGTGTTGGTTGCTGCAGATTGGGTCTTATGGTTTTTGGATTCACTCTATCTTCATCTCTCACCCCATTTCTTTTCCATTCTTCAATCAGCTCCTGAACCTCCTCATCTTCATCTTCATCACCTTGCTTTCCAATCCGGTTCTCTGAAAATCGTCCATACCTCATCTTCTCACACTTCAATCAAACTCCATCAGTCGTTAACAATGTCTCAATCGCCTTCATCTGCAACCTGCAAAATCGATCCACAAAATGTATCAATAATAATTTCAGTAGAAACTTCATTAATTCACTCGAACAAAGATCAACAAGAACGCAGCATAATCAATCACAAAGATGAAGGGCAATCGACGATAAATTCAGAATACTACCATTTCAGCATCTTCGAATCACATTTGCAATCTGCTAATTTGTCATCACAACGACATCGCACCATCAACGTCTTGATTCCGAAATCGCAGCTGCATACGTCACTTTCATTGGCCACCAAGAATCATCTCCAATCCAATCAATCAATCTGCAAGTCCTTCCGTTCCTGCATCAAGAACAAGCATCAACAATTCTGAACAAATCAGCAACACCGAACAAAGAAGAAGAAGATCGTACCTGAGGAGCATTCGTCGGCATCGTCTTCGTCACCATCGCAATTTTGAACTCCCTGCATCTTTATCGTTTGTCGTCAAACGACATCGTCATCGAGTTCTCGATTAGATTCTTCGTCATTAAACCGAGGTTCCGATCAAGCTGTTTCATCGACGAATGAGTGTCTCCAATTTCGCTTCATCGCTCGTAATACTCATTGAAGTTCTTCGTCTCCAGGTACGAATGTGAATGTCATTTGAGCATAGTTGCTTGTTGCTTGTTGATGATTCGTTGTTCTTGATGTTGGTTGCATTAATTTGGTTTCGTTCGATTTTGTGAGATTTTGTCTCGAATTTAAGGAGAAGAGGGTTTAGGTCAGTTTTGTGTTCCTATTTTCGAATTGGAAGAGCGTTTAGGTTGTGTTTGTGGTTCGAATGGAAGAAGAAGATGGTATTGATGGCGGTGGCGGAAAGAAGAAGGAAGGTGATGAAGTAGGTGTTGACGGCGGCGGGGAGGTCAAGAAGAAACTTAGGGTTTTACGTTAGGTTTGTTTAGTTTGTGTGTGTTGGTTCAATTTGAGTATTTTATATTTTCATTTGTAATTCAACTATTAAGTTAATTTAATGAAAGATTAAGGTAATTAAAGGAATCATAAGGTTTTCAGTTAATGATAATAAAATAAATTTAATAACAATTAACCCAATTAAAAGCACCGTTAAGGATTTTAATAGGATAAGATTAGGAGATATTTTGAATCATTTAGCCACACCGGCGGTGACACTTGTCACCGTCTGGTAGGCTACTCAGGCGGTCAATTGTGTGGGTGTTGTCCACCATAGATACCATAGGCATGCATTTGTGAGTGTCTGATTAGAATACCAATAGGAGACTTGTGATCAAACAGTCCACATTAAGTCAAAGATATTGACCTCATCCACACTGTATGCACCTCCAGGGCCTTGTGTGTATGGGCCCTACGAATTCCTATTTCCACCCCCCCTACTCAGGCCCATGCTCATTTTAATTAAAACAAATTACTCACTGCACCCCATTTCTATTTTTCTATGTTCTTATTATTTTATTTTATTTTTCTGTTTAAATGCCATTTAAAATTAATTCTATAAAAAATACTAAAACATAAAATAAAATTCTATAAATATTACAGTAGAATCTTAATTCAATTTAGAACCTTTCCCAATTTTTACTTTCTGAATTTTGTCATTTTCCAATTTAATTTCGATTTTTCATTTAATTGATTTTCTATTGAATTCTTTCATGGACACATAAATTTGTACATTTTATTACTGCCACTTCCTATAATATTTTTGGTCCATTCTTTTTGCTATGGTTAGAGGACAAATAAGAAAACCTAGAATATTTTTGATGTATTTTTTAGGCCATTTTATCCATTGTTTTGGTAGTGTGATTTGCATTAAATTATGATTGAACCTTAGATAAGTTTAAGTGACCATTTGACATAGTTAGACTTTGAATTTTTAGGAGATTTTTTAACACAATGTTATAGTCAGGTTTGAGACCCTAGGGAATTAATTTCATATTTTTTCTATGACTTTTGATATTTTTTCCATCTTAATTCATTTACATCATATCGTTGCATATACATTTTTATTTCATTTACTAACAATTTTCCTTTTGTGCAAGGTATTTTCCGAGGATTTTCTTATGGACTTGGATTGTGTTTATTATGCCTCGATTATATTTTGTGTACTTTGTGATGTAATAGTTGTATAGTTCCTATAATTAGGATAGAAAAGATAAAACGAATCGATAGAAAACCAAAATCTCAAAAACAAAATAAAGACTCGATCCAACGTCGAGTAAATTTTCAAATAACTAAATAAATTTTCATGTGACTTCAGGATTCCTCGATTACCACCGTTCCACTCCATTACACCCAAAAGCAAGCCTTGTATGTTGCACACCATAAGTCGTGCGTCTCAGCACCACACAATCGACCCACCCGATCCATCGTTTCATCCCATTTATGTTTCATACACGTTTTTACCCACCATGACTTAGGAGGACCATATTGTTCATTATTGCCTTTTGTATTTGCATTTCTAGTTTAATATCTCTTAGGTAGATTCAATCTTTCAAACCTCACTAACCATAGGTCACCCTTAAATTCAACTAACTTAGGGTAAGTCTAGTTTTCCCTTAGAGTTTTTTCCTTTTCCAACTTGAGTTTCACTTCTCATATTTAAAAGAAAATCAAAAACACTTAATAAAGGAAAAGGTGTACAATGCGTCACGAGCCTTAAGCTATACGGGAAATGATTAGTGGAGGTCTCCTTCACTCTTCTAGGATGCTTTACAAACGTTCCATTGGGGGCGATCTTGGAAAGTATTCGCTCCTGTATCATAGTCTTTAGTGTTGTACATACAATAAACACAAATTCAAAACACTTCTTCTAAAAGACAACAAACCAAGACATCACGTCTTCTTTTCTCATCTCATACTCATTGCGGACGAATGTGACTTGTCTCGACAGTTCAAACAGCGACATTGTAAACACCCTTGAGTCAGAGCTGGTAACACCTGAGCTAGAGCTATGACAACGTCATCCTAAAAATCACAAACAAGTTCCCGCCTTAGTTATACGAACTACGGCGACTCTGATCCTCATTATCCCGATGAGGTACGTAGGTAGTGGGGTAGGGCCCATTCGAGCACAATCTTTATTTTCCCTACATTTTACCCCCTTCATTTCCATTTTTCAATTCCATTTCTTTCCTCATTTCCATTTCATTCCAGATAGTCATCCTTTCATTCAAACAACATATTATTTCTCACCCTTTGAAAACAGACTTATAAGTGTCGATCCCGTCGGGTACGACGGACGGATTGGGGTGCTAATACCTTCCCACTTTGTAACCGACTTCCGGACCCAGATCTTTGGTTCGCAAGGCCTCGTCCTTTTCCTTCTTCCTTAGGTTTGTGCAACATTACCTTTCCCATTCCTTCGGGATAAAAATGTCTGGCTGGCGACTCTAACTTTTCTGTGCCACTTTCGCATTTGTACTAGGATGAAAATCCCAGGAGTGACAACTGGCGACTCTACTGGGGACCCGGAATCTCTGGTTTCCCCTTTGAGAGTCAATCCTAGCGCTTATCTGTTTCTGTTTTTGTTGGGTGTTTATTCATTCGCTGTTATGCTTTAGTTTAGCTTTACTGTTTTGTTTACAGTTTATCGCTTTACTTTACTACTTTATTTACCGCTTTCTGCGCTTTACTTTATTGTTGCATATACTGGCATATTGTACTGGCTGTTCTGGTTTTCCTTGGCGGGATGGGATTATTGTGAGATAAGCCAAATACCTGGCTTGAGTATACACATAGGATTTAGAGTGGGCAGTCGTGTGGCTTGCGTGGTTTTGAGCACGTGTAGTTTTCACGAGTCCCACACCCAGATCAGGCTCTCTTGGGATATGTTCTATACTGCCTAGGCAGACCATAGAATGTTCCTACCTGAGCTGCTAACACTGGGAACCGATCATCGAGGACCTTAGTGGAAACAACCCTCTCCAGTGGTGACAGTGGCAGACCATATTTTGTGGCAAACCCATTTGCACCCAAGGGCCCACTAGGAAATCGCATAGGATGACCTTGTTCTCTCATGGGAACCTAGTTAAAGCAACTGGTCATATGACGGTAGTATTGTACCCTTCGGGATGAATGTACTATTGTTTCTCGACTTCAGTGCTTGAAGCCGAGAACTTATGAGGGATGCTTAATTTTCCGAAATTTAGCTGAGGCCTCCCTGGGTAGTACATAATGCCAAACCGATTCCTTGATTTGGTTATGAGCCATTTCTCGGAAATGGTGAACGTATTATTGCTACTCGGCTTTGAGAGTCCGTGATGTTGACCCGTAGTAGCATACCTGTGAGATTGGGAGGGGTTTACAGGTTTGCAGGAAAATTGACCTTCAACCTACCTTGTTCTTGATACTTGGGTTTTCTTTCGATACATACTTATGATCTGGTATTCTTGACAATCGGTATTCAGGCAAATCAGAAGGAAGTACAACAGTGCCCATTATATGAAACAGTGATCATATGCCATTACATTGTATCACATCATCAGCATACTTGCATTCCTCACGCATGTTTATTCATTTGCAGGGCTGCATGTCACATCCTTGATTCCAGTTGTGGGTATTGATCCATGAGCATGGAATCCAAGAGAAAGACCAAGTGTATTATCTCCTAAAAGGTTCATCAGCCTGTTGTGAAAGAAATCCTCAAAGTGAAGGCCTTAGCTCCTCCAGAAGTTCTCAAAGTCTTCAAGCAGGATTACGGGTGGATTTTGTATTTCATAGAGCCCATCAGTGACTACACTTTCAGAGGGATGCACACCTTGCTACAGTTTTATGATCCACAACTTAGATGTTTCGTACTTTATGATTTCATATTGGCACCTACATTAGAGGAGTACTCGAGCATCCTGAGAGTTTCCGTGAAAGACTGTGCATCATTCTTTGGGTCCAAGATTGACCCCGACTTCAAAGATGTAGCAACTGCTCTTTATTTGAGCAAGTCATTATTGGAAGACCGGATTGATAGCAAAGGAGGCTTCCGAGGATATCATTTGAGTTTCTTGTTAGATGAGGCTACTAAAGCAGCTGAGGCAAAAAGTTGGAGTACCTTCAATGCGATCCTAGCTTTGTGTATCTATGGAATCACTTTGTTCCCAAACATGCCGAACTTCGTGGATGTCGATGCTATTTGCATTTTCATAGCAAAGAATCTTGTTCCTACTCTCTTAGGTGATTTCTACCACTCTGTGCATTATAAGAATGAGAAGCGAAGGGGTGGAATGTTGAATTGTTGCGCGACTGTATTCTATAAGTGGTTCACACGCTTTCTTCCACAATCAGGGGCTTTTGAGAGGATGAAGAACACACTTGAATGGTTGGAAAGTCTGATGGGCTTGCAAGCAAAGGACATTGTCTGGGTTAATAAAGGATTACGATGCATTGACGTTCTTCATAGTTGCGGAGGATTCCCTAATGTTCTATTGATCGGGAGGAAAGGGGGAATTAATTATAACCCTTCCCTCACGGTTAAACAGTTCGGGTACGCCTTAAAGGAACCACCAGCCGTTGTGGACATCATAGAGTCCTTGTACTTCCAATCAACAGACGGATTCGAAATTGCTCAGAAAGCTTCTAATGCTTGGCATAGTTGAAAGACAAGAGGAAAGAAGATTTTGGGAGTAGGAGATTGTCGAATGTATCCACCGTTTGCAGAATGGCTAAGAGAACGGGTTGAAGTGTTAATGTTACCCTTTGGGCATGCGCCTCTTCTATATCCCACAGTCATTGAACATCCTACCACAGTTAGTATTGAGGAGTTCAACAAAGTGAAGACGGAAAGAGACAGTTTGTTAAAAGAGAATGCACAGTTGAGTCAAGAGCTTGCTAAAGCTAATCACGCCAAACTTGAGATTGAGTGGAAAGCTCAAGAAGATGCTGAGAAGCATGCTATTGCAAGGAAACAATGTGAAGTTGAGTTAACTCGGTATGCAAGGTTTGAGTTTGCTACTAGGAGTTCTTCCAAGGAACACATTGATACTAGAAGGCAACTGGATCAAAAGACCTTGATGTTTGAGAACATGAAAAAGAGGCATGCTGCTTACAGGATCAAAAGAGAGGAACAAGACAAAGTTCAAGCTGAAGGGATCGTGAGTAAGCTAAAAGAGAAAGATGAAGAGATGGAACTTGCTAAAGCCCGAGAGGAAGCTTCTTATTACAAGAGGATGATGATCTGCTATCAAAAGAAGCTGAAGAGGTTTGAAGACAACCAGGCGCAGACGAAGGAATTGGTAGAAGTTCCAAAGACATGACCGATCATTGACTCTGACCTAGATAGAGGATCGCATTGACAAAGACATCTTCCTGTTTGATTGTATGTTGTGGGATTACCATCAGGACCGTTGATGGAATCTTTTTTATTGCACTTCTGTTTGAATCCATGCTTTGTATGTTTTGACTATATCAACAAGTTATTATCATAAAAAGGTCTCTTTATTATCATTCTGTGTGCTCTCGCTTTGTGATCACCGACACATCTGACACGCTTGCAAAGCACGTTGGTCTTCATATTCTTGGAATTACTTGGCACGTCTGCTACACACACACACCTTATATTATCAACACTGCTTGTTATTTTGCGGCAAAAAGAGCTTTTGTTTTCATCAAACCCACAAAAACTGGAATCAGGGGATGGAATGCCCTAAAAATGAATCGACATGCCATAAGCATTCATTTCCTGCATATCATATTCTTGTGTTTTTTGCAGGTTACCAAGAGTTTCTAACTTATTCAACTGCAGGAAATATAGTTGGTCAACGCGTTCACCGATATCCGACTAAAAGAAACCTAGTAAGGATGGCTGAACGAATGCAGACCGATCTCAATGAGCTCCGACAGAGGATGGATCAGTTCATGGAGATGATGACTGGCATGGCCCAGAACCAGGAGCGTCTCTGGATGATGGTTGAGCAACCCCATGGGAATGTTAATACTGGAATACCAACTGAGAATGTGGATTCTAACGCTGCCCGTAACGGAGAACCTAATCAAAATAGGACCGCAACACATAATGCAGGTTTAGAAGACAACCAAGAGGACCAGTTCACTCTACTGGATGCTGATGTGGGTAACATGAATGAGATCAACGATCACAGGTATGAAGAGCTGGTAGAGAAGATCAAAGCCATGGAATGTCAGAATTCCCTGGGCATCGATGTAACCAGTCTCGGGTTAGTACCGGGAGTCAGAATCCCTCCTAAGTTCAAGGCACCATCGTTTGACAAGTACAACGGCAGCACGTGCCCTAGGACTCACATTCACGCATACTTTGGAAGAATCTCGGCTCACACTGATGACGAGAAACTTTGGATGCATTTCTTCCAAGATAGTTTATCTGGAGCTTCGTTGAGCTGGTACATGAAGCTGAGCAGGGTCTCTATTCGAAGTTGGAAAGATTTAGCTGAAGCTTTTCTCAAACAGTATCAATATAACATTGATATGGCTCCGAATCTCACTCAGTTACAGAACTTGTCTCAAGGACCTAAGGAAAGCTTTAAGCAGTATGCCCAGAGGTGGCGTGAGCTGGCCGCACAGGTTCAACCTCCATTGCTCGATCGGGAAATGGCCGACATGTTTATGGGCACCTTGCAAGGTGTTTACTTGGATCGTCTGGCCGCCTGCCCGTCCATTGGTTTTTCTGATATCGTCATTGTTGGAGAAAGAATAGAGAATTTTCTAAAATTGGGAAAGATTCAGGATGCAAGTTGCGCTAGCTCTTCTGGTGTGAGAAAGCCTTTTGGCAACGGCCAAAGAAGAAGAGAAGGCGAGACAAATGCTGTGTACAGATGCCGAGACATAAGTTATTCTCAAGGTTACTACCAAGCAGCTGCAGTGACTATTACTCCACAGGTTCAACAACAACGACCACATGGTCAGCAACAACAGGTACATAGACTGTTTCAGCAAAGAGCGAGAGCAAGGGACCGTAAGATTGATCCAGTCCCATGCCCATATGCTGTATTACTCCCAGAGCTGCTAAAGTTGAACATGGTCGAGCTTCGTACCATGAGACCTCCTCCTCCGGACAATCTACCTCCGAATTTTGATGCTAACGCCAGGTGCGAATTCGATTCGGGTGCCGAGGGGCACAATATTGAGATATGTTGGGCTTTTCAGAACAAGTTACAGGACTTAGTTGAATCCAAGGCGATCAATTTCGCTCCTCTGCCAAATGTACTCCAGAATCCAATGCCTAGTCACAATGGAACCGGTGTCACAGTTGTTCTACTAGATGTTCCACGTTAAGCTGAAGTCTTCGAGTTAGTCACCCAGGACGCCAGGGTATCCATGAAGCAAATAAAGCCAGCAGTATTCAAGTACTCTCAATGATGGCATTTATGTGTTTGTCTTTCTTCATTGTTCATTTTCATCCCTATCAAGGGGAACTACGTCGCTCTGATTCTTCATTGATCATCAGTCAACGGAGATATGTAGGCAGAAGATCGCCAGGTCTTTCCGAGCAACCTTATGGGGCAACTCTACTCCTCAGCTTCACTCTTTCCTTCAGATGTCTCGTGTCAAAGTCAGTATAGTTAGAAGAGGAAGTATTACTGCCATGGTTAGGTATACGACTGTAAATTGAAGATTACAAGTTTGTGAAAGAGCTATTGATCACTAAAAGTATCTAAGAATGACAGGTCCAGATGGAGCCAAGCCTCCTCAACTACGACAATATTCAGTTTCTTTACTGCATTTCCATTTGTAGTTTCTTTTATATGCTAAACATTTGTCTACATGTATGAAATATGTTTGCTTTTGAATGTTAGCAATAATAAAACTCACATGTTTTTCTTGAAGTAATTCATTCGTATTCACTTATAAATTTTGCATGTGTACATCGCAATACCAATTGTCGTGCTTTAATTCTATAAAGGAGAATGCCGAAACAAAAACGCAAAATCTCTAATTGTGCGCTCTCGGGTAAGGCCCTGTTGACGATGTACATGCTTTGTTTCAAATCCCTAAACACTGGAGATATAAGGAAGATAGACCCTTGCTAACCCCTTTGAGCCTTGAAGTAGGAGTTTCTTTTCGCATAAAAAATCCTCACATGTTACCCAGGGGCAGGGTAGATGTCAGCTAGTCGGACCAAGTGTTCAGGCTTTCATGAAGGAGTGTATTTGAGGATCCATTACGTTCCACTATGCTAATCAAGAGTTCTAAAGACCCGAAACCACAATGGTTATCCAAGTCAAAAGGTCCAAAGATTGAAAACCATAATGGTTATCCTTCATCGACCAAAGAATGAGGCAGTCACAACCCTCGCAAAGCAATCAAGGCAAATAGTGTCACACGACTGGTTCAAAATGCAAAAAGAAAAAGAAAAGAAAAAGCCCGCTAATTCGAAACTTGAAAACAAGCGACTTAGGCAAAAGTTAGGGCATCCCGCTGGACTTCACGATCGAAGATTCACACGAATCAGTCCAGGCAAAAGTTAGGGATAAAGCAAAACAACGCAAAAGCGAAAGACGGAAAGGATTACACGAGAAAGATCCTCAAATGAGAACAAAGTCGTGTGGCACAAACACGAAAGATAAAGGAGTGACTGACTCTCAACAATAACCTGATTGGTGCTTGAACCGATAGCAGCAATGGTCCCTCAATCAACATGAAACCCTTATGAAAGGTGAGTGCTTGTGAAAATTAGCTGAACATAGGAATGGAGAACATCACGAAGAGTGGGTGGGCACAAATAAACTTCGAGCCTATATCCTTTGTTTCTATAACCGTGAACCAAGCCACGATACACCCCTCAAAAGTCCTAACTGAAACAGGGTTAATTTGAGAGCGTACTACTACGAGATAACGTTCGTGACTCCTATGAGTTGTACTAAAAGATCCTTGTTAGTATTACATGTACATACTTTCATTCAAAGAATAATGTCGTATCTTAACCAGTGATTCATTCATAAAGGTTTGTGACACCCTTTTCAATAAAAAATTCAAGCTTAGCATGTGTGTTGCATTAGAATTTTCATTCTAAGTATAAACATTTTTTGCTTGCATACATTTGTTTGGCATCATAAATGGTTCACATGCGGAAATTCAATTCAGAAGCTTAAGCTTGCCAAGTTGAGAAGTCTAAAACTTCTGAAAGACTGTCATGTCGAGGTGCACTTTTCCGAGAAAGCTTCATTGAGCAGGGACTTTCCCAACTAGGCATGGTAAGAGCTATCCAATCTGGGGCAGTTACGTCGAGCAATCTCCTCAAAGTTAAGGAGCTAACCCATCTGAGGCAGTTACGTCAGGCAATCTCTTCAAAATTCAGCCAAACTGGGGCAATCACTTCGAGATTCAAATCTCTCTGAGAGAAAATATTAGTCAGTCAAGTACAAAACTATTCAAATACTCGTACTGGGGCAGGCCACCCCTATACCACGAGAATTCATTCTTTCCCGAAGACAGACAGTCGGAAGCACCTATCCAGAATTCAGAGTACCGAGATAGTTATGCTCCTGAAGAGTTCCTATGTCACCCTCTCAGCATAACTCTTATTGATTGAGTCTATATAATGGATGCTCGTCAAGCCAATTATCTCATTCAGCGTTTCTTACAGCTCCAAGCTCATCTTAATGGGCAATGGTTACCTCCCCAACAAGGTTATTATGCTTATTCATGCAATCATTACGATACCTAAGAGTTTAAAGACACCAAGTCTTTTGTAAAATCCTATTGAGGTAAAATCCATACAGAAGCAAATGATCCCCAGCACGAGACAACTTGAACTTTTCCTCCTCAGCAGGACGTGTCTCGGTTTTGTCATCCCCAACAGACGAATGAAAGCTATCCCCAGTAAAGTCACCAAGTCTTTCCTTCAGCCGGTTTCCTTGATCCCGGTTCCTCAACAGATCTAAGGTAACTCATACTCCCCTAACAGATTTCAAATAAATCGCTCTCTTCCCCAGCAGATCCACAAGAGTGGATAATCCCCAATGGTTGGAGTATCCTCTGGCACGATCCTCAAATCTAAAGTCCAATTTATTTTTGTCAAGGGTGATAATTCCGATAGATGAATTATTCACGCTCTTTTCCAACAGAGATGATATCCCCACATGGATTTCTTGAGATCAAATCCGCGATCATTGTGTTTCCCCACAGAGTCAACAGGGACTTATTACTTCCGCGTTAGGAACTCCTTTTGCACTCACACCAGTTCATTGACAATACTCAAAACCTATCATCCCCAGTGTCATGGGGCATCATGCCATACAATTCAACATACGCTTACCCAGTATAACCCAAGTTTGATATCTTGCAAAAGTCCAGCCACAGACTGGCCAAAGTCCATCTTCGGGTGGCAACTTTCAAAAGTCTCCCACAATGAGGAAAAGTCCAGCCACAGACTGGCCAAAGTCCATCTTCAGGTGGCAAATTTCAAAAGTCTCCCACAACGAGCAAAAGTCCAGCCACAGACTGGCCAAAGTCCATTTTCGGGTGGCAAATTTCAAAAGTCTCCCACAACAAGCAAAAGTCCAGCCACAGACTGGCCAAAGTCCATCTTCGGGTGGCAAATTTCAAAAGTCTCACACAGCGAGCAAAAGTCCAGCCATAGACTGGCCAAAGTCCATCTTCGGGTGGCAAGTTCAAAAGTCTCCCACAGTGAGCAAAAGTCCAGCCACAGACTGGCCAAAGTCCATCTTCGGGTGGCAAGTTTCAAAAGTCTCCCGCAGTGAGCACCCGCAGTGTGGCAAATTTCCAAAGTCCCCCGCAATTTCAAAAGTCTCCCGCAATGAGCAGAAGTCCACCCGCAGTGTGGCAAAACTCTAAATTCCCCCGTAGTGGGCAGAAGTCTCCCGCAGTGAGCAGAAGTCCACCCGCAGTGTGGCAAATTCCCAAGGTCCACCCGTAGTGTGGCAAATTATCCGGAAGTCCATCCTCAGGGTGGAAAATCATATCATGAAGTCCAACTGCATGTTAAAAAAGGACCACCCGCAGTGTGGCAAAGTATCTTAAAATTCGATCGCAAATTGTTGAAAGTCCACCCGCAGTGTGGCAAGTCGTTAGTAGTCTAACTCCATCCGATAATACATCATTAAGACATTGTTGCAGCCTATCAAAATCCACCCGCAGCATGGCAAGCCAGTAGTACTCTGGTATCATTCAAAAGGCATCCCCCGTTTACTATTCTTACCATCATAATTATATCCAAGCAGAGTTCATTTGGTTGAGTTTATTTCCCTGTTCTTCTGCCACAGAGTGCAAATTTTCTGGTTGTTTCTGGTATTTAATCCCTGCATACTTCAAACATCTGAAAGCAACTGTTATCATCCATTCAAGTCTACAATGATTGAATAGGGGCAGCTGTAACACCCCAAAATTTGCCCTCTGATTTATTACCATCTACTGGCTTTAAGCTTCATGTTCATCTGCATCTCCCATTATGTTATAGCATTCATAATCACACATTGGCATCGAAATTCATAAGGTTTGGGGTCAAGCATTTTATGCGTGATTAAATTTTCTATTCATAAGTGGTTTATTCAGCTATTGCACTCAACTTAAGCGTTTCAAGGGTTCTCATCCCAGGTATGGTTTTGTTGATAAGGTTAATCAATCGAAAGTGGTGTTCAAGTTTTCATATCAAAGGCATTGTGATATTTCTGGTATAAGAAGATCCAGTGGTGGAATCGTGTGATAATCAGGCCATTATGGTTCTCTCTATAGGTTGTTGATAGTGGTAAAAGTTCATGAGGTTCGAGATTGGAGTTGACTGAAGTCTGGAGATTCATCGAAAATACAAGTTTGATAACAGATTGAACCTTCGAGTTGATTTAAGCACGCAAAGTTGGGTCGGATGTATTAAGTGGAATTCGAAGATACTTGCTCATTGAAACCGCGTCCGGTCAGAACAATTATATCATGCTCATTTCAAAATCAAAGTTAATATCCAAGGATTGTATCCGTTGACATTCATAGTTCATTCTTAGCCCGTATCCATGTTCTTGTTTCCAAGCCGATTAATTATATTCTATTTCCACCTAACCTTTCTTTTTCAGCCCAATTAAACCATTTCCTTGGTCTCATCTTTGTCCAAAGCTAATCACCAAAGCCCATTGCAAAATCCTGAATAGAATCATTCTAAGCCCATTTGTTGTCATTTTTTTAATCCATTCTAAATTTCTATCCAAGTTCATTCTATAAAATTCATATTTTTGAACATTTTTAAACCCATGATTGTTAAGCCCATATCCAATTGGTAGGAAAATTCTTTTGTTTGCCATTCTAGACCATTTATTCTCCTAACATTTTATCGAACTAAATTCCATCCAAATTCATATTGTTATGGTAATAAACACCAATCTGTTTTCTATTATCCAAATGACCATTCATCCTATAATTCTATGTCCAAGTCTATTTATTTAACCAAAGACCAATTCCCATTTGTTAACCAATACTCATTAGTTTATCCATACCATATTATGGTCCACATTCATATTAAAGTCCAATTTGAATCCGATTACGAACAAAAAGTTTTATATTCAAGAGAAGAAAGAGTCCGGGTCGGAAGCTTCATATTTCTTATAGTCAATCAAACAAAAGACTAATTGTTGAAGTCACGAGTCACTAGTCACTAGTCACAACTTGATGAAACATACTCATAAAGTCATAGTCGTCATGTTTCACCAATTTACTAATAATACTACTTTATTTTAAACAAGTATATGACAATTTCATACCACCTTCCATATACTATTCAAGATCTTAATTTATCAAGTCATTTGTATAGCACGGAGATTTATCTGAATAATATTCACTTTTAAATTAACAAAAGGGCTCTATACAGTTTTGGATAACTTCGAAATCACAAAACCGTGCCGGTTGCACGGTTTTCTCTCTTTACTTGGCATCATTAATAAACTAACCACAACAAGAAATACAGAAAACTCAGAAAAGAATGCTCATGACAGTTGGTTTTCTACAATAATAAAACAGGAAAATCACAAAGTCTTTATTTTTGGTATTGATGAAAGTTGCAGTAGAAAATCAGTGAGAAAAATATAGTGAATAAATACCAAATTCTGTTACAATCAGTTCTAACAGATTTTAACAAACTCATAACAGAATTCACCCTCAATTCATCAGCTATAAATGGGTGTTGGTTGCTGCAGATTGGGTCTTCTGGTTTTTGGATTCACTCTATCTTCATCTCTGACCCCATTTCTTTTTCATTCTTCAATCAGCTCCTGAACCTCCTCATCTTCATCTTCATCACCTTGCTTTCCAATCCGGTTCTCTGAAAATCGTCCATACCTCATCTTTTCACACTTCAATCAAACTCCATCAGTCGTTAACAACGCCTCAATCGCCTTCATCTGCAACCTGCAAAATCGATCCACATAATTGTGTATCAATAATAATTTCAGCAGAAACTTCATCAATTCACTCGAACAAAGATCAACAAGAACGCAGCATAATCAATCACAAAGATGAAGGGCAATCAACGATAAATTCAGGATACTACCATTTTAGCATCTTCGAATCACGTTTGCAATCTGCCAATTTGACATCACAACGACATCGCACCATCAACGTCTTGATTCCGAAATCGCAGCTGCATACTGTTGCTCCCCCGAAAATACACCTGGTCAGATAGGGTATAGACGCGAACGGTCGGCGAAAAGGAGAAAATGAAATGAACTAAATAGAGTCGCTAGCTAGGCATTTTTATCCCGAAGGAAAGGTAATGCTGCATAAACCTAGAAAGATATGGATAAGACGGTTGCGAACCAGAGAAACTGAGAAAGGGGATTGGTTACAACCTTGGAAGGTATTAGCACCCAGATTGTCCGTCGTACTCGACGGGATCCACGCTTGAAAGATTGTGTTTAAAAGGGGTAGTGTATGTGCTATCTGTGTGCAAAAGTTGGAAAAGAAATATACAAGTGTCAGTGTAAAAAAAGGTGAATGCTCAGGAACTGAGGCTTAAAAGAGAATGCTGAAAGAGGGGGAAGACACAGAGACTTTTGTTCGATAACAGTTAAGTTATTCCTACGTATCCTCTCGTGCAATGAGGAAGTCAGAACACCGTAGTTCGACTCAAAGAGACTGAAAGATAAATTGACTGATGAACTGCCTGCTTGTCTATGCTCAAGTGTATGACTCGTCTGGCTCGAGTGCTAACTGTCTTGCATTAGACGGAAGAAGCGAGTTCTCGTTTGTGAGTGAAGATGATGAGAAAAGAATCCCTAAGGAGACGATTATTGTTTGTTTTTGTGTTTTCAATATTTTATTGCTTTTTTGTGTTTGTCATAAGTTAATGAGCTTAAGCCTAAACCAAGGGTATAATGAGAATACCTTAAGTATGAGATAAACACCTCAAACTTAATTACCATGATATAGGATTAAGATCATTAACCTACTTGTGATTATTTAGATGTTTTTTGAGTTCTTTGTTTAGTGTTAAGTAATGATTTTAAGCCATAATCAAGGTTTAGTGGACCCATTACACCATCCTAATAGAAGGATAATAGATGAGAACACTTAAGCTGAGGAAGATACCTAAAATTAATCCATGATTAGAGATTAACCTCATGACAAAACAAACCTTTATTAAATGGATTTTAATTAAAGGTGAGATTAAGAAGTGAGTTTTATGATTTGTAAGACAACTTGAGGGGGACTTGTCCATTAACACTAGGGTTAGTCCTTCTTAACCAATAAAGGAAGAATTAGAACCCTAATTCAAGGCCCAAGTTACAAGCTTATGTATTAGTGATTATTAAGAGGTTTAAACAAATTAAGGGCTTAACACTTAGGATTAAAGTTATACACTCCATCCTAAGAGAAGGATGCAGGCATAACCCTAATCACAAAGTCTTAAAACCTTAAAGGTTTAGTCTTTAATGATGAGGTGAGAAGAGAGACACAAAAAAGACATAAAGGTAAAAGCTAAAAGGGGAACTAATCAAAACCCTAATTATTGTCATGCTTGGATGTTCCTATGGTTTGTGAGGCTTAAAATAGATCTTCAGAGAAGCCACCAATGGAAGAAGCAGATGAAAGGAGGAGAAGCAGAAGAAACAAGTTACTTACTTCACTTAAGAAGATAAGTAACTTGGAGAAAGAAAGTGAATGATGAACATGAATGAGCAAGCTCACTCTAAAGCAGAGAAAAATGCAGCAATGATGCATAAGAAGAATGAGAAGAGAAATGAGAAGTGAAGGCAAATTCACTTCTCAAGTTACTTACCACCTGAAAAGGTTAGCATAAAGGAAAGAAATTAAATGAAAATGAAACATATGCAAGGATAACAACAAAACCAGAAGCAATCACATGATGCAAATGATGCTATGAGATGATGCAAAGTCTTGTCAAGTGTTATGAATATTCATACAAGAGATGGAATGCAAAGGAAGCATGCTTTGAAGTTTGAAAGTTCATGAAAGTTCATGGAATGAAATGAATGCACATCATGGAAAATGAATGAATAAATGATCAAGCATGATTCTAATATGTCTTAATATTCCTAAGATGACATGTGAATGCATGAAATGTCATGGCAAGTTCATGTATGGATGCATATGCAAGATGAATGCAAATGAACATGTAAAATTAGGGTTTTAAGGCAACATGAGATGCATAAGGTAAAAACAGAAGCAAATCACATGATAAAAAATTACAAATGAACTCAAAGGAACCCTAACCCCATATGATATCACACCCCAAAGGAGAAGATCTAACTCTTAACCTAAAGAAAGTTGTGAATTTTCTATGTTTGCTAGGGTTTTTGGGTACCCTAAGAGGAAAAATGCAAATCAAATGGAAAATGTAAGATACATTTGTGACAAAAATATGCTAGATACTAAATGCTATATGAAGAACAATGCAAAAATAACCAATGCCAAACCCTTCATGGTTAGGCAGAAAAGAATTTTTGAAGTTAGGGTTCAAAAAAGGGATTTTTATGAACCCTAAATTCAAGAAAAATGTCAAAGTTGAATCAAAACCAAAAAGAAATTTGTATGAATGGTTTTATAATGTTTCTAAATGTCCTAAGATGCAATGTGATTTTTTTTGGAATTTTTAGAAACCTAAATGGTATTTTAATTAATTAATTTCCATTAATTAATTAAAATAAACATTTAAATATTTTTTAAAATGATTTTTTAATGCAAAAAATAAAAATAAAAATGTTTTTGGGTGAAGAAAAATATTTGAAATCAAAATGCAGAAGAAAAATATTTTTTGGAATTTTCTTAGTATTTTAAATAAATTGTACAAAATAAATGGAATAAAATGAAAATAAAAATGAATTAAAGGCTGGTCAACTTATCCAATGGACCAGATTTAAACTGGGGTTTGGAGGGAAGACCACGCGCACATCTTAATGGTCAGGATTCAAACTGACTAAATCCTAATTAATTAATTAATCACAATTAAAACTTAATGAGCTAATCTGAGCCATTCACTGCCTAACCCTAATCCACATCCAACGACCCAAATTCAAACTTAGCCCTAAACACGTCATTAACCCTAATCAGTTTCAGGTGGCCGAAGAAGACTTCCGGTCGTCTTCTCCGGCGAGACCTTCAACCCAACTTCTTCCCTAGGCCATTTCAGGAGCTCTAAAGCTCCAGATCAACTCCTTTACTCTCCCTAAACATGAATCCACCCTCAAAACTAATTTCTCATGGCTGAAACTCAAGATTCGAAGAAGAAAACAAAAAATGGTGAAACTTTCAGACAGTCAGTACATGCTCATTTCACAACTATTTTCAAAACAAAATAGATCATGGTGATCAACAAAGCATAAGGAACATTTCTATAACCTAAAATTGCATTTCTGGAAAATTTGTTCTTGAGGATACCTGTAGTGGAGCTTTCTCAATCTGAGCTATCTGGCCTCCTCTTTGGTGCAAAATGACTCCAATGATCCTCCTGGTGATGCTTTGATGCTTGGAAGGAGTTTATAATGTCTGGTTTGAGTGGATGTTCTTCAGCTGGCCAAAAATCGTGTTTTAGTTTTGTTTGGTTTTAGGCTGCAATGAAGGGTGGGAAATGATCCTCTTGTGTTGCTGAGTTGATTGATGAAAAAAGATTGGAGTTTGAGTGTGTGAGCAGAGTGTTTCGAAAGCTTTTGCTTTTGAGGTGATTTTTGGGAACTTAGTGATTCTGAGGTTTCAGCCTTGTGTGATGTGTGTTATGGCTTGCATTTGGTCCACATAACAAGCTTTGATAGGTCAGAGGAGTTGTTGTGGCCTATGGTGATTGGTATGGGCAAGTTGCCAAAATGTCAACATAACTTGTACTTGAGGTATGGGCTGGTTCTAAGGCTGTTTCAAGGCATGGCTCGAGTCAGCTTGATTCAAGGATAACCATGGAAAAGGTTTTGTGGTGATTCAGCAAGTGGAAGCATGGTTGTATGAGTTTTTGCAAGCTTTGTACATTTTGGCCCCTTTGTGATTTCTTGATGTGCAAGTCATAGAAACTTGGGATTCTTGGGCCAATTCTGATTCTTAGGCAATACACTATGTTTGTATGATTCCTAGAAGTGTATTAGGAGTCACAAAATGGCTTGGTATGTGAATTTGCAAAATTCCCTCTTTGGCATGAAACCTAAAATTATGTGATTTTTGCCAACTTTGCAAGGCCATAAATTGAGTTCCATAATGAATTAGGACTTGTTCTTGTACTTTTTGAAAAGGGAATGATCCAATCTACAACTTTCATGACCAACAATTTTTCATTTGAGGCATTTTTGGTTGAGAAAGAGGAGGTTGAAGAACTTTCCCAAAATGGAATGTTTCCATTACAAGTCATTTCCATTTTTGGCAACTTTTGGTTTAGCTCAATTTTATGAACTTCCAAGCACTTCAATGATCAAATAAAGATCATATAACTTCAATTTGATGAAAAATCCACTTTGGTTCCATTGTTGGGGGCCTCAGATGCCCTGATTTTGCTCTGACTTGCTCAAGAAGTTACCCAGTGAACATATGACTTTCACAATGAATTTCTTCATCAAACTTGGTATACATGATCCTTATAACATATTGAGACTATTAGAAACAAGAATGACCAAAAATTTTGGAGTTATGGCCTCTGAAACTAAAACCCTAATTTCAGGTCATTTGTGTAGTGAAACCCTAGCTCTGCTTCCATGCTTTGCAAGTTCTTGTGATTTCTTGACTTACTTGATCTTTGAGGGATATAATATGATGATAGAACACACATGGAACCTCTTGGAATGATTTAAGACCTTTGGATTGGCTCAGATGGATCCATGGATTGCTCAGATCACAAACCCTAGATGCAGATGAACTTGAACTAATGCAGTGAAACAAAAATGCAATATGAGATGGTATGATTATACTAATGCAATCATGAAATATCACAAGCCATGGTGTGGACATAGTGAGGGCAAATTTGGGGTGTTTACAGTTGCCCCTATTCAAGCATGAGTTAGCTATGCAGGATATAAACGCCTGGCTTAACAGACAAACAAGATAACTTGTGGTTGAATACCAAAGACAGTCCAAAATTTGCACTCACTCGGGAGAAGAAGAAAAGGGATTTAAATTGTAACAGGTAGGTATAGTATGATTATAAAATGCGGGCAATGGAGGACGACCATCGAGTAGAGGACGACTGCCGGGGGATAAAGCAATAACGGGGACGGCCGACATGCTGGGGAAATAAAGAGATCATGATGGGGACGACCATCAAGCAAAGTAACAAGGTTCTATGGGGATTAAAGTAAAGGCAGTGATGGGGACGACCATCAGGTTTGTAAAAATGAAGTAAACAACGATGGGGACGACCATCGGTTCAAAGAATAAATGAAATAAATGATGAGGGACGGTCATCAAAGGTGAAGGACGAACTCCTAGCAGGGGACGGCTGCTCTTTATCGCGACATAGGACGAATGTCAGATAGAAAAGGTCGACGATGGGGACGGCCATCGGATAAGCATGATGAAGGACGATCATCAAGAGGTGAAGGACGATCACCTAACAGGGTACGGCTGCTCTCGGGGTTTATCATGACATAGGACGAATGTCAGATAACAAGATCAACGATGGGAACGACCATCGGATAAAATGATGAAGGACGATCATCAAAAGGTGAAAGACGATCACCTAGCAGGGGACGGCTGCTAAATATCACGACATAGGACGAATGTCGGATAGAAAAAGTGTTCCAATAATGGAGACTCCGCTAGGGAGAGGATGAGGGACGGTCATCCAAAGGTGAAGGACGATCACCTGGCAGGGGACGGCTTCCGAAAGCATCATGACATAGGACAAACGTCAGATAGGAGAAGCATTTTGTTGGCGACTTGCTAAGGATTGGTAAACACGGACGAGTGCTTACGTTTTAAGAAGCAAAAGGTATGAGTGCTTGACAATGTGTATGGAGTAAAGATGCGGACGAGCATCCTTAAGATAATGATATGGACAAGTATCGGTAGAAACAAACGCTGACGCATGTTTAGAGATGATGATACGGACGAGTATCAACTGGTTAACAAAGAACACAGACGAGTGTCGAATCTGTGGGGAATAGATATGTATACAAGATACGGACGAGTATCTGTATAAGTATGAACGAGTATTGTAAAGTATGAGCAAGACACGAACGAGTGTTCAACTTGCTGGGGAAAGGTTGACACGGACGGGTGTCAGAAAAGAAAGTGTATAAGTTATGAACAATCATTTATATATGAGAGTGTAGAAGGTATTCTGGTGACCTGTGAGGGATAGGATGACACAGACGAGTGTCAACAAGAGTGTATTATAAACAAGTGTTTGGTTTGCAACAAGTGTTTGGGCAACCATGCTGGGGGGAAATGACATAGACGAATGTCAAAAGGGTATGTAGGTATCCGTAATCATAGAGGATATTTGTGGCTTCTGTCTGCAGGGGAGTGATACGACACGAACGAGTGTCGAAAGGTATACATATGAACATGTATTTGTATTAGAGAGTGCAAAGGGGACGCTTTGGCTTTTATTTGCAAGGGATGTGAGTCTTTACTTATATTGCCGATGAGGTACTATTGGTATTTAAAGGTGACTGGTTTGAACCTGACTTGTGATCATGCAAATGTTTGATTTTTTCCGTAATGCTCCGCATTAGACAGAATGCTACGCTTTATGGGGAAAGATTATGTGAATGCTATGATTATGCAAAAGATACCGATCCGAGATTCGGATCCCGCTGCTGTGAAGATCTCTGACTGATCTGCTTGGAAGGACATCCCAGCTAGGGAGAAGATCATTGGTAGATCTGATAAAATATATGGCTATGCTTGGGGGAAATAGATCACTGATAGATCTATCCGGTAAGGAGAAAACCTAGCTGGGGATGAGGAAGCTTCCGTCACTTTGTTGTGTGAGAATTTCAGGTATTGCTCTTCTGGGTAGAGGCTGGAGCTCTGCGGGGAGATGGTTCTTCTATCTTTGTGAGACCTAGTACTCTGTTTGGGGGGAGGACAGATCACTGAACGATCTTCCTATAGAAATCTGTGGGGATCCCAGTTGGGGATGAGGAGGCTTTGACAACTCTGTTGGAGAGAAAGCATTTTCAGATGCTGCTTGGAGAAGATGTGATGGGGAAGTGATGTTTGGCATGCCCCATACTACGTATTGAATACCTACAATCCTGTTAAGACAAATAAATGCACAAGTATCCCGAGGTATCCCTTATCGGATTCTGTCATAGGAGTTAGATATTCCTGAGAGTAAATACATTTCCTGCAAGCATTTAAATTAGAAAGGCACATCTGTTTTATGCAAATACTATATCATGGATATTGGACATTTTGCAAATGAAATAAAAATGTACAAGACGAAGTGTGACTGAAAACTCTGATTTTATTAATCTGGGTGCCCTGAATTGGCAAATATAGTCAAAGAAACAGATCCCCTGAAATGAGGAGATTGTTACAAATTGAGAAAAGTAAAGGTGCTGGCAATGTTGACGATGCTCCGTTGAGCTTCCTTTGCTATGACCCGTATGACCTTAACACTCTTCTCATCTTACTTTCTGGAGAAGGTTGATTCTGACCGATGTTTTATCCTTTCGATGCTTGTCATGTTATGAGTGATACAGACGAATTCAGAATGCAATTGTTCGCTTATTCCCTGATTTTGCGTGGATCGTCCTTTCGGGTTTTCAATCCACCGGGATACCCATTTTTGCCTGAGCTGTCCAATGCGGCTTTTCAACTCAGCGGGTGTACACATTTTTTTTTATTTTCCCTTATTTTTGCCCGAGTCTTTTATTCTGTTTTTGACTCGCCTGGATGCTCTATTTTTGCCTAGACTTACATTCTGTTTTTATGTCCAGCGGGTCATTTTATGCGAAGTATTTTTTAACTGCATCTGAATTAACAGGGGATAAGAAATCTTCACCATCCATAGTAGTGAGCATCAGTGCTCCCCCAGAGAAAACCTTTTTCACTATGAATGGACCATCGTAGTTTGGAGTCCATTTGCCCCTATGGTCTGTATGAGGAGGAAGGAGTCTTTTCAGCACAAGATCTCCCATTTGGTATTCCCGAAGCTTGACTTTCTGTTCAAAGGCTTTCTTCATTCTCTTCTGATATAACTGCCCATGACATATTGCAGCTAATTTCTTCTCTTCGATCAGATTTAGTTGATTGTACCGAGAATGGACCCATTTTGCTTAATTCAACTTTACATCCATCAGAACCCGTAAGGAGGGTAATTCAACTTCAACAGGTAGGACATCTTCCATACCATACACAAGTTGATAAGGTGTTGCCCCAGTAGACGTTCTGATTGAGGTCTGATACCCATGCAAGGCAAATGGTAGCATTTCATGCCAGTCTTTGTAAGTAACCACCATCTTTTGCACAATCTTCTTGATGTTCTTATTAGCTGCCTCAACAACGCCATTCATCTTTGGCCTGTAAGGAGAAGAGTTGTGATGTTGGATTTTGAAGTCCCGACACAGTTCTGCCATCATTTTGTTGTTCAAGTTGGAATCATTATCAATAATGATTCGCTCGGAAACTCCATATCGACAAATGATGTCTCTTTTCAGAAATATGGCTACCACTTGCCTGGTGACGTTTGCATACGAAGCTGCTTCAACCCATTTGGTGAAGTAATCAATGGCTACCAGGATGAATCTGTGGCCATTTGAAGCAGTCGGTTCAATCTTTCCAATCATGTCAATGCCCCACATGGCAAAGGGCCAAGGTGAAGACATCACGTTCAACGGATTTGGAGGCACATGCACTTTGTCTGCGT
The DNA here is from genome assembly GCA_963966055.1 of Lathyrus aphaca. Lineage (NCBI taxonomy): Eukaryota > Viridiplantae > Streptophyta > Magnoliopsida > Fabales > Fabaceae > Lathyrus > Lathyrus aphaca. Next base: position 430,640,691 of record OZ014524.1, on the reverse strand, counting down.
AGATTTGGCATTTGTGGCACTTTCTGGCATAGGCACAACAGTCTGCATCCATTGTGATCCAGTTGTAACCTGATCTTATCAATTTCTTAGCCATTGCGTGTCCTCCAGCATGGGTACCGAAAGATGCTTCATGTACCTCGTGCATCATCAAGTCTGCTTCTTTCTTATCAACACATCTGAGAAGAACCATGTCAAAGTTTCTCTTGTATAATGAACCATTAGCATTAAGGAAGAAACTACCGGCTAGCCTTCTCAATGTCTTCTTATCATTGGATGATGCCCCAGGTGGGTATGTTTGATCCTCTAAGAAGCATTTGATATCATGGAACCAAGGTTTGTCATATTTGGCAATGTCCACGGAGAATACGTATGTTGGTCGGTCTAGTCTGGATACCGAAATCCGAGTCACATAATTGGAAGTCTGGACCTTGATCATGGAGGAAATGGTAGCTAAAGCATCTGCGAACTGATTTTCGTCTCGAGGGATGTACTCAAGTTTGACTGTTGTGAAGAAATTCAGTAATCTCCTCGTATAGTCACGGTATGGAATCAAATGCTCTTGGTGAGTGTACCATTTGCCGTTGGTCTGATTGATTACCAAAACTGAATCCCCGAATACAGTTAAAGTCTTGATTCTGAGGTCAATGGCTTCCTCAAATCCCATGATACAGGCTTCGTATTCAGCTTCGTTGTTAGTGCATGCAAAGGTGAGTTTTGTCGAGAAAGGCATATGAACTCCTTTAGGTGTAATGAGCACTGCACAAATCCGCGACCATTCATATTGATAGCCCCATCAAACATCATTGTCCATTCTTCTTCTAGGTCAGGCCCTTCAGTGTGAACAGGCTCTTCATGATCTTTTGCTTTCAGGAACATGATGTCTTCATTAGGGAAATCAAATCTCATTGGTTGGTAATCATCAATGGGTTGCTCAGCCAGATAATCAGACACTACACTGCCCTTGATGGCTTTTTGAGATGTGTATTGAATGTCGTACTCTGTCAGAATCATTTGCCATCTTGCAACCCTTCCGGTAAGTGCTGGCTTCTCAAATATGTACTTGACGGGGTCCATCTTTGAGATTAATAAGGTAGTGTGAGTCAACATATACTGTCTTAGTCGACGAGCAGCCCACGCTAAAGCACATCAAGTTTTCTCGAGCAGTGAATAACGTTGTTCACAGTCAGTAAACATTTTGCTTAGGTAGTATATTGCATACTCTTTTTGACCAGACTCGTCATGCTGGCCCAACACACTCCCCATTGATCCTTCTAATACTATTAGATACATTATTAGAGGTCTTCCTTCAACTGGAGGCATATGGTTTGGAGATTCTTGTAAGTACTCCTTGATTTTGTCAAAAGCCTTCTGACAATCTTCGTTCCACCTGACCGTTTTGTTCCTTTCTTAACAATTTGAACAAGGGCTCACAGGTCGCAGTAAGGTGAGATATGAACCTTGATATGTAGCTCAATCTACCTATGAACCCCCGAACTTCTTTTTTAGTCCTAGGTGCAGACATCTCCTGAATGGCTTTGACTTTGTTAGGATCAACTTCAATTCCCTTTTCACTTACAATGAATCCCAGCAGTTTACCGGAACGCACCCCGAATGTGCATTTGTTGGGGTTTAACTTCAGCTGATAATTTCTCAGACGCTTGAACAACTTCAGCAGATTTACCAGATGATCTTCTTCAGTGAGAGACTTGGCAATCATGTCATCCACGTAGCATTCAATTTCTTTGTGGATCATATCGTGGAATAACGTATCCATAGCCCGTTGATAAGTTGCCCCGGCATTCTTCACCCGAATGGCATTACCTTATAACAAAATGTGCCCCAAGGTGTAATGAAGGTTGTCTTCTCCATATCTTCGGGTGACATTCTGATCTGATTATACCCGGAAAATCCATCCATGAAGGAAAAACCGAGAACTGAGTTGTGTTGTCAACCAATTGTTGCACCCCAAAATTTGCCCTCACAATACAAGAATTTGTGTGCTAAGAAGGTTCACAAGGTTCACAAGACCTTTCATGAGGTTCATGAAGTTTACAAGACACTTTATGAGGTTCACAAGGTTCACAATACTTACAAGACCTTTCATGAGGTTCATGAAGTTTACAGGACACTTTATGAGGTTCACAAGGTTCACAAGGTTCACAAGGCTCACAAGACCTCCCATGAGGTTCATAAGACATCTTATGAGGTTCACAAGGTTCACAAAGTTCATAAATAGTCAGAAAGTTTGACAATTCCCTCAGACAATGCATCCTCCTAAGCAGTGCATCCAAAACTAGGGTTTTGACTTTAATCAGGTTAAATGGACTTCCAAGACTTCAAGTGAGCTTCATGACATCTTATATGTGTTTAAGAACCCCCATGACAAGTTTCAAAACTTTTCTCAAAGGTTTGCTCAGTCAGATGATCAGATAAGTCAAAATCAATCAAAGCAGTTAGAAAGTCAAACTGAGGTCAACTGTGGTCAAACCAAAGTCAAACTTCATGATTTTTTGCCAACATCAAGTATATGAAGTAAAATTCATCATTTGATCAAGGGTTGATCATGATTCATCAAGGAGATCTCAGATCATCAAGAATCAAAGGTTTCTAAATTAGGGTTTCCTTAGTAAAAGTCAACTGAACTTTGACCAGCCATAACTTTCACATGCTTCATCACCAATTTTCCATCCAAAGCTAATTTTGAAGGAAATTGAATTCTCTACAACTTTGTGTCTCACAAGCCAAGCCCAAAAATGCTTCATTTGGAAGGTATGAGCTAAGACATTATAGGTCCTTTTGAAAGTCAACAAAAAGTCAACAACTTCAAAAGGGCATAACTTGAGAATGGTAAATGATATGGACATGAAACCAGTGGGGTTGGTTAGAGGAATCTTCAAGCTTTCCAAAATGTCCAAGAACACCCTCATAGCATTAAAATTAAAGTATTTGTGCCCTTGCAAAGTTGGGAAATTTTTGGTTGGTTTATGAAGAAAATGGAGGTTTAAAACCAATTTTTTCTAAATGGGCTTGCCATATGATGACCCAATCCATACCAATACCTCATGCACGACCCAACCATCAAATATTCAGATTTTTTCATTATTTTATTTTATTTATTTTGATTTAATTCATTTAAAATCATTTTAAATTAAAATAAAATAGAAAAGTCAAATATTTAAATGGGATTTTGTTTCTAGAAATTCATAAAAGTGATTTGGATTATATTGGTATGAGAATCATGGTAATTGACTTGAAATAGAAAGGCTTAATTCTCAAATATTTGAATTTTAAAGCTTAATCTTTTTCAATCTTTTTCAATCCAATCTTTCATACAATGATCAAGTTTTTTGACCTAGAATCATCACACTATAAGTACATAACACAACCCTACTCATTGCACACGAAATTCAGCCTCCCAAGAGTAAGTTCATATTTTCAAAAACCTCACAAAAAGTCAAATTCGGTTTTCACACTACAAGGCATTTGAAGGTATTTTAAGGACATGAGAATGATCCCTAGACTTCACTGATCATGTACCAATGCTCATTTGCATCCAAAACACCCTAAATCACTCAAACCGAATTCATGTTCTTCATCATTTTTTCAATTTTTCGATTTCATTCATTCAGCCATTATAAATTGTTTTTGTGTTGTTAATCTTGTTTGTTATGATGCTTAGATGATTTCTGGGCAAGAACATTGGAGAAACATGCCCTAAACCGAAAACCACCATTGTTAGGGTTTGAGTTCTCAAATTGGGAATTCACGATTTATTTGAGATAAATGAATTTTAAGAACATGGTTATGATGTATAAACTTCATATGTTTGATCTGGACTGTCAATTTGAATTAATGTTATTGTTTGCTTGATGTTCCAAAAACCTAGGATTTCTGGTTTATGAACACCCAAGAAATTTCGCAGGAAAAAACATATCAATTTTCGCAGGAAATTCAAGGAAGAAGAAGAAGTTTCGCGCGTTTGGAATTTCAAATATTTGAAATTATATTTTATGGATTGGTTTCTGTTTTGTTTAACAGTTGTGTGGTAGCTCAGTTGGCCAAAGGATGCGCGTGTATTGTTGGATGACTGGAGTTCGAATCCTGGCTGTGGCAGTTTTTTCATATTTTCTCTTTTATTCATTAGACATAATATATTATGTATTGTAGCTGTTATATGGACAGATGCGCCCTCCCGGATAGAATGGTTACTGCGTTTGTGTGATGTTTGAAGGTCCTGGGTTCGATCCCCCCAGGCCTTTTGTTTTGTTTCTTTTTCTTTGATTTTCAAGGATTACACAACAAAAGCAACTGGACCCTATCCCTTGTCACCTGCGCGCAGGCTAGCCCAGTGGATGGAAGCTTTTCCAGGTATTGGGAGGTCCTGGGTTCAAAACCAGGCCTCCCCTTTTTTTTATTTCAATTATTTTTCTTGTTTTACTTATTTGTTTATAATTATTATTAAGATTAATTTTAGTAATATTTTCTAAAAAACCCTAAAAATATTTTCTTTTCTAAAACCCTAATTGTAAATATAATTTATTTATTTATTCTAATTCTTGCATATATTATAATAAATCTTAATATTTTTTAAATCAAACCATAATTTACTCCCATTAAAAATATAATTTTATTATAATTCTTAAATTTGTAAATATAATAGTATGATAATATTTTATTTAATCATGTAATATAATTAAAATTTTGTAAATATAATTATAATTAACCCTATTCTTATAATATGTAAATATTCTTTAAATTGTTTATATTTTTTTTATTGTATATAAATAATTGTTAATATATGTTTAAAAAATAGTTACAAATTGCTAATTTAATTTTATAATTATAATTCTATTTTCATAATATGTTCATAATTAATTTAATTTTATAATTTACATATAACTTAAAGTTTTATAATAATTAGTAAAATTGCTCATATTTTCTTATTAATCTTAAATAATTGTTTATATAAAAATTTGATTTTTTAATTATTATAATATTCTTGTTTATTTCATTATTATTATTAATTATATTCTTGTGATATTTATTTATTACTAACCCCATTTAATTTGGTATTATTTTTATTATTATTATTTTCACTAACCCAATTATAATTATTTATTTATTTTGCTTATTATATTTAATTTTGCTTAATTATTATTATGTAATTGTTCCTTGGTGTAATATTTATTAATAATGTTTATTATTTATATTTTATGCTATGGTTAGTAAATAGGGAGTGTAAACATACTTGTAATGTAAAATAAATTTAGATCACTTAATTTAAAAGATAAATATTAAAATTGTACACTCACACACGTAAGTCGATCTTTGATCGCCATCTCACTTCCTTAGGGATACCTCTCATATTGCCTAATCAAAAGGTCAAGTAGGGTGTATAAAGCAAAGTCCCTCAATTTCACATCATCTAGTCCCTTAAACAAATAAAAGATCAAGTCCCTTTCGAATGTTGCCTTCGTAATGATCTTGTCCCTTTCGAATAAAGATGATAGTCCCTTCAAAATTGCTTATACACCCCACAGTTGCCTACATAAACAGATGTCCCTTCACTTGTCCCTCACACATCCAAGGTAATGACTACCTATTCCTTAATAATAGGGATAGTCTTACCATTCAAAGGATTTAAGGACAGAAAAGACTTAAACTTAGGGTAGGTTCCTCTTAGATACTTGCTCACTCTTCAAAACATTTCAAACACTTCATACTTCAAACAATTTTCAAAACAAAGGTTTATACGCATCCGTACATGGGTCATTATAAACTCTTAAGAAAATTTTTATTCACACACTTCACATTTCAAAAACATTTTAAAGTGAGCTAAGTAACTAAGAGCCCATGGATAACCATGGATGTAAAGGGTGCTAACACCTTCCCTTTACATAACCTACCCCCCGGACCCAAAAATCTTTTAAAAGGTCTTTCCTGTTCTTTTATGCCTTTCCTTTGGATAAAATAAAAGTCGGTGGCGACTCTTGCTATCCGCAACACAACTAAAGTCAGTTCTCCCACCGTGTTACAGAACTGGAGACTCTGCTGGGGATAAGAATTAAAGAGGGGTACCCTTAGGAATTAGATCACTTTAAACTTGTTTGCTTTGTTTGCTTTACTTTACTTGTTGGGTGCTCTTATGTGTGAAAGATCCTAACCCGGATCTAGTGTACCTTAGGTAAATGGCAATAGACCAAGGAAACTGTACGGCGTATACCGATATGGTTGATCTGGTGGCCATAGTTAGTGTGACTTCTTGGTTGGTGCTTATGTTCCTTAAGTCAAGTTGAGGATAATATGAGGTTGCCATATGTTGTCAAGGCACTAACTAACTTTTAGAACCCTAGTCATCCCATCTTGGCCTTTAGAAAGTAGTGAGATAACCGGCTTTGGTGAAGACTGAAGTTGGTTGATACTCGATGCTACGCTCATTGAGATTCTAAACTTGGAGGGTTTTGGTTGGCAAGTAAGTTGCCTTCTGAACAACCACCCTTGTGAAGGATCAATGATATTGAGATCCCTTAGAACATGGTTACTTTTGTAGGACAGGATGAACCAACTAACTTCAGGGGAGGGTACTTACCTTTGAACCTCATGCAAGCCTTCAAACCTAGGGCTATTGTGTGACTTGCTTGTGTGTGCCACATGTTTGTGATTGAGCATAACATCATGACATCATCATGCATCATAAGCATAGACTTTTCACTAACCATTTCAAGGACCAAGGGATTTATCTTTGTTCTTTGTTGCAGGTCATGGCTTCTGCTCGTAGAAACACCATCAGGATCAACTTTGTGGGCATACCTGCTAAGCTTAAAGAGTTGGTTTCTCAAGTGTCTGATCATTCTCAGTTCATCAAGAGACATGGTCACTTACTGGATCTAGTCACTTCAGGGTTTAATGAAGACATGATGAGTGTTCTGTTTCAGTTCTTTGATCCTAAGCACCATTGCTTCACATTCCCCGACTACCAGCTGGTTCCTACCATGGAAGAATTCTCCAAACTTCTGGGTATACTTGTTCTTGATCAGAAACCATTCCCAGGCTTGGAAAAAGAGCCTAAACCTGAGGTTATTGCTGCAGCTCTACATCTGAAGAAGTCTGACGTTGTTTTAGAAACGAGAAGCGGAGTTAAGGGTATTCTTGCCAAGGTGTTGATAGAGAAGGCTCCAGTATTCTTGAAGGCTATGAGCTATGATGCTTTTGAGGATATCTTAGCCTTTCTGATTTATGGCTTAGTGTTGTTCCCCAATCCAGATCAGTTCATAGATGTTCATGCCATCAACATATTCCTGAGTCATAATCCAGTGTCTACATTGCTTGGAGACATCCTACATTCTCTTCACACCCGTACTACAAGGGCAAGAGGAACTTTGATGTGTTGCATACCTTTGCTATCTAGGTGGTTTATTTCTCACCTCCCTCGCTCAGTAATGAAGAATGAGCAAGGATTCAGATGGTCCAAGAGGATCATGTCACTCTCGCATTCAGATATTCATTGGTGCTCCAGATCTATGGAGAATGTCACCATCATTGACCGTTGTGGGGAATTTCCTAATGTGCCACTTCTAGGCATAAGAGGAGGCATCACCTACAACCCTTCCTTAGCTTTACGACAGTTTGGTTACGCTCAGAGTGATGGTCCACATGACATGTTGATTCAGGGTATTGTGTTTGACTACGACAACGATCTTCAAGGTTACCGTCAGAGATTCATACGAGCATGGGGAAAAGTAAACAAGGTTGACAGCAAGACTCTGGAGCCTAAGTACACTATTCCTATGGAGGCTTATCTCAGATGGGTGCGATCTCGTGCTCAGACTCTCATGATGCCATATCCTGCTATCCTGCCAGTTACCATGGAACCTGTTGCTGAAGGAGATACTGCTTATACCATCCTTCACCCAGACATGCCTACTGACATGGAAGACTTACAGAGATCCTGGATCCAACTGAAGGAGCAAAGGGATACTTTCGAGGTTCATTACAAAGCAAGCCAAGAAAGAGTCCTGGAACTAACAAAGCAACTTCACGAGGAACGGAATCTCAACTCATACCTCAACACAAAGGGGAAACGTCCATGGGAGACTTAAAACCCCATCTCTTGTATTTATTGCATTTCATTTTCTGTAAGCCCAAGAGGCCAAAAAATTTATTACTAATAAAAGTTTACTTTCTTAATTGTTTAAGCAAATTTAAATCCTGCGGTCCTTGAAAAAACATTGCATATGCATTTACATACCATATCATCGCATCACAGGTTTCTTGTGCACAGGTTTCTTATCTTCTCGCTGTTTATTTCAGCAATGGCTCTTGAACAAACAGTCAAAGATCTCCAGGCTCAGAATGCCCGATTCCAAGAGTTGATTCTGAACTTGTCCAAGGGACAAGATGAGTTGAAGACACTGCTGGCTAAGAAGAAGAGTCCTGAGGACAACAAGGATGGTCAGTTGGAACAATTGCAAGCTGAGATAACAGAAATGAGGATCCAGATGAATGGTCAGGCGGCTCTTATCCAAAGTTTAGCTCAGGGGCAAGAAGAGCTGAGAACCTTTGTCCAAAAACTTCAAAGTAATGGAGTCAGGAATCTAATTGTCAATCAACCTCCGTTAAAACAAGCTGATTTGGTTGAAAGGAAGATGAGGATAAAAGAAGGTAAGAAACCGGTTACCACTGATTGTTCTTCAGTTAAAGAAAAAAGACATGGTAAAGTTAATCCACCTCAACACAAGGGATGTAGAAGACAGTTTATCAAATTCAGCACTCCAATGTCACAAGTTCTGCAATGCTTGTTGGAGATGGAACTAATTTCTTTGAAAAATTCTCCTCAAAATCCTAAAACTTCCTCTCCTCGCTATAATCCCAAGGTGTCGCTCCCGATAAATGAGACTGGCTCAAATAAGGGTACAGACGCGAACGGTCGGCGAAAGGATGAAGTGAGAACACACAGGAGTGAACTCACAGGAAAAGAAAAGAGTCGCCAGCTAGGCATTTTTATCCCGAAGGAAAGGTAATGCTGCATAAACCTAGGAAAAGATATGGATAAGACGGTTGCGAACCAGAGAGACTGAGAAAGGGGGTTGGTTACAACCTGGGAAGGTATTAGCACCCAGATTGTCCGCCGTACTCGACGGGATCCACGCTTAAAAGATTTGTGTTTTAAAGGGGTAGTGTCAGTGTAATTTGTGTATAAAGAGCTGGAAAAAGATGTACAGGTGTTAGTGTAAAAGAAGTGAAGTGTATAAGTGAAGTGTCAGTGTAAGAACAAGAATGAAATGCTCATGACTATGAGGCTTAAAGGATGAAGCTGGAAGAGGGGGAATATACAGAGACTTTTGTTCGATAACTGTTAAGTTATGCCTACGTATCCTCTCGTGCAATGAGGAAGTCAGAACACCGTAGTTCGACCCAAAGAGACTGAAAGATGAATTGACCTGTGAACTGCTTGCTTGCCTATGCTCAAGTGTATGACCTGTCTGGCTCAGGTGCAAACTGTCTTGCATTAGACGGAAGAAGCTAGTTCCCGTTTGTGAGTGAATGAGATGAGAAAAGAATCCCGTAGGAGACGATTATTGTTTGTTTTTGAATTTTCAGTCTTTTATTGCTTTTTGGAGTTTGTCATAGGAAAATGAGCTCAAGCCTAGACCAATGGTTAGTAAACTCATCACATCCTCCCTCTGATTAGGGGTAATGAGAATGCCTTAAGTGTGAAGTAAACACCTCACACTTGATCACCATGATGTAGGATTAAGATCATTAACCTACTTGTGATTATTTAGATGTTTTTGTTGTTTTTGTTTAGTGTTAAGTAATGAGATTAAGCCATAATCAGGGATTAAACAGGCCCATTACACCATCCTAATAGAAGGATAATAGATGAGAATGTTTAAGCTGAGGGAAGCTCCTCAACTTAATCCATGATTAGGGATTAAACTCATGACAAAACAAAGCCTTTATTAAGTGGATTTTAGTTAATGATAAGATGATGAAGTGAGTTTTAGGGTTTGTAAGACAACTTGAGGGGGACTTGTCCATTAACACTAGGGTTAGTCCTTCTTAACCAATCAAGGAAGAATTAGAACCCTAATGCAAGGCCCAAGTTACAAGCTTGAGGTATTGATGATTATTAAGTGAGTTGATTAAAGGATTTAAACACATTAAGGGTTTAACACTTAGGATTAAAGTTATACACTCCATCCTAATAGAAGGATGCAGGCATAAGCTTAATCACAAAGCCTTAAAACCTTTAGGGTTTAGTCCTGGATTATGAGATGAGAAGAGAAAACTCAATGAGACACAAAGGTAAAATCTAAATGGGGGACTAATCAAAACCCTAATTATTGTCATGCTTGGTTGTTCCTAGGGTTTGTGAGGTTTACAAGAGAGATCTTCAGAGGAACCACCAGGAAGCAGATGAAAGGAGCAAAGAGAAGCAAAGTAACTTGCTTCATTTAAGAAGACAAGTCACTTGAAGAAAGAAAGTAAGATGAAGAAGAATGAGCAAGCTCAATCTCAAACACAAGACAAAATGCAGCAATGATGCATAAGAGGGATGAAAAGAAATTGTGAGAAGTGAAGGCAAATTCACTTCTCAAAGTTACTTACCACCTGAAAAGTTAGTGAAAGGAATGCAATGCAATGCCAAATGAGATGAAATGGCATGATACAAATCAAAACCAGAAGCATACACATGATGTTAATGATGCTATGAGATGATGCAAACATGAAACAAGGCATGGGAATGATCATACAAGCATATGGATGCAAGAGAAGCATGCTTAGAATCATGGATATACATGAAAAGTTATGAAATGCAAATGACATACAACATGGAAAATGCAAGGTGCAATGATCAAACATGATTCTAATATGTCCTAAGATGTAATATGAATCAAATGAATGCACAAAATGTCATGGCAAGTCATGGTATGCAAGCAAATATAAGATGAATGCAAAAGGAAGCCCAAATTAGGGTTTATGATCAATACACAAAACAAAAACCAAAACCAGAAGCAAACATCAAGATAAAAAATTGAAAATGCATACAAGGGAACCCTAAACCTATACAAACTCACTGTCCAAAGGAGGGGTTCTAACTCTTAACCTAATGAGGGTTATGAATTTCTTAAGATTGCTAGGGTTTTAAGGTATCTTGTCAAGGAAAATGTCAAACAAATTGAAAATGCACAAACAATTCATGCCAATTTAATCCTATAAACTACATGATATGCAAGACACAATGCAAAAAGAATCAAAGTCCAACTCTTAAAGACTAGGCAGAAATGAATTTTCAAAGATTGGATCAAAATAATGCTTTGAAATGAAATTTATTCCATGAAAAATTGTCAAAAGACATCAAGATCAAAAAAGAAATTTGGTTTGAGGGTTGGACAATGTTTCTAAATGATTTTAAAGGTTTCATGAATTTTTGTGATTTTTAAATACCTAAAAGTATTATTAATTAATTAATTCTCATTAATTAATTAAAAATAAACTTTTAAATGATTTAAAAATAATTTTTAATGCAAAAAATAAAAATAAAAATGTTTTTGGTTTCTGAAAATTAATAAAAGGTTGCATAAAAATTTTCAGAATTTTTGAATGATTTTTACTATTTTTAATAAATTGAAGAAAACAAATGAAATAAAATGGAAAATAAACTGAATTAAATGAAAAGTATGCGCATCCAGTGGCCAGGATTCAAACTCAGGAAGGAGGGAAAGACTGCGCGCCAGATCCAAGGGTTGTCATTCAAACTGACTAAAATGAATTAATTAATTTAATTAATTGAGATTAGGGCTAAGTGGAAGATCTGGACCATTGAACACGCGCGGGAATTGACTAAGTCAGCAACATCTACGCTCCACATTCAAACCTTATTAATTACACAGATTAAACCCTAATCACTTTCAGGTGGCCGGAGAAGACTTCCGGTCGTCTTCTCCGGCAAGACCCTCACCTGAAAGTTGCTAAAATCCTCAAAACTTCATGAAAATGAAAACTAATGGCCCAGAAATCATCCCCATTCAACACTGAATCAAAACCCCTAAACAAAAATCATTTTTTATTCATTAATCATGCGAATCGAAGCAAAACATGTTTAGGTCAGAAAAGTTTCAGAACACGATTAAATGCTTATTTCTCAACCATTTCAAAAAGTAATAACATCAGAGTGATCAGCAAAGCATGAGGAACAAATTAGAAACTTAAAAACTCATTTCTGGAAAAAAAAAGTTCTTGATATACCTGAGCTTTGAGCTTTCTCAGTTTGCAACTTTCTGACCCTCTTTCTTTGTGCAAACCACTCCTCTTAAGCCCCTGATGAAGTCTTGATACTTGGAGAAAGTTTATGATGGCTGGTTTTTGAGATGGCAGAAGTTCTGTTCAAGGTGGGGTGGAAATCGTATTCTTGATTCAGGGAGTTTCAGGCAATGGTGATGGGTGGTTTTTGATCAGTGAAGTGTGCTGAGTTGGTTTGTGAAGTTGGTTTGTGTGTTTGCAGCTTGTGGAGAGTGTTTCGAAAGCTTTTGCAAATGGGGTGAAAAATGAGAGAGCTGTGTTCTTGGAGCTTTCAGGCTTGTGTTGTATGTGCTTTGGCTTGCTTTTTGTTTGTATAAACTAATGGGATTGGTCAGATGAGTTGATGTGTGCTTTTGTGATTGGTATGGCTCAAGTTGCCAAAATGTCAAAGTTGTGTAAGAGAGGCATGGGCTACTAGCTAGCCAAGTACAGATGGGGTGTCCTGCGCAGCAAGATGTGTGGAGAGCCATAGGATTGGTTGTGAAGTCAGCAAGCAAGCGGATTCACACTTGAGTGAGTTTTTGCAACTTGCTTCACTTTTGTTTCCTTTGAGAAATCTTGCTCCATAAGTCATGAAGATGAGTGATCCCTTGGCCCATTCTGAATTTTAGATGTTATATGATCATGTTGTGAAGAAATGATACACATTTGAGGCCTTTAGAACACTTGAACAAACCATTTTGCAAAATGTCTCTTTGGTAGAAAACTTCAAATTTTGTGATTTTAGCCAACTTTGACAAGCCATAACTTTTGATCCAAAATGAATTAGGTCATGTTATTGTACTTTTTGAAAAGGGAATGATACATTCTACAACTTTCATGACCAAAGTTTTTCCATTTGAAGCATTTTTGAATCAAAAAGCAAAGGTTGAAAAAGTTTCCCAAAATGGCAATTTCATTAAAAGTCAAACTTTCCCAAAAAGTCAACTTTGCAAATGACTTGAAATTCTTCAATTTTGTGAACTTCCAACATCTTCTATGATCAAATAAAGATCATACACAATCAAAATGATGAAGAACACCCTTTGGTTGGGTCATTGGGGGCCTCAGATGCCCTGATTTTACACTGACTTGCTTGAAAAGTCAACTCTTGATCAGATGACTTCCCCATGGAATTTCTTCATGAAATTTGATATGCATGCTCCCTATACCATATAGAGACCAATAGAAACAAGAATGACCAAAAAATTTGGAGTTATGGCCTCTGAAACCAAAACCCTAATTCTAGGTCATCTGTGCAGTCAAACCTGGCCCTGCTTCCATACCATTCTCAGTTCTTGTGATTCTCTGGCATTCTGTAAACACCCCAAATTTTCCCTCACCCATTCACACCATGGCTTGTGATCATTTCATATGCATAAACTCAATCATAGCATCTCATATTACATTTTTGATTCACTGCATTGATTCAAAGTCATCTGCACCTAGGGTTTGTGATCTGAGCAATCCAAGAGCTTTTTGAGCCACTCCAAAGGCCATCAATCACTTCAAAGGGGTCCATGTATGTTTAAGCATCATATTATATCCTCTCAAAGTCAAGAATGTCAAAAAATCACAAGAACTGAGAATGGTATGGAAGCAGAGCCAGGCTTGACTACACAGATGACCCAAAATTAGGGTTTTGGTTTCAGAGGCCACAAATCCAAATTTTTTGGTCATTCTTGTTTCTATTGGTCTCTATATGGTATAGGGAGTATGAATATCAATTTTCATGAAGAAATTCCATGGGGAAGTCATCTGATCAAGAGTTGACTTTTCAAGCAAGTCAATGTAAAATCAGGGCATCTGAGGCCCCCAATGACCCAACCAAAGGGTGTTCTTCATCATTTTGATTGTATATGATCTTTATTTGATCATAGAAGAAGTTGGAAGTTCACAAAATTGAAGAATTTCAAGTCTTTTGCAAAGTTGACTTTTTGGGAAAGTTGACTTTTTAATGAAATTGCCATTTTGGGAAACTTTCTCAACCCTTGCTTTTTGATTCAAAAATGCTTCAAATGGAAAAACTTTGGTCATGAAAGTTGTAGAATGGATCATTCCCTTTTCAAAAAGTACAAGAACATGACCTAATTCATTTTGGATCAAAAGTTATGGCTTGTCAAAGTTGGCTAAAATCACAAAATTTGAAGTTTTCTACCAAAGAGGCATTTTGCAAAATGACTTGATCAAGTGTTCTAAAGACCTCAAATGTGTACAATTTCTTCACAACATGATTACATGACCTCTAAAAATCAGAATTGGCCCAATAATCATCTCATTTCATGCCTTGAACTTCAAGAAATCTCAAAGGAACCAAACTTGAATCAACTTGCAAAACTTATCATAAGTTACAAACCACTTGCTGAATCACCTCATAAACAATTCCATGGCTCTCCCTAAACTCAGCTGAGCCCAAGCATCCCAAAAAGCAAGTTGTACCATTGCCCATACCTCAAGTACAAATCAAGTTGACATTTTGGCCAAAGACCCATACCAATCATAATAGGCCAGCACCCACTCTCTGACCTATCACAATTGTTTATACAAATCAAAAGCAAGCCAAAGCACATAACACTTCATGCTGAAACACACCCAAGCCCTAGGTTCCAAGTTTATGCTCCATTTGCAAAAGCTTTCGAAAATGATTGCACAAGCCTCAAACACACAAACCAACTTCACAAATCAACTCAACATGCTTCACTGATCAAAAAGCACCCATCACCATAGCCTAAAACTCCCTGAATCAGAAATACGATTTCCACCCCACCTTGAACAGAACTTCTGCCATCTCTCAAACCATCCATTATAAACTCCAAACAAGCATTGAAAGCTTCTCAGGTGGTCCAGTGGAGTTGATTGAGAGCAAGAAACCAGCCAGAAAGTGCCAGAAATCAAAGCTCCAGTTCAGGTAAGCTCAAGAACATTTTTTCCAGAAACATGTTTTTAAGTTCCTAAATGATTCTCTATGCTCCACTGATCATGCTGATATGTTTTGTTTCGAAAATGATTGAGTATGGAGTATGTATGTTGCTTCTGAAACTTTTCTGACCTAAATGCATTTTGCTTCGATTCATGGATTTGATGATGGATAAATGAATTTTGATGGCTGATTCTTGTTGGGGTTGGGGAGAGGATCATTTCTGGAGAGTTTTAGGTCCTGGGGATGCGTATTAAGAGAGATAGCTTGAGTGGTTGGCCAGAGAAGACGACCGGAACAGTGTTCCGGTCGTCTGAAAGTCATTAGGGTTAATTAATTAGGGTTTAATCATAATTATGTGAATTTGAATGTTGGCCGTCCAGATGCGCGCCAAGTCCACTCCCGCGCGTGTGAGTTTGAATACTGGCCATTGATTATGTTGACTTTTCTCTTTTTCAGTTCAATTTCATTTTTATTTCATTTAAATTCATTTGTTTTTCTACATTTTATTAAAAATAGCAAAACATCTTTAAAAATTCTGAAATTTTTTGTCAAAGGTTCAATTAATTTTCAGAAACCAAAAACATTTTTGTTTTTATTTTTTGCATTAAAAAATATTTTTAAATCATTTAAAAGATTATTTTTAATTAATTAATGAGAATTAATTAATTAAAAATACTTTTAGGTATTTAAAAACCACCAAAAAATTCATGAAACCTTTAAAATCATTTAGAAACATTGTCCAACCCTCAAACCAAATTTCTTTTTTGATCTTGATGTCTTTCGACAATTTTCAATGGAATTAAAATCATTTCAAGGCATTATTTTGATCAAATGTTCAAAAATTCATTTCTGCCTAGTCTTTAGGAGTTGGACTTTGATTCTTTTTGCATTGCATCTTGCATATCATGTAGTTTATAGGATTAAATTGGCATGATTTGATCTTGCATTTTCAATTTGTTTGACATTTTTCTTGACAAGGTACCTTAAAACCCTAGCATTCTTAAGAAATTCATAACCCTCATTAGGTTAAGAATTGGATCCCCTCCTTTGGGCAGTGAGTTTGTATAGGTTTAGGGTTCCCTTGATTGTAGGGAATTCTGACCCCGTCTACCAAGCCCATGTCCATAACATCAAATCCCAAAGAATTATGGGACTCTAAGGATCTTAATTTCTCAGCTATCTCATCCAGCCTTCTGTCATAGGCTTCCTCCCCAGCTCCCATCACCGTGAACTGATCTTCCTGGGGGTCTTCTTGCAGTACTCTCCCTGCTGTGGCAGTCCCTTGTATATTGACAGGGATGTTGATCTCTGGATGCTGGTGGGGCCCAAAGACTGGGGGATTGACATGAGGTTGGACTCTTTCATTGTTGCTTGTCCCAGCAGTCCCTGGCTGATGGTCTTCCTGGTTCCTCCCTTCCACCAGTGCTCTTAACCTCTCCTGGCTTTGAGCCATATTGTTCATTACCTCCATAAATTGTGTCATCTGATTCCTCATTTCCAACCTCTCGTTGGTCATTTGATTCCTGACCTCTGTAAGGTCCTGCTGCATTTGATCCATCTGTATGCCCGGAAGATTGTTGCGGGTGGGGTATCTGTGTGGACGGTTGAGTGGAAACCCTCGACGTCGAGCAATAATTCCTGAGATCACAACAGAGTTAGTAACAATAAAACAAAACCTACAAAACAAAACAAAAGGTTAGTATGCAATGCAGTGTGTCTATTTGTTTCCGAGGTATCCGGCTTGGTACTTGGTTTTGACCTTTCCAGACCCCTTGAGGAAGATGCTTGTGATGTTGCTTGAAGAATCCAGATGACACAAACCAACACATATATTACAAAAGGGTAAATGATACATAGTTTGTTTTTTCTTACAACATATGCCCTCTGAGGGGTCAAAAATACAACACAAAGAAAAGTACATAAAAATGAAAGCAACAACAAGAAAAAAGTCAAACACCAAGGCCAAATTCGTCCTCCTGAACTTCCTTGAGAAGGGCTTCAGTCACAGGATCAGCTGGACGCTCTGTAAGATTCCTGATAAGGAGATTCCTTGTGGCAACAACTGCAGTTAGCTTCTTGTGCTGACTTTGGTCCTTTGACCTCTTCACTCCAGCTCTGATCTTCAACTCCGAGACCTCCCTCTGGGCTGCTGCCAGGGCTTCCTGTTGTTCTTTTGCACTAGCTTCCAGTTGCTCAATCTTATCCTGAGTCCTTTTGTCCTCCTGAGTACGAGCTTCGGTGATCCTGACCCACCTAGCCTGACTCTCCTTTAGATACAAATCAGTCCTGGCTTTCTGGAACTGAGCTTCCTTGCAGGCATTCTTCAAGATCTGTTCTCCAGCCCTAGACTTCTTAATGTAATCCTCAGACTTCTCAATTCTAGCCAAATGCTCCACTTTCAACTTTTCCAGCCTCTCAATATCCAACCTACCATCACTCCTCTCCCAGAGGGTCTTCTGTAGAGCTTGAGTCAACTTCTCATTTCTCTCTTTCAATTTCTCAAACTCCTCTAAGATGACAGTTGCTGGAGGTGGTGCTGTGGAGGGTCCAGGCATATCTTCAATAGTGAAGGGCATCCCAGAAATTTGAGCCCTGGCATGAGACCACTCATAGTACTGGGCTGAGGCTACATTATTGCATTTTCCAAGAATGGTTACCCCCTTAGTCTGCACATTGTCCCAGGCCCAGGCTGCCTGTCTGACAACAGCCAGATTAGGCTTGATTTCGCAATAGAGGGTCTCAGTCAGATCCTGTGCTCTAGGAGGATGGAACAATGCATAGCCCAGTTGTCTTTTGAATAGCAGAGGGTTGTAGTTGATGCAACCCTTTACTCCAATCAGAGGCACATTGGGAAATTGCCCACAACTTGTAATGATGTCTCTGCCCTTGGTGCTCTGAGTACACCATCTGATGTCATCTGAGGTTAGAGCAACAAGCCTCTTAGCCCAATTCCTTTGCTGGTGAGGGTTCAGGAATGCATCAGTCTTTGGCAAGTGCTTGAGCAACCAAGTATGGAACAAAGGAGCACAACACCTCACTAATCTTCCCCTTTGCTTTTCATTCCTTTGATGAACAGAGTAGTAAAGATCTCCCAGTAAGGTGGGCACTGGGTTTCTCAGGATGAAAAGGTGGATTGCATTCTTGCTAACAAACCTAGGCTCATCTGCAAAAAGTATGACCCCATATATGCTAAGGGCCAACAGAGCACAAACTGCCTTCCACTCCCATAGGGAGGCCTTCAGACTAGCCTGAGAAGTCAAGAAATCCATATGAAAACCAGAGATTCCAGCTTTAGATGTCAAATTCTGCCCAATCAAAACTGGTTCCAGATGTAATGCTCTGGCTATCTCCTCATTATTTGGGAAATCCATCTCAGGGTTGAAAGGGATTCCACCCCTGATGGGTACACCAACCAATGATGAATACTCCTCCAGCAAAGGTCCCAACTGGAAATTCTGAAATGTGAAGCACCTCAGAGGGGGATCATAGAACTGCAGGCAAGTATGTATCAGGCTCCTCTGTGAAGGGTCCAAATCCAATACCATATCAAGGATTCCTCCATAATGTTCTCTAAAATATGGTATGTGGTCTGGAGTAATCAGGGTCTGAATCCTCCTGATGCTAGCTAGCTCAGGCTCAAAGAAGTGATAGGAGATGTTACTTTTCTTAGGTGCCATGTTGCTGAAGAATGGGTGCTGATGATGATAACTGAGGACAACACTGAAGATAGGCCACTGATAGGCTGAGACTGAGGATGCAAGTGACTGAAGCAAGTGGCTGATAGCTGAAGCAAGTGCTGATGAAGATAGGTCTAAGCTGAAGAAGGGGTCAAAACCAAGCCAAAATGATAGGATGGATACCCTGAAAAACAAATAAACACATGTTAGAATGATGCAATGAGGATGTATGCAAATGATATGCAAGGGTTTGTGACTGAGCTGGATCTGATTGAGTGCCTTGATATAGGTCCACATATGTTCAAGAAATCCAGATGGAGGTCTATAAGTCCAGTAACCAAGGTGGGGGACTCAAATAAAGAGTCACATGTCCAGGGTTAAAAAATCACAAGAACTGTTCCAAAATGGAGTACTCTTAATCAAAGCAAAGTAACAGGGTATGCTGAGGTCAAGGGTACCTGCAAACCTGTAAACAGCCCAACCCCCTCACAGGTGATGTTCTAGAACAAGGATCCTCAGACTTGGATCAGTTATGAGAAGTGTAAACACTTCCAACCCGGAGGTACAGTGTTTACAATAACCATAAAAGTTCCTCCTCTAATTCACCTCAGTTTCTGAAGGTCAATACTAAAGGTCATCCAGACTTAGCAGGCTTCCCAGATAGCCATAGTATTGCAGGAAATCTGCAACACAGAGTTCTCAAGAAGAAACCCATATCTGAACCATGTTTCATATTCCCGCACCAGACCGAGATAGAATGGGAAAGAATATGAACCACTCTAGCCTAGGTGTCACTCAGGTCCCAGGTATAGGACCTTAACTCTCAATAGAATCCCCACCCACCAAAGCAAAACCAGATCCAGCCAGACAGCATGACAGTATAATATATGCAAAGCTATACAAAAAGCAATAAACAAAACTGTACATAAAGCAAAAATAAATACAAATACAAGCACAGATAGCATATAACACCCCAGTAAACACAAATCAATCAAGCGCTAGGAGGAACCCACAAAAAGAACCAGAAGCCCTGGTTACAGTATACGGGTCCCCAGCAGAGTCGCCAAGCTGTCGCTCCCGATAAATGGGGAATTAACCCAGATAAAGGTACAGACGCGAACGGTCGGCGAAAGAGAACAATGAGAACACACAGCAGTGAACTCACTGGAGATGAATAGAGTC
Source organism: Lathyrus aphaca (assembly GCA_963966055.1). Taxonomy (NCBI): domain Eukaryota; kingdom Viridiplantae; phylum Streptophyta; class Magnoliopsida; order Fabales; family Fabaceae; genus Lathyrus; species Lathyrus aphaca. The sequence goes on along the minus strand of OZ014524.1, from coordinate 430,620,627 downwards.
GCCAGCTAGGCATTTTTATCCCGAAGGAAAGGTAATGCTGCATAGACCTAGAAAGATATGGATAAGACGGTTGCAAACCAGAGAGACTGAGAAAGGGGGTTGGTTACAACCTGGGAAGGTATTAGCACCCAGATTGTCCGTCGTACTCGACGGGATCCACGCTTAAAAGATTTGTGTTTTAAAGGGGTAGTGTCAGTGCAATTTGTGTATCAAAGAGCTGGAAAAGGATGTACAGGTGTCAGTGTAAGAGAAGTGAAGTGTATAAGTGAAGTGTCAGTGTAAGAACAGAGATGAAATGCTCATGATAATGAGGCTAAAAGAATAAGGCTAGAAAGAGGGGGAATATACAGAGACTTTTGTTCGATAACTGTTTAAGTTATGCCTACGTATCCTCTCGTGCAATGAGGAAGTCAGAACACCGTAGTTCGACCCAAAGAGACTGAAAGGTGAATTGACTTGTGAACTGCTTAATTGTCTATGCTCAAGTGTAAGACCTGTCTGGCTCAGGTGCAAACTGTCTTGCATTAAACGGAAGAAGCAAGTTCTCGTTCGTGAGTGAATGAGATGAGAAAAGAATCCCGTAGGAGGCGATTATTGTTTGTTTTTAAGTTTTCAGTCTTTTATTGCTTTTGAAAGTTTGTCATAAGTTAATGAGCTTAAGCCTAAACCAATGGATTTAGTAAACTCATCACATCTTCCCTCTGATTAGGGGTAATGAGAATACCTTAAGTGTGAAGTCAGATTCTCACACTTAATCACCTTTGATGTAGGATTAAGATCATTAACCTACTTGTGATTATTTAGATGTTTTTGGTGTTTTTGTTTAGTGTTGAGTAATGAGATTAAGCCATAATTAGGGATTAAACAGACTCATTACACCATCCTAATAGAAGGATAATAGATGAGAATGTTTAAGCTGAGGAAAGCTCCTCAACTTAATCCATGATTAGGGATTAAACTCATGACAAAACAAAGCCTTTATTAAGTGGATTTTAGTTAATGATAAGATGATGAAGTGAGTTTTAGGGTTTGTAAGACAACTTGAGGGGGACTTGTCCATTAACACTAGGGTTAGTCCTTCTTAACCAATTAAGGAAAAATTAGAACCCTAATGCAAGGCCCAAGTTACAAGCTTGATGTCTTGATGATTATTAAGTGAATTGATTAAAGGATTTAAACACATTAAGGGTTTAACACTTAGGATTAAAGTTATACACTCCATCCCAATAGAAGGATGCAGGCATAAGCTTAATCACAAAGCCTCAAATCCTTTAGGGTTTAGTCCTTGATTATGAGATGAGAAGAGAAAACTCAATGAGACACAAAGGTAAAAACTAAGTGGGGAACTAATCAAAACCCTAATCATTGTCATGCTTGGTTGTTCCTAAGGTTTGTGAGGTTTACAAGAGAAATCTTCAGAGAAACCACCAGGAAGCAGATGAAAGGAGCAAAGAGAAGCAAAGTAACTTGCTTCATTTAAGAAGACAAGTCACTTGAAGAAAGAAAGTAAGAGGAAGAAGAATGAGCAAGCTCAATCTCAAGCACAAGACAAAATGCAGCAATGATGCATAAGAGAGATGAAAAGAGATTGTGAGAAGTGAAGGCAAATTCACTTCTCAAAGTGACTTACCACCTGAAAAGTTAGTGAAAGGAATGCAATGCAATGCAAGATGAGATGAAATGACATGATGCAAATCAAAACCAGGAGCATATATGAGATGATAATGATGCTATGAGATGGTACAAACATGAGACAACACATGGGGATGATCATACAAGCTTATGGATGCAAATGAAGCAAGTTAAGAATTATGAACATTCATGAAAAGTTATGAAATGCAAATGGCATACAACATGGCAGATGCAAGATGCAATGATCAAACATGCTTCTAATATGTCTTAAGATGCCAAGTGAATCAAATGGATGCATAGAATGTCATGGCAAGTCAAGGTATGAGTGCAAATGCAAGATAGATGCATATGGAAGCCCAAATTAGGGTTTATGATCAAAGCATCAAACACAAACCAAAATCAGAAGCAAACTTCAATACAAAAAAATTGAAAATTCACTCAAAGGACCCCTAATCCTATACTAACTCACTGCCCAAAGGAGAAGTTTCAACTCTTAACCTAACTCAAGTTATGATTTTTCTAAGTTTTCTAGGGTTTTAGGGTTCCTTAACAAGAAAAATACCAAACAAATGGAAAATGAAAGATCAAATCATGGCCATTTAATCTCACAAACTACATGCTAAACACAATGCAATGCAAAAAGAATCAAAGTCCAACTCTTTGGGGTTAGGCAGAAATGATTTTTGAAAGTTTGGATCAAAATAATGCATCAAAATGATTTTAATTCCATAAGAAATTCTCAAAATGCATCAAGATCAAAAAAGAAATTTGGTTTGAAGGTTGGACAATGTTTCTAAATGTTTTTAAATGTTTCATGAATTTTTTGGTGATTTTTAAATACCTAAAAGTATTTTTAATTAATTAATTCTCATTAATTAATTAAAAAGAAACTTTTAAATATTTAAAAATACTTTTTTAATGCTAAAAATAAAAATAAAAATATTTTTGTGTTCTGAAATTAAATAATAACTTGTATAAAAAATTTCAGAATTTTTGAAAAGGTTTTACTATTTTAAAATAAATGGAGAAATTAATTGGAATAAAAAGAAAAATAAAATGAAATAAATGGAAGTATGCTGAATGAGAGGCCTGGATTGAATCTGACAAAGAAGCTGTTGACTGCGCGCCAGATCTAATGGACAAAATTCAAACTGAGTTAATCCTAATTAATTAATTAAATTAAACCTAATTAATACTAATGACATGATCTCAGCCTTCCAAACACGCGCGGGAAACAAGATCCAGTGGCTCACATTCAAACCTGGTGCCCTAACCCTAATTAACAGCTAATCACCTTCAGGTGGCCGGAGAAGACTTCCGGTCATCTTCTCCGGCCAGCATCCCCCCTGAAAATTGCTATCTTCCTCCCTAGCTCACTAAAACCTAATCTCTCTGCCCAGAATCCATCCCCAAACATCATGGAGCAAGAATCAACAGCCAAAACACATTTATTTTTCACAACAAAGCTGAATCGAAGCAAAAGGGGTTTAGGTCAAAAAATTTCAGGAACATCATACATGCTCAATACTCAAGTATTTTCGAAACAAAACATATCAGCATGATCAGTGGAACATGGAGAATCATTTAAGAACTTAAAAACGCGTTTCTGGAAAAGATGTTCATGAAGCTACCTGAGATTGAGCTTTGATTTCTGACACTTTCTGGCTGGCCCTTTGATCCACAATGCCTTTAATGAACCTCCTGAGAAGCTTGCAGTGCTTGGTTGGAGTTTAAAATGGCTGGTTTGGAAGTTTGAACAAGTTCTGTTCAGGATGGTGTGAGAATCGTGTTTCTGATTCTTTGAGTTTTAGGTTGCTTTGAAGGGTGCTTTGTGATCAGAGAGAGGTGTTGAGAAGGTTTATGAAGTTTGTTTATGTGTTTGTAAGCTATGTGATCAATTTCGAAGGGTTTTGCTCTAGGGAGTGAAAATGAGAATGTGATGCTATGGCTGTCTTCAGGCTTGCCTCTTGTGTGGTTTGGCTTGCATTTTCTTTGTATAAACAAATGCCATTGGACAGATGAAGTGACATGTCCTTTATTGATAGGTGTATCTACTTTTGCCAATTTGTCAACTTTTTTGTAAGAGAAGCATGGGTCATGTCTTGGCTAAGTACAAGGGTGTGGGCTGCGCAGCATGGTGTGAGGGAAAGGCTAGGGTAGTTCAGCAATGTAGCTAGCAAGTGGATGAAGTGTTATCATTGGTTTTGCAACTTGCTTGCTTTTGCTTTCCATGAAAATATCTTGTTCCAAACACCATAAAACATGTGATCTCTTTGGTTCAATCTGAACTTTAGGACTTGTATGATGCTTGTGTAATGGTTTGATACCAATTAGAAGTCACAAATTGCTTTGGTACAAGTTTTTGCAAGTTTCCCATTTTGTGCATAACTTGAAATTTAGTGATTTTTGCCAACTTTGATGCACCATAACTTTTGATCCAAAATGAATTAGGTCATGTTCTTGTACTTTTTGAAAAGGTAAAGATCTAATCTACAACTTTCATGACCAAAGTTTTTCCATTTGAAGCATTTTTGGATCAAAAAGTTAGGGTTGAAAAAGTTGCATAAAATGACATTTCATTAAAAGTCAACCTTGCCCAAGAAAGTCAACTTTGCAAAAACTTCAAATTCTTGAATTTTGTGAATTTCAAACTTCTTCTATGATCAAATAAAGATCAAATACACTCAAAATGATGAAGATCACCCCTTGGTTGGGTCACTGGGGGCCTCAGATGCCCTGATTTTGCACTGACTTGTTCAGAAAGTCAACTCTTGATCAGATGACTTCCCCATGGAATTTCTTCATAAAAATTGATATGCATACTCCCTATACAATATAGAGACCAATAGAAACAAGAATGACCAAAAAATTTGGAGTTATGGCCTCTGAAACCAAAACCCTAATTTTAGGTCAACTGTGCAGTCAAGCCTAGCTCTGCTTCCATACCATTCCCAGTTCTTGTGATTCTTTGGCATTTTTGACTTTGAGAGGATGTAATATGATATAAGAACACACATGGACCCCTTTGAAGTGATTGGTGGCCTTTGGAGTGGCTCAAGAAGCTCTTGGATTGCTCAGATCACAAACCCTAGGTGCAAATGACTTTGAATCTATGCAGTGAAACACAAATGTGATATGAGATGGTATGATTGAGTTTATGCATATGAAATGATCACAAGCCATGGTGTGAATGGGTGAGGGCAAACTTGGGGTGTTTACACGTACCATCATCTCTGAACATGCGTCAGCGTTTGTTTCTATCGATACTCGTCCGTATCACGATCTTAAGGATGCTCGTCCGCATCTTTAATCTATACACAGCGTAAAAACACATATACTTTTTATTTTCTAAGTAAGCACCCGTCCGTGTTTACCATTCCCCAATAAAAGTAACTTTTCTTCTATCCGACATTCGTCCTATGTCGTGATACTTTCGGCAGCCGTACCCTGCCAGGTGATCGTCCTTCACCTATGGATGACCGTCCCTCATCCTTTCCCCAACGGAGTCTCCATTATTGGAACCCCTTTTCTATCTGGTATTCGTCCTATGTCATGATAATTAGCGACCGTACCCTGCTAGGTGATCTTCCTTCACCTTTTGATGATCGTCCTTCATCATATTTATCCGATGGCCGTCCCCATCGTTGATCTTGTTATATGGCATTCGTCCTATGTCATGATGCAATCCCGAGAGCAGCTGTACCCTGCTAGGTGATCGTCCTTCACCTCTTGATGATCGTCCTTCATCGTGCTTATCCGATGGTCGTCCCCATCGTCGACCTTTTCTATCTGACATTCGTCCTATGTCATGATAAAGAGCAGCCGTCCCCTGCTAGGTGATCGTCCTTCACCATTGATGACCGTCCCTCATCATTTATTTCATTTATTCTTTGAACCGATGGCCGTCCCCATCGCTGTTTACCTTTACTTTGCAAACCTGATAGCCGTCCCCATCATTGCCTTTACTTTAATCCCTAGATAATCTTGTTTATTTACCCGATGGCCGTCCCCGTCGTGGTCTCTTTATTTCCCCAGCAAGTCGGCCGTCCCCGTCATTGCTTTATCCCCAGCAGTCATCCTCTGCTCGATGGTCGTCCTCCATCGCCCACACTTTACAATCATACTATACTTTATTTTACAATTTATATCCCTTTTCTTCTTCTCCATAGTGAGTGCAAATTTTGGACTGTCTTTGGTATTCAACCACAAGTTATCTTGTTTGTCTGATAAGCCAGGCGCTTACATCCTGCACAGCTAACTCATGCTTGAATAGGGGCAGCTGTAAACACCTCAAATTTTCCCTCACTAAGTTCACACCATGGCTTGTGATCTTTCATATTTTCTTTTGTTTAAACATATCATATCATATTGCATATTTGTTTCATCTGCATAGTTCAAGTTCATCTACATATAGGGTTTGTGATCTGAGCAATCCAAGGATCCATCTGAGCCACTCCAAAGGCCACCAATCATTCCAAGAGAGTCCATGTATGTTCAATCAACATTTTTTATCCCTCAAATATCAAGGAAGTCATAAAATCACAAGAACTTGCAAAGCATGGAAGCAGAGCCAGGGTTTCACTACACAGATGACCTGAAATTAGGGTTTTGGTTTCAGAGGCCATAACTCCAAATTTTGTGGTCATTCTTGTTTCTATTGTTCTTATGATGCTATAAGGATCACATGTACCAAGTTTGATGAAGAAATTCATTGTGGAAGTCATATGTTCACTGGGTAACTTCTTGAGCAAGTCAGAGCAAAATCAGGGCATCTGAGGCCCCCAACATTGGAACCAAAGTGGATTTTTCATCAAATTGAAGTTATATGATATTTATTTGATAATTGAAGTGCTTGGAAGTTCACAAAATTGAAGAAAAGTGAGCTAAATTAAAAGTTGCCAAAAATGGAAATGACTTGTAATGTAAACTTTCCATTTTGGGAAAGTTTTTCAACCTCCTCTTTCTCAATCAAAAATGCTTCAAATGAAAAATTGTTGGTCATGAAAGTTGTAGATTGGATCATTCCCTTTTCAAAAAGTACAATAATAAGTTCTAATTCATTATGGAACTCAAGTTATGGCTTGTCAAAGTTGGCAAAAATCACATAATTTTCAAGAATGCACCAAAGAGGGATTTTTGCAAAACCACTTGCCAAGCTATTTTGTGACTTCAAACACACTTCTGAGCATCATACAAACATTGTGCATTGTTTAAAACTCGGAATTGCCCAAAGAATCTCAAGATTTCATGCCTTGCCCATGAAAAAATTACAAAGGGGCCAAACTTTCTCAAAATTGCAAAATGACATAGAACCTTTCACAAACTTGCTGAATTGCCTCAAATCCAATTCTATGGACCTCCTTGATCTCAGCTGCACCAAGACAAGCCAAAAAGTCAGCTGCACCATTGCCCATACCTCAAGTACACAAGTTGGTGACTTTTTGCAAAAAGCCCATACCAATCAGCTGCAGCCACCACCCACTCTCTGGCCTATCACAGCTTGTTATATGGACCAAATGCTGATCATAACACATAACATTACAAGATGAAACCTCAGAATCCTCAAGTTCCACAAAATCCCCTCATTTGCAAAATCCTTCGAATCTCTCAGCTCACATACTCAACCTTCAAACTTCTTTCACCTTTCATCTCAGAATCATCAATAGACCACAAAGCAACCATTAAAAAAGCCAAAAACACCCCATACACAAAACACGATTCTTTACCAGTTGAGTTGCTACCACTCAAACCAGCCACTCGCAAAGCCTTCCAAGCATCAAAGCTTCTTCAAGAGGTCAAAAAGAGTCATTTTGCACAAGTAAGAGGTCCAGAAAGCTCTGAACCAGGAAGCTTCACCTCAGGTAACATGATGAACATTTTTTCCAGAACCTTGTTCTCTTGTTAAAATATTGTTCTATATGTTGCCCTGGTCATGGGGATGTGTTTACTTTTGAAAATGGTGGCGTATGGAGCATTTACTGAACCTCTGAAACTTTTTCAGTTTTTGAATTTCTCTTCGAATCTTGTGATTGAGCCATGATAAATTTGTTTTGAGAGTGGATTTGAGTTCAGGAGAGTGAGAGGAGTTGATCTGGAGCTTTAGAGCTCCAGAAATGACCTAGGGTTGAAGTTTGGGGTTTGCTTAGGGAGGGTCTGGCCGGAGAAGATGACCGGAGGTCATCTCTAGCCACCTGAAAGTAATTAACTGTCTAATTAGGGTTAGGGAAAGGTTTAAATGAGGATCGTTTGATCTTAGCTTCCCGCGTGTGTTGGATGGTGGAGATTAGTTCATTAATTTAATTTCTGGATTAATTAATTATTTAAATAGGATTAGCTGAATTTGAATTATGGCCCTAGGATGTGGCGCGCAGTCAACCCCAAAACCCTCATCTTTGAGTCTAAACCATCGGATCAGATTACTTTCCCTCTATTTAATTTTTATTGCATTTTTTCTCATTTATTTTGCAGCATTTATTTAAAATAGTTAGAAAATCCAAAAAAATATTTTCTTCTGCATTTTGCATCCAAATAATTTTCTTCACCCCAAAATTTTTTTATTTTTATTTTTTGCATAAAAAAATCATTTTTAATATATTTAAATGTTTAGTTTAATTAATTAATGGAAATTAATTAATTAAAATATCATTTAGGTTTCTAAAAATCCCAAAAAAAATCACATTGCATCTTAGAACATTTAGAAACATTATCATACCATTCACACAAATTTATTTTTGGTTTTGAATCAATCTTGACAATTTTCTTGAATTTAGGGTTCATAAAATTCTCATTTTTGAACCCTAACTTCAAAAATTCTTTTCTGCCTAACCATGAATGGTATGACATTGATTCGTTTTGCATTGATCTTCATTTGACATGTAGTATCTAGCATAATTTTGTCATGAATTTCTTTTGCATTTTTGATTTGATTTGCATTTTTTCCCTTAAGGTGCCTTTAAACGCTAGATAACTTAGAAAAATCATAACTTTCTTTAGGTTAAGAGTTAGGTCTTCTCCTTTGGGGTGTGATATCATATGGGGTTTAGGTTCCTTTGAGTTCATTTGAAATTTTTTATCTTGTGTGTTGCTTCTGTTTTTGACTTTTGCATCTCATGTTGCATTTAAACCCTAATTTCTCATGTTCACTTGAATACATCTTGCATATGCATTCATTCTTGAACTTGCCATGAAATTTTATTGCATCCACATGACTTCTAAGACATCATAGGACACATTAGAATCATACTTGATCATTTCTTCATCCATTTTCCATGTTATGCATTCATTTCATTCCATGAACTTTCATGTGCCTACATGCTTCCTACATGCTTCATTTGCATTCTCATCTCTTGTATGAACATTCATATCACCTGAGCCAGACAAGTCATACACTTGAGCATAGACAAGTAAGAAGTTCATCAGTCATTTTATCTTTTAGTCTCTTTGAGTCGAACTACGGTGTTTTGAATTCCTCATTGCACGAGAGGATATGTAGGCATAACTTAACAGTTATCGAACAAAAGTCTCCTTCTCTCCCCCCTCTTCCAGCATCATTCTTTAAGCCTCATTCCTGAGCATTTCACTTTCTTGCGCTGAAACCTATACATTCATTTCCAGCTTTTGCACACAGATAACACTGACACTACCCCTATAAACACAAACTTTCAAGCGTGGATCCCGTCGAGTACGACGGACAATCTGGGTGCTAATACCTTCCCAGGTTGTAACCAACCCCCTTTCTCAGTTTCTCTGGTTCGCGACCGTCTTATCCATATCTTTCCAGGTTTATGCAGCATTACCTTTCCTTTGGGATAAAAATGCCTAGCTGGCGACTCTATTCATCTTCACCCTCATTTCTCCTTTCGCCGACCGTTCGCATCTGTACCCTATCTGACCTGGTGTCATTTGGTGGGAGCGACATATACACACCGTCAAACACTCATATCTTTTATCTTAAAAGGTGTAAGCACTCGTCCGTGTTTACCATTCCCCAGTAAGTCGCCAACAAAACAACTTTCTTCTATCCAACATCCGTCCTATGTCGTGATACTTTCGGCAGCCGTCCCCTGCCGGGTGATCGTCATTCACCTTCGGATGATCGTCCCTCATCCTTTTCCCCAGTGGAATCTCCATTATTGGAACCTTCTATCCAACATTCGTCCTATGTTGTGATATTTTTAGCAGTCGTCCCCTGCTAGGTGATCGTCCTTCGCCTTTGATGACCATCCCTCATCATTTATCCGATGGTTGTCTGTCGCTCCCTGGAATTCCATCCTGGTACAAACGCGAAAGTGGCGCAGGAAGAGGTAGAGTCGCCAGCCAGGCATTTTTATCCCGAAGGAACGGGAAAGGTAATGCTGCACAAACCAGAAGAAAAGAAAAGGAAGGACACGGGTCCTGCGAACCAAAGAGACCGGGTTCGGGAGTCGGTTACGACCTGTTAAGGAATTAGCACCCCAGATCGTTCGTTGTACCCGACGGGATCCCCGCTTGCAAAGAAATCTGTTTCAAAGGGTGAAGGAATGAAAGTTGCTGCAAAGAAAAGGAACTGAACTGGATAAACGAAAAGAAAAGGGAACTGAAAAAGAAATGAAAAGGAAAATGTAGGGAAAATAAAGATTGTGCTCGTACGGGCCCTACCCCGCTGCCTACGTACCTCATTTGGACAATGAGGATCAGAGTCACCGTAGTTCCCCTAACTAGGGGTGGAAAAGATTGCTTGTGAATTAAGGCATGAACTGCCCATGTCAATGCTCAGGTGTTGCAGACTCGGACGACGAGTGCGTAACCGTCTTGTAAAATGACAAGAAGAAGCAAGTTCGCGGACGGAGCGAAGGAGATGAGAAAAGAATTCTCGAAGGAAAGACGCTTATTGTTTGTTTGTGTTTTTTATGAGCTTTTTATTTGTGTGGCACAAGAGAATGAACTCAAGCTCTCTTCCATGGAATGTGTACTTGCTACTACATTCCAAGATGGAATAATAGAACAAGCACACTAAGCAAGGAGAACTTATCCAAGACTTGTTTCCAAGGGCAAAGGCCCAAATTCATTGACTTGTTGAATTTATTAGGTGTTTTATTGATTGAAAATGAAGAAGTAGTTTTTAGGGTTTTTCTTGATGAAGATGACTTCATGATCCGACTTGTGCATCATGCTAGACAAATGCACTATTCCAAGATGGAATGAGTACATATGCCCCATGGAATAAGGCTATTACACAAGAAGCCACTTCATTCCTTATTAATGTTTTTTAGGTTTTGTTTTGAGATAAGAAGAGAAAACAACCCAAAGGAGCAAAAAGGTAAAATCTAAAATGGGGGAAGACTAAACCTAATATTAGCATGCAAAAAGTGGTCCTAAGGTTAGTGAGGTTTCAACTATCCTAAGAAGAAGAAAGAACCAAAGGAAAAGAAAAGAAGAGGAAGCAAGAGCTAGCAAGCAACTTACTCCTCTAAAGGAGATAAGTTGCTCCTAAAAGGGGAAGAATAGAGTTGCAACACATGATGGCATAAGGCACATCAAAACACAAAGAGAAAGCAACTTAAAAAGGAAAGATGAAGAGTTGAAATGTGGATGAACATTCACACTTCTCTTACCATGAGCCCCTGCAAGTGTTAGCAAAATCCAGCACATGCTCATGAACAAAGATCAAATAACATGTCACATTTACGCATACAAGCATTTACGTGTCGAGAACATGGAAGCATGCATCAACCAGCAAGAAAATCACCCCAAAAAATCATATTCAATGATCATACAATGATCCATGGCATTTAAAACAAGTAAGGGGATCAAACATACTAAAAGTAACTCAAAAGTGGCCCACTGCATCAGTGTTAACCAGTTAACCAAAGCGTTAACCGGTTAACCAGTTCAGACCTGCAGAAAATCAATACAGAAACAGATGCGTTAACCGGTTAACCAATCCGTTAACCGGTTAACACTGAAGAAACAGCAGCAATTCCTGCAGAAAATCAGCTCACAACCAGCTTATTCAAATAATCTCACACCAGACCAGCAATCAATTGAGCATGAAATAAATAAATCAATTCACATTAAATGGCATCATCAAGCTCATGAACATTAATACATAGATTCAGTCACAAATCAAACAATCAAATCAAGCACACAAGCAAATACACAAGCACATGGTGGATCTAAAGCACAAGCATTCAAATAAGCTAAAAATAGAGCTAGATCTGAATTTAACCGACCTACAAAGCTGAGGTATGCTTTGGTAGTTGTTGATTGAGCTGGAAAAGAGAGATCTCACGGAGAACTTTGAAGATCTGGTGTTAAGCTTCACACTCCATGCAAAATAAATGCAAGAACAAGGTCTTGATGCAGAATTTTGGATCCACAAGCACTTCTAGATCCCAAACCAGATCTAAATCACCAATTAAACCTGCAAAATGATGCAAAGAAACTATGGATGTAGGTCTAGTTCCAAGATCTACACACCTCAAGGCAAGGTTATGTGATCTTCAAAGAGGAACTTTGAGTGAATTTGGAAAATTGAGAGAGAAAATGAGAGAAAAGTGAGAGAGAAGTGTGAAAATTCAGAATGAGAATGAAAATTGTGAGAGAGTTTTTTTTTTCTTGGTTTGGAGAGAAATGGATTAAATATGGTTTAGGTTTAGGGCCCAAATATTAGGCTTGGGATCCAAAGTTATTGTTTGGTAATGAGATTTGGATTTTCTAATGGGATTAGGCATAGATAAGTGCTCTAGATCTTTCTCTTTAATTTCTAATTAATTCAAAAATGAATAAAAATCAGAAAATTGGGAAATTTGGAGCCAAGCACATGCTGAATTTGCTGCTGGAATTCAAAATTCGCAGCCGTTAACCGGTTAACCAATCCGTTAACCAGTTAACGCCAGTGAATTTTGAATTTTCCCTTCTTTTGGTGGGAAACCTCAAGAATAACCTGACACCAACCGTTCTGACCTGATTTTGATCCTCAATCCTTTTTAAGGCCTTGACCATGATATTAAATTTGCAACATGCCCTGTAAGCTTTGAATTTCCCTGATGATTGATCATATGCCTTATGCTGGAACATGCAAGTGCTATTCTTCATTTTTCTATGAAATACGTTAAGGACATGACATGCTTATGATGAATATGATATGATGATGATGCTAAACAGGAGAGGGCAAATTTGGGGTATTACAGCTGCCATTATTCAAGCAACTATTAATCTGAAAAGGACGGTAGCACGGGCTATAGACCGTTCAAGATGAACTATGGTTGAATACCAAGAAGACATGAAATTTGCACTCTGCTGGAGAATGCAAGCAATGGGAAATAAACCCAACCAAGTGACGCTTTGGCGACTGGAGCGGGGACAAAGCAGACGAGCTCCTTCCAAATTGAATTGTTACTTTGGATAGAAAAACCTAGACAGACGAGTCTTCTTCAGGAAACTAGTTACGCTAGGACCAGTAAACATTTTGACTTTTAATACCCCCGTCAGGACTTCAAACCTCTTCAACACAGCCGAGTGTTGGATAAAATCAAGCGATTTGCTAAGGAAATGGCATCAAGCGATCCATAACTAGGAAGAAGAGAACGTAACATCAAGCGATTTACAACTCAAACCACAAGGAGTAACATCAAGCGATTTACAACTCGGACAAGATCAATCGATCTGCTAAGGAAATGGTATCGAGCGATTTGTAACCAAGAACATGAGCACGACTCAAACAACAAGGAGTAATATCAAGCGATTTACAACTCGGACAAGATCAAGCGATCTGCTAAGGAAATGGTATCGAGCAATCCATAACCAAGAACATGAGCACGACTCAAACAACAAGGAGTAATATCAAGCGATTTACAACTCGGACAAGATTAAGCGATCTGCTAAGGAAATGGTATCGAACGATCCATAACCAAGAACATGAGCACGGCTCAAACAACAAGGAGTAATATCAAGTGATTTACAATTCGGACAAGATCAAGCGATCTGCTAAGGAAATGGTATCGAGCGATCCATAACCAAGAATATGAGCATGGCTCAAACAACAAGGAGTAATATCAAGCGATTTACAACTCGGACAAGATCAAGCGATCTGCTAAGGAAATGGTATCAAGCGATCCATAACCAAGAGCTTGAGCACGGCTCAAACAACAAGGAGTAATATCAAGAGATTTACAACTCAGACAAGATCAAGCGATCTGCTAAGGAAATGGTATCGAGCGATCCATAACCTAGAACATAAGCACGACTCAAACAACAAGGAGTAATATCAAGCGATTTACAACTCGGACAAGATCAAGCGATCTGCTAAGGAAATGGTATCGAGCTATCCATAACCAAGAACATGAGCATGGCTCAAACAACAAGGAGTAATATTAAGCGATTTACAACTCAAACATGCCTTTTGGTACGACGCCAGGCGACTACTGGCTTGCCACAGTGTCGGTGGACTTTAACGGCGTTGCAACGTCGAGCGATTTGAAAACAAAATCGAGTGATCTGAAAGGAGAATAGTATCAAGCGATCCATCCATAATAGGTCCATTGACACGGGACAACACGATCAATACAATATTAGTTGATTTGAGAAGAGGGTAACAACTCTGCAAGGGAGAATACCATTTGTAACTCTGCTGGGTATGAAAATATTCCGACTATCGTTCTGCTGAGGAAATGACCAAGATATCCTAGAAATACTTGGTTGAGGAGTGAAATGTGAACAAATGTCCGTGTTAGTTTGTCACACTAGCCAAAAATAAATTGGCGACCTCACTAGGGATATTTCAATGACGGTTGCACGCCAATCATGGAACTCTGCGGGGAAATGACGATCTTCCAACACGGCTGGGGAAATGCTTTGTCAATACCTTTGCTAGGGAAAGAGTTCTGACAATGATAACCTTATGGGGGAATTAGGCATTCAGCTGCTTGCTAGGAATAGCCCACTCTGATATAAAGACTCCGCTCGGAGGTGAGAACTTTTCAATAGGATTTGAAGTTTTGTTGGTGAAGATCATCCTACTCTGACTCGGCTGGGGAATGTTCCATCTCAATTTACTGGGGATGCTGGGGATCACCCTCTGCTGGAGATAGGAATCACAAAGTGTCTCTTGCTAGGGAGACCAAACTACTTGGGGAATATGTTCTAGTGACATCCTTCTTCCTGTATTGGTTGATTGTTCAAATGTCAACTCAAGAGGATTTTATAGAAGACCTGGCGTCCAAACTGCCCCGGTGTCTTCAAACTCTTGGAGAGATTCATTGAATCTTGATATGATTGCCTTAGGCCTCCTGGTCTACAAAGGGAGTTGATTAGAGAAGACTCACGACAGACCCCACATCATCATGAAATGTTCTACCCCAATATCCCGCATCAAGGATGGCATGCAGTGACTGACTTCATCTTCTCTAGAGAATGACTTGCCCCGACATGGGCCCTAAAATGATTTCTTCCGACTATCCATGCTCTGATAATTGCCCCAGCTTGGTTGACTTGTGAGAGATTTGTTCAATGTGATTGCCCTGGACTGGCTGCATCTAATCCAACTGGCTAGAAGAATCTTTATCGCATAGGAGTTTCTCGAAAAAAGCGCACTTTGTCATGATTGTTCTTTAGAATTTTCAGACTCCTCCACCTGGAAAGATTTAAGTTTCTGGACTGAAATTCTTCATGTGAACTTCTGTGAATTGCTGAACCAATATATGCAAGCAGAAAATGTTTTATTCTGAGAATGAAAATTCTAATGCAACCCACATACAAATCTTGAAGTTTTCATTGAAAATATGTTGTTTGTGAATAAACCACGATTTAAGATAGACACAAGCTTTTTTATGAAATAAAACATGCATATGCAATACCAATAAAGGTCTTTCAGCACAACTCGTAGGAGTTAGGAACACTATCTCATGGTGGCACGCTCTCGAGTTAACCCTGTTTCAATTAGGACTTTTGAGGGTTGTATCGTGGCCTGGTTCACGGTTATAGAAACAAAGGATATAGGCTCGAAGTTTATTTGTGCCCACCCGTCTTCGTGATGTCCTTCAATCCTATGTTCAACTAGCTTTCACAAGCGCTCACCTTTCCTAAGGGTTTTTAGATGGTTGAGGAACCAATGCTAATAACTGTTTAAGCATTGTTGAGGTTGTTGTTAGGGGTCAGTCATCCCTATTGTCTTTCGTGCCTGTGCCACACGATTTTGTTCTTGCTTGAGGATATTTCTTGTGTAATCCTTTTTGTTTTTCGCTTTAGCATTCTTTTACTTATCCCTAACTTTTTACTGGACTGATTCTTGTGAATCTTTGATTGTGAAGTCCATCGGGATGCCCTAATTTTTTCCTAAGTCGCTTGCTTTCAAGTTTCAACTTAGCGGGTTATTTATTTCTTTTTTTTCTTTCTTTTTTTTTCTTTCTCTTTTGTTTTTCCGTACAAATCGTGTGACACAGGTTTGTCTTGATTGTTTTGTAAGGGTCGTAACTGTCTCACTTTTAGTTGATGAGGGATAACCATTGTGGTTTCCAGATTAGTGTAACCATTGTGGTTTCCAGATTAGTGTAACCATTGTGGTTTCTGGTCCTTGGACCCCTTGATGTGCTGGAAGAAAAGGTAATGGATCCTCAAATACACTCCTTTATGAAAGTCTGAACGCTTGGTCCAACTAGCTGACAACTACCCTGCCCTGGGTTAAATGTTATGTTTTTTTTCATGTGAAAAGAAACTCCTACTTCAAGGCTCAAAGGGGTTAACGAAGGTTTATCTCCCTTATATCTCTGGTGTTTTGGAATTTAAAACAAAGTCTGTATATCATCAACAGGGTTTTATTCAAAAGCACACAATTGGAGATTTTTGCATTTTCACTTCGTCATCCTCCATCACAGAGTTTAAGAACAACAGTTGGTATTGCAATGCACACACAAAATTATAAGTAAAATACGAATGAATCACTTCAAGAAAAACATGTGCATTTCATTAATTAGCATTCAAGAACAAACAAAATTCGTGCATGCATAAAAATGTTCAAACAAACATATAAAGGCTACACATGAAAATGCAGTAAAGAAACTAAGCAATGCCATTGTTGAGGAGATTTGACTCCGTCTAGACCTGTTGATCTCGAATACTTTCAGTAGTCAACAACTTTTTCCCTGAACTTGCAATCTTCTAACAAATGGCTACATGTCCAGAGCCAAACTTCATTCCCAATTGTTATGACCTTAAGCTTTCGACGTTCAAACATTAACACGAAACGTCTGAAGAAAAGAGTGACACAAAAATGAAATTGTCACATAAGTTTGCTCGGAAAGACCTGACGATCTTCTGCCTACGTATCTCCATTGACCAAAGACCAATGAAGCATCAGAGCGACGTAGTTCCCCTAAATAGGGAGGAAATGCAATAAAGAAAACAACTAACTGCCATTACTGATGCTTCTGGCTTTATTGCTTTAATTCTTCTCTGACACACTCTAACCAAGACAAAACCTTCTACTTCATCTGCACGGAGCAGAATTGATAGCTTTCAAATCAATCAAATCTTGTACCTTGCGGTTAAAAGCTTTACATCCATCAATATGGTGTCTTGGTGCCCCAGAATGGAAATCACAATGGGCATTGGCATCCCATCCCTCTGGCAATGGATAAGGAGGTGGGGACAGCTTGCGAAGCTCGATCAGTTTCAACTGAAGCAAATGATGAAGTACATCAGTATAAGACATTGGTAGAGGGTCAAGAACTAATTCTCTCCTTTGCTGACGTTGAACCTGTTGAGGGTTCCTATGTCGTGTCTGACGCCTCGACTGATTATTCGTAGTTACAGAAGCTGCCTGCTGATGGCGTGGATGATATCCTCTACCTCTTCCACGTTGATGAGATGTTGCCCCAACTTCCCCGTCGTTCTTCTTCTGACCATTGGCGAAGGGCTTCTTGGTGCCTGAACCTGACGCACTGTAGTCTTGAATCTTCCCAAGCTTTAGCAAACTCTCAACTCGCTCACCAGCGATCATAATATCGGCAAATCTAATAGATGGACAAGCAGCTAGACTGTCCAGAAACGCACCCTGCAAAGTGCTCATGAATATGTCAGCCATTTCCCTCTCAAACAGTGGAGATTGTGCTCAGGCGGCCATCTCTCGCCATCTCTGAGCATACTCTTTGAAACTTTCAGACTTCTTCTGAGAAAGACTCTGGAGTTGAATGCGGTTAGGTGCCATGTCAAGATTAAACTGGTATTGTTTCACAAAAGCTTCAGCCAAGTCCTTCCAGCTTCGGACAACATTCTTGTTCAGACCCATATACCAGTCCAAAGATGCCCCAGATAGGCTGTCTTGGAAGTAAAACATCCATAACTTCTCATCATCCGTGTGAGCAGAAATCTTCTCGAAGTAACACTGGATGTGAGTTTTTGGACAAGCGTTTCCGTTGTACTTTTTAAAAGAAGGGGGCTTGAATTTGTGAGGAACCTTCACTCTAGGTACTAACCCAAAATCCACAACATCAAAACCTAGAGAGTTCTGAGATTTAATGGCCTTTATCTTCTCTGCAAGCTCGTCGAAACGACGATCCACAACAGCATTAGGTTGATCCACCTCATCATCAATCAAAGTGAACTGATCTTCCTATCCATCCACGTAGCCAACATTACGGTCATTGTCTCCACCCGGAGCTCCATTATGATTTCTTTGATTACCATCTTCAGGAATCTCATTCTCTGGCCGCTCGACCCTCAACCTTAGTTGTTCTTGCCTCTGGGTCATCCCCGTCATCAAGGTCATGAACTTCTCCATATGAGCCTTCAATTCTACGAGCTAGACTTGTACCTGATCTACCATTCCGGTCCTGCTTTGCTAACACTGTTGCCTGAAATGGAATAAAGATGAGAAACGGCCAGGGTACCTGAAAAACAAAGATAGAATGATATGATATGCAAAATGTTATGCTATGCAAATGCTCAGAAACACAGCCAATGAGAAAATACTCTCAAAAGAAACCATACACGCAAGATCCAGTATAAGAACATCCTGTGACCAAGTGCCAGTGCATGAATAGGAAGACCACTGCTTCATAAATCCAAACACATAACATAGAAAAACCCGCAAGAGCAAAGTCATATAAGGTACTGAAAACCAACATGAATAAGTACAACAACAAAGATTCCCTCAACAAGCCTGAGGATAACCAGATACATGAAAGAGCTAAAGCCTACAAGCATCCATTCTAGTCCAGAAGTCTCAGCCTCCCTAGCTGACCATCTGGTGTGATGACCTTCAATTCAATCAGATCTTGAACATTCCATTATAAAGCCATGCATTCTTCTGTTGCATGCCCCGGGGAACCTGAGTGAATCTCGCAACGCGCATTTTCATCGTATCCCTTTGGAAGATTTCGTGTTGATGGTGCCAATGTCCGCAACTGAATTAAATCAAACCTCAGTAGTTGACACAACATGGCAGCGTAGGATATTGAGATGGGATCAATAATTCGATCAGCTTGTGAAACTCTTTGTGGATAAGGCCTTCGTTGTGGTTGAGCAGTCTGTTGTTGATGTTGCTTTGAGCGCCTAGCTGGTCACTGCACTTTCTTACCCAGATTTGGACGAGGAACCAAAGAAGATTGTTGTTATAGCCTTTTAGAAGACTCAGTCTGAGTAATAACCTCGGAAGAATGAAACTTGGCCACCTCTGCGGTGCTTACTTGTGACACCCTCAAGTCAGTTGGCTTAAAGTTAATTACTCTGTCATCAACCAAGTCTTGCACCTGATGCATGAATGCCCTGCAATTATTGATATCATGTCCTTGAGCTCCAGAGTGAAAGACACAATAGGCATAGGGATTCCAACCGTGGGGAAGTTCACCAGTAGGAGGAGATAATTCACGACATTCAATCAATCCCATTTGGAGCAACTATGGGCACAACTCAGCATAAGATATGGGCACATGATCAATAACTCTCTCTTGCTTCTGTCGGGAACGGGTTGCCACCACTGGAGGAGATACACCTGACATCTGCTGAAATCCTTCTTTGGGAAACCAAGGTGTAGGAGCCGAGGAAGTTCCTTGATACGGAAAGAAAGTGCTCACTTCTTTGGCCATAACTGGCATAGGATCATTCATCTCATTTGAATCTGGAAAGGAGTGATTAATATCTTCTCTGGGCTCTTTTGGACGACCAAGTGGTGACTGCTGGTGAGGAAGCTCAAATTGTGGAGAGAGTCCACCTGACAACTCTTGGTTAAGTGGAAATCCCAAAGAGATGGGAGAAATAAGACCTTCTGGTGGAGAAACGGTCGCCTGACCATTTTCTTTCTCCAGCAAGGTATTCATGATCCCTGTCAGCAGCTTCATTTGAGTTTTCATCATGTCAAAATCTTCCTTCAAGAATCTCTGGCCATGTGACAAAGCTTGTACCTCTGCCCTGAATTGCCCCATCTGGGCCTTCATATCAGCTACCTCCGCCCGGAGTTGTTCAAAGTTCAAGTTCTGGGAATCCTGACTCAAGTTGGCCATTCTGTCAAGAAATCTGCTCAAAATAATAACTTGTCCTTGAAGTCTTGTCGCAACGAAAGTGCCTGAAACAGAAAAGACATTAGGAACCCGTGGTTATACCTGCAAAACAAAAATAATGGTAATATGTATGCAATGCATTTGTTTATGCTTTCAATCTAAAGGTCTTTCATGCCCCGATTCCGGTATTTAGTAAAGAAATATAGATGGCTTTTGACCCTCGACCTTAAGAAAACCTTTACACAGACATCAGATTCAGATAACTGTAACGGCCCAAGTGCCAGCATGTATAGGAAATAGAGAATTGAACAAAAACCGCATAACATAAATCAGCCCACAAAGGCAAGAATAACAGAATTCCCCGTAGGATACAAGTTTTCCAAAAGAAAAACATACAACCAAGATTCCTACAACATGTCTGTAGGTAATCCGAATACAGAGAAAACAAACTAGAAAGCAAGATTGTTTCTTGAAGACTCTGGCCCTTCCTCACTAAGTCCCATCTCAGACCTAGCCTTCTTGATCCTAGCCATCAACTTGATATCTTCAATCTCCTTAAGTGCTTCTTCTAAGGCTTGCTGACTCTTCACCAACGGTTGAGTCTTCTCTCTTCGGACCTTGTGGGCTTGTTCCCACTCTTCCTTCTTGGCAGCTAATTGTGATTCATAGAACTTTTCCTTTTCTTTGTATTTCTTCTGATCTTGTTTCCTCTGATATTGCGACCAATCAAGAGATTGTTTGGCTTCTCTAAGGGTCTTCCGGGTCTTTCTGAATTCTTCCTTTCTCTTAACATCCATTAGACCTCTCCTTTGAAAGTAAGCTTCTCTTTCCGCAAACTCTTTCTCCTTAGTCTCCTGAGCCATCTGCATCTTCTTCAGCTTCTCTTATAAAGTTGTCTTGGAGTGAGCCATCTGATGATACAGGCTAGTCATCTCTTATAACTGGGCTTCTACCTTCTTGTATTCTTCTAAGGGAACAATGGTATTAGGCTCAGTCGCTGGAGGAACTGGAGGGGAAAATGGCAGCAATACCATCCTGGATCTATCCTTCAGCCAAGGCTCATACTCCGGAAAAGTTCGATTGTTACACTTTCCAAAGCTAGCCACTCCTTCTCCTTTGATGCACTTCCAAGCCCCAACAACTTTTCTCACCAAAGGCATATTGTCCTTCACCGGGAAATAGAATGCAGGGGCCAATTTCAACTCTTCTGGGACCTCTCTCAAAGCATACCCCAACTGTCTCCTCAACAAGATCGGGTTGTAATTGATTCCCCCAGTCACTCCCAACAGAGGTACACTGAGATAACTCCCACAACTGGTGATGAAATGTGTACCCTGAAGACTCTGAGTAATCCATCTAACATCTTTAGCAAATAACTTCTCCAGCTTCTGAGCCCACATCAAAGTATGGTCACTAAACACACCGGTACTAGGAAAGTGCCTCATGAACCACACATGGAACAAAGGAGCACAACAACGAACTAAACCTCCCCGTTTCTTTTCTGTCTTATAGTGCATTGAGTAGTATAGATCTCCCAATAGTGTAGGCGCAATATTCCTCAGCAAGAACAGATGGATTGCGTTCATGTCTATGAATTTCTCCATGTCTACAAACAAAATGATGCCATAAATAGAGAGAGCCAGAATGGCACACATAAAATCCCACTCTTCTTTAACAGCCAGCTCTTCAACCTTATTCACTAAAGCCTCCAAAGAGAAACCAGATACACCCCCTTTTATAATAGTCAGAGAATCCACAACAGAAGGGCTCAAATAAAGAGCCTTGGCAATTGCTTCAGATGCAGGTCTAACCATCTCAGTATTGAACAGAATCTGGTCTCGAATAGGAACTCCCAAGATCAAAGCATACTCCTCTAGCAAAGGACCTAAGTGAAAATCGGGAAAAGTGAAACATCGAAGCTGAGGATCATAGTACTGAAGTAGAGTATGAATGACACTCCTTTCGGAGGGATCTAACTCTACCACCACATCCAGAGTACTCCCATAAGCCTTCCTGAACCTCTCCACATGATTGGGCGTGATCAAATTCACCATCTTCTTTAACAGGCCAACCTTAGTGTCGAAAAACTTGAAATGAATGTCTGCTTGCGAGAATCTTCCATCTCTGAGCAGGATACCAGAACCAGAATCAATGATATGAACCTGTGAATGAAAACAAAACATGATTAATGATGAAATGATGCAATGAAAATGCAAGGACACATGATCAATCCGGAACTGTCTGGATACTGGACGTCAGAGCCAAGTGATCAGAAACCCGAATCCTCTGAATAATAACCCATAAGCACTCAGATAATCTCAAATAAACCCAATCAAGAACCAAATAAACTCAAGAACTCTGGGATCAAAGTAATCGTATCAGAACATAAGACTGCACTGGTAACGAAGGCATGATGAGGTCAAGGGTTCCTGCAAACCTGTAAACCCCTCCCAATCTCACGGGTGCGCTCCTGATCAAACATCACGGACTCTCGAAGCCGAATAGCAATAATACGTTCACCATTTCCAAGAAATGGCTCATGACCAAATCAGGGAATCAGTTTGGCATTATGTACTACTCAGGGAGGCCTCAGCGTGAGTCTGGGAAAAACTAGCATCCTTTATAAGTTCCCAGCTTCAAGCGCTGGAATCGAGAAACAATAGTACATTCATACCGAAGGATACAGTACTATTTTCATACAACCAGATGCTTTAACTGAGTTCTTATAAGAGAACCAGGCCATCCTATGTGAGTTCCCAGTGGACCCTCAGGTGCGAATGGGTTTGCCACAAAATATGGTCTGCCACTGTCACCACTGGAGAGGGTTTTTTCCACAAAGTTTCTCAATGATCGGTCCCCAGATGCACATAACTATCAAGGTCCTATCCCGAAGTGGAGGAAATCCCCACACAATATATTTCCAAGACGGTCACAGTCTGGGTGTGAAACACATTGCCACTCATCATGCCACATGCGAGTAAAACATGTCCACTCTAATCCTAGGGTGCACTCAAACAGAGTATTTGGCTTATCTCTCAGTAACAGTATCACCCGAGTCCCACCAAACAGAAGAAATCCAGTACAGACAGTCCAATAATAATATATGATGCATGAAAATAAATACTGAAAACTGTAAATAAAGCTGTAAATAAACTGTAAATAAAATAACAGTAAATAAAACACACAACAACAAACAATCAACACTTAACGAAACAGAAAAACGCAAGCGCTAGGAGAGACTCTTAGGGGAACCATAGATAACTCTGGTTAGGAGGTCCCCAGCAGAGTTGCCAGCTGTCGCTCCCTGGATTTCCATCCTGGTACAAACGCGAAAGTGGCGCAGAAAGAGGTAGAGTCGCCAGCCAGGCATTTTTATCCCAAAGGAACGGGAAATGTAATGCTGCACAAACCAAAAGAAAAGAAAAGGAAGGAAACGGGTCTTGCGAACCAAAGAGACTGGGTTCGGGATTCGGTTACGACCTGGGAAGGTATTAGCACCCCAGATTGTCCGCCGTACCCGACGGGATCCACGCTTTCAAAGAAATTTGTTTCAAAGGGTAAAGGAATGAAAGCTGCTGCAAAGAAAAGGAACTGAACTGGATAAAAGAAAAGAAAAGGGAACTGGAAAAGAAATGAAAAGGAAAAATGTAGGTAAAATAAAGATTGTGCTCGAACGGGCCCTACCCCGTTGCCTACGTACCTCATATGGACAATGAGGATCAGAGTCGCCGTAGTTCCCCTAACTAGGGGTGGAAAAGATTGCTTGTGAATTAAGGCTTGAGCTGCCTATGTCAATGCTCAGGTGTTGCAGACTCGGACGAAGAGTGCGTAACTGTCTTGCAAAATTAAAAGAAGAAGCAAGTTCGTGGATAGAGCGAAGGAGATGAGAAAAGAATTCCCGAAGGAAAGACGCTTATTGTTTGTTTGTGTTTTTTATGAGCTTTTTATTTGTGTGGCACAAGAGAATGAATTCAAGCTCTCTTCCATGGAATGTGTACTTGCTACTACATTCCAAGTGGGAATAATAGAACAAGCACACCAAGCAAGGAAAACTTATCCAAGACTTGTTTCCAAGGGCAAGGGCCCAAATTCATTGACTTGTTGAATTTATTATGTGTTTTAGTGATTAAAAATGAAGAAGTATTTTTTAGGGTTATTCTTGATGAAGATGACTTCATGATCCGACTTGTGCATCATGCTATACAAATGCACTATTCCAAGATGGAATGAGTACATATGCCCCATGGAATAAGGCTATTACACAAGAAGCCACTTCTTCCCTTATTAATGTTTTTTAGGTTTTGTTTTGAGATGAGAAGAGAAAAGAACCCAAAGGAGAAAAAAGTTAAAATCTAAAATGGGGGAAGACTAAACCTAATATTAGCATGCAAAAAGTGGTCCTAAGGTTAGTGAGGTTTCAACTATCCTAAGAAGAATAAAGAACCAAAGGAAAAGAAAAGAAGAGGAAGCAAGAGCTAGCAAGCAACTTACTCCTCTAAAGGAGATAAGTTGCTCCTAAAAGGGGAAGAAAAGAGTTGCAACACATGATGGCATAAGGCACATCAAAACACAAATAGAAAGCAACTTAAAAAGGAAAGATGAAGAGTTGAAATATGGATGAACATCCACACTTCTCTTACTATGAGCCCCTGCAAGTGTTTGCAAAATCCAGCACATGCTCATGAACAAAGATCAAATAACATGTCACATTTACGCATACAAGCATTTACGTGTCGAGAACATGGAAGCATGCATCAACCAGCAAGAAAATCACCCCAAACAATCATATTCAATGATCATAAAATGATCCATGGCATTTAAAATAAGTAAGGGGATCAAACATGCTAAAAATAATTCAAAAATGGCCCACTGTATCATCAAGCTCATGAACATTAATACATATATCCGGTCACAAATCAGACAATCAAATCAAGCAACACAAGCAAATACACAAGCACATGGTGGATCTAAAGCACAAGCATGCAAATAAGCTAAATCTAGAGCTAGATCTGAATTTAACTGACCTACAAAGCTGAGGTATGCTTTGGTAGTTGTTGATTGAGCTGGAAATGAGAGATCTCGCGGAGAACTTTGAAGATCCGGTGCTAAGCTTCACACTCCATGCAAAATAAATGCAAGAACAAGGTCTTGATGCAGAACTTTGGATCCACAAGCACTTCTAGATCCCAAACCAGATCTGAATCACCAATTAAATTAGCAAAATGATGCAAAGAAACAATGGATGGAGGTCTAGTTCCAAGATCTACACACCTCAATGCAAGATTATGTGATCTTCAAAGAGGAACTTTGAGTGAATTTGGAAAATTTAGAGAGAAAAATGAGAGAAAAGTGAGAGAGAAGTGTGAAAATTCAGAATGAGAATGAAAATTGTGAGAGAGTTTTTTTTTCTTGGTTTGGAGAGAAATGGATTAAATATGGTTTAGGTTTGGGGCCCAAAAATTAGGCTTGGGATCCAAAGTTATTGTTTGGTAATGAGATTTGGATTTTGCAATGGGATTAGGCTTGGATAAGTGCTCTAGATATTTCTCTTTAATTTCCAATTAATTCAAAAATGAATAAAAATCAGAAAATTGGGAATTTGGAGCCAAGCACATGTTGGATTTGCTGCTGGAATTCAAAATTCACAGCCGTTAACCGGTTAACCAATCCGTTAACCGGTTAACACCAGTGAATTTTGAATTTTCCCTTCTTTTGGTGGGAAACCTCAAGAATAACCCGACGCCAACCGTTCTGACCTGATTTTGATCCTCAATCCTTTTTAAGGCCTTGACCATGATATTAAATGTGCAACATGCCCTGTGAGCTTTGAATTTCCCTGATGATTGATCATATGCCTTATGCTGGAACATGCAAGTGCTATGCTTCATTTTTCTATGCAATACGTTAAGGACATGACATGCTTATAATGAATATGATATGATGATGCTAAACAGGAGAGGGAAAATTTGGGGTATTACACCATCCCCATCGTTGATCTTGTTATCCGACATTTGTCATATGTCGTGATAATCCCCGAGAGCAGCTGTACCCTGCTAGGTGATCGTCCTTCACCTCTTGATGATCGTCTTTCATCATGCTTATCTTATGTCCGTCCCCATCATTGGCCTTTTCTATCTGACATTTTTCCTATGTCGTGATATTTTCAGCAGTCGTCCCCTGCTAGGTGATCGTCCTTCACCATTAATGACCGTCCCTCATCATTATTTCATTTATTCTTTCACCCGATGGTCATCCCCATCGATTGTTTACTTTACTTTCCAAAACGGATGGCCGTCCCCGCTAGTGCTTTCCTCATTTCTTTAACCCCCAAAGAGTTTTATTTCCTTACCCGATGGCCGTCCCCGTCGTGGTCTCTTTATTTCCCCGGCTTGTCGGTCGTCCTCGTCATTGTTTAGCTTACCGATTTATCCCCAGCAGTCGTCCTCTGCTCGATGGTCGTCCTCCATCGCCTTTATTTGATAATCATACTATACTACCTTTTACAATTTATATCCCTTTTCTTCTTCTCCCCAACGAGTGCAAATTTCGGACTGTCTTTGGTATTCAACCACAAGTTATCTTGTTTGTCTGTTAAACCAGGCACTTACATCCTGCACAGCTAACTTATGCTTGAATAGGGGAAACTGTAAACACCCCAAATTGGCCGTCACTTTTTCTCACACCATGGCTTGTTATCTTTCATTTTTGCATTAACATAAGCATACCATCTTACATTGCATATTTGTTTCACTACATAGCTCCATTTTCATCTGCATCTAGGGTTTGTGATCTGAGCAATCCAAGAATCAATCTGAGCCATCCCAATGGTCTTGAAGCTTGCCAAGAGGGTCCATGTGTGTTCCATGATCATAATATTCTCCCCAAAGTTCATGAAAGTCAAGAGATCACAAAGAATGGCAAAGGCATGGAATCAGAGCTAGGGTTTTCCTGCACAGATGACCAAAATTAGGGTTTTGGTTTTAGAGGCCTTAACTCCAAATTTTTTGGTCATTATTGTTTCTAATTTTCTTAATATGTTATAAGGATCATGTGTACCATGTTTTATGAAGAAATTCATTATGGAAGTCATATGATCATTTGGTAACTTCTTGAGCAAGTAAAGTCAAAATCAGGGCATCTGAGGCCCCCAACAAGGGTACCAAAGGGTCATCATATCATTTTGAGTCTCTCTGATCTTTATTTGATCTTAGAAGTGGTTGGAAGTTCACAAATTTGAAGAATTTTGGGCCAATTTCAAACTTGCTATTTTTGGAAAAGACTTATAATGGAAACTTTCCATTTTGAGAAAGATTTTCAACCTCCACTTTCATGACCAAAAATGCTTCAAATGAAAAATTCTTGGACATGAAAGTTGTAGATTAGGTCTTTCCCTTTTCAAAAAGTACTAGAACATGTCTTGATTCATCCTAGAACCCAAGATATGGCCTTTCAAAGTTGGCAAAAATCCTATAATTTTCAAGTTCATGCCAAAGAGGATTTTTTGCAAATTCAAGTTCCAAGCCATTTCATGACCTCTAATCAACTTCTATGCATCATAACATGTCAAGGCAACTTCCAAAGATCAGAATTGTCCCAAGATTGCATAGTTTTCATGACTTGATCTTTAATAAATCTCAAAAGGGCCAAAACACACAAACTTTGCAAAATGCCTTGGAACCTTCCCCCCACTTGTGCTAGCTGCATAAAACCAATCCTATGGCCCTCCATGAATCTTGTTGAGGCCAGACACCCCATTGAGCAACTCCTTCCATGGCCCATGCTTGAAGTACAAAGTTGTTGACTTTTTCGCAACTTGCCCATACCAATCAAACCATGCCACTAACCACTCTTTGACCAATCAAGACATTACATACAAACATTATGGAGCTCATTTCATAACACAATCAAGCCTGAAACCTCCAAGAACTCAACATTCACAAAATTGCCAAAAAGCTTACCTTCTTCGATTCTCAAAAACCAGCCATCAAACCTCAAAACAAACTTCACCAATCATCTTCAAATGGTCCATAGAACACAAAGCACCCTCTGAAAAGCCCTAAAACACAACCAAACCAAAACACAATTCCTGGTGCAGAGGAGTTGTACCTCTCAAACCAAGCCACACAAACTTGTTCTAAGCATTGCAACATCATCAGAGGGTTCATTGGAGGTGGATTGAACCAAGAAAGAGGCCATAAAGCTCAGGGAGTGAAAGTTTCATCTCAGGTAGCTCTTTAGAACTTTTTTTTCCAGAAGCTTTATTTCATGTTATAGAAATGTTCCCCATGCTCTCCTGATCACACTGCGCTTGTTGGTTTTGAAAATGATGAAGAAACAAGCATGAACTGTACCTCTGAAACTTTGACCTAAATTTTGTTCTTCTTCGATTCTCTTTGTATATGCATGATTAATTATTTTTGTTGTTGGATTTGAGTTTGTTGATGTTTAAAGATTAATTCTGGAGATTTTGGTGAGTTTTTATGGAGGTTTGAGTGAACTCAGGGGAGGGAGGTGCCGGAGAATATGAATGGAGCTAGCTCCGGTCACCTAAAAATAATTAGGGTTCCTAATTAGGGTTTAGTTCCCAGTTTGAATGTGAGCCGTCAGATGGTGATTAGCGCGTAATTAGAGGGCCATGATTTGTCCACTTAATTTTAATTAGATTAATTAATTAGGTTTAATATTTAATTAGCCAGATTTGATTTGGGCCTTTGAAACACGCACCAGTCAACTCCCTCCATCCCAATTCAAATCTTGACCCTTGGATCTGTTTACTTTCCATATATTTTATTTTATTTCATTTTTTCTTTGCATTTTCTTTCCCATTTTATTTAAAATAGTTAAAAACATAAAAAAAAACATGATTTTTTGCATTTCTGATCCAAATAATTTTCTCAACCCAAAAATGATTTTTATTTTATTTTTTGCATTTAAAAAGTATTTTTAAAATATTTAAATGTTATTTTTAATTAATTAATGGATTTTAGGTTTCTAAAAATCACAAAAAAATTCATGAACCATTCCAATACATTTAGACACATTTTCAAACTCATCATACAAATTTCTTTTTAGGTTTGATCATAATTTCACAATTTTCTTTGAATAAGGGTTCTTAAAAATCACATTTTTCTAACCCTAACTTGAAAAATTCATTTCTGCCTAACCATGATGAGTTTGAACTTGATTCTTTTTGCATTGTTTCACATATTGCATGTAGTTTCTAGGTTAGTTTTCTCATGAATTTATCTTGCATTTTCAATTTGATTTGCATTTTCCCTTGAGAACCACCAAAAACCCTAGTAAACTTAGAAAATCCATAACTTTCAATAGGATTAGCTTCTGACCTTATCCTTTGGGGTTTGATCTTATATGAGATTAGGGTTTGTTTGAGTCCAACTTCAATTTTTTATCATGATGTATGCTTCTATTTTGGTCATTTGCATCCCATCCATTCATAAAACCCTAATTTCTCATGTTCATTTGCATTCACCTTTGCATATCATCATCATGTGAACTTTACATGACATTTCAAGAATTTGTATGACATATTATACATCTTAGGACATGTTAGAACATTTCTTGATCATTTCTTCATTCATTTTCCATGTCTTGCAGTCATTACATTTCATAAACATCCATGTGTTTTCATGCTTCTATTGCAAATAAGTCTTTTTTCTTTTCCGCTCACTGTTTTTCCATTTTTCTTTTTGTACAAAAAAATAAATGGCAATGTTTTCAAAATGACAATTTTATTTCACTTTTCTAAACAAGATTAAAATCAATCACTAAAATGAACAAACTGAACCCTTGCAGAGAGTGCCTTCCAGACATCACCGACAACAGCACGACTATGACTTCGTATGACTTTGACAATCCGATCAATCAAGCTGATGAAGGGGTTGAAGAAGATTACGAGCTTCCTGAAGAGCTAGCCAGATTGTTGAGACAAGAGGAGAAGGTTATTACTCCTCATTAGGAGGAGGTAGAGACGATTAATCTTGGTACAGATGAAGATGTGAAAGAAGTTAAAATCGGGGCCTGCTTACAAGACTCAGTGAAGAAACAACTGATTGACCTGCTTCAAGAATATGTGGATGTGTTTGCCTGGTCTTATCAAGATATGCCAGGGTTGGATACCGACATTGTTATGCAGAAGCTGCCTTTAAGAGAAGATTGCCCGCCGGTTAAACAGAAACTGTGCCGTACTCGCCCAGACATGGCAATGAAGATCAAAGAAGAGGTACAAAAGCAATGGGACGCCGGGTTCCTTGCTGTGACTAGCTATCCACCGTGGGTTGCTAATATTGTTCCTGTGCCTAAGAAAGACGGCAAAGTAAGGATGTGTGTTGACTACCGAGATCTGAACAGAGCTAGCCCGAAGGATGATTTCCCATTACCTCACATTGATGTATTGGTGGATAATACGGCTCAGTTCTCGGTATTCTCCTTCATGGACGGATATTCAGGATACAATCAGATCAAAATGTCACCTGAAGACATGGAGAAGACAACTTTCATCACACCCTGGGGCACGTTCTGTTACAAGGTGATGCCATTCGGATTGAAGAATGCTGGTGCGACATATCAACGGGCTATGGTAACATTATTCCACGATATGATCCACAAAGAAATCGAGTGTTATGTGGATGACATGATTGCCAAGTCCCTCACAGAAGAAGACCACCTGGTAAATCTGCTAAAACTATTCAAGCGTCTGAGGAAGTACCAACTGAAGCTGAACCCCAACAAGTGCACATTCGGGGTGCGATCTGGTAAGCTGTTGGGTTTTATCGTAAGCGAGAAAGGGATTGAAGTGGACCCTGATAAAGTCAAAGCCATTCAAGAAATGCCTGCACCAAAGTCGGAAAAAGAAGTTTGAGGGTTTCTAGGTAGATTGAACTACATTTCAAGGTTCATATCTCACCTTACTGCAACCTGTGAACCCTTGTTTAAGCTGTTAAGAAAAGAACAGACGGTCAGGTGGAACGAAGACTGCCAGAGGGCTTTTGACAAGATCAAGGAGTACTTGCAAGAACCACCAATCCTTATGCCTCCAGTTGAAGGAAGACCTCTGATAATGTACTTGACAGTATTAGAAGAATCAATGGGATATGTGCTGGGCCAGCATGACGAGTCTGGTCGAAAAGAGTATGCAATATACTACCTGAGCAAAAAGTTTACCGACTGTGAACAACGTTATTCACTGCTCGAGAAAACTTGCTGTGCTTTAGCGTGGGCTGCTCGCCGACTGAGACAGTATATGTTGACCCACACTACCTTATTAATCTCAAAGATGGACCCAATCAAGTACATTTTCGAGAAGCCAGCTCTTACCGGACGGGTTGCAAGATGGCAAATGATTCTCACAGAATATGACATCCAATACACCTCTCAGAAAGCCATCAAGGGCAGTGTACTATCTGAATATCTTGCTGAGCAACCTATTGATGATTACCAGCCTATGAGATTTGACTTCCCTGATGAAGACATCATGTTCATTAAAGCAAAAGATCATGAGGAGCCTGTTCACACTGAAGGGCCTGACCCGGAAGAAGGATGGACTATGATGTTTGATGGGGCTGTTAATATGAATGGTCGTGGAGTTGGTGCAGTACTCATTACACCCAAGGGAGTTCACATGCCTTTCTCGGCAAAACTCGCCTTCAACTGCACCAACAACGAAGCTGAATACGAAGCTTGCATTATGGGTCTTGAGGAAGCCATTGACCTCAGGATCAAGACTTTGACCGTATTCGGAGATTCAGCTCTGGTAGTTAATCAAACCAACGGCAAATGGTACACACACCAGGATCATCTGATACCTTACAGGGATTATACAAGGAGGTTATTGACTTTCTTCACAACGGTCAAGCTTGAGTATATCCCTCGGGACGAGAATCAGTTTGCAGATGCTCTGGCTACCATTGCATCAATGATCAAAGTTCAAGCTGCCAACTTTGTGCCGCAGATTTCAGTGTCCAGACTCGACAGACCAGCATATGTATTTGCAGCCGACGTTGTAAAAGATGATAAGCCTTGGTTTCATGACATTAAGTGTTTCTTGGAGGATCAAACATACCCACCTGGGGCATCTTCCAATGATAAGAAAACTTTGAGAAGGCTTGCTGGTAGTTTCTTCCTGAACTCTGATGGTTCCCTGTACAAGAGAAACTTTGATATGGTACTCCTCAGATGCGTTGATAGGACAGAAGCAGACTTGTTGATGCACGAGTTGCACGAAGGATCCTTTGGTACCCATGCAGGAGGGCATGCCATGGCTAAGAAATTGCTAAGATCAGGTTACTACTGGATCACAATGGATGCCGACTGTTGTGCCTACGCCAGAAAATGCCATAAATTCCAGATTTATGCGGATAAGGTGCATGTGCCTCCCAATCCTCTGAACATAATGTCTTCACCCTGGCCCTTTGCAATGTGGGGCATCGATATGATTGG
The DNA here is from genome assembly GCA_963966055.1 of Lathyrus aphaca. Lineage (NCBI taxonomy): Eukaryota > Viridiplantae > Streptophyta > Magnoliopsida > Fabales > Fabaceae > Lathyrus > Lathyrus aphaca. The sequence continues at coordinate 430,588,066 of OZ014524.1, read as the reverse complement.
CAAGATTGAGTTGACTGCTTCAAACGGCCACAGATTCATCTTGGTAGCCATTGACTATTTTACCAAGTGGGTTGAAGCAGCTTCCTATGCAAATGTTACAAGGCAAGTGGTAGCCCGATTCCTGAAGAGAGATATCATCTGTCGATACGGAGTTCCCGAGCGAATCATTACTGATAATGGTTCCAACTTGAACAACAAAATGATGGCTGAGCTATGCCGGGACTTCAAGATCCAACACCACAATTCTTCTCCTTACAGGCCTAAGATGAATGGCGCTGTCGAGGCAGCTAATAAGAATATCAAGAAGATTGTGCAGAAGATGGTAGTTACGTACAAAGACTGACATGAGATGCTACCATTTGCCTTGCATGGGTACCGCACGTCAATCAGAACATCCACTGGGGCAACGCCGTATCAGCTTGTGTATGGTATGGAGGCAGTCCTACATGTTGAAGTTGAATTACCCTCCTTGCGAGTACTGATGGATGTTAAGCTGAACGAAGCAGAGTGGGTCCGGTCCCGATACGAACAACTGAGTCTGATTGAAGAGAAAAGATTGGCTGCAATCTGTCGTGGGCAGTTGTATCAGAAAAGAATGAAGAGAGCCTTCGATCAGAAAGTCAGGCACCGAGAGTACCAAGTGGGAGATCTTGTGTTGAAAAGAATCCTCCCTCCTCATACACACCATAGGGGCAAATGGACTCCGAACTATGAAGGACCATTCGTGGATGCAGTTAAAAAATACTTCGCATAAAAATGACCCGCTGGACACAAAAACAGAATATAAGTCCAGGCAAAAATAGGGCATCTCGGCGAGTCAAAAACAGAATAAAAAGACTCGGGCAAAAATAAGGGAAAATAAACAAAAAAGTACACCCGCTGAGTTGAAAATCCGCATTGGACAGCTCAGGCAAAAATGGGTATCCCGATGGATTGAAAACCCGAAAGGGCGATCCATGCAAAATAAGGGAATAAGCGGACAACTGCATTCTGAATTCGTCTGTATCACTTACAACTTGGTAAACCTCGAAAGGATCAAGCTTTTGTCAGAATCAGCCTTCTTCAGAAAGCAACACGAGAGGAACGTCAAAAGTCATACGAGTCATAGCAAAGGGAAGCTCCTTAAAGCGTCGTCAACATTGCCAGCATTTTGTTTCTCAATTTGTAACAATCTCCTCATTTCAGGGGATATGTTTCTTTGACTGTATCTTGCCAATTCAGGGCATATGAATTAATAAAAACAGATTTTTCAGTCACACAATGTCTCGTACATTTTTGTTTGCAAAGAATGTCTGATGTCTTTGAAATATCGATTGCATGAATACAGATGCTTATCTTTAAAAATAAAATACGTGCTTGCAGGGAATGTATTTACTCTCAGAAGTGTCTAACTCCTACGACGTAATCCAGTAAGGGATACCTCGGGATTACTTGTGCGTTTCTCTGTCTTTGCAGGATTGCAGGTATTCAAAAGCGCAACATGGGGCATGAAAGCTTCATCCCAGCAAGCTGGCAAGTCAACGTTCACTCAATTTTAGCACCCAAGTGCTTTCTCCCCAGCTGAGTTGCCACTTTTTGTTTCTCCCCAGCTGAGTTGCCATCCGTTACTCCTCCTCATCCAAATACAAAAAGCCTGGGAACCATCCCCCCACAGAGTTTCAGCCTCAGTCCAGAAGGGCAATACCCGAGGGAATCACAATAGAGTGAAGAAAACTCCTACAAACCCCAGCTGGGTCCCTAATTACCAGGAATAGGTCTATCATTGACCCTTTTCCTCCAAGCACATACATCTCAATGATCTCATCCCCAGCTGGGATGTTCACTTCAAGCAGATCGACCAGAGATCTTCGCAGCCAACGGGATCCGAATCCCGGATCTGTTGTCCTTTGCATAATCATAGCATTCGCATCATATTCACCAAACAAAGCGTAGCATTCTGTTTGATGCGGAGCATTACGGCAAAAATCAAGCATATAGCATAATCATAGGTCATGGTCTGAATCAAACACTTGTGAATATTATCAACTCATCAACAATATACAGAATGCTCCCCAGATTCCCCAGCAAAGAGCTAAAACAGTGGCCTTACACCCACAAACATCAGTATACACTCCTTGTGGCACCCGTCCGTGTCATATCCCCAGCAGAAAGCCAAAGACATCCTCTTTGCACTCACATATACTTATATATACTTTTCCTTGACATCCGTCCATGTCTTTTTCCCAGTACAGTAATATAAACACTTTGTATACCAGATACTTGTTTATACTATACTCTTCTCCTTTTGACACTCGTCCGTGTCACTCTCCCCAGCAGGTTGAACACTCGCATACACCACTCATACTTATGTTACTCGTCTGTATCTTGTATACATCATTTTATGTCCCCGCAGATTCGACACTAGTCCTTGTTCTTTGTTAACCAGTTGTTACTCGTCTGTATCATCATCTCAGAACATGTGTCAAGCGTTTGTTTCTACATGATACTCGTCCATATCATAAGTCCTAAGGATGCTCGTCCGCATCTTTAATCCATACACCGTGTCAAACACTTTTGTCTTCTCGAATATAGATACTCGTCTGTATCTACTATTCCCCAGAAGAGTCCCCTCAGATTCAACACTCGTCTGTGTTCCTTGATAACCGGTTGATACTCGTCCGTATCATCATCTTTGAACACGTGTCAGTATTTGTTTCTACCCGATACTCGTCCGTATCGTAGTCCTAGGGATGCTCGTCCGCATCTTTAATCTATACACAACGTCAAAACACTTATACCTTTCATTTCTTGGATGTAAGCACTCGTCCGTGTTTACTACTCCCCAGTAAGGCAAATTTTCTTTTTACCTGACATTCGTCCTGTGTCATGATAAACCCTGAGAGCAGCCGTACCCTGCTAGGTGGTCGTCCTCCACCTCTCGATGGTCGTCCTCCATCATGCTCGTCCGATGGCCGTCCCCATCGTTGACCTTTTATCCGACATTCGTCCTATGTCGTGATATTTTAGCAGCCGTCCCCTGCTAGGTGATCGTCCTTCACCTTTTGATGATCGTCCTTCATCATTTTATCCAATGGCCGTCCCCATTGTTGATTTTGGTTATCTGACATTCGTCCTATGTCATGATAAACCTTGAGAGCAGCCGTCCCCTGCTAGGTGGTCGTCCTCCACCTCTTGATGGTCGTCCTCCATCATGCTCGTCCGATGTCGCGATATTTTCGGCAGCCGTACCCTGCCAGGTGGTCGTCCTCCACCTTAGATGACCGTCCCTCATCTTAACCCTTACAGAGCAGCCGTCCCCTGCTAGGTGATCGTCCTTCACCTTTGATGACCGTACCTCATCATCTGTTTATTTCATTTATTCTTTAACCCGATGGCCGTCCCCGTTGTGGTCCCTTTTCTTTTTAGCCCGATGGCCGTCCCCATCGTTGGTTACATTACTTCGTGAACTTGATGGCCATCCCCGTCATGTTTCATTAATCCCCGGAGAATCTTACAACCTTATCTTGATGGCCGTCCCCATCATAACCCCTTTTCCTCCCAGCATGTCGGCCGTCCCCGTCATTGCTTTATTTTCCGCACTTTTCCCAGCATGTCGGCCGTCCCCGTCATTGCTCTTTACCCAGCAGTCGTCCTCTGCTCGACGGTCGTCCTCCGTCGCCCATACTTTACAATATACTTTATTTTCCTTTTACAACCTATATCCCTTTTCTTCTTCATTTTGTGAGTGCAAATTTTGGACTGTCTTTGGTATTCAACCACAAGTTATCTTGTTTGCCTGATAAGCCGTTGCTTACATCCCGCACAGCTAACTCATGTTTGAATAGGGGCAGCTGTAAACACCCCAAATTTTCCCTCACCCATTCACACCATGGCTTGTGATCATTTCATATGCATAAACTCAATCATAATATCTCATATCCCATTTTTGATCCACTGCATAGATTCTAAGTCATTTGCATCTAGGGTTTGTGATCTGAGCAATCCAAGAGCTTCTTGAGCCACTCCAAAGGCCATAAATCACTTCAAAGGGGTCCATGTATGTTCAAACATCATATTATATCCTCTCAAAGTCAAGAATGCCAAAGAATCACAAGAATTGGGATTGGTATGGAAGCAGAGCCAGGCTTGACTGCACAGTTGACCTAAAATTAGGGTTTTGGTTTCAGAGGCCATAACTCCAAATTTTTTGGTCATTCTTGTTTCTATTGGTCTCTATATGGTATAGGGAGTATGCATATCAATTTTCATGAAGAAATTCCATGGGGAAGTCATCTGATCAAAGGTTGACTTTCTGGGCAAGTCAGTGTAAAATCAGGGCATCTGAGGCCCTCAATGACCCAACCAAAGGGGGTTCTTCATCATTTTGATTGTATATGATCTTTATTTGATCATATAAGACATTAGAAGTTCTCAAAATTAAATAATTTCAAGTCTTTTGCAAAGTTGACTTTTTGGGCAAGTTTGACTTTTAATGGAAATGCCATTTTAGGCAACTTTTTCAACCCTTACTTTTTGATTCAAGAAAGCTTCAAATGAAAAAACTTTGGTCATGAAAGTTGTAGGATAGATCTTTCCCTTTTCAAAAAGTACAAGAACATGACCTAATTCATTTTTGATCAAAAGTTATGGCTTGTCAAAGTTGGCTAAAATCACAAAATTTCAAAGTTTCTACCAAAGAGGTATTTGGCAAAATGACTTGATCAAGTGTTCTAGAGCTATCAAATGGGCTTCTAAACTTTACCACATGATCACACAACATCTAAAGTTCAGAATGCACCCAAGGAATCACATGTTTTATGGCCCATGGATCAAGTTTCTTTCATAAGAACCAAAGGCAAGGCAAGTTGCAAAACTCATGATAACTTCTCATCCACTTGCTGGCTAGTTTGCTGATCAATCCTAGGCCCTTCCTCACATCATGCTGCGCAGCACACCCTCCTTGTACTTAGCTAGAAAGTGGCCCATGCCTCTCTTACACAAATTTGACATTTTTGCAAAAGCACCCATACCAATCAATAAAGCACATGTCACCTCATCTGACCAATGGGAATTGTTTATGTTAATCAAATGCAAGCTAAACATAACAAGAAGCAAGCCTGAAACTCACCATAACACAGCATTCTCATTTTCACCCTCTTGAGTAAAAGCTTTCGAAACTCTCAGCACAAGCTTCAAACACACAAACAAACTTCACCAATCATCTCACCATGTTTCACTGAACACAAACCAACCCTCAAAACAGCCTGAAAGCCATTGAATCAAAAACACGATCACCACACCACCTTGAACAGAACCTCTGCAAACTCTCAAACCAGCCCAAATAAATTTGTTCCAAGCCTTTCAGAAGCACGAGGGAGGTCACAGGAGTGGTTTTGCACAAGAGAGGAGGTCAGAAAGTTCCATACTGAAAAGCTTCAAACTCAGGTAGCTTCATGAACTTTTTTTTCCAGAAATGGATTTTTAAGTTCCTAAGTTGTTCTTCATGATTCACTGATCACTCTGATGTTCTTGGTTTTGAAAATGGTTGAGAAATAAGCATTTAATCTTACTCTGAAACTTTTCTGACCTAAAAATGTTTGCTTTCGATTCATGTGATTGATGAAAGATAAATGAGTTTTGAGTTAGGGTTTTGATTCAGGGGGATGTGGGGATGCTTTCTGGGTTCTTAGTTTTCGTTTTAGTGAGGTTTTGAAGATTTTAGGGATTTTCAGGTGGGGTTCCCACCGGAGAAGACGACCGGAGGTCTTCTCCGGCCACCTGAAAATAATTAGGGTTAAACCCTGTCATTAATTGTAGTTTGAATTTTGAGCGTTGGATGAGTTGACTTAGTCCACTCCCGCGCAGGCTCAATGGCTCAGATCCTTTCACTTAACCCTAATTCAGTTTAATTAACATAATTAATTAGGTTTAATTTGAATTTCCCAGAAGCAATCCCGGCCTTCCAATCTCGCGCGAAGTCTTTCCCTCCACTCCAAGTTTAAACCCTGGCCTTAGATTACGCTGACTTTCCATTTAAATTCATTTTCTTTTTATTTAATTTCATTTGTTTTGTTTAATTTATTAAAAATAGCAAAATCATTTTAAAAATTCTGAAATTTTTTGTACAAACTTTTATTTAATTTCAGAAACCAAAAACATTTTTATTTTTATTTTTTGCATTTAAAAAATATTTTTAAATATTTAAAATTTTAGTTTTAATTAATTAATGAGAATTAATTAATTAAAAATGCTTTTAGGTATTTAAAAATCACCAAAAAATTCATGAAACCTTAAAAAACATTTAGAAACATTGTCCAACCCTCAAACCAAATTTCTTTTTCGATCTTGATGCATTTTGATAATTTTCCATGGAATTAATTCATTTTCAAAGCATTATTTTGATCCAAACTTCCAAAAATCATTTATGCCTAACCATTGAGAGTTGGACTTTGATTCTTTTTGCATTATGTTGTGCATATCATGTAGTTTGTGAGATTAAATGGGCATGATTTGATCTTTCATTTTCCATTTGTTTGACATTTTTCTTGTTAAGGAACCCTAAAACCCTAGGAAACTTAGGAAATTCATAACTTTTGTTGGGTTAAGAGTTGGAACCTCTCCTTTGGGCAGTGAGTTAGTATAGGTTTAGGGATCCTTTGAGTGCATTTTCAAATTTTTATCTTGATGTTTGCTTCTGGTTTTGGTTTTTGTTTGATGCTTTGATCATAAACCCTAATTTGGGCTTCCATATGCATCCATCTTGCATTTGCTTGCATACCTTGACTTGCCATAGCATTTTGTGTATCCATTTGATTCATTAGATATCTTAAGACATATTGTAAGCATGTTTGATCATTGCACCTTGCATTTGCTATGTTTTATGCCATTTGCATTTCATAACTTTTCATGTATGATCATGGTTCTTAACTTGTTTCATTTGCACCCATAAGTTTGTATGATCATCCCCATGCTTTGTTTCATGTTTGCATCATCTCATAACATCATTATCATCTCATATATGCTTCTGGTTTTGGTGTGCATCATGTCATTCCATCTCATTTTGCATTGCATTCCTTTACTAACTTTTTCAGGTGGTAAGTAACTTTGAGAAGTGAATTTGCCTTCACTTCTCACAATTTCTTTTCATCTCTTTTATGCATCCATGCTGCATTTTGTTATGTGTTTGAGATTGAGCTTGCTCATTCTTCTCCTTCTTACTTTCTTTCCTCAAGTGACTTGTCTTCTTGAATGAAGCAAGTTACTTTGCTTCTCCTTGCTCCTTTCATCTGCTTCCTGGTGGTTCCTCTAAAGACTTCTTTTGTAAACTTCACAAACCTTAGGAACAACCAAGCATGACAATGATTAGGGTTTTAATTAGTCCCCCACTTAGTTTTTTACATTTGTGTCTCATTGAGTCTTCTCTTCTCACCTCATAATCAGAGACTAAACCCTAAAGGTTTTAAGGCTTTGTGATTAAGCTTATGCCTGCATCCTTCTATTAGGATGGAGTGTATAACTTTAATCCTAAGTGTTAAAACCTTAATGTGTTTAACTCCTTTAATTAATCCATTTAATAATCATCAAGACATCAAGCTTGTAACTTGGGCCTTGCATTAGGGTTCTAATTCTTCCTTAATTGGTTAAGAAGGACTAACCCTAGTGTTAATGGACAAGTCCCCCTCAAGTTGTCTTACAAACCATAAAAATCACTTCATCATTAAATAAAATCCACTTAATCAAAGGCTTGTTTTGTCATGAGTTTAATCCCTAATCATGGATTAAGTTGAGGAGCTTTCCTCAGCTTAAACATTCTCATCTATTATCCTTCTATTAGGATGGTGTAATGAGTCTGTTTAATCCCTGATTATGGCTTAATCCCATTACTCAACACTAAACAAAAACACCAAAAACATCTAAATAATCACAAGTAGGTTAATGATCTTAATCCTGCATCAAAGGTGATTAAGTGTGAGAAGCTGACTTCACACTTAAGGTATTCTCATTACCCCTAATCAGAGGGAAGATGTGATGAGTTTACTAACCCATTGGTTTAGGCTTAAGCTCATTAACTTACGACAAACTTCAAAAAGCAATAAAAGACTGAAAACTCAAAAACAAAGCAATAATCGTCTCCTTCGGGATTCTTTTCTCATCTCATTCACTCATAAACGAGAACTTGCTTCTTCCGTCTAACGCAAGACAGTTTGCACCTGAGCCAGACAGGTCATACACTTGAGCATAGACAAGCAAGCAGTTCACAAGTCAATTCATCTTTCAGTCTCTTTGGGTCGAACTACGGTGTTCTGACTTCCTCATTGCACGAGAGGATACGTAGGCATAACTTAACAGTTATCGAACAAAAGTCTCTGTATATCCCCCCTCCTTCTAGCATCATTCTTTTAGCCTCATATTCTTGAGCATCTTATTCCAGTTCTTACACTGACACTGTATATATTACACTTCACACTCCTTTTGCACTGACACCTGTACATCCTTTTCCAGCTCTTTATACAGAAATTGCACTAACACTACCCCTTTAAAACACAAATCTTTTAAGCGTGGATCCCGTCGAGTACGACGGACAATCTGGGTGCTAATACCTTCCCAGGTTGTAACCAACCCCCTTTCTCAGTCTCTCTGGTTCGCAACCGTCTTATCCATATCTTTCTAGGTCTATGCAGCATTACCTTTCCTCCGGGATAAAAATGCCTAGCTGGCGACTCTATTCATTCCCTGTGAGTTCACTCCTGTGTGTTCTCGCATCTCCTTTCGCCGACCGTTCGCGTCTGTACCCTATTTGACCCGGCTTCATTTAGTGGGAGCGACACACAACAATAAGACCAACCACAGAAGGACTTGAAGAAAAGAATGCCATCCTGGAATGACAATTATCAAAAGATCCTAAGATCTAACACGAAACCATCCTCGAATGGAGACACAATGGTATACCAGCCTCAGTCGATAACTAAAAACACAAAGACTGACCTCAGACTTTGTAAAAGAGCAAAACTGACCTCAATAAATAAGCTCAAAATGGTCTATCATCCTCGAATGATACCCACAACAACAAGACCAGCCTCAGAAGGACTTGAAGAAAAGAATTCCATCCTCGAATGACAATTCTCAAAAGATCCTCGGATCTAACACGAAACCATCCTCGAATGGAGACGCAATGGTATGCTGGCCTGAGTCGATAACCAAGAACATAAATAATGACCTCAGACTTTGCAAAAGAGACAAACTGACATCAATCAATAAGCTTAATATGGTCTATCATCCTGATCACACTAAATTTCACCGTATTTCTGACTCCGATTTCGCATGCATTCTTAGCTTTTATTGTTATTTTGTTATGTTATTACTTTGTTTTCTTTTGTTTTCAGGTTTTTATTGTAATCGAGGCTTGAATCGAGAAAAGGAGCGAAAAAGGAGTGGAAACAGACGAAAACCTAGAAATTCAGCGTTTTGCACTTACGGCACCCACCTTGGCGGGCGCCATGGGGTTAGCCATGACATGGCCACGTCTCAAGACCACTCCAAAACTGCCAAGACCCACGATCCCCACTCTTCCATTCCATATGAGTACTATGGCGGGCGCCATAGGCCTGTGGCGGGCGCCACAAGGCAAAAATGCAGTTCCCTCCACTTTTTAGTGGAGGGGCGTCCTGGTCATTTCCTGCATTTAGTTTTCCTATAAATAGGACTTTAGTTTTTTGTTTTTCATCATCCAAACTTAGATTTCTTTAGGCATATATCAGTTACAAAGCAGTTACCATTCCACATCGGGGTGTTTCTGCAATCGAGTGATCAAGTCTGTAATCTGTCTGTTTGATCGAGTTTTGGAGCACTCTGGAGGAAGTTAATCCTGCCGCCATTTTAATTCCAGTTCGTATTTTACTTTTCCGCATTGCTTTACTTTTATTTATTTCTCGCACTGCTTTACTTTCTTTATTATCCGCACTCACACTTTATTTCGTTTATTTCCCGCACTCGCTTTACTTTCGTTTATTACCCGCACTTGCACTAAATTCCTTTACTTCCCGCACTCGCACTAAATTACTTTATTTCTCGCACTCGCACTAAATTCATTTACTTTCCGCACTCGCACTAAATTCCTTTAAGGAAAAATTATAAAAAGAATCTTTACTTTATCATGTCTAACTAATTTCATAAAGTTTAGAATGTAAGGATCGTAATTGAACCAATAATCCGTATAATCGTTCGTGGAAACACTTAAGGGCTATTTTATCTTTCAATTCAATCTAATTGTTTTTAACAATTTCAAAAACAGCCAAAAGCGCTTTGTCTAGTTCATTAGGAGTTTTTAGATTAAAAAGAAAAGAGATTTTAAAACGATTTTCGGACGCGTTAGGAAGTTTAAAGTCTGGTTCGCAAGAACCTCTTTCTGCTATGAAGTCCAGGTTAAAATACTTTTCAACTTAGTTGAGATACTACATTTCTTAAAAATAGGTTTACTACTCTAACGCAGTACGCACCTTTTTATCCGTGACAATATGAGGGGTTGATTAGAGAGTACAACTCGGTTCTGAATACGCGAAAGCGATAGTTCCTGTTAAATTAGTTCTTTTCAAAAGAGAAAACATTGCCCATAAGTAGTTCCATTAACGAGTACTGGATTATCATTGATTACGTGAATTACATTCGAGCCTGTCTTTGTTTATTGCTTAAAATTATTATTTTATTTACCATTGCACCCTTCTTAAAACCCCTTTATTTAGTTGCCTTAGATACACACCATAACAACAGGTACGATAGATTGACACTTGGTCTCTGTAGATTCGACAATCTTTTATATTACTCTGACGTGTTCGTACACTTACGAAAAACATGCTTCACATCCTCTAATGATAACCACAACAGAAAAAAAAACATCAGAAGGACTTGAAGAAAAGAATGCCATCCTCGAATGACAACTCACAAGAGATCCTCAGGTCTAACACGAAACAATCCTAGAATGGAGACACAATGGTATACCGGCCTCAGTCAATAACCAGAAACACAAAGACTGACCTCAGACTTTGCAAAAGAGACTAACTGACCTCAATCAATAACCTCAAAATGGTTTATCATCCTCGAATAATAACCACAACAACAAGACACACCTCAGAAGGACTTGAAGAAAAGAATGCCATCCTCGAATGACAATTCTCAAAAGATCCATGGATCTAACACGAAACCATCCTCGAATGGAGACGCAATAGTATACTGGCCTCAGTCGATACCAAAAACATAAAGAATGACCTCAGACTTTGCAAAAGAGACAAACTGACATCAATCAATAAGCTCAAAATGATCTATCATCCTCAAATGATAACCACAACTACAAGAACAACATCAGAAGGAGTTGAAGAAAAGAATGTCATCCTCGAAAGACAATTCTCAAAAGATCCTCGGATCTAACACGAAACCATCCTCGAATTGAGACGTAATGGTATACCAGCCTCAGTCGATAACCAAAAACACAAAGACTGACCTCAGACTTTGAAAAAGAGACAAACTGAACTCAATCAATAAGCTCAAAATGGTCTATCATCCTCAAATGATAACCACAACAACAAGACCAACCTCAGAAGGACTTGAAGAAAAGAATGCCATCCTCGAATGACAATTCTAAAAAGATCCTCGGATCTAACACGAAACCATCCTCGAATTGAGACGCAATGGAATACTGGCCTCAGTCGATAACCAAAAACAAAAAGACTGACCTCTGACTTTGCAAAAGAGACAGTCTGACCTCAATCAATAAGCTCAAAATGGTCTATCATCCTCGAATGATAGCAACAACAACAAGACCAATCTCAGAAGGACTTAAAGAAAAGAATGCCATCCTTTAATGACAATTCTCAAAAGATCCTCGAATCTAACACGAAACCATCCTCAAATGGAGACGCAATGGTATACCGGCCTCAGTCAATAACCAAAAACACAAAGACTGACCTCATACTTTGCAAAAGAAACAAACCGACCTCAATCACTAACCTCAAAATGGTCTATCATCTTCGAATGATAACCACAACAACAAGACCAGCCTCAGAAGGACTTGAAGAAAAGAATGCCATCCTGGAATGACAATTCTCAAAAGATCCTCGGATCTAACACGAAACCATCCTTGAATGGAGACACAATGGTATACCGGCCTCAGTCGATAACCAAAAACACAAAGATTGACCTCAAACTTTGCAAAAGAGAAAAACTGCCATCAATTAATAAACTCAAAATGGTCTATCATCCTCAAATGATAACCACGACAACAAGACTAACCTCAGAAGGACTTGAAGAAATTAATCCCATCCTCGAATGACAATTCTCAAAAGATCCTCGGATCTCACACAAAACCATCCTAGAATGGAGACGCAATGGTATATCGGCCTCAGTCGATAACCAAAACCACAAAGACTGACCTCAGACTTTGCAAAAGAGACAAACTGACCTCAATCAATAAGCTCAAAATGGTCTATCGTCCTCGAATGATACCCAAAACAACAAGACCAACCTCAGAAGGACTTGAAAAAAAGAATGCCATCCTCGAAAGACAATTCTCAAAAGATCCTCGAATGGAGACACAATGGTATATCAGCCTCAGTCGATAACCTAAAACACAAAGAATGACCTCAGACTTTGCAAAAGAGACAAACTGACCTCAATCGATATGCTCAAAATGGTCTATCATCCACGAATGATAACCACAACAAAAAGACCATCCTCAGAAGGACATGAAGAAAAGAAAGCCATCCTCGAATGACAATTCTCAAAAGATCCTCGGATCTAACACGAAACCATCTTCGAATAGAGACGCAATGGTATACCGGCCTCAGTCGATAACAAGAAACATAAAGACTTCTCTCAAACAGACTTGGTAAAAGAGACAAACTGACCTCAATCTATAAGTTCAAAATGGTATATCATCCTCTTATGATAGCCACAAGAACAAAACCAACTTCAAAAGGACTTGAAGAAGAGAATGCCATCCTCGGATCTAACATGAAACCATCCTTGAATGAAGACGCAATGGTATAACGGCCTCAGTCGAAAACCAAAAACACAAAGACTGACCTCAGACTTTGCAAAAGAGACAGACTATCCTCAATCAATAACCTTAAAATGGTTTATCATCCTCGAATGATAACCACAACAACAAGACACACCTCAGAAGGACTTGAAGAAAAGAATACCATCCTGGAATGACAATTCTCAAAAGATCCTCGGATCTAACACGAAACCATCTTTGAATGGTGATGCAATGGTATACCGGCCTCAGTCGATAACCAAAAACACAAAGACTGACCTCAAACTTTGCAAAAGAGACAAACTGCCATCAATCAATAAGCTCAAAATGGTCTATCATCCTCAAATGATAACCACAACAACAAGACCAACCTTATATGAACTTGAAGAAAATAAAGCCATCCTCGAATGACAATTCTCAAAATATCCTCGGATCTAACACAAAACCATCCTAGAATGGAGACACAATGGTATACCGGCCTGAGTCGATAACCAAAAACACAAAGATTGACCTCTGACTTTGCCAAAGATACAAACTGACCTCAATCAATAAGCTCATAATGGTCTATCTTTCTCGAATGATACCCAAAACAACAAGACCAACCTCAGAAGGACTTGAAGAAAAGAATTCCATCCTCGAAAGACAATTCTCAAATGATCCTCGAGTCTAACACGAAACCATCCTTGAATGGAGACGCAATGGTATAACGGCCTCAGTCGATAACCAAAAACACAAAGACTGACCTTAAACTTTGAAAACGTGACAAACTGACCTCAATCAATAAGCTCAAAATGGTCTATCATCCTCAAATGATAACCACAACAACAAGACCAACTTCAGAAGGACTTGAAGAAAAGAATGCCATACTCGAATGACAATTCTCAAAAGATCCATGGATCTAACACGAAACCATCCTCGAATGGAGACGCAATGGTATACTGGCCTTAGTCGATAACAAAAACATAAAGAATGACCTCAGACTTTGCAAAAGAGATAAACTTACATCAATCAATAAGCTCATAATGATCTATCATACTCGAATGATAACCACAACTACAAGAACAACATCAGAAGGACTTGAAGAAAAGAATGTCATCCTCGAAAGACAATTCTCAAAAGATCTTCGGATCTAACACGAAACCATCCTCGAATTGAGACGTAATGGTATACCAGCATCAGTCGATAACCAAAAACACAAAGACTGACCTCAGACTTTGAAAAAGAGACAAACTGACCTCAATCAATAAGCTCAAAATGGTCTATAATCCTCAAATGATAACCACAAAAACAAGACCAACCTCAGAAGGACTTGAAGAAAAGAATGCCATCCTCGAATGACAATTCTAAAAATATCCTCGGATCTAACACAAAACCATCCTCGAATTGAGACGCAATGGAATACCGGCCTCAGTCGATAACCAAAAACAAAAAGACTGACCTCTGACTTTGCAAAAGAGACAGACTGACCTCAATCAATAAGCTCAAAATGGTCTATCATCCTCGAATGATAGAAACAACAACAAGACCAATCTCAGAAGGACTTAAAGAAAAGAATGCCATCCTTTAATGACAATTCTCAAAAGATCCTCGAATCTAACACGAAACCATCCTCAAATGGAGACACAATGGTATACCGGCCTCAGTCGATAACCAAAAACACAAAGACTGAACTCATACTTTGCAAAAGAAACAAACTGACCTCAGTCACTAACCTCAAAATGGTCTATCATCTTCGAATGATAACCACAACAACAAGACTAACCTCAGAATGAATTGAAGAAAAGAATGCCATCCTGGAATGACAATTCTCAAAAGATCCTCGGATCTAACAGGGAACCATCCTTGAATGGAGACACAATGGTATACCGGCCTCAGTCGATAACCAAAAAGACAAAGATTGACCTCAAACTTTGAAAAAGAGACAAACTGCCATCAATCAATAAGCTCAAAATGGTCTATCATCCTCAAATGATAACCACAACAACAAGACTAACCTCAGAAGGACTTGAAGAAATTAATCCCTTCCTCAAATGACAATTCTCAAAAGATCCTCGGATCTCACACAAAACCATACTAGAATGGAGACGCAATGGTATACCGGCCTCAGTCGATAACCAAAAACACAAAGACTAACCTCAGACTTTGCAAAAGAGACAAACTGACCTCAATCAATAAGCTCAAAATGGTCTATTGTCCTCGAATGATACCCAAAACAACAAGACCAACCTCAGAAGGACTTGAGGAAAAGAATGCCATCCTCGAAACACAATTCTCAAAAGATCCTCGAATGGAGACACAATGGTATATCAGCCTCAGTCGATAACCTAAAACACAAAGAATGACCTCAGACTTTGCAAAAGACACAAACTGACCTCAATCGATAAGCTCAAAATGGTCTATCATCCACAAATGATAACCACAACAAAAAGACAACCTCAGAAGGACAAGAAGAAAAGAAAGCCATCCTCGAATGACAATTCTCAAAAGATCCTCGGATCTAACACGAAACCATCTTCGAATAGAGACGCAATGGTATACCGGCCTCAGTCGATAACAAGAAACATAAAGACTTCTCTCAAACAGACTTGGTAAAAGAGACAAACTGACCTCAATCTATAAGATCAAAATGGTATATCATCCTCTTATGATAGCCACAAGAATAAAACCAACTTCAAAAGGACTTGAAGAAGAGAATGCCATCCTCGGATCTAACATGAAACCATCCTTGAATGAAGACGCAATGGTATAACGGCCTCAGTCGAAAACCAAAAACACAAAGACTGACCTCAGACTTTGCAAAAGAGACAAACTGACCTCAATCAATAACCTTAATGGTTTATCATCCTCGAATGATAACCACAACAACAAGACACACCTCAGAAGGACTTGAAGAAAAGAATACCATCCTGGAATGACAATTCTCAAAACATCCTCGGATCTAACACGAAACCATCTTTGAATGGAGATGCAATGGTATACCGGCCTCAGTCGATAACCAAAAACACAAAGACTGACCTCAAACATTGTAAAAGAGACAAACTGCCATCAATCAATAAGCTCAAAATGGTCTATCATCCTCAAATGATAACCACAACAACAAGACCAACCTCAGATGAACTTGAAGAAAATAAAGCCATCCTCGAATGACAATTCTCAAAATATCCTCGGATCTAACACAAAACCATCCTAGAATGGAGACGCAATGGTATACCGGCCTCAGTCGATAACCAAAAACACAAAGATTGACCTCTGACTTTGCAAAAGATACAAATTGACCTCAATCAATAAGCTCATATTGGTCTATCTTTCTGGAATGATACCCAAAACAACAAGACCAACCTTAGAAGGACTTGAAGAAAAGAATTCCATCCTCAAAAGACAATTCTCATATGATCCTCGAATCTAACACGAAACCATCCTTGAATGGAGACGCAATGGTATAACGGCCTCAGTCGATAACCAAAAACACAAAGACTGACCTTAAACTTTGAAAACGTGACAAACTGACCCAATTAATAAGCTCAAAATGGTCTATCATCCTCAAATGATAACCACAACAACAAGACCAACCTCAGAAGGACTTGAAGAAAAGAATGTCATCCTCGAATGACAATTCTCAAAAGATCCTAAGATCTAACACGAAACCATCCTCGAATTGAGACGCAATGGAATACCGGCCTCAGTCGATAACCAAAAACACAAAGATTGACCTCTGACTTTGCAAAAGAGACAAACTGACCTCAATCAATAAGCTCAAAATAGTGTATCATCCTCGAATGATAGCAACAACAACAAGACCAATCTCAGAATGACTTAAAGAAAAGAATGCCATCCTTTAGTGACAATTTACAAAAGATCCTCGAATCTAACACGAAACCATCATCAAATGGAGACGCAATGGTATACCGGACTCAGTCGATAACCAAAAACACAAAGAGTGACCTCATACTTTGCAAAAGAGACATACCGACCTCAATCACTAAGCTCAAAATTGTCTATCATCTTCGAATGATAACCACAACAACAAGACCAACCTCAAAAGGACTTGATGAAAAGAATGCCATCCTCGAAAGACAATTCTCAAAAGATACTCGAATCTAACAAGAAACCATCCTCGAATGGAGAAACAATGGTATATCAGCCTCACTCGATAACCTAAAACACAAAGAATGACCTCAGACTTTGCAAAAGACACAAACTGACCTCAATCGATAAGCTCAAAATGGTCTATCATCCTCGAACGATAACCACAACAACAAGACCAACCTCAGAAGGACATGAAGAAAAGAACGCCATCCTCGAATGACAATTCTCAAAAGATCCTCGGATCTAACACGAAACCATCTTTGAATAGAGACACAATGGTATACCGGCCTCAGTCGATAACAAGAAACACAAAGACTTCTCTCAAACAGACTTGGTAAAAGAGACAAACTGACCTCAATCAATAAGCTCAAAATGGTATATCATCCTCTTATGATAGCCACAAGAACAAAACAAACATCAAAAGGACTTGAAGAAGAGAATGCCATCCTCGAATGACGACTCACAAAAGATCCTTGGATCTAACATGAAACCATCCTTGAATGAAGACACAATGGTATAACGACCTCAGTCGATAAACAAAAACACAAAGACTGAACTCAGACATTGCAAAAGAGACAAACTGACCTCAATCAATAACCTTAAAATGGTCTATCATCCTCGAATGATACCCAAAACAACAAGACCAACCTCAGAAGGACTTGAAGAAAATAATGCCATCCTCGAAAGACAATTCTCAAAAGATCCTCGAATCTAACACGAAACCATCCTTTAATTGAGACACAATGGTATATCGGCCTCTATCGATAACATAAAACACAAAGAATGACCTCAGACTTTGCAAAAGAGACAAACTGACTTCAATCGATAAGCTCATAATGGTCTATCATCCTCGAATAATAACCACAACAACAAGACCAACCTCATAAGGACTTGAAGAAAAGAATGCCATCCTCGAATGACAATTCTCAAAAGATCCTCGGATCTAACACGAAACAATCTTCAAATTGAGATGCAATGTAATACCGGCCTCAGTCGATAACCAAAAACACATAGATTGACCTCTGACTTTGCAAAAGAGAGAAACTTACCTCAATCAATAAGCTCAAAATGGTCTATCATCCTCGAATGATAGCAACAACAACAAGACCAATCTCAGAAGGACTTAAAGAAAAGAATGCCATCCATTGGTGACAATTTTCAAAAGATCCTCGAATCTAACACGAAACCATCATCAAATGGAGACGCAATGGAATACCGAACTCAGTAAATAACCAAAAACACAAAGACTGACCTCATACTTTGTAAAAGAGACAAACAAACCTCAATCACTAAGCTCAAAATGGTCTATCATCTTCGAATGATAACCACAACAACAAGACCAACCTCAGAAGGACTTGAAGAAAAGAATGCCATCCTCGAAAGACAATTCTCAAAAGATACTCGAATCTAACAAGAAACCATCCTCGAATGGAGACACAATGCTATATCAGCCTCAGTCGATAACCTAAAACACAAAGAATGACCTCAGACTTTGCAAAAGAGACAAACTGACCTCAATCGATAAGCTCAAAATGGTCTATCCTCCTCGAATGATAACCACAACAACAAGACCAACTTCAGAAGGACATGAAGAAAAGAATGCCATCCTCGAATGACAATTCTCAAAAGATCCTCGGATCTAACACGAAACCATCTTCGAATAGAGACACAATGGTATACCGGCCTCAGTCGATAACAAGAAACATGAAGACTTCTCTCAAACAGACTTGGTAAAAGAGACAAACTGAACTCAATCAATAAGCTCAAAATGGTATATCATCCTCTTATGATAGCCACAAGAACAAAACAAACTTCAAAAGGACTTGATGAAGAGAATTCCGTCCTCGAATGACGACTCACAAAAGATCCTCAGATCTAACATGAAATCATCCTTGAATGAAGACGCAATGGTATAACGACCTCAGTCGATATCCAAAAAATCAAAGACTGACCTCAGACTTTGCAAAAGAGACAAACTGACCTCAATCAATAACATTAAAATGGTCTATCATCCTCGAATGATACCCAAAACAACAAGACCAACCTCAGAAGGACTTGAAGAAAAGAATGCCATCCTGGAATGACAATTCTCAAAAGATCCTCGAATCTAACACGAAACCTTCCTTGAATGGAGACACAATGGTATATCGGCCTATGTCGATAATATAAAACACAAAGAATGACCTCAGACTTTGCAAAAGAGACAAACCGACCTCAATCGATAAGCTCATAATGGTCTATCATCCTCGAATGATAACCACAACAACAAGACCAACCTCAGAAGGACATGAAGAAAAGAACATCATCCTTGAATGATAATTCTCAAAAGATCCTCGGATCTAACACGAAACCATCTTCTAATAGAGACACAATGGTATACCGGCCTCAGTCGATAACAAGAAACACAAAGACTTCTCTCAAACTGACTTGGTAAAAGAGACAAACTGACCTCAATCAATATGCTCAAAATGGTATATCATCCTCTTATGATAGCCACAAGAACAAAACAAATTTCAAAAGGACTTGAAGAAGAGAATGCCATCCTCGAATGACGACTCACAAAAGCTCCTCGGATCTAACATGAAACCATCCTTAAATGAAGACACAATGGTATAACGACCTCAGTCGATAACCAAAAACACAAAGATTGACCTCAAACTTTGCAAAAGAGACAAACTGATCTCAATCAATAACCTTAAAATGGTCTATCATCCTCGAATGATACCCAAAAAAACAAGACCAACCTCAGAAGGACTTGAAGAAAAGAATGCCATCCTCGAAAGACAATTCTCAAAAGATCCTCGAATCTAACACGAAACCATCCTTGAATGGAGACACAATGGTATATCGGCCTCTGTCGATACAATAAAACACAAAGAATGACCTCAGACTTTGCAAAAGAGACAAACTGACCTCAATCGATAAGCTCATAATGGTCTATAATCCTCGAAAGATAACCACAACAACAAGACCAACCTCAGAAGAACTTGAAGAAAAGAATGCCATCCTCGAATGACAATTCTCAAAAGATCCTCGGATCTAACACGAAACAATCTTCAAATTGAGACGCAATGGAATACCGGCCTCAGTCGATAACCAAAAACACAAAGATTGACCTCTGACTTTGCAAAAGAGACAAACTGACCTCAATCAATAAGCTCAAAATGGTCTATCATCCTCGAATGATAGCAACAAAAACAAGACCAATCTCAGAAGGACTTAAAGAAAAGAATGCAATCCTTTAATGACAATTTTAGAAAGATCCTCGAATCTAACACGAAACCATCATCAAATGGAGACGCAATCGTATACCGGACTCAGTCGATAACCAAAAACACAAAGACTGACCTCATACTTTGCAAAAGAGAGAAACAGACCTCAATGACTAAGCTCAAAATGGTCTATCATCTTCGAATGATAACCACAACAACAAGACCAACCTCAGAAGGACTTGAAGAAAAGAATGCTATCCTCGAAAGTCAATTCTCAAAAGATACCTGAATCTAACAAGAAACCATCCATGAATGGAGACACAATGGTATATCAGCCTCAGTCGATAACCTAAAACACAAAGAATGACCTCAGACTTTGCAAAAGAGACAAACTGACCTCAATCGATAAGCTCAAAATGGTCTATCATCCTCGAATGATAACCACAACAACAAGACCAACCTCAGAAGGACATGAAGAAAAGAATGCCATCCTCGAATGACAATTCTCAAAAGATCCTCGGATCTAACACGAAACCATCTTCGAATAGAGACACAATGGTATACCGGCCTCAGTCGATAACAAGAAACATAAAGACTTCTCTCAAACAGACTTGGTAAAAGAGACAAACTGAACTCAATCAATAAGCTCAAAATGGTATATCATCCTCTTATGATAGCCACAAGAACAAAACAAACTTCAAAAGGACTTGAAGAAGAGAATTCCGTCCTCGAATGACGACTCACAAAAGATCCTCAGATCTAACATGAAATCATCCTTGAATGAAGACGCAATGGTATAACGACCTCAGTCGATATCCAAAAAATCAAAGACTGACCTCAGACTTTGCAAAAGAGACAAACTGACCTCAATCAATAACCTTAAAATGGTCTATCATCCTCGAATGATACCCAAAACAACAAGACCAACCTCAGAAGGACTTGAAGAAAAGAATGCCATCCTCGAAAGACAATTCTCAAAAGATCCTCGAATCTAACACGAAACCTTCCTTGAATGGAGACACAATGGTATATCGGCCTCTGTCGATAATATAAAACACAAAGAATGACCTCAGACTTTGCAAAAGAGACAAACTGACCTCAATCGATAAGCTCATAATGGTCTATCATCCTCGAATGATAACCACAACAACAAGACCAACCTCAGAAGGACTTGAAGAAAAGAATGCCATCCTCGAATGACAATTCTCGAAAGATCCTCGGATCTAACACGAAACAATCTTCGAATTGAGACGCAATGGAATACCGGCCTCAGTCGATAACCAAAAACACAAAGATTGACCTCTGACTTTGCAAAAGAGACAAACTGACCTCAATCAATAAGCTCAAAATGGTCTATCATCCTCGAATGATAGCAACAAAAACAAGACCAATCTCAGAAGGACTTAAAGAAAAGAATGCCATTCTTTAATGACAATTTTCAAAAGATCCTCGAATCTAACACGAAACCATCATCAAATGGAGACGCAATGGTATACCGGACTCAGTCGATAACCAAAAACACAAAGACTGACCTCATACTTTGCAAAAGAGACAAACAGACCTCAATGACTAAGCTCAAAATGGTCTATCATCTTCGAATGATAACCACAACAACAAGACCAACCTCAGAAGGACTTGAAGAAAAGAACGCCATCCTCGAAAGACAATTCTCAAAAGATACTAGTATTTAACAAGAAACCATCCTCGAATGGAGACACAATGGTATATCAGCCTCAGTCGATAACCTAAAACACAAAGAATGACCTCACACTTTGCAAAAGAGACAAACTGACCTCAATCGATAAGCTCAAAATGGTCTATCATCCTGAAATGATAACCACAACAACAAGACCAACCTCAGAAGGACATGAAGAAAAGAATGCCATCCTCGAATGACAATTCTCAAAAGATCCTCGGATCTAACACGAAACCATCTTCGAATAGAGACACAATGGTATACCGGCCTCAGTCGATAACAAGAAACATAAAGACTTCTCTCAAACAGACTTGGTAAAAGAGACAAACTGAACTCAATCAATAAGCTCAAAATGGTATATCATCCTCTTATGATAGCCACAAGAACAAAAAAAACTTCAAAAGGACTTGAAGAAGAGAAATCCGTCCTCGAATGACGACTCACAAAAGATCCTCAGATCTAACATGAAATCATCCTCGAATGATAGCAACAAAAACAAGACCAATCTCAGAAGGACATAAGGAAAAGAATGCAATCCTTTAATGACAATTTTCAAAAGATCCTCGAATCTAACACGAAACCATCATCAGATGGAGACGCAATGGTATACCAGACTCAGTCGATAACCAAAAACACAAAGACTGGCCTCATACTTTGCAAAAGAGACAAACAGACCTCAATCACTAAGCTCAAAATGGTCTATCATCCTCGAATGATACCCAAAACAACAAGACCAACCTCAGAAGGACTTGAAGAAAAGAATGCCATCCTCGAAAGACAATTCTCAAAAGATCCTCGAATCTAACACGAAACCTTCCTTGAATGGAGACACAATGGTATAACGGCCTCAGTCGATAACCAAAAACACAAAGACTGACCTCAGACTTTGCAAAAGAGACAAACTGACCTCCATCGATAAGCTCATAATGGTCTATCATCCTCGAATGATAACCACAACAACAAGACAAACCTCAGAAGGACTTGAAGAAAAGAATGCCATCCTCGAATGACAATTCTCAAAAGAACCTCGGATCTAACACGAAACAATCTTCGAATTGAGACGCAATGGAATACCGGCCTCAGTCGATAACAAAAAACACAAAGATTGACCTCTGACTTTGCAAAACAGACAAACTGACCTCAATCAATAAGCTCAAAATGGTCTATCATCCTCGAATGATAGCAACAACAACAAGACCAATCTCAGAAGGACATAAAGAAAAGAATGCCATCCTTTAATGATAATTTTCAAAAGATCCTCGAATCTAACACGAAACCATCATCAAATGGAGACGCAATGGTATACCGGACTCAATCGATAACCAAAAACACAAAGACTGACCTCATACTTTGCAAAAGAGACAAACAGACCTCAATCACTAAGCTCAAAATGGTCTATCATCTTCGAATGATAACCACAACAACAAGACCAACCTCAGAAGGACTTGAATAAAAGAATGCATTCCTCGAAAGACAATTCTCAAAAGATACTCGAATCTAACAAGAAACCATCCTCGAATGGAGACACAATGGTATATCGGCCTCAGTCGATAACCTAAAACACAAAGAATGACCTCAGACTTTGCAAAAGAGACAAACTGACCTCAATCGATAAGCTCAAAATGGTCTATCATCCTCGAATGATAACCACAACAACAAGACCATCCTCGGAAGGACATGAAGAAAAGAATGCCATCCTCGAATGACAATTCTCAAATGATCCTCGGATCTAACACGAAACCATCTTCGAATAGAGACACAATGGTATACCGGCCTCAGTCGATAACAAGAAACACAAAGACTTCTCTCAAACAGACATGGTAAAAGAGACAAACTGAACTCAATCAATAAGCTCAAAATGGTATATCATCCTCTTATGATAGCAACAAGAACAACACAAACTTCAAAAGGAATTGAAGAAGAGAATGCCATCCTCGAATGACGACTCACAAAAGATCCTCGGATCTAACATGAAACCATCCTTGAAAGAAGACGCAATGGTATAATGACCTCAGTCGATAACCAAAAACACAAAGACTGACCTCAGACTTTGCAAAAGAGACAAACTGACCTCAATCAATATCCTTAAAATGGTCTATCATCCTCGAATGATACCCGAAACAACAAGACCAACCTCAGAAGGACTTGAAGAAAAGAATGCCATCCTCGAAAGACAATTCTCAAAAGATCCTCGAATCTAAAACGAAACTATCCTTGAATGGAGACACAATGGTATATCGGCCTCTGTCGATAACATAAAACACAAAGAATGACCTCAGACTTTGCAAAAGAGACAAACTGACCTCAATCGATAAGCTCATAATAGTCTATCATCCTCGAATGATAACCACAACAACAAGAGCAAACTCAGAAGGACTTGAAGAAAAGAATGCCATCCTCGAATGACAATTCTCAAAAGATCCTCGGATCTAACACGAAAAAATCTTCAAATAGAGACGCGATGGTATACCGGCCTCAGTCGATAACCAGAAACACAAAGACTTCTCTCAAACAGACTTGGTAAAAGAGACAAATTGACCTCAATCAATAAGCTCAAAATGGTATATCATTCTCTTATGATAACCATAACAACAAGACCAACCTCAGAAGGACCTGAAGAAAATAATGCCATCCTCGAATGACAATTCTCAAAATATCCTCGGATCTAACACAAAACCATCCTAGAATGGAGACACAATGGTATACCGGCCTCAGTCGATAACCAAAAACACAAAGACTGACCTCAGACATTGCAAAAGAGACAAACTGACCTCAATCAATAAGCTCAAAATGGTCTATCATCCTAGAATGATACCCAAAACAACAAGACCAACCTCAGAAGGAATTGAAGAAAAGAATGCCATCCTAGAAAGACAATTCTCAAAAGATCCTCGAATCTAACACGAAACCATCCTTGAATGGAGACACAATGGGATAACGGCCTCAGTCGATAACCAAAAACACAAAGACTGACTTTAGACTTTGCAAAAGAGACAAACTGACCTCAATCAATAACCTCAAAATGGTTTATCATCCTCGAATGATAACCACAACAACAAGACCAACCTCAGAAGAACTTGAAGAAAATAAAGCCATCCTCGAATGACAATTCTCAAAATATCCTCGGATGTTACATAAAACCATCCTAGAATGGAGACGCAATGGTATACGGGCCTCAGTCGATAACCAAAAACACAAAGATTGACCTCTGACTTTGCAAAAGAAACAAACTGACCTCAATCAATAAGCTCATAATGGTCTATCATCCTCGAATGATACTCAAAACAACAAGACCAACCTTAGAAGGACTTGAAGAAAAGAATTCCATCCTCGAAAGACAATTCTCAAATGATCCTCGAATCTAACACGAAACCATCCTTGAATGGAGACGCAATGGTATAACGACCTCAGTCGATCACCAAAAACACAAAGACTGACCTTAGACTTTGAAAAAGAGACAAACTGACCTCAATCAATAAGCTCAAAATGGTCTATCATCCTCAAATGATAAACACAACAACAAGACCAACCTCAGAAGAACTTGAAGAAAAGAATTCCATCCTCGAATGACAATTCTCAAAAGATCCACGGATCTAACACGAAACAATCTTCGAGTTGAGACACAATGGAATACCGGCCTACGTCGATAACCAAAAACACAAAGATTGACCTCTGACTTTGCAAAAGAGACAAACTGACCTCAATCAATAAGCTCAAAATGGTCTATCAACCTTGAATGATAGCAACAACAACAAGACCAATCTTAGAAGGACTTAAAGAAAAGAATGCCATCCTTTAATGACAATTTTCAAAAGATCCTCGAATCTAACACGAAACCATCATCAAATGGAGACGCAATGGTATACCGGACTCAATCGATAACCAAAAACACAAAGACTGACCTCATAATTTGCAAAAGAGACAAACCGACCTCAATCACTAAGCTCAAAATGGTCTATCATCTTCAAATGATAACCACAACAACAAGACCAACCTCAGAAGGACTTGAATAAAAGAATGCATTCCTCGAAAGACAATTCTCAAAAGATACTCGAATCTAACAAGAAACCATCCTAGAATGGAGACACAATGGTATATCGGCCTCAGTCGATAACCTAAAACACAAAGAATGACCTCAGACTTTGCAAAAGAGACAAACTGACCTCAATCGATAAGCTCAAAATGGTCTATCATCCTCGAATGATAACCATAACAACAAGACCAACCTCGGAAGGACATGAAGAAAAGAATGCCATCCTCGAATGACAATTCTCAAAAGATCCTCGGATCTAACATGAAACCATCTTCGAATAGAGACACAATGGTATACCGGCCTCAGTCGATAACAAGAAACACAAAGACTTCTCTCAAACAGACTTGGTAAAAGAGACAAACTGAACTCAATCAATAAGCTCAAAATGGTATATCATCCTCTTATGATAGCAACAAGAACAACACAAACTTCAAAAGGAATTGAAGAAGAGAATGGCATCCTCGAATGACGACTCACAAAAGATCCTCGGATCTAACATGAAACCATCCTTGAATGAAGACGCAATGGTATAATGACCTCAGTCGATAACCAAAAACACAAAGACTGACCTCAGACTTTGCAAAAGAGACAAACTGACCTCAATCAATATCCTTAAAATGGTCTATCATCCTCGAATGATACCCGAAACAACAAGACCAACCTCAGAAGGACTTGAAGAAAAGAATGCCATCCTCGAAAGACAATTCTCAAAAGATCCTCGAATCTAAAACGAAACTATCCTTGAATGGAGACACAATGGTATATCGGCCTCTGTCGATAACAAAAAACACAAAGAATGACCTCAGACTTTGCAAAAGAGACAAACTGACCTCAATCGATAAGCTCATAATGGTCTATCATCCTCGAATGATAACCACAACAACAAGAGCAACCTCAGAAGGACTTGAAGAAAAGAATGCCATCCTCGAATGACAATTCTCAAAAGATCCTCGGAACTAACACGAAAAAATCTTCGAATAGAGACGCGATGGTATACCGGCCTCAGTCGATAACCAGAAACACAAAGACTTCTCTCAAACAGACTTGGTAAAAGAGACAAACTGACCTCAATCAATAAGCTCAAAATGGTATATCGTTCTCTTATGATAACCATAACAACAAGACCAACCTCAGAAGGACCTGAAGAAAATAATGCCATCCTCGAATGACAATTCTCAAAATATCCTCGGATCTAACACAAAACCATCCTAGAATGGAGACACAATGTTATACCGGCCTCAGTCGATAACCAAACACACAAAGACTGACCTCAGACTTTGCAAAAGAGACAAACTGACCTCAATCAATAAGCTCAAAATGGTCTATCATCCTAGAATGATACCCAAAACAACAAGACCAACCTCAGAAGGAATTGAAGAAAAGAATGCCATCCTAGAAAGACAATTCTCAAAAGATCCTCGAATCTAACACGAAACCATCCTTGAATGGAGACACAATGGGATAACGGCCTCAGTCGATAACCAAAAACACAAAGACTGACTTTAGACTTTGCAAAAGAGACAAACTGACCTCAATCAATAACCTCAAAATGGTTTATCATCCTCGAATGATAACCACAACAACAAGACCAACCTCAGAAGAACTTGAAGAAAATAAAGCCATCCTCGAATGACAATTCTCAAAATATCCTCGGATGTTACCTAAAACCATCCTAGAATGGAGACGCAATGGTATACGGGCCTCAGTCGATAACCAAAAACACAAAGATTGACCTCTGACTTTGCAAAAGATACAAACTGACCTCAATCAATAAGCTCATAATGGTCTATCATCCTCGAATGATACCCAAAACAACAAGACCAACCTCAGAAGGACTTGAAGAAAAGAATTCCATCCTCGAAAGACAATTCTCAAATGATCCTAGAATCTAACACGAAACCATCCTTGAATGGAGACGCAATGGTATAACGGCCTCAGTCGATAACCAAAAACACAAAGACTGACCTTAGACTTTGAAAAAGAGACAAACTGACCTCAATCAATAAGCTCAAAATGGTCTATCATCCTCAAATGATAAAAACAACAACAAGACCAACCTCAGAAGAACTTGAAGAAAAGAATTCCATCCTCGAATGACAATTCTCAAAAGATCCACGGATCTAACACGAAACAATCTTCGAGTTGAGACACAATGGAATACCGGCCTACGTCGATAACCAAAAACACAAAGATTGACCTCTGACTTTGCAAAAGAGACAAACTGACCTCAATCAATAAGCTCAAAATGGTCTATCATCCTTGAATGATAGCAACAACAACAAGACCAATCTCAGAAGGACTTAAAGAAAAGAATGCCATCCTTTAATGACAATTTTCAAAAGATCCTCGAATCTAACACGAAACCATCATCAAATGGAGTCGCAATGGTATACCGGACTCAATCGATAACCAAAAACACAAAGACTGACCTCATACTTTGCAAAAGAGACAAACCGACCTCAATCACTAAGCTCAAAATGGTCTATCATCTTCAAATGATAACCACAACAACAAGACCAACCTCAGAAGGACTTGAATAAAAGAATGCATTCCTCGAAAGACAATTCTCAAAAGATACTCGAATCTAACAAGAAACCATCCTCGAATGGAGACACAATGGTATATCGGCCTCAGTCGATAACCTAAAACACAAAGAATGACCTCAGACTTTGCAAAAGAGACAAACTGACCTCAATCGATAAGCTCAAAATGGTCTATCATCCTCGAATGATAACCACAACAACAAGACCAACCTCGGAAGGACATGAAGAAAAGAATGCCATCCTCGAATGACAATTCTCAAAAGATCCTCGGATCTAACACGAACCCATTTTCGAATAGAGACCCAATGGTATACCGGCCTCAGTCGATAACAAGAAACACAAAGACTTCTCTCAAACAGACTTGGTAAAAGAGACAAACTGAACTCAATCAATAAGCTCAAAATGGTATATCATCCTCTTATGATAGCAACAAGAACAACACAAACTTCAAAAGGAATTGAAGAAGAGAATGGCATCCTCGAATGACGACTCACAAAAGATCCTCGGATCTAACATGAAACCATCCTTGAATGAAGATGCAATGGTATAATGACCTCAGTCGATAACCAAAAACACAAAGACTGACCTCAGACTTTGCAAAAGAGACAAACTGACCTCAATCAATATCCTTAAAATGGTTTATCATCCTCGAATGATACCCGAAACAACAAGACCAACCTCAGAAGGACTTGAAGAAAAGAATGCCATCCTCGAAAGACAATTCTCAAAAGATCCTCGAATCTAAAACGAAACTATCCTTGAATGGAGACACAATGGTATATCGGCCTCTGTCGATAACATAAAACACAAAGAATGACCTCAGACTTTGCAAAAGATACAAACTGACCTCAATCGATAAGCTCATAATGGTCTATCATCCTCGAATGATAACCACAACAACAAGAGCAACCTCAGAAGGACTTGAATAAAAGAATGCCATCCTCGAATGACAATTCTCAAAAGATCCTCGGATCTAACACGAAAAAATCTTCGAATAGAGACGCGATGGTATACCGGCCTCAGTCGATAACCAGAAACACAAAGACTTCTCTCAAACAGACTTGGTAAAAGAGCCAAACTGACCTCAATCAATAAGCTCAAAATGGTATATCGTTCTCTTATGATAACCATAACAACAAGACCAACCTCAGAAGGACCTGAAGAAAATAATGCCATCCTCGAATGAAAATTCTCAAAATATCCTCGGATCTAACACAAAACCATCCTAGAATGGAGACACAATGGTATACCGGCCTCAGTCGATAACCAAAAACACAAAGACTGACCTCAGACTTTGCAATAGAGACAAACTTACCTCAATCAATAAGCTCAAAATGGTCTATCATCCTAGAATGATACCCAAAACAACAAGACCAACCTCAGAAGGAATTGAAGAAAAGAATGCCATCCTAGAAAGACAATTCTCAAAAGATCCTCGAATCTAACACGAAACCATCCTTGAATGGAGACACAATGGGATAACGGCCTCAGTCGATAACCAAAAATACAAAGACTGACTTTAGACTTTGCAAAAGAGACAAACTGACCTCAATCAATAACCTCAAAATGGTTTATCATCCTCGAATGATAACCACAACAACAAGACCAACCTCAGAAGAACTTGAAGAAAATAAAGCCATCCTCGAATGACAATTCTCAAAATATCCTCGGATGTTACCTAAAACCATCCTAGAATGGAGACGCAATGGTATACGGGCCTCAGTCGATAACCAAAAACACAAAGATTGACCTCTGACTTTGCAAAAGATACAAACTGACCTCAATCAATAAGCTCATAATGGTCTATCATCCTCGAATGATACCCAAAACAACAAGACCAACCTCAGAAGGACTTGAAGAAAAGAATTCCATCCTCGAAAGACAATTCTCAAATGATCCTAGAATCTAACACGAAACCATCCTTGAATGGAGACGCAATGGTATAACGGCCTCAGTCGATAACCAAAAACACAAAGACTGACCTTAGACTTTGAAAAAGAGACAAACTGACCTCAATCAATAAGCTCAAAATGGTCTATCATCCTCAAATGATAAAAACAACAACAAGACCAACCTCAGAAGAACTTGAAGAAAAGAATTCCATCCTCGAATGACAATTCTCAAAAGATCCACGGATCTAACACGAAACAATCTTCGAGTTGAGACACAATGGAATACCGGCCTACGTCGATAACCAAAAACACAAAGATTGACCTCTGACTTTGCAAAAGAGACAAACTGACCTCAATCAATAAGCTCAAAATGGTCTATCATCCTTGAATGATAGCAACAACAACAAGACCAATCTCAGAAGGACTTAAAGAAAAGAATGCCATCCTTTAATGACAATTTTCAAAAGATCCTCGAATCTAACACGAAACCATCATCAAATGGAGTCGCAATGGTATACCGGACTCAATCGATAACCAAAAACACAAAGACTGACCTCATACTTTGCAAAAGAGACAAACCGACCTCAATCACTAAGCTCAAAATGGTCTATCATCTTCAAATGATAACCACAACAACAAGACCAACCTCAGAAGGACTTGAATAAAAGAATGCATTCCTCGAAAGACAATTCTCAAAAGATACTCGAATCTAACAAGAAACCATCCTCGAATGGAGACACAATGGTATATCGGCCTCAGTCGATAACCTAAAACACAAAGAATGACCTCAGACTTTGCAAAAGAGACAAACTGACCTCAATCGATAAGCTCAAAATGGTCTATCATCCTCGAATGATAACCACAACAACAAGACCAACCTCGGAAGGACATGAAGAAAAGAATGCCATCCTCGAATGACAATTCTCAAAAGATCCTCGGATCTAACACGAACCCATTTTCGAATAGAGACCCAATGGTATACCGGCCTCAGTCGATAACAAGAAACACAAAGACTTCTCTCAAACAGACTTGGTAAAAGAGACAAACTGAACTCAATCAATAAGCTCAAAATGGTATATCATCCTCTTATGATAGCAACAAGAACAACACAAACTTCAAAAGGAATTGAAGAAGAGAATGGCATCCTCGAATGACGACTCACAAAAGATCCTCGGATCTAACATGAAACCATCCTTGAATGAAGATGCAATGGTATAATGACCTCAGTCGATAACCAAAAACACAAAGACTGACCTCAGACTTTGCAAAAGAGACAAACTGACCTCAATCAATATCCTTAAAATGGTCTATCATCCTCGAATGATACCCGAAACAACAAGACCAACCTCAGAAGTACTTGAAGAAAAGAATGCCATCCTCGAAAGACAATTCTCAAAAGATCCTCGAATCTAAAACGAAACTATCCTTGAATGGAGACACAATGGTATATCGGCCTCTGTCGATAACATAAAACACAAAGAATGACCTCAGACTTTGCAAAAGATACAAACTGACCTCAATCGATAAGCTCATAATGGTCTATCATCCTCGAATGATAACCACAACAACAAGAGCAACCTCAGAAGGACTTGAATAAAAGAATGCCATCCTCGAATGACAATTCTCAAAAGATCCTCGGATCTAACACGAAAAAATCTTCGAATAGAGACGCGATGGTATACCGGCCTCAGTCGATAACCAGAAACACAAAGACTTCTCTCAAACAGACTTGGAAAAAGAGCCAAACTGACCTCAATCAATAAGCTCAAAATGGTATATCGTTCTCTTATGATAACCATAACAACAAGACCAACCTCAGAAGGACCTGAAGAAAATAATGCCATCCTCGAATGAAAATTCTCAAAATATCCTCGGATCTAACACAAAACCATCCTAGAATGGAGACACAATGGTATACCGGCCTCAGTCGATAACCAAAAACACAAAGACTGACCTCAGACTTTGCAATAGAGACAAACTTACCTCAATCAATAAGCTCAAAATGGTCTATCATCCTAGAATGATACCCAAAACAACAAGACCAACCTCAGAAGGAATTGAAGAAAAGAATGCCATCCTAGAAAGACAATTCTCAAAAGATCCTCGAATCTAACACGAAACCATCCTTGAATGGAGACACAATGGGATAACGGCCTCAGTCGATAACCAAAAATACAAAGACTGACTTTAGACTTTGCAAAAGAGACAAACTGACCTCAATCAATAACCTCAAAATGGTT
Source organism: Lathyrus aphaca (assembly GCA_963966055.1). Lineage (NCBI taxonomy): Eukaryota > Viridiplantae > Streptophyta > Magnoliopsida > Fabales > Fabaceae > Lathyrus > Lathyrus aphaca. The sequence goes on along the minus strand of OZ014524.1, from coordinate 430,555,358 downwards.
TATCATCCTCGAATGATAACCACAACAACAAGACCAACCTCAGAAGAACTTGAAGAAAATAAAGCCATCCTCGAATGACAATTCTCAAAATATCCTCGGATGTTACCTAAAACCATCCTAGAATGGAGACGCAATGGTATACGGGCCTCAGTCGATAACCAAAAACACAAAGATTGACCTCTGACTTTGCAAAAGATACAAACTGACCTCAATCAATAAGCTCATAATGGTCTATCATCCTCGAATGATACCCAAAACAACAAGACCAACCTCAGAAGGACTTGAAGAAAAGAATTCCATCCTCGAAAGACAATTCTCAAATGATCCTAGAATCTAACACGAAACCATCCTTGAATGGAGACGCAATGGTATAACGGCCTCAGTCGATAACCAAAAACACAAAGACTGACCTTAGACTTTGAAAAAGAGACAAACTGACCTCAATCAATAAGCTCAAAATGGTCTATCATCCTCAAATGATAAACACAACAACAAGACCAACCTCAGAAGGACTTGAAGAAAAGAATGCCTTCCTCGAATGACAATTCTCAAAAGATCCTCAGATCTAACACGAAACAATCTTCGAATTAAGACGCAATAGAATACCGGCCTCAGTCGATAACCAAAAACACAAAGATTGACCTCTGACTTTGCAAAAGAGACAAACTGACCTCAATCAATAAGCTCAAAATAGAATATCATCCTCGAATGATCGAAACAAAAACAAGACCAATCTCAGAAGGACTTAAAGAAAAGAATGCCATCCTTAAATGACAATTTTCAAAAGATCCTCGAATCTAACACTAAACCATCATCAAATGGAGACGCAATGGTATACCGGACTCAATCGATAACCAAAAACACAACAACTGACCTCATACTTTGCATAAGAGACAAACCGACCTCAATCCCTAAGCTCAAAATGGTCTATCATCTTCGAATGATAACCACAACAACAAGACCAACCTCAGAAAGACTTGAAGAAAAGAATGCATTCCTCGAAAGACAATTCTCAAAATATACTCGAATCTAACAAGAAACCATCCTCGAATGGAGACACAATGGTATATCAGCCTCAGTCGATAACCTAAAACACAAAGAATGACCTCAGACTTTGCAAAAGAGACAAACTGACCTCAATCGATAAGCTCAAAATGGTCTATCATCCTCGAATGATAACCACAACAACAAGACCAACCTCAAAAGTACATGAAGAAAAGAATGCCATCCTCGAATGACAATTCTCAAAAGATCCTCGGATCCAACACGAAACCATCTTCGAATAGAGACACAATGGTATACTGGCCTCAGTCGATAACAAGAAACACAAAGACTTCTCTCAAACAGACTTGGTAAAAGAGACAAACTGAACTCAATCAATAAGCTCAAAATGGTATATCATCCTCTTATGATAGCCACAATAACAAAACAAACTTCAAAATGACTTGAAGAAGAGAATGCCATCCTCGAATGACGACTCACAAAAGATCCTCGGATCTAACATGAAACCATCCTTGAATGAAGACGCAATGGTATAATGACCTCAGTCGATAACCAAAAACACAAAGACTAACCTCAGACTTTGCAAAAGAGACAAACTGACCTCAATCAATATCCTTAAAATGGTCTATCATCCTCGAATGATACCCAAAACAACAAGACCAACCTCAGAAGGACATGAAGAAAAGAATGCCATCCTCGAAAGACAATTCTCAAAAGATCCTCGAATCTAACACGAAACTATCCTTGAATGGAGACACAATGGTATATCGGCCTCTGTCGATAACATAAAACACAAAGAATGACCTCAGACTTTGCAAAAGAGACAAACTGACCTCAATCGATAAGCTCGTAATGGTCTATCATCCTCGAATGATAACCACAACAACAAGACCAACCTCAGAAGGACTTGAAGAAAAGAATGCCATCCTCGAATGACAATTCTCAAAAGATCCTCGGATCTAACAGAAAAAATCTTCGAATAGAGACGCAATGGTATACCGGCCTCAGTCGATAACCAGAAACACAAAGACTTCTCTCAAACAGACTTGGTAAAAGAGACAAACTGACCTCAATCAATAAACTCAAAATGGTATATCATTCTCTTATGATAACCACAACAACAAGACCAACCTCAAAAGGACTTGAAGAAAATAATGCCATCCTCGAATGACAATTCTCAAAAGATCCTCGGATCTAACACGAAACCATCCTCAAATTGAGACGCAATGGAATACCGGCCTCAGTCGATAACCAAAAACACAAAGATTGACCTCTGACTTTGCAAAAGAGACAAACTGACCACAATCAATAAGCTCAAAATGGTATATCATCCTCGAATGATATTAGCAACAACAAGACCAATATCAGAAGGACTTAAAGAAAAGAATGCCATCTTTTAATGACAATTTTCAAAAGATCCTCGAATCTAACACGATTCCATCATCAAATGGAGACGCAAGGGTATACCGGACTCATTCAAAAACCAAAAACACAAAGACTGACCTCATACTTTGCAAAAGAGACAAACCGACCTCAATCACTATGCTCAAAATGGTCTATCATCTTCGAATTATAACCACAACAACAAGACCAACCTCAGAAGGACTTGAAGAAAAGAATGCCATCCTCGAAAGACAATTCTCAAAAGATCCTCGAATCTAACCAGAAACCATCCTCAATTGGAGACACAATTGTATATCAGCCTCAGTCGATAACCTCAAACACAAAGAATGACCATAGACTTTGCAAAAGAGACAAACTGACCTCAATCGATAAGCTCAAAATGGTCTATCATCCTCGAATGATAACCACAACAACAAGACCAACCTCAGAAGGACATGAAGAAAAGAATGCCATCCTAGAATGACAATTCTCAAAAGATCCTCGGATCTAAAACGAAACCATCTTCGAATAGAGACACAATGGTATACCGGCCTCAGTCGATAACAAGAAACACAAAGACTTCTCTCAAACAGACTTGGTAAAAGAGACAAACTGACCTCAATCAATAAGCTCAAAATGGTATATTATCCTTTTATGATAGCCACAAGAACAAAACAAACTTCAAAAGGACTTGAACAAGAGAATGCCATCCTCGAATGACGACTCACAAAAGATCCTCGGATCTAACATGAAACCATCCTTGAATGAAGACGCAATGGTATAACGACCTCAGTCGATAACCAAAAACACAAAGACTGACCTCAGACTTTGCAAAAGAGACAAACTGACCTCAATCAATAACCTTAAAATGGTCTATTATCCTCGAATGATACCCAAAACAACAAGACCAACCTCATAAGGACTTGAAGAAAAGAATGCCATCCTCGAAAGACAATTCTCAAAAGATCATCGAATCTAACACAAAACCATCCTTGAATGGAGACACATTGGTATATCGGCCTATGTCGATAACATAAAACACAAATAATGACCACAGACTTTGCAAAAGAGACTAACTGACCTCAATCGATAAGCTCATAATGGTCTATCATCCTCGAATGATAACCACAAAAACAAGATCAACCTCAGAAGGACTTGAAGAAAAGAATTCCATCCTCGAATGACAATTCTCAATAGATCCTCGGATCTAACACGAAAAAATCTTCGAATAGAGACGCAATGGTATACCGGCCTCAGTCGATAACCAGAAACACAAAGACTTCTCTCAAACAGACTTGGTAAAAGAGACAAACTGACCTCAATCAATAAGCTCAAAATGGTATATCATCCTCTTATGATAACCACAACAACAAGACCAACCTCAGAAGGACTTGAAGAAAATAATGCCATCCTCGAATGACAATTCTCAAAATATCCTCGGATCTAACATAAAACCATCCTAGAATGGAGACACAATGGTATACCGGCCTCAGTCGATAACCAAAAACACAAAGACTGACCTCAGACTTTGCAAAAGAGACAAACTGACCTCAATCAATAAGCTCAAATTGGTCTATCATCCTCGAATGATACCCAAAACAACAAGACCAACCTCAGAAGGAATTGAAGAAAAGAATGCCATCCTCGAAAGACAATTCTCAAAAGATCCTATCATCTAACACGAAACCATCCTTGAATGGAGACACAGTGGTATAACGGCCTCAATCGATAACCAAAAACACAAAGACTGACCTTAGACTTTGCAAAAGAGACAAACTGACCTCAATCAATAACCTCAAAATGGTTTATCATCCTCGAATGATAACCACAACAACCAGACACACCTCAGAAGGATTTGAAGAAAAAAATACCATCCTGGAATGACAATTCTCACAAGATCCTCGGATCTAACACGAAACCATCTTCGAATGGAGACGCAATGGTATATCGGCCTCCGTCGATAACCAAAAACACAAAGACTGACCTCTGACTTTGTAAAAGAGACAAACTGACCTCAATCAATAAGCTCAAAATAGTATATCATCCTCAAATGATAACCACAAAAACAAGACCAACCTCAGAAGGACTTGAAGAAATGAATGCCATCCTCGAATGACTATTCTCAAAAGATCCTCGGATCAAACATGAAACCATCCTTGAATTGAGACGCAATGGAATACCGATCTCAGTCGATAACTAAAAACACAAAGATTGACCTCTAACTTTGCAAAAGACACAAACTGACCTCAATCAATAAGCTCAAAATGGTATATCATCCTCGAATGATAGCAACAACAACAAGACCAATCTCAGAAGGACTTAAAGAAAAGAATTCCATCCTTTAATGACAATTCTCAAAAGATCCTCGAATCTAACACGAAACCATCATCAAATGGAGACGCAATGGTATACCAGACTCAGTTGGTAACCAAAAACACAAAGACTGACCTCATACTTTGCAAAAGAGACAAACCGACCTCAATCACTAAGCTCAAAATGGTCTATCATCTTCGAATGATAACCTCAACAACAAGACCAACCTCAAAAGGATTTGAAGAAAAGAATGCCATCCTCGAAAGACAATTCTCAAAAGATCCTCGAATCTAACAAGAAACCATCCTCGAATGGAGACACAATGGTATATCAGCCTCAGTCGATAACCTAAAACACAAAGAATGACCTCAGACTTTGCAAAAGAGACAACCTGACCTCAATCAATAAGCTCAAAATGGTCTATCATCCTCGAATGATAACCAGAACAACAAGACCAACCTCAGAAGGACATGAAGAAAAGAATGCCATCCTAGAATGACAATTCTCAAAAGATCCTCGGATCTAACACGAAACCATCTTCGAATAGAGACACAATGATATACCGGCCTCAGCCGATAACAAGAAACACAAAGACTTCTCTCAAAGAGACTTGGTAAAAGAGACAAACTGACCTCAATCAATAAGCTCAAAATGGTATGTCATCCTCTTATGATAGCCACAAGAACAAAACAAACTTCAAAAGGACTTGAAGAAGAGAATGCCATCCTCGAATGACGACTCATAAAAGATCCTCGGATCTAACATGAAACCATCCTTGAATGAAGATGCAATGGTATAACGACCTCAGTCGATAACCAAAAACACAAAGACTGACCTCAGACTTTGCAAAAGAGACAAACTGACCTCAATCAATAACCTTAAAATGGTCTATCATCCTCGAATGATACCCAAAACAACAAGACCAACCTCATAAGGACTTGAAGAAACGAATGCCATCCTCGAAAGACAATTCTCAAAAGATCCTCGAATCTAACACGAAACCATCCTTGAATGGAGACACAATGGTATATCGGCCTCTGTCGATAACATAAAACACAAAGAATGACCTCAGACTTTGCAAAAGAGACAAACTGACCTCAATCGAAAAGCTCATAATGGCCTATAATCCTCGAATGATAACCACAACAACAAGACCAACCTCAGAAGGACTTGAAGAAAATAATGCCATCCTCGAATGACAATTCTCAAAAGATCCTCAGATCTAACACGAAACAATCTTCGAATAGAGACGCAATGGTATACCGGCCTCAGTCGATAACCAAAAACACAAAGACTGACCTCAGATTTTGCAAAAGAGACAAACTGACCTCAATCAATAAGCTCAAACTGGTCTATCATCCTCGAATGATACCCAAAACAACAAGACCAACCTCAGAAGGAATTGAAGAAAAGAATGCCATCCTCGAAAGACAATTCTCAAAAGATCCTCTCATCTAACACGAAACCATCCTTGAATGGAGACACAGTGGTATAACGGCCTCAATCGATAACCAAAAACACAAAGACTGACCTTAGACTTTGCAAAAGAGACAAACTGACCTCAATCAATAACCTCAAAATGGTTTATCATCCTCGAATGATAACCACAACAACAAGACACACCTCAGAAGGACTTGAAGAAAAAAATACCATCCTGGAATGACAATTCTCACAAGATCCTCGGATCTAACACGAAACCATCTTCGAATGGAGACGCAATGGTATATCGGCCTCCGTCGATAACCAAAAACACAAAGACTGACCTCTGACTTTGTAAAAGAGACAAACTGACCTCAATCAATAAGCTCAAAATGGTATATCATCCTCAAATGATAACCACAACAACAAGACCAACCTCAGAAGGACTTGAAGAAATGAATGCCATCCTCGAATGACTATTCTCAAAAGATCCTCGGATCAAACATGAAACCATCCTTGAATTGAGACGCAATGGAATACCGACCTCGGTCGATAACCAAAAACACAAAGATTGACCTCTAACTTTGCAAAAGAGACAAACTGACCTCAATCAATAAGCTCAAAATGGTATATCATCCTCGAATGATAGCAACAACAACAAGACCAATCTCAGAAGGACTTAAAGAAAAGAATTCCATCCTTTAATGACAATTCTCAAAAGATCCTCGAATCTAACACGAAACCATCATCAAATGGAGACGCAATGGTATACCGGACTCAGTTGGTAACCAAAAACACAAAGACTGACCTCATACTTTGCAAACGAGACAAACCGACCTCAATCACTAAGCTCAAAATGGTCTATCATCTTCGAATGATAACCACAACAACAAGACCAACCTCAGTAGGACTTGAAGAAAAGAATTCCATCCTCGAATGACAATTCTCAATAGATCCTCGGATCTAACACGAAAAAATCTTCGAATAGAGACGCAATGGTATACCGGCCTCAGTCGATAACCAGAAACACAAAGACTTCTCTCAAACAGACTTGGTAAAAGAGACAAACTGACCTCAATCAATAAGCTCAAAATGGTATATCATCCTCTTATGATAACCACAACAACAAGACCAACCTCAGAAGGACTTGAAGAAAATAATGCCATCCTCGAATGACAATTCTCAAAATATCCTCGGATCTAACATAAAACCATCCTAGAATGGAGACACAATGGTATACCGGCCTCAGTCGATAACCAAAAACACAAAGACTGACCTCAGACTTTGCAAAAGAGACAAACTGACCTCAATCAATAAGCTCAAATTGGTCTATCATCCTCGAATGATACCCAAAACAACAAGACCAACCTCAGAAGGAATTGAAGAAAAGAATGCCATCCTCGAAAGACAATTCTCAAAAGATCCTATCATCTAACACGAAACCATCCTTGAATGGAGACACAGTGGTATAACGGCCTCAATCGATAACCAAAAACACAAAGACTGACCTTAGACTTTGCAAAAGAGACAAACTGACCTCAATCAATAACCTCAAAATGGTTTATCATCCTCGAATGATAACCACAACAACCAGACACACCTCAGAAGGATTTGAAGAAAAAAATACCATCCTGGAATGACAATTCTCACAAGATCCTCGGATCTAACACGAAACCATCTTCGAATGGAGACGCAATGGTATATCGGCCTCCGTCGATAACCAAAAACACAAAGACTGACCTCTGACTTTGTAAAAGAGACAAACTGACCTCAATCAATAAGCTCAAAATAGTATATCATCCTCAAATGATAACCACAAAAACAAGACCAACCTCAGAAGGACTTGAAGAAATGAATGCCATCCTCGAATGACTATTCTCAAAAGATCCTCGGATCAAACATGAAACCATCCTTGAATTGAGACGCAATGGAATACCGATCTCAGTCGATAACTAAAAACACAAAGATTGACCTCTAACTTTGCAAAAGAGACAAACTGACCTCAATCAATAAGCTCAAAATGGTATATCATCCTCGAATGATAGCAACAACAACAAGACCAATCTCAGAAGGACTTAAAGAAAAGAATTCCATCCTTTAATGACAATTCTCAAAAGATCCTCGAATCTAACACGAAACCATCATCAAATGGAGACGCAATGGTATACCAGACTCAGTTGGTAACCAAAAACACAAAGACTGACCTCATACTTTGCAAAAGAGACAAACCGACCTCAATCACTAAGCTCAAAATGGTCTATCATCTTCAAATGATAACCTCAACAACAAGACCAACCTCAGAAGGATTTGAAGAAAAGAATGCCATCCTCGAAAGACAATTCTCAAAAGATCCTCGAATCTAACAAGAAACCATCCTCGAATGGAGACACAATGGTATATCAGCCTCAGTCGATAACCTAAAACACAAAGAATGACCTCAGACTTTGCAAAAGAGACAACCTGACCTCAATCAATAAGCTCAAAATGGTCTATCATCCTCGAATGATAACCAGAACAACAAGACCAACCTCAGAAGGACATGAAGAAAAGAATGCCATCCTAGAATGACAATTCTCAAAAGATCCTCGGATCTAACACGAAACCATCTTCGAATAGAGACACAATGATATACCGGCCTCAGCCGATAACAAGAAACACAAAGACTTCTCTCAAAGAGACTTGGTAAAAGAGACAAACTGACCTCAATCAATAAGCTCAAAATGGTATGTCATCCTCTTATGATAGCCACAAGAACAAAACAAACTTCAAAAGGACTTGAAGAAGAGAATGCCATCCTCGAATGACGACTCATAAAAGATCCTCGGATCTAACATGAAACCATCCTTGAATGAAGATGCAATGGTATAACGACCTCAGTCGAAAACCAAAAACACAAAGACTGACCTCAGACTTTGCAAAAGAGACAAACTGACCTCAATCAATAACCTTAAAATGGTCTATCATCCTCGAATGATACCCAAAACAACAAGACCAACCTCATAAGGACTTGAAGAAACGAATGCCATCCTCGAAAGACAATTCTCAAAAGATCCTCGAATCTAACACGAAACCATCCTTGAATGGAGACACAATGGTATATCGGCCTCTGTCGATAACATAAAACACAAAGAATGACCTCAGACTTTGCAAAAGAGACAAACTGACCTCAATCGAAAAGCTCATAATGGCCTATAATCCTCGAATAATAACCACAACAACAAGACCAACCTCAGAAGGACTTGAAGAAAATAATGCCATCCTCGAATGACAATTCTCAAAAGATCCTCGGATCTAACACGAAAAAATCTTCGAATTGAGACGCAATGGTATACCGGCCTCAGTCGATAACCAAAAACACAAAGACTGACCTCAGATTTTGCAAAAGAGACAAACTGACCTCAATCAATAAGCTCAAACTGGTCTATCATCCTCGAATGATACCCAAAACAACAAGACCAACCTCAGAAGGAATTGAAGAAAAGAATGCCATCCTCGAAAGACAATTCTCAAAAGATCCTCTCATCTAACACGAAACCATCCTTGAATGGAGACACAGTGGTATAACGGCCTCAATCGATAACCAAAAACACAAAGACTGACCTTAGACTTTGCAAAAGAGACAAACTGACCTCAATCAATAACCTCAAAATGGTTTATCATCCTCGAATGATAACCACAACAACAAGACACACCTCAGAAGGACTTGAAGAAAAAAATACCATCCTGGAATGACAATTCTCACAAGATCCTCGGATCTAACACGAAACCATCTTCGAATGGAGACGCAATGGTATATCGGCCTCCGTCGATAACCAAAAACACAAAGACTGACCTCTGACTTTGTAAAAGAGACAAACTGACCTCAATCAATAAGCTCAAAATGGTATATCATCCTCAAATGATAACCACAACAACAAGACCAACCTCAGAAGGACTTGAAGAAATGAATGCCATCCTCGAATGACTATTCTCAAAAGATCCTCGGATCAAACATGAAACCATCCTTGAATTGAGACGCAATGGAATACCGACCTCGATCGATAACCAAAAACACAAAGATTGACCTCTAACTTTGCAAAAGAGACAAACTGACCTCAATCAATAAGCTCAAAATGGTATATCATCCTCGAATGATAGCAACAACAACAAGACCAATCTCAGAAGGACTTAAAGAAAAGAATTCCATCCTTTAATGACAATTCTCAAAAGATCCTCGAATCTAACACGAAACCATCATCAAATGGAGACGCAATGGTATACCGGACTCAGTTGGTAACCAAAAACACAAAGACTGACCTCATACTTTGCAAACGAGACAAACCGACCTCAATCACTAAGCTCAAAATGGTCTATCATCTTCGAATGATAACCACAACAACAAGACCAACCTCAGTAGGACTTGAAGAAAAGAATTCCATCCTCGAATGACAATTCTCAATAGATCCTCGGATCTAACACGAAAAAATCTTCGAATAGAGACGCAATGGTATACCGGCCTCAGTCGATAACCAGAAACACAAAGACTTCTCTCAAACAGACTTGGTAAAAGAGACAAACTGACCTCAATCAATAAGCTCAAAATGGTATATCATCCTCTTATGATAACCACAACAACAAGACCAACCTCAGAAGGACTTGAAGAAAATAATGCCATCCTCGAATGACAATTCTCAAAATATCCTCGGATCTAACATAAAACCATCCTAGAATGGAGACACAATGGTATACCGGCCTCAGTCGATAACCAAAAACACAAAGACTGACCTCAGACTTTGCAAAAGAGACAAACTGACCTCAATCAATAAGCTCAAATTGGTCTATCATCCTCGAATGATACCCAAAACAACAAGACCAACCTCAGAAGGAATTGAAGAAAAGAATGCCATCCTCGAAAGACAATTCTCAAAAGATCCTATCATCTAACACGAAACCATCCTTGAATGGAGACACAGTGGTATAACGGCCTCAATCGATAACCAAAAACACAAAGACTGACCTTAGACTTTGCAAAAGAGACAAACTGACCTCAATCAATAACCTCAAAATGGTTTATCATCCTCGAATGATAACCACAACAACCAGACACACCTCAGAAGGATTTGAAGAAAAAAATACCATCCTGGAATGACAATTCTCACAAGATCCTCGGATCTAACACGAAACCATCTTCGAATGGAGACGCAATGGTATATCGGCCTCCGTCGATAACCAAAAACACAAAGACTGACCTCTGACTTTGTAAAAGAGACAAACTGACCTCAATCAATAAGCTCAAAATAGTATATCATCCTCAAATGATAACCACAAAAACAAGACCAACCTCAGAAGGACTTGAAGAAATGAATGCCATCCTCGAATGACTATTCTCAAAAGATCCTCGGATCAAACATGAAACCATCCTTGAATTGAGACGCAATGGAATACCGATCTCAGTCGATAACTAAAAACACAAAGATTGACCTCTAACTTTGCAAAAGAGACAAACTGACCTCAATCAATAAGCTCAATATGGTATATCATCCTCGAATGATAGCAACAACAACAAGACCAATCTCAGAAGGACTTAAAGAAAAGAATTCCATCCTTTAATGACAATTCTCAAAAGATCCTCGAATCTAACACGAAACCATCATCAAATGGAGACGCAATGGTATACCAGACTCAGTTGGTAACCAAAAACACAAAGACTGACCTCATACTTTGCAAAAGAGACAAACCGACCTCAATCACTAAGCTCAAAATGGTCTATCATCTTCAAATGATAACCTCAACAACAAGACCAACCTCAGAAGGATTTGAAGAAAAGAATGCCATCCTCGAAAGACAATTCTCAAAAGATCCTCGAATCTAACAAGAAACCATCCTCGAATGGAGACACAATGGTATATCAGCCTCAGTCGATAACCTAAAACACAAAGAATGACCTCAGACTTTGCAAAAGAGACAACCTGACCTCAATCAATAAGCTCAAAATGGTCTATCATCCTCGAATGATAACCAGAACAACAAGACCAACCTCAGAAGGACATGAAGAAAAGAATGCCATCCTAGAATGACAATTCTCAAAAGATCCTCGGATCTAACACGAAACCATCTTCGAATAGAGACACAATGATATACCGGCCTCAGCCGATAACAAGAAACACAAAGACTTCTCTCAAAGAGACTTGGTAAAAGAGACAAACTGACCTCAATCAATAAGCTCAAAATGGTATGTCATCCTCTTATGATAGCCACAAGAACAAAACAAACTTCAAAAGGACTTGAAGAAGAGAATGCCATCCTCGAATGACGACTCATAAAAGATCCTCGGATCTAACATGAAACCATCCTTGAATGAAGATGCAATGGTATAACGACCTCAGTCGATAACCAAAAACACAAAGACTGACCTCAGACTTTGCAAAAGAGACAAACTGACCTCAATCAATAACCTTAAAATGGTCTATCATCCTCGAATGATACCCAAAACAACAAGACCAACCTCATAAGGACTTGAAGAAACGAATGCCATCCTCGAAAGACAATTCTCAAAAGATCCTCGAATCTAACACGAAACCATCCTTGAATGGAGACACAATGGTATATCGGCCTCTGTCGATAACATAAAACACAAAGAATGACCTCAGACTTTGCAAAAGAGACAAACTGACCTCAATCGAAAAGCTCATAATGGCCTATAATCCTCGAATGATAACCACAACAACAAGACCAACCTCAGAAGGACTTGAAGAAAATAATGCCATCCTCGAATGACAATTCTCAAAAGATCCTCAGATCTAACACGAAACAATCTTCGAATAGAGACGCAATGGTATACCGGCCTCAGTCGATAACCAAAAACACAAAGACTGACCTCAGATTTTGCAAAAGAGACAAACTGACCTCAATCAATAAGCTCAAACTGGTCTATCATCCTCGAATGATACCCAAAACAACAAGACCAACCTCAGAAGGAATTGAAGAAAAGAATGCCATCCTCGAAAGACAATTCTCAAAAGATCCTCTCATCTAACACGAAACCATCCTTGAATGGAGACACAGTGGTATAACGGCCTCAATCGATAACCAAAAACACAAAGACTGACCTTAGACTTTGCAAAAGAGACAAACTGACCTCAATCAATAACCTCAAAATGGTTTATCATCCTCGAATGATAACCACAACAACAAGACACACCTCAGAAGGACTTGAAGAAAAAAATACCATCCTGGAATGACAATTCTCACAAGATCCTCGGATCTAACACGAAACCATCTTCGAATGGAGACGCAATGGTATATCGGCCTCCGTCGATAACCAAAAACACAAAGACTGGCCTCTGACTTTGTAAAAGAGACAAACTGACCTCAATCAATAAGCTCAAAATGGTATATCATCCTCAAATGATAACCACAACAACAAGACCAACCTCAGAAGGACTTGAAGAAATGAATGCCATCCTCGAATGACTATTCTCAAAAGATCCTCGGATCAAACATGAAACCATCCTTGAATTGAGACGCAATGGAATACCGACCTCGGTCGATAACCAAAAACACAAAGATTGACCTCTAACTTTGCAAAAGAGACAAACTGACCTCAATCAATAAGCTCAAAATGGTATATCATCCTCGAATGATAGCAACAACAACAAGACCAATCTCAGAAGGACTTAAAGAAAAGAATTCCATCCTTTAATGACAATTCTCAAAAGATCCTCGAATCTAACACGAAACCATCATCAAATGGAGACGCAATGGTATACCGGACTCAGTTGGTAACCAAAAACACAAAGACTGACCTCATACTTTGCAAACGAGACAAACCAACCTCAATCACTAAGCTCAAAATGGTCTATCATCTTCGAATGATAACCACAACAACAAGACCAACCTCAGTAGGACTTGAAGAAAAGAATGCCATCCTCGAAAGATAATTCACAAAAGATCCTCGAATCTAACAAGAAACCATCCTCGAATGGAGACACAATGGTATATCAGCCATAGTCGATAACCTAAAACACAAAGAATGACCTCAGACTTTGCAAAAGAGACAACCTGACCTCAATCGATAAGTTCAAAATGGTTTATCATCCTCGAATGATAACCAGAACAATAAGACCAACCTCAGAAGGACATGAAGAAAAGAATGCCATCCTAGAATGAAAATTCTCAAAAGATCCTCGGATCTAACACGAAACCATCTTCGAATAGAGACACAATGGTATATCGGCCTGAGTCGATAACAAGAAACACAAAGACTTCTCTCAAACAGACTTGGTAAAAGAGACAAACTGACCTCAATCAATAAGCTCAAAATGGTATATCATCCTCTTATAATAGCCACAAGAACAAAACAAACTTCAAAAGGACTTGAAGAAGAGAATGCCATCCTCGAATGACGACTCATAAAAGATCCTCCGATCTAACATGAAACCATCCTTTAATGAAGACACAATGGTATAACGACCTCAGTCGATAACCAAAAATACAAAGACTGACCTCAGACTTTGCAAAAGAGACAAACTGACCTCAATCAATAACCTTAAAATGGTCTATCATCCTCGAATGATACTCAAAACAACAAGACCAACCTCATAAGGACTTGAAGAAAAGAATGCCATCCTCGAAAGACAATTCTCAAAAGATCCTCGAATCTAACACGAAACCATCCTTGAATGGAGACACAATGGTATATCGGCCTCTGTCGATAACATAAAACACAAAGAATGACCTCAGACTTTGCAAAAGAGACAAACTGACCTCAATCGATAAGCTCATAATGGCCTATAATCCTCGAATGATAACCACAACAACAAGACCAACCTCAGAAGGACTTGAAGAAAAGAATGCCATCCTCGAATGACAATTCTCAAAATATCCTCGGATCTAACACAAAACAATCTTCAAATAGAGACGCAATGGTATACCGGCCTCAGTCGATAACCAGAAACACAAAGACTTCTCTCAAATAGACTTGGCAAAAGAGACAAACTGACCTCAATCAATAAGCTCAAAATGGTATATCATCCTCTTATGATAACCACAACAACAAGACCAACCTCAGAAGTACTTGAAGAAATGAATGCCATCCTAGAATGACAATTCTCAAAAGATCCTCGGATCTAAGACGAAACCATCTTCGAATAGAGACACAATGGTATACCGACCTCAGTCGATAACAAGAAACACAAAGACTTCTCTCAAACAGACTTGGTAAAAGAGACAAACTGACCTCAATCAATAAGCTCAAAATGGTATATCATCCTCTTATGATAGCCACAAGAACAAAACAAACTTCAAAAGGACTTGAAGAAGAGAATGCCATCCTCGAATGACGACTCATAAAAGATCCTCGGATCTAACATGAAACCATCCTTGAATGAAGACGCAATGGTATAACGACCTCAGTCGATAACCAAAAACACAAAGACTGACCTCAGACTTTGCAAAAGAGACAAACTGACCTCAATCAATAAGCTCAAAATGGTCTATCATCCTCGAATGATACCCAAAACAACAAGACCAACTTCAGAAGGAATTGAAGAAAAGAATGCCATCCTCGAAAGATAATTCTCAAAAGATCCTCTCATCTAACACGAAACCATCCTTGAAGGTAGACACAATGGTATAACGGCCTCAGTCGATAACCAAAAACACAAAGACTGACCTTAAACTTTGCAAAAGAGTCAAACTGACCTCAATCAATAACCACAAAATGGTTTATCGTCCTCGAATGATAACCACAACAACAAGACACTCCTCAGAAGGACTTGAAGAAATGAATGCCATCCTCGAATGAAAATTCTCAAAAGATCCTCGGATCAAACATGAAACCATCCTTGAATTGAGACGCAATGGAATACCGACCTCAGTCGATAACCAAAAACACAAAGATTGACCTCTAACTTTGCAAGAGAGACAAACTGACCTCAATCAATAAGCTCAAAATGGTATATCATCCTCGAATGATAGCAACAACAACAAGACCAATCTCAGAAGGACTTAAAGAAAAGAATGCCATCCTTTAATGACAATTCTCAAAAGATCCTCGAATCAAACACGAAACCATCATCAAATGGAGACACAATGGTATACCGGACTCAGTCGATAACCAAAAACACAAAGACTGACCTCATACTTTGCAAAAGAGACAAACCGACCTCAATCACTAAGCTCAAAATGGTCTATCATCTTCGATTGATAACCACAACAACAAGACCAACCTCAGAAGGACTTGAAGAAAAGAATGCCATCCTGGAATGACAATTCTCAAAAGATCCTCAGATCTAACACGAAAGAATCCTCGAATGGAGACGCAATGATATACCGGCCTCAGTCGATAACCAAAAACACAAAGACTGACCTCAAACTTTTCAAAAGAGACAAACTGCCATCAATCAATAAGCTAAAAATGGTCTATCATCCTCAAATGATAACCACAACAACAAGACCAACTTCAGAAGGACTTGAAGAAAATAATTCCATCCTCGAATGACAATTCTCAAAAGATCCTCGGATCTAACACAAAACCATCCTAGAATGGAGACGCAATGGTATACCGGCCTCAGTCGATAACCAAAAATACAAAGACTGACCTCAGACGTTGCAAAAGAGCAAAATTGACCTTAATAAATACGCTCAAAATGGTCTATCATCCTCGAATGATACCCACAACAACAAGACCAACCTCAGAAGGAATTGAAGAAAAGAATGCCATCCTCGAATGACAATTCTCAAAAGATCCTCGGATCTAACACGAAACAATCTTCGAATAGAGACGCAATGGTATACCGGCCTCAGTCGATAACCAGAAACACAAAGACTTCTCTCAAACAGACTTGGTAAAAGAGACAAACTGACCTCAATCAATAAGCTCAAAATGGTATATCATCCTCTTATGATAACCACAACAACAAGACCAACCTCAGAAGGACTTGAAGAAAATAATGCCATCCTCGAATGACAATTCTCAAAATATCCTCGGATCTAACATAAAACCATCCTAGAATGGAGACACAATGGTATACCGGCCTCAGTCGATAACCAAAAACACAAAGACTGACCTCAGACTTTGCAAAAGAGACAAACTGATCTCAATCAATAAGCTCAAAATGGTCTATCATCCTCGAAAGATACCCAAAACAACAAGACCAACCTCAGAAGGAATTAAAGAAAATAATGCCATCCTCGAATGACAATTCTCAAAATATCCTCGGATCTAACATAAAACCATCCTTGAATGGAGACACCATGGTATAACGGCCTCAGTCGATAACCAAAAACACAGAGACTGACCTTAGACTTTGCAAAAGAGACAAACTGACCTCAATCAATAACCTCAAAATGGTTTATCATCCTCGAATGATAACCACAACAACAAGACACACCTCAGAAGGACTTGAAGAAAAGAATACCATCCTGGAATGACAATTCTCACAAGATCCTCGGATATAACACGAAACCATCTTCGAATGGAGACGCAATGGTATATCGGCCTCATTCGATAACCAAAAACACAAATACTGACCTCAGACTTTGTAAAAGAGACAAACTGACCTCAATCAATAAGCTCAAAATGGTATTTCATCCTCAAATGATAACCACAACAACAAGACCAACCTCATAAGGACTTGAAGAAATGAATGCCATCCTCGAATGACAATTCTCAAAAGATCCTCGGATCAAACATGAAACCATCCTTGAATTGAGACGCAATGGAATACCGACCTCAGTCGATAACCAAAAACACAAAGATTGACCTTTAACTTTGCAAAAGTGACAAACTGACCTCAATCAATAAGCTAAAAATGGTATATCATCCTCGAATGATAGCAACAAGAACAAGACCAATCTCAAAAGGACTTAAAGAAAAGAATGCCATCCTTTAATGACAATTCTCAAAAGATCCTCGAATCTAACACGAAACCATCATCAAATGGAGACGAAATGATATACCGGACTCAGTTGGTAACCAAAAACACAAAGACTGACCTCATACTTTGCAAAAGAGACAAACCGACGTCAATCACTAAGCTCAAAATGGTCTATCATCTTCGAATGATAACCACAACAACAAGACCAACCTCAGAAGGACTTGAAGAAAAGAATGCCATCCTCGAAAGACAATTCTTCAAAGATCCTCGAATCTAACAAGAAACCATCCTCGAATGGAGACACAATGGTATATCAGCCTCAGTCGATAACCTAAAACACAAAGAATGACCTCAGACTTTGAAAATTAGACAAACTGACCTCAATCGATAAGCTCAAAATGGTCTATCATCCTCGAATGATAACCACAACAACAAGACCAACCTCAGAAGGACTTGAAGAAAAGAATGCCATCCTAGAATGACAATTCTAAAAAGATCCTCGGATCTAACACGAAACCATCTTCGAATAGAGACACAATGGTATACCGGCCTCAGTCGATAACAAGAAACACAAAGACTTCTCTCAAACAGACTTGGTAAAAGAGATAAACTGACCTCAATCAATAAGCTCAAAATGGTATATCATCCTCTTATGATAGCCACAAGAACAAAACAAACTTCAAAAGGACTTGAAGAAGAGAATGCCATCCTCGAATGACGACTCACAAAAGATCCTCGGATCTAACATGAAACCATCCTTGAATGAAGACGCAATGGTATAACGACCTCAGTCGATAACCAAAAACACAAAGACTGACCTCAGACTTTGCAAAAGAGACAAACTGACCTCAATCAATAACCTTAAAATGGTCTATCATCCTCGAATGATACCCAAAACAACAAGACCAACCTCATAAGGACTTTAAGAAAAGAATGCCATCCTCGAAAGACAATTCTCAAAAGATCCTCGAATCTAACACGAAACCATCTTTGAATGGAGACACAATGGTATATCGGCCTTTGTCGATAAAATAAAACACAAAGAATGACCTCAGACTTTGCAAAAGAGACAAACTGACCTCAATCGATAAGCTCATAATGGTCTATAATCCTCGAATGATAACCACAACAACAAGACCAACCTCAAAAGGACTTGAAGAAAAGAATGCCATCCTCGAATGACAATTCTCAAAAGATCCTCGGATCTAACACGAAACAATCTTCGAATAGAGACACAATGGTATACCGACCTCAGTCGATAACCAGAAACACAAAGACTTCTCTAAAACAGACTTGGTAAAAGAGACAAACTGACCTCAATCAATAAGCTCAAAATGGTATATCATCCTCTTATGATAACCACAACAACAAGACCAACCTCAGAAGGACTTGAAGAAAATAATGCCATCCTCGAATGACAATTCTCAAAATATACTCGGATCTAACATAAAACCATCCTAGAATGGAGACACAGTGGTATACCGGCCTCAGTCGATAACCAAAAACACAAAGACTGACCTCAGACTTTGCAAAAGAGACAAACTGACATCAATCAATAAGCTTAAAATGGTCTATCATCCTCGAAAGATACCCAAAACAACAAGACCAACCTCAGAAGGAATTAAAGAAAATAATGCTATCCTCGAATGACAATTCTCAAAATATCCTCGGATCTAACATAAATCCATCCTTGAATGGAGACACCATGGTATAACGGCCTTAGTCGATAACCAAAAACACAAAGACTGACCTTAGACTTTGCAAAAGAGACAAACTGACATCAATCAATAACCTCAAAATGGTTTATCATCCTCGAATGATAACCACAACAACAAGACACACCTCAGAAGGACTTGAAGAAAAGAATACCATCCTGGAATGACAATTCTCACAAGATCCTCGGATCTAACACGAAACCATCTAAGAATGGAGACGCAATGGTATATCGGCCTCAGTCGATAACCAAAAACACAAAGACTGACCTCAGACTTTGTAAAAGAGACAAACTGACCTCAATCAATAAGCTCAAAATGGTATTTCATCCTCAAATGATAACCACAACAACAAGACCAACCTCAGAAGGACTTGAAGAAATGAATGCCATCCTCGAATGACAATTCTCAAAAGATCCTCGGATCAAACATGAAACCATCCTTGAATTGAGACGCAATGGAATACCGACCTCAGTCGATAACCAAAAACACAAAGATTGACCACTAACTTTGCAAAAGTGACAAACTGACCTCAATCAATAAGCTAAAAATGGTATATCATCCTCGAATGATAGCAACAACAACAAGACCAATCTCAAAAGGACTTAAAGAAAAGAATGTCATCCGTTAATGACAATTCTAAAAAGATCCTCGAATCTAACACGAAACCATCATCAAATGGAGACGCAATGATATACCGGACTCAGTTGGTAACCAAAAACACAAAGACTGACCTCATACTTTGCAAAAGAGACAAACCGACCTCAATCACTAAGCTCAAAATGGTCTATCATCTTCGAATGATAACCACAACAACAAGACCAACCTCAGATGGACTTGAAGAAAAGAATGCCATCCTCGAAAGAGAATTCTCAAAAGATCCTCGGATCTAACACGAGACCATCTTCGAATAGAGACACAATGGTATACCGGCCTCAGTCGATAACAAGAAACACAAAGACTTCTCTCAAACAGACTTGGTAAAAGAGACAAACTGACCTCAATCAATAAGCTCAAAATGGTATATCATCCTCTTATGATAGCCACAAGAACAAAACAAACTTCAAAAGGACTTGAAGAAGAGAATGCCATCCTCGAATGATGACTCACAAAAGATCCTCGGATCTAACATGAAACCATACTTGAATGAAGACGCAATGGTATAACGACCTCAGTCGATAACCAAAAACACAAAGACTTACCTCAGACTTTGCAAAAGAGACAAACTGACCTCAATCAATACCCTTAAAATGGTCTATCATCCTCGAATGGTACCCAAAACAACAAGACCAACCTCATAAGGACTTGAAGAAAAGAATGCCATCCTCGAAAGACAATTCTCTAAAGATCCTCGAATCTAACACGAAACCATCCTTGAATGGAGACACAATGGTATATCGGCCTCTGTCGATAACATAAAACACAAAGAATGACCTCAGACTTTGCAAAAGAGACAAACTGACCTCAATCGATAAGCTCATAATGGTCTATAATCCTCGAATGATAACCACAACAACAAGACCAACCTCAAAAGGACTTGAAGAAAAGAATGCCATCCTCGAATGACAATTCTCAAAAGATCCTCGGATCTAACACGAAACAATCTTCGAATAGAGACACAATGGTATACCGGCCTCAGTCGATAACCAGAAACACAAAGACTTCTCAAAAACAGACTTGGTAAAAGAGACAAACTGACCTCAATCAATAAGCTCAAAATGGTATATCATCCTCTTATGATAACCACAACAACAAGACCAACCTCAGAAGGACTTGAAGAAAATAATGCCATCCTCAAATGACAATTATCAAAATATCCTCGGATCTAACACAAAACCATCCTAGAATGGAGACACAATGGTATACCGACCTCAGTCGATAACCAAAAACACAAAGACTGACGTCAGACTTTGCAAAAGAGACAAACTGACCTCAATCAATAAGCTCAAAATGGTCTATCATCCTCGAATGATACCCAAAACAACAAGACCAACCTCAGAAGTAATTAAAGAAAAGAATGCCATCCTTGAAAGACAATTCTCAAAAGATCCTCTCATCTAACACGAAACCATCCTTGAATGGAGACACAATGGTATAACGGCCTCAGTCGATAACCAAAAACACAAAGACCGACCTTAGACTTTGCAAAAGAGACAAACTGACCTCAATCAATAACCTCAAAATGGTTTATCGTCCTCGAATGATAACCACAACAACAAGACACACCTCAGAAGGACTTGAAGAAACGAATACCATCCTGGAATGACAATTCTCACAAGATCCTCGGATCTAACACGAAACCATCTTCGAATGGAGACGCAATGGTATATCGGCCTCAGTCGATAACCAAAAACACAAAGACTGACCTCAAACTTTGTAAAAGAGACAAACTGACCTCAATCAATAAGCTCTAAATGGTATATCATCCTCAAATGATAACCACAACAACAAGACTAACCTCATAAGGACTTGAAGAAATGAATGCCATCCTCGAATGACAATTCTCAAAAGATCCTCGGATCAAACACGAAACCATCCTTGAATTGAGACGCAATGGAATACCGACCTCAGTCGATAACCAAAAACACAAAGATTGACCTCTAACTTTGCAAGAGAGACAAACTGACCTCAATCAATAAGCTCAAAATGGTATATCATCCTCGAATGATAGCAACAACAACAAGACCAATCTCAGAAGGACTTAAAGAAAAGAATGCCATCCTTTAATGACAATTCTCAAAAGATCCTCGAATCTAACACAAAACCATCATCAAATGGAGACACAGTGGTATACCGGACTCAGTCGATAACCAAAAACACAAAGACTGACCTCATACTTTGCAAAAGAGACAAACCGACCTCAATCACTAAACTCAAAATGGTCTATCATCTTCGAATGATAACCACAACAACAAGACCAACCTCAGATGGACTTGAAGAAAAGAATGCCATCCTCGAAAGACAATTCTAAAAAGATCCTCGGATCTAACACGAGACCATCTTCGAATGGAGACGCAATGATATACCGGCCTCAGTCGATAACAAGAAACACAAAGACTTCTCTCAAACAGACTTGGTAAAAGAGACAAACTGATCTCAATCAATAAGCTAAAAATGGTATATCATCCTCTTATGATAGCCACAATAACAAAACAAACTTCAAAAGGACTTGAAGAAGAGAATTCCATCCTCGAATGATGACTCACAAAAGATCCTCGGATCTAACATGAAACCATACTTGAATGAAGACGCAATGGTATAACGACCTCAGTCGATAACCAAAAACACAAAGACTGACCTCAGACTTTGCAAAAGAGACAAACTGACCTCAATCAATACCCTTAAAATGGTCTATCATCCTCGAATGGTACCCAAAACAACAAGACCAACCTCATAAGGACTTGAAGAAAAGAATGCCATCCTCGAAAGACAATTCTCTAAAGATCCTCGAATCTAACACGAAACCATCCTTGAATGGAGACACAATGGTATATCGGCCTCTGTCGATAACATAAAACACAAAGAATGACCTCAGACTTTGCAAAAGAGACAAACTGACCTCAATCGATAAGCTCATAATGGTCTATAATCCTCGAATGATAACCACAACAACAAGACCAACCTCAAAAGGACTTGAAGAAAAGAATGCCATCCTCGAATGACAATTCTCAAAAGATCCTCGGATCTAACACGAAACAATCTTCGAATAGAGACACAATGGTATACCGGCCTCAGTCGATAACCAGAAACACAAAGACTTCTCTAAAACAGACTTGGTAAAAGAGACAAACTGACCTCAATCAATAAGCTCAAAATGGTATATCATCCTCTTATGATAACCACAACAACAAGACCAACCTCAGAAGGACTTGAAGAAAATAATGCCATCCTCAAATGACAATTATCAAAATATCCTCGGATCTAACACAAAACCATCCTAGAATGGAGACACAATGGTATACCGACCTCAGTCGATAACCAAAAACACAAAGACTGACGTCAGACTTTGCAAAAGAGACAAACTGACCTCAATCAATAAGCTCAAAATGGTCTATCATCCTCGAATGATACCCAAAACAACAAGACCAACCTCAGAAGTAATTAAAGAAAAGAATGCCATCCTTGAAAGACAATTCTCAAAAGATCCTCTCATCTAACACGAAACCATCTTTGAATGGAGACACAATGGTATAACGTCCTCAGTCGATAACCAAAAACACAAAGACCGACCTTAGACTTTGCAAAAGAGACAAACTGACCTCAATCAATAACCTCAAAATGGTTTATCGTCCTCGAATGATGACCACAATAACAAGACACACCTCAGAAGGACTTGAAGAAACGAATACCATCCTGGAATGACAATTCTCACAAGATCCTCGGATCTAACACGAAACCATCTTCGAATGGAGACGCAATGGTATATCGGCCTCAGTCGATAACCAAAAACACAAAGACTGACCTCAAACTTTGTAAAAGAGACAAACTGACCTCAATCAATAAGCTCTAAATGGTATATCATCCTCAAATGATAACCACAACAACAAGACTAACCTCAGAAGGACTTGAAGAAATGAATGCCATCCTCGAATGACAATTCTCAAAAGATCCTCGGATCAAACACGAAACCATCCTTGAATTGAGACGCAATGGAATACCGACCTCAGTCGATAACCAAAAACACAAAGATTGACCTCTAACTTTGCAAGAGAGACAAACTGACCTCAATCAATAAGCTCAAAATGGTATATCATCCTCGAATGATATCAACAACAACAAGACCAATCTCAGAAGGACTTAAAGAAAAGAATGCCATCCTTTAATGACAATTCTCAAAAGATCCTCGAATCTAACACGAAACCATCATCAAATGGAGACACAATGGTATACCGGACTCAGTCGATAACCAAAAACACAAAGACTGACCTCATACTTTGCAAAAGAGACAAACCGACCTCAATCACTAAGCTTAAAATGGTCTATCATCTTCGAATGATAACCACAACAACAAGACCAACCTCAGAAGGACTTGAAGAAAAGAATGCCATTATGGAATGACAATTCTCAAAAGATCCTCAGATCTAACACGAAAGAATCCTCGAATGGAGACGCAATGATATACCGGCCTCAGTCGATAACCAAAAACACAAAGACTGACCTCAAACTTTGCAAAAAGGACAAACTGCCATTAATCAATAAGCTAAAAATGGTCTATCATCCTCAAATGATAACAACAACAACAAGACAAACTTCAGAAGGACTTGAAGAAAATAATGCCATCCTCGAATGACAATTCTCAAAAGATCCTCGGATCTAACACAAAACCATCCTAGAATGGAGACACAATGGTATATCAGCCTCAGTCGATAACCTAAAACACAAAGACTGACCTCAGACTTTGCAAAAGAGACAAACTGACCTCAATGAATAAGCTGAAAATGGTCTATCATCCTCGAATGATAAGCACAAAAACAAGACCAACCTCAGAAGGACTTGAAGAAAAGAATGCCATCCTGGAATGACAATTCTCAAAAGATCCTCAGATCTAACATGAAACCATCCTCGAATGGAAACGCAATGGTATACCTGCCTCACTAGATAACCAAAAACACAAAGACTGACCTAAGACTTTGCAAAGAGACAAACTGACCTCAATCACTAAGCTCAAAATGGTCTATCATCCTTGAATGATAACCACAACAACAAGACCAGCCTCAGACGGACTTGAAGAAAAGAATGCCATCTTGGAATGACAATTATCAAAAGATCTTCGGATCTAACACGAAACCATCCTCTAATGGAGACGCATTGGTATACCGGCCTTAGTTGATAACCAAAAATACAAGGACTGACCTCAGACGTTGCAAAAGAGCAAAATTGACCTTAATAAATAAGCTCAAAATGGTCTATCATCCTCGAATGATACCCACAACAACAGAACCAACCTCAGAAGGAATTGAAGAAAAGAATTCCATCCTCGAATGACAATTCTGAAAAGATCCTCGGATCTAACACGAAACAATCTTCGAATAGAGACGCAATGGTATACCGGCCTCAGTCGATATCCAGAAACACAAAGACTTCTCACAAACAAACTTGGTAAAAGAGACAAACTGACCTCAATCAATAAGCTCAAAATGGTATATCATCCTCTTATGATAACCACAACAACAAGACCAACCTCAGAAGGACTTGAAGAAAATAATGCCATCCTCGAATGACAATTCTCAAAATATCCTCGGATCTAACAAAAACCCATCCTAGAATGGAGACACAATGGTATACCGGCCTCAGTCGATAACCAAAAACACAAAGACTGACCTCAGACTTTGCAAAAGAGACAAACTGACCTCAATCAATAAGCTCAAAATGGTCTATCATCCTCGAATGATACCCAAAACAACAAGACCAACCTCAGAAGGAATTGAAGAAAAGAATGCCATCCTCGAAAGACAATTCTCAAAAGATGCTCTCATCTAACACGAAACCATCCTTGAATGGAGACACAATGGTATAACGGCCTCAGTCGATAACCAAAAACATAAAGATTGACCTTAGACTTTGCAAAAGAGACAAACTGACCTCAATCAATAACCTCAAAATGGTTTATCATCCTCGAATGATAACCACAACAACAAGACACACCTCAGAAAGACTTGAAGAAAAGAATACCATCCTGGAATGACAATTCTCACAAGATCCTCGGATCTAACACGAAACCATCTTCGAATGAGAAGCAATGGTATATCGGCCTCAGTCGATAACCAAAAACACAAAGACTGACCTCAGACTTTGTAAAAGAGACAAACTGACCTCAATCAATAAGCTCAAAATGGTATTTCATCCTCAAATGATAACCACAACAACAAGACCAACCTCAGAAGGACTTGAAGAAATGAATGCCATCCTCGAATGACAATTCTCAAAAGATCCTCGGATCAAACATGAAACCATCCTTGAATTGAGACGCAATGGAATACCGACCTCAGTCGATAACCAAAAACACAAAGATTGAACTCTAACTTTGCAAAAGTGACAAACTGACCTCAATCAATAAGCTAAAAATGGTATATCATCCTCGAATGATAGCAACAACAACAAGACCAATCTCAGAAGGACTTAAAGAAAAGAATGACATCCTTTAATGACAATTCTCAAAAGATCCTCGAATCTAACACGAAACCATCATCAAATGGAGACGCAATGATATACCGGACTCAGTTGGTAACCAAAAACACAAAGGTTGGCCTCATACTTTGCAAAAGAGACAAACCGACCTCAATCACTAAGCTCAAAATGGTCTATCGTCTTTGAATGATAACCACAACAACAAGACCAACCTCAGAAGGACTTGAAGAAAAGAATATCATCCTCGAAAGACAATTCTCAAAAGATCCTCGAATCTAACAAGAAACCATCCTCGAATGGAGACACAATGGTATATCAGCCTCAATCGATAACCTAAAACACAACGAATGACCTCAGACTTTGAAAAAGAGACAAACTGACCTCAATCGATAAGCTCAAAATGCTCTATCATCCTCGAATGATAACCACAACAACAAGACCAACCTCAGAAGGACATGAAGAAAAGAATGCCATCCTAGAATGACAATTCTCAAAAGATCCTCGGATCTAACACGAAACCATCTTCGAATAGAGACACAATGGTATACCGGCCTCAGTCGATAACAAGAAACACAAAGACTTCTCTCAAACAGACTTGGTAAAAGAGACAAACTGACCTCAATCAATAAGCTCAAAATGGTATATCATCCTCTTATGATAGCCACAAGAACAAAACAAACTTCAAAAGGAATTGAAGAAGAGAATGCCATCCTCGAATGACGACTCATAAAAGATCCTCGGATCTAACATGAAACCATCCTTGAATGAAGATGCAATGGTATAACGACCTCAGTCGATAACCAAAAACACAAAGACTGACCTCAGACTTTGCAAAAGAGACAAACTGACATCAATCAATAACCTTAAAATGGTCTATCATCCTCGAATGATACCCAAAACAACAAGACCAACCTCATAAGGACTTGAAGAAAAGAATGCAATCCTCGAAAGACAATTCTCAAAAGATCCTCGAATCTAACACGAAACCATCCTTGAATGGAGACACAATGGTATATCGGCCTCTGTAGATAACATAAAACACAAAGAATGACCTCAGACTTTGCAAAAGAGACAAACTGACCTAAATCGATAAGCTCATAATGGTCTATAATCCTCGAATGATAACCACAACAACAAGACCAACCTCAAAAGGACTTGAAGAAAAGAATGCCATCCTCGAATGACAATTCTCAAAAGATCCTCGGATCTAACACGAAACAATCTTCGAATAGAGACACAATGGTATACCGGCCTCAGTCGATAACCAGAAACACAAAGACTTCTCTCTAACAGACTTGGTAAAAGAGACAAACTGACCTCAATCAATAAGCTCAAAATGGTATATCATCCTCTTATGATAACCACAACAACAAGACCAACCTCAGAAGGACTTGAAGAAAATAATGCCATCCTCGAATTATAATTATCAAAATATCCTCGGATCTAACACAAAACCATCCTAGAATGGTGACACAATGGTATACCGGCCTCAGTCGATAACCAAAAACACAAAGACTGACGTCAGACTTTACAAAAGAGACAAACTGACCTCAATCAATAAGTTCAAAATGGTCTATCATCCTCGAATGATACCCAAAACAACAAGACCAACCTCAAAAGGAATTGAAGAAAAGAATGCCATCCTCGAAAGACAATTCTCAAAAGATCCTCTCATCTAACACGAAACCATCCTTGAATGGAGACACAATGGTATAACGGCCTCAGTCGATAACCAAAAACACAAAGACTGACCTTAGACTTTGCAAAAGAGACAAACTGACCTCAATCAATAACCTCAAAACGGTTTATCATCCTCGAATGATAACCACAACAACAAGACACACCTCAGAAGGACTTGAAGAAAAGAATACCATCCTGGAATGACAATTCTCACAAGATCCTCGGATCTAACACGAAACCATCCTCGAATGGAGACGCAATGGTATATCGGCCTCAGTCGATAACCAAAAACACAAAGACTGACCTCAGACTTTGTAAAAGAGACAAACTAACCTCAAACAATAAGCTCAAAATGGTATTTCATCCTCAAATGATAACCACAACAACAAGACCAACCTCAAAAGGACTTGAAGAAATGAATGCCATCCTCGAATGACAATTCTCAAAAGATCCTCGGATCAAACATGAAACCATCCTTGAATTGAGACGCAATGGAATACCGACCTCAGTCGATAACCAAAAACACAAAGATTGACCTCTAACTTTGCAAAAGTGACAAACTGACCTCAATCAATAAGCTAAAAATGGTATATCATCCTCGAATGATAGCAACAACAACAAGACCAATCTCAGAAGGACTTAAAGAAAAGAATGACATCCTTTAATGACAATTCTCAAAAGATCCTCGAATCTAACACGAAACCATCATCAAATGGAGACGCAATGATATACCGGACTCAGTTGGTAACCAAAAACACAAAGGCTGGCCTCATACCTTGCAAAAGAGACAAACCGACCTCAATCACTAAGCTCAAAATGGTCTATCATCTTCGAATGATAACCACAACAACAAGACCAACCTCAGAAGGACTTGAAGAAAAGAATGCCATCCTCGAAAGACAATTCTCAAAAGATCCTCGAATCTAACAAGAAACCATCCTCGAATGGAGACACAATGGTATATCAGCCTCAGTCGATAACCTAAAACACAACGAATGACCTCAGACTTTGAAAAAGAGACAAACTGACCTCAATCGATAAGCTCAAAATGGTCTATCATCCTCGAATGATAACCACAACAACAAGACCAACCTCAGAAGGACATGAAGAAAAGAATGCCATCCTAGAATGACAATTCTCAAAAGATCCTCGGATCTAACACGGAACCATCTTCGAATAGAGACACAATGGTATACCGGCCTCATTCGATAACAAGAAACACAAAGACTTCTCTCAAACAGACTTGGTAAAAGAGACAAACTGACCTCAATCAATAAGCTCAAAATGGTATATCATCCTCTTATGATAGCCACAAGAACAAAACAAACTTCAAAAGGACTTGAAGAAGAGAATTCCATCCTCGAATGACGACTCATAAAAGATCCTCGGATCTAACATGAAACCATCCTTGAATGAAGACGCAATGGTATAACGACCTCAGTCGATAACCAAAAACACAAAGACTGACCTCAAACTTTGCAAAAGATACAAACTGACATCAATCAATAACCTTAAAATGGTCTATCATCCTCGAATGATACCCAAAACAACAAGACCAACCTCATAAGGACTTGAAGAAAAGAATGCCATCCTCGAAAGACAATTCTCAAAAAGATCCTCGAATCTAACACGAAACCATCCTTGAATGGAGACACAATGGTATATCGGCCTTTGTCGATAACATAAAACACAAAGAATGACCTCAGACTTTGCAAAAGAGACAAACTGACCTAAATCGATAAGCTCATAATGGTCTATAATCCTCGAATGATAACCACAACAACAAGACCAACCTCAAAAGGACTTGAAGAAAAGAATGCCATCCTCGAATGACAATTCTCAAATGATCCTCGGATCTAACACGAAACAATCTTCGAATAGAGACACAATGGTATACCGGCCTCAATCGATAACCAGAAACACAAAGACTTCTCTCAAACAGACTTGGTAAAAGAGACAAACTGACCTCAATCAATAAGCTCAAAATGGTATATCATCCTCTTATGATAACCACAACAACAAGACCAACCTCAGAAGGACTTGAAGAAAATAATGCCATCCTCGAATGACAATTCTCAAAATATCCTCGGATCTAACACAAAACCATCCTAGAATGGAGACACAATGGTATACCGGCCTCAGTCGATAACCAAAAACACAAAGACTGACGTCAGACTTTGCAAAAGAGACAAACTGACCTCAATCAATAAGTTCAAAATGGTCTATCATCCTCGAATGATACCCAAAACAACAAGACCAACCTCAGAAGGAATTGAAGAAAAGAATGCCATCCTCGAAAGACAATTCTCAAAAGATCCTCTCATCTAACACGAAACCATCCTTGAATGGAGACACAATGGTATAACGGCCTCAGTCGATAACCAAAAACACAAAGACTGACCTTAGACTTTGCAAAAGAGACAAACTGACCTCAATCAATAACCTCAAAATGGTTTATCATCCTCGAATGATAACCACAACAACAAGACACACCTCAGAAGGACTTGAAGAAAAGAATACCATCCTGGAATGACAATTCTCACAAGATCCTCGGATCTAACACGAAACCATCTTCGAATGGAGACGCAATGGTATATCGGCCTCAGTCGATAACCAAAAACACAAAGACTGACCTCAGACTTTGTAAAAGAGACAAACTGACCTCAATCAATAAGCTCAAAATGGTATTTCATCCTCAAATGATAACCACAACAACAAGACCAACGTCAGAAGGACTTGAAGAAATGAATGCCATCCTCGAATGACAATTCTCAAAAGATCCTCGGATCAAACATGAAACCATCCTTGAATTGAGACGCAATGGAATACCGACCTCAGTCGATAACCAAAAACACAAAGATTGACCTCTAACTTTGCAAAAGTGACAAACTGACCTCAATCAATAAGCTAAAAATGGTATATCATCCTCGAATGATAGCAACAACAACAAGACCAATCTCAGAAGGACTTAAAGAAAAGAATGCCATCCTTTAATGACAATTCTCAAAAGATCCTCGAATCTAACACGATACCATCATCAAATGGAGACGCAATGATATACCGGACTCAGTTGGTAACCAAAAACACAAAGACTGACCTCATACTTTGCAAAAGACACAAACCGACCTCAATCACTAAACTCAAAATGGTCTATCATCTTCGAATGATAACCACAACAACAAGACCAACCTCAGAAGGACTTGAAGAAAAGAATGCTATCCTCGAAAGACAATTCTCAAAAGATCCTCGAATCTAACAAGTTACCATCCTCGAATGGAGACACAATGGTATATAAGCCTCAGTCGATAACCTAAAACACAAAGAATGACCTCAGACTTTGAAAAAGAGACAAACTGACCTCAATCGATAAGCTCAAAATGGTCTATCATCCTCGAATGATAACCACAACAACAAGACCAACCTCAGAAGGACATGAAGAAAAGAATGCCATCCTAGAATGACAATTCTCAAAAGATCCTCGGATCTAACATGAAACCATCTTCGAATAGAGACACAATGGTATACCGGCCTCAGTCGATAACAAGAAACACAAAGACTTCTCTCAAACAGACTTGGTAAAAGAGACAAACTGACCTCAATCAATAAGCTCAAAATGGTATATCAACCTCTTATGATAGCCACAAGAACAAAACAAACTTCAAAAGGACTTGAAGAAGAGAATGCAATCCTCGAATGACGACTCATAAAAGATCCTCGGATCTAACATGAAACCATCCTTGAATGAAGACGCAATGGTATAACGACCTCAGTCGATAACCAAAAA
This sequence comes from Lathyrus aphaca, assembly GCA_963966055.1. Taxonomy (NCBI): domain Eukaryota; kingdom Viridiplantae; phylum Streptophyta; class Magnoliopsida; order Fabales; family Fabaceae; genus Lathyrus; species Lathyrus aphaca. The sequence goes on along the minus strand of OZ014524.1, from coordinate 430,523,079 downwards.
CACAAAGACTGACCTCAGACATTGCAAAAGAGACAAACTGACATCAATCAATAACCTTAAAATGGTCTATCATCCTCGAATGATACCCAAAACAACAAGACCAACCTCATAAGGACTTGAAGAAAAGAATGCCATCCTCGAAAGACAATTCTCAAAAGATCCTCGAATCTAACACGAAACCATCCTTGAATGGAGACACAATGGTATATCGGCCTCTGTCGATAACATAAAACACAAAGAATGACCTCAGACTTTGCAAAAGAGACAAACTGACCTAAATCGATAAGCTCATAATGGTCTATAATCTTCGAATGATAACCACAACAACAAGACCAACCTCAAAAGGACTTGAAGAAAAGAATGCCATCCTCGAATGACAATTCTCAAAAGATCCTCGGATCTAACACGAAATAATCTTCGAATGGAGACACAATGGTATACCGGCCTCAGTCGATAACCAGAAACACAAAGACTTCTCTCAAACAGACTTGGTAAAAGAGACAAACTGACCTCAATCAATAAGCTCAAAATGGTATATCATCCTCTTATGATTACCACAACAACAAGACCAACCTCAGAAGGACTTGAAGAAAAGAATGCCATCCTGGAATGACAATTCTCAAAAGATCCTCAGATCTAACACAAAAGAATCCTCGAATGGAGACGCAATGATATACCGGCTTCAGTCGATAACCAAAAACACAAAGACTGACCTCAAACCTTGCAAAAGAGACAAACTGCCATCAATCAATAATCTAAAAATGGTCTATCATCCTTAAATGATAACCACAACAACAAGACCAACTTCTGAAGGACTTGAAGAAAATAATGCCATCCTCGAATGACAATTCTCAAAAGATCCTCGGATCTAACACAAAACCATCCTAGAATGGATACGCAATGGTATACCGGCCTCAGTCGATAACCAAAAACACAAAGACTGACCTCAGACTTTGCAAAAGAGACAAACTGACCTCAATGAATAAGCTGAAAATGGTCTATCATCCTCGAATGATAACCACAAAAAGAAAACCAACCTCAGAAGGACTTGAAGAAAAGAATGCTATCATGGAATGACAATTCTCAAAAGATCCTCAGATCTAACACGAAACTATCCTCGAATGGAAACGCAATGGTATACCTACCTCAGTAGATAACCAAAAACACAAAGACTGACCTAAGACTTTGCAAAGAGACAAACAGACCTCAATCACTAAGCTCAAAATGGTCTATCATCCTCGAATGATAACCAAAACAACAAAACCAGCCTCAAAAGGACTTGAAGAAAATAATGCCATCCTGGAATGACAATTCTCAAAAGATCTTCGGATCTAACACGAAACCATCCTCGAATGGAGACGCATTGGTATACCGGCCTTAGTCGATAACCAGAAATACAAGGACTGACCTAAGACGTTGCAAAAGAGCAAAATTGACCTTAATAAATAAGCTCAAAATGGTCTATCATCCTCGAATGATACCCACAACAACAAGACCAACCTCAAAAGGAATTGAAGAAAAGAAAGCCATCCTCGAATGACAATTCTCAAAAGATCCTCGGATCTAACACGAAACAATCTTCGAATAGAGACGCAATGGTATACCGGCCTCAGTCGATAACCAGAAACACAAAGACTTCTCTCAAACAGACTTGGTAAAAGAGACAAACTGACCTCAATCAATAAGCTCAAAATGGTATATCATCCTCTTATGATAACCACAACAACAAGACCAACCTCAGAAGGACTTGAAGAAAATAATGCCATCCTCGAATGACAATTCTCAAAATATCCTCGGATCTAACATAAAACCATCCTAGAATGGAGACACAATGGTATACCGGCCTCAGTCGATAACCAAAAACACAAAGACTGACCTCAGACTTTGTAAAAGAGAAAAACTGACCTCAATCAATAAGCTCAAAATGGTCTATCATCCTCGAATGATACCCAAAACAACAAGACCAACCTCAGAAGGAATTGAAGAAAAGAATGCCATCCTCGAAAGACAATTCTCAAAAGATGCTCTCATCTAACACGAAACCATCCTTGAATGGAGATACAATGGTATAACGGCCTCAGTCGATAACCAAAAACACAAAGACTGACCTTAGACTTTGCAAAAGGAGACAAACTTAACTCAATCAATAACCTCAAAATGGTTTATCATCCTCGAATGATAACCACAACAACATGACACACCTCAGAAGGACTTGAAGAAAAGAATACCATCCTGGAATGACAATTCTCACAAGATCCTCGGATCTAACACGAAACCATCTTCAAATGAGACGCAATGGTATATCGGCCTCAGTCGATAACCAAAAACACAAAGACTGACCTCAGACTTTGTAAAAGAGACAAACTGACCTCAATCAATAAGCTCAAAATTGTATATCATCCTCAAATGATAACCACAACAACAAGACCAACCTCAGAAGGACTTGAAGAAATGAATGCCATCCTCGAATGACAATTCTCAAAAGATCCTCGGATCAAACATGAAACCATCCTTGAATTGAGACGCAATGGAATACCGACCTCAGTCGATAACCAAAAACACAAAGATTGACCTTTAACTTTGCAAAAGAGACAAACTGACCTCAATCAAAAAGCTCAAAATGGTATATCATCCTCGAATGATAGCAACAACAACAAGACCAATCTCAGAAGGACTTAAAGAAAAGAATGCCATCCTTTAATGACAATTCTCAAAAGATCCTCGAATCTAACACGAAACCATCATCAAATGGAGACGCAATGATATACCGGACTCAGTTGGTAACCAAAAACACAAAGACTGACCTCATACTTTGCAAAAGAGACAAACCAACCTCAATCACTAAGCTCAAAATGGTCTATCATCTTCGAATGATAACCACAACAAAAAGACCAACCTCAGAAGGACTTGAAGAAAAGAATGCCATCCTTGAAAGACAATTCTCAAAAGATCCTCGAATCTAACAAGAAACCATCCTCGAATGGAGACACAATGGTATATCAGCCTCAGTCGATAACCTAAAACACAAAGAATGACCTCAGACTTTGCAAAAGAGACAAACTGACCTCAATCAATAAGCTCAAAAATGGTCTATCATCCTTGAATGATAACCACAACAACAAGACCAACCTCAGAAGGACATGAAGAAAAGAATGCCATCCTAGAATGACAATTCTCAAAAGATCCTCGGATATAACACGAAACCATCTTCGAATAGAGACACAATGGTATACCGGCCTCAGTCGATAACAAGAAACACAAAGACTTCTCTCAAACAGACTTGGAAAAAGAGACAAACTGACCTCAATCAATAAGCTCAAAATGGTATATCATCCTCTTATGATAGCCACAAGAACAAAACAAACTTCAAAAGGACTTGAATAAGAGAATGCCATCCTCGAATGACGAATCAAAAAAGATCCTCGGATTTAACTTGAAAGCATCCTTGAATGAAGACGCAATGGTATAACGACCTCAGTCGATAACCAAAAACACAAAGACTGACCTCAGACTTTGCAAAAGAGACAAACTGACCTCAATCAATAACCTTAAAATGGTCTATCATCCTCGAATGATACCCAAAACAACAAGACCAACCACATAAGGACTTGAAGAAAAGAATGCCATCCTCGAATCTAACACGAAACCATCCTTGAATGGAGACACAATGGTATATCGGCCTCTGTCGATAACATAAAACACAAAGAATGACCTCAGACTTTGAAAAAGAGACAAACTGACCTCAATCGATAAGCTCATAATGGTTTATAATCCTTAAATGATATCCACAACAACAAGACCAACCTCAGAAGGACTTGAAGAAAAGAATGCCATCCTCGAATGACAATTCTCAAAAGATCCTCGGATCTAACACGAAACCATCCTCGAATGCAGACACAATGGTATACTGGCCTCAGTCGATAACAAAAAACATAAAGACTGACCTTAGACTTTGCAAAAGAGACAAACTGACCTCAATCAATAAGCTCAAAATGGTCTATCATCCTCGAATGATACCCAAAACAACAAGACCAACCTCAGAAGGAATTGAAGAAAAGAATGCCATCCTCGAAAGACAATTCTCAAAAGATCCTCTCATCTAACACGATACCATCCTTGAATGTAGACACAATGGTATAACGGCCTCAATCGATAACCAAAAACACAAAGACTGACCTTAGACTTTGCAAAAGAGACAAACTGATCTCAATCAATAACCTGAAAATGGTTTATCATCCTCGAATGATAACCACAACAACAAGACACACCTCAGAAGGACTTGAAGAAAAGAATACCATCCTGGAATGACAATTATCACAAGATCCTCGGATCTAACACGAAACCATCTTCGAATGAAGACGCAATGGTATATCGGCCTCAGTCGATAACCAAAAACACAAAGACTGACCTTAGACTTTGTAAAAGGGACAAACTGACCTCAATCAATAAGCTCAAAATGGTATATCATCCTCAAATGTTAACCACAACAACAAGACCAACCTCATAAGGACTTGAAGAAATGAATGCCATCCTCGAATGACAATTCTCAAAAGATCCTCGGATCAAACACGAAACCATCCTTGAATTGAGACGCAATGGAATACCGACCTCAGTCGATAACCAAAAACACAAAGATTGACCTCTAACTTTGCAAGAGAGACAAACTGACCTCAATCAATAAGCTCAAAATGGTATATCATCCTCGAATGATAGCAACAACAACAAGACCAAACTCAGAAGGACTTAAAGAAAAGAAGGCCATCCTTTAATGAAAATTCTCAAAAGATCCTCGAATCTAACACGGAACCATCATCAAATGGAGACACAATGGTATACCGGACTCAGTCGATAACCAAAAACACAAAGACTGACCTCATACTTTGCAAAAGAGACAAACCGACCTCAATCACTAAGCTCAAAATGGTCTATCATCTTCGAATGATAACCACAACAACAAGACCAACCTCAGAAGGACTTGAAGAAAAGAATGCCATCCTGGAATGACAATTCTCAAAAGATCCTCAGATCAAACACGAAAGAATCCTCGAATGGAGACGCAATGATATACCGGCCTAAGTCGATAACCAAATATACAAAGACTGACCTTAAACTTTGCAAAAGAGACAAACTGCCATCAATCAATAAGCTAAAAATGGTCTATCATCCTCAAATGATAACCACAAAAAAAAGACCAACAACAGAAGGACTTTAAGAAAATAATGCCATCCTCGAATGACAATTCTCAAAAGATCCTCGGATCAAACACAAAACCATCCTAGAATGGAGACGCAATGGTATACCGGCCTCAGTCGATTACCAAAAACACAAAGACTGACCTCAGAGTTTGCAAAAGAGACAAACTAACCTCAATGAATAAGCTCAACATGGTCTATCATCTTCGAATGATAACCACAAAAACAAGACCAACCTCAGAAGGACTTGAAGAAAAGAATGCCATCCTGGAATGACAATTCTCAAAAGATCCTCAGATCTAACACGAAACCATCCTCGAATGGAAACGCAATGGTATACCTGCCTCAGTAGATAACCAAAAACACAAAGACTGACCTAAGACTTTGCAAAGAGACAAACTGACCTCAATCACTAAGCTCAAAATGGTATATCATCCTCGAATGATAACCACAATAACAAGACCAGCCTCAGAAGGACTTGAAGAAAAGAATGCCATCCTGGAATGACAATTCTCAAAAGATCTTCGGATCTAACACGAAACCATCCTCGAATGGAGACGCATTGGTATACCGGCCTTAGTCGATAACCAAAAATACAAAGACTGACCTCAGACGTTGCAAAAGAGCAAAATTGACCTTAATAAATAAGCTCAAAATGGTCTATCATCCTCGAATGATACCCAAAACAACAAGACCAACCTCAGAAGGAATTGAAGAAAATAATGCCATCCTCGAAAGACAATTCTCAAAAGATCCTCTCATCTAACACGAGACCATCCTTGAATGTAGACACAATGGTATAACGGCCTCAGTCGATATCCAAAAACACAAAGACTGACCTTAGACTTTGCAAAAGAGACAAACTGACCTCAATCAATAACCTCAAAATGGTTTATCATCCTCGAATGATAACCACAACAACAAGACACGCCTCAGAAGGACTTGAAGAAAAGAATACCATCCTGGAATGACAATTCTCACAAGATCCTCAGATCTAACACGAAACCATCTTCGAATGAAGACGCAATGGTATACCGGCCTCAGTCGATAACCAAAAACACAAAGACTGACCTCAAACTTTGCAAAAGAGACAAACTGCCATCAATCAATAAGCTCAAAATGGTTTATCATCCTCAAATGATAACCACAACAACAAGACCAACCTCAGAAGGACTTGAAGAAAATAATGCCATACTCGAATGAGAATTCTAAAAATATCCTCGGATCTAACACGAAACCATCCTAGAATGGAGATGCAATGGTATACCGGCCTCAATCGATAACCAAAAACACAAAGACTGACCACAGACTTTGCAAAAGAGACAAACTGACCTCAATCAATAAACTCAAAATGGTCTATCATCCTCGAATGATAACCACAACAACAAGACCAACCTCAGAAGGACTTGAAGAAAAGAATGCCATCCTGGAATGACAATTCTCAAAAGATCCTCAGATCTAACACGAAACCATCCACGAATGGAAACGCAATGGTATACCTGCCTCAGTTGATAACCAAAAACACAAAGACTGACCTAAGACTTTGCAAAGAGACAAACTGACCTCAATCACTAAGCTCAAACTGGTCTATCATCCTCGAATGATAACCACAACAACAAGACCAGCCTCAGAAGGACTTGAAGAAAAGAATGCCATCCTGGAATGACAATTCTCAAAAGATCTTTGGATCTAACATGAAACCATCCTCGAATGGAGACGCATTGGTATACCGGCCTTAGTCGATAACCAAAAATACAAAGACTGACCTCAGACGTTGCAAAAGAGCAAAATTGACCTTAATAAATAAGCTCAAAATGGTCTATCATCCTCAAATGATAACCACAACAACAAGACCAACTTCAGAAGGACTTGAAGAAAATAATGCCATCCTCGAATGACAATTCTCAAAAGATCCTCGGATCTAACACAAAACCATCCTAGAATGGAGACGCAATGGTATACCGGCCTCAGTCGATAACCAAAAACACAAAGACTGACCTCAGACTTTGCAAAAGAGACAAACTGACCTCAATGAATAAGCTCAAAATGGTCTATCATCTTCGAATGATAACCACAAAAACAAGACCAACCTCAGAAGGACTTGAAGAAGAGAATGTCATCCTGGAATGACAATTCTCAAAAGATCCTCAGATCTAACACGAAACCATCCTCGAATGGAAACGCAATGGTATACCTGCCTCAGTAGATAACCAAAAACACAAAGACTGACCTAAGACTTTGCAAAGAGACAAACTGACCTCAATCACTAAGCTCAAACTGGTCTATCATCCTCGAATGATAACCACAACAACAAGACCAGCCTCAGAAGGACATGAAGAAAAGAATGCCATCCTGGAATGACAATTCTCAAAAGATCTTTGGATCTAACATGAAACCATCCTCAAATGGAGACGCATTGGTATACCGGCCTTAGTCGATAACCATAAATACAAAGACTGACCTCAGACGTTGCAAAAGAGCAAAATTGACCTTAATAAATAAGCTCAAAATGGTCTATCATCCTCAAATGATAACCACAACAACAAGACCAACTTCAGAAGGACTTGAAGAAAATCATGCCATCCTCGAATGACAATTCTCAAAAGATCCTCGGATCTAACACAAAACCATCCTAGAATGGAGACGCAATGGTATACCGGCCTCAGTCGATAACCAAAAACACAAAGACTGACCTCAGACTTTGCAAAAGAGACAAACTGACCTCAATGAATAAGCTCAAAATGGTCTGTCATCTTCGAATGATAACCACAAAAACAAGACCAACCTCAGAAGGACTTGAAGAAAAGAATGCCATCCTGGAATGACAATTCTCAAAAGATCCTCAGATCTAACACGAAACTATCCTCGAATGGAAACGCAATGGTATACCTGCCTCAGTAGATAACCAAAAACACAAAGACTGATCTAAGACTTTGCAAAGAGACAAACTGACCTCAATCACTAAGCTCAAACTGGTCTATCATCCTCGAATGATAACCACAACAACAAGACCAGCCTCAGAAGGACTTGAAGAAAAGAATGCCATCCTGGAATGACAATTCTCAAAAGATCTTTGGATCTAACATGAAACCATCCTCGAATGGAGACGCATTGGTATACCGGCCTTAGTCGATAACCAAAAATACAAAGACTGACCTCAGACGTTGCAAAAGAGCAAAATTGACCTTAATAAATAAGCTCAAAATGGTCTATCATCCTCAAATGATAACCACAACAACAAGACCAACTTCAGAAGGACTTGAAGAAAATAATGCCATCCTCGAATGACAATTCTCAAAAGATCCTCGGATCTAACACAAAACCATCCTAGAATGGAGACGCAATGGTATACCGGCCTCAGTCGATAACCAAAAACACAAAGACTGACCTCAGACTTTGCAAAAGAGACAAACTGACCTCAATGAATAAGCTCAAAATGGTCTATCATCTTCGAATGATAACCACAAAAACAAGACCAACCTCAGAAGGACTTGAAGAAGAGAATGTCATCCTGGAATGACAATTCTCAAAAGATCCTCAGATCTAACACGAAACCATCCTCGAATGGAAACGCAATGGTATACCTGCCTCAGTAGATAACCAAAAACACAAAGTCTGACCTAAGACTTTGCAAAGAGACAAACTGACCTCAATCACTAAGCTCAAACTGGTCTATCATCCTCGAATGATAACCACAACAACAAGACCAGCCTCAGAAGGACATGAAGAAAAGAATGCCATCCTGGAATGACAATTCTCAAAAGATCTTTGGATCTAACATGAAACCATCCTCAATTGGAGACGCATTGGTATACCGGCCTTAGTCGATAACCATAAATACAAAGACTGACCTCAGACGTTGCAAAAGAGCAAAATTGACCTTAATAAATAAGCTCAAAATGGTCTATCATCCTCAAATGATAACCACAACAACAAGACCAACTTCAGAAGGACTTGAAGAAAATAATGCCATCCTCGAATGACAATTCTCAAAAGATCCTCGGATCTAACACAAAACCATCCTAGAATGGAGACGCAATGGTATACCGGCCTCAGTCGATAACCAAAAACACAAAGACTGACCTCAGACTTTGCAAAAGAGACAAACTGACCTCAATGAATAAGCTCAAAATGGTCTGTCATCTTCGAATGATAACCACAAAAACAAGACCAACCTCAGAAGGACTTGAAGAAAAGAATGCCATCCTGGAATGACAATTCTCAAAAGATCCTCAGATCTAACACGAAACTATCCTCGAATGGAAACGCAATGGTATACCTGCCTCAGTAGATAACCAAAAACACAAAGACTGATCTAAGACTTTGCAAAGAGACAAACTGACCTCAATCACTAAGCTCAAACTGGTCTATCATCCTCGAATGATAACCACAACAACAAGACCAGCCTCAGAAGGACTTGAAGAAAAGAATGCCATCCTGGAATGACAATTCTCAAAAGATCTTTGGATCTAACATGAAACCATCCTCGAATGGAGACGCATTGGTATACCGGCCTTAGTCGATAACCAAAAATACAAAGACTGACCTCAGACGTTGCAAAAGAGCAAAATTGACCTTAATAAATAAGCTCAAAATGGTCTATCATCCTCAAATGATAACCACAACAACAAGACCAACTTCAGAAGGACTTGAAGAAAATAATGCCATCCTCGAATGACAATTCTCAAAAGATCCTCGGATCTAACACAAAACCATCCTAGAATGGAGACGCAATGGTATACCGGCCTCAGTCGATAACCAAAAACACAAAGACTGACCTCAGACTTTGCAAAAGAGACAAACTGACCTCAATGAATAAGCTCAAAATGGTCTATCATCTTCGAATGATAACCACAAAAACAAGACCAACCTCAGAAGGACTTGAAGAAGGAAATGTCATCCTGGAATGACAATTCTCAAAAGATCCTCAGATCTAACACGAAACCATCCTCGAATGGAAACGCAATGGTATACCTGCCTCAGTAGATAACCAAAAACACAAAGTCTGACCTAAGACTTTGCAAAGAGACAAACTGACCTCAATCACTAAGCTCAAACTGGTCTATCATCCTCGAATGATAACCACAACAACAAGACCAGCCTCAGAAGGACATGAAGAAAAGAATGCCATCCTGGAATGACAATTCTCAAAAGATCTTTGGATCTAACATGAAACCATCCTCGAATGGAGACGCATTGGTATACCGGCCTTAGTCGATAACCATAAATACAAAGACTGACCTCAGACGTTGCAAAAGAGCAAAATTGACCTTAATAAATAAGCTCAAAATGGTCTATCATCCTCAAATGATAACCACAACAACAAGACCAACTTCAGAAGGACTTGAAGAAAATAATGCCATCCTCGAATGACAATTCTCAAAAGATCCTCGGATCTAACACAAAACCATCCTAGAATGGAGACGCAATGGTATACCGGCCTCAGTCGATAACCAAAAACACAAAGACTGACCTCAGACTTTGCAAAAGAGACAAACTGACCTCAATGAATAAGCTCAAAATGGTCTATCATCTTCGAATGATAACCACAAAAACAAGACCAACCTCAGAAGGACTTGAAGAAAAGAATGCCATCCTGGAATGACAATTCTCAAAAGATCCTCAGATCTAACACGAAACCATCCTCGAATGGAAACGCAATGGTATACCTGCCTCAGTAGATAACCAAAAACACAAAGACTGATCTAAGACTTTGCAAAGAGACAAACTGACCTCAATCACTAAGCTCAAACTGGTCTATCATCCTCGAATGATAACCACAACATCAAGACCAGCCTCAGAAGGACATGAAGAAAAGAATGCCATCCTGGAATGACAATTCTCAAAAGATCTTTGGATCTAACATGAAACCATCCTCGAATGGAGACGCATTGGTATACCGGCCTTAGTCGATAACCATAAATACAAAGACTGACCTCAGACGTTGCAAAAGAGCAAAATTGACCTTAATAAATAAGCTCAAAATGGTCTATCATCCTCAAATGATAACCACAACAACAAGACCAACTTCAGAAGGACTTGAACAAAATAATGCCATCCTCGAATGACAATTCTCAAAAGATCCTCGGATCTAACACAAAACCATCCTAGAATGGAGACGCAATGGTATACCGGCCTCAGTCGATAACCAAAAACACAAAGACTGACCTCAGACTTTGCAAAAGAGACAAACTGACCTCAATGAATAAGCTCAAAATGGTCTATCATCTTCGAATGATAACCACAAAAACAAGACCAACCTCAGAAGGACTTGAAGAAAAGAATGCCATCCTGGAATGACAATTCTCAAAAGATCCTCAGATCTAACACGAAACCATCCTCGAATGGAAACGCAATTGTATACCTGCCTCAGTAGATAACCAAAAACACAAAGACTGATCTAAGACTTTGCAAAGAGACAAACTGACCTCAATCACTAAGCTCAAACTGGTCTATCATCCTCGAATGATAACCACAACAACAAGACCAGCCTCAGAAGGACTTGAAGAAAAGAATGCCATCCTGGAATGACAATTCTCAAAAGATCTTTGGATCTAACATGAAACCATCCTCGAATGGAGACGCATTGGTATACCGGCCTTAGTCGATAACCAAAAATACAAAGACTGACCTCAGACGTTGCAAAAGAGCAAAATTGACCTTAATAAATAAGCTCAAAATGGTCTATCAACCTCAAATGATAACCACAACAACAAGACCAACTTCAGAAGGATTTGAAGAAAATAATGCCATCCTCGAATGACAATTCTCAAAAGATCCTCGGATCTAACACAAAACCATCCTAGAATGGAGACGCAATGGTATACCGGCCTCAGTCGATAACCAAAAAAACAAAGACTGACCTCAGACTTTGCAAAAGAGACAAACTGACCTCAATGAATAAGCTCAAAATGGTCTATCATCTTCGAATGATAACCACAAAAACAAGACCAACCTCAGAAGGACTTGAAGAAGAGAATGTCATCTTGGAATGACAATTCTCAAAAGATCCTCAGATCTAACACGAAACCATCCTCGAATGGAAACGCAATGGTATACCTGCCTCAGTAGATAACCAAAAACACAAAGACTGACCTAAGACTTTGCAAAGAGACAAACTGACCTCAATCACTAAGCTCAAACTGGTCTATCATCCTCGAATGATAACCACAACAACAAGACCAGCCTCAGAAGGACATGAAGAAAAGAATGCCATCCTGGAATGACAATTCTCAAAAGATCTTTGGATCTAACATGAAACCATCCTCGAATGGAGACGCATTGGTATACCGGCCTTAGTCGATAACCATAAATACAAAGACTGACCTCAGACGTTGCAAAAGAGCAAAATTGACCTTAATAAATAAGCTCAAAATGGTCTATCATCCTCAAATGATAACCACAACAACAAGACCAACTTCAGAAGGACTTGAAGAAAATAATGCCATCCTCGAATGACAATTCTCAAAAGATCCTCGGATCTAACACAAAACCATCCTAGAATGGAGACGCAATGGTATACCGGCCTCAGTCGATAACCAAAAACACAAAGACTGACCTCAGACTTTGCAAAAGAGACAAACTGACCTCAATGAATAAGCTCAAAATGGTCTATCATCTTCGAATGATAACCACAAAAACAAGACCAACCTCAGAAGGACTTGAAGAAAAGAATGCCATCCTGGAATGACAATTCTCAAAAGATCCTCAGATCTAACACGAAACCATCCTCGAATGGAAACGCAATGGTATACCTGCCTCAGTAGATAACCAAAAACACAAAGACTGATCTAAGACTTTGCAAAGAGACAAACTGACCTCAATCACTAAGCTCAAACTGGTCTATCATCCTCGAATGATAACCACAACAACAAGACCAGCCTCAGAAGGACTTGAAGAAAAGAATGCCATCCTGGAATGACAATTCTCAAAAGATCTTTGGATCTAACATGAAACCATCCTCGAATGGAGACGCATTGGTATACCGGCCTTAGTCGATAACCAAAAATACAAAGACTGACCTCAGACGTTGCAAAAGAGCAAAATTGACCTTAATAAATAGGCTCAAAATGGTCTATCATCCTCAAATGATAACCACAACAACAAGACCAACTTCAGAAGGACTTGAAGAAAATAATGCCATCCTCGAATGACAATTCTCAAAAGATCCTCGGATCTAACACAAAACCATCCTAGAATGGAGACACAATGGTATACCGGCCTCAGTCGATAACCAAAAACACAAAGACTGACCTCAGACTTTGCAAAAGAGACAAACTGACCTCAATGAATAAGCTCAAAATGGTCTATCATCTTCGAATGATAACCACAAAAACAAGACCAACCTCAGAAGGACTTGAAGAAGAGAATGTCATCCTGGAATGACAATTCTCAAAAGATCCTCAGATCTAACACGAAACCATCCTCGAATGGAAACGCAATGGTATACTTGCCTCAGTAGATAACCAAAAACACAAAGACTGACCTAAGACTTTGCAAAGAGACAAACTGACCTCAATCACTAAGCTCAAACTGGTCTATCATCCTCGAATGATAACCACAACAACAAGACCAGCCTCAGAAGGACATGAAGAAAAGAATGCCATCCTGGAATGACAATTCTCAAAAGATCTTTGGATCTAACATGAAACCATCCTCGAATGGAGACGCATTGGTATACCGGCCTTAGTCGATAACCATAAATACAAAGACTGACCTCAGACGTTGCAAAAGAGCAAAATTGACCTTAATAAATAAGCTCAAAATGGTCTATCATCCTCAAATGATAACCACAACAACAAGACCAACTTCAGAAGGACTTGAAGAAAATAATGCCATCCTCGAATGATAATTCTCAAAAGATCCTCGGATCTAACACAAAACCATCCTAGAATGGAGACGCAATGGTATACCGGCCTCAGTCGATAACCAAAAACACAAAGACTGACCTCAGACTTTGCAAAAGAGACAAACTGACCTCAATGAATAAGCTCAAAATGGTCTATCATCTTCGAATGATAACCACAAAAACAAGACCAACCTCAGAAGGACTTGAAGAAAAGAATGCCATCCTGGAATGACAATTCTCAAAAGATCCTCAGATCTAACACGAAACCATCCTCAAATGGAAACGCAATGGTATACCTGCCTCAGTAGATAACCAAAAACACAAAGACTGATCTAAGACTTTGCAAAGAGACAAACTGACCTCAATCACTAAGCTCAAACTGGTCTATCATCCTCGAATGATAACCACAACAACAAGACCAGCCTCAGAAGGACTTGAAGAAAAGAATGCCATCCTGGAATGACAATTCTCAAAAGATCTTTGGATCTAACATGAAACCATCCTCGAATGGAGACGCATTGGTATACCGGCCTTAGTCGATAACCAAAAATACAAAGACTGACCTCAGACGTTGCAAAAGAGCAAAATTGACCTTAATAAATAAGCTCAAAATGGTCTATCATCCTCAAATGATAACCACAACAACAAGACCAACTTCAGAAGGACTTGAAGAAAATAATGCCATCCTCGAATGACAATTCTCAAAAGATCCTCGGATCTCACACAAAACCATCCTAGAATGGAGACACAATGGTATACCGGCCTCAGTCGATAACCAAAAACACAAAGACTGACCTCAGACTTTGCAAAAGAGACAAACTGACCTCAATGAATAAGCTCAAAATGGTCTATCATCTTCGAATGATAACCACAAAAACAAGACCAACCTCAGAAGGACTTGAAGAAGAGAATGTCATCCTGGAATGACAATTCTCAAAAGATCCTCAGATCTAACACGAAACCATCCTCGAATGGAAACGCAATGGTATACCTGCCTCAGTAGATAACCAAAAACACAAAGACTGACCTAAGACTTTGCAAAGAGACAAACTGACCTCAATCACTAAGCTCAAACTGGTCTATCATCCTCGAATGATAACCACAACAACAAGACCAGCCTCAGAAGGACATGAAGAAAAGAATGCCATCCTGGAATGACAATTCTCAAAAGATCTTTGGATCTAACATGAAACCATCCTCGAATGGAGACGCATTGGTATACCGGCCTTAGTCGATAACCATAAATACAAAGACTGACCTCAGACGTTGCAAAAGAGCAAAATTGACCTTAATAAATAAGCTCAAAATGGTCTATCATCCTCAAATGATAACCACAACAACAAGACCAACTTCAGAAGGACTTGAAGAAAATAATGCCATCCTCGAATGACAATTCTCAAAAGATCCTCGGATCTAACACAAAACCATCCTAGAATGGAGACACAATGGTATACCGGCCTCAGTCGATAACCAAAAACACAAAGACTGACCTCAGACTTTGCAAAAGAGACAAACTGACCTCAATGAATAAGCTCAAAATGGTCTATCATCTTCGAATGATAACCACAAAAACAAGACCAACCTCAGAAGGACTTGAAGAAGAGAATGTCATCCTGGAATGACAATTCTCAAAAGATCCTCAGATCTAACACGAAACCATCCTCGAATGGAAACGCAATGGTATACCTGCCTCAGTAGATAACAAAAAACACAAAGACTGACCTAAGACTTTTCAAAGAGACAAACTGACCTCAATCACTAAGCTCAAACTGGTCTATCATCCTCGAATGATAACCACAACAACAAGACCAGCCTCAGAAGGACATGAAGAAAAGAATGCCATCCTGGAATGACAATTCTCAAAAGATCTTTGGATCTAACATGAAACCATCCTCGAATGGAGACGCATTGGTATACCGGCCTTAGTCGATAACCATAAATACAAAGACTGAACTCAGACGTTGCAAAAGAGCAAAATTGACCTTAATAAATAAGCTCAAAATGGTCTATCATCCTCAAATGATAACCACAACAACAAGACCAACTTCAGAAGGACTTGAAGAAAATAATGCCATCCTCGAATGACAATTCTCAAAAGATCCTCGGATCTAACACAAAACCATCCTAGAATGGAGACGCAATGGTATACCGGCCTCAGTCGATAACCAAAAACACAAAGACTGACCTCAGACTTTGCAAAAGAGACAAACTGACCTCAATGAATAAGCTCAAAATGGTCTATCATCTTCGAATGATAACCACAAAAACAAGACCAACCTCAGAAGGACTTGAAGAAAAGAATGCCATCTTGGAATGACAATTCTCAAAAGATCCTCAGATCAAACACGAAACCATCCTCGAATGGAAACGCAATGGTATACCTGCCTCAGTAGATAACCAAAAACACAAAGACTGACCTAAGACTTTGCAAAGAGACAAACTGACCTCAATCACTAAGCTCAAACTGGTCTATCATCCTCGAATGATAACCACAACAACAAGACCAGCCTCAGAAGGACATGAAGAAAAGAATGCCATCCTGGAATGACAATTCTCAAAAGATATTTGGATCTAACATGAAACCATCCTCGAATGGAGACGCATTGGTATACCGGCCTTAGTCGATAACCATAAATACAAAGACTGACCTCAGACGTTGCAAAAGAGCAAAATTGACCTTAATAAATAAGCTCAAAATGGTCTATCATCCTCAAATGATAACCACAACAACAAGACCAACTTCAGAAGGACTTGAAGAAAATAATGCCATCCTCGAATGATAATTCTCAAAAGATCCTCGGATCTAACACAAAACCATCCTAGAATGGAGACGCAATGGTATACCGGCCTCAGTCGAAAACCAAAAACACAAAGACTGACCTCAGACTTTGCAAAAGAGACAAATTGACCTCAATGAATAAGCTCAAAATGGTCTATCATCTTCGAATGATAACCACAAAAACAAGACCAACCTCAGAAGGACTTGAAGAAAAGAATGCCATCCTGGAATGACAATTCTCAAAAGATCCTCAGATCAAACACGAAACCATCCTCGAATGGAAACGCAATGGTATACCTGCCTCAGTAGATAACCAAAAACACAAAGACTGACCTAAGACTTTGCAAAGAGACAAACTGACCTCAATCACTAAGCTCAAACTGGTCTATCATCCTCGAATGATAACCACAACAACAAGACCAGCCTCAGAAGGACATGAAGAAAAGAATGCCATCCTGGAATGACAATTCTCAAAAGATCTTGGGATCTAACATGAAACCATCCTCGAATGGAGACGCATTGGTATACCGGCCTTAGTCGATAACCATAAATACAAAGACTGACCTCAGACGTTGCAAAAGAGCAAAATTGACCTTAATAAATAAGCTCAAAATGGTCTATCATCCTCAAATGATAACCACAACAACAAGACCAACTTCAGAAGGACTTGAAGAAAATAATGCCATCCTCGAATGACAATTCTCAAAAGATCCTCGGATCTAACACAAAACCATCCTAGAATGGAGACACAATGGTATACCGGCCTCAGTCGATAACCAAAAACACAAAGACTGACCTCAGACTTTGCAAAAGAGACAAACTGACCTCAATGAATAAGCTCAAAATGGTCTATCATCTTCGAATGATAACCACAAAAACAAGACCAACCTCAGAAGGACTTGAAGAAGAGAATGTCATCCTGGAATGACAATTCTCAAAAGATCCTCAGATCTAACACGAAACCATCCTCGAATGGAAACGCAATGGTATACCTGCCTCAGTAGATAACCAAAAACACAAAGACTGACCTAAGACTTTTCAAAGAGACAAACTGACCTCAATCACTAAGCTCAAACTGGTCTATCATCCTCGAATGATAACCACAACAACAAGACCAGCCTCAGAAGGACATGAAGAAAAGAATGCCATCCTGGAATGACAATTCTCAAAAGATCTTTGGATCTAACATGAAACCATCCTCGAATGGAGACGCATTGGTATACCGGCCTTAGTCGATAACCATAAATACAAAGACTGACCTCAGACGTTGCAAAAGAGCAAAATTGACCTTAATAAATAAGCTCAAAATGGTCTATCATCCTCAAATGATAACCACAACAACAAGACCAACTTCAGAAGGACTTGAAGAAAATAATGCCATCCTCGAATGACAATTCTCAAAAGATCCTCGGATCTAACACAAAACCATCCTAGAATGGAGACGCAATGGTATACCGGCCTCAGTCGATAACCAAAAACACAAAGACTGACCTCAGACTTTGCAAAAGAGACAAACTGACCTCAATGAATAAGCTCAACATGGTCTATCATCTTCGAATGATAACCACAAAAACAAGACCAACCTCAGAAGGACTTGAAGAAAAGAATGCCATCCTGGAATGACAATTCTCAAAAGATCCTCAGATCAAACACGAAACCATCCTCGAATGGAAACGCAATGGTATACCTGCCTCAGTAGATAACCAAAAACACAAAGACTGACCTAAGACTTTGCAAAGAGACAAACTGACCTCAATCACTAAGCTCAAACTGGTCTATCATCCTCGAATGATAACCACAACAACAAGACCAGCCTCAGAAGGGCATGAAGAAAAGAATGCCATCCTGGAATGACAATTCTCAAAAGATCTTTGGATCTAACATGAAACCATCCTCGAATGGAGACGCATTGGTATACCGGCCTTAGTCGATAACCATAAATACAAAGACTGACCTCAGACGTTGCAAAAGAGCAAAATTGACCTTAATAAATAAGCTCAAAATGGTCTATCATCCTCAAATGATAACCACAACAACAAGACCAACTTCAGAAGGACTTGAAGAAAATAATGCCATCCTCGAATGATAATTCTCAAAAGATCCTCGGATCTAACACAAAACCATCCTAGAATGGAGACGCAATGGTATACCGGCCTCAGTCGATAACCAAAAACACAAAGACTGACCTCAGACTTTGCAAAAGAGACAAACTGACCTCAATGAATAAGCTCAAAATGGTCTATCATCTTCGAATGATAACCACAAAAACAAGACCAACCTCAGAAGGACTTGAAGAAAAGAATGCCATCCTGGAATGACAATTCTCAAAAGATCCTCAGATCAAACACGAAACCATCCTCGAATGGAAACGCAATGGTATACCTGCCTCAGTAGATAACCAAAAACACAAAGACTGACCTAAGACTTTGCAAAGAGACAAACTGACCTCAATCACTAAGCTCAAACTGGTCCATCATCCTCGAATGATAACCATAACAACAAGACCAGCCTCAGAAGGACTTAAAGAAAAGAATGCCATCCTGGAATGACAATTCTCAAAAGATCTTCGGATCTAACACGAAACCATCCTCGAATGGAGACGCATTGGTATACCGGCCTTAGTCGATAACCAAAAATACAAAGACTGACCTCAGACGTTGCAAAAGAGCAAAATTGACCTTAATAAATAAGCTCAAAATGGTCTATCATCCTCGAATGATACCCACAACAACAAGACCAACCTCATAAGGAATTGAAGAAAAGAATTCCATCCTCGAATGACAATTCTCAAAAGATCCTCGGATCTAACACGAAACCATCCTCGAATGCAGACACAATGGTATACTGGCCTCAGTTGATAACCAAAAACATAAAGACTGACCTTAGACTTTGCAAAAGAGACAAACTGACCTCAATCAATAACCTCAAAATGGTTTATCATCCTCGAATGATAACCACAACAACAAGACACACCTCAGAAGGACTTGAAGAAAACAATACCATCCTGGAATGAAAATTCTCAAAAGATCCTCGGATCTAACACGAAACCATCTTTGAATGGAGACGCAATGGTATACCGGCCTCAGTCGATAACCAAAAACACAAAGACTGACCTCAGACTTAGTAAAAGAGACAAACTGACCTCAATCAATTAGCTCAAAATGGTCTATCATCCTCAAATGATAACCACAACAACAAGACCAACCTCAGAAGGACTTGAAGAAAAGAATGCCATCCTCGAATGACAATTCTCAAAAGATCCTCGGATCAAACACGAAACCATCCTCGAATTGAGACGCAATGGAATACCGACCTCAGTCGATAACCAAAAACACAAAGATTGACCTCTGACTTTGCAAAAGATGTAAACTGACCTCAATCAATAAGCTCAAAATGGTATATCATCCTCGAATGATAGCAACAACAACAAGACCAATCTCAGAAGGACTTAAAGAAAAGAATTCCATCCTTTAATGACAATTCTCAAAAGATCCTCGAATCTAACACGAAACCATCATCAAATGGAGACGCAATGGTATACCGGACTCAGTCGATAACCAAAAACACAAAGACTGACCTCATACTTTGCAAAAGAGACAAACCGACCTCAATCACTAATCTCAAAATGGTCTATCATCTTCAAATGATAACCACAACAACAATACCAACCTCATAAGGACTTAAAGAAAAGAATGCCATCCTAGAATGACAATTCTCAAAAGATCCTCAGATCTAACACGAAACAATTCTCGAATGGAGACACAATGGTATACCGACCTCAGTCGATAACCAAAAACACAAAGACTGACCTCAAACTTTGCAAAAGAGACAAACTGCCATCAATCAATAAGCTCAAAATGGTTTATCATCCTCAAATGATAACCACAAAAACAAGACCAACCTCAGAAGGACTTGAAGAAAATAATGCCATCCTCGAATGAGAATTCTAAAAATATCCTCGGATCTAACACAAAACCATCCTAGAATGGAGATGCAATGGTATACCGGCCTCAATCGATAACCAAAAACACAAAGACTGACCACAGACTTTGCAAAAGAGACAAACTGACCACAATCAATAAGCTCAAAATGGTCTATCATCCTCGAATGATAACCACAACAACAAGACCAACCTCAGAATGACTTGAAGAAAAGAATGCCATCCTCGAAAGACAATTCTCAAAAGATCCTCGAATCTAACACGAAACCATCCTTGAATGGATACACAATGGTATATCGGCCTCTGTCGATAACCAAAAACACAAAGACTTCTCTTAAACAGACTTGGTAAAAGAGACAAACCGACCTCAATCAATAAGCTCAAAATAGTATATCATCCTCTTATGATAACCACAACAACAAGACCAACCTCAGAAGGACTTGAAGAAAATAATGCCATCCTCGAATGACAATTCTCAAAATATCCTCGGATCTAACACAAAACCATCCTAGAATGGAGACACAATGGTATACCGGCCTCAGTCGATAACAAAAAACACAAAGACGGACCTCAGACTTTGCAAAAGAGACAAACTGACCTCAATCAATAAGCTCAAAATGGTCTATCATCCTCAATTGATACCCAAAACAACAAGACAAACCTCAGAAGGAATTGGAGAAAAGAATGCCATCCTCGAAAGACAATTCTCAAAAGATCCTCGAATCTAACACGAAACCATCCTTTAATGGAGACACAATGGTATAACGACCTCAGTCGATAAACAAAAACACAAAGACTGACCTTAAACTTTTCAAAAGAGACAAACTGACCTCAATCAATAACCTTAAAATGGTTTATCATCCTCGAATGATAACCACAACAACAAGACACACCTCAGAAGGACTTGAAGAAAAGAATACCTTCCTGGAATGACAATTCTCAAAAGATCCTCAGATCTAACACGAAACCATCTTCGAATGGAGACGTAATGTTATACCGGCCTCAGTCGATAACCAAAAACACAAAGACTGACCTCAGACTTTGTAAAAGAGACAAACTGACCTCAATCAATAAGCTCAAAATGGTCTATCATCCTCAAATGATAACCACAACAACAAGACCAACCTCAGAAGGACTTGAAGAAAAGAATGCCATCCTCGAATGGCAATTATCAAAAGATCCTCGGATCAAACACGAAACCATCCTCGAATTGAGACGCAATGGAATACCGGCCTCAGTCGATAACCAAAAACACAAAGATTGACCCCTAACTTTGCAAAAGAGACAAACTGACCTCAATCAATAAGCTCAAAATGGTATATCATCCTCGAAGGATAGCAACAACAACAAGACCAATCTCAGAAGGAATTAAAGAAAAGAATGCCATCCTTTAATGACAACTCTCAAAAGATCCTCAGATCTAACACGAAACAATCCTCAAATGGAGACGCAATGGTATACCGGCCTCAGTCGATAACCAAAAACACAGACTGACCTCAAACTTTGCAAAAGAGACAAGCTGCCATCAATCAATAAGCTAAAAATGGTCTGTCATCCTCAAATGATTACCACAACAACAAGACCAACCTCAAAAGGACTTGAAGAAAATAATGCCATCCTCGAATGACAATTCTCAAAAGATCCTCGGATCTAACACAAAACCATCCTAGAATGGAGACGCAATGGTATACCGGCCTCAGTCGATAACCAAAAACACAAAGACTGACCTCAGACTTTGCAAAAGAGACAAACTGACCTCAAAGAATAAGCTCAAAATGGTCTATCATCCTCGAATGATAACCACAAAAACAAGACCAACCTCAGAAGGACTTGAAGAAAAGAATGCCATCCTAGAATGACAATTCTGAAAAGATCCTCGGATCTAACACGAAACCATCCTCGAATGGAAACGCAATTGTATACCGGCCTCAGTCGATAACCAAAAACACAAAGAGTGACCTAAGACTTTGCAAAGAGACAAACTGACCTCAATCAATAAGCTCAAAATGGTCTATCATCCTCGAATGATAGCCACAACAACAAGACCAATCTCAGAAGGACTTGAAGAAAAGAATACCATCCTCGAATGACAATTCTTAAAAGATACTCGGATCTAACACGAAACCATCCTCGAATGGAGACGCAATGGTATACCGGCCTCAGTCGATAACCAAAAACACAAAGACTGACCTCATACTTTGCAAAAGAGACACACTAACCTCAATCACTAAGCTCAAAATGGTCTATCATCCTCCAATGATAACCACAACAACAAGACCAGCCTCAGAAGGACTTGAAGAAAAGAATGCCATCCTGGAATGACAATTCTCAAAAGATCTTCGGATCTAACACGAAGCCATCCTCGAATGGAGACGCATTGGGATACCGGCCTTAGTCGATAACCAAAAATACAAAGACTGACCTCAGACGTTGCAAAAGAGAAAAATTGACTTTAATAAATAAGCTCAAAATGGTCTATCATTCTCGAATGATACCCACAACAACAAGACCAACCTCAGAAGGAATTGAAGAAAAGAATTCCATCCTCGAATGACAATTCTCAAAAGATCCTCGGATCTAACACGAAACCATCCTCGAATGCAGACACAATGGTATACTGGACTCAGTCGATAACCAAAAACATAAAGAATGACTTCAAACTTTGCAAAAGAGACAAACTACCATCAATCAATAAGCTCAAAATGGTCTAACAACCTAAAATGATAACCACAACAACAAGACCATCCTCCGAAGGACTTGAAGAAAATAATGCCATCCTCGAATGACAATTCTCAAAAGATCCTCGGATCTAAAACAAAACCATCCTAGAATGGAGACGCAATGGTATATCGGCCTCAGTCGATAACCCAAAACACTAAAACTGACCTCAGACTTTGAAAAAGAGACAAACTGACCTCAATCAATAAGCTCAAAATGGTCTATCGTCCTCGAATGATACCCAAAACAACAAGACCAACCTCAGAAGGACTTGAAGAAAAGAATGCCATCCTCGAATGACAATTCTCAAAAGATCCTCGGATCTAACACGAAACCATCTTCGAATAGAGACGAAATGGTATACCGGCCTCAGTCGATAACCAGAAACACAAAGACTTCTCTCAAACAGACTTGGTAAAAGAGACAAACTGACCTCAATCAATAAGCTCAAAATGGTCTATCATCCTCTTATGATAGCCACAAGAACAAAACCTACTTCAGAAGGACTTGAAGAAGAGAATGCCATCCTCGAATGATGACTCATAAAAGATCCTCGGATCTAACACGAAACCATCCTTGAATGGAGACGCAATGGTATAACGGCCTCAGTCGATAACCAAAAACACAAATACTGACCTCAGACTTTGCAAAATAGACAAATTGACCTCAATCAATAAGCTCAAAATGGTCTATCATCCTCGAATGATAGCCACAAAAACAAGACCAATCTCAGAAGGACTTGACGAAAAGAATACCATCCTCGAATGATAATTCTCAAAAGTTACTCGGATCTAACATGAAACCATCCTCGAATGGAGACGCAATGGTATACCGGCCTCAGTCGATAATCAAAAACACAAAGACTGACCTCAGACTTTGCAAAAGAGACAAACTTACGTCAATCACTAAGCTCAAAATGGTCTATCATCCTCGAATGATAACCACAACAACAAGACCAGCCTCAGAAGGACTTGAAGAAAAGAATGCCATCCTGGAATGACAATTCTTAAAAGATCTTCTGATTTAACACGAAACCATCCTCGAATGGAGACGCAATGGTATATCGGCTTCAGTCGATAACCAAACACACAAAGACTGACCTCAGACTTTATAAAAGAGCAAAACTGACCTCAATAAATAAGCTCAAAATGGTCTATCATCCTCGAATGATACCCACAACAACAAGACCAACCTCAGAAGAACTTGAAGAAAAGAATTCCATCCTCGAATGAAAATTCTCAAAAGATCCTCGGATCTAACATGAAACCATCCTCAAATGGAGACGCAATGGTATTCCGGCCTCAATCGATAACCAAAAACACAAAAACTGACCTCATACTTTGCAAAAGAGAAAACTAACCTCAATCACTAAGATCAAAATAGTCTATCATCCTCGAATGGTAACCACAAAAACAAGACCAACCTCAGAAGGACTTGAAGAAAAGAATGCCATCCTGGAATGACAATTCTCAAAAGATCCTCGGATCTATAACGAAACCATTCTCGAATGGAAACGCAATGGTATACCTGCCTCAGTAAATACTAAAACACACAAAGACCGACCTCAGACTTTGCAAAAGTGCAAAACTGACTTCAATAAATAAGCTAAAAATGGTATATCATCCTCGAATGATAGCAACAACAACAAGACCAATCTCAGAAGGACTTAAAGAAAAGAATGCCATCCTTTAATGACAATTCTCAAAAGATCCTCGAATCTAACACGGAACCATCATCAAATGGAGACACAATGGTATACCGGACTCAGTCGATAACCAAAAACACAAAGACTGACCTAATACTTTGCAAAAGAGACAAACCGACCACAATCACTAAGCTCAAAATGGTCTATCATCTTCGAATGATAACCACAACAACAAGACCAACCTCAGAAGGACTTGAAGAAAAGAATGCCATCCTGGAATGACAATTCTCAAAAGATCCTCAGATCAAACACAAAAGAATCCTCGAATGAAGACGCAATGATATACCGGCCTCAGTCGATAACCAAAAACACAAAGACTGGCCTCTAACTTTGCAAGAGAGACAAACTGACCTCAATCAATAAGCCCAAAATGGTATATCATCCTCAAATGATAACCACAAAAACAAGACCAACTTCAGAAGGACTTGAAGAAAATAATGCCATCCTCGAATGACAATTCTCAAAAGATCCTCGGATCTAACACAAAACCATCCTAGAATGGAGACGCAATGGTATACCGGCCTCAGTCGATAACCAAAAACACAAAGACTGACCTCAGACTTTGCAAAAGAGACAAACTGACCTCAATGAATAAGCTCAAAATGGTCTATCATCTTCGAATGATAACCACAAAAACAAGACCAACCTCAGAAGGATTTGAAGAAAAGAATGCCATCCTGGAATGACAATTCTCAAAAGATCCTTAGATCTAACACGAAAACATCCTCGAATGGAAACGCAATGGTATACCTGCCTCAGTAGATAACCAAAAACACAAAGACTGACCAAAGACTTTGCAAAGAGACAAACTGACCTCAATCACTAAGCTCAAAATGGTCTATCATCCTCGAATGATAACCACAACAACAATACCAGCCTCAGAAGGACTTGAAGAAAAGAATGCCATCCTGGAATGACTATTCTCAAAAGATCTTCGGATCTAACACGAACGAATCCTCGAATGGAGACGCATTGGTATACCGGCCTTAGTCGATAACCAAAAATACAAAGACTGACCTCAGACGTTGCAAAAGAGCAAAATTGACCTTAATAAATAAGCTCAAAATGGTCTATCATCCTCGAATGATACCCACAACAACAAGACCAACCTCAGAAGGAATTGAAGAAAAGAATTCCATCCTCGAATGACAATTCTCAAAAGATCCTCGGATCTAACACGAAACCATCCTCGAATGCAGACACAATGGCATACTGGCCTAAGTCGATAACCAAAAACATAAAGACTGACCTTAGACTTTGCAAAAGAGACAAACTGACCTCAATCAATAAGCTCAAAATGGTCTATCATCCTCGAATGATACCCAAAACAACAAGACCAACCTCAGAAGGAATTGAAGAAAATAATGCCATCCTCGAAAGACAATTCTCAAAAGATCCTCTCATCTAACACGAAACCATCCTTGAATGGAGACACAATGGTATAACGGCCTCAGTCGATATCCAAAATCACAAAGACTGACCTTAGACTTTGCAAAAGAGACAAACTGACCTCAATCAATAACCTCAAAATGGTTTATCATCGTCGAATGATAACCACAACAACAAGACACGCCTCAGAAGGACTTGAAGAAAAGAATACCATCCTGGAATGACAATTCTCACAAGATCCTCAGATCTAACACAAAACCATCTTCGAATGAAGATGCAATGGTATATCGGCCTCAGTCGATAACCAAAAACACAAAGACTGACCTTAGACTTTGTAAAAGAGACAAACTGACCTCAATCAATAAGCTCAAGATGGTATATCATCCTCAAATGATAACCACAACAACAAGACCAACCTCAGAAGGACTTGAAGAAATGAATGCCATCGTCGAATGACAATTCTCAAAAGATCCTCGGATCAAACACGAAACCATCCTCGAATGGAGACGCAATGATATATCGGCCTCAGTCGATAACCAAAAACACAAAGACTGACCTCTAACTTTGCAAGAGAGACAAACTGACCTCAATCAATAAGCTCAAAATGGTATATCATCCTTGAATGATAACCACAACAACATGACCAACTTCAGAAGGACTTGAAGAAAATAATACCATCCTCGAATGACAATTCTCAAAAGATAGTCGGATCTAACACAAAACCATCCTAGAATGGAGACGCAATGGTATACTGGCCTCAGTCGATAACCAAAAACACAAAGACTGACCTCAGACTTTGCAAAAGAGACAAACTGACCTAGATCAATAACCTTAAAATGGTTTATCATCCTCTAATGATAACCACAACAACAAGACACACCTCAGAAGGACTTGAAGAAAAGAATACCATCCTGGAATGACAATTCTCAAAAGATCCTCGGATCTAACAAGAAACCATCTTTGAATGGAGACGCAATGGTATACCGACCTCAGTCGATAACCAAAAACACAAAGACTGACCTCAGACTTTGTAAAATAGAAAAACTGACCTCAATCAATTAGCTCAAAATGGTCTATCATCCTCAATTGATAACCACAACAACAAGACCAACCTCAGAAGGACTTGAAGAAAAGAATGCCATACCTGAATGACAATTCTCAAAAGATCCTCGGATCAAACACGAAACCATCCTCGAATTGAGACGCAATGCAATACCGGCCTCAGTCGATAACCAAAAACACAAAGATTGACCTCTGACTTTGCAAAAGAGGCAAACTGGCCTCAATCAATAAGCTCAAAATGGTATATCATCCTCGAATGATAGCAACAACAACAAGACCATTCTCAGAAGGACTTAAAGAAAAGAATGCCATCCTTTAATGACAATTCTCAAAAGATCCTCGAATCTAACACGAAACCATCATCAAATGGAGACGTAATGGTATACCGGACTCACTCGATAACCAAAAACACAAAGACTGACCTCATACTTTACTAAAGAGACAAACCGACCTCAATCACTAAGCTCAAAATGGTCTATCATCTTCAAATGATAACCACAACAACAAGACCAACCTCATAAGGACTTGAAGAAAAGAATCCCATCCTGGAATGACAATTCTCAAAAGATCCTCAGATCTAACACGAAACAATCCACGAATGGAGACACAATGGTATACCGGCCTCAGTCGATAACCAAAAACACAAAGACTGACCTCAAACTTTGCAAAAGAGACAAACTGCCATCAATCAATAAGCTTAAAATGGTTTATCATCCTCAAAGGATAACCACAAAAACAAGACCAACCTCAGAAGGACTTGAGGAAAATAATGCCATCCTCGAATGAGACTTCTAAAAATATCCTCGGATCTAACACAAAACCATCCTAGAATGGAGATGCAATGGTATATCGGCCTCAGTCGATAACCAAAAACACAAAGACTGACCTCAGACTTTGCAAAAGAGACAAACTGACCTTAATCAATAAGCTCAAAATGGTCTATCATCCTCGAATGATACCCAAAACAACAAGACCAACCTCAGAATGACTTGAAGAAAAGAATGCCATCCTCGAAAGACAATTCTCAAAAGATCCTCGAATCTAACACGAAACCATCCTTGAATGGAGACACAATGGTATATCGGCCTCTGTCCATAACATAAAACACAAAGAATGACCACAGACTTTGCAAAAGAGACAAACTGACCTCAATCGATAAGCTCATAATGGTCTATCATCCTCGAATGATAACCACAACATCAAGACCAACTTCAGAAGGACTTGAAGAAAATAATGCCATCCTCGAATGACAATTCTCAAAAGATCCTCGGATCTAACACAAAACCATCCTAGAATGGAGACGCAATGGTATACTGGCCTCAGTCGATAACCAAAAACACAAAGACTGACCTCAGACTTTGCAAAAGAGACAAACTGACCTCAATCAATAACCTTAAAATGGTCTATCATCCTCGAATGATAACCACAACAACAAGACCAACCTAATAAGGACTTGAAGAAAAGAATGCCATCCTGGAATGACAATTCTCAAAAGATCCTCGGATCTAACACGAAACAATCCTCGAATGGAGACACAATGGTATACCGGCCTCAGTCGATAACCAAAAACACAAAGACTGACCTCAGACTTTGCAAAAGAGACAAACTGACCTCAATCAATAAGCTCAAAATGGTCTATAATCCTCGAATGATACCCAAAACAACAAGACTAACCTCAGAATGACTTGAAGAAAAGAATGCAATCCTCGAAAGACAATTCTCAAAAGATCCTCGAATCTAACACGAAACCATCCATGAATGGAGACACAATGGTATATCGGCCTCTGTCGATAACATAAAACACAAAGAATGACCACAGACTTTGCAAAAGAGACAAACTGACCTCAATCGATAAGCTCATAATGGTCTATCATCCTCGAATGATAACCACAACAACAAGACCAACCTCAGAAGGACTTGAAGAAAAGAATGCCATCCTCGAATGACAATTCTCAAAAGATCCTCGGATCTAACACGAAACAAACTTCGAATAGAGACGCAATGGTATACCAGCCTCAGTCGATAACCAGAAACACAAAGACTTCTCTTAAACAGACTTGGTAAAAGAGACAAACCGACCTCAATTAATAAGCTCAAAATAGTATATCATCCTCTTATGATAACCACAACAACAAGACCAACCTCAGAAGGACTTGAAGAAAATAATGCCATCCTCGAATGACAATTCTCAAAATATCCTCGGATCTAACACAAAACCATCCTAGAATGGAGACACAATGGTATACCGGCCTCAGTCGATAACAAAAAACACAAAGACTGACCTCAGACTTTGCAAAAGAGACAAAGTGACCTCAATCAATAAGCTCAAAATGGTCTGTCATCCTCAATTGATACCCAAAACAACAAGACAAACCTCAGAAGGAATTGGAGAAAAGAATGCCATCCTCGAAAGACAATTCTCAAAAGATCCTCGAATCTAACACGAAACCATCCTTGAATGGAGACACAATGGTATAACGACCTCAGTCGATAAACAAAAACTAAAAAACTGACCTTAGACTTTTCAAAAGAGACAAACTGACCTCAATCAATAACCTTAAAATGGTTTATCATCCTCGAATGATAACCACAACAACAAGACACACCTCAGAAGGACTTGAAGAAAAGAATACCATCCTGGAATGACAATTCTCAAAAGATCCTCGGATCTAACACGAAACCATCTTCGAATGGAGACGCAATGGTACACCGGCCTCAGTCGATAACCAAAAACACAAAGACTGACCTCAGACTTTGTAAGAGAGACAAATTGACCTCAATCAATAAGCTCAAAATGGTCTATCATCCTCAAATGATAACCACAACAACAAGACCAACCTCAGAAGGACTTGAAGAAAAGAATGCCATCCTCGAATGGCAATTATCAAAAGATCCTCGGATCAAACACGAAACCATCCTCGAATTGAGACGCAATGGAATACCGGCCTCAATCGATAACCAAAAACACAAAGATTGACCCCGAACTTTGCAAAAGAGACAAACTGACCTCAATCAATAATCTCAAAATGGTATATCATCCTCGAATGATAGCAACAACAACAAGACCAATCTCAGAAGGAATTAAAGAAAAGAATGCCATCCTTTAATGACAACTCTCAAAAGATCCTCAGATCTAACACGAAACAATCCTCAAATGGAGACGCAATGGTATACCGGGCTCAGTCGATAACCAAAAACACAAAGACTGACCTCAAACTTTGCAAAAGAGACAAACTAACTCAATCAATAAGCTCAAAATGGTCTATCATCCTCAATTGATACCCAAAACAATAAGACAAACCTCAGAAGGAATTGGAGAAAAGAATGCCATCCTCGAAAGACAATTCTCAAAAGATCCTCGAATCTAACACGAAACCATCCTTGAATGGAGACAAAATGGTATAACGACCTCAGTCGATAAACAAAAACACAAAGACTGACCTTAGACTTTTCAAAAGAGACAAACTGACCTCAATAAATAACCTTAAAATGGTTTATCATCCTCGAATGATAACCACAACAACAAGACACACCTCAGAAGGCCTTGAAGAAAAGAATACCATCCTGGAATGACAATTCTCAAAAGATCCTCAGATCTAACACGAAACAATCCTCGAATGGAGACACAATGGTATACCGGCCTCAGTCGATAACCAAAAACACAAAGACTGACCTCAGACTTTGCAAAAGAGACAAACTGCCATCAATCAATAAGCTCGAAATGGTTTATCATCCTCAAAGGATAACCACAAAAACAAGACCAACCTCAGAAGGACTTGAATAAAATAATGCCATCCTCGAATGAGAATTCTAAAAATATCCTCGGATCTAACACAAAACCATCCTAGAATGGAGATGCAATGGTATATCGGCCTCAGTCGATAACCAAAAACACAAAGACTGGCCTCAGACTTTGCAAAAGAGACAAACTGACCTCAATCAATAAGCTCTAAATGGTCTATCATCCTCGAATGATACCCAAAACAACAAGACCAACCTCAGAATGACTTGAAGAAAAGAATGCCATCCTCGAAAGACAATTCTCAAAAGATCCTCGAATCTAACACGAAACCATCCTTGAATGGAGACACAATGGTATATCGGCCTCTGTCGATAACATAAAACACAAAGAATGACCACAGACTTTGCAAAAGAGACAAACAGACCTCAATCGATAAGCTTATAATGGTCTATCATCCTCGAATGAAAACCACAACAACAAGACCAACCTCAGAAGGACTTGAAGAAAAGAATGCCATCCTCGAATGACAATTCTCAAAAGATCCTCGGATCTAACACGAAACAAACTTCGAATAGAGACGCAATGGTATACAGGCCTCAGTCGATAACCAGAAACACAAAGACTTCTCTTAAACAGACTTGATAAAAGAGACAAACCGACCTCAATCAATAAGCTCAAAATAGTATATCATCCTCTTATGATAACCACAACAACAAGACCAACCTCAGAAGGACTTGAAGAAAATAATGCCATCCTCGAATGACAATTCTCAAAATATCCTCGGATCTAACACAAAACCATCCTAGAATGGAGACACAATGGTATACCGGCCTCAGTCGATAACAAAAAACACAAAGACTGACCTCAGACTTTGCAAAAGAGACAAACTGACCTCAATCAATAAGCTCAAAATGGTCTATCATCCTCAATTGATACCCAAAACAACAAGACAAACCTCAGAAGGAATTGGAGAAAAGAATGCCATCCTCGAAAGACAATTCTCAAAAGATCCTCGAATCTAACACGAAACCATCGTTGAATGGAGACACAATGGTATAACGACCTCAGTCGATAAACAAAAACACAAAGAATGACCTTAGACTTTTCAAAAGAGACAAACTGACCTCAATCAATAACCTTAAAATGGTTTATCATCCTCGAATGATAACCACAACAACAAGACACACCTCAGAAGGACTTGAAGAAAAGAATACCATCCTGGAATGACAATTCTCAAAAGATCCTCGGATCTAACACGAAACCATCTTCGAATGGAGACGCAATGGTATACCGGCCTCAGTCGATAACCAAAAACACAAAGACTGACCTCAGACTTTGTAAAAGAGACAAACTGACCTCAATCAATAAGCTCAAAATGGTCTATAATCCTCAAATGATAACCACAACAACAAGACAAACCTCAGAAGGACTTGAAGAAAAGAATGCCATCCTCGAATGGCAATTATCAAAAGATCCTCGGAACAAACACGAAACCATCCTCGATTTGAGACGCAATGGAATACCGGCCTCAGTCGATAACCAAAAACACAAAGATTGACCCCTAACTTTGCAAAAGAGACAAACTGACCTCAATCAATAAGCTAAAAATAGTATATCATCCTCGAATGATAGCAACAACAACAAGACCAATCTCAGAAGGAATTAAAGAAAAGAATGCCATCCTTTAATGACAACTCTCAAAAGATCCTCAGATCTAACACGAAACAATCCTCAAATGGAGACGCAATGGTATACCGGCCTCAGTCGATAACCAAAAACACAAAGACTGACCTCAAACTTTGCAAAAGAGACAAACTGCCATCAATCAATAAGCTAAAAATGGTCTGTCATCCTCAAATGATAACCACAAAAACAAGATCAACCTCAGAAGGACTTGAAGAAAATAATGCCATCCTCGAATGACAATTCTCAAAAGATCCTCGGATCTAAAACAAAACCATCCTAGAATGGAGACGCAATGGTATACCGGCCTCAGTCGATAACCAAAAACACAAAGACTGACCTCAGACTTTGCCAAAGAGACAAACCGACCTCAATCACTAAGCTCAAAATGGTCTATCATCTTCAAATGATAACGACAACAACAAGACCAACCTCAGTTGGAGAGTAAGGGATGCCATTTTTAAAAAGTACAAGTGCGTTTTCACCGGATTTACCAATCTCCTTGTAGGCCATTCGAAAATTGCACTCCCAAGGGCAAAAAATCACTTTTCCAAAAGTGCATCATGTGCAAGAAGGCTCCAATCTTGATTTTTGTGAATTGGTTCAAGCCCAAACTTGTTTCTAACTTGAAATACATTGCCTTAAGACCAATTTGCTCCAAAAAAATAGTCATTTTCATACACTTTTGAAAACTCCCTCCAAAACACTCCAATTTGCAAAATTCATGAATCAAGTGTGAGGGTTTGATCTAAGGGCCATGAGTTAATGGATTTGGATCAAGGGTGGAGATTGAAACTTGCACTTGCTGAGAAGCCCAAGGAAGCATGAGGGAAGCATGCATATCTCACTAAGTGCACAATTTGCATATTCACACCTTTCTCATTCAATTTTCGTGCAAATTCTATCACACTTTCAGCACTCACTCTAAACATCACAATTTGCATATTCACACCTTTCTCAACCTTTTTGCATTATTGCATTTTGTTTCATACCTCTTGATCCCTTCACATTCTCCACAAATCTCTTCCATGTTCTTTATCATTGAATCATATGGATCAAGAATCATCCACTCATTCAAGCTTAGATCACAGAATTTGAGGTTCACCATTTCAAAGCCTCTTGTGTTGAAACTTCAGATATACACTATTTCAAGACCTTATATGCATTTATTTTGCATCTAAGGAGTAAGAGGAGTGATTTGCACGGATTATTTGGCTTTCTATTTCAACATTTCGAGATCTCCATCTCAGGTATGGCTTGAAACTTTTTGTTCTGGAAATGGAATTTTATGGTTGCTTTATGTTCCTTTTTCTTCCCTGATCATGCTGCACTTCGTAGATTTGATTTTGATGCATTATATCATGAGTTATATGCATTTAAAGTTTGATGTTCAATGTTGTTTTGCTTCGATCCGGCCGATCCTTTGAGTTTTAGCTATTTTTGATGTCATATTTGGATTCAGTGATGTTGAGTTAGTCAATTTGGACTATTGGTTTGCATTATTTGATGAATTTTTGCTTCCGATTTGGTCTCCGGTCACCGGAATTTGTCTTGTAATTAATTCAGAATTTTATTGGAGAAGATGAACAGCAGCCATCGGATCTGCAATCCTAGGCCTCACAGTGCGCCACGTGTCCCATAATGCATCTATTTTTATGTTCTTTTATTTCATTTATTTTCTTTTTCTTCAATTTTATTTTCTTCAATTCAGTTCCATTTAAATTCGTATAAAATAGTTTTAATCACCTAAAAATTCCCAAAAATATCCTGAATGTTCTTTTGAGTCTCTAGTTTTTTGTCATATTTTTATTTTATTTTTTTCATTAATCCACGTGCCAGAATTAATTCACCATTGCTCATAGCTTCTTTTTAAGCCTTTCTTGACCAGTCTGCCTTGTTTATTTTCCATAGTCTTCAATATTTGGAGTTTTGATCCCATTCTTTTTTCTTTGTGTTCGTAAGATATGGTACTTTTCATGTGATTTTTCCCTGAATTTTTAGAAACTTATTTCTTGAGTTTTGATCTGGTATTTTGTGATGTAAGTTTTCTGTCCTAACTTGTGTTCTTGCCTCCATTTGACTTAGTTCTTTTCTGAATCTTTGCAAATCCTTTTGGCTGGTTGATATAACATGTTTGAAGGTCATTTGGTTTCAATTGTGGAATTTTTAGATGGCTGGTTGTTTTATTGTGGATTTTATTTTGAACCTTGTCCCGTTTTGCTTCTTTTGAACCTTTAAGTCTCTCATAAGCCTACAAAAGCACTTGTGCCCTCTTTTTCTTCTCATTTGGGGTTCCTTTGGGGTGTGGGTACCTTCCTGGTCTTAGGTTGGGTCTTGTGTCTTCTGAATTTTTGTGTTTGCTTCTTCTTTAAGTCATTTGATTCTTTAAGTGTTTTAACTTCATCTTTTGGTTTCTCTTGCTCCCATTTGGCATTGTTTGGTCTTGTATCTTGTTTCTCTTCATCTTGTTGGCTTCTTAAGCATTCTTCATCTTGTTTTGATTCTGGTTGTGAGTCTTGGGTTTTTATTTTGTGCATTTTGCTTTGCATATTCCATAAGTGTGCAATTGTCTTCATATGTATTCATGTTGCATCCTTTGAGTTGCATTTGCATTGAGAATTTGTTCATATCATGTCTCTTCTGATTGTTTGATGTTAGCATGTTATCATGTTCATTTTATTTCACTTGTGCATACTAACCTTGTAGGGGCTATGGTAAGTGTAAGATGTGGGAATTGAGTTCCACATCTCCAATTCTCATCTTCCTCTTATGTTTATGTGAACTAACCCTTTGTTGTTGGGCTTAGGCCTTTCTCATCCCTTCTTCTATCTTCTTCTTCTCTTTTTCATTAGGATAGAAACCTCACTAACCCTTAGGACATCCATGCATGTTAACACTTAGGATTATTTTAGTCCCCCTTTAGAATTTTATTCCTTTGTGATCCTTTGGTGCTCTCTCTTCTCATCTTCAAATTTAATTCTAATTCACTTAATAAAGGTTGAGTACTTTCATGTGACATGAGACTTTGCTATGAGATGCTTGCACGCGTTCCGTTTCGGGATGAGGTGTGAGTCATCACTCGTGGTGGATAGGTCTTAGCATGAGTACTTCACAAAGAAAAGCTAAAAAACACTTCTTAACCAAAAAACCACAAAAATACTTAATAATGGTAATAGGTCAGTGTGCTTAAGTCTTCACTTGTGGGACTAGCTTTGGGGATTTCCTCCATAGATAGGTGTGCCTCTTGCCCATTCCATTTCGGGATGATGTGAGACGTACACATCCCATTGAGTAAAGACTTAGGTACACTTACCTATGCAAACTTCCACTCATAAAAGCTTCTAAAAAACACCAAACAAACAATAAGCGTCTTTACTTCGGGAATTCTTTTCTCACCTCATTCGCTTCGTACGCGAACTTGCTCCTACTTGTCACTTTGAAAGACGGTTACACACTCGTCGTCCGAGTCTACACCACCTGAGCAATGGCATAGGCAGTTCAAGCTTTAATTCACAAGCAATTTTCCTTTGTTACCCCTAGTTAGGGGAACTACGTCGTCTCTGATCCTCATTATCCTGATGAGGTACGTAGGCAGCGGGGTAGGGCCCGTTCGAGCACAATCTTTATTTTCCCAACATTTTTCTCTTTGTTTCTTATTTCATTTCTTTTCCAGTTCCAGTTTCTTTTCATTTTCATTTCTTTTGCTGCAGTTTTCATACCCTCACCCTTTGAAATAGTTTCTTTTGCAAGCGTGGATCCCGTCGGGTACGGAGGACGGTCTGGGTGCTAATACCTTCCCAGGTCGTAACCAACTCCCGAGCTCAGACTCTTTGGTTCGCAGGACCTGTGTCCTTCCTCTTTCTTTCTTCTGGTTTGTGCAGCATTACCATTCCCTTTCTTCGGGATAAAAATGCCTGGCTGGCGACTTTATTCTTTTTCCGCGCCACTTTCGCGTTTGTACCAGGATGGAAATCCGGGGAGGGACACCAACCAAAAGGGAAAAATTCACCTTTCCCTCCCTTTTCTTTCCCTTTTCCTTCCACTTTCTTTCCATATTTCCTTTCATTCTTTCCCTCTTGTTTTTCCACTTCAATTCAACTCCATTTCCCTTGGAAACTTCCACCATGTTCTACCATCTTCTAGAGTATTCCAAGGAATATTCCAAGGAATATTCCCTTTTCCAACCCTAACCCTAACTAACTACCAAACCTAATTTTGGATCCCAAGCCTAATTTTTGGGCCCCAGACCTAATTCCATTCCCAAACCTAGCTCCAAGCCTAGCCTCTATATAACCCTTAATCACTTCAATGCAAAGGGTTCCCACAATTTTCCACTTTTTTACTCTTTCACAATCACTTTTTCTCTCTCACTTTTCCTCCATTTTCCCACCTTTCACCAAAGCTTTTTGAATAAGCTCTTCAAGTTTCACATTGAAACTTGAAGATCTTGAAGCTTAGCCTCAACCTCCATTGATTTTGTGGATTGTAGAAGAAGAAGCTACTGAATTTTGTTGAAAATTTCGGCTTATCGGAAGTGCGAAGGTTCAAACGTCAAGAACGCATTTATTTTGCGGTTTTTTCGGTTTTTCGGTTTTCTCTTCGATAAAGCTCTGATTCGTGCAACAATCACCGAAGCACTTTTCCGCTTCGTAGGTTGGTGATTTAAATCACTTCTTCTTTAAGTTATTCTCTTCATCTCGCCATTTCGGCATTCTTTAATCACTTTTCGTTTTGCTTGCGATCGATTTCATTTTCTTTAGGTGTTGCTTGCAATTTGTGATTTTTGTTGGATTTGGATTCAAGGTGTTGATAGCTATAGGTGCTAGCATCTGTAAATAAGCTCCAATTAAGTAGAAATTAGTGTTAGCATGTTCCTTGGAATGTTAGGGATTATTAGAAGCAAGATTGTGGCAAAAAGCACTTATTTCAAGAGCTTTTTTACTTTCTGTTCAGCGTTAACCGGTTAACGCATTTGGTTAACTAGTTAACGCGTGCGTTTTTGGCCTTTTTAGTGCTGTTTTAGGTCCGTTAACCGGTTAACGCATATGGTTAACCGGTTAACGCTGTTGATTTTTGGATTTTTAGCTTCTTTGATTGCTCATTCTTACTTTCTAGTGCCTCTAATGTTCATACATGTTTAGGTAGTGATTTTAGGGAATTTTTGGGTTCATTTCCAGTAGCTCATTCCCCCATTTCGAGTCATTTCGACACGATTCCGTTCATGTTGTGTATTATGCGTTTTTGTGTTTCTTTGTGTATGCCTTGATTTCTTGCATTTTTGTTGCTATGTTCATGCATCATTAGGTATGTAATAATCATGTTGCATTTTGTTTTTACATGTTTCACATTGCATTAAATCATTTTGTATTTCATTGTATCAATGTATGTGGCATTTTGCATTT
This sequence comes from Lathyrus aphaca, assembly GCA_963966055.1. Classification (NCBI taxonomy): domain Eukaryota; kingdom Viridiplantae; phylum Streptophyta; class Magnoliopsida; order Fabales; family Fabaceae; genus Lathyrus; species Lathyrus aphaca. The sequence goes on along the minus strand of OZ014524.1, from coordinate 430,484,619 downwards.
CATTATGTTGATGTATGTTGCATTTTGCATAATCATATGTATGTGCATTTGGTTTCATGTTACATGCTTCATCACATCATCCATATCAATTCAATTCTGAATTTTGCATTGAGTTTGGCATTTTTGTTGAGCTATCATATTGCATGTTCATAATCAATAATCATCATGTTCATATGCATGTTTATGTGCTACTTTTTGCATTACTTGTTGCATAATCAACCATGTGATGCATTCTTGCATGATTCTTCAAAATGTTCATATCCATGCATTTATATATGATAATCCATGTTCAAATGTATGTTCATGATGGAATTGGTGCATATTCATTGAGTTTTTGCATTAAAAAATGAAAATCATCAATTCTGAATTTTGCATTTCATAGCTGTTTTTGCATATAAGTGTTGTAAAATGTATGTTGTTTGTTATTGTTTGCATGTTATTTGTAACTTTTTACACCTACTTTTTCATGCTACATGCTGGCTGTAAAAAGCTGACTTGTGCTATGCTTTGTTTTCATAGCTGATTGTGTGTTTGAGTGCTGTAAATAGTTGCTGAATTTTTTGTTTTAGCATTTTTAGGCACCCTTAAACTTAAGATTGAGTCTAGTTTAGGTCCAAGTTGCCTTAGGATTTAATCGGTGTGTGTGTTTGCCTTATTATTTTTAATAAAAATGCACATTAATCTTTGTTTTGTAGAGGGGAAGATTGAGGTATGTTCCATCCACCTTATCCTTTTCTTTTTATGCATTTCTTCTATGCATTTAATTCATGTTTCCTTCCATACTTGTGTTTGGTAGGATTTCCCCCCTTTGTTAGGACCAACTTACCTTCATTAGGAAGTAAGTTGCATCCTATTTCTTCTTTCTTTTCCTTTTTCTCCTTAGGATTAGAAAACCTCATTAACCATTAGGATCTCCCTTTTGTGCATAATGAATAACTTAGGGTTGGTCTTAGTCCCCCTTAGTTTTTGTTCTTTTTCTGATTTGAGTCTTCTTCTCTTATCTTCAAACTAAATCTAAAAGACACTTAATAAAAACCGAATTTTCTTGTACGACACGAGACTTTGTTGCGGAGTTCTTATACACGTCCCATTTCGGGGCGAGGTGTAAGTCCCTACCACGATGGATAAGTCTTAGTATGAGAATGTTCAGAAACAAATTCAAAACACTTCTCATAAAAGAAAATTAACAAAGACATCGCGTCTTCTCTTCTCATCTCATAATCTTTGCGGGCGAATGCGACTTGCCTCGACAGTTCAAACAGCGACACGGTAAACACCCTCGAGTCAGAGCCGATAAGACCTGAGCTAGAGCTATGGCAATGTCAGCCTAAAAAATACAAATAGTTCCCGCCTTAGTTAGGAGAACTATGTCGACTCTGATCCTCATTTTCCCGATGAGGTACGTAGGCAGCGGGGTAGGGCCCGTTCGAGCACAATCTTTATTTTCCCTACATTTTCCCCTTTCTTTTCATTCTCTTTTCCTATTCCATTTCTCATCCCATTCCAGTCAGCAGTTTTAATCATCAGCAGTTATTTTCTCACCCTTTGAAACAAAAAAAATAAAGCGTGGATCCCGTCGGGTACGGCGGACTGTCTGGCGACTCTACCTTTTTCGCGCCACTTTCACGTTTGTACTAGGATGAAAATCCCGGGAGCGACAGCTGGCAACTTTGTTGGGGACCGAACCCAGAATCTCTGGTTTCCCTTGTAAAGTCAATCCTAGTGCTTGTGTGTTTTATTTCTTTGGGTGTTTATTTGCTGCTGTGTGCTTTAGTTAGCTTTACTATTTTCATTTACAGCTTTACTTTACAGCATTTATTTACTGCTTTCAGTATTTATCATGCATTATTATCACTGTCTGGCTGTGCTGGTTTTCATTTTTTTTGTGGGCTGGGAGTTACTGTGAGATAAGCCAAATACCCGGCTTGAGTGCACTATAGGATTAGCGTGGACACGTTGTACTCGCATGGTTACATGATGAGTGGCGATGTGTTCCACACCCAGGTTGCGACCGTCTTGGAAATATCTTGTGTGGGGATTTCCTCCACTTTGGGATACGACCTTGATGGTTATGTGCAGTTGGGGACCGATCATTGAGAACCTTTGTGGAAACATCCCTCTCCAGTGATGACAGTGGCAGACCACATTTGTTGGCAAACCCACTCGCATCCGAGGGTCCACTGGGAACTCGCATAGGATGGCCTGGTTCTCTCATAGGAATCCAGTCAAGGCAAACTGTTTGTATGGCGATAGTATTGTACCCTTCGGGATGAATGTACTATTGTTTCTCGATTCAGTGCTTGAAGCTGGGGACTTATGAGGGATGCTTGTTTTCCCCGTACTCAGCTGAGACCTCCCTGGTTAGTACATAATGCCAAACCGATTCCCTGATTTGGTCATGAGCCATTTCTCGGAAATGGTGAACGTATTATTGCTATCCGTCTTTGAGAGTCCGTGATGTTGACTCGGAGTAGCATACCCGTGAGATGGGAAGGGTTTACAGGTTTGCAGGAACCCTGAAACTTCCAACATACCCACTTTGCCAGCATTGTTCAGTATTATGATCAGGTTCTACATGGTCCTTTGGTTTTGAAATCCGGGATTTCGGTGGTACTGTTATTATGACTCTTCACCAGCACATGATTGTCTTCTCAGCACCAACGTTAGACCAGTGATCGCCAGACCTTTGATCACATGCCAGTGAATTGCATAACATCCTCTGCATGCTTACATTACTAACACATGTTTACTCATTTCTAGGGTCGCATGTAGCATCCTCATGAACATATCATATGCATTTACTGCATGATTTGCATATTTTGCATTTTTACAGGTTATTCGGACTTCCTAACTTATTCAACTTCAGGCAATATAGTTGGTCAACACGTTCATCAGTATCCAACAAAAAGAAACCGAGTGAGAATGGCTGAACGAATGCAGACTGATCTCAATGAGCTCCGACAGAGGATTGATCAGTTCATGGACATGATAACCGGCATTGCTCGGAATCAAGAGCATCTCAGGTTGATGGTTGAGCAACCCCGTGGGAATGCTAATGCTGGAACACCGATTGAGAATGTGGATCCTAACGCTGCCCGTGACGGAGGACCAAATCTAAATGGGACTACGGCCCGTAATGAAGACACTCAGGAAGACCAATTCACTCTGCTGGATGCTGATATGGGTAATATGAATGAGGTCAACAATCGAAGGTATGAAGAGCTGGCGGAGAAGATTAAGGCCATGGAATGTCAAAATTCCATGGGCATCGATGTAACCAGTCTTGGGTTAGTACCAGGAGTCAGAATCCCCCCTAAGTTCAAGGTGCCATCATTTGACAAGTACAACGACAGCACGTGCCCTAGAACTCACATTCATGCATACTTTGGGAGAATCTCGGCTCACACTGATGACGAGAAAATTTGGATGAATTTCTTCCAAGATAGTCTATCTGGAGCTTCATTGAGTTGGTACATGAAGCTAAGAAGGGTCTCTATCCGGTGCTGAAAAGATTTAGCTGAAGCTTTTCTCAAGCAGTATCAATATAATATTGATATGGCTCCGAACCGCACACAGTTGCAGAATTTGTCTCAAGGATCCAAGGAAAGTTTTAAGCAGTATGCCCAGAGGTGGCGTGAGCTGGCCGCGCAGGTTCAACCTCCATTGCTGGATCGGGAAATGACCGACATGTTTATGGGCACCTTGCAAGGTGTTTACTTGGATCATCTGGCCGCCTGCCCGTCCATTGGTTTTTCTTATATTGTCATCGCTGGAGAAAGGATAGAAAACTTTCTGAAGTTGGGAAAGATTCAGGATGCAAGCAGTGCTAGTTCTTTTGTTGTGAAGAAACCTTTTGGCAATGGCCAAAGACGAAGAGAAGGCGAGACCAATGCTGTGTATAGGGGCCGAGACAGAGGTCGTTCACAAGATTACTACCAAACAACTGCAGTGACTACTACGCCACAGGTTCAACCACAACCTCAAGGTCAGCAATATCAGGCGCAGAGACCAAATCAGGAAAGAACAAGAGCAAGAAACCGCAGACTTGATCCCATCCCATGCCCATATGTTGTATTGCTCCCAGAGCTGCTAAAGTTGAACCTAGTCGAGCTTCGTACCATGAGAGCTCCTTCTCTTGATAACCTACCTCTGAACTTCGATGCAAATGCCAGATGTGAATTCCACTCGGGTGCCCAGGGGCACAATATTGAGAAATGTTGGGCTTTTCAAAACAAGGTACAAGACCTAATTGACTCCAAGGCGATCAATTTTGCACCTCACCCAAATGTATTCCATAATCCAATGCCTAATCACAATGGAGCCGATGTCACAGTTGTTTTACCAGATGGTCCACGTTAAGCTGGAATCTTTAGGAAGCAAATAAAGCCATCAGTATCCAGATACTCTCAGCAATGGCAAATTTTTGTTTGTGTTTCTTCAATGCTTTTTTCATCCCTATTGAGGGGAACTACGTCGCTCTGATTCTTCATTGGTCATTGGTCAATGCAGATACATAGGCAGAAGATCGTCAGGTCTTTCCGAGCAACCTTATGGGGCAACTTTACTCCCCGACTTCACTTTTTCCTTCAGATGTCTCGTGTCAGAGTCAGAATAACTAATAGAAGATGTATGATTTCCATGGTTGGGTATACGACTGCAAATTGAAGATTACTGAAAGTATCCAAGACTGACAGGTCCAGACGGAGTCAAGCCTCCTCAACAACGGCAATATTCAGCTTCTTTACTGCATTTTCATTTGTAGTTTCTTTTATTTTCTAAACACTTGTATACATGTATGAAAGTTGTTTACTTTTGAATGTTATCAATAATAAAACTCACATGTTTTTCTTGAAGTAATTCATTCGCATTCACTTATAATTATGTATGTGCATATTTTAATACCAATTATCATGCTCAAACTCTATGAAGGAGAATGACGAAACAATAACGCAAAAATCTCTAATTGTGTGCTCTCGAATAAGACCCTGTTAACGATGTACAGGCTTTGTTTCAAATCCCTAAACACTAGAGATATAAGGGAGATAGACCCTCGCTAACCCCATTGAGCCTTGAAGTAGGAGTTTCTTTTCGCATAAAAAAACCTTATGTTTAAACCAGGGGCAGGGTAGATGTCAGCTAATCGGACCAAGCGTTCAGTCTTTCATAAAGGAGTATATTTGAGGATCCATTACATTCCACTATGCCAATCAAGAGGTCCAAAGACTGGAAACCACAATGGTTATCCTTCATCGATCAAAGAATGAGGCAGTCACAGCCCTCACCAAGCAATCAAGACAAACAGTGTCACACGAATTATTAAAAAAAATGAATAAAAAGCAAGCCAGCTAAGTTGAAACTTGAAAACAAGCAACTTAGGCAAAAATTAGGGCATCCCGCTGGACTTCACGATCAAAGATTCACAAGAATCAGTCCAGGAAAAAGTTAGGGATAAGAAAAATAACGCAAAAGCGAAAGGCAAAGAGGATTACACAAGAAAGATTCTTAAGCAAGAACAAAGTCGTGTGGTACAGACCCGAAAGGCAAAGGGGTGACTGACTCCAAATAATAACCGGATTGGTGCTTGAACCGATAGCAGCAATGGTTCCTCAATCGACACAAAACCCTTGTGAAAGGTGAGCGCTTGTGAAAATTAGCTGAACATAGGAATGAAGGACATCACGAAGAGGGGTGGGCACAAATAATTTCGATCCTATATCCTTTGTTTCTATAAACGTGAACCAGACCACGATACAACCCTCAAAAGTCCTAACTAAAACAGGGTTAATTTGAGAGCATACTACCACGAGGCCGCGTTCCTGACTCCCATGAGTTGTGTTAAAAGATACTTGTTGGTATTGCATGTACATACTTTCATTTCTTCAAAAATAATGTCGTATCTTAACCAGTGATTCGCTCACAAAGGTTCGCGACACCTTTTCAAATCTTCAAGATTAACATGTGTGTTGCATTAGAATTTCCATTCTCAGAATAAACATTTTTCTGCTTACATACATCTGTTTGGCATCATAAAAAGCTCACATGCGGAAATTCAGTCCACAAGCTTAATCTTGCCAAGTTGAGAAGTCTAAAACTTCTGAAAGACAGTCACGTCGAGGTGCATTTTTCCGAGAAAGCTCCATTGAGTAAGGACTTTCCCAACCAGTCATAGTAAGAGCCAACCAATCTGGGGCAGTTATGTCAAGCAATGTCCTCAAGAGTCAGCCAAACTGGGGCAATCAATTCTAGATTCAAATCTCTCCTAGAGCAATTGTTCAAAGACTCATGCTGGGGCAAGCCACCCCAATCGCATGAGGATTCATTCTTTCCCGAAGACGGATAATCGGAAGTTCAGAATACCGGGGAAATTATACTCCTGAAGAGTTTAAAGACACCAAGTATTTTGTAAAATCCTCTTAAGATAAAGCCCGAATCAGAGCAAATGATCCCTAGCACGAGACCACTTGAAATCTTTCCTCCTCAGCAGGGTGCGGTTCAGTTTCGTTATCCCCAATAGGCACATGGAAGTTATCCCCAGTAATGTCGTCAAAACTTTTCTCCAGTAGATTTCCTTGATCTCATTTCCCAGCAGATCTCAAACCTAATCCTTCTCTTCCCCATCAGAGCAATAAGGATCATCCCTAGCAAGAGTCGTCTTCCCGTAGTGAAACACTTCGTACAAGAATCCAGAAATTCCCGGCAGTTAGCTAAACGGTTCCCTTCCCCGCAGTGGTTTGGAAAATTCAGGTAGACAAGAGAGTTCTCCTCAGCAGAGCCTTGATAAGTCTTCCCCCAGCTAAGTCGAAAAGTTGTCGATTCCCCACCGAAATTTGTGGGGTGAGATTCAATCCCCAGCAGTTGAGGCATCCCCTAGAAGGGCCTTTAAATCTAAAGTCCAATTTATTTTTGGCAAAGGTGATAAGTCGAGGCAGACTAGTCACACTCTTATCGACAATCATCTGTCCTCCCCACAGAGTCAGCAAAGATTGCTTATATCCGCGTCAGAAATTCTTTTTATACATATCCCCTAGTGTCATGGGGCATCATGTCATACAATTCAGCATGTGTGTATTAAATCCAAGGTTGATATCCAAAGTCCACCCGCAGCGTGGCAATTTATCCAAAGTCCACCCGCAGCGTGGCAGTTTATCCAAAGTCCACCCGCAGCGTGGCAATTTGTCCAAAGTCCACCCGCAGCGTGGCAATTTATCCCAAGTCCAACCGCAGATTGGCTAAAGTTCATCCTTTGGGTGGCAAATTCCAAAGTCCATCCTCAGCGTGGCAATTTATTCAAAGTCCAACCGCAGATTGGCCAAAGTTCATCCTCTGGGTGGCAAATTCTTAAAGTCCAGCCGCAGACTGGCCAAAGTCCATCCTCCGGGTGGCGAGTTCTCAAAGTCTCCCGTAGCTGAGCAATGTGCCTCAGTAGTGTGGCAAAATATTGAAGTCTCCCGTAGTGACCAAAAGTCTCCTGTAGTGAGCCAAAGTCTCTCGTAGCGAGCAGCAGCCCCCATAGTGTGGCAAGAAATCAAAGTTTCTAGTGGTGAGCCAAAGTCTCCCGTAGTGAGCAGAAGTCTCCCGTAGTGAGCAGAAGTCTCCCGTAGTGAGCAGAAGTCTCCCGTAGTGAGCCAAAGTCTCCCGTAGCGAGCAGCAGCCCCCGTAGTGTGGCAAGAAATCAAAGTCTCCCGTAGTGAGCCAAAGTCTCCCGTAGTGAGCAGAAGTCTCCCGTAGTGAGCCAAAGTCTCCCGTACTGAGCAGAAGTCTCCCGTAGCTGAGCAATGTGCCCCCGTAGTGTGGGGAATTTTCTGAAAGTCTCCCGTAGAGAGCCAAATCTCCCGTAGCTGAGCAATGTAGCCCCGTAGTATGGCAAATTTTCTGAAAGTCTCCCGTAGCTGAGCAATGTGCCCCGTAGTTAGGCGAATTTCCAAAGTCTCCCGTAGTTGAGCAAAGTTTCCCCGCAGAGTGAGCAAAAGTCCATCAAAGGTCTCCCGCAGCGAGCAGTGGCCCCGTAGAGTGGCAAAGTGTTGAAATCCCCCGCAGTGCGGCAAAGCGTTCAGAAGACCACCCGTTGTGTGGCATGTCATTAATATCCCTGCAAAAATCCACCCGTAGCGTGGCAAATCAACAATCTCACAGTGTTATTCCAAAACATTCATCATATTCACTACTCATCGCATCCGAGTTCTCCACAAGCAGAGTTCAGATGGTTGGGTTTATTTCCCTTTTCTTTTCCATCGAGTGCAAATTTTCTGGTTGTTTCTAGTATTCAATCCCTGCATACTTCAAACATCTGAGAGCAAATGCTATCATCCATCAAGTCTACAGTGATTAAATAGGGGCAGTTGTAACACCCCAAAATTTGCCCTCTTATTTATTATCAACCTCGAGCAATTTACGCTTAATTCTTGCATCATTCCGCATATCATCGCATCGCATTTAAAAGGATAAATAAATAAATCACTCGTCATCCTTTGCATGAGGTGTGTGGTCGATCGAGGCTTACCAAACATTGGAGTTCAAGAGAAAAATAATATCCCAAAAATAATCCAAACCATTTCCAAGCTAACCAACCAAAAGGGGAAAATTCACCTTTCCCTCCCTTTTCTTTCCCTTTTCCTTCCACTTTCTTTCCACATTTCCTTTCATTCTTTCCCTCTTGTTTTTCCACTTCAATTCCACTCCATTTCCCTTGGAAACTTCCACCATGTTCTACCATCTTCTAGAGTATTTCAAGGAATATTCCAAGGAATATTCCCTTTTCCAACCCTAACCCTAACTAACTACCAAACCTAATTTTGGATCCCAAGCATAATTTTTGGGCCCCAAACCTAGCTCCAAGCCTAGCCTCTATATAACCCTTAATCACTTCAATGCAAAGGGTTCCCACAATTTCCCATTTTTTTACTCTTTCACAATCACTTTTTCTCTCTCACTTTTCCTCCATTTTCCCTCCTTTCACCAAAGCTTTTTGAATAAGCTCTTCATGTTTCACATTGAAACTTGAAGATCTTGAAGCTTAGCCTCAACCTCCATTGATTTTGTGGATTGCAGAAGAAGAAGCTACTGAATTTTATTGAAGATTTCGGCTTATCGGAAGTGCGAAGGTTCAAACGTCAAGAACGCATTTATTTTGCGGTTTTTTTCGGTTTTTTGGTTTTCTCTTCGATTAAGCTTCGATTCTTGCAACAATCATTGTAGCACTTCTCCGCTTCGTAGGTTGGTGATTTAAATCACTTCTTCTTTAAGTTATTCTCTTCATCTCGCCATTTCGTAATTCTTTAATCGCTTTTCGTTTTGCTTGCGATCGATTTCATTTTCTTTAGGTGTTGCTTGCAATTTGTGATTTTTGTTGGATTTGGATTCAAGGTGTTGATAGTTATAGGTGCTAACATGTGTAAATAAGCTCCAATTATGTAGAAATTAGTGTTAGCATATTCCTAGGAATGTTAGGTGTAACTCCCCGAAAATCTAAATTTAATTATTTAATCATTTATTTAATTAATTTAGAAAATTTGGAGAGTTTGGGTTAATTTGAGAATTTTGGAGAAAATGAGTATTTTTATATAATAAGGATAAATAGTGTTTTATTATACTATTTTATTTTTATTATTAAAAATATGTTAAAGAAGAGGATAAGATGGTACTTTTGTGAAATCATGAGGGTAATATGGGAAAAGGCTAATCTGGGATATTATAGCCAAAGAAGAGAATACGATCAGTTTCTCATATTTTGTTTTCTATCGTGTTTTGGAAGTGCTCTGAAGAAAGAGGAACTCAGAGTCAGGAGGCTGTGGAGAACTCAAGAGAAGCGTGTAAAGCGGCAAAATTCTCTAAGGTATGGGGAGTTTTCATAATCTATGATAAATGTATAGGAATTGGAATATGAATGAATTAGGATGGTATGAATTTTAGGAGTTTTGGGGTTTTGAGTTAGGTTGAGTTTTAGGAGAAATCTTGATGAATTAGAGCGATTAGAATGAGTTATAATCGTATGTTTGTCTGTATAATTGTTGTCTGGATGTTATTGAGGTTTAATTGATGTTTTTGAAGGGTTTTTGGGTGTTATGATGTGAAATCCGTAATGGGGTTTGGGGATTTTTAAAAATAGGAACAGTCTGCAATTGTGTAGCAGAAGACTGCTGGAACGCGTGCGTTAACCGGTTAACGCTTTGGTTAACCGGTTAACCATTGGAAATTTTGGGGCATTTTCTGAAAATACGCAGGCGTTAACCGGTTAACACTTTGGTTAACCGGTTAACACTGTTGGGACAGCAAATTTTATTTCTTTAAAAATTCATATCTTTTAAACCGTAAGTCCGATTCGCATTCCGTTTGAAGCGTCGGAACGAGTACAAACTGAACTTTATTTTGAGGAATAGAAACGAGAAAAATGCAACAGTTTTGATAAATGAATTTGTGAAATAACCTTATAAATTACCGGGTACGGGTTAATTCTTGATATGTCAGAGTGGTTAGAAGACCAGTGTTCAGGGTGTAATGTCATGATGATATATATGAATATTTGATGATTGTTTTGCTGATTGAAATGAATGATGCGAATTATTTTGGTGAATTTTTTGATGTAGCGCATCATTGCATTTCATAACATTCACGATGGGGCTTCGGCCTATTTATTTTCTTCAATCCCATTGTGTGGATTGAAGTGTCTCGATGATTATGGTGTGCTCCCTTGTGGAGGGTTGATGGTCATGTATCCATCTTATGGTGAAAATGGTACCACATGCATATTTCATATCAGGATGTAGAATTGCATATTTTGGATGAATTTCATGACTGTGCTGGTGTTGATTGACTTCATGATAATGTTGTGGTTGTTGCTGAATTTTGTAGTTGACGATGTCATGTTATGTGTACTAATTTATTTATGATTCTATATTCTTATAAGTTTATGATGTATTATGATTACTCACCCTGCCTGCTTGGAAACGTTGCCTCCTTCGTGGGTAACTTGCAGATGTCGAAGAATAGTCCTGCAGTGCAATAGGAGTAATTCATGAGTCTCGGAGCATGCTTTAGTGTTCCTTAGGAGTGGTTATGGTTTATGTGTCCTGCTCTGTGTCATGTAACACTGGGATGGGTTTTATTCTGTTAACTGTTTCAGTTATGTTATCTTTGGATGAATGTTTTCCTACTTATATGATGTTAAATTCAGGATGGTGAAAATTATACTTATGAGGTTTTGAATTTTGAAGTTAAATTCCGCTGTGAAATGTTTATGATATTTTGATGTTGATTAACCCGTGTTACGGGACAGGACACTGTTCTGTATTTTTGATGAAAATGTGATACCCTTGTGAGGATTACTCTGATATTATTTCAATATTATGTTTGGGGTAGAAAGGTGTTACATTAGTGGTATTAGAGCAGGTCGGTCTGTCCGGCCAAGTCTTGTTGTTGTCAGTCAGTTGTCAAGTCGTTATTTATTTAACGATTATTCTCTTCTGATGTGGTAAGTGTTGTGCAGAATGGTTGGAAACAACTCGCGTGCTCTCGCTGATGCTATTGCAGCTCTTGCTCAGACTGCTGCTCGAAACAATGCGCATGATGAGTTTCGTGCATTGGAGAAATTCCAGAGGAATAATCCACCTGTGTTTGAAGGAACTCATGACCCGGCGAGTGCACAGAAGTGGCTCAAGGCAATTGAGAAGATTTTCAGAGTGATGGCGTGTGCTGATGCGCAGAAGGTTCAATTCGGAACTCATATGTTGTCTGAGGAAGCTGAAGACTTGTGGGATAATACTCGTCAGCGTCTCGAGGATGAAGCTGTTGTGGTGACTTGGACTGTATTTAAGGCGGAGTTCCTTAAGAAGTATTTTCCGGAAGAAGCTCGTGGTAAGTTGGAGATAGAATTCCTTGAGCTGAAGCAAGGAAACATGACAGTGGCTGAGTATGCTGCCAAATTTGAAAGGCTGGTGAAGTTTTGTCCTCACTACAATAGGGCAGATGCTGAACTTTCCAAGTGTCTTAAGTTTGAGAATGGGCTGAGACCTGGAATTAAGCAGGGAATTGGATGCCAACAAATTCGCAAGTATGCAGAGTTGGTGGATAAGAGTCGTATTTATGATGAGGATAGCCGAGCTCGGTCAGCTCACTATAAATAGCTGAGCGAGAAGAAAGGCAAGAGTCAGTATAGAGGAAAACCTTATGTGACTACTGGTGATAAGGGGAAGCAGAAGGCATATGATGAGAAGAAGCAAAGTAGTGGAGCTGCTAATGTACCTGTTAAGTGTTACAAGTGTGGAGAGGCAGGTCATAAGTCCGATGTGTGTACCACCAGAGTTATGAAATGTTAACGTTGTGGCAAGCTTGGGCATAAGGTGAGTGATTGTCCTAATGAAGGCCCAACCTGTTATAATTGTGGTGAGCAGGGGCATATCAGTACCCAATGCCAGAAACCAAAGAAGAATGCTGCTACTACTCAGAACGCTGGAAGAGTGTTTGCATTAGCTGGTTCAGAAGCTCCAAAGAAGGACAACTTGATCAGAGGTACCTGTTTTATTAATAATATTGAGTTGATTGCTATTATTGACACTGGAGCTACACATTCATTTATTTCTCTTGAGTGTGCTAATAGATTGGGTTTAAAGTTGTCTAATATGAATGGTAATATGATAATAGAGACTCCTGCTAATGGTTCTGTGACTACCATGCTTGTCTGTTTGAAATGTCCTTTGACAATTTTCGAGAAGAATTTTGTGATGGATTTGGTGTGCCTACCATTACACCAAATCAATGTTATCCTTGGTATGAACTGGTTGGAATTCAATTATGTTCATATTAACTATTATAGTAAGACGGTGCAGTTCCCTGATTTGAGCGGGAATGGTGAGTTGATGTTTTTATCTGCTAAGCAAGTGGATGAACTTGTTTTAGATAAAGCTTTGATGTTTGCAGTGTCTACCTCATTGCAAGTTAATGATAAGACTGTCAGTGTAGAGTTGCCTGTGGTTTGTGAATTTCAAGATGTGTTTCCTGGTGATATAAGTGATTTACCACCGGAACGTGAGATTGATTTTTCTGTGGACTTAGTACCGGGTACGAGTCCTGTCTCGATGGCTCCTTATAGAATGTCAGCTTCAGAGTTGAATGAGTTGAAGAAACAATTAGAAGAATTGTTAGAGAAGAGGTTCATTAGACCCAGTGTTTCTCCTTGGGGTGCTCCGGTGTTACTTATTAAGAAGATGGATGGTAGTATGAGGTTGTGTGTCGATTACCGACAGTTGAATAAAGTGACTATCAAGAATAAGTACCCACTTCCGAGGATCAATGATTTGATGGATCAGCTAGTAGGTGCTTGTGTCTTTAGTAAAATTGATCTGAGGTCTGGTTATCATCAGATTCGAGTTAAAGCTGATGATATTCCGAAGACAGCTTTCAGGACGAGATATGGGCATTATGAGTATACAGTGATGCCGTTTGGGGTTTCTAATGCGCCTGGTGTGTTTATGGAATATATGAATAGAATCTTTCATGAGTATCTGGATAAGTTCGTGGTGGTTTTCATAGATGACATCTTGGTATATTCTAAATCAGAAGAGGAACATGCCGAGCATTTGAGAGTTGTGTTGCAAGTTGTGAGAGGAAAGAAATTGTTTGCTAAATTATCTAAGTGTGAATTTTGGTTAAGGGAAGTGAGTTTCCTCGGCCATGTAATTTCAAGTGGTGGAATTTCGGTGGATCCTTCAAAGATTAATGCGGTATTGCAGTGGGAGACTCTGAAGTCAGCTACAGAAATTCGTAGTTTTCTTGGGTTAGCTGGTTACTATCGTAAGTTCATTGAAGGTTTTTCTAAGATAGCTTTACCGTTGACGCAATTGACTAGGAAGGGTCAAGCGTATGTGTGGGATGTTGCTTGTGAAGAGAGTTTCATAGAACTGAAGAAAAGATTAACGACCGCGCCAATGTTGGTCTTACCAAATCCAGATGAGTCCTTTGTAGTTTATTGTGATGCTTCCAAGATGGGTCTTGGTGGAGTTTTGATGCAGGATAATAAGGTGGTTGCTTATGCTTCTAGACAGTTAAGAGTTCATGAGAGGAACTATCCTACTCACGACTTAGAGTTAGCAGCTGTGGTGTTTGTGCTTAAGATTTGGAGGCACTACTTGTTTGGTTCGAAATTTGAAGTATTCAGTGATCACAAAAGTTTAAGGTACTTGTTTGATCAGAAAGAGTTAAATATGAGACAGAGACGGTGGCTTGAATTATTGAAAGATTTTGATTTTGATTTGAATTACCATCCGGGTAAGGCAAATGTTGTGGCTGATGCTTTGAGTAGGAAGTCGTTACATATTTCAATGCTTATGGTGAAAAAATTAGAAATGATCGAGCAATTCAGAGATATGAGCTTGTTGTATGAAACTACTACTGATAGTGTGAAATTGGGAATGTTAAAGCTGACCAGTGAGATTTTGGAAGAGATTCGTAAGGGTCAGAAATCTGATTTGAAATTAGTCGATCAATTGATGTTGGTTGATCAAGGTAATGCAGGTGACTTTCGAGTCGATGAAGATGGAATTTTGAGATTCCGAGATAGAGTGTGTGTTCCGGATATTGCAGGAATTAAAAAGAGTATTTTAGAAGAGGGGCACAAGAGTCGACTGAGTATTCATCCTGGTGCTACGAAGATGTATCAGGATTTACGCAGGTTGTTTTGGTGGCCGAGTATGAAAAGAGACATTGCTGAATTTGTATATGCTTGTTTGACGTGTCAGAAGTCAAAGATAGAACATCAGAGACCTTCAGGTATGATGCAACCATTGAATGTTCCTGAGTGGAAATGGGATAGTATTTCTATGGATTTCGTGACTGGGTTACCTAAGACTGCTAGAGGTAATGATTCGATTTGGGTAATTGTTGATCGGTTAACTAAGTCGACACATTTCTTGCCGATGAGGATTAACCATTCCATGCAAAGGTTAGCTGAGATTTATATTGAGGAAATTGTGAAGTTTCATGGTGTACCTTCAAGTATTGTATCAGATAGAGATCTGCGGTTTACATCGAGGTTTTGGAAGAGTTTGCAGGATGCCTTGGGTACTAAGTTGAGGATGAGTTCTGCTTATCACCCTCAAACGGATGGCCAGACGGAAAGAACAATCCAATCTTTAGAAGATTTGCTGAGAGCTTGTGTGTTGGATCAAGGAGGATCTTGGGATAGTCATTTTTCGTTGGTCGAGTTTACGTACAATAACAATTTTCATGCTAGTATCGGGATGGCCATGAGGCATTGTATGGTAGACGTTGTCGTACTCCATTATGTTGGTATGAGTCAGGAGAGAGTTTGGT
The DNA here is from genome assembly GCA_963966055.1 of Lathyrus aphaca. Classification (NCBI taxonomy): domain Eukaryota; kingdom Viridiplantae; phylum Streptophyta; class Magnoliopsida; order Fabales; family Fabaceae; genus Lathyrus; species Lathyrus aphaca. The sequence continues at coordinate 430,469,316 of OZ014524.1, read as the reverse complement.
GCTTGGGCCAGAGATTGTCCAAGAAACAACTGAAAAGATAAAAATTATTTAGGAAAGGATGAAAACGTCGCAGAGTCGTTAAAAGAGTTATCACGATAAGAGAAGGAAAGCACTTGAGTTCCAAGAGGGAGATCATGTTTTCTTAAGAGTTACTCCTATGACTGGTGTGGGAAGAGCTTTGAAGTCTAGAAAGCTCACTCCACGTTTTGTCGGTCCGTATCAGATTATGCAGAGGATAAGGGAAGTGGCCTATCGGGTGGCTTTACCTCCCTCTCTTGCGAATTTACATGATGTATTCCATGTATCGCAGTTGAGGAAGTACATTCCGGACCCGTCGCATGTAATTCAGATAGATGATGTTCAGGTGAGAGATAATCTGACGATTGAAGTTGTACCAGTAAGAATTGATGGTAGGGAATTGAAGCGACTTCGAGGCAAAGAAATTGCTTTAGTTAAGGTATTGTGGGGAGGACCAGCTGGAGAAAGTTGGACTTGGGAGCGCGAAGATCAGATGAGGGAGCCGTATCCGACTCTATTTACTTCAGGTAATTTTCGAGGACGAAAATTCTTTAAGTAGGGGAGAGTTGTAACGCCCCGAAAATCTAAATTTAATTATTTAATCATTTATTTAATTAATTTAGAAAATTTGGAGAGTTTGGGTTAATTTGAGAATTTTGGAGAAAATGAGTATTTTTATATAATAAGGATAAATAGTGTTTTATTATACTATTTTATTTTTATTATTAAAAATATGTTAAAGAAAAGGATAAGATGGTACTTTTGTGAAATCATGAGGGTAATATGGGAAAAGGCTAAGCTGGGATATTATAGCCAAAGAAGAGAATACGATCAGTTTCTCATATTTTGTTTTCTATCGTGTTTTGGAAGTGCTCTGAAGAAAGAGGAACTCAGAGTCAGGAGGCTGTGGAGAACTCAAGAGAAGCGTGTTAAGCGGCGAAATTCTCTAAGGTATGGGGAGTTTTCATAATCTATGATAAATGTATAGGAATTGGAATATGAATGAATTAGGATGGTATGAATTTTAGGAGTTTTGGGGTTTTGAGTTAGGTTGAGTTTTAGGAGAAATCTTGATGAATTAGAGCGATTAGAATGAGTTATAATCGTATGTTTGTCTGTATAATTGTTGTCTGGATGTTATTGAGGTTTAATTGATGTTTTTGAAGGGTTTTTGGGTGTTATGATGTGAAATCCGTAATGGGGTTTGGGGATTTTTGAAAATTGGAACAGTCTGCAATTGTGTAGCAGAAGACTGTTGGAACGCGTGCATTAACTGGTTAACGCTTTGGTTAACCGGTTAACCATTGGAAATTTTGGGGCATTTTCTGAAAATACGCAGGCGTTAACCGGTTAACGCTTTGGTTAACCGGTTAACACTGTTGGGACAACAAATTTTATTTCTTTAAAAATTCATATCTTTTAAACCGTAAGTCCGATTCGCATTCCGTTTGAAGCGTCGGAACGAGTACAAATTGAACTTTATTTTGAGGAATAGAAACGAGAAAAATGCAACAGTTTTGATAAATGAATTTGTGAAATAACCTTATAAATTACCGGGTACGGGTTAATTCTTGATATGTCAGAGTGGTTAGAAGACCAGTGTTCGGGGTGTAATGTCATGATGATATATATGAATATTTGATGATTGTTTTGCTGATTGAAATGAATGATGCGAATTATTTTGGTGAATTTTTCGATGTAGCGCATCATTGCATTTCATAACATTCACGATGGGGCTTCAGCCTATTTATTTGCTTCAATCCCATTGTGTGGATTGAAGTGTCTCGATGATTATGGTGTGTTCCCTTGTGGAGGGTTGATGGCCATGTATCCATCTTATGGTGAAAATGGTACCACATGCATATTGCATATCAGGATGTAGAATTGCATATTTTGGATGAATTTCATGACTGTGCTGGTGTTGATTGACTTCATGATAATGTTGTGGTTGTTGCTGAATTTTGTAGTTGACGATGTCATGTTATGTGTACTAATTTATTTATGATTCTATATTCTTATAAGTTTATGATGTATTATGATTACTCACCCTGCCTGCTTGGAAACGTTGCCTCCTTCGTGGGTAACTTGCAGATGTCGAAGAATAGTCCTGCAGTGCAATAGGAGTAATTCATGAGTCTCGGAGCATGCTTTAGTGTTCCTTAGGAGTGGTTATGGTTTATGTGTCCTGCTCTGTGTCATGTAACACTGGGATGGGTTTTATTCTGTTAACTGTTTCAGTTATGTTATCTTTGGATAAATGCTTTCCTACTTATATGATGTTAAATTCAGGATGGTGAAAATTATACTTATGAGGTGTTGAATTTTGAAGTTAAATTCCGCTGTGAAATGTTTATGATATTTTGATGATGATTAACCCGTGTTACGGGACAGGACACTGTTGTGTATTTTTGATGAAAATGTGATACCCTTGTGATGATTACTCTGATATTATTTCAATATTATGTTTGGGGTAGAAGGGTGTTACATTAGGGATCATTTGAAGCAAGATTGTGGCCAAAAGCACTTATTTCAAAAGCTTTTTTTTACTTTCTGTTCAGCGTTAACCGGTTAACGCATTTGGTTAACTAGTTAACGCGTGCGTTTTTGGCCATTTTAGTGTTGTTTTAGGTCCTTTAACTGGTTAACGCATATGGTTAACCGGTTAACACTGTTGATTTTTTGATTTTTAGCTTCTTTAATTGCTCATTCTTGCTTTCTAGTGCCTCTAATGTTCATACATGTTTAGGTAGTGATTTTAGGGAATTTTTGGGTTCATTTCCAGTAGCTCATTCCTCCATTTCGAGTCGTTTCGACACGATTCGTTCATGTTGCGTATAATGCGTTTTTGTGTTTCTTTGTGTATGCCTTGATTTCTTGCATTTTTGTTGCTATGTTCATGCATCACTAGGTATGTAATAATCATGTTGCATTCTGTTTTTACATGTTTCACATTGCATTAAATCATTTTGCATTTCATTGTATCAATGTATGTGGCATTTTGCATTTCATTATGTTGATGTATGTTGCATTTTGCATAAACATATGTATGTGCATTTAGTTTCATGTTACATGCTTGATCACATCATCCATATCAATTCAATTCTGAATTTTGCATTGAGTTTGGCATTTTTGTTGAGCTATCATATTGCATGTTCATAATCAATAATCATCATGTTCATATGCATGTTTATGTGCTACTTTTTGCATTACTTGTTGCATAATCAACCATGTGATGCATTCTTGCATGATTCTTCAAAATGTTCATGTCCATGCATTTATATATGATGATCCATGTTCAAATGTATGTTCATGATGGAATTGGTGCATATTCATTGAGTTTGTACATTAAAAAATGAAAATAATCAATTCTGGATTTTGCATTTCATAGCTGTTTTTGCATATAAGTGTTGTAAAATGTATGCTGTTTGTTATTGTTTGCATGTTGTTTGTAACTTTTTACACCTACTTTTTCATGCTGCATGCTGGCTGTAAAAAGTTGACTTGTGCTATGCTTTGTTTTCATAGTTGATTGTGTGTTTGAGTGCTGTAAATAGTTGCTGAATTTTTTGTTTTAGCATTTTTAGGCACCCTTAAACTTAAGATTGAGTCTAGTTTAGGTCCATGTTGCCTTAGGACTTAATCGGTGTGTGTTTGCCTTATTATTTTTAATAAAAATGCACATTAATCTTTGTTTTGTAGAGGGGAAGATCGAGGTATGTTCCATCCACCTTATCCTTTTCTTTTTATGCATTTCTTCTATGCATTTAATTCATGTTTCCTTCCATACTTGTGTTTGGTAGGATTTCCCCCCCTTTGTTAGGACCAACTTACCTTCATAAGGAAGTAAGTTGTATCCTTTTTCTTCTTTCTTTTCCTTTTGCTCCTTAGGATTAGAAAACCTCACTAACCATTAGGATCTCCCTTTTGTGCTTAATGAATACCTTAGGGTTGGTTTTAGTCCCCCTTAGTTTTTGTCCTTTTTTCCGATTTGAGTCTTCTTCTCTTATCTTCAAACAAAATTTAAAAGACACTTAATAAAAACCGAATGTTCTTGTACGACACGAGACTTTGTTACGGAGTTCTTATACACATCCCGTTTCGGGGCGAGGTGTAAGTCCCTACCACGATGGATAAGTCTTAGTATGAAAATGTTCACAAACATATTCAAAACACTTCTCATAAAAGACAATCAACAAAGACATCGCGTCTTCTCTTCTCATCTCCTAATCTTTGCGGACGAATGTGACTTGCCTCGACAGTTCAAACAGCGACACGGTAAATACCCTCGAGTCAGAGCCGGTAACACCTGAGCTAGAGCTATGGCAACGTCGGCCTAAAAAATACAAATAGTTCCTGCCTTAGTTAGGCGAACTACGTCGACTCTGATCCTCATTTTCTCGATGAGGTACGTAGGCAGCGGGTTAGGGCATGTTCGAGCACAATCTTTATTTTCCCTACATTTTCCCCTTTCTTTTCATTCTTTTTTCCAATTCCATTTCTCATCCCATTCCAGTCAGCAGTTTTATTCATCAGCAGTTATTTTCTCACCCTTTGAAACAAAACAAGCAAGCGTGGATCCCGTCGGGTACGGCGGATGGTCTGGGGTGCTAATACCATCCCAGGTCGTAACCGACTCCCGAACCCAGATCTTTGGTTCACAAGGCCTCGTCCTTTCCTTCTTCCTCAGGTTTGTGCAGCATTACCTTTCTCGTTCCTTCGGGATAAAAATGCATGGCAGGCGACTCTACCTTTTCCGCGCCATTTTCGCGTTTGTACTAGGATGAAAATTCCGGGAGCGACACTGATGTTGTTAAGGTTACACTATTTTTGACTGATCTTATGAAACCCTTGACTTGTGTCTCTTTATTTGAGTCCCCCACCTGTATACTGGTTCTCTAGCCTCCATCTGGACAGATGAACACACATGGACCTTTATCAAAGCAAATAACAGATCGAACACTTGATCACAAACCCTTGCATATCATTCTGCATACATCATTTTGCATCATTTTAACATTTGTCTATTTGTTTTACAGGGTATCCACATCATCTTTGGTTTGGTTTTGATTGTTCTTCTGCTCAGACATCTTCATCAGATATATTCATCAGCCATCTTCATCAGAGATTCTCTTCAGCACCTTCAATAGTTGTCTTCATCAGTATTTCTCCTCAGTTATTTTTTTCAGCATCCATTGTTAGTATGGACTCATCCAGGAAGAGCAATATCACTTATCATTTCTTTGAGCCCTCTCTAGTAGGCATCAGGCAGATTCATGCACTCATCACTCCTGATCATGTGCCTTTATTCAGGGAACAATATGGTGGTATCATGGACATGATCATGGACTTGGATGCATCACAGAGGAGCATGATCCATACTTGTCTTCAGTTCTATGACCCTCCTCTCAGATACTTTACTTTCCCAGACTTTCAATTGGGTCCTTTGTTAGAAGAATTTTCCATGTTGTTGGGTGTCCCCATCAGGAGGGGGATTCCTTTCAACCCGTAGATGACTGCTCCTAGGAATGAGGATATAGTTAAGGCTTTGTACTTTGAAGCCACCATCATTGATCAAAATATGACCACCAAGGCTGGAATCCCAGGACTTCTTGATCACTCAGGCCACCAGTCATGCTGCAGCAGGGAAGTGGGACACTGTTTGTGCTCTTTTGGCCCTTAGCATATATGGTATCATCTTGTTTGCAGACGTGCCTAAGTTTATAGGCAAGAATGTTATCCATCTCTTCTTGCTGAAGAATCCAGTTCCTACCTTGCTAGGGGATTTCTACTATTCATTGCATCATAGAAATGAGAGACAAAGGGGAAAATTAGTCAGATGTTGTGTACCTCTCTTCTACTATTGGCTATTGAGACACTTGCCAAAGACAGAAGCTTTCTTGAACCCTCATCAGTCAATAAACTGGGCTAAGATAATGATTTCCCTTACATCAGAAGACATCAGGTGGTGCACTCAGAGCCCCAAGGGCAGAGATATGATTACAAGTTGTGGGCAGTATCCCAATGTACCTCTTATTGGAGTGAAGGGTTATTAGAAACATTCAGACAAAAGGGACTTCCATTCTTGGCAAGTGCAACAACATAACTTCCCTTTGCTGTGACATCCAGAAAAATCATGCCATCACCCGACAAGCAGCATGGGCTTGGGATAACATTCAGACAAAAGGGATTTCCATTTTTGGCAAGTGCAACAACATAGCTTCAGCTCAGTATATTGATTGGTCTCGTATCAGAGGACAAATCACCCGCATGCCATTCACCTTGGAAGATGTGCCTGGACCATCAGCAGTAGAGCTTGTAGCTACAGTCAGTTTAGAGGAGTTTGAGAAGTTGAAAGAGAGGAATACTCATCTTTCTGAAGCTCTAAAGAAGACCCTCTGGGAGAGGAATGATAGTCGTCTGGACAAATGATTACATCAGAAGAGCCCGGGAAGGGGAGTTAGTGTTGAAGAATGCTTGCAAAGAAGCTAAGGTTCAGAAGGCCAGAGCTGAGCACTACTTGGAAGAGAGTCAGGCTAGATGGATCAGAATCACTGAGGCTCGTTCACAGGAAGATCAAAAGACACATGCTAGGATAGAGCAGCTAGAAGCTAATGAGAAGAAAAGTCAGGAAGCCTTGTTAGCAGCACAAAAGGAAATCTTCGAGTTGAAACTCCGGGCGGGGTTGAAGAGATCAAAAAACCAAGACAAGTATAAGAACCTAACAAGTGCCATTGCCACCAGGAACCTTCTTATCAGGACCATCACAGAGCATCCAGTTGTGTGTTATTCTTTGGGCTTCATTTCTCTTCAACATCATCATTCCTCGAGGTCTGGAAGGTCAAAACCAAAGAACCAAACTGGATACCCTTGGAAGACAAATAGACATACTGCATTGCATACTAACCTCATTCTTTGTTTTGTAGGTATTTTTGTTGTTGTTTTCTCACTTTGTTGTGGTTTTAGGAAACATTAATCGTAGGAGGGTCTTCCCCATCAACAGAGTTCACCAGTATCCAACAAGAAACAACCTTCCGAGCTTACAGATGAACCAGGTTCAACAAGATCTGACTGACGTAAGAAACCAGATGGCTAATGAAAAAACTGAAAAGAGGGCTCATATGAACCAGTTCATGGCAGTAGTGACTGGGTTGGCCCAAAGCCAAGAAAGATTAAGAGAGTTGGTCGAGCGGCAAACTCCTGAAGAAAATCACCCAGGTACAGGGGGTACCAGCAACAATGATCATGGACAACCACGTACTGACCCCCCGAAGTTTGGACCTCATATTAACCATGTAGTTAATGCTATCAGGAATAACCAAGGTAACACTGAAGGGTGTTCCTTGCAAGAGGACCCTCAAGAAGAACAGTTCACTATAGTTGGTGCGGGAGATAATGTCTATGATCGTCGTCTGGACGAGATAGCAGAAAAGATAAGATCTCTGGAGTCCCAAAACTCCTTAGGATTTGATGTTATGGACATGGGCCTAGTTGAGGGAGTAAGAATTCCTCACAAATTAAAACCTCCCTGCTTTGAAAGATATAATGGAACCTCCTGTCCTCGTACCCATCTTCAATCCTTTCTGGGAAGATTGAAGGCTTACACCATGGATGAAAAACTATGGATGTTTTACTTTGAGGATAGCTTGACCGGGGCATCCCGTGAGTTGTACTCTCATCTGACTAGGGCAACAGTCAGAAATTGGAAGGATTTGGCTGAGGCTTTCATACGCCAATATAAATACAATTTAGACATGGCTCCTAACAGAACGCTTCTAATGGGTATGTCACAATTCTCCAGAGAAAACTTTAGAGAGTATGCTCAGAGATGGAGGCAATTAGTTGCTGCCGTTCAACCTCCAATGTCGGAAAGAGAAATGGAAGATATGTTCATGAATACCCTACAGGGGACATACATTAATAGGCTGGCTGCTTTTTCTTCCACTAGCTTTGTTGATGTGGTCATAGCGGGAGAGAGGATTGAAAGTTTGTTAAAAATGGGTAAGATTTCTGATAATGGCGCCAACTCTAGCAGCACAAGGAAATCTTTTTCAGGGCCTCATAGGTTGGGTGAAACCAATTCAGTACACATGGGCAGAAGTAGGCCCTAGTATGTGCCGAGATCAATAGCCGCTGTCACAATTCCCACTCCATCACCTCAACAACAATACACTCTGCAACCACAACATTTCCCTCAACAACAACATTTTCCTCAACAAAGGTCCTATAACAACAACAACAACCAACAACAACGTCCTTTCCAGCAAAGGCCATCTCAAGTCAACAGGGTAATCGATCATATCCCGATGCCCTATGCCACTTTACTACCACAACTTTTGAAACTCAATCTTGTTGAATTAAGGACTCTGGCTCCACCAGATCCTCAGAACCTTCCAAGGAATTACGACGTCAACGCCAGATGTGCCTTCCATTCCAATGCACCTAGCCACACAACAGAAAAGTGCTGAGCTTTGCATATGAAGGTCTAGGATCTAGTTGATTCAAAGGCTTTAAATTTTGCACCTCCTCCTAATGTCACAAAGAATCATATTCCTAGCCATGGCGGGCCCAGGATAAATGCAATTGAGGAAGATCAACCAGTGAACCTAATTGAAGATACTGCAAGTATTCAAACACCTATGGCAGAGGTTAAAGCCCAGCGTTTAAAATGCCAGGTGTTCCCAGGTTGCGAGGCCTGCTGTGAATCTTGCAAATTTTCCGCCAATGGTTATGCAAGTTTAAAAAGTGGCATCAATGGCCTTATCAGAGAAGGTATCTTGCAGATAACATCAACGGTTTCTACAACATCAACAATTCCTCCTACAACACCACTAAGCACTCCTCTTACAACTTCAAAAACAATTGTTCCGACAGACTCTTCTACAAAGTCAGCAATCATCTCTTCTACTACTTCAACGGAAATTAGTTCAACCGCATCCGCTTCTACAACGACAGCAACCATTAATAATGACATCTCCATAGTCACCATATATTACGACCCGACAATGGTCCCCGACTCCAACAATTTTCAGCAACAATCTCAACAACAACCCAGCTTCAATCTTTCACCACCACCATCAGTCAGAAGTCCTATTACCATTTATTACGACCCACAGACAATAACAATTCCTACTTCCGCCGCAGTCAGTCCAGTCACCATCACGGTACCCGGACCCATTCCATATGAAAAAGATAATGTTGTACCATGGCACTATGGTTCATACCTCTACTGCAACGGGAAGAGAGTTGCTCTTGATTCTTCAACTCCTACACCACAGGTCGATAATGTCGGGGGAGGCGGAGGCTTCACTCGAAGCGGACGTCTCTTCACGTCACAAATTCCAATAGTTAACACTTAGGCAGAGGCTGCTGCCAAAGCTAAAGGAAAAAATGTGGTGCCTGAAGAACCAGTGGCAAAAGAAGCTCATAAGACGTCCTTTTATCAGGATGTGGATGAATTTATGAGGATAATCAAGAGAAGCGATTATAAGGTTGTGGATCAGCTCCACCAGACTCCTTCCAAGATCTCCATTCTATCATTGCTATTATGTTTTGAAGCTCATCGGGATGCATTACTTAAAGTCCTGCACGCAGCCTACGTGCCTGAGGAAATCACGGTGAATCATCTATAGACGGTGGTTTCTAATGTTAATACTAGTCATGGACTAGGCTTCAACAATGGTGATTTGACTACGGAAGGTCGTCATCATAATAAAGCTTTGCACATCACTCTAGAGTGTAAAGGAGCTGTGCTTTCACATGTTCTAGTTGACACTAGGTCCTCACTCAATGTCTTGCCAAAGAAAGCCCTTGTTAAGCTTGAATATGACGATATAGCTCTCCAACCAAGAAATCTGGTGGTCTGAGCTTTTGATGGTTCCAAGAGGTCTGTTCTTGGAGAAGTGGAGCTACCTGTGATAATTGGCCCACAGGTCTTTCAAACTACTTTCTACGTGATGGACATTCAGCCGACCTACAGTTGTTTGTTGGGTCGACCATGGATTCACGCCGCTGGCACAGTTACGTCGACCCTTCACCAGAAATTAAAATACGAGTGGGAAGGGAAAATTATCACAATCTTTGGTGAAGAGGACATTTTTGTTAGCCATCTAGCTACCTAAAAATATATTGAGATGGATGGCGAAATCCACGAGACCATGAGCCAAGGTTTCGAAGCGCTGAATGTCAATGAGGCGACAACTGAAGTATTTGCTACATCCCAGGAGGATAGGATGGGTACTTCAATTGTCTCCTACCAACAAGCTTGGAAGATTGTTGAAGATGGAAACGCCCAAGGCTGGCACAAGCTGCTATCTGTGGAGAAGAAGGAGGAAAGATTCAGTTTGGGTTACAAACCATCCCGACAAAATCAAACAGAGGCTTCTAAAGAGCCCAAGTTCGTGAGTGGTGGAATGCTGACCCCAGATGCTGTCAATAATGTGGAAGACGAGGCTGAAAGCAACCTCAACCTGGAGAGCTAGATTCGTCCAAGGATCCCGAGCCAACAAGTCCTTAACTGGTCTTCCCAGGAAATTATAAGAGTTACTCCTGTAGAGTAATTATTATTTCCTGTTTAAGCATGCATCAAGTCCTGTATTTTGCCCAAGGTGTCAGGGATCATTTTGTAACAGGGCCATATTTGTATTTTATGCAAATGGAATATCAATGAACAATGGACATCTTTTGCAAACAATTTTCTTTTTCGCTCACTGTCTTTTTATTTTTGTTATTTTTCGCACAAAACAATAAATGGAAATGTTTTCAAAATAATAACTTCATTCACACTTTTTTTCAAGCAAGATTAAAATTAATCACTAAAAAGAACAAATCTCAACCCTTGCAGAGATAATCCTCCAGATTGCACCGACAACAACACTGCTATGACCTTGTATGACTTCGACAATCCAATTAATCAAGTAGATGAAGGGGTTGATGAAGACTATGAGTTTCCTGAAGAGTTGGCCAGGTTGCTGAGGCAAGAAGAGAAAGTGATTACTCCTCATCAGGAGGAAATTGAAACTGTTAATCTTGGTACCGAGGAAGATATGAAAGAAGTGAAGATTGGGGCCAGTCTGCAAGCTCCAGTGAAAGAACAGCTCATCAGTATGCTTCGGGAATATGTCAACGTCTTTGCTTGGTCCTATCAAGATATGCCAGGTATAGATACAGATATTGTCATGTACAGGCTACCATTGAAAGAAGATATCCCACCAGTTAAACAGAAGTTGCGCCGCACTCGCCCAGATATGGCCATGAAGATTAAGGAAGAAGTACAAAAGCAGTGGGACGCCGGTTTCCTTGCTGTAACTAGTTACCCGCCGTGGGTTGCTAACATTGTACCTGTGCCTAAGAAGGATGGAAAGATGCGTATGTGTGTGGATTACCGGGACCTGAACAGAGCTAGCCCGAAGGATGATTTCCATTTACCTCACATCGATGTATTGGTGGACAACACAGCTCAATTCTCTATATATTCTTTCATGGACAGATTTTCTGGATACAATCAGATTAAGATGTCACCCAAAGACATGGAGAAAACAACTTTCATCACACCTTGGGGCACATTTTGTTATAAGGTAATGCCGTTTGGACTAAAGAATGTCGGTGCAACGTATCAACGGGCTATGGTAACGTTATTCCACGATAGGATCCACAAAGAAATCAAATGATATGTGGATGATATGATTGCCAAGTCCCTTACTGAAGAAGACCATCTGGTGAATCTGCTGAAGTTTTTTAAGCGTATGAGGAAGTATCAGCTGAAATTGAACGCCAACAAATGCACATTTGGGGTACGTTCAGGTAAGCTGCTGGGATTTATTGTAAGTGAAACGGGAATTGAGGTTGATCCCGGAAAAGTCAAAGCCATTCAGGAAATGCCTACACCTAGAACTGAGAAAGAAGTTCGAGGGTTCTTAGGTAGATTGAACTACATCTCAAGGTTCATATCTCACCTCATTGCAACTTGTGAACCCTTGTTCAAACTGTTAAGGAAAGAACAAACAGTCAGGTGGAACGACGATTGTCAGAAAGCTTTTGACAAGATCAAGGAGTACTTGCAAGAACCTCCAATTCTCATGCCTCCAATTGAAGGAAGACCTCTAATCAAGTACCTGACAGTATTAGAAGGGTCAATGAGGTGTGTGTTGGGCCAGCATGACGAGTCTGGTCGAAAAGAGTATGCAATATACTACATGAGCAAAAAGTTTACCAACTGTGAACAACGTTATTCACTGCTCGAGAAAACTTGTTGTGCTTTAGCATGGGTTGCTCGCCGACTAAGACAGTATATGTTGACTCACACTACTTTATTGATCTCAAAGATGGATCCAGTCAAGTACATATTTGAGAAGCTAGCACTTACCGGAAGGGTTGCAAGATGGCAAATGATTCTAACAGAGTATGATATTCAGTACACCTCTCAAAAAGCCATCAAGGGCAGTGTATTGTCTGATTATCTGGCTGAGCAACCCATTGATGATTACCAGCCCATGAGATTTGACTTCCCTGTCAAAGAAATCATGTACTTAAAAGCAAAATATTGTGAAGAGTCAGTTAACACTGAAGGGCCTGATCCAGAAGAAACATGGACTATGATGTTTGACGGGGATGTCAATATGAACGGCCGTGGAGTTGGTGCAGTACGTATCACACATAAGGGAGTTCATATTCCTTTCTCGGCAAAGCTCACCTTTGCCTGCACTAACAACGAAGCAGAATACGAAGCCTGTATCATGGGTCTTGAGGAAGCCATTGACCTCAGGATCAAAACCTTGAATGTATTTGGAGATTCAGCTTTGGTAATCAACCAGACCAACAGCAAATGGTACACTCATCAGGAGCATTTGATTCCATATCGTGATTATACGAGGAGATTATTGACTTTCTTCACAACAATCAAACTTGAATACTTCCCTCGAGACGAGAATCAATTTGCAGACGCTTTAACTACCATTTCTTCCATGATCAACGTTCAAGCTGCCAATTATGTGCCTCGGATTTTGGTATCCAGACTGGACAGACCGGCATATGTATTTTCTGTGGACACTGATAGTGACAACAAGCCTTGGTTCCATGACATCAAATGCTTCTTAGAGAATCAGAAATACTAACTTGGGGCATCATCCAATGATAAGAAGACGTTAAGAAGGCTGGCCGGCAGTTTCTTCCTCAATGCTGGTGGTTCATTATACAAGTGAAACTTCGACATGGTCCTACTTAGATGTGTTGATAAGAAGGAAGCGGACCTACTGTTGCACGAAGTACACGAAGGTTCTTTCGGAACCCATGCTGGAGGACCTGCAATGGCAAAGAAGTTGTTAAGATCGGGTTACTACTGGATCAAAATGGAAGCAGACTGTTGTGCCTATGCCAAAAAATGCCACAAGTGTCAGATCTACGCGGATTAAACGTAATGTCTTCACCTTGGCCCTTTGCCATGTGGGGAATTGACATGATTGGAAAGATTGAACCGACTGCTTTAAATGGTCACCGATTCATTCTGGTAGCCATTGATTACTTCACCAAATGGCTTGAAGCAGTTTCGTATGCAAACGTCACCGGACAAGTGGTAGCTAGATTTCTGAAAAAGGATATCATCTGTCGATATGGAGTTCCCGAGCGAATCATTATTGACAATGGTTCCAATTTGAACAAAAAAAAGATGGTAGAACTTTGTCGCGACTTCAAAATTCAATGTCACAATTCTTCTCCTTATAGGCCAAAGATGAATGGCGTTGTTGAGGCTGCTAACAAGAACATCAAGAAGATTGTGCAAAAGATGGTAGTTACCTATAAAGACTGGCATGAGATGCTACCATTTGCTTTACATGGGTACCAAACCACAATAATAACATCTACTGGGGCAACACCTTATTAGCTTGTGTATGGTATGGAAGTTTTCCTACTGGTTGAAGTTGAGCTACCCTCCTTACGGGTAATGATGGATGTGAAACATTATGAAGCAGAATGGGTCCGGTCTCGGTACAATCAACTGAATCTGATTGAAGAGAAAAGATTAGCTGCCATCTGTCATGGACAATTATATCAGAAGCGAATGAAGAAAGCCTTCGATCAGAAAGTCAGACCTCGGGAATACCAAGTGGGAGAGCTTGTTCTGAAGAGTATCCTTCCTCCTCATACAGACCACAGGGGCAAGTGGACACCAAACTATGAAGGTCCCTGCGTGATAACCAAAATATTTTTAGGCGGAGCACTGATGCTCGCAACCATGGATGGTGAAGACTTCCCGTCTCCTATGAATTCGAATGCAGTTAAAAAATACTTCGCATAAAAAGACCCGCTGGACATAAAAATAGAATGTAAGTCCAGGCAAAAATAGGGCATCCCGGCGAGTCAAAAACAGAATAAAAGACTCGGGCAAAATTAAGGTGAAAATATAAAAAAATGTGTACACCCACTGAGTTGAAAAGCCGCATTGGACAGCTCAGGGAAAAATGGGTATCCCGGTGGATTGAAAACCCGAAAGAGAGATCCACGCAAAATTAGGGAATAAGCGAACAACTGCATTTTGAATTCGTCTATATCACTCACAACATGGCAAGCTTCGAAAGGATAAAGCACCGGTCAGAACTAATCTTTTTCAGAAAGCAAGATAAGAAGAACGTCAAGGTCATACAGGTCATAACAAAGGAAGCTCGTTGGAGCGTCATCTTCGACATTGCCAACACTTTTATTTTCTCAATTTACAGCAATCTCCTCATCTCGGGGGATTCACTTCTTTGACTGTACTTGCATATTCAGGGCGTGCAAATCAATAAAATCAGAATATTCAATCACACTTTGTTTTTACCTTTTGTTTTGTTTACAAAATGTCCAGAGTTCGTAATACAACGTTTGCATAAAAACATATAGGCTATTTTTAAACAAAATGCTTGCAGGAAATATGAAATTCTTAAGCAAATCTAATTCCTATGACGGAATCTGGTTAAGGATACCTCGAGAAACTTGTGCGTTTTACTTTGTCTTAACAGGTTGCAGGTACCCAAGGCAGACAATCTTTCGCAACACGGGGCATATCAAGCATTAAATCCCCAACATACTACTTCCCAGAAGTTATCTCCTCCCCGAGCGGGACCTCCCGAGCAGTGTCTGACAGCCTCTTCCACAACAAAGTAGTCCAAGAACTTTTTTCACCACCAGAGATACCAGATTTCTCTCATCCTCATCAGCTTTGGTGGAATTGATTCCCCACAGAATTGCCTCCCCAAAAGAGAAATACCTTAAACACATCCCTAGCAGAGTTGCTAAAACCTCCTCATCCCCATTAAGGAGTTCTCCCTCCGGACATATTTATCAATGATCTCTTCCCCCAGATGGGTTATCCCTCCAAGCGGATCAGCCAGAGATCTTCATC
Source organism: Lathyrus aphaca (assembly GCA_963966055.1). Lineage (NCBI taxonomy): Eukaryota > Viridiplantae > Streptophyta > Magnoliopsida > Fabales > Fabaceae > Lathyrus > Lathyrus aphaca. Next base: position 430,453,925 of record OZ014524.1, on the reverse strand, counting down.
TCCGCAAGTTTCTCATTTGCATAAACATAGCATTCGCATCATATTCACCGAAATAAGTGTAGCATTCCGTCCAATACGGAGCATTACGGCAAAAATCAAACATTTGCATGATCATAAACCGGGTTCGAGCCTTTCACCTGCAAATACCATCATCAGTTCATATGAAATTCATATCCCCTACAAATAAAAGCCAAAGCATCCCCTTTGCACTCTCAAAACAGATACCTATTTATACATGCTCTTTTTTTGACACTCGTCTGTGTCATCTTACCCCCTCAGGTCTCCAGAATACCTTCTACACTCTCAAATACAGATATTTGTTCATAACTTGTATATGCTCTTTTTGACACTCGTCCGTGTCATACTTCCCCAGCTAGTCAAATACTCGTCTGTGTCTTGCACATACTTCACCAACAGATCAACACTTGTACATATATAATCCTTTGATACTCGTCTGTATCTTGTATATATCACCCCCCGGCAGAATAAACACTCGTCCGTGTATCATCATCCTTAAAAAACACATGTCAACGTTTGTTTCTATCGATACCCGTCCGTATCGTGGCCCTAAGGATGCTCGTCCGCATCTTTAATCCATACACACCATCAAACACTTATATCTTTTATTTTTGAAGGCGTAAGCACTCGTCCGTGTTTACCATTCCCCAGTAAGTCGTCAACAAAACAACTTTCTTCTATCCGACATTCGTCCTATGTCGTGATACTTTCGGCAGCCGTCCCCTTCCAGGTGATCATCCTTCACCTTCGGATGATCGTCCCCCATCCTTTTCCCTAGTGGAATCTCCATTGTTGGAACCTTCTATCTGGCATTCGTTCTATGTCGTGATATTTTTCAGCAGTCGTCCCCTGCTAGGTGATCGTCTTTCACCTCTTGATGACCGTCCCTCATCATTTACCCGATGGTCGTCCCTATCGTTGATCTTGTTATCCGACATTCGTCCTATGTCGCGATAATCCCCGAGAGCAGTCGTACCCTGCTAGGTGATCGTCCTTCACCTCTTGATGATCTTCCTTCATCATGCTTATACGATGGTCGTCCCCATCGTTGATCCTTTCTATCCAACATTCGTCCTATGCCGTGATAAAGAGCAGTCGTCCCCTGCTAGGTGATCGTCCTTCACCTTTGATGACCGTCCCTCATCAAATATTTCATTTATTCTTTAACCCGATGGATATCCCCGTCGTGGTCCCTTTTCCTTTTCCTAATGATCGTCCTTCATCAGTTTTACCTGGTGGCCGCCCCCATCGTTGTTTACTTTACCATTCAACCTGATGGTCGTCCCCGTCAGTGCCTTACTCATTTCTTTAATCCCCAAATATTTTTATTTCCTTACCCGATGGTCGTCCCCTTCGTGGTCTCTTTATTTCCCCAGCTTGTCGGTCGTCCCCGTCATTGCTTAACTTACCATTTTATCCCCAGCAGTCGTCCTCTGCTTGATGGTTGTTCTCCATCGCTTTCACTTGGTACTCATACTATATTTCCTTTTACAATTTATATCCCTTTTCTTCTTCTCCCCAGCGAGTGAAAATTTTGGACTGTCTTTGGTATTCAACCACAAGTTATCTTGCTTGTCTGTTAAGCCAAGCGCTTACACCCTGCACAACTAACTCATGCTTGAATAGGGGCAGCTTTAAACACCCCAAATTTTCCCTCACTTTTTCTCACACATTGGCTTGTGATCTTTCATTTTTGTTTTAGTATAATCATACCATCTCATATTGCATATTTGTTTCACTGCATAGCTCCATTTTCATCTGCATCTAGGGTTTGTGATCTGAGCAATCCAAGAATCAATCTGAGCCATCCCAATGGTCTTGAAGCTTTCCAAGAAGGTCCTTGTGTGTTCCATGATCATAATAAGCTCCCCAAAGTTCATGAAAGTCAAGAGATCACAAAGAATGGCAAAGGCATGGAAGCAGAGCTAGGGCTTTCCTGCACAGATGACCAAAATTAGGGTTTTGGTTTCAGAGGCCTTAACTCCAAATTTTTTGGTCATTCTTGTTTCTAATGATCTTAATATGTTATAAGGATCATGTGTACCAAGTTTGATGAAGAAATTCATTGTGGAAGTCATATGATCATTGGGTAACTTCTTGAGCAAGTAAAGTCAAAATCAAGGCATCTGAGGCCCCCAACAAGGGTACCAAAGGGTCATCATCATCATTTTGAGTCTCTATGATCTTTATTTGATCTTATAAGTGTTTGGAAGTTCACAAAGTTGAAGAATTTTGGGCCAAATGCAAACTTTCCAGTTTTGGGAAAGATTTTCAACCTATTCTTTCATGATTAAAAATGCTTCAAATGAATTATTCTTGGGCATGAAAGTTGTAGATTATGTCTTTCCCCTTTCAAAAAGTACTATAACATGTCTTGATTCATCCTAGAACTCAAGATATGGCCTTTCAAAGTTGGCAAAAATCCTATAATTTTAAAGTTCATGCCAAAGAGGATTTTTTGCAAATTCAAGTTCCAAGCCATTTCATGACCTCGAATTGATTGCTATGCATCATACAAACATAGTGCAATGCATTTGAACCAAAATTGTGCCTTGGAATGGAAGTTTCCACAAGATATTTTCATGAAATTCTCAAAGAGGGAAAAGTTGCAAAACCTCTTGAAATCTTCCCTCCACTTGTGTCAGCTGCATAAAACCAATTCTATGGCTCTCCTTGATGCAAGCTGAGGCCAGACACCCCTTGAAGCCAGCTCAGCCATGTCTCATACCTCCAAGTACACAAAATTGACTTTTTTTGCAAAACCTCCCATACCAATCAAGTTGTGCCATACCAACTCTCTGAACCAATCACAATTGTTTATATTAGCGTCAAGCATTCCAAAGCACACAAAACACAAGCATGCAAGCTCCCACAACTCAGAATCCCAAAAATCACCATAGAACTTCATCTCTTAGAATTGCACAACACAACCATCAAACCTCAAAACAAACTTCACCAATCATCTTCAAATGGTCTATAGATCACAAAGCACCCTCTGAAAAGCCCTAAAACATAGCCAAACGAAAACACGAATCCTGGTGCAGAGGAGTTGTACCTCTCAAACCAAGCCACACAAACTTTTTCTAAGCATTGCAACATCATCATGGGGTTCATTGGAGGTGGATTGAACCAAGAAAGAGGCCAGAAAGCTCAGGGAGTGAAAGCTTCATCTCAGGTAGCCCCTTAGAACGTTTTTTCCAGAAGCTTTATTTCATGTTCTATAAATGTTCCCCATGCTCTCCTGATCACACTGCACTTGTTAGTTTAGAAAATGATGAAGAAACAAGCATGAACCGTATCTCTGAAACTTTGACCTAAATTTTGTTCTTCTTCAATTCTCTTTGTTTATGCATGATTAATTGTTTTTGTTGCTGGATTTGAGTTTGTTGATGTTTAAAGATCAATTCTAGAGATTTTGGTGAGTTTTTATGGAGGTTTGAGTGAACTCAGGGGAGGGGGTGCCAGAGAAGATGACCGGACCTAGCTCCGGTCACCTGAAAATAATTAGGGTTCCTAATTAGGGTTTAGTTCCCAGTTTGAATGTGAGCCGTCAGATGGTGATTAGCGCGTAATTAGAGGGCCAGGATTTGTCCACTTAATTTTAATTAGATTAATTAATTAGGTTTAATATTAATTAGCCAGATTTGATCTGGGCCTTTGAAACACGCGCCAGTCAACTCCCTCCCTTTTTATTTGAATCTAGACCTTTGGATACGTTTACCTTCCGCTTTATTTCATTTTTAATTCATTTTTATGGCCTTTTCCTTTGCATTTTATTTAAAATAGTTAAAAACATCAAAAAAATATAATCTTTTGCATTTCTGATCCAAATATTTTTCTCAACCCAAAAATGATTTTTATTTTATTTTTTGCATTAAAAAATTATTTTTAAAATATTTAAATATTATTTTTAATTAATTAATGGATTTTAATTAATTAAAAATACATTTAGGTTTCTAAAAATCACCAAAAAAATTCATGAACCATTCCAATACATTTAGGAACATTTTCAAACTCATCATACACATTTCTTTTTAGGTTTGATCATAATTTCACAATTTTCTTTGAATTAGGGTTCTTAAAAATCACATTTTCTAACCCTAACTTGAAAAATTCATTTCTGCCTAACCCTGATGAGTTTGAACTTGCTTCTTTTTGAATTGTTTCACATATTGCATGTAGTTTCTAGGTTATTTTTCTCATGAATTTATCATGCATTTTCAATTTGATTTGCATTTTCCCTTAAGAATCACCCAAAAACCCTAGCAAACTTAGAAAATTCATAACTTTCAATAGGATTAGCACCTGACCTTCTCCTTTGGGGTTTGACCTTGTATGGGTTTAGGGTTTGATTGAGCTTGATTTCAATTTTTATCATGTTGTATGCTTCTGTTTTGGTCATTTGCATCTCATACATTCATAGAACCCTAATTTCCCATGTTCATTTGCATTCATCTTTTCATATCATCATCATGGGAACTTGCCATGATATTTCAAACATTCATATGACATCTTAGACATCTTAAGACATGCTTGAATATTTCTTGATCATTTCTTCATTCAATTGCTATGTCTTGCATTCATTACACTTCATAAACATCCATGTGTTTTCAAACTTTTAAACATGCTTTCATGACATCTCATCTTTGTATAAACATTCATATGCATATTGTATGACTTTGCATCATCTCATATGCAATTTGCATTGCATAATCACTTCTGACTTTGGTCTTTACAACTCATTTCCATTCATTTCTTTATGTTTTGTACCTTATGCATCCATACTAGCATTTCAGGAGCTTTTGGGTAAGTTATCTGGGAGGTGGATTTGCCTTCACCTCCCACCTCTTCCTATATCATTCATATGCATTCTTACATGTATTTGAAGTGAATCTAATTCACTAATGTTCCATCCTTCTTTCCTTCTTTCTTTCAAGTTACTTTTCTTCTTCAGGAAGTAAGTAACTTGTTCTTCTTTCTCCTCCTCTTTCATCTGCTTCTTCCTTTGGTGGCCTTGAAGATCTTTTATCTTAAGCCTAACAAACCATAGGATATCCAAGCATGATAACTTTTAGGGTTGTGTATAGTCCCCCTTAGTATTTTACCTTTGAGTCTCCTTGAGTCTCTCTTCTCATCTTAATAATCAGAGACTAAACTCTTAAAGCTTTAGGACTTTGAATTAGGGTTATGCCTGCATCCTTCTCTTAGGATGGAGTGTATAACTTTAATCCTAAGTGTTAAACCTTTAATTTTTTTACACCTCTTAATCAAATCACATTAATAATCACTAAGACTTTATCTTGTAACTTGGGCCTTACATTAGGGTTCTATCTCTTCCTTAAGGTTAAGAGGGACTAACCCTAGTGTTTAATGGATAAGTCCCCCTCAAGTTGTCTTACAAACTTAAAATCCACTTCTTAATATCATACCTTAATTAAAATCCACTTAATAAAGGCTTGTTATATAATGAATTTAACACCTACCCATGGATTAAGTTGAGGTATCTTCCTCAGCTTAAATGTTATCATCTATTATCCTTCTATTAGGATGGTGTAATGAGTTCACTAATTTGTGATTAGAGATTAAAAGCATTAGTTAATACTAAACAAATGCCGAAAAACATCTTAATAATCACAAGTGGGTTAATGATCTTAATCCTACGTCATCATGGTAGTTAAGTTGAGATGCTTGTCTCATACTTAAGTATGTTCATTATCCCTAATCAGGGAGGATATAATGAGTTTACAAACCCTTGATTTAGGCTTAAGCTCATTAACTTATGCAAAACACCAAAAAACAATAATAAGACTGAAAACACAAAAACAAACAATAATCGTCTCCTCCGGGATTCTTTTCTCATCACCCTCATTCACAAACGAGAACTTGCTTCTTCCGTCTAATGCAAGACATTTAGCACTCGAGCTAGACGAGTCAAACACTTGAGCATAGGCAAGCAAGCAGTTCACAGTCAATTTATTTTAAGTCTCTTTGAGTCGAAATACGGTGTTTTGACTTCCTCATTGCACAAGAGGATACATAGGCATAACTTAACAGTTATCGAACAAACACTTTTGTGTCTTCCCCCTCTTTCAGCATTCTTTAAAAGCCTCAGTTCCTGAGCAATTCACCCCTTTTGCACTGACACATATACATTCATCCCTAGCTTTTGCACACAGATAACACATACACTACCCCTTTAAACACAATCTTGTAAGCGTGGATCCTGTCGAGTACGACGGACAATCTTGGTGCTAATACCTTCCCAGGTTGTAACCAAACCCCTTTCTCAGTTTCTCTGGTTCGCAACCGTCTTATCCATCTCTTTCTAGGTTTATGCAGCATTACCTTTCCTTCGGGATAAAAATGCCTAGCTGGCGACTCTATTCAGTTCATTCCTTTCCTCTTTTCATCGACCGTTCGCGTGTGCACCTGGATGCAAATCTTCGGGAGCGACAGTAACCATCAAGAACATTTTTTCCAGAACCTTTCTTTTAAGTTCTTAAATGATTCTACATGCTTCCCTGATCATGCTGATGTTTTTACTTTTGAAAATGATTGAGAAATGAGTGTGTATGTTTGCTCTAAAATTTTGCCCGTATTTTGTTGTTTGCTTGGATTCAGTTGATTCATGAAAAATAAATGAGTTTTGATGCTTGATTTGTGTTATGTGATGTTCATGGCCTGGGGAGGGATTTAGGGTGAGTGAGTTGTCGGAGAAGATGACCGGAGGTCTTCTCTGGCCACCTGAAAGTCATTAGGGCTAAAACCTAATTAATTTCCCAGTTTGAATGTGGACCCTTTGATCTTGTGTTAGCGCGTGTTTGGACGACTCTGATCACTTCATTAAACCCTAATCTATTTTAATTAAATTAATTAGGATTAATTAAATTAATTTCCTCAGTTTGAATCCTGACCCTTAGATCACGCGCGCAGTCAACACATCTTTCCCCAGTTCAAATCTTGGCCTTCAAATCATTTTTCTTTCATTTATTTCATTTTATTTTCATTTCTTTTGTTCATTTTATTTAAAATAGCAAAAAATATCAAAAAATTCTCAAACTTTGCATTTTTGTTTCAAATATTTTTCTTAACCTGAAAACCTTTTTTATTTTATTTTTTGCATTAAAAAAGTATTTTTAAAATATTTAAATGTTATTTTTGATTAATTAATGGATTTTAATTAATTAAAAATGAATTAAGTTTCTAAAAATCACCAAAAAATTCATGAATCATTCCAATACATTTAGAAACATTTTCAAACTCACAATACAAATTTCTTTTTAGGTTTGATCACAATTTCACAATTTTCTTTTAATTAGGGTTCTTAAATTTCACATTTTTTGACCCTAACTTGAAAAATTCATTTCTTCCTAACCATGGTGAGTTTGAACTTGATTCTTCTTGAACTGTTTTAAATATTTCATGTAGTTTCTAGGTTACTTATCTCATGATTTTATCTTGCATTTTCAATTTGATTTGAATTTTCCCTTTAGAAGCACCCCAAAACCCTAGCAAACTTAGAAATTTTATAACTTCCACTAGGTTAAGTTTCTGACTTTCTCCTTTGGGGTGTGACCTTATATGGGTTTAGGGTTTGTTTGAGCTTAATTTCAATTTTTTTATCATGATGTTTGCTTCTGTTTTGGTCATATGCATCTCATGTTGTCTTAAAACCCTAATTTCTCATGTTCATTTGCATTCATCTTTGCATATCATCATCATATGAACTTGCCATGAAATTTCAAGCATTTGTATGACATATTAGAAACCTGAAGACATGCTTGAACATTTCTTGATTATTTCTTCATTCATTAGGGATTGATTTCATTTTTTAAAAAAAGTTTTTGTAGTTCACTCATGAACATAAATGTTGATTAGAAAGATATGCAGGGATAATATAGATTCAAGATTCTATAAGAAAATAATTATTGATTAGAAAGATATGCATATGGATTCAAGATTTTACAAGAAAATAGATGTTGATTAGAAAGGTATGCATGGAAAATAATGTGATCTTCAATATTCCTCATACAAGTCTCTTAAATGTTGGTCAAGTTTTCTATGTATAAGTATTTTTTTTACTTTGTATAAAGATTAATAAATTTATTTATCATTGTGACTAAGGGTGGGAATAGACGGGGACGAGCTAGGCTTTACCAAGCCTGAGTCTGACCTGCTAAAAAATTACAAGCCTAAGCCTGACCTGTAGTCTATCAAAGGCTTATGTTTTGGCCTAAATTTGGCCTTTTTGAAGGCCTAGTTGGCCTATTAGCCTATTTAAGAAGCCTATATCATTTAAATATGTGAAAAATAAGAAATTCAACAAAGGTTTAAATAGACTAGAGAATCAAAAGTATAATGAGACTAAATGTTTGTTTCCATTGACTTATATGAGCTTACCTAGTAGTATAAATTTTGTGAGATGATTTGTTTGAGAGAACTTATGAAAACACCTTATAACATTATTCATAGGATTTCTTTTAACTTATTTTCATAAGTTCTTAAATATAATTAAGTTTTACTCTTGTATTTTAATATAAATAATAAAATATAATGTAAAAACAATAAATTCATTCATATTTCCTAAATAGGTCGACCTGATAGGTTTATAAGACTTTTTATGGCCTGCGGCCTAGCCTATTTAACAAAATAGGCTTATAAAAAAAGCCTACGTCTTTTCTATTTAAAAAAAAAACCTGGCCTAGCCTTGGCCTATGTATGCTAGGCCTTATGCCCCTGTTAGTTGGTCTGGCCTATTCCCACACCTAATGTGACTGTCAGTGTATATAATCTGCAACATTTTATTTTGTTACATTTAAATGTAACATAAAAATAACACTTTATGATAATAATTTTAACAAAGAAAATTGGAAGGAAACAAATTGATTCATAAGTATGACTTAGATTCAAACATATTTTCTTTCATCTGTATTAGTTGGAAGGTTGGACATTAGAGAACTAATATTAAAAATTAAAAATACTAACTATTAAAATGATTCCTCACTAATTATCCTATTTATCCTTTAGTTTGTATAAGGTTGAAGATTTGACATTAGAGAACTGATATTGGAAATTAAAATTATTAAATTTATTATAGTAAAAAATTATATGAAAAGATGCAAATTTGAATATTATTGGATTATTAAGATTTTGTATTTACATAGTCCAAACTTTAAGGTGGAAAAAAAATTGTATTCTATTGACATGACTTATATTAAAATTCTTGATTGTCCTCATAATTTTATATATTTTATTTCAAAATTATTATTGAAAACGTTAAGACAATTTAGTTACCAATGAAATCCATGGAATATTTGTAATTTTTTGTTGTCCTTTCACGCGATTGATTGAAATGGTAAGAATTTCATTTTATTTTATTTTATTTTTAATATAATTTGATATTCTTATTGATTTTTTCCACTCTGAAGCAGTGAAGCTATTAATATTTGAATAATAAATATAGAAATAATTTGATTCCAAATAGTTGAAATGTGATTTATGAGGATTCACTTGCGAAACATCATTTATCAATTCTATCACTTTTCAGAGTCTAAATTTTGTCTAGAGTAACCAATTTAATAGGTTAATAAATCCAACAACAATAATATGAATAAATTACAAATACAAAATCAAGACTTCTTACCTATGGTATTCAAAAATATATATTGATAGCATTCAATACACAATATGCGATTATGGATTTTGCTTGCAATTTCAATAATTAACGAAACTCATTGAATTCAGATGAGTAAATTTAAAACTACAAACATCAATAAAATCATGTTTCCAAATCAAATAACATTATCTTTTAGATATTAGTCAATTTGTTCAAACCTAAAGTTTATAACAGTTTCCCGTCAAATATCAGTTTTAAATCCTTCTTATTATATCATATTTACAATGTTTACACCAACAATATATGACTTCCATCTTCTGAGTAGGAGAATTTCATAATAGAAGTTTAACTCTACAAAATTTTAAATTTCATATTAGAACATTTAAAGTCATTCCATTTTTAAATTATTCATTTTTCTTACTTTAGTATGTTTTTTTCTTTTCACTATAGTATTTGAATTTTTCAATTATTTATTTTTAATTTAGTAGAAAACAATTGTATAAATTATTACCATTATCATTATTTTTTCATGATTATTATTTATCATTATTTTTTCATGACTACCAATAAACTTTTATTTTTCATGATTACTATTTAATAAAATAAAATGTAACAATAAAAGTTACTATAATATAATGGAACTTTTTGATAAAGTTACCATACATATAATGGTTTTTTTCAAAAAGTATTTTATTAAAAAATATATGATTTTTATTAATATTTCATAAAAAAAATACATGATTTTAAATATTTTTTAGTAACAAAATGTTATTTAAACTATAATAATACTTACTTTCAATTTTAAATAAATCACAATTTTGCTAATATTTCTCAATAAATTTGTTTAAAAATGATAGAAAATTTTATCGATTTCAATTGTTCACTTTATATATTTTATTTCAAGTTAATATTTACTCATTTTGGAATATTTTTTTAAAAAATTATTTTGTCATTTTAGAAAATCATAAATCATAATTTAAATGATTTTTATGATACTTATAATCATAAATCATAATTATTTTATCAATTAATCATAAAACATAATTTATATGAGAAATAATATTATATTTTTTAAAAATATATATCAATAGCATTTTCTCCTGCAGTAAAGGTTTAAAAGATGGACATTAAAATGAAATGTGTACAACATAGTTTTTTATAGATACGTTTACATCTACCCTTGAATCCAGATGAGTTAACAAAACCTAGTTGAATCAATATAGTTAATTTTAAAACTACAAATTTGAATAAAATTATTTTTCCAATTCAAAAAACATTACTTTTTAGATATTAGTCAAATTTATCTAAACCTAAAATTTATAACATCTCCCCGTGCTCTCGCACTAAATTCACATTACATATTTCTCAATCTCATTTGTTAGCTATGAAATTTGTTTTGTAGTCTATAAATATTCACATAGTTTCAAATATATATTAATAATATGCACTCACCTTTTAATTTATTCATGTTAAAAATAATTATTTTAATACTTCAATTTTTATTCTTGAACCCGAGTGTCCATTTATAAAAATATTTATAACTTATTCTCTTTTATGCAAATAACTGTAAAAATAGTAGACTTAATTATGTTTATAAAATTATTTGTAACTCATTTCCGTTTTTAAAAACAATGATAATTTATTCAATTTATAAAATTAATTATTTCATTAAACTTTTACCTTTTATCATAAAAAAATTATGATTACCTTTTATCATTAAATTTTCATGATTACCAGATAATATATGTTATTTATCAGGATTACTATTATAAAGTTAATTAGAAAAAATTCTGATAACTTTTAGTTTTTTTAATAGTTAAAAAAAAAATACAAAATCTCAATTGATTTTGTTTTGTTTTACTAATAATTCATATATTAATATTAGTACAAATTTTACCTTTAGATATTCTAAAATTAATTTTAAATTCACTGTAGAAATATCATTTTCATTTATAAAACTAAATCATTAAATAACAATAATTATTCTAATATCAATTCCATTAACCAGTAATAAATATTATATTATTTTTAAATTCAATATGAAATATCATTTTCATTTATAAAACTAATTCATTAAATAACAATAATTATACAAATATTATTTCCAATCAGTGTGTTATTTAACCAAAAAAAGTTTGAGTTCAAAAAATTATATATATATATATATATATATATATATATATATATATATATATATATATATATATATATATATATATATTCTTACTATTAAATAAAATTAAAATTATATTCACCTCCTTTAATATCTATTAAAATGACATTGCCACCTCTTTTTAGTTTTATAATATAACACCACTTTCCTATTTAATGGGTAAACAGTCGGTTTCGTTTTTAATAGTTAGATTAATAGTACATTTATTATAATTAAATAAATTTAAATATTAAAATAAAAATTAAAAAAAATTGATTAAGAAAATCAACGTTACATTTAATTCTCTTAGATTTTTCAAAAATAAATTACGTACAATTTGATTTAATATTGATTCTTTATAATTCTCTTTATTTGATGTTAAATCTGAAGTATTTGTTTATATATATATATATATATAATACTCAACATTTTAAATTTCATGTTCCTATTCAATAAAATATAAAACTATACAAAAATAACTCTAAAGCACATAAAAAATCGAACTCAAACTAATTAATTTAATATTATTACAATCATTAAATTAGTATCTAATATTTTATTTTTTAAATATTTAAAATTATCATAGTAAAATTACTATGATAATATTATTTAAATATTTCATAGGAATAAAAAAAAGTTAAATATATTAGACATCCAAGTATATTTAACAAAATCACCTAATATATTAAATATTTTTCAATATTCATACAAAATAAAGGCCAAATAACATTCATTCAATATTTTTTCAAATATATTAAATATTTCATCTTTAAATTATGCATGGCAGTTGTGTGTAGAAGAACTTATGTAGTTGATAGCCAAAACTCTTCACACATAAATAAACTTAAAAAAATAAATTAAAACCAGAAGAACACAAATAAATTAAAGGATATCAACACATGGTGATAAAAGGAATCTCCACTAAAAATGTTTGAATTCCAAAATGTTATCTACTAATTGAACATGAATAACCGGATATCCGGTGATCTTTGTCCATGTGTTTATCATTATGTTCACCGGTTCACCGGATACTTCTGAAAGAACATTCCATAGAGATAAAATTGTTGTAAAAGCTTAATGTTAGTCTGATGGCACAATAAGTGTTACCTTGAAAGTTATCTGAAATGAATCAATTAACATATATTCCATTAGTTTGACAATCTTTATTGAACAATATGGAACATAATTCATCATACATACACTATGTTAATTTTCAAAAGCAGTTCGTCCCGTTATTTTTTATGTTAACATCAACTCCTACCAAAAATAAAGAATAAGAACTTTGCAAATGAGACGAAACGACAATAAAGAAACATGCTTCAACCTTGCACAATTTAGTCGGCCTTGAAGAATGGAGCTGACAAAATTGTTCAAGGCTTGAGGTTATTCCTTCTTGCATTGGAAGTCTTAGCAAACATTGCTAATTAATAAGACCTTACATGTTGTGTATCACTTGAAACTATTCCAAGCAACATTTTCAAATTGAATATCACAAAACTTGATTTGTAGGTTGTTCAATGCTGAAGACCTTCCCAGAGATCTTGGAGCATGCATGAAATATTTTTGAATGTCTCCTAGAACAGTAGTATCTAATTCCAGGTTAATATAGGTTGGATAGAAACAATCCAGCAAACCATTACTATAAAGCATGACTTCAACTATCAAGAAAAATAATCCAAAAAAAATGTTTGACAATTCATCGAACACATAATCTACAATAAGGTTAAATTCACTCGGCATTATAGTAACATAAATAAAAGTGACCCATTATGAGAAAAAGTGTAAACTAATCAAAGACAGAGAAACGAACTCAAATTTGAATAGTATTATGTATATATAGAATGGAAGAGCGTGGTTTGAGTAAAAGCATATAGATACCCGGTAAGAAGAGGTTTGCATGAAGAAAGTGAGGGTGGTTTCCATTGGATTGATGAGAATTTGAGGATACCCATACATCATTATGGGGAGGGCGCCAACTCGGATAAAATCAACGGGTATGCCCCTAAACCCCCACGAATGACAAGAGACTCAATTACATCAAACTACAATCATAGAGGTTGAGAGACTCACACCGACTAAAGAATAATGACTCATAATCGACACTCTTTTAAAGAAAATACACAAAAATGCACAAATGCACAAAACAACTTGAATGAGTTTGATTATTTTTATTTTTTGAATTAAGGTCAACATGATTAGATTCATTGATTTTAAAAGAAAATAAAAAGAGTAAAAGCCATTTGACAAAAGTCAAAGTTTTGTTTATTAAAGAGGTGATGATTTAAAAAGAAGGAATCCTTTGAAAAAGGGAGAAGATTTTGAAAATTAAAGAAGGGGAGGAGATGAAGGGACTATCCTAAAAAAAAGAAAATAAGGAGATAAGGGAAGAAAGATCTAACCAAACTTGATGATACTTCAAATTATGAGCATAAGAGTTCAATCCTTATAAACTAGCAAATGGCCAAATAAAGGCAAATTCCAACTTCATGAAGGTCAAGGAAAAGGAAATATATCCTAAGAATCTAAGTCCAAATCTTCATTCCAAAGCCAAGGATAGTAACCAATAGTCCACAAATTAAAGTCACAAGTTTTTAGAAGTTTAATCATTTATTAATGTTTTTGTGTCCAAATGGACAAAAGGAAAATCAACAAAACAATACTAAGAGCAAATAATAAACATGATATGGATGAATAAAGCATAATAAAGCAAAATAAAATAAAAGCATATAAAGTGCAAGAATTTAAACGTTAGTAGCAAAAACAATTAAAGTGCAAGAATCTAAAATATTAATAATAATAATAATAGTATAATAATATTTACATAAGAGTGGTATGGTGAACTTAATCAACCACAATCAAAAGAGTAACCAAAATTGAAAGGCAATCGAATTCGCTTAGCATTTTACACTATAGTGATTAATCAAGGCAAGACGAACTGAATTCAATGAAATTTGAAAGGCGATTAGACCCAAGCACCTACGTATCAAACATTCATATGTCTCAATTCTTACGCGACCAACAAGAGGTCCGATCCACGAAAGTGAAAGTACCCAATTAGATTTTTATTTTGAATTAGGGAAAAATTTAGGTCTATGTTAAGTAATCGTCGAGTAATTTACGAAGTAATTACCCTACAAATGAGGCCGACCACCACCAATTAAGGTGAAAAATATTAGTGCTAATGCATGCGAGATAAACGATATATAAATCGCCATTTGGACGCAATACCGCACAAAAATAAAGGTGAATACCAAATTGATCCGCACTCATGGTACTCTTCCATCCATAAATTCAATCAATCATCTTTGTGGATTCACTAACGCAAAGTAACTTAAATGAATTGAATAATCCACTTAAAAGTAGTTTTGAATTAATGAACATTAACTACTCTAATCTACACCCAAAGTTCATTGAAATTAAGGAGAAATCACTCCCAAAAGTGCTTCCCAAGGTAAAAATAAAAAGGAGGAAGAAGGAGAAGAAAGAGGAACCAAAAACGGGCTTGAAACAAGCCAAAAACACCATTCTGACTTGTGTTAACCGGTTAACCAAATGGGTTAAACGGTTAACGCAAGCAAAACCTGCGCAGTTTTAAAGATGGTTAACCGGTTAACCAATTTGCACTATAAATGGTTAACCGGTTAACGTTGTACTTGAAGCAGAAAAATGCAGAAAATTCAGCATGATCCATTTTAAAACCTTTTCTCAAACATTTGATGATCATGATCTGAATTTGCACGAATTTTAAAACCAAAATACAGTATAATCCCTGCAATCAAACAACAAATAAAGATCCGAAGGATCTAGAAACAAAGGCACCAAAGATCTACATCTTGAATGTTGATGGTGAATATGGGTTTATGGAGAGAGATGAATTACCAAAAACACTTCTTCAAATTGGACCAAATCAAGCTTAGATCTACTGCAATTGGTGAACAAAAGAAGAATTGGATCAAGGTTTAGCTCAAGTTAGTCAAGAATTCAATGTGAATTCTTGATAACTTCAAAAGAAAGAAAAAGAGCTTTAGTGAATTTTGGTTTTGGGAGAATGTTTTGCAAGGGGTTTTTTGGCTCTCAAAAGCTTGGTGAATGAAATTATGGTCCTATTTAAAGACGTTAGGTATGAGAATTTGGTGGAATGGAGCTTGCTTTGGTAATTAAAATTAGGCTTGATAATTATATTTTTGGTGGGAAATGGAAAAGAGTGGTGATTAGTGAGGGTTTATGGTAGGAAATGATCAAAGTGATGTAGAGAAATCAGAAACCAATGGATCTAGAATATTCCAATTATACTAATGATCTAAAGGTGCTGAATTAGAATAAAATATTCAAACTTCGCACTGGTTAACCGGTGAACCTAATGGTTAACCGGTTAACTAAGCCAACATTTGAATATTTTATTCAAATGAGGTTGCTTGGTTGTTGTGGCCCGATTCTTTTTGTACGTCGAAGAAGGCATGGAAATAAACACATGAACCTTGGAAATCCTTTGAATGAATCATTTAACTTGGGAAATCCTTGATCAGATAAATTTGAATTATTTGCGGATCAACTTTGACTTTTGTATGTGAAATTTTACTCGAGCTGCAGGACTGCTATTTTTGGCATTTTCAATGGTTCCTCTTCCTGAAAAAATGTTAGTAAAAGGAAACAAAATATTTTTTTGGATTTTGATTAATGGTTTGTAAACATAAACAAATAAAGTAATTAAAGACAACGGTAATCCCCTGCGAGGCATAAACCTAACCCGAGAAGAACCGTGCAACCATTGCGATCTTGTTTGTAAGCAAGATGCAGATGAAATGCGAAGAAAACTTAGGGCAAAAATTAGGGTGCTACATTTGGAAAAATAAAATATCTAATATCAAACTATTAAAATAACAACCCGCTAACTACCAATTATAACCTTTTAATTAATTACTAATTGAACTAACACAAAAGGACATTTCTGACAATTCACAAAATGCTGGCTTATTATTCACTTGACATTAATTATCGCTGATGTGTCAATCCCACAAATTATTTCACAGTAAATCATTTTTGATTATTATGGAATTATTTGGACAAACAAAAATTCCAAAAGGCATGACCATTTATATTCACCGCATGGGAAACTAAATGACAGTAAAAGATACGTTGGGAAACTGATTGGTTAGTTGAATACTGAGAAGTCTCACACTTCTATTCAGAATTAACTAGTATTTGGGTAGTATAAAGTCTCATAATATTTCATATTTCTAATCAATATACACGATTAAAATATATGGGATTCTCTGCATATCACAACACAACTTCTTCCATCTTTTTTTTTCCATTCCATGTTTAATAAGCAACAAAAGAACCGTAATCGAAGACAACATGCTTCTTACCATGTTGGATGCATCTGATACCAGAGATTATAATCAAGACTGTCTGGATGAATATAAGTTTCTCACTCCTATTTTTCCTTTTTCAAATTATAATTTCCTATTTTGTACCAACCAACAAAATCAACGTGTTTAATATATTTCGACTTGTGAGTAATAAAAAAAATGCAAACTTGATGGGAAATGAAAAACTATTTTGTTTATTTATGGATTCATTTATGCAGGGTTTTCTTTTTTGGATGTTGTTCGTGCTTCCTTAATTGGGATTGATTATGGAAAATCACCATTTCCGTAAGTCTTTTCTCCTATAAAAGCATTTTTTTTTTGCAGAAATTTTGAATTTTGTTTTAGTTTTGTGTTTTGAGTTGTGTATTTGTAAGCATTTTTGAAATTGTGTAGAAAAATATTTGCGAGGTCTTCCAAATGCCAAAGATCGGGAAGTCTTTAGAGTTGATTGTGGCAAGTCATAAGCTTCTGGTTGATTTAGAAAAGGTATGTTATGTTTGATGTTCAAGGCTTTCGCCTTCTCTCTTTAGTGAAAAAATGTGAACTTACCTTCTGTTACTAAGGGATTGATTTCATTTTTTTTTAAAAGTTTTTGTAGTTCACTCATGAACATAGATGTTGATTAGAAAGATATGAAGGGATAATATGGATTCAAGATTCTATAAGAAAATAGTTGTTGATTAGAAAGATATGCGGATGGATTCAAGATTTTACAAGAAAATAGATGTTGATTTGAAAGATATGCATGGAAAATAGTGTGATCTTCAATATTCCTCATACAAGTTTCTTAAATGTTGGTCAAGTTTTCTATGTATAAGTCTTTTTTTTTTACTTTGTATAAAGATTAATAAATTTATTTATCATTGTGACTAATGGTGGGAATAGGCTGGGCCGAGTTAGGCTTTACCAAGCCTGAGCCTTGCCTGCTTAAAAATTACAAGCCTAAGCCTGACCTGTAGTCTATCAAAGGCTTATGTTTTGGCCTAAATCTGGCCTTTTCGAAGGCTTTTTGGCCTATTAGCCTATTTAAAAAGCCTATATCATTTAAATATGTGTAAATAAGAAATTCAACAAAGGTTTAAATAGACTAGAGAATCAAAAGTATAATGAGACTAAATGTTTGTTTCCATTGACTTATATGAGCTTACCTAGTAATAAATTTTGTGTGATGATTTGTTTGAGAGAACTTATGAAAACACCTTATAACATTATTCATAGGATTTCTTTTAACTTATTTTCATAAGTTCTTAAATATAATTAAGTTTTACTCTTTTATTTTAATATAAATAATAAAATATAATATAAAAACAATAAATTCATTCATATTTCCTAAATAGGTCGACCTGATAGGCTTATAAGACTTTTTGTATGGCCTGCGGCATAGCCTATTTAACAAAATAGGCTTATAAAAAAGCCTAGGTATTTTCTATTTAAAAAAATAACCTGGCCTAGCAGTGGCCTATGTAGGCTAGGCCTTATGCCCCTGTTAGTTGGTCTGGCCTATTCCCACCCCTAATGTGACTGTCAGTGTATATAATCTACAACATTTTATTTTGTTACATTTAAATGTAACATAAAAATAACACTTTATGATAATAATTTTAACAAAGAAAATTGGAAAGAAACAAATTGATTCACAAGTATGACTTGGAGATTCAAACATATTTTCTTTCATCTGTATTAGTTGGAAGGTTGGACATTAGAGAACTAATATTAAAAATTAAAAATACTAACTATTAAAATGATTCCTCACTAATTATCCAATTTATCCTTTAGTTTGTATAAGGTTGAAGATTTGACATTAGAGAGATATTGGAAATTAAAACTATTAAATTTATTATAGTAAAAAATTATATGAAAAGATGCAAATTTGTATATTATTGGATTATTAAGATTTTGTATTTACATAGTCCAAACTTTAAGGTTGAAAAAAAATTGTATTCTATTGTCATGACTTATATTAAAATTCTTGATTGTCTTCATAATTGTATATATTTTATTTCAAAATTATTATGGAAAACGTAAAGACAATTTAGTTACCAATGCAATCAATGGAATATTTGTATTTTTTTGTTGTCCTTTCACGCGGTTGATTGAAATGGTATGAATTTTATTTTAATTTTAATATAATTTGATATTGTTATTGATTTTTTTCCACTCTGAAGCAGTGAAGCTATTAATATTTGAATAATAAATATAGAAATAATTTGATTCCAAATAGTTGAAATGTGAAGTATGAGGATTCACGGTATAATCATCATTAATTTGTAATATAATAAATAATCATATTTAAATTATGTACTAGCGGGATACCCGTACTATCACACGGACTCTGTCTGTATTCACATGCTACGTTGCGAAACATCACTTGTCAATTCTATCACTTTTTCAGAGTCTAAATTTTGTCTAGAGTAGCCAATTAAATAGGTTAATAATCCAACAACAATATGAATAAATTACAAATACAAAATCAAGACTTCTTACCTATGGTATTCAAAAATATATATTGATAACATTCAATACACAATATGCGATTATGGATCATGCTTGGAATTTCAATAATTAACAAAACTCAGTTTAATTCAGATGAGTAAATCTAAAACTACAAACATAAATAAAATCATGTTTCCAATTCAAATAACATTATCTTTTAGATATTAGTCAATTTGTTCAGTTTCCCATCAAATATCAGTTTTAAATCATTCTTATTATATCATATTTACAATTTTTACAAACCTACAATATATGACTTCCATCTTCTGAGTAGGAGAATTTCATAATAGTCATATTAGAACATTTAAAGTCATTCCATTTTTAAATTATTCATTTTTTCTTACTTTAGTATGTTTTTTTCTTTTCACTATATATTTGAATTTTTCAATTATTTATTTTTAATTTAGTAGAAAACAATTGTATAAATTATTACCATTATCATTATTTTTTCATGATTATTATTTATCATTATTTTTTCATGACTAACAATAAACTTTTATTTTTCATGATTACTATTTAATAAAATAAAATATTACAATAAAAGTTACTATAATATAATGGAACTCTTTGATAAAGTTACCATACATATAATGGTTTTTTTCCAAAAGTATTTTATTTAAAAATACATGATTTTTATTAATATTTCATAAAAAAATACATGATTTTTAATATTTTTCAGTAAAAAAATGTTATTTAAACTATAATAATACTTACTTTCAATTTTAAACAAATCACAATTTTGCTAATATTTTTCAATAAATTTGTTTAAAAATGATAGAAAATTTTATCGATTTCAATTGTTCACTTTATATATTTTATTTCAAGTTAATATTTACTCATTTTGGAATATTTGTTTAAAAAATTATTTTATCATTTTAGAAAATCATAAATGATACTTTAAATGATTTTTATGATACTTATAATCATAAATCATAATTATTTTATCAATTAATTATAAAACATAATTTATATGAGAAATAATATTATATATTTTTAAAAAATATATCAATAGCATTTTCAAAATCATATAGTTTTCTCTTAACTGTAGTACATGTTTAAAAGATGGACATTAAAATGAAATGTCTACGACATAGTTTTTTATAGATACATTTAAATCTACCCTTGAATCCAGATGAGTTAACAAAACTTAGTTGAATCAATATAGTTAATTTTAAAACTACAAATTTGAATAAAATTATTTTTCCAATTCAAAAAATATTACTTCTTCCAGTGCTCTCGCACGAGTCACGTCTAAATTCACATTACATATTTCTCAATCTCATTTGTCAGCTATGAAATTTGTTTTGTAGTCTATAAATATTGACATAGTTTCAAATATATACTAATAATATGCACTAACTTTTTAATTTATTCATGTTAAAAATAATTATTTTAATACTTCAATTTTTATTCTTGAACCCGACTGTCCATTTATAAAAATATTTAAAACTTATTCTCTTTTATACAAATAACTGTAAAAATAGTAGACTTAATTATTTTTATAAAATTATTTGTAACTCATTTCCGTTTTTAAAAACAATGATAATTTATTCAATTTATAAAATTAATTATTTCATTAAACTTTTACCTTTTATCATAAAAAAATTATGATTACCTTTTATCATTAAATTTTCATGATTACCAGACAATATATTTTATTTATCATGATTACTATTATAAAGTTAATTAGAAAAAAATTTGATAACTTTTAGTTATTTTATAAGTTTAAAAAAAATTACAAAATCTCAATTGATTTATTTTGTTTTACTAATAATTCATATATTAATATTAGTACAAATTTTACCTTTAGATATTCTAAAATTAATTTTAAATTCATCGTAGAAATATCATTTTCATTTATAAAACTAAATCATTAAATAACAATAATTATTCTAATATCAATTCCATTAACCGGTAATAAATATTATATCTTTTTTTAAATTCAATGTGAAATATCATTTTCATTTATAAAACTAATTCATTAAATAACAATAATTATACAAATATTAATTCCAATCATTGTGTTATTTAACAAAAACAAGTTTGAGTTCAAAAATTATATATATATATATATATATATATATATATATATATATATATATATATATATATATATATATATATATTCTAACTATTAAATAAAATGAAAATTATATTCATCTCCTTTAATATCTATTAAAATGACATTGCCATCTCTTTTTAGTTTTATAATATAACACCACTTTCCTATTTAATGGGTAAATAGCCGATTTCATTTTTAATAGTTAGATTAATAGTACATTTATTATAATTAAATAAATTTAAATATTAAAATAAAAATTAAAAAAAATTGATTAAGAAAGATCAACGTAATTACATTTAATTCTCTTAGATTTTTTTTAAAATAAATTACGTACAATTTGATTTAATATTGATTCTCTATAATTCTCTTTATTTGATATTAAATCTGAAGTATTTGTTTAGATAAATACAGAATACTCAGATTCACTATCAAAGCTTTTTAAATTTCATGTTCCAATTCAATAAAATATAAAACTATACAAAAATAACTCTAAAGCACTCGAACTCAAACAATTTAATTTAATATTATTAAAATCATTAAATTAGTCTCTAATATTTTCTTTTTTAAATATTTAAAATTATCACAGTAAAATTACTATGATAATATTATTTAAATATTTCATAGGAATAAAAAAAAGTTAAATATATTAGACATCCAAGTATATTTAACAAAATCACCTAATATATTAAATATTTTTCAATATTGATACAAAATAAAGTCCAAATAAACATTCATTCAATATTTTTCAATATTCATACAAAATAAAATCCAAATAAACATTCATTCAATATTTTCAAATATATTAAATATTTCATCTTTAAATTATGCATTGCAGTTGTGTGTAGAAGAACTTATGTAGTTGATGGCCAAAACTCTTCACACTGTAGGTCTCGGATGACAAATGGGAGAGCTACTAACTGAGATTTTTAAAATATAGTCTTAATAAACTTAAAAAAATAAATTAAAAAGAAGAAAACAAATAAATTAAAGGATATCAACACATGGTGATAAAAGGAATCTCCACTAAAAATGTTTGAATTCCAAAAATGTTATCTACTAATTGAACATGAATAATTGGATATTCGTTCACTGGTTCACCGGATACTTCTAAAAGAATATTCCATAGAGATAAAATTGTTGTAAAAGCTTAATGTTAGTCTGATGGCACAGTAAGTGTTACCTTGAAAGTTATCTATAATCAATGAATCAAGCAACATATATTCCATTAGTTTGACAATCTTTATTGAACAATATGTAACATAAATTCATAACATACATACACTATGTTAATTTTCAAAAGCAGTGTGTTCCCCGTTATTTTCACCGTTATTTTTTATGTTAGCATCAGCTCCTACCAAAAATAAAGAATAAGATTTTTGCAAATGAGACGAAACGAAAATAAAGAAACATGCTTCAACCTTGCACAATTTAGTCGGCCTTGAAGAATGGAGCTTACAAAATTGTTCAAGGCTTGAGGTTATTCCTTCTTGCATTGGAAGTCATAGCAAAATTTGCTAATTAATTATACCTTACGTTTTGTGAATCACTTGAAACTATTCCAAGCAACATTTTCAAATTGAATATCACAAAACTTGATTTGTAGGTTGTTCAATGCTGAAGACCTTCCCAGAGATCTTGGAGCATGCAGGAAATATTTTTGAATGTCTCCTAGAACAGTAGTATCTAATTCCAGGTTAATATAGGTTGGATAGAAACAATCCAGCAAACCATCACTATAAAGCATGACTTCAACTATCAAGAAACATAATCCAAAAAAAAGTTTGACAATTCATCGAAACACATAATCTACAATAAGGTTACATTCACTCGGCATTATAGTAACATAAATAAAAGTGACCCATTATGAGAAAAAGTGTAAACTAATAAAAGACAGAGAAACGAACTCAAATTTGAATAGTATTATGTATATATAGAATGGAAGAGCATGGTTTGAGTAAAATCATATAGATACCCGGTAAGAAGAGGTTTGCATGAAGAAAGTGAGGGTGGTTTCCATTGGGTTGATGAGAATTTGAGGATACCCATACATCATTATGGGGAGGGCGCCAACTCGGATTATGCCACTAAACCCCCCACGAATGACAAAAGACTCAATTACATCAAACTACAATCATGGAGGTTGAGAGACTCGCACCCGACTAAAGAATAATGACTCATAATCGACACTCTCTTAAAGAAAATACACAAAAATGCACAAAGGCACAAAACAAATTGAATGAGTTTGATTATTTTTATTTTTTGAATTAAGGTCAACATGATTAGATTCATTGATTTTAAAAGAAAATAAAAAGAGTAAAAGCCATTTGACAAAAGTCAAAGTTTTGTTTATTAAATCGATGATGATTTAAAAAGAAGGAATCCTTTGAAAAAGGGAGAAGATTTTGAAAATTAAAGAAGAGGAGGAGATGAAGGGACTGTCCTAAAAAAAAGAAAATAAGGAGATAAGGGAAGAAAGATCTAACCAAACTTGATGCTACTTCAAATTATGAGCATAAGAGTTCAATCCTTATAAGCTAGCAAATGGCCAAATAAAGGCAAATTCCAACTTCATGAATGTCAAGGAAAAGGAAATATGTCCTAAGAATCTAAGTCTAAATCTTCATTCCAAACCCAATGATAGTAACCAATAGTCCACAAATTAAAGTCATAAGTTTTTTTAGAAGTTTAATCCTTTATTAATGTTTTTGTGTCAAATTGGACAAAAGGAAAATCAACAAAACAATACTAAGAGAAAATAATAAACATGATATGGATGAATAAAGCATAATAAAGCAAAATAAAATAAAAGCAATTAAAGTGCAAGAATTTAAATGTTAGTAGCAAAAGCAATTAAAGTGCAAGAATCTAAAATATTAATAATAATAATAGTATAATAATATTTACATAAGAGTGGTATGGTGAACTTAATCAACCACAACCAAAAGAGTAACCAAAATTGAAAGGCAACCGAATTCGCTTAGCATTTTACACTATAGCGATTAATCAAGGCAAGCTGAACCGAATTCAATGAAATTTGAAAGGCGATTGGGAGACCCAAGCACCTATGCATCAAACATTCATAAGTCTCGATTCTTAATGCAATATGATTAACCACTTTGGGATTACGCGACCAACAAGAGGTCCGGTCCACGAAAGTGAAAGTACCCAATTAGATTTTTATTCTGAATTAGGAACAAATTTAGGTCTATGTTAAGCAATCGTCGAGTAATTTACGAAGTAATTACCCTACAAATGAGGCCGACCACCACCAATTAAGGTGAACAATATTAGTGTTAATGCATGCGAGATAAACGATATATAAATCGCCATCCGGACGCAATACCGCACAAAAATAAAGGTGAATACCAAATTGATCCGCACTCATGGTACTCTTCCATCCTTAAGTTTAATCAATCATCTTGGTGGATTCAAGCATGAAAATGTATCACTAACGCAAAATACCTTAAATGAATTGAATAATCCACTTAAAGGTAGTTATGAATTAATGAACATTAACTACTCTAATCTACACCCAAAGTTCATTGAAATTAAGGATAAATCACTCCCAAAATTGCTTCCCAAGGTAAAATTAAAAAGGAGGAAGAAGGAGAAGAAAGAGGAACCAAAAAGGGGCTTGAAACAAGCCAAAAACACCATTCTGACTTGTGTTAACCGGTTAACCAAATGGGTTAAACGGTTAACGCAACCAAAACCTGCACAGTTTTAAAGATGGTTAACCGGTTAACCAATTTGCACTATAAATGGTTAACCGGTTAACGTTGTACCAGAAGCAGAAAAAAGCAGAAAATTCAGCATGATCCATTTTAAAACCTTTTCTCAAACATTTGATGTTCATGATCTGAATTTTCACGAATTTTAAAACCAAAATACACTGCAATCAAACAACAAATAAAGATCCAAGGATCTAGAAACAAAGGCACCAATGATCTACATCTTGAATGTTGATGGGTGAATATGGGTTTATGGAGAGAGATGAATTACCAAAAACACTTCTTCAAATTGGACCAAATCAAGCTTAGATCTACTGCAATTGGTGAACAAAAGAAGAATTGGATCAAGGTTTAGCTCAAGTTAGTCGAGAATTCAATGTGAATTCTTGATAACTTCAAAAGAAAGAAAGAGAGCTTTAGTGAATTTTTGGTTTCGGGAGAATTTTGTGCAAGGGGTTTTTTGGCTCTCAAAAGCTTGGTGAATGAAATTATGGTCCTATTTAAAGGCATTAGGTATGAGAATTTGGTGGAATGGAGCTTGCTTTGGTAATTAAAATTAGGCTTGGTAATTGCAATTTTGGTGGGAAATGGAAAAGAGTGGTGATTAGTGAGGGTTTATGGTAGGAAATGATCAAAGTGATGTAGAGAAATCAGAAACCAATGGATCTAGAATATTCCAATTATACTAATGATCTATGGGTGCTGAATTAGAATAAAATATTCAAATTTCGCACTGGTTAACCGGTTAACCTAATGGTTAACCGGTTAACTAAGCCAACATTTGAATATTTTATTCAAATGAGGTTGCTTGGTTGTTGTGGCCCGATTCTTTTTGTACGTCGAAGAAGGCATGGAAATAAACACACGAACCTTGGAAATCCTTTGAATGAATCAATTAACTTGGGAAATCCTTGATCAGATAAATTTGAATTATTTGCGGAAGAACTTTGACTTTTGTCTGTGAAATTTTACTCGAGCTGCAGGACTGCTATTTTTGGCATTTTCAATGGTTCCTCTTCCTGAAAAAATGTTAGTAAAAGGAAACAAAATATTTTTTTGGATTTTGATTAATGGTTAGTAAACATAAACAAATAAAGTAATTAAAGACAACGGTAATCCCCTGTGAGGCATAAACCTAACCTGAGAAGAACCATGCAACCAGTGCGATCTTGTTTGTAAGCAAGATGCAGATGAAATGCGAAGAAAACTTAGGGCAAAAATTAGGGTGCTACATTTGGAAAAATAAAATATCTAATATCAAACTATTAAAATAACAACCCGCTAACTACCAATTATAACCTTTTAATTAATTACTAATTGAACTAACACAAAAGGACATTTCTGACAATTCACAAAATGCTGGCTTATTATTCACTTGACATTAATTATCGCTGATGTGTCAATCCCACAAATTATTTCACAATAAATCATTTTTGATTATTATGGAATTAGTTGGACAAACAAAAATTCCAAAAGGCATGACCATTGATATTCACCGCATGGGAAACTAAATGACAGTAAAAGATACATTGGGAAACTGATTGGTTACTTGAATACTGAAAAGTCTCACACATCTATTAAGAATTAACTAGTATTTGGGTAGTATAAAGTCTCATAATATTTCATATTTCTAATCAATATACACGATTAAAATATATGGGATTCTCTGCATATCACAACACAACTTCTTCCATCTTCTTTTTTCCATTCCATGTTTGATAAGCAACAAAAGAACCGTAATCGAAGACAACATGCTTCTTACCATGTTGGATGCATCTGATACCAGAGATTATAATCAAGACTGTCTGGATGAATATAAGTTTCTCACTCCTATTTTTCCTTTTTCAAATTATAATTTCCTATTTTGTACCCACCAACAAAATCAACGTGTTTAATATATTTCGACTTGTGAGTAATAAAAAAAATGCAAACTTGATGGGAAATGAAAAACTATTTTGTTTATTTATGGATTCATTTATGCAGGGTTTTCTTTTTTGGATGTTGTTCGTGCTTCCTCAATTGGGATTGATTATGGAAAATCACCATTTCCGTAAGTCGTTTCTCCTCTAAAAGCATGTTTTTTTTTTGCAGAAATTTTGAATTTTGTTTTAGTTTTGTGTTTTGAGTTGTGTATTTGTAAGCATTTTTAAAATTGTGTAGAAAAATATTTGCGAGGTCTTCCAAATGCTAAAGATTGGGAAGTCTTTAGAGTTGATTGTGGCAAGTCATAAGCTTTTGGTTGATTTAGAAAAGGTATGTTATGTTTGATGTTCAAGGCTTTCTTCTTCTCTCTTTAGTGAAAAAATGTGAACTTACTTTCTGTTACTAAGGGATTGATTTCATTTTCTAAAAAAAGTTTTTGTAGTTCACTCATGAACATAAATGTTGATTAGAAAGATATGCAGGGATAATATGGATTCAAGATTCTATAAGAAAATAATTATTGATTAGAAAGATATGCATATGGATTCAAGATTTTACAAGAAAATAGATGTTGATTAGAAAGGTATGCATGGAAAATAATGTGATCTTCAATATTCCTCATACAAGTCTCTTAAATGTTGGTCAAGTTTTCTATGTATAAGTATTTTTTTTACTTTGTATAAAGATTCATAAATTTATTTATCATTGTGACTAAGGGTGCGAATAGACGGGGACGAGCTAGGCTTTACCAAGCCTGAGTCTGACCTGCTAAAAAATTACAAGCCTAAGCCTGACCTGTAGTCTATCAAAGGCTTATGTTTTGGCCTAAATTTGGCCTTTTCGAAGGCCTGGTTGGCCTATTAGCCTATTTAAGAAGCCTATATCATTTAAATATGTGAAAAATAAGAAATTCAACAAAGGTTTAAATAGACTAGAGAATCAAAAGTATAATGAGACTAAATGTTTGTTTCCATTGACTTATATGAGCTTACCTAGTAGTATAAATTTTGTGAGATGATTTGTTTGAGAGAACTTATGAAAACAACTTATAACATTATTCATAGGATTTCTTTTAACTTATTTTCATAAGTTCTTAAATATAATTAAGTTTTACTCTTGTATTTTAATATAAATAATAAAATATAATGTAAAAACAATAAATTCATTCATATTTCCTAAATAGGTCGACCTGATAGGTTTATAAGACTTTTTATGGCCTGCGGCCTAGCCTATTTAACAAAATAGGCTTATAAAAAAAGCCTACGTCTTTTCTATTTAAAAAAAAAAACCTGGCCTAGCCTTGGCCTATGTAGGCTAGGCCTTATGCCCCTGTTAGTTGGTCTGGCCTATTCCCACACCTAATGTGACTGTCAGTGTATATAATCTGCAACATTTTATTTTGTTACATTTAAATGTAACATAAAAATAACACTTTATGATAATAATTTTAACAAAGAAAATTGGAAGGAAACAAATTGATTCATAAGTATGACTTGGAGATTCAAACATATTTTCTTTCATCTGTATTAGTTGGAAGGTTGGACATTAGAGAACTAATATTAAAAATTAAAAATACTAACTATTAAAATGATTCCTCACTAATTATCCTATTTATCCTTTAGTTTGTATAAGGTTGAAGATTTGACATTAGAGAACTGATATTGGAAATTAAAATTATTAAATTTTTTATAGTAAAGAATTATATGAAAAGATGCAAATTTGAATATTATTGGATTATTAAGATTTTGTATTTACATAGTCCAAACTTTAAGGTGGAAAAAAATTGTATTCTATTGACATGACTTATATTAAAATTCTTGATTGTCCTCATAATTTTATATATTTTATTTCAAAATTATTATTGAAAACGTTAAGACAATTTAGTTACCAATGAAATCCATGGAATATTTGTATTTTTTTGTTGTCCTTTCACGCGATTGATTGAAATGGTAAGAATTTCATTTTATTTTATTTTATTTTTAATATAATTTGATATTGTTATTGATTTTTTCCACTCTGAAGCAGTGAAGCTATTAATATTTGAATAATAAATATAGAAATAATTTGATTCCAAATAGTTGAAATGTGATTTATGAGGATTCACTGGCGAAACATCATTTATCAATTCTATCACTTTTCAGAGTCTAAATTTTGTCTAGAGTAACCAATTTAATAGGTTAATAAATCCAACAACAATAATATGAATAAATTACAAATACAAAATCAAGACTTCTTACCTATGGTATTCAAAAATATATATTGATAGCATTCAATACACAATATGCGATTATGGATCTTGCTTGCAATTTCAATAATTAACGAAACTCATTGAATTCAGATGAGTAAATTTAAAACTACAAACATCAATAAAATCATGTTTCCAATTCAAATAACATTATCTTTTAGATATTAGTCAATTTGTTCAAACCTAAAATTTATAACAGTTTCCCGTCAAATATCAGTTTTAAATCCTTCTTATTATATCATATTTACAATGTTTACACCTACAATATATGACTTCCATCTTCTGAGTAGGAGAATTTCATAATAGAAGTTTAACTCTACAAAATTTTAAATTTCATATTAGAACATTTAAAGTCATTCCATTTTTAAATTATTCATTTTTCTTACTTTAGTATGTTTTTTTCTTTTCACTATAGTATTTGAATTTTTCAATTATTTATTTTTAATTTAGTAGAAATGCTTAGGCTTTGAAAGAGAAATTGGAAGTTTGTTACGGAATTTGGTATGAAGTTTGTGAATCGGAATTGAAATTCGAAAATGGAACTTAGAAAATACTTGAAATGAGAATTAAATTTGGAACTTTAAACTTTGAATAAAAATTGAAATGTGACTTGAAACATGAATGAAAAATTGGACTTTAATTCTAAAAAATGAAAATGCATCTAGAATATGACTTGAAATGGGAATTAAATTTTGAACTTTAAACTTAGAATAAAATTGAAATGTGACTTGAAACATGAATGAAAAATTGGAATTTAATTCTAAAAAATGAAAATGCAACTAGAATATAACTTGAAATGGGAATTAAATTTTGAGGTGGAATCTTAAAATTAGAATAGGAATTGGAATTGAATAGAAAACGAATTGAATTGGGATTTGAAAATGAAGACAAAATGATTAAATTGAGACCTTGTATTTGGACTTGAATGGAATTTGAATCTTAAATAAAATGAATTGGAATGGAAATAATCCTTGAAATGTAGGAATAAACTTAAACTAGAAATTAGGATTAGAAATTTGAAATGAATTTTGGAAACAAATTTGGACTATGGCCTTGGAATTAAATTTGAACTTGGAATTAAATTTGCACTTGGAATAATAAAAAAAAGAAAAGAGAACTAGAATTTGAAAATTAAACTTGGAGTAGAAGTTTAAATTTAAAAAAAAAAATGCAAATGAATATGTGAAGGAAAATGAATTGTTACTTGAATCATGAAGGACGAAAAAGAAAAAAATATGAACTGTAATTTAGCTTGAAATTGAAATGGAAATTTGCGATGTGAACTTAAAATTAGAATTGAAATTGCGACTGGAAATGAAAACTATAAATATGTTCTAAACTTGCATGAAGTCAAGTGGTCTCGGCCCTGTAACCCATGAATTGGGTCAACCTTCCCCTTGAATTGAATCATGAATGAAAACATAATTGAACCAAGCTCAACTTCTTACTTCACAACCAAAATCCTACCCTAACATCTCCAACATGACTAATATGCACAAAGATACGTTAATAACTAGACGAAATGCGTGAATGAAGGTTAGGGGTAAAATTTTTTGGGTGTGACAGTTGCCCCTATTTAAATAACTTTATCCGATGGAATGAGTGATGCTAATCCTCATAGTAACAGAGTGAAAGGTATTTAAATATAGAAAACCGAAAATTTTGCCCCTAAATGCAATGACATGCCATGAACTTATGAGGGACTCCTTATTTTGATGGGGATATGATGTGCGACATGCAATGAACCCAAACATGCTGATTTTTTTTAATGATGAATATGCTGGATATGGTATGATGCAGATAAATGCGACGGTGATCCACAAAAACACGAACTGAGGGTGAAGACTCACTAGGGATAACAATATGCTGGGGATGAAAAGACGAAAACAAGATGTACTCAAAGTGATAAATCTACAGGTTCAAGTGTAACTGTTGGCACTAAGAATGACAGAAGACGGAGAACAAATCGCAAGATTAAAGACAGACTAACTGAAGTGATGGGTTAGCAAGTTCAAGGTGGTTGCTGGGGATCCCAATACAACAATTCGAAGATTGAGAAAAATAGAGAAGACGTCAACTCGGCAGTCAGGAGAACAAAGTAGCAGATATCGACACGGCGGTCAGGAATAAACAAAATATCGACACAGCGGTCGGGAAATAAAAATAGCAGACCTCAACAACGGTGGTCGGGAAATAAAATAACAGACATCGACAACGGTGGCCGGGAAAATAAAATGACAGGCGTCGACAACGGCGGTCGGGAAAATAAAATGACAGACATCGACAACGGCGGTCGGGAAAATAAAATGACAGACATCAACAACGGCGGTCGGGGAAGCAATTCAACACGGCGGTTGAGGAAATAAAATAACTGGTATCGACGCGGCTATCGGAAAACAAAACTCAACACGGCGGTTGAGGAAATAAAATAACTGGTATCGACGCGGCGGTCGGAAAACAAAACTCAACACGGCGGTTGAAGAAAATAAATAACTATCATCGACACGGCGGTCGGAAAACAAAACTCAACACGGCGGTTGAAGAAAATAAATAACTATCATCGACACGGCGGTCGGAAAACAAAACTCAACACGGTGGAAGCAGTGGATCATTAATTTGTCATTGTCCACCTGTGCAGCCATTCTTCGATAATACATCAAGAGGTGGTTCTTAGGACACTTCGCGCCCTCGTACATGTCAAAAGTGGGTATCTTGAACTTTGGAGGTATTACCAGTCCAGACACCAGACACACCTCTCTAGCAGCAGCCCCAAAGATCTGGTCGCCTTCGATCACTCTTAATCTTTTCTCAAGGGTCTCAAAATTCTCTTGCATCTACTCATGTTTCTCATTTCCATTCTCCGACATATCTGGCACGTCATACACCTGAGGGTCATTAAAGTATGGTTGGGCACGGGACAATGTCTGGTGTAAAATTAGTAACCATATGGTTCTCTTCATTAGTCACAGGAATAGTCTGCTGAGCAGCAAATCCTTTAGGGGGAGGTACAAAACCTTGAGAAGGAAATGCAAGACCCTGAGAAGGAGGTGCGAAACTTTGAGAAGTGAAACCTTGGGAAGGAGGGAAGAAACCCTGAGCAGTAAGTCCTTGGGAAGAAGGAATAAAACTTTGAGAAGCAAAGCCTTGAGGAGGAGGTACAAATCCATGGGGAAGCCCAAAAGGAGGCCAGGTCACAGGAGGAGTGACTGATGGCGTAGGCTCAGTCGTTGCAGTGACAATCTCTGACACTACAGTCTGTTGGGTATCTAATTTTGCTTGGATGACTTGCAGCATTTCCATCATCTGACCCATATTTCCACGAAGATCAGAAAGCTCATCATTAACTCTGTCCATCTCTAGGTCTCTTTTAGCCAACTTCTTCTTGGTCTGAGCTCGGGTGGAATACTTGCGTGAGATCCTCAGTGTGACAGCTGGAAAGGAGTTGACGAGAATGAGTTTTGACAAATGCACATGCGGAGATGCACTCATGAGTAAAAAAAATGCAAATGCTTCAAGGGACTTAAAAAACTATCGCAAAACATCAAAATGGATAAAGCTTTCTTATTATTTTTTCAAAAACTAAAAACTCAAGTCCATTCATTGAAAAATATATGAGGTTTGCAACAAGAACTTCTTTGTTCCTTGAAGCATTTGCTAAAATGATGCATATGATGCTGAGATGCAAAGATGCAAGGGTGCAAGGATGCAAGGTGCCACAGGTAAATTCGGAGCTTTCTTAACGAGTGGGCTGTAAGATAGTTGTTCTACGCTTTACTACCCATAAGTCCCACTCACGGGAGGGTTTCTACGGCGATGGTTTAAGGAAACTCAAGGTCACGGACGTTTATCGTATTAACGCCCCGCCGCAGGCTAGCTGCATTGTGACGATAATAATGATAAGGTCCACCTTGAGTGGAGTTCTCATGCTAGGCGTGCAAGGAGCGAGTCCTCAGAGCCTGACATTACGCAACTACCAAGATTGAAACAGGTCCTATGGGGTCCCAGAATCACAACCCTTTCGTGAATCAGGTCACGCGACAGGCTAGCTGCGTTGCGACAAGACCTACGAAAAGTCTAACTATATGGGGGAGCTTTCATGCTAGGCGTGCAAGGAGCGAGTCCTCGGAGACTATCACTAATAACATCCAATTCTAAACTTAGGTGTTCCCTCTGCTTTTTCAAATCTCAAATTTTACTTTTAATGTGGACCCCGAGATCCCACAGACACATAATATAATGGGCAATAAAGGAAAGCGGTAAAAGAACAGATAAACAAACATAAACATAGATAAGACAAGAAATAGACAAGACCAAACAAATAAAACACACAAGGCTAAGTTAGGCTCGACTCTCTCTAGCATGGAGCTAGTCCCCAGCAGAGTCGCCAACTGTCGTACCTCGAAAAATACGATCCTAAAACAAACAACAGAGCTGCCACCTAATTCTATTTATTCTACGAGAGAAAAGGGAGATATAAATACAACCTAATAAAGGATAAGAAATGGTTTACGAAACCAAATTCTAAGTTTGGGAGTCGGTTACGTAAGGGGAAGGTATTAGCACCCCTCACGTCCGTTGTACTCAACGGGAACCTCTTAGCTAATTATGCGATTAAATGTTTGATCTTAAGTTTTTGTCTTCTAAATGATTGTTATTAATGTTTGTTCTAAGAAAATTAAAGTTTTTTATTATTAAGGCGGAGAAACGATTAAAGTTTATTATTATTGTTACGACGAAGAAAAGGTTGATGGTCTCTAACTGCTCCTTATGCGGCTGAAGATCTATGTGCTCATACTCAACTAATCTTGCCAGTTCTTCGGGAATGTCACAATCTTCCTCACTTCCATCTTCCGCTTGGTAGATGGGTGAATCGAAGTTAGGAGAGAATATAGAGTCAATGGATTCAACAGGGTTTTCATTTGTTCTGCATATGGGAATGATTTGCTTTTATTAAAAGTGAAAATAGAGGGATGCAAGAAAAAAATTTATTAGCTTTGAAAGATTGCCATTTTCTTATAAAAGTGAAAAGAGAAAAACAGTAAATTAAAACAAAGCAAGAATTTAACAAAATGCCTTCATTGATTGAATAACTTGAAAATGAGAAGGGGCCCTACAAAATGATCCCATAGCCTTGGGCAGAGCTAGGGAACTTTGAAAACACTTAAAGAAAACAATAAATTACTTTGACAATGGAAACAATTCCGGGATCTCAACTGCCTCCCAATTGCCCAAAGTTGCTTCACACTGATAAACCAAATGATCCACATCTTCATCTTTAGCATCCCCATTAATTGCATTGATCTGATAGCCGGCACTGGAAAACACCTTTTGAATGGTCTTTGGACGTCCTTTGACGGAGGTTGACGCTCCTTCTTTCCCATGAGTTGGTTTGTAACCCAACCCGTAGCGGTCTAGCTTCTGTTTGACTTCAATGACATCACCCCAACCTTCATGGCTTCCTTCTTCAATTGTGGAAATGGTACTTTTCAAAGATGCAAAAGATGGAATACCTTGCCCCTTTGGTTCCTCTACTTCCATAAGGACGACATTGGCTATCTCTAGAGCTTGGAAAGCAGTTTCCAAAGCATCTTCATCAGCCTCAATGTAACTAAAGGAGGAGAGGTTGCTGACCATGAGATCTTCTTCACCGGACACAGTTACCAGCTTATTATTGACCACAAACTTCATCTTCTGGTGCAAAGTAGAAGTGACTGCCCCAGCAGCATGGATCCAAGGTCTTCCCAGCAAACAACTATAATTAGGGTTGATGTCCATAACCTGGAAAGTGACTTTGAAAACCTGTGGCCCAATCAAGATTGGTAAGTCTACTTCCCCAATAACAGTTCTCCTCGACCCATCAAAAGCTTTTACAATCAGTGCACTGGGCCTCATCTCCGCCCCTTGATAAGATAACTTGGCAAGCGTTCTTTTCGGCAAAACATTCAATGAAGATCCTGTATCCACAATAACTCTTGCTAAAGTATCCTCCTGGCATTTTACAGATATGTGGAGAGCACGGTTATGGTCCAAGACATCCTTTGGAAGATCCTCCATGCTGAAGTTGAGATTGTTACATGCAGTGATATTGGAAATGACTCCATCAAACTGATTCACAGTTATATCATGCGTAACATGGGCTTGGGCTAGTAATTTTTGGAGAGCACC
The DNA here is from genome assembly GCA_963966055.1 of Lathyrus aphaca. Lineage (NCBI taxonomy): Eukaryota > Viridiplantae > Streptophyta > Magnoliopsida > Fabales > Fabaceae > Lathyrus > Lathyrus aphaca. The sequence goes on along the minus strand of OZ014524.1, from coordinate 430,418,148 downwards.
TCGATGGGCCGGTGAATGCATAAGAAGTGATAAGATAGATATTTTGGAAGGTGTTTGATGTAGCTGATCAATAACCTTATAATCACTCTTCTTAATGATTCTAAGAAATTCTACATCCTCTTCTTCCAAACCCAACCCTTTATCCTGGTTGACAACAGCGAGAATGACTTCTTTAGGTGGGACTGTATTGGCTTGCTGGGTATAAACACGACCACTGCGAGTTAAACGACCTGCACCTACCATGTCAGCACTGGCCACCTTTGAACCTTCTTTCTGACTAGCTTGTTCAAACTTTTGATGAACTCCCCCTGTATCGTACTTCCACGGAACTGCTTTGGTATCTTCATAGAGGAAAGGGTTACTCCTCTTCTCAAACCTTGGTTCAGGTATATTGAAAATGGGCACCACAGGTTCTTGTATATTAAAGATGGGTTGAACTCTTGAGGACTCAGGCAGGTGGAACATTGGTACCAAGGCAGAATCAGATTCTGGCAAGTTGAAAATAGGTTCAATCATTGCCACCTCATTCCTCTTCACACGACCGCTTACTTGTAAAACACCCAGATTAATTAAACTTTGAACATCTCTCAAGACCAATTCACATCCCTTTGGATTATTCGCACAAGCTTCACAATTCTTATGACAGTTCTTCAGCATACCCACTTCTACCAACTTCGCATGGAAGTCTCTAAGCGGGGTTTTGATCTCTATGGAGTTGAAAATCAAATCTTCGTTAGACTCATCAACAATGGCATTTATGGACCCATGCTTAGGTAAAGGATTATTTTTTACATTTGGTCCAGTATCTCCAAATGACAAAATGTTTTTATCCATTAGATATTTCACAACATACCTCAAAGCAATACAATTTTCCAAATCGTGCCCCGGAGCACCTTCATGGAACAAACAGTGGGCACTTGAGTTGTAACCCGGTGGAAGCGGATCTGGTGGAGGACCCAAAGGCCTTGGAGTAACCAAACCTTTCTTCAGTAGTGAGGGATACAAATCAGTATAGATCATAGGGATCCGAGGATGGGGAGGCCTTCCTCCTGGTCTTCTATTCTGAAAGTTGGAATTCGGATGAGGAGCTGGAGTCCTCTGCTGGTGGGCTGGAGCATTGGGCGCTCGTTGATAGCCTGGATTGTTGAGCATTAGTTGATAAGTTGGAATCACTGGAGCCGCTTGCTGATACATCGGTACTGCTTGAGTTGGCCGATACACTGGGACTTGTGGATTATATGATGGTTGAACTGCCGCCACATAAGGATGTTGAACATACTGTGGTGGGTAGACATACTGGTGTTGAGCCACAGGTGGAGGCCTCTGCCAAAGCGGATTTCTCCTTTGACTTGTCATTATGGCGTTTGTCTCGCCCTCTTTCTTCTTGTGGAAATTGCTAGTAAATTTCTTGACATTATTTCCACTACCATTGCTGGAACCGCTAGATATACCACTCATCTTTCCACTTTTTAGCCCAAGTTCAACCTTGATTCCCACGGCTACAAGGTCAGAGAAGCTAGCAGTTATGCTTCCCACCATTCTCTCGAAGAATTCTGGTCGCACCGTTTCAACAAACCAATCAGCTAACTCCTTTTCAGACAACGGGGGATCTACCTGAGAAGCGGTCCCTCTCCACCTCTGAGCATATTCTTTAAATGATTCAGAATCCTTCTGTTACATACTCAACAACTGCCTTCTATCGGGAGCAAGGTCCATATTGTATTTGTATTACTGGATGAAAGCATATGTCAAGTCTTGAAAACTGCGAATCTTCGACTGGTCTAGCGTTAGATACCACTTGGAGGAGATTCCCTTCAGACTGTCCTGGAAGCAGTGGATCATTAATTTGTCATTGTCCACCTGTGCAGCCATTCTTCGATAATACATCAAGAGGTGGTTCTTAGGACACTTCGCGCCCTCGTACATGTCAAAAGTGGGTATCTTGAACTTTGGAGGTATTACCAGTCCAGACACCAGACACACCTCTCTAGCAGCAGCCCCAAAGATCTGGTCGCCTTCGATCACTCTTAATCTTTTCTCAAGGGTCTCAAAATTCTCTTGCATCTACTCATGTTTCTCATTTCCATTCTCCGACATATCTGGCACGTCATACACCTGAGGGTCATTAAAGTATGGTTGGGCACGGGACAATGTCTGGTGTAAAATTAGTAACCATATGGTTCTCTTCATTAGTCACAGGAATAGTCTGCTGAGCAGCAAATCCTTTAGGGGGAGGTACAAAACCTTGGGAAGGAAATGCAAGACCCTGAGAAGGAGGTGCGAAACTTTGAGAAGCGAAACCTTGGGAAGGAGGGAAGAAACCCTGAGCAGTAAGTCCTTGGGAAGAAGGAATAAAACTTTGAGAAGCAAAGCCTTGAGGAGGAGGTACAAATCCATGGGGAAGCCCAAAAGGAGGCCAGGTCACAGGAGGAGTGACTGATGGCGTAGGCTCAGTCGTTGCAGTGACAATCTCTGACACTACAGTCTGTTGGGTATCTAATTTTGCTTGGATGACTTGCAGCATTTCCATCATCTGACCCATATTTCCACGAAGATCAGAAAGCTCATCATTAACTCTGTCCATCTCTAGGTCTCTTTTAGCCAACTTCTTCTTGGTCTGAGCTCGGGTGGAATACTTGCGTGAGATCCTCAGTGTGACAGCTGGAAAGGAGTTGACGAGAATGAGTTTTGACAAATGCACATGCGGAGATGCACTCATGAGTAAAAAAAATGCAAATGCTTCAAGGGACTTAAAAAACTATCGCAAAACATCAAAATGGATAAAGCTTTCTTATTATTTTTTCAAAAACTAAAAACTCAAGTCCATTCATTGAAAAATATATGAGGTTTGCAACAAGAACTTCTTTGTTCCTTGAAGCATTTGCTAAAATGATGCATATGATGCTGAGATGCAAAGATGCAAGGGTGCAAGGATGCAAGGTGCCACAGGTAAATTCGGAGCTTTCTTAACGAGTGGGCTGTAAGATAGTTGTTCTACGCTTTACTACCCATAAGTCCCACTCACGGGAGGGTTTCTACGGCGATGGTTTAAGGAAACTCAAGGTCACGGACGTTTATCGTATTAACGCCCCGCCGCAGGCTAGCTGCATTGTGACGATAATAATGATAAGGTCCACCTTGAGTGGAGTTCTCATGCTAGGCGTGCAAGGAGCGAGTCCTCGGAGCCTGACATTACACAACTACCAAGATTGAAACAGGTCCTATGGGGTCCCAGAATCACAACCCTTTCGTGAATCAGGTCACGCGACAGGCTAGCTGCGTTGCGACAAGACCTACGAAAAGTCTAACTATATGGGGGAGCTTTCATGCTAGGCATGCAAGGAGCGAGTCCTCGGAGACTATCACTAATAACATCCAATTCTAAACTTAGGTGTTCCCTCTGCTTTTTCAAATCTCAAATTTTACTTTTAATGTGGACCCCGAGATCCCACAGACACATAATATAATGGGCAATAAAGGAAAGCGGTAAAAGAACAGATAAACAAACATAAACATAGATAAGACAAGAAATAGACAAGACCAAACAAATAAAACACACAAGGCTAAGTTAGGCTCGACTCTCTCTAGCATGGAGCTAGTCCCCAGCAGAGTCGCCAACTGTCGTACCTCGAAAAATACGATCCTAAAACAAACAACAGAGCTGCCACCTAATTCTATTTATTCTACGAGAGAAAAGGGAGATATAAATACAACCTAATAAAGGATAAGAAATGGTTTACGAAACCAAATTCTAAGTTCGGGAGTCGGTTACGTAAGGGGAAGGTATTAGCACCCCTCACGTCCGTTGTACTCAACGGGAACCTCTTAGCTAATTATGCGATTAAATGTTTGATCTTAAGTTTTTGTCTTCTAAATGATTGTTATTAATGTTTGTTCTAAGAAAATTAAAGTTTTTTATTATTAAGGCGGAGAAACGATTAAAGTTTATTATTATTGTTACGACGAAGAAAAGGTTGATGGTCTCTAACTGCTCCTTATGCGGCTGAAGATCTATGTGCTCATACTCAACTAATCTTGCCAGTTCTTCGGGAATGTCACAATCTTCCTCACTTCCATCTTCCGCTTGGTAGATGGGTGAATCGAAGTTAGGAGAGAATATAGAGTCAATGGATTCAACAGGGTTTTCATTTGTTCTGCATATGGGAATGATTTGCTTTTATTAAAAGTGAAAATAGAGGGATGCAAGAAAAAAATTTATTAGCTTTGAAAGATTGCCATTTTCTTATAAAAGTGAAAAGAGAAAAACAGTAAATTAAAACAAAGCAAGAATTTAACAAAATGCCTTCATTGATTGAATAACTTGAAAATGAGAAGGGGCCCTACAAAATGATCCCATAGCCTTGGGCAGAGCTAGGGAACTTTGAAAACACTTAAAGAAAACAATAAATTACTTTGACAATGGAAACAATTCTGGGATCTCAACTGCCTCCCAATTGCCCAAAGTTGCTTCACACTGATAAACCAAATGATCCACATCTTCATCTTTAGCATCCCCATTAATTGCATTGATCTGATAGCCGACACTGGAAAACACCTTTTGAATGGTCTTTGGACGTCCTTTGACGGAGGTTGACGCTCCTTCTTTCCCATGAGTTGGTTTGTAACCCAACCCGTAGCGGTCTAGCTTCTGTTTGACTTCAATGACATCACCCCAACCTTCATGGCTTCCTTCTTCAATTGTGGAAATGGTACTTTTCAAAGATGCAAAAGATGGAATACCTTGCCCCTTTGGTTCCTCTACTTCCATAAGGACGACATTGGCTATCTCTAGAGCTTGGAAAGCAGTTTCCAAAGCATCTTCATCAGCCTCAATGTAACTAAAGGAGGAGAGGTTGCTGACCATGAGATCTTCTTCACCGGACACAGTTACCAGCTTATTATTGACCACAAACTTCATCTTCTGGTGCAAAGTAGAAGTGACTGCCCCAGCAGCATGGATCCAAGGTCTTCCCAGCAAACAACTATAATTAGGGTTGATGTCCATAACCTGGAAAGTGACTTTGAAAACCTGTGGCCCAATCAAGATTGGTAAGTCTACTTCCCCAATAACAGTTCTCCTCGACCCATCAAAAGCTTTTACAATCAGTGCACTGGGCCTCATCTCCGCCCCTTGATAAGATAACTTGGCAAGCGTTCTTTTCGGCAAAACATTCAATGAAGATCCTGTATCCACAATAACTCTTGCTAAAGTATCCTCCTGGCATTTTACAGATATGTGGAGAGCACGGTTATGGTCCAAGACATCCTTTGGAAGATCCTCCATGCTGAAGTTGAGATTGTTACATGCAGTGATATTGGAAATGACTCCATCAAACTGATTCACAGTTATATCATGCGTAACATGGGCTTGGGCTAGTAATTTTTGGAGAGCACCTCGATGGGCCGGTGAATGCATAAGAAGTGATAAGATAGATATTTTGGAAGGTGTTTGATGTAGCTGATCAATAACCTTATAATCACTCTTCTTAATGATTCTAAGAAATTCTACATCCTCTTCTTCCAAAACCAACCCTTTATCCTGGTTGACAACAGCGGGAATGACTTCTTTAGGTGGGACTGTATTGGCTTGCTGGGTATAAACACGACCACTGCGAGTTAAACGACCTGCACCTACCATGTCAGCACTGGCCACCTTTGAACCTTCTTTCTGACTAGCTTGTTCAAACTTTTGATGAACTCCCCCTGTATCGTACTTCCACGGAACTGCTTTGGTATCTTCATAGAGGAAAGGGTTACTCCTCTTCTCAAACCTTGGTTCAGGTATATTGAAAATGGGCACCACAGGTTCTTGTATATTAAAGATGGGTTGAACTCTTGAGGACTCAGGCAGGTGGAACATTGGTACCAAGGCAGAATCAGATTCTGGCAAGTTGAAAATAGGTTCAATCATTGCCACCTCATTCCTCTTCACACGACCGCTTACTTGTAAAACACCCAGATTAATTAAACTTTGAACATCTCTCAAGACCAATTCACATCCCTTTGGATTATTCGCACAAGCTTCACAATTCTTATGACAGTTCTTCAGCATACCCACTTCTACCAACTTCGCATGGAAGTCTCTAAGCGGGGTTTTGATCTCTATGGAGTTGAAAATCAAATCTTCGTTAGACTCATCAACAATGGCATTTATGGACCCATGCTTAGGTAAAGGATTATTTTTTACATTTGGTCCAGTATCTCCAAATGACAAAATGTTTTTATCCATTAGATATTTCACAACATACCTCAAAGCAATACAATTTTCCAAATCGTGCCCCGGAGCACCTTCATGGAACAAACAGTGGGCACTTGAGTTGTAACCCGGTGGAAGCGGATCTGGTGGAGGACCCAAAGGCCTTGGAGTAACCAAACCTTTCTTCAGTAGTGAGGGATACAAATCAGTATAGATCATAGGGATCCGAGGATGGGGAGGCCTTCCTCCTGGTCTTCTAATCTGAAAGTTGGAATTCGGATGAGGAGCTGGAGTCCTCTGCTGGTGGGCTGGAGCATTGGGCGCTCGTTGATAGCCTGGATTGTTGAGCATTAGTTGATAAGTTGGAATCACTGGAGCCGCTTGCTGATACATCGGTACTGCTTGAGTTGGCCGATACACTGGGACTTGTGGATTATATGATGGTTGAACTGCCGCCACATAAGGATGTTGAACATACTGTGGTGGGTAGACATACTGGTGTTGAGCCACAGGTGGAGGCCTCTGCCAAAGCGGATTTCTCCTTTGACTTGTCATTATGGCGTTTGTCTCGCCCTCTTTCTTCTTGTGGAAATTGCTAGTAAATTTCTTGACATTATTTCCACTACCATTGCTGGAACCGCTAGATATACCACTCATCTTTCCACTTTTTAGCCCAAGTTCAACCTTGATTCCCACGGCTACAAGGTCAGAGAAGCTAGCAGTTATGCTTCCCACCATTCTCTCGAAGAATTCTGGTCGCACCGTTTCAACAAACCAATCAGCTAACTCCTTTTCAGACAACGGGGGATCTACCTGAGAAGCGGTCCCTCTCCACCTCTGAGCATATTCTTTAAATGATTCAGAATCCTTCTGTTACATACTCAACAACTGCCTTCTATCGGGAGCAAGGTCCATATTGTATTTGTATTACTGGATGAAAGCATATGTCAAGTCTTGAAAACTGCGAATCTTCGACTGGTCTAGCGTTAGATACCACTTGGAGGAGATTCCCTTCAGACTGTCCTGGAAGCAGTGGATCATTAATTTGTCATTGTCCACCTGTGCAGCCATTCTTCGATAATACATCAAGAGGTGGTTCTTAGGACACTTCGCGCCCTCGTACATGTCAAAAGTGGGTATCTTGAACTTTGGAGGTATTACCAGTCCAGACACCAGACACACCTCTCTAGCAGCAGCCCCAAAGATCTGGTCGCCTTCGATCACTCTTAATCTTTTCTCAAGGGTCTCAAAATTCTCTTGCATCTACTCATGTTTCTCATTTCCATTCTCCGACATATCTGGCACGTCATACACCTGAGGGTCATTAAAGTATGGTTGGGCACGGGACAATGTCTGGTGTAAAATTAGTAACCATATGGTTCTCTTCATTAGTCACAGGAATAGTCTGCTGAGCAGCAAATCCTTTAGGGGGAGGTACAAAACCTTGGGAAGGAAATGCAAGACCCTGAGAAGGAGGTGCGAAACTTTGAGAAGCGAAACCTTGGGAAGGAGGGAAGAAACCCTGAGCAGTAAGTCCTTGGGAAGAAGGAATAAAACTTTGAGAAGCAAAGCCTTGAGGAGGAGGTACAAATCCATGGGGAAGCCCAAAAGGAGGCCAGGTCACAGGAGGAGTGACTGATGGCGTAGGCTCAGTCGTTGCAGTGACAATCTCTGACACTACAGTCTGTTGGGTATCTAATTTTGCTTGGATGACTTGCAGCATTTCCATCATCTGACCCATATTTCCACGAAGATCAGAAAGCTCATCATTAACTCTGTCCATCTCTAGGTCTCTTTTAGCCAACTTCTTCTTGGTCTGAGCTCGGGTGGAATACTTGCGTGAGATCCTCAGTGTGACAGCTGGAAAGGAGTTGACGAGAATGAGTTTTGACAAATGCACATGCGGAGATGCACTCATGAGTAAAAAAAATGCAAATGCTTCAAGGGACTTAAAAAACTATCGCAAAACATCAAAATGGATAAAGCTTTCTTATTATTTTTTCAAAAACTAAAAACTCAAGTCCATTCATTGAAAAATATATGAGGTTTGCAACAAGAACTTCTTTGTTCCTTGAAGCATTTGCTAAAATGATGCATATGATGCTGAGATGCAAAGATGCAAGGGTGCAAGGATGCAAGGTGCCACAGGTAAATTCAGAGCTTTCTTAACGAGTGGGCTGTAAGATAGTTGTTCTACGCTTTACTACCCATAAGTCCCACTCACGGGAGGGTTTCTACGGCGATGGTTTAAGGAAACTCAAGGTCACGGACGTTTATCGTATTAACGCCCCGCCGCAGGCTAGCTGCATTGTGTCGATAATAATGATAAGGTCCACCTTGAGTGGAGTTCTCATGCTAGGCGTGCAAGGAGCGAGTCCTCGGAGCCTGACATTACACAACTACCAAGATTGAAACAGGTCCTATGGGGTCCCAGAATCACAACCCTTTCGTGAATCAGGTCACGCGACAGGCTAGCTGCGTTGCGACAAGACCTACGAAAAGTCTAACTATATGGGGGAGCTTTCATGCTAGGCATGCAAGGAGCGAGTCCTCGGAGACTATCACTAATAACATCCAATTCTAAACTTAGGTGTTCCCTCTGCTTTTTCAAATCTCAAATTTTACTTTTAATGTGGACCCCGAGATCCCACAGACACATAATATAATGGGCAATAAAGGAAAGCGGTAAAAGAACAGATAAACAAACATAAACATAGATAAGACAAGAAATAGACAAGACCAAACAAATAAAACACACAAGGCTAAGTTAGGCTCGACTCTCTCTAGCATGGAGCTAGTCCCCAGCAGAGTCGCCAACTGTCGTACCTCGAAAAATACGATCCTAAAATAAACAACAGAGCTGCCACCTAATTCTATTTATTCTACGAGAGAAAAGGGAGATATAAATACAACCTAATAAAGGATAAGAAATGGTTTACGAAACCAAATTCTAAGTTCGGGAGTCGGTTACGTAAGGGGAAGGTATTAGCACCCCTCACGTCCGTTGTACTCAACGGGAACCTCTTAGCTAATTATGCGATTAAATGTTTGATCTTATGTTTTTGTCTTCTAAATGATTGTTATTAATGTTTGTTCTAAGAAAATTAAAGTTTTTTATTATTAAGGCGGAGAAACGATTAAAGTTTATTATTATTGTTACGACGAAGAAAAGGTTGATTTTTTATAGGGTGCCGGAGAGATAGTTAATTTTTTATTATTGTGCTCGAGAAGGATTAAAATTCTCATGCCTACGTATTCCCTTGTGCAATGGGAAAGTCAGAGCTTCGTAGTTCGTGCGACTACGGTTTGTGATTTTTATTGAACAGTTGTTTTAAAACACATTCTTCTGCTAAGCGTTAGCTTATACTCGCGGTGGAGGCTGAAGCACTAGCTTATTTGCGAGATAGAAAGATTTAAACAATGTTCGTTTTTAAAAAAAAAGTATTTGACTTTGGTTAAGATGTTTTAAACGAAAGGGCGAATGAAACACGTCACGTGGGGCAAGCCCAGGAGCATTTCATTCCGAAACGTGCAGAGTGCTAGACTCCGGAGTTCCGTCTTTCAATAATTAATCACAAAAAGGATTGGTTGGTAAATTTTAAGTTGTTTTTTTTAAGATATGAAAGAGCGAATGGACTATGGTGCGCGGGGCTAGCCCAGTTGCAGTCCATCTTAGAACGTGCGGAGAGCTAGACTCCGGAGTTCTGTTTCCGTATTTTAATTTATAAAAATGATTTGTATATTTTGATATACGATTGGTGATTGAACACATCGCATGGGGCTATCCCAGTAGCGGTTCAATCCAGAACGTGCGGAATGCTAGACTCCTGATTTCCGTTTTCATACGTTAATTTATGCGATTAGATATTTTAAAAAATTGGAAAGCGAATGGACCACGTTGCGTGGGGCTAGCCCAGTTGTAGTCCATTTTAGAACGTGCAGAATGCTAGACTCCGGAGTTCTATTTTCTTGTTAAAATTTAGTTAAAGCACGATAAGTCGTGCAGATGGCGATCGCATATGATCGGCTTAAGTGTGTGCAAAAGAAATGTAGGCGTATGAAACGGATTTCTCACTTGGCGTTGGACCGAGATTTAAATTAATTTGAAACGATTATTTTTGGTGATGATTGTATTTATTTTCATTTTTTTTTTTAGTTCATGGTCATCGACTCAAGAACAAAACCATGGGAGTAAGCAAAACCAAATAACATTATCCGACCACATAAAAAATGGGCGAAGATCACCAAGCTTGTACCATATAGATCATATGAGCGAAATCAAGCAAAATAAAATAAATAAATAAAAAATTAAAGAAAAAATAATAATAATCAGCTAGGTGAATAAAAATAATTATAAAATCGATTAATAAATTACCTAGACGAATTAAATAAAATAATTGATTTGCAAGAATTTACTTTTATGTTTTTTATATTGCTAAAACTTAAAAGAATTAAATAGCCAAAACATTTAATAAAAAAAACAAGTGAAGGGTGCAAAAGGAAAATGGGCTGGAAACGGAATAAGACGCAAGCCCACAAAAGTGAAGCCTGAGCGGACCTGCCTTGGGGAGAAGGCCGGGTCAGGGTTGACCCGGTTCGGCACAGTGGGTTTATTAAAAAAGGGAAAGGAAAATTAGGGTTTCTTGCGGCTGCGGACAACACCCTCAATCTATTCCTTTGAACTCAACTCACACACATCGTAGAACCCAGAAACTCAATAAACAGAGAAAAGAAAAAATCAATCAAACCAAAAACTCCATATCACCTTCGTCAATGATTCATGGTAAAAAAAACAAACTACCTCTAACGAAGGGCGGAGGTGTCTTCTTCAACACGAGACAAACGGCTCTGTCTCTCGTTCTCCTTTGATTCCTTCTCGTCTCTTCGCGACTCTCTCGTCTCTTCGTGACTTTGCACGGTCGTGGTTGTTTTGGTGATGCTCCTCCGATTTTCGTTCGTGGAAAACGGCGAAGATAAGTCTTGGTTGGTGGCGATGATGAACAATTATGGTTTCGGAGGTTCTGTTTGGTGGTTGCGGGTGGTAAAGTAGGTTTGGGCGTGCTGATGGCCGGCGGTGAGTGTTGAAGGTTAGGTGAAGAAGAGGGTTTTAGATTTTGCGGTTTTTTGGACGGCGGTTTTTGCGAAGGTTTGCTGCGTTTGATTGGTGGTAGATTGACGGTGAGTTTGGGTTGGGGTGGTTGTTTGGAAGGATGGGGTGATGGCTGGTGTTTGAGAGTTTGAAGAGTTTTGAAAGGGTGGTAGCAGAGGTTTTGTGGTGCGATGTGTTTTGACAGAAGAATGAGAGAATTCGTTGTTGAAGGTAAACTTTTCACAGTAAATTTCTCTGTTTTTAATGAACTCTCCTAAGTTCCAAGTTTTTTTCGTTGTGAAGTTTTTTTTTGCTCTCTGTTTTTTCGTGGTCTTTTTTCATTGATGAACGAATCCCTTATATATTGACAGAAATAAGGTTTAAGTTTTGAAAATGTACTGATGACCCCTCTTTCATTATATGGTTCATATTAGCCTTCTGATGTTCAAATTTTTTTTTACCAAAACCATGAAACTTACTCTGTGAAGCTTAAAAACATGATGATCTCTTTTCATATTCTATGTTGACCCTTTGACTTGTATCTGGATTGATGCTAAAGCTGCTGCTGTTCTGCTTCTGCAATTTATAGGTCTAGACTGGTGAAAAGTGATAGCAGACAAAACCAGCTTGAGGGGTCCTTTTTAAGTCTAAGATGATGTTTTCTCTTTCTTGTTTTTCTTCTTCAAAAGCTGCTTTTAAAATTTTCAAATTTTCCCCTGTTTTATTACTACATTCATCACTTTCTCCTCATGACAACTTTAATTAAACTTGATGTTTTTGAATTTACCTACACATCTTGTGATAAAGGACCAACAAAGTTAAATGGTGTACACGAGATAAAAGACACGACACTAAGGCCTGATTGGGAACCAAGCCAATTAATCACAATTTGTTCTTATGCAAACTCGCTTGTAGCTACGGTGAGGTTTGGTACTGTGAAGGCAAAATGGACGCCCTAGGATGAGAGTAATATATTTTGGGCATATGAAGGATACACACACTCAAAAGCAACAATTGGTATGGGCATTAGAATTAAGGGCCATGGATTGTCACATTTAGGATTTTAGGACAATGTCAAAGTTTTTTTTATGACATGTGAACATTTGCTATATAATCTTTGCAACACAATGCTTTAATCTTGGACTTTAAACACCCCTGAGTATTTCTTGATTTATTTGGTGTAGTTGAATAAATAAATAAAAAAATCTTGAAAATGAAATGCTTAGGCTTTGAAAGAGAAATTGGAAGTTTGTTACGGAATTTGGTATGAAGTTTGTGAATCGAAATTGAAATTCGAAAATGGAACTTAGAAAATACTTGAAATGAGAATTAAATTTTGAACTTTAAACTTTGAATAAAAATTGAAATGTGACTTGAAACATGAATGAAAAATTGGACTTTAATTCTAAAAAATGAAAATGCATCCAGAATATGACTTGAAATGGGAATTAAATTTTGAACTTTAAACATAGAATAAAACTGAAATTTGACTTGAAACATGAATGAAAAATTGGACTTTAATTCTAAAAAATGAAAATGCAACTAGAATATGACTTGAAATGGGAATTAAATTTTGAGGTGGAATCTTAAAATTAGAATAGGAATTGGAATTGAATAGAAAAAGAATTGAATTGGGATTTGAAAATGAAGACAAAATGATTAAATTGAGACCTTGTATTTGGACTTGAATGGAATTTGAATCTTAAATAAAATGAATTGGAATGGAAATAAACCTTGAAATGTAGGAATAAACTTAAACTAGAAATTAGGATTAGAAATTTTAAATGAATTTTGGAAACAAATTTGGACTATGGCCTTGGAATTAAATTTGAACTTGGAATTAAATTTGCACTTGGAATAATAAAAAAAGAAAAGAGAACTAGAATTTGAAAATTAAACTTGGAGTAGAAGTTGAAATTTAAAAAAAAAATGAAAATGAATATGTGAAGGAAAATGAATTGTTACTTGAATCATGAAGGACGAAAAAGAAAAAAAAATGAACTTGAATTTAGCTTGAAATTGAAATGGAAATTTGCGATGTGAACTTAAAATTAGAATTGAAATTGCGACTGGAAATGAAAACTAGAAATATGTTCTAAACTTGCATGAAGTCAAGTAGTCTCGGCCATGTAACCCATGAATTGGGTCAACTTCCCCCTTGAATTGAATCATGAATGAAAGCATAATCGAACCAAGCTCCACTTCTTACTTCACAACCAAAATCCTACCCTAACATCTCCAACATGACTAATATGCACAAAGATACGTTAATAATGAGACGAAATGCGTGAATGAAGGTTAGGGGTAAAAGTTTTGGGGTGTGACACCCTTACACTCAAAAAATTTGTCCATTCTTGATCCTATTGGTCTATATATGTTATACGGAGCATATGTATCAAAAATCAAACAAAAATTCCTTGTGGAAGTAATATGATCAAATGGTAACTTGTTATGCAAGAAAAGTCAGAATCAGGGCATCTGAGGCCACCAACAAGGGTTCCAAAGGGTCATATTTATCAATTTGAGGTCCTATGATCTTTATTAGATCTTAGGAATGCTTATAAGTTCACAAGATTGAAGAATTTTGAGCCATTTGAAAACTTGCCATTTTTGGACATGACTTGTAATGGAAACTTTTCATTTTGGGAAAGATCTTCAACCTCCTCTTTCTTGATCAAAAAAGGCTTCAAATGAATTTTCTTCAAACATGAAAGTTGTAAATTGAATATTCCCATTTTCAAAAAGTACAAGAACTCATCTTGATTCATCCTAGAACTCAAGATATGGCAAGTTAAAGTTGGGAAAAATCTTGTAATTTTCAAGTTCATGCCAAAGAGGGAAATGTGCAAAATGGTATTTCAGGCCTTTATGTGACCTCTAATCCACTCAAAGACTTCATAACATGTCGATACAACTTTCCTAGACCAGAATTGGCCCAAGAATTTTGAATTTTCATGGCTTGATTCACAAGAAATTTCAAAGTGGCCAATATGCATAAACATTGAAATCTCTTCATCCAAGCATCACATCTCACTTCTATTGATCCAAGGGCTCTCCATGAAGCATGCTGAAGAGATCTAACCAAAGAAATCTATGATGCATCAGCCCATACCTCAAGTACACATATGTTGACATTTTTGCATTTCAAGCCATACCAATCACACAGTGCCACAACAACTCTTCTAGCCAATAACAATTGTTTATTCAAGCCCTAAGCACTATAAATGGACACCCTTCATGGCCTGAAACAACACACAACTTTAGAATTAAGAAATTGCTCCCAAACTTTAGCTCTTCGAATTTCTCAATCTAGCCACTCAAATCGAGAAATTCTTTCACCAATCAACTCCATATAACCTCAGGAACAATTCCCACCCATCACCATAGCCTAAAACAAGCCCAAACATAAACATGATTTCTGCAAACTCAGAACTGAAACACACAAACCAACCACTCTAAGCTCCATTCAAGCTTACCAATAGCCTCAAGAGGTCAAAAGGGACTGGATTGCACAAAGGGAAGGCACAAAAAGCTCCATTTCAAAGAACTCCATCTCAGGTAACCTTCATGAATGTTTTTTTTTCTTCTAGAAGCATGATTTTAAGTTCTAGAATGAATCTGCATGCTTCCCTGATCACAGTGATATGATTAGAATTGAAAATAGGTTAGAAATGAGGATTTCATGATGTTCTGAAATTTTTGACCTAGAACTTGATTGCTTCGATTCACCCTGATGATGCATGATAAATGAATTTTGATTGTTGATTAGAGTTGTATGATGTTAGGAGAGTGTTTCTGGGAAAGAAAATTAGAGATTAGAAGCTTGTAGTGGATTCTGGGAATTTGGCCTGCCGGATAAGATGACCGGAGCTTAGCTCCGGTCACCTGAAAGTGATTAGGGCTTAATTAGGGTTAGCTGCCCAGATTGAATTTGCACCCTTGGATCTTATTTAAATTAATGTACAAATGACTCTGATAATCCACTTAATTTTAATTTTGATTAATTAGGTTAATTATAATTAATTAAGTCAGTTTAAATGTCAGCCACTGGATCACGCGCGAAACACAACTTCAAACCTGAGCCTTAGATCTTTCATACCCCAAGTCAATGTGACTTTGAATCTGGCACATTGAACCCTCCCCCCTTTGATCCCAGCCTTCCATTTTGCATACTTTTCATTTTCTTTTATTTCTTTTGTTTTAATTATTAAAAATAGCAAAAATCATTTAAAAATTCTGAAAACTCTTACCATCACTTTAATTAATTTTCAGAAACCAAAAATATTTTTATTTTTATTTTTTCATCAAAAAATGCATTTTTAAATATTTTAATTGTATATTTTAATTAATTAATTTCATTTAGTTAATTAAAAATACATTAAAGTATTTAAAAATCACAAAAAAATTCAGAGAGGTTTCTTAAACATTTAGAAACATTTTCAAACTCATCTAACAAATTTATTTTTGGTTTTGATCAAACTTTGCCAATTTTCTTTGAATTAGGGTTTATAAATTTCTTATTTTTCAACCCTAACTTTAAAAATTCATAACTTTCAAACCAAGATGAGTTTGCATTTGATTCTTTTTGCAATCTTTCACATTTGACTCCTAGTTTCTAAAAATATTTTTGTCTCATTTTTATCTTGGATTTTCAAATTAATGTGCATTTTCCCTTTGAGAAATATCCAAAACCCTAGTCAATCTTAGGATAACCATAACTTGAACTTGGTAAACCTTTAGACCTCCTCCTTTGGATGGTATTCTCATGAGTGCTTAGGGTCCCCTTGGATGAATTTTCAATTTTTTTACCTCTTGATTTGCTTATGCTTTTGAATTTGTACATATCTTGCTTTCAAACTAACCATTTCAGGTGCATTTGGTAAGTTAATCAGGATGTGGATGTGCATCCACATCCAACCTCTCTTTCTCTCTTTATTTTTATGCACTTTGTTTGTGTTTGAAGGGAATCTCATTCACTTATGTTATCTTTTGTTCTTAAGTTACTAAACTTCTTCATGAAGTAAGTAACCTAATCCTTCTCTCTCTCTCTCTCTCTCTCTCTCTCCTTTCATCTGTTTCCCCTCCTCTGGTGGCCAACTTGAAGACTTATCTTGATGCCTCACAAACCATAAGAATATCCAAGCATGATAACTTTAGGGTTGTATACAGTCCCCCCCTAGTTTTTACCTTTTGAGTCTCCTTGAGTCTCTCCCTCTCATCTCATAATCAAAGGCTAAACAGTTAATGTTTTGGGACTCTAAATTAGGGTTATGCATGCATCCTTATCTTAGGATGGAGTGTATAACTTTAATACTTAGTGTTAAACCTTAATGTTGTTTACACCCTTCAATCTAAAACACATAATAATCATTAAAGACTTAAGCTTGTAACTTGGGCCTTATATTAGGGTTACATCTCTGCCCGGTGGTTCAGAGGGACTAACCCTAGTATTAAATGGACAATTCACCTCATGCTAAAGTCTTGCAAACATAAAAAACACTTCTTCATCCAATCTTTAATTAAAAACCACTTAATAATGGCTTGTTATATAATGAATTTAATCCCTAACCATGGATTAAGTTGAGTTATCTTCCTCAGCTTAAGTCTTCTCATCTATCATCCTTCTCTTAGGATGGTGTAATGAGTTCACTAATTTTTGATTGGAGATTAAACCCATTACTTAACACTAAACAAAAAAACTTAATAATTAACAAAGTAGGATAATGATCTTAATCCTATATTTCATGGTAATTAAGTTGGGATCTTCATCTCATTATCCCTGATCAGGGAGGATATAATGAGTTTACAACCATTGATTTAGGATTAAGCTCATTAACTTATGCAAAACACCTAAAACAATAAAAACTGAAAACACAAGAACTAACAATAAACATCTCCTTCGGGATTCTTTTCTCATCACACTCACTCTGAAAACGAGAACTTGCTTCTTCCGTCTAATGCAAGACAGTTAGCACTCGAGTCAGACGAGTCATACACTTGAGCATAGACAAGTAAGCAGTTCACAACAAAATCATTCAGTCTCTTTGAGTCGAACTACGGTGTTCTGACTTCCTCATTGCACGAGAGGATACGTAGGCATAACTTAACGATTATCGAACAAAAGTCCCTAGGTCTTACCCCCTCTCCTTCCTCCGGCTTTTCTTTTAAAAATCCTAATCTTGAATTCCATATCCGTTTTGCACTGACACTTTGTACATCTTTTTCCCCCTTAGTTTTTAGGCACAGTTCAGCATATACACTACCATATTTTAAACACAATCAAGTAAGCATGGATCCCGTCGAGTACGACGGAGGATCTGGGTGCTAATACCTTCTCAGGTCGTAACCAACCCCCTTTCTCAGTTTCTTTGGTTCACAACCTTCTTATCCATATCGTTCCAGGTTTATGCAGCATTACCTTTCCTTCAGGATAAAAATGCCTAGCTGGCGACTCTATTCAACCTCAACCTCCAACATCGCCAACGGTTCGCGTTTGCACCGGGACGAAAGTCCGGGGAGCGACGTTGCCAATATGGCTTGAGGAGGAGCTTGGGTTGGATTATAGAAAATGGTCACCGTGGAAACTTCTTTCTCTTTTGCAACTCTATCAAACTACAAGATCCCTTCATCAATCATGCTCTGTACCCCCGTTCTCAATTGCTTGCAACCATCAGGATCCTCAACACAATCTGGACAATCATTCTTACAACCTGGAAAGATACCCTTCTGGGCCAAACAATCATTGATAGTACTCAATAGAGTTTGCAAGTTATTGACATCATGCACCAAATTCAAATTCTCTCCGTCATCAATTGCCCCAACTGTACCTCCATGAGGAGGCATGGGGTTTTGTATCACATTCGGAGTGGGGGCGATATTAATCGCTTTGGACTCTATTAAATCTTGAGCAACGTGCTTCAAGGCTTTACAGTTTTCTATAGTATGACCGGGGGCTCCGGAATGGAATTCGCACCGGGCGTTTGTATCATAGCCTTCAGGGATTTGCCCCGGCCTCGGAGGTTGTAAAGTTCTAAGTTGGACCATTTGGAGCTAGAGAAGATTCTTCAAGAGTTGTGAGTAAGACATAGGTGGAGTGTCAAACTGCCTGTCTTTAGCCTTATGAGAATAATAGGGACGAGGAGCCCTCTATTGCTGATAACCCTGTTGGCGTTGCTGTTGTGGTTGCTGAACTTGTTGTTGATTAGGCTGAGCTGAAATAGTGACAAGGGCCACTTGCTGATAAACACCTCTATTGCCTCCGCTTCTCTATGCATATATTGTTCCATTTTCTCCCTCCCCCTTCTTCATGAAAGGTTTCTTGACACCAGAAGCTGAAGCACCGCCACTCTGGATCTTTTCATGCTTAATCTAGCTCTCTATCCTCTCACCAGTCAAGATAATATCTAAAAAACTTCTTGAAGAACACCCATCCAACCTTTCCATGAAGTGCCCTGGAAGGGTGTCCATGAAAAGGTCTACCATCTCTCTTTCTAGCAAAGGAGGTTGCACCCTGGCGGCCACCTCACACCATCTCTGGGCATAATCTTTGAAGCTTTATGAATTTTTCTCTGCCAAACTTTTGAGCTAAGTGTGGTTAGGCGCCATATCAATGTTATACTAATATTGTTTAAGAAAAGCTTCCCCCAACTCTTTCCAACTTCGAACAGAGCTTCTCTCCAACTTCATGTACCTTTCCAAGGAGCCTCCAGAGAGACTGTCCTGGAAATAGTACATCCAGAGTTTCTCGTCCCTAGTATGGGCAACAATCTTTCGGTAAAATGCTTGCAGGAGAGTTTTGGGGCAGGAGTTACCGTTATATTTATCAAACGTTGGTGGCCTGAATTTGGGAGGGATGACCACTCCAGGAACTAAGCCAATGTCAGATACATCTATCCCAAGAGTGTCTCTACACTCAAGGGCCTTGATCTTTTCAGCTAGCAACAAAAAGTCCTGAAAATTTCCTTCTACGCCAAATCCCATATCATTGTTAAGAGGAGGGAACTGATCCTCTTATCGGTCTACCACATGAATGAGGGTTGGTGTGCCATCCTCTGGAACTGGAGGTCCACCTGCTCAACTATTGTTATTGGGGGGATTTACTTGAACCTCTGGAGTGACTACAGAAGGGTCAGTCTGAGGAGGAGTGAGTCCATGTATGACATTCCTCAAATCCTGTTGCCCTTGGGCCATTCCTTGCATCATGACCATAAATTCCCCCATCCTGGTGCGAAATTCATTGAGCTCAGTTTGCATAGCGTCCATGATAGAATTTTGGTTGTTGCGTGTTGCATACGGATGATGAATATTTTGCCGGAAGTGCTAGGTCTTGGCAGCTGTCACAATCTTTTCCTGTTGAATAGATAAGTTAAATAACCTGGAGAAACCTGCAAAAAGAAAAATGAAAATGATATGTATGCAATGCAATTTATTCCTCTTATCCTTAAGGCTTTGTTTACTTTCCATTCCGATATTAAAAGAATAGCCTTTGAAAGAAGAGCTTGTATGACATTCAGATGTGAAGTGGCAATATTTAATATCCCGTGTCCGTGCAACAAATAACAATCAGAGACTTCAGGTAAATCAAAAGATAATTGGAATAGCAAATTCCCCGTAGGGTACAAGTTCATACATCAAAGACAGAAAAGTACACCAGTAAGAGAGGAATCCCACAACAGGCCTGTGGGTAATCTAAGTCATATGAATACAAGACTAAAGCCTAGGAATATCTACATCCTGCAACCTCCAGCTAAGGCGCTTGACACCTTGCAGCAACTGGGCTATATATGGATGGTCTGGTTCATGTATGAGCCTTTGAATCAGGATATCCCTAAGGTCAAAGGAGGCATGCAACTCCTTAATTTGTTGTAGGAATACCTTCTCACTCTCCTTGTTTGCAATTGACTTAGTCTTGGTCTTCTTGACATTAGCTCTCAGCTTCAACTCTTTTATCTCTTTCTGAGCATCCCTCACTGCCTGTTGACTCTCTACTATATTTTGAAGATGACTCTTCTCTTGGTGGTGAGCCTTCTGAAGGAGCTCTCCCTGTTCAGCTAAATAATCTTGAAGACCTTTGATCTCTAACTTGTACCTGACTTCCTGCTCTTTCTGCCTCTTCAAGTTGTCTTTCCATTTCCCTTTCCATAAGGTGATAGTTTCATTAGCTTCATTCAACTCTTTCTTATCTTTTCGGTGCTGGACCTCCTTGTGAGTTTCAGCTAATCCCCTTTACTTGAAATAAAGCTCTCTCTCCTAAAAGTCTTGCATATTGAGCTTGACCACTTCCTCAGCTTGGTGAGCTATTTCTTCCAATTTCTGGTTTTGAATCTTCAACTTCTAGCATGAGTTGTTGGCTTCTTGATTCTCCATCCTGAGTTGCTTAACCAAGGCCACCAATTTCTGATACTCCTGAAGAGGAACTGAAGTTATGGGGACTACTTCCTTAGGGTAGAGAGATGGTTCCTTAGGGAATGGGAGCAACCAAGTCTCTACATGATCTTCCAATCAGGTGGCAAAAGGATCATAAGTATTTGGATCTACTCTCCGAAAGTCCTTCTTTCCTTTCATCAATATGACCTCCCAAGCTTGGGATGCTAGTAAGCTCATCTTTAGGTTACCTTCTGCTAGAAAGTATAGTGACTCACTTATCTCTTCATCAATGGTACAACTCTTAAAGGATAACCAAATTGTTTTCTGGACAATATAGGATTGTAGCTGATTCCACCTTTCTTTCCTATCAAGGGTACATTTGGGAAGCTACCACAACTAACCATGATTTCTTTGCCTACAAGATCCCTGTTGCATCCCCAAGCAATGTCATCTGAGGTTAAGCCCATCAATCTTTTGGACCACTTCCAGGATTGTTTCAAATCTTGGAAAGGCCCTGATTTTGGGAGTTGCCTTACAAACCAGTCAGCAAATAAGGGAGCATAACAATTCACATGTCCCTTCCTCTTTTCATTCCTGTAGTGAACCCCGTAGTAGAAGTCACCCAACAATGTAGGCACTGGGTTTCTTTTGACAAAGATGGTGATAGCCTCCATGTTGATTAACCCTTTCTCTCCTGGAAATAAGCTAATCCCATACATTATCATAGCTAATAATGCTTTGAAATCTGCCCATTTGTTTCCTGATGCCATAACATGAGATTTTGTGATGAGAAACTCCAAAGAAATCCCCTTACCCTGGCTGGCTTCTAACCCCATCTTGAATCTGAGCATACTCAAGTGACAGGCACAAGTAATGTCTTCATAAGGAGGGATTCTCTCTGAAGCATAATAAGGCGTACCCTCTCTAATGGGAATATTTAAGATACTAGAGACCTCTTCCAATGTAGGTGCCAAAATGTAATCTGGAAAAACAAAGACTCATAGTTGTGGATCATAGAATTGCAACAAGGAATGCAGGCTATCCCTCTGATCAACTGTTGGCTTATTCACATAATCCAGAATCTTCCCAAACTCTCTTTTGAAGTCATCAAGAACTTTGTCACTCATCAAACTGATCAACTTCTGAATACCTTTTGCTTCTGGCTGTGGGAAAGTATAATGGACATTCTTCTTCCTTGGAGTCTCCATCTTGAAGCTGTTAGACGTTGTGGCGAGTGATCTAGAGGGGGGGTGAATGGATCACCTCCTTGTTTTCAAGGATTTAAAACTTTTTTCAGAGTTTTTAAAGAATTACGGAAACGAAGGTCCCGAATAAAACAAGCGTCTATTCTGAACCGGCAACTAGAAGACCAGACAAGCGATAACGTGCTGGATTTTACGATTGCGATGATAAAGGATTAAACACACAATATGTAAAACAGTTGAATGCACCTATCACTAAAGCTATTTCCAATGAATCGAAAAAAAAATTAAAACGAAAGTAAAGATAGAGAAGAGAAACAATACGCTGAGATTTGGTAAGGAAGTTCCCCATGTTCGTCCTCGCGTGTGGGTACGTCTCCCTCTCAATTTCAAATCGAAATTGAGAATTCTTATATCAAAGTTGCTGAATCCGTCGATTACAAGGTTCCAATACAAACACCAGAATTCTAAACTCCTAGAATTTCCTATTGTATCAACCTCTACTTGATTTGAGCCCGATCAAGATTCCCTGCAAGTTATACAATCAATTCACCGGTTCCAGACCAATTTGCGAAATCCACCGATTCCCAAAACTCTCGCTGCGGCTGAATCTGACTTGTAAACGTGACTCACAAACCCTCAAGAACACGCCCGTTCTTGAAGGAAAACCCAGCTGGTTTTTCCTCGAAACCTTCTATCAATCTTCAACTCAGCTGGATCTCCGATCGTACCACTGAACGTTATCTCGAAAGCCTTCAATTCACAGGACAGCAAACACTTCCTTGTTGATGTTCTTGAATTAAGATCTTTGAGAAGATGATGAAGATATCTTTGATTCTAGGTTTCAAACTTGCTCAACATTGAAGTTCCAACACCCCAAAAACCCTATCTTGATGTGTTCTTCAATGCTTAATCACTGAAAAATTCGTCTCTAATTT
Source organism: Lathyrus aphaca (assembly GCA_963966055.1). Taxonomy (NCBI): domain Eukaryota; kingdom Viridiplantae; phylum Streptophyta; class Magnoliopsida; order Fabales; family Fabaceae; genus Lathyrus; species Lathyrus aphaca. The sequence continues at coordinate 430,395,357 of OZ014524.1, read as the reverse complement.
TTCTGTGATCTGTAATCTGTGATTTATCTAAATGAAACACTTCACAAATATATATCAGATTCTGTTAGAGAAAAAACAGAATAATGAATCGATTCAAGACATAATGAATCGATACATACTGATCATTTTTAAGAAAACAGAATCATTTAAACAGCATGAATCGATACATCATAAGATGAATCGATTCATTTTGCAAAATCCAGAAACCTTTAAACAGCATGAATCGATTCAAGCTAGAATGCATCGATTCATTATGCGAATTTCAGAAACCTTCAAATAGCATGAATCGATTCATGCTAGAATGAATCGATTCATTTTGCGTGATTTTCCAAAAATTTATAAACATTGAAAAACAAAAGAACCAAAACTAAAGCAAGCATATTTCTTAATATGAAACAAACACAAACACTTAAAATTTATAATCAATCAAAAACTAAGGTTGCTCACAAACTCCCCCTTTTTGATGATGACAAAATTTTGAAGTGTGAGAGAGTACTCCCCCTGAGTTTGTGCCTGTCATTGTCTTTTCACACTTGCCTTTTTCTCCCCCTTTGTCAACAGCAAGAAAGAGTTATAGGTGAAGAACCAGAAACAACAAAACTAAGATACAGAAGCAAGTTCACTCACAAAGAATGAAGCATAAAGCGCAAACAGTGTAAACAAACGAAAAATTACATAATCATAGGCAGTGAAATTGTCAAATAAAGTTGTGAATTACAAAACCAAACCAAAACATAAATTGTTCAAACAAGAAAAGCAAAGAAACTTAAGCAACACACAATGATGAAATGCAAAATGAAATGCTTCAATGAGGAAAATGGCCACCACACGACTCCGCATCATCGGGATCAGGGTCATTGAAGCTTGGAGGAGGAGGTGGAGGAGGCAATTCATCTGGATTCTGCCCCATAAAAGCATAACGCCTGAAACGCCGCTGAACTTCTGTGCTTTGAAACAGTTCCATAATCGCCGGGTGCGAACGACAATCATCCATAAATCCAGACATCTCATTATAGAACACTTGATGCCACTTAACCAATTCAGTATGCCAGGAATATTGATCATGGTACATTTGAGTATGGTCATCATGCCATTCACGATGCTCCTTATACCATTCCGTTTGCTGGACATGCCACGCACGAGCTTCCTCATGCCGGGCATTGTTTGCAACTTCCAATTGTGCAAACATGTCAGTGAGATAGGCTGGAGCAGCAGTAGAGGAAGTCAGTGGAGTCGATGAGGGAGCAGGATCATAGTTTGTGGGAGACCACCTTTGTGGTATCCACTCACCCCATCCGGTATTGGCAGGCGCATCAGGAGGATTTTAAGCTTCTTCCATATCTTCATCCCTGTTTTCTTCAACATAGATGTGTTCAGCCGGAATGTCAAAGTTGTAAATGCGAGTACGTGTGCTGCGTTCAAAGAAGTAGTAGAGACTGATACGAGAGGCACAAGAGGAAAAGTGACTTTCCAAAACTTGAGAATCCTCATGATCTGAGCAGCATAGGCAAGGGTAATGTTTTTGGAGCTGTTTCGCGTAAGAAAGATACGCTTGACAAAGTAATTTGCCCAATTTAAGGGAATCTTTTTCTGCAAAATGTACAGCAAATGGATATCCGGCTTGTCCAAACGAGAATGTCCACCGGACCTTGGACGCAAGATATGCGAAAGGATCCAGTGCAGAATTCTTGGTACACTTTTGATCATGCCTGAAGTTAATGGCTCATCATCAGCAAGAGGTCTATCCAATTTAGAAATGGATGCACAAAATTCCTTCAAATTAAACTGAGTTTCAAAACTCTGGTCATGCCACATCTGCAAATCAGCCGCCACAGATGGCATACCGAACACTGTGGCCCAATCATAAGCCTCAAAATGATATGTTCTTGTTCCAATTGAACACTTAAACATATATCCTCTTCCAGTTTTCACACCAGCATAAAAAGCACGAATAAAATCTTCATGATACTCATCTTTAACATATAAAAAGAATCCAAGACTTTGTGCGTCGATTAAATCCGCAACTTCTTCCAAACATAGAGTACGAGCATCACTAGGATCAAACACATGTGGTTTCATTACTAATATTGATTTAAAGGAAGTTTCAAATTCTTCAATGATGGCCGGATGAAGGATTGCAGTCCCGGATGGAGGAATTTCAGGAATAGAAGGAGCCTGAGAAGAAGACCCAACAGGTTCCTTGCCTTTTCGTTTACTTCTTTCTCTTGGAAGCAAAACTTTTGGAGGCATGGTGGAAGATTAGGGTTTGAGAGAATAAGAGGGGTCTTTGGAACAGTTAGGGTTTGATGCAAATGATGTAAATAATGTAAATGAGATAATGAGAGAGACATAATGGAGATAATGGGGTTTTGTAACTGATACAAATGTCATGGCAGTTGCTGATGTGTCGATTCATTTTAAAAAATAACCTGAATTTTCGTCAGGATGAATCGATTCAACCCTGTATGTATCGATTCATTTCGCGAAAAATTTTAAGAGTCAAACTGCTATGTATCGATTCAAGTAACTATGAATCAATACATACTGTAACTGGTTTTGAAAGAAATTGTAAAATTAAATCATGAATCGATTCAAGCAGATTGGGATCGATTCATTATGCGAATTTTTTATTTTTCAGATGAGAATGAATCGATACAAGAATTATGAATCAATACATATTGTAACTGAAACCAACATGAATCGATTCATGAATGTTGGGATCGATTCATTATGCGAAAATTTGAAATTTCAGTGGTTATTTCAGGAATTGACACATTAATGAAGAAGCAAAATAACCATTATGCAGCAAAATGAAATACAACATTGTATACATGCTTAAGAATACTTTACAAATGACAACATCAATGTTCAAACATTCATATGAAAAGAAGTTCATGTAAACAAGAGATCATTTCTGAAACATACATTGATCATACAATATTACCAAAGTGAAGAGAGGAACGATATTACCTCCATCGTAGTATTCTCATGAGGCACTAGTGAAGACTACAATCAAAACTTAGCAAATATGATGAGATAAATAGAAAGTCAGCAATCAAACTTAAGGCACCAATGCGGAGAGATCAAGAATCCCTAATTCGCGACGAATGTTGAAGAATGGTTCAGTTGCCAAATGTTTAGTGAAAATGTCAGCAAGCTGATTTTTAGTATCAACATGCTCAAAAACAACATCGCCTTTTTCAACATGATCGCGAAGGAAGTAATGTCGAATCTCAATATGTTTGGTGCGCGAGTGTAAAACAGGATTCTTAGTGAGATTAATGGCACTAGTGTTGTCACATTTAATTGGAATGCGTTTAAGTTCAATGTCAAAATCTTGTAGTTGTTGTCTTAGCCACAAAATTTGAGCACAACAGCTACCGGCTGCAACATACTCAGCCTCTGCAGTAGACAAAGCTACGAATACTTGCTTTTTATTGTGCCAACTTATTAACGAATTTGAAAACAGATGACATGTGCCACTAGTGCTTTTCCTATCTGATTTGCAGCCAGCAAAATCAGAATCAGAATAACCTACTAAGCTGCAATCGCTTCCTTTGGAATACCAAAGCCCATATTTAGGTGTTCCATTAAGATACCTAAATATACGCTTGACTGATTTTAAGTGAGATTCCTTAGGATTTGATTGATATCTTGCACACATACACACACTAAACATGATGTCTGGTCTAGAAGCAGTAAGATACAAAAGAGATCTGATCATACCTCTATACCTCTTGACATCAACACACTTACCATGTTCATCTTTGTCCAAGTTTCCATTTGTAGGCATAGGAGTGTCAATTGATTTAGAATCATTCATTCCAAAACGTTTGAGCAGCTCTCTACAGTATTTTGTTTGACATACTGTTGTACCTTCATCAAGTTGCTTTATTTGGAGGCCTAAGAAGTAGTTCAACTCCCCCATGAGACTCATCTCAAACTCACCCTGCATAACATTAGAAAATTCCTCGACCAAGTGTATGTTAGTTGAACCAAAGATGATATCGTCTACATAAACTTGAACTAAAAGAATGTGTTTTCCTTTGTGTTTAATGAAGAGTGTATTATCCACTTTACCTCTAGAATATCCATGATCAAGTAGAAATTTGCTAAGTCTTTCGTACCACACACGGGGTGCTTGCTTAAGTCCATATAAAGCACACTTTAATTTGTAAACGTGATCTAGATACTCAGAATTTTCAAAACCAGGAGGTTGTGAAACATACACTTCTTCATTTATAACACCATTTAAGAACGCACTCTTTACGTCCATTTGGTAAAGCTTGAAATTCATAGAACACGCATAGGCAAGCAAAAGACGTATGGCTTCAAGGCGAGCAACCAGAGTATAAGTCTCCTCATAATCTATGCCCTCCTCTTGGTTATACCCTTGTGCTACCAAGCGTGCCTTATTTCTAGTTATCACTCCGCTTTCATCAAGTTTATTCCTAAAAACCCATTTAGTACCTATGATGTGATGATCTCGCGGACGAGGGACAAGTTCCCAAACGTCATTTCTTTTAAATTGATTTAGCTCTTCTTGCATGGCCATTAGCCAAAATTCATCAACCAAGGCCTCTTTAGCATTTTTAGGTTCCACTTGTGATACAAAAGCGAAGTGAGAACAAAAATTACTTATCTTAGAACGAGTCAACACTCCCTTTGAAATGTCTCCCAATATATTGTCTATTGGGTGGTCTTTAGAGGATTTCCAGGCTGGTGGAAGATCCTTCACTTTGGATGTTCCTTCCTCTTTATCTTTTTCAATACATGTATCTTACTCCTTCTCAATAGCAACCGCTTCGGATTGATCAATTTCCGAACCAGCTTCTTTGAGTATGTCTTGTGTAGATACACTTGTGTCATTAAAAAAGATACCTTTTCCGACAATTTTTGGGTAAGACTCATCAAAAGAAACATGGACAGATTCTTCAACAGAAAGTAAACGCCTATTATACACTCTATATGCTTTGCTTGATTGAGAGTAACCAAGAAAAATACCTTCATCAGCTTTAGCATCAAACTTCCCAAGATTTTCCTTACCGTTATTCAAAAACAAAACATTTACAACCGAACTTAGCCCTAAACACGTCATTAACCCTAATCAGTTTCAGGTGGCCGAAGAAGACTTCCGGTCGTCTTCTCCGGCGAGACCTTCAACCCAACTTCTTCCCTAGGCCATTTCAGGAGCTCTAAAGCTCCAGATCAACTCCTTTACTCTCCCTAAACATGAATCCACCCTCAAAACTAATTTCTCATGGCTGAAACTCAAGATTCGAAGAAGAAAACAAAAATGGTGAAACTTTCAGACAGTCAGTACATGCTCATTTCACAACTATTTTCAAAACAAAATAGATCATGGTGATCAACAAAGCATAAGGAACATTTCTATAACCTAAAATTGCATTTCTGGAAAATTTGTTCTTGAGGATACCTGTAGTGGAGCTTTCTCAATCTGAGCTATCTGGCCTCCTCTTTGGTGCAAAATGACTCCAATGATCCTCCTGGTGATGCTTTGATGCTTGGAAGGAGTTTATAATGTCTATTTTGAGTGGATGTTCTTCAGCTGGCCAAAAATCGTGTTTTAGTTTTGTTTGGTTTTAGGCTGCAATGAAGGGTGGGAAATGATCCTCTTGTGTTGCTGAGTTGATTGATGAAAAAAGTTTGGAGTTTGAGTGTGTGAGCAGAGTGTTTCGAAAGCTTTTGCTTTTGAGGTGATTTTTGGGAACTTAGTGATTCTGAGGTTTCAGCCTTGTGTGATGTGTGTTATGGATTGCATTTGGTCCACATAACAAGCTTTGATAGGTCAGAGGAGTTGTTGTGGCCTATGGTGATTGGTATGGGCAAGTTGCCAAAATGTCAACATAACTTGTACTTGAGGTATGGGCTGGTTCTAAGGCTGTTTCAAGGCATGGCTCGAGTCAGCTTGATTCAAGGATAACCATGGAAAAGGTTTTGTGGTGATTCAGCAAGTGGAAGCATGGTTGTATGAGTTTTTGCAAGCTTTGTACATTTTGGCCCCTTTGTGATTTCTTGATGTGCAAGTCATAGAAACTTGGGATTCTTGGGCCAATTCTGATTCTTAGGCAATACACTATGTTTGTATGATTCCTAGAAGTGTATTAGGAGTCACAAAATGGCTTGGTATGTGAATTTGCAAAATTCCCTCTTTGGCATGAAACCTAAAATTATGTGATTTTTGCCAACTTTACAAGGCCATAAATTGAGTTCCATAATGAATTAGGACTTGTTCTTGTACTTTTTGAAAAGGGAATGATCCAATCTACAACTTTCATGACCAACAATTTTTCATTTGAGGCATTTTTGGTTGAGAAAGAGGAGGTTGAAGAACTTTCCCAAAATGGAATGTTTCCATTACAAGTCATTTCCATTTTTGGCAACTTTTGGTTTAGCTCAATTTTATGAACTTCCAAGCACTTCAATGATCAAATAAAGATCATATAACTTCAATTTGATGAAAAATCCACTTTGGTTCCATTGTTGGGGGCCTCAGATGCCCTGATTTTGCTCTGACTTGCTCAAGAAGTTACCCAGTGAACATATGACTTTCACAATGAATTTCTTCATCAAACTTGGTATACATGATCCTTATAACATATTGAGACTATTAGAAACAAGAATGACCAAAAATTTTGGAGTTATGGCCTCTGAAACTAAAACCCTAATTTCAGGTCATTTGTGTAGTGAAACCCTAGATCTGCTTCCATGCTTTGCAAGTTCTTGTGATTTCTTGACTTACTTGATCTTTGAGGGATATAATATGATGATAGAACACACATGGAACCTCTTGGAATGATTTAAGACCTTTGGATTGGCTCAGATGGATCCATGGATTGCTCAGATCACAAACCCTAGATGCAGATGAACTTGAACTAATGCAGTGAAACAAAAATGCAATATGAGATGGTATGATTATACTAATGCAATCATGAAATATCACAAGCCATGGTGTGGACATAGTGAGGGAAAATTTGGGGTGTTTACAGTTGCCCCTATTCAAGCATGAGTTAGCTATGCAGGATATAAACGCCTGGCTTAACAGACAAACAAGATAACTTGTGGTTGAATACCAAAGACAGTCCAAAATTTGCACTCACTGGGGAGAAGAAGAAAAGGGATTTAAATTGTAACAGGTAGGTATAGTATGATTATAAAATGCGGGCAATGGAGGACGACCATCGAGTAGAGGACGACTGCCGGGGGATAAAGCAATAACGGGGACGGCCGACATGCTGGGGAAATAAAGAGATCATGATGGGGACGACCATCAAGCAAAGTAACAAGGTTCTATGGGGATTAAAGTAAAGGCAGTGATGGGGACGACCATCAGGTTTGTAAAAATGAAGTAAACAACGATGGGGACGACCATCGGTTCAAAGAATAAATGAAATAAATGATGAGGGACGGTCATCAAAGGTGAAGGACGAACTCCTAGCAGGGGACGGCTGCTCTTTATCGCGACATAGGACGAATGTCAGATAGAAAAGGTCGACGATGGGGACGGCCATCGGATAAGCATGATGAAGGACGATCATCAAGAGGTGAAGGACGATCACCTAACAGGGTACGGCTGCTCTCGGGGTTTATCATGACATAGGACGAATGTCAGATAACAAGATCAACGATGGGAACGACCATCGGATAAAATGATGAAGGACGATCATCAAAAGGTGAAAGACGATCACCTAGCAGGGGACGGCTGCTAAATATCACGATATAGGACGAATGTCGGATAGAAAAAGTGTTCCAATAATGGAGACTCCGCTAGGGAGAGGATGAGGGACGGTCATCCAAAGGTGAAGGACGATCACCTGGCAGGGGACGGCTTCCAAAAGCATCATGACATAGGACAAACGTCAGATAGGAGAAGCATTTTGTTGGCGACTTGCTAAGGATTGGTAAACACGGACGAGTGCTTACGTTTTAAGAAGCAAAAGGTATGAGTGCTTGACAATGTGTATGGAGTAAAGATGCGGACGAGCATCCTTAAGATAATGATATGGACAAGTATCGGTAGAAACAAACGCTGACGCATGTTTAGAGATGATGATACGGACGAGTATCAACTGGTTAACAAAGAACACAGACGAGTGTCGAATCTGTGGGGAATAGATATGTATACAAGATACAGACGAGTATCTGTATAAGTATGAACGAGTATTGTAAAGTATGAGCAAGACACGAACGAGTGTTCAACTTGCTGGGGAAAGGTTGACACGGACGGGTGTCAGAAAAGAAAGTGTATAAGTTATGAACAATCATTTATATATGAGAGTGTAGAAGGTATTCTGGTGACCTGTGAGGGATAGGATGACACAGACGAGTGTCAACAAGAGTGTATTATAAACAAGTGTTTGGTTTGCAACAAGTGTTTGGGCAACCATGCTGGGGGGAAATGACATAGACGAATGTCAAAAGGGTATGTAGGTATCCGTAATCATAGAGGATATTTGTGGCTTCTGTCTGCAGGGGAGTGATACGACACGAACGAGTGTCGAAAGGTATACATATGAACATGTATTTGTATTAGAGAGTGCAAAGGGGACGCTTTGGCTTTTATTTGCAAGGGATGTGAGTCTTTACTTATATTGCCGATGAGGTACTATTGGTATTTACAGGTGACTGGTTTGAACCTGACTTGTGATCATGCAAATGTTTGATTTTTGCCGTAATGCTCCGCATTAGACAGAATGCTACGCTTTATGGGGAAAGATTATGTGAATGCTATGATTATGCAAAAGATACCGATCCGAGATTCGGATCCCGCTGCTGTGAAGATCTCTGACTGATCTGCTTGGAAGGACATCCCAGCTAGGGAGAAGATCATTGGTAGATCTGATAAAATATATGGCTATGCTTGGGGGAAATAGATCACTGATAGATCTATCCGGTAAGGAGAAAACCTAGCTGGGGATGAGGAAGCTTCCGTCACTTTGTTGTGTGAGAATTTCAGGTATTGCTCTTCTGGGTAGAGGCTGGAGCTCTGCGGGGAGATGGTTCTTCTATCTTTGTGAGACCTAGTACTCTGTTTGGGGGGAGGACAGATCACTGAACGATCTTCCTATAGAAATCTGTGGGGATCCCAGTTGGGGATGAGGAGGCTTTGACAACTCTGTTGGAGAGAAAGCATTTTCAGATGCTGCTTGGAGAAGATGTGATGGGGAAGTGATGTTTGGCATGCCCCATACTGCGTATTGAATACCTACAATCCTGTTAAGACAAATAAATGCACAAGTATCCCGAGGTATCCCTTATCGGATTCTGTCATAGGAGTTAGATATTCCTGAGAGTAAATACATTTCCTGCAAGCATTTAAATTAGAAAGGCACATTTGTTTTATGCAAATACTATATCATGGATATTGGACATTTTGCAAATGAAATAAAAATGTACAAGACAAAGTGTGACTGAAAACTCTGATTTTATTAATCTGGGTGCCCTGAATTGGCAAATATAGTCAAAGAAACAGATCCCCTGAAATGAGGAGATTGTTACAAATTGAGAAAAGTAAAGGTGCTGGCAATGTTGACGATGCTCCGTTGAGCTTCCTTTGCTATGACCCGTATGACCTTAACACTCTTCTCATCTTACTTTCTGGAGAAGGTTGATTCTGACCGATGTTTTATCCTTTCGATGCTTGTCATGTTATGAGTGATACAGACGAATTCAGAATGCAATTGTTCGCTTATTCCCTGATTTTGCGTGGATCGTCCTTTCGGGTTTTCAATCCACCGGGATACCCATTTTTGCCTAAGCTGTCCAATGCGGCTTTTCAACTCAGCGGGTGTACACATTTTTTTTTATTTTCCCTTATTTTTGCCCGAGTCTTTTATTCTGTTTTTGACTCGCCTGGATGCTCTATTTTTGCCTAGACTTACATTCTGTTTTTATGTCCAGCGGGTCATTTTATGCGAAGTATTTTTTAACTGCATCTGAATTAACAGGGGATAAGAAATCTTCACCATCCATAGTAGTGAGCATCAGTGCTCCCCCAGAGAAAACCTTCTTCACTATGAATGGACCATCGTAGTTTGGAGTCCATTTGCCCCTATGGTCTGTATGAGGAGGAAGGAGTCTTTTCAGCACAAGATCTCCCATTTGGTATTCCCGAAGCTTGACTTTCTGTTCAAAGGCTTTCTTCATTCTCTTCTGATATAACTGCCCATGACATATTGCAGCTAATTTCTTCTCTTCGATCAGATTTAGTTGATTGTACCGAGAATGGACCCATTTTGCTTAATTCAACTTTACATCCATCAGAACCCGTAAGGAGGGTAATTCAACTTCAACAGGTAGGACATCTTCCATACCATACACAAGTTGATAAGGTGTTGCCCCAGTAGACGTTCTGATTGAGGTCTGATACCCATGCAAGGCAAATGGTAGCATTTCATGCCAGTCTTTGTAAGTAACCATCATCTTTTGCACAATCTTCTTGATGTTCTTATTAGCTGCCTCAACAACGCCATTCATCTTTGGCCTGTAAGGAGAAGAGTTGTGATGTTGGATTTTGAAGTCCCGACACAGTTCTGCCATCATTTTGTTGTTCAAGTTGGAATCATTATCAATAATGATTCGCTCGGAAACTCCATATCGACAAATGATGTCTCTTTTCAGAAATATGGCTACCACTTGCCTGGTGACGTTTGCATACGAAGCTGCTTCAACCCATTTGGTGAAGTAATCAATGGCTACCAGGATGAATCTGTGGCCATTTGAAGCAGTCGGTTCAATCTTTCCAATCATGTCAATGCCCCACATGGCAAAGGGCCAAGGTGAAGACATCACGTTCAACGGATTTGGAGGCACATGCACTTTGTCTGCGTAGATTTGGCATTTGTGGCACTTTCTGGCATAGGCACAACAGTCTGCATCCATTGTGATCCAGTTGTAACCTGATCTTATCAATTTCTTAGCCATTGCGTGTCCTCCAGCATGGGTACCGAAAGATGCTTCATGTACCTCGTGCATCATCAAGTCTGCTTCTTTCTTATCAACACATCTGAGAAGAACCATGTCAAAGTTTCGCTTGTATAATGAACCATTAGCATTAAGGAAGAAACTACCGGCTAGCCTTCTCAATGTCTTCTTATCATTGGATGATGCCCCAGGTGGGTATGTTTGATCCTCTAAGAAGCATTTGATATCATGGAACCAAGGTTTGTCATATTTGGCAATGTCCACGGAGAATACGTATGTTGGTCGGTCTAGTCTGGATACCGAAATCCGAGTCACATAATTGGAAGTCTGAACCTTGATCATGGAGGAAATGGTAGCTAAAGCATCTGCGAACTGATTTTCGTCTCGAGGGATGTACTCAAGTTTGACTGTTGTGAAGAAATTCAGTAATCTCCTCGTATAGTCACGGTATGGAATCAAATGCTCTTGGTGAGTGTACCATTTGCCGTTGGTCTGATTGATTACCAAAACTGAATCCCCGAATACAGTTAAAGTCTTGATTCTGAGGTCAATGGCTTCCTCAAATCCCATGATACAGGCTTCGTATTCAGCTTCGTTGTTAGTGCATGCAAAGGTGAGTTTTGTCGAGAAAGGCATATGAACTCCTTTAGGTGTAATGAGCACTGCACAAATCCGCGACCATTCATATTGATAGCCCCATCAAACATCATTGTCCATTCTTCTTCTAGGTCAGGCCCTTCAGTGTGAACAGGCTCTTCATGATCTTTTGCTTTCAGGAACATGATGTCTTCATTAGGGAAATCAAATCTCATTGGTTGGTAATCATCAATGGGTTGCTCAGCCAGATAATCAGACAGTACACTGCCCTTGATGGCTTTTTGAGATGTGTATTGAATGTCGTACTCTGTCAAAATCATTTGCCATCTTGCAACCCTTCCGGTAAGTGCTGGCTTCTCAAATATGTACTTGACGGGGTCCATCTTTGAGATTAATAAGGTAGTGTGAGTCAACATATACTGTCTTAGTCGGCGAGCAGCCCACGCTAAAGCACATCAAGTTTTCTCGAGCAGTGAATAACGTTGTTCACAGTCAGTAAACATTTTGCTTAGGTAGTATATTGCATACTCTTTTTGACCAGACTCGTCATGCTGGCCCAACACACTCCCCATTGATCCTTCTAATACTATTAGATACATTATTAGAGGTCTTCCTTCAACTAGAGGCATAAGGTTTGGAGATTCTTGTAAGTACTCCTTGATTTTGTCAAAAGCCTTCTGACAATCTTCGTTCCACCTGACCGTTTTGTTCCTTTCTTAACAATTTGAACAAGGGCTCACAGGTCGCAGTAAGGTGAGATATGAACCTTGATATGTAGCTCAATCTACCTATGAACCCCCGAACTTCTTTTTCAGTCCTAGGTGCAGACATCTCTTGAATGGCTTTGACTTTGTTAGGATCAACTTCAATTCCCTTTTCACTTACAATGAATCCCAGCAGTTTACCGGAACGCACCCCGAATGTGCATTTGTTGGGGTTTAACTTCAGCTGATAATTTCTCAGACGCTTGAACAACTTCAGCAGATTTAATAGATGATCTTCTTCAGTGAGAGACTTGGCAATCATGTTATCCACGTAGCATTCAATTTCTTTGTGGATCATATTGTGGAATAACGTATCCATAGCCCGTTGATAAGTTGCCCCGGCATTCTTCACCCGAATGGCATTACCTTATAACAAAATGTGCCCCAAGGTGTAATGAAGGTTGTCTTCTCCATATCTTCGGGTGACATTCTGATCTGATTATACCCGGAAAATCCATCCATGAAGGAAAAACCGAGAACTGAGTTGTGTTGTCAACCAATTGTTGCACCCCAAAATTTGCCCTCACAATACAAGAATTTGTGTGCTAAGAAGGTTCACAAGGTTCACAAGACCTTTCATGAGGTTCATGAAGTTTACAAGACACTTTATGAGGTTCACAAGGTTCACAATACTTACAAGACCTTTCATGAGGTTCATGAAGTTTACAGGACACTTTATGAGGTTCACAAGGTTCACAAGGTTCACAAGGCTCACAAGACCTCCCATGAGGTTCATAAGACATCTTATGAGGTTCACAAGGTTCACAAAGTTCATAAATAGTCAGAAAGTTTGACAATTCCCTCAGACAATGCATCCTCCTAAGCAGTGCATCCAAAACTAGGGTTTTGACTTTAATCAGGCTAAATGGACTTCCAAGACTTCAAGTGAGCTTCATAACATCTTATATGTGTTTAAGAACCCCCATGACAAGTTTCAAAACTTTTCTCAAAGGTTTGCTCAGTCAGATGATCAGATAAGTCAAAATCAGTCAAAGCAGTTAGAAAGTCAAACTGAGGTCAACTGTGGTCAAACCAAAGTCAAACTTCATGATTTTTTGCCAACATCAAGTATATGAAGTAAAATTCATCATTTGATCAAGGGTTGATCATGATTCATCAAGGAGATCTCAGATCATCAAGAATCAAAGGTTTCTAAATTAGGGTTTCCTTAGTAAAAGTCAACTGAACTTTGACCAGCCATAACTTTCACATGCTTCATCACCAATTTTCCATCCAAATCTCATTTTGAAGGAAATTGAATTCTCTACAACTTTGTGTCTCACAAGCCAAGCCCAAAAATGCTTCATTTGGAAGGTATGAGCTAAGACATTATAGGTCCTTTTGAAAGTCAACAAAAAGTCAACAACTTCAAAAGGGCATAACTTGAGAATGGTAAATGATATGGACATGAAACCAGTGGGGTTGGTTAGAGGAATCTTCAAGCTTTCCAAAATGTCCAAGAACACCCTCATAGCATTAAAATTAAAGTATTTGTGCCCTTGCAAAGTTGGGAAATTTTTGGTTGGTTTATGAAGAAAATGGAGGTTTAAAACCAATTTTTTCTAAATGGGCTTGCCATATGATGACCCAATCCATACCAATACCTCATGCACGACCCAACCATCAAATATTCAGATTTTTTCATTATTTTATTTTATTTATTTTGATTTAATTCATTTAAAATCATTTTAAATTAAAATAAAATAGAAAAGTCAAATATTTAAATGGGATTTTGTTTCTAGAAATTCATAAAAGTGATTTGGATTAAATTGGTATGAGAATCATGGTAATTGACTTGAAATAGAAAGGCTTAATTCTCAAATATTTGAATTTTAAAGCTTAATCTTTTTCAATCTTTTTCAATCCAATCTTTCATACAATGATCAAGTTTTTTGACCTAGAATTATCACACTATAAGTACATAACACAACCCTACTCATTGCACACGAAATTCAGCCTCCCAAGAGTAAGTTCATATTTTCAAAAACCTCACAAAAAGTCAAATTCGGTTTTCACACTACAAGGCATTTGAAGGTATTTTAAGGACATGAGAATGATCCCTAGACTTCACTGATCATGTACCAATGCTCATTTGCATCCAAAACACCCTAAATCACTCAAACCGAATTCATGTTCTTCATCATTTTTTCAATTTTTCGATTTCATTCATTCAGCCATTATAAATTGTTTTTGTGTTGTTAATCTTGTTTGTTATGATGCTTAGATGATTTCTGGGCAAGAACATTGGAGAAACATGCCATAAACCGAAAACCACCATTGTTAGGGTTTGAGTTCTCAAATTGGGAATTCACGATTTATTTGAGATAAATGAATTTTAAGAACATGGTTATGATGTATAAACTTCATATGTTTGATCTGGACTGTCAATTTGAATTAATGTTATTGTTTGCTTGATGTTCCAAAAACCTAGGATTTCTGGTTTATGAACACCCAAGAAATTTCGCAGGAAAAATCGTATCAATTTTCGCAGGAAATTCAAGGAAGAAGAAGAAGTTTCGCGCGTTTGGAATTTCAAATATTTGAAATTATATTTTATGGATTGGTTTCAGTTTTGTTTAACAGTTGTGTGGTAGCTCAGTTGGCCAAAGGATGCGCGTGTATTGTTGGATGACTGGAGTTCGAATCCTGGCTGTGGCAGTTTTTTCATATTTTCTCTTTTATTCATTAGACATAATATATTATGTATTGTAGCTGTTATATGGACAGATGCGCCCTCCCGGATGGAATGGTTACTGCGTTTGTGTGATGTTTGAAGGTCCTGGGTTCGATCCCCCCAGGCCTTTTGTTTTGTTTCTTTTTCTTTGATTTTCCAGGATTACACAACAAAAGCAACTGGACCCTATCCCTTGTCACCTGCGCGCAGGCTAGCCCAGTGGATGGAAGCTTTTCCAGGTATTGGGAGGTCCTGGGTTCAAAACCAGGCCTCCCCTTTTTTTTATTTCAATTATTTTTCTTGTTTTACTTATTTGTTTATAATTATTATTAAGATTAATTTTAGTAATATTTTCTAAAAAACCCTAAAAATATTTTCTTTTCTAAAACCCTAATTGTAAATATAATTTATTTATTTATTCTAATTCTTGCATATATTATAATAAATCTTAATATTTTTTAAATCAAACCATAATTTACTCCCATTAAAAATATAATTTTATTATAATTCTTAAATTTGTAAATATAATAGTATGATAATATTTTATTTAATCATGTAATATAATTAAAATTTTGTAAATATAATTATAATTAACCCTATTCTTATAATATGTAAATATTCTTTAAATTGTTTATATTTTTTTTATTGTATATAAATAATTGTTAATATATGTTTAAAAAATAGTTACAAATTGCTAATTTAATTTTATAATTATAATTCTATTTTCATAATATGTTCATAATTAATTTAATTTTATAATTTACATATAACTTAAAGTTTTATAATAATTAGTAAAATTGCTCATATTTTCTTATTAATCTTAAATAATTGTTTATATAAAAATTTGATTTTTTAATTATTATAATATTCTTGTTTATTTCATTATTATTATTAATTATATTCTTGTGATATTTATTTATTACTAACCCCATTTAATTTGGTATTATTTTTATTATTATTATTTTCACTAACCCAATTATAATTATTTATTTATTTTGCTTATTATATTTAATTTTGCTTAATTATTATTATGTAATTGTTCCTTGGTGTAATATTTATTAATAATGTTTATTATTTATATTTTATGCTATGGTTAGTAAATAGGGAGTGTAAACATACTTGTAATGTAAAATAAATTTAGATCACTTAATTTAAAAGATAAATATTAAAATTGTACACTCACACACGTAAGTCGATCTTTGATCGCCATCTCACTTCCTTAGGGATACCTCTCATATTGCCTAATCAAAAGGTCAAGTAGGGTGTATAAAGCAAAGTCCCTCAATTTCACATCATCTAGTCCCTTAAACAAATAAAAGATCAAGTCCCTTTCGAATGTTGCCTTCGTAATGATCTTGTCCCTTTCGAATAAAGATGATAGTCCCTTCAAAATTGCTTATACACCCCACAGTTGCCTACATAAACAGATGTCCCTTCACTTGTCCCTCACACATCCAAGGTAATGACTACCTATTCCTTAATAATAGGGATAGTCTTACCATTCAAAGGATTTAAGGACAGAAAAGACTTAAACTTAGGGTAGGTTCCTCTTAGATACTTGCTCACTCTTCAAAACATTTCAAACACTTCATACTTCAAACAATTTTCAAAACAAAGGTTTATATGCATCCGTACATGGGTCATTATAAACTCTTAAGAAAATTTTTATTCACACACTTCACATTTCAAAAACATTTTAAAGTGAGCTAAGTAACTAAGAGCCCATGGATAACCATGGATGTAAAGGGTGCTAACACCTTCCCTTTACATAACCTACCCCCCGGACCCAAAAATCTTTTAAAAGGTCTTTCCTGTTCTTTTATGCCTTTCCTTTGGATAAAATAAAAGTCGGTGGCGACTCTTGCTATCCGCAACACAACTAAAGTCAGTTCTCCCACCGTGTTACAGAACTGGCGACTCTGCTGGGGATAAGAATTAAAGAGGGGTACCCTTAGGAATTAGATCACTTTAAACTTGTTTGCTTTGTTTGCTTTACTTTACTTGTTGGGTGCTCTTATGTGTGAAAGATCCTAACCCGGATCTAGTGTACCTTAGGTAAATGGCAATAGACCAAGGAAACTGTACGGCGTATACCGATATGGTTGATCTGGTGGCCATAGTTAGTGTGACTTCTTGGTTGGTGCTTATGTTCCTTAAGTCAAGTTGAGGATAATATGAGGTTGCCATATGTTGTCAAGGCACTAACTAACTTTTAGAACCCTAGTCATCCCATCTTGGCCTTTAGAAAGTAGTGAGATAACCGGCTTTGGTGAAGACTGAAGTTGGTTGATACTCGATGCTACGCTCATTGAGATTCTAAACTTGGAGGGTTTTGGTTGGCAAGTAAGTTGCCTTCTGAACAACCACCCTTGTGAAGGATCAATGATATTGAGATCCCTTAGAACATGGTTACTTTTGTAGGACAGGATGAACCAACTAACTTCAGGGGAGGGTACTTACCTTTGAACCTCATGCAAGCCTTCAAACCTAGGGCTATTGTGTGACTTGCTTGTGTGTGCCACATGTTTGTGATTGAGCATAACATCATGACATCATCATGCATCATAAGCATAGCATTTTCACTAACCATTTCAAGGACCAAGGGATTTATCTTTGTTCTTTGTTGCAGGTCATGGCTTCTGCTCGTAGAAACACCATCAGGATCAACTTTGTGGGCATACCTGCTAAGCTTAAAGAGTTGGTTTCTCAAGTGTCTGATCATTCCCAGTTCATCAAGAGACATGGTCACTTACTGGATCTAGTCATTTCAGGGTTTAATGAAGACATGATGAGTGTTCTGTTTCAGTTCTTTGATCCTAAGCACCATTGCTTCACATTCCCCGACTACCAGCTGGTTCCTACCATGGAAGAATTCTCCAAACTTCTGGGTATACCTGTTCTTGATCAGAAACCATTCCCAGGCTTGGAAAAAGAGCCTAAACCTGAGGTTATTGCTGCAGCTCTACATCTGAAGAAGTCTGACGTTGTTTTAGAAACGAGAAGCGGAGTTAAGGGTATTCTTGCCAAGGTGTTGATAGAGAAGGCTCCAGTATTCTTGAAGGCTATGAGCTATGATGCTTTTGAGGATATCTTAGCCTTGCTGATTTATGGCTTAGTGTTGTTCCCCAATCCAGATCAGTTCATAGATGTTCATGCCATCAACATATTCCTGAGTCATAATCCAGTGTCTACATTGCTTGGAGACATCCTACATTCTCTTCACACCCGTACTACAAGGGCAAGAGGAACTTTGATGTGTTGCATACCTTTGCTATCTAGGTGGTTTATTTCTCACCTCCCTCGCTCAGTAATGAAGAATGAGCAAGGATTCAGATGGTCCAAGAGGATCATGTCACTCTCGCATTCAGATATTCATTGGTGCTCCAGATCTATGGAGAATATCACCATCATTGACCGTTGTGGGGAATTTCCTAATGTGCCACTTCTAGGCATAAGAGGAGGCATCACCTACAACCCTTCCTTAGCTTTACGACAGTTTGGTTATGCTCAGAGTGATGGTCCACATGACATGTTGATTCAGGGTATTGTGTTTGACTACGACAACGATCTTCAAGGTTACCGTCAGAGATTCATACGAGCATGGGGAAAAGTAAACAAGGTTGACAGCAAGACTCTGGAGCCTAAGTACACTATTCCTATGGAGGCTTATCTCAGATGGGTGCGATCTCGTGCTCAGACTCTCATGATGCCATATCCTGCTATCTTGCCAGTTACCATGGAACCTGTTGCTGAAGGAGATACTGCTTATACCATCCTTCACCCAGACATGCCTACTGACATGGAAGACTTACAGAGATCCTGGATCCAACTGAAGGAGCAAAGGGATACTTTCGAGGTTCATTACAAAGCAAGCCAAGAAAGAGTCCTGGAACTAACAAAGCAACTTCACGAGGAACGGAATCTCAACTCATACCTCAACACAAAGGGGAAACTTCCATGGGAGACTTAAAACCCCATCTCTTGTATTTATTGCATTTCATTTTCTGTAAGCCCAAGAGGCCAAAAAATTTATTACTAATAAAAGTTTACTTTCTTAATTGTTTAAGCAAATTTAAATCCTGTGGTCCTTGAAAAAACATTGCATATGCATTTACATACCATATCATCGCATCACAGGTTTCTTGTGCACAGGTTTCTTATCTTCTCGCTGTTTATTTCAGCAATGGCTCTTGAACAAACAGTCAAAGATCTCCAGACTCAGAATGCCCGATTCCAAGAGTTGATTCTGAACTTGTCCAAGGGACAAGATGAGTTGAAGACACTGCTGGCTAAGAAGAAGAGTCCTGAGGACAACAAGGATGGTCAGTTGGAACAATTGCAAGCTGAGATAACAGAAATGAGGATCCAGATGAATGGTCAGGCGGCTCTTATCCAAAGTTTAGCTCAGGGGCAAGAAGAGCTGAGAACCTTTGTCCAAAAACTTCAAAGTAATGGAGTCAGGAATCTAATTGTCAATCAACCTCCGTTAAAACAAGCTGATTTGGTTGAAAGGAAGATGAGGATAAAAGAAGGTAAGAAACCGGTTACCACTGATTGTTCTTCAGTTAAAGAAAAAAGACATGGTAAAGTTAATCCACCTCAACACAAGGGATGTAGAAGACAGTTTATCAAATTCAGCACTCCAATGTCACAAGTTCTGCAATGCTTGTTGGAGATGGAACTAATTTCTTTGAAAAATTCTCCTCAAAATCCTAAAACTTCCTCTCCTCGCTATAATCCCAAGGTTTCGCTCCCGATAAATGAGACTGGCTCAAATAAGGGTACAGACGCGAACGGTCGGCGAAAGGATGAAGTGAGAACACACAGGAGTGAACTCACAGGAAAAGAAAAGAGTCGCCAGCTAGGCATTTTTATCCCGAAGGAAAGGTAATGCTGCATAAACCTAGGAAAAGATATGGATAAGACGGTTGCGAACCAGAGAGACTGAGAAAGGGGGTTGGTTACAACCTGGGAAGGTATTAGCACCCAGATTGTCCGCCGTACTCGACGGGATCCACGCTTAAAAGATTTGTGTTTTAAAGGGGTAGTGTCAGTGTAATTTGTGTATAAAGAGCTGGAAAAAGATGTACAGGTGTCAGTGTAAAAGAAGTGAAGTGTCAGTGTAAGAACAAGAATGAAATGCTCATGACTATGAGGCTTAAAGGATGAAGCTGGAAGAGGGGGAATATACAGAGACTTTTGTTCGATAACTGTTAAGTTATGCCTACGTATCCTCTCGTGCAATGAGGAAGTCAGAACACCGTAGTTCGACCCAAAGAGACTGAAAGATGAATTGACCTGTGAACTGCTTGCTTGCCTATGCTCAAGTGTATGACCTGTCTGGCTCAGGTGCAAACTGTCTTGCATTAGACGGAAGAAGCTAGTTCCCGTTTGTGAGTGAATGAGATGAGAAAAGAATCCCGTAGGAGACGATTATTGTTTGTTTTTGAATTTTCAGTCTTTTATTGCTTTTTGGAGTTTGTCATAGGAAAATGAGCTCAAGCCTAGACCAATGGTTAGTAAACTCATCACATCCTCCCTCTGATTAGGGGTAATGAGAATGCCTTAAGTGTGAAGTAAACACCTCACACTTGATCACCATGATGTAGGATTAAGATCATTAACCTACTTGTGATTATTTAGATGTTTTTGTTGTTTTTGTTTAGTGTTAAGTAATGAGATTAAGCCATAATCAGGGATTAAACAGGCCCATTACACCATCCTAATAGAAGGATAATAGATGAGAATGTTTAAGCTGAGGGAAGCTCCTCAACTTAATCCATGATTAGGGATTAAACTCATGACAAAACAAAGCCTTTATTAAGTGGATTTTAGTTAATGATAAGATGATGAAGTGAGTTTTAGGGTTTGTAAGACAACTTGAGGGGGACTTGTCCATTAACACTAGGGTTAGTCCTTCTTAACCAATCAAGGAAGAATTAGAACCCTAATGCAAGGCCCAAGTTACAAGCTTGAGGTCTTGATGATTATTAAGTGAGTTGATTAAAGGATTTAAACACATTAAGGGTTTAACACTTAGGATTAAAGTTATACACTCCATCCTAATAGAAGGATGCAGGCATAAGCTTAATCACAAAGCCTTAAAACCTTTAGGGTTTAGTCCTGGATTATGAGATGAGAAGAGAAAACTCAATTAGACACAAAGGTAAAATCTAAATGGGGGACTAATCAAAACCCTAATTATTGTCATGCTTGGTTGTTCCTAGGGTTTGTGAGGTTTACAAGAGAGATCTTCAGAGGAACCACCAGGAAGCAGATGAAAGGAGCAAAGAGAAGCAAAGTAACTTGCTTCATTTAAGAAGACAAGTCACTTGAAGAAAGAAAGTAAGATGAAGAAGAATGAGCAAGCTCAATCTCAAACACAAGACAAAATGCAGCAATGATGCATAAGAGGGATGAAAAGAAATTGTGAGAAGTGAAGGCAAATTCACTTCTCAAAGTTACTTACCACCTGAAAAGTTAGTGAAAGGAATGCAATGCAATGCCAAATGAGATGAAATGGCATGATACAAATCAAAACCAGAAGCATACACATGATGTTAATGATGCTATGAGATGATGCAAACATGAAACAAGGCATGGGAATGATCATACAAGCATATGGATGCAAGAGAAGCATGCTTAGAATCATGGATATACATGAAAAGTTATGAAATGCAAATGACATACAACATGGAAAATGCAAGGTGCAATGATCAAACATGATTCTAATATGTCCTAAGATGTAATATGAATCAAATGAATGCACAAAATGTCATGGCAAGTCATGGTATGCAAGCAAATATAAGATGAATGCAAAAGGAAGCCCAAATTAGGGTTTATGATCAATGCACAAAACAAAAACCAAAACCAGAAGCAAACATCAAGATAAAAAATTGAAAATGCATACAAGGGAACCCTAAACCTATACAAACTCACTGCCCAAAGGAGGGGTTCTAACTCTTAACCTAATGAGGGTTATGAATTTCTTAAGATTGCTAGGGTTTTAAGGTATCTTGTCAAGGAAAATGTCAAACAAATTGAAAATGCACAAACAATTCATGCCAATTTAATCCTATAAACTACATGATATGCAAGACACAATGCAAAAAGAATCAAAGTCCAACTCTTAAAGACTAGGCAGAAATGAATTTTCAAAGATTGGATCAAAATAATGCTTTGAAATGAAATTTATTCCATGAAAAATTGTCAAAAGACATCAAGATCAAAAAAGAAATTTGGTTTGAGGGTTGGACAATGTTTCTAAATGATTTTAAAGGTTTCATGAATTTTTGTGATTTTTAAATACCTAAAAGTATTATTAATTAATTAATTCTCATTAATTAATTAAAAATAAACTTTTAAATGATTTAAAAATAATTTTTAATGCAAAAAATAAAAATAAAAATGTTTTTGGTTTCTGAAAATTAATAAAAGGTTGCATAAAAATTTTCAGAATTTTTGAATGATTTTTACTATTTTTAATAAAATGAAGAAAACAAATGAAATAAAATGGAAAATAAACTGAATTAAATGAAAAGTATGCGCATCCAGTGGCCAGGATTCAAACTCAGGAAGGAGGGAAAGACTGCGCGCCAGATCCAAGGGTTGTCATTCAAACTGACTAAAATGAATTAATTAATTTAATTAATTGAGATTAGGGCTAAGTGGAAGATCTGGACCATTGAACACGCGCGGGAATTGACTAAGTCAGCAACATCTACGCTCCACATTCAAACCTTATTAATTACACAGATTAAACCCTAATCACTTTCAGGTGGCCGGAGAAGACTTCCGGTCGTCTTCTCCGGCAAGACCCTCACCTGAAAGTTGCTAAAATCCTCAAAACTTCATGAAAATGAAAACTAATGGCCCAGAAATCATCCCCATTCAACACTGAATCAAAACCCCTAAACAAAAATCATTTTTTATTCATTAATCATGCGAATCGAAGCAAAACATGTTTAGGTCAGAAAAGTTTCAGAACACGATTAAATGCTTATTTCTCAACCATTTCAAAAAGTAATAACATCAGAGTGATCAGCAAAGCATGAGGAACAAATTAGAAACTTAAAAACTCATTTCTGGAAAAAAAAAGTTCTTGATATACCTGAGCTTTGAGCTTTCTCAGTTTGCAACTTTCTGACCCTCTTTCTTTGTGCAAACCACTCCTCTTAAGCCCCTGATGAAGTCTTGATACTTGGAGAAAGTTTATGATGGCTGGTTTTTGAGATGGCAGAAGTTCTGTTCAAGGTGGGGTGGAAATCGTATTCTTGATTCAGGGAGTTTCAGGCAATGGTGATGGGTGGTTTTTGATCAGTGAAGTGTGCTGAGTTGGTTTGTGAAGTTGGTTTGTGTGTTTGCAGCTTGTGGAGAGTGTTTCGAAAGCTTTTGCAAATGGGGTGAAAAATGAGAGAGCTGTGTTCTTGGAGCTTTCAGGCTTGTGTTGTATGTGCTTTGGCTTGCTTTTTGTTTGTATAAACTAATGGGATTGGTCAGATGAGTTGATGTGTGCTTTTGTGATTGGTATGGCTCAAGTTGCCAAAATGTCAAAGTTGTGTAAGAGAGGCATGGGCTACTAGCTAGCCAAGTACAGATGGGGTGTCCTGCGCAGCAAGATGTGTGGAGAGCCATAGGATTGGTTGTGAAGTCAGCAAGCAAGCGGATTCACACTTGAGTGAGTTTTTGCAACTTGCTTCACTTTTGTTTCCTTTGAGAAATCTTGCTCCATAAGTCATGAAGATGAGTGATCCCTTGGCCCATTCTGAATTTTAGATGTTATATGATCATGTTGTGAAGAAATGATACACATTTGAGGCCTTTAGAACACTTGAACAAACCATTTTGCAAAATGTCTCTTTGGTAGAAAACTTCAAATTTTGTGATTTTAGCCAACTTTGACAAGCCATAACTTTTGATCCAAAATGAATTAGGTCATGTTATTGTACTTTTTGAAAAGGGAATGATCCATTCTACAACTTTCATGACCAAAGTTTTTCCATTTGAAGCATTTTTGAAATCAAAAAGCAAAGGTTGAAAAAGTTTCCCAAAATGGCAATTTCATTAAAAGTCAAACTTTCCCAAAAAGTCAACTTTGCAAATGACTTGAAATTCTTCAATTTTGTGAACTTCCAACATCTTATATGATCAAATAAAGATCATACACAATCAAAATGATGAAGAACACCCTTTGGTTGGGTCATTGGGGGCCTCAGATGCCCTGATTTTACACTGACTTGCTTGAAAAGTCAACTCTTGATCAGATGACTTCCCCATGGAATTTCTTCATGAAATTTGATATGCATGCTCCCTATACCATATAGAGACCAATAGAAACAAGAATGACCAAAAAATTTGGAGTTATGGCCTCTGAAACCAAAACCCTAATTCTAGGTCATCTGTGCAGTCAAACCTGGCCCTGCTTCCATACCATTCTCAGTTCTTGTGATTCTCTGGCATTCTGTAAACACCCCAAATTTTCCCTCACCCATTCACACCATGGCTTGTGATCATTTCATATGCATAAACTCAATCATAGCATCTCATATTACATTTTTTATTCACTGCATTGATTCAAAGTCATCTGCACCTAGGGTTTGTGATCTGAGCAATCCAAGAGCTTTTTGAGCCACTCCAAAGGTCATCAATCACTTCAAAGGGGTCCATGTATGTTCAAGCATCATATTATATCCTCTCAAAGTCAAGAATGTCAAAAAATCACAAGAACTGAGAATGGTATGGAAGCAGAGCCAGGCTTGACTACACAGATGACCCAAAATTAGGGTTTTGGTTTCAGAGGCCACAACTCCAAATTTTTTGGTCATTTTTGTTTCTATTGGTCTCTATATGGTATAGGGAGTATGAATATCAATTTTCATGAAGAAATTCCATGGGGAAGTCATCTGATCAAGAGTTGACTTTTCAAGCAAGTCAATGTAAAATCAGGGCATCTGAGGCCCCCAATGACCCAACCAAAGGGTGTTCTTCATCATTTTGATTGTATATGATCTTTATTTGATCATAGAAGAAGTTGGAAGTTCACAAAATTGAAGAATTTCAAGTCTTTTGCAAAGTTGACTTTTTGGGAAAGTTGACTTTTTAATGAAATTGCCATTTTGGGAAACTTTCTCAACCCTTGCTTTTTGATTCAAAAATGCTTCAAATGGAAAACCTTTGGTCATGAAAGTTGTAGAATGGATCATTCCCTTTTCAAAAAGTACAAGAACATGACCTAATTCATTTTGGATCAAAAGTTATGGCTTGTCAAAGTTGGCTAAAATCACAAAATTTGAAGTTTTCTACCAAAGAGGCATTTTGCAAAATGACTTGATCAAGTGTTCTAAAGACCTCAAATGTGTACAATTTCTTCACAACATGATTACATGACCTCTAAAAATCAGAATTGGCCCAATAATCATCTCATTTCATGCCTTGAACTTCAAGAAATCTCAAAGGAACCAAACTTGAATCAACTTGCAAAACTTATCATAAGTTACAAACCACTTGCTGAATCACCTCATAAACAATTCCATGGCTCTCCCTAAACTCAGATGAGCCCAAGCATCCCAAAAAGCAAGTTGTACCATTGCCCATACCTCAAGTACAAATCAAGTTGACATTTTGGCCAAAGACCCATACCAATCACAATAGGCCAGCACCCACTCTCTGACCTATCACAATTGTTTATACAAATCAAAAGCAAGCCAAAGCACATAACACTTCATGCTGAAACACACCCAAGCCCTAGGTTCCAAGTTTATGCTCCATTTGCAAAAGCTTTCGAAACTGATTGCACAAGCCTCAAACACACAAACCAACTTCACAAATCAACTCAACATGCTTCACTGATCAAAAAGCACCCATCACCATAGCCTAAAACTCCCTGAATCAGAAATACGATTTCCACCCCACCTTGAACAGAACTTCTGCCATCTCTCAAACCATCCATTATAAACTCCAAACAAGCATTGAAAGCTTCTCAGGGGGTCCAGTGGAGTTGATTGAGAGCAAGAAACCAGCCAGAAAGTGCCAGAAATCAAAGCTCCAGTTCAGGTAAGCTCAAGAACATTTTTTCCAGAAACATGTTTTTAAGTTCCTAAATGATTCTCTATGCTCCACTGATCATGCTGATATGTTTTGTTTCGAAAATGATTGAGTATGGAGTATGTATGTTGCTTCTGAAACTTTTCTGACCTAAATGCATTTTGCTTCGATTCATGGATTTGATGATGGATAAATGAATTTTGATGGCTGATTCTTGTTGGGGTTGGGGAGAGGATCATTTCTGGAGAGTTTTAGGTCCTGGGGATGCGTATTAAGAGAGATAGCTTGAGTGGTTGGCCGGAGAAGACGACCGGAACAGTGTTCCGGTCGTCTGAAAGTCATTAGGGTTAATTAATTAGGGTTTAATCATAATTATGTGAATTTGAATGTTGGCCGTCCAGATGCGCGCCAAGTCCACTCCCGCGCGTGTGAGTTTGAATACTGGCCATTGATTATGTTGACTTTTCTCTTTTTCAGTTCAATTTCATTTTTATTTCATTTAAATTCATTTGTTTTTCTACATTTTATTAAAAATAGCAAAACATCTTTAAAAATTCTGAAATTTTTTGTCAAAGGTTCAATTAATTTTCAGAAACCAAAAACATTTTTGTTTTTATTTTTTGCATTAAAAAATATTTTTAAATCATTTAAAAGATTATTTTTAATTAATTAATGAGAATTAATTAATTAAAAATACTTTTAGGTATTTAAAAACCACCAAAAAATTCATGAAACCTTTAAAATCATTTAGAAACATTGTCCAACCCTCAAACCAAATTTCTTTTTTGATCTTGATGTCTTTCGACAATTTTCAATGGAATTAAAATCATTTCAAGGCATTATTTTGATCAAATGTTCAAAAATTCATTTCTGCCTAGTCTTTAGGAGTTGGACTTTGATTCTTTTTGCATTGCATCTTGCATATCATGTAGTTTATAAGATTAAATTGGCATGATTTGATCTTGCATTTTCAATTTGTTTGACATTTTTCTTGACAAGGTACCTTAAAACCCTAGCATTCTTAAGAAATTCATAACCCTCATTAGGTTAAGAATTGGATCCCCTCCTTTGGGCAGTGAGTTTGTATAGGTTTAGGGTTCCCTTGAATGCATTTTCAAATTTTTATCTTGATGTTTGCTTCTGGTTTTGATTTTTGTTTTGTGCATTGATCATAAACCCTAATTTGGGCTTTCATTTGCATCCATCCTCCATTTGCTTGCATACCATGACTTGCCATGACATTTTGGGCATCCATTTGATTCATTAGACATCTTAAGACATATTAGAATCATGTTTGATCATTGCATCTTTCATTTTCCATGTTGTATGTCATTTGCATTTCATAACTTTTCATGTATGTTCATGGTTCTAAGCATGCCTCTCTTGCATCCATATGCTTGTTTGATCATCTTCATGCCTTGCCTCATGTTTGCATCATCTCATAGCATCATTAACATCACACACATGCTTCTGGTTTTGGTTTGCATCATCCCATTTCATCTCATTTTGCATTGCATTGCATTCCTTTCACTAACTTTTCAGGTGGTAAGTTACTTTGAGAAGTGAATTTGCCTTCACTTCTCACAATTTCTTTTCATCCCTCTTATGCATCATTGCTGCATTTTGTCTTGTGTTTGAGATTGAGCTTGCTCTCTCTTCTTCTTATTACTTTCTTTCTTCAAGTGACTTGTCTTCTTAAATGAAGCAAGTTACTTTGCTTCTCTTTGCTCCTTTCATCTGCTTCCTGGTGGTTTCTCTGAAGATGTCTCTTGTAAACCTCACACACCTTAGGAACAACCAAGCATGACAATAATTAGGGTTTTGATTAGTCCCCCATTTAGCTTTTACCTTTGTGTCTCATTGAGTCTTCTCTTCTCATCTCATAATCAGGGACTAAACCCTAAAGGCTTTAAGGCTTTGTGATTATGCTTATGCCTGCATCCTTCTATTAGGATGGAGTGTATAACTTTAATCCTAAGTGTTAAACCCTTAATGTGTTTAAATCCTCTAATCAATTCACATGATAATCACCAAGACATCAAGCTTGTAACTTGGGCCTTGCATTAGGGTTCTAATTCTTCCTTAATTGGTTAAGAAGGACTAACCCTAGTGTTAATGGACAAGTCCCCCTCAAGTTGTCTTACAAACCATAAAACTCACTTCTTCATCTTATCATTAACTAAAATCCATCTAATAAAGGCTTTGTTTTGTCATGAAGTTAATCCCTAATCATGGATTAAGTTGAGGAGTCTTCCTCAGCTTAAATGCTCTCATCTATTATCCTTCTATTAGGATGGTGTAATGAGTCCATTCAATCCTTGATTATGGCTTAAACTCATTACTTAACACTAAACAAAAACACCAAAAACATCTAAATAATCATAAGTAGGTTAATGATCTTAATCCTACATCATGGTGATTAAGTGTGAGAAGCTGACTTCACACTTAAGGTATTCTCATTACCCCTAATCAGAGGGAAGATGTGATGAGTTTACTAAATCCATTTGGTTTAGGCTTAAGCTCATTAACTTATGACAAACTTTCAAAAGCAATAAAAGACTGAAAATATCAAAAACAAACAATAATCGTCTCCTTCGGGATTCTTTTCTCATCTCATTCACTCACAAACGAGAACTCGCTTCTTCCGTCTAATGCAAGACAGTTTGCACCTGGGCCAGACAAGTCATACACTTGAGCATAGACAAGTAAGCAGTTCACAAGTCAATTCATCCTTCAGTCTCTTTGGGTCGAACTACGGTGTTCTGACTTCCTCATTGCACGAGAGGATACGTAGGCATAACTTAACTGTTATCGAACAAAAATCTCTGTATATTCCCCCTCCTCCCAGCACCATTCTTTTTAGCCTCATAGTCTTGAGCACTTCATTCATTTCTTACCCTGACACTGTACATATTACACTTCACTTTCTTTTACACTGACACTTGCATTCTTTTCCAGTTTTGATACACAAATTGCACTGACACTACCCCTTTAAAACACAAATCTTTTAAGCGTGGATCCCGTCGAGTACGACGGACAATCTGGGTGCTAATACCTTCCCAGGTTGTAACCAACCCCCTTTCTCAGTCTCTCTGGTTCGCAACCGTCTTATCCATGTCTTTTCCTAGGTTTATGCAGCATTACCTTTCCCTCGGGATAAAAATGCCTAGCTGGCGACTCTATTCATTTCCTGTGGGTTCACTCCTGTGTGTTCTCACATCCTCTTCTCGCCGACCGTTCGCGTCTGTACCTTTATTTGGGTTATTCCCATTTATCGGGAGCGACACATTCTTGACTTTGAGAGGATATAATATGATGCTTGAACATACATGGACCCCTTTGAAGTTATTGATGACCTTTGGAGTGGCTCAAGAAACTCTTGGATTGCTCAGATCACAAACCCTAGATGCAGATGACTTTGAACCAATGCAATGAATCAAAATGCAATATGAGATGATATGATTGAACTTATGCACATGAGGAGATCACAAGCCATGGTGTGAATGGGTGAGGGCAAATTTGGGGTGTTTACACAAGGCAAGGTGTGGGTATCACTCCAACTGTCCTGGACATGATACTAATAGTTGTTGGACATTGAAGAAGAAGATTCAAGATCTAATTGACGAAGGAATCCTAGAGGTTACTCCAGAAGGTCAAGTTGAGTTCTACTATCGTCCATCAAACACCGAAGCTGCAAGACAAGTTGCCCAAAGTAGCAAGAAAGGAAGCCTACCTATTCCTATTGAGATATGGGGCACCTTGGGACATCCAAGTGGAAAATTTGATTTCATGGTGAAGTATACTGCTCCTCAAAGTTCACAGATTGCAATTGAAGACATTCAACCAACTGGATGGGACAACATTTGAATTTTCATTTGTAATTTCTTTTATTTGTTTAAACACTTACTATTATGTTAAACTTTTGTTTTCATTAATGCATTGCATATGTTTGTCTTGAATTAATCCATTCGTTTCACTATATTTAAAAACTATGCTTCTTATTTCTATCTTGTGATATTTAACTCCTGATAAAGCTATAAGCCTGTAGAGGGAGGATGACGAAAACAATACCATAATATTAAGCAGTATGCTTTTGAACAGACTATGCTGACGATGTACAGGCATTGTTTCAATTCCTAAACAGTGGAGATATAAGGAAGTTAATCCCTAGTCAACCCTTTTGAGCCTATGAAGTAGGAGTTTTTATTCTCGCACAAATTAAAACCCTTATTCATAACCCGGGGCAGGGTAGTTACTCGGTTAACTCAAATATGCCAATTACCTGTGTTGTACACAACTAATGATGGTTCTCTGTAATCATTAAACCTGACAGTCAATATCCAGCAAAAGAAAAGCTTACTAAGTCAAAATCTATGAAGAAGACTTAGTAAAACATTAAGACATCCCGCTGACTGTAACCTTGAAATAAGCAGTTCAGGAGGGATAATAAAGTCAAAAAAAAGAAAAAAAAGAAGAAAAAAAAGGGTCACTGTGAATCCTCAACAAAGAAAGATGACTGAATGTTCAAATAAATTTTTTGTTGCTGAACCATCACAAATGTCAGTGTTACAATACCAAACTTCTTTGGAACTTCAGTGCATAAGTTAATTGAGCATAGGACTGAAGAACATCATGGAGATTGGGTTGGGTACAAATAAAATTTGAGCCTTTATCCTTTGTTTCTTAAACCATGAACCATACCACGTTACAACCCTTTAAAAGTCCTAACTGAAGCATGGTTAGTTTGAAAGCGTACTGTTACAAAAAGGTATCCTGACTCCTTTAGGGCTTATTATAAAACTTGAGTTAATATCACAGTTTTCTTAAAAAAAAAAAAAAATTTATAATTCTTTTTCAAAAACTTCAAGACAGACATAAGCATTGCATTTTTGAATACATTTGTTTGCATATTCCTGAGTGTTTGACAAATGGAGAAACTTACAGGATGAATGTTCAATGAACCAAAGTCCTTCCGATAAACAAAGTTGCTTCCTGGATCAAAGTCCATGTATACAAAGGGGCATAGTCATTATCTCCCAATCAAGGGGGCAGACCATGATACTGCCTAACTCATTTGGGGCAATTAGGTCCAGATTCAACCGTGCTTAATAGCCAGGGGCATTTTTCCTCATACAGTTGAATTACCAAAGGTGACATTACAAAGTTTACAATGCCAAGGGGCAATGCTTTCTCTTCAAATCTAATACCCGGAGCGTATATGGTCCATCACAATTTGAAGACACATTCCTCTCATTGTATTACCTTGATATTGGATTCTTAGCTGAAACCATGATGGAAATTAATTGTCTACGCCAGTAGTATCAGATGGTGTCAGTATCATGTCTTTAGATCCAGCTATGAGGATTTCTGGGAAAGTATTCAGGAAAGTTAAAAATTTCAGGAGCTCCAAATCCAATTGGTTATACACTCTCGAAGTTGAAACGATTCTGTTTTCAAGTTCAGCTTTACTTTTCCCTCTGAATCCAGATTTACTTTTACCCTATTTACATAAGCGGAAACGTCCATTGGTTGAGTTTGAATGTATGTATGCTTTTGAATATGATTGATGTTTACCAGAAATGCATGAAAATGCGGTAATAGTATTTACTAAAGACGAACGAGGGAAGTATTTCAACGAAGCTTCACCGGTTTATCCCTACAAGACAGCTACAAATCCCCAGTAGGACAAATCCATCTTCATAAAGTCACATCTCCCCTAGAATTTATATCCACCTCTTTTATCCTCATACGGATAATCGGGAATTTACTCTTCCAATAGGAGTACGAAGAATGAAGACGGGAGGTTATATATACCCTACTATCAAACGAAGACGGGAGGTTATATATACTATATTATCAAACAAGACGGGAACAAGTTCCTCATATTCTTCAGCAACGAATCAGGATTTATTTTCCCAGGCCAACAGTTGTTATACGAAGATATCCAGACGCTTCAGGATGCATGATGCATACATACATCATTTACATCATATCATACATATACATAAATACATAATACATTACTTAAGTACATCATATTATACATGCATACATAATACATAAGCTAATATTATCATACAAAATGTTATAATCTTGTCTTTCAGGTTAATTCTCCAACAGACAAATTTCATCAACAAATTGTGACTATTGGGCCGTTGTTTATCTTCCCAAAAGTTATCATTTCCTCAGGACGTTGTTTATCCTCCTGAAAGCTTCTTATACCTCAGAACGTTGTTCATCCTTCTGAAAGCATATCATCCCTCAGGACGTTGTTTATCCTCCTGAAAGCTTCTTATACCTCAGAACGTTGTTTATCCTTCTGAAAGCATACCACTACCTTAGGACGTTGTTTATCCTCCTGAAAGCATATCTTGACCTTAGGCCGTTGTTTATATTCCCAAAGGTTACCCCATTTCCTCAGGATGTTGTTTATCCTCCTGAAAGCATATCATGACTATTGGGCCGTTGTTTATCTTCCCAAAAGTTACACTTATACCTCAGGATGTTGTTTATCTTCCTGAAAGCTATCATTGCCTTGGGCCGTTGTTTATCTTCCCAAAGGTTACATCATTTCCTCAGGACGTTGTTTATCCTCCTGAAAGCATATCATGACTATTGGGCCGTTGTTTATCCTCCCGAAAGTTATACTTATACCCCAGGACGTTGTTTATCCTCCTGAAAGCATATCATGACCTTGGGCCGTTGTTTATCTTCCCAAAGGTCACATCATTTCCTCAGGATGTTGTTTATCCTCCTGAAAGCTATTATTACCTTGGGCCGTTGTTTATCTTCCCAAAGGTTACACCATTACCTCAGGACGTTGTTTATCCTCCTGAAAGCATGTCATTTCCTCAGGACGTTGTTATCCTCCTGAAAGCTATCATCACCTCAGGACGTTGTTTATCCTCCTGAAAGCATATTATGACCTTGGGCCGTTGTTTATCTTCCCAAAGGTTACCCACTTCCTCAGGACGTTGTTTATCTTCCTGAAAGCATATCAAGACTTTGGGCCGTTGTTTATCTTCCCAAAGGTTACATCCTTACCTCAGAATGTTGTTTATCCTTCTGAAAGCATATCATTTCCTCGGGACGTTGTTTATCTTCCTGAAAGCTATTACCTCCTCGGGACGTTGTTTATCTTCCTGAAAGCTATCATCACTTCCTCAGAACGTTGTTTATCCTTCTGAAAGCATATCATTTCCTCGGGACGTTGTTTATCCTCCTGAAAGCATATTATTACCTCAGAACGTTGTTCATCCTTCTGAAAGCATATCATCACCTCAGGATGTTGTTATCCTCCTGAAAGCATATTATTACTTTGGGCCGTCGTTTATCTTCCCAAAGGTTACCATTTCCTCAGGACGTTTTTATCCTCCTGAAAGCATATCATAATTATTGGGCCGTTGTTTATCCTCCCAAAAGTTATACCACTTCCTCAGGACGTTGTTTATCCTCCTGAAAGCATATTATCTCCTCGGGACGTTGTTTATCTTCCTGAAAGCTATCATCACTTCCTCAGGACGTTGTTTATCCTTCTGAAAGCATATCATTTCCTCAGGACGTTGTTTATCTTCCTGAAAACTATCATTACACCTTCATATTTTGGACTGCTTTATCCTCCAAGAAATGTACCTGAAGAACCTTTCTCCAAGTGGCATCTTTAAGCCCACTCAAGCATATTCAACTAGTCATCAGTATTACTCTACGCACCGGTGAGTGCAAATTTTTGGGCTTTTGTGTTCAATCCCCTTCAACCTTCCAGGTCACGACTGGCACATATACCAATCTAACCCCTCAGGTTTCAGAAAATTGAACAGGGGCAGCTGTTGCACCCCAAAATTTTCCCTCACAATACAAGACTTTGTGTGCTAAGAAGGTTCACAAGGTTCACAAGACCTTTCATGAGGTTCATGAAGTTTACAAGACACTTTATGAGGTTCACAAGGTTCACAAGGTTCACAATACTTACAAGACCTTTCATGAGGTTCATGAAGTTTACAGGACACTTTATGAGGTTCACAAGGTTCACAAGGCTCACAATACCTCCCATGAGGTTCATAAGACATCTTATGAGGTTCACAAGGTTCACAAAGTTCACAAATAGTCAGAAAGTTTGACAATTCCCTCAGACAATGCATCCTCCTAAGCAGTGCATCCAAAACTAGGGTTTTGACTTTAATCAGGCTAAATGGACTTCCAAGACTTCAAGTGAGCTTCATAAAATCTTATATGTGTTTAAGAACCCCCATGACAAGTTTCAAAACTTTTCTCAAAGGTTTGCTCAGTCAGATGATCAGATAAGTTAAAATCAGTCAAAGCAGTTAGAAAGTCAAACTGAGGTCAACTGTGGTCAAACCAAAGTCAAACTTCATGATTTTTTGCCAACATCAAGTATATGAAGTAAAATTCATCATTTGATCAAGGGTTGATCATGATTCATCAAGGAGATCTCAGATCATCAAGAATCAAAGGTTTCTAAATTAGGGTTTCCTTAGTAAAAGTCAACTGAACTTTGACCAGCCATAACTTTCACATGCTTCATCACCAATTTTCCATCCAAAGCTAATTTTGAAGGAAATTGAATTCTCTACAACTTTGTGTCTCACAAGCCAAGCCCAAAAATGCTTCATTTGGAAGGTATGAGCTAAGACATTATAGGTCCTTTTGAAAGTCAACAAAAAGTCAACAACTTCAAAAGGGCATAACTTGAGAATGGTAAATGATATGGACATGAAACCAGTGGGGTTGGTTAGAGGACTCTTCAAGCTTTCCAAAATGTCAAAGAACACCCTCATAGCATTAAAATTAAAGGATTTGTGCCCTTGCAAAGTTGGGAAATTTTTGGTTGGTTTATGAAGAAAATGGAGGTTTAAAACCAATTTTTTCTAAATGGGCTTGCCATATGATGACCCAATCCATACCAATACCTCATGCACGACCCAACCATCAAATATTCAGATTTTTTCATTATTTTATTTTATTTATTTTGATTTAATTCATTTAAAATCATTTTAAATTAAAATAAAATAGAAAAGTCAAATATTTAAATGGGATTTTGTTTCTAGAAATTCATAAAAGTGATTTGGATTAAATTGGTATGAGAATCATGGTAATTGACTTGAAATAGAAAGGCTTAATTCTCAAATATTTGAATTTTAAAGCTTAATCTTTTTCAATCTTTTTCAATCCAATCTTTCATACAATGATCAAGTTTTTTGACCTAGAATCATCACACTATAAGTACATAACATAACCCTACTCATTGCACACGAAATTCAGCCTCCCAAGAGTAAGTTCATATTTTCAAAAATCTCACAAAAAGTCAAATTCGGTTTTCACACTACAAGGCATTTGAAGGTATTTTAAGGACATGAGAATGATCCCTAGACTTCACTGATCATGTACCAATGCTCATTTGCATCCAAAACACCCTAAATCACTCAAACCGAATTCATGTTCTTCATCATTTTTTCAATTTTTCGATTTCATTCATTCAGCCATTATAAATTGTTTTTGTGTTGTTAATCTTGTTTGTTATGATGCTTAGATGATTTCTGGGCAAGAACATTGGAGAAACATGCCCTAAACCGAAAACCACCATTGTTAGGGTTTGAGTTCTCAAATTAGGAATTCACGATTTATTTGAGATAAATGAATTTTAAGAACATGGTTATGATGTATAAACTTCATATGTTTGATATGGACTGTCAATTTGAATTAATGTTATTGTTTGCTTGATGTTCCAAAAACCTAGGATTTCTGGTTTATGAACACCCAAGAAATTTCGTAGGAAAAATCGTATCAATTTTCGCAGGAAATTCAAGGAAGAAGAAGAAGTTTCGCGTGTTTGGAATTTCAAATATTTGAAATTATATTTTATGGATTGGTTTCTGTTTTGTTTAACAGTTGTGTGGTAGCTCAGTTGGCCAAAGGATGCGCGTGTATTGTTGGATGACTGGAGTTCGAATCCTGGCTGTGGCAGTTTTTTCATATTTTCTCTTTTATTCATTAGACATAATATATTATGTATTGTAGCTGTTATATGGACAGATGCGCCCTCCCGGCTGGAATGGTTACTGCGTTTGTATGATGTTTGAAGGTCCTGGGTTCGATCCCCCCAGGCCTTTTGTTTTGTTTCTTTTTCTTTGATTTTCCAGGATTACACAACAAAAGCAATTGGACCCTATCTCTTGTCACCTGCGCGCAGGCTAGCCCAGTGGATGGAAGCTTTTCCAGGTATTGGGAGGTCCTGGGTTCAAAACCAGGCCTCCCCTTTTTTTTTATTTCAATTATTTTTCTTGTTTTACTTATTTGTTTATAATTATTATTAAGATTAATTTTAATAATATTTTCTAAAAAACCCTAAAAATATTTTCTTTTCTAAAACCCTAATTGTAAATATAATTTATTTATTTATTCTAATTCTTGCATATATTATAATAAATCTTAATATTTTTTAAATCAAACCATAATTTACTCCCATTAAAAATATAATTTTATTATAATTCTTAAATTTGTAAATATAATAGTATGATAATATTTTATTTAATCATGTAATATAATTAAAATTTTGTAAATATAATTATAATTAACCCTATTCTTATAATATGTAAATATTCTTTAAATTGTTTATATTTTTTTTATTGTATATAAATAATTGTTAATATATGTTTAAAAAATAGTTACAAATTGCTAATTTAATTTTATAATTATAATTCTATTTTCATAATATGTTCATAATTAATTTAATTTTATAATTTACATATAACTTAAAGTTTTATAATAATTAGTAAAATTGCTCATATTTTCTTATTAATCTTAAATAATTGTTTATATAAAAATTTGATTTTTTAATTATTATAATATTCTTGTTTATTTCATTATTATTATTAATTATATTCTTGTGATATTTATTTATTACTAACCCCATTTAATTTGGTATTATTTTTATTATTATTATTTTCACTAACCCAATTATAATTATTTATTTATTTTGCTTATTATATTTAATTTTGCTTAATTATTATTATGTAATTGTTCCTTGGTGTAATATTTATTAATAATGTTTATTATTTATATTTTATGCCATGGTTAGTAAATAGGGAGTGTAAACATACTTGTAATGTAAAATAAATTTAGATCACTTAATTTAAAAGATAAATATTAAAATTGTACACTCACACACGTAAGTCGATCTTTGATCGCCATCTCACTTCCTTAGGGATACCTCTCATATTGCCTAATCAAAAGGTCAAGTAGGGTGTATAAAGCAAAGTCCCTCAATTTCACATCATCTAGTCGCTTAAACAAATAAAAGATCAAGTCCCTTTCGAATGTTGCCTTCGTAATGATCTTGTCCCTTTCGAATAAAGATGATAGTCCCTTCAAAATTGCTTATACACCCCACAATTGCCTACATAAACAGATGTCCCTTCACTTGTCCCTCACACATCCAAGGTAATGACTACCTATTCCTTAATAATAGGGATAGTCTTACCATTCAAAGGATTTTAGGACAGAAAAGACTTAAACTAAGGGTAGGTTCCTCTTAGATACTTGCTCACTCTTCAAAACATTTCAAACACTTCATACTTCAAACAATTTTCAAAACAAAGGTTTATACGCATCCGTACATGGGTCATTATAAACTCTTAAGAAAATTTTTATTCACACACTTCACATTTCAAAAACATTTTAAAGTGAGCTAAGTAACTAAGAGCCCATGGATAACCATGGATGTAAAGGGTGCTAACACCTTCCCTTTACATAACCTACCCCCCGGACCCAAAAATCTTTTAAAAGGTCTTTCCTGTTCTTTTATGCCTTTCCTTTGGATAAAATAAAAGTCTGTGGCGACTCTTGCTATCCGCAACACAACTAAAGTCAGTTCTCCCACCGTGTTACACCAATACATCAATGTGAGGTAAAGGGAAGTCATCCTTCGGGCTAGCTCTATTCAGATCTCGGTAATCCACACACATCCGTACTTTGCCATTCTTCTTAGGCATTGGTACAATATTAGCCACCCACGGCGGGTAACTAGTCACAGCAAGGAAACCGGCGTCCCACTATTTTTGTACTTCTTCTTTAATCTTCACGGCCATATCTGGACGAGTACGGCGTAGCTTTTGCTTTACTGGAGGGAAATCTTCCTTTAATGGCAGCTTGTGCATAACAATATCAGTATCCAGACCTGGCATGTCTTGATAGGACCAGGCAAAGACATCGACGTATTCTCGAAGCATGTCGATAAGCTGTTCCTTCACTGGATCTTGCAGACCGGCCCCGATCTTCACTTCTTTCAAGTCTTCTTCGGTACCAAGATTAACCATTTCAACCTCCTCCTGATGAGGAGTAATCACTTTCTCTTCTTGCCTCAACAACCTGGCTAACTCTTCAGGTAACTCATAGTCTTCCTTAACCCCTTTATTAGCTTGATTAATTGGATTGTCGAAGTCATACAAGGTCATAGCAGTGCTGTTGTCGGTGCAATCTGGAGGATGATTTCTGCAAGGGTTGAGATTGGTTCGTTTTAGTGATCAGTTTTAATCTTTTTTTTTAAAAGTGAAAATGAAGTTATTTATTTTGAAAACATTGCCATTTTATTGTTTTGTACAAAAGTGAAAAATGAAAAGACAGTGAGCGAAAAAGAGACTCGTTTGCAAAAGATGTCTGATATTCATTGATTAATCATTTGCACAAAATTACAATATGGACCTATTACAAAATGAGACCTGACACCTTGGTCAAGATGCAGGACTTGATGCATGTTAAAAAGACAGGAAATAATAATTACTCTGCAGGAGTAACACTTATAATTTCCTGGGAAGACTAGTTAAGGACTTGGTTCCCCGGGATCCTTGGACGTATCCAGTTCTCCAGGTTGCGGTCGCTCTCCGCCTCGTCTTCCAGATTGTTAACAACATCTGGGGTGAGCATTCCCCCACTGATGAACTTGGTCTCCTTGACACCCTCTGATTGATCTTGTCGGAATGGTCTGTAACCCAAACTGAATCTATCTTCCTTTTTCTCCACTGGTAGCAGCTTGCCCCAGCCTTGAGCATTACCGTCTTCAACAACCTTCCGGGCTTGCTGATAAGAGACAATTGAAGTACCCATCCTGTCTTCCTGGGATGCAGCAAATACTTCGGTAGCCTCATTGACATTCAAGGCCTCAAACCCTTGGCTCATTGTCTCATGGATTTCACCATCCATCTCAATATATTTATATGTAGCCAGATGGCTAACAAATATATCACCCTCACCACAGATGGTGATAATCTATACTTCCCATTCATACTTTAGTTTCTGGTGAAGGGTCGACGTTACTGCGCCTGCAGCGTGAATCCAGGGTCGACCTAGCGAACAGTTGTATGTCGACTGTATGTCCATCACATAGAAAGTGGTCTTAAAGACCTGTGGACCGATTATCACTGGCAGCTCCACCTCCCCAAGAATAGATCTTTTGGAGCCATCAAAAGCCCTGACCATAAGGTTACTTGGCCGGAGAGCTATCCCATCATATTCGAGTTTGACAAGGGCTTTCTTGGGTAAGACATTGAGTGAGGACCCAGTGTCTACAAGAACATGAGATAAGACAACTCCTTTGCACTCCAAGGTTATATGCAAGGCTTTGTTGTAGAGGCGTCCTTCTGTTATTAAATCAGCATCAGTGAAACCTAGCCCATGGCTAGTATTGACATTTGATACCACTGTTTCCAGCTGATTTACAGTGATCTCTTCTGGTACGTAGGCAGTGTGCAAAACTTTGAGTAGTGCATCCCGATGGGCTTCGGAACACAACAACAGAGATAAGATTGAGATCTTTGAAGGAGTCTAGTGGAGCTGGTCCACAACTTTATAATCACTTCTCTTAATAATTCTCATAAACTCATCCACGTCTTGATCAAAGGATGACTTATGAGTTTCTTTCGGCGCAGATTCTTCAGGTATCACACTCTTCCCCTTGGCTTTGGCGACAGCCTCTGCCTCAGTGTTGGTTCTAGGGACTTGTGATGCAAAGAGACGTCCGCTTCGGGTGAAGCCTCCGCCTCCCCCAACATTATCCACTTGGGGAGTGAGAACTGGAGAATCAAGAAGGACTTTCTCTCCATTTTAGTATAGATCAGCACCATAATGCCATGGTATAGCACTGTCTTTGTCATATGGGATCGGCCCGGGCACTGTGATGGTGACTGGGCTCACTGCAGCAAATTTTGGGACCGTAATAGTCTGTGGCTCGTAGAAAATAGTAACAGGACCTCTGGTGGATGGTGGTGGAGGTGAATTGAAGCTTTGTTGAGACTGTTGTTGATGTTGTTGAAAGTTGTTGGAATTTGGGACCGTTGTCGGGTCATAATAAATTGTGACAGTGGAAACATCATTGTTGGTTGTTGAAGTTGTAGTAGCTGGTGCAAATGAATTGTCGTGTGTTAAAGTGACAAATGGAATGATTGTTGAGATTGTAGCTGAATCGGTTGGAACAATGGTTGTTGCAGTTGTAGAAGAAACACTTGGAAAGATGGTTGTTGCATTTGTAGAAGATTCACTTGGAAAGATGGTTGTTGCATTTGTAGAAGATTCACTTGTTGTTGACAAAAGAGTTGTTGGTGTTGTAGGAGTTGTGGTTGTAATTTGCAGAATGCCTTCTTTGATCAAGCTATTGATGCCTTTCCTCAAGCTAGCACACCCATTCTCAGAAAGCTTGCATAATTCGCAACAGGCCCCACAACCTGGAATCACTTGGCACCTTAAAAGTTGGGCTTTAACCTCTTCCAGAGGTGTTTGAATACAAGCAATGTCTTCTATTAAACTCATGGGTGAACCATCCTTTATAGAATGAATCCTTGACCCACTGTGGCTTGGCATATGATTCTTCATTACATTGGGAGGAGGTGCAAAGTTCAGGGCTTTTGAATCTACCAGATCCTGAACCTTCATATGCAGGTCTCTACATTTTTCCGTAGAGTGACCAGGTGCATTGGAATGAAAAGCACATCTAGCATTGACATCATAGTTTCTAGGAAGGTTTTGAGGATCAGGTGGAGCCAATGTCCTTAACTCAACTAGATTGAGCTTTAGGAGTTGTGGCAGTAGTGTAGCATATGGCATTGGAATGGGGTCAATCACCCGGTTGACCTGAGATGGCCGCTGTTGAAACATGCGTTGTTGTTGATTGTTGTTATTATTGTTGTATGATCTTTGTTGCGAAAACTGTTGTTGTTATGGGAAATGTTGCGGTTGTTGAGCATACTGAGGAGATGGAGCAGGGATACTAATAGCAGCAATTGTTCTGGGCAAGTATTGGGGTCTCCCTCTTCCCATGTGTACAGAGTTTGTCTCACCAGATCTACGGGGCCCAGCAAATGGCTTCCTTGTACTGCTTGAACTGGCACCGTTATTGGAGATCTTTCCCATCTTCAACAGGCTCTCTATTCGTTCCCCGACTATCACCACATCTGCGAAGTTGGTAGAAGAAAATGCAGCCAATCTGTCAATGTAGGTTCCTTAAAGGGTATTCATGAACATGTTTGCCATTTCCCTCTCAGACATAGGGGGTTCAACTGCAGTAGCAAGTTGCCTCCACATTTGGGCATATTCCCTGAAGCTTTCACGGGAAGATTGAGACATTCCCATTAGAAGGGTCCTGTTTGGAGCCATGTCTAAGTTATACTGATACTGTCGGATGAAAGCTTCAGCCAAGTCCTTCCAGTTCCTCACTGTGGCTCTAGTCAAGTGGGAATACCATTCTCGGGATGCCCCTGTTAGACTATCCTCGAAGTAAAACATCCACAACTTCTCGTCCATGGTGTATGCTTTTAACCTTCCCAAGAATGATTGAAGGTCGGTGCACGGGTAGGATGTGCCATTATACCTTTCAAAACACATGGGTTTGAACTTGTGAGGAATTCTCACCCCTTCCACTAGTCCCATGTCCATTACATCAAACCCTAGGGAATTATGGGATTCAAGAGACCTCAGCTTCTCTGCAATTTCATCTAGCCTACGGTCGTAAACTTTGTCCCCAGCTCCAATAACTGTAAACTGCTCTTCTTGAGGATCCTCTTGCAAGACCCTTCCTCCAGCAGTGTTACCCTGAGTATTCCTTATGGCATTGATCTTTGGGTTTAGATGAGGCCCAAACTCTGGTGGATCAGTGTGAGGTTGCACATGATCGTTGTTACTGGTACCTTCTGTACCTGGAAGGTGTTCTTCAGGAGTCTGCCTTTTAACCAACTCCCTTAGTCTTTCCTGGCTCTGAGCTAAGCCAGTCATTACAGTCATGAATTGGGTCATCTGATTCCTCATCTCAACCCTCTCATTGGCCATCTAGGTCCTCACTTCATTCAAGTCTTGCTGAACTTGATCCATCTGGAGTCCCGAAAGGTTGTTTCTTGTCGGGTACCGGTGTATTCTGTTGACAGGGAACACTCTTCTGCGAGCAATGTTTCCTGAAACCACAACAAAGTGAGAAACAACAATAAAACAAAACCCTACAAAACAAAGAAAATGTTAGTATGCAATGCAATATGCTTATTTGTCTTCCAATGGTATCCAGTTTGGTTCTTTGGTTTTGAACTTCCCAGACCTCGAGGAAATGCTGATGATGTTGTAGAGATTAAGCCCACCAAAAAATAATACAAACCATATATATTACAAAGAGTGAAAATACATAGTCTGATTACAAAACATCCCCATGGTGGGTCAAAATACAACAACAAAAGAAAAGTACAACAAAAGAAAAAAGTACAAGCAAAAGAGTCAAACATCTAATCCAAAGACATCCTCTCTGACTTCCTTCAGGAGGGCCTCAGTCACTGGACCCACTGGGTGCTCTGTGATAGTCCTGATGAGGAGGTTCCTGGTAGCAATGGAACTGGTCAACTTCTTATGCTTGTCCTGATCCTTTGACCTCTTCAACCCCGCCCGGAGTTTCAATTCAGATATCGCCTTTTGAGCTGCTAATAAAGCCTCCTGATGCTTCTTCTCACTAGCCTCCAAATGTTCTATCTTAGCCTGAGTCCTTTGATCTTCCTGTGCACGGGCTTCAGTGATCCTAATCCACCTAGCCTGGCTCTCCTCTAGATAATGCTCTTCCCTAGCCTTTTGAGTCTTTGCTTCCTTGCAAGCATTCTTCAGTACTAACTCCCCTGCTCTTGCCTTCCTGATGTAGTCATCCTTCTTCTCAATATTGGTCAAATGCTCAACCCTGAGCCTTTCCAACCTCTCATTATCTAGACGACTATCGTTTCTATCCTAGAGAGTCTTCTTCAAGGCCTCAGATAGCTGAGTATTCCTCTCTTTCAGCTTTTCAAATTCTTCCAAACTGACAGTGGCTGTAGGTTGCACTGTAGAAGGCCCAGGTACATCTTCTAAGGTAAATGGCATCCGGGTGATCTGAGCTCTGGTACGAGACTAATTAGAATACTATGCTGAAGCAATGTTGTTGCACTTTCCAAGGTGTAACACCTCAAATTTGCCCTCTTCATTTTAAGCATCATATCACATCATATTCATCATGAA
The DNA here is from genome assembly GCA_963966055.1 of Lathyrus aphaca. Classification (NCBI taxonomy): domain Eukaryota; kingdom Viridiplantae; phylum Streptophyta; class Magnoliopsida; order Fabales; family Fabaceae; genus Lathyrus; species Lathyrus aphaca. The sequence goes on along the minus strand of OZ014524.1, from coordinate 430,351,812 downwards.
CATATCATTTTCCTAGCATCATATCATGGAAAGATGAGGCATAACATCCCTCATATCCTAGCATCAAGCATATGATCATCTGTGGAGGTCCTTGAAGCACTTCAAGCCATGACAAGGGTCCCAATGAGTTTGTACAAGTCCTATGGTGAGTCTATACTCCATTTACAAGTTCAAGTCCATTGGCAAAAGCTCAGAAGATTGCATGATCATCAGAAGTCTCAAGACAAGGCAAAGCTCCTATACAAGGCACCCAAATTAGGGTTTGTGATTCAAGCACCATAATCTCACAACTTTGGCCATTTCATTTGGGCAAAGTCTTATATATGTTAAGATGATCCTAGGTGTCAATTTTCATGAGAAAATTCCATGTGGAAGTCAGTCAATGCCTCAGTTGCTTGCAGATGAAGGAAAAAGTCAACTATGCCCTTAAAAAGTCAACTGTTCAATTTCAAGGGGTCTAACCCAATGTTTTTGGCCAAGAGGGGTCTTTACAACGTTATAAGAGGTTTGGAATGATCAAAGTTCAAGAATCATGGAGATTTGAAGGGTTTTGCAAAAATGGTACAAAGTTGGTTTTATGGAATTTCCAAATTTGGCAACTTTTGCCCTAATTTTCAAATGGCCTTAACATGATCAAAAATTCTTCAAATGGACCAAAGTCAAACATGAAAGTTGAAGAGTAAGGGCTCCCATTTTCAAAAATTACAAGTACATTTTCATAGGATTCCTAGATCTCCCTATATGTCCTTCGAAAATTTGGTGTTTCTAGGGCAAAAATTCACTTTTCATGAAGGCACCAAATGCAAGAAGCTTCAAATCTTAATTGTGAGACTTGGTATTGGTTCAATTGTGTTTCAAACTTAAAACGAATTGTATTATTACCAATTTGCTCCAAAGAAATGTTCATTTTCGTGCCAAACAAGAAAATCACTCCAAACATGCAAATTTGGCAAAAGTCATGAAATAAGTGTGAGGGCTTGATCTAAAGGCCAGGATTGTTTGGATTTGAATCAAGGGAGGGAAATGCATTGCACATGTGCTGAGAGGCCCAAGAGAGCATGAGCATAGCATGCTTATCTCACATGTTTCCAATTATGCAAAATCACCCAAAACTCATGACTCATTCGTGCATTTCATTTCATTCTTTCAGCATTGCCTTGAGAGGACACACACAAAAAGGAATTAGGGTTTAGCAAGCCTCAGATCTCTCTCATTCTCTCACTCTCAAACTTCATGCAACTTTGCATTTTCACTCAAATCTCTTCATTCTCTCACATTCTTCACAAACTTCTTCCACATTCTTGATCAGTGAGTGATATAGATCAAGATTCTACCATTCATTTGAGCTTAAGACACAGAAATGGAAAGGTTCCATTGAGAAGAAACTTGCTTTGAAACCTCAGATCCAACTTGTTTCAAGACCTTATATGCATTTATTTTGCATCTAGGGAGTAAGTGGAGTGATTTGCACGCATTACTTGGTTTTCTAGCTCACTAAATCAGGATCTACATCTCAGGTATACCTTGAAACTTTATGATCTGGAAATAGAATTAATGTGGTGTTTTGTGTTATTTGATGTTTGCTGATCATGCTGCACTCTTTAGATTTGAAAATGATGCTCTGTAGTGAAAGTTATTTGCATTTCAAGTTTGATGGTCAATGTTGTTTCCTTTCGATCCGTCCAATTCATTGAGATTCAAGTGTTTTTGAAGTCATTTTTGAAGTCAGTGAGGTTGAATTAGTCAATCTGGAGTGTTTGATTGTTTATTTTGGTTGTTTGTTCATGCTGTTGTGAGTTCCGGTGCCGGAGCCCTAGCTCCGATCACCGGAAGCTGGTTTCCGTTCATCCTAGGGTTTCCATGAGGAAGACAAGTCAGGGCCGTTAGATCTGATCATCCAGCGCTTGGTACGCTGCCACGTAGCCCTAGTTCTCTCCGTCTCATATGTTGTTTTTGTTATTTAATTTAATGCTATGTGTGACACAGCCCACCGTATCTACCATGCACTCACCAATCATCATCCAACATAACGCCAGCTCAATTAATGAACTCTCATCCTTGCGCGCTGGATGCATCTCCCGGTTCTCATTTTTTCCAGCCTTTTTCCTTATTATTTCCATTAATTCACACCATAAAGACCATATACCAGCGCAACTTTGGGCTTAGATAGATGCTATTCGCACCCCATATCCCATTGGCCCATCTCATTTACACGCAGCTTTTCCACTCTTCACACCTCCTCACCAATTTCCTTTAATTCCTTTTTTCACTTTTATTTTCTTTTATTCAGTTTAGATTTTAATTTTTATAAAATAGTTCTAGTCATATTAAAAATCCCAAAAAAATCATGAACATTATTTTGAGTCTCTTTTATTTTATCATATTTTTATTTTATTTGTTTCCCATTTCCACGTGTCTGAATTAAATCATCCTTTCACTTAACTTCTTTTTAAGTCCATTTTGACCACACTGCCTTGTTTATTTTCCATACTCTTCAATATTTTGAATTTTGATCCCATTCATTTTGCTCTGGATTCTTAAGACATTGTACTTCTCATGTGATTTTCCCCCTGATTTTTAGAATTTTATTTCTTGAGTCTTAGTCCTTTGACTTGTGATGTAAGTTTGTAACCCTAGCTTGTGTTCTTGCCTCCTCTTGATCTTTTTTGCTTCTGAATCTTTCCAAATCCTTTTAGCCCATTGACACATTATGTTTGAAGATCATTTGGTTTCAATTGTGGAATTTTTAGATGGTTGGTTGATTTGTCTTGAATTTTGGTTTGAACCTTGTCCCATTTTGCTTCCTTTGAACCTTTAGCTCTCATATAAGCCAAGAAGGGCACTTGTGCCAACTTCTTCTTCTCATTTGTGGTTCCTTTGGGGTGTGGGTACCTTCCTGGTCCTAGGATAGGGTTTGTGTCTTCTGAATTTTTGTGTTTGCTTCTTCTTTAAGTCATTTGTTTCCTTAAGTGCTTTCACTTCATCTTATTGTTTCGTTCCTCCCATTTGGTGATTGTTTGGTCTTGTACCTCTTTTCTCTTCATCTTGTTGGTTTCTTAAGCCCTTTTTCATCTTGATTTGGTTCTGGTTGTGAGCTTTGAGTCCTTATCTTGTGCATTTTGCTTTGCATTTTTCATAAGTGTGCATTTGTTTTCATATGTGTTCATGTTGCATCCTTTTGATTTGTAAGCTTCACTCATCATTCCTTTGAGTTGCATTTGCATTGTGCATATGTTCATACCATTTCACTTCTGATTGTGTGATGTTAGCATGTTCTCTTTCTCATTTTGTTTCACTTGTATGCTTACTAACCTTGCAGGGGCTATGGTAAGTGTGAGATGTGGGAATTGAGTTCCACATCTCCAATTCTCATCTTCTCTTCTTATTTCTTCATTGAGCTAACCATTTTCTTGTTGGGCTTAGGCCTTTCTCATCCCTTCTTCTATCTTCTTCTTTCTCTTCTTCTTCCTTCTTCTTTAGGATAGAAACCTCACTAACCCTTAGGACATCCATGCATGTTAACACTTAGGATTATTTTAGTCCCCCTTTAGAATTTTTCCTTTGTGATCCTTTTGGTTCTTCTTCTCTTCTCATCTAATAACTCTTAAAAAGCATCTTAATAATGTTTGAAGTGATGTCTTGATCCATAGCCTTATCCCATGAGGTATGCTTTGTAGTCTTCCCATCTTGGGATAGTACAAGTTTACCTTGTGATGCACAAGTCTGATCAAGGTATCTTCTTCATCAAGAAAAGCATAAAAAACACTTCTTCATCTGTAAATACCAAAAACACTTAATAAGTAAACAAATTAGTGAGCTTAGGCCCTAATCTTTGGGTTCAAGTTTTGGGGATCTTCTCCTTACTTGAGTGTGCTTATTCTATTATTCCATCTTGGAATATAGTGACAAGTGCACATTCCATGGAAAAGAGCTTGAGTTCACTTCCTTGTGACACACTCCTAAAGGCTTCTAAAAAACACAAACAAACAATAAGCGTCTTTCCTTCGGGAATTCTTTTCTCATCTCCTTCGCTCCGTACGCGAACTTGCTCCTACTTGTCATTTTGCAAGACGGTTACGCACTCGTCGTCCGAGTCTGCAACACCTGAGCAATGGCATAGGCAGTTCAAGCCTTAATTCACAAGCAATTTCCTTGCCACCCCTAGTTAGGGGAACTACGGCGTCTCTGATCCTCATTGTCTTGATGAGGTACATAGGCAGCGGGGTAGGGCCCGTTCGAGCACAATCTTTATTTTCCCTACATTTTTTCTCTTTGTTTCTTATTTCAGTCCTTTTCTCAGTTTCTTTTCCAGTTCATTTATTTTCTTTTGCTGCAGCATCCATACCCTCACCCTTTGAAATAGTTTTATTTTGCAAGTGTGGATCCCGTCGGGTACGGCGGACGATCTGGGTGCTAATACCTTCCCAGGTCGTAACCGACTCCCGAGCTCAGTCTCTTTAGTTCGTTGGACCTGTGTCCTTCCTCTTCTTTCTTCTGGTTTGTGTAGCATTACCATTCCCTTTCTTCGGGATAAAAATGCCTGGCTGGCGACTCTATTCTTTTTCCGCGCCACTTTCGCGTTTGTACCAGGATGGAAATCCGGAGAGTGACACAAGGATGGTTGTTCCCTTGGTCTAAATGTTATCCCAAACCCAGGAAGCTTGTCTGACCACAACAGAGTTGCCTAAGATGACATGTGAATACATGAAATGTCTTAAGATGCCTAAGATGACATGTGAATGCATGAAATGTGATGGCAAGTTCATGTATGGATGCATATGCAAGATGAATGCAAATGAACATGTAAAATTAGGGTTTTAAGGCAACATGAGATGCATAAGGTCAAAACAGAAGCAAATCACATGATAAAAAATTACAAATGAACTCAAAGGAACCCTAACCCCATATGAAATCACACCCCAAAGGAGAAGATCTAACTCATAACCTAAAGAAAGTTGTGAATTTTCTAATTTTGCTAGGGTTTTTGGGTACCCTAAGCGGAAAAATGAAAATCAAATGGAAAATCAAGATAAATTTGTGAAAAAAATATGCTAGATACTACATGCTATATGAAGAACAATTCAAAAAGAACCAATGTCAAAACCTTCATGGTTAGGCAGAAAAGAATTTTTGAAGTTAGGGTTCAAAAAAGGGATTTTTATGAACCCTAAATTCAAGAAAAATGTCAAAGTTGAATCCAAACCAAAAAGAAATTTGTATGAATGGTTTGACAATGTTTCTAAATGTTCTAAGATGCAATGTGAATTTTTTTGGAATTTTTAGAAACCTAAATGGTATTTTAATTAATTAATTTCCATTAATTAATTAAAATAAACATTTAAATATTTTTAAAATGATTTTTTAATGCAAAAATAAAAATAAAAATATTTTTGGGTGAAGAAAAATATTTGAAATCAAAATGCAGAAGAAAAATATTTTTTGGAATTTTCTTAGTATTTTAAATAAATTGTACAAAATAAATGGAATAAAATGAAAATAAAAATGAATTAAAGGCTGGTCAACTGATCCAATGGACCAGGTTTAAACTGGGGTTTGGAGGGAAGACCACGCGCGCATCTTAATGGTCAGGATTCAAACTGACTAAATCCTAATTAATTAATTAATTAATCACAATTAAAACTTAATGAGCTAATCTGAGCCATCCACTGCCTAACCCTAATCCACATCCAACGGCCCAAATTCAAACTTAGCCCTAAACACGTCATTAACCCTAATCAGTTTCAGGTGGCCGGAGAAGACTTCCGGTCGTCTTCTCCGGCGAGACCTTCAACCCAACTTCTTCCCTATGCCATTTCAGGAGCTCTAAAGCTCCAGATCAACTCCTCTACTCTCCCTAAACATGAATCCACCCTCAAAACTAATTTCTCATGGTTGAAACTCAAGATTCAAAGAAGAAAACAAAAATGGTGAAACTTTCAGATAGTCAGTACATGCTCATTTCGCAACCATTTTCAAAACAAAATAGATCATGGTGATCAGCAAAGCATAAGGAACATTTCTATAACCTAAAATTGCATTTCTGGAAATCTTGTTCTTGAGGATACCTGAAGTGGAGCTTTCTCAATCTGAGCTATCTGGCCTCCTCTTTGGTGCAAAATGACTCCAATGATCCTCCTGGTGATGCTTTGATTCTTGGAAGGAGTTTATAATGTCTGGTTTGAGTGGATGTTCTTCAGCTGGCCAGAAATCGTGTTTCAGTTTTGTTTGGTTTTAGGTTGCAATGAAGGGTGGGAAATGATCCTCTTGTGTTGCTGAGTTGATTGATGAAAAAAGTTTGGAGTTTGAGTGTGTGAGCAGAGTGTTTCGAAAGCTTTTGCTTTTGGGGTGATTTTTGGGAACTTAGTGATTCTGAGGTTTCAGCCTTGTGTGATGTGTGTTATGGCTTGCATTTGGTCCACATAACAAGCTTTGATAGGTCAGAGGAGTTGTTATGGCCTATGGTGATTGGTATGGGCAAGTTGCCAAAATATCAACATAACTTGTACTTAAGGTATGGGCTGGTTCTGTGGCTGTTTCAAGGCATGGCTCGAGTCAGCTTGGCTCAAGGATAACCATGGAAAAGGTTTTGTGGTGATTCAGCAAGTGGAAGCATGGTTGTATGAGTTTTTGCAAGCTTTGTACATTTTGGCCCCTTTATGATTTCATGATGTGCAAGTCATAGAAACTTGGGATTCTTGGGCTAATTCTGATTCTTAGGCAATACACTATGTTTGTATGATGCCTAGAAGTGTATTAGAAGTCACAAAATGGCTTGGTATGTAAATTTTCAAAATTCCCTCGTTGGCATGAAACCTAAAATTATGTGATTTTTGCCAACTTTGCAAGGCCATAACTTGAGTTCCATAATGAATCAGGAATTTTTCTTGTACTTTTTGAAAAGGGAATTATCCAATCTATAACTTTCATGACCAACAATTTTTCATTTGAGGCATTTTTGGTTGAGAAAGAGGAGGTTGAAGAACTTTCCCAAAATGGAAAGTTTCAATTACAAGTCATTTCCATTTTTGGCAACTTTTGGTTTAGCTCAATTTTCTTCAATTTTGTGAACTTCCAAACACTTAAATGATCAAATAAAGGGCATATAACTTCAATTTGATGAAAAATCCACTTTGGTTCCATTGTTGGGGGCCTCAGATGCCCTAAATTTGCTCTGACTTGCTCAAGAAGTTACCCATTGAACAAATGACTTCCACAATGAATTTCTTCATCAAACTTGGTATACATGATCCTTATAACATATTGAGACTATTAGAAACAAGAATGACCAAAAAAATTGGAGTTATGGCCTCTGAAACATAAACCCTAATTTCAGGTCATCTGTGTAGTGAAACCCTAGCTCTGCTTCCATGCTTTGCAAGTTGTTGTGATTTCTTGACTTCCTTGATCTTTGAGGGATATAATATGATGATAGAACACACATGGACCCTCTTGGAATGATTGAAGACCTTTGGAGTGGCTCAGATGGATCCATGGATTGCTCAGATCACAAACCCTAGATGCAGATGAACTTGAACTAATGCAGTGAAACAAAAATGCAATATGAGATGGTATGATTATACTAATGAAATCATGAAATATCACAAGCCATGGTGTGGACATAGTGAGGGCAAATTTGGGGTGTTTACACATACGTCACTTTCATTGGCCACCAAGAATCATCTCCAATCCAATCAATCAATCTGCAAGTCCTTCCGTTTCTGCATCAAGAACAAGCATCAACAATTCTGAACAAATTAGGAACATCGAACGAAGAAGAAGAAGATCGTACCTGAGGAGCATTTGTCGGCATCGTCTTCGTCACCATCGCAAATTTGAACTCCCTGCATCTTTATCGTTTGTCGTCAAACGACATCGTCATCGAGTTCTCAATTAGATTCTTCGTCATTAAACCGAGGTTCCGATCAAGCTATTTCATCGATGAATGAGAGTCTCCAATTTCGCTTCATCGCTCGTAATACTCATCAAAGTTCTTCGTCTCCAGGTACGAATGTGAATGTCATTTGAGCATAGTTGCTTGTTGCTTGTTGATGATTCGTTGTTCTTGATGTTGGTTGCGTTAATTTGGTTTCGTTCGATTTTGTGAGATTTTGTCTCGGATTTAAGGAGAAGAGGTTTTAGGTAAGTTTTGTGTTCCTATTTTCGAATTGGAAGAGCGTTTAGGTTGTGTTTGTGGTTCGAATGGAAGAAGAAGATGGTATTGATGGCGGTGGCGGAAAGAAGAAGGAAGGTGATGAAGTAGGTGTTGACGGCGGCGGGGAGGTCAAGAAGAAACTTAGGGTTTTACGTTAGGTTTGTTTAGTTTGTGTGTGTTGGTTCAATTTGAGTATTTTATATTTTCATTTATAATTCAACTATTAAGTTAATTTAATGAAAGATTAAGGTAATTAAAGGAATCATAAGGTTTTCAGTTAATGATAATAAAATAAAGTTAATAACAATTAACCCAATTAAAAGCACCGTTAAGGATTTTAATAGGATAAGATTAGGAGATATTTTGAATCATTTAGCCACACCGGTGGTGACACTTGTCACTGTCCGGTAGGCTACTCAGGCGGTCAATTGTGTGGGCATTGTCCACCATAGATACCATAGGCATGCGTTTGTGAGTGTGTGATTAGAATACCAATAGGAGACTTGTGATCAAACAATCCACATTAAGTCAAAGATATTGACCTCATCCACACCGTATGCACCTCCAGGGCCTTGTGTGTATGGGCCCTGCGAATTCCTATTTCCACCCCCCAACTCAAGCCCATGCTCATTTTAATTAAAACAAATTACTCACTGCACCCCATTTCTATTTTTCTATGTTCTTATTATTTTATTTTATTTTCTGTTTAAATGCCATTTCAAATTAATTCTATAAAAAATACTAAAACATAAAATAAAATTCTATAAAAATTACAGTAGAATCTTAATTCAATTTAGAACCTTTCCCAATTTTTACTTTCGGAATTTTGTCATTTTCCAATTTAATTTTGATTTTTCATTTAATTGATTTTCTATTAAATTCTTTCATGGACACATAAATTTGTACATTTTATTTCTGCCACTTCCTATAATATTTTTGGTCCATTATTTTTGCTATGGTTAGAGAAAAAATAAGAGAACCTAGAATATTTTTGATGTATTTTTTAGGCCATTTTATCCACTGTTTTGATAGTGTGATTTGCATAAAATTATGATTGAACCTTAGATAAGCTTAAGTGACCATTTGACATAGTTAGACTTTGAATTTTTAGGAGATTGTTTAACAAAATGTTATAGTCAGGTTTGAGACCCTAGGGAATTAATTTCACATTTTTTCCATGAATTTTGATATTTTTTCCATCTTAATTCATTTCCATCATATCGTTGCATATACATTTTCATTTCATTTACTAACAATTTTCCTTTTGTGCAAGGTATTTTCCGAGGATTTGCTTATGGACTTGGATTGTGTTTATTATGTCTCGATTATATTTTGTGTACTTTGTGATGTAATATTTGTATATTTCCTATAATTAGGATAGAAAAGATAAAACGAATCGATAGAAAACTAAAATCTCAAAAACAAAATAAAGACTCGATCCAACGTCGAGTAAATTTTCAAATAACTAAATAAAGTTTCATGTGACTTTAGGATTCCTCGATTACCACCGTTCCACTCTATTACACCCAAAAGCAAGCCTTGTATGTTCCACACCATAAGTCGTGCGTCTCAGCACCACGCAATCGACCCACCCGATCCATCGTTTCATCCCATTTATGTTTCATACACATTTTTACCCACCATGACTTAGGAGGACCATATTGTTCATTATTGCCTTTTGTATTTGCATTTCTAGTTTAATATCTCTTAGGTAGATTCAATCTTTCAAACCTCACTAACCATAGATCATCCTTAAATTCAACTAACTTAGGGTAAGTCTAGTTTTCCCTTAGAGTTTTTTCCTTTTCCAACTTGAGTTTCACTTCTCATCTTTAAAAGAAAATCAAAAACACTTAATAAAGGAAAAGGTGTACAATGTATCACAAGCCTTAAGCTATACGGGAAATGATTAGTGGAGGTCTCCTTCACTCTTCTAGGATGCTTTACAAACGTTCCATTGGGGGCGATCTTGGAAAGTATTCGCTCCTGTATCATAGTCTTTAGTGTTGTACATACAATAAACACAAATTCAAAACACTTCTTCTAAAAGACAACAAACCAAGACATCGCGTCTTCTTTTCTCATCCCATACTCATTGCAGACGAATGTGACTTGTCTCGACAGTTCAAACAGCAACACGGTAAACACCCTCGAGTCAGAGCCGGTAACACCTGAGCTAGAGCTATGGCAACGTCATCCTAAAAATCACAAACAAGTTCCCGCCTTAGTTAGACGAACTACAGAAACTATGATCCTCATTATCCCGATGAGGTACGTAGGCAGTGGGGTAGGGCCCAATCAAGCACAATATTTATTTTCCCTACATTTTCCCCATTCATTTCCATTTTTCAATTCCATTTCTTTCCTCATTTCCATTTCATTCCAGATAGCCATCCTTTCATTCAAACAACATATTATTTCTCACCCTTTGAAAACAGACTTATAAGTGTGGATCCCGTCGGGTACGGCGGACGGATTGGGGTGCTAATACCTTCCCAATTTGTAGCTGACTTCCGGACCCAGATCTTTGGTTCGCAAGGCCTCGTCCTTTTCCTTCTTCCTTAGGTTTGTGCAACATTACCTTTCCCATTCCTTCGGGATAAAAATGTCTGGCTGGCGACTCTAACTTTTCCGCGCCACTTTCGCGTTTGTACTAGGATGAAAATCCCGGGAGCGACACATAGCATTCATGATTCCCGTAAGCAGCTTCATTTGGGTCTTCATCAAGTTGAATTCTTCTCTCAGCAGTTTTTGATCCTGGGACAACGCTCGAATGTCCACCATAAAATGCCCCACTTTGGCCTTCATCTTAGTCACTTCCGCTCGGAGTTGTTCCATGCCCATACCCTGACAGTCATGATTCAAGTTGGCCATTCTGGAGAGAATCCAAGTCAGGATAAGAATCTTTTCCTAAACACCTGTCATGAATGCAAGGATGTATGCAAATTCCATGTTTGGTTATTTCCTAGGAATCTATCTATTTTGATCCATGTTTTAAAACATAAAAAATCCGACGATTTAATTCAGATATGTGATCCTTAGAAATAACTGAACATGTATGCTAAAATGCCATGATGTCATATATGCAACTGACATGTGATCAGCGGTCTGACGCTAGTGTGGATCAGATAACTAAGTGTTGGTGAAGAGTCATAATATCATTATCTATGTGCTGAAATTCCAGAATTCCCATCCAAATATCATATAGGACTGGATCATATCATGGAGTAACACTGGCAAAGCGGGTATGTTGGAAGTTTAGGGTTCCTGAAAACCTGTAAACCCTTCACAATCTCACGGGTGTGCTACTATGGGTCAACATCACGGACTCTCAAAGCCGAGCAACAATAATACGCTCACCATTTCTGAGGAATGGATCGTGATCAAATCAGGGAATCGGTTTGGCATTATGTACTACTCAGGGAGGTCTCAGCTGAGTCCGGGAAAACAAGCATCCCTCATAAGTTCCTAGCTTCAAGCCCTAAAGTCGAGAAACAATAGTACATTCATCCTGAAGGGTATAATACTACCGTCATACGACCAGTTGCTTTAACTGGGTTCCTATGAGAGAACAAGGTCATCCTATGCGACTTTCCAGTGGACCCTTGGGTGCAAATGGGTTTGCCACAAAATATGGTCTGCCATTGTTACCACTAGAGAGGTTTTTTTCAACTAAGGTCCTCGGTGATCGGTTCCTAGTGTTAGCACCTCAGGTGGGAACATTCTATGGTCTTCCTAGGCAGTATAGAACATATCCCAAGAGAGCCTGATCTAGGTGTGAGACTCGTGAAAACTACACGTGCTCAAGACCACGCAAGCCACACGACTGCCCACTCTAAATCCTATGTGTATACTCAAGCCTGGTAGTTGGATTTTCTCACAGTAATCCCATCCCGCCAAGGAAAACCAGAACAACCAGTAAACTATATGCCCGTATATGCAATAGTAAGGTGAATGCAGAAAGCTGTAAATAAAGTAAAGAGATAAACTGTAAATAAAACAGTAATGCTAAACTAAAGCGTACAACAACAAATGAATGAACACCCAAAGAAAACAGAAACAAACAGGCACTAGGATTGACTCTTAAAGGGGAAACTAGAGATTTTGGGTTATGTCCCCAGTAGAGTCGCCAGCTGTCGCTCCCGGGATTTTCATCCTAGTATAAAATCGAAAGTGGCGTGGAAAATGTAGAGTCGCCAACCAGGAATTTTTAGCCCGAATGAATGGGAAAGGTAATGTTACACAAACCTAAGAGAGAAGGAAAGGAAAAGGTCTTGCGAACCAAAGATTTGGGTCCGGGAGTCGGTTACGACTTGGGAAGGTATAAGCACCCAGATCGTCCGCCGTACCCGACGAGATCCATGCTTGTTTGTCTGTTACAAAATGTGAGAAATAAGATGCTTCTAAACAAAAACCGCTAACTGGAACTTGAATGAGAAAGGGAAATGGAAAAGAGAATGGAAAGAAAGGGGGAAATGTAGGGAAAATAAAGAATGTGCTCGAACGGGCCCTACCCCTCTATCTACGTACCTCATCGGGAAAATAAGGATCAGAGTCGACGTAGTTCGCCTAACTAAGGCTGATATTTGTTTGTGTTTTTTAGGATGACATTGTCATAGCTCTAACTCAGGTGTTGTCGGCTCGCTAAATCGAGGGCGTTACCGTGTTGTTGTTTTGAACTGTTGAGACAAGTCACGATCTTCCGCAAAGAGTGGGAGATGAGAAGAGAAAACGTGGCGTCTTTGTTTATAGTCTTTTACAAGAAGTGTTTTGATTTTGATGTTTATCATATGTACAACACTAAAGACTATGATACATGAGCGAATAATTTCCAAAGTCTCCCCCAATGGGACGTTTGTAAAGCATCCTAGAAGAGTGGAGGAGACCTCCACTAGTCATTTCCCGTATAACTTAAGGCTCGTGGCGTATTGTACACACTTTCCTTATTAAATGTTTTGATTTTTCTTTAAGGATGAGGAGTGAGACTCAAGTTACAAAAGGAAAACTATGGGGAGACTACGACTCGACCCTATGTTATTATGTTTAATGAGATCCTACGGTCAGTGAGGTTTGAAAGGTTAAAGCTACCTAATCGGATACTAAACTTGAAAATGTGAGTTTACAAAAAGTAATGATTAATACGGTCCTCTTATGTCATAGTTGGTGAAGTGTATGATGAGTTGCAAAATAATAGAATGGTGATCGGGTGGGTCGATTGCGCGGTGTTGAGACACGCGACTTATGGTTCGTAACATACAAGGTTTATGCTTTTATTTATTTGATTGGAGCGAAGGTGTAATCGTGGGAGGTCCTAAAATCATATGAAACTTGTTTATTTATTTTTGTTTTGAAATTATTCGACATTGGATCAAATATCTCTTTTCTTACCTTTTCGAAATTTGGTTTTCTAACGCTTCATTTTATCCTTTTCTATCCTAATTATAAGTATCATACAAGCATAAAATGTATTCTACACTATTACATCATGAAGGCCTAAAACCATAAAAAATACAATCAACACATCATAGAAAAATATCTGTATTCATAAGCATGGCCTTCGAATAATATCTTGAACAACAAAAATTTGTTAGTAAGTGAAATTAAAATGAATATGCAAAAATATGAACAAAATGGATTAATGTGTAAAATTGCAAGAATTACTAAAAAAACATATAAAGCATAAAAATCGAAATCAATGTGAAAAAAGTCGAAAAAAGAATTAAAAAAATACAAACTATTTTTTATTATGTCAAAATGTTATTTCAATTTTTCTGGAATTTTTTTAGTGTGAAAAACTATTTTTAAGATGAATTTTGTAAAGATATTATAAAAGAAAACAAGAAAAGAAGTAGAGGGTATGAAAATAGTAAAATGTTCAGTTAAAATACGAAATGGGCTTAAATTGGGGTGCATATAGTAAGGGGATTAATCCCATTAGCACCTCGGGTTTGCAGCTTCTTACTATGGTCTTTAGTCAACTTTTTTGACTAATCCTAGCCATGTGATTATATTGATGATGAAATGAAAGGTGGCGACTGCGTGTGTATAGGGTTATTATCATGGGGTGAGGCGCATGAAAACCTGGTTCAATGGTCCTACCGGACGGTGACACTTGTCACTGTCGGAATGGACCGAAAAAAACAAAATCTTATCTCTTCCATGGATTTGGGCGGTGCATTGATTATGATTTATGATTTTTAAAATCCTTTTTCTTTAATCCAAAAAACCAAAATCAAATCTTAAATTAAAATCAAATGAAAGGTTCAAACTCACTCTTCCATATAACTCTATGCATTCTGACTCTCTCTTCCTCACAACTTCATCTTTCTCAGACACAAAACCCTAATCGCGCCACCGTCGCGGCGGCCTCTCCCTCCAATCAATCTTGCTAAAACCATAAACAGTATGAACAAACCTTAATTATTTTTCCTTCCTCATCTCAAATCCGTAAACAGTTTCACCTAATTCTTCCTATATCTCTAGATCGCAACAAATAAAGAACGAAATAGAAAGAGAGAACTCGAAGCAACGTACTCGCGATGAAGGTGGTGACGAATTGATGTTGGTTGCTGAAGATGGAGGTCGATGAACTTGATTTTGAAGAAGCTCGAATTCAACTCGTTGATGAAGAATTTGTTTAATTTGTTAATAAAGAGTGAGAAACAAAATTCGGTTAGTTATCGTTTCAATTCTTTTCCTCGTATTCTCCACGATTTCGTTGTTGTTTCTAAGCGTGGATTCTCACTGTGTTGTTGTTGAATCTGCAGGAGGATTCTGCTCGTGGTTTGATGCATTGCGATTTGTTCTTGTTTGAGTGATGTTGTGTTGCGAGGAGGCTGAATATTTGTTGTGTTTCTTCCTGCAGGTCGTTGCTTGAACTGAAGATGTTATGGAATGGAATCTGCAATCGATGCGAAAAAATTGATGAGGGTATGACACAGATTGGAGTAGATGAAGGTAGTGAGGGTGATTGGATTTGAAGATCGATGAAAGTTGAAGATTGATCGGGTCAAGAATGCGTTGTTGAAGGTGAAAAGAAGAAAATGACGGAGAGTTTTTGTGGATTTTCTGAAGATTAGTTAAAGGAGAGGAAGTTGAAGAATGAGAGAGATGAAGAGTGTTGGTCGAAGGTTGATGATGATATGAGGATGCGGATGCGACGAAAACTGAATCGATTATCATAGCAGGTTGGTGAGGAAGGTTCTGATCGAAACGAATTGAGATGATGATGGAGGATTCAAATTATAGAGTGAAGATTGAAGAAACCATTCGATTGAAGATTGAGATTGAGGTATGAATTTGAAACTCACGATTATTGCTTTCTTATTCTGTTCTGTGATATCTAATTACCGTCCCTTCGATCTTCGCTTCTGTGTGTTGGAATTATGATATGCCTTATTCTTCTAATTTCTTGCATATGATTGAATGTGTTTGCACCATGTGAATCTTTTAACTGCTGTTGTTGATGAACTTGAAGGTTCCGTATTGTTGAAGACTAAAGGGGATTTATGGTGGTTGAATGATGAAGATATGAGAGTGATGAAGAAAGGGATGAAGATATGAGAGTGATGAAGAAATGGATAAAGATATGGTGAAGATGAAGTTCTGAGAATAGGGAGAAAATGGTGAAGAGTGAGGAAGAAGAATCGTGAATAAGGAGATGAATCCAGATATATAGAGATCAAGCTGAAGCTTTTTTAAATTTTCGGTTAAGAATTTGTTAGATTCAGTTAGAAATTTTGTTAGTTTTCTGTTAGAGGTTGGATTTTTTAACTGAAATTTGTTTGAGTTTCCTTCTGAATTTTCTCAGTTCTTTGTTATGATATAATCAATTCAAGAATTTTGTGAATTTCTCTTCTATTAGAATATATATTGTTCTTCTCTTTTCATGTTTTAATCTTTGGCAAAGCAGCAAAAACAAGTTTACTGCTGAAAATGATTGGTGTGTGATTTTGATTAGATATAAAATCAGATAAACTCAAAAGCTCCTAACTGCAATTAGTGTGAAATTTGGACCAAATACCCTCACATAATGTAAACTAATATTCTTGCAGAGCTTAACCTTAAATTGATCAGGAGTAAATTCGAACCATGTTAGTATCTCACTATTTCCACTGTAGGCATAATTATATCACAATTGAGATGCTCAAGAACTGGAAACTTATTAGGATGTTTCCCTCATAATCTGAGATATATATTCCTTGAATTTAAATGATGAATAACATCTTAGCTTCAATTGTTGGCTTCCTTCTATCGCTCCCAGGATTTTCATCCTAGTACAAACGCGAAAGTGGCGCGGAAAAGGTAGAGTCGCCAGCCAGACATTTTTATCCCGAAGGAATGGGAAAGGTAATATTGCACAAACCTAAGGAAGAAGGAAAAGGACGAGGCCTTGCGAACCAAAGATCTGGGTCCGGAAGTCGGTTACGAATTGGGAAGGTATTAGCACCCCAATCCATCCGCCGTACCCGACGGGATCCACACTTATAAGTCTGTTTCAAAGGGTGAGAAGTACGATGCCGTTGAATGAAAAGAATGGCTATCTGGAATGGAATGGAAATGGGAAAAGGATTTGGAAAGAACAATGAGAAGAAAGAGGGAAAATGTAGGGAAAAAGAATGATTGTGCTCGAATGGGCCCTACCCCACTGCCTACGTACCTCATCGGGATAAATGAGGATCAGAGTCGCTGTAGTTCGTCTAACTAAGGAGGGAACTTGTTTATGATTTTTAGGATGACGTTGCCATAGCTCTAGCTCAGGTGTTACCGGCTCTAGCTCGAGGGTGTTTACCGTATCGCTGTTCGAAATGTCGAGGCAAGTCGCATTCGTCCGCAAAGAGTATGCGGTGAAAAGAGAAGACGTGATGTCTTGGTTTGTTGTCTTTTAGAAGAAGTGTTTTGAATTTGTGTTTATGGTATGTACAACACTAAAGACTATGATACAAGAGCGTATACTTTCCAAGATCGCCCCCAATGGAACGTTTGTAAAGCATCCTAGAAGAGTGGAAGAGACCTCCACTAATCATTTCCCGTATAGCTTAAGGCTTGTGGTGCATTGTACACATTTTCCTTTATTAAGTGTTTTGATTTTCTTAAAGATGAGAAATGAGACTCAAGTTGCAAAAGGAAAAAACTCTAAGGGAAACTAGACTTACCCTAAGTTAGTTGAGTTTAAAGATGACCTATGGTTAGTGAGGTTTGAAAGATTAAATCTACTTAAGAGATATTAGACTAGAAATGCGAGTACAAAAAGCAATAATGAACGATATGGTCCTCCTAAGTGATGGTGGGAAAAACGTGTATGAAACGTAAATGAGATGAAACGATGGATCGGGTGGGTCGATTGCGTGGTGCTGAGATGCACGACTTATGGTGTGCAACATACACGACTTGCTTTTGGTGTAATGGAATGGAACGATGGTAATCAAGGAATCCTAAAGTCACATGAAACTTTGTTTATTTATTTGAAAATTTACTCGACGTTGGATCGAGTATTTCTTTATTTTGTTTTTGAGATTAGGTTTTCTAGCGATTCGTTCTATCTTTTCTATCCTAATTATAGGAACTATACAAGTATTACATCACAAAGTGAAAACCACAAACATATAATCGAGGCATAATAAACATAATCCAAGTCCATACGCGAATCCTCGAAAAATACCTCGCACGAAAGGAAAATTGTTAGTAAACAAAATGAAAATGCATATGCAACAATATGATGGAAATGAATTAAAATAACAAAAATATCAAAATCCTGGAAAAAATATGAAATTAATTCCCTAGGGTCTCTAACCTGACTATAACATTGTGTTAAAAAACCCCTAAAAATTCAAAGTCTAACTATGTCAAATGGTCACTTAAATCTACCTAAGGTTCAATCATAATTTTATACAAACCACAATACCAAAATAGTGGATAAAAGGGCCTAAAAATTACACCAAAAATATTTCCAGGCATTATTATTTGTCCTCTAATCATAGCAAAAAGAATGGGCTAAAAATGTTGCGTGAAGTGGGAGAAATAAAATGTACAAAATTATGTATCCATGAAAGAATTCAATCTAAAACCAATTACATGAAAAATAGAAATTAAACTGAAAAATGATAAAATTAAGAAAGTAAAAATGTAGAAAGTTTCTAAATTGATCTAAAAGTCCATTATAATTTTGGTGGAATTTTATTATTAGTTTTAGTATTTTTTATGATTTAAATTGAACAAGCATAAAAATAGAAATTAAGAAAATAAAAGAAATAAAGGAGGGGGTGATGGAAAGAAATATTTTTAGTTAAAAACAATATGGGCTTGAGAATGGGGGGCGCAGATAGAAATCCGCTAGGCCCAATGAGCACAGGATTATGGGGTGCATTATATGGGGTTTCGGTCAACTCTTTGACCCTCTCTAGAGCGTTGGATCTACTGTATTGGATCAGAAGGCCAGGGATGTGAGGGTGCATGGTAGGTTCCGTGGGGGATACGCATGGGAATGGGATTCGGTGGTCCAACCGGACGGTGACACTTGTCACCGCCGGAGTGGACCACCCCAAGGGATCTTATCTTCTAGAAACTAAAATGGGCGGTGGAAGATAATCAACATATTCCTGAGTTTTTAACTGTTAATTATTGTGGTTTATTATTTTTAATTTTTAAAGATCACAATTAATAAGCATTAATACAGTTTCAACTTATAACTTAAATTGAAATCATAAGAGTTTTTCTCTCAAAACACACCGTGTATCTTCTTCATCTTCTCATCTTCTCGCCGCTGACTCCTTCTTCTAACACTAAATGCCGCCACCAACGACTTCCTTCTCCGGCTGCACTCACCATAAACCAACTAAACCTATCCCTCCCAGGCTATTAAGCTCAGAAATGGATTCAAATTTCTCGTCAAAAACATAAACAATCCAAAACCCTAAAAATCCCTAAATCGGTTCACACCTCACTGAAACTATCAATTAGTAAGGAGAAATGCTAGAAGGAAGCATGGAGATCACAAATAGTGGCTAAGAGCACGTGGAAGGGAAAAATTCATACCTTATCGGAGCGATCACGCTCTCAATCTCTGGAGACGGTGAGCTTCCACTCCTTCTTCACTCTCTCTCGGCTTGAAAATCGATTCTTGAACCTCGTGTTGTCGTCCAAGCGTAATCATTGTTTTCTTGATTTTTGTAGGCTTATGAAGATGACTTGAAGGTGATTGATTAATCCATGAATCGCTGAAGAGAATGCTTTCCGGAGATTAGTGATAGCGATCAAAGAGGTATATGAATCTTAATGATTGAGTTTCCTGAAATCGATGAAGACTCGATGTTGTCGGAGACTTCACAGGTATCGTCTCTTACTTCTTCCTTTCTTTCAATATTCTTCTTCGATTTATTCTAAAATCTCTTGTTGTTGCTCTTCTCGTAGCCTCCGCAGTTTTGAGCTTCCGTTGATGAATGTTCTTGAGTCGTGTGGTTGTGCTTTACACATTGCAATTGATGAAGATGAAGATGGTGAGTTATTGATGGAGATGTGAGAGTAACGATTCCGAATTGGAGTTGAAGAGGAAAGTTGTAGGGGATTGAGATGATGAAGAGCTGCGATTAATGGTTGCTGATGGTAGTGAAAATGGATTGAAGAAGTTTGTTTGTGGAAGTGGTTGGAAAGGATGAAGGTGATGGCGTTGCGTATTGAGGTTGATGGAGATTTGTGATGCCCTGCGATTGAGAAAGAGTTTAGGAGATTGAAGAATGTTGATGCTTGATGAAGATTGGATGGAGAGAGATGAAGAAGGAAAGGAATTTGCAGAAAGATGAAGATAGAGTGAATGAGAGCAGCCGAACCAATCTGCAGCAACCAACAACAATTTATAGCTGATGAATTGAGGGCCTTTTAGGCTTTTCACAGGTGAATTCTGTTATGAGTTTAGATTTCTGTTTGGAGTCTGTTAGAGTTTGTTACGGTTCTGATTTATCAACCTGCGTTTGTGAACCCCTGCAACTCCCTTTTTTTTCCAGTTTCTAATCCTCTTTCTGATACATCCCTTTTTCAGTACTTCCTCATCTTGATTAAATAATTTATATTTATTTTGGTAAATAGTGATTGGAATATATGACGCATGGATTCAGGAGGTATGCACAATTTTGTCGGGGCTGATTCCTCATGCATAAGTTGGGGTCATGCTCAGAATGGAGAGCTGGGATACGGACCTACTGGAACGTTATTTATACAACTATTTTAGCAACAAAATTTATTGTTTTTTTATTTTATAATTTTCTAATCCTGTTTGCACTTGTCCCTTAGGTCTTTCAGTTGTACCCAAAAAAGTTGATTTACTTGAGGGTATGCATAAATGAGGTCAGTGACATATTCAATTTTATGAAATTTTTCTTGTTGATACTGCAATATTGCACTAATCCTCACTGATGAATTGCGTTTGTGTACACAGTTTCGATGCGGCGCAACGTTGAACTACACAGGACATGGATGATATTGCTATGGGGATTTGAGTTATAAGTCACGTTGCGAGAATAGCGGGAGACTTTTCAAGAAGAGTTGTTTTCTGGAAGATGAGTGATGAAGATTCAGGATCTTGGAGGTTGACAATTGACGAAGTTGTTGGTGCGGTGACGATTAAAGAAGATTGGAGGGTGAAGCTCATATCTTTTGTTATGAATTGTTGTAACTATTTTTCTACTTATGTTTTGCTGTACAAAGAGATCTTTCTAGCCAATTTTCCCGTCCAACAAAAACTGACGTGTCTGAACTCTTATGTAATGATTTTCCGTTAATTCTATTTCCCTTTAATGAATCTTATTTATGCAATATCAAATTCCTTCTAATTCTGACGATACACACTAACCAGATCTTGCATGCTTACGACCATTCTTCGGATTCTTCGTTTTTTCAATTTGATCCTCTTGGATATTAATGGCCCGGTTTGCTTGGGCATCGGCTAGAGTGTTATAGTCCCTAGAAATGTGGCTGATGCGAAATAAGCGAAAGTTATTGCTCAGCTCCAAAGCTTCATCACACAAGCCCCTTAAATATGGGTCGTTAATTCTATAGGAACCTTGAAACTGATTGATAACAAGCTGGGAGTCTCCTTGGACAATGATGTTCTTATATCCTTTCATTATTGCTTGTTGCAGTCCTAAAATTAATGCGCGATACTCAGCAACATTGTTTGTTACATATCCCAGCCCTTGGCGAAAATGATACAGCACACTCCCATCTTCATCAAACAGTACAGCTCTTGCACCAACTGGTCCAGGATTTCCACTGCATGCACCATCGAACTGAAGGGTATAAAAACG
Organism: Lathyrus aphaca; assembly: GCA_963966055.1. Lineage (NCBI taxonomy): Eukaryota > Viridiplantae > Streptophyta > Magnoliopsida > Fabales > Fabaceae > Lathyrus > Lathyrus aphaca. The sequence continues at coordinate 430,330,362 of OZ014524.1, read as the reverse complement.
CTGGTTTTGGTTTTGGTTTCCTTTAAACCAACTATGATTTGCTTCTAAAACCTTGATTTTTTGTCCTTCATGTTATTCCTTGTAGTAATAATTGATGAAGACTATGGAATCTTGGAAAAAGTTTGTGGAAGTCAAAAAAAGAATAATGTGAATGCTTAGGATTGAGAGGGAGAAATATGGATATTATTGTACTTTGGCACCTTAGAAGGAAACTTCATCATATTTGACCATGAAATATTTACTTCCACTCTTTTTAGAATGAATGACCCTCTTTCAATAACTAATATTATAAAACCATTTTTCTCTAGTGTGCAATTCAACTTGAATGGTGTTACTAATTATGTTTGGATTTTCATAATGGATTTTTTATGAAAATAGTTTACAAAAAGGGACCCTTAAGAAAAAAAATGATTAGTGATAAAGATGAGCATTTAAACAGATTTTTGGGCTTTCAAATGGATTTGAATTTGGGAGATAAATAATGGGTAATGACTATGGGATTAAATCTAAAATTCAATCTTTAGACAAGACTTTAAGTAGGTGTTAGATATTGGACCTTCACGGCAAAAGAAATTGGAATTGAAACATGAAATTTGGAATATCAAGCTTAAGGAAATGAAATGAATTTGAATACGAAAATGGATTGAATTGACTTCGACTAAATGAACTTGGATATTCGAATGTGACTTGTAATAGCTTTGAATGAACTTGAATGACTCTTTCTAAAATAAACTGATCATTGTGCATTATCCCCCTCTTAATTTGAATCACAAGCTTGAAACAAAGAACTTTTGATGTCACGATGCATCTTGAAACCAATACCTCGAACCTTGTTTCTTGAATCACTTGGGAATAATATACACGCACGAACATCTCCGTAAAATAAACCCCAAATCGATGGTTGAATCATAAAAAGTCAAAACCCTAATCTTGGAGGGAAATCGATGAAGGAGAACTTTTCATTCCTAGAAGAAACCTTAATTCACACTTCATTGTTCGAATAGATAGCATGATCAATCTGAGATTTTGAAGGGAAATAAAATCTTAATTCACATTAATAATATCCTGACTTAACGCTTCTGATGAAACCTTTGAATAAACGAAGGTAAACATAAGTCGGTTAGTGGTAAGAAATTAGAGGGAAAATTTTGGGGTGTTACAGCTGCCCCTATTCAATCACTATAGAACTGAATGGATGATAGCAGTTGCTTTCAGACATTTGAGGTATGCAGGAATTGAATACCAGAAACAACCAGAAAATTTACACTCTGTGGTAGAAAAACAAGGAAACAAACTCAACCGAACGAACTCTGCTTTGAGATAATTATGATGGGAAGAATAGTAAACAGGTGATGCCTTTTGAAGGCTAATGACTTGCCACACTGCGGGTGGACTTTTGAATAATTTGCCACACTGCGGGTGGACTTTGGATGTTCTGCCACACCGCGAGTGGACTTTGGTTGTTCTGCCACACTACGGGGTGGATTTTGGAAATTTGCCACACTGCGGATGGACTTCTGCTCACTGCGGGAGACTTTTGAAACTTGTCACTCGAAGATGGACTTTGGCTAGTCTGTGACTGGACTTTTGCTCGATGTGGGAGACATTTGAAATTTGCCACCCGAAGATGGACTTTGGTCAGTCTGTGGCTGGACTTTTGCTAGATGTGGGAGACTTTTGAAACTTGCCACCCGAAGATGGACTTTGGCCAGTCTGTGGCTGGACTTTTGCTCGTTGTGGGAGACTTTTGAAATTTGCCACCCGAAGATGGACTTTGGCCAGTCTGTGGCTGGACTTTTGTAAGATATCAAACCTGGATTATACTGGGTATACATATGTTGAATCGCATGGCATGATGCCCCATGACACTGGGGATGTTAGGTTTCGAACATGTCAATGAAATGTCGTAACTGCAAAGGGAGTTCCTGATGCAGAAATAATAAGTCCTTCCTGACTCTGTGGGGAAACACAATGATCACGGATTCGATCTCAAGAAGCCCTGTGGGGATAACATCTCTGTTGGAAAAGAGCGTGAATAATTCATTTATCCCGAATTATCACCTTTGCCAAAAATAAATTGGACTTTAGGTTTGAGGACTGTGCCAAGGGATACCTCGACTATTGGGGATTACCCACTCTTACGGAACTGCTGGGGAAGAGAATGATTTATTTGAAATCTGCTATGGGAATATGAGTTACCTTAGATCTGTTGAGGAACCGAGATCAAGGAAACCAGCTGAAGGAAAAAAACTTGGCGACTTTACTGGGGATAACTTCCATTCGTCTGTTGTGGGTGACAAAACCGAGACACGTCCTGCTGAGGAGGAAAGATTTCAAGTTGTCTCATGCTGGGGATCATTTGCTTCAGTATGGATTTTACCTCAAGAGGATTTTACAAAAAGACTTGGTGTCTTTAAACTCTTAGGTACTGTAACGACTGCATGAATAAGCATAATAATCTTGCTAGGGAGGTAACCATTGCCCATGCAGATGAGCTTGGAGCTGTAAGAAACGATGAATGAGATAATTGGCTTGACGAGCGATTGCTATATGGTAGTAGACTCAATCAGTAATAATTATGACAAGAGGGTACCACAAAAACTCTTTGAGAGTGTAACTGTATTGGTACTCTGAATTCTGGATAGGTGCTTCCGACTGTCTGTCTTTGGGAAAGAATGAATTCTCGTACTATTGGGGTGGCCTGCCCCAGTACGAGTATTTGAATAGTTTCGCACTTGACTGACTAATCCTCGCTCCTGGAGAGATTTGAATCTCGAAGTGATTGCCCCATTTTGGCTGAAATTTGAAAAGATTGCTCGACATAACTGCCCCGGATTGTCTAGCTCTTACCATGACTAGTGGGGAAAGTCTCTGCTCAACGAAGCTTTCTCGGAAAAGTGCACCTTGACGTGACTGTCTTTCAGAAGTTTTAGACTCCTCAATTTAGCAAGCTTAAGCTTCTAAACTGAATTTCCGCATATGAACCATTTATGATGCCAAGCAAATGTATGCAAGCAAACAATGTTTATTCTTAGAATGAAACTTCTAATGCAACACACATGCTAATCTTGAAGTCTTTATTGAAAAGGGTGTCGTAGACCTTTGTGAGCGGATCACTAGTTAAGATACAGACATTACTTTTTAAATGAAAGCATGCACATGCAATACCAACAAATGTCTTTTTAGAATAACTCATAGGAGTCAGGAACGCGGCCTCGTAGTAGTACACTCTCGAATTAATCCTGTTTCAGTTAGGACTTTTGAGGGTTGTATTGTGGCTTGGTTCACGGTTATAGAAACAAAGGATATAGGCTCGAAGTTTATTTGTGCCCAACCACTCTTCATGATGTTCACCATTCCTACGTTCAACCATTGCTGCTATCAGTTCAAGCACCAATCAGGTTATTGTTGAGAGTCAGTCACTCCTCTATATTTCGTGTCTGTGCCACACGACTTTGTTCTCATTTGAGGATCTTTCTTGTGTAATCCTTTTCGTCTTTCGCTTTTGTGTTATTTTTCTTTATCCCTAACTTTTTCCTGGACTGATTCTTGTGAATCTTTGATTGTGAAGTCCAACGGGATTCCCTAACGTTTTCCTAAGTCGCTTGTTTTCAAGTTTCGACTTAGCGGGCTTTTTCATTTCTTTTTTTTGAACGAGTCGTGTGACACTGTTTGTCTTGATTTCTTTGCGAGGGTTATGACTGCCTCATTCTTTGGTCTATGAAGGATAACCATTGTGGTTTTCAATCTTTGGACCTTTTGACTTGGATAACCATTGTGGTTTCGGGTCTTTGGATCTCTTGATTAGCATAGTGGAAGGCAATAGATCCTCAAATACACTCCTTTATGAAAGCATGAACGCTTGGTCCGACTAGCTGACATCTACCCTGCCCCTGGGTTACATGTGAGGGTTTTTTATGCGAAAAAAAGAAACTTATACTTCAAGGCTCAAAGGGGTTAGCAAGGGTCTATCTTCCTTATATCTCCAGTGTTTAGCGATTTGAACCAAAGCCTGTACATCGTCAACATGGCCTTACTCGAGAGCACACAATTAGAGATTTTACGTTTTTGTTTCGTCATTCTCATTCATAGAGTTTAAGCATGATAATTGGTATTGCGATGTACACATGCAAAATTATAAGTGAATGCGAATGAATTACTTCAAGAAAAACATGTGAGTTTTATTATTGCTAACATTCAAAAGCAAACAGATTTCATACATGTAGACAAAAGTTTAGCACATAAAAGAAACTACAAAATGGAAATGCAGTAAAGAAACTGAATATTGCCGTAGTTGAGGAGGCTTGACTCCGTTTGGACCTGTCAGTCTTAGATACTTTCAGTGATCAATAGCTCTTTCACAGAATTGTAATCTTCAATTTGTAGTTGTATGCCCAACCATGGCAGACATACTTCTTCTTTTAGTCATTCTGACTCTGACACGAGACGTCTGAAGGAAAAAGTGAAGCTGGGGAGTAAAGTTACCCCATAAGGTTGCTCGGAAAGACCTGATGATCTTCTGCCTACGTATCTCCATTGACTGATGACCAATGAAGAATCAGAGCGACGTAGTTCCCCTCAATAGGGATGAAAAATGAACAATGAAGAAAGACAAACACATAAGTGCCACCACTGAGAGTATTTGAATACTGCTGGCTTTATTTGCTTCATGAACATCCTGGCTTCCTGGGTGATTAACTCGAAGACTTCAGCTTAACATGGACCATCCGGTAGAACAACCGTGACACCGGTTCCACTGTGACTAGGCATCGGATTCTGGAGTACATTTGGGAGAGGAGTGAAATTGATCGCCTTGGAGTCAACTAGGTCCTGTACCTTGTTCTGAAAAGCCCAACATTTCTCAATATTGTGCCCCTGGGCACCCGAATGGAATTCACACCTGGCATTAGCATCAAAATTCGGAGGTAGATTGTCCGGAGGAGGAGGTATCATGGTACGAAGCTCGACCATGTTCAACTTTAGCAGCTCTGGGAGTAATACAACATAAGGACATGGGACATGATCAATCCTACGGTCCCTTGCTTTTGCTCTTTGCTAAAACGGTCTCTGTACCTGTTGTTGCTGACCCTGTGGTCGTTGTTGAACCTTGTCGCTCCCACCAAATGACACAGGGCCAAGAGGGGTACAGGCGCGAACGGTCGGCGAAAGGAGAGAGAACACACAAGGGTGAACTCAAAAGACAAGAGTCGCCAACTAGGCATTTTTATCCCAGAGGAAAGGTAATGCTGCATAGACCTAGAAAGATATGGATAAGACGGTTGCGAACCAGAGAGACTGAGAAAGGGGGTTGGTTACAACCTGGGAAGGTATTAGCACCCAGATTGTCCGTCGTACTCGACGGGATCCACGCTTATAAGATATGTGTTTTAAAGGGGTAGTGGCAGTGCAATCTGTGTATCAAAGCTGGAAAGAATGCAAGTGTCAGTGTAAAAGAAAAGTGAAGTGTATAAGAGAAGTGTCAGTGTAAGAACAAGAAAGAAATGCTCAAGATAATGAGGCCAAAAGAATAAAGCTGGAAGAGAGGGAATATACAGAGACTTTTGTTCGATAACTGTTAAGTTATGCCTACGTATCCTCTCGTGCAATGAGGAAGTCAGAACACCGTAGTTCGACTCAAAGAGACTGAAAGATAAATTGACTGATGAACTGCTTACTTGTCTATGCTCAAGTGTATGACCCGTCTGGCTCAGGTGCAAACGGTCTTGCATTAGACGGAAGAAGCAAGTTCTCGGTTAAGAGTGAATGAGGTGAGAAAAGAATCCCGGAGGAGACGATTATTGTTTGTTTTTTGGTATTTTCAGTCTTTTATTGCTTTTGAAGTTTGTCATAAGTTAATGAGCTTAAGCCTAAACCAAGGGTTAGTAAACTCATCACATCCTCCCTCTGATTAGGGGTGATGAGAATACCTTAAGTATGAAGTAAACACCTCAAACTTAATCTCCATGATGTAAGATTAAGATCATTAACCTACTTGTACTTACTTAGATGTTTTTGTTGTTTTTGTTTAGTGTTAAGTAATGAGTTTAAGCCATAATCAAGGATTTAATGGACCCATTATACCATCCTAATAGAAGGATAATAGATGAGAACATTTAAGCTGAGGAAAGCTCCTCAACTTAATCCATGATTAGGGATTAACCTCATGACAAAACAAAGCCTTTATTAAATGGATTTTGGTTAATGATGGGGTTAAGAAATGGATTTTATGATTTGTAAGACAACTTGAGGGGGACTTGTCCATTAACACTAGGGTTAGTCCTTCTCAACCAATTAAGGAAGAATTAGAACCCTAATGCAAGGCCCAAGTTACAAGCTTGATGTCTTAGTGATTTATTAGATGGGTTGATTAAAGGATTTAAACACATTAAGGGTTTAATACTTAGGATTAAAGTTATACACTCCATCCTAATAGAAGGATGCAGGCATAAGCTTAATCACAAAGCCTTAAAACCTTTAGGGTTTAGTCCTTGGTTATGAGATGAGAAGAGAAGACTCAAAGATGACACAAAAGGTAAAATCTAAATGGTGGACTAATCAAACCCTAATTGTTATCATGCTTGGTTGTTCCTAGGGTTAATGAGGCTTGCAAGAAGATCTTCAGAGAAGCCACCAGGAAAGAAATAGATGAAAGGAGAAAGAAACAGAGAGAAGCAAGACAACTTGCTTCATTTAAGAAGACAAGTTGCTTGAAGGAAGAAAGAGAGCAAGAGCATGAATGAGCAAGCTCACTCTAATACACAAGATAAAATGCAGCAATGATGCAAGAAAGAGATGAAAAGAGATTGTGAGAAGTGAAGGCAAATTCACTTCTCAAAACAACTTACCACCTGAAAAGTAAGCAAAGAAATGAAATGCAATGCAAATGAGATGAAATGCCATGATGCAAACCAAAGTCAGAAGCATAAATATGATGTTAATGATGCTAAGAGATGATGCAAACACATGTCAAGAGTTGTGGATGATCATACAAGGATGTGGATGCAAATGAAGCATACTTTGAACCATGGAAGTTCATGAAAGTTTATGAAATGCAATGGACATATAACATTGCAAATGAAAGATGCAATGATCAAACATGATTCTAATATGTCCTAAGATGTATTATGAAGCATGTGGATGCATAAAATGTCATGGCAAGTTCTTGAATGCAAGCATGTGAGAGATGGATGCAAAGGAAGGCACAAATTAGGGTTTACATACAACATACAATGCAAAAATTCAAAACCAGAAGCAAATGATATGATAAAAAAATTGAAAATGGGATCAAAGGAACCCTAAACCAACACAAGTTCACTGCCCAAAGGAGGGGACCTAACTCTTAACCTAGTGTAAGTTATGAATTCCTCAAGTCAATTAGGGTTTCAAGGTACCTTAAAAAGAAAAATACAAAACAAATTGAAAATGAAATATGAATTCAAACCAATTTTATCCTATAAACTAAATGCTATGAAGGATGCAATGCAAGAAGAACCATCATCAAACTCTTAATGGTTAGGCAGAATGAATTTTTCAAAGTTTGAACAAAAATATTGCCTTTAAACAAATTTAATTCCAATGAAAATTGTCAAAATAGGTCAAGAACCAAAAAGAAATTTGTTTTGAGAGTTTGATAATGTTTCTAAATGTTTTAAAATGCAATGTGAAATTTTTTGTGATTTTTAAATACCTAAATGCATTTTTAATTAATTAATTCTCATTAACTAATTAAAAATAAATATTTAAATGATTTAAAAATGATTTTTAATGCAAAAAATAAAAATAAAAATATTTTTGGGTTCTGAAAATTAATGAAATGTTTGACAAAAATTTTCAGAATTTTTAAATGTGATTTACTATTTTTAATAATTCGTGCAAATAAAATGAAAAAGAAATGAAATTAAATAAAAATAAAAGAAAGTAAGCTAAAGGAGAGGTCGGGATTTGATCTGGGTTTGAAGGTGTTGACTTGGCGCTACATCCAATGGCCCAAGTTCAAACCTGGCTAATATTTATTTAATAATTAATTAAACCTAGGTTAAGTTAATTAATTACTAATTAGGGCTTAATGAGCCATCTGGACCGTCCAAGTGCGCGCGGGAAGCATGATCCTAATGCCATTATTCAAAGTTACTAATTAAACACAATTAGGGCAAATGACTTTCAGATGACCGGAACAGTGGTTCCGGTCATCTTCTCCGGCAAGCCCAAACCCTAGATTCTTCTACAGGTCACCAAACACGAAATTTCTTCCACTAAAATGATCCTCTCATCAATCTAAACCTAAACCCTTATCTCAAATCCATTTATTTCCTTCACAAGCCTGAATCGAAGCAAAACACAAAACACGGGCAAATGTTCAGAGATGTCATACATGCTGGTTTCTTCACCATTTCAAAAAATAAATACATATTCATGATCAGGAGAACACATAGCATCATAAAAGAACTCAAAAATTAGTTTCTGGGAAAAATGTTCTTCATGTTACCTGAGATGGAGCCTCTCTGACTTTGAGCTTTCTGGACTGTTCTTTTGTGCAGGCCTGCTTCCTTGAACCTCCTGATGATGGAATGAAGCTTAGAAAACTTGGGGAGTGGCTGGTTTGAATGATTCAGCTCTGATGTAGCAGAAATGGAGGTCTTTGTGTGTGATGATTCAAGTTGTTTCAGGGGGTGGATTTTGTTCTAGGGATAATTTGTGACTTGTTGGTGAAAGAAAAAGTGAAGTTTGATGGTTGTGTGAAGAGATTCGAAGAGGAGAAGTTTTGGACAGATTTTGTGGATGCTGGATTATGGGAGCTTTCTGGCTTGTGTGTGGTGTGTTTTGGGATGCTTGATGTCCACATATTTGACTCTGATTGGGCAGAGAGTTGTTGGTGGCACAGTGTGATTGGCATGGGCAAAAATGCAAAAGTCAAAAGTTTGTGTACTACAAGTATGGACTGGGACAGAAGAGATCTAAAGGGGTGTCTTGCCTCAGCATGATTTATGGTGAGCCATGGGATCAACAAGATGCAGCTGGATGGCTTGGATAGCAAGATGGCATGAGTTTTGCATTTTGCCCTCTTTGAAGTTTCTTGTGAATCAAGGCATAGAACCTCATGATTTCTTGGGCAATTTGTGACAAAATGAGTTATGGGATATTGTTATGATGTTTTGATACCAATTGGAGTTCAATTCAAGCATGAAAGGTCCCTTTTTCAAAGTTTCAATTTTGAAGTCTTCATGAAAAATGCCTTATGCAACTTGTAATCCAAGGCATGGAAATGAAACATTCTTGGCACAAATCTGACTTTTAGACATTGCAATGTGTTTGTATGATGGTTAGAAATCATTTTTAAGTCATGAGAATGCTTGGCATGTGAAATTGCAAGTTTCCCTCTTTGTGCAAAAGTGAAATTTTAATGATTTTATCCAACTTTGCAAGGCCATAAGTTTTGATCCAAAATGAATTAGAATGAGTTCTTGTACTTTTTGAAAATGGGAGGATCCATTCTACAACTTTCATGACCAAAGTTTTCTCATTTGAGGCATTTTTGAATCAAAAAGAGAAGGTTGAAGAACTTTCCCAAAATGGCGATTTTACATTACAAGTCACTTTCCCAAAAAGGCAACTTTGCAAATGGCTTGAAATTTTCCAATTTTGTGAACTTCTAACATTTTCTATGATCAAATAAAGATCATACACATTCAAAATGATGGAGAACACCCTTTGGTTGGGTCACTGGGGGCCTCAGATGCCCTGATTTTGCACTGACTTGCTCAAGAAGTCAACTCTTGATCAGATGCCTTACTCATTGAATTTCTTCATGAAAATTGATATGTATGATCCTTATAACATATAGAGACCAATAGAAACAAGAATTACCAAAAAATTTGGAGTTATGGCCTCCGAAACCAAAACCCTAATTTTAGGTCATATGTGCAGTTAAACCTGGCTCTGCTTCCATGCCTTTCTCAGTTCTTGTGATTCTTTGACTTCTTTGATCTTGAGAGGATATAATATGATGCTTGAACACACATGGACCCCTTTGAAGTGATTGATGACCTTTGGAGTGGCTCAAATGGCTCAGGGATGGCTCAGATCACAAACCCTAGATGCAGATGACTTAGAACCAATGCAGTGAAGCAAAAAATGCAATATGAGATACTATGATTGGACTTATGCATATGAAAAGATCACAAACCATGGTGAAAAGGGTAAGGGAAAATTTGGGGTGTTTACAGCTGCCCCTATTCAAGCATGAGTTAGCTGTGCAGGATGTAAGCAACGGCTTAACAGGCAAACAAGATAACTTGTGGTTGAATACCAAAGACAGTCCGAAATTTGCACTCACAGAATGAAGAAGAAAAGGGATATAGATTGTAAAAGAAAATAAAGTATAATTATAAAGTGCGGGCGACGGAGGACGACCGTCGAGCAGAGGACGACTGTTGGGGATAAGGCAATGACGGGGACGGCCAACATGCTGGGGGAAATGCGGGAAATAAAGCAATGACGGGGACGGCCGGCAAGCTAGGGATATAAGAGATTTTGATGGGGACAACCATCAAGTAAAAATATTTTCTGGGGATTAAAGATGAAGGATGGGGACGGCCATCGAGTCGAGGAGATAAATGAAACAGATGATGAGGTACGGTCATCAAAGGTGAAGGACGATCACCTAGCAGGGGACGGCTGCTCTGTTGGGAAATAAGATGAGGGACGGTCATCTGAGGTGAAGGACGATCACCTGGCAAGGTACGGTTGCCAAAAGCATCACGACATAAGACAAATGTCGGATAAAAGGTCGACGATGGGGACGGCCATCGGACAAGCATGATGAAGGACGATCATCAAGAGGTGAAGGACGATCACCTAGCAGGGTACGGCTGCTCTCAGGGTTTATCATGACATAGGACGAATGCCAGATAACAAGGTCAACGATGGGGACGACCATCAGATAGAATGATGAAGGACGATCATCAAGAGGCGAAGGAAGATCACCTAGCAGGGGACGACTGCTGAAAATATCACGACATAGGACGAATGTCGGATAAGAAGGGGTTCTAATGAATAGAGACTCCTCTGGGAGTGATGAAGGACGATCATCAAAAAGGTGAAGGACGATCACCTAGCAGGGTACGGCTGCCGAAAGGTATCGTGACATAGGACGAATGTCAGATAGAAAGAAAATAGTTTCAAGTTTGTTGGGGACATCCTGGGGAAGGGTAGACACAAACGAGTGTCTAAATTTAAGAGATGAAGGTATAAGTGTTTGACATTGTGTATAGATTAAAGATGCGGACAGGCATCCTTAAGACTATGATACGGACGGGTATCAGTAGAAACCAACGCTTGACGCATGTTCAGAGATGATGATACGGACGAGTACCAACTGGTTAACAAAGAACAAGAACGAGTGTCGAATCTGATGGGATATAAATGGTAAGATACGGACGAGTATCTGTATGAGTGAGACACAGACGAGTGTTTAACTTGCTGTGGAGAGCATGACACGGACGAGTGTCGGAAAAAGAATACTATAAACGAGTATTTGATTTACAAAGTGTTCAGGTAACTATGTTGGGCAAGGTGACACGGACGGGTGTCAAGGAATCGTATATATATATGTATATGTGAGTGCAAAGGTGACGCTTTGGCTTTCTGCTGGGGATATGACACGGATGGGTGTCAAGAAGTATCTATATTTGTGAGTGTGTAAGTAAATATTTTGGCTCTCTGTTGGAGAATTAGGAAATGCTCTATATATTGTTGATGGATTGTCAGTATTTACAAGTGTTTGATTCAGAACATGGCTTATGATTATGCCATATGTTTGATTTTTGCCGTAATGCTCTGTTTTTAGACGGAATGCTACGCTCTGTGGGGAAAATATGATGTGAATGCTATGATTATGCAAAGATACCGATCCGGGATCCGGATCCCGTTGCTGAGGAGATCTCTGGCTGATCTGCTTGAAATAGATGTCCCAGCTGGGGATGAGATCATTGGTAGATCTGACATATATGACTCTGCTTGGGGAAATAGATCACTGATAGACCTATCTCGGTAATGAGGGACCCAGCTGGGGTTTGTAGAAGCTTTTCATTACTATGTTGTGAGATCTTCGGGCGTTGCTCTTCTGGATAGAGGCTGAAACTCTGTGGGGAGTTGGTTCCCTGTCTTGCACTTGGCTGGGGAAGGAGAGAAATCACTGAAAGATCTTCCTAGAGATTTTCGTGGGGATCCTGCTGAGGATGATACTTGACAACTCAGCTGGGGATATGGACACCTTCTGGTGCTGCTCTTTGAAGGAAAAGTTGGAGAAGTGATGCCTGGCAACTCTGATGGGGAAAGCATCCCTGGTGCTGTTTGGAAGGTGTGCTGAGGAAACAATGACTTGGCAGCTTACTGGGGAGAAACCTTCATGCCCCATGTTGTGCTTTGGATACCTGCAATCCTGTAGAGACAAAGAAAAGCACAAGTATCCCGAGGTATCCCTTACTGGATTCCATCATAGGAGTTTAGACACTCCCGGGAGTCAATATATTTCCTGCAAGCATGTAGTTTAGGAAAGACGCATCTGTATTTATGCAATCAATATATTAACGACATCGGACATTTTGCAAACGAAAATAAAATGTACGAAACGAAATATGACTGAAAATCAGATTTTATTAATTTGTGTGCCCTGAATTGGCAAGATACAGTCAAAGAAACGGATCCCCTGAAATGAGGAAATCGTTACAAATTGAGAAACAAAAAGATGCTGGCAATGTTGATGACGCTTCAGGGAGCTTCCCTTTTGCTATGACCCGTATGACTTTTATCGTTTTTCTCATCTTGCTTTCTGGAGAAGGCTGATTCTGACCGACGCTCGAACCTTTCAAAGCTTACCAAGTTGTAAGTGATACAGACGAATTCAGAATGCAGTTGTTCGCTTATTCCCTTATTTTGCGTGGATCGCCCTTTCAGGTTTTCAATCCACCGGGATACCCATTTTTGCCTGAGTCGTCCAATGCGGCTTTTCAACTCAGCGGGTGTACATTTTTTTGTTTATTTTCCCATACTTTTGCCCGAGTCTTTTATTCTGTTTTTGACTCGCCGGGATGCCCTATTTTTCCTGGACTTACATTCTGTTTTTATGTCCAACGGGTCATTTTATGCGAAGTATTTTTTAACTGCATCTGAATTTACAGGGGACAGGAAATCTTCGCCATCCATAGTGCTGAGCATCAGTGCTCCACCAGAGAAAAATTTCTTTACTATGAATGGGCCGTCATAATTTGGAGTCCACTTGCCCCTGTGGTCTGTATGAGGAGGGAGGAGTCTTTTCAGCACAAGATCTCCTACTTGGTATTCTCGGAGCCTGACTTTTTGATCGAAGGCTTTCTTCATTCTTTTCTGATATAGCTGCCCATGACAAATTGCAGCTAATCTCTTCTCTTCGATCAGGTTCAGTTGTTCGTATCGGGATCGGACCCATTCTGCTTCATTCAACTTAACATCCATCAGCACTCGCAAGGAGGGTAATTCAACTTCAACAGGTAGGACTGCCTCCATACCATACACAAGCTGATACGGTGTTGCCCCAGTGGATGTTCTGATTGACGTACGGTACCCATGCAAGGCAAATGGTAGCATTTCATGCCAGTCTTTATAGGTAACTACCATCTTCTGCACAATCTTCTTGATATTCTTTTTAGATGCCTCAACAGCGCCATTCATCTTTGGCCTGTAAGGAGAAGAATTGTGGTGTTTGTTGCACCCCAAAATTTGCCCTCACAATACAAGACTTTGTGTGCTAAGAAGGTTCACAAGGTTCACAAGATTCACAACACTTACAAGACCTTTCATGAAGTTTATGAAGTTTACAAGACACTTTATGAGGTTCACAAGGTTCACAAGATTCACAACACTTACAAGACCTTTCATGAAGTTCATGAAGTTTACAAGACACTTTATGAGGTTCACAAGGTTCACAAGATTCACAATACTTACAAGACCTTTCATGAGGTTCATAAAGTCTACAAGACACTTTATGAGGTTCACAAGGTTCAAAAGACACTTTACAAGGTTCATAAGACCTCCCATGAGGTTCACAAGGTTCACAAGACATCTTATGATGGTTCACAAGGTTCACAAAGTTCACAAATAGTCAGAAGATTTGACAACTCCCTCAGACAATGCACCTCCTAAGCAGTGCATCCAAAACTAGGGTTTTGACTTTAATCAGGCTAAATGGACTTCCAAGACTTCAAGTGAGCTTCATAACATCTTATATGTGTGTAAGAACCCCCATGACAAGTTTCAAGACTTTTCTCAAAGGTTTGCTCAGTCAGATGATCAGATAAGTCAAAATCAGTCAAAGCAGTTAAAAAGTCAAACTGAGGTCAACTGTGGTCAAACCAAAGTCAAACTTCATGATTTTTTGCCAACATCAAGTATATGAAGTAAAATTCATCATTTGATCAAGGGTTGATCATGATTCATCAAGGAGATTTCAGATCATCAAGAATCAGAGGTTTCTAAATTAGGGTTTCCTCAGTAAAAGTCAACTGAACTTTGACCAGCCATAACTTTCACATGCTTCATCACCAAGTCTCCATCCAAATCTCATTTTGAAGGAAATTGAATTCTCTACAACTTTGTGTCTCACAAGCTAAGCCCAAAAATGCTTCATTTGAAAGGTATGAGCTAAGACATTATAGGTCCTTTTGAAAGTCAACAAAAAGTCAACAAATTCAAAAGGGCATAACTTGAGAATGGTAAATTATATGAACATGAAACCAGTGGGGTTGGTTAGAGGACTCTTCAAGCTTTCCAAAATGTCCAAGAACACCTTCATAGAATTAAAATTGAAGGATGTGTGTCCTTGCAAAGTTGGGAAATTTTTGGTTTGTTTATGAAGAAAATGGAGGTTTAAAACCAATTTTTTTTAAATGGGCTTGCCATATGATGACCCAATTCATACCATTACCTCATGCACGACCCAAGTCTCTAAAAATCAGATTTTTTTATCATTTTATTTTATTTATTTTGATTTAATTCATTTAAAATCATTTTAAATTAAAATAAAATATAAAAGTCAAAGATTTAAAAGGGATTGTGCTTCTAGAAATTCATAAAGATGATTGGTATCAAAGTGGTAAGAGGATCATGATGATTGGCTTAAAATAGAAGGTGTTCATACAAGAATATTTGAATTTTAAAGCCTTATCTTTTTCAATCTTTTCTAATCAATTTTCTCACACAATCATCAAATTTTTCTGACCTAATTCATCACTCTATAAGTACATGACATAACCCTACTCATTGCCCACGAATTCACAGCCTCCAAAACCAGTTTCAAATTTCACAAAACTCATCAAAAATTCATATTCGGATTTCAAGGTAGAGGGAGTTTCAATGAGTTTTGAGCATTGCAACATGTTCTATGATGTTCATTGAACGTGTTTGGATCATAAACAACATCTGAAACATCCTCATTCATGCAAACCGAATCCATGTTCATGCTCATTTACAATTTTTCGATTTTACATATTTACTCATGATTAATCACATTTGACTGTTGATTTGTGTTTGTTATGATACAAGGAACGTTTCTGGATGAATCAATTGGATTTTGGGGACACGAATGAGTATTCACCATTATTAGGGTTTTTTCGGCCAAATTAGGATCCAATGATTTAACAAATATAAATGATTTCTAAAGACATAGAATGGTTGCAAATGTTATCAGGAATTCAATGATGTTTTCAATTTTGTGAAATTTTGCTGTTTCGTTGGTGTTTGAGTTTCGTAGGGATTGCTGTAATTTGAAATCCGCAGGAAAACTCGTGGGAAAGTTCGTAGCAACATTTGCAGATCTGGAGGTAGAAGAAGGAGTTTCGCGCGCAGCCTGGAATTCAAAAGTGTTTTTATATTATATAGTTTTATTTGTATTTAAATTATTGAATGATGCTGATGGTGTAGTGGTAAGTTTGTGCGCGTGTGAGGGCAACGGCTTGGGTTCGAAACCAGCCTCAATGCATTTTTTTGTGCAATTTGTTTTGTTTTACAGGATGAGCATAAAACCAAATGAAGGTGTGATGTTATTAGCTAGCAGCGCGCAGCCCAGTGGCTAGGCTCTTGTGTATCCAGGTAAAGGACCTGGGTTCAAATCCCAGGTCCTGTTTTTTTGGTTTCTTGTTTTATTTATTTTGTTATTTCTTCATTTTATTTTCTAAATTAATTTAAATAATTTCTAAACTATATATGTAAATCATTTTCTTTTAGAAAAAAACTTATATTATTTTCTCAAAACCTAAATTGATATATTTATTTCTTTATATGTTTTTTTTTATTTATATGTATGTAGTATTTAATAATTAAATTGATATTGTAAATTAAAAAAAAAACCTAATTTATTTTTATAAACCCTAAAAACATATTTTTCTCAAACCCTAATTTTTCTTCTCCTATTTATTTAATACTATTATTTGTATATATTATATTCATAATTTAATTAAAATTCATAATTTAATTAATGTATAAATTGTTTAAAAATTAAAATTCTTAATATGATAATATGATATAATTTGTTTAGAATTTAATTTTTGCATGTAAATAATTTTATTATATGTTTAAAAATATGTAAAAAATTGTTAATTTAATTTTTATAATTATAATTCTATTTTCATATTATGTTCATAATTAATTTATTATATAATTTGTACATAACTTAAAAAATTTATAATAATTAGTATAATTGTTTATATTATATGATAATTGTTTATAAAAATTGAATTTTTAATTATTATAATATTCTTGTTTATTTCATTACTAACCCCATTTAATCTTATTTTTTTTTTCACTAACCCAATTTTTATTATTATTATTTAATATTTTGCTTATTTATTTAAATTGTTTTATTATTATTATGTAATTGCTCCTTGGTGTAATATTTATTTATAATGTTTATTATTTATATTTTATGCTATGGTTAGTAAATAGGGAGTGTAAACATACTTGTAATATAAAATTAATTTAGATCATTTAAATATAAAGATAAATATTAAATTGTACACTCACACACGTAAGTCGATCTTTGATCGCCATCTCACTTCCTTAGGGATACCTCTCATGTTGCCTAATCAAAAAGGTCAAGTAGGGTGTATAAAGCAAAAGTCCCTCAAAATAAAATCATCTAGTCCCTTAACAGATAAAAGATCAAGTCCCTTTCGAATGTTGCCTTCGTAATGATCTTGTCCCTTTCGAATAAAGATGATAGTCCCTCCAAAATTGCTTATACACCCCACAGTTGCCTATATAAACAGATGACCCTTCACTTGTCCCTTACATCCAAGGTAATGACTACCTATTCCTTAATAATAGGGATAGTCTTACCATTTAAAGGATTCAAGAACAGAAAAGACTTAAACTTAGGGTAGGTTCCTCATAGTTACTTGCTCATTCTTCAAAACATTTCAAACCACTTCACATTTTAAAATTTTCAAAACAAAGGTTTTTTACGCATCCGTACATGGATCATTATCAAACTCTTAAGAAAATTTTTATTCACACACTTCACATTTCAAAAACATTTTAAAGTGAGCTAAGTAACTAAGAGCCCATGGATAACCATGGATGTAAAGGGTGCTAACATCTTCCCTTTACATAACTTACCCCCCGGACCCAAAAATCTTTTAAAAGGTCTTTCCTGTTCTTTTATGCCTTTCCTTTGGATAAAATAAAAGTCGGTGGCGACTCTTGCTATCCGCAACATTTAACTAAAGTCAGTTCTCCCACCGTGTTACAGAACTGGCGACTCTGCTGGGGATAATAATATTAAAGAGGGGTACCCTTAGGAATTAGATCACTTTAAAATTGTTTGCCTTGTTTGCTTTATACTTATATTGTTGGGTGCTCTTATGTGTGAAATATCCTAACCCGGATCTAGTGTACCTTAGGTAAATGGCAATAGACCAAGGAAACTGTACGGCGTATACCGATATGGTTGATCTGGTGGCCATAGTTAGTGTGACTTCTTGGTTGGTGCTTATGTTCCTTAAGTCAAGTTGAGGATAATATGAGGCTGCCATATGTTGTCAATACACTAACTAACTTTTAGAACCCTAGTTATCCCATCTTGGCCTTTAGAAAGTAGTGAGATAACCGGCTTGGGTGCAGACTGAAGTTGGTTGATACTCGATACTACGCTCATTGAGATCCTAAACTTGGAGGGTTTTGGTTGGCAAGTAAGTTGCCTACTGAACAACCACCCTTGTGAAGGATCAATGATATTGAGATCCCTTAGAACCTGATTACTTTTATAGGACAGGATGAACCAACTAACTTCAGGGGAGGGTACTTACCTTTGAACCTCATGCAAGCCTTTAAACCTAGGGCTATTGTGTGACTTGTTTGTGTGTGCCACATGTTTGTGATTGAGCATAACATCATGACATCATCATGCATCATACGCATAGCATTTTCCCTAACCATTTCAAGGACCAAAGGATTTATCTTTGTTCTTTGTTGCAGGTCATGGCTTCAGCTTGTAGAAACACTATCAGGATCAACTTTGTGGGCATACCTGCTAAGCTTAAAGAGTTGGTTTCTCAAGTGTCTGATCACTCCCAGTTCATCAAGAGACATGGTCACCTATTGGATCTAGTCACCTCAGGGTTCAATGAAGACATGATGAGTGTTCTGTTTCAGTTCTTTGATCCTAAGCACCATTGCTTCACATTCCCCGACTACCAGCTGGTTCCAACCATGGAAGAGTTCTCTAAACTTCTGGGTATACCTGTTCTTGATCAAAGACCATTCACAGGCTTGGAAAGAGAGCCTAAACCTGAGGTTATTGCTGCAGCTCTGCATCTGAAGAAATCTGACATTGTTCTAGAAACGAGAAGCGGAGTCAAAGGTATTCTTGCTAAGGTGTTGATAGAGAAGGCTCAAATGTTCTTGAAGGCTATGAGTTATGATGCTTTTGAGGATATCTTAGCCTTGCTGATTTATGGCTTAGTGTTGTTCCCCAATCCAGATCAGTTCATAGATGTTCATACCATCAACATATTCCTGAGTCACAATCCAGTGCCTACATTGCTTGGAGACATCCTACATTCTCTTCATACTCGTACTACAAGGGCAAGAGGAACTTTAATGTGTTGCATACCTTTGCTATCCAGGTGGTTTATTTCTCACCTCCCTAGCTCAGTAATGAAGAATGAGCAAGGGTTCAGATGGTCCAAAAGGATTATGTCACTCTCACATTCAGATATTCATTGGTGCTCCAGATCTATGGAGAATGTCACTATCATTGATCGTTGTGGGGAGTTCCCTAATGTACCACTTCTAGGCATAAGAGGAGGCATTACCTACAACCCCTCTCTAGCTCTACGACAGTTTGGTTACGCTCGGAGTGATGGTCCACATGACATGTTGATTCAGGGCATTGTGTTCGACTACGACAACGATCTTCAAGGTTACCGTCAGAGATTCATACGAGCATGGGGAAAAGTAAACAAGGTTGACAGCAAGACTCTGGAGCCTAAGTACACTATTCCTATGGAGGCTTATCTTAGATGGGTGCGATCTCGTGCTCAGACTCTCATGATGCCATATCCTGCTATCCTGCCAGTTACCATGGAACCTGTTGCTGAAGGAGATACTTCTTATACTATCCTTCACCCAGACATGCCTACTGACATGGAAGACTTACAGAGATCCTGGATCCAGTTGAAGGAGCAAAGGGATACTTTCGAGGCACATTACAAAGCAAGCCAAGAAAGAATCCTGGAACTAACAAAGCAACTTCATGAGGAACGGAATCTCAACTCATACCTCAACACAAAGAGGAAACGTCCATGGGAGACTTAAAACCCCATCTCTTGTATTTATTGCATTTCATTTTCTGTAAGCCCAAGAGGCAAAACAAATTTATTACTAATAAAAGTTTACCTTCTTGTTTGTTTAAGCAAATTTCAATCCTGCGGTCCTTGAAAACATTGCATACGCATTAACATTCCATATCACTGCATCACAGGTTTATTTGTGCCCAATTTTCTCATCTTCTCGCTGTTTATTTCAGTAATGGCTCTTGAACAAACAGTTAAGGATCTCTAGGCACAAAATGCACAGTTCCAAGAGCTGATCCTGAACTTGTCCAAGGGGCAGGATGAATTGAAGACACTGCTGGCCAAGAAGACTAAGAAGACCAGAAGGTCAGGTGGCCTGATCAACATGGGAAGAAGGTTCAGAGGTCCTGTCAAGACCAAAGAACAGGTTGAAGACTATGAATCTGAAGAATCTGAGAAAGAGGGAGGCAGTCTCCACAACACAATGGGGGATTCTGATTCTGAGGCTAATTACTACCATGATCCTAATGAAGACAAATTCAAGATGCTGGTGGATAGAATGGATGCTATGGAGTTGCAGAAGTCTTCTGGGCTGGATTTTGAAGATTTGAGTCTGATATCTGGGGTAGTCATACCCATTGGTTTCAAGGTTCCTACCTTTGTTGTTTATGATGGGGTCTCTTGTCCCAAGCTGCATCTGAGGTCTTATGTCAGAAGGATTCAACCTCACACTGATGATAAAAAGTTATGGATCCATTTCTTCCAAGAGAGCTTATCTGGAGCTCAATTGGAGTGGTACTATCAGTTGGAGAGTGTCAACATCAGGGATTGGAATGATCTTGCTGAAGCTTTCTATAAGCAGTATCAATACAATGCTGATTTAGCTCCCACTCGCATGCAGCTGCAAAGCATGTCTATGGGTGCCAAAGAAAGTTTCAAGGAGTATGCTCAAAAGTGGAGAGATTTAGCTGGAAGAGTACAACCCCCTTTAACTGACAGGGAGTTGGTTGATATGTTCATGTGTACATTGAATGGTCCTTTTTACAGTCATCTCATTGGAAGCTCATCATCTGGCTTCACTGAGTTGATAATGAAAGGAGAGCGCGTGGAAAATGGTATAAAGAGTGGCAAGATCCAAGTGGGTGCTTCTTCATCAGGTGCTGCAAAGAAGCCTCCCACTGGGAAGAAAGAGTCTAATGATGTTTATGGTCAACCTGATCGTAATAGAAGGCATCAGTCTGTGAGTGCAGTTCATATTTCAAATCCAACCCCTACAACACCAGAGCAGCCACAGGGCAACCAACAGAGGGCTAGAAGGCAGTTCACTAAGATCAATATGTCAATGGCTCAGGCATTGCAGCACTTGTTGAAGGCTGAACTTATTACTCTGAAAGAGGCTCCTCAGAATCCCAATGTTACCTCTCCCAGGTACAATCCCAATGCACGATGTGCATATCATTCGAACTGTCAGGGACATGATACTAATAGCTGCTGGGTCTTGAAGAACAAAATTCAAGACATGATTGAGGCTGGAGAAATTGAGTTTGACCCTCCGGGTACTCCAAATGTGATTACTGCTCCCATGCCAAATCATGAGAAGACTGTCAATGCAATTGATGAAGATTTACATATTTATTCAGTTGCAGAGTTGACCACACCATTGTCTGTCATTAAGAAGAAGTTAGTGCAAGCTGGGTTCTTTCCAGGTTGTCGTGAAGATTGTTTGTATTGTACCTATAAGCCGGATAGTTGCTGGAGATTGAGAGATGGAATTCAACGTCTCATGGATAAATATACCATAGTGTTTGAGAGGACTCCATCGTCTGTAGAGAGTATGGTGGATCATATTACTAAAGGTAGGAAGATTGAAGAGGTTGATATGGTTGATAGAGCGCCAGTAAGGATCACTTCCAAAGGTCCTGTTAAAATCACTCATAAGGGTCCAATTAAGATTACTGCTGAAGGCCCTATGAAGATTGTTGCTGAGGCTAGAGTGGCTCCTCTGGTCATTACCACTCCTGGTCCTATTCCGTATACGTCTGATAAAGCTGTGCCTTGGCATTATGGGTCTGATGTTTATATCCATGGTGTAAAGCAGGAACCCTTAGCTGATAGGCCTGTTGATGTTGACAATATTGCTGGATCTAGTAAGATCACACGAAGTGGAAGAGTTTTCTCACCTCCAGTTACTTCCAAGAATACAGTTACTCCTGCTGCTACCTCCACCACTGATGCTCGGGGAAAAGGTCCTGTTATTGAACCTATACCTACTGATGTGCCAGCTGCTGATGAGCTTGCTAAGCAGATGGAAGAAGTATTGAAAATCATTCGCAAGAGTGATTATGACATTGTTGATCAGTTGGGGCACACCCCCTCCAAGATTTCCATGCTGTCTTTGTTATTATGTTCTGAGGCTCATGCCAAAGCTCTGATTAAGTTTATGAGGACTGCTCATGTACCCAATGCAATTTCTGTTGACCAGTTTGAGAATTGTGTTGCCCACCTGACCTATGATAATGGGTTAGGTTTCTCTGATGCTGACTTGACTCCTGCCAAGAGGGATCATAACAGGGCTTTGCATATCTCCATTGAATGCAGGGGCACTACCCTGTCACATGTATTAATAGACAATGGTTCCTCTCTGAATGTGTTGCCTAAAGAAGTCCTGAATAAGCTGAGTCCTGAAGATGCTGTGTTGAAACCCAGTAATATAGTGGTGAAGGCTTTTGATGGTTCTAGAAGAGTGGTGCATGGGGAAATTGATCTCCCAATCAAAGTTGGTTCTCAGGTTTTCAATGCTACGTTTTATGTCATGGATATTCGTCCGTCGTATTCTTGTTTGCTGGGACGTCCCTGGATCCATGGGGCAGGTGCTGTAACCTCTACATTACATCAGAAGCTAAGATATCCGGTGGAAGGAAAGGTTGTTACTGTCTACGGAGAGGAAGGATATTTTGTTAGCCATGTGAACACCTTTAAGTATCTTGAAGTGGAAGGTGAATATGTTGAAACTCCGTGTCAAACATTTGAAGTGGTTCCTTGGATTGTTAATGACTATGAAGCTCCTTCTGTTGTCAAGAAAGTTCCTGTGGTCACCAGAGTACCTCCAACAATGGCCTCCCTCAAAGATGCTAGAGCTGTGGTGGATGAAGGTGGTTGTACTATTTGGGGTCAGCTTCCTGATATTCCGTACAAGTCTGACAAGTTTGGTTTGGGTTTCACTGCAGAGTCTCAGAAGGCTGTTCGTCGTGCTCGTGCTGTTCGTATCACCAATCAAGGGGTTATGAAGAACCGGATCAATGCTGTGGGTGACTATGATGAAGACTACAACTTGGATGCTTGGATTTTTCCTACTGTGGGTGCTGGACTCAATAATTGGAAAGCTGAAGATGTTATCCCTATCTCCTTTAGTCAGGAGTAAATACTATTACTGTGTTATTGTTTCTTAAATTTGTAATTCCTTGAACAATTAAAACTCTCGAGCCTTGTGCCTTACCCGGGGCACAATGGTATGCTTGTTACGGGCTGTCATTTCATTTGCATACTTCATTCAATAAAAATCAGTGGACGTTTTGTTTTCGTAAATATTGTGTTCCTTGTCTTTCTTTTCTTTTATTTTTGCTTTATCAGCTATGTGTTCTTACACACACCCACATCACTAAAATGCAGATCCTCATCCACTCTGGATCCTGTTGATAACAGTTCTACTATTGCCAATTATAATTTCGAGAATCCGATCTATCAAACTGAAGACGGAAATGAGGACGATTGTGAAGTACCTGTAGAGCTTGCTAAGTTATTACAACAAGAAGAGAAAGCTATACAGCCACATGAAGAGCCAGTCGAAGTTGTGAATCTGGGAACTGAAGAAAACAGGAAAGAAGTCAAGATAGGGGCTGATTTAGAGGATAGTGTCAATAGCAGACTGGTTCAAATGTTACGTGACTATGTGGAGATCTTTGCTTGGTCTTATGAAGATATGCCAGGGTTAGATACAGACATTGTGGTTCACCGTTTACCAGTAAAAGAAGATTGTCATCCAAAGAAGCAGAAGGTTCGTCGTATGCGTCCTGAAATGTCAGAGAAGATCAAAGCAGAGGTAATGAAACAGTTTAATGCAGGGTTCTTAGCTGTGACTTCTTATCCTCAGTGGGTTGCAAATGTGGTGCCGGTACCTAAGAAAGATGGTAAGGTACGTATGTGTGTGGACTACAGAGATTTGAACAAGGCTAGCCCCAAAGATGACTTTCCACTTCCTCATATTGATGTTCTGGTAGACAACACTGCTCATCATAAGGTATTCTATTTTATGGATGGTTTCTCTGGTTACAATCAAATCAAGATGGCTCCTGAAGATATGGAGAAGACAACATTTGTTACACAGTGGGGAACGTTCTGTTATAAGGTGATGCCATTTGGTTTAAAGAATGCAGGGGCAACATATCAGCGTGCTATGGTGGCTTTGTTTCACGATATGATTCATCATGAGATAGAAGTGTATGTGGATGATATGATAGCCAGGTCTCAGAATGAAGAACAACATCTTGATCACTTGCATAAATTGTTTGAGAGGTTGAAGAAATACAGGTTGAGATTGAACCTAAACAAGTGTACTTTTGGAGTTAGGTCTGGTAAACTCCTGGGTTTCATTGTCAGTGGAAAAGGTATTGAAGTGGATCCTGCGAAAGTGAAAGCTATACGAGAGATGCCAGCTCCCCGTACTGAGAAGGAGGTTAGAGGTTTCTTGGGACGATTGAATTACATTGCAAGATTTATTTCCCAATTAACTGCCATCTGTGAGCCAATCTTCAAGTTGTTGAAGAAAGATCAGGTGATGGAATGGAATGATGAGTGCCAGACTGCCTTTGATGAAATCAAGAGATACCTGCTAGAACCTCCAATTTTGATGCCACCAGTTGATGGAAGACCCTTGATTATGTACTTAACAGTGTTAGACAACTCAATGGGGTGTGTATTGGGGCAACATGACGAGTCTGGTCGAAAAGAGCAAGCAATATATTACCTTAGCAAAAAGTTTACCGACTGTGAAACAAGATACTCAATGCTCGAGAAAACTTGCTGCGCTTTGGCATGGGCTGCTCGCCGACTAAGACAGTATATGTTGACTCATACTACCTTATTGATTTCAAAGATGGATCCAATCAAGTACATATTCGAGAAACCTGCTCTCTCCGGAAGAATTGCAAGATGGCAAATGATCTTGACAGAATATGATATACAGTATACTACTCAAAAGGCCATTAAAGGAAGTGTTGTGGCTGATCATTTGGCTCATCAAGCAGTAGATGATTATCATTCAATGAGTTTTGAGTTCCCTGATGAAGACATTATGATTATTACCAAAGAACCTGGACAATATGACGGACCTGAACAAGGATCCCGATGGACTATGGTTTTTGATGGTGCTTCCAATGCACTTGGTAATGGTGTCGGTGTTGTGATCAGTTCCCCTGAAGGTTGTCATACCCCGATTACTGCCAGACTTTGTTTCTATTGTACCAATAACATGGCTGAGTATGAGGCATGTATCCTGGGTATCAAAGCTGCCATTGATATGAAGATTCAGTTCCTTGACGTGTATGGAGATTCAGCCCTGGTAGTAAGTCAGATCAAAGGAGATTGGGATACCAAGCACGATAACCTCATTCCTTACAGAGAGCATATGTTGTCTTTGATCCCACATTTCAAAGAGATTACCTTTGGACATATTCCACGGAGAGAGAATCAGTTGGCAGATGCATTAGCAACCATGGCATCCATGTTTGAGATCAGTTGGGATGATGAAGCTCCCAAGATTACTATTGATAGATTTGAGAAGCCTGCATACTGCAATGAGATTGACACTGAAGGGGTAGAGGAGAAACTTTGGTTCTATGAAGTAAAGAGATATCTTGAAGCTCAGGAGTTCCCTGAAGGGGCATCTGTCAAAGATAGGAAGTTTTTGAGAAGGTTTTCTGCTAAGTTCTTTTTGAGTAATGGGATTTTGTACAAGCGCAATCATGATTCAACTTTGCTTCGTTGTGTGGATAAGAAAGAAGCAACAGAGATTATGGAAGATATGCATGATGGGATCTTTGGCACTCATTCTAGTGGTCATACCATGGCAAAGAAGATATTGAGAGCAGGTTACTATTGGTCTACCATGGAAGCTGATTACTATCAACACTCCAAAACATGTCATAAGTGTCAAATCTATGTTGATAAAGTACATATACCTCCATCACCATTGAATGTGTTAACTGCTCCTTGGCCTTTTGCCATGTGGGGCATTAATATGATTGGTGAGATCAAACCTACTGCTTCTAATGGACATCGTTTCATCCTGGTTGCTATTGATTACTTCACGAAGTGGGTAGAGGCAGCTTCATTTGCATCTGTTACCAAGAATGTTGTGGCTCGATTCATTAAGAATAATCTCATATGTAGGTATGGCATCCCTGAAAGGATTATTACTGACAATGGCTCTAATCTGAACAACACTATGATTACTGATCTCTGCACGCAGTTCAAGATTAAGCATCACAACTCTTCTCCTTATCGTCCAAAGATGAACGGGGCAGTTGAAGCTGCTAATAAGAACATTAAGAAGATTGTACAGAAGATGACTGTTACTTACAAAGATTGGCATGAGATGTTACCATTTGCTCTTCATGGGTATCGTACTACAATACGTACTTCAACAGGGGCAACCCCATTCTCCTTAGTCTATGGTATGGAAGCAGTTCTGCCCATTGAAGTTCAGATTCCCTCCTTAAGAATTATGAAGGATGCAGGCTTGGATGAAGATGAGTGGATTCAGACTCGACTGGACCAGATAAATTTGATTGATGAGAAGAGGCTAGCAGCAGTTTGTCATGGCCAGATGTACCAGAAACGAATGATCAAAGCTTTTAACAAGAAGGTTAAGCCAAAGGTATATCAGGCTGGTGACTTGGTAATCAAGCGTATCATATTACCACAGGGTGATCCTAGGGGCAAGTGGACTCCCACATATGAAGGACCATTTGTAGTCAAGACAGTATTCTCAGGAGGTGCCATGATACTTACTACTATGGATGGTGAAGACTTCCCGCAGCCTGTAAACGCAGACATAGTTAAAAAATACTACGCATAAAAAGAGACCCGCTAGGTTGACAGGCCTAGGCAAAAATAAGGGCATCCCGGCAAACCAAAAGGGTTTGGGCAAAAAATTAGGGATATATATAAAAAGATGTACACCCGGCAAGTCGAAAACCTGAAAAGGCGGCTTGGGCAAAAAAGGGTATCCCGGTGGATTGAAAACCTGAAAGGGCAATCCAGGCAAAAGTTAGGGATTAAAGCGTATGACTATGTTTCGTTTGGATCACCCATGAAACTGCAACCAGTTGTGTTACTCACTCAATGCTCGAACAGATAAAACTCAATCTAATCGTTCCCGTCTCGGCAACAGAAGATGAGATACTTGAAGATAATGGCAATAGTAGAATTGAAGTTCAATAGGATTATTTCCCACATAGCTGATTCTCCTTGTTTTGTAAAATTTTATGACAAAATCCTCTTACTAGGGTTTATGTCTCCTTGAACAAACTTACCCATGTATGGGTCACTTTTTGATATAAATAAAATTCCATTTTTGAATCCAGATTTACTTTTACCCTATTTACATAAGCGAAACGTCCATTGGTTGTGTTTGAATGTATGTATGCTTTTGAATATGATTGATGTTTACCAGAAATGCATGTATGCTTAATATGATTGATGTTTACCAGAAATGCATGAAAATGCAGTAATAGTATTTACTAAGGACGAACGAGGGAAGGATTCCAACGAAGCTTCACCAGGTTCACTCTTACAAGACAGTTACAAATCCCCAGTAGGGCAAGTCCATCTTCATGAAGTACTTCAAGTCACATCTCCCCTGGAATTTATATCCATCTCTTTTATCCTCATACGGATAATCGGGAATTTACTTTTCCAATAAGAGTACGAAGAACGCAGACGGGAGGTTATGTATACCTTGCTATCCCCAGCAGACGAAAGGTTATGTATACCCTACTATCAAACGCAGACGGGAGGTTATGTATACCTTGCTATCCCCAGCAGACGAAAGGTTATGTATACCCTACTATCAAACGAAGACGGGAGGTTATGTATAATATAGTATCAAGCAAGACGGGAACAAGTTCCTTATATTCTTCAGCAACGAATCGGGATTTATTTTCCCTGGCCAGCAGTTGATATACGAAGATATCCAGACGCTCCAGGCAGCATCATATCATACATACATCATTTACATCATACCATAACATACATATCCATGAATGCATAATACATTACTTAAGTGCATCATATCATACATGCATACATAATGCATAAACTAATATTACCATGCAAGATGCTACCTTGTTTTCAGGTTAATTCTCCAGCAGACAGACTTCATCAACAACTTGTGACTATTGGGCCGTTGTTTATCCTCCCAAAAGTTATCATTACCTCAGGACTGCTTTATCCTCCTGAAAGCATATCATTCCCTCAGGACTGCTTTATCCTCCTGAAAGCATATTATTACCTCGGGACGTTGTTATCCTCCTGAAAGCTTCTTATACCTCGGGACGTTGTTTATCCTCCTGAAAGCTTATTATCTCCTCGGGACGTTGTTTATCTTCCTGAAAGCTATCATCACTTCCTCAGGATGTTGTCTATACTCCTGAAAGCATATTATCTCCTCGGGACGTTGTTTATCTTCCTGAAAGCTATCATCACTTCCTCAGGATGTTGTTTATATTCCTGAAAGCATATTATTACCTTGGGCCGTTGTTATCTTCCCAAAGGTTACCACTTCCTCGGGATGTTGTTTACATTCCTGAAAGCTATCACCACTCCCTCAGGACGTTGTTGTCTTCCTGAAAGCATATTATTACCTCAGGATTGCTTTATCCTCCTGAAAGCATATCATTCCCTCAGGACGTTGTTGATCTTCCTGAAAGCTATCATCATACCTTCATATTTTGGACTGCTTTATCCTCCAAGAAATGTACCTGAAGAATGTTTCTCCAAGTGGCATCTTTAAGCCCACTCAAGCATACTCAACTAATCATCAGTGTTACTCTATGCACCGGTGAGTGCAAATTTTTGGGCTTTTGTGTTCAATCCCCTTCAACCTTCCAGGTCACGACTGGCAAATATACCAATATAACCCCTCAGGTTTTAGAAAATTAAACAGGGGCAGCTGTTGCACCCCAAAATTTTCCCTCACAATACAAGACTTTGTGTGCTAAGAAGGTTCACAAGGTTCACAAGATTCACAACACTTACAAGACCTTTCATGAAGTTTATGAAGTTTACAAGACACTTTATGAGGTTCACAAGGTTCACAAGATTCACAACACTTACAAGACCTTTCATGAAGTTCATGAAGTTTACAAGACACTTTATGAGGTTCACAAGGTTCACAAGATTCACAATACTTACAAGACCTTTCATGAGGTTCATAAAGTCTACAAGACACTTTATGAGGTTCACAAGGTTCACAAGACACTTTACAAGGTTCACAAGACCTCCATGAGGTTCACAAGGTTCACAAGACATCTTATGATGGTTCACAAGGTTCACAAAGTTCACAAATAGTCAGAAGATTTGACAACTCCCTCAGACAATGCACCTCCTAAGCAGTGCATCCAAAACTAGGGTTTTGACTTTAATCAGGCTAAATGGACTTCCAAGACTTCAAGTGAGCTTCATAAAATCATATATGTGTGTAAGAACCCCCATGACAAGTTTCAAGACTTTTCTCAAAGGTTTGCTCAGTCAGATGATCAGATAAGTCAAAATCAGTCAAAGTAGTTAAAAAGTCAAACTGAGGTCAACTGTGGTCAAACCAAAGTCAAACTTCATGATTTTTTGCCAACATCAAGTATATGAAGTAAAATTCATCATTTGATCAAGGGTTGATCATGATTCATCAAGGAGATTTTAGATCATCAAGAATCAGAGGTTTCTAAATTAGGGTTTCCTCAGTAAAAGTCAACTGAACTTTGACCAGCCATAACTTTCACATGCTTCATCACCAAGTCTCCATCCAAATCTCATTTTGAAGGAAATTGAATTCTCTACAACTTTGTGTCTCACAAGCTAAGCCCAAAAATGCTTCATTTGAAAGGTATGAGCTAAGACATTATAGGTCCTTTTGAAAGTCAACAAAAAGTCAACAACTTCAAAAGGGCATAACTTGAGAATGGTAAATGATATGCACATGAAACCAGTGGGGTTGGTTAGAGGACTCTTCAAGCTTTCCAAAATGTCCAAGAACACCTTCATAGCATTAAAATTGAAGGATGTGTGCCCTTGCAAAGTTGGGAAATTTTTGGTTGGTTTATGAAGAAAATGGAGGTTTAAAACCAATTTTTTTTAAATGGGCTTGCCATATGATGACCCAATTCATACCATTACCTCATGCACGACCCAAGTCTCTAAAAATCAGATTATCATTTTATTTTAATTATTTTGATTTAATTCATTTAAAATCATTTTAAATTAAAATAAAATATAAAAGTCAAAGATTTAAAAGGGATTGAGCTTCTAGAAATTCATAAAGATGATTGGTATCAAAGTGGTAAGAGGATCATGATGATTGGCTTAAAATAGAAGGTGTTCATACAAGAATATTTGAATTTTAAAGCCTTATCTTTTTCAATCTTTTCTAATCAATTTTCTCACACAATCATCAAATTTTTCTGACCTAATTCATCACTCTATAAGTACATGACATAACCCTACTCATTGCCCACGAATTCACAGCCTCCAAAACCAGTTTCAAATTTCACAAAACTCATCAAAAATTCATATTCGGATTTCAAGGTAGAGGGAGTTTCAATGAGTTTTGAGCATTGCAACATGTTCTATGATGTTCATTGAACGTGTTTGGATCATAAACAACATCTGAAACATCCTCATTCATGCAAACCGAATCCATGTTCATGCTCATTTACAATTTTTCGATTTTACATATTTACTCATGATTAATCACATTTGACTGTTGATTTGTGTTTGTTATGATACAAGGAACGTTTCTGGATGAATCAATTGGATTTTGGGGACACGAATGAGTATTCGCCATTATTAGGGTTTTTTCGGCCAAATTAGGATCCAATGATTTAACAAATATAAATGATTTCTAAAGACATAGAATGGTTGCAAATGTTATCAGGAATTCAATGATGTTTTCAATTTTGTGAAATTTTGCTGTTTCGTTGGTGTTTGAGTTTCGTAGGGATTGCTGTAATTTGAAATTCGCAGGAAAACTCGTGGGAAAGTTCGTAGCAACATTTGCAGGTCTGGAGGTAGAAGAAGGAGTTTCGCGCGCAGCCTGGAATTCAAAAGTGTTTTTATATTATATAGTTTTATTTGTATTTAAATTATTGAATGATGCTGATGGTGTAGTGGAAAGTTTGTGCGCGTGTGAGGGCAACGACTTGGGTTCGAAACCAGCCTCAATGCATTTTTTTGTGCAATTTGTTTTGTTTTACAGGATGAGCATAAAACCAAATGAAGGTGTGATGTTATCAGCTAGCAGCGCGCAGCCCAGTGGCTAGGCTCTTGTGTATCCAGGTAAAGGACCTGGGTTCAAATCCCAGGTCCTGTTTTTTTGGTTTCTTGTTTTATTTCTTTTGTTATTTCTTCATTTTATTTTCTAAATTAATTTAAATAATTTCTAAACTATATATGTAAATCATTTTCTTTTAAAAAAAAAACTTATATTATTTTCTCAAAACCTAAATTGATATATTTATTTCTTTATATGTTTTTTTTATTTATATGTATGTAGTATTTAATAATTAAATTGATATTGTAAATTAAAAAAAAACCTAATTTATTTTTATAAACCCTAAAAACATATTTTTCTCAAACCCTAATTTTTCTTCTCCTATTTATTTAATACTATTATTTGTATATATTATATTCATAATTTAATTAAAATTCATAATTTAATTAATGTATAAATTGTTTAAAAATTAAAATTCTTAATATGATAATATGATATAATTTGTTTAGAATTTAATTTTTGCATGTAAATAATTTTATTATATGTTTAAAAATATGTAAAAAATTGCTAATTTAATTTTTATAATTATAATTCTATTTTCATATTATGTTCATAATTAATTTATTATATAATTTGTACATAACTTAAAAAATTTATAATAACTAGTATAATTGTTTATATTATATGATAATTGTTTATAAAAATTGAATTTTTAATTATTATAATATTCTTGTTTATTTCATTACTAACCCCATTTAATCTTATTATTATTTTTTTTCACATACCCAATTTTTATTATTATTATTTAATATTTTGCTTATTTATTTAAATTGTTTTATTATTATTATGTAATTGCTCCTTGGTGTAATATTTATTTATAATGTTTATTATTTATATTTTATGCTATGGTTAGTAAATAGGGAGTGTAAACATACTTGTAATATAAAATTAATTTAGATCATTTAAATATAAAGATAAATATTAAATTGTACACTCACACACGTAAGTCGATCTTTGATCGCCATCTCACTTCCTTAGGGATACCTCTCATGTTGCCTAATCAAAAAGGTCAAGTAGGGTGTATAAAGCAAAAGTCCCTCAAAATAAAATCATCTAGTCCCTTAACAAATAAAAGATCAAGTCCCTTTCGAATGTTGCCTTCGTAATGATCTTGTCCCTTTCGAATAAAGATGATAGTCCCTCCAAAATTGCTTATACACCCCACAGTTGCCTATATAAATAGATGACCCTTCACTTGTCCCTTACATCCAAGGTAATGACTACCTATTCCTTAATAATAGGGATAGTCTTACCATTTAAAGGATTCAAGAACAGAAAAGACTTAAACTTAGGGTAGGTTCCTCATAGTTACTTGGTCATTCTTCAAAACATTTCAAACCACTTCACATTTTAAAATTTTCAAAACAAAGGTTTTTTACGCATCTGTACATGGATCATTATCAAACTCTTAAGAAAATTTTTATTCACACACTTCACATTTCAAAAACATTTTAAAGTGAGCTAAGTAACTAAGAGCCCATGGATAACCATGGATGTAAAGGGTGCTAACACCTTCCCTTTACATAACTTACCCCCCGGACCCAAAAATCTTTTAAAAGGTCTTTCCTGTTCTTTTATGCCTTTCCTTTAGATAAAATAAAAGTCGGTGGTGACTCTTGCTATCCGCAACATTTAACTAAAGTCAGTTCTCCCACCGTGTTACAGTGTTGGATCTTGAAGTCCCGACATAGTTCTGCCATCATTTTGTTGTTCAAGTTGGAACCGTTATCAGTAATGATTCGCTCGGGAAATCCATACCGACAAATGATATCTCTCTTCAGAAATCGGGCTACCACTTGCCTTGTGACATTTGCATAAGAAGCTGCTTCAACCCACTTGGTGAAATAGTCAATGGCAACCAGGATGAATCTGTGGCCGTTTGAAGCAGTCGGTTCAATCTTTCCAATCATATCAATGCCCCACATGGCAAAGGGCCAGGGTGAAGACATCATGTTCAGAGGATTCAGAGGCACATGCACCTTATCCGCATAGATTTGGCATTTATGGCATTTTCTGGCATAGGCACAACAGTCTGCATCCATTGTGATCCAGTAATAGCCTGATCTTAGCAACTTTTTAGCCATGGCATGCCCCCCTGCATGGGTACCAAAGGATCCTTCGTGCACCTCGTGCATTAGCAAGTCTGCTTCTGCCCTATCAACGCATCTGAGGAGTACCATATCAAAGTTTCTCTTGTACAAGGAACCATCAGTATTCAGGAAGAAACTACCAGCTAGCCTTCTTAATGTCTTCTTATCATTGGAAGATGCCCCAGGTGGGTATGTTTGATCCTCCAAGAAGCATTTGATGTCATGGAACCAAGGCTCATCATCTTTGACAACATCTGCTGAGAACACATATGCTGGCCTGCCAAGTCTGGATACTGATATTCGAGGCACAAAGTTGGCAGCTTGAACTTTGATCATGGATGAAATGGTAGCCAGAGCGTCTGCGAATTGATTCTCGTCTCGAGGGATATACTCAAGCTTGACTGTTGTGAAGAAAGTCAATAACCTCCTTGTATAATCCCGATAAGGTATCAGATGATCTTGGTGGGTGTACCATTTGCCGTTAGTTTGATTGATTACCAAAGCTGAATCTCCGAATACAGTCAAAGTCTTGATCCTGAGGTCAATAGCTTCCTCAAGACCCATAATACAAGCTTCGTATTCAGCTTCGTTGTTAGTGCAGTTGAAAGTGAACTTTGCCGAGAAAGGCATGTGAACTCCCTTAGGCGTAATGAGTACTGCACCAACACCACGACCATTCATGTTAATAGCCCCATCAAACATCATAGTCCATTCTTCCTCCGGGTCGGGCCCTTCGGTGTGAACAGGCTCTTCATGATCTCTTGCTTTTATGAACATGATGTCTTCATCAGGGAAGTCAAATCTCATAGGCTGGTAATCATCAATGGGTTGCTCAGCAAGATAATCAGACAATACACTGCCTTTGATGGCCTTTTGAGATGTGTACTGAATATCATATTCTGTGAGGATCATTTGCCATCTTGCAACCCGTCCGGTGAGTGCTGGCTTCTCAAATATGTACTTAACTGGGTCCATCTTTGAGATCAATAAGGTAGTGTGGGTCAACATATACTGTCTTAGTCGGCGAGCAGCCCATGCTAAAGCACAACAAGTTTTCTCGAGCAGTGAATAACGTTGTTCACAGTCGGTAAACTTTTTGCTTAGGTAGTATATTGCATACTCTTTTCGACCAGACTCGTCATGCTGGCCCAGCACACACCCCATTGACTCTTCTAATACTGTCAAGTACATGATTAGAGGTCTTCCTTCAACTGGAGGCATAAGGATCGGAGGCTCTTGCAAGTATTCCTTGATTTTGTCAAAAGCCCTCTGGCAGTCTTCGTTCCACCTGACCGTTTGTTCTTTTCTTAACAGCTTGAACAAGCCCTCTGGCAGTCAATCTACCTAGAAAACCCCGAACTTCTTTTTCTGTCTTCGGTGCAGGCATTTCTTGAATGGCCTTGACTTTATCAGGGTCAACTTCAATCCCTTTCTCGCTTACAATAAATCCCAGCAGCTTACCAGATCGCACCCCGAATGTGCACTTGTTGGGGTTTAACTTCAGTTGGTACTTCCTCAGACGCTTGAATAACTTCAACAGATTCACCAGGTGGTCTTCTTCTGTGAGGGACTTTGCAATCATGTCATCCACATAACATTCAATTTCTTTATGGATCATGTCATGGAATAATGTTACCATAGCTTGTTGATACGTTGCACCCGCATTCTTCAGTCCGAATGGCATCACTTTATAACAGAATGTGCCCCAGGGTGTGATGAAAGTTGTCTTTTCCATGTCTTTAGGTGACATCTTGATCTGATTGTATCCTGAAAATCCGTCCATGAAGGAGAACACCGAGAACTGAGCCGTATTATCAACCTATACATCAATGTGAGGTAAAGGGAAGTCATCTTTCGGGCTGGCTCTGTTCAGATCCAGGTAGTCCACACACATCCTTACCTTGCCGTCTTTCTTAGGTACAGGTACAAAATTAGCAACCCACGGCGGATAGCTAGTCACAGCAAGGAACCCGACGTCCCACTGCTTTTGTACCTCTTCTTTTATCTTCATTGCCATATCTGGGCGAGTACGGCGCAACTTCTGTTTTACTGGTGGGCAGTCTTCTTTCAAAGGCAGCTTGTGCATGACAATATCGGTGTCCAACCCTGACATATCTTGATAAGACCAAGCGAAAACATCCACATACTCCCGAAGCATATCAATCAGTTGCTCTTTTACTGAATCTTGTAGGCAGGCCCCGATCTTAACTTCTTTCACTTCTTCTTCCGTACCAAGATTAACCATTTCAATCTCCTCCTGATGAAGAGCGATAACCTTCTCCTCTTGCCTTAACAACCTGGCTAGCTCTTCAGGCAGCTCATAATCTTCTTCAACCCCTTCATCAGCTTGATTGATTGGATTGTCAAAGTCATACGAAGCCATAACAGTGTTGTTGTCGGTGCAGTCTGAAAGGCACTTTCTGCAAGGGTTTAGATTGGTTTATTTTAGTGATCAATTTTAATCTTGTTTAGAAAAAGTGAAATGAAGTTATCATTTTGGAAAACATTGCCATTTTATTTTTGTACAAAAAGGAAAAAATGAAAAACAGTGAGCGGAAAAGGAAAAGACTCATTTGCAAAAGATGTCCGATATTCATTGATTAATCCATTTGCACAAAATTACAAGATGGCCCGATTACAAAATGAGTCTTGACATCTTGGGCAAGATGCAAGACTTGATGCATTCTTATAAAATACAGGAAATAATAATTACTCTGCTGGAGTAACCCTTATAATTTCCTGGGATGACCAGTTAAGGACTTGGCTCCCCGGGATCCTTGGACGTATCCAGCTCTCCAGGTTGCGGTCGCTTTCCTCCTCGTCTTCCAAGTTGTTTACAGCATCCGGGGTGAGCATTCCCCCGCTGACGAAATTGGGCTCTTTCGCAGCCTCTGATTGATCTTGTTGAGTTGGTCTGTAACCCAACCCAAATCTGTCTTCTTTCTTCTCCACGGGCAGCAGCTTGCCCCAGCCTTGGGCAGTACCCTCTTCAACAACCTTCCGGGCTTGCTGATACGATGTTATGGAGGTTCCGAGTACGGCAAATGCTTCATTAATGTTCAGGGCCTCAAACCCCTGGCTCATGGTTTCATGGATTTCTCCATCCATCTCTATGTACTTATATGTAGCCAGATGGCTAACAAAGATGTCTTCCTCCCCACAGATGGTGATGATCTGGCCTTCCCACTCGAATTTCAGCTTCTGGTGAAGGGTAGACGTAACAGCGCCAGTGACATGGATCCAGGGTCTACCCAACAAACAGCTGTAGGCCGGCTGAATGTCCATCACATAGAAGGTAGTTTTGAAGGTCTGCGGGCCAATCATCACAGGCAGATCAATCTCCCCAAGCACTGATCTCTTAGAGCCATCAAATGCTCTCACCAACAAGTTACTTGGACGCAGTGCCAAGCCATCATATTCCAGCTTCACTAAGGCTTTCTTTGGTAGAACATTGAGTGACGACCCAGTGTCCACCAGTACATGAGATAGAACAGCACCCTTGCATTCCAAGGTGATATGTAAAGCCTTGTTGTGGTTACGTCCCTCAGTTGTTAAGTCAACATTGGTGAAGCCCAGTCCATGACTGGTGTTGACATTTGCCACCACAGTTTCTATCTGATTAACGGTAATCTCCTCTGGCACATATGCTGTGTGCAGGACTTTCAACAACGCGTTCCTGTGAGCTTCGGAACACATCAACAGTGATAATATGGAGATTTTTGAGGGAGTTTGGTGAAGCTGATCCACCACTTTGTAATCACTTCTCTTTATGATTCTCATGAACTCGTCTACATCTTGTTCAAAAGATGTCTTCTGAGTTTCTTTGACAGCTGGCTCTTCAAGCACCACACTCTTTCCTTTTGCTTTGGCAGCAGCTTCTGCTTCTGCATTAGGCCTTTGAGTTTGTGAGGCAAAAAGGCGTCCTCTTCTGGTGAAGCCTCCGCCTCCCCCAACATTATCAATTTGTGGAAAAGAGGTTGAAGAATCCAAAGTGACTTTCTCCCCGTTGCAGTAGAGATCAGAGCCATAATGCCAAGGTATGGCATTACTGCTTTCATATGGAATTCGTCCAGGCACCGTGATGGTGATTGGACTGACTGCTGCAGAGGAGGGTACTGTAATGGTGTGCGGATCGTAGTAAATTGTGACTGGTAACCTGGCAGGAGGTGCCACTATTTGTTGTTGAAAGTTGTCGTTTGGAGGAACATTTGACGGATCATAGTAGATGGTGACTACTGAGACATCTTCATTAATTTCTGTTGGCGTTGTAGAAGATTCTGCTGATAAAATGGGTGCTGATGTTGTAGAAGAAATGGTTGTTGAAACTTGACTCGTTGAAGTGATGGACGGAGCCATTACTGATGATATTGATGAATCGGTTGGAATGATTGTTGCTGCTGTTGTAGAAGAATCAGGAATTGTTGTCAAAGGAATTGCTGGATTTGTAGGCGCCGTTGTTGAGATCTGAAGGATTCCATCCTTGATAAGACCATCTATGCCGCTTCTCAAATTATCACACCCGTTGACTGCAATGTTGCAATACCCACAACCGAGTTCACACCCGGGAAACACCTGGCACTCTAGAAGCTGAGCTTTAATTTCGACCAGAGGTGTTCGAATTTGTGCAACACTGGTGATCAGAGTAGATGGTTTGTCTTCCTCAATGGCATTAATCCTTGGCCCACCATGGTTAGGCATAGGATTTCTGTTGACATTCGGAGGCGGTGCAAAGTTGAGGGCTTTAGAATCCACCAGATCTTGAACTTTCATTTGCAATGCCCTGCATTTTTTCGTATTGTGGCCTGGTGCATTGGAATGGAAAGCACACCTGGCGTTGACGTCATAATTCTTCAGGAGATTGGAGGGATCTGGTGGTGCCAATGTCCTTAACTCAACCAAGTTAAGCTTCAGGAGTTGTGGCAATAAGGCAGCATAAGGCATAGGGATAGGGTCAATCACCCTGTTTGCCTGTGATGGTCTTTGCTGAAAGGGTCTTTGCTGTTGATTGCTATTGTTGTTGTTATAGGTTCTTTGTGGCGGATACTGAACTTGCTGTTGATAATGCGGTTGTTGTGGTTGTTGATATGCTGATTGCTGAGGAATCGGAGCTGGAATAGTGACAGCTGCCACTGATCTGTGAACTTACTGAGGTCTGCCCCTACTAGCATGAATGGCATTTGTCTCACCGGTCCTTCGAGGTCCCGCAAAAGGCTTCCTGGGATTACTGGACGAACTTGCACCATTATCAGAAATTTTGCCCATTTTTAATAGACTCTCAATTCTTTCACCAGCTATAACTATATCAGCAAAACTGGTGGAAGAAAAGGCAGCCAGCCTATCAATATATGTTCCTTGCAGAGTATTCATGAACATGTCGGCCATTTCTCTTTCCGACATGGGTGGTTGGACAGCAGCAGCAAGCTGTCTCCACCTCTGGGCATATTCCCTGAAACTTTCTCTGGAGGATTGAGACATTCCCATTAGGAGGGTCCTGTTAGGAGCCATGTCCAGATTGTATTGGTACTGTCTGATGAAGGCCTCAGCTAGGTCCTTCCAGCATCTGATAGTAGCTCTGGTCAAGTGTGAATACCACTCTCTTGAAGCTCCGGTCAAGCTATCTTCAAAGTAGAACATCCACAGTTTTTCATCCATGGTATATGCTTTAAGTCTCCCCATAAAAGACTGCAGGTGCGTTCGTGGACAAGAGGTTCCATTGTATTTCTCAAAGCACGGGGGTTTGAACTTGTGGGGAATTCTCACCCCATCCACTAACCCCATATCCATTACATCGAATCCCAAGGAGTTTTGAGACTCCAAAGATCTCAACTTCTCAGCAATTTCATCAAACCTCCTATCATAGACTTCGTCACCTGCTCCCATGACAGTAAATTGCTCCTCTTGGGGGTCTTCTTGTAAGATCCTCCCCCCAGTAGTATTTCCTTGCACATTACCCGGAATGTTGACTTCCGGATCTAGATGAGGTCCAAATACAGGTGGATTAATATGAGGCTGACCCCTCTCATTATTACTTGTTCCTCCAGTTCCGGGATGAGGTTCCTCGGGAGTTTGTCTTTCTACCAATGCCCTTAATCTTTCTTGGCTCTGGGCCAAGCCAGTCATCACAGTCATGAATTGGGCCATTTGGTTCCTCATCTCCACTATTTCATTAGCCATCTGGGTTCTGACCTCAGTCAGGTCTTGCTGTACTTGCTCCATTATAATACCTGGAAGGTTGTTGCGAGTAGGATACCGGTGTGCACGATTGACAGGGAACACTCTTCTGCGAGCAATATTTCCTGAACCACAACAGAGTTAGAAACAAACAAAAATAATAACAAAACCTACAAAACAAAACAAAAGTTAGTATGCAATGCAGTATGCTTATTTGTTTTCCAAGGTATCCGGCTTGGTTCTTGGTTTTGACCTTTCCAGACCTCGAGGAAGATTCTTTGATGTTGTTGAGAAAAGAAAACCCAAATGAAAACAAACTAAAATATATTACAAATGATGAATAATACATAGTTTGTTTTTACAACATATGCCCCTGAAGGGTCAAAATACATCACAAAAGAAAAGTACATCAAATGAAAATAACAACAATCAAAAAGTCAGACATTCAGTCCAAACTCATCCTCCTTAACCTCCTTCAGAAGTGCCTCAGTCACTAGACCAGCTGGATGCTCTGTAATAGTCCTGATGAGGAGGTTTCTGGTGGCAATGGCAGTGGCCAGTTTCTTGTGCCTGTCCTGATCCTTTGACCTTTTCAAACCAGCCCTAAGCTTCAACTCTGAAATCTCCTTCTGGGCTGCCAGCAGAGCTTCCTGTTGCTTCTTTTCATTGGCCTCTAACTGCTCAATCCTGGCTTGAGTTCTCTTATCTTCTTGTGTCCGGGCTTCAGTGATCCTGACCCACCTAGCCTGACTTTCTTGCAGATAGAGCTCAGTCCTAGCCTTCGGAAGCTTGGCCTCTTTACAGGCATTCTTCAATATTTGTTCTCCAGCTCTTGCTTTTCTGATGTAGTCCTCTGTTTTCTCAATCTTGGCCAGATGCTCCACCCTAAGCTTCTCCAACCTCTCAATGTCCAGACGACCATCACTCCTTTCCCAAAGAGTCTTCTTCAGAGCTTGAGACAAATTCTCATTCCTCTCCTTCAGCTTCTCAAATTCTTCCAAGCTGACAGTGGTTGTTGGCTGTATTGTGGATGGTCCAGGTATATCCTCAATGGTGAAGGGCATTCCAGTAATTTGAGCTCTAGCATGAGACCAATCATCGTATTGAGCTGAAGCAACATTATTACACCTTCAAAGAATAGCCATCCCTTTTGTCTGGATGTTGTCCCAAGCCCAAGATGCTTGCCTGACAGCAGCTAGATTAGGCTTTATTTCACAATACAAGGTCTCAGCTAAATCTTGCATTCTAGGAGGGTGGACCAAAGCATAGCCCAGTTGTCTCTTAAACAGCAAAGGATTGTAGTTGATGCAACCCTTTACTCCTATTAGAGGTACATTTGGATACTGTCCACAGCTAGTGATTATGTCCTTGCCTTTGGTGCTCTGGGTGCACCATCTGATATCATCTGAAGTCAAAGCAATGAGCCTCTTGGCCCAATTCTTCTGTTGGTGGGGATTCAGGAAGGCATTTGTCTTAGGTAGGTGTTTGAGCAGCCAAGTGTGGAACAAAGGAGCACAACATC
Source organism: Lathyrus aphaca (assembly GCA_963966055.1). Taxonomy (NCBI): domain Eukaryota; kingdom Viridiplantae; phylum Streptophyta; class Magnoliopsida; order Fabales; family Fabaceae; genus Lathyrus; species Lathyrus aphaca. The sequence continues at coordinate 430,289,154 of OZ014524.1, read as the reverse complement.
TCACCAACTTCCCTCTTTTCTTCTCATTCCTCTGATGAATGGAGTAATAGAAATCTCCCAGCAATGTGGGTACTGGGTTCCTCAGAAGGAAAAGATGAATGGCATTCTTGCTGATAAACTTGGGCTCATCTGCAAATAGTATAACCCCATATATACTGAGGGCTAACAATACACAAACTGCCCTCCATTCTCCCAAGGAAGCCTTCAGGATGGCCTGAGAAATCAAGAAGTCTAAGTGCAAACCAGGGATCCCAGCCTTTGTTGTCATATTCTGCTCAATCAAAGTAGGCTCCAGGTACAGTGCTTTTGCCACTTCTCCATTGCTGGGAGAAGTCATCTCTGGGTTGAAGGGGACTCCACCCCTGACAGGTACTCCAATCAATGATGAAAACTCCTCCAGCAGAGGTCCTAGCTGAAAGTCTGAGAAAGTAAAACATCTCAAAGGAGGGTCATAAAACTGTAGGCAGGTGTGGATCATGCTCCTCTGAGAAGGGTCCAGGTCCATAACCATATCAAGGATACCTCCATAATGCTCTCTGAATAATGGGATGTGGTCAGGGGTGATAAGTGACTGGACCTGCCTGATACCAGTCAACACAGGCTCAAAGAAATGGTAAGATATGTTGCTCTTCCTGGGTGTAGCCATGAATGCTGATGAAGAGCTGAAGACAAGTGCTAATGAGGATCAAGACTGATACTGGAGATGAGCCACCGGTAGGCTGATGCTGGTGATGATGAGAATAGCTGAGGTAGACAACTGATGGAGTAGAGGTCTATGCAGATGAAGGGGTCAAAACCAAGCCAGATATAATGTGGATACCCTGAAAAACAAATAAACAAATGTTAAATGATGCAAATGATGAGTATGCAAATGATATGCAAGGGTTTGTGATCAAGCTGGATCTGATTATCTGTATTGATATATAAGGTCCATGTATATTCAAGAAGTCCAGATGGAGGTTCAGAAATCCAGTAACCAAGGTGGGGGACTCAAATAAAGAGTCACATATCCAGGGTTAAATCACAAGAACTGTCCAAAGTGAGGTAGTCTTAATCAAAACAAGTAGCAGGGTATGATGTGGCCAAGGGTACCTGCAAACCTGCAAACCTGCAAACAGCCCAACCCCCTCACAGGTAGTGTTCTAAAACAAGGATCCTCAGACTTGGATCAGTTATGAGAAGTGTAAACACTTCTAACCCGGAGGTACAGTGTTTACAATAACCATAAAAGATCCTCCTCTAATTCACCTCAGTTTCTGAAGGTCATAATAAAGGTCATCCAGACTTAGCAGGCTTCCCAGATAGCCCTAGCACTACAGGAAATCTGTAGCACAGAGTTCTCAAGAAGAAACCCACATTTGAACCGTGTTTCATATTCCCGCACCAGACCGAAATGGAATGGGAAAAAACATGAACCACTCTAGCCTAGGTGTCACTCAGGTCCCAGGTATAGGACCTCAAACTCTCAATAGAACCCCACCCATCAAACAGAAACCAGATCCAGCAATGATAATGACAGTATGACACAAAAAAACTGTAAAGGAAAGCAATAAATAAAGTTGTACATAAAGCAATAAATAAAGCAAATATATAAACACAATTAGCACATAACACCCCAGTAAACACAAATCAAACAAGTGCTAGGAGGAACCCACAAAAAGAACCAGAAGCCCTGGTTACAATATAAGTATCCCCAGCAGAGTCACCAAGCTGTCGCTCCCACCAAATGACACAGGGCCAAGAGGGGTACATACACGAATGGTCGGTGAAAGGAGAGAGAACACACAAGGGTGAACTCAAAAGACAAGAGTCGCCAGCTAGGAATTTTTATCCCGGAGGAAAGGTAATGCTGCATAGACCTAGAAAGATATGGATAAGATGGTTGCGAACCAGAGAGACTGAGAAAGGGGGTTGGTTACAACCTGGGAAGGTATTAGCACCCAGATTGTCCGTCGTACTCGACGAGATCCACGCTTATAAGATTTGTGTTTTAAAGGGGTAGTGGCTGTGCAATCTGTGTATCAAAGTTGGAAAGAATGCAAGTGTCAGTGTAAAAGAAAAGTGAAGTGTATAAGAGAAGTGTCAGTGTAAGAACAAGAAAGAAATGCTCAAGATAATGAGGCCAAAAGAATAAAGCTGGAAGAGGGGGAGTATACAGAGACTTTTGTTCGATAACTGTTAAGTTATGCCTACGTATCCTCTCGTGCAATGAGGAAGTCAGAACATCGTAGTTCGACTCAAAGAGACTGAAAGATAAATTGACTGATGAACTGCTTACTTGTCTATGCTCAAGTGTATGACCCGTCTGGCTCAGGTGCAAACTGTCTTGCATTAGACAGAAGAAGCAAGTTCTCGGTTAAGAGTGAATGAGGTGAGAAAAGAATCCCGGAGGAGACGATTATTGTTTGTTTTTTGGTATTTTCAGTCTTTTATTGCTTTTGAAGTTTGTCATAAGTTAATGAGCTTAAGCCTAAACCAAGGGTTAGTAAACTCATCACATCCTCCCTCTGATTAGGGGTGATGAGAATACCTTAAGTATGAAGTAAACACCTCAAACTTAATCTCCGTGATGTAGGATTAAGATCATTAACCTACTTGTACTTACTTAGATGTTTTTGTTGTTTTTGTTTAGTGTTAAGTAATGAGTTTAAGCCATTACACCATCCTAATAGAAGGATAATAGATGAGAACATTTAAGCTGAGGAAAGCTCCTCAACTTAATCCATGATTAGGGATTAACCTCATGACAAAACAAAGCCTTTATTAAATGGATTTTGGTTAATGATGGGGTTAAGAAATGGATTTTATGATTTGTAAGACAACTTGAGGGGGACTTGTCCATTAACACTAGGGTTAGTCCTTCTCAACCAATTAAGGAAGAATTAGAACCCTAATGCAAGGCCCAAGTTACAAGCTTGATGTCTTAGTGATTTATTAGATGGATTGATTAAAGGATTTAAACACATTAAGGGTTTAATACTTAGGATTAAAGTTATACACTCCATCCTAATAGAAGGATGCAGGCATAAGCTTAATCACAAAGCCTTAAAACCTTTAGGGTTTAGTCCTTGGTTATGAGATGAGAAGAGAAGACTCAAAGATGACACAAAAGGTAAAATCTAAATGGGGGACTAATCAAACCCTAATTGTTATCATGCTTGGTTGTTCCTAGGGTTAATGAGGCTTGCAAGAAGATCTTCAGAGAAGCCACCAGGAAAGAAACAGATGAAAGGAGAAAGAAACAGAGAGAAGCAAGACAACTTGCTTCATTTAAGAAGACAAGTTGCTTGAAGGAAGAAAGAGAGCAAGAGCATGAATGAGAAAGCTCACTCTAATACACAAGATAAAATGCAGCAATGATGCAAGAAAGATATGAAAAGAGATTGTGAGAAGTGAAGGCAAATTCACTTCTCAAAACAACTTACCACCTGAAAAGTTAGCAAAGAAATGAAATGCAATGCAAATGAGATGAAATGCCATGATGCAAACCAAAGTCAGAAGCATAAATATGATGTTAATGATGCTAAGAGATGATGTAAACACATGTCAAGAGTTGTGGATGATCATACAAGGATGTGGATGCAAATGAAGCATACTTTGAACCATGGAAGTTCATGAAAGTTTATGAAATGCAATGGACATATAACATGGCAAATGAAAGATGCAATGATCAAACATGATTCTAATATGTCCTAAGATGTATTATGAATCATGTGGATTCACAAAATGTCATGGCAAGTTCTTGAATGCAAGCATGTGAGAGATGGATGCAAAGGAAGGCACAAATTAGGGTTTACATACAACATACAATGCAAAAATTCAAAACCAGAAGCAAATGATATGATAAAAAATTGAAAATGGGATCAAAGGAACCCTAAACCTACACAAGTTCACTGCCCAAAGGAGGGGACCTAACTCTTAACCTAGTGCAAGTTATGAATTCCTCAAGTCAATTAGGGTTTCAAGGTACCTTAAAAAGAAAAATACAAAACAAATTGAAAATGAAATATGAATTCAAACCAATTTTATCCTATAAACTACATGCTATGAAGGATGCAATGCAAGAAGAACCATCATCAAACTCTTTAAACAAAAATATTGCCTTTAAACAAATTTAATTCCAATGAAAATTGTCAAAATAGGTCAAGAACCAAAAAGAAATTTGTTTTGAGAGTTTGATAATGTTTCTAAATGTTTTAAAATGCAATGTGAAATTTTTTGTGATTTTTAAATACCTAAATGCATTTTTAATTAATTAATTCTCATTAACTAATTAAAAATAAACATTTAAATGATTTAAAAATGATTTTTAATGCAAAAAATAAAAATAAAAATATTTTTGGGTTTTGAAAATTAATGAAATGTTTGACAAAAATTTTCTGAATTTTTAAATGTGATTTACTATTTTTAATAATTCGTGCAAATAAAATGAAAAAGAAATGAAATAAAATAAAAATAAAAGAAAGTAAGCTAAAGGAGAGGTCAGGATTTGATCTGGGTTTGAAGGTGTTGACTTGGCGCCACATCCAATGGCCCAAGTTCAAACCTGGCTAATATTTATTTAATAATTAATTAAACCTAGGTTAAGTTAATTAATTACTGATTAGGGCTTAATGAGCCATTTGGACCGTCCAAGTGCGCGCGTGAACCATGATCCTAAGACCATTATTCAAAGTTACTAATTAAACACAATTAGGGCAAATGACTTTCAGATGACCGGAACAGTGGTTCCGGTCATCTTCTCCGGCAAGCCCAAACCCTAGATTCTTCTACAGGTCACCAAACACGAAATTTCTTCCACTAAAATGATCCTTTCATCAATCTAAACCTAAACCCTCATCTCAAATCCATTTATTTTCTCTCACAAGCCTGAATCGAAGCAAAACACAAAACACGGGCAAATGTTCAGAGATGTCATACATGCTGGTTTCTTCACCATTTCAAAAAATAAATACATATTCATGATCAGGAGAACACATAGCATCATAAAAGAACTCAAAAATTAGTTTCTGGGAAAAATGTTCTTCATGTTACCTGAGATGGAGACTCTCTGACTTTGAGCTTTCTGGACTGTTCTTTTGTGCAGGCCTGCTTCCTTGAACCTCCTGATGATGGAATGAAGCTTAGAAAACTTGGGGAGTGGCTGGTTTGAATGATTCAGCTCTGATGTAGCAGAAATGGAGGTCTTTGTGTGTGATGATTCAAGCTGTTTCAGGGGGTGGATTTTGTTCTAGGGATAATTTGTGACTTGTTGGTGAAAGAAAATGTGAAGTTTGATGGCTGTGTGAAGAGATTCGAAGAGGAGAAGTTTTGGATAGATTTTGTGGATGCTGGATTGTGGGAGCTTTCTGGCTTGTGTGTGGTGTGTTTTGGGATGCTTGATGTCCACATATTTGACTCTGATTGGGCAGAGAGTTGTTGGTGGCACAGTGTGATTGGCATGGGCAAAAATGCAAAAGTCAAAAGTTTGTGTACTACAAGTATGGGCTGGGACATAAGAGATCTAAAGGGGTGTCTTGCATCAGCATGATTTATGGTGAGCCATGGGATCAACAAGATGCAGCTGGATGGCTTGGATAGCAAGATGGCATGAGTTTTGCATTTTGCCCTATTTGAAGTTTCTTGTGAATCAAGGCATGGAACCTCATGATTTCTTGGGCAATTTGTGACAAAATTAGTTATGTGATATTGTTATGATGTTTTGATACCAATTGGAGTTCAATTCAAGCATGAAAGGTCCCTTTTGCAAAGTTTCAATTTTGAAGTCTTCATGAAAAATGCCTTATGCAACTTGTAATCCAAGGCATGGAAATGAAACATTCTTGGCACAAATCTGACTTGTAGGCATTGCAATGTGTTTGTATGATGGTTATAAATCATTTTGAAGTCATGAGAATGCTTGGCATGTGAAATTGCAAGTTTCCCTCTTTGTGCAAAAGTGAAATTTTAATGATTTTATCCAACTTTGCAAGGCCATAACTTTTGATCCAAAATGAATTAGAATGAGTTCTTGTACTTTTTGAAAATGGGAGGATCCATTCTACAACTTTCATGACCAAAGTTTTCTCATTTGAGGCATTTTTGAATCAAAAAGAGAAGGTTGAAGAACTTTCCCAAAATGGCGATTTTACATTACAAGTCACTTTCCCAAAAAGGCAACTTTGCAAATGGCTTGAAATTTTCCAATTTTGTGAACTTATAACATTTTCTATGATCAAATAAAGATCATACACATTCAAAATGATGGAGAACACCCTTTGGTTGGGTCACTGGGGGCCTCAGATGCCCTGATTTTGCACTGACTTGCTCAAGAAGTCAACTCTTGATCAGATGTCTTCCTCATTGAATTTCTTCATGAAAATTGATATGTATGATCCTTATAACATATAGAGACCAATAGAAACAATAATGACCAAAAAATTTGGAGTTATGGCCTCCGAAACCAAAACCCTAATTTTAGGTCATCTGTGTAGTTAAACCTGGCTCTGCTTCCATGCCTTTCTCAGTTCTTGTGATTCTTTGAATTCTTTGATCTTGAGAGGATATAATATGATGCTTGAACACACATGGACCCCTTTGAAGTGATTGATGACCTTTGGAGTGGCTCAAATGGCTCAGGGATGGCTCAGATCACAAACCCTAGATGCAGATGACTTAGAACCAATGCAGTGAAGCAAAAAATGCAATATGAGATACTATGATTGGACTTATGCATATGAAAAGATCACAAACCATGGTGAAAAGGGTGAGGGCAAATTTGGGGTGTTTACAAACCTGTGGGGTAATAGTCACTGTAGCTGCTTGGTAGTAACCTTGAGAATGACCTCTGTCTCGGCCTCTATACACAGCATTTGTCTCGCCTTCTCTTCTTTGTTGGCTATTGCCAAAAGGATTTCTCATACCAAAATAACTAGCACTGCTTGCATCCTGAATCTTTCCCAATTTTAGAAAATTCTCTATTCTTTCTCCAGCAATGACGATATCAGAAAAACCAATGGACGGGCAGGCGGCCAGACGATCCAATTAAACACCTTGCAAGGTGCCCATAAACATGTCAACCATCTCCCGATCGAGCAATGAAGGTTAAACCTGTGCGGCCAGCTCACGCCACCTCTGAGCATACTGCTTAAAATTCTCCTTAGGTCCTATAGACAAGTTCTACAACTGAGTGCAATTCGGATCCATATCAATGTTATATTGATATTGCTTGAGAAAAGCTTCAGCTAAATCTTTCCAGCTTCAAATAGAGACCCTGCTCAGCTTCATGTACCAGCTCAACGAAGCTCCAGATAAACTATCTTGGAAGAAATGCATCCAAAGTTTCTCGTCATCAGTGTGAGCCGAGATTCTTCCAAAGTACGCGTGAATGTGAGTCCTAGGGCACGTGCTGCCGTTGTACTTGTCGAATGATGGTGCCTTGAACTTAGGAGGGACTCTGACTCCTGGTACTAACCTGAGACTGGTTACATCGATGCCCAAGGAATTCTGACATTCCATGGCCTTGATCTTCTCTGCCAGCTCTTCATACCTGCGATCGTTGATCTCATTCATGTTACCCATATCAGCATCCAGTAGAGTGAACTGGTCCTCTTGATTGTCTTCTAAACCTGCATTACGTGTTGCGGTCCTATTTGGATTAGGCTCTCCGTTACGGGCAGCATTAGAATCCACATTCTCAATCGGTATTCCAGTATTAACATTCCCATGGGGTTGCTCAACCATCATCCTGAGATGCTCCTGGATTTGGGCCATGCCAGTCATCATTTCCATGAACTGATCCATCCTCTGACGGAGCTCGTTGAGATCTGTCTGCATTCGTTCAGCCATCCTTACTCGGTTTCTTTTAGTCGGATATCGGTGAACGCGTTGACCAGCTATATTGCCTGCAATTGAATAAGTTAGAAACTCTGGGTAACCTGCAAAAACACAAGAATATAATATGCAGAAAATGAGTGCTTATGGCATGTCGATTCATTCTTAGGGCCTTCCATTCCCTGATTCCAGTTTTGTGGGCTTCATGAAGACAAAAGCTCCTTTTGCTGCAAATAACAAGCAGTGTTAATAATATAAGGTGTATGTGTGTAACAGACGTGCCAAAAAATTCCAAGAATACGAAGACCAACGTGTTTTGCAAACGCGTCAGATGTGTCAGTGATCACAAAGCGAGAGCACACGGAATGATAATAAAGAGACCTTTTTATGATAAGAACTTGTTGATATAGTCAAAAACACACAAAACATGGATTTTAAACAGAAGTGCAATGATAAGAAGATTCCATCAACAGTTCTGATGGTAATCCTACAACATACAAACAAATAGAAAGATGTCCTTGTCAATGCGATCCTCTATCTAGGTCTGAGTCAACGATCGGTCCTTCCTTCGGAGCTTATACCAATTCCTTCGTTTGCGCCTGGTTGTCCTCAACTATCTTCAGCTTCTTCTGATAGTAGATTATCATCCGCTTGTAATAAGCAGCTTCCTCTTGGGCTTTAGCAAGTTCTGCATCCTTTTCTCTCAACTTACCGGCCATCTCTTCATCTTTCTCCTTTAGCTTACTCACGATCTCTTCAGCTTGATTTTTATCTTGTTCCTCTCTTTTGATCCTGTAAGCAGCATGCCTCTTTTTCATGTTCTCGAACATCAAGGTCTTTTGATCCAATTGCCTTCTAGTATCAATATGTTCCTTGGAAGAACTCCTAGTATAAAACTTGAACCTCGCATATCGAGCTAACTCAACTTCACACTATTTCCTTGCAATAGCATGCTTCTCAGCATCTTCTTGAGCTTTACACTCAATCTCAAGTCTGGCGTGATTAGCCTTAGCAAGCTCTTGACTCAACTGTGTATTCTCCTTTAACAACCCGTCTCTTTCCGTCTTTATCTTGTCGAACTCTTCAATGCTAATTGTGGTAGGCTGTTCAATGACCATGGGATATAGAAGAGGTGTAGGCCCAAATGGTAATAGTAACACTTCAACCCGTTCTCTTAGCCATTCTGCAAATGGTGGATACATTCGACAATCCCCGACTCCCAAAGTCTTCTTCCCTCTTGTCTTTCGACTATGCCAAGCATTAGAAGCTTTATGAGCAATCTCGAATCCGTCTGTTGATTGGAAGTACAAGGACTCTGTGATGTCCACAGCGGCTGGTGGTTCCTTTAAGGCGTACCCGAACTGTCTAACCGTGAGGGAAGGGTTATAATTAATTCCCCTTTTCCTCCCGATCAATGGAACATTAGGGAATCCTCCGCAACTATGAAGAATGTTAATGCACCGCAATCCCTGATTAACCCAGACAATGTCCTTTGATTGAAAGCCCATCAGTCTTTCTGACCATTCAAGTGTGTTCTTCGTCCTCTCAAAAGCCCCTGATTGTGGAAGAAAGTGTGTGAACCACTTGTAGAATACAGTCGCACAACAATTCAACATTCCACCCCTTCGCTTCTCATTCTTATAATGCACAGAGTGGTAGAGATCACCTAAGAGAGTAGGAACATGATTCTTTGCTATGAAAATGTGAATAGCATCGACATCCACAAAATTCGGCATGTTTGGTAACAAAGTGATTCCATAGACACATAAAGCTAGGACCGTGTTGAAGGTACTCCAAATTTTTGCTTCAGCAGCTTTAGTAGCCTCATCTAACAAGAAACTCAAATGATATCCTCGGAAGCCTCCTTTGCTATCAATCCGGTCTTCCAATAATGACTTGCTCAAATAAAGAGCAGTTGCTACATCTTTGAAGTCGGGGTCAATCTTGGACCCAAAGAATGGTGCACAGTCCTTCACGGAAACTCTCAGGATGCTCGAGTAATCCTCTAACGTAGGTGCCAATACGAAATCAGAAAGTACGAAAAATCTAAGTTGTGGATCATAAAACTGTAGCAAGGTGTGCATCCCTCTGAAAGCGTAGTCACTGATGGGCTCTATGAAATACAAAATCCACCCGTAATCCTACTTGAAGACATTGAGAACTTCTGGAGGAGCTAAGGCTTTCACTTTGAGAATTTCTTTCACAACAGGCTGATAAACCTTGTAGGAGATAATACACTTGGTCTTTTTCTTGGATTCCATGCTCATAGATCAATACCCACAACTGGAATCAAGGATGTGATATGCAGCCCTACAAATGAATAAACATGCGTTAGGAATGAGAGTATGCTGATGATGTGATGCAATGCAATGACATGTGATCACTGTTGCATATACTGAGCATTGTTGTACTGCCTTCTGATTTTCCTAAATACCGATTGTCAAGAATACTAGATCATAAGTATGTGTCAAAAGAAAACCCAAGTATCAAGAACAAGGTAGGTTGAAGGTCAATTTTCCTGCAAACCTGTAAACCCCTCCCAATCTCACGGGTATGCTACTACGGGTCAACATCACGGACTCTCAAAGCCGAGTAGCAATAATACGTTCACCATTTCCGAAAAATGGCTCATGACCAAATTAGGGAATCGATTTTGCATTATGTACTACCCAGGGAGGCCTCAGCTGAGTCCGGAAAAACAAGCATCCGTCATAAGTTCCCAGCTTCAAGCACTGAAGTCGAGAAACAATAGTACATTCATCCTGAAGGGTACAATACTATCGTCATACGACAAGTCGCTTTAACGGGGTTCCTATGAGAGAACAAGGTCATCCTATGCGATTTCCTAGTGGGCCCTCGGGTGCGAATGGGTTTGCCACAAAATGTGGTTTTCCACTGTCACCACTAGAGAGGGTTGTTTCCACTAAGGTCCTCGATGATCAGTTCCCAGTGTTAGCAGCCCAGGTAGGAACATTTTATGGTCTGCCTAGGCAGTATAGAACATATCCCAAGAGAGCCTGATCTGGGTGTGGGACTCGTGAAAACTTCACGTGCTCAAGACCACGCAAGCCACACGACTGCCCACTCTAAATCCTATGTGTATACTCAAGCCGGGTATTCGGCTTATCTCACAATAATCACATCCCGCCAAGAAAACCAGAACAGCCAGTACAGTACATGCCAGTATATGCAACTGTAAAGTAAAGTGCAGAAAGCTGTAAATAAAGCTGTAAAGTAAAACGATAAACTGTAAACAAAACAGTAAAGCTAAAGTAAAGCATAACAACAAACGAATAAACACCCAAAGAAAACAGAAACAAACAAGCGCTAGGATTGACTCTCAAAGGGGAAACCAGAGATTTCGGATCCGATCCCCAGTAGAGTCGCCAGTTGTCGCTCCCGGGATTTTCATCCTATTACAAACGCGAAAGTGGTGCGGAAAAGGTAGAGTCTCCAGCCAGAAATTTTTATCTCGAAGGAATGGGAAAGGTAATGTTGCACAAACCTAAGGAAGAAGGAAAAGGACGAGGCCTTACGAACCAAAGATCTGGGTCCGGAAGTCGGTTACGAATTGGGAAGGTATTAGCACCCTAATCCGTCCGCCGTACCCGACGGGATCCACGCTTATAAGTCTGTTTCAAAGGGTGAGAAGTACGATGCCGTTGAATGAAAAGAATGGCTATCTGGAATGGAATGGAAATGAGAAAAGGATTTGGAAAGAACAATGAGAAGTAAGAGGGAAAATGTAGGGAAAAAGAATGATTATTCTCGAATGCGCCCTACCCCACTGCCTACGTACCTCATCGGGATAAATGAGGATCAGAGTCGTCGTAGTTCGTCTAACTAAGGCGGGAACTTGTTTATGATTTTTAGGATGACGTTGCCATAGCTCTAGCTCAGGTGTTACCGGCTTTGGCTCGAGGGTGTTTACCGTATCGCTGTTCGAAATGTCGAGGCAAGTCACATTCGTCCGTAAAGAGTATGAGGTGAGAAGAGAAGACGTGATGTCTTGGTTTGTTGTCTTTTAGAAGAAGTGTTTTGAATTTGTGTTTATGGTATGTACAACACTAAAGACTATGATACAGGAGCGAATACTTTCCAAGATCGCCCCCAATGGAACGTTTGTAAAGCATCCTAGAAGAGTGGAAGAGACCTCCACTAATCATTTCCCGTATAGCTTAAGGCTCGTGGTGCATTGTACACATTTTCCTTTATTAATTGTTTTGATTTTCTTAAAGATGAGAAATGAGACTCAAGTTGCAAAAGGAAAAAACTCTAAGGGAAACTAGACTTACCCTAAGTTAGTTGAGTTTAAAGATGACCTATGGTTAGTGAGGTTTGAAAGATTAAATCTACTTAAGAGATATTAGACTAGAAATGCGAGTAAAAAAAGCAATAATGAACGATATGGTCCTCCTAAGTCATGGTGGGAAAAAAACGTGTATGAAACATAAATGAGATGAAACGATGGATCGGGTGGGTCGATTGCGTGGTGCTGAGACGCACGACTTATGGTGTGCAACATACACGGCTTGCTTTTGGTGTAATGGAATGGAACCATGGTAATCGAGGAATCCTAAAGTCACATGAAACTTTGTTTATTTATTTGAAAACTTACTCGACGTTGGATCGAGTATTTCTTTATTTTGTTTTTGAGATTAGGTTTTCTAGCGATTCGTTTTATCTTTTCTATCCTAATTATAGGAACTATAGAAGTATTACATCACAAAGTGAAAACCACAAACATATAATCGAGGCATAATAAACATAATCCAAGTCCATACGCGAATCCTCGAAAAATACCTCGCACGAAAGGAAAATTGTTAGTAAATGAAATGAAAATGCATATGCAACAATATGATGGAAATGAATTAAAATAACAAAAATATCAAAATCCTGGAAAAAATATGAAATTAATTCCCTAGGGTCTCTAACCTGACTATAACATTGTGTTAAAAAATCTCCTAAAAATTCAAAGTCTAACTATGTCAAATGGTCACTTAAATCTACATAAGGTTCAATCATAATTTTATACAAACCACACTACCAAAACAGTGGATAAAATGGCCTAAAAAATACACCAAATATATTTCCAGGCATTATTATTTGTCCTCTAATCATAGCAAAAAGAATGGGCCAAAAATGTTGTGTGAAGTGAGAGAAATAAAATGTACAAAATTATGTATCCATGAAAGAATTCAATCTAAAACCAATTACATGAAAAATCGAAATTAAATTGAAAAATGATAAAATTCAGAAAGTAAAAATGTAGAAAGTTTCTAAATTGATCTAAAAGGCCACTATAATTTTGGTGGAAATTTATTATTAGTTTTAGTATTTTTTATGATTTAAATTGAACAAGCATAAAAATAGAAAATAAGAAAATAAAAGAAATAGAGGAGGGGGTGATGGAAAGAAATATTTTTAGTTAAAAACAATATGGGCTTGAGAATATATGGCCCAATGAGCACAGGATTATGGGGTGCATTATATGCGGTTTCGGTCAACTCTTTGACCCTCTCTAGAGCGTTGGATCTACTGTATTGGATCAGAAGGCCAGGGATATGAGGGTGCATGGTAGGTGTCGTGGGGGATACGCGTGGGAATAGGATTCAGTGGTCCAACCGGACGGTGACACTTGTCACCGCCGGAGTGGACCACCCCAAGGGATCTTATCTTCTAGAAACATAAATTGAAATCATAAGAGTTTTTCTCTCAAAACACACCGTGTATCTTCTTCATCTTCTCATCTTCTCGCCGCTGACTCCTTCTTCTAACCCTAAACGCCGCCACCAACGGCTTCCTTCTCCGGCCGCACTCACCATAAACCAACTAAACCTATCCCTCCCAGGCTATTAAGCTCAGAAATGGATTCAGATTTCTCGTCAAAAACATAAACAGTCCAAAACCCTAAGAATCCCTAAATCGGTTCACACCTCACTGAAACTATCAATTAGTAAGGGGAAATGCTAGAAGGAAGCATGGAGATCACAAATAGTGGCTAAGAGCACGTGGAAGGGACAAATTCATACCTAATCGGAGCGATCACGTTCTCAATCTCCGGAGACGGTGAGCTTCCACTCCTTCTTCACTCTCTCTCGTCTTGAATATCGATTCTTGAACCTCGTGTTGTCGTCCAAGTGTAATCGTTGTTTTCTTGATTTTTGTAGGCTTGTGAAGATGACTTGAAGGTGATTGATTAATCCAATATTTGCTGAAGAGAATGCTTTCCGGAGATTAGCGATAGCGATCAAAGAGGTATATGAATCTTAATGATTGAGTTTCCTGAAATTGACAAAGACTCGATGTTGTCGGTGACTTCACAGGTATCGCCTCTTACTTCTTCCTTTCTTTCAATATTATTCTTCGATTTATTCTAAAATCCCTTGTTGTTTCTCTTCTCGTAGCCTCCGCAGTTTTGCGCTTCCGTTGATGAATGTTCTCTAGTCGTGTGGTTGTGCTTTACACATTGCAATTGATGAAGATGAAGATGGTGAGTTATTGACGGAGATGTGAGAGTGAAGATTCCGAATTGGAGTTGAAGAGGAAAGTTGTAGGGAATTGAGATGATGAAGAGCTGCGATTAAAGGCTGCTGATGGTAGTGAAAATGGATTGAAGAAGTTTGTTTGTGGAAGTGGTTGGAAAGGATGAATGTGATGGCGTTGCGTGTTGAGGTTGATGGAGATTTGTGATGCCCTGCGATTGAGAAAGAGTTTAGGAGATTGAAGAATGTTGATGCTTGATTAAGATTGGATGGAGAGAGATGAAGAAGGAAAGGAATTTTCAGAAAGATGAAGATAGAGTGAATGAGAGCAGCCAAACCAATCTGCAACAACCAACAACCATTTATAGCTGATGAATTGAGGGCCTTTTAGGCTTTTCACAGGTGAATTCTGTTATGAGTTTGGATTTCTGTTTGGAGTCTGTTAGAGTTTGTTACAGTTCTGATTTATCAATCTGCGTTTGTGAACCCCTGCAACTCCCTTTTTTTCCAGTTTCTATTCCTCTTTCTGATACATCCCTTTTTCAGTACTTCCTCGTCTTGATTAAATAGTTTATATTTATTTTGGTAAATAGTGGTTGGAATATATGACGCATGGATTCAGGAGGTATGCACAATTTTGTCGGGGCTAATTCCTCATGCATAAGTTGGGGTCATGCTCAGAATGGAGTTCTGGGATATGGACCTACTGGAACATTATTTATACAACTATTTTAGCAACAAAATTTATTGTTTTTTTTATTTTAAATTTTCTAATCCTATTTGCACTTGTCCCTTAGGTCTTTCAGTTGTACCCAAAAAAGTGGATTTACTTGAGGGTATGCATAAATGAGGTCAGTGACATATTCAATTTTCTGAAAATTTTCTTGTTGATACTACAATATTGCACTAATCCTCACTGATGAATTGCGTTTGTGTACACAGTTTCGATGCGGCGCAGCGTTGAACTACACAGGACATGGATGATATTGCTATGGGGATTTGAGTTATAAGTCACGTTGCGAGAATAGCGGGAGACTTTTCAAGAAGAGTTGTTTTCTGGAAGATGAGTGATGGAGATTCAGGATCTTGGAGGTTGACAATTGACGAAGTTGTTGGTGCGGTGACGATTAAAGAAGATTGGAGGGTGAAGCTCATATCTTTTGTTAAGAATTGTTGTAACTATTTTTCTGTTTATGTTTTGCTGTACAAAGAGATCTTTCTAGCCAATTTTCCCGTCGAACAAAAACTGACGTGTCTGAACTCTTGTGTAATGATTTTCTGTTAATTCTCTTTCCCTTTAATGAATCTTATTTATGCAAGATCACATTCCTTCTAATTCTGACGATACACACTAACCAGATCTTGCATGCTTACGACCATTCTTCGGATTCTTCGTTTTTTCAATTTGATCCTCTTGGATATTAATGGCCCGGTTTGCTTGGGCATCAGCTAGAGTGTTATAGTCCCTAGAAATTTGGCTGATGCGAAATAAGCGAAAGTTATTGCTCAGCTCCAAAGCTTCATCACACAAGCCCCTTAGATATGGGTCGTTAATTCTATAGGAACCTTGAAACTGATTGATAACAAGCTGGGAGTCTCCTTGGACAGTGATGTTCTTACATCTTTTCATTATTGCTTGTTGCAGTCCTAAAATTAATGCGCGATACTCAGCAACATTGTTTGTTACATATCCCAGCCCTTGGCGAAAATGATACAACATACTCCCATCTTCATCAAACAGTACAGCTCCTGCACCAACTGGTCCAGGATTTCCACTGCATGCACCATCGAACTGAAGGGTATAAAAACGCTGGTTTTGGTTTTGGTTTCCTTTAAACCAACTATGATTTGCTTCTAAAACCTTGATGTTTTGTCCTTCATGTTGCTCTTTGTAGTATTAATTGATGAAGACTATGGAATCTTGGAAATATTTTGTGGAAGTCAAAAAAAAGAATAATGTGAGTGCTTAGGTTTGAGAGGGAGAAATATGGATATTATTGTACTTTGGCACCTTAGAAGGAAACTTCATCATATTTGACCATGAAATATTTACTTCCACTCTTTTAGAATGAATGACCCTCTTTCAATAACTAATATTATTAAACCATTTTTCTCTAGTGTGCAATTCAACTTGAATGGTGTTGCTAATTATGTTTGGATTTTCATAATGGATTTTTTTATGAAAATAGTTTACAAAGAGGGACCCTTAAGAAAAAAAATGATTAGTGATAAAGATGAGCATTTAAACGAATTTTTGGGCTTTCGAATGGATTTGAATTTGGGAGATAAAGAATGGGTAATGACTATGGGATTAAATCTAAAATTCAATATTGAGACAAGACTTTAAGTAGGTGTTAGATATTGGACCTTCACGGCAAAAGAAATTGGAATTGAAACATAAAATTTGGAATATCAAGCTTAAGGAAATGAAATGAATTTGAATACGAAAATGGATTGAATTGACTTCGACTAAATAAACTTGGATATTCGAATGTGACTTGTAATAGCTTTGAATGAACTTGAATGACTCTTTCTAAAATAAACCGATCATTGTGCATTATCCCCCTATTAATTTTAATCACAAGCTTGAAACAAAGAACTTTTGATGCCACGATGCATCTTGAAACCAATACCTCGAACCTTGTTTCTTGAATCACTTGGGAATAATATACACGCACGAACATCTCCGTAAAATAAACCCCAAATCGATGGTTGAATCATAAAAAGTCAAAACCCTAATCTTGGAGGGAAATCGATGAAGGAGAACTTTTCATTCCTAGAAGAAACTTTAATTCACACTTCATTGTTCGAATAGCCAGCATGATCAATCTGAGATTTTGAAGGGAAATAAAATCTTAATTCACATTAATAACATCCTGACTTAACGCTTCTGATGAAATCTTTGAATAAACGAAGGTAAACATAAGTCTGTTAGTTGTAATAAATTAGAGGGCAAATTTTGGGGTGTTACACCTTCCTTGGACAACGGCCCCACTTTCTTGTAATGGTATTCCATGCAACAGAACTCAAATCGTTTTTTGAATCATAATCTCTAAATATTGCTATATATATAAGTTGTGAATATGGGTATTCATAATCAAAAATGGGGAGTAAAAGTAGTGTGAAGCTTCCACTTGGGTTTTACTTTTCTCCAATGGATGAAGAACTAGTTCATTTAAAGCTCTCTCGGCAAGATCAATATTTTTCATATAATCAGAAGGAAGTTGGCTAGTGAATATATATATGACTTTGCATCCGCACCATTTTGGGAAGCGTGAGTCTACGCTGTAGATGACGGGACAGAACTCGAAAGCAATTTCATTTCATAACCAAACCCAACGGAAAGCTTGTCCTTAGCCTCATTGATAATAAAAGTAGGAAGATTCCTCTAATGATAATTCTTGGTAATAAGCTGAGTGAGTTTATCTATCTTAATTGGACACCTTTAGTTCTGATGAGTTTTGAAAAACATGTAACGGATTACTTCTCCTACAAGCGTATCCTTTTCCTCTTTTGAAATTCCAAATTGGGAGAACTCTTCAACATTGTTTGCCATCACGTGGATGTAAGAAGGGGCGGTGGATACTAGCAGAAGCGGTGGCGGAAGCGGAGAAACTATGGTGAAGAAGAAGATAGATGCAGACACTGGTGAAAGCAAAGAAATATACCTAAGCGCACTGATCCTTCCATGATTGGACGACTTGGTGAGACCTTGATAATGGTCCATGTGGAAGTGTGTAAGAAACCAGTGGGAACAAACTCCTCTTAAGTATTTGAAAGCATCCACACGGGAAGGTGTTCCTTGTATGGCACGCTATTTTAGGAACATCACGATTCTTTGTACTTGTCGATGCATTGTTTGCTTTGCGCTTACATATCAAGTAATAAGACGTATTTCCTTAACAAAGTTCTCTAAGACAATGCTTTGAGAATTCCCTTGGAGATGAAGATAAGACTTGAAGTACATAAATATTGTCCTGACATGAAAATTTAAATTTCCATTGAGGAATATATACAAATTCTTCCATGAACAAGAAATCTGATCCAATTTGATATGTATACTGACAATAGAAAAGAGATCACACTGAGATATTGTCGGGAAATAAACCCAAGGCCCAATGTTTTCAACAAATCCTATGAATATGGAAAACCTTGAAGTGTGATGGTCCTCTGACTATGTAGATTTAACTCACAAGGAAACACTTTGATCACAAGTTTAGGAACTCGATGCAAATGAATGAATGCCTAGTTATGACCTAATGGAGTACACATATGAATGTGGAACAAGCCAGTTTAGGTCATAAATAAGAGGGCAAATTTTGGGGTGTTACATACGCCATTCTCTCCAAATGTTTGGGATCCTCGTCCACAACGACCAGGGAGCAACGGCCGATTCCATTGACGAACATGGTAACAAAACGCTCTGAGAGTTATTCCACGTCACAATGACGGGCGGGCATCCTTAAGTCACCACTTCTCCGACCAGAAGCAAAGACTTGGGGGCTCCTGTTCTGGACTGGACCAACAACTAGATATGGCCCAATCCTTTCTAGCCCATAAAATGGCCCAATAACCATAGTCCAAATGACCATTTGTCATAGTGGTGTCCCCCTCTCCCCGTCCCTGACCTCTACTCGACAACAATGCAGACCACTCAGGATCGATCGGGACAACCCTAGATCGGGAGGCCTCGTGCCCGATATAACACCTCCCGACCATGATGCTCGTTCGTCACTCGATTCCTGGTAGTTACATATTTCTGAGGGATTCGTGATCCAGGCCCAAAAATAGGGACTGTTGGGCATGCACTGGGGGTTCTCGATATAAACCCTCTCATTTGAGAGGGCCAGCTCTCGCTCCCCGGATTTCCATCCTGGTACAAACGCGAAAGTGGTGCGGAAAGAGGTAGAGTCGCCAGCCAGGCATTTTTATCCCGAAGAAACGGGAATGGTAATGCTGCACAAACCAGAAGAAAGAAGAGGAAGGACACGGGTCCTGCGAACCAAAGAGACTGATTTTGGGAGTCGGTTACGATCTGGGAAGGTATTATCACCCCAAATCGTCCTCCATACCCGACGGGATCCACGCTTGCAAAGAAACTGTTTCAAAGGGTGAAGATATGAAAGCTGCTGCGAAGAAAATGAACTGAACTGGATAAAAGAAACGAAAAGGGAACTGAAAAAGAAATGAAAAGGAAAAATGTAGGTAAAATAAAGATTGTGCTCGAACGGGCCCTACCCCGCTGCCTACGTACCTCATCTGGACAATGAGGATCAGAGCCGCTGTAGTTCCCCTAACTAGGGGTGGAAAGGATTGCCTGTGTCTTAAGGCTTGAACTGCCTATGTGAATGCTCAGGTGTTGCAGGCTCGGACGACGAGTGCGTAACCGTCTTGCAAAGTGACAAGTAGGAGCAAGTTCGTACGATGAGAGTGAAGGTGATGAGAAAAGAATTCCCGAAGGAAAGACGATTATTGTTTGTCCAGTGTTTTTTATGAGCTTTCTGCTTTGAAGTTGGCATAGGTAAGTGTACCTAAGTCTTACTCAATGGGATGTATACTTCTTACATCATCCTGAAATGGAATGCGCAAGAGGCACACCTAGCTATGGAGGAAATCCCCAAATCTAGTCCCACAAGTGAAGGCACAGACACACTGACCTACTGACATTTATTAAGTGTTTTTGTGATTTTTAGTTAAGAACTGTTTTTTATATTTTCTTTGTGAAGTAATCTCATGCTAAGACCTATCCACCACGAGGGATATCCTACACCTCGCCCCGAAACGGAACGCGTGCAAGTATCTCATAGCAAAGTCTCATGTCACATGAGAAGACTCGTCATTTATTAAAGTGACTTAAAGTTAAGTTTGAAGATGAGAAGAGAGAGCACAAAAAGGATCTCAAAGGTAAAATCTAATGGAGAAGACTACTCCTAATGTTATCATGCATGGGAGTCGTAGGTTAGTGTGGTTTGAAATCTATCCTAATGAAGAAGAAGGAAAGAAAATAAAGAAGAATAAAGGAGCGGAAAACGCTAGAAGACAACTTACTTCTCTAAGGAAGTTAAATTGTTTCTAAAAGGGGAGAAATGGAGTTAAACACAAGATGACATAAGGCACATCACAAAGACAAATGAGAATAAAAAATGAGATGAAGACTTGAAATGTGGATATCATCCACACTTCACTCACCATGAGCCCCTACAAGGAAAGATTAGTGAAACGCATAAGCATAAGATGAAAATAAGAATATTCAAACAATACGCAAACCAAAACAAAGGTCACAAATTAAGCCAATCAAAAATTCAGTACCTAACCCTATAGGTGACCTAAAACAAAGATCAAGCAAACCTAAATAGGATGGCATAAATGCCTTCCTCAAACTATGTTAGAAAGAGGGAAGAAAGAAGCACGAAACGCTACCTAAGAGACAAGACACCAAACAAATACCAAAGGACATGAGAAAAATATGAAATTAAATTTCTAAAGCCAACAACCAGCAACCAATAACGTGTCAAAATATCTCTCAAAAATTCACAATGAAACTCTACCAAATAATCGCACAAAGTCGCTTAGGAACAATTAACGAAATCGCACAAATACGACTCCTAAATCTATGGATAAAATGGAATTAAAAATAATACAAAAATATTTTTATGTGCTTTTATGAGTCTATGAAATAATGCAAAAAGAACGGAGTTAAAATGTTAATCGAAGCGAAAGAAATAAAATGTACAAGTTAATGCATTAATATGGAAATTAAATGAGATGGAAATAAAAAATGAAATTCGAAATAAAAATGAAAAATTAATAAAAACAGAAAATAAAAAATATGACAAACTTCTAAAATGAATTATGATGCTAAAAATATTTTTTATGTAATTTTTTAATATGATTTATTATTTAAAATGAATTAAAATTGAAATGATATAAAAAAAGAAATTAAAAAAAACTAAGAAAGGAGGAAGGGGGTGTATCTAGCAAAACTGGAGTTAAAATAAAGAATGGGCCTGCAAGGAGGGGTGCGCATAGCACTGGAATGGAGGCCCAATGCAGAAAGGAGAGAGGGAGCATGGTGGACCTCCAGTCAACAATATTGACTGAATCAGGGCCGCTTGATTCGTGGATTGGTGAGGTAATCACATCAGACGGCTGATGGAGCGAAAGGCCACGGCTGCTACGGTGCGTGCACGCATGGGAAAGAAAAAAAAAAGGTCCTACCGGACGGTGACAAGTGTCACCGCCGGTGTGGACAAAATCAAAGGAAATCTCCCATCCTCATCCTTATCTCTTCGTTTTCATCAATAATCCAACAACTTCTTATTAATAATTCTTTATTAAACTTTTTCATTAAATTCTCAATGAACCCTATTCTTCTTAATACATCACAAATCGGAAAAAAGAAGAAAACAAAAACAACAAAAAGGAAGACGCAGCCTCAGCCTCTCTCTCATACTACCACATTCATCTTCTTCAACTTCTTCTTTCTCAAATCTCACTGCCGACGCCGTTCCTCTTCTTCTCCGAAGCCTCACCTGCCATCTCCCAACCGCCACCGTCCACAACCTAACCACATTTCATCTTCTTCCGCAACCTTCTAACCTCCGAACACCAGATCAACAATACAAACCTAGCTTACTCTGTACTCTAAATCCAAATCCGAAATCATTTACAAAGCTCAATCAAAACAATAAACCGAAACAAGAAAATGCGATAGCAGCAAGCAAGGCTCAACGCGTGACAACAATCACCTAAAAGAGAAATCGGAGGCATACCTACCAATCGAAGACAACAAAATCGCGGTAAGATTCGGTTTCTTTGCTTCTCGAACTCTTCCTCCCTTCTTCTGCGAATTTCGATGGAGTTCAGTTGTTTTTGCGAGTTTTCTGGTGTGATATCGGTGATGAAGAATGAAGTGTGTTATGTGTGAAAGGGTGGCGGTGATTGAAGTTCTTTCTGCGTTTTTTGTTGTAAATCCGAATGATGTTGTGTGTGTTGGTTTTGAATTTGCTCGATGTTGTTGAATCGAGTTCGGTGTGTGGTAGTGAGGGTTGAAAGGTTACCGAATGAAAAAGAGGAATGTGTATGGTGAATAACATGGGTGGTTTGTGTCGATGTGATTCGAAAATGGTGGTTGAGTTATGATGAGGGTTATTGAAGAGTTTGTGAAGGATGATTTGCGAAGATGGGAGGTGGTATTTGGGTTATTGAAGTTGTTTGTATGGTTGTTCATAAAAGGGGTCGAGATTGATATCGTTATGCCCTGTTTTATGCGATTATGAGGGAAGAAGGGGTTTGCGGAAAGGGTGGTGGTGATGATTGAGCGATGATGGTGGGTGAATTTTGTTGCGATTTATGGTGAGATATTTTGCTAAGATTAATTCTTGTGTGTCACAGTTATTGTATGGTGGTATGCTCATTGCGAGATCGTTCCCTTTTTTTGTGTGCGTGGGAGGAAGTTTTGTTATGGCGTTTTGTGGTGGCAGGAGATATGTCGTGTGGGTCCATGTATGTAAGTGGGAGGAATTGTGAATTTCGTGAGTGGGCCACCTAGAATTGTGGAAACGTCATGATACGAGGGCAGCTTGAAAACTTGAGATTGCACAATGTATTTTCCTCTTTTTCTTGTTGCAATTTGTACATTTTTATTTCCTTCATGACTAGTGACAATGGGCTGCGAATGGATTTATCTGTTTCTTTCCTTCTAAAATGCAAAATTCTTGTAAATTGAATTGGTCTTGAGATGACAATAATGGGCCTTAGTTGTAAATTGACTTTTGTATTATTTCTTACACCTACATGTAACTTCGTCCACATAAAGCCTTGGAATTAAATTGAAATGATAATGGGCTTGTAATAAATCTGGAAAATTAATATGAAATGGGAAAATTAAAATGGAATTTGGACATTTGAATGTGGGAATAAAAAGAAAATTGGTGATAGAATAATAAATGGAAAAAATGGAAATTAAAAAAAATAACTGGATATGAGAATGGATTTAAATGATATACAAAAATTGGGAGAACTCGAAATACGGACAATGGTTGAGAAATTGGCTTAAATGGATAATTCGACAAGAGGTTTAGAAATGGTTATAAAACATATATTTTTGTGGGACGAACCAATTATCACCAATACGCACATAGCCACGAAATATCAATTCATCAATTCACTCAACTCAAAACCAATCTCGCATTGCCTCCACGGAAACCACCGACCTTCCAGATAAATCACCTTCTAAGCGTCATCACGATAAGACTGAATCTTTGGATTCGAAACCCTCTCACAAACCGCTGCTTGGTAAACTGATGATTCTCGCACATAACACAGCCCGACTTTGAGACATATCGCCTGAGAAATAACCCCCAATACAGATAACCTGCAATTCAACCGATCTTTTGATAGTTTGACCAAGATTAGGTCAAACGTCCATCTGAATGGAATCACGAACTGAACAACCACGCTCAACTGAAATCACTGCCAGCTCTATGTTATGCTATGGATGTTATGCTTCATCTTTCTATGCTAATGATGCAGTGCGAAATATGAAAATGATATGCTAAATGCTACGAAAATGAGAGGGCAAATTTGGGATGTTACAGCAGCCCCTATTCAAGCAACGGTTAATCTGAAAAGGACGAGAGCGTCGGCTGTTGGCTGTTCGAGATGAACCGTGGTTGAATACCAAAATTTGCACTCTGCTGGAGAAGAAAAAAGATGGGAAATAAACCCATCCAAATGAAGAAAGTAACCCAAAATTCTGCGTAAGCTGTAGTAACACGGAGCGGGCGAGCTCTCTCCAAATTAAACTGTTACACCAGATGGAGAGGTAACTTAGACAGACGAGTCTTCCTCAAATAAACCTGTTACGCCATGACCAGTAAAATTTTGACGTTTAATTCCACCGTCAGGACTTCAAACCTCTTCAACACGGTCGAGTGTTGGATAAGATCAAGCGATCTGCTAAGGAAATGACATCGAGCGATCCATAACCAAGAACACGAGCACGGCTCAAACAACGAGGAGTAATATCAAGCGATTTACAACTCAACCAAGATCAAGCGATCTGCTAAGGAAATGGTATCGAGCGATCCATAACCAAGAACATGAGCACGACTCAAACAACGAGGAGTAATATCAAGAGATTTACAACTCAACCAAGATCAAACGATCTGCTAAGGAAATGGTATCGAGCGATCCATAACCAAGAACATGAGCACGACTCAAACAACAAGGAGTAACATCAAGCGATTTACAACTCTGACAAAATCAAGCGATCTGCTAAGGAAATGGTATCGAGTGATCCATAACCAAGGAAAATGAGATCGTAATATCAAGCGATTTATGACTCAAACATGTCTTTTGGTACGACACCAGGCGACTACTGGCTTGCCACTGCGATGGTGGACTTTAACGGCGTTGCAATATCGAGCGATTTGCAAACCAAACAAGATCGAGCGATCTAATAGGAGAATGGTATCAAGCGATCCATCCACAATAGGTCCGTTGACACGGGACAACGCGATCAATACAATATTAGTTGATCTGAGAAGAGAGTAACAACTCTGCAAGGGAGAATACCATTTATAACTCCGTTGGGTATAAGAACATTCTGACTAGCGTTTTGTTGAGGAAACGACCAAGATATCCTGGAAATACTTGGTTGAGGAATGAAATGTGAACAAAAGTCTGCATTACTTTGTCACATTGGCCAAAAATAAATTGGCTATCTCACTGGGGATATTTCAATAATGATTGCGTCTGACTCATGAAAATCTGCGGGGAATTGACGATCTTCCGACGCGGATGGGGAGATGCATGGTAAAATAACCTTTGCTAGGGAAAGAGTTTTGACAGTTACACCTCTGTGGGGAATTGGTCGTTCAACTTCCGGCTGGGGATATGCTTGGTCAAATAACCTTTGCTAGGGAAAGAGTTCTGATAGTTACAACTCTGTGGGGAATTAGGCATTCAGCTGTTTGCTGGGAATAGCCCATTCTTGAATAAAGAATCCACTCGGAGGTGAGAACTGTTCAACTGGATTTGAAGTTCTGCTGGGAATACCATCCTACTCTGACTCAACTGGGGGAAAAGTCCATCTTAGACTTTACTAGGGATGTTGGGGATCACCCTCTGTTGGAGATAGGAATTGTAAAGCATCTCTCGCTGGGGAGAAGAAACTTCTTGGGGATAGGAATTGTAAAGCATCTCTCGCTGGGGAGAAGAAACTGCTTGGGGAATATGTTCTAGTGACATCATCCTCCCTACACTAGATGACTGTTCAAGTATCAACTCAAGAGGATTTTACAGAAGACTTGGCGCCCGAATTGCCCTGGTGTCTTCAAACTCTTGGAAGGATTCATTGAATCTTGAAATGATTGCCCCAGACCTCCTGGTCTACAAAGGGATTTGGGCGAAGGAGACTCACGCCAGATCCTACATCATCGTGAGATATTATGCCCAATTATCCTGCATCAAGGATAAATTGAATAAATGCTTGCAGAGACTGACTTCACCTGCTCTTGTGAGTGATCTGCCCCAGAATGGGCCCTAAAATGATTTCTTCAGACTAACCATACTCTGATAATTTCCCCAGCTTGGCTGAATTGTGAGATTTTGTTCAATGTGATTGCCTTGGATTGGCTGCATCTAACTCAACTGGTTAGAAGAATCTTTATCTCATAGGGGTTTCTTGGAAAAAGTTCACTTTGCCATGATTGTCCTTCGGAAGTTTCAGACTCCTCAATTTGGCACGATTGAGCTTCTAGACTGAAATTCCTCACGTGAACTTATGTGATTGCTGAACTAATGTATGCAAGCAGAAAATGTTTTATTCTGAGAATGATTATCTCAATGCAACACACATGTTAATCTTGAAGTTCTTATGGAAAAGATGTCGTTTGTGAACGAATCACTGGTTAAGATATGACAAGATTTTTTTTTATGAAATAAACATGCATATGCAATACCAACAAGGATCTTTTAGCATAGCTCGTAGGAGTCAGGAACGCTATCTCATGGTGGCACGCTCTCGAATTATCCCTATTTCAATTAGGACTTTTGAGGGTTGTATCGTGGCCTGTTTCACGGTTATAGAAACGAAGGATATAGGCTCGAAGTTTATTTGTACCCACCCCTCTTCGTGATGTCCTTCAATCCTATGTTCAACTAGCTTTCACAAGCGCTCACCTTTCCTAAGGTTTTCGTGTTGGTTGAGGAACCATTACTACTAACGGTTTAAGCACCATTTAGGTTGTTGTTGGAATAACGGTCACCCCTATTGTCTTTTGTGTCTGTATCACACGACTTGTTTTTGTTTGAGGATCTTTCTTGTGTAATCCTTTTCGTCTTTTCGCTTTTTCATTCTTTTTTTGTCTATCCCTAACTTTTGCCTGGACTGATCCTTTTGAATCTTTTGCAATTGGAGTCCAGCGGGATGCCCTAATTTTTGCCTAAGTCACTTGTTTTCAAGTATCGACTTAGTGGGCTATTTATTTCTCTATTTTTTCTCTTTTTTGTCCAAACAAATAGTGTGACACAGGTTTTTCCTGATTGTTTTGACGGGGTTGTGACTGTCTCACTTTCAGTTGATGAGGGATAACCATTGTGGTTTCCGGTCTTTGGACCTCTTGATTGGTATACCCATTGTAGTTTTTGGTCTTTGGACCTCTTGGTGTGCTGGAAGGAAAGGTAATGGATCCTCAAATACATTCCTTTGTGAAAATTTGAACGCTTGGTCCAACTAGCTGACACCTACCTTGCCCCGGGTTAAATATAAGGTTTTTTTTTTCATGCGAAAAGAAAACTCCTACGTCAAGGCTCAAAGGGGTTAACGAAGGTTTATCTCCCTTATCTCCGGTGTTTGGGATTTGAAACAAAGCCTGTACATCGTCAACAGGATCTTATTCAAGAGCATATAATTGGAGATTTTTGCGTTTTCATTTCGTCATCCTCCATCACAGAGTTTAAGAACAACAGTTGGTATTGCAATGCACACATAAAATTATAAGTAAAACGAATGAATTACTTCAAGAAAAACATGTGCATTTCATTACTTAACATTCAAGAACAAACAGGTTTCATGCAAGCATACAACTGTTCAAACAAACATATAAAAGCTACTCATGAAAAATGCAGTAAAGAAAACTGAGCAATGCCATTGTGGAGGAGACTTGACTCCGTCTGGACTCGTTGATCTTGAAGTAATTCATTTTTTTCTCGTAGCCAAGTTCAATCTTCTATAATCAATGCAAACTCTCCATCCCGTAACAGTTCTATTAGGAATCAACTCATTTTTTTCATTAGTTATTACTGTTGTTCCTCCCTTTTTGGGTACCACATGGACCGGAATCACCCAGGCCCTATCGGATATAGGATAGATCAATCCCGCATCCAATAGCTTAACAACTTCCTTTCGCACTACCTCCTTCATCACAGGGTTCAATCTCCTTCGGGGCTGCACAACCGGTTTGTGATCTTCTTCCATGAGTATTTTGTGCATGCACACTATAGGACTTATACCTTTAAGGTCTTCAATTTTCCACCCAATTTCTCCCTTAAATTTCTTAAGAACTCCAATTAACTTGTCCTCTTGCACACTTTTCAAATTAGCGCTAATAATAGCGGGACATTTTTCTTCAGTGTCGAGAAAGACATATTTGAGATTCTCAGGTAGTTGTTTCAATTCTGATATCTTTAGCTTGTCTTCACCTTCATCAACCATTATAGGTTGTCATAACTCTTCCCACCGATGCATTCTAACTCTTTTGAGGATAGGTTGAGTTTCAAGCATAGTTACCACTTCCATATCACTACTTTCGACTTCCTTATCATCTTCAAAAATAGACATACTCAGTACCCTTTCTAGAGGCAATTGGGACACACTCTCTAAATGTTCACTAGCTTCCACTTGTTCTAACACTTGTATGTTACTACTAGTGCCCACATCATCTTTATACTTCAAAGTGTTCCTAACATCAATTTTCAACTCTTCATCGTACACTTTCAAAGTGAGTGTTCCCCCTTCCATATCTATCATGACTCTCCCAGTTTCTAAGAATGGTCTTCCCAAAATTAAAGGAATTTCTTCATCTTCAGGCATTTCAAGAATCACAAAGTCAACCGAAAACACAAACTTGTCCACTCTAACCAGGACATCATGGACTACTCCATATGGCCGCCTCACAGAATGGTCTACAAACTGGAGAGTCATCTGAGTATCTTGAACAGCACCTATACCCAACTTTTTGTAGATGGATAGAGGCATTAAACTAATGCTCGCTCCCAAATCAATGAGAGGTCTCTTGAATGACCGGTCACCGATGGTGCATGGAATGGTGACAGCTCCTCTATCTTTTTTCTTCACCGGAATCTTTAGTCCCTGCAAAATAGCACTACAAGTTTCGGTTAGAATAATAGGTTCAGCTCCCATGGTCCTCTTTTTAGCAATGATATCTTTCATGAATTTGGCATAGGTGGGCATTTTCTCAAGTGCTTCAAGTAATGGAATATTCAGCTCCAGCTTCTTGAAACCCTCTAGGAATTTCTCAACAAGATAGAGGAGCTGTCCTTTCTTTTTGTTTCTTGTTGGATAAGGAAGTTTGATCACCGGTTTCGGTTCTACCGTTTTTTCTTTGATTTCTGGTGCTGGGGTTACTTCTTCCTCTTCTTCAACAACTTCATTCTCTTTTATTTCCAGTTCCACTTCAATTATTTGATTTTCACTCTCAAAATTATCTTTCACCTCTTCAGTTTCTTTACCTCTTCGTGTTGTGACTGCATTGACTTTGTGATTATCTCTTGGATTTGTTACAGTAGCACTTGGAAGAGTCCCTGGAGTTTGGGGAGTAGCTAGATGTTAGGAAATTTGGCTCATTTGCACTTCAAGGTTCTTGATGGAGGCTCCAGTATTCTTGAAGTTACTCCTCGTTTCTTCTTGGAATTGAGAATTGTGAGATGCCATCTTTTCAATGGCAATTTCCCAATCAGCTTTTCTTAGAACTGGTGGTTGATATTGTTGTTGTTGGGGCTGATATTGTTGCTGGCCTTGAACCGATTTTTGAATGTTCCCTTGTTGATCTTTCCAAGAGAAATTGGGGTGATTTTTCCACCCCGGATTATACGTGTTGGCATACGGATTGTTCTGCCTCAACATATTAATCTGTTCAACCTGTTCTTGAGTTGCCAAACAGTGCATGGCGAAGTGTGGTCCACAACAAATCTCACAAATCACAGCTTGAACAGGTTCCACCTGAGCTACTGTCTGTGTGCCAATATTCATCTTCTTCAGCCTTCTTTCAACTTCTGCAGCAATTTGATCTTCCATTTTCACAACTTGCTCTGTCAGCTTTAAATCAATTTTACCATCTGGTTGACTCACTGTGCGATCATATAATTCAAGGTGTTCATTAGCAGCAATAGCTTCTATGATTATTTTAATACCAGTGGCTGTTGAAAAGTTTGTTGAGCCACCTGCAGCAGTATCTATAAGTTGTTTTGTCTTGAGTCGCAACCCATTCACAAAGTTTTGCATCTGCTCGGTCGAGTCCATATTATGAGTAGGACACGCGGTCAAACACCTTTTGAATCTTTTATATGCATCTCCAAGTGATTCACCCTCTATTTGTTTAAAATTGACAATATCATATCTCTTCCGGATGAAAACTGACGCAGGAAAATATTCGTTGAAGAATGTTGTTTCCATCTCTAACCAAGTTGTGATACTAGCAGCTGGAAGTGAGTAGAACCATTCTTCTGCATCATCAGTAAGTGTAAAAGGAAACATCACGAGTCTTTTTGCTTCCTCAGAATGACCTTCAATTTTCAAAGATGTAGTGGTAGTCAAGAATCTCTAAAGATGCTTGTTGGCATCCTCATTGATTCTTCCAGCGAACGGTTTGCTTTCCAACTGGCGAATAGTTGACGGATGTAACTGGAAGTGAGCAACATTCACCGGTTGGTTAACAATAGTCATCCGGTTAGGTTGGGCATTAGCCCATCCATAATCTCATAAAAGCCTTTCTACAGGAGGTTGGTTCCCTGCCATGTTGTCAAATCCTGGATCAGTCTCTCTGTCTGAGTCAGAGTCACTATGCTTAGAGTGCACAGATATGTCGTCCTCAGTTTCCTGATTCGGGACACTTGAACCAGTCTCAGCCAGTCTATCAACTCTTGCCTTGCGGCGTCTCTCGTGCAAAGTTCTTTCTCGTTCTGTGTCAAAAGAAAATTTAGCTGAGGCCTGACCTCGCATAAACAGTTAGACACAATAAAATAATAAACAGAGAAAACAATAAAATTTTAGTCGCAGAGCAACAAAATTTCAATTGATCGGAAAATTAGCAAGTGTACTATTTTTACCGATGTAGTAATAAAAGGGAGTTATCCCGAATATCGATCTCGAGGACTGCGTACCGAATTAAGTTTTTCTGAATAGATTTCAATTGAACAAATGTTTTGGTTGATAGTTTGTTTTGAGATAAAGTAGAATTAAAATACTAAAATGTAAACAAAGAATAGAGGTTGCACGAATATGAGAATAATGTCAGGGACGGTGTATAATTTGCAATGCAATGACTTAATAATTTCTCGACTCTAAAGAGACATGCTTCAAACCTTATCTTTCCTATGTTCAAGATTATTTTTCCAAAATTCCTTTAGAGAAAAACCTTTGGTATTCTTCCTCGACCCTAATTCCTCAGTGGCCAAGGAAGAATATTAAGCAATAATTCTGACATAAAAATGGTTTTCACAGGGTATTCCAATTCCTCAGTAATATCTACCATGATAAAAATTACGCAACAAAGTTAGGATGGTTGGTCAGACCAATCCCTAACTACGATCAATTATCAAATTTTCCAAAAAGATAAAGCATTATGAACGTTGCATAAAATAAAGAAAATGGTTTAAACACACAATCTCATAGATTAAGAATTCAAAAAGTCATTACAATAAGCAAACCAGGGACACCCCCCTGGCATTGGGGGGTTTAGCCACTCATGTTCATAACAAAAATAAAAACTGAATAATGATATAGAGTCAACGTTGGATCGGTTGGATCGTTAATTGCTTCCGCTCTTGATCAATCCTTCTTCTCCTTCGATATCCACTTTAATCTCTCTCTCTCTATCGTCCAATTTCCAAATCCCCAAAAGTAAAAGTAAAAAGTCTCTAAGTCTTAATCATCTAATATATCAGTCTTCAAAATACTCCGTGAAATGTCCAGATTGTCCTCCGAAAATATCTCAGTCAGCATCATTAAAATAGCAGAATTTCTGTTTCTGGTTGCCACGACACGGGCCGTGTTGTGCAACACGGGCACCCGTGTTGTGCAACACGGGCACCCGTGTCATGCTGCTGGCTCTCCTCAAATTCTCAGTTCCTTCAGAGGCCATTGGATCGGGCCGTGTTGTGCAACACGGGCACCCGTGTCATGCTTCTGACTTGATCCTTTTCAACCCAAAAAAACTCCTCTTCAAAGGGCTTCACAACACGGGCCGTGTTGTATGGCACGGGCACCCGTGTTGTGCTTCTGATATCTCTATTTCGTTGGTTTTTCAACACTCAGATCATCTTTGCGAAGGCTTCGAACAACCAACTAGATGCAGACCTGAAAAAACATCAACAAAACAACCAAATAACACATACCAGAGGTAAAAATTGATAAAAAGACCAAAACCAGACTTGCATGCTAAAATAAGAAAACTACGACGAAAACGTGAAAGAAACACTTCAAACAACCGAAAGCATACGAAAAGAACAACGAAAACGGCTTGAAAAATATGACTAAAGATCACTGATCAATAACTCCCCCGAACTTGAACTTTTGCTTGACCTCAAGCAAAGAGCTTGCATTCACACACTCAAACACTATCAACTCATTTAACAATAGCGAGATGAATCACTATACTCATACGTGGATTTTCGTTCCAAGTCACCCAACATGTTATTTTGGTACTTCTTTCTCTGCGAAGGTATCACACAAACACTAAACCGCGGTAAACCCCGGACCTGAATCTCCTTTTCGGTAACCTCTCCGACTCTGCTTCGGGCTTAGGTCTTCTGTTTCGATTTTCCACCTTTTTCATTCGGACAATCCTTTATAAGGCTTCTTGTGATTTTCACCGTGTGTACAAAATTGATCCTTTTTCTCTTTTATTGGCACCGTTATCTCTTTTTATGAAACATTTATGTTCAACCGCCGTTAGGCTGAATAACCGGGTGAGGGTTACCCAACTTAGAAGGATCGATCATTCTAATGTTCTTATTCAATTTTTTTTTCGGTACCTTCATGCATTTTTTCTCTTTTTGATCAACTTTTCACACACAATTATTATAGATTAAGCCAGATTTGTCAGTAGAAACTACTTGGGGTTTACTTCTCAGATCAAAGTACCATGGCACGAATCTACACGTCGGACTCGTTCCTTACTCAGTAGACTCAGTGTGTTCGTGTTGTACCTAAACATC
This sequence comes from Lathyrus aphaca, assembly GCA_963966055.1. Classification (NCBI taxonomy): domain Eukaryota; kingdom Viridiplantae; phylum Streptophyta; class Magnoliopsida; order Fabales; family Fabaceae; genus Lathyrus; species Lathyrus aphaca. Next base: position 430,256,395 of record OZ014524.1, on the reverse strand, counting down.
AAAAAATTTCCATTTTCCTTATCAGGTTTCTTTTCACTCAATCTGATATACTTTCTCATTATTCACTCGCAGTAACACAACTTTCACACTTAACAGGTAAATTCAGGGGTGTTTTTCAAACAACTTATAACCATAATTTTCAAGCCGACTACCTAAAACACTACTAGAAATAAAAACAGATAAAAACAAAACAAAACAAAAACATGAAAACTTAATCCCCCACACTTGAACTCAACAGTGTCCACACTATTGAAGAACCAATGTCGGAGGTAACTCACAGATATCACTGAGCCGGGGGAAAGCCATGCAGCCTCATCTGCTGCATCCACTCATGCAACTCATCAATGAGGTCCCCTTGACGGGTCTGCTCTCTTATCATCTCATCCCATTCTTCCTTGTTCAGGCTCCACTGACCGGTCTCCTGATTTGATGAGCCGCCAGCAGTTTGTACAGGGACATCCTCAGCTTGGTACCCCTCATCATCCTCACCTGAAAAGAATTCATCATACTGCTCGTTGTCGCCCTGCAGAGGATTCTCATACAACCAATTAGCTTTATTATCAATGGTAATCAAATTGGGAGCAGGCAAAGATATCAAATGACGGCTACGAGTAAGCACAGAGTAGTAATTATGAAAACTCTTAATTATACCTTGGTTAGTGAGGGTGTCTAAATAAATTTTATTCTTACCTACCACTGAAGGTACCTCAATCAATCTCGGACCGTCACCAAGTTTGTCAGCTATCTATGTTATCATTCCTCCTACAGAGATCTCACCGGAAGCTGCATTGGCTACCCGCTTAATGTGATCTGCTGCGAAGGCCGCTACATTGATCAGTTCATTATTAGCCATACCATAGAGAAAGTACAACTCTCTTTGTGTAGCTACTCCTGTGTTGTCACCTGTGCATAAAAGGGTATACGCCAACCCCTTTTGAGCATACCTAAAACACGGGTTATGAATCTCCGAAGCCTTCGCCGCAGATGCGACATAGTCAGTATTGCCAGTAATGTCCCTCCAAATTTCTCCTGCAACAAACATGCTGGGAGGTGCTCCAGGCCCATAGCTTGGAAGATCTAGAATCTTTCCCAATTCCGCAACCGATAAAACGTGATCAGTTTCAAAAAGACAAAACTTCAAAGTACCGTAATACTCTGTATCCGACCCAGTCCACCTGTGCTTTAGCTGAAATTGCAAAGAACTCAAAAACTCTAATGTTATGCGCTCGAAAGTCGGCACTTCAAATTGCATAAAATTCAACATACCAATATTATGAAACATCCTATGTACCTCAAATTTCAGCCCTAGGTTTTCGAGAGTCTCATTACACATATATCTAGCTGGTATTAACTTACGATTTACCAACTTAGAGTACTTGACCTGGTGCTCCGGATTCTCGAATAAAATGTCGTGGGCATTAGGCATGCGGTGCGCTCGCTTTCGGGGTCGAGACGACTCAGCCACATTCTTTCCAGTATCTCTGCGAGGAGGCATTCTGATTACCTGCACAAATACACAACAAAATTCGACAAAGGAATTAGTGAAAACAGTCACCGTAGAAGTGGCAAGGGAGACGAGGGGAATACTTTTTGTGAAGAGAGTAAGGCGTTTTAGTGAGTGGGTATGAAAGAATTTGAAGCTTTTATGTAGAAGAGTAATGGAGGTTAAGGGTTTTTTAGAGAATGAGGGTTTATAGAAGATGGAAGGTTAAGTGAAAGAAAAAGATTTGTGGTAATAAGGCTAGTAATGATAAGTTAAGGGTATTAATTCGTGGGCCTCATTTCATTAAAAATCTTAGGAATATGAAAATTTTTGAAAAAACTGCCCCGCACTCCTGACACGGGCCGTGTTGCACAACACGGGCACCCGTGTCAGGCCCCTGCATTGTCACAAATTCACATCAAAATCAAGGGATGTTCAGGATTTGCAACACGGGTCGTGTTGCACAACATTGGCACCCGTGTTGCACAACATGGGCACCCGTGTTGCACCCCTTTATTCCTCAAATCTTAGGCAAACTCCATCCTCCTGACACGCAATGTGTCATGGGACACGGGCACCCGTGTCAGGGCCCTGACTTTTCAATTTTCAGTCTTTTTCTTTATTTTTAGCTTGACTATCCAACTTCCCTTTTTCCTTAGCAGAATCTGTGATTAACACAAATGCACAACCTACAAAAACTGAAACAAACAAAAGTAAGCATGAGAAAAATCGTGGGTTGCCTCCCACGTAGCGCTGCGTTTAACGTTGCATGGCTCGACGGTCCGTTGTCCTACTGAGTAAGACGAATGACATTCACATCACCAGTAGTTTGGCCTTTGAAGTAGGGCTTTAATCTCTGCCCATTCACCTTGAAAATATCTCCATTGGTTTGATTTTTAATTTCGACTGCTCCATGAAGAAATACCTTGTGAACTACAAAAGGTCTCGACCATTTAGACCGTAATTTTCCTGGAAATAGCTTCAACCTTAAATTGTACAAGAGGACAAGTTGTCCTTCCCAAAACTCTTTTCTTTGAATCCTCTTGTCATGCCATTTTTTTGTTTGCTCTTTGTAAACCTTAGCATTCTCGTACGCCCGATTCCTGAATTCTTCTAACTCATGAAGTTGAAGAATCCGAGAACTTCCAGCTTTTGACAAATCCATATTAAGATACTTAGACGCCCAGAAAGCCTTGTGTTCAAGTTCCAATGGTAGGTGACATGCCTTTCCGTACACCAGTTGATATGGTGACATACGGATAGGCGTTTTGAAAGTCGTTCGATACGCCCATAGAGCATCATCCAACTTAATCGACCAATCCTTTCGAGATGAATTCACTATTTTTTCCAGAATTTTTTTTAGTTGTCTATTCGACACCTCTACTTGGCCACTTGATTGAGGGTGGTATGGAGTAGCTATCCGGTGTTTCACATTATACTTTTGCAGAAGCCTCTCCATGAGGTGATTCAGGAAATGAGTTCCTTCATCACTTATCAATGCTCTCGGAACACTAAACCTTGCAAAAATATTCTCTTTCAGGAATCTCACCATAACCTTCGCATCGTTGGTAGGCAATGCAACGGCCTCTACCCATTTGGAAACATAGTCCACCGCAACCAAAATATAGTTCTTTCCGAATGACGGTAAAAACGGCCCCATGAAGTCTATCCCCCATACATCGAATAACTCAACCTCTAGCACAAAGTTCTGGGGCATCTGATTTCTTTTTGATATATTCCCAGTCCTCTGACATTTGTCACACTCCTTCACTAACTCTTGAGCATCCTTAAATAAAGATGGCCAGTATAGCCCGGATTGAATGACTTTAGCTGCTGTCCTATCACCACTAAAGTGTCCACCGTACTCGGAATCGTGACATGCTTTCAGCACATCTTTCTTCTCTTCGTCGGGTACACACCTTCTGACCAGGCCATCCACTCCTTTTTTTGTAGAGAAACGGATCATCCCATAAGTAAAACCTGCAATCATGAACAAACTTTTTCCTTTTGTTAGAATCAAAATCGTCAGGTATAATACCACCAACAAGGTAGTTCGCATAATCTGCAAACCAAGGCACTCCAATAACAGCTAGGATGTGTTCGTCAGCAAACTCATCCTTTATTGGGCGCCGATCTTCAGTCTCCTCAATTGGTGACATCCGAGAAAGATGATCCGCAACAGTGTTCTCACACCCTTTCTTGTCGCGGATCTCGACATCGAACTTCTAGAGAAGCAAAATCCACCTCAAGAGCCTGGGCTTCGAATCCTTCTTAGCAAAAAGATATTTCAAAGCAGCATGGTCAGTGTAAACAATCACTTTTGAACCCAACAGATATTGCCTGAATTTATTGAAGGCATACACAACAGCTAGCAATTCCTTCTCGGTAGTTGCATAATTTATCTGTGCAGGGTTCAAAACGTGACTAGAATAATAAATCACATGAAGCAATTTTCCTCTTTGCTGTCCAAGAACAGCCTCTACCGCAATGTCGCTTGCATCGCACATAATCTCAAAGGGTAGAGACCAATCGGGGGCAATCACAATGGGTGCCGACACCAATTTATTTTTCAGTGTCTCAAATGCATCGGCACACTCTTTATAAAAAACAAAGGTCTTTTCCTTAACTAACAAGGTTGTCAGAGGTTTGGCTATCTTGGAAAAATCCTGTATGAATCTGCGGTAGAAACCCGCATGACCTAAAAAACTCCGAATACCTTTTTCATTCACCGGTGGTGGTAATTTTGAGATGACCTCCACCTTGGCTTGGTCGACTTCAATTCCCTTGTGGGAGATCTTGTGTCCCAAAATGGCACTTTTCGTACCATAAAATGGCACTTTTCCCAGTTAAGGATCATATTGCTTTCTTGACATCGCTGCAAAACAAGTGAAAGGTTAGATAAACAATGATCAAATGAGGATCCGAACACGGAGAAATCATCCATGAACACTTCCATGTGCTTTTCTAACATGTTAGCAAAAAGGGATGTCATGCATCTTTGGAATGTAGAGGGGGCATTACATAGCCCAAATGACATCCTTCTATAAGCAAAAATGCCATAGGGACATGTAAACGTCGTCTTCTCTTGATCCTCCGGTGCGACTGCAATTAGATTGTATCCGGAGTAACCATCTAAAAACAATAGTAATCATGTCCCGCTAGTCTCTCCAACAATTGGTAAATGAATGGAAACGAAAAATGGTCTTTTCTCGTAGCCAAGTTCAATCTTCTATAATCAATGCAAACTCTCCATCCCGTAACAGTTCTATTAGGAATCAACTCATTTTTTTCATTAGTTATTACTGTTGTTCCTCCCTTTTTTAGTACCACATGGACCAGACTCACCCAGGCACTATCGGATATAGGATAGATCAATCCTGCATCCAATAGCTTAACAACTTCCTTTCACACTACCTCCTTCATCACAGGGTTCAATCTCCTTTGGGGCTGCACAACCGGTTTGTGATCTTCTTCCATGAGTATTTTGTGCATGCACACCGTAGGACTTATAACTTTAAGGTCTTCAAGTTTCCACCCAATTGCTCCCTTAAATTTCTTAAGAACTCCAATTAACTTGTCCTCTTGCACACTTTTCAAATTAGCGCTAATAATAGCGGGACATTTTTCTTCAGTGTCAAGAAAGACATATTTGAGATTCTCAGGTAGTTGTTTCAATTCTGATATCTTTGGCTTGTCTTCAACTTCATCAACCATTATAGGTTGTCTTAACTCTTCCCACCGATGCATTCTAACTCTTTTCAGGATAGGTTGAGTTTCAAGCATAGCTACCACTTCCATATCACTACTTTCGACTTCCTTATCATCTTCAAAAATAGACATACTCAGTACCCTTTCTAGAGGCAATTGGGATACACTCTCTAAATGTTCACTAGCTTCCACTTGTTCTAACACTTGTATGTTACTACTAGTGCCCACATCATCTTTATACTTCAAAGTGTTCCTAACATCAATTTTTAACTCTTCATCGTACACTTTCAAAGTGAGTGTTCCCCCTTCCATATCTATCATGACTCTCCCGGTTTTTAAGAATGGTCTTCCCAAAATTAAAGGAATTTCTTCATCTTCAGGCATTTCAAGAATCACAAAGTCAACCGGAAACACAAACTTGTCCACTCTAACCAGGACATCATGGACTACTCCATATGGCCGCCTCACAGAATGGTCTGCAAACTGGAGAGTCATCCGAGTATCTTGAACATCACCAATACCCAACTTTTTGTAGATGGATAGAGGCATTAAACTAATGCTCACTCCCAAATCAATGAGAGCTCTCTTGAATGACCGGTCACCGATGGTGCATGGAATGGTGACAACTCCTCTATCTTTTTTCTTCACCGGAATCTTTAGTCCCTGCAAAATACAACTACAAGTTTCGGTTAGAATAATAGGTTCAGCTCCCATGGTCCTCTTTTTAGCAATGATATCTTTCATGAATTTGGCATAGGGGGCATTTGCTCAAGTGCTTCAAGTAATGGAATATTCAGCTCCAGCTTCTTGAACAACTCTAGGAATTTCTCAAAATTCTTCTCTTGCTGCCCTTTCTTTTTGTTTCTTGTTGGATAAGGAAGTTTGATCACCGGTTTCGGTTCTACCATTTTTTCTTTGATTTCCGGTGCTGGGGTTACTTCTTCCTCTTCTTCAACAACTTCATTCTCTTTTATTTCCAGTTCCACTTCAATTATTTGATTTTCACTCTCAGAATTATCTTTCACCTCTTCAGTTTCTTTACCTCTTCGTGTTGTGACTGCATTGACTTTGTGATTATCTCTTGGATTTGTTATAGTAGCACTTGGAAGAGTCCCTGGAGTTTGGGGAATAGCTAGGTGTTGGGAAATTTGGCTCATTTGCACTTCAAGGTTCTTGATGGAGGCTCTAGTATTCTTGAAGTTACTCCTCGTTTCTTCTTGGAATTGAGAATTGTGAGCTGCCATCTTTTCAATGGCAATATCCCAATCGGCTTTTCTTGGAACTGGTGGCTGATATTGTTGTTGCTGGGGCTAATATTGTTGCTGGCCTTGAACTGATTTTTGGATGTTCCCTTGTTGATCTTTCCAAGAGAAATTGGGGTGATTTTTCCACCCCGGATTATACGTGTTGGCATACAGATTGTTTTGCCTCAACATATTAATCTGTTCAACCTGTTCTTGAGTTGCCAAACAGTGCATGGCGAAGTGTGGTCCACAAAAAATCTCACAAATCATAGCTTGAACAGGTTCCACCTAAGCTACTATCTGTGTGCCAAGATTCATCTTCTTCAGCCTTCTTTCAACTTCTATAGCAATTTGATCTTCCATTTTCACAACTTGCTCTGTCAGCTTTAAATCAATTTTACCATCTGGTTGACTCACTGTGTGATCATATAATTCAAGGTGTTCATTAGCATTAATAGCTTCTATGATTCTTTTGATACCAGTGGCTGTTGAAACGTTTGTTGAGCCACCTGCATCAGTATCTATAAGTTGTTTTGTCTTGAGTCGCAACCCATTCACAAAGTTTTGCATCTGCTCGGTCGCATCCATATTATGAGTAGGACACACGGTCAAACACCTTTTGAATCTTTTATATGCATCTCCAAGTGATTCACCCTCTTTTTGTTTAAAATTGACAATATCATATCTCTTCCGGATGAAAACTGACGCAGGAAAATATTCGTTGAGGAATGTTGTTTCCGTCTCTAACCAAGTTGTGATACTAGCAGCTGATAGTGAGTAGAACCATTCTTCTGCATCATCAGTAAGTGTAAAAGGAAACATCACAAGTCTTTTTTCTTCCTCAGAATGACCTTCAATTTTCAAAGATGTAGTGGTAGTCAAGAATATTTGAAGATGCTTGTTGGCATCCTCATTGATTCTTCCAGCGAACGGTTTTCTTTCCAACTGGAGAATAGTTGACGGATATAATTGGAAGCGAACAACATTCACCGGTTGATTAACAATAGTCATTCGGTTAGGTTGGGCATTAGCCCCTCCATAATCTCCTAAAAGCCTTTCTACAGGAGGTTGGTTTCCTGCCATGTTGTCAAATCCTGGATCAGTCTCTCTGTCTGAGTCTGAGTCACTATGCTCAGAGTGCACAGATATGTCGTCCTCCGTTTCCTGATTTGGGACACTTGAACCAGTATCAGCCAGTCTATCAACTCTTGCCTTGTGGCGTCTCTCGTGCAAAGCTCTTTCTGGTTTTGTGTCAAAAGAAAATTTAGCTGAGGCCTGACCTCGCATAAACAGTTAGACACAAGTTAGATAACAAAATTTCAATAACACTAAAATAATAAACAGAGAAAACAATAAAATTTTACTCGCAGAGCAACAAAATTTCAAATGAAATAATACAAGTAAACTTAGATCTTTGGCAGTCCCCGGCAACGACGCCAAAAACTTGATCGGAAAATTAGTAAGTGTACTATTTTTACCGATGTAGTAATAAAAGGAAGTTATCCCGAATATCGATCTCGAGGACTGCGTACCGAATTAAGTTTTTCTGAATAGATTTCAATTGAACAAAAGTTTTGGTTGATAGTTTGTTTTGAGATAAAATAGAATTAAAATACTAAAATGTAAAGAAAGAATAGAGGTTGCACGAATATGAGAATAATGTCAGGGACGGTGTATAATTTGCAATGCAATGACTTAATAATTTCTCGACTCTAAAGAGACATGCTTCAAACCTTATCTTTCCTATGTTCAAGATTGTTTTTCCAAAATTCCTTTAGAGAAAAACCTTTGGTATTCTTCCTCGACCCTAATTCCTCAATGGCCAAGGAAGAATATCAAGCAATAATTCTGACATAAAAATGGTTTTCACATGGTATTCCAATTCCTCAGTAATATCTACCGTGATAAAAATTACGCAACAAAGTTAGGATGGTTGGTCAGACCAATCCCTAACTACGATCAATTATCAAATTTTCCAAAAAGATAAAGCATTATGAACGTTGCATAAAATAAAGAAAATGGTTTAAACACACAATCTCATAGATTAAGAATTCAAAAAGTCATTACAATAAGCAAACCAGGGACACCCCCTAGCATTGGGGGGTTTAGCCACTCATGTTCATAACAAAAATAAAAACTGAATAATGATATAGAGACATTACAATCAACGTTGGATCGGTTGGATCGTCAATTGCTTCCGCTCTTGATCAATCCTTCTTCTCCTTCGATATCCACTTTAATCTCTCTCTCTCTCTATCGTCCAATTTCCAAATCCCCAAAAGTAAAAGTAAAAAGTATCTAAGTCTTAATCATCTAATATATCAGTCTTCAAAATACTCCGTGAAATGTCCAGATTGTCCTCCGAAAATATCTCAGTCAGCATCATTAAAATAGCAGAATTTTTGTTTCTGGTTGCCACGACACGGGCCGTGTTGTGCAACACGGGCACCCGTGTCATGCTGCTGGCTCTCCTCAAATTCTCAGTTCCTTCAGAGGCCATGACACAGGCCGTGTTGTGCAACACGGGCACCCGTGTCATGCTTCTGACTTGATCCTTTTCAACCCAAAAAAAATCCTCTTCAATGGGCTTTACAACACGGGCCGTGTTGTATGGCACGGGCACCCGTGTTGTGCTTCATATATCTCTATGTCGTTGGTTTTTCAACACTCGGATCATCTTTGCGAAGGCTTCGAACAACCAACTAGATGCAGACCTGAAAACACATCAACAAAACAACCAAATAACATATACCAGAGGTAAAAATTGATAAAAAGACCAAAACCAGACTTGCATGCTAAAATAAGAAAACTACGACAAAAACGTGAAAGAAACACTTCAAACTACCGAAAGCATACGAAAAGAACAACGAAAACGGCTTGAAAAATATGACTAAAGGTCACTGATCAGCTACCTCCGCCCAGAGATGTTCAAAGTTCATGTTCTGGGAATCCTGACTCAAGTTGGCCATTCTGTTAAGATAATAACCTGTCCTTGAAATCTTGTTGCAACGAAAGTGCCTGAAACAGAAAAGACATTAGGAACCTGTGGTTATACCTGCAAAACAAGAAGAATGGTGATATGTATGCAATGAAATTATTTATGCTTTCAATCTCAAGGTTATTCATGCCCCGGTTCCGGCATTTAGCAAAGAAATCCAGATGACTTTTGACCCCCGACCTTAAGAAGACCTTTGCATGGAAATTAAATTCAGATAATCGTAACGGCCCAAGTGCCAGCATGCACAAGAAATAGAGAACTGAATAAAAACTGCATAACACAAATCAACCCACAAGGCAAAAGTAACAGAATCCCCGGTAAGGTACAAGTCTTCCAAAAGAAAAACATACAACTAAGATTCCTACAACATGTCTGTAGGTAATCCAAATACTGAGAAAACAAACTAGAACGCAAGACTGCTACTTGAAGACTCTGATCCTTCCTTACTAAGTCCCAGCTCAGACCTAGCCTTCTTGATTCCAGCCATCAATTTGAGATCTTCAATCTCCTTAAGTGCTTCTTCTAAGGCTTGTTGGCTCTTCACTAACTATTGAGTCTTCTCTCTTCTGATCTTGTGGGCTTGCTCCCACTCTTCCTTCTTGGAAGCTAACTGTGATTCATAGAACTCTTCCTTTTCTTTGTATTTATTCTGAACTTGCTTCCTCTGATCTTACGACCATGCGAGAGATTGTTTGGCTTCTCTAAGGGTCTTCCGGGTCTTTCTGAATTCTTCCTCTCTCTCAAAATCCATTAGACCTCTCCTTTGAAAGTAAGCTTCTCTTTCCGCAAACTCTTTCTCCTTAGTCTCCTGAGCCATCTTTATCTTCTTCAGCTTCTCTTCTAAAGTCGTCTTGGAGTGAGCCATCTGATGATACCGGCTAGTCATCTCTTGCAGCTGGGCTTCCACCTTCTTGTATTCTTCAAAGGGAACAGTGGTATCAGGTTCAGTTACTAGAGGAAATGGAGGGGAAAATGGAAGCAATACCATCCTAGCCCTATTCTTCAGCCAAGCCTCGTACTCCGGAAAAGTTTGATTGTTACACTTTCCAAAGCTAACCACTCCTTCTCCTTTGATGCACTTCCAAGCTCCAGCAGCTTTTCTCACCAAAGGCATATTATCCTTCACCGGGAAATAGAATGTAGGGGCCAATTTTAACTCTTCTGGGACCTCTCTCAAAGCATACCGCAAATGTCCTCTCAACAAGATCGGTTTGTAATTGATTCCCCCAATCACTCCCAACAGAGGTACACTGAGGTAATTCCCACAACTGGTGATGAAACGTGTACCCTAAAGCCTCTGAGTAATCCATCTAACATCTTTAGCAAACAAATTCTCCAGCTTCTGAGCCCACACCAAAGTATGATCACTAAACACCCCACTACTAGGCAAGTGCCTCATAAACCACATATGGAACAAAGGAGCACAACAGCGCACTAAACCTCCCCGCTTCTTTTCAGTCTTATAATGCACCGAGTAGTACAAATCTCCCAGTAATGTAGGCACAGGGTTCTTCAGCAAGAATAGATGGATTGCATTCATGTCTATGAATTTCTCCATTTCTGCAAACAAAATGATGCCATAAATAGAGAGAGCCAGAATGGCACACACATAATCCCACTCTTCTTTAACAGCCAACTCTTCAACCTTCTTCACTAAAGCCTCCAAAGAGAAACCAAATACACCTCCTTTAATAATAGTCAGAGACTCCACAACAGAAAGGCTCAAATAAAGAGCCTTGGCAATCGCTTCAGGTGCAGGTCTAACCATCTCAGCATTGAACGAAATCTGGTCTCGAATAGGAACTCCCAAGATCAAAGCATACTCCTCCAGCAAAGGACCTAACTGAAAATCAGGAAAAGTGAAACATCGATGCTGAGGATCATAGTATTGAAGTAGAGTATGAATGGCACTTCTTTCAGAGGGATCTAACTCTACCACCACATCCAGAATACTCCCATAAGCCTTCCTGAACCTCTCCACATGATTGGGCGTGATCAACTTCACCATCTTCTTTAACAGGTCAACCTTAGTGTCGAAAAACTTGAAATGAATGTTCTGCTTGCGAGAATCTTCCATCTCTGAACAGGATACCGGAACTGGAAGCAATGATATGAACCTGTGAATGAAAACAAAACATGATTAATGATGAAATGATGCAATGAAAATGCAAGGACACGTGATCAATTCGGAACTGTCTGGATACTGGATGTCAGAGCCAAGTGATCAGAAACCCGAATCCTCTGAATAATAACCCATAAGCACTCAGATAATCTCAGATAAACCTGATCAAGAACCAGATAAACTCAAGAACTCCGGAATCAAAGTAACTGTAACAGAACATAAGACTGAAGGTATGATGAGGTCAAGGGTTCCTGCAAACCTGTAAACCCCTCCCAATCTCACGGGTGTGCTCAGGGTCAAACATCACGGACTCTCAAAGCCGAATAGTAATAATACTTTCACCATTTACGAGAAATGGCTCATGACCAAATCAGGGAATCGGTTTGGCATTATATACTACACAGGGAGGCCTCAGTTGAGTCCGGGAAAAACAAGCATCCCTTATAAGTCCCCAGCTTCGAGCGCTGAAATTGAGAAACGACAGTACATTCAGCCCGTAGGATACAGTACTATTGTCATACGACCAGATGCTTTGACTGAGTTCCTATAAGAGAACCAGGCCATCCTATGCGAGTTCCCAGTGGACCCTCGGGTGCGAATGGGTTTGCCACAGAATGTGGTCTACCACTGTCACCACTGGAGAGGGTTGTTTCCACAAAGGTTCTCAATGATCGGTCCCCAAATGCACATAACTATCAAGGTCCTATCCCGAAGTGGAGGAAATCCCCACACAAGATATTTCAAAGACGGTCGCAGTCTGGGTGTGAAACACATCGCCACTCATCATGCCACATGTGAGTACAACATGTCCACGCTAATCTTAGGGTGCACTCAAGCCGAGTATTTGGCTTATCTCTCAGTAACAGTATCACCCGAGTTCCACCAAACAGAAGAAATCCAGTCCAGACAGTCCAGTAATAATATGATGCATGAAAATAAAATACTGAAAACTGTAAATAAAGCTGTAAATGAATTGTAAATAAACAACAGTAAAGTAAACACGCAACATCAAACAATCAACACCCAACGAAACAGAAACAAACAAGCGCTATGAGAGACTCTCAAGGGAACCAGAGATACTCTGGTTAGGAACTCCCCAGCAGAGTCGCCAGCTGTCGCTCCCCGGATTTCCATCCTGGTACAAACACGAAAGTGGCACGGAAAGAGGTAGAGTCGCCAGCCAGGCATTTTTATCCCGAAGGAACGGGAATGGTAATGATGCACAAACAAGAAGAAAGAAGAGGAAGGACACGGGTCCTACGAACCAGAGAGACTGAGTTCGGGAGTCAGTTACGACCTGGGAAGGTATTAGCACCCTAGATCGTCCGCCGTACCCGACAGGATCCACGCTTGCAAAGAAACTGTTTCAAAGGGTGAAGAAATAAAAGCTGCTGCAAAGAAAATGAACTGAACTGGATAAAAGAAACGAAAAGGGAACTGAAAAAGAAATGATAAGGAAAAATGTAGGGAAAATAAAGATTCTGCTCGAACGGGCCCTACCCCACTGCCTACGTACCTCATCTGGACAATGAGGATCAGAGTCGTCGTAGTTCCCCTAACTAGGGGTGGAAAGGATTGCTTGTGTCTTAAGGTTTGAACTGCCTATGTCAATGCTCAGGTGTTGCAGGCTCGGACGACGAGTGCGTAACCGTCTTTCAAAGTGACAAGTAGGAGCAAGTTCGTACGATTAGAGTGAAGGTGATGAGAAAAGAATTCCCGAAGGAAAGACGCTTATTGTTTGTCCAGTGTTTTTCATGAGCTTTCTGCTTTGAAGTTGGCATAGGTAAGTGTACCTAAGTCTTACTCAATGGGATGTGTACTTCTTACATCATCCCAAAATGGAATGTGCAAAAGGCACACCTAGCTATGGAGGAAATCCCCAAATCTAGTCCCATGAGTGAAGGCTCAGACACACTGACCTACTGGCATTTATTAAGTGTTTTTGTGATTTTTAGTTAAGAAATGTTTTTTATATTTTCTTTGTGAAGTAATCTCATGCTAAGACCTATCCACCACGAGGGATATCCTACACCTTTCCCCGAAACGGAACATGTGCAAGTATCTCATAGCAAAGTCTCGTGTCACATGAGAAGACTCGTCATTTATTAAAGTGACTTAAAGTTAAGTTTGAAGATGAGAAGAGAGAGCACCAAAAGGATCTCAAAGGTAAAATCTAATGGAGAAGACTACTCCTAATGTTATCATGCATGGGAGTCCTAGGTTAGTGTGGTTTGAAATCTATCCTAATGAAGAAGAAGGAAAGAAAATAAAGAAGAATAAAGGAGCGGAAAACTCTAGAAGACAACTTACTTCTCTAAAGAAGTTAAATTGTTTCTAAAAGGGGAGAAATGGAGTTAAACACAAGATGGCATAAGGCACATCACAAAGACAAATGAGAATAAAAAATGAGATGAAGACTTGAAATGTGGATATCATCCACACTTCACTCACCATGAGCCCCTACAAGGAAAGATTAGTGAAACGCATAAGCATAAGATGAAAAAAAGAATATTCAAACAATACGCAAACCAAAACAAAGGTCACAAATTAAGCCAATCAAAAAGTCAGTACCTAACCCTATAGGTGACCTAAAACAAAGACCAAGCAAACCTAAATAGGATGACATAAATGCCTTCCTCAAACTATGTTAGAAAGAGGGAAGAAAGAAGCACGAAACGCTACCTAAGAGACAAGACACCAAACAAATACCAAAGGACATGAGAAAAATATGAAATTAAATTTCTAAAGCCAACAACTAGAAACCAATAACGTGTCAAAATATCTCTCAAAAATTCACAATGAAACTCTACCAAATAATCGCACAAAGTCGCTTAGGAACAATTAACGAAATCGCACAAATACGACTCCTAAAACTATGGATAAATGGAATTAAAAATAATACAAAAATATTTTTATGTGCTTTTATGAGTCTATGAAATAATGCAAAAAGAATGGAGTTAAAATGTTAATCAAAGCGAAAGAAATAAAATGTACAAGTTAATGCATTAATATGGAAATTAAATGAGACGGAAATAAAAAATGAAATTCGAAATAAAAATGAAAAATTAATAAAAACAGAAAATAAAAAATATGACAAACTTCTAAAATGAATTATGATGCTAAAAATATTTTTTATGCAATTTTTTAATATGATTTATTATTTAAAATTTAAATGATATAAAAAAAGAAATTAAAAAAAAACTAAGAAAGGAGGAAGGGGGTGTATCTAGCAAAACTGGAGTTAAAATAAAGAATGGGCCTGCAAGGAGAGGTGCACATAGCACTGGAATGGAGGACTAATGCAGAAAGGAGAGAGGGAGCATGGTGGACCTCCAGTCAACAATATTGACTGAATAAGGGCCGCTTGATTCGTGGATTGGTGAGGTAATCACATCAGACGACTGATGGAGCGAAAGCCTACGGCTGCTACTGTGCGTGCACGCATGGGAAAGAAAAAAAAAGAGGTCCTATCGGACGGTGACAAGTGTCACCGCCGGTGTGGACAAAATCAAAGGCAATCTCCCATCCTCATCCTTATCTCCTCGTTTTCCACAATAATCCAACAACTTCTTATTAACAATTCTTTATTAAACTTTTTCATTAAATTCTCAATGAACCCTATTCTTCTTAATACATCACAAATCGAAAAAAAGAAGAAAACAAAAACAACAAAAAGGAAGACGCAACCTCAGCCTCTCTCTCATACTACCACGTTCATCTTCTTCAACTTCTTCTTTCTCAAATCTCACCGTCGGCGTCGTTCCTCTTCTTCTCCGAAGCCTCACCGGTCATCTCCCAACCGCCACCGTCCACAACCTAACCACACTTCATCTTCTTCCGCAACCTTCTAACCTCCGAACTCCAGATCAACAATACAACCCTAGCTTACTTTCTACTCTAAATCCAAATCCGAAATCATTTACAAAGCTCAATCAAAACAATAAACCGAAACAAGAAAATGTGATACCAGCAAGCAAGGCTCAACACGCGACAACAATCACCTAAAAGAGAAATCAGAGGCATACCTACCAATCGAAGACAACGGAATCGCGGTAAGATTCGGTTTCTTCACTTCTCGAACTCTTCCTCCCTTCTTCTGCGAATTTCGATGGAGTTTAGTTGTTTTTGCGAGTTTTCTGGTGTGATATCGTTGATGAAGAAAGAAGTGTGTTATGTGTGAAGGGTGGCGGTGATTGAAGTTCTTTCTGCGTTTTTTTTTGTTGTAAATCCGAATGATGTTGTGTGTGTTGGTTTTGAAGTTGCTCGATGTTGTTGAATCCAGTTCGGTGTGTGGTAGTGAGGGTTGAAAGGTTACCGAATGAAAAAGAGGAATGTGTATGGTGAATAATAGGGGTGGTTTGTGTCGATGTGATTCGAAAATGGTGGTTGAGTTATGTTGAGGGTTATTGAAGAGTTTGTGAAGGATGATTTGCGAAGATGGGAGGTGGTATTTGGGTTATTGAAGTTGTTTGTATGGTTGTTCAGAAAAGGGGTCGAGATTGTTATCGTTATGCCCTGTTTTATGCGATTATGAGGGAAGAATGGGTTTGCGGAAAGGGTGGTGGTGATGATTGAGCGATGATGGTGGGTGAATTTTGTTGCGATTTATGGTGAGATATTTTGCTGAGATGAATTCTTGTGTGTCACAGTTATTGTATGGTGGTATGCTCATTGCGAGATCGTTCCCTTTTTTTGTGTGCGTGGGAGGAAGTTTTGTTATGGCATTTTGTGGTGGCAAGAGATATGTCGTGTGGGTCCATGTATGTAAGTGGGAGGAATTGTGAATTTCGTGAGTGGGCCACCTAGAATTGTGGAAACGTCATGATACGAGGGAAGCTTGAAAACTTGAGATTGCACAATGTATTTTCCTTTTTTTCTTGTTGCAATTTGTACATTTTATTTCCATCATGACTAGTGACAATGGGCTGCGAATGGATTTATCTGTTTCTTTCCTTCTAAAATGAAAAATTCTTGTAAATTGAATTGTTCTTGAGATGACAATAATGGGCCTTATTTGTAAATTGACTTTTGTATTATTTCTTACACCTACATGTAACTTCGTCCACATAAAGCCTTGGAATTAAATTGAAATGATAATGGGCTTGTAATAAATCTGGAAAATTAATATGAAATGGGAAAATTAAAATGGAATTTGGACATTCGAATGTGGGAATAAAAAGAAAATTGGTGATAGAGTAATAAATGGAAAAAATGGAAATTAAAAAAAAAACTGGATATGAGAATGGATTTAAATGATATTCAAAAATTGGGAGAACTCGAAATACGGACAATGGTTGAGAAATTGGCTTAAATGGATAATTCGACAAGAGGTTTAGAAATGGTTATAAAACATATATTTTTGTGGGACGAACCAATTATCACCAATACGCACATAGCCACGAAATATCAATTCATCAATTCACTCAACTCAAAACCAATCTCGCATTGCCTCCACGGAAACCACTGACCTTCCAGATAAATCACCTTCTAAGCGTCATCACGATAAGCCTGAATCTTTGGATTCGAAACCCTCTCACAAACCACTGCTTGGTAAACTGATGATTCTCGCACATAACACAGCCCGACTTTGAGACATATTGCCTGAGAAATAACCCCTAATACAAATAACCTGCAATTCAACCGATCTTTTGATAGTTTGACCAAGATTAGGTCAAACGTCCATCTGAATGGAATCACGAGCTGAACAACCACGCTCAATTGAAATCAATGCCAGCTCTATGTTATGCTATGGATGTTATGCTTCATCTTTCTATTTTAATGATGCAGTGCGAAATATGAAAATGATATGCTAAATGCTACGAAAATGAGAGGGAAAATTTGGGGTGTTACACCAGGTATTGAATATTCTCTCCTCAAATACTTTAGTCGTACTTGCTAGCTCTTGTGCCCGTTCTGACTTTGACATTGGAATAACTTGTAGGTACACCCTCCTCCCGTTCTCCTCATCGCACGAGCAGACTCAAAGATTTGCGTCAGCAACCATTGAAGTTCTGATCACTAGGTAAGATCAGATAGCATACCTTCAACCAATCACATATCATCATTTGATTTTTACTCATTTAATTAATTATAAAATAGTATAATTATTTGTTGTTTTCAATGCATTTTAAACTAAAGGTAACCTTACCAAACTTTTTTAGTTGAGTAAATAAGAAATATATATATATATATATATATATATATATATATATATATATATATATATATATATATATATATATATATATATATATATATATATATATATATATATATATATATATATATATATATATATATATATATATATATATATATATATATATATATATATATGCCCGGCCCAATACATCTTAGCCTAAGTCGAAATTTTAATTTAAATAGTTTAGTATAACAAAAAATATTTTTATTTTAGATTAATATATTCTAATTTTAGATTTTTCAGAAATTAAAATTATTAAATTATTTTTATCAATTTTATATAAATTTCAAGTATTTTTTTATATAAGAGAACTTAACAATTTATTATTTATAAGTATGACTTTTAATAGACCATTTTTGAGCAAAACATACAACCGCATATAGTTTAAAATTTTTTTACGGTAAAGTCATAGTTAAAAAACACCTTAAAATATTGATTATGGTTAAAGAATAACAAAATAGAACTCCTACTTATTTTCCATTAAATCATAAAACACCTATTAAGAGTCTCTAAAAACTCAATATTTCTTTTATTTTAAATTAATCGATTGAATAATACACTTCTAAATGAGTGTTATTATATAATAATTTTTGATAAATACTTATTTAATTGGCATAAAAATTAATTAAAAAATATGTTTTTTTCCCTAAAAATCAATTAATTATAAGAATATCAATATTAAAATAAAATGAGGGTCCAGGCCATAAAATGAGGCCCCAGGCCTTGGTGGCCTATCCCTAGGGCAAGTCATATATATATATATATATATATATATATATATATATATATATATATATATATATATATATATATATATATATATATATATATATATATATATATATATATAGGATGTATCTAGTGAGAAAGAGTAATCTATATGAGAGTGAGAGGAAGAGATAACAACCGTTTGATTTAAAACAAATGGTTGAGATTTAATATCTCATTATATGATCCTTAATTTTCTCAACTGATTCAGTTGAGAAAATCAAGGATTATGTAATGAGATATTAAATCTCAACCATTTATTTTAAATCAAACAATATAATAATAAAAAATTATTCTACATCAAAACTATTATGAAAAAGTTTCATGCATAAGATAAGAGTCAGAAATCAAACTATTAATTAATTGGTTAAGGGTTTCAAATTCCTTACTATTTTTATAATTCAATGCTACAACAATACTATAAACAATAAAATCCCTCTTATGAAGCTGTCAAAATTAATAGGAGTAGTGGATATTGTGCTCAATGTTTTTTATGTTCATACATGTAGGCAGTTAGAGGGAGGGGTGGAAAATTTTAAAAATGATTCTTCTAGGTGTTCGTGTAGGGTGTACCATAAATCTAATTAAAATTATCAGTTTCAATGTTAGATGTTTATGGGGAAGCATTTAAGAAAATATAAGTTTGAAGGTTGATTCCAGAGAGGAAGTCAAATAGTGTGTATCTAAGAGACAAAACTAGTGAAAGTATAGAGAGTGGATCAAGTCTTATGTATATATTTATGGAGCCAATCTTGTAGGATTCTGGCCATGGGGTGTTACTTCTATGGAGGTGGATATTTTTTAGAGCATTGAGCCCTTGACCACATCCTTATAATAAAGGGTGGTTCATTCTCAATGATGAAGGTTATTGTATGGCGAATATTTACGCTCCTTGTGATAATAGAGGCAAGTCAGTTAGGTGGAAGCAATTGGATAGATTTACATGGGTTTGAAATGGTGTGTGTGTGTGTGTAGAGACTTAAATTTTATTTCTACATAAGATGACTTAAAAGGAAAAAGTGATTATTTGAGGTTGGAAGACATGAAGCTCTTTAATTCCTTCATAAATAAGACAAAGTTAATTAATCTTTTGTTGGTAGGGAGGTGTTTCATCTGGACCATGTTAGATGGATCTTTTATGAACAAGATGAGTAGTTTTTTTATTATCACCTGAGTGACGTATGTCATGGTCACACATTGCATACATCTAGGATAAAGTGTCATAACAGGAAAATCACCAGCTTGCTAATGTATGTCAAGATGGTAATACCCAGTTTTCTTACCCACATTCTCGGGAGCAGTTTTTCCCACTCCTCTATTCTTTCCACGCACTTTACACAGATTTGGGAGTTCCTGTATGAGTTTGACACTATAAATGGGTCATTAGTTCAAAATTTTAATGATCCAAACTTATATTTAGCCATAAGTTTACTCTGGTAAGGAATAAATACTTCACATTGAAGTGTTTACAATTTATTTTCTACATGTTTAGAGTTTTTACTGCTAAATTTTATTTCTTGTTTCTGCAATTATTTATTTCCTGCACTATTATTTCAAGTTTGTTGTTGTACTGGATACGAGTCTCCATTTGAAGAAATTTATTTATGCATGTTTCAATATTTATCCACTTTCCAGTTTTTTTACTTTTATTTCTTTTTTAATTATTTCTTATTTAATTGCATGCTATTTATTTATTTATTTATTTTACCATGTCTAAGTAGATTACTATATGACCCAAATCATGAAGGCCGTTACAAATAATTTTTGTAACATTGTCAAATTCTACGGGTAAGACGAAAACAATGTTCCAAATAATATTAAATCCCTCTTATGATTCAGAGTCGAAGTTATATATGACTATTTCATCATCATTTGTAATATGGGTTATTTACAAGTCTTAGGATTGTTCTTTGTAATTGGTGGTAAAGTAGAAAAAAAAGTCTCTACTTTACTAGCTTTTTGGCCACTTCGCCAACTGTTGTTGTCAATGCTTTATTATTGGCGCTAGACTTTCCAGCTTCAAAGGTTGCTTTCTTATTTCTCTGATGTCAACACCACTGATTCCATGTCTTGGTATTCTTTCCCAAATAATTTTGAGGGCCATAAGAATATTTTTTACACATGTAGGAATTTGAGTGGTAAGAGGATCATGTGCCCATCTCAAACGTATTCCACTTTTGTTGGTTAGCATTACACATACCCAGTGGTCAAACCTATTCTCCCTTAGGGGCATCATAAGGATGAACATATATCCTTTTCTAATTTCCAAGCTTCTTAGAAAACTCTTGTTATTTTCTGTGAGGAACACCCCTATTTTAGAAAGTAATATGAGGCCTATTCTCTTCAATTTTCTCTTCTTCGAATCTGGAGGTTTGAAACTATCAAGGCCTTTGGATGCCTCCTTACTAAACATAATGCTACACCTAGGGCACAATATCACTTCAGAATCTTTCAGCTTGCATCAATTAAAATAAATAAATAAATAAGTTATTCCTCAGCCCTTGAATACACTACTTTCATCTTTTCTTCATATTCATTTGTAGTGACGTGTTCGACTTCTATGTTGAGACCCTCACTAGTCTCAACCATCATGATTTCAATTGGTGTAACACCCCAAAATTTGCCCTCTCCTGTTTAGCATCATCATCATATCATAATCATCATCAGTATATCATGTCCTTAGCATATTGCATAGAAAAATGAGGCATAACAATTGCATGTTCCAGCATAAGGCATATGATCAGTTATCAGGGAAATTCAAAGCTCACAAGGCATGTTACAGGTTTGACATCATGGTCAAAGGCCTTAAAAGGGATTGAGGATCAAAATCAGATCAAAACGGTTGGCGTCGGGTTATTCCCGAGTTTCCCACCAAAAGGAGGGAAAATTCAAAATTTACTTGCGTTAACCGGTTAACGCTTTGGTTAACCGGTTAACGGCTGCGAATTTTGAATTCCAGCAGCAAATTCAGCATGTGCTTTGGCTACAAATTTCCAAATTTCTGATTTTTCATTCATTTGAATTAAAGATAAGGATCTAGAGCATTTATCCCAGCCTAATTCCATTTCTAAAACCTAATCACATTGCCAAACCATATTTTTGGGATCCCAAGCCTAAAATTTAGGCCCCAAACCTAAACCATATTTAATCCATTTTTCTCCAAACCAAGAGGGGGCTCTCTCATTTTTTTTTTCATTCTCATTCTGAATTTTCACTCCTCTCTCTCACTTTTCTCTCATTTTCTCTCCCACATTTTCCAAATTCACTAAGAGTTCCTCTTTGAAGATCACATAACCTTGCCTTAAGGTATGTAGATCTTGGAACTAGACCTCCATTCATAGCTTCTTTGCATCATTTTGTTTGGTTTGGGATTTAGAAGTGCTTTTGGATTCAAAATTCTGCATCAAGACCTTGTGCTTGCATTTATTTTGCATGGAGTGTGAAGCTTAATACCGGATCTTCAAAGTTTTCTGCGAGATCTCTCATTTCCAGCTCAATCAACAACAACCAAAGCATACCTCAGCTTTGTAGGTTGGTTAATTTCAGATCTAGCTCTATTTTAGCTTATTTGCATGCTTGTGCTTTAGATCCACCATGTGCTTGTGTATTTGCTTGTGTTGCTTGATTTGATTGGTTGATTTGTGACTGGATCCGTGTGCTAATGTTCATGAGCTTAATGATTCTATTTAATGTGAATTGATCCTCTTATTTCATGCTCAATTAATTGCTGGTCTGGTGTGAGATTAATTGAATAAGATGGTTTGAACTGATTTTCTGCAGGAAATTGTTGATGTATTTTCAGTGTTAACCGATTAACGCTTTGGTTAACCAGTTAATGCACTTGTTTTTGTACTGGTTTTCTTCAGGTTTGGATTGGTTAACTAGTTAACGCTTTGGTTAACCGGTTAACACTGATGCAGTGTGCCATTTTTGAGCTGTTTTAGGCTTGTTTGATCCCCTTACTTGTCTTAAATGCCATGGATCATTGTATGGTCATTGAATATGATTATTTAGGGTGATTTGCTTGATGGTTGATGCATGCTTCCATGTTCTCGACACGTAAATGCTTGTATGTGCAAAGTTTGGTGTAACACCCCGATAATAATATAATAATTATTTAAATTAAGTTAATAATATATTTATTGATTTAATTAAATAATTGAATTATTATTATTATTATTATTATTATTATTTTGGAATAATAATTATTGGGATAATTATTTATTGGAATAATATATAAGTTGGAAATGAGAAAAATCCCATTTGTTTTTGGTAAAAAGGTTATTTCACGTGAAAAAGGAAAAGGAGGCAGAAAGGGCAAAAAGCCAGAGAACGAAGGTTAAAGGAAGGAAAAGCTTAGAGCTCGGAGGCTACCGGATTAACTCAGGTAAGGGGGGTTTATCATCGGTTAAAGGGTATTATATGATAATATGTACTGGGTAGTGATAACCATTGGTTGTACCTCTAATTTGATTGATGCATGATGAGTTTGTAAAATATTGGATGAATGAAATTGAATGATAATTGAAAAGAATTCGTAGGAATTAGAAGGGATAATGTTAGGATTGGTGAAGATGAATAGGATATGATTCGTGTAGATGATGTGGACGATTATTTTGTGTAAATTGGACTGTGGAAGGTTGAATCGGATAGGTTTCGTAACAGAGAAAGCCATAGCAGATCTGAGAGTTCTGGTTTCTGGTCATACGCGTATGGCACTAGGCAATACGCGTATGAGCTGGCTGGTACGCGTATGGAGAAGGCCTTACGCGTATGGGTGGAAAAGATGGTATTTTGAACGTAAATTGGTCTCTGTTGGTACGCGTAATGGGAGATTGTTACGCGTAGCGTACGCGTATGGAATGGGTAATACGCGTATGAGTTGAGCGAGGCAATGCGCAATACGCGTATGAGAGTGGGCATTACGCGTATGGACTTGGTCAGGTTCGGGCAATATGCGTATGGACATGGGCAATACGCGTATGGGCAGAATTGTGATTTTTCTGTGCTACTGTTGTGCAGTTTTGGTTGTTTAGGCTGAGTGATGCGACTTAGCTGAGATATGATGTGATAGGGATCAATTCCCGTTGTTTTGAGTGGTAAAGGTATTAGTAGAGTGTGCTAATACTGTGTTTGATTATGTGGCATGATAGGATATGCTTTTGTGATTAATTATGTTGATAATGTATGATAGTATACATGATGATGTGAATGTATACATTTGTGAATAGACTGTATTATGGCTTAGAGTGTGAGCATGTGTCTATTCTTGATTTTGTTGATGTTGCATTGCTAGGTGAGTAGCATGCATATTGTGGCCTTCGGGTGGTAGCTAATTTCCATGGTGAGGAATTAGTGAGTAAATCATTTTTGTTTGTTGTTGATCGTTGCTTGCTAGGTGAGTAGCTTGCATAGCATGGCCCAATTGGGGTGGTAGCTAATTCCCATGGTGAGGAATTAGTGAGTGAGTCACTATGTCTCAAATGAGTGGGACTAGTGAGCTTGGTAGCCGTGCCTGGATTTGGACGGTGAGGTTGAACTATATGTTCACAACATAGTCGGTACCGCATGCATAGAGTCTCATTGCATAATGAATGTATAGCATATAATATGAATGGATGTATTCCAGTATTATATGTGTGTTGTGTGTTGTGTTGTTGATGTTGAATATGGTTGAGAATCTACTGTTGAGTACGATGTTGGACGGATATTGATGTTGCTGAGGGCGTAGCCTGATTAGGGTGAATTAATGTGTTAATTACTTGGCATTACATGTTGTTTTATAATGCTTATTATATTGATTGAGGAACTCACCCTTACACCTATTTTTCAGGTAACAAGAAATGAGTTGAGTAGAAGCTAATGCTTGGAGTCTAGAGTAGTTTCTTATGGGTCATGCTCTGATAGATGTAACATCGGGAGGGGATGTTTTAATTAATTTGAGATTGATTGTTGAATGGTTTACATGTAGTGTGTTACATGTTTTACATTGATGTTGAATTTTATTCCGCTGCGAATTATGCAAAAGAACCTTATTTTGATTAAATAAATGAGCATGACAGGATGTTTTGATAATTGTTGTGAAATGATTGTGTGACACCCTTCGGGGCATAATTACTCTGATGAATATATTGTTATTTTAATTATAATAATTTGGGGTATTTAGAAGGGTGTTACATTAGTGGTATCAGAGCATAGTCGGTCGTGTCGAGTCGTAATTATTATGTTCCCCTGTACGGGATAGGTGTTGTATAACCCTATCAGTACTTATTGTTTTAATTGTTGGGTTTCAGAATAGAGATGGCTGGAAGAGGTAGAGATGATGCTGCGATTGCTGAGGCTCTGGGTATGCTAGCTGGAGTACTTGGAGGAAATCCGAATGTTAGGGGAATGGGAGCTGCTCGTCAGTTGAGTGAGTTCCAGAAGAACAATCCTCCAATGTTCAAAGGAGCATACGATCCAGATGGTGCTCAGAAGTGGTTGAAGGAGATAGAGAGGATCTTCAGAGTAACTGAGTGTGCTGATAACCAGAAGGTCAGGTTCGGTACACATATGCTGTCAGAAGAAGCTGATGATTGGTGGGTTGCTACCCGCACTGAGTTGGAAACTGCTGGAAATGCTGAGATTACTTGGGCTGTGTTCAGAGAGAGATTTCTGAGGAAGTATTTCCCCGAGGATGTCAGAGGAAAGAAGGAGATAGAGTTCTTGGAATTGAAGCAGGGTAACAGGTCTGTTACGGAGTATGCTGCTAAGTTCACAGAACTGTCGAAGTATTATACTCCCTATGCTGAGGCTGCTGGGGAATTTTCAAAGTGTGTGAAGTTTGAGAACGGGTTGCGTCCCGAGATCAAGCAGGCTATTGGATATCAAAGGATTAGAGTGTTTTCTGATTTGGTTGACTGTTGCAGGATTTTCGAACAGGATTCCAAGGCCAGAGCTGAGAGCTATCAGCAGAAGGTTGATAGGAAAGGTAAGAATCAGATTGATCGTGGAAAACCGTATGCAGCTGGCAAAGGTTTTCAGAGGCAGAGTGGGATGAAGAGGCCTAGTGGGGGAGACTCTAGTGCTCCTGTTAAGTGTTACAGATGTGGTCAGGCTGGACATCGTATCCATGAGTGTACCAGTAATGAGAAGAAGTGTTTCAAATGTGGGAAAGGTGGTCATTTGGCTGCAGATTGCCGGTTGAAGACTGTGACTTGCTTCAACTGTGGAGAAGTGGGTCATATCAGCCCACAGTGTCCTAAGCCGAAGAAAGAGAATCAGTCAGGAAGCAAGGTTTTTGCTCTATCGGGTTCTGAGACTTCTGCAGATGATCGTTTGATCCGAGGTACGTGTTATATTAATGGCTTTCCTCTTGTAGCTATTATTGACACAGGTGCGACTCATTCTTTTATATCCTTGGATTGTGCTGTGAAACTTAAGTTAGAGATATCTGAGATGCGTGGTAGTATGGTGATTGACACTCCTGCGAAGGGTTCAGTGACTACTACTTCGGTTTGTTTGAAATGTCCTTTGAGTATTTTTGGTAGAGACTTTGGGATAGACCTTGTGTGTCTTCCATTAGTGCAGATTGATGTTCTTCTGGGTATGAACTGGTTGGTGTTTAACCGAGTCTATATCAATTGTTTTGATAAGACTGTGATATTTCCTGAGGTTGAGGAAGGAAAGAGTTTGTTTCTATCAGCAAGACAAGTGAGTGAGGAAGTGGCAGATGGGGCAGAGTTGTTTATGCTGTTAGCGACCTTGGAGGCCAAAGATAAACTGGTGATTGGCGATCTAGCTGTGGTGTGTGATTTTCCTGATGTGTTTCCGGAAGAGGTGAATGAATTGCCGCCAGAGCGTGAAGTTGAGTTCTCGATTGACTTGGTACCTGGTACTAGACCGATATCGATGGCTCCTTATCGTATGTCTGCTGTTGAGCTAGCTGAATTGAAGAGTCAGTTGGAAGATCTGTTAGATAAGAAATTTATTCGTCCGAGTGTGTCACCGTGGGGTGCACCAGTGTTGTTGGTTAAGAAAAAAGAAGGTACTATGAGGTTGTGTGTAGATTACAGGCAACTGAATAAAGTGACGATCAAGAATCGGTATCCTTTGCCGAGGATTGACGATTTAATGGATCAGTTGGTTGGTGCGAGAGTGTTCAGCAAAATAGATTTGAGATCGGGATATCATCAGATACGTGTGAAAACTGAGGATATTCAGAAGACTGCCTTCAGAACAAGGTATGGACATTATGAGTATTCTGTGATGCCTTTTGGCGTGACTAATGCACCTGGAGTATTTATGGAGTATATGAATAGGATTTTCCATCCGTACCTAGATCAGTTTGTTGTGGTGTTTATTGATGACATTTTGGTGTATTCGAAATCTGAAGAAGAGCATGCTGAACATTTGAGAGAGGTTTTAGGAGTTCTGCGAGAAAAGAAGTTGTTTGCTAAACTGTCTAAGTGTGAATTTTGGTTAGAAGAAGTTAGTTTTCTTGGTCATGTGATTTCCAGAGGTGGTGTTGCTGTTGATCCTTCTAAGATAGAAGCGGTGTCTAAGTGGGAAACTCCTAAGTCTGTTGCTGAGATTCGAAGTTTCCTTGGTTTGGCTGGGTATTATAGGAAGTTCATTGAGGGATTTTCTAAGTTGGCGTTACCGTTGACAATGTTGACTAGAAAGGGGCAAGCGTTTGTTTGGGACTCAAAATGTGAAGAAGGTTTCCAAGAGTTAAAGAGAAGGTTAACTACTGCTCCTATCCTGATATTACCGAGTTCGTCGGAACTATTTGAGGTTTATTGTGATGCTTCATTGTTGGGTTTAGGTGGTGTGTTGATGCAGAATAAGCAGGTTATAGCTTATGCTTCGAGACAGCTAAGGGTTCACGAGAGGAATTATCCGACACATGATTTAGAGCTGGCAGCTGTGGTATTTGTTCTAAAGTTATGGAGGCATTATTTGTACGGTTCAAGATTTGAAGTTTTCAGTGACCATAAGAGTTTAAAGTATTTGTTTGATCAGAAAGAGCTGAATATGAGACAGAGGAGATGGTTAGAATTTCTGAAGGATTATGATTTTGGTTTGAATTACCATCCGGGTAAAGCAAATGTAGTAGCTGATGCATTGAGTCGGAAATCATTACATATGTCTATGTTAATGGTTAAGGAATTGGACTTAATTGAGCAGTTTAGAGACTTGAGTTTGGTGTGTGAGAGTACTCACAATAGTGTCAAACTGGGAATGTTGAAGTTAACGAGTGGTATTCTGGATGAGATCAGAGAGGGTCAGAAATCCGATGCACTTTTGGTTGATAAGTTGACTTTAGTGAATCAAGGTCAAGGTGGTGAATTCAGAGTTGATGAGAATGGTATTTTGAAATTTGGTAGTCGGGTGTGTATTCCGGATGTTACAAAACTTAAGAAGAGTATCCTTGAGGAAGGACATCGTAGTGGCTTGAGTATTCATCCTGGAGCTACGAAGATGTACCATGATTTGAAAGGGTTATTTTGGTGGCCGGGAATGAAAAGAGAAATTGCAAGTTTTGTATATTCCTGTTTGACTTGTCAGAAGTCGAAGATTGAGCATCAGAAGCCGTCTGGGCTAATGCAACCGTTGGCTATTCCAGAGTGGAAGTGGGACAGTATCAGTATGGATTTTGTTTCTGGTTTGCCGAGAACAAGTAAAAATTTTGAGGCTATTTGGGTGATTGTGGATAGATTGACGAAGTCGGCTCATTTCATTCCGATCAGAATGGATTATCCGTTAGAGAGGCTAGCTGAGTTGTATATTGAGAAGATTGTAAGTTTGCATGGTATTCCGTCTAGTATTGTTTCGGACAGAGATCCTAGATTTACATCGAAGTTTTGGGAAGGTTTGCAGAAGGCTTTGGGAACTAAGCTGAGATTGAGTTCTGCATATCATCCGCAGACTGATGGTCAGACCGAGAGGACGATTCAGTCACTAGAGGATCTTTTGAGGGCTTGTGTTTTGGAAAATGGAGGTGCTTGGGATTGTTATTTACCTTTGATTGAGTTTACCTACAACAATAGTTTTCATTCGAGCATTGGTATGGCACCGTTTGAAGCTTTGTATGGTAGGAGATGTCGGACACCTTTATGTTGGTATGAGTCCGGTGAGAGTGCTGTGGTTGGACCAGAGATTGTTCAACAAACTACGGGAAAGATTAAGATGATTCAGGATAAGATGAGAATTGCTCAGAGTCGTCAAAAGAGTTATCATGACAAGAGGAGGAAGTCACTTGAGTTCCAAGAGGGAGATCATGTGTTTCTTCGTGTTACTCCGATAACTGGTGTTGGTCGAGCCTTGAAGTCGAAGAAGTTGACACCTCGATTTATTGGTCCTTATCAGATTTTGGAGAGGATAGGAGAGGTAGCCTATCGTATCGCTTTACCGCCGTCGCTTGAGAATTTGCATGATGTTTTTCATGTGTCTCAGTTGAGGAGATACATTCATGATCCGTCGCATGTTGTCCAAGTAGATGATGTACAGGTGAGAGATAACCTGACTGTTGAAACATCACCTATGAGGATCGAGGATCGAGAGTTGAAGCAGTTGCGAGGTAAGGAGATTTCCTTGGTGAAGGTAGCATGGGGAGGACCAGCAGGTGGCAATGTGACTTGGGAACTGGAGAGCCAGATGAAGGAGTCTTATCCGGAGTTGTTCGATTGAGGTATGTTTTCGAGGACGAAAACTCTTTTAGTAGGGGAGAGTTGTAACACCCCGATAATAATATAATAATTATTTAAATTAAGTTAATAATATATTTATTGATTTAATTAAATAATTGAATTATTATTATTATTATTATTATTATTATTATTTTGGAATAATAATTATTGGGATAATTATTTATTGGAATAATATATAAGTTGGAAATGAGAAAAATCCCATTTGTTTTTGGTAAAAAGGTTATTTCACGTGAAAAAGGAAAAGGAGGCAGAAAGGGCAAAAAGCCAGAGAACGAAGGTTAAAGGAAGGAAAAGCTTAGAGCTCGGAGGCTACCGGATTAACTCAGGTAAGGGGGGTTTATCATCGGTTAAAGGGTATTATATGATAATATGTACTGGGTAGTGATAACCATTGGTTGTACCTCTAATTTGATTGATGCATGATGAGTTTGTAAAATATTGGATGAATGAAATTGAATGATAATTGAAAAGAATTCGTAGGAATTAGAAGGGATAATGTTAGGATTGGTGAAGATGAATAGGATATGATTCGTGTAGATGATGTGGACGATTATTTTGTGTAAATTGGACTGTGGAAGGTTGAATCGGATAGGTTTCGTAACAGAGAAAGCCATAGCAGATCTGAGAGTTCTGGTTTCTGGTCATACGCGTATGGCACTAGGCAATACGCGTATGAGCTGGCTGGTACGCGTATGGAGAAGGCCTTACGCGTATGGGTGGAAAAGATGGTATTTTGAACGTAAATTGGTCTCTGTTGGTACGCGTAATGGGAGATTGTTACGCGTAGCGTACGCGTATGGAATGGGTAATACGCGTATGAGTTGAGCGAGGCAATGCGCAATACGCGTATGAGAGTGGGCATTACGCGTATGGACTTGGTCAGGTTCGGGCAATATGCGTATGGACATGGGCAATACGCGTATGGGCAGAATTGTGATTTTTCTGTGCTACTGTTGTGCAGTTTTGGTTGTTTAGGCTGAGTGATGCGACTTAGCTGAGATATGATGTAATAGGGATCAATTCCCGTTGTTTTGAGTGGTAAAGGTATTAGTAGAGTGTGCTAATACTGTGTTTGATTATGTGGCATGATAGGATATGCTTTTGTGATTAATTATGTTGATAATGTATGATAGTATACATGATGATGTGAATGTATACATTTGTGAATAGACTGTATTATGGCTTAGAGTGTGAGCATGTGTCTATTCTTGATTTTGTTGATGTTGCATTGCTAGGTGAGTAGCATGCATATTGTGGCCTTCGGGTGGTAGCTAATTTCCATGGTGAGGAATTAGTGAGTAAATCATTTTTGTTTGTTGTTGATCGTTGCTTGCTAGGTGAGTAGCTTGCATAGCATGGCCCAATTGGGGTGGTAGCTAATTCCCATGGTGAGGAATTAGTGAGTGAGTCACTATGTCTCAAATGAGTGGGACTAGTGAGCTTGGTAGCCGTGCCTGGATTTGGACGGTGAGGTTGAACTATATGTTCACAACATAGTCGGTACCGCATGCATAGAGTCTCATTGCATAATGAATGTATAGCATATAATATGAATGGATGTATTCCAGTATTATATGTGTGTTGTGTGTTGTGTTGTTGATGTTGAATATGGTTGAGAATCTACTGTTGAGTACGATGTTGGACGGATATTGATGTTGCTGAGGGCGTAGCCTGATTAGGGTGAATTAATGTGTTAATTACTTGGCATTACATGTTGTTTTATAATGCTTATTATATTGATTGAGGAACTCACCCTTACACCTATTTTTCAGGTAACAAGAAATGAGTTGAGTAGAAGCTAATGCTTGGAGTCTAGAGTAGTTTCTTATGGGTCATGCTCTGATAGATGTAACATCGGGAGGGGATGTTTTAATTAATTTGAGATTGATTGTTGAATGGTTTACATGTAGTGTGTTACATGTTTTACATTGATGTTGAATTTTATTCCGCTGCGAATTATGCAAAAGAACCTTATTTTGATTAAATAAATGAGCATGACAGGATGTTTTGATAATTGTTGTGAAATGATTGTGTGACACCCTTCGGGGCATAATTACTCTGATGAATATATTGTTATTTTAATTATAATAATTTGGGGTATTTAGAAGGGTGTTACATTTGGCATGTTTGTTTAACTTGGTTTTCTAGAACTTTGAGCATGCCATTTCCATGGATTTTATCGATGAACATGTGATGGATTTTGCTAACACTTGCAGGAACTCATGGTAAGAGAAGTGTGGATGTTCATCCACATTTCAACTCTTCATCTTTTTCCTTTTAAGTTGCTTTCTCTTTGTGTTTTGATGTGTCTTATGCCATCATGTGATGCAACTCTTTTCTTCCCCTTTAGGAGCAACTTATCTCCTTTAGAGGAGTAAGTTGCTTGCTAGCTCTTGCTTCCTCTTCTTCTTGCTCCTCTTTGGTTCTTCTTTCCTCTTCTTAGGATAGTTGAAACCTTACTAACCTTAGGACCACCTTTGCATGACAACTTTAGGTTTAGTCTTTCCCCATTTTAGACTTTTGCCTTTTTGATCCTTTGGTTCTTTCTCTTCTCATCTCAAAACAAAACCTAAAAAACATTAATAAAGAAAAAAGTGACTTCTTGTGTAATAGCCTTATTCCATGGGGCATATGTGTTCATTCCATCTAGGAATAGTACATTTTTCTAGCATGACGCACAAGTCGGATCATGAAGTCATCTTCATCAAGGAAAAAACCCTAAAAAACACTTCTTCATTTTTAATCACTAAAACACCTAATAAATTCAACAAGTCAATGAAATTAGGCCCTTGCCTTTGGAAACAAGTCTTGGATAAATTCTCCTTACTTGGTGTGCTTGTTCTATTATTCCATCTTGGAATTTAGTAGCAAGTACATATTCCATAGAAAAGAGCTTGAGTTCATTCTCTTGTGCCACACCAATAAAAGACTTCTAAAAAACACAAACAAACAATAATCGGTTCTCCTTCGGGAATTCTTTTCTCATCTCCTTCGCTCTGTAGGTGAACTTGCTCCTACTTGTCATTTTGCAAGACGGTTACGCACTCGTCGTCCGAGCCTGCAACACCTGAGCATTGACATAGGCAGTTCAAGCCTTAATTCACAAGCAATCTTTTCTACCCCTAGTTAGGGGAACTACGGCGACTCTGATCCTCATGTCCAGATGAGGTACGTAGGCAGCGGGGTAGGGCCCGTTCGAGCACAATCTTTATTTTCCCTTCATTTTTCCTCTTTGTTTCCTTTTCAGTTCTTTTTCTCATCCCAGTTCATTTTCAGTTTTGCAGCAGTTTTCATTTCTTCACCCTTTGAAACAGTTTCTTTGCAAGCATGGATCCCGTCGGGTACGGAGGACGATCTGGGGTGCTAATACCTTCCCAGGTCATAACCGACTCCCGAACCCCGTTTCTTTGGTTCGCAGGACCTGTGTCCTTCCTCTTCTTTTCTTCTAGTTTGTGCAGCATTACCATTCTCGTTCCTTCGGGATAAAAATGTCTGGCTGGCGACTCTACCTCTTTCCGCGCCACTTTCGCATTTGTACCAGGATAGAAATCCGGGGAGCGACAGCTGGCGACTCTGTTGGGGAATGCCTAACCAGAGTATCTCTGGTTCCCCTGAGAGTCTCTCCTAGCGCTTGCGTGTTTCTGTTTCTTTGGGTGTTGATTGTTTGCTGTTGTGTGTTTATTTTACTGTTGTTTATTTACAGTTTTATTTACAGCTTTATTTACAGTTTTCAGTATTTATTTTCATGCATCATATATATTATACTGGATTGTCTGGCTGTGCTGGTTTCCTTTTTTCTGTGGGATTGGGAATTGTTACTGAGAGATGAGCTTGTAACCGGGGCTCGAGTGCACCCTAGGACTTAGAGTGGACAGTCACTTTGGCTTCATGGCATCTTGCTATGTTGGTAGTAGTAAGTTCCACACCCAGACTTGCGACCGTCTTGGAAATGTATTTATGCCAGAATCTTTCTAGGGTAATACAGGACCTCAATAGTTATATGCATCTGTGAACCGTTCATTGAGGACCTTTGTGGAAACATCCCTCTCCAGTGGTGACAGTGGAAGACCACATTTTGTGGCAAACCCATTCGCACCCGAGGGCCCACTAGGAACTCGCATAGGATGGCCTGGTTCTTTTAAGGAACTCAGTCAAAGCATCTGGTCGTATGACGATAGTATTGTACCCTTCGGGATGAATGTATTATTGTTTATCAATTCCAGTGCTTGAAGCTGGGAACTTATAAAGGATGCTTGTTTTTTCCAGACTCACGCTGAGGCCTCCCAGAGTAGTACATAATGCCAAACCGATTCCCTGATTTGGTCATGAGCCATTTCTCAGAAATGGTGAACGTATTATTGCTATTCGGCTTTGAGAGTCCGTGATGTTTGACCCGGAGCACACCCGTGAGATTGGGAGGGGTTTACAGGTTTGCAGGAATCCTTGACCTCATCATACCTCATTGCCAGTATAATTCTATGATTTGATAAGGCTACATGGATTTGGATCTTTGATTTTGGGGATTATTTGAGATTGAATTCTCGTTCATGGGGCTTTATTCAGAGGATTTTGGTTCTTGGTCGCTTGGGTCCTGTGTTCCGTATCCAGACAGTCCCGGTCGTTGATCATATGCCTGCATTGCATTTGCATCGCATCATACTAGCATTAATTGTTTGTGTTTCCATTTCAGGTTAGCATCTGTACCCAGTTCTGGTATTCATTGTTTTTCTCCAGATGATAGAATTTCGAGGGATACCCAGAAAAAGGAATGTTCATTACACTTTCCCGCAACCCGAAATTGAGAATATTCAGAAACTGGTAGACTTGATGAGTGACAAGGTTTCAGATGATTTCAGAAGCCGGTATGGGAAGATCTTGGGTTACATGAACAAGCCTATTGTCGATCAGAGAGATAGTCTTCATTCTTTGTTGTAGTTTTATGAACCTCAGTTGAGAATTTTCGTGTTTGCTGACTATGTCTTGGCTTCCACTATGGAAGAGATTTCTGACATCCTGAAGATCCCTATCAAGAATGGTGTTCCCTATTATGCTGCGGAGAAGTGTCCTCCATACAAGGACATTGCAGGTGCTTGTCATTTGAGTATGCTTAGAGTGAAGATGGAGTTAGAAGCCAGTAAAGGGAAGGGATTTAATCTGAATTTTCTTATCACAGAAGCCCATGTGTTTGCTCTGGGAGGGAAATGGTTTGAGTTCAGTGTGCTATTAGCATTAATGGTCTATCGAATAAGTCTTTTTCTAGGAGAGAAAGGATGGGTAAGCTTGGAGGCTATCACCCTTTTCATCAAAAGGAACCCGGTACCTATGTTGTTAGGAGACTTTTACTTCAGCGTCCATAACATAAATGAGAAAAGAAAAGGGTACGTGAATTGTTGTGCTCCAGTGTTCACCGAGTGGTTCGCTAAGAAGCTTCCAAAGTCAGGACCGTTCAAAGACCTTAAGCAAGATTGGAAGTGGGCTAGAAGATTGATGGGGTTAACATCTGATGATATAGCCTGGGGATGTAGCAAAAACTTGGTAGGGAAGGAGTTTATTACAAGGTGTGGTGAGTTTCCCTATGTGCCGCTGTTAGAAAGAAAAGGAGTGATAAGTCATAACCATGTGTTGTACAGAAAGCAATTTGGTTATCCACTGAAGGATCCTCCGTCAGATGAAGAAATAGCTAAGACTTTGTATTTTCCAGCTGAAGATAATGAGCTGTTGGTTATTCAAGCATCCCAAGCTTGGGAAACGAAGGTTAGAGAGGGTAAGAAAGAATTTGGAAAGGTAGACCCTAAGACTTATCCCTCTTTTGTTGCTTGGATACAAGGGAGGGTTTATACCTTCTTCCTTCTGTTTTCGGTTGAGGCTCCACTATATCCAAAGGAGGTACCGGTACAAACCACTGTTTCTCTTGAAGATTACAAGAAGCTGGAAGCTCAGTTGCACGAGGTTCGGGTAGAGAATTCTGAAATGGCTAGTTTGTATCACCGTGCCAATCATGTTAAGCAAGAAGCAGAAGAAAAGCTGCAGAGGACGCAGGCTACTTTAGAAGCTAAAGAAAAGTAGTTTACTGGGAGAGAAGCCCATTTTCAGAGATTAGGTTTAGCAGAGTCAAAGAGAGAAGCAGAGCATAAGAGGATTATGAAGACTCTCAGAGAAGCTCGTCAATCCATTACTTGGTTACAGGGCCAAAGAGAACAGGAGCAGAAGAAGTACAAGGAAAAGGAAAAGTTCTTTGAAGCGCAGATGGCATTCAAGAAAGAAGAGGTCTAACAAGTTCACAAAATACGAAGGGAAAAGACTCAATAATTGGAACAGATCCAACTAGCCTTGAAGGAGGCGATGAAGGAGATTGCAGATCTTAAGTTGAGAGCAGGCGTCAAGAAGAACCAGACGGAGTTGGTGACTGCAGAAGAGGAGCCTGGATCTTCCTTTTAGCTTAGGGTTTTAGTTTATTGTTGATTGTATCCAGACTACCTACAGGCTTGTTGTAGGAGTCTTGCTTTATCGTTTTGGTTTGTGTATTGAATTGTAACCCTTTGGGGAATTCTGTTTTTTGTCTATGACTCTGATGGTTGGTAGTTTGTTCATGCTATGCAATGATACTTTCCAGTTACCGTTTTTGAATGAGCAAAGTTGGTTGTCCTAAGCCATCAGGGTCTAAATACTCCTCAAAAGAGATTGAAAAGTCAGTTTCCAAAAAAAAAGGGTCATCTGGAGTATTTTCTGTCAAAATACCAGAACTGGGGCATATTAATGCCTAAACATGGAAACATGAATAGTTACATTGCATGCATATAACGTGTTTGTTGTTTTGCAAATATTTCTCCAGTGTTCTAACGTTCATGTCACTTTCAAGCACTATAGCTCCTAAGAAGGTTCAGAGAAAGCCAACGATGCACAAATACCTTACAAAGGTGAACATAGAGAGAGAAATGGA
The DNA here is from genome assembly GCA_963966055.1 of Lathyrus aphaca. Classification (NCBI taxonomy): domain Eukaryota; kingdom Viridiplantae; phylum Streptophyta; class Magnoliopsida; order Fabales; family Fabaceae; genus Lathyrus; species Lathyrus aphaca. The sequence continues at coordinate 430,220,239 of OZ014524.1, read as the reverse complement.
TCAGATGCAAGCAGATATGGATGACTTGAGGACGAGAATAGACAACTTCATGACCCTCATGGTTGGGATGGGTCAAACTCAAGAGCGTCTGCGCGAAATGTTGGAGAACAATAAAGCCAGGAACAATGGGACAGTAGATGGAGGTAATCGCAACGGGGCTAGCGCCCGTCATGTTGAAATCCCTGTGGTGCAACCAGGGGTCACTATTGTCAATGATGGGGTGAATAACCTGCAGATGGATGGGCAGGACGAACAGTTCACCTTGCTGGATGAGGTAGAAGGCCAAGGGGTTGACATGAATAAAAGATTTGAAGAAATGGCTGAGCAGATTCGTGCCATTCAATCTCAGAGTTCTCTAGGGTTTGACATCACTGATTTGGGCTTAGTGCCAGGGGTGAGAATTCCCTACAAGTTCAAGGTTCCCACTTTTGATAAGTATAATGGAACAACTTGCCCGAAAACTCATCTCCATTCGTTTGTGGGAAGGATTGTTGCGCATACAGATGATGAAAAGTTGTGGATGTATTACTTCCAAGATAGTCTTGTAGGAGCTTCCTTAGAATGGTACATGAAGCTGAGCAGGGTCAATATTCGAAGCTGGAAGGATCTAGCTGAAGTGTTTGTAAAGCAGTATCAGTATAATTTGGATATGGCTCCAAATCGTACCCAGTTGCAGACAATGTCTCAGAGTGCTAAAGAAGGGTTCAAAGAGTACGCCCAGAGGTGGCGTCAGCTTGCTGCTCGAGTACAACCTCCTTTGTTGGAGAATGAAATGGAATATATGTTAATGGGAACGCTGCAAGGGGTGTTTATTGAGAGATTGGCGTCTTGTTCGGCAACGAAGTTCAACGACATCGTGATAGTAGGAGAGAGGGTTGAAACTCTTCTGAAAATGGGGAAGATTCAAGACACTGGTGCAGGTAGCTCGAGTGGTGTGAGAAAGGCTTTCAGTGGACCTCCAAGAAGAAGGGAGGGAGAGACTAATGATGTGTACGGTCAAGGTCGGGGCCGCGGATACAGAGGATCTTATGAGCAGGTGGCCGTTGTCACCATCCCCACAGGTCCTGTGCAACAGCAGCAACAACCGCAACACAATAACTATCGGCAAAGACTATATCAGCAAAGACAAGCTCGTCCAGCTAACAGGGTGCTTGAGGCTATCCCGATGACATACACGGCACTGCTCCAAAGATTGTTAGGCTTAAATTTGGTTCAGTTGATGACATTAGCACCACCTCCACCTGGAGAGCTTCCAGTGGGGTATGATGCTAATGCAAGATGCGCATTTCATTCAGGAGCTCCCGGGCACTCAACGGAGAAGTGCAGGGCGTTGCAGCATAAGGTCCAGGACTTGATTGATTCAAAAGAAATTAATTTCGCACCGCCTCCAAATGTTACATCAAACCCCATTCCAAATCATGGAGGGGCCAGGATAAATGCCGTTGACGGTGGTGAGAGGTCAAATTTGATCTTTAATGTGAATGAGGTGAAGACTTCCTTGTTAGTCGTGAAAGGTAGATTGCTGAAAGGGCATGTATTCCCGAGGTGTGATTATGACTGTGAGAGTTGCATGAATTCTGTTAATGGTTGTGGGGATTTGAAAGTTGGCTTGCAACGTTTGATTGACGAGGGGTCGCTACAGTTTGACAGGGTTGACCATAAAGGTGATTGTGTGTCTACCGTAACAATCTATTTTGATCCTGTTGAAGTTCCTGTTCGGAGAGAGCATGTGACTATCTATGTTCCCGAAGTGAGTCCAGTGACCATTACTATTATGGGACCAGTCCCTTTTGTTGATGACAAATCCATCGCTTGGCACTATGGCTCGGACGTGTACATAGGAGGCTAGAAGGTGGAAAGTCAAGCGGTGACAATTGACCCGACTATTGTGAATGTCAGAGGAGTTGGAGGGTTTACACGAAGTGGGCGTCTTTTTTCTCCTCAAGCTCTTAGAGGTGATCCTGAAGCTGAAGCTTCTATGAAGGCTAAGGGTAAACAGATAGTAACTGAAGAGGTAACAACTCCTGCTGCCGGTCAGGGCACTTTTGAAAAAGAAGTTGAAGATTTCATGAGAATAATTAAGAAAAGCGATTATAAGGTGCTTGAACAACTGAATCAGACCCCGTTCAAGATATCCATTCTATCGTTGTTGATGTGTTCCCAAGCTCATCGAGAGGCCTTGCTAAAAGTTTTGCAAATGGCGTATGTACCACAAGAGATAACAGTCAACCAATTGGAGGCTGTGGTAGGCAGCATAAACGCCAGCCATGGGTTGGGATTCACAGATAGAGATCTCACTTCTGAAGGACGCAATCATAATAAAGCCTTACACATCACCATGGAGTGTAAGGGTGTTGTTCTATCACACGTCTTGGTAGATACAGGCTCTTCTCTCAACGTGCTCCCTAAGAAGCCCTTAATGAAGTTGGACGTTGATGGCATCGTCTTGCGACCTAGTGATTTGATTGTAAAAGCTTTTGATGGGTCCCGAAGATCTGTGTTTGGGGAGGTAGAGCTACCGGTGAAGATTGGGTCTCAGATATTCAAGAGTACATTCTATGTTATGGATATTCAACCCCGCTTATAGTTGTTTGCTAGGACGTCCCTGGATTCATTCTGCTGGCACAGTAACATCCATGTTGCATCAGAAGTTGAAGTATGTGGTGTACGGTCAAGTTATTACTGTATGCGGAGAAGAGGATATTTTCGTAAGTCATCTGTCGACCTTCAAGTATGTAAAAATGGACGGGGAGATCCATGAGAAACTATGCCAAGCTTTTAAGACGGACACTGTCAGTACTTTGTCTCCAGCGGTTCAGAGCAGTGAGAAGGAAGGGACTCCTATCTACTCCTACAAGCAAGCTAAGGAGGTAGTTCAATCCGGAAATGCCCAGGGCTGGGGCAAGTTGTTAGAAATGGAAAAGAAGGATGACAGGTTCAGTCTCGAATATTAACCTGGTCAGTCCAGCTGGTCTCATGGTAGTAAGCCCATAACATTCACAAGCGCTGGAATGCTTGACTATAACAATGTTTGTGCAACAGATGCAGATGGGGATAGTGACTGTGACTTGGATAACTGGATTCACCCATGCGTACCTGGGGAGGAGCTCCGGAACTGGTCTGCCGAAGATTTTGTTCAAGTTACTTGGCAGTCAAAGTAATTTTCTTTGTTTCCATTTTTATCATATTGCATGTCAAATCCTGCACTCTTCCCAAGGTGCATGGATCCATATGTAGGGCCACCATGTTTTAATGCATTTACTTCTTTTTCCATGAAATAAAGGACATTTTTCAAGAAAATTGTGTTCTCTTTCTTTCGTTTTAATTTTCCACAAAAGAAAATAAAATGGAAATGTTTTTCTTTCCTGTGTTATTGTGTTTTTGTGTCTTCTTTGAAAAAATCCCCGATTCTGAAACAAGCACATCACTTGTGCAGTGTTGATCATTCGGATTCCTGTGACAATGTTCCTGCTATCACTATGCATGACTTCGACAATCCTGTCTACCAAGCTGATGAAGGGGTTGAGAAACACTGTGAACTCCCAAAAGAATTGGTCAGGTTGTGGAAACAAGAGAAAAGGTCATTCAGCCTCATCAGGAAGAAATAGAGATCATCAACATCGGATCTGAAGATGTAAAGAGAGAGAAAAAGGTTGGGGCCAGTCTACAGGCCGAGGTTAAGAAGGAATTGATATGTATGCTATGTGAATATGTGGATATCTTCGCCTGGTCGTATCAGGATATGCCAGGGTTGGATACTGACATCGTTGTGCTCAAGTTGCCACTAAAGGAAGACTGTCCTCTGGTAAAGCAAAAGCTGAGAAGAACTAGCCCTGTTATGGCTATGAAGATCAAGGAGGAAGTTCAAAAGCAGTGGGATGCCGGTTTCCTTGTTGTGACCAGTTACCCACCTTGGGTAGTCAACATTGTGCCTGTACCAAAGAAAGATGGCAAGGTCCGGATGTGCGTCGATTATCGGGATCTAAATAGAGCAAGTCCAAAGGATGACTTTCCATTACCTCACATTGATGTGCTGGTAGATAACACCGCTCAGTTCTCGGTATTTTCTTTCATGGATGGCTTCTCCGGGTATAATCAAATCAAGATGGCACCGGAAGACATGGAGAAAACGACGTTCATTACCCCGTGGGGTACATTCTGTTACAAGGTTATGCCCTTTGGATTGAAGAACGTCGGGGCAACGTATCAATGGACTATGGTAACATTGTTCCACAATATGATACATAAAGAAATTGAATGCTATGTGGACGACATGATTGCCAAGTCCTAGGACGAAGAAGGGCATTTGGTCAATATCAAAGAGATGTTTGATAGGTTGATAAAGTACAGATTGAGGTTGAATCCAAACAAGTGCACTTTCGGAGTGCGTTCTAGTAAGTTGATGGGTTTTGTTGTTAGCCAAAGAGGAATCGAGGTAGATCCTGCAAAAGTAAAAGCAATACAAGACATGCCTGCACCGAAAACAGAAAAAGAAGTGTGTGGGTTTTTAGGGAGGTTGAACTACATTTCTCGGTTTATATCTCATCTAACTGCCACATGCGAGCTAATATTCAAATTGTTAAGAAAAGAGCAAACGGCCAGGTGGAATGAGGACTGTCAAAGAGCCTTTGAAAAGATAAAAGAATATCTGCCGGAGCCTCCGATTCTAATGCCTCCAGTTCCAGGACGACCACTTATCATGTACTTCACGGTGTTAGAAGGGTTAATGGGGTGTGTTCTAGGCCAACATGATGAGTCTGGTCGAAAAGAGCATGTTATTTATTACCTTAGCAAAAAGTTTACCGACTGTGAATCTTGTTACTCACTGCTCGAGAAAACTTGCTGCGCTTTGGTATGGGCTGCTCGCCAACTGAGACAGTATATGTTGACCCATACCACATTGCTAATCTAAAAAATGGACCCCGTCAAGTACGTTTTCTAGAAACCATCATTAACCGGAAGGGTTGCAAGGTGGCAAATGATCTTAACAGAGTATGACATACAATATACTTCCCAGAAAGCCATCAAAGGAAGTGTATTGTCGGATTATCTTGCACAACAACCGCTTGAAGACGACTATCAACCAATGAAGTTTGATTTCCCTGATAAGGACATCGTGTACCTCCAGGAAAGAGATTGTGAGGAACCACTTCCAGAGGAGGGGCCAGACCCTGAATCCAAATGGAAGTTGATGTTTTATAGGGCAGTCAATATCAACGGACATGGAGTTGGTGATGTTCTTATCACTCCTAAAGGTGTTCACTTTCCCTTCGCTGCCAGAATTACTTTTGGCTGTACCAACAATGAAGCGGAGTATGAGGCGTGCATAATGGGAATAGAGGAGGCTATTAATCTTCAGATTAAGACCCTCAGTATATTCGGAGATTCAGCTCTCGTTATCAACTAGGTTACCGGCAAGTAGTATACGCATCAAGAGCATCTGATTCCTTACAGGGATTACGCCAGAAGAATGTTGACGTTCTTCACAATGGTTAAGCTTCAGTACATACCACGAGATGAGAATCAATTTGCCGATGCATTTGCTACTCTCTCTTCGTCCATCAAAGTCTTGTGTTGGAACTATGTGCCCAGGATTGACATCTCCAAGCTTGACGCACCAGCTTACGCTTTCTCTGTAGACGCAATGTCTGATGAGAAACCTTGGTATTTTGATATCAAGCGTTTCCTAGAAAAACAAGAATACCCAGCTGGGGCATCATCCAATGACAAGAAGACCTTGAGACGACTTGCTACTAGCTTCTTCTTGAATATAGATGGGGTTTTGTATAAGAGGAACTTTGACATGGTCTTGCTCAGATGCATGGATAGACACGAAGCAGGCCTGTTAATACAAGAAGTCCACGAGGGATCTTTCGGTACTCATGCAGGAGGACATGCAATGGCTAAGAAGTTGCAGAGATCAGGGTATTATTGGCTAACAATGGATGCAGACTATTGTTCATACGCCCGTAAGTGCCACAAGTGCCAGATATATAAAGACAAAGTGCATGTTCCTCCTAGCCCGCTCAATGTCATGTCATCTCCTTGGCCCTTTTCTATGTGGGGCATTGTCATGATCGGGAAAATAGAGCCTACTGCTTCAAACAGTCATTGTTTCATCTTGGTTGCGATTGATTACTTCACCAAATGGGTTGAAGCAGCATCTTATGCCAATGTCACTCGTCAAGTGGTAGCCAAATTTCTAAAACGAGACATCATTTGCAGATACGGAGTGCCCGAGCGAATCATTACTGATAATGGTTCCAACTTAAACAACAAGATGATGGCAGAACTGTGCCGAGACTTCAAGATTCAACATCACAATTCTTCTTCTTACCGGCCAAAGATGAATGGCGCGGTAGAGGCAGCTAACAAGAATATTAAGAAGATTTTGCAGAAGATGGTTGTCACTTACAAAGATTGGCATGAGATGTTACCATTCGCGCTGCATGGGTACCGAATGTCATTTAGGACGTCAACTGGGGCAACTCCTTTCTCATTGGTGTATGGCATGGAGGCAGTCTTGCCTGTTGAGGTAGAAATTCCTTCATTGCGTGTGATGATGGACGTGAAGCTTGATAAGGCTGAGTGGGTACGTTACCGATATAATCAGTTGTGCCTAATTGAGGAAAAGAGATTAGCGGCTATTTGTCATGGTCAACTTTATCAGAGGAGAACGAAGCAAGCATTCGACCAACGAGTACGTACTCGGGAGTATCAAGTGGGCGAGCTCGTACTCAAGAGGATCATTCCTCCAGGTTCAGATCACAGGGGCAAGTGAACCCCAAACTACGAAGGCCCATTCATAGTGAAGAAAGTTTTCTCAGGTGGGGCGTTGATGCTCACTACTATGGATGGAGAAGATTTCCAGTCTCCTATTAACTCGGACGCAATTAAAAAATACTTCGCATAAACAGACCCGCTGGACACAAAAACAGAATTAAAGCCCAGGCAAGAAAAGGGCATTCCGGCGAGCTAAAAACAGAATAAAGAGCTCAGGCAAAAGTTAGGGAAATAAATGAAAAGATGTACACCCGCTGAGTTGAAAAGCCACATCGGACAGCTCAGGAAAAAAAGGGTATCCCGGTGGATTGAAAACCCGAAAGGGCGATCCACGCAAAACAAGGGAATAAGCGAACAATTGCGATCCGAGTAATCTGAACCAAATCACCGTTTTGCGCAGTCTGACAATATCAGAAGGATATGAATCAATCCCCTCGTCTTCTTCAGAAAGCAAAGGCAAGAACAGAAAGTCTTGAAGACATATTGGTCATAGCAAGAAGGAAACTCATTGGAATGCCATTTACATTGCCATTAGGATAGTTTCTTTTCTCAATTTTATGGTAGCTACCTCTTTCCAGGTAGTTGCTTCCTGATGTAAAGCTTTTCCTATTTAGAGGCCCTTCAATGAATGAATATTCAGTCATAAAGTCGTGTTGTGTTATGTTTACTTTGTTTGCAAAAAAAAATGTCCCGAATTTTTGGCAAAAAGAACATTGCATTCGAAATATGTTGATTTTTCTAAAGAAAATTGACATGGCAGGGAATCAGTTAAAATTATTTTTGGATGTCGGGTGACAATGGATGAACAGATCATACCATGCAAATCCCCGGGGCACCTGTGTGTATACTGTTGTTGCAGGTTTTGCAGGGCAATGTTGCACTTCCCCAAGCAGAGAATGCTCCTCAGCTGAGCTATAACAGTGAGACCTCTAACATAATTTCAAATCTAATTAGAGATGGTGTCACCCCCCAAGTGGTTGTTCTTCACGAGAAAGACATAGTTATCCCCAGTAGAGTTCAGATGGAACCGTCCCCAGCTGAGTTAGAGTAGGGTGGTTCCCCAACAGAACTTCAAAATCTGATCGAAGAGGTTTGTCCCCAATCGGAGTCTTTGTGTCGGTATGGGCAATCCCCAACGAGCCGCTGAATGCCTGTTTCCCCACAGATTTGAAATTTTCAGAATTCCCTCCCCGGCTAGGGTCTGACCAAGTCTCTTCCTCAGCCAAGTCTGAAGACGGTTAGTCCCCACTAAGTTCATGTTTGGGTTTCACTCCCATCATTGAAATATTCCCCAGAGAAGTCACCAATTTATTTTTGGCCATTGTGATGATACAAACCGTCATTCATCTCCCCAGTCAGAGTTATGCATCGTCAAAGCCTTTGACCAGGTTCCCCTGCAGAGTCGGGATTATTGTTGCCAATCAGGGCATTTCGTAGGATGCTCGTCTGCATTTCCCGGCACTCGTCTGTGTTGGGTATCCGTTTTGTGCTCGTTTGTATTTCCTGGCACTTGTCTGTGTTGGGTATCTGTTTTATGCTCGTCTGCATGCTCTACAGCACTCGTCTGTGTTTGACGTTTGATAGTTGCTTGTCTGCATCCCCCTCAACACTCGTATGTGTTTGATGTGTGATAGTTGCTCGTCTGCATTCTCAGCACTCGCTCGTTTGTGAAATATTCTTTGTTCAATTCTCCCCGGCAGAGTTGTGTTTCTTACTGGGATGTCGTTGCTCGTATGCTTTCCCCAGCAGTCGCCTGTGTATGGTGGATGTGGTTGCTCGTATGCTTTCCCCAACAGTCGTCTGTGTTGATATCTTCTTTTTGCTCGTTTGCAACTCTCAACACCCGTCCATGTTTGATGTTTGATAGTTGCTCGTCTGCATCGCCCCAACACTCGTCTGTGTTCGCTTTGTCGTTGCTAGTCTACTTTCCCTAGCAGTCGCCTATGGTTGGTAGATGCTAATGCTCGTCCGCACTTCTCAACACTCGTCTGTGTTTGATACCTGTTTTTTGCTCGTCTGCGTTCTTCAGCACTCGTCTGTATGTAATATTTGTTTGATGCTCGTAGGCACTCTCTAACACTCGTTTGTGTTTGATATATGTTTGTTGCTTGTCTGTACTCGTCCGTGTTAGCTCGTATCCATATGTACTGATTTGATAATCTTTCTAATGCTCGTCTGTGTTGGATTTCTGGTATTTGTCTGTATCAGTGTCTAATATTCGTCTGTATCATCGCCTGAAGTGCTCGTTTGTGTTTCTTAGATCATCGTCTGATATTCGTTTGTATCATTGACTTCTGGCACTCGTCTGTGTTCTTTTGATGATCATCTGATACTCGTCTGTATTGAAGAGGTTTGAAGTCCTGACGGTGGGATTAAATGTCAAAATGGTTACCGGTCCTGGCGTAACAGTTTTATCCGAAGGAGGTTCGTCTATCTCAAGCACCACTTATCTACGCAAGATTTGTGAAGAGGGCTCGTCAAATCCTAATGTTGCACCTGGCATAACAGGTTTGCTCAAGAAGGCTCGTCTGTCTTAGACCATATGTCTACGGATAACATATGAAGAGGGTGCGTCTATCCTGATAATGCATGTCTATCCCACAAACTTAAGTGCATCATCAGTCCTAGCGTAACAGGTTTATCCGAAGGAGGTTCGTCTGTCTCAGATCATATATTGCAAAATGTATGAGGGCTCGTATGTCCAGTACCTGGCGTAACAGGTTTGTTTGAAGAGGACTCGTATGTCCAGTTCCTGGCGTAACAGGTTTGTTCGAGGAAGACTCGTTTGTCTGGGTTTTTCTATCCAAAGTAACAATTAAGGTTGGAAGGAGCTCGTCTGCTTTCCCCCCACTCCAGTCGCCAAAGCGTCATTTGGTTGGGTTTATTTCCCATTGCTTGCATTCTCCAGCAGAGTGCAAATTTCTGGTCTTCTTGATATTCAACCATAGTTCATCTTGAACGGTCGATAGCCATGCTACCGTCCTTTTCAGATTAACAGTTTCTTGAATAGGGGCAGCTATAAAACCCCAAACTTTTCCCTCTCCTGTTTAGCATCATCATCATATCATAATCATCATCAACATCTCATGTCCTTAGCATATTGCATAGAAAAATGAGGCATAGCCCTTGCATGTTCCAGCATAAGGCATATGATCAGTTATCAGGGAAATTCAAAGCTCTCAAGGCATGTTACAGGTTTGACATCATGGTCAAAGGCCTTAAAAGGGATTGAGGATCAAAATCAGATCAAAACGGTTGGCACCGGGTTATTCCTGAGGTTTCCCACCAAAAGGAGGGAAAAATCAAAATTCACTGGCGTTAACCGGTTAACGCTTTGGTTAACCGGTTAACGGCTGCAAATTTTTAATTCCAACAGCAAATTCAGCATGTGTTTTGGCTCCAAATTTCCAAATTTCTGATTTTTCATTCATTTGAATTAAAGAGAAGGATCTAGAGCATTTATCCAAGCCTAATTCCATTTCTAAAACCTAATCACATTGCCAAACCATATTTTTTGGATCCCAAGCCTAAATTTTGGGCCCCAAACCTAAACCATATTTAATCCATTTTTCTCCAAACATGGAGGCGGCTCTCTCATTTTTTTTCATTCTCATTCTGAATTTTCACTCTTCTCTCTCACTTTTCTCTCATTTTCTCTCCCACATTTTCCAAATTCACTAAGAGTTCCTCTTTGAAGACCATATAACCTTGCCTTAAGGTGTGTAGATCTTGGAACTAGACCTCCATTCATAGCTTCTTTGCATCATTTTGCTGGTTTAATTGGTGATTCAGATATGGTTTGGGATTTAGAAGTGCTTTTGGATTCGAAATTCTGCATCAAGACCTTGTTCTTGCATTTATTTTGCATTGAGTGTGAAGCTTAGTACCGGATCTTCAAAGTTTTCCACGAGATCTCTCATTTCCAGCTCAATCAACAACTACCAAAGCATACCTCAGCTTTGTAGGTTGGTTAATTTCAGATCTAGCTATGTTTTAGCTTATTTGCATGCTTGTGCTTTAGATCCACCATGTGCTTGTGTATTTGCTTGAGTTGCTTGATTTGATTGGTTGATTTGTGACCGGATCCGTGTGCTAATGTTCATGAGCATAATGATGCTATTTAATGTGAATTGATCCTCTTATTTCATGCTCAATTTATTGCTGGTCTGGTGTGAGATTAATTGAATAAGCTGGTTTGAACTGATTTTCTGCAGGAAATTGTTGTTGTTTTTTCAGTGTTAACCAATTAATGCTTTGGTTAATCGGTTAACGCACCTGTTTCTGTACTGGTTTTTTGCATGTTTGGATTGGTTAACCGGTTAACGCTTTGGTTAACCGATTAACACTGATGCAGTGTGCCATTTTTGAGTTGTTTTAGGCTTGTTTGATCCCCTTACTTGTCTTAAATGCCATGGATCATTGTATGATCATTGAAAATGATTTTTTAGAGTGATTTGCTTGCTGGTTGATGCATGCTTCCATGTTCTCGACACGTAAATGCTTGTATGTGCAAAGTTTGGCATGTTTGTTTAACTTGGTTTTCTAGAACTTTGAGCATGCCATTTCCATGGATTTTATCGATGAACATGTGCTGGATTTTGCTAACACTTGCAGGGACTCGTGGTAAGAGAAGTGTGGATGTTCATCCACATTTCAACTCTTCATCTTTTTCCTTTTAAGTTGCTTTCTCTTTGTGTTTTGATGTGCCTTATGCCATCATGTGATGCAACTCTTTTCTTCCCCTTTAGGAGCAACTTATCTCCTTTAGAGGAGTAAGTTGCTTGCTAGCTCTTGCTTCCTCTTCTTATTTCTCCTCTTTGGTTCTTCTTTCCTCTTCTTAGGATAGTTGAAACCTCAATAACCTTAGGACCACCTTTGCATGACAACTTTAGGTTTAGTCTTTCCCCCATTTTAGACTTTTGCCTTTTTGATCCTTTGGTTCTTTCTCTTCTCATCTCAAAACAAAAACCTAAAAAACATTAATAAAGAAAGAAGTGACTTCTTGTGTAATAGCCTTATTCCATGGGAAATATGTATTCTTTCCATCTTGGAATAGTGCATTTGTCTAGCATGACGCACAAGTCGGATCATGAAGTCATCTTCATCAAGGAAAAAACCCTAAAAAACACTTCTTCATTTTTAATCACTAAAACACCTAATAAATTCAACAAGTCAATGAAATTAGGCCCTTGCCTTTGGAAACAAGTCTTGGATAAATTCTCCTTACTTGGTGTGCTTGTTCTATTATTCCATCTTGGAATTTAGTAGCAAGTACATATTCCATAGAAAAGAGCTTGAGTTCATTCTCTTGTGCCACACCAATAAAAGACTTCTAAAAAACACAAACAAACAATAATCGTTTCTCCTTCGGGAATTATTTTCTCATCTCCTTCGCTCCGTACGCGAACTTGCTCCTACTTGTCATTTTGCAAGACGGTTACGCACTCGTCGTCCGAGCATGCAACACCTGAGCATTGACATAAGCAGTTCAAGCCTTAATTCACAAGCAATCTTTTCTACCCCTAGTTAGGGGAACTACGGCGACTCTGATCCTCATGTCCAGATGAGGTACGTAGGTAGCGGGGTAGGGCCTGTTCGAGCACAATCTTTATTTTCCCTACATTTTTCCTCTTTGTTTCCTTTTCAGTTCTTTTTCTCATCCTAGTTCATTTTCAGTTTTGCTGCAGTTTTCATTTCTTCACCCTTTGAAACAGTTTCTTTGCAAACGTGGATCCCGTCGGGTACGGAGGACGATCTGGGGTGCTAATACCTTCCCAGGTCATAACCGACTCCCAAACCCCGTTTCTTTGGTTCGCAGGACCTGCGTCCTTCCTCTTCTTTTCTTCTGGTTTGTGCAGCATTACCATTCCTGTTCCTTCGGGATAAAAATGTCTGGCTGGCGACTCTACCTCTTTTCGTGCCACTTTCGCGTTTGTACCAGGATGGAAATCTGGGGAGCGACAATTGGCTCAACATAGTGTGTGCCCTTGACATGAAGAGGGTCAAGGTCCACTTACATTAGAGGTTTTGATTTATCCCCAAATTATAATCTTCCTTCCTTGAGGGCGTTTTGCACAAAGTCCCTGAAAACCACACATTTAGAAGTTTTATGATCCAAAAAATATGTGATAGTTACAAAAACCTCTCAGTTTCCTCTATTCCAATAAGGTTTTAGCCCTTTTGGAACTATGATTTGCCCATTAATTAATAATAAATAATTTTTTTGTCACATATTGTTGGTGGCAGACTTCTGAGTGTAACGGTTACTAACTGCAAGTGCATATGCTATCACGTAGTAATAAAAGATATTGATCCCACAGAGACTCGATAATCAACCTAGTGTTGTCGGGTGTTTCTATGTTTATCTAAGGAGAGCGATGTTTTTAGTTTTAAACGGTTAAGAATTAATTAAATTAAATTAAATGATAAAATTATTGGTACGTAATTGATTCGCCTTCGCGAATTCAATATAGGGTCAACTTGTTCAGGTTTATTAAGTTATCTTTTCTTAGAAACTCTCGGTTTAAAAGTTGTTGACTCACACTCTCGTGGTCTTGCCTATTACTATACTCCTAAGTTCAATTGAGCACTCTCGCTGTGTCAATTCAAGTTAGAAATACTTTTTGGAAACCTAAAGGTTCTAATTGGTTTTAAAGCACTTCCGCTGTGTTTAAAACTAATGCTCGATTTCAGCTATCTGGTTATGATCTCACACTCCCATGGTCTTAATCCTAATCTTTTATACTCTCTTACTCTCGTAATGAAAGTGAATTAAATCAAGAAATTGAAACCAGAAAATAACTTAATTTACAATATTAGCCTAATTCTATCAAATTTGTTCTGGTTTACACAATTACATACCGATTAACGGTTTAGCCAGACATATTGAATAAAGAAAGGTAGAAGGAGAAAAAGTACATAATATAAATAAATGCAGTAATAAATAAATAAATCAGCATTAAAATTGGAAACTTGGTTGCAATATTCTTGATCAACCAAATTTCGAAACTTGAAACGAAAACAATAATGTAGTGGCTGGAAACAATAAAAATGGTGATAGTTTCCTAATGATGGAAACTATCACTAAGGTTTGGTAAAGGAAAATAAAAACAAATGAAATAATACTGAAAATAAATGGTGAACTTCAAACGAAAGATAAAATGCAGAAATTGGACTAAACGAAGCTCTCCTCTGCAAATTGTCAGAGAGCTCTATTTATAGGCAGTGGCATAGGGTTTGTTGAGAAATTGTAGGCTTGGACTCTGATTGGGCTTGAGGCTGAGCTGCATGGACTGATTTGATTAGGGTGGAGGAAACTTCTCTGGCTTGAATGAAAAAAATCTCAAAACGACTCTTTCATTTGACTTTTGTTTCGTCTGTTACGTATTTTAGGTTTTCTGGAATAAAGACTTGAGACGAGCGTTTGAATATGAGACGATCACCTTGTCTTTGGAAATGAGACGGTAAACCTGGCTATGAGATGGGCGTCTTATATGTGAGACGAACAACTTGAATGTGAGACGGGTGTCTCACAGTTAGGATATGCAGAATGGCATTTTCTTGCTCTTTTCCTTCTGTTTTCCCCTGGTTTCTTGTCCATTGAGCTTCCTTTTACACTTTTGCCTCCAAATGTCATGTCTGATCAAATGTCTGCAAAACAGATACAGTTCACGCGTAATATCGTCCAAAACAGATAAATTAATATATTAAACAATCATAAATCACATTAAATAATCGATATGAATTCGAGTTATCAAATTCCCCCAGACTTGAATCTTTGCTTGTCCTCAAGAAAATAATCAAATATGTTTTAAATAAAATACCTTCACATGCACACACGAAACATAACACCTATCCATACATGGTCGTGCAACTTTATGTTAAAAGAACTAATATTAACTCCAACATAAAAAATACACTAATGACACTAAAAATGAATAGTGTTCTTAAACCCCATATACAAACCAATCCGAATCATGCTATTATAGCTCAACCTAATGCTCTTGTATCTATTTCACCCAGTTTCATTCTGACGTAATCACATTAAGCCCTTTACCTTTCGTACGCGCATAATGAAGTAGCATGTTAGTGAGTTTGATCCTTCTTTTCATTTGGGGTCTGGTACATAAATGCGGTAACCCTTTATCAAACTGAATGTAAGTCATGGGGGATTGAATAATGATTTGCCCTACCGAGTTCAGAACCAGATTCCTCTGAACCAACTGACATCAGTCTTCTTGCTTTTCCTTTTGTGCAGCTTTATTGTTTTACCAATGGCTTGCATATTCTTAATTTTTTTCTTTTTTTCTTTCTTTTTAGCATTCTTGTGGTCAATCACTTATTTGCATCGGCTCTCCACGTAGCTTGTATCTCTGGCAGTGCTGACTACTAAAATAAACTACTCGGGGCTAATTTAGACTTAAAGCTTAAGACTTTGGTATAATAGGTATCCAAATCGATATTGCTTCTATGTATCTAAGGTGTCAAGACTGTATAAATTTTTTTAATTCTTTTCTTAGTTTTTCTAACAGAGCCTATTAACCTATATACTTTAAGGGTATGTTAATTGAAAGCATTCTTAAAGGAATAAAAAAATTATGCTAAGAATACTGGAGAGAAATTAAAACTAAAATACTTAGATTAATGTAATTTTTTATTTGTACAATGGTATGGGAAATCTAATACCTTCTCCCACACTATATCGAACATTGTCCTCAATGTTGCGAGATATAGGTACACTTCTAAGGAAAACAATATAAACAACAAAACTAAAAACTAAAAACTAATAAAACTACTCCTACGGTGGTGGTGGTCTCTGGCCTCTTCCTCTGGCTCTGGCTCTGCCTTGCATGGGTCTTTGTCTGTGGATCTCTATGTGGTATGGTATACCTACATGATAAATGAAATCATGCATACCATGAACTTGACTTGTCAGATTACCCAAGGCTTCGGTGTTGGTAACAATAAACCTTTTGTGCTCTTTCTGAGTCAACTTCATCCTCCCCATCCTCTCTGACATCTCCTGGTAGTGCTTCTGCTGCATCTCCTGGTTCTGCATGATGGTTACCATAATGTCATCCATAGATGCGGGATGTTGATTCCTTCGCCGGTGTCTAGTGGAGGTGTTGGTGCTAGCAAAATCAGCAGCTCTCTGGTCAGCTCTTTCCTTATCATCCATAGTCTGTTGAACTTCATCGATCCCGACGGCTTGTTGAGCTTCCTGTGCAGCCGCACCTGGTGAAGGAGCACAGAGGTCGAAATGCCAGTTGATTCAGACTCTCACATATGTCCTGGTATGAAAGGGCAGGATGACGCTTTAGATGATTTTCCCGTTGACAACCAGGTTGTATCTGCCATCCTTCCTTGCCTTGATTAGGTGACTGGACTTGCAGTATTCCATGTCAAGATACAGGGAAGGTGCTCCATACAGCCAGTTCAGGTTTTCCTCTAAACCCAACTTAAGTGTGATGTCGGTAATCATGTCGCCGAAACAGAAGGGTGATTTCCCTCTATTACAGATGTACTTAATGTTGTCGAAGATGAAGGCGACGAGTTTCACTTGTATGTCGAAGAAGGCATAGTAAATCAAGAATAACTCCCTATGATTTACTTTATGGTTGTTGAACCTCCCAAAGATTACACTAGATACAACCCTCTGAAAGTAGCGGATGGTGGGGTTTTGGATATGAGTTTCATACAACTCATCCCATCCATTCTTCCTCCCTCCTGACAATTCTTCCCATAGATCAAAAGCGATAATCTTCCAGTCTCCACCTTTTGGAACGGTTAGGTGAACGCCTTCACCTTGCGAGAATCCAAACCACTCACTAAACTGCTCCTGAGTGACGGAAAATTCCCTTGTGAAGAGACGGAAGGTGATATTTCCCACCAGGAACTTTGTTGCATCCTTAGGCGTGTGGTACTCATAAGAACTCAAGAATTCCAAGACAAGTGTGGCGTATGTGGGCCTGTTGCTTCTGCAAA
The DNA here is from genome assembly GCA_963966055.1 of Lathyrus aphaca. Taxonomy (NCBI): domain Eukaryota; kingdom Viridiplantae; phylum Streptophyta; class Magnoliopsida; order Fabales; family Fabaceae; genus Lathyrus; species Lathyrus aphaca. The sequence goes on along the minus strand of OZ014524.1, from coordinate 430,203,472 downwards.
GTGTCGTGAGATTAGTCCTCTCAATCCTGTAGTTAACGTTGTCTAGGAGACCCAAACGAGTTAGGAACTCCTCATTAGTGTAACTAGTGACATTGATTTCTCTCGCACAGAACTCTTGAAAACATGCCCTTTGGAGAATTCTGGCATCTCCTTCTCTTGAAACGAGGTTTGTGGGTGTTTGCTCGACCATCTTAGAAAGGTTTTGAATAATATAAAATGAAATGGGAAGTAATTTAGACATAAATTTTTGAAGGGATTGGACTGGTGTGGAAAGAAAGTAATGCTTGAAAATATAAATATAAAAACAGAGAGTGGGGTGGTTGAGAAAATGCTATGAAAATGTTGTTGGAAGTGGTTGTGTGAAAATGGAGTTGGTAATGGATATATTTATAGGAGGTGGGTGATAACCGTTGGGAGACAAAACCTAGTGGGGTTGCAACGGTCATGAGGACCATTGCAAGGTCAATGTTACGGGCATAAGAACTTAAGACGCCTGTCTGGCATCTGTGACGGTCGTCAGAAGCCTGAGACGCTCATCTCAGGTCCTGGACGGTCGTCTCACCTCAAAACTCTAACTACTCCAATAATTATGTGCTTCCACTAAATCTATTTCATACGCAATGCATTTGTACACTTCTTCATGTAACTGGTGTGTGTAGTAGGTAACACAATAAATTAAATAGCAAGTGTTCTTATTATATCAGTACTAGATATCTTTTCTAGCAGTAGGTAAATAATTCAGTAATTGCATCAAACTAGAAGTGCAATAATTTGTATCAAATTGACAGTGTAATATTATTGCTTCTAACTGATATAATTTAACACACATAACTCATGAATTTTTAATACTTGGTTAGAGCACTCTTAACACACTTTTTGTAATTAAAATTTAAAGCATTCACAAATTAAGAACGAAACCAAAATACTTTATTAAAACTTAGCAAAACGCAAGAGCCATAATTCAAAATAAGCTGAAAATTAAAAATCGACTAAGAATCAAAATTGACTAAACTCAAAATGCTAAAATTTAATAAAAATTGCAAGAAAATTCTAATTAAAGTGTTGTTGAAATTCAGCCACGATTTCTGCAGATTGAATCTATCGCATCTCTCAAATACTCAAACAAATCCACTGCCATATCTCTTAAGGTAATGATATCTATGTGCAGGTCGCGGATGTCATAGTGCATGGTTTGCATCTCAGCTCGGAGACTTTCTAAAGTAAGCTCAGGATTGTTTGTAGTAGATGTAGGTTTCTCAACAGGTTTAAGTTCCTCTTTTTCGGGCCTCTTGACTTCTATCATATCATTCGTATCATAGTAATTTGAAGGGTTTTTAGGATCTATTTCAAATTCGGACCAAGCATCTCATGGTTCATAAATTGGCTCATCTAGATTGTAAAGCCAGTTGCATTTACTATGCACACTCGTGCACTCATGGTCAGGTAACACCAAATGTGGCACAACTACACCATTACTCAGAAGCTTAAAATGGTCAGGACCTCGGTCATAAAGCATTTCCCTCTAAGAATAGAATGTGATATTCATAGGCCTATACTCTCCAAGTGGTTTAATATTAACAAGGCGAGTTCTAAAGCCCATTGCATCAGTAATTCTAGTAACTAGTCCACCTATCATAATTTGAAGGTGATCACTCTGAATAATTTTTCAAAAGTTCGCAAACATGAAAGTCACCGCTTTAACCTCTCTGGAAGTGAAAGCACAAAACATAATGAATAATTCTTCTCTCAAAACAGTGTTATCACTCTCAACTTTTCCGAATAATTGTCGCTCCCGATAAATGGGACTGGCCCCAGATAAAGGTACAGACGCGAACGATCGGCGAGAGGGACAATGAGAACACACAGCCGTGAACTCACTGGAGATGAAAAGAGTCGCCAGCTAGGCATTTTTATCCCGGAGGAAAGGTAATGCTGCATAGACCTAGAAAGATATGGATAAGACGGTTGCGAACCAGAGAGACTGAGAAAGGGGGTTGGTTACAACCTGGGAAGGTATTAGCACCCAGATTGTCCGTCGTACTCGACGGGATCCACGCTTGAAAGATTTGTGTTTTAAAGGGGTAGTGTCAGTGCAATTTGTGTGTAAAAGAGCTGGAAAACAAAATGTACAGGTGTCAGTGTAAGAGAAGAGTGAAGTATATAAGTGAAGTGTCAGTGTAAGAACAGGAGTGAAATGCTCAAGATCATGAGACTAAAAGAATAAAGCTGAAAGAGGGGAAATGTACAGAGACTTTTGTTCGATAACTGTTAAGTTATGCCTACGTATCCTCTCGTGCAATGAGGAAGTCAGAACATCGTAGTTCGACCCAAAGAGACTGAAAGATGAATTGACTTGTGAACTGCTTGCTTGTCTATGCTCAAGTGTATGACCTGTCTGGCTCAGGTGCAAACTGTCTTGCATTAGACGGAAGAAGCAAGTTCTCGTTTATGAGTGAATGAGATGAGAAAAGAATCCCGGAGGAGACGATTATTGTTTGTTTTTGTGTTTTCAGTCTTTTATTGCTTTTGAAAGTTTGTCATAAGTTAATGAGCTTAAGCCTAAACCAATGGGTTAGTAAACTCATCACATCTTCCCTCTGATTAGGGGTAATGAGAATACCTTAAGTGTGAAGTCAGATTCTCACACTTAATCACCTTTGGTGTAGGATTAAGATCATTAACCTACTTGTGATTATTTAGATGTTTTTGTTGTTTTTGTTTAGTGTTAAGTAATGAGATTAAGCCATAATCAAGGATTAAACAGACTCATTACACCATCCTAATAGAAGGATAATAGATGAGAATGTTTAAGCTGAGGAAAGCTCCTCAACTTAATCCATGATTAGGGATTAAACTCATGACAAAACAAGCCTTTGGTTAAGTGGATTTTATTTAATGGTAGGATGATGAAGTGATTTTTATGGTTTGTAAGACAACTTGAGGGGGACTTGTCCATTAACACTAGGGTTAGTCCTTCTTAACCAATTAAGGAAGAATTAGAACCCTAATGCAAGGCCCAAGTTACAAGTTTGATGTCTTGATGATTATTAAGATGGATTAATTAAAGGAGTTAAACACATTAAGGGTTTAACACTTAGGATTAAAGTTATACACTCCATCCTAATAGAAGGATGCAGGCATAAGCTTAATCACAAAGCCTTAAAACCTTTAGGGTTTAGTCCCTGATTATGAGGTGAGAAGAGAAGACTCAATGAGACACAAAGGTAAAATCTAAATGGGGAACTAATCAAAACCCTAATTATTGTCATGCTTGGTTGTTCCTAAGGTTTGTGAGGTTTACAAGAGAAGTCTTCAAAGGAATCACCAGGAAGCAGATGAAAGGATCAGGAGAAGCAAAGTAACTTGCTTCATTCAAGAAGTCAAGTCACTTGAGGAAAGAAAGTAAGAAGAAGAAGAATGAGCAAGCTCAATCCCAAACACAAACATAAATGCAGCAAAGATGCATAAAATAGATGAAGAGAAGTTATGAGAAGTGAAGGCAAATTCACTTCCCAAGATTACTTACCACCTGAAAAGTTAGAAAAGAAATGCAATGCAATGCAAGATGAGATGAAATGGCATGATGAGAAACAAAACCAGAAGCATATACATGATGCTAATGATGCTATGAGATGCTACAAACATGAGGCAGCACATGGAAATGATCATACAAGCATATGGATGCAAATGGAGCAAGGTAAGAACCATGAACATACATGAAAAGTTATGAGATGCATATGGCATACAACATGGCAAATACATGATGCAATGATCAAACATGCTTTCAATATGTCTTAAGATGTTCAATGAATCAAATGAAGGCATGAAATGTCATGGCAAGTCATGTTATGCAAGCAAATGCAAGATGGATGCATATGAAAGCCCAAATTAAGGTTTATGAACAATGCATCAAACAAAAACCAAAATCAGAAGCAAACAACATTATAAAAAATTGAAAATGCACTCAAAGGATCCCTAATCCTATACTAACTCACTGCCCAAAGGAGAGGTTTCAACTCTTAACCAAATTCAAGTTATGATTTTCCTAAGTTTTCTAGGGTTTTAGGGTTCCTTAACAAGAAAATTACCAAACAAAATGGAAAATGAAAGATCAAATCATGGCCATTTAATCTCACAAACTACATGTTAAACACAATGCAATGCAAAAAGAACCAAGGTCCAACTCTTTAGGGTTAGGCAGAAATGATTTTTTGAAGTTAGGATCAAAATAATGCATCAAAATGATTTTAATTCAATGAAAAAAATCTCAAAATGCATCAAGATCAAAAATGAAATTTGGTTTGAAGGTTGGACAATGTTTCTAAATGTTTTTAAAGGTTTCATGAATTTTTTGGTGATTTTTAAATACCTAAAATTATTTTTAATTAATTAATTCTCATTAATTAATTAAAAAGAAACTTTTAAATATTTAAAAATACTTTTTTAATGCAAAAAATGAAAATAAAAATATTCTTGTGTTTTAAAAATTAATGAAACTCTTGACAAAAAATTTCATAATTTTTAAAGCATTTTTGCTATTTTAAATAAATTGTGGAAGTTAAATGAAAAAAATGAAAATAAAAAATAAATAAAAGAAGAAGTAAGCAGATCTGATGGTTGATATTTAAACTGGAGTGGAAAAGGTTGACTGGCGCGTCATCCAAGGGCTGAGGCTTGTCCTGATTAAATTAATTTAATTATGATTAATTAAACTAATGAAAAAGGATTAGGGCAAAATGAGTGAATCTGGGCCAGACGTTCACGCGCCAAGTCAAAGGGGTCAACTAATCCAACGCTCTAGATTCAAATGCCATTAATTACAGAGATTAGGGCTAAGCATTTTCAGGTGACCGGAGGGAAGCTCCGGTCATCTTCTCCGGCAGCGTCAAAACCCTAGATCACGATTCAGGCTACCATTCATCAAATTAAAGGCAGGGAAATGCTCCTCTATTCAAACCTCACTCAAATCATCTCTCAAACTAAATTTCTCATGCTCAAATGAAGAGAATCGAAGCCATGAAGATTCACGGGCAAAGTTTCAGAGCCCTGGTAAATCCTCATTTCTCACTCATTTTTAATTCTAAACCCATCCCCATGATCAGCAAGACATACACAACCAGATTATAACTTAAAATGCAAGCTCTGAGAAAAAATGTTCATGGCCATACCTGAGATGGAGACTCCTGTTTCTGGGCTTTCAGAGCTATTCTTTGGTGCAAGCTTGCTCCACTGATTCCCCTGGTGCTAATGGCAGGCTTGGATGGAGCTTAAACAAGCTATTTGGAGAGGTACAGTTCTGGTGTATCAGAAAATGAGGTCTGTGTGTGAGTGGTTTCAAGCTCTATCAATGGCTGATTCTGGCTCCTTTTTGTGTATGTGATGCAATGGTGAAAAGAAAATGGATGTTTGATGGTTGGAGAGGGAGATTCGAAGAGAGGAAAGTTTTGGCAGGTTTTGTGGTATGTTGTGTTCTGGCTTGCTTCAATGCCCAATGCCATGCTATAACACTCCAACAATGTGTGAATAGGCTGAGGGCAGGTCAGTAGGGGTGGCTGTTCACTGTGCCAAGAGTATGGGAGTTTTTGCCAAAAAGTCAATGTGATTGGTACTTGCAGCATGGGCTATGGCAGCAGTTGTGTTAGGGCATGTCTTGCTTCAGCTTGAGTCAAGGATGACCATTGGATTGCTTATGAATGACTGCAACATGTGGATCATGAGTTGAGAGTGATTTTGCAAGTTGTCCACTTGTGTTTTCTCATGATTTTTGCTTATGCACATGTGATTATTCTTGCTGAATTTTGTCACATGATGTCTCAATTGGTCATGGCAATGCATAGAAAGTGATTAGTGATCACATAACTCTTTGGAGAATGATTTTGTCAAAAATCCCTCTTTGCACCCTTATGAAAAATGCCTTATGGAACTTTGGAAATCAAGGCAAGCAATGCAAAATTCCTTGGGCCAATTCTGTTTTTGGGGTCATGTATGATCATATGATGAAGTTTTGAAGTCATTTTGAAGTCACTAGAATGCTTGGTACATGAATTTGCAAATTTCCAATTGGTGCATAACTTGAAAATTAGTGATTTTTGCCAACTTTGATGAACCATAACTTTTGATCCAAAATGAATTAGGTCATGTTCTTGTACTTTTTGAAAAGGGAAAGATCTATTCTACAACTTTCATGACCAAAGTTTTTCCATTTGAAGCATTTTTGGATCAAAAAGTAAGGTTTGAAAAGTGGCATAAAATGACATATTCTTCAAAAGTCAAACTTGCCCTAAAAAGTCAACTTTGCAAAAACTTGTAATTATTGAATTTTATGAACTTCAAACTTCTTCCATGATCAAATAAAGATCAAATACACTCAAAATGATGAAGATCACCCCTTGGTTGGGTCATTGGGGGCCTCAGATGCCCTGATTTTGCACTGACTTGTCTGAAAAGTCAACTCTTGATCAGATGACTTCCCCATGGAATTTCTTCATGAAAATTGATATGCATACTCCCTATACCATATAGAGACCAATAGAAACAAGAATGACCAAAAATTTTGAAGTTATGGCCTCTGAAACCAAAACCCTAATTTTGGGTCATCTGTGCAGTTAAACTTGGCTCTGCCTCCATAACAATCCCAGTTCTTGTGATTCTTTGGCATTCTTGACTTTGAGAGGATATAATATGATACTTGAACACACATGGATCCCTTTGAAGTGGTTGATGGCCTTTGGAGTGGCTCAAGAAGCTCTTGGATTGCTCAAATCACAAACCCTAGGTGCAGATGACTTTGAATCTATGCAGTGAATCAAAAATGGGATATGAGATGTTATGATTGTGTTTATGCATATGAGAATGATCACAAGACATGGTGTGAATGAGTGAGGGCAAATTTGGGGTGTTTACAGCTGCCCCTATTCAAACATGAGTTAGCTGTGCAGGATGTAAGCAACGGCTTAACAGGCAAACAAGATAACTTGTGGTTGAATACCAAAGACAGTCCAAAATTTGCACTCACAGAATGAAAAAGGGATATAGATTGTAAACGGAAAATAAAGTATATTGTAAAGTGTGGGCGAAGGAGGACGACCGTCGAGCAGAGGATGACTGCTGGGTAAAGAGCAATGACGGGGACGGCCGACATGCTGGGCAAAGTGTGTGAAGTAAAGCGATGACGGGGACGGCCGACATGTTGGGGATAAAAGGTAAAGCCAAGACGGGGACGGCCGATTAGCTGGGGAAAATAAGATATTATGATGGGGACGGCCATCAAGTAAAGCTGCAAGATTCTCTGGGGATCGAATGAAACATGACGGGGACGGCCATCAAGTTCATAAAGTAAAGTAACCGACGATGGGGACGGCCATCGGGCTAAAAAGAAAAGGGACCACGACGGGGACGGCCATCGGGTTAAAGAATAAATGAAATAAACAGATGATGAGGTACGGTCATCAAAGGTGAAGGACGATCACCTAGCAGGGGACGGCTGCTCTGTCGGGGATAAGATGAGGGACGGTCATCTTAGGTGGAGGACGACCACCTGGCAGGGTACGGCTGCCGAAAATATCGCGACATAGGACGAATGCCGGATAAAAAGGTCAACGATGGGGACGGCCATCGGACGAGCATGATGGAGGACGACCATCAAGAGGTGGAGGACGACCACCTAGCAAGGGACGGCTGCTCTCGAGGTATGTCATGACATAGGACGAATGTCAGATAACCAAAATCAACAATGGGGATGGCCATTGGATAAAATGATGAAGGACGATCATCAAGAGGTGGAGGACGACCACCTAGCAGGGGACGGCTGCTAAATAACAACGATGGGGACGGCCATCGGAATGAGCATGATGGAGGACGACCATCAAGAGGTGGAGGACGACCACCTAGCAGGGTACGGCTGCTCTCAGGGTTTATCATGACACAGGACGAGTGTCAGATAAGAAGGAAAATTTGCTTTGTTGTCTATTTACTGGGGAATAGTAAACACGGACGAGTGTTTATATCCAAGAAACAAAAGGTATAAGTGTTTAGATGTTGTGTATAGATTAAAGATGCGGACGAGCATCCTTAAGACTATGATACGGGCGAGTATCAGGTAGAAACAAGTACTGACACATGCTCAGAGATGATGATACGGACGAGTATCAACGGGTTAACAGAGAACACGGACGAGTGTTGAATCTGAGGAGATCCTTATGGGGAATAGTAGACACAGATGAGTATCTATATTCAAGAAGACAAGAGTGTCTGACACAGTGTATGGATTAAAGATGCGGACGAGCATCCTTAAGGCTATGATACGGACGAGTATCAGGTAGAAACAAACGCTAGACGCAATGTTCTGAGATGATGGTACGGGCGAGTACCAACTGGTTAACAAAGAACACGGACGAGTGTCGAATCTGTGGGGATATAAATGGTGTATACAAGATACAGACGGGTATCTGTATAAGTATGAGTGTGCGTGGTGTATAGATGAGTGTTTAATCTGCTGGGGAGAGTGACACGGACGAGTATCAAAAAGGAGAAAAGTATAGTATTAACAAGTATATGGGTTGTAAAAGTGTAGGCGACTGCGCTGGGGATATGACACGGACGGGTGTCAAGAAAATGTATATACAAGTAGGTGAGTGCAAAGATGATGTCTTTGGCTTCATGCTGGGGGTATGGCACGGACGGGTGTCAGGAAGTATCTATAAAACGGGTGATCTTGTTCGTAAAGAGTGTTCAGGCGACTTTACTAGGGAAAGATGACACGGACGGGTGTCAAAAAGGAGTATATACTGGTGTTTGTGAATTGTGAGGCAACTGCTTTTGCTGGGGACTCTGGGGGATTTTTCTGTATATTGTTGATGGGTTGATAATATTCAACAGTGTTTGATTCAAAACATGGCTTATGATTATGCTATATGTTTGATTTTTGCCGTAATGATCCGTATTAAACGGAATGCTACGCTTTGTTTGGTGAATATGATGCGAATGCTATGATTATGCGAGGGTACAGCTCTGGGGTTCGGATCCCGTTGCTATGAAGATTTCTGGCTGATCTGCTTGGAATGGACATCCCAGCTGGGGATGAGATCACTGGTGGATCTGACGAGATGTATCTGCTTGGGGATATAGGTCGCTGATTGACATATCCTCAATATAAGGGACCCAGCTGGGGTTTGTAGAAGCCTTCTGTACTCTGTTGTGACCCCTTCATGCGTTGCTCTTCTGAATAGAGGCTGAGACTTTGTGGGGAGATGGTTCCCTGGACTTTGTACTTGGCCAATGGCAACTTGGCTGGGGAAAAGATCACTGAAAGAACTTCCTAGAAAATTCTGCTGAGGATGATATTTGACAACTCAGCTGGGGATATGGGCATCTTCTAATACTGCCCTGTTGGAGAGGTGATGCCTGGCAACTCTGGTGGGGATAAGTGACAAGTGGCAATTCAGCTGGGGGAGAATGCACTTTGAGTGTTAAGACTGAGTTAGTGTTGATTTGTCAGCTTGCTGGGATGAAGCTTTCATGCCCCGAGTTGCGTTTTGGATACCTGCAATCCTGCAAAGATAGAGAAACGCACAAGTGATCCCGAGGTATCCCTTACTGGATTCCGTCATAGGAGTTAGACACTTCTGAGAGTAAGTATATCCCCTGCAAGCATGTGTTCTTATTATTTTTTTTTAGAGAAAAGCATCTGTACTTATGCAATTAATTTTTCTTTAGACATCAGACATTCTTTCCAAACAAAAATGTGCAAGACAAAACATGACTGAAAAAATCTGATTTTATTAATTCATGTGCCCTGAATTGGCGAGATACAGTCAAGGAAACATATCTCCTGAAATGAGGAGATTGTTACAAATTGAGAAACAAAATGCTGGCGATGTTGATGACGCTTTCAAAGGAGCTTCCCCTCTTGCTACGACTCGTATGACTTTTGACGTTCTTCTCGTCTTGCTTTCTGAGGAAGGCTGATTCCGAAGGAAGCTTGATCCTTTCGAAGTTTACCAAGTTGCAGGTGATACAGACGAATTCAGAATGCAGTTGTTCGCTTATTCCCTTATTTTTGCATGGATCGCCCTTTCGGGTTTTCAATCCATCGGGATACCCATTTTTGCCTGAGTTGTCCAATGCGGCTTTTCAACTCAGCGGGTGTACATTTTTTCTATTTATTTCCCTTATTTTTTCCCGAGTCTCTTATTCTGTTTTTGACTCGCCGGGATGCCCTATTTTTGCCTGGACTTACATTCTGTTTTTATGTCCAGCGGGTCATTTTTATGCGAAGTATTTTTTAACTGCATCCGAATTCACAGGGGACGGGAAATCTTCACCATCCATGGTGCTGAGCATCAGTGCTCCACCAGAGAAAACTTTCTTTACCACGAATGGTCCTTCATAGTTCGGAGTCCATTTGCCCTTGTGGTCTGTATGAGGAGGGAGGATTCTTTTCAGCACAAGATCTCCTACTTGGTACTCTCGGTGCCTGACTTTCTGATCGAAGGCTCTCTTCATTCTTTTCTGATATAGCTGCCCATGACAAATCGCAGCCAATCTCTTTTCTTCAATCAGACTCAGTTGTTCGTATCGGGACCTGACCCATTCTGCTTCGTTCAACTTAACATCCATCAATACTCGTAAAGAGGGTAATTCAACTTCAACAGGTAGGACTGCCTCCATACCATACACAAGCTGATACGGTGTTGCCCCAGTGGATGTCCTGATTGACGTACAGTACCCATGCAAGGCAAACGGTAGCATTTCATGCCAGTCTTTGTAGGTGACTACCATCTTTTGCACAATCTTCTTGATATTCTTGTTAGCCGCCTCAACAGCGCCGTTCATCTTTGGCCTGTAAGGAGAAGAATTGTGGTGTTGGATTTTGAAGTCCCGGCATAACTCAGCCATCATCTTGTTGTTTAAGTTGGAACCATTATCAGTAATGATTCGCTCGGGAACTCCATATCGACAGATGATATCTCTTTTCAGAAATCTGGCTACCACTTGTCTTGTAACATTTGCATATGAGGCTGCTTCAACCCACTTGGTGAAATAATCAATGGCGACCAAAATGAATCTGTGGCCATTTGAAGCAGTTGGCTCAATCTTGCCAATCATATCAATGCCCCACATGGCAAAGGGCCATGGTGAAGACATTATGTTCAAAGGGTTGGGAGGCACGTGCACCTTATCTGCATAGATCTGGCATTTGTGGCACTTTCTGGCATAAGCACAACAGTCTGCATCCATTGTGATCCAGTAATAGCCTGATCTTAGCAATTTCTTAGCCATGGCATGCCCTCCTGCATGGGTACCAAAAGATCCTTCGTGCACTTCATGCATTAACAAGTCTGCTTCTGTTCTATCAACGCATCTGAGGAGTACCATATCAAAGTTTCTTTTGTACAGGGAACCATCAGTGTTCAGAAAGAAACTACCAGCAAGCCTTCTCAAAGTCTTCTTATCATTGGAAGATGCCCCAGGTGGGTATGTTTGATCCTCCAAGAAGCACTTAATGTCATGGAACCAAGGCTTATCATCTTTGACAATATCTGCTGCGAACACATATGCTGGTCTGTCAAGTCTGGACACTGAAATCTGCGGTACAAAGTTGGCAGCTTGAACTTTGATCATGGACGAAATGGTAGCAAGAGCATCTGCAAACTGATTCTCGTCCCGAGGGATATACTCAAGCTTGACCGTTGTGAAGAAAGTCAATAACCTCCTTGTATAATACCTGTAAGGTATCAGATGATCCTGGTGGGTGTACCATTTTCCGTTGGTTTGATTAACTACCATAGCTGAATCTCCGAATACAGTCAGTGTCTTGATCCTGAGGTCAATGGCTTCCTCAAGACCCATAATGCAAGCTTCGTATTCAGCTTCGTTGTTAGTGCAGTTGAAAGTGAGTTTTGCCGAGAAAGGCATGTGAACTCCTTTAGGTGAAATGAGTACTGCACCAACACCACGACCATTCATATTAACAGCCCCATCAAACATCATAGTCCATTCTTTTTCCGGGTTAGGCCCTTCAGTGTGAATAGGCTCTTCGTGATCTTTCGCTTTTATGAACATGATGTCTTCATCAGGGAAGTCAAATCTCATAGGCTGGTAGTCATCAATAGGTTGCTCAGCAAGATATTCAGATAGTACACTGCCCTTGATGGCTTTCTGAGAGGTGTACTGGATGTCATACTCCGTGAGAATCATTTGCCATCTTGCAACCCGTCCGGTAAGAGCTGGCTTCTCGAAAATGTACTTAACTGGTTCCATTTTTGATATCAACAAAGTGGTGTGGGTCAGCATATACTGTCTCAGTCGGCGAGCAGCCCACGCTAAAGCACAGCAAGTTTTCTCGAGCAGTGAATAACGCTGTTCACAGTCGGTAAACTTTTTGCTCAGGTAGTATATTGCATACTCTTTTCGACCAGACTCGTCATGCTGGCCCAGCACACACCCCATCGACTCTTCTAATACTGTTAAGTACATTATTAGAGGTCTTCCTTCAACTGGAGGCATAAGGATTGGAGGCTCTTGTAAGTACCCTTTGATCTTGTCAAAAGCCTTCTGGCAGTCTTCGTTCCACCTGACCGTCTGTTCTTTTCTCAACAGCTTGAACAAAGGTTCACAGGTTGCTGTAAGGTGAGATATGAACCGTGAAATGTAGTTCAATCGACCTAAGAACCCCCGAACTTCTTTCTCAGTTCTCGGTGCAGGCATTTCTTGAATGGCTTTGACTTTATCAGGGTCAACTTCAATCCCTTTCTCGCTTACAATAAATCCCAGCAGCTTACCAGATCGCACCCCGAATGTGCATTTGTTGGGGTTCAACTTCAATTGGTACTTCCTCAGACGCTTGAATAGCTTCAGCAGATTTACCAAGTGATCTTCCTCTGTAAGGGACTTGGCGATCATGTCATCCACATAACATTCTATTTCTTTATGAATCATATCGTGGAATAATGTCACCATAGCCCGTTGATATGTTGCACCGGCATTCTTTAATCCGAATGGCATCACCTTGTAACAGAATGTGCCCCAAGGTGTGATGAATGTTGTCTTCTCCATGTCTTCAGGTGACATCTTGATCTGATTATATCCTGAAAATCCGTCCATGAAGGAGAACACCGAGAACTGAGCCGTGTTATCCACCAATACATCAATGTGAGGTAATGGGAAGTCATCTTTCGGGCTAGCTCTGTTCAGATCCCGGTAGTCAACACACATCCTTACCTTACCATCTTTATTAGGCACAGGTACTATATTAGCAACCCACGGCGGATAGCTAGTTACAGCAAGGAACCCGGCGTCCCACTGCTTTTGTACCTCTTCCTTGATCTTCATTGCCATGTCTGGGCGAGTACGGCGCAGTTTCTGTTTAACTGGTGGGCATTCTTCTCTTAAAGGCAACTTGTGCATGACGATATCGGTATCCAACCCTGGCATATCCTGGTAAGACCAAGCAAACACATCCACATACTCTTGGAGCAGATCAATCAGTTGTCTCTTCACTGAGTCTTGTAGGCAGGCCCCGATTTTAACCTCTTTCACGTCTTCATTTGTACCAAGATTAATCGTTTCTATCTCCTCCTGATGAGGAGTGATAACTTTCTCCTCTTGTCTCAACAATCTGGCTAGCTCTTCAGGAAGCTCATATTCTTCTTCAATCCCTTCATCAGCTTGATTGATTGGATTGTCAAAGTCATACGAAGTCATAGCCGTGCTGTTGTCGGTGCTGTCTGGAAGGCACTCTCTGCAAGGGTTCAGTTTGTTCACTTTAGTGATTGATTTTAATCTTGCTTAGAAAAGTGAAATAAAGTTATCATTTTGAAAACATCGCCATTTATTTTTTGTACAAAAAGAAAAAAAATGGAAAAACAGTGAGCGGAAAAGAAAAAAGACTCGTTTGCAAAAGATGTCTGATATTTCATTGATTAATCTTGTTGCACAAAAAGTACAGATGGCCCGATTACAAAATGAGTCTTGTTATCTTGGGCAAGATGCAAGACTTTGATGCATGCTATAAAATATAGGAAATAATAATTACTCTGCATGAGTAACTCTTATAATTTCCTGGGAAGACCAGTTTGAGATACTGCTCCCCGGGATCTTTGGACGAATCCAGCTTTCCAGGTTGCGTTCTTCTTCCAGCTCGTCTTCCAAGTTGTTGACAGCATCGGGGGTAAGCATCCCCCCACTAACAAAGTTGGGCTTCTTAGCAGCCTCTGCTTGATCTTCTTGAGTTGGTTTGTAACCCAACCCAAATCTATCTTCTTTCTTCTCCACAGGCAACAGTTTGCCCCAGCCTTGAGCGTTTCCTTCTTCCACCACCTTCCGGGCTTGTTGGTAGGAGGTCATAGAGGTCCCAAGCACAGCAGAGGTTTCATTAACATTCAGGGCCTCAAACCCTTGGCTCATCGTCTCGTGGATCTCCCCCTCCATCTCAATGTATTTATAAGTAGCCAGATGGCTAACAAATATATCCTCCTCTCCACAAATAGTAACGACCTGGCCTTCCCACTCAAATTTTAACTTCTGGTGAAGGGTAGACGTTACTGCGCCAGCAGCATGAATCCATGGTCTACCCAACAAACAGCTGTAGGCAGGCTGAATGTCCATCACGTAGAAGATCGTTTTAAAAGTTTGTGGCCCAATCGTTACAGGCAGCTCAATTTCTCCCAGAACCGATCTCTTAGAACCATCAAAGGCTCTTACTACCAGGTTACTGGGACGCAATGCCAATCCTTCATACTCTAGCTTCACCAGGGCCTTTTTAGGTAAGACATTGAGGGATGATCCTGTGTCTACCAGCACATGGGAAAGGACTGCACCTTTACATTCCATGGTGATGTGCAAGGCCTTGTTATGGTTGCGGCCTTCCGTAGTCAAATCAGTATTGGTGAACCCTAGCCCATTGCTAGCAGTAACATTTCCAACCACAGTTTCCAACTGATTGACGGTGATCTCTTCAGGCACGTAAGCTGCGTGCAAGACTTTGAGAAGTGCATTCCGATGGGCTTCGGAGCACATAAGCAATGATAGGATAGAGATCTTGGATGGCGTCTGATGAAGCTGATCCACTATTTTGTAATCACTCTTCTTGATGATTCTCATGAACTCATCAACTTCTTGATCAAAGGGTGTTTTCAAAGCTTCCTTAACAGCGGGTTCTTCCTGCACCGGGCTCTTTCCTTTTGCCTTGGCATCAGCTTCTGCTTCGGCAGTGGGTCTTTGAATTTGTGGAGCAAAGAGACGTCCGCTTCGAGTGAAGCCTCCGCCTCCTCCCACATTGTCTATTTGTGGTGCAGGTGTTGATGGTTCAAAAGTGATTTTTTGTCCTTCGCAGTATAAATCAGAGCCGTAATGCCAAGGGATGGCATTACTGCTTTCATAAGGTACTGGTCCAGGCACTGTGACAGTGACTGGACTGATGGCAGCTGCAGAAGGGACTGTGATAGTCTGTGGATCATAATATATTGTGACCGGTGCTCTGATGGGAGTAGCACTTTGTGAGTTGTAGGCAGAGTCATTTTCAGGATCATAATAAATCGTAACTGTTGAGACATCTTCATGGTTTGTTGCTGATGTTGTAGGAGACATTGTCGGAAGGATGGGTGTTGTTGTTGTGGGAGATTCGAAATGAAGTGGTGCTGAAGTTGTAGAAGGAAAATTTGTTGATATCTGGTCAGTTGAGATGACGGATGAAAAATTTGTTGATGAAGCTGAAGAGTTATCTGGAACAATGGTTGTTGCAGTTGTAGGAGGTTCTGGAGCTGTTGTTAAGGAGATTGCTGGATTGGTAGGAATTGATGTTGTAATCTGATGCAGGCCACTCTGGATGAGACCATCTATGCCATCCCTCAAGTTATCGCAACCATTCACTGAAATGTTGCAGTAAGCACACCCTAGCTCACATCCTGGGAACATCTGACATTCGAGGAGCTGAGCTTTGATTTCTACCAACGGTGTCCGAATCTGACCCACACTGGTTACCAAGTAAGACGGCTTGTCTTCTTCAATAGCATTGATTCGGGGACCACCATGGTGTGGCATAGGGTTTTTGTTGACATTTGGTGGTGGCGCGAAATTCAGAGTCTTAGAGTCTACCAGGTCTTGTACCTTCATGTGCAAAGCTCTGCACTTTTCTGTACTATGGCCCGGTGCATTTGAATGAAAAGCACACCTGGCGTTGGAGTCATAATTTCTGGGTAGACTGTTGGGATCTGGAGGTGCCAATGTCCTTAGCTCAACCAGGTTGAGTTTCAGGAGTTGTGGCAGTAATGTTGCATAGGGTATAGGGATCGGATCGATCACCCTGTTGGCCTGAGAGGGCCTCTGTTGGAATGGTCTCTGCTGATTGTTGTTGTTGGTGTTGTTGTAATTTCTCGGAGGATACTGAGTTTGTTGCTGGTACTGGGGTTGTTGCTGATAATTTTGTTGCGGTGGTTGATAAGCTGGTTGTGGATGAGCTGGAGCGGGAATGGTAACTGCTGCCACAGACCTATGAACATATTGGGGCCTGCCCCTGCTGGTGTGGATGGCATTGGTCTCACCAGTTCTTCTTGGGCCTGCAAAAGGCTTTCTTGCATTACTGGATGAGCTTGCACCGTTGTCTGAGATCTTACCCATCTTCAATAGGCTTTCAATTCTCTCCCCAGCTATGACTACATCTGCAAAGCTGGTAGATGAGAAGGCAGCTAGCCTATCAATGTAAGTCCCCTGGAGGGTGTTCATGAACATATCAGCCATCTCCCTCTCTGACATAGGTGGCTGGACAGCAGCAGCAAGCTGTCTCCATCTTTGAGCGTACTCTCAGAAGCTCTCTCTGGATGACTGTGACATTCCCATTAGGAGGGTCCTGTTGGGTGCCATATCCAGGTTGTACTGATACTGTCTGATAAAGGCCTCTGCCAGGTCCTTCCAGCATCTAATAGTTGCTCTTGTCAGATGGGAGTACCATTCCCTCGAAGCTCCAGTCAAGCTATCCTCAAAATAAAACATCCATAGCTTCTCGTCCATGGTATAGGCCTTCAACCTCCCTAAAAAAGACTGTAGATGGGTCCGGGGACAGGAAGTCCCATTATACTTCTCAAAGCATGGTGGTTTAAATTTGTGGGGGATCCTGACCCCGTCTACCAAGCCCATATCCATAACATCAAAACCCAAAGAGTTTTGAGACTCTAAGGATCTTAATTTCTCAGCTATCTCATCCAGCCTCCTGTCATAGGCCTCCTCCCCAGCTCCCATCACTGTGAACTGATCTTCCTGGGGGTCTTCTTGCAGTACCCTCCCTGCTGTGGCAGTCCCTTGTATATTGACAGGGATGTTGATCTCCGGATGCTGGTGGGGTCCAAAGACTGGGGGATTAACATGAGGTTGGACTCTTTCATTGTTGCTCGTCCCAGCAGTCCCTGGCTGATGGTCTTCCTGGTTTCTCCCTTCCACCAGTGCTCTTAACCTCTCCTGACTTTGAGCCATGTTGTTCATTACTTCCATAAACTGTGTCATTTGAGTCCTCATTTCCAACCTCTCGTTGGTCATTTGGTTTCTGACCTCTGTAAGGTCCTGCTGCATCTGATCCATCTGTATGCCCGGAAGATTGCTGCGGGTGGGGTATCTGTGTGGACGATTGAGTGGAAACCCTCGACGTCGAGCAATAATTCTTGAGATCACAACAGAGTTAGTAACAATAAAACGAAACCTACAAAACAAAACAAAGGGTTAGTATGCAATGCAGTGTGTCTATTTGTTTCCAAGGTATCCGGCTTGGTACTTGGCTTTGACCTTTCCAGACCCCTTGAAGAAGATGCTTGTGACGTTGCTTGAAGAATTCAGATGAAACAAACCAACACATATATTACAAAAAGGTAAATGGTACATAATTTGTTTCTTTTTACAATACAAGCCCTCTGAGGGGTCAAAAAGTACAACATAAAGAAAAAATACATAAAATGAAAGTAACAACAAGCAAAAAGTCAAACTCCAAGGCCAAATTCATCCTCCTGAACTTCCTTGAGAAGTGCTTCAGTCACAGGATCAGCTGGACGTTCTGTAAGATTCCTGATAAGGAGATTCCTTGTGGCAATAGCTGCAGTTAGCTTCTTGTGCTGACTTTGGTCCTTTGACCTCTTCACTCCAGCTCTGATCTTCAACTCTGAGATCTCCCTCTGGGCTGCTGCCAGGGCTTCTTGTTGCTCTTTTGCACTAGCTTCCATCTGTTCAATCTTATCCTGAGTCCTTTTGTCCTCCTGAGTACGGGCTTCGGTGATCCTGACCCACCTAGCCTGACTCTCCTTCAGATATAAATCAGTCCTGGCCTTCTGGAACTGAGCTTCCTTGCAGGCATTCTTCAAGATCTGTTCTCCAGCCCTAGACTTCTTAATGTAATCCTCAGACTTCTCAATTCTAGCCAAATGCTCCACCTTCAACTTTTCCAGCCTCTCAATATCCAACCTACCATCACTCCTCTCCCAGAGGGTCTTTTGTAGAGCTTGAGTCAACTTCTCATTTCTCTCTTTCAACTTCTCAAACTCCTCTAAGCTGACAGTTGCTGGAGGTGGTGCTGTGGAAGGTCCAGGCATATCTTCAATAGTGAAAGGCATTCCAGAAATTTGAGCCCTAGCATGTGACCACTCATAGTACTGGGCAGAGGCTACATTATTGCATCTTCCAAGAATAGTTACCCCCTTAGTCTGCACATTGTCCCAGGCCCAGGCTGCCTGCCTGACAACAGCCAGATTAGGCTTGATTTCAACATAAAGGGTCTCAGTCAGATCCTGTACCCTAGGAGGATGGAATAATGCATAGCCCAGTTGCCTTTTGAATAACAGAGGGTTGTAATTGATGCACCCTTTCACTCCAATCAGAGGCACATTGGGAAATTGTCCACAACTTGTAATGATGTCTCTGCCCTTAGTACTTTGAGTACACCATCTGACATCATCTGAGGTTAGAGCAACAAGCCTCCTAGCCCAGTTCTTCTGCTGGTGAGGGTTTAGGAATGCATCAGTCTTTGGCAGATGCTTGAGCAGCCAAGTATAGAACAAAGGAGCACAACATCTCACTAATCTTCCCCTTTGCTTTTCATTCCTTTGATGGACAGAGTAGTAAAGATCTCCCAGTAAGGTGGGTACTGGGTTTCTCAGGATGAAAAGATGGATTGCACTCTTGCTAACAAATCTAGGCTCATCTGCAAAAAGTATGACCCCATATATGCCGAGGGCCAACAGAGCACAGACTGCCTTCCACTCCCCTAGGGAGGCCTTCAAACTAGCCTGAGAGGTCAAGAAATCCAGATGAAAACTAGAGATTCCAGCTTTAGATGTCAAATTCTGCCCAATCAAAACTGGTTCCAGATGTAATGCTTTGGCTATCTCCTCATTACTTGGGAAAGCCATCTCAGGGTTGAAAGGGATTCCACCCCTGATGGGCACACCAACCAATGATGAATACTCCTCCAGCAAAGGTCCCAACTGGAAATTCTGAAAGGTGAAGCACCTCAGAGGGGGATCATAGAACTGCAGGCAAGTATGTATCAAGCTCCTCTGTGAAGGGTCCAAATCCATAACCACATCAAGAATTCCTCCATAATGTTCTCTAAAGAGTGGTATATGGTCTGGAGTGATCAGGGTCTGAATCCTCCTGATGCTAGCTAGCTCAGGCTCAAAGAAGTGATAGGAGATGTTACTTTTCTTAGGTGCCATGTTGCTGAAGACTGGGTGCTGATGATGATGACTGAGGACAACACTGAAAATGGGCCACTGATAGGCTGAGGCTGAGGATGTAAGTGACTGAAGCAAGTAGCTGATAGCTGAAGCAAGTGCTGATGAAGATGGGTCTAAGCTGAAGAAGGGGTCAAAACCAAGCCAAAATGATAGGATGGATACCCTGAAAAACAAATAAACACATGTTAGAATGATGCAATGAGGATGTATGCAAATGATATGCAAGGGTTTGTGACTGAGCTGGATCTGATCAAGTGCTCTGATATAAGTCCAAGTATGTTCAAGAAATCCAGATGGGGGGTTCATAAGTCCAGTAACCAAGGTGGGGGACTCAAATAAAGAGTCACATATCCAGGGTTTTAGAATCACAAGAACTGTCCCAAAATGAAGTACTCTTATTCAAACAAAGTAACAGGGTATGCTGAGGTCAAGGGTGCCTGCAAACCTGTAAACAGCCCAACCCCCTCACAGGTGATGTTCTAAAACAAGGATCCTCAGACTTGGATCAGTTATGAGAAGTGTAAACACTTCTAACCCGGAGGTACAGTGTTTACAATAACCATAAAAGTTCCTCCTCTAATTCACCCCAGTTTCTGAAGGTCAATACTAAAGGTCATCCAGACTTAGCAGGCTTCCCAGATAGCCCTAGCATTGCAGGAAATCTGCAACACAGAGTTCTCAAGAAGAAACCCATATCTGAACCGTGTTTCATATTCCCGCACCAGACCGAGATGGAATGGGAAAGAATATGAACCACTCTAGCCTAGGTGTCACTCAGGTCCCAGGTATAGGACCTTAACTCTCAATAGAACCCCACCCACCAAAGCAAAACCAGATCCAGCCAGCAGTATGACAGTATGATATATGAAAAACTGTAAAGAAAGCAGTAAACAACTGTACATAAAGCAATAAATAAAATAAACAAACACAAATAGCACATAACACCCCAGTAAACACAAATCAAACAAGCGCTAGGAGGAACCCACAAAAAGAACCAGAAGCCCTGGTTACAGTATAAGGATCCCCAGCAGAGTTGCCAAGCTGTCGCTCCCGATAAATGGGACTGGCCCCAGATAAAGGTACAGACGCGAACGGTCGGCGAGAGGGACAATGAGAACACACAGCCGTGAACTCACTGGAGATGAAAAGAGTCGCCAGCTAGGCATTTTTATCCCGGAGGAAAGGTAATGCTGCATAGACCTAGAAAGATATGGATAAGACGGTTGCGAACCAGAGAGACTGAGAAAGGGGGTTGGTTACAACCTGGGAAGGTATTAGCACCCAGATTGTCCGTCGTACTCGACGGGATCCACGCTTGAAAGATTTGTGTTTTAAAGGGGTAATGTCAGTGCAATTTGTGTGTAAAAGAGCTGGAAAACAAAATGTACAGGTGTCAGTGTAAGAGAAGAGTGAAGTATATAAGTGAAGTGTCAGTGTAAGAACAGGAGTGAAATGCTCAAGATCATGAGACTAAAAGAATAAAGCTGAAAGAGGGGAAATGTACAGAGACTTTTGTTCGATAACTGTTAAGTTATGCCTACGTATCCTCTCGTGCAATGAGGAAGTCAGAACACCGTAGTTCGACCCAAAGAGACTGAAAGATGAATTGACTTGTGAACTGCTTGCTTGTCTATGCTCAAGTGTATGACCTGTCTGGCTCAGGTGCAAACTGTCTTGCATTAGACGGAAGAAGCAAGTTCTCGTTTATGAGTGAATGAGATGAGAAAAGAATCCCGGAGGAGACGATTATTGTTTGTTTTTGTGTTTTCAGTCTTTTATTGCTTTTGAAAGTTTGTCATAAGTTAATGAGCTTAAGCCTAAACCAATGGGTTAGTAAACTCATCACATCTTCCCTCTGATTAGGGGTAATGAGAATACCTTAAGTGTGAAGTCAGATTCTCACACTTAATCACCTTTGGTGTAGGATTAAGATCATTAACCTACTTGTGATTATTTAGATGTTTTTGTTGTTTTTGTTTAGTGTTAAGTAATGAGATTAAGCCATAATCAAGGATTAAACAGACTCATTACACCATCCTAATAGAAGGATAATAGATGAGAATGTTTAAGCTGAGGAAAGCTCCTCAACTTAATCCATGATTAGGGATTAAACTCATGACAAAACAAGCCTTTGGTTAAGTGGATTTTATTTAATGGTAGGATGATGAAGTGATTTTTATGGTTTGTAAGACAACTTGAGGGGGACTTGTCCATTAACACTAGGGTTAGTCCTTCTTAACCAATTAAGGAAGAATTAGAACCCTAATGCAAGGCCCAAGTTACAAGTTTGATGTCTTGATGATTATTAAGATGGATTAATTAAAGGAGTTAAACACATTAAGGGTTTAACACTTAGGATTA
The DNA here is from genome assembly GCA_963966055.1 of Lathyrus aphaca. Lineage (NCBI taxonomy): Eukaryota > Viridiplantae > Streptophyta > Magnoliopsida > Fabales > Fabaceae > Lathyrus > Lathyrus aphaca. The sequence goes on along the minus strand of OZ014524.1, from coordinate 430,181,399 downwards.
AAGTTATACACTCCATCCTAATAGAAGGATGCAGGCATAAGCTTAATCACAAAGCCTTAAAACCTTTAGGGTTTAGTCCCTGATTATGAGGTGAGAAGAGAAGACTCAATGAGACACAAAGGTAAAATCTAAATGGGGAACTAATCAAAACCCTAATTATTGTCATGCTTGGTTGTTCCTAAGGTTTGTGAGGTTTACAAGAGAAGTCTTCAAAGGAATCACCAGGAAGCAGATGAAAGGATCAGGAGAAGCAAAGTAACTTGCTTCATTCAAGAGGTCAAGTCACTTGAGGAAAGAAAGTAAGAAGAAGAAGAATGAGCAAGCTCAATCCCAAACACAAACATAAATGCAGCAAAGATGCATAAAATAGATGAAGAGAAGTTATGAGAAGTGAAGGCAAATTCACTTCCCAAGATTACTTACCACCTGAAAAGTTAGAAAAGAAATGCAATGCAATGCAAGATGAGATGAAATGGCATGATGAGAAACAAAACCAGAAGCATATACATGATTCTAATGATGCTATGAGATGCTACAAACATGAGGCAGCACATGGAAATGATCATACAAGCATATGGATGCAAATGGAGCAAGGTAAGAACCATGAACATACATGAAAAGTTATGAGATGCATATGGCATACAACATGGCAAATACATGATGCAATGATCAAACATGCTTTCAATATGTCTTAAGATGTTCAATGAATCAAATGAAGGCATGAAATGTCATGGCAAGTCATGTTATGCAAGCAAATGCAAGATGGATGCATATGAAAGCCCAAATTAAGGTTTATGAACAATGCATCAAACAAAAACCAAAATCAGAAGCAAACAACATTATTAAAAATTGAAAATGCACTCAAAGGATCCCTAATCCTATACTAACTCACTGCCCAAAGGAGAGGTTTCAACTCTTAACCAAATTCAAGTTATGATTTTCCTAAGTTTTCTAGGGTTTTAGGGTTCCTTAACAAGAAAATTACCAAACAAAATGGAAAATGAAAGATCAAATCATGGCCATTTAATCTCACAAACTACATGTTAAACACAATGCAATGCAAAAAGAACCAAGGTCCAACTCTTTAGGGTTAGGCAGAAATGATATTTTGAAGTTAGGATCAAAATAATGCATCAAAATGATTTTAATTCAATGAAAAAAATCTCAAAATGCATCAAGATCAAAAAAGAAATTTGGTTTGAAGGTTGGACAATGTTTCTAAATGTTTTTAAAGGTTTCATGAATTTTTTTGGTGATTTTTAAATACCTAAAAGTATTTTTAATTAATTAATTCTCATTAATTAATTAAAAAGAAACTTTTAAATATTTAAAAATACTTTTTTAATGCAAAAAATGAAAATAAAAATATTCTTGTGTTTTAAAAATTAATGAAACTCTTGACAAAAAATTTCATAATTTTTAAAGCATTTTTGCTATTTTAAATAAATTGTGGAAGTTAAATGAAAAAAATGAAAATAAAAAATAAATAAAAGAAGAAGTAAGCAGATCTGATGGTTGATATTTAAACTGGAGTGGAAAAGGTTGACTGGCGCGTCATCCAAGGGCTGAGGCTTGTCCTGATTAAATTAATTTAATTATGATTAATTAAACTAATGAAAAAGGATTAGGGCAAAATGAGTGAATCTGGGCCAGACGTTCACGCGCCAAGTCAAAGGGGTCAACTAATCCAACGCTCTAGATTCAAATGCCATTAATTACAGAGATTAGGGCTAAGCATTTTCAGGTGACCGGAGGGAAGCTCCGGTCATCTTCTCCGGCAGCGTCAAAACCCTAGATCACGATTCAGGCTACCATTCATCAAATTAAAGGCAGGGAAATGCTCCTCTATTCAAACCTCACTCAAATCATCTCTCAAACTAAATTTCTCATGCTCAAATGAAGAGAATCGAAGCCATGAAGATTCACGGGCAAAGTTTCAGAGCCCTGGTAAATCCTCATTTCTCACTCATTTTTAATTCTAAACCCATCCCCATGATCAGCAAGACATACACAACCAGATTATAACTTAAAATGCAAGCTCTGAGAAAAAATGTTCATGGCCATACCTGAGATGGAGACTCCTGTTTCTGGGCTTTCAGAGCTATTCTTTGGTGCAAGCTTGCTCCACTGATTCCCCTGGTGCTAATGGCAGGCTTGGATGGAGCTTAAACAAGCTATTTGGAGAGGTACAGTTCTGGTGTATCAGAAAATGAGGTCTGTGTGTGAGTGGTTTCAAGCTCTATCAATGGCTGATTCTGGCTCCTTTTTGTGTATGTGATGCAATGGTGAAAAGAAAATGGATGTTTGATGGCTGGAGAGGGAGATTCGAAGAGAGGAAAGTTTTGGCAGGTTTTGTGGTATGCTGTGTTCTGGCTTGCTTCAATGCCCAATGCCATGCTATAACACTCCAACAATGTGTGAATAGGCTGAGGGCAGGTCAGTAGGGGTGGCTGTTCACTGTGCCAAGAGTATGGGAGTTTTTGCCAAAAAGTCAATGTGATTGGTACTTGCAGCATGGGCTATGGCAGCAGCTGTGTTAGGGCATGTCTTGCTTCAGCTTGAGTCAAGGATGACCATTGGATTGCTTATGAATGACTGCAACATGTGGATCATGAGTTGAGAGTGATTTTGCAAGTTGTCCACTTGTGTTTTCTCATGATTTTTGCTTATGCACATGTGATTCTTCTTGCTGAATTTTGTCACATGATGTCTCAATTGGTCATGGCAATGCATAGAAAGTGATTAGTGATCACATAACTCTTTGGAGAATGATTTTGTCAAAAATCCCTCTTTGCACCCTTATGAAAAATGCCTTATGGAACTTTGGAAATCAAGGCAAGCAATGCAAAATTCCTTGGGCCAATTCTGTTTTTGGGGTCATGTATGATCATATGATGAAGTTTTGAAGTCATTTTGAAGTCACTAGAATGCTTGGTACATGAATTTGCAAATTTCCAATTGGTGCATAACTTGAAAATTAGTGATTTTTGCCAACTTTGATGAACCATAACTTTTGATCCAAAATGAATTAGGTCATGTTCTTGTACTTTTTGAAAAGGGAAAGATCTATTCTACAACTTTCATGACCAAAGTTTTTCCATTTGAAGCATTTTTGGATCAAAAAGTAAGGTTTGAAAAGTGGCATAAAATGACATATTCTTCAAAAGTCAAACTTGCCCTAAAAAGTCAACTTTGCAAAAACTTGTAATTCTTGAATTTTATGAACTTCAAACTTCTTCCATGATCAAATAAAGATCAAATACACTCAAAATGATGAAGATCACCCCTTGGTTGGGTCATTGGGGGCCTCAGATGCCCTGATTTTGCACTGACTTGTCTGAAAAGTCAACTCTTGATCAGATGACTTCCCCATGGAATTTCTTCATGAAAATTGATATGCATACTCCCTATACCATATAGAGACCAATAGAAACAAGAATGACCAAAAATTTTGAAGTTATGGCCTCTGAAACCAAAACCCTAATTTTGGGTCATCTGTGCAGTTAAACTTGGCTCTGCCTCCATAACAATCCCAGTTCTTGTGATTCTTTGGCATTCTTGACTTTGAGAGGATATAATATGATACTTGAACACACATGGATCCCTTTGAAGTGGTTGATGGCCTTTGGAGTGGCTCAAGAAGCTCTTGGATTGCTCAGATCACAAACCCTAGGTGCAGATGACTTTGAATCTATGCAGTGAATCAAAAATGGGATATGAGATGTTATGATTGTGTTTATGCATATGAGAATGATCACAAGCCATGGTGTGAATGAGTGAGGGCAAATTTGGGGTGTTTACAATAATGAATATGCTAGGATCATATGGAAGTATCTAATAGTTGGGCTATGAATCTCAGTGGATAGCATAGGATATAAATCATGATCAGGTCGTCCTATGATACTACTCCAAAAACGGTCTAACTCACCATGTGCAAGAAATTCTTCATGTGGTTCTGAGAAAATGGAAGGTCCATCTGGAAACTCTAGAAGGTTAGCCATCTCATGAATGTTAAACTCACAGGGGTATCCAAAGAGTCTAAATGTTATCTTTTCTCTGGTTAAGCCTTTTCCACAGTTTGGGTTGTAAACCAATGAACTTAGGAACTCTAAGGTTAGCTCATAGTAGGTTTTATGTTTCCTAAGTGCAAATCCCTCCTAGCCCAGCTGGCTAAACAAGTAGTCAATGCTGGCACCTATGCCTAAATCTTTCATGGTAGGTACATGAGCAAATTTGGTCAAGGACATAAGTCGTTGGGCTAAAGCTTCATAACAGTGCCTCTGGACGCCATCTCTAAATTTCACAGTCATGTTGGTAGTCATGATCAGATTTAGTGAGAAAAAAATAAGAGAGAAGGTAGAAAAACTTTTTAAAATCCTGGAATCAAACGATAAAATAATCAACACAAAAATCAATGAGTTTAAAGTTTTAAAAGTAAAAAATTTGAAAACTCGAGTAAAATGAAAATTTGAAGTGAAAAATTTAAAAATTGCGGGTTGCCTCCCACTAAGTGCTTCATTTAATGTCGTGGCTTAACACTTCTTAAGGGAATCTAATCTAAGGTTTCTGATGGCAATTCTACCAATTTCAAACCTAATGAAAATTCTTTGTCTTCTACGCAATTTTAATGTTTAAGGCCTTGCCCATTTAATATAAACGGTACATTAGACCTACCTTTAATTTCAATAGCACCACTAGTTAAAACTTTAGTTATTTCAAAAGGTCTGGACCATCTAGATCGTAGTTTTCCCGGAAACAACCTAAGTCTAGAATTGAATAAAAGGACGACGTCACCCACACTGAATTTTTTCCTAGAAATTCGGTTGTCATGCCATTTCTTGGTTCTCTCCTTATATATGCGGCCATTTTCGTAAGCGTCTAGTCTTAGTTCTTCCAATTCATGTAAGTTTAGAATACGTTTCTCACATGCGTTAGTGTAGTTAAAGTTAAGGGATTTAATTGCCCAATAGGCTTTATGCTCTAATTCTACTAGCAAGTGGCAAGATTTTCCGTAGACTAATTTGAATGGTGTGGTTCCAATGGGTGTCTTAAAAGTTGCTCCGTAGGCCCATAAAGCTTCAGGTAATTTGATAGACCAATCTTTCCTTGATGTAGCTATAATTTTCTCTAGAATTTGTTTTATTTCTCTATTCGAAACTTCTACTTGTCCACTAGTTTGCGGATAGTAAGGTGTAGATATTCGATGTCTTACTCCATATTTTAATAAGAGTTTATCAAATATTCTAGATATGAAATGAGAACCTCTGTCACTTATGACGAGTCTTGGTACACCGAATCTTGGGAAGATAATGTTCTTAAAAAGCTTTATGACTACTCGAGTGTCGTTTGTTGGAGAAGTTATTGCTTCTATCCATTTTGGGTTAAGTTGTTTCACCCAACACCTCAAAAGTTAACCTTACCAGCTTAAGATCAATAATTTCCCTAGTTTCAAGCTCCTCTGGTTTTCTCTTTTTATGCAAGACTTCGGACAAAGGTGTTTTGGTGTGGATATTTTTCCAATGCCTCCGCATACATTTTGGGTTTGGAGTCTGCAAACTTATACGAGAAAGGATAAGGTGGGGTAAAAGGAGGAGTATTGATAGTTGCTTCATCCTCTACCTTTATGACAACCTCCAATTCAGATGATATCGATGGATTTTCCTCACTAGAACTCTCATTATCCTCATAATCACTCTCTCAACCTCATAATCACTCTCATTAGGAATTTCGAGCTGATTTCGACTACTAGTTGTTATAACATACGCAATTTCCTCAGGGGAAGGTCCTATAGGTGATAGTGCAAGTAACAAGATTTGGGTCTCCAATGCCTCAATGTGAGTCACGGGGGACTCAACCATTGCGTTTATCTACCTAAGAGTTTCATGAGTATCGAGATGTTAGCTTCTAAGCTCTTCATTCTGAAGAGTTTGTGCTTCCACAAAGCGCTCCATCATTGATTCTAGCCTATCATTAGTTGTTGTTTCAATGAAATCTTCCAATAACATCTCAAGGTTGGAATTAATGGATTCTTGTTGTTCCTCGAACTGTTGTGAATGGTGATCATGGAGGGGATTCAAGTGTGATTCTGAGAGATATTGGGCATGAGTCAGCATCGCATTGAGATCATTCATTAATATTTCTAGGTTGGAATTATGGGCTTCTTGCGGTTCCTCGAAATATTGGGGATAATAATCATAGGGAAAATTTAAGTGTGTTTCCTCGAAATACTGGGAGTTGTTATCATAGAAGAATTCTGGGTGATACATAGTTATAGAGAGAAGAAAGTAAATGCCTTAGTTTATACATTCCAACAACGAAATGACAATATTGACTTTTGGTCCCTGGCAACGGCGCCAAAAACTTGATCGCGACTTTCTGAGTCTAACGGATACTAACTGCAAGTGCACAGTCTATCGCGTAGTAATAAAAGATATCGATCCCATAGAGACCAATGTCAACCTAATGTACTCTATCGTTACTTTGTAAAGCTAAGGCGAATGATGTTTGATTAATACGAAACTAAAACTAGAACTTAAAATAAAACTAAGAAAATAAGATAATAAAGAGAGACCGAAATATGGATTATGTATTCATAAAGTACTATGTAGAATTCGGTTACTAATTATATTGTAACTTAGTTCCGTAGAATAAAATGACTTAAAGACTCTGCCTTAGGCTCTCGCGGTATTAACTAAAGCCATAATTCCTAATCCCAAGATTTTGCTCTCGCTCGCCCGGTAGCTAAGAAATATATTTTGAAAGCTAATATTATCCTAAACGTATCTAAAGCGCTCTCGCTATATTTAGATTTGTTGCCTAATTTCCACTATCTGGTTCGATCCCCACGCTCTCGTTGTGCCGGTTCTAACCTTAATTAATTTATCACTCTCGTGACAAAACTGTGTTAAGTAACCTCTCACTCTCGTGACAAAGCTAATTAAATTAAACTTGGAAATTAAAACCAAAACAAAATTTTAATCATAAGGTCACACCTATTATTTTCTACCGAGTCCCGTCGGCAACGACGATCCTCATTGTCGTAACGCGAAAATCAACTGGCGAAAAACAGAAGAGTTGACATCGATACTTTTTTATCCCGACGAGGGAAAGGAGAACAATCAAAGAAAACCTGAGGGAAAAGGAAAAGACGAGGTCATCGCAACCAAGTCCGGGCTTGGGAGTCGGTTACACGAAGGGAAGGTATTAGCACCCCTTTATGTCCATCGTACTCGATGAGATCCATGTTCGTTGCTCAACTCAAAGGGTGTAGTCGTCTGAAGCTCCAACTGTTGATAAACTGGAAATGACTGGAAAGGAAAGGAACGAGAACTAAAAAAATGGAAAACAAAAATGAATGGGTGATAGAAAGAAACGGACTTGAGAGGGCATCGCACCCCATCCTGATGTATCTCATCGCAATGAGAATCAGAGTCCATGTAGTTCTGAAAAGAACGGGAGTTAGGTCGACAAGCATCGCACTTATGCCTACATATCTCCTAATAAGAATACGACCGCCGTAGTTCGGATAACTAAGGGTGACCACGGTCTTCTTTTTTGTTTTTTAAGATGACAGTGTCAAGTGCGCATTCCAACAGTGAGGTATTGCCACACAGAAGTTTACCTGTTTGCGGTAGAACAGACTCGACATGTCATGCGTCTCTACCAGAATAAAATGAGAAAAGAATCCCGCAGGAAAGACGATTGAAGCTTGGTTCAAGTCTTTTAAAGAAATGTTTTTTTGTTGTTTTTGCATTTATTAGATTTTTTTTTGGATTTTCTTAAAGAGAGAGAAGAGAGACTCAAAGGTTAAAAAGAAAAACACTTAGGGGGACTCAATCCTAAGTGTTATCATGCAATGATTGATCCTACAGTTGAAGTTTCTATCCTATTCCAATTTAATTCAATATTAAGTTGGATTAGGCACCTAAAGGAAAACTCGTGGACTAGGCACAAGTGAACCAACAGATAAACCAAACATGAAGCAAATGAAAGAAAACTCAAGACTTAACCAAGTTTGAAGTAAAGAAGAAAAGAGAAATGAGATGAAGGAGAAATGAGTATTCAAATTAAATATGCAACAAATATGAGGGAAGAATGCAATATGAAATAATCAAACAATGCGTAAATAGAGTCTACTCGAGGTAGGACTTCAGATGTACCAGTATGCTCCTATCATGGCATCAGGACTAGAATGAAGTATGGAAATGATAGCTTCAGTGATACCTAACGGAGAAAGTTCGTTGCTTCTTCAACATGCAGAAAAAATATTTGAGAAAACTTGTTAGATGATTTAAATGATCAACCAAAGTATCCCCAAGCGCTTAATATCACCAATCAACATTCAGGATGCACACAAAAATTTTAAAAAAAAACATTTGAAGAAGCTCCATACGGTCAACTCACTTAGTCCTCAAGTATTCGATACTGAACTCTAAAATTAATCATCAAACTCAATAAAAATGTCAATCACATCCAAAAAGAAATTTAATCAAGAAAAACACATGTTAAACCCTAACAACAATTAAAGAGAATAATAAAATTCAACATAACAAAAATATTAAAATCTCCACACAAAAAATTAGCAAGAAACTAGAAGAAAAAACTAAAATAGTAGGGTGTGCAGCACTGAAAAATAGTGTGCTAGAGAAAAAAATCGTTTGGGCATAAGCCCATAAAACACAACAAATGTTAGAAACAGTAAAATAAAAATATAACAAAGTAAGAAAGGTGGGAATCAACGTAGGATCAGATGGTGATGAGTGAAGCTGCACCGTGAGGTTGATGAGTAAAGAGCTAATGAGCTCAAATTAAAATAAGAAAAAGAGTCAACATATTAAAAATAAAAAAAAATGTTATAAAAAAATGATAAACCAAAACACACATAAAGCCATCCCCTTTCTCATTGGGTCCTCAAATCGTGTTATGAGAAATCCCCTTCTTCAAGCTCGCCATCACTGTTCAAGCAAATCCCTCCGTCTTCTCCTTTTTCATCGGTGGTAACCACCCCCTCGCCGTCACAACAACAATTTCCTCTTCTTCTTCGTAAAAGTAGTGTCCTGGAACCTCCACCCTTGAATTTCTCATCATCGTCGATTTCAATCTCAATCGAGTTCGGTTTCTCGTCAAAATTTGGTCGATATCGTGGCTCCTCAATGGCGGTGGCTCGTGGCAACTCGCGGATGGAAAGGCTCCGCGCGGTAACACGTGATCTTGACTCTCCCTCCATTCTGAAATCGCATCGGCATCTCCGGATCTTTGTTTGCTCACTAACGGTCTCTACTTCGTCATCTCATATTCTTTTTTGGTTTGTTTCACTTTCTCATCTCCGCTTTCGTTTCGATTTTCTCCTCTTCTTCCATTCTCTTAGTTTCAGTTTTCTTATTTTCGTCTCAGATTCACTTTGTTTCAAAGTTTTGGATGGAACAGTTGTTGTTGGGAGGGATGAAAGTTTGGTGTTTGAGTTGTGAGGTCTCTGTGTTTTGTTGTTGTTAAAGCCTCATATGTGAAAATGGTAGAAGGTGTTTGGTGAGGTGTGTGTGTGTGTGTTTGGGTGTGCGATGAAGGAGAGTAAGTGAAGATGGGTTTGATAAGGGATAGATTTAAGGAAAAATGGTCATGGTTGTTTGGATATTTAAGGTACGATGGGTTTTGTATGTTGAATGTTGTGTGTTTATTCAATAGTGGAGAAGGAAAATGAGGTGCCGCGTGATTATTCAATAGTGGAGAAGGAAAATGAGGTGCCGCGTGATTATTCAATAGTGGAGAAGGAAGTGGTCTTGAGATTCTGTTAAGCAGAGGTTAAAATGGTTAAAGGATCAAAAGAAAATCAATGAGAGTGAGATTCGGTTTTTGTACATTGTGAATGGCGAGAAACAAAGTTGTTGTGAATTAGTGAGTGCGTCTTGCGTGATGTTTTTGTATTGTGTATGGCAGGTGTGTCTTTGTATGAATCATGCCGTTGCAGAATTGGGTGTGTGCATACGGAATTGTGTGTTGGAAATTAGTATCTAGCAATAGTGGGAATATGGATGAAGTTTATTACTGAAAGTTGTTGCAAGAAAAAATGTGGGGTCAAGTTCCCTTGGGTGGCCGCAAGTATTGTTGGTGCTCAAATTTTCTTTCAATGTAGTAATTCACGTGCCATTCTTTAGGAGGAAACTTAGAAGACTTATTGTGTTGTGACTAAAGAAATGTGTAATGAATGAGATGAGCCTTCTATTTTTCTATAATTTTGTGATAATGGTAATGGGCTTAAGGAATTGGAAATTGGATTTGAAATTGGATTTTATAAAAGGGATATTGACAATGAGGATAGACTTTGAACTTGGAATAATAACAAAAAAAATTGGACATGAAATTGGTGATATGGATAATGGATATTATAAAAGAAATGGATATGAATTAGATTATGAATTGGAAAATAGAAAAATAGAATGAACTATAAAATGGATATTAAAAAATGGCCGTGGAAAGAAAATTAATTAAGGTGAAATGAATGGATATCAAACTTTGAACTTAACCCGTCAAACGATCACGTGAATGAATACTCCGCCAAACTCCTTAATTCTTAATGAAAACCAAGTCGCATTCTAAATACAAACCTTGACCACACCTGAACTTTCACACCAACACAATATGATTAAAATGAATTAACCACTCTTGAATCATTGAATAACTTGCCATTGAAACAAACAACTCTCTGAATTAAACATCCTTTGAATCTCCAATGAATCCTGAATCACTTTAAATCTGCCTAAATCAATCACTAGGAAAATAAATTCATAGAAGAAACACACTCCGAACTAATGAATCATGATGAATCTGATTTTGAAATTAAACCCCAAACAAACCACTGCTTGATATTCTGATGAACTTCGCATAACACAACTTGACTTTGAATGCTCATTGTCTGATAAATAAACCACTGATGAATTAAAATTGGACAACCTGATGACTTCCACACCACAACCTTGGATACACATTACCTAAGAAATCAACCACTGACATAGATGACTTGTAATTGAAGCAAACTCCTGATAGTTTGAACAAAGTTATGTCAAACATCCATCTAAATTGGATCAAGATTGAACAAACACACTTGACTTGAAACTAAAGCTTTTGAGAAAGAAGATAGCCTGAGATGCTGAGAAGACGCGATAACCATGTAACTTTATGAAGAAGAAACCCTAATTCACGCTTGTAAATACCCCAAATTTGCCCTCACTAATTTCACAACATGGCTTGTGATCTTTCATATTTGCATTAGCATAAGCATACCATCTCATATTGCATTTTTGTTCCACTGCATAAGTTCAAGTTCACCTGCATCTAGGGTTTGTGATCTGAGCAATCCAAAGATCTATCTTAGCCATTCCAAAGGTCTCCAATTGTTCAAATAGGGTCCATGTGTGTTCTATCATCATATTATATCCCTCAAAGATCAAGGAAGTCAAGAAATCACAAGAACTTGGAAAGCATGGAAGCAGAGCTAGGGTTTCACTGCACAGATGACCTGAAATTAGGGTTTTGGTTTCAGAGGCCATAACTCCAAATTTTTTGGTCATTCTTGTTTCTAATAGTCTCAATATGTTATAAGTATCATATGTACCAAGTTTGATGAAGAAATTCATTATGGAAGTCATTTTTTCACTGGGTAACTTCCTGAGCAAGTTATGTCAAAATCAGGACATCTGAGGCCCCCAACAATGGAACCTGTAACACCCTAATTTTTTCCCTAAGCTTTCTTCTCATATCATCTGCATTTTGCATACAAACAAGATCGCACTGGCTTTCGAGTTTCTCCTCAGATCGGGTCTATGCTTCGCAGGGGATCACCATTTATTTTTATTTCTTTATCTTTATTTATATTTTACTGACTTCTAACCAAAATACAAAAATATGTTGCAGTGTTCTTCTTCTTCTCTGTGTTGCAGGTTTGCGAAGATGAGACAGTAATTTCAGTCAGATGCGTTTGTTCAGTCACAATTTGATTTCAAGTGGATGTTTGACCTAATATTGGTCAAACTATCAGATAAATTGTTTCGACTTCCAGTTGTGTGTGCCAGTAATTCATTCATCAGGCAATGCGTTTTCAAAGTACCAAGTTGGGTTTTGTGACAGTTGTTTTCTGTGCAAAGTTTGGTTTGTTCATCAGTTATCAGGCAGTGTGTTGCGGTTGGAATCTTCAGTGTTTATCCGTTCATCGGTTCATTAATTCATCAATGATTCATCTGAGGATTTATTTTCCTCAGTTCGGTTTCGAATTATCAGGACATGTAATCAGACAGTTTCCAGATGACAGTTGGTTTGGTTTGAGAAATATTCAGTGGTTATTTGTTTGGCTGTATTCATTTCCTCAGAGGTTTGTGCAGGAAAAATCAGGAGTTTGTGGTGGGCTTAAAATCATCAGTTCATATTCATTTATCTACCCGTATTCCATTTTCTACAATCATTTCCATTATCCATTTTATCCAATAACCATCTTTTTCCCATTTTTTTTCGATTATCCATTTTTTGAGTAACCATTTCTTTTTTTATTATTCATTTCCAATTATTTTTTTCTTTCCAATTTTTATTATCCATTTTTTTTATTATTTCCATAATCCATTTTTTTATATCCAATATTATTATCCTTTAAAAATTTCATAAAAAACCATAAGCTCATCCCTTTATTTTATTTCCAAATTTTGGCCCATTTGTTTTGCTTTTGTTAACCATTTCTTCACACTAGCCTTAAGCCCACTACAACATTTCCCACATACTCCCCCCACTTGCCATCACACAAACCTTGCCTAGCCCATGCACCAAGCTAGCAGCTCCCGCATCACCTCCAGCACACGTACTCAAAGCCCAGCTGCAAACAAACATCCAGCCGCAATAGTAAAAACTCAGCAAATACCACAAGCCAAAAACCTTCACAAATTCAAGCCTCCCATCCAATACTTTCCCACACACACAAAAACAACAAAAACAACCGTTTCCCGCAAGCCAAATTCCTCACGCCAAAGATAACAAGCCTGCAGCCAAAACAACTTGCCAAGGCCTGACCCACAGCTTCCCAGCGCACAAGCCAGCTGCAACAGCATCAACGCAACACAAAAAGCTCAGCTGCTCATTTCTTCAAGCCAAGCTCTTTCCAATACTACACCAAGCCGAAGCTCATACCTCACACGCACGAGAATTTCACTTTGCATCACGCGTTCGGCACCTGAAAGCCAAATTCAAAACGTAAACAACAACAAAACGCAATTCATCAATGCATAAAACGCAGCAAGCAAATTGAAAGCAAATCATGCTTTTCCCGTGACCTCACCGAAACGCAAACAAACCTGTATGAAACGGTAGCTTCATTTCATCACCTTCCATCTATAAATAAGAACCTCATCTCTCACAAATGCCAAGCTTCGAGAGCCTCCCCGAATCTCTGCCAAATTCATCCCCAATTCAAAACCTAACTCTCAAATCACCCCAAAATTCTTTCCCCAAATCAATTGAAAGATTAGAGTGAGAGAGAGAAATCAGAAAAAGCTAAACCGAAGAAGAAAGGAAGTGTGCGAAGAAGAAGAGGAAGAAATTCGCGTGTGAGAGAGAAGAAGCATCGTTTGTTCGTTTGGATTTTTTTGTTGAAGGTGAGAGAGAAGACCTGGCCGCCGCTTCTGATTTGTTTTTGCCGTGATTTTTCTCTTGTTTGTGCCCTGTTTCCTTTGACCGTCAAAGCCGCGCTAGGAAGAAGAAGCACTTGCTTCTGTTTTTGTTTTTTTTATTTTTCATATATTTGTTTGTTATTCTTGAAAAAATAAAAGAGTTGTGAATTAGTGTTTGGGCCTGATGGATCTTTGATGATCCGTTTCCATACCACCCGCGGGCTTCATTCCCCCCTCCTCTTGTTTATTTGTTTTTTTATTGTTTAAACTTTTGTTAAAGTTTTTTAAGAAAGAATTACTTTGATAATATTCATAGAATATTATTAAGTAACTCTTTAAGAAAAAATTTAGAAAAAATATCTTTAGAAATGATTTTTTTTAGGAAAAGAATTTTTTAGAAAAGAGGATTTAAAAATATTTTCTATTCCCTTTTTAGATCTATTTCTCTTAGATCCATTTTCTTCATCTTTTTAATTTTTGGTCGATGACAATCTTCCGATTCGGGATTGTTGATTTCCGATTAAGTTTAATCTTCATTATTTCAAATCTATGGATGAATGATCATTTGGATCATTCTCCATACTTTGAGATCGTGATAGGTTGCTTTTCGATGAAATTCAACGATAATCTCGATTAAGATTAGACCTTCCTCTTTCTTTTAGTGTGGCATGTTTTCGGAGAACGATTCATTATGTCGTTTCTCTAACATGTATTAACACGGATATTTTCCACTTTAATTAGTGGTGGCCGGCCTCATTTGTAGGGTAATTACTTCGTAAATTACTCGGCGATTGCTTAACATAGACCTAAAGTTGTCCCGATTCGATTAAAGATCCACTTGGATCCAGTTGCCTCGATCTTATTTTTTTTTGTTGTGGTTGTGCTTGATTAAGTTCATCATACCACCTTATATTGTAAATATTATAATAATGTGAATATAATTGTTTAAATTTCATCTCTCGCACCTTATCCTTTTATTTTAATCTCTTGCTCCCTTATCTCCTTATTATATTTTGTCATATTATCTCATATATCATTTGTTTATATCCATATTGTGCTTGTTTATATTCATATTGTGCTTGTTTTTTTTATTTTGTCCATTTGGATATTAAAATACCTAATAAAGGATTACACACTTAAAAAACTTGTGACTTTTAATTGTGGACTATGGTTACTATCCCTTTGCTTTTGGAGAATGGACTTAGACCTTAAGATCTTCCCTTTGCTCAAGTTGGAATGGATTAGGAACCTCGGCCTCAAGATTATTTCATTAGCTTTTGAAGAGGAAATTCCAATCTTTGAAGAGTTGTGTATATTATAGTTTGGTAAACTCTTTCCTTATCTTTTAATTCAAGCACTAGGATTAGTCTCTTCATCTCCTCCCCATTCTTTAATTTTCAAAACTTCTTCCTATTTTCAAAACCTTCTTGTTTTCTAAATTTCAAACACTTTCATAAACAAACCTTGACTTCGGTCAAGCGATTTTTAAACTTTTTCACTTTATCTTCTTAATCAATGTTAATTCATGTAAATATATTGAAACCTTTTCATACACTTTAAAAAATGCAAACTCACTCAATTGTTTTGTGCTTTGTGCACCTTTTTCTTTTTCCCATGTTTAGATATGATTTATCCCTTCTAGCGGAATTATTCGCTAAGGGATGACGACTTATCTCTACATTTTAAAATTGATTCAACCCATTTATTCTTTTCAAACTTTGTACCACGAACTACGAGGTTTTGATCTCGCATTGCACT
Organism: Lathyrus aphaca; assembly: GCA_963966055.1. NCBI lineage: Eukaryota > Viridiplantae > Streptophyta > Magnoliopsida > Fabales > Fabaceae > Lathyrus > Lathyrus aphaca. Next base: position 430,165,998 of record OZ014524.1, on the reverse strand, counting down.
TTGTGGGTACGTAGGCATAAGGCTTTAAAACCTTATCAAACACAAAATCATTAAAAAATATTCTTCTCCTCATCTCTTCCATCTTTTCAAGCAAACCAATTTCAGACCAAAAAGCAATAAATATTTCAAAGGGCTCCCGTGGAGTACCACGGATGAGTCGGGTGCCTAAAACCTTCCCGGTTCATAACCAATCCCCTTACCCAATCTCTGTTTATTTCTTTTAGCTTTTCTTTTAGAATCCTAGGTTTTTATTCGTTCTTTTACCTTTTTCCATTCGGAAATAAAGAAAAGCGCGGTGGCGACTCTGTGTTAATCGAGTTAAGTTAATCAATAACTTACACTCACGATTTTACCGCTACAGAAAAGTGGCGACTCTGCTGGGGAGTAATCTCTAAGCGGATTTAGCCTACTTTGATTTATTTATTGCTTTGGTTCGAATTGTTTGTTATTTGTTTGTTCCGTTTTGGTTTTGGTGATCCTCTGTGTGAGATAGATTCTAACCCGGATCTGAGTGACACTTATGATAGAACGGCGATATTCGAAGCGATATGTGATGGATTAGTCCAAAGCAATATTAATTCGATAATCTCCACTCGGTTAGGCTCTCTTGGACTATCAATGTCATGACGAGTAATCGTACGTGGCATTATTTTCCGACCTTGAGCTGATCATACTGAGGACCTTAGAACCCTTAACCCATCTAAGCCAATTTAGGAACGTAGTGCGGAAGCTGTCTGGATGTAAATCTAAGGCGGTTGTCACGCGATACTACACTCGGACGAGGTCTATTTTAAGAATGTTATCGGTTGGGGAGTAATCCAACGTACCGGTGATATTCTAAAGATGGCTGTTAACTCCGGGCACCTCTGTTAGCACCCTTTTGGTTTCTTGCAGGTACAATGAAGACAAAACCTTAGTACTTACCTGTGGGGTTGGTGTTTTGTTACCTTGACTTCATGCTCGTGACTCGGAACCTAAGCCCGTGTGCCTTGTGTGATCTTGTTTGTGTTTGTTGCATACATGCCATCATAACATTCATGAGCATTGTTCGTAAGATTTCAAAGGACTTATAAGGAACTTTTGCAAAATTTCAGATGTCCATGGCTTTGACTTTTGAAAGAAGGAACACAAAGAAGTACACCTTCAAGAATCCTAATGTTGTAGAGTTGAGAAAGCTAGGAGCTTTGTTTGTTGATACCCAAGAGTTCCGAAGATATCATGGGAAGTTGTTGTATATGTTGGATATTGATGTACCTGAGGGGATTCTCCCTACTTTGGCTCAGTTTTATGACCCGTTGCACCATTGTTTCACCTTTTCGGATTATCAGCTTGTGCCGACTTTGGAGGAGTATTCTCATTGGTTAGGTTTGCCTATTCTGGACAAGGAGTTTCTTTTCACTGGGTTAGAGAAGGAACTTACTATCAAGGTCATCGCCAAAGCACTTTTTCTTAAGGAATCCGATCTTAATGGGAAGTTTCTTCCAAAGGGGAGTGTTCGTGGTATTAATGCTAAGTTCTTAATGGGAAAGGCTTCTACTTCACTTACTTTGGGTCATAGAGATGCATTTGAGGCTATTCTTGTTTTGCTTATTTACGGGATTGTCTTGTTTCCGAACTTGGATGGTATTGTGGATGAGAATGCTATTCAGATCTTCTTGAAGAAGAACCCGATTCCTACTTTGCTTGGAGATATGTATCATGCTTTTCACTATAGGACCTCCAAAGGCGACAGAGAGATTGTTTGTTGTGCGCCTCTTCTTTATAGGTGGTTTATTTCGAACCTACCGAAGTCGGATGTTTTCAAGGACAATAGAGAGAATCGAAGATGGTCTCAGAGGTTGATGTCGCTTTCTCATAAGGACATGACATGGTATAGTTCTCATTATGACACTGGAGTTCTTATTGATAGTTGTGGAGAATTTCCTAATGTACCTCTTCTTGGTACACATGGGGGAATTAGCTACAACCCCATTCTGGCTAGACGATAGTTCGGTTATTGTTTGAAGGATGTTCCAAACAATCTTGCCTTATCCTGTTTCTTCTTTCTTAATGGTGCTGATCATATAGAGATGAAGAAAAGGATTGCTCATTCTTGGCATATTGTTCATAGGAAAGAGAAGGGTCAATTGGGTAGACAACACCTTCCTCCTTCTGATTGTTATATTCAGTGGGTTCAATCTAGAGCTTCCAAGCTCAAGATGCCTTATCCACCTGAGGAGCCTATGTTTCCCATATTGCCTTTGTCTGCTTTTCTTCCTCCCGTTGATGAGAAGTTGGTTCTTCAAGAAGAGTTAGAGAAGATTAAGAAAGAAAAAGAAGAATGGCTACTTGAGAGGACTACTATGCAGGAGCAGCTTAAGGAGAAGGATGATCTTATTGAGCTACTCGAGCGACGCGTCACGAAGAGGCCGAGAGAGGATTTATTTTCCTCTAGTACTTCATCTACTATTCCTCCTACTTCCGGTGCTTGGAAGGCCATTGTCGACAAGTTGGTGAAGGATAAGGAAGATATGGAAGAGCGATACAAGAATGAGATCAAGAGGATTCGTATGAAGTATCAGCCAGGATTCGGGACTTCTTCGGATATGATTCCATAGGCTTAGTTTACTCTTTCTCTTATGTATTAGGATTATTGATGTTTGTACTTCATTTGTAATCCTCACTTTGATATTAATGAGAATGAGTTTTTAAGTATTTCAAAAATGTTTCTTTATGAATATTGCAAGTTAACTTATAATCCTTTGAAATCTTTGCATTTGCATATACATAGCATGCATCATACTTGCATTTTGTCTTGCTTTTTGAGTATTCTCCAGGGATCTTATTGTTGTTTCTTGGTCTTCATTCAGTGTTCCTGTCAAGCTGACTCACCGCTTTGATACTTGAGCTAATCGAAGAAGAGTGATGGATACTTTACAACAAGAGAATCGCGAGCTGCGCGAAGAGGTTACCTATCTGAGGGAAAGCTTGGAAAGAGTGACTGCTATGATGGAAAATTTGATGGCTGCTCAGAATCAGCCACCTCCTAGTCCTCCTGTTCAGAATACTGTCATATCCGAGGTTGTTACTGCATCCATTCCTGTTGAGACTGTTATTTCTCCTCGCCACCGTATACCTGCTAGCACGCCCTGGGGCATGCCTGTTGACTTTTTTCCTGCTGGATACCGTCCTCCTCATCGTCCAGAGACTGCTGCATTTAATACTATCCCACCACCAGTATGGACTACTCTTCCTCCAATTGTGACTACTGTACCGTCTGGGGTGCGCAATATTCCGCATCATGATGAAATGATTTACCATGCTGAGTCTAGTGAAGGCGTTGGAGTTGCTAAAAGACTTGATGACTTCCAGGGACGCTTTGTTGAGATCCAGAGGGAGATGAGAGCTTTGAAGCATAAGGATTTGTTCGGAAAAGATGCTTATGACCTTTGTTTGGTCCCGAATGTTAAAGTTCCTTACAAATTCAAGCTGCCTGAGTTTGAGAAGTACAAAGGCAATACTTGTCCGTTGAGCCATCTGACTATGTATGCAAGGAAGATGTCTACTCAGACTGATAATGATAAGCTGCTGATTCACTATTTCCAGGACAGTTTGACCGGGGCACCTATGAGGTGGTATATGAGTCTGGATAATAGCCAAATCAAGACCTTCAATGATTTGGGAGAAGCTTTTGTGAAGCAGTACAAGTACAACGTTGATATGGCTCCTGATAGAGATCAACTTCGTGCTATGTCCCAGAAGGACAAAGAGACTTTTAAAGAATATGCGCAGAGATGGAGAGAGCTGGCAGCTCAGATTGTTCCTCCGTTGGAAGAAAAAGAAATGACGAAGATTTTCTTGAAGACGTTGGGTTCTTTTTATTATGAGAGAATGATAGCAAGCGCTCCTTCCGATTTCACTGAAATGGTGAGCATGGGTATGCGTTTAGAAGAAGGTGTCCGTGAGGGACGGTTAAGTCAAGAGAATGGCAATGGTTCAAGCTCTAGAAGGTTCAACTTTGGGAAAAAGAAAGAAAATGAGACTAATGCAGTATCCCGTGAAAGTTATAGAAGACCTCACAGTCGTGTGAATCACCATTCGCAGCATGTGGCTTCTGTTACACCGATGATTAACATGGCTCCAACTGTGCCAGCTGTTCCAAAGTTCCAACCCCGTTATCAGCAACCTTCTGTGCAACAAGGTGGTAATCAACAAGCTCGGGCTAAGCCAAGCTTTGATCCTATTCCTGTGCCGTATGCAGATTTGCTTCCATCTTTAATTGCAAAGAATCTTGTGAAAACTCGTCCTCCACCTCCTGTGCCAGAGATTATTCCATGGTGGTATAAGCTTGAGGCTCGTTGTGCTTTTCACCAAGGTGCCCCGGGGCATGATGTTGAAAATTGTTATTCGTTGAAATTTGAAGTACAGAAATTGATGAGGAACAATGTTCTGTATTTTAATGATGTTAATCCTAATGTGCAGAAGAATCCGTTGCCAAAGCATGGTAATGCGTCCGTGAATATGGTTGCTGGTTGTCCTGGGTTGTTTAAGATCTATGAAGTCTGTCATATCCGAAGATCTTTGGTGGAGATGCACGCTTTCTTGAGTGAATATCACGACATTGATCACGACTATGCTGGATGTTGTATTTGCTCGGTGAATCCTCGTGGTTGCGTGATTGTTAAAAGAGATATCCAAAAGATGATGGACGATAAGCTGATCGAGGTAACAGCAAAGAGAGATGAATATGAGAATGAAGTGAATGTCATTATGCCTCAGTTCAATCTTCCTGAAAGGGTTGCTCCTGAGAGGGTGGTTATTTCTTTTGATAGTCGCAAGACTGCTGTTACTCCATTGGTGATTAATGTACCTGGTCCAATGCCATATGAGTCTGACAAAGCTGTTCCGTACCGGTATAATGCTACAATGATAGAGAATGGTAGGGAAGTTCCTCTTCCTACTCCAAAGTCTGTAGTTAGCATTGCTGATGTGACGAAAGTTACCCGAAGTGGTAGAGTGTATACTTCAGACCTTCCGAAGAGAGTTGAAGATACCAGTGCAAGTAAGCAGATTATGAATGCTGTTGTCCAATCGAGCCAATATGGTAATAGTGATAATGAGGTACTAAAGCTGATAAAGAAGAGTGAGTATAATATTTCTGAGCAGTTGTTGCAGACTCCCTCGAAGATATCAATGTTGTCTCTTTTGATGAGTTCTGAGGCTCATAGGCATTCATTACAGAAGATTCTGGATCAAGCCTATGTTGAACATGACGTGACTATTGATCAATTTGATAGTATTGTAGCGAATATCACGTCATGCAACAATTTAAGCTTCTGTGATGACGATCTGCCTGAAGAAGGAAGAAATCATAACTTGGCTCTGCACATCTCGGTGAATTGTCAAGAAGATGCTTTATCTAAGGTGCTAGTTGACACCAGCTCGTCTCTGAATGTTATGCCAAAATCGACTTTGTCAAAGCTTGCGTTTCAAGTTGCTCCCATAAGGCATAGTGGGATTGTAGTGAAAGCGTTTGATGGGTCGAAGAAGACAGTGATTGGAGAAGTGGATCTTCCTATTCTTATTGGACCGTTTATATTCAAGATTACTTTTCAAGTAATGGATATACGTCCCGCATATAGTTGTCTCCTCGGAAGACCATGGATCCATGAAGCTGGAGCTGTGACATCCACTCTTCATCAGAAGTTGAAGTTTGTGAGAGAGGGTAAATTGGTGACCATTGAAGGTGAGAGGGCGATGCTTGTGAGTAATCTGTCTTCTTTCTCCTATATCGATGCCGGAGAAGAGGTGGGAATGTCGTTTTAAGCTCTTTCTGTTGTGAATAGTGTTGTTAAGAAGAATGCTATGCCTATGTCCTCTTTCAAAGATGCTATGCGAGTGCTGGAAGCTGGTCAATCTGATGGTTGGGGGCGAATTATTGATGCTGTCGACAACAAGGAAGGTTTTGGTATCGGCTTTGCACCTGGTGCAGTTATCAAAGATCCCAAGACTATTCAAGAAGGCTTCAGGAGTGCTGGATTTATCAACGATCATTCCGCTGCTTCCATCATTGATGATGATGATGAAGACGAAGAAATGCTAGACTTTGTGACGCATGGAAAGATTTTCCAGAACTGGATCGCTGTTGATGTTCCTTTTATCGTTCATTCTTCAAAGTAATTTGTTTTTATTTTCTTTCAAAAATCCTTTCACTCTGCCCAAGGTGAAAGTGATGTTTGTTGGGCTTTGTTTCAAATTTTATCATCATCAATAAAATGTTATTTTGTTATTTCCATATGTGTTTTTCATTTTCGCTTTATTCTGAAAAATGGTAACATAAAAAACCCTAAAAATATGTAATAATTGTTTATCTGCATATTGTTTGCACTTTTGTTCATATTCTAAAATAAAAAAATAAAATCATTGTGCAGATTGATTGATAAACCCATTGAAAACAATGATCCTATGCCCTCTTCCAACTTTGAATTCCCTGTGTTTGAAGCTGAGGAAGAGGATGATGAGGAGATTCCAGATGAAATTTCTCGGTTGCTTGAGCACGAGGAGAAGATTATTCAGCCTCATGGAGAGTCTATAGAGAGGGTCAACTTGGGTTCTGAAGATGAAAAGAAAGAAGTCAAAGTTGGAGCATTGCTTAATCCTGATGTTAAGAGGAGGATTATAGGACTTCTCAGAGAATATGTTGATGTATTTGCTTGGTCTTATCAGGACATGCCAGGTCTTGATACTGATATTGTGGAGCATAGATTGCCGCTGAAGCCTGAATGTCCACCTGTGAAGCAGAAGCTCAGAAGAACTCATCCAGATATGGCATTAAAAATCAAAGAGGAGGTTCAAAAGCAGATTGATGCAGGTTTTCTTGTAACGTCAACTTATCCTGAATGGGTGGCCAATATCGTTCCCGTTCCGAAGAAAGACGGAAAAGTCCGAATGTGCGTAGATTACAGAGACCTGAACAAAGCCAGTCCGAAAGATGATTTTCCACTGCCACACATCGATATGTTGGTAGATAATACGGCTAAGTTTGATGTATTCTCTTTTATGGACGGATTTTCCGGTTATAATCAAATAAAGATGGCACCCGAGGATATGGAAAAGACCACATTTATTACGCCATGGGGAACATTCTGCTACAGAGTGATGCCCTTTGGATTGAGGAATGCTGGTGCGACATACCAAAGAGCTATGACTACACTTTTCCATGATATGATGCACAAAGAAATCGAGGTATATGTTGATGACATGATCGCCAAGTCAAAGACTGAAGAGGATCATGTTGAACATTTGCTGAAGTTGTTTCAGAGATTAAGAAAGTATAAGCTTCGTCTGAATCCGAACAAATGCACTTTTGGTGTACGTTCTGGAAAGTTGCTAGGTTTCATTGTCAGCCAAAGAGGTATTGAAGTTGATCCTGATAAAGTGAAAGCTATTCAGGAAATGCCTGCTCCAAGAACCGAAAAACAAGTCAGAGGATTCTTGGGCCGCTTGAATTATATCTCAAGGTTTATCTCTCACATGACTGCCACATGTGCTCCGATTTTCAAGTTGCTTCGAAAAGATAAAGGTTGTGTCTGGACAGATGATTGCCAGAAGGCTTTGAAAGTATTAAAGAATATCTGCTTGAACCTCCTATTTTGTCTCCTCCGGTGGAAGGTAGACCGATGATCATGTACTTGACTGTGTTGGAAGATTCCATGGGTTGTGTGCTTGGTCAGCAAGATGAAACTGGAAGAAAAGAACATGCAATTTACTACTTGAGTAAGAAATTCACTGATTGTGAGTCTCGGTATTCCATGCTTGAAAAAACTTGTTGTGCCTTAGCTTGGGCTGCAAAGCGTCTTCGCCAGTATATGCTGAATCATACGACTTGGTTGATCTCTAAAATGGATCCAATCAAGTATATCTTTGAAAAGCCTGCTTTGACTGGGAGGATTGCTCGTTGGAAAATGTTATTATCAGAATATGATATCGAGTACCGAACTCAAAAAGCTATAAAAAGTAGTATCTTGGCTGACTATTTGGCACATCAACCGATTGATGATTACCAACCTGTCAAGTTTGATTTTCCAGATGAAGATGTGATGTTCCTGAAAGTGAAAGATAATGATGAACCTTTGATTGAGGAAGGGCCGGAGCCCGGATCTCGATGGGGTTTAGTTTTTGATGGTGCTGTGAATGCACGTGGAAGAGGAATTGGGGCAATGATCATTACTCCCCATGGTTCACATATTCCTTTTGCCGCAAGATTGACTTTTCCTTGTACCAATAATGAAGCTGAGTATGAAGCCTGCATTATGGGTCTTGAAGAAGCTGTTGATTTGAGAATTAAACATCTTGATGTATACGGAGATTCTGCCTTGGTAATTAATCAGATTCAGGGCACGTGGGTAACTCATCAACCTCACTTGATCCCTTATAGAGATTATGCCAGGAAGATATCAACTTTCTTCACCAAAGTTGAGTTTCATTATATTCCTCGTGATGAGAATCAGATGGCGGATGCTTTAGCGACCATAGCTTCTATGATAAAAGTGCACCAATGGAATGATGTTCCCATGATCAGTGTGAATCGTCTTGAAAGACCAGCTCATGTGTTTGCAGTTGAGGAAGTCCATGATGACAAGCCTTGGTATCACGATATTAAATGTTTTCTCCAAAGTCAGGAGTACCCGCTTGGGGCATCCGATAAAGATAAGAGAACTTTGAGGAGATTGGCAGGCAATTTCTTCCTAAATGGAAATGTGCTTTACAAGAGAAATTTTGACATGGTCTTGCTCAGATGCGTGGATAGACACGAAGCAGACATGTTGATAAAAGAAATTCATGAAGGATCTTTTGGCACTCATGCCAATGGGCATGCAATGGCTAAAAAGATGTTGAGAGCAGGTTACTATTGGCTGACAATGGAATCTGATTGTTGCAAGTATGTGAAAAAGTGCCATAAGTGTCAGGTGTATGCTGATAAGATTCACGTGCCACCAGCTTATCTCAATGTGATTTCTTCCCCATGGCCTTTCTCTATGTGGGGAATTGATATGATTGGCATGATTGAACCTAAGGCTTCGAATGGACATCGTTTTATTCTCGTGGCAATTGACTACTTCACCAAGTGGGTTGAAGCGGCATCGTATGCTAATGTGACCAAGCAAGTTGTGGTTCGGTTTATCAAGAATAATCTTATCTGCAGATATGGTGTTCCGAATAGAATCATTACTGATAATGGTTCGAACTTGAACAATAAGATGATGAAAGAACTTTGTGAAGATTTCAAGATTCAACACCATAATTCCTCTCCTTATAGACCGAAGATGAATGGGGCTGTTGAAGCTGCGAATAAGAATATTAAGAAGATCATTCAGAAGATGGTTGTGACGTACAAGGACTGGCATGAGATGCTCCCTTTTACTTTGCATGGGTATCGTACATCTTTCCGCACTTCAACAGGGGCAACCCCTTTCTCACTTGTTTATGGTATGGAAGCAGTGCTCCCCGTCGAACTTGAGATCCCATCAATGAGAGTTCTGATGGAAGCCAAGTTGACTGAGGCTGAATGGTTTCAGAGTAGGTTTGATCAGTTGAATTTGATTGAAGAAAAAAGAATAAAAGCTTTGTGTCATGGTCGGTTGTACCAGCAAAGAATGAAGAAAGCTTTTGATAAGAAGGTCAAACCTCGTGTATTCAGAGAAGGCGACCTCGTGCTCAAAAAAATTCAGTCTTTCCTTAAAGATTCTCGGGGCAAGTGGACTCCGAACTATGATGGCCCATATGTTGTTAAGAAAGCCTTCTCTGGCGGTTCATTAATTCTTGCAACTATGGATGGTGAGGAGATCACTCGCCCTGTGAATGCGGATGCAGTCAAGAAATACTTCGCCTAAAAAATAAAATAAAAGAATAGCTCGCTAAGTTGAAAACCCGAAAGGGCAGCTTAGGCAAAAATGAGCGTCTCGGTGGATTGAAAACCCGAAAGGGCGGTCCAGGCAAAAATTAGAGACAAAAACAGAAATAATTATCCCGGTAGATTGAAAACCCGAAAGGGCAATCTAGGCAAAAGTTAGGGATCATGGCAAGTAACTGCGTCGACAGACTAAATCACTTGTAGCAACCGAGGATTTTCAGATTCTATCCCTCAGAAAAATTATTCATCAAAGATTCTTATTCACTCATCCTTGACTGAAGTTTCGGACACAGTGGAGTTCAAAGTTGATAGGGAGAATAGTGATCATTGTATCTCAATGTAGCCCTTTTCCATATATTTACCATTTTTCAAACTTGTAATGATCCATGGAGTCATGCCATTTGCTGACTACCATTCTATCAATGAATTTGAGCTTATATCCATTTGTTTGCAATACTTTATATTGTTTCTGTTTACAAAATTTCAATTTATTGTTGACGATGATTTTTGAAACAAATTTAATAAATTTAATCTTTGAAGATTTTAAAAAACATTTTTCTTTTGATATATGAACAAAGAAAGGATATCAATAGTGATTCCAAGAATGGTAAAGTCTGGATGTGTGTAACTTGTCTCTCCTAAAGCAGGGTTTGATTCTGTGGTGTCCATGCGAAGTTCTTGGATAGTCTTGACAGATTGATGTTAATGATATTTTGTTCCCCCAACAATGATGTTGAATGGAGATTGTATGTATCCCCCAGAAGAGTTGTTGGAAAGGATGTTGAGAATCCCTAGCTGAGTTTTGATCTCTTCCTCAGCATGTTATCTTTGAATTGAGAAGTATTGGGAATCCCCAGCTGAGCTCATGTTCCTCAGCCTGATTTATTTGCATCTTTGAATATAGAAGTGTTGATACAACAGTCAGTTTAGAGGTTTTCTTTTACTCTATGTTGGGTATAGATTTAAAATCCCTCGTAACTATTGTTTTGGCTATGATGTTAACTTCTGATATCCCCATATGGATCCCCAGTAGGTCTGCATGTGTTGATTTCCAGCAGATTCCTATGTGATTTTTAACAAGTCTGGCACTCTATCCCCAGGTGGAGCAAGAGTTGTATGACAGTTGTTCCTCGTGAAGTTTGATTTTTATCAAGAATATTTCCATTCTCAGCAGTTTATTGCAGATTATTACCCTTCCTCAGCAGGATGATATTCCTAGCAGATGTTGTATTATCGTGATTTGAGCCTTATAGCAGGATCTTATTCCTTTGATGGCTTATGATATTCCCCTGCAGATTTCAAGTTTGAATCTCCAGTTGTATCCCTGCATTGTTGCCTTGGGATTAGCCGAGTATCTGATTGTTGTGGTGTTCATGTCACCTGTTTCTTATCTTTATGTTTGTTTGTCAGCATATTCATAAGCATATTCATACGCATAAGCATAGCATTGTTTGCTTGCATTCTTGCGTTTATCATTATTATCTGCTCTTTGGTGTGGATTTTCCCCACAGAGTGTGTGTGTCGTATTCCTCTCAAGTTTAGAGTGTCGACCATTAAGCAGAAAGTGTTAATCCTTTCTAATTCCCCACTGAGTTCGTTTCTCGTGGATGATGTTGATTTAGTTTCCTCCCCAGTTTATTATCTGGTTGGATTTTCCCCAGTTGAGATATTTCCTCCTCGGGATGAGTTTTGTTTGACCGTTTCTCTCCAATTTGTTCTTGGATTGAACTTTGGTTCCCTGTTGTGGATATATTTGCTTTGGAATTAAGCTATCACTGTTTGATAGTGGGCAATATTTTCTCCAGCTTGAGTATTGTTACTTTGGAATTAAGCTATCAGTAAATAGATAGTGGGTAATATTACCAAATTGATCAAGTTTTTTACTTGTACTCCTACCCAGTAAATCCGGTAGTCAAGATTTGTTCTGCCCAGTAAATCCGGTAGTCAAGTTATTTTTCTTACCCAGTAAAAAGGTGATAGAATCAGATATTTGCATATTATCCAGTAAAAAGATAATTTGATGGAGTTTCTACCCAATAAATCCGGTAGCCGATATTCCTTCTTCTTACCCAGTAAAAAGGTAATAGAAGCTGTTTCCATTTGATTGAGTTCCTACCCAGTAAATCTGGTAGATGATCATACTCCTATCCAGTAAATCGATAGTCGAGTTCGTTATTCCTTACCCAGTAAAAGGTAATTGAGGTTATTCCTCCGTATCATGCTCCTATCCAGTAAATTGATAGTCGAGTCTCTTGTATTCCCTACCCAGTAAATCAGGTAGTTGATATTTCTTACCCAGTAAAAAGGTGGTTGAGGTCATTCCTCCGTATTTTGCTCCTATCCAATAAATCGATAGTCGAGTCATTTTTATTTTCTACCCAGTAAATCAGGTAGTTGAGAATATTTTCCTTACCCAGTAAAAAGGTAATTGAGGTTATCCCTCCGTATTTTGCTCCTATCCAGTAAATTGATAGTCGAGTCAGTTACATTTCCTACCCAGTAAATCCGATAGTTGATGATTTCTTTCCCAACTCAGTATTTCTCCATTTCTTGGATTCAAATACTGTGTTTGATTGATTTTCCTGGCAGGATGTTTATCTTTCCCTGGTTGAATCTTGTATCTTGATTATATCATATCTTTTCCCAAGTGGAGTCTGTTATCCAGTGATTTATTTTCCTGGTAACTCTTTGGTTGTCTGTGTTTGTTTCCCTAGCGGGATTTTCTTCTGTGTCCCCAAGTTGTGCTTTTCTCTGGTGGTCATTATTTTCCCCACAGAGATCTTGGGCTTGCATATCATATTCATATCATATCATTTGTTCTCTTAGGACAAAAATTGGGTATTCTATATTTAAGTCTCTCCCATCTTGTAGAGACGAAGATGTCAATCTTCATATCTCCGGATTGAAGAAACTTAAATAGGGGCAGCTGTAACACCCTAATTTTTTCCCTAAGATTTCTTCTCATATCATCTGCATTTTGCATACAAACAAGATCGCACTGGCTTTCGAGTTTCTCCTCAGATCGGGTCTATGCTTCGCAGGGGATCACCATTTATTTTTATTTCTTTATCTTTATTTATATTTTACTGACTTCTAACCAAAATACAAAAATATGTTGCAGTGTTCTTCTTCTTCTCTGTGTTGCAGGTTTGCGAAGATGAGACAGTAATTTCAGTCAGATGCGTTTGTTCAGTCACAATTTGATTTCAAGTGGATGTTTGACCTAATATTGGTCAAACTATCAGATAAATTGTTTCGACTGCCAGTTGTGTGTGCCAGTAATTCATTCATCAGGCAATGCGTTTTCAAAGTACCAAGTTGGGTTTTGTGACAGTTGTTTTCTGTGCAAAGTTTGGTTTGTTCATCAGTTATCAGGCAGTGTGTTGCGGTTTGAATCTTCAGTGTTTATCCGTTCATCGGTTCATTAATTCATCAATGATTCATCTGAGGATTTATTTTCCTCAGTTCGGTTTCGAATTATCAGGACATGTAATCAGACAGTTTCCAGATGACAGTTGGTTTGGTTTGAGAAATATTCAGTGGTTATTTGTTTGGCTGTATTCATTTCCTCAGAGGTTTGTGCAGGAAAAATCAGGAGTTTGTGGTGGGCTTAAAATCATCAGTTCATATTCATTTATCTACCCGTATTCCATTTTCTACAATCATTTCCATTATCCATTTTATCCAATAACCATCTTTTTCCCATTTTTTTTCGATTATCCATTTTTTGAGTAACCATTTCTTTTTTTATTATTCATTTCCAATTATTTTTTTCTTTCCAATTTTTATTATCCATTTTTTTTATTATTTCCATAATCCATTTTTTTATATCCAATATTATTATCCTTTAAAAAATTCATAAAAAACCATAAGCTCATCCCTTTATTTTATTTCCAAATTTTGGCCCATTTGTTTTGCTTTTGTTAACCATTTCTTCACACTAGCCTTAAGCCCACTACAACATTTCCCACATACTCCCCCCACTTGCCATCACACAAACCTTGCCTAGCCCACGCACCAAGCTAGCAGCTCCCGCATCACCTCCAGCACACGTACTCAAAGCCCAACTGCAAACAAACATCCAGCCGCAATAGTCAAAACTCAGCAAATACCACAAGCCAAAAACCTTCACAAATTCAAGCCTCCCATCCAATACTTTTCCACACACACAAAAACAACCGTTTCCCGCAAGCCAAATTCCTCACGCCAAAGATAACAAGCCTGCAGCCAAAACAACTTGCCAAGGCCTGGCCCACAGCTTCCCAGCGTACAAGCCAGCTGCAACAGCATCAACGCAACACAAAAAGCTCAGCTGCTCATTTCTTCAAGCCAAGCTCTTTCCAAAACTACACCAAGCCGAAGCTCATACCTCACACGCACGAGAATTTCACTTCGCATCACGCGTTCAGCACCTGAAAGCCAAATTCAAAACGTCAACAACAACAAAACGCAATTCATCAATGCATAAAACGCAGCAAGCAAATTGAAAGCAAATCATGCTTTTCCCGTGACCTCACCGAAACGCAAACAAACCTGTATGAAACGGTAGCTTCATTTCATCACCTTCCATCTATAAATAAGAACCTCATCTCTCACAAATGCCAAGCTTCGAGAGCCTCCCCGAATCTCTGCCAAATTCATCCCCAATTCAAAACCTAACTCTCAAATCACCCCAAAATTCTTTCCCCAAATCAATTGAAAGATTAGAGTGAGAGAGAGAAATCAGAAAAAGCTAAACCGAAGAAGAAAGGAAGTGTGCGAAGAAGAAGAGGAAGAAATTCGCGTGTGAGAGAGAAGAAGCATCGTTTGTTCGTTTGGATTTTTTTGTTGAAGGTGAGAGAGAAGACCTGGCCGCCGCTTCTGATTTGTTTTTGCCGTGATTTTTCTCTTGTTTGTGCCCTGTTTCCTTTGACCGTCAAAGCCGCGCTAGGAAGAAGAAGCACTTGCTTCTGTTTTTATTTTTTTTATTTTTCATATATTTGTTTGTTATTCTTGAAAAAATAAAAGAGTTGTGAATTAGTGTTTGGGCCTGATGGATCTTTGATGATCCGTTTCCATACCACCCGCGGGCTTCATTCCCCCCTCCTCTTGTTTATTTGTTTTTTTATTGTTTAAACTTTTGTTAAAGTTTTTTAAGAAAGAATTACTTTGATAATATTCATAGAATATTATTAAGTAACTCTTTAAGAAAAAATTTAGAAAAAATATCTTTAGAAATGATTTTTTTTAGGAAAAGAATTTTTTAGAAAAGAGGATTTAAAAATATTTTCTATTCCCTTTTTAGATCTATTTCTTTTAGATCCATTTTCTTCATCTTTTTAATTTTTGGTCGATGACAATCTTCCGATTCGGGATTGTTGATTTCCGATTAAGTTTAATCTTCATTATTTCAAATCTATGGATGAATGATCATTTGGATCATTCTCCATACTTTGAGATCGTGATAGGTTGCTTTTCGATGAAATTCAACGATAATCTCGATTAAGATTAGACCTTCCTCTTTCTTTTAGTGTGGCATGTTTTCGGAGAACGATTCATTATGTCATTTCTCTAACATGTATTAACACGGATATTTTCCACTTTAATTAGTGGTGGCCGGCCTCATTTGTTGGGTAATTACTTCGTAAATTACTCGGCGATTGCTTAACATAGACCTAAAGTTGTCCCGATTCGATTAAAGATCCACTTGGATCCAGTTGCCTCGATCTTTTTTTTTTTTTGTGGTTGTGCTTGATTAAGTTCATCATACCACCTTATATTGTAAATATTATAATAATGTGAATATAATTGTTTAAATTTCATCTCTCGCACCTTATCCTTTTATTTTAATCTCTTGCTCCCTTATCTCCTTATTATATTTTGTCATATTATCTCATATATCATTTGTTTATATCCATATTGTGCTTGTTTATATTCATATTGTGCTTGTTTTTTTTATTTTGTCCATTTGGATATCAAAATACCTAATAAAGGATTACACACTTAAAAAACTTGTGACTTTTAATTGTGGACTATGGTTACTATCCCTTTGCTTTTGGAGAATGGACTTAGACCTTAAGATCTTCCCTTTGCTCAAGTTGGAATGGATTAGGAACCTCGGCCTCAAGATTATTTCATTAGCTTTTGAAGAGGAAATTCCAATCTTTGAAGAGTTGTGTATATTATAGTTTGGTAAACTCTTTCCTTATCTTTTAATTCAAGCACTAGGATTAGTCTCTTCATCTCCTCCCCATTCTTTAATTTTCAAAACTTCTTCCTATTTTCAAAACCTTCTTGTTTTCTAAATTTCAAACACTTTCATAAACAAACCTTGACTTCGGTCAAGCGATTTTTAAACTTTTTCACTTTATCTTCTTAATCAATGTTAATTCATGTAAATATATTGAAACCTTTTCATACACTTTAAAAAATGCAAACTCACTCAATTGTTTTGTGCTTTGTGCACCTTTTTCTTTTTCCCATGTTTAGATATGATTCATCCCTTCTAGCGGAATTATTCGCTAAGGGATGACGACTTATCTCTACATTTTAAAATTGATTCAACCCATTTATTCTTTCAAACTTTGTACCACGAACTACGAGGTTTTGATCTCGCATTGCACTTTGTGGGTACGTAGGCATAAGGCTTTAAAACCTTCAAACACAAAATCATTAAAAAATATTCTTCTCCTCATCTCTTCCATCTTTTCAAGCAAACCAATTTCAGACCAAAAAGCAATAAATATTTCAAAGGGCTCCCGTGGAGTACCACGGATGAGTCGGGTGCCTAAAACCTTCCCGGTTCATAACCAATACCCTTACCCAATCTCTGTTTATTTCTTTTAGCTTTGCTTTTAGAATCCTAGGTTTTTATTCGTTCTTTTACCTTTTTCCATTCGGAAATAAAGAAAAGCGCGGTGGCGACTCTGTGTTAATCGAGTTAAGTTAATCAATAACTTACACTCACGATTTTACCGCTACAGAACCAAAGTGGTATTTTCATCAAATTGAAGTTATATGATCTTTATTTGATCATTGAAGTGCTTGGAAGTTCACAAAATTGAAGAAATTTGAGCTAAACCAAAAGTTGCCAAAAATGGAAATGACTTGTAATGGAAACTTTCCATTTTGGGAAAGTTCTTCAACCTCTTCTTTCTCAACCAAAAATGCTTCAAATGAAAAATTGTTGGTCATGAAAGTTGTAGATTGGATCATTCCCTTTTCAAAAAAGTAAAAGAAAATGTCCTAATTCATTATGGAACTCAAGTTATGGCCTTGCAAAGTTGGCAAAAATCCTATAATTTTCACTTTCACACCAAAGAGGATTTTTTGCAAAACCACTTGCCAAGTCATTTTGTGACCTCTAATGCATCTCTAAGCATCATACAAACATAGTACAATGCATTGTGATCAGAATTGCCCAAAGAATCACAACATTTCATGCCTTGCATCACAAGATTTCTCGAAAGGGGAAAATCACATAACACTTGCAAAACCTATGAAATCTTTCCCTCCAAGCCATCCAACTGCATAATTTCAATCCCATGGCTCTCCTTGATCAATGTTGAACCAAGACATGCCATAAAACAGTTGTTGCATAAGCCCATACCTCAAGTACACATAATGTTGACTTTTTTCAAATAGACCCATACCAATCAGCTGCAGCCACAACCACTCTCTGGCCAATAGGGACTTGTTATGTGGACCAAAATCAAGCTAACTCACATAACCTTGGAGCTCAGAACCTCACACACACCAAGTTTCACAAAATCACCCTCAACCTTCAAGCTTTCGAAACACACTGCACAAGCATCAAACATCCAATATTTTTCCATAGATCAACTCACCATCATCCACAGATCATTTCCCAACCATTGCCAAGCCCTAAAAGTCAGCCAAACACAAACACGATTTTGGACCAGTTGAGTTGCAACCTCTCAATCCAGCTCATTTCAACTCATTCCAAGCTTCTCAACATCATCAAGGAGTCCATTGAGGTGGGTTTGCACATGAGAAGAGGTCAGAAAGCTCCATACGTGAAAGCTTCATCTCAAGTATCCATCTTCAAACTTTTTTCCAGAAGCATGATTTTAAGTTTTTAAGTTGTTCTACATGTTATGCTGATCATCATGATATAATTTATTTAGAAAATGAGTTAAAAACAAGCGTGTATTCAACTTCTGAAACTTTGCTCGTGAAACATGTTATAGTTAGATTCTCATGATTGATGCAAAATAAATTAATTTTGAGGGTTGATTCGTGTTTAGGGTGAGCTGGGGATTTGATCTGGAGCTTAGAGCTCCTGAAATGGCCTGGGGAGAGAGTTGGGGAAAGAACCCTGCCGGAGAAGACGACCGGAACACTGTTCCGGCCGTCTGAGGTGGATTAGGGCTAATCTCAGGTGATTAGCTGAGTTTGAATTTGGGCCGTTTGATGAGAGCTTGTCGCGCGTTTTGGAGGGCTGAGATTGATCATTAAACCCTAAACTTAATTAATTAATTTAATTAAGTCAGATTAAAACACAGCCGTAGGATTTCATTTAATTGGGAAGTTTAAGTCATGGCCTTTGGATTTAAATACTCCCAGTCACACTGACTTGCCATCCAGACCACCTATCCATCTAACTTGCAATCCCAGCCTCTCATTCTACATACTTTCCATTTTATATTTATTTCTTTCTATTTTATTTTGTTTATTTATTTAAAATAGCTAAAATAATTTTAAAATTCTGAAAATGTTTACCATGACTATTATTAATTTTCAGAAACCAGAAATATTTTTATTTTTATTTTTTGCATAAAAATTGAATTTTTAAAATATTTTAATGTTTATTTTAATTAATTAATGGAAATTAATTAATTAAAATACCATTATGTTTCTAAAAATCACAAAAATATTCACATTGCATCTCAAGACATTTAGAAACATTGTCAAACAATTCATACAAATTTCTTTTTGGTTTTGATCATACTTTGACATTTTCTTTGAATTTAGGGTTCATAAAATTCCCTTTTTAGAACCCTAACTTTGAAAAATCTTTTCTGCCTAACCATGAAGGGTTTGACAATGATTCTTTTTGCATTTTTTTTCCATATGACATGTAGTTTCTAGGATATTTTTGTCATGAATTTATCTTTCATTTTTCAAATTGATTTGCATGTTTCCTTTTGAGATACCCAAAAACCCTAGTTAACTTAGAAAAATCATAACTTCCTTTAGGTTAAGAGTTAGACCTTCTCCTTTGGGGTGTGATATCATATGGGGTTAGGGTTTGTTTGAGCTCATTTGCAAATTTTTATCATGTGAATTGCTTATGTCTTGATCATTTGCATCTCATCCTTTCATGTAACCCTAATTTGGCATCCTTACTTGCATCTTACATTGTATTGCATGAACATATGAACTTGACATGACATTCTAAGCACTTGTATGCCATCTTAGACATCTTTCGACATTTCTTGAACATTGCTTGGTCATTTATTCATACATTTTCTATGCTTTGCATCCATTTAAATTCATAAACTTTCATGAACTTTCAAGCTTCAAAGCATGCATCCATTTGCATCTCATCTTTGTATGATCATTCATAGCATTTGGTATGCCTTTGCATCATGTCATAGCATCATTTTCATCATGTGATTTCTTCTGGTTTTGATCTTTGCCTTTGTATATGCATCATTTCATCTCTTTTCTTTTCTTATGCATCTTGTGCTAATATTTTCAGGTGGTAAGTAATTTGAGAAGTGAATTTGCCTTCACTTCTCATTTCTCTTCATATTCTTCATATGCATCCTTGCTGAATTTTTATTTGTCTTTGAGTGGGCTTCCCATTCATGTTCATCTCTCACTTTCTTTCTCTAAGTTACTTATCTTCTTCATTGAAGTAAGTAACTTATTTCTTCTGCTTCTTCCTCCTTCCATCTGCTTCTTCCATTGGTGGCTTCTTTTGAAGATATTTCTCAAGCCTTAAAAACCATAGGAACATCCAAGCATGACAATAATTAGGGTTGTAATTAGTCCCCCTTTAGCTTTTACCTTTGAGTCTTCTTTGTGTCTCTCTTCTCATCTCATCATTAGAGACTAAACCTTTAAGGTTTTAGGACTTTGGAATTAGGGTTATGCCTGCATCCTTCTCTTAGGATGGAGTCTATAACATTAATCCTAAGTGTTAAACCCTTAATTTGTTTAAACCTCTTAATCAATCCATCTAATAATCACTAAGACATTAACTTGTAACTTGGGCCTTACATTAGGGTTCTAATTCTTCCTTTATTGGTTAAGAAGGACTAACCTAATGTTTAATGGACAAGTCCCCCTCAAGTTGTCTTACAAACCATAAAACTCACTTCTTAATCTCATCCTTAATTAAAATCCACTTTAATAAAGGCTTGTTTTGTCATGAGGTTAATCCCTAATCATGGATTAAGTTGAGGTATCTTCCTCAGCTTAAGTGCTCTCATCTATTATCCTTCTATTAGGATGGTGTAATGAGTTCACTAATCCTTGATTATGGCTTAAAATCATTACTTAACACTAAACAAAAACCCAAAAACATCTAAATAATCACAAGTAGGTTAATGATCTTAATCCTACATCATCATGGCAATTAAGTTGAGATGCTTATCTCATACTTAAGTATTCTCATTATCCCTAATCAGGGAGGATATAATGAGTTTACAAACCCTTGATTTAGGCTAAAGCTCATTAACTTATGTAAAACACCAAAAACAATAACAAAACTGAAAACACAAAAACAAGCAATAATCGTCTCCTTCGGGATTCTTTTCTCATCATCTTCACTCACAAATGAGAACTTGCTTCTTCCGTCTAATGCAAGACAGTTAGCACTCAAGCCAGACGAGTCATACACTTGAGCATAGACAAGCAGGCAGTTCATCAGTCAATTTATTTTTCAGTCTCTTTGAGTCGAACTACGGTGTTCTGACTTCCTCATTGCACGAGAGGATACGTAGGCATAACTTAACTGTTATCGAACAAAAGTCTATGTGTCTCCCCCCTCCTTCAGCATTCTATTTTAAGCCTCATTCCTGAGCAATTCACCCTTTTTGCACTGACACCTGTATATTCCTTTCCAGCTTTTGCACACAGATAACACATACACTCACCCCTTTTAAACACAATCTTTTAAGCATGGATCCCATCGAGTACGACGGACAATATGGGTGCTAATACCTTCCCAGGTTGTAACCAACCCCCTTTCTCAGTTTCTGTGGTTCGCAACCGTCTTATCCATCTTTTTTCTAGGTTTATGCAGCATTACCTTTCCTTCGGGATAAAAATGCCTAGCTGGCGACTCTATTAATCTTCATTTCATTGTCTCCTTTCGCCGACCGTTCGCGCTTGTACCGGGATGCAAATCTTTGGGAGCGACAGCTTGGCGACTCTGCTGGGGAACCTTATATTGCAACCAGGGCTTCTGGTTCTTTTGTGGGTTCCTCCTAGCGCTTGTTTGATTTGTGTTTATGGGGGTGTTATGTGCTACTTGTGCTTATTTATTGCTTTATTTATTGCTTTCTGTACGGATCTATTTACTGCTTTCATTTACAGTTTTTTATGCATTTCATACTGTCATTATCATGTGCTGGATCTGTTGTTTCCTTGGTGGGTGGGGAATCATTGAGTGATTAAGGTCCTATACCTGTGACCTGAGTGACACATAGGCTAGAGTGGCTTCATATTCTTTCCCATTCCATTTCGGTCTGGTGCGGGAATATGAAACACGGTTCAGACATGGGTTTATTCTTGAGAACTTTGTGCTGCAGATTTCCTGTAGTACTAGGGCTATCTGGGAAGCCTGCTAAGTCTGGATGACCTTTTTATGACCTTCAGCATCTGAGGTGAATTAGAGGAGGATCTTTTATGGTTATTGTAAACATTGTACCTCCGGGTTAGAAGTGTTTACACTTCTCATAACTGATCCAAGTCTGAGGATCCTTGTTCTAGAACATTACATGTGAGGGGGTTGGGATGTTTACAGGTTTGCAGGAACCCTTGGCCTCATCATACCCTGTTACCAGTTTTGTTTTAAGAATGCACCGCCTTGGCTAGTTTTTGTGAAAACCCTAGATTTGTGACTATTTATTTGAGTCCCCCACCTGGTTACTGGATTTCTAAGCCTCCATTCGGACTTATGAACACACATGGACCTTATCAAGGCAGATACTAGATCAGCTCTTGATCACAAACCCTTTGCATATCATTTTGCATACATCATTTTTGCATCATTTAACATTTGCTTATTTGTTTTACAGGGTATCCATCTTATTGTCTTTGGTTTGGTTTTGACCCCTTCTGCTGCTCACACATCTTCAGTTATCTTCTTCAGCACCTTCATCGGTTTGTCAGAGATTCTTCTTCGGTTATCTTCATCATAGATCTTTCTTCAGCATCTTCTCCAGTTATCTTCATCAGTCTTCAGCAGTTACCTACATCGGGGTTTATCTCATTCTTCTTCACCAGTACCCATCATCAGCATGGACACCTCCAGGAAAAGCAACATCACATATCACTTCTTTGAGCCCACCCTGACAGGCATCCGACAGATCCAGTCTCTCATTACTCCTGATCATGTCCCACTATTCAGAGAACATTATGGGGGCATATTGGACATGATCATGGACCTGGATGCATCCCAGAGGAGCATGATCCATACTTGCTTGCAGTTTTATGATCCTCCTCTCAGATGCTTCACGTTCCCCGATTTCCAGTTGGGACCTCTGCTAGAAGAATTTTCCATATTGTTAGGTGTCCCTATCAGGAGAGGGATTACTTTCAACCCTGAGATGGCTACTCCAAAGAATGAAGACATAGCTAAGGCATTGCATTTGGAGCCTGCCCTTATTGATTAGAGCATGACCACCAAGGCTGGGGTTCCAGGCCTTCACTTGGACTTCTTGATCTCCCAGGGCACCCTGCATGCTGCAGCAGGGAAATGGGATGTTGTTTGTGCACTCTTAGCCCTCAACATATATGGAGTTATCTTGTTTGCAGACGAGCCGAAGTTTGTGAGCAAGAATTCTATTCACCTATTCTTATTGAGGAACCCAGTTCCTACCTTGCTTGGAGACTTCTACTACTCAGTACACTAGAGGAATGAGAAGCAAAGAGGAAGACTGGTCAGATGTTGTGCTCCCCTTTATTACTATTGGTTTCTAAGACACTTGCCAAAATCAGATACTTTCCTGAACCCTCATCAGCCAAAGAACCAGGCTAAGAGATTGATTTCCTTGACATCAGAAGACATCAGATGGTGCACTCAGAGCACCAAGGGCAAGGACATCATTACTAGCTGTGGGCAATATCCTAATGTGCCTTTGATTGGAGTAAAATGTTGCATCAATTACAACCCGTTACTTTTTAAGAGACAATTAGGATATGCTTTGGTTCATCCTCCAAGAGAGCAAGACTTGACTGAGACCCTCTACTGTGAAATCCAGCACAACTCTGTTGTTGTCAGACAGGCAGCCTGGGCCTAGGACAACATTCAGACTAAGGGAACAACCGTCCTTGGCAAATGCAACAATATAGCTTCAGCACAATATCTTGATTGGTCTCGTACCAGGGCATAGATCACTCAGATGCCATTTACCATAGAAGATGTACCTAGACCTTCAACAGTGCAACCTGTAGCCACTGTCAGTTTGGAAGAGTTTGAGAAGCTGAAAGAAAGGAACACTCAGCTTTCTGAAGCCTTGAAGAAGACCCTCTGGGAGAGGAATGACAGCCGTCTAGATAATGAGAGGTTAGAGAAGCTCGGGATTGAGCATTTGACCAATATTGAGAAGACGGATGACTACATCAGAAAGGCTAGAGCAGGAGAGCTTGTGTTGAAGAATGCTTGCAAGGAAGCAAAGACTCAGAAGGCTAGGGCAGAGCATTATCTAGAGGAGAGCCAGGCTAGGTGGATCAGGATCACTGAAGCCCGTGCACAGGAAGGTCTAAGAACTCAGGCTAAGATAGAGCAACTGGAGGCTAGTGAGAAGAAGCATCAGGAGGAACTATTAGCAGCACAAAAGGAGATCTCAGAATTAAAACTTCGGGCGGGGTTTAAGAGGTCAAAGGATCAGGATAAGCATAAGAGGTTGACCAGTGCCATTTCTACCAGGAACCTCCTCATTAGGACTATCACAGAGCACTCAGTAGGTCCAGTGACTGAGGCCCTCCTGAAGGAAGTCAGAGAGGATGACTTTGGATTAGATGTTTGACTCTTTTGCTTGTACTTTCCTTTTGTTGTACTTTTGAATTTGTTGTTGTATTTTGACCCACCATGAGGATGTTATTGTAATCAAACTATGTATTTTCACTCTTTGTAATATATGTGGTTTGGTGGGCTTAACCTCTCTTCATCATCAGCATTTCCTCGAGGTCTGGAAAGGTCAAAACAAAAGAACCAAACCGGATACCCTTGGAAGACAAATAGGCATCCTGCATTGCATACTAACATTCTCTTTGTTTTGTAGGTCTTTGTTTTATTGTTGTTTCTCACTTTGTTGGGGTTTCAGGAAACATTGCTCGCACAAGAGTGTTCCCTGTCAACAGAATACACCGGTACCCGACGAGAAACAACCTTCCGGGACTCCAGATGGATCAAGTTCAGCAAGACTTGAATGAAGTGAGGACCCAAATGGCCAATGAGAGGGTTGAGATGAGAAATCAGATGACTCAATTTATGACAGTGATGACTGGCCTAGCTCAGAGCTAGGAAAGACTGAGGGAGTTAGTTGAGCGACAAACTCCTGAGGAACACCATACGGATACAGGGGGTACCACTAACAACGATCACGTGCAGCCTCACACTGATCCACCAGAGTTTGGGTCTCATCTAAACCCAGATATCAATGCCATAAGAAATACTCAGGGAAACACTGCTGGAGGAAGGGTCTTGCAGGAAGATCCTCAAGAAGAGCAGTTCACTGTAGTAGGGGCTGGAGACGAAGTCTACGACCGTTGGTTGGATGAAATTGCAGAGAAGCGGAGGTCTCTTGAAACCCAAAAATCCCTAGGCTTTGATGTCATGGACATGGGATTGGTGGAAGGGGTGAGAATTCCTCACAAGTTCAAACCCCCGTGTTTTGAAAGATATAATGGCACATCCTGCCCACGCACCCACCTTCAGTCTTTCTTGGGAAGATTAAAAGCATACACCATGGACGAGAAGCTGTGGATGTTTTACTTCGAGGATAGCTTGACAGGGGCATCCCGAGAATGGTACTCCCACTTAACCAGAGCCACAGTAAGAAACTGTAAAGACTTGGCTGAAGCTTTTATCCGTCAGTATCAATATAATTTGGACATGGCTCCAAACAGGACCCTTCTGATGGGAATGTCTCAGTCTTCCCGTGAAAGTTTTAGAGAGTATGCCCAAAGGTGGAGGCAACTGACTGTTGCAGTTCAACCCCCTATGTCTGAAAGGGAGATGGCAGACATGTTCATGAATACTCTCCAGGGTACTTATATTGATAGATTGGCTGCATTTTCTTCCACCAGCTTTGCAGATGTGGTAATAGCTGGGGAAAGAATAGAGAGCCTACTGAAGATGGGAAAGATCTCCGACAACGGTTCCAGTTCAAGCAGTGCAAGGAAGCCATTTGCTGGGCCCCGTAGATCTGGTGAGACAAACTCTGTGCACATGGGAAGAGGGAGATCCCAATACCGGCCCAGAACAGTTGTTGCTGTTACTATCCCTGCTCCACCTCCTCAGTATGCTCAACAACCACCACACTTTCCGCAACAACAACAATTTCCTCAACAGAGATCATACAACAATAATAACAACAATCAGCAACAATGCCCTTTTCAACAGCGGCCATCTCAGATCAACAGGGTGATTGACCCTATTCCAATGCCATATGCTACACTGCTACCACAACTCCTAAAGCTCAATCTTGTTGAGTTAAGGACATTGGCTCCACCTGATCCTAAAAACCTTCCAAGAAACTACGATGTCAATTCTAGTTGTGCTTTTCATTCCAACGTGTCGCTCCCGAGATTTTCATCCTAGTACAAACGCGAAAGTGGCGCGGAAAGGGTAGAGTATCCAGCCAGATATCTTTATCCCGAAATAATGGGAAAGGTAATGTTGCACAAACTTGAGGAAGAAGGAAAGGACAAGGTCCTGCGAACCAAAGATCTGGGTTCGGGAGTCGGTTACGACCTGGGAAGTTATTAGCACCCCAGACCGTCCGCCGTACCCGACGGGATCCACGCTTGCTTGCTTGTTTCAAAGGGTGAGAAAAAGGATGCTGCTGAATAAGAACTGCTAACTGGAACTTGAATGAAATGAGAAATGAACTGGAAAAGAGAATAAAGAGAAAGGATGGGGAAATGTAGGGAAAATAAAGAATGCGCTCGAACGGGCCCTACCCCGCTGCCTACGTACCTCATCGGGATAATGAGGATCAGAGTCGACGTAGTTTGCCTAACTAAGGCGGGAACTATTTGTTTGCATTTTTTATGGCTGGAACTGCGTATATCTATGCTAAGGTGTTGCAGGCTCGTCCGGTACGAGTGCGTTTACCATCTTGCATGCGAGACAAGTCGTCGCAAGTTCACGTTGTGAATGAATGAGATGAGAAGAGAATTCCCGCAGGAAAGTCGCTTGTTATTTGTTTTTGTCTCTTACGAGAAATATTTTGTATTTGTTTGTGAACACTCTCGTACTAAGACCTATCCATCGTGGGAAGTACTTATACCTCGCCCCGAAACAGGACGCGTATAAGCACTCCGCAACAAAGTCTCG
Organism: Lathyrus aphaca; assembly: GCA_963966055.1. Classification (NCBI taxonomy): domain Eukaryota; kingdom Viridiplantae; phylum Streptophyta; class Magnoliopsida; order Fabales; family Fabaceae; genus Lathyrus; species Lathyrus aphaca. The sequence continues at coordinate 430,139,368 of OZ014524.1, read as the reverse complement.
TGTCGTACAAGAACGTTCAACCTTCATTAGGTGTTTTATTATTTTTTCTTTATAAGGTGAGAAAGAATGACTCAAGTCGGAAAAAGGACAAAAACTAAGGGGGAATAAGACCAATCCTAAGTTATTTATTATTCACAAGAGGGAGATCCTAATGATTTGTGAGGTTTTCTAATCCTAAAGATCAAAAGGAAAAGAAAGAAGAAAAAAGGATGCAACTCACTTCCTAAGGAATGTAAGTTGGTCCTAACAAAAGGGGAAATCCTACCAAACACACATATGGAAGGAAAAGATGAATTAAAATGAATAAAAGAAATGCATAAAAAATAAAAGGATAGGGTGAAGTAAACTTACCTCAATCTTCCCCACTACAAAACAAATGATTAATGTGCATTTTCATTAAAAGAAATAAGTAAACACACATTAATTAAATCCTAATTAAATTCTAAGGCACCTTGGACCTAAACTAGACTCTATTTTTTTTTAATCCTAAAGGAATTAAAAAATGCAAGGACAAAACTACAACACCTATTACAACCCTTATTACAAAAACAGCTATGAAAATAATGCATAACACCAAGCAGCTTTTTACAGCCAGCATGAAGCATGAAATAGTAGGTGTAAAAGGTTACAAACAACATGTACACATAACAAACAACACACATTTTACAATACTTAAATGCAAAGAACAGCTATGAAATGCAAAATCCAGAATTGATTATTTTCATTTTTAAAGCACAAACTCAATGCAAAAATCACTAATCTCATCATGAACATGTATTTGAACTTAAATCAACATATACCAATGCAAGAACATGAACATTATTGAATGATTATGCAAGCATTCATCACATGGATTATGCAACAAGTAAATGCACAAAGTAGCACCTAAACATGCATATGAACATGGCATTTGAACATGGTGATTATTGATTATGAACATGCAACATGATAGCTCAACAAACACACTAAAATTAATGCAAAAATTCAGAATTGAACTGATATGGATTATGTGATCAAGCATGCAACAAAATTCCACCAAATGCACCTACATATGATTATGCAAAATGCACCATACATCAATCATGAAATGCAACAATGATTTAATGCAATGCAAACATATGAAAACCAGAATGCAAAGTGATTATTATATACCTAATGAAGTATGAACATAGCAACAAAATGCAAGAAATCAAGGCATGCACAAAGCAACACAAAAATGCATAAAACACAACATGCACGGAATCGTGTCGAAACGACTCGAAATGGGGGAACTAGCTACTGGCAATGGACCTAAAAATTCCCTAAAATCACTACCTAAACATGTATGAAACATAAAGGCACTAGAACTTATGACTAATCCATCAAATAAGCCAAAAAATAAAAAATTAACAGCGTTAACCGGTTAACGAACCTAAATCTGCCCTATTTTGTGGCCAATACGCACCCGTTAACCGGTTAACACTGAACCAGAAGGTAAAAAAAGTTGAGAAAAAAGTGCTTTTGGCCACAAACCCCCTTCTAATGATCCCTAACATTCCTAGGAACATGCTAACATGAATTTCTACTCAATTGGAGCTTATTTACACATGATAGAACCAATAACTATCAACACCTTAAATCCAAATTCAACCAAAATCACAAATCACAAGCAAACATAATCGAAACGGAATTGATTTTAAACAAAGTGAAAAGCACTTAAAGAATGTCAAAAGTGGCGAGATTAAGAGAATAACTTAAAGAAGAAGTGATTAAGATCACCAACCTACGAAGCGGAGGAGTGCTTTGGTGATTGTTGCAAGACTTGGAGCTTGAATCGAAGAGAAAACCGAGAAATCGCAAAATAAATGCGTTCTTGAGCTTGAATCTTCGTGTTCTTCCGATAAGTCGATAATCCTCACAAAATTCAGTAGCTTCTTCTTCTATAATCCACAATCAAAGAAGGTTGAGGGCTTAAGCTTTAAGATCTTCAAGTTTCAATGTGAAACTTGAAGAGCTTATTTGAAAAGCTTTGGTGAGAGGGAGAGGGAAAGGAGGAAAAGTGAGAGAGAAAAAAGTTATTCTCAAAGAGTGAAAAATTAGGAAATGGTCTTCAACCCTTTTGGTTTGAATGAAAATGGCTTAAATAGAGACTAGGCTAGGAGCTAGGTTTGGGTTGGGGCCCAAAAATTAGGTTTGGGATCCAAAATTAGGTTTGGAAGTTAGTTAGGGTTAGGGTTGGAAAAGGGAATATTCCTTGGAATATTCCTTGGAACACTCTAGAAGATGGTGGAAGCTGGTGGAAGTTTCCAAGGGAAATGGAGTGGAATTGAAGTGGAAAAATGAGATGGAAAGAATGAAAGGAAGTGTGGAAAGAAAGTGGAAGGAAAGGCGGAGGGAAACGCAAAACCAACTACCTTTTCAAATGATTTTTCTTTGATTTTTTTATGATTCCTCCATCATTTCTTGATCAAGTTTGAACCATAGGATCATTGTAAACCTAATTTCATGATCTCGATCTTAAAAGTCAGGAGTCGACCCTTTTCACCTAGCTCGATTGCCTTTTCTCCGATTCCTCGATTTTCGTCTTTCGGCCAATCGAACCCCTTCCAAAATGAATTTGTGGACGAGATTTGAACCCTAGGCCTCCTTTGATCAACTCCATTTTGACCATGGCTTGTGGCTTCAAGTGAAGACTTGTGGAATATTGTGAACCCTTTGCACAAGGTTGAGAAGCTTTATGGCCCTTCGGTAGCTTCTTCATAGCTTTCGGTTGCTCCGATCATTGATCACATACCCACGCCTCGGCTATGCTATATATGATGCAATGTTTTTGGTTATTTTATGAATTTATGTATGCAAAATGTTATGCAAAATGTTGAGGATATGAGAGGGCAAATTTTGAGGTATTACAACTGCCCCTATTCAATCATCTACAGGCCTGAACGAATAATTGCGAGAGCTGTTAGACGTTCAATGTATGGAGTGATTGAATACTTGAATAAAACCTGGAAATTTGAACTCGGTGGATAGTAGAAATGCCATCTGTTTTTTTTTCTCTTTTTTTTATTGGTATTGTTTTTTTTAATTGATTGGTTTGGTATTGTTTTTTTTTATTGGTTTGGTATTGTTTTTTCGTTTTGACCTCTGAATAGGTAGCGAAAATAGAACTTGACAATGTGACTGCTGGGCAGGACCAAGCCACAAAGAAAACACGCGACTGCTGGGCAGGACCAAGCCGCGGAAGGTGCTTGTTAGCGAAATAGGACTTAACGCAACATCAACCGATTTGCAACTCAAATAAGATCAACCGATCTATCATGGAGATGGTATCAACCGATCCACCCCGGAAAGCGAGAATGTAATATCATCCGATTTACAACTCGAAGAGAAATGATATCAACTGATTCATAACTCAAATAAGATCAACCGATCTAACATGGAGATGGTATCAACCGATCCATAACCAAGAAACGCGAGAATGTAATATCATTCGATTTACAGCTCAAAGAGAAATGATATCAACTGATTCATAACTCAAATAAAATCAACCGATCTAACATGGAGATGGTATCAACTGATCCATAACCAAGAAATGCGAGAATGCAATATCATCCGATTTACAGCTCAAAGAGAAGTAATACCAACCGATTTACAGCTCAAATAAGATCAATTGATCTAATATGGAGATGGTATCAACCGATCCATAACCAAGAAATGCGAGAATGTAATATCATCCGATTTACAGCTCAAAGAGAAGTAATATCAACCGATTTACAACTCAAATAAGATCAACCGATCTAACTAGGAAATGGTATCAACCGATCCATTATCATCGCACTGAGACGAGACCAAAAGGAACAGGATCATTGTACTTAAATGATAACCCGAGACGCGACCGTTGTACTTAAACGGAGACGCGAAAGAATGAGACTGTTGTACTGAAACAAGACTCGAAGACGAGACCATTGTACTTAAATGGAGATTCGAAAGGAACGAGATCGTTGTACTTAAACGAGAGCCCGATACGCGACCGTTGTACTTAAACGAAGATGCGTAAAAATGAGACTTTTGTACTGAAACAAGACTCAACTGGGGATAACAACAAGACTTGGTAGACAAAGGTGCCTGGCAAATGGTATAAGTATCTTCTGTGGGGAGTATTTCGGGTTGAGAAGATGTTACGAGTCTTATGTAATATACCTCAAAACTGGCCCATGCTGGTATGCATATGTTTGGATTTTGGCGTAATGCTCCATGGCAATGGAAATGCTATGCTTTGAAGGATGCAAATGTAATGATGATTACTAAATGCAAATGCAAATGCAAAGGGATCTCTCGATGAGGAGACTGCAAGTATCCCAGGTGGCTTGATTGGGGAAATGATGATCACTGAATTGATCTGGTGAGTGCTTGTGAGGAGAGGACAATTCTGCGGGGGAATGTTGTTGATGATACATAGGCTCTGAACTGCCATTATTGCTAAAAATAAATTGGACTATGAGATTGGAACGCCAAGACCCTGCTGGAGATGGACTCTTCTTGCTAGGTACGCTACCCATTGAACTCTGTTGGGGAAGTGAAACCTTCTGACTTGGCTGGGGAAACCAATGTATAATATTGCTGAGGAGGAAATAAATTCCTTGTATTGCTGGGGATTGCCCCTGTATTGGCGGGAAGTCTCTGCTTGGGGAGACCATCAATCTTCTTTCACCATCACCGGGGAACATTTCAATTTCCACTCTATTGGGGATGACGAATGATGTCATCGATAAAGCTTCCTGCTGAAGATACGAGCTCAAGTTGCCACTTGTTGGGGATAAGAGATAAATCCTCTCGTGTTGGGAATGAGAGATGTAAGACGCCTCATGCTGAGGATGAGAGACGATGATACCCTTCTGCTCAAGAAGTAACCTTTCATTTGCCGCACTACTGGAGAAGGGATTGTCTAATGAGACTTGCTAAGGAATTCTGATCGATGAAGTCCACAGATGAAACAACTCTTGAAGTGTTGTGCTGACAATGGATTTGCTTCTAGCCTCTGGGTTGGTAGGTTGCCAACTAATCATGAGTGAACAACGGTTCTTTACAATTTTCAATTTGCCTCGGATTAAGGTCCATCAGAAGAAAATGTCTCAAGAGGATTTTACAGAAAACATGGCATATGAAATGCCTCAGTGTCTTCAAACTCTTGAAGAGATTCACCGGATCTCGAAATAACTGCCCAGACTGCCTGGTCTGTGAAAGAATTTGCCTCGCGAGGATTCATGAGGAACCTCATATCACTGTGAGATATTCAGCCCCAGTATATCGAACTCTGGATAGGTGCCTCTGATTAACTATCTTCGAGAGAAAGTAACTTCTAGTGCTCTTGGGGTGGCCTGCCCCAGTACGAGCCTTGAAGTGATCACCTCTGACTGACTGTGCTTTGAAGAAAATATCCATACTACATACTCTTGGAGAGATTTGAATCTCGAAGTGATTGCCCCAGCTTGGCTGAATTTTGAAGAGATTGCTCGACGTGATTGCCCCAGATTAGTTGGCTCTTACCACGATTGGTTGGGAAAGTCCCCACTCAATGGAATTTCTTGGAAAAGTGCATCTCGGCGTGATTGTCCTTCAGATGTTTCAGACTTCTCAACTTGGCAAGATTAAGCTTCTGGACTGAAGTTTCGTATGTGAATTTTAATGATGCCCAACAAAGGTATGCAAGCAGAAAATGTTTATTTTGAGAATGAAAATTCTAATGCAACACACATGTTAATCTTGAAGTTTTACTGAAAAAGATGTCGCAAACCTTTGTGAGCGAATCACTGGTTAAGATACGACATTAATTTTTTGAATAATAGAAAGCATGCCCATGCAACACCAACCCATATCTTTTAGCACAACTCATAGGGGTCAGGAACGCGATCTCGTGGTAGTACACTCTCAAAAATAACCATGTTTCAGTTAGGACTTTTGAGGGTTGTATCGTGGCCTGGTTCACGGTTATAGAAACAAAAGATACAGGCTCGAAGTTTATTGGTACCCACCCCTCTTCATGATGTTCTCTATTCCTATGTTCAACTAGCTTTCATAAGCGCTCACCTCTCAAAAAGGGTTTTGTGATGGTTGAGGAACCAATTACACTAACAATTTAAGCACCAATCAGGTTGTTGTTGGGAGTCAGTCACCCCTTTGTCTTTTGTGTCTGTGCCACACGATTTTGTTCTTGTTTAAGGATCTTTCTTGTGTAATACTCTCTTTTTTCCGCTTTTGCATTATTTTCCTTATCCCTAACTTTTGCCTGGACTGATTCTTGTGAATCTTTGATTGTGAAGTCCAACGGGATGCCCTAATTTTTGCCTAAGTCGCTTGTTTTCAAGTTTTGACTTAGCGGGCTTTCTCATTCATTTTTTTGCGATTCCTTTTTTTTTAGCGAATCGTGTGACACTAGTTGTCTTGATGGCTCTGAAAGGTTCGTGACTGTCTCACTTTTCAGCTGATGAGGGGTAGCCATTGTGGTTTCCGGTCTTTGGACCTATTGATTGGGATAACCATTGCGGTTTCTAGTCATTGGACCTCTTGATTTGGTACAACGAAAGGTAATGGATCCTCAGATTTGCACTCCTTTTGAAATTTGAACGCTCGACCAAACTAACTGACGCTTAGCCTGCCCCTGGGTTAAATGCAAGGGTTTTTTCATGCAAAAAGAAACTCCTACCTCAAGGCTCAAATGGGTTGGCGAGGGTCTATCTCCCTTATATCTCCGGTGTTTAGGATTTGAAACAATGCCTGTACATCGTCAACAGGTCTTTCTCAAAAGCACACAATTAGAGATTTTTTGCGTTTTCATTCCGTCATCCTCCCTCATAGAGTTTAAGCACAACAGTTGGTATTGCAATGCACATACGCAAAATTATGAGTGAATACGAATGGATTACTTCAAGAAAAACATGTGCATTTTATTAAGGTTAACATTTAAAAACAAATAAGTTTCATGCATGCATACAAATGTTTAAACAAACAATAGAAACTACAAATGAAATTGCAGTAAAGAAACTGAGCATCGCCATCATTGAGGAGACTTGATTCCTTTCGGACTAAATCAGTCTTGAGCGCTTCCCATGATCAGTAAATCTTCATGGACTTGTAGTATTCAGGTAAGTGGTCGCATGTCCGACACGGCAATCATTTCTCATCTTCTAGTTATTCTGTCCTTGTAGAAAGTAACGCTGAAAAGTAAAGTTGACACCTAAGGTTGCTCGGAAAGACCTGACGATCTTCTACCTACGTATCTCCATTGACCCTAGACCAATGAAGAATCAGAGCGACGTAATTCCCCTCAATAGGGATGAAAATGCACTGAAAAGACGCACCATTGCCACAAATAAGAGTATCTGGAATACTTCTGGCTTTATTGCTTTAACTCTTCCCGATAAACATTGATAAGAAGACTTCAAATCAAGAAAAGTTGATAGCTTTCGAGTCGATCAAGTCCTGCACCATGTGGTGAAAAGCTTTACACCTATCAATATGATGCCCTGGCGCCCCAGAATGAAAATCACAGCGGGCATTGGCATCCCATCCATCCGGTAGTGGAAAAGGAGGTAGGGACAGCTTGCGAAGCCCAACCAACTTCAACTGAAGCAAATTCTGAAGAAGATCAGTGTGAGACATTGGCAAAGGGTCAAAAAACCTTTCTCTCCTTTACTGATGACCCTGTTGAGGATTATGTTGGCGACGATTTTGCTGTTGTGAACATGTGGCACTTGGGATGATCATGGATGTTGTCTGGTAACGTGAACCTTGATTTCTCCTCTTTCGCTGAACATAAACTACCCCTGCTTCTTCGCATTTCCTCTTTTGCTCATTTGAAAACGGCCTCTTGGTTCCAAAAGTAGAGGCACCGTTGCCCTGGATATTTCCTTGCTTCATCCAGTTTTCAATTCTTTCCCCAGTCAAGACGATATCAGAAAAACCGTTAGCTGAACAACCTGCTAAACGTTCTATGAAGTGTCCCGGGAGGGTATCCATGAATAGATCTACCATCTCTCTCTCCAGCAATGATGGTTGCACCCTGGCTGCGACCTCACGCCATCTCTATGCGTACTCCTTAAAGCTCTCAGAGTTCTTTTGTGACATGATCTGAAGTTGGGTTCGGCTAGGAGCCATGTCAATGTTGTACTGGTACTGCTTGAGAAAGGCTTCCCTAAGTTCCTTCCAATTATGGACAGAGTTCTTTTCCAGTTTCGTGTACCACTCCAGTGAACCCCCGGAAAGGCTGTCTTGGAAATGGTACATCCAAAGTTTCTCATCTTTGGTATGTGCAACGATTTTGCGATAGAAGGCCTGCAAGTGAGTTTTCGGGCAAGATCTGCCACTGTACTTGTCGAAAACAGGAGGTCTGAACTTTGGGGGGATGACCACCCCTGAAACCAGCTCCATATCAGCCACATCAATGTCAAAGGTATCTCTGCATTCTAGAGCCTTTACCTTCTCGGCTAGCATCTGGAAATTCTGGTTAGGAGGCATATTTTCCGTAGGTGGAATGACAGTGTTGTTGATCGGATTGCCTTGGGCGTCCACGGTAATCACTGGAGGATCAACCTGTGGGCGATTAAGCCGCTGCATGGCGGTTCTCATTTCTTGCTGCCCTTGCACTATTCCCTGCATTGCTGCCATGAACTCCCCCATCTGACTGCAAAACTCATTCAACTCAGCATGTATTGTATTCATGATTTGACTCGGGTAGCGTACTAGTATGGCCGATACTTCTCCTGAAATGGTCAAATAAATTAGGAAATCTAGATAACTCGTTAGTATGCAAAAATGATATGCATGAAAATTCCATGTCACTGATCCCACTTCATTCATATTGGGGGACAGATACCCCACGGAGTGCAACATCATAAGATAAATCCTGTGAGTGTGCGCGAAGAAAGTGCTGAGCATCGGGACTTCGATATCAAGATAAAATTGCCAGGATAGAAAAGTCGAAACAATGGCACATGAAAACTTCCATAAAGCAAAAAATACGCCAACGTGCGAAAACTTATACAATCACTTGCTAATAATACTGAAATACAGGAAAATGTCACAATCCACAACATAAAAACAAGAGATTCCTTCAACAGCTCTGAAGGTAATCTCGAAATACAACAAAGAAAATCACATGCATCAAAGAAATCTACGTCTCCTGACTTGAGCTTCGTGTAGTTTGCGTGACCAGCTGGATTAAGGGGCTTCAGCTCTTGAGATACCCCTCTGGTGTGATGATCCCTGAATCAATTAGATACTGGACATTGTGCCCGAAGGCTTTGCACTCGTCAATGGTATGTCCGAATGTTCCGGAGTGGAATTCACACGCAACATCCATATTGTAATCTGGGGGAATGGGGTAAGGCATCGGCAAGGCATTCCTTGGCTGAATCAAAGAACTCTCGAGAAAACGGGTAAACACTTGACTAGGAGGGCTGGGACCTGGAGTAAACACTTCTTCAGTCTGCTTGAGTTTGAGTCTCCCATGTTGTTGATACTTCTGATGCTGAGATGAATTCGAACACCCAAACTTTTTCTGCACTTTCTTCTTTATGTCGGATCGATGAATGGGTAAAGGTGACTGGCATGATGTCTTTACGACCCAGAGCGGAGGCACACACCCCTGATTGGGGATAATTCTGGTGGTAAGGAAAGGGGAAGTATCTTCCAGTGGTATGAAATCCTTTGACACATCCCCACTAATCGGTGCGAACTCGATTACCTTTGAATCAATGAGCTCTTGAACTTGATGTTTGAGCCTCTTACAGTTTTCCACATGATGACCAGGTGCCCCAGAATGGAAAACACACCTGGCATTGGCGTCAAAATCTAGAGGAAGCTTTTTGGGTGTGGCTGTCATGATGACAAGTTCGACCAGATTAAGCTCGAGCAAACAGAGAAGCAATTGCGCATATGACACCGGAATCGAATCAAACTTGGCTTCAGACGCCTTTGGCATTGGTCCACAACTTTTGCCATTACCTTCCCTTTGATGAACTGGAAGAGTCTGCAAATTGAGAGACTCAGGATCCCAAAGTTGAAGAGAGTTTCCGCGAAACGCTTCCTGATCTTGGAACAAAACCACTGAACTGGGAGGACCAACAACTTCTGCAGCAATAAAGGGGACATGGTGCTCTTCTTAGAGCTTTGGGGCCTCCCTGGTCTGGTTCTCTTGTTTCTTTAGTTGGTAAACTTTCTCTGTCAATAGCATGTGGCCATGGCACAAGGTCTGCATGTCCTCCAAGAATTGTTCCATTCGGATTTTCATTTCAGCTATTTCTGCTCGGCATTGTTCCATGTCCATCTCTTGATGACTGTGATTCAAATTGGCCATTCTGGAGAGTAACCAAATCAGGATAAGAATCTGTCCCCGGACACCTGTAATGAGAGTAAGGATGCATGCAAATGTCATGTTCGATTATTTCCAAGGGATCCTTCTGCTTCAATTCCAGTTGGATATAGGAACATATAATGACATGGTTCAAACATAGGATCTTTGGAAATAACCGAACATGTATGATAAAATGCCATGATGTTATGTATGCAACAGGCATGTGATCAGTTATGTGTCTGTGATGTGCCAATCATATAATCAGGTGTCGGTGCAAGGTCACAATATCCACATGTCAAAATAACAATCCTTCTGATTCGGGATCCATATCTCAAAACCAGAAATCCAGTCACAAAAATGAACCAATGGCAAAGCGGGTATGCTGAAGATATTAGGGTTCCTGCAAACCTGTAAGCCCTTCCCAATCTCACGGGTGTGCTACTCGGGTCAACATCACGGACTCTCAAAGTCGAATAACAATAATACGTTCACCATTTCCGAGAAATGGCTCATGACCAAATCAGGGAATCAGTTTGGCATTATGTACTACTCAGGGAGGCCTCAATTGAGTCCGGAAAAACAAGCATCCCTCACAAGTTTCCAGCTTCAAGCACTGAATCGAGAAACAATAGTACATTCATCCCGAAGGGTACAATACTACCGTCATGCGAACAGTTTGCTTTAACCGAATTCCTATGAGAGAACCAGGCCATCCTATGCGAGTTTCCAATGGACCCTCGGATGCGAGTGGGTTTGCCAACAAATGTGGTCTGCCACTGTCATCACTGAGAGGGGCGTTCCCATTAAGGTCCTCGAAGATCGGTCACCAGATGCACATAACTATCAAGGTCGTACCCTGAAGTGAGGTAATCCCCACACAAAATAGTTCCAAGACGGTCGCAATATGGGTGTGGAACACATCGCCACTAATCATGGTGAGATACCATGGAAGTACAATGTTTATCCACGCTAATCCTATAGTGCACTCAAGCCGGATAATTGGCTTATCTCACAGTAACTCCCATCCCACAGAAAAAATGAAAACCAGCACAGCCAGACAGTCCAGTATAATATCATGCATGGAAAATAAATACTGAAAGCGGTAAATAAATACGATAAAGTAAACTGCAAATAAAATCAGTAAATAAGCACAAAAGCACTAGCATATAAACACCCGAAGAAATAAAAAACAAACAGGCGCTAGGATTGACTCTAAAAGGGAAACCAGAGACTCTGGGTTCGATCCCCAGCAGAGTCGCCAGCTGTCGCTCCCGGGATTTTCATCCAGGTACAAACGCGAAAGTGGCGTGGAAAGGGTAGAGTCGCCAGCCATACATTTTTATCCCGAAAGAATGGGAAAGGTAATGTTGCACAAACCTGGGGAAGAAGGAAAGGACAAGGTCCTGTGAACCAAAGATCTGGGTTCGGGAGTCGGTTACGACCTGGGAAGGTATTAGCACCCCAGACCGTCCTCCGTACCCGACGGGATCCACGCTTGCTTGCATGTTCCAAAGGGTGAGAAAAAGGATGCTGCTGAATAAGAACTGCTAACTGGAACTTGAATGAAATGAGAAAGGAACTGGAAAAGAGAATAAAGAGAAAGGATGGGGAAATGTAGGGAAAATAAAGAATGCGCTCGAACGGGCACTACCCCGCTGCCTACGTACCTCATCGAGATAATGAGGATCAGAGTCGACGTAGTTCGCCTAACTAAGGCGAGAACTATTTGTTTGCATTTTTTATGGCTGGAACTACGTATGTCTATGCTCAGGTGTTGCAGGCTCGTCCGGTACGAGTGCGTTTACCGTCTTGCATGCGAGACAAGTCGTCACAAGTTCGCGTTGTGAATGAATGAAATGAGAAGAGAATTCCCGCAGGAAAGTCGCTTGTTATTTGTTTTTGTCTTTTAAGAGAAATGTTTTGAATTTGTTTGTGAACACTCTCGTACTAAGACCTATCCATCGCGGGAAGTACTTATACCTCGCCCCGAAACAGGACGCGTATAAGCACTCCGCAACAAAGTCTCATGTCGTACAAGAACGTTCAACCTTTATTAGGTGTTTTATTATTATTTTTTTATGAGGTGAGAAAGAATAACTCAAGTCGGAAAAAGGACAAAAACTAAGGGGGGACTAAGACCAACCCTAAGTTATTTATTATTCACAAGAGGTAGATCCTAATGATTTGTGAGATTTTCTAATCCTAAAGATCAAAAGGAAAAGAAAGAAGAAAAAAGGATGAAACTCACTTCCTAAGGAAGGTAAGTTGGTCCTAACAAAAGGGGAAATCCTACCAAACACACATATGGAAGGAAAAGATGAATTAAAATGCATAAAAGAAATGCATAAAAAATAAAAGGATAGGGTGAAGTAAACTTACCTCAATCTTCCCCACTACAAAACAAATGATTAATGTGCATTTTTATTAAAAGAAATAAGCAAACACACATTAATTAAATCCTAATTAAATTCTAAGGCACCTTAGACCTAAACTAGACTCTATTTTTTTTTAATCCTAAAGGAACTAAAAAATGCTAGGACAAAACTACAGATCCTATTACAGCCCTTATTACACAAATAACTATGAAAATAATGCATAACACCTAGTAGCTTTTTACAGCCATCATGCAGCATGAAATAGTAGGTGTAAAAGGTTACAAACAACATGTACACATAACAAACAACACACATTTTACAGCACTTATATGCAAAGAACAACTATGAAATGCAAAATCCAGAATTGATTATTTTCACTTTTAAAGCACAAACTCAATGCAAAAATCACTAATCTCATCATGAACATGTATTTGAACTTATATCAACATATACCAATGCAAGAACATGAACATTATTGAATGATTATGCAAGCATGCATCACATGGATTATGCAACAAGTAAATGCACAAAGTAGCACCTAAACATGCATATGAACATGGCATTTGAACATGGTGATTATTGATTATGAACATGCAACATGATAGCTCAACAAACACACTAAACTTCATGAAAAAATTCAGAATTGAACTGATATGGATGATGTGATCAAGCATGCAACAAAATGCCACCAAATGCACCTACATATAATTATGCAAAATGCAACATACATCAATCATGAAATGCAACAATGATTTAATGCAATGCAAACATATGAAAACCAGAATGCAAAGTGATTATTACATACCTAATCAAGTATGAATAAAACAACAAAATGCAAGAAATCAAGGCATGCACAAAGCAACACAAAAATGCATCAAACGTAACATGCACGGAATCGTGTCGAAACGACTCGAAATGGGGGAACTAGCTACTGGCAATGGACCTAAAAATTCCCTAAAATCACTACCTAAACATGTATGAAACCTAAAGGCACTAGAACTTATGACTAAGCCATCAAATAAGCCAAAAAATCAAAAATTAACAGCGTTAACCAGTTAACCAATTGGTTAACCGGTTAACGAACCTAAATCTGCCCTATTTTGTGGCCAATACGCACCCGTTAACCGGTTAACCAAATGGTTAACCGGTTAACACTGAACCAGAAGGTAAAAAAAGTTGAGAAAAAAGTGTTTTTGGCCACAAACCCCCTTCTAATGATCTCTAACATTCCTAGGAACATGCTAACACGAATTTCTACTCAATTGGAGCTTATTTACACATGATAGAACCTATAACTATCAACACCTTAAATCCAAATTCAACCAAAATCACAAATCACAAGCAAAAATAATCGAAACGGAATTGATTTTAAACAAAGCAAAAATCACTTAAAGAATGCCAAAAGTGGCGAGATGAAGAGAATAACTTAAAGAAGAAGTGATTAAGATCACCAACCTACGAAGCGGAGGAGTGCTTCGGTGATTGTTGCAAGAATCGGAGCTTGAATCGAAGAGAAAACCGAAAACTGAGAAATCGCAAAATAAATGCGTTCATGAGCTTGAATCTTCGTGTGCTTCCGATAAGTCGATAATCCTCACAAAATTTAGTAGCTTCTTCTTCTATAATCCACAATCAAAGAAGGTTGGGGGCTTAAGCTTTAAGATCTTCAAGTTTCAATGTGAAACTTGAAGAGCTTATTTGAAAAGCTTTGGTGAGAGGGAGAGGGAAAGGAGGAAAAGTGAGAGAGAAAAAGTGATTCTCAAAGAGTGAAAATTTGGAAAATGGTCTTTAACCCTTTTGGTTTGGATGAAAATGGCTTAAATAGTGACTAGGCTAGGAGAAAGATTTAGGTTTGGGGCCCAAAAATTAGGTTTGGGATCCAAAATTAGGTTTGGAAGTTAGTTAGGGTTAGGGTTGGAAAAGGGAATATTCCTTGGAATATTCCTTGGAACACTCTAGAAGATGGTGGAAGCTGGTGGAAGTTTCCAAGGGAAATGGAGTGGAATTGAAGTGGAAAAATGAGATGGAAAAAATGAAAGGAAGTGTGGAAAGAAAGTGGAAGTAAAGGCGGAGGGAAACGCAAAACCAACTACCTTTTCGAATGATTTTTCTTTGATTTTTTTTATGATTCCTCCATCATTTCTTGATCAAGTTTGAACCATAGGATCATTGCAACCCTAATTTCATGATCTCGATCTTAAAAGTCAGGAGTCGACCCTTTTCACCTAGCTCGGTTGCCTTTTCTCTGATTCCTCGATTTTCGTCGTCCGGCCAGTCGAACCCCTTCCAAAATGAATTTGTGGACGAGATTTGAACCCTAGGCCTCCTTTGATCAACTCCATTTGTCCATGGCTTGTGGCTTCAAGTGAAGACTTGTGGAATATTGTGAACCCTTTGCACAAGGTTGAGAAGCTTTGTGGCCCTTCGGTAGCCTCTTCATAGCTTTTGGTTGCTCCGATCATTGATCACATAACCACGCCTCGGCTATGCTATATATGATGAAATGTTTTTGGTTATTTTATGAATTTATGTATGCAAAATGTTATGCAAAATGTTGAGGATATGAGAGGGCAAATTTTGAGGTATTACACAATGCACCTGGTCACTCCACGGAAAATGCAGAGCTCTGCATATGAAGGTCCAGGATCTGGTAGATTCAAAAGCCCTGAACTTTGCACCACCTCCCAATGTCATGAAAAATCCTATGCCAAGCCACAGTGGGCCAAGGATTAATGCTATAGAGGATGGCTTACCCATGAGTTTAGTAGAGAACATTGCACGTATTCAGACACCTCTGGCAGAGGTTAAAGCCCAGCTTTTGAAATGCCAAGTGTTTCCAGGTTGTGAGGCCTGTTGCGAATCATGCAAACTTTCTGAGAATGGGTGTGCAAGCTTGAGGAGTGGAATTAATGGCTTGATCAGAGAAAGCATTCTGCAAATTACAACAACTGCTTCTACAACACCAACAACTCTTTTATCAACGACAAGTGAATCTTCTACAACTGCAACAAGCATTATTCCTATCGATTCTTCTACAACTGCAACAACCATTGTTCCTACTGATTCATCTACAACTTCAGCAACCATTTCTTCCATCGCTTCAACGAACAACAGTTCCATTTCATCTCCTTCCACAACTCCAGCAACCACCAATAATGACGTCTCCACAGTTACTATCTACTACGACCCGACAACGGTCCCGAATTTAAGCAACTTTCAACAATCTCAACAACAGTTTCAACCAAGATTCAATTCACCACCACCAACATCCACCAGAAGTCCTGTTACTATTTTCTATGATCCATAGACAATTACGGTTCCAACATCCGCTGTAGTAAGCCCAGTCACTATCACGGTGCCCGGGCCAATTCCATATGATAAAGACATTGCGATACCATGGCATTATGGTGTTGACCTTTACTGCAACAGAGAAAAAGTCCTTCTTGATTCTCCAGTTCTCACTCCCCAAGTGGAAAATGTCGGGGGAGACGGAGGCTTCACCTGAAGCGGACATCTCTTCGCGTCACAAGCTCCCAGAATTAATACTGAGGCAGAAACTGCTGCAAAAGCTAAGGGGAAGAGTGTGATACCTGAAGATCTCTATCTTATCCCTGCTGTTGTGTTCCGAAGCCCATCGGGATGCATTACTCAAAGTTTTGCAGGCTGCCTACGTGCCAGAAGAGATCACAATGAATCAACTTGAAACAGTGGTGTCTAATGTCAATACTAGCCATGGGCTAGGTTTCACTGATGCTGATTTAACAACAGAAGGACGTCACCACAACAAAGCCTTACACATAACCCTGGAGTGCAAAGGAGCTGTACTGTCTCATGTTCTTGTAGACACTGGGTCCTCACTTAATGTCTTACCGAAGAAAGCTCTCGTCAAGCTCGAATATGATGGTATAGCCCTCCGACCAAGCAATCTTGTGTTTAGGGCTTTTGATGGCTCCAAAAGATCTGTTTTTGGAGAGGTGGAGCTACCAGTGATAATCGGTCCACAAGGCTTCAAGACTACTTTCTATGTGATGGACATTCAGCCGACATACAGCTGTTTGTTAGGTCGACCTTGGATTCACGCCGCAGGCGCAGTAACGTCGACTCTTCACCAGAAACTGAAGTATGAGTGGGAAGGACAGATTATCACCATATGTGGTGAGGAGGACATATTTGTTAGCCAGCTGGCTACATACAAGTATATTGAGATGGATGGTGAAATCCATGAAACTATGAGCCAAGGGTTCGAGGCCCTGAATGTCAATGAGGCGACGACTGAAGTATTTTCTGCATCCCAGGAGGATAGGATGGGTACTTCAATTGTCTCCTATCATCAAGCCCAGAAGGTTGTTGAAGATGGTAATGCCCAAGGCTGGAGCAAGCTGCTGCCAGTGGAGAAGAAGGAAGACAAATTCGGTTTGGGTTACAGACCATTCCGACAAGATCAATCAGAGGCTGCAAAAGAGCCCAAGTTCATAAGTGGGGGGATGCTCACCCCAGATGTTGTGAACAACCTGGAAGACGAGGCGGAAAGCGACCGCAACCTGGAGAGTTGGATACGTCCAAAGATCCTGGGGAACCAAGTCCTTAACTGGTCTTCCCAGGAAATTATAAGGGTTACTCCTCCAGAATAATTATTATTTCCTGTCTTTTTTAGCATGCATCAAGTCCTGCATCTTGCCCAAGGTGTCAGGACTCATTTTGTAATAGGGCCATATTTAAACATCCCAAATTTTCCCTCACTAAGTTCACACCATGGCTTGTGATCTTTTCATTTACATAAGTTTAATCATGTCACATCATGTTGCATTTTTGCTTCGCTGCATTGGTTCAAGTTCATCTGCATCTAGGGTTTGTGATCTGGGCAATCCAAGATTCATCTGAGCCACTCCAAAGGTCTTCAAAGTTGTAGATTGGATCATTCCCTTTTCAAAAAGTACAAGAACAAGATCTAATTCATTTTGGAACTCAAGTTATGGCTTGTCAAAGTTGGCAAAAATCACATAATTTTCAAGAATGCACCAAAGAAGGATTTTTGCAAAACCTCTTGCCAATTCATTTTGTGACTTCAAACACACTTCTAATCATCATACAAACATTATGCAATGTCTAAAACTCAGAATTGCCCAAAGAATCTCAAGTTTTCATGCTTTTCCCATGAAAAAATCTCAAAGGGGCCAAAGTTTCATGAAATTGCAAAATGACCAAGAACCTTTCACAAACATGTTGAATTGCCTCTAAATGAATTCCATGGCCATCCTTGATCCTTGCTGCACCAGACACCCCATTGTACCAAGCCTGCCACTTGCCCATACCTCAAGTACAAGAAATGTTGACTTTTTGAATTTCATACCATACCAATCACACTATGCCACAACAACTCTCTGAACCAATTGCATTTGTTTATACTAACCTAAAGCAAGCCAAACATAACAAGAACACAACCTGAAAACCTCAGCATTCTCAAGTTCACAAAAATAACCTCTCTTGCATTTTCCTTCGAAACACACAGCACACTTGCTCAAACTCAAAACAAATTCCACCATTCATCTCTAAATCAATCACTGATCATAAACCACCCATCAAAACAGCCAAGAACACACCATAAGCCAAACACGATTTTCTGACCAGAGGAGTCTAAACTCACAAACCAGCCTTCCTCAAAGCTCTCCAAGCATCAAAGCTTCTTCAGGGAGGCCATTGGAGGCATTTTGCACCAAGGAAGCAGCCAGAAAGCTCAAGGGTTGAAAGCTCCATCTCAGGTAGCCATCTCAAACTTTTTTTCCAGAAGTCTCCTTTTAAGTTATAGAAATGTTCCCCATGTTCCCCTGAGTACACTGAACTTATTATTTTTGAAAATGGTGAAGAAATGAGCATGATCTGAATCTCTGAAATTTTTGACCTAAAAAAATATTGATTCGATTCATGCTTGTTTCTGAAAAAAATGGATTTCGTGCTTGGATTCTTGTTCCTTGATGTTTGTTGAGTGATTCTGGAGTTTTAGGGGGCTTTGGGTGAGGTTTTGAGTGAGTTAGCAATTTTTAGGTGAGGGTCTGGCCGGAGAAGATGACCGGAAGTCTTCTCCGGCCACCTGAAAGTCATTAGCAGCTTTAATTAGGGTTAAGGCAAAATTTGAATATGGGCCCTTAGATCTCTCTTCCCGCGCGTGTTTGTGTGGACCAGATCTTGTGATTAGTTATTAATTAGGATTATTTAATTAATTAAATAGGATTAGTTAAGTTTGAATTCCAGCCATAGGATGTGGCGCGTGGTCAACAGATACAAACCCAGTTTCAATCCTGTCCCTCCATTCTGCATACTTTCATTAAATTCATTTTTATTTCACATTTTTCTTATTTATTTTATACGAATTATTAAAAATAGTAAAAATGCTCAAAAAATTCTGAAATTTTTTATCAAGCCTTTTATTAATTTTCAGAAACCAAAAATATATATTTTTTTTTTTGCATTAAAAAAGTATTTTTAAATCATTTAAATGTTTTATTTAATTAGTTAATTGATTTTAATTAATTAAAAATACATTTAAGTATTTAAAAATCACCAAAAAAATCAGAGAACATTCTTAGACATTTAGAAACATTTACAAACTCACCACACAAATTTCGTTTTGGTTTTGATCATGCTTTGACATTTTTCAATGAATTAAGGTTCTTAAAATTGTTCATTTTCTAACCCTAACTTCAAAAATTCATAACTTTTAAACCAAGTTGAGTTTGTGAATGGTTCTTTTTGCATTGTTCTATGCATGGATTCTAGCATCCAAAAACATTTTTGTTTCATTTTTATCTTTCATTTTCAATTTATTTGGCATTTTACATTGAGGATCACCCAAAAAACCCTAGAAATTTAGAAAAATCATAACTTTCATTAGGTTTAGAGTTAGGTATTCTCCTTTGGGGTGTGATTTCATATGGGGTTAGGGTTCCTTTAAGTCCATTTTCAATTTTTTATCGTGTCATTTGCTTCTGTTTTTGATTTTGCATTCCATTTTGTATGAAAACCCTAATTTCTTATCTTCCTTTGCATACATCTTGCATATGCTTGCATTCATGAACTTGCCATGACATTTTATGCATTCACATAACATATAAGACATCTTAGGACACATTAGAATCATGTTTGATCATTGCATCATCCATTTGCCATGTTATGCATTCATTTCATTTCATGTACATTTATGAACTTTCATGCTCCTTTCATGCTTCATTTGCATCCTCATTGCTTGTATGATCATTCACATCTCTTGGCATACATTTGCATCATCTCTTAGCATCATTCACATCATGAACATGCTTCTGGTTTTGGTTTGCATCCTTGCATTCATTTCATTTTCATTTCATTTCATTTCCTTTCGCTAACTTTTCAGGTGGTAAGTACTTTGAGAAGTGAATTTGCCTTCACTTCTCACAATCTCTTCTCATCTCTCTTATGCATTCATTGCTGCATTTTGTATTTGTCTTAGAGTGAGCTTGCTCATTCATGTTCCTTCTTCACCTTCTTTCTTCAAGCAACTTATCTTCTTAAGTGAAGTAAGTTGACTTGTTTCTTCTGATTCTCCTTCTTTCTTCTGCTTCTTCCTTGGTGGCTCTTCTTGAAGATCTCTTGCAAGCCTCATAAACCCTAGGAATACCCAAGCATGATAACAATTAGGGTGTGATTAGTCCCCCCATTAGTTTTACCTTTGTGTCATCTTTTGTGTCTTCTCCTCTCATCTCTTAATCAGGGACTAAACCTTCAAGGTTTTAAGGCTTTGTGATTAAGGTTATGCCTGCATCCTTCTCTTAGGATGGAGTGTATAACTTTAATCCAAAGTGTTAAACCCTTAATGTGTTTAAATTCTTTAATCAATTAATCTAATAATCACTAAGACATCAAGCTTATAACTTGGGCCTTGCATTAGGGTTTTAATTCTTCCTTAATTGGTTAAGAAGGAATAACCCTAGTGTTAATGGACAAGTCCTCCTCAAGTTGTCTTACAAACCATATAATTCACTTCTTAGTCTTACCATTAACTAAAAACCACTCTAATAAAGGCTTTGTTTTGTCATGAGGTTAATCCCTAATCATGGATTAAGTAGAGGTATCTTCCTCAGCTTAAGTGTGCTCATTTATTATCCTTCTATTAGGATGGTGTAATGGGTTCACTAATCCTTGATTATGGCTTAAAATCATTACTTAACACTAAACAAAAATACCAAAAACATCTAAATAATCACAAATAGGATAATGATCTTAATCCTACATCAGGGTGATTAAGAGGGAGGTGCTTACTTCACACTTAATATATTCTCATTACCTCTAATGAGAGGGAGGATGTGATGAGTTTACTAACCCTTGGTTTAGGCTTAAGCTCAATTTCTTATGACAAACACAAAAAGCAATAAAAGATTGAAAACTTCAAAACAAACAATAATCGTCTCCTCCGGGATTCTTTTCTCACCATCTTCACTCACAAACGAGAACTCGCTTCTTCCGTCTAATACAAGACAGTTTGCACCTGAGCCAGACAGGTCTTACACTTGAGCATAAACAAGTAAGCAGTTCATCAGTCAATTTATCTTTCAGTCTCTTTGAGTCAAACTACGGTGTTCTGACTTCCTCATTGCACGAGAGGATACATAGGCATAACTTAACTGTTATCGAACAGAAGTCTCTGTATATTCCCCCTCTTCTAGCATTATTGTTTTAAGCCTCATTGTCTTGAGCACTGCACTCTTTTCTTGCACTGACACTCCTTTTCTTCACTTCACTTTCTTGCACTGACACTTGCATTCTTTTCCAGCTTTTTCACACAAATAGCACTGACACTACCCATTTAAGCACAAATATTTTAAGCGTGGATCTCGTCGAGTACGACGGAAAATCTGGGTGCTAATACCTTCCCAGGTTGTAACCAACCCCCTTTCTCAGTTTCTCTGGTTCACGACCATCTTATCCATCCTTTCTTAGGTTTATGCAGTATTACCTTTCCTTCTGGATAAAAATGCCTAGCTGGCGACTCTTTTCAGTTCATCTTCATGTTCTCTCTCTTTCGCCGACCGTTCGCGTCTGTACCCCTCTTGGCCAGGTGTCATTTGGTGGGAGCGACAGCTTGGCGACTCTGCTGGGGAGCCTTATACTGCAACCAGGGCTTCTGGTTCTTTTTGTGGGTTCCTCCTAGCGCTTGTTTGATTTGTGTTTATTGGGGTGTTATGTGCTAAGTGTGTTTATTTATTTGCTTTATTTATTGCTTTATGTACAGCTTTATTTATTGCTTTCTTTACAGTTTTTATACATCATACTGTCATTATCATTGCTGGAGCTGGTTTCTGTTTTGGTGGGTGGGGTTCCACTGAGTGATTAAGGTCCTATACCTCAGACCTGAGTGACACATAGGCTAGAGTGGTTCATGTTCTTTCCCATTCCATTTTGGTCTAGTGCGGGAATATGAAACACGGTTCAGATGTGGGTATCTTCTTGAGAACTCTGTGCTACAGATTTCCTGTAGTGCTAGGGCTATCTGGGAAGCCTGCTAAGTCTGGATGACCTTTATTTTGACCTTCAGAATCTGGGGTGAATTAGAGGAGGATCTTTTATGGTTATTATACCTCCGGGTCAGAAGTGTTTACACTTCTCATAACTGATCCAAGTCTGAGGATCCTTGTTCTATAACATTACCTGTGAGGGGGTTAGGATATTTGCAGGTTTGCAGGAACCTTTGGCCACATCATACCTTGTTACTGTTTTGTTTAAGAATACTTCACTTTGGACAGTTCTTGTGATTAACCTTGGACATGTGACTCTTTATTTGAGTCCCCCACCTTGGATACTGGATTTTTGAGCCTCTATATGGACCTTTGAACATACATGGACCTTATATCAAGACAGATAATCAGATCCAGCTCTTGATCACAAACCCTTGCATATCATTTGCATATATCATCATTGCATCATTTAACATTTTTTTATTTTTTTTTCCAGGGTATCCATCATATCATATTTGGTTTGTTTTTGACCCCTTCTACTGCTTAGGCCTCAGCTTCAGTTATCTTCTTTAGCATCTGCTTCAGCTACCTCCTTCAGCACCTGCATCAGTCTGTCAGAGACTTACCTCCAGCTTTTCAGTCTGTGATCTTCATCAGTATTTGTCTTCAGCTTCTTTATCAGCACCCATGGATGTTCCAAGGAAAAGAAACATATCCTATCACTTCTTTGAGCCCTCCTTGACTGGTATCAGGCAGGTCCAGTCACTTATCACACCTGACCACATCCCACTGTTTAGAGAGCACTATGGGGGTATTTTGGACATGGTTATGGATCTTGATTCTTCTCAGAGAAGCATGATCCACACATGCTTGCAGTATTATGACCCTCCACTAAGATGCTTCACCTTTCCTGACTTCCAGATGGGGCCTCTATTGGAGGAGTTTTCTTTGTTGATTGGAGTGCCTATCAGAGGAGGGATCCCCTTTAACCCAGAGATGACTGCTCCCAGAAGTGAAGAGATAGCAAGGGCATTGCACTTGGAGCCTGCCCTTATTGAGCAAAGCATGACAACAAAAGCTGGGATTCTTGGTTTACATCTGGACTTCTTGATTTCTCAGGCCACCCTGAAGGCTGCAGTGGGAGAATGGAAGGCAGACTGTGCACTCTTAGCCCTCAGCATATACGGGGCTATATTGTTTGCAGATGAGCCCAAATTTGTGAG
Organism: Lathyrus aphaca; assembly: GCA_963966055.1. Classification (NCBI taxonomy): domain Eukaryota; kingdom Viridiplantae; phylum Streptophyta; class Magnoliopsida; order Fabales; family Fabaceae; genus Lathyrus; species Lathyrus aphaca. Next base: position 430,115,958 of record OZ014524.1, on the reverse strand, counting down.
TAAGAATGCCATCCACTTGTTTCTGCTGAGGAATCCAGTGCCTACATTGCATGGGGATTTTTACTACTCCATCCATCAGAGAAATGAAAAATAAAGGGGGAAGTTGGTTAGATGCTGTGCTCCCTTGTTCTACTCTTGGCTGCTCAGACACCTGCCTAAATCAGATGCTTCCTTGAACCCACACCAGCAGAAGAATTGGGCCAAGAGGTTCATTTCCTTAACATCATATGATATCAGATGGTGCACCCAGAGCACCAAAGGCAAGGATATTATTACCAGCTATGGGCAATACCCTAATGTGCCTCTAATAGGAGTAAAAGGTTGCATCAACTACAACCCTTTGTTGTTTAAGAGACAATTGGGATATGCCTTGGTTCACCCTCCCAGAGGACAGGATTTAGCTGAGACCCTATACTGTGAAGTGCAACCTAATTCAGCTATTGTCAGGCAAGCTGCCTGGGCTTGGGACAACATCCAGACCAAAGGGACAACCATCCTTGGAAGATGTAACAATGTTGCTTCAACCCAATATTCTGAATGGTCCCGTACTAGAGCTCAGATTACCAGGATGTCTTTCACCTTGGAAGACACACCTGGACCTTCTACAGTACAACCTACAACAACTGTTAACCTGGAGGAATTTGAAAAGCTGAAAGAGAGGAATAATCAGCTATCTGAGGCCTTAAAGAAGACTCTTTGGGAAAGAAATGATGGTCGTCTGGACATTGAAAGATTGGAAAGACTCAAGACTGAGCATCTGACCAAGTTTGAGAGGACAGATGATTACATAAGGAAAGCAAGAGCCGAGGAACAGATATTGAAGAATGCCTGCAAGGAGGCCAAGATTCAGAAAGCTAGGGTTGAACATTACCTGGAGGAAAGCCAGGCTAGGTGGATCAGGATCACCGAAGCCCGTGCGCAAGAAGACCAGAGGACTCAGGCCAAGATTGAGCAGCTGGAGGCCAATGAGAAGAAACAGTAGGAAGCTCTGTTGGCAGCTCAAAAGGAGATATCAGAACTGAAACCCCGAGCGGGGTTAAAGGGGTCAAAGGATCAGGGCAGACATAAGAAGTTGACTAATGCCATTGCTACCAGGAACCTCCTCATTAGGACCATTACAGAGCACCCAGCTGGTCCGGTGACTGAGGCACTCCTGAAGGAAGTCAGGGAAGATGACTTTGGATTGGATGTCTGATCCTTTTGCTTGTATTTCCTTTCTTTTGATGTACTTTTCCTTTTTGTTGTATTTTTGACCCACCATGGGCTTGTGTTGTAAATAGACTATGTATTTTCTTTATTTGTAATATATCATTTTGTTTTATTGGGCTTTCTCTTGGCATCATCAAGCATCTCCTCGAGGTCTGGAAAGGTCAAAATCAAGAACCAAACCGGATACCTTGGAAAATAAATAAGCATACTGCATTGCATACTAAAATTTTATTTGTTTTGTAGGTTTTTGTTTAGTATTTGTTTCTCACTTTGTTGTGCTTTCGGGAAACATTGCTCGTCGTAGAGTGTTCCCTGTCAACCGCACACACCGGTACCCAACGCGTAACAACCTTCCAGGCATTCAGATGGAGCAAGTACAGCAGGACCTAAATGAAGTGAGAAATCAGATGGTAAATGAAAGGGTCGAGATGAGAAACCAAATGTCTCAGTTTATGGATGTGATGACTGGCTTAGCCCAGAGCCAAGAAAGGCTGAGAGAGCTGGTAGAAAGACAGATACCTGAAGAGCCCCACCTTGGAACAGGGGGAACCAGCAATAATGAACGAGGACAGCCCCGTATCGACCCACCAGAGTATGGGCCCCATTTGAACCCAGATGTTAATGGCACAAGGAATGTTCAAGGTAATGCTGCTGGGGGCAGAATCCTGCAAGAGGATCCAAAAGAAGAACAATTCACTATTATTGGGGCTGGGGATGAGGTGTATGACCAAAGACTGGATGAGATTGCCGAAATGCAGAGATCCTTGGAATCCCAGAATTCTTTAGGCTTTGACATAATGGATATGGGACTGGTAGATGGGGTGAGGATTCCCCACAAATTCAAACCCCCATGCTTTGAAAAATATAATGGTACCTCCTGCCCGCGTACTCATCTACAATCTTTCTTAGGGAGACTCAATGCTTATACCATGGACGAGAAGTTATGGATGTTCTATTTTGAGGACAGCCTGACTGGGGAATCAAGAGAATGGTATTCACATCTAACAAGGGCCACTATAATATGTTGGAAAGACTTAGCCGAAGCCTTCATCCGGCAATACCAGTACAACCTAGACATGGCCCCCAATAGAACTCTTCTAATGGGCATGTCTCAGTCTTCAAGGGAGATCTTTCGGGATTATGCTCAAAGGTGGAGACAACTTGCTGCTGCTGTCCAGCCACCCATGTCAGAAAGAGAGATGGATGACATGTTTATGAACACCTTGCAGGGAACTTATATTGATAGACTTGCTGCTTTCTCTTCCACCAGTTTTGCCGATGTAGTTATAGCTGGTGAGAGAATTGAATGTCTTTTAAAGATGGGCAAAATATCTGACAATGGTGCAAGTTCCTCCAACAACCCCAGAAAACCTTTTGCGGGACCCCGAAGGGCGGGTGAAACATATGCTATCCATGCAGGCAGGGGCAGACCCCAGTATTCTCACAGATCCATAACAGTTGTTACCATTCCGGCTCTAGTTCCACAACAACCACTTTATCCTCAACAACAACGACAACATCACTATCAACAACAATCTCATTTTCTATAACAAAGAACTTACAACAATAACAACAACAACCAACAGCAGCGCCCTTTTCAACAGAGACCATCTCAGGCAAATAGGGTGATTGACCCCATCCCTATGCCTTATACTGCTTTACTGCCACAACTCCTGAAACTTAACTTGGTTGAGTTAAGGACGCTGGCTCCACCAGATCCTCTCAACCTCCCAAAGAATTATGACGCTATTGCCAGGTGTTCCTTTCACTCCAACGCACCTGGTCACAATACCGAGAAGTGTAGAGCCTTACAGATGAAGGTTCAGGATTTGGTCGATTCCAAAGCTCTCAATTTCGCACCTCCTCCGAATGTTAACAGAAATCCTATGCCTAATCATGATGGGCCCTGGATTAATGCCATAGAAGAGGATCAACCATCTGCACTGATTGACAATGTTGCACAGATTCAAACCCCGTTGGCAGAAGTCAAAACTCAACTCCTGAAATGCCAAGTGTTCCCGGGCTGTGAGGCCTGCTGCGAATTGTGCAAGACTGCTATTAATGGTTGTGAGAAGCTTAGGTTTGGCATGGATGGCCTCATCAGAGATGGAATTTTGCAGATTACCACAACGACTCCTACAACAACTCTTTCTTCAGCAACAATAGATCCTCCTACAACTGCAACAACTATCTTTCCCACTGATTCATCCACAACTCCATCAATTACTCCATCTATTATTTCAACAGATCAGAGTTCAGCAACATTTTCTTCTACAACATCAACACCCATCTTATCAACGGAAACGCCTACAACACCAGCAAACACTAATGAAGATGTCTCAACGGTCACGATCTATTATGACCCGACAAATGTTCATCCCAACAACAAACTGCAACACCTCCTGTTAGATCTCCAATTACAATCTACTATGACCCGCATACCATCATAGTTACTTCCGCTGCAGCAATCAGTCCGGTCACCATTACGGTGCCTGGACCTGTTCCTTATGAAAGTAGTAATGCCATACATTGGCACTACGGCTCTGATCTCTACTGCGACAGAAAGAAAATCACTCTAGACTCATCAACCTCTTCACCACAAGTTGACAATGTTGGGGGAGGCGGAGGCTTCACCAGAAGCGGACACCTTTTTGCCTCACAAACACCAAGACCCAATGCTGAAGCAGAAGCTGCTGCTAAGGCAAAAGGGAAGAATGTGGTACTTGAAGAGCCAACTATTAAAGAAACTCCGAAGACGTCTTTTGAACAAGAAGTGGACGAGTTCATGAGAATAATCAAAAAGAGTGATTACAAAGTGGTGGACCAGCTTCATCACACACCCTCCAAAATCTCTATATTATCACTGTTAATGTGTTTCGAAGCCCATAGGAATGCATTGTTGAAGGTCCTGCACGCAGCATATGTGCCGGAAGAGATTACGGTTAATCAACTGGAAACAGTGGTTGCAAATGTAAACACCAGTCATGGGCCGGGCTTCACAAATGTTGATTTAACGACGGAGGGACGCAATCATAATAAGGCTTTACACATCACCTTAGAGTGCAAAGGTGATGTTCTTTCTCATGTGCTGGTAGACACTGAGTCTTCTCTCAATGTCCTACCAAAGAAAGCCTTGGTGAAGCTGGAGTATGATGGTTTGGCATTACGTCCAAGTAACTTGGTGGTGAGAGCATTTGATGGCTCTAAGAGATCAGTGCTTGGGGAGATTGATTTACCTATGTTGATTGGCCCACAGACCTTTAAAACTACCTTCTTCGTGATGGACATACAGCCGGCCTACAACTGTTTGTTGGATAGACCCTGGATTCACGCCGATGGCGCCGTTACATCTACCCTTCACCAGAAGTTAAAATTTGAGTGGGAAGGCCAGATTATCACAATCTGCGGGGAGGATGACATTTTCGTTAGCCAGCTGGCTACTTACAAGTATATAGAGATGGATGGGGAGATCCATGAGACTATGAGTCAGGGGTTTGAGGCCCTCAACATCAATGAAGCCACTGTTGTATCTGGAACTTCCATCACTTCATATCAACAAGCCCAGAAGGTTGTTGAGGAGGGTACCGCTCAAGGCTGGGGCAAGTTGCTGCCAGTAGAAAAGAAAGAAGACAGATTCGGGTTGGGTTACAGACCAACTCGACAAGATCAACCAGAGGCTGCAACGGAGCCCAAATTTGTCAGCGGGGGAATGCTAACCCCGGATGCTGTGAACAGTCTGGAAGACGAGGAAGAAGACGAACGCAACCTGGAAAGCTGGATATGTCCAAGGATCCCTGGGAACCAAGTCTCAAACTGGTCTTCCCAGGAAATTCTAAGAGTTACTCCTGCAGAGTAATTATTATTTCCTGTCTTTAAGCATGCTTCAAGTCCTGCATCTTGCCCAAGGTGTCAGGACTCATTTTGTAATCGGGCCATCTTGTATTTTGTGCAAACGATCAATTAATGAATATCAGGACATCTTTTGCAAATGAGTCTCTTTTTTTCCCGCTCACTGTTTTTCATTTTTCATTTTTGTACAAAAATAAAATGGCAATGTTTTTCAAAATAATAACTTCATTTTCACTTTTTCTAAACAAGATAAAACTAATCACTAAAATGAACAAATCTAAACCCTTGCAGAGAGTGCCCTCTAGACTGCACCGACAACGACACTGCTATGACTTTGTATGACTTCGACAATCCGATTAATCAAGCCGATGAAGGGGTTGAAGAAGATTATGAGCTACCTGAAGAACTAGCCAGACTGTTAAGGCAAGAGGAAAAGGTTATCACTCCTCATCAGGAGGAAGTTGAGACAGTTAATCTTGGTACCAAAGAAGACTTGAAAGAAGTGAAGATCGGGGCCCGTCTGCAAGATTCAGTGAAGGAACAACTTATTGACATGCTGCGAGAGTATGTGGATGTCTTTGCTTGGTCATACCAAGATATGCTAGGTCTGGATACCGACATTGTTATGCACAAGTTGCCTCTAAAGGAAGAATGTCCTCCAGTAAAACAGAAGTTGCGCCGTACTCGTCCAGATATGGCCATGAAGATAAAAGAAGAGGTACAAAAACAGTGGGACGACGGTTTCCTTGCTGTAACTAGTTACCCGCTGTGGGTTGCGAACATTGTACTAGTGCCTAAGAAGGATGGCAAAGTACGGATGTGTGTGGATTACCAGGATCTGAATAGAGCTAGCCCAAAAGATGATTTCCCATTACCTCACAATGATGTATTGGTTGACAATACGGCTCAGTTCTTGGTGTTCTCCTTCATGGATGGATTTTCAAGATATAATCAGATCAAGATGTCACCTGAAGACATGGAGAAGACTACCTTCATCACACCCTGGGGAACATTCTGTTATAAGGTGATGCCATTTGGACTGAAGAATGCCGGGGCAACTTATCAACGGGCTATGGTAACATTATTCCACGACATGATTCATAAAGAAATTGAATATTATGTGGATGACATGATTGCCAAGTCCCTCACAGAAGAAGACCACCTGGTGAATCTGTTAAAACTGTTCAAGCGTCTGAGGAAGTATCAGCTGAAGTTAAACCCCAACATATGCACATTCGGGTGCGTTCCGGTAAGCTGCTGGGATTTATTGTAAGTGAAAAGGGAATTGAAGTTGACCCTGATAAACTCAAAGCCATTCAAGATATGCCTGTACCAAATACTGAAAAAGAAGTTCGGGGGTTTCTAGGTAGATTGAACTACATTTCAAGGTTCATATCTCATCTTACAGCAACGTGTGAGCCTTTGTTCAAGTTGTTAAGGAAAGAACAAACTGTCAGGTGGAGTGAAGACTGCCAAAGGGCTTTGGACAAAATCAGGAAATACTTACAAGAGTCTCCAATCCTTATGCCTCCAGTCGAAGGAAGACCTCTGATAATGTACTTGACAGTATTAGAAGAGTCAATGGGGTGTGCGCTGGGCCAGCATGACGAGTCTGGTCGAAAAGAGTATGCAATATACTACCTAAGCAAAAAGTTTACCGACTGTGAACAACGTTATTCACTGATCGAGAAAACTTGATGTGCTTTAGCGTGGGCTGCTCGCCGACTAAGGCAGTATATGTTGACCCACACTACCTTATTGATCTCAAAGATGGATCCAGTCAAGTATATATTTGAGAAGCTAGCACTTACCGGACGGGTTGCAAGATGGCAAATGATTCTCACAGAATATGACATTCAGTACACATCTCAAAAGGCCATCAAGGGCAGTGTACTGTCTGACTATCTGGCTGAGCAACCCATTGATGATTACCAGCCTATGAGATTTGACTTTCCTGATGAAGACATCATGTTCATAAAAGCAAAAGATCACGAAGAGCCTGTTCACACTAAAGGGCCTGACCCATAAGAGGAATGGACAATGATGTTTGATGGGGCTGTTAATATGAATGGTCGTGGAGTTGGTGTAGTGCTCATTACACCTAAAGGATTTCACATGCCTTTCTCGGCAAAACTCACCTTTGCATGCACTAACAACGAAGCTGAATATGAAGCATGTATCATGGGTCTTGAGGAAGCCATTGACCTCAGGATCAAGACTTTAACTGTATTTGGAGATTCAGCTCTGGTAATCAATCAAACCAACGATAAATGGTACCCTCACCAGGAGCATCTGATTCCATACCGGGACTACACTAGGAGATTACTAACTTTCTTCACCATAGTCAAACTTGAGTATATCCCTCGAGATGAAAATCAGTTTGCAGATGCTCTGGCTACCATTTCCTCCATGATCAAAGTTCAAGCTGCCAACTTTGTTCCTCGGATTTCAGTATCCAGACTCGACAGACCAACATATGTATTCTCAGTAGATGTTGCTAAATATGATAAGCCTTGGTTCTATGACATCAAATTCTTCTTAGAGGATCAAACATACCCACCTGGGGCATCATCCAATGATAAGAAGACATTAAGGAGGCTGGCTGGTAGTTTCTTCCTGAATGCTGATGGTTCATTGTACAAGAGAAACTTTGACATGGTACTTCTCAGATGTGTTGATAAGATAGAAGCAGACCTGCTGATGCATGAGGTGCTTGAAGGATCTTTTGGTACCCATGCTGGAGGACATGCGATGGCTAAGAAATTACTACGGTCGGGTTACTACTGGATCACAATGGATGCAGACTGTTGTGCCTATGCCAGAAAGTGCCACAAATTCCAGATTTATGCAGACAAAGTGCATGTGCCTCCGAATCCTTTGAATGTGATGTCTTCACCTTGGCCCTTTTCCATGTGGAAAATTGATATGATTGGAAAGATCGAGCCGACTGCTTCAAATGGCCACAGATTCATCCTGGTAGCCATTGACTATTTTACCAAGTGGGTTGAAGCAGCTTCGTATGCAAATGTCACCAGGCAGGTGGTAGCCCGATTCCTAAAGAGAGACATCATCTGTCGGTATGGAGTGCCCGAGCGAATCATTACTGATAATGGTTCCAATTTGAACAACAATATGATGGCAGAACTTTGCCGAGACTTCAAAATCCAACACCACAACTCTTCTCCTTACAGGACAATGATGAATGGCGCTGTTGAGGCAGCTTATAAGAACATTAAGAAGATTGTGCAAAAGATGGTGGTCACCTACAAAGACTGGCATGAAATGCTACCATTTGCTTTGCATGGGTACCGTACCTCAATCAGAACATCCACTGGGGCAACACCGTATCAGCTTGTGTATGGTATGGAGGCAGTCCTACCTGTTGAAGTTGAATTACCCTCGTTGCGGGTATTGATGGATGTCAAGTTGAATGAAGCAAAATGGGTCCGTTCTCGGTACGATCAACTGAATCTGATCGAAGAAAAGAGATTAGCTGCAATCTGTCATGGGCAGTTATACCAGAAAAGAATGAAGAAAGCCTTCGATCAGAAAGTCAGGCTTCGGGAATACCAAGTAGGAGATCTTGTGCTGAAAAGACTCCTTCCTCCTCATACAGACCATAGGGGCAAGTGGACTCCGAATTATGATGGTCCATTCATAGTGAAGAAAGTTTTCTCTGGTGGAGCACTGATGCTCACTACTATGGATGGTGAAGATTTCTTATCCCCTGCGAATTCGGATGCAGTTAAAAAATACTTCGCATAAAATGACCCGCTGGACACAAAAACAGAATGTAAGTACAAGCAAAAATAGGGCATCCCGACGAGTTAAAAACAGAATAAAAGACTCGGGCAAAAATAAGTGGAAAATATAAAAAATGTACACCCACTGAGTTGAAGAGCCGCATTGGACAGCTCAGGCAAAAATGGGTATCCCGGTGGATTGAAAACCCGAAAGGGCGATCCACGCAAAATAAGGGAATAAGCGAAGAACTGCATTCCGAATTCGTCTGTATCACTTACAACATGGCAAGCTTCAAAAGGTTAAAGCATCGGTCAGAATCAGCCTTCTTCAGAAAGCAGGATAAGAAGAACGTCAAGGTCATACGGGTCATATCAAAAGGGAATCACTAAAGCGTCGTCAACATTGCCAGCACCTTCATTTTTCTCAATTTGTAACAATCTCCTCATTTCAGGGGATTTGTTTCTTTGACTGTATTTGCCAATTCAGGGCACACAAATTAATAAAACCAGAATTTTCGGTCACATCTCGTCTTGTACATTTTATCTCGCTTGCAAAAATGTCTGATATCCCTGATATAATGGTTGCATAAAAACAGATGTGCCTTTCTAATCACATGGTTACAGGAAATGTATTACTTACTCACAGGAGTGTCTAAACTCCTATGATGGAATCTAGTAAGGGATGCCTCGGGGTACTTGTGCGTTTCTTTGTCATAACAGGATTGTAGGTATTCAAAGCGCAACATGGGGCATGAAAGTTTTACCCCAGCCAAGTTGCCAAATCATTATTTCCTCAGCACATCCTCCAAACAGCACCGTAAATGCTTTCTCCCCATCAGAGTTGTCGGGCATCACTTCTCCAGCACATCTTTCAGAGCAGTACCAGAAGGTGCTCATATCCCCAACAGAGCAGTACCAGAAGGTGCTCATATCCCCAGCTGAGTCGTCAGATATTATCATCCTCAATAGGATCCCCACAAAAATCTCTAGGAAGATCGTACAGCGATCTTTTCTTCCCCAAACAGAGTGTTAGATAGGGAACCATCTCCCCACAGAGCTCCAGCCTCTCCCAGAAGAGCAATGTCTGAATTTCCCACACAACAAAGTGACGGAAGCTTCCACATCCCTAGCTGGGCTCCTCATTGCCAAAATAAGTCTATTAGTGACCTATTTCCCCAAGCGGAGTCATACATCTTATCAGATCTACCAATGATCTCATCCCCAACTGGGATATTCTTTCAAGCAAATCAGTCGGAGATCTCCACAACAGCAGGATCCGAGTCTCAGATCGGTATCTTTTTCATATTCATAGCATTTACATCATATTTTCCCTCAAAGCGTAGCATTCCCTCTAATACGGAGCATTACGGAAAAAATCAAACATAGTGCATAAATCACAAGTCAGGTTTTGAATCAGTCACCTATAAATATCAACGGTACTTCATCAGCAATATATAGAATACATCCCTTGCACACAAAAGCCGAAGCTTCCCCTTTGCATTCTCAAAATACAGATACATGCTCCCTTTGACACTCGTCTGTGTCATCATTCCCCAGTAAGGTCGCCAGAGCACTTTCTACAAACAGATGCTTATACACAATATGTTTTTCCTGACACTCGTCCGTTTCACCTCATATTTCCCCAGCAGAAAGCCAAAGCGTCCTCTTTGCACTCTCAAACACAAATACATGTTTATATATACTCATTCGACACTCTTCCGTGTCATATCGTCCCCTGCAGATATAAACCAAACCAAATGCTTATACACTCTCATGACACCCGTCCATGTCACCACTCCCCAGCATGGTTGCCTAAAAACACTCGTCGCAAACCAAACACTTGTTTATATTACACTCTTATTGACACCTGTTCGTGTCATCCTATCCGCACAGATCATCAGATTACCTTTTACACCTATAAGTTCATAACTTATGCGTTCCTTTTTATGACACTCGTCCGTGTCATACTCTCCCCAGCGAGTTGAACACTCGTCTGTGTCTCACTCATGCTTATTTTTACTCATACAGATACTCGTCTGTATCTTGTATACACCACTTATTTCCCCTCTGATTCGAAACTCGTCCGTGTTCTTAGTTAACCAGTTGGTATTCGTCCGTACCATCATCTCTGAACATGCGTCAGCGTTTGTTTCTACTGATACTCGTCCGTATCATAGTCTTAAGGATGCTCGTCCACATTTTTAATCTATACACAGTGTCAAACACTTGTGTCGCTCCCACCAAATGAGGCTAGGCCAAATGGGGTACAGACGCGAACGGTCGGTGAAAAGGAAGAGAGAACACACAAGGGTGAACTCAGAAAGAAAAGAGTCGCCAGCTAGGCATTTTTATCCCGAAGGAAAGGTAATGCTGCATAGACCTGGAAAGATATGGATAAGACGGTCGCGAACTAGAGAGACTGAGAAAGGGGGTTGGTTACAACCTGGGAAGGTATTAGCACCCAGATTGTCCGTCGTACTCGACGGGATCCACGCTTGAAAGACTTGTGTTTAAAGGGGTAGTGTCAGTGCAATTTGTATATCAAAGCTGGAAAGAATGCAAGTGTCAGTGTAAAAGGAAAAGTGAAGTGTATAAATGAAGTGTCAGTGTAAGAACAAGAGTGAAATGCTCATGGCTATGAGGCTTAAAGAATGATGTTGGAAAAAGGGGGAATATACAGAGACTTTTGTTCGATAACTGTTAAGTTATGCCTACGTATCCTCTCGTGCAATGAGGAAGTCAGAACACCGTAGTTCGACCCAAAGAGACTGAAAGATAAATTGACTTGTGAACTGCTTACTTGCCTATGCTCAAGTGTATGACCTGTCTGGCTCAGGTGCAAACTGTCTTGCATTAGACGGAAGAAGCGAGTTCTCGTTTGTGAGTGAATGAGATGAGAAACGAATCCTGGAGGAGACGATTATTGTTTGTTTTTGTGTTTTCAATATTTTATTGCTTTTTGGAAATTTGTCATAGATTAATGAGCTTAAGCCTAAACCAATGGGTTAGTAAACTCATCACATCTTCCCTCTGATTAGGGGTAATGAAAATACCTTAAGTGTGAAGTCAGCATCTCACACTTAATTACCATGATGTAGGATTAAGATCATTAACCTACTTGTATTTATTTAGATGTTTTTGTTGTTTTTGTTTAGTGTTAAGTAATGAGATTAAGCCATAATCAAGGATTTAAGGGACTCATTACACCATCCTAATAGAAGGATAATAGATGAGAACATTTAAGCTGAGGAAAGCTCCTCAACTTAATCCATGATTAGGGATTAACCTCATGACAAAACAAAGCCTTTATTAGATGGATTTTAGTTAATGGTAAGATTAAGAAGTGGATTTTATGATTTGTAAGACAACTTGAGGAGGATTTGTCCATTAACACTAGGGTTAGTCCTTCTTAACCAATTAAGGAAGAATTAGAACCCTAATGCAAGGCCCAAGTTGCAAGCTTGATGTCTTGATGATTATTAAGTGGATTGATTAAAGGAGTTAAACACATTAAGGGTTTAACACTTAGGATTTAAAGTTATACACTCCATCCTAATAGAAGGATGCAGGCATAAGCTTAATCACAAAGCCTTAAAACCTTTAGGGTTTAGTCCTTGATTATGAGATGAGAAGAGAAGACTCAAGGATGACACAAAGGAAAAATCTAGATGGAGGACTAATCAAAACCCTAATTGTTATCATGCTTGGTTGTTCCTAGGGTTAGTGAGGTTTACAAGAAGAATCTTCAGAGAAACCACCAGGAAGCTTGCAGATGAAAGGAGGAAGAAACAAAGAGAAGCAAAACAACTTGCTTCACTTAAGAAGACAAGTTTCTTGAAGGAAGAAAGTAAGATGAACAAGAATGAGCAAACTCAATCCAATACACATACAAAATGAAGCAAAGGAAGTATGAAAGAGATGAAAAGAAACCATGAGAAGTGAAGGCAAATTCACTTCTCAAACAACTTACCACCTGAAATGTTAGCATAAGGAATGAAATGTAATGCAAATGAGATGAAGTGTGATGATGCAAACCAAAACCAGGAGCAAGATCATGAAGTGAATGATGCTAAGAGATGATACAAACATGAGGCAAGGCATGAGAATGATCAAACAAGCATATGGATGCAAAAGAAACATGCTTTGAACCATGGATGTTCATGAGAAGTTATGAAATGTAATGGACATACAAAATGGCAAATGAAAGATGCAATGATCAAACATGATTCTAATATGTCCTAAGATGTATTATGAATCAAATGAATGCACAAAATGTCATGGCAATTCATGGTATGCAAGCAAATGAGAAATGGATGCAAAGGAAGGCACAAATTAGGGTTACATGCATCACACAAAGCAAAAATCCAAAAACAGAAACAAAAGACATGATAAAAATTTGAAAATGCAATCAAAAATACCCTAAACCTATACAAACTCACTGCCCAAAGGAGGGGATCCAACTCTTAACCTATTGAAAGTTATGAATTTCCTAAGATTGCTAGGGTTTTAAGGTACCTTGACAAGAAAAATGCTAAACAAATTGAAAATGCAAGATCAATTCAAACCAATTTTATCCTATAAACTACATGCTATGCAAGATGCAATGCCAAAAGAATCATCATCCAACTCTCAATGGTTAGGCAGAAAGAAATTTTTGAAGTTTGAAACAAAATATTGCCTAAAAATGAAATTAAATCCAATGAAAATGATCAAAAGGCATCAAGAACAAAAAAGAAATTTGGTTTGAGAGTTGGACAATGTTTCTAAATGTTTCTAAATGCTATGTGAATTTTTTGTGATTTTTTAAATACCTAAATATATTTTTAATTAATTAATTTTCATTAAATAATTAAAAATAAACATTTAAATGATTTAAAAATAATGTTAAATGCAAAAAATAAAAACAAAAATATTTTTGGGTTTTAAAAATTAATGAAATCTTTGACAGAAAATTTCATAATTTTTAAAAGTATTTTGCTATTTTAAATAAAATGTATAAATAAAATGAAAGAAAATGAATTTAAAAATGAAAATAATGAAAGTATGCAAAGGGGAGGGCCAGGATTTGATCTGGGCTTGGACTGGTTGACTGCGCGCCAGATCCAAGGGCCCAGATTCAAATCTGGCTAATTTGTTTTATGAATTAATTAAACAGGATTTTAATTAATTAAACATGGATTAGGGTTTTAATGACACATCCTGGCCACACGTTCACGCGCGGGAAAGGGGATCCTATGGCCAAGATTCAAAATTGCTAATTAATCAGGTTTAACCCTAATTAAACTCAGGCGACCGGAGATAAGCTCCGGTCGTCTTCTCCGGCTGCCTCTCTCATCAGAAACACTCAAAACACATCCCCAAGGCCTACAAATCTCCAGAATCAATCATTCAACAATGGGTAACAAGAATCCATGACCAAAAACAATTTACATTGACTACACAGTGAGAATCGAAGGAAACAAAATCTAGGGCAAAAATTTCAGAACATCACAACATGCTTGTTTCTGGCTCATTTTCAAAAGTAAATAGATCCCCATGATCAGGGCAACATATAGAACAACATTCTAACAAAAAAACAAGGTTCTGGAAAATTTGTTCATCTTGTTACCTGAGATTGAGCTTTCAGTCCAGGAGCTTTCTGCTTGCCTCTTTGCCTCAAAATGGTCCCAATGATCCTCTTGATGAAGTTATGAAGCTTGGTTGGAGTTTAGAATGGCTGATTTGTGAGCTTGAAGAGGTTCTGTTCAGAGAGGGGAAGGAATCGTGTTTCTGATTGAGGAGGTTTCAGGGATGAATGAGGGTAGGGAAATGATCAGGGGAGCATGCTGAGTGATTCTATGGAGTTTGTTTTTATGTTTGATGCTTGTGTGATGTGTTTCGAATGAAAATGCATAAGAGGCATAAACTTGGTGCTATGTCTTGGAGAGAGTTTCAGGCTTGTGTGTGTGGTGTGTTATGTTGCATTTGGTCCACTTATCACAACTAGAGAGGTCAGAGAAGTTGGTGTGGCACAGGCTGATTGGTATGGGGTTTTTGCCAAAAAGTCAAGTTTTGTGTAAGAGACGTATGGGCTATGGCAGTGAAGGTACAAAGCATGTCTTGGCTGCAGCTTGAATCAGGGAGAGCCATGGAAAAAGATTAGAGGCAATGCAGCAAGTGGATTAGGGTTTGTGATAGGTTTTGCAACTTTGTGACTTTTTGCCCCTTTTGAAGTTTCTTGATCCATAAGTCATGAAAATAGGCAAACCTTTGGTGCAATCTGAATTTTAGGCATTGGTTTATGTTTGTACAAAGATTAGAAGTTCATTTTAAAGCACAATTTGTCTTGGCAAGTGGTTTTGCAACTTTGTCCCTTTGGTACATAACTTGAAATTATGTGATTTTTCCCAACTTTGACAAGCCATAACTTTTGATCCAAAATGAATTAGAATGAGTTCTTGTACTTTTTGAAAAGGGAATGATTCATTCTATAACTTTAATGACCAAAGTTTTCCCATTTGAAGCATTTTTGAATCAAAAAGCAAGGGTTGAAAAACTTTCCCAAAATGGCAAGTTTCCATTACAAGTTATTTTCCCAAAAAGGAAACTTTGCAAATGGCTTGAAATTCTTCAATTTTGTGAACTTCTAACATCTTTTATGATCAAATAAAGATCATACACATTCAAAATGATGATGAACACCCTTTGGTTGGGTCATTGGGGGCCTCAGATGCCCTGATTTTACACTGACTTGCTCAAGAAGTCAACTATTGATCAGATGCCTTCCCCATGGAATTTCTTCATGAAAATTGATATGCATGATCCTTATAACATATAGAGACCAATAGAAATAAGAATGACCAAAAATATTGGAGTTATGGCCTTTGAAACCAAAACCCTAATTCTAGGTCATCTGTGCAGTTAAACCTGGCTCTGCTTCCATGCCTTTCTCAGTTCTTGTGATTCTTTGACTTCCTTGACTTTATTAGGGTACAATATGATGCTTGAACATACATGGACCCCTTTGAAGTGATTGAAGACCTTTGGGAGTGGCTCAAGTAGCTCAGGGATGGCTCAGATCACAAACCCTAGATGCAGATGGTTTAGAATCAATGCAGTGAATCAAAAATGTGGTATGGGATGCTATGATTGAACTTATGCATATGAAAAGATCACAAGCCCTGGTGTGAATGGGTGAGGGAAAATTTGGGGTGTTTACAGCTGCCCCTATTCAAGCATGAGTTAGCTGTGTAGAATGTAAGCAATGACTTAACAGGCAAACAAGATAACTTGTGGTTGAATACCAAAGACAGTCCAAAATTTGCACCCACAGAATGAAGAAGAAAAGGGATATAGATTGTAAAAGAAAACAAAGTATATTATAAAGTGCGGGCGATGGAGGACGACCGTCGAGCAGAGGACGACTGCTGGGGAAAGAGCAATGATGGGGACGGCTGACATGCTGGGGATATAAGAGATTATGATGGGGACGACCATCAAGTAAAGATATAAGACTCACTGGGGATTATGGGTAAAAAAATGATGAGGTACGGTCATCAAAGGTGAAGGACGATCACCTAGCAGGGGACGGCTGCTCTGTTGGGGGATAAGATGAGGGGCGGTCATATAAGGTGAAGGACGATCACCGGGCAAGGTACGGTTGCCAAAAGTATCGCGACATAGGACGAATGCCGGATAAAAAGTCGACGATGGGTACGGCCATCGGATAAGCATGATGAAGGACGATCATCAGGAGGTGAAGGACGATCACCTAGCAGGGTACGACTGCTCTCAGGGTTTATCATGACATAGGACGAATGCCAGATAACAAGATCAACGATGGGGACGGCCATCGGATAAAATGATGAAGGACGATCATCAGGAGGTGAAGGACGATCACCTAGCAGGGGACGACTGCTAAAAATATCACGACATAGGACGAATTCCGGATAAGAAGGGTTCCAATAATGGAGACTCCGCTGGGGGAAGGATGAGGGACGATCATCCAAAGGTGAAGGACGATCACCTGGCAGGGTACGGCTGCCGAAAGTATCATGACATAGGACGAATGCCAGATAGAAAAGAAATAGTTCACCGGGATTTGCTGGGATAAGTAAACACGGACGAGTGTCTATATCCAAGGAACGAGAAGTATAAGCGTTTGGGTACGGTGTATAGATTAAAGATGCGGACGAGCATCCTTAAGACTTATGATACAGACAGGTATCAGGTAGAAACAAACGCTGACACATGCTCAGAGATGATGATACGGACGAGTATCAACTGGTTAACAAAGAACACGGACGAGTATTGATTCTGCGGGGACTCTTCTGGGAAATAGTAGACACGGACGAGTGTCTACATTCAAGAAGACATAAGTGTTTGACACGTGTATGGATTAAAGATGCGAACAAGCATCCTTAAGACCATGATACGGACGAGTATCAGTAGAAACAAACGCTGACGCATGTTCGAAGATGATGATACGGACGAGTATCAACTGGTTCTCAAAGAACACGGACGAGTGTCGAATCTGAGGAGGAATAAGTGGTGCATACAAGATACGAACGAGTATCTGTATGAGTGAAACTGGAGTAATAAGTATGAGTGGTGTATACAAGATAAGAACGAGTATCTGTATGAGTGAAACAGGAGTAATAAGTATGAGTGGTGTATACAAGATACGAACGAGTATCTGTATGAGTGAAACATGAGTAATAAGTATGAGTGGTGTATACAAGATACGAACGAGTATCTGTATGAGTGAAACAGGAGTAATAAGTATGAGTGGTGTATACAAGATACAGACGAGTATCTGTATGAGTGAAACAGGAGTAATAAGTATGAGTGGTGTATACAAGATACGAACAAGTATCTGTATGAGTGAAACAGGAGTAATAAGTATGAGTGGTGTACAGGAGTGTTTAACTTGCTAGGGAGAGTGACACGGACGAGTGTCAAAAGAGGAAGGTGTAATATAAACAAGCATATGGTTTACCAAGTGTTTGGGTAATTATGCTGGGGGTGACACGGACGAGTGTCAAAGGGGTTGTATATATATGTATTGGTGAGTGCAAAGAGGATGCTTTGGCTTTTACTGGGGATATGACACAGACGGGTGTCAGGAAATATCTGTATCCTTAGGGAAAGTGCCTTGGCTCTCCGCCGGGGAATCTGAGGAGTTTTCTGTATATCGTTGATGGATTGCCAGTATTCACAAGTGTTTGATTCAGGACATGGCTTATGATTATGCAATATGTTTGATTTTTTTCGTAATGCTCCGTTTTTAGACGGAATGCTACGCTCTGTGGGGAGAATAATGATGCGAATGCTATGATTATGCAAAAGGTAATGATCCGGGATTCAGATTCCGTTGCTGCGACGATCTCCGGCTGATCTGTTCGAAGTAGACATCCCCAGCTGGGGGTGAAATCATTGATAGATCTGACATATGTGCCTCTGCTTGGGGATATAGGTCACTGATAGACCTATTTTGGCAATGAGGGACCCAGCTGGGGGTTTGTAGAAGCTTCCTTCACCCTGTTGTGAGATCTCCAGGCGTTGCTCTTCTGGATAGAGGCTGAAACTTTGTGGGGAGACGGTTCCCTGGCTTTTGTACTTGGCTGAGGAGGAAATAACAAATGGCGACTCGGCTGGGGAGAAAGCACCTCCGGTGCTAAGACTGAGTAGATAATGATTTGCCAGCTTGCTGGGATGAAGCTTTCATGCCCCATGCTATGCTTTGAATACCTGCAATCCTGAAAAGTCAGAGAAACGCACAAGTAATCCTGAGGTATCCCTTACCGGATTCCATCATAGGAGTTTAGACACCCCCGGGAGTAAGTATATTTCCTGCAAGCACGTATTTAAAAGAAGCATCTGTATTTATGCACTTAGTATCTTAAAGACATCGGACATTTTTCGCAAATGAAAATAAAATGTACGAGACGAAAACATGACTGGAAATCTGATTTTATTAATTCATGTGCCCTGAATTGGCAAGATACAGTCAAAGAAACAGATCCCCTGAAATGAGGAGATCGTTATAAATTGAGAAACAAAAAGATGTTAGCAATGTTGATGACGCTTCAAGGAGATTCCCTTTCGCTATGACTCGTATGACATTTGACGTTCTTCTCATCTTGCTTTCTGAGGAAGGTTGATTCTGAACGAAGCTTGACCCCTTTTTTACTAGGTTGTAAGTGATACAGATGAATTCAAGATGCAGTTGTTCGCTTATTCCCTTATTTTGCGTGGATCGCCCTTTCAGGTTTTCAATCCACTGAGATACCCATTTTTGCCTGAGTTGTCCAATGCGGCTTTTCAACTCAGTGGGTGTACATTTTTTTATTTATTTTCCCTTATTTTTGCCCGAGTCTTTTATTCTGTTTTTGACTCGTCGGGATGCCCTATTTTTGCCTGGACTTACATTCTGTTTTTATGTCCAGTGGGTCTTTTTATGCGAAGTATTTTTTAACCGCATCTGAATTCACGGGGGACAGGAAGTCTTCACCATCCATAGTGTTGAGCATCAGTGCTCCACCAGAGAAAACTTTCTTTACTACGAATGGCCCTTCATAGTTCAGAGTCCATTTGCCCTTGTGGTCTGTATGAGGAGGGAGGAGTCTTTTCAGCACAAGATCTCCTACTTGGTATTCTCGGAGCCTGACTTTCTGATCGAAGGCTTTCTTCATTCTTTTCTGATACAGTTTCCCATGGCAAATTGCAGCCAATCTCTTTTCTTCAATCAGACTTAGTTGCTCATATCGGGATCGGACCCATTCTGCTTCATTTAGTTTAACATCCATCAGTACCCGCAGGGAGGGTAATTCAACCTCAACGGGTAGGACTGCCTCCATACCATACACAAGTTGATACGGTGTTGCCCCAGTGGATGTTCTGATTGACGTACGGTACCCATGCAAGGCAAATGGTAGCATTTCATGCCAGTCTTTATAGGTGACCACCATCTTTTGCACAATCTTCTTGATATTCTTGTTAGCTGCTTCTACAGCGCCATTCATCTTTGGCCTGTAAGGAGAAGAATTGTGGTGTTGGATCTTGAAGTCCCGGCATAGTTCAGCCATCATTTTGTTGTTTAAGTTGGAACCATTATCAGTAATAATTCGCTCAGGAACTCCATACCGACAGATGATGTCTCTCTTCAGGAATCGGGCTACCACTTGCCTTGTAACATTTGCATAGGAAGCTGCTTCAACCCACTTGGTAAAATAGTCAATGGCTACCAGGATGAATATGTGGCCATTTGAAGCAGTCGGTTCAATCTTGCCAATCATATCAATGCCCCACATAGCAAAGGGCCAGGGTGAAGACATCACATTCAAGGGGTTAGGAGGCACATGCACTTTATCCGCGTAAATCTGGCACTTATGGCATTTTTTGGCATAGGCACAACAGTCGGCGTCCATTGTGATCTAGTAATAACCTGATCTTAGCAACTTTTTAGCCATGGCATGCCCTCCTGCATGGGTACCAAAGGATCCTTCGTGCACTTCGTGCATTAACAAGCCTGCTTCTGTCTTATCGACGCATCTGAGGAGTACCATATCAAAGTTTCTCTTATATAGGGAACCGTCAGTATTCAGAAAGAAACTACCAGCTAGCCTTCTTAATGTCTTCTTATCATTGGAGGATGCCCCAGGTGGGTATGTTTGATCCTCCAAAAAGCACTTGATGTCATGAAACCAAGGCTTATCATCTTTGACAGCGTCCGCTGCAAATACATATGCTGGTCTGTCAAGTCTGGACACTGAAATCCGAGGCACAAAGTTGGCAGCTTGAACTTTGATCATTGATGAAATGGTAGCCAGAGCATCTGCAAACTGATTCTCGTCCCGAGGGATATACTCAAGCTTGACCGTTGTAAAGAAAGTCAATAACCTCCTTGTATAATCCCTGTAAGGTATCAGATGATCTTGGTGTGTGTACCATTTGCCGTTGGTTTGATTAACTACCAAAGCTGAATCTCCGAATACAGTCAAAGTCTTGATCTTGCGGTCAATGGTGTAACATCCCGATTTTAGTAATTATTTATTTATTTATATTAATTATGTATTTGTGTGATTGTGTGCCTAATTGAATTATTTGACTTGTTTGATCTAATTGACTTATTGGATTTATTTGAATTAATTAATTTAATTTAATTATGTGATTTAATTTAATTAATTGAATTATTTATTTTATTTGAAATAATTGATATAAGTGAATTAATTGATTTACTTTATTTATTGAAAATTAATTAATTTAATTGATTTATTTTATTTGGTGAAATAAAATAGAATAGTAAGAAAACTAATTGGGCCAATAGTGGGTGTGTGATTAGTGAGTGAGTAGATTGTAAGCCCAATAAGAAAATATAATGTTTATGAGGAAGAGTTAGGTTTTAACAAAAAATGGGAAAGAGTAGAAAGAATAGAAGTTGGAAGAGGGAAAAAGAGGCTAGAAGGGAAAAGAGGAGAAGAAGAGAAATCAAGAACAAGAACTCAAAATCAAAGGTAAGGGTGAGTTTTTGTATAATAATTGGGTTATATGATAATATATTGATGGGTAGAAACATATATAGGTTGAAATCCCTAATTTTTATAGTATTGTTATATTTAGGTTTTGATGATAATCCTTGAAAATATGATGAAATAATTGAGTTTAGAATTGGTATATTGATATACTATAGAGACACATTATGAATTGAAAATAGAACATAATTTTATAATTTACATTCATAAAGTAGTGAAAGCCATTTGATATACTTATGTTTTTCTTATTCTGTGCACTGTAGCGAAATTGTTGAATCAATAAAGGATGATGAATTTTAGTAACACTTGAGTTAGATGAAAATAAGTAGTATATATTTCTCATTCCTGTAACCAGCAAGTTATGTGGTTTGAAAAAGTGATATGCCTTTTCTTTATTACCATGTAGTCCAAATGTCTACAAATAAATATAGCTTCATATGCTCCAGTCCTGTAGATGTATGTGTGTAAAAATAATGGTGATGTTGTTAATAAAAGAAAAGTGATATATCTTTATTATTTAATTAAAAGAAAAATGGTTTTATTGAAATTATGACATATGTTACTAGATGTTACAAGGTAATATAAATGATACTTGAGAAAAATGACTATAGGTTTATAATATCTTTCCCAATTATAGTGAGACTTTTTATGATAGCCCTGTAACTAGAACTTTTAAAACAAAATATGTGAGTATTTGTGAGCAAGTGAAGTGAAGACTACATATAAATTATACAGTAGCTATACTTATAAGATATATTATAATTTTTGTAATAATATTAAATTTAGTATTGTTAGTATAATCTTTTTTAGAAGATTTGAATTAGAGATAAGCATTTGGATAATTTAGTTAATTTGACCTCATTTCAATTTCGTTTGAATTGTCAATAGAGTTATTAGAGTATCTTGGGAACTCTTTCGAATTATAATTTTGAATGATAATTTAATTCTATTCTTAAAGATTATTTTAGTGATTAATTTGAAAATTAATTTAATAATATTTTTAGTGATTAATTTATATTTAAATAGAAAGTAATATCTTATAAGTTATAGATAGATACGGAAAACTCACACTATAGTACTTTTGAAAAGTGTTCAGTTTAGGAGCTCATTGTAACTAATACCATAAACTACCAGTTAGGAATTGTTGTAGGATTATTTAAATTTATTTATAATTAGTCATACTTGGTAAAATATTTATATATAAATTGGATTATATATTGGTGGATGTGGTTATTGGGAGTGATAATGATAATGTATTTTCAAACAAACATGATTTTTCATAGCCTTAGTTACAGTAGTGTGTACCCACTTGGAAGACCAATGAAAACAAAGGACTTATATTAATTATTGATATTTTTTTTTTTGAACTCATATAAATATTGAATATTAATATAGTTATTGAATATTAATATAGTTATTGAATATTGAATATTGAATTTAATTTGGTGACAAACTACTTATTCTATATTTAATCGGTAATGTGTGTTTTGTGATTTGAGAATTGAATAGTGTTGATAATCGTGTATTACTTACTAAGTATGTTGGCATTGTTTGAAGTAAGAATACATTGATTTTGAATATGTAGTTGTGTGTGCAATTGTGTGATAATTCGAAGGTGATGAATTATTGAGATATGCATGAGTATTAAGATTAGAGAATGATCTTAATTGCATATGATTGTTGAAATTGCATATACATCATTTGTGTCAAGAGGCAATATTTGCTAGTTCCATGGGAGCTAGTGACTTGTCCCAAACCTAGGGAACAAGTTTGAAAGCTTAGGGAATGAGCTTTTTGTGTGTTATCGGTCTAGGGAATGGACCCGGTTTAAATGTAAAAACCGAAAAATGATAACAAGTGATTGGTACCACATGCATGAGTTGCATTTGAGTCGTGCATCGAGTCTCATTGTGTCTATGGTTGCAATATGAGATTATGTGTATTATGTGATTTGTTGAATTGGTGAAATTTTGGTTGTGAGTATATACTTGAGAATAATATGACTACTTGAGTGATATTATATTGATAAAACTTTTGGAGTGTGAGAATAATTGTGATTATGCTTGTATGCCTAGAATTTTATATTATCTTATGATTTTGATAATTATATGAATTCTCACCCTTCTGTTGGAATGATGTTTTGTACGACATCGATCAGGTATCGAGGAGTAGGTTGACTTCTAGCTCGAGGTAGCGGTTTGGAGTAGCTTGCTTAGTTTCTAAATTATTATGTTGGGTCGAGTCGTGCTCTGATTATGTAACACTGGGGATGTTATTCGATTCATGTTTTTTTCTAGAGATACTTTACGTACTCTACTTATGTCGTTATTGTTATTTGACTATTATGGAGTATTGGCTTATTATGCGTAAGTGATGAGTATGGAACTATATTTATGTTTAAATATGATTGAAGTATATCCGCTGCTACATGCTAATGTGAAAATTTACTGAAAAACATGAATTTATTTTCAAGTGTTATCGAGCATGACAGGCGTTGTATGATGTTTTGAATTATTGTGTGACACCCTATCTGAGATGCATGATAAATTACTTTGATTATTTATATCTTTTACGTGGGGTTTAGAAGGGTGTTACATTAGTGGTATCAGAGCAAGGTCGGTCAGTTGACCAAGTTGTCTGTGTGTTTATTTTGTGTTGTAGTGTCGGTATTTTTGTTCTAATGAGGATTTTGTTGTGGAATCAAGAACAATGGCTGCAGGTAGGAATGATAGAGCACTTGCTGAAGCTTTGGCGTTGTTGGCTGGAGCGATTGGGCGGATGCCTCAAGTCAATGCGAATGGTGTGAGCAACACTGATGATGAGTTTCGTGCTTTGGGAAAGTTTCAGAGGAACAATCCACCAAAGTTCATGGGAAGGTATGAACCTGACAAAGCACAAGAATGGTTGGATGCAATTGAAAAGATATTTCGAGTGATGAACTGTTCAGATGCGCAGAAGGTGCAGTTTGGCACCCATATGCTTGAGAAGGAAGCTGAGCACTGGTGGGGTAACACTCGTCGGAGATTTGAAGAAGAAGAAGTTGAGATTACTTGGGCTGTTTTTAGAGAGGCATTTCTGGAGAAGTACTTTCCGGAAGATGTACGTGGAAAGAAGGAAATTGAGTTTCTTGAATTAAAGCAAGGTAACTTAACTGTGGCTGAGTATGCAGCAAGATTTGAAGAGTTGATTCAGTTTTGTCCTCACTACAACACTATTAATGCTGAGAGATCCAAGTGTCTTAAGTATGTGAATGGTTTGAGACCTGAAATCAAGCAAGCCATTGGTTATCAGGAGATTAGGCGATATTCTGAGTTGGTGAACAAGAGTAGGATCTATGATGAAGATAGTAGGGCTCGATCGGCTCACTACAAAAGTATGAGTGATAAGAAAGGAAAAGGCCAATTCAGAGGGAAACCGTATGTGACTTCTGCTGACAAAGGGAAGCAGAAAGCTGGTTATGGCAAGAAGCTGAGTGGGGGAGGAGCTTCCACTCCGGTGAAGTGTTTTAGGTGTGGTGAGGAAGGACATCGTGCTTCTGAGTGCACAAGTGTGGAGAAGAAATGTTTCAAGTGTGGCAAGCCTGGCCACAAGGCTTTAGAGTGCAGGAGTGGTGCAAGTGTGACTTGCTATAACTGTGGCGAGCAAGGGCACATTAGTACCAAGTGCGACAAACCAAAGAAGGCTCAAATGAAAGGGAAAGTGTTTGCTCTATCTGGATCCGAGACTGCTAGTGAAGACCGATTGATCAGAGGTACGTGTTTCATTAATGGTATACCTTTGATAGCCATAATTGATACTGGAGCTACACATTCTTTTATTTCTTTGGATTGTGTTAAAAGATTGAATCTTGAGTTATCTCTTATGGGTGGTAGTATGGTTATTGATACTCCTGCTATGGGTTCGGTAACTACCCCATATGTGTGTTTGAATTGTCCGTTGAGTATTTTTGGTAAAGACTTTGGTGTTGATTTAGTGTGTCTTCAGTTAGATCAACTTGATGTTATTCTTGGCATGAATTGGTTGGCGTTTAACCATGTCTATATTAATTGTTTTGATAAGTCAGTTGTTTTTCTTAAACCTGAGGACGAAGGAGACTTATTTATGTCTGCCAAGCAAGTGAATGAGTTAGTGCAAGATGGTGCCGAGATGTTTATGTTGCTGGCAACTTTGAGTATTGAGGAAAGTGGAGCAGTTGGTACTTTGCCAATTGTTTGTGATTTTCCAGAAGTTTTTCCTGATGAGATAAGTGATTTACCACCGGAACGCGAGGTGGAGTTTTCGATCGACTTAGTTCCTGGAACTAGTCCGGTATCAATGGCTCCATATTGTATGTCTGCATCGGAGTTGAAAGAGTTGAAGAGTCAACTTGAAGATCTACTTGAGAAGAGGTTTATTCGTCCGAGTGTGTCACCGTGGGGTGCACCTATTTTGCTGGTTAAGAAGAAAGAAGGTACTATGAGGCTTTGTGTGGATTACCGACAATTGAACAAGGTAACTATCAAGAATAAGTATCCACTTCCGAGAATTGATGATTTGATGGATCAGTTGGTTGGTGCGAGTGTGTTCAGTAAGATTCATTTGAGATCTGGGTATCATCAAATTCGTGTGAAGGCTGAAGACATTCAAAAGACCGCTTTTAGAACAAGATATGGTCATTATGAGTATTCTGTGATGCCATTTGGTGTGACTAATGCACCAGGTGTATTTATGGAGTACATGAATAGGATTTTCCATCCGTATTTGGACAAGTTTGTGGTTGTTTTCATTGATGATATTTTGATCTATTCTAAGAGTGGAGAGGATCATGCCGAACATCTGAAAATTGTGTTATCTGTGTTGAAGGAGAAACAGTTGTATGCTAAACTTTCTAAGTGCGATTTTTGGTTGAAGGAAGTGAGTTTCCTTGGTCATGTGATTTCAAGTAAAGGAATTGCAGTTGATCCATCGAAGGTTGAAGCTGTATCGCAATGGGAAACTCCAAAATCAGTTTTGGAGATTCGAAGTTTTCTTGGTTTGGCAGGTTATTATCGGAAATTTATTGAAGGATTCTCTAAGTTATCTTTGCCATTGACGCAGTTGACAAGAAAGGGTCAAGCTTTTGTTTGGGATATAAAGTGTGAAGAAAGTTTTCAAGAGCTTAAGAGGAAGTTGACGACAGCTCCAGTTTTGATTTTGCCGAATCCGGAAGAACCATTTGTTGTGTATTGTGATGCTTCATTGATGGGTTTGGGAGGTGTATTAATGCAAAATCAGCAAGTTGTAGCTTATGCTTCAAGGCAACTTAAAGTGCACGAGAGAAATTATTCGACGCATGACTTAGAATTAGCCGCTGTTGTGTTTGTGTTGAAGCTTTGGAGGCACTACTTGTTTTGATCGAGATTTGAAGTCTTTAGTGATCATAAGAGTTTGAAGTATCTCTTTGATCAGAAGGAATTGAATGCGAGACAAAGAAGATGGTTGGAACTTTTGAAGGATTATGATTTTGGTTTGAATTACCATTCGGGTAAGGCAAACGTGGTAGCTGATGCATTAAGTCGTAAATCCTTGCGTATGTCGATGATGATGGTTAGAGAGTTGGAAATGATTGAGCAATTTTGAGACATGAGTTTGGTTTGTGAAGAGACTTCTTATGGAGTTAAACTTGGTATGTTGAAGCTTACAAGCGGTATTCTTGACGAGATTCGAGAAGGTCAGAAATATGATTTAGGTTTGGTAGATCGATTAACTTTGATCAATCAAGGACGAGGTGGTGATTTCCGGATTGATGAGAATGGTATCATGAAGTGTCGTGATCGAGTTTGTGTTCCGGATATTGCAGAATTGAAGAAGAGTATTCTTGAAGAAGGTCATCGTAGTGGGTTGAGTATTCATCCGGGTGCGACTAAGATGTATCAAGATTTGAGGAAACTGTTTTGGTGGCCTTGTATGAAGAAGGATATTGCAGAGTTTGTGTATTCTTATTTGACTTGTCAGAAGTCGAAGATTGAGCATCAGAAACCGTCGGGTTTAATGCAACCATTAGCTATTCCTGAGTGGAAATGGGATAGCATATCTATGGATTTTGTGTCTGGTTTACCTAAGACACCGAGTAATTTTGAGGCTATTTGGGTTATTGTGGATAGGTTGACGAAATCTGCTCATTTTATCCCAATAAGGATGGATTACCCGTTGGAGAAGTTAGCAAAGTTGTATATCGAGAGGATTGTCAGTTTGCATGGTATTCCGTCTAGCATTGTATCAGATAGAGATCCGAGATTCACATCGAGATTTTGGGAGAGTTTACAAAGTGCTTTGGGTACTAAGTTGCGATTGAGTTATGCTTATCATCCGCAGACAGATGGTCAGACGGAGAGGACGATTCAATCACTTGAGGATCTTTTAAGAGCTTGTGTTTTGGAAAAGGGAGGAACTTGGGATAGCTACTTATCTTTGGTTGAGTTTACTTACAATAACAGTTTCCATTCGAGTATTGGTATGGCACCGTTTGAAGCATTGTATGGTAGGAAGTGTAGGACGCCATAATGTTGGTATGAGGCTGGAGAGAGTGCGGTGGTTGGACTTGAGATAGTTCAACAAACTACAGATAAGATTAAGATGATTCAGGAGAAGATGAAGATTTCTCAAAGTCGTCAAAAGAGTTATCATGACAAGAGGAGGAAAGCACTTGAGTTCCAAGAGGGAGATCATGTGTTTCTTCGAGTTACTCCGATAACTGGTGTTGGTAGGGCATTAAAGTCGCGCAAGTTGACACCGCGCTTTATTGGTCCTTATCAGATATTGCAGAGGATAAGAGAGGTAGCCTATCGGATTGCTTTGCCGCCGTCGCTTGCTAATCTCCATGACGTGTTCCATGTATCTCAGTTGAGGAAATACATTGCGGATCCGTCTCATATAGTCCAAGTAGATGATGTATAGGTGAGAGATAACCTGACTGTTGAGACTTCACCTACGAGGATAGAAGATCGGGAGTTGAATCAACTTCGAGGTAAAGAGATTGCTTTGGTGAAGGTCGCTTGGGGAGGACCAACTGGTGGGAATGTAACTTGGGAACTTGAGAGTCAGATGAGAGAGTCTTATCCCGAGTTGTTCATTTGAGGTAATTTTCGAGGACGAAAATCTTTTAAGTGGGGGAGAGTTGTAACATCCCGATTTTAGTAATTATTTATTTATTTATATTAATTATGTATTTGTGTGATTGTGTGCCTAATTGAATTATTTGACTTGTTTGATCTAATTGACTTATTGGATTTATTTGAATTAATTAATTTAATTTAATTATGTGATTTAATTTAATTAATTGAATTATTTATTTTATTTGAAATAATTGATATAAGTGAATTAATTGATTTACTTTATTTATTGAAAATTAATTAATTTAATTGATTTATTTTATTTGGTGAAATAAAATAGAATAGTAAGAAAACTAATTGGGCCAATAGTGGGTGTGTGATTAGTGAGTGAGTAGATTGTAAGCCCAATAAGAAAATATAATGTTTATGAGGAAGAGTTAGGTTTTAACAAAAAATGGGAGAGAGTAGAAAGAATAGAAGTTGGAAGAGGGAAAAAGAGGCTAGAAGGGAAAAGAGGAGAAGAAGAGAAATCAAGAACAAGAACTCAAAATCAAAGGTAAGGGTGAGTTTTTGTATAATAATTGGGTTATATGATAATATATTGATGGGTAGAAACATATATAGGTTGAAATCCCTAATTTTTATAGTATTGTTATATTTAGGTTTTGATGATAATCCTTGAAAATATGATGAAATAATTGAGTTTAGAATTGGTATATTGATATACTATAGAGACACATTATGAATTGAAAATAGAACATAATTTTATAATTTACATTCATAAAGTAGTGAAAGCCATTTGATATACTTATGTTTTTCTTATTCTGTGCACTGTAGCGAAATTGTTGAATCAATAAAGGATGATGAATTTTAGTAACACTTGAGTTAGATGAAAATAAGTAGTATATATTTCTCATTCCTGTAACCAGCAAGTTATGTGGTTTGAAAAAGTGATATGCCTTTTCTTTATTACCATGTAGTCCAAATGTCTACAAATAAATATAGCTTCATATGCTCCAGTCCTGTAGATGTATGTGTGTAAAAATAATGGTGATGTTGTTAATAAAAGAAAAGTGATATATCTTTATTATTTAATTAAAAGAAAAATGCTTTTATTGAAATTATGACATATGTTACTAGATGTTACAAGGTAATATAAATGATACTTGAGAAAAATGACTATAGGTTTATAATATCTTTCCCAATTATAGTGAGACTTTTTATGATAGCCCTGTAACTAGAACTTTTAAAACAAAATATGTGAGTATTTGTGAGCAAGTGAAGTGAAGACTACATATAAATTATACAGTAGCTATACTTATAAGATATATTATAATTTTTGTAATAATATTAAATTTAGTATTGTTAGTATAATCTTTTTTAGAAGATTTGAATTAGAGATAAGCATTTGGATAATTTAGTTAATTTGACCTCATTTCAATTTCGTTTGAATTGTCAATAGAGTTATTAGAGTATCTTGGGAACTCTTTCGAATTATAATTTTGAATGATAATTTAATTCTATTCTTAAAGATTATTTTAGTGATTAATTTGAAAATTAATTTAATAATATTTTTAGTGATTAATTTATATTTAAATAGAAAGTAATATCTTATAAGTTATAGATAGATACGGAAAACTCACACTATAGTACTTTTGAAAAGTGTTCAGTTTAGGAGCTCATTGTAACTAATACCATAAACTACCAGTTAGGAATTGTTGTAGGATTATTTAAATTTATTTATAATTAGTCATACTTGGTAAAATATTTATATATAAATTGGATTATATATTGGTGGATGTGGTTATTGGGAGTGATAATGATAATGTATTTTCAAACAAACATGATTTTTCATAGCCTTAGTTACAGTAGTGTGTACCCACTTGGAAGACCAATGAAAACAAAGGACTTATATTAATTATTGATATTTTTTTTTTTGAACTCATATAAATATTGAATATTAATATAGTTATTGAATATTAATATAGTTATTGAATATTGAATATTGAATTTAATTTGGTGACAAACTACTTATTCTATATTTAATCGGTAATGTGTGTTTTGTGATTTGAGAATTGAATAGTGTTGATAATCGTGTATTACTTACTAAGTATGTTGGCATTGTTTGAAGTAAGAATACATTGATTTTGAATATGTAGTTGTGTGTGCAATTGTGTGATAATTCGAAGGTGATGAATTATTGAGATATGCATGAGTATTAAGATTAGAGAATGATCTTAATTGCATATGATTGTTGAAATTGCATATACATCATTTGTGTCAAGAGGCAATATTTTCTAGTTCCATGGGAGCTAGTGACTTGTCCCAAACCTAGGGAACAGGTTTGAAAGCTTAGGGAATGAGCTTTTTGTGTGTTATCGGTCTAGGGAATGGACCCGGTTTAAATGTAAAAACCGAAAAATGATAACAAGTGATTGGTACCACATGCATGAGTTGCATTTGAGTCGTGCATCGAGTCTCATTGTGTCTATGGTTGCAATATGAGATTATGTGTATTATGTGATTTGTTGAATTGGTGAAATTTTGGTTGTGAGTATATACTTGAGAATAATATGACTACTTGAGTGATATTATATTGATAAAACTTTTGGAGTGTGAGAATAATTGTGATTATGCTTGTATGCCTAGAATTTTATATTATCTTATGATTTTGATAATTATATGAATTCTCACCCTTCTGTTGGAATGATGTTTTGTACGACATCGATCAGGTATCGAGGAGTAGGTTGACTTCTAGCTCGAGGTAGCGGTTTGGAGTAGCTTGCTTAGTTTCTAAATTATTATGTTGGGTCGAGTCGTGCTCTGATTATGTAACACTGGGGATGTTATTCGATTCATGTTTTTTTCTAGAGATACTTTACGTACTCTACTTATGTCGTTATTGTTATTTGACTATTATGGAGTATTGACTTATTATGCGTAAGTGATGAGTATGGAACTATATTTATGTTTAAATATGATTGAAGTATATCCGCTGCTACATGCTAATGTGAAAATTTACCGAAAAACATGAATTTATTTTCAAGTGTTATCGAGCATGACAGGCGTTGTATGATGTTTTGAATTATTGTGTGACACCCTATCTGAGATGCATGATAAATTACTTTGATTATTTATATCTTTTACGTGGGGTTTAGAAGGGTGTTACAAATGGCTTCCTCAAGACCCATAATACAACCTTCGTATTCAGCTTCGTTGTTAGTGCAGTTAAAGGTGAGTTTTGCCAAGAAAGGCAGGTGAACTCCCTTAGGTGTAATGAGTACTGCACCAACACCACGACCATTCATGTTAACAGCCCCGTCAAACATCATAGTCCATTCTTCTTCCGGGTCAGGCCCTTCAGTGTGGATAGGCTCTTCATGATCTTTTGCTTTTATGAACATGATGTATTCATCAGGGAAGTCAAATCTCATAGGCTGGTAATCATCAATAGGTTGCTCAGCAAGATAATCATACAATACACTGCCCTTGATGTCTTTTTGAGATGTGTACTGAATGTCATATTCTGTGAGAATCATCTGCCATCTTGCAACCCGTCCGGTAAGTGCTGGCTTCTCAAAAATGTACTTAACCGGATCCATCTTTGAAATCAACAAGGTAGTGTGGGTCAACATATACTGCCTTAGCCGGCGAGCATCCCACGCTAAAGCACAACAAGTTTTCTCGAGCAGTGAATAACGTTGTTCACACTCGTTAAACTTTTTGCTTAGGTAGTATATTGCATACTCTTTTCGACCAGACTCGTCATGCTGGCCCAACACACACCCCATTGACTCTTCTAATACTGTCAAGTACATGATTAGAGGTCTTCCTTCAACTGGAGGCATAAGGATTGAAGGCTCTTGCAAGTACTCCTTGATTTTGTCAAAAGCCCTCTGGCAGTCTTCGTTCCACCTGACCGTTTGTTCCTTTCTTAACAACTTGAATAAAGGTTCACAGGTTGCTGTAAGGTGAGATATGAACCGTGAAATGTAGTTCAATCTACCTAGAAACTCCCAAACTTCTTTTTCATTCTTCGGTGTAGGCATTTCTTGAATGGCTTTGACTTTATCAGGGTCAACTTCAATCCCTTTTTCACTTACAGTAAATCCCAGCAGCTTACCAGATCGCACCCCGAATGTGCACTTGTTGGGGTTTAACTTCAGTTGGTACTTCCTCAGACGCTTGAATAGCTTCAACAGATTCACCAGGTGGTCTTCTTCCGTGAGGGACTTGGCAATCATGTCATCCACATAACATTCAATTTCTTTATGGATCATGTCGTGGAATAATGTTACCATAGCCTGTTGATAGGTTGCACCAGCATTCTTCAGTCCGAATGGCATCACCTTATAACAGAACGTGCCCCAGGGTGTGATGAAAGTTGTCTTCTCCATGTCTTCAGGTGACATATTAATCTGATTATATCCTGAAAATCCGTCCATGAAGGAGAACACCGAGAACTGAGCCGTATTATCAACCAATACATCAATGTGAGGTAAAGGGAATTCGTCTTTCGGGCTGGCTCTGTTCAGGTCCCGGTAGTCCACACACATTCTCACCTTGCCGTCTTTCTTAGGTACAGGTACGATATTAGCAACCCACGGCGGGTAACTAGTCACAGCAAGGAATTCGGCGTCCCACTGCTTTTGTACCTCTTCTTTAATCTTCATTGCCATGTCTGGGCGAGTACGGCGCAACTTCTGCTTTACTGGTGGGCAATCCTCTTTCAAAGGCAGCTTGTGCATGACAATATCGGTGTCCAACCCTGGCATATCCTGATAAGACCAAGCAAACACATCCACATATTCACGAAGCATGTCAATCAGTTGCTCTTTCACTGAGTCTTGTAGGCAGGCCCCGATCTTAACCTCTTTCACGTCTTCTTCCGTACCAAGATTAACCGTTTCAACCTCCTCCTGATGAGGAGTGATAACCTTATCCTCTTGCCTTAACAACCTGGCTAGCTCTTCAGGAAGCTCATAATCTTCTTCAACCCCTTCATCAGCTTGATTGATTGGATTGTCAAAGTCATACGAAGCCATAGCAGTGTTGTTGTCGGTGCAGTCTGAAAGGCACTCTCTGCAAGGGTTTAGATTGTTCATTTTAGTGATTGATTTTAATCTTGTTTAGAAAAAAGTGAAATGAAGTTTATCATTTTGGAAAACATTGCCATTTTATTTTTTGTACAAAAAGAAAATGAAAAACAATGAGCGGAAAAGGAAAAGACTCATTTGCAAAAGATGTCTGATATTCATTGATTGATCTGTTTGCACAAAATTACAAGATGGCCCGATTACAAAATGAGTCTTGTCATCTTGGGTAAGATGCAAGACTTGATGCATGCTTAAAAACACAGGAAATAATAATTACTCTGCAGGAGTAACCCTTATAATTTCCTGGGAAGACCAGTTAAGGACTTGGCTCCCCGGGATCCTTGGACATATCCAGCTCTCCAGGTTGCGGTCGCTTTCATCCTCGTCTTCCAAGTTGTTCACTGCATCTGGGGTGAGCATTCCCCCGCTGACAAAACTGGGCTTCTTGGCAGCCTCTGATTGATCTTGTTGAGTTGGTCTGTAACCCAACCCAAATCTGTCCTCCTTCTTCTCCACGGGCAGCAGCTTGCCCCAGCCTTGGGCAGTCCCCTCTTCAACAACCTTCCTGGCTTGCTGATAAGATGTCATGGAGGTTCCCAGTACAACAGATGCTTCATTAATGTTCAGGGCCTCAAACCCCTGGCTCATAGTTTCATGGATCTCCCCATCCATCTCTATGTACTTGTATGTAGCTAGATGGCTAACAAAGATATCTTCCTCACCACAGATGGTGATGATCTGGCCTTCCCACTCGAATTTCAGCTTCTGGTGAAGGGTAGACGTAACAGCGCCGGCGGCATGGATCCAAGGTCTACCCAACAAACAGCTGTAGGTCGGCTGAATGTCCATC
This sequence comes from Lathyrus aphaca, assembly GCA_963966055.1. Classification (NCBI taxonomy): domain Eukaryota; kingdom Viridiplantae; phylum Streptophyta; class Magnoliopsida; order Fabales; family Fabaceae; genus Lathyrus; species Lathyrus aphaca. The sequence goes on along the minus strand of OZ014524.1, from coordinate 430,081,629 downwards.
ACATAGAAGGTAATTTTAAAAGTCTGCGGGCCAATCATCACAGGCAGATCAATCTCCCCTAGCACTGATCTCTTAGAGCCATCAAATGCTCTCACCACCAAATTACTTGGACGTAGTGCCAAGCCATCATACTCCAGCTTCACTAAGGCTTTCTTTGGTAGGACATTGAGCGATGACCCAGTATCCACCAGTACATGAGATAGAACAGCCCCCTTGCATTCTAGAGTGATGTGTAAAGCCTTGTTGTGGTTACGCCCCTCAGTTGTTAAGTCAGCATTGGTGAAGCCCAGTCCATGACTGGTGTTGACATTTGCCACCACAGTTTCCAGCTGATTAACAGTGATCTCCTCTGGCACGTATGCTACGTGCAGGACTTTCAATAATGCATTCCGGTGAGCTTCAGAACACATCAGCAGGGATAATATGGAGATCTTTGAGGGAGTTTGGTGAAGCTGATCCACCACTTTGTAATCACTTCTCTTTATAATCCTCATAAACTCGTCTATATCTTGCTCAAAAGATGTCTTCTGAGTTTCTTTGATAATTGGTTCTTCAGATATCACACTCTTCCCCTTTGCTTTGGCAACAGCTTCTGCTTCGACATTAGGTCTTTGCAATTGTGAGGCAAAAAGGCGTCCGCTTCTGGTGAAGCCTCCGCCTCCCCCAACATTATCAATCTGTGGAGAAGAAGTTGAAGAATCCAAAGTGATTTTCTCCCCGTTGCAGTAGAGGTCAGAGCCATAATGCCAAGGTATGGCATTGCTGCTTTCATATGGAACTGGTCCAGGTACCGTAATGGTAATTGGACTGACTGCTGCAGAGGAGGGTACTGTAACGGTGTGCGGATCGTAGTAAATGGTGACTGGTGATCTGGCAGGAGGTGCCACTGTTTGTTGCTGAAAGTTGTTGTTTGGAGGAACATCTGATGGATCATAGTAAATGGTGACTGCTGAGATATCTTCATTATTTTCTGTTGGCGTTGTAGAAGATTCTGCTGAATAAATGGATGCTGATGTTGTAGAAGAAACATTCGTTGACATTTGATTTGTTGAAGTGATGGATGGAGCCATTGTTGATAGTACTGATGAATTGGTCGGAATGATTGTTGTTGCAGTTGTAGGAGAGTCAAGAATTGTTGCCGAAGGGATTGCTGGATTTGTAGGTGCCGTTGTTGTGATCTGGAGTATACCACTTTTGATAAGACCATCTATGCCGCTTCTCAAATTATCACACCCGTTGACCGAAATGTTGCAATAACCACAACCGAGCTCACACCCGGGGAACATCTGGCATTCTAGGAGCTGAGCTTTAATTTCGACCAGAGGTGTCCGAATCTGTCCAACACTGGTGATTAAGAAAGATGGCTTGTCTTCCTCAATGGCATTAATTCTTGGCCCTCCATGATTGGGCATGGGATTCTTAGTGACACTTGGAGGGGTGCAAAGTTGAGGGCTTTAGAATCCACAAAATCTTGTACCTTCATTTGTAAAGCCCTGCACTTCTCCGTATTGTGGCCAGGTGCATTGGAGTGGAAAGCACATCTGGCGTTGACATCGTAATTCCTTGGGAGATTGGAGGGATCTGGTGGTGCCAATGTCCTTAATTCAACCAAGTTGAGTTTCAGGAGTTGTGGCAATAAGGCAGCATAAGGCATGGGGATAGGGTCAATCACCCTATTTGCCTGTGATGGTCTTTGCTGATAAGGTTTTTGTTGTTGATTGTTGTTGTTGTTGTTGTAGGTTCTCGGTGGCGGATACTGAACTTGCTGTTGATAATGTGGTTGTTGTTGTGGTTGATATGTTGGTTGCTGAGGAATCGGAGCTGGAATGGTGACAGCTGCTACTGATCTATGGACATACTGAGGTCTGCCCCTGCTGGCATGAATGGCATTTGTCTCACTGGTTCTTCTAGGTCCCACAAAAGGCTTCCTGGGATTACTTGACGAACTTGCACCATTATCAGAAATCTTACCCATCTTCAGAAGGCTCTCAATTCTTTCTCCAGCTATGACTACGTCAGCGAAACTGGTGGAAGAAAAGGCAGCTAGCCTATCAATATATGTTCCTTGCAGAGTGTTCATAAACATGTCGGCCATTTCTCTTTCCGACATGGGTGGCTGGACAGCAGCAGCCAGCTGTCTCCACCTCTGGGCATATTCCCTGAAGCTTTCTCTGGAGGATTGAGACATTCCCATCAAAAGCTTCCAGCATCTGATAGTAGCTCTAGTCAAGTGAGAGTACCACTCCCTTGAAGCCCCAGTCAAACTGTCTTCAAAATAGAACATCCACAGTTTTTCATCCATGGTGTATGCCTTGAGTCTCCCCAGAAAAGACTGCAAGTGAGTTCGTGGACAGGAAGTTCCATTGTACTTCTCGAAGCACGGGGGTTTAAACTTGTGGGGAATTCTTACCCCATCCACTAACCCCATATCCATGACATCAAAACCTAGGGAATTTTGAGACTCCAGAGATCTCAACTTCTCAGCAATTTCATCAAACCTCCTATCATATACTTCATCCCCAGCTCCCATTACAGTAAACTGCACCTCTTGGGGGTCTTCTTGTAAGATCCTGCCTGCAGTAGTATTTCCTTGCACATTACCCGGGATGTTGACTTCCGGATGTAGATGAGGCCCATATACTGGTGGATTAACATGAGGCTGACCCCTTTCGTTGTTACTTGTTCCTCCAGTTCCCAGATGGGGTTCTTCCGGGGTTTGTCTTTCTACTAATGCCCTCAACCTTTCTTGACTTTGGGCCAAGCCATTCATTACTTCCATGAATTGGGTCATTTGGTTTCTCATCTCCAGCCTTTCATTAGCCATCTGAGTCCTGACCTCTGTCAGATCTTGTTGTACTTGGTCCATTTGGATACCAGGAAGATTGTTGCGAGTAGGATACCGGTGCGGACGGTTGAGAGGGAACACCCGGCGGCGAGCAATAATTCCTGAGTCACAACAGAGTTAGTAACAAACAAAACAAAGCCTACAAAACAAAACAAGAGTTAGCATGCAATGCAGTATGCTTATTTATTTTCCAAGGTATCCGGCTTGGCTCTTGGTTTTGACCTTTCCAGACCCTGAGGAAGATGCTTTGATGTTGCTTGAGAGGAAGAAAACTCAATGAAACAAACTAAAATATATTACAAATGGTGAATAATACATAGCCTGTTTTTTTTACAACACATGCCCCTGAAGGGTCAAAATACAACACAAAAGAAAAGTACATGAAATGGAAATAACAACAAGCAAAGAAGTCAAACATCTAATCCGAACTCATCCTCCTTAACCTCCTTCAAAAGTGCTTCAGTTACAGGACCAGCCGGATGCTCTGTAATGTTTCTGATAAGAAGGTTTCTGGTGGCGATAGCAGTGGTCAGCTTCTTGTGCCTGTCTTGGTCCTTTGACCTCTTCACACCAGCCCTAATCTTCAATTCTGAAATCTCCTTCTGGGATGCCAGCAAAGCTTCCTGTTGCTTCCTTTCATTGGCCTCCAACTGCTCAATCCTGGCTTGAGTTCTCTTATCTTCTTGAGTACGAGCTTCAGTGATCCTGACCCACCTAGCTTGACTTTCTTCTAGATAGAGATCAGTCCTAGCCTTCTGAAACTGGGCCTCTTTACAAGCATTCTTCAATATTTTCTCTCCAGCTCTTGATTTCTTGATGTAGTCCTCTGCTTTCTCAATCTTGGCTAGATGCTCCACCTTAAGCTTTTCCAACCTCTCAATGTCTAGACGACCATCACTCCTCTCCCAGAGGGTCTTCTTCAGAGCTTGAGACAGATTCTCATTCCTCTCCTTCAGCTTCTCAAATTCTTCCAGGCTGATAGTGGCTGGAGGTGGTACTGTGGATGGTCCAGGTGCATCCTCAATAGTGAAGGGCATCCCAGAAATTTGAGCCCTAGCATGAGACCATTCATAATACTGAGCTGAAGCCACATTATTGCATCTCCCCAGAATGGCCATCCCTTTGGTCTGGATGTTGTCCCAAGCCTAAGATGCTTGTCTAACAACAGCTAGATTAGGTTTTATCTCACAATACAGGGTTTCAGCCAAGTCTTGCACTCTTGGAGGGTTGACCAAAGCATAGCCCAATTGTCTCTTAAACAACAAAGGATTGTAGTTGATGCAACCCTTCACTCCTACCAGAGGTACATTGGGGTACTGCCCACAGCTAGTGATTATGTCTCTGCCCTTGGTGCTCTGGGTGCACCATCTGATGTCATCTGAAGTCAGAGCAATAAGTCTCTTAGCCCAATTCTTCTGTTGGTGAGGATTCAGGAAGGCATCAGTCCTGGGTAAGTGTTTGAGTAGCCAGGTATGAAATAGAGGATCACATCACCTCACCAACTTCCCTCTCTGCTTCTCATTCCTTTGGTGAACAGAATAATAGAAATCTCCCAGCAAGGTGGGTACTGGGTTCCTCAGAAGGAAAAGATGTATGACATTCTTGCTGATAAACTTGGGCTCATCTGCAAATAATATCACCCCATATATACTGAGGGCCAACAATGCACAAACTGCCCTCCATTCTCCCAAAGAGGCCTTCAGGATGGCCTGAGAAGTCAGAAAGTCTAGGTGCAAACCAGGGATCCCAGCCTTTGTTGTCATGTTCTGCTCAATCAAAATAGGCTCCAGGTACAGTGCTTTTGCCACTTCTTCATTGCTGGGAGAAGCCATCTCTGGGTTGAAGGGGATACCACCCCTGACAGGTACTCCAATCAATGATGAAAACTCCTCCAACAGAGGTCCCAACTGAAAGTTTTGGAAAGTGAAGCATCTCAAAGGAGGATCATAGAACTGTAGGCAGGTGTGGATCAAACTCCTCTGAGAAGGGTCTAAGTCCATAACCATATCAAGGATGACTCCATAATGCTCTCTGAATAATGGGATGTGGTCTGGAGTGATAAGTGCATGGACCTGTCTGATGCCAGTCATCACAGGCTCAAAGAAATGGTATGAAATGTTGCTCTTCTTGGGTGCCATGACTGCTGATGAAGAGCTGAAAACAAGTGCTGATGATGAAGACTGATACTGGAGATGAGCCACTGATAGGCTGAGGCTGGTGATAAAAAGTAGCTGAAGCAGGCAACTGATGAAGCAGAGGCCTATGCAGATGAAGGGGTCAAAACCAAGCCAGATGTAATGTGGATACCCTGAAAAACAAATAAACAAATGTTAAATTATGCAAATGATGAGTATGCAAATGATATGCAAGGGTTTGTGATCAAGCTGGATCTGATTATTGCCTTGATATAAGTCCATGTATGTTCAGGAAGTCCAAATGGAGGTTCAAAAGTCCAGTAACCAAGGTGGGGGACTCAAATAAAGAGTCACATGTCCAGGGTTAAATCACAAGAACTGTCCCAAAATGGAGTACTCTTAATCAAAACAAAGTATCAGGGTATGATGTGGCTAGAGGTACCTGCAAATCTGTAAACAGCCCAACCCCCTCACAGGTGGTGTTCTAGAACAAGGATCCTCAGACTTGGATCAGTTATGAGAAGTGTAAACACTTCTAACCCGGAGGTACAGTGTTTACAATAACCATAAAGGATCCTCCTCTAATTCACCTCAGTTTCTGACGATCATAGTAAAGGTCATCCAGACTTAGCAGGCTTCCCAGATAGCCCTAGCACTACAGGAAATATGTAGCACAGAGTTCTCAAGAAGAAACCCACATCTGAACCGTGTTTAATGTTCCCACACCAGACCTAAATGGAATGGGAAAGAACATGAACCACTCTAGCCTAGGTGTCACTCAGGTCCCAGGTATAGGACCTTAAGCTCTCAATAGAACCCCACCCACCAAAGCAAAAACCAGATCCAGCCAGATGACAATATGACAGTATGATATATAAAGCTGTAAAGAAAGCAATAAATAACTGTACATAAAGCAGTAAATAAAGCAAATATACAAAAACAAATAGCACATAACACCCCAGTAACCACAAATCAAACAAGCGCTAGGAGGAACCCACAAAAAGAACCAGAAGGCCTGGTTACAGAATAAGGGTCCCCAGCAGAGTCGCCAAGCTGTCGCTCCCACCAAATGAGGCTAGGCCAAATGGGGTACAGACGCGAACGTTCGGCGAAAAGGAAGAGAGAACACACAAGGGTGAACTCAGAAAGACAAGAGTCGCCAGCTAGGCATTTTTATCCCGAAGGAAAGGTAATGCTGCATAGACCTGGAAAGATATGGATAAGACGGTCGCGAACCAGAGAGACTGAGAAAAGGGGTTGGTTACAACCTGGGAAGGTATTAGCACCCAGATTGTCCGTCGTACTCGACGGGATCCACGCTTGAAAGACTTGTGTTTAAAGGGGTAGTGTCAGTGCAATTTGTATATCAAAGCTGGAAAGAATGCAAGTGTCAGTGTAAATGGAAAAGTGAAGTGTATAAATGAAGTGTCAGTGTAAGAACAAGAGTAAAATGCTCATGGCTATGAGGCTTAAAGAATGATGCTGGAAAAAGGGGGAATATACAGAGACTTTTGTTCGATAACTGTTAAGTTATGCCTACGTATCCTCTCGTGCAATGAGGAAGTCAGAACACCGTAGTTCGACCCAAAGAGACTGAAAGATAAATTGACTTGTGAACTGCTTACTTGCCTATGCTCAAGTGTATGACCTGTCTGGCTCAGGTGCAAACTGTCTTGCATTAGACGGAAGAAGCGAGTTCTCGTTTGTGAGTGAATGAGATGAGAAAAGAATCCTGGAGGAGACGATTATTGTTTGTTTTTGTGTTTTCAATCTTTTATTGCTTTTTGGAAATTTGTCATAGATTAATCAGCTTAAGCCTAAACCAATGGGTTAGTAAACTCATCATATCTTCCCTCTGATTAGGGGTAATGAAAATACCTTAAGTGTGAAGTCAGCATCTCACACTTAATTACCATGATGTAGGATTAAGATCATTAACCTACTTGTATTTATTTAGATGTTTTTGTTTAGTGTTAAGTAATGAGATTAAGCCATAATCAAGGATTTAATGGACTCATTACACCATCCTAATAGAAGGATAATAGATGAGAACATTTAAGCTGAGGAAAGCTCGTCAACTTAATCCATGATTAGGGATTAACCTCATGACAAAACAAAGCCTTTATTAGATGGATTTTAGTTAATGGTAAGATTAAGAAGTGGATTTTATGATTTGTAAGACAACTTGAGGAGGACTTGTCCATTAACACTAGGGTTAGTCCTTCTTAACCAATTAAGGAAGAATTAGAACCCTAATGCAAGGCCCAAGTTGCAAGCTTGATGTCTTGATGATTATTAAGTGGATTGATTAAAGGAGTTAAACACATTAAGGGTTTAACACTTAGGATTTAAAGTTATACACTCCATCCTAATAGAAGGATGCAGGCATAAGCTTAATCACGAAGTCTTAAAACCTTTAGGGTTTAGTCCTTGATTATGAGATGAGAAGAGAAGACTCAAGGATGACACAAAGGAAAAAGCTAAATGGAGGACTAATCAAAACCCTAATTGTTATCATGCTTGGTTGTTCCTAGGGTTAGTGAGGTTTACAAGAAGAATCTTCAGAGAAACCACCAGGAAGCTTGCAGATGAAAGGAGGAAGAAACAAAGAGAAGCAAAACAACTTGCTTCACTTAAGAAGACAAGTTGCTTGAAGGAAGAAAGTAAGATGAACAAGAATGAGCAAACTCAATCCAATACACATACAAAATGAAGCAAAGGAAGTATGAAAGAGATGAAAAGAAACCATGAGAAGTGAAGGCAAATTCACTTCTCAAACAACTTACCACCTGAAATGTTAGCATAAGGAATGAAATGTAATGCAAATGAGATGAAGTGTGATGATGCAAACCAAAACCAGGAGCAAGATCATGAAGTGAATGATGCTAAGAGATGATACAAACATGAGGCAAGGCATGAGAATGATCAAACAAGCATATGGATGCAAAAGAAACATGCTTTGAACCATGGATGTTCATGAGAAGTTATGAAATGTAATGGACATACAAAATGGCAAATGAAAGATGCAATGATCAAACATGATTCTAATATGTCCTAAGATGTATTATGAATCAAATGAATGCACAAAATGTCATGGCAATTCATGGTATGCAAGCAAATGAGAAATGGATGCAAAGGAAGGCACAAATTAGGGTTACATGCATCACACAAAGCAAAAATCCAAAAACAGAAACAAAAGACATGATAAAAATTTGAAAATGCAATCAAAAATACCCTAAACCTATACAAACTCACTGCCCAAAGGAGGGGATCCAACTCTTAACCTATTGAAAGTTATGAATTTCCTAAGATTGCTAGGGTTTTAAGGTACCTTGACAAGAAAAATGCTAAACAAATTGAAAATGCAAGATCAATTCAAACCAATTTTATCCTATAAACTACATGCTATGCAAGATGCAATGCCAAAAGAATCATCATCCAACTCTCAATGGTTAGGCAGAAAGAAATTTTTGAAGTTTGAAACAAAATATTGCCTAAAAATGAAATTAAATCCTATGAAAATGATCAAAAGGCATCAAGAACAAAAAAGAAATTTGGTTTGAGAGTTGGACAATGTTTCTAAATGCTATGTGAATTTTTTGTGATTTTTTAAATACCTAAATGTATTTTTAATTAATTAATTTTAATTAACTAATTAAAAATAAACATTTAAATGATTTAAAAATAATGTTTAATGCAAAAAATAAAATCAAAAATATTTTTGGGTTTTAAAAATTAATGAAATCTTTGACAGAAAATTTCATAATTTTTAAAAGTATTTTGCTATTTTAAATAAAATGTATAAATAAAATGAAAGAAAATGAATTTAAAAATGAAAATAATGAAAGTATGCAAAGGGGAGGGCCAGGATTTGATCTGGGCTTGGACTGGTTGACTGCGCGCCAGATCCAAGGGCCCAGATTCAAATCTGGCTAATTTGTTTTATGAATTAATTAAACAGGATTTTAATTAATTAAACATGGATTAGGGTTTTAATGACACATCCTGGCCACACGTTCACGCGCGGGAAAGGGGATCCTATGGCCAAGATTCAAAATTGCTAATTAATCAGGTTTAACCCTAATTAAACTCAGGCGACCGGAGATAAGCTCCGGTCGTCTTCTCCGGCTGCCTCTCTCATCAGAAACACTCAAAACACATCCCCAAGGCCTACAAATATCCAGAATCAATCATTCAACAATGGGTAACAAGAATCCATGACCAAAAACAATTTACATTGACTACACAGTGAGAATCGAAGGAAACAAAATCTAGGGCAAAAATTTCAGAACATCACAACATGCTTGTTTCTGGCTCATTTTCAAAAGTAAATAGATCCCCATGATCAGGGCAACATATAGAACAACATTCTAACAAAAAAACAAGGTTCTGGAAAATTTGTTCATCTTGTTACCTGAGATTGAGCTTTCAGTCCAGGAGCTTTCTGCTTGCCTCTTTGCCTCAAAATGGTCCCAATGATCCTCTTGATGAAGTTATGAAGCTTGGTTGGAGTTTAGAATGGCTGATTTGTGAGCTTGAAGAGGTTCTGTTCAGAGAGGGGAAGGAATCGTGTTTCTGATTGAGGAGGTTTCAAGGATGAATGAGGGTAGGGAAATGATCAGGGGAGCATGCTGAGTGATTCTATGGAGTTTGTTTTTATGTTTGATGCTTGTGTGATGTGTTTCGAATGAAAATGCATAAGAGGCATAAACTTGGTGCTATGGCTTGGAGAGAGTTTCAGGCTTATGTGTGTGGTGTGTTATGTTGCATTTGGTCCACTTATCACAACTAGAGAGGTCAGAGAAGTTGGTGTGGCACAGGCTGATTGGTATGGGGTTTTTGCCAAAAAGTCAAGTTTTGTGTAAGAGAGGTATGGGCTATGGCAGTGAAGGTACAAAGCATGGCTTGGCTGCAGCTTGAATCAGGGAGAGCCATGGAAAAATATGAGAGGCAATGCAGCAAGTGGATTAGGGTTTGTGATAGGTTTTGCAACTTTGTGACTTTTTGCCCCTTTTGAAGTTTCTTGATCCATAAGTCATGAAAATAGGCAAACCTTTGGTGCAATCTGAATTTTAGGCATTGTTTTATGTTTGTACAAATATTAGAAGTTCATTTGAAAGCACAATTTGTCTTGGCAAGTGGTTTTGCAACTTTGTCCCTTTGGTACATAACTTGAAATTATGTGATTTTTCCCAACTTTGACAAGCCATAACTTTTGATCCAAAATGAATTAGAATGAGTTCTTGTACTTTTTGAAAAGGGAATGATTCATTCTATAACTTTCATGACCAAAGTTTTCCCATTTGAAGCATTTTTGAATCAAAAAGCAAGGGTTGAAAAACTTTCCCAAAATGGCAAGTTTCCATTACAAGTCATTTTCCCAAAAAGGCAACTTTGCAAATGGCTTGAAATTCTTCAATTTTGTGAACTTCTAACATCTTTTATGATCAAATAAAGATCATACACATTCAAAATGATGATGAACACCCTTTGGTTGGGTCATTGGGGGCCTCAGATGCCCTGATTTTACACTGACTTGCTCAAGAAGTCAATTATTGATCAAATGCCTTCCCCATGGAATTTCTTCATGAAAATTGATATGCATGATCCTTATAACATATAGAGACCAATATAAACAAGAATGACCAAAAAAATTGGAGTTATGGCCTTTGAAACCAAAACCCTAATTCTAGGTCATCTGTGCAGTTAAACCTGGCTCTGCTTCCATGCCTTTCTCAGTTCTTGTGATTCTTTGACTTCCTTGACTTTATGAGGGTACAATATGATGCTTGAACATACATGGACCCCTTTGAAGTGATTGAAGACCTTTGGGAGTGGCTCAAGTAGCTCAGGGATGACTCAGATCACAAACCCTAGATGCAGATGGTTTAGAATCAATGCAGTGAATCAAAAATGTGGTATGGGATGCTATGATTGAACTTATGCATATGAAAAGATCACAAGCCCTGGTGTGAATGGGTGAGGGCAAATTTGGGGTGTTTACAACTTGTACCTTTCATTTCTTGAATGTAAGCACTCGTCTTTGTTTACTATTCCCCAGCAAATCCCCAGTGAAATTATTTCTTTTCTATCTGACATTCGTCCTATGTCATGATACTTTTGGCAGCCGTACCCTGCCAGGTGATCGTCCTTCACCTTTTGATGACCGTCCCTCATCATTCCCCCAACGGAGTCTCCATTATTGGAACCCTTTGTTATCCGACATTCGTCCTATGTCGTGTTATTTAGCAGTCATCCCCTGCTAGGTGATCGTCCTTCACCTTTTTTATGATCGTCCTTCATCATTTTATCCGATGGCCGTCCCCATCGTTGATTTTGTTATCTGGCATTCGTCCTATGTCATGATAAACCCGAGAGCAGCCGTACCCTGCTAGGTGATCGTCATTCACCTCTTGATGATCGTCCTTCATCATGCTTATCCGATGGTCGTCCCCATCGTCGACCTTTTCTATCCAGCATTCGTCCTATGTCGTGATACTTTCGGCAGCCGTACCCTGCCAGGTGATCGTCCTTCCCCCTGGATGATCGTCCCTCATCCTTATCCCCAACAGAGCAGTCATACCCTGCTAGGTGATCGTCCTTCACCTTTGATGACCGTCCCTCATCATTTTTTTCATTTAGTCTTTGAACCGATGGCCGTCCCCATCATTGTTTACCTTACTTTGCAAACCTGATGGCCGTCCCCATCATTGCCTTTACTTTAATCCCCAGAGAATCGTACTTCTTTACCTGATGGCCGTCCCCATCATGATTTATTTATTTCCCCAGCATGTCGGCCGTCCCCGTCATTGCTTTATCCCCAGCAGTCGTCCTCTACTCGATGGTCGTCCTCCATCGCCTGCATTTTATAATCATACTTTACTTTCATCTTACAATCTATATCCCTTTTCTTCTTCTCCTCAGTGAGTGCAAATTTTTGATTGTCTTTGGTATTCAACCACAAGTTATCTTGTTTGCATGTTAAGCCTGGCGCTTACATCCTGCACAACTAACTCATGCTTAAATAGGGGTAGCTGTAAACACCCCAAATTTTCCCTCACTAAGTTCACACCATGGCTTGTGATCTTTTCATTTACATAAGTTTAATCATGTCACATCATGTTGCATTTTTGCTTCACTGCATTGGTTCAAGTTCATCTGCATCTAGGGTTTGTGATCTGGGCAATCCAAGATTCATCTGAGCCACTCCAAAGGTCTTCAATCATCTCAAGAGGGTCCATGTATGTTCAATCATCATATTTTATCCTCTAAATATCAAGGAAGTTAAAGAATCACAAGAACTGAGAAAGCATGGAAGAAGAGCCAGGGTTTAACTACATAGATGACCTAAAATTAGGGTTTTGGTTTCAGAGGCCATAACTCCAAATTTTTTGGTCATTCTTGTTTCTAATGGTCTCAATATGTTATAAGGATCATGCATACCAAGTTTGATGAAAAAATTCATTGTGGAAGTCATCTGATCACTGGGTAACTTCTTGAGCAAGTCAGAGCAAAATCAGGGCATCTGAGGCCCCCCAACATGGAACCAAAGTGGATTTTTCATCAAATTGAAGTTATATGGTCTTTATTTGATCATTGAAGTGCTTAGAAGTTCACAAAATTGAAGAAAAATGAGCTAAACCAAAAGTTGCCAAAAATGGAAATGACTTGTAATGTAAACTTTCCATTTTGGGAAAGTTTTTCAACCTCCATTTTCTTAACCAAAAATGCTTCAAATGAAAAATTATTGGTCATGAAAGTTGTATATTGGATCATTCCCTTTTCAAAAAGTACAAGAACGAGATCTAATTCATTTTGGAACTCAAGTTATGGCTTGTCAAAGTTGGCAAAAACCACATAATTTTCAAGAATGCACCAAAGAGGGATTTTTGCAAAACCTCTTGCCAATTCATTTTGTGACTTCAAACACACTTCTAATCATCATACAAATATTATGCAATGTCTAAAACTCAGAATTGCCCAAAGAATCTCAAGTTTTCATGCCTTGCCCATGAAGAAATCTCAAAGGGGCCAAAGTTTCATGAAATTGCAAAATGACCAAGAACCTTTCACAAACATGTTGAATTGCCTCTAAATGAATTCCATGGCCATACTTGATCCTTGCTGCACCAGACACCCCATTGTACCAAGCATGCCACTTGCCTATACCTTAAGTACAAGAAATGTTGACTTTTTGCATTTCACACCATACCAATCACACTATGCCACAACAACTCTCTGAACCAATTGCATTTGTTTATACTAACCTAAAGCAAGCCAAACACAACAAGAACACAACCTGAAAACCTCAGCATTCTCAAGTTCACAAAAATCACATCTCTTGCATTTTCCTTCGAAACACACATCACACTTGCTCAAACTCAAAACAAATTCCACCATTCATCTCTAAATCAATCACTGATCATAAACCACCCATCAAAACAGCCAAGAACACACCATAAGCCAAACACGATTTTCTGACCAGAGGAGCCTGAACTCACAAACCAGCCTTCCTCAAAGCTCTCCAAGCATCAAAGATTCTTCAGGGAGGCCATTGGAGGCATTTTGCACCAAGGAAGCAACCAGAAAGCTCAAGGGTTGAAAGCTCCATCTCAGGTAGCCATCTCAAACTTTTTTTCCAGAAGTCTCCTTTTAAGTTATAGAAATGTTCCCCATGTTCCCCTGAGTACACTGAACTTATCATTTTTGAAAATGGTGAAAAAATGAGCATGAACCGAATCTCTGAAATTTTTGACCTAAAAAAAGATTGATTCGATTCATGCTTGCTTCTGAAAATAAATGGATTTCGTGCTTGGATTCTTGTTCCTTGATGTTTGTTGAGTGATTCTGGAGCTTTAGGGGTCTTGGGGTGAGGTTTTGAGTGAGTTAGCAATTTTCAGGTGAGGGTCTGGCCGGAGAAGATGACCGGAAGTCTTCTCCGGCCACCTGAAAGTCATTAGCAGCTTTAATTAGGGTTATGGCAAACTTTGAATCTGGGGCCTTAGATCTCTCTTCCCGCGTGTGTTTGTGTGGACCAGATCTTGTGATTAGTTATTAATTAGGATTATTTAATTAATTAAATATGATTAGTTAAGTTTGAATTCCAGCCATAGGATGTGGCGCGTGGTCAACAGATACAAACCCAGTTTCAATCCTGTCCCTCCAATCTGCATACTTTCATTAAATTCATTTTTATTTCACATTTTTCTTATTTATTTTGTACGAATTACTAAGAATAGTAAAAATGATCAAAAAAATCTGAACATTTTTATCAAGCCTTTTATTAATTTTCAGAAACCAAAAATATTTTTATTTTTATTTTTTGCATTAAAAAAGTATTTTTAAATCATTTAAATGTTTTATTTAATTAGTTAATTGATTTTAATTAATTAAAAATACATTTAAGTATTTAAAAATCACCAAAAAAATTAGAGAACATTCTTAGACATTTACAAACATTTACAAACTCACCACACAAATTTCTTTTTGATTTTGATCATGCTTTGACATTTTTCAATGAATTAAGGTTCTTAAAATTGTTCATTTTCTAACCCTAACTTAAAAAATTCATAACTTTTAAACCAAGTTGAGTTTGTGAATGGTTCTTTTTTCATTGTTCTATGCATGGCTTCTAGAATCCAAAAGTATTTTTGTTTCATTTTTATCTTTCATTTTCAATTTATTTGGCATTTTACATTGAGGATCACCCAAAAAACCCTAGAAACTTAGAAAAATCATAACTTTCATTAGGTTTAGAGTTAGGTCTTCTCCTTTGGGGTGTGATTTCATATGGGGTTGGGTTCCTTTAAGTCCATTTTAAATTTTTTATCTATTCATTTGCTTCTGTTTTTGAGTTTTGCATTCCAATTTGTATGAAAACCCTAATTTCTCATCTTCCTTTGCATACATCTTGCATATGCTTGCATTCATGAACTTGCCATGACATTTTATGCATTCATATGACATATAAGACATCTTAGGACACATTAGAATCATGTTTGATCATTGCATCATCCATTTTCCATGTTATGCATTCATTTCATTTCATGTACATTTATGAACTTTCATGCTCCTTTCATGCTTCATTTGCATCCTCATTGCTTGTATGATCATCCACATCTCTTGGCATACATTTGCATCATCTCTTAGCATAATTTACATCATGAACATGCTTCTGGTTTTGGTTTTCATCCTTGCATTCATTTCATTTTCATTTCATTTCATTTCCTTTCACTAACTTTTCAGGTGGTAAGTACTTTGAGATGTGAATTTGCCTTCACTTCTCACAATCTCTTCTCATCTCTCTTATGCATTCATTGCTGCATTTTGTATTTGTCTTAGAGTGAGCTTACTCATTCATGTTCCTTCTTCACCTTCTTTCTTCAAGCAACTTATCTTCTTAAGTGAAGTAAGTTGACTTGTTTCTTCTGCTTCTCCTCCTTTCTTCTGCTTCTTCCTTGGTGGCTCTTCTTGAAGATCTCTTGCAAGCCTCATAAACCCTAGGAATACCTAAGAATGATAACAATTAGGGTTTGATTAGTCCCCCATTAGTTTTACCTTTGTGTCATCTTTTGTGTCTTCTCCTCTCATCTCTTAATCAGGGACTAAACCTTCAAGGTTTTAAGGCTTTTTGATTAAGGTTATGCCTGCATCCTTCTCTTAGGATGGAGTGTATAACTTTAATCCTAAGTGTTAAACCCTTAATGTGTTTAATCCTTTAATAAATTCATCTAATAATCACTAAGACATCAATTTTGTAACTTGGGCCTTGCATTAGGGTTCTAATTCTTCCTTAATTGGTTAAGAAGGACTAACCCTAGTGTTAATGGACAAGTCCTCCTCAAGTTGTCTTACAAACCATAAAATTCACTTCTTAATCTTACCATTAACTAAAATCCACTCTAATAAAGGCTTTGTTTTGTCATGAGGTTAATCCTTAATCATGGATTAAGTTGAGGTATCTTCCTCAGCTTAAGTGTGCTCATCTATTATCCTTCTATTAGGATGGTGTAATGGGTTCACTAATCCTTGATTATGGCTTAAACTCATTACTTAACACTAAACAAAAATACCAAAAACATCAAAATAATCACAAATAGGATAATGATCTTAATCCTACATCAGGGTGATTAAGAGGGAGATGCTTACTTCACACTTAAGGTATTCTCATTACCCCTAATCAGAGGGAGGATGTGATGAGTTTACTAACCCTTGGTTTAGGCTTAAGCTCATTTTCTTATGACAAACACAAAAAGCAATAAAAGATTGAAAACTTCAAAACAAACAATAATCGTCTCCTCCGGGATTCTTTTCTCACCATCTTCACTCACAAACGAGAACTCGCTTCTTCCGTCTAATGCAAGACAGTTTGCACCTGAGCCAGACAGGTCTTACACTTGAGCATAGACAAGTAAGTAGTTCATCACTCAATTTATCTTTCAATTTCTTTGAGTCGAACTACGGTGTTCTGACTTCCTCATTGCACGAGAGGATACGTAGGCATAACTTAACTATTATCGAACAAAAGTCTCTGTGTATTCCCCCTCTTCTAGCATTATTGTTTTAAGCCTCATTGTCTTGAGCACTGCACTCTTTACTTGCACTGACACTCCTTTTCTTCACTTCACTTTCTTGCACTGACACTTGCATTCTTTTCCAGCTTTTGCACACAAATAGCACTGACACTACCCCTTTAAGCACAAATCTTTTAAGCGTGGATCCCGTCGAATACGACGGACAATCTGGGTGCTAATACCTTCCCAGGTTGTAACCAACCGCCTTTCTCAGTTTCTCTGGTTCGCGACCGTCTTATCCATCCTTTCTTAGGTTTATGCAGCATTACCTTTCCTTCGGGATAAAAATGCCTAGCTGGCGACTCTTTTCAGTTCATCTTCATGTTCTCTCTCTTTCGCCGACCGTTCTCGTCTGTACCCCTCTTGGCCAGGTGTCATTTGGTGGGAGCGACACCATATTGTAATTTTGTGCAAATGGATTAATCAATGAATATCGGACATCTTTTGCAAACGAGTCTCTTTTTTTCTCACTGTCTTTTTCATTTTTTTTACTTTTGTACAAAACAATAAAATGGAAATTTTTTCAAAATAAATAACTTCATTTTCACTTTTCTAAACAAGATTAAAACTGATCACTAAAACGAACCAATCTCAACCCTTGCAGAGATTATCCTCCAGATTGCACCGACAACAGCACTGCTATGACCTTGTATGACTTCGACAATCCAATCAATCAAGCTGATGAAGGGGTTGAAGAAGACTATGAGTTACCTGAAGAATTAGTCAGGTTGTTGAGGCAAGAAGAGAAAGTGATCACTCCTCATCAGGAGGAGGTTGAAACAGTAAATCTTGGTACCGAAGAGGATTTGAAAGAAGTGAAGATTGGGGCCGGTCTATAGGCTTCAGTAAAAGAACAACTCATTGACATGCTTCGAGAATACGGCGACGTCTTTGCTTGGTCATATCAAGACATGCCGGGTCTGGATACTGATATTGTTATGCATAAGCTACCATTGAAAGAAGAATGTCCTCCAGTGAAGCAGAAGCTACGCCGTACTTGTCCAGATATGGCAATGAAGATTAAAGAAGAAGTACAAAAACAGTGGGATGCCGGTTTCCTTGCTGTAACTAGTTACCCGCCGTGGGTCGCTAACATTGTACCAGTGCCTAAGAAGGATGGCAAAGTACGTATGTGTGTGGATTACCGGGATCTGAATAGAGCTAGCCCAAAGGATGATTTCCAATTACCTCACATTGATGTATTGGTTGACAACACGACTCAATTCTCGGTATTCTCTTTCATTGATGGATTTTCCGGGTATAATCAGATCAGGATGTCACCCGAAGATATGGAGAAGACAACCTTCATCACACCTTGGGGCACATTTTGTTATAAGGTAATGCCTTTTGGATTGAAGAATGCCGGTGCAACCTATCAACGGGCTATGGTAACGTTATTCCACGACATGATCCACAAAGAAATTGAATGCTATGTGGATGACATGATTGCCAAGTCCCTCACTGAAGAAGATCATCTGGTAAATCTGCTGAAGTTATTCAAGTGTCTGAGAAAGTATCAGTTGAAGCTAAACCCCAACAAATGCACATTCGGGGTGCGTTCCGGTAAGTTGTTGGGATTCACTGTAAGTGAAAAGGGAATTGAAGTTGATCCTAACAAAGTCAAAGCCATTCAGGAGATGCATGCACCTAGGACTGAAAAGGAAGTTCGAGGGTTCTTAGGTAGATTGAACTACATATCAAGGTTCATATCTCATCTTACTGCAACCTGTGAGCCCCTGTTCAAACTGTTAAGAAAGGAACAGACAGTCAGGTGGAATGAAGATTGTCAGAAGGCTTTTGACAAGATCAAGGAGTACCTGCAAGATCCTCCAATTCTTATGCCTCCAGTTGAAGGAAGACCTCTGATAATGTACCTGACAGTATTAGAAGGATGAATGGGGTGTGTGTTGGGCCAACATGACGAGTCTGGTCGAAAAGAGTATGCAATATACTACCTAAGCAAAAAGTTTACCGACTGTGAACAACGTTATTCACTGCTCGAAAAAACTTGTTGTGCTTCAGCGTGGGCTTCTCGCCGACTAAGACAAGATATGTTGACTCACACTACCTTGTTGATCTCAAAGATGGATCCAGTCAAGTACATATTTGAGAAGCCAACACTTATCGGAAGGGTTGCAAGATGGCAAATGATTCTGACAGAGTATGACATTCAGTACACATCTCAAAAAGCCATCAAAGGTAGTGTATTGTCTGACTACTTAGCTGAGCAACCCATTGATGATTACCAACCTATGAGATTTGACTTCCCTGATGAAGACATCATGTGCCTAAAAGCAAGAGATCATCAAGAGCATGTTCACACCGAAGGGCCTGACCCAGAAGAAGAATGGACAATGATGTTTGATGGGGCCGTCAATATGAATGGTCGTGGAGTTGGTGCAATGCTCATTACACCTAAAGGAGTTCATATGCCTTTCTCGCAAAACTCACCTTTGCATGCACTAACAACGAAGCTGAATATGAAGCATGTATCATGGGTCTTGAGGAAGCCATTGACCTCAGGATCAAGACTTTAACTGTATTCGGAGATTTAGCTTTGGTAATTAATCAGACCAACGGTAAATGGTACACTCACCAAGAGCATCTGATCCCATACCGTGACTATACGAGGAGATTATTGACTTTCTTCACAATAGTCAAACTTGAGTATATCCCTCGAGATGAAAATCAGTTCACAAATGCTTTGGCTACCATTTCCTCCATGATCAAGGTTCAAACTGCCAATTTTGTGCCCCGAATTTCGATATCCAGACTTGACCGACCAGCATACGTATTCTCCGTGGACATTGCAAAAGATGACAAGCCTTGGTTCCATGACATCAAATGCTTCTTAGAGGATCAAACATACCCACCTGGGGCATCATCCAATGATAAGAAGACATTAAGAAGGCTTGCCGGTTTTCTTCCTTAATGCAGATGGTTCATTATACAAGCGAAACTTTGACATGTTGCTTCTCGGATGTGTTGATAAGAAAGAAGCAGACTTGCTGATGCACGAGTTGCATGAAGGATCTTTCGGTACCCATGCTGGAGGACATGAAATGGCTAAGAAATTATTAAGATCAGGGTATTACTGGATTACAATGGATGCAGACTGTTGTGCCTATCCCAGGAAGTGCCACAAGTGCCAGATCTACGCAGACAAAATGCATGTGCCTCCAAATCCTTTGAACGTGATGTCTTCACCTTGGCCCTTTTCCATGTGGGGCATCGATATGATTGGAAAGATCGAACTGACTGCTTCAAATGGCCACAGATTCATCCTGGTAGCCATTGATTATTTCACCAAGTGGGTTGAAGCAGCTTCGTATGCAAATGTCTCCAAACAAGTGGTAGCTAGATTTCTGAAAAGAGACATCATCTGTCGATATGGAGTACCCGAGCGAATCATTACTGATAATGGTTCCAACTTGAACAACAAAATGATGGCAGAACTGTGTCGAGACTTCAAAATTCAACATCATAACTCTTCTCCTTACAGGCCAAAGATGAATGGCGCTGTTGAGGTAACTAACAAAAACATCAAGAAGATTGTGCAAAAGATGGTGGTTACTTACAAAGACTGGCATGGAATGCTACCATTTCCCTTGCATGGGTATCGAACCTCAATCAGAACATCCATTGGGGCAACACCGTATCAACTTGTGTATGGTATGGAGGCAGTCCTACTTGTTGAAGTTGAGCTACCCTCCTTACGGGTATTGATGGATGTCAAGCTGAATGAAGCAGAATGGGTTCGGTCTCGGTACAATCAACTGAATCTGATCGAAGAAAATACATTAGCTGCAATCTGTCATGGGCAATTATATCAGAAAAGAATGAAGAAAGCCTTCAATCAGAAAGTCAGACTTCGGGAATACCAAGTAGGAGATCTTGTGCTGAAAAGACTTCTTCCTCCTCATACAGACCACAGGGGCAAATGGACTCCGAACTACGATGTCCCATTCATAGTAAAGAAGGTTTTCTATGGTGTTGCACTGATGCTCACTACTATGGATGGTGAAGATTTCTTGTCCCCTGTGAATTCAGATGCAGTTAAAAAATACTTCGCATAAAATGACTCGCTGGACATAAAAACAGAATGTCAGTCCAGGCAAAAATAGGGCATCCCGACGAGTCAAAAATAGAATAAAAGACTCAGGCAAAAATAAGGGAAAATTAAAAAAAATGTACACCCGCTGAGTTGAAAAGCCGCATTGGATAGCTCAGGAAAAAATGGGTATCCCGGTTGATTAAAAACCCGAAAGGGAGATCCACGCAAAATGAGGGAATAAAGAACAACTGTATTTTGAATTCGTCTGTATCATTTACAACACGACAAGTTTCGAAAGGATAAAGCATCAGTCAAAATCAACCTTCTTCAGAAAGCAAGATAAGAAGAGCGTCAAGGTCATACGGGTCATAGCAAAGGAAGCTCACCTGAGCGTCGTCAACATTGCCAGCACTTTTACTTTTCTCAATTTATAACAATCTCCTCATTTTAGGGGATCTGTTTCTTTGACTGTATTTTCGAATTCAGGGCACCCAGATTAATAAAATCAGATTTTTAGTCACACCTTGTCTTGTACATTTTCGTCCCGTTTGCAAAATGTCCAATATCCATGATATGATATTTGCATAAAACAAATGAGCCATTCTTAATAAATGCTTGCAGGAAATGTATTTACTCTCAGGAATATCTAACTCCTATGACAGAATCCGGTAAGGGATACCTCAAAATGCTTGTGCGTTTCTTTGTCTTAATAGGTTGCAAAGCACACCTTCTCCCCAGCACACCTTCTCCCCAAACAGTATCTGGAATGCTTTTCCCCAACAGAGTTGGCAAAGCCTCCTCATCACCAGCATAAGTCTATTCAGCAGGAGCTTCCCCGGCCGGGATCCCCACAGAGTTCTCTAGGAAGACCGTTCAGTGATCTTTTCTTCCCCAAACAGAGTGCCAGGTCTCTAAAAACTATATCCCTGCAGAGTTCCAACCTCTCCTCAGAAGAACAATGCCTGAAATTCTCACACAACAAAGTGACGGAAGTTTCGTTATCCCCAGCTGGGCTTCTCCTTACAGGATAAGTCTATCAATGATCTAGTTCCCCAAGCAGAGCTATATATCTTAACAGATCTACCGAAGATCTCCCCCCAGTTGGGATATCCCTCCAAACAGATCAGCCAGAGATCTTCACAACAGCGGGATCCGAATCCCGGATCGGTTTCTTTTTTCTGCATAATCATAGCATTCACATCATTTTCCCCCACAAAGCGTAGCATTCCGTCTAATACGGAGCATTACGGCAAAAATCAAACATTTTCATGATCACAAGCCAAGCTCGAACCAGTCACCTGCAAATACCGCTAGCATTTCATCAGCAATGTATATAAAAGCTCACATAACTTGCAAATAAAAGCCAAAGCGTCCCCTTTGCACTCTCCAACACAAATATCTGTTTATATAAATACATCTTTGTATTCGAAAATCTATATATACTCTTATGACACTCGTCCGTGTCACCTTTCCCCAGCACGGTTGCAAAAACACTTGTTGCAAACCAAACACTTGTTTATAATATACTTTTGTTGACACCCGTCTGTGTCGTCCTATCCCCACAGGTCACCAGAACATCTTTTACACTCTCATATACAAATGATTGTTCTTAACTTATACCCATTCACTTTCTGACACCAGTCCGTGTCAAACTCTTCCCAGCAAGTCGAACATTCGTCCGTGTCTTACTCGTACTTCACCAATACTTATACAGATACTCGTCCGTATCTTGTATATATTATCATTCCCCCCACAGATTTGACACTCGTCTGTGTTCTTTGTTAACCAGTTGGTACTCATTCGTATCATCATCTCTGAACATGTGTCATCGTTTGTTTCTACCGATACTCGTCCGTATCGTGGTCTTAAGGATGCTCGTCCACATCTTTAATCTATACACAGCGTCAAACACTTATACCTTTTTATTCTTGAGCGTAAGCACTCGTCCGTGTTTAGCATCCCCCAGTAAGTCGCCAGCAAAGCAACTTTTTCTTCTATCTGACATTCGTCCTATGTCGTGATACTTTTGGCAGCCGTACCCTGCTAGGTGATCGTCCTTCACCTTTGGATGACCGTCCCTCATCCCTTTCCCCAATGGAGTCTCTATTATTGGAACCCTTTTCTATCCAGCATTCGTCCTATGTCGTGATATTTAGCAGCCGTCCCCTGCTAGGTGATCGTCCTTCACCTTTTGATGACCGTCCCTCATCATTTTTATCCGATGGCTGTCCCCATCGTTGATCTTGTTATCTGACATTCGTCCTATGTCGTGATAAACCCTGAGAGCAGCCGTAACCTGCTAGGTGATCTTCCTTCACCTCTTGAGTAGCCGTACCCTGCTAGGTGAATGAATACTCCGCCAAACTCCTTAATTCTTAATGAAAACCAAGTCGCATTCTAAATACAAACCTTGACCACACCTGAACTTTCGCACCAACACAATATGATTAAAATGAATTAACCACTCTTGAATCATTGAATAACTTGCCATTGAAACAAACAACTCTCTGAATTAAACATCCTTTGAATCTCCAATGAATCTTAAATCACTTTAAATCTGCCTAAATCAATCACTAGGAAAATAAATTCACAGAAGAAACACACTCCGAACTGATGAATCATGATGAATCTGATTTTGAAATTAAACCCCAAACAAACCACTGCTTGATATTCTGATGAACTTCGCATAACACAACTTGACTTTGAATGCTCATTGTCTGATAAATAAACTACTGATGAATTAAAATTGGACAACCTGATGACTTCTACACCACAACCTTGGATACACACTACCTAAGAAATCAACCACTGACATAGATGACTTGTAATTGAAGCAAACTCCTGATAGTTTGACCAAATTTAGGTTAAACATCCATATAAATTAGATCAAGATTGAACAAACACACTTGACTTGAAACCAAAGCTTTTGAGAAAGAAGATAGCCTGAGATGCTGAGAAGACGAGAATAACCATGTAACTTTATGAAGAAGAAACCCTAATTCACGCTTGTAAACACCCCAAATTTGCCCTCACTAATTTCACACCATGGCTTATGATCTTTCATATTTGCATTAGCATAAGCATACCATCTCATATTTCATTTTTGTTCCACTGCATAAGTTCAAGTTCACCTGCATCTAGGGTTTGTGATCTGAGCAATCCAAAGATCCATATGAGCCACTTCAAAGGTCTCCAATTGTTCAAAGAGGGTCCATGTGTGTTCTATCATCATATTATATCCCTCAAAGATCAAGGAAGTCAAGAAATCACAAGAACTTGGAAAGCATGGAAGCAGAGCTAGGGTTTCACTTCACAGATGACCTGAAATTAGGGTTTTGGTTTCAGAGGCCATAACTCCAAATTTTTTGGTCATTCTTGTTTCTAATAGTCTCAATATGTTATAAGGATCATATGTACCAAGTTTGATGAATAAATTCATTGTGGAAGTCATTTGTTCACTGGGTAACTTCCTAAGCAAGTTATGTCAAAATCAGGGCCTCTGAGGCCCCCAACAATGGAACCAAAGTGGTAATTTCATCAAATTGAAGTTATATGATCTTTATTTGATCATTGAAGTGCTTGGAAGTTTACAAAATTGAAGAAATTTGAGCTAAACCAAAAGTTTCCAAAAATGGAAATGACTTGTAATGGAAACTTTCCATTTTGGGAAAGTTCTTCAACCTCTTCTTTCTCAACCAAAAATGCTTCAAATGAAAAATTGTTGGTCATGAAAGTTGTAGATTGGATCATTCCCTTTTCAATAAAGTACAAGAACATGTCCTAATTCATTATGGAACTCAAGTTATGGCCTTGCAAAGTTGGCAAAAATCCTATAATTTTCACTTTCACACCAAAGAGGATTTTTTGCAAAACCACTTGCCAAGTCATTTTGTGACCTCTAATGCATCTCTAAGCATCATACAAACATAGTATAATGCATTGTGATCATAATTTCCCAAAGAATCACAACATTTCATACCTTGCATCACAAGATTTCTCAAAAGGGGAAAATCACATAACACTTGCAAAACCTATGAAATCTTTCCCTCAAAGCCATCCAGCTGCATAATTTCAATCCCATGGCTCTCCTTGATCAATGCTGAACCAAGACATGCCATAAAACAACAGTTGTATAATCCCATACCTCAAGTACACATAATGTTGACTTTTTGCAAATAGGCCCATACCAATCAGCTGCAGCCACAACCACTCTCTGGCCAATAGGGACTTGTTATATGGACCAAAAGCAAGCTAACTCACATAACCTTGGAGCTCAGAACCTCACACACACCAAGTTACACAAAATCACCCTTAACCTTCATGCTTTCGAAACACACTACATAAGCATCAAACATCCAATATTTTTCCATAGATCAACTCACCATCATCCACAGATCATTTCCCAACCATTGCCGAGCCCTAAAAGTCAGCCAAACACAAACACGATTCTGGACCAGTTGAGTTGCAACCTCTCAATCCAGCTCATTTCAACTCATTCCAAGCTTCTCAACATCATCAAGGAGTCCATTGAGGTGGGATTGCACAGGAGAAGAGGTCAAAAAGCTCCATACGTGAAAGCTCCATCTCAGGTATCCATCTTCAAACTTTTTTCCAGAAGCATGATTTTAAGTTTCTAAGTTGTTCTACATGTTATACTGATCATCATGATATAATTTATTTTGAAAATGAGTTGAAAACAAGCGTGTATTCAACTTCTGAAACTTTACCCGTGAAATATGTTCTTGTTAGATTCTCATGATTGATGCAAAATAAATAAATTTTGAGGGTTGATTCGTGTTTAAGGTGAGCTGGGGATTTGATCTGGAGCTTTAGAGCTCCTGAAATGGCCTAGGGAGAGAGTTGGGGAAAGAACCCTACCGAAGAAGACGACCGGAACACTGTTTCGGCCGTCTGAGGTGGATTAGGGCTAATCTCAGGTGATTAGCTGAGTTTGAATTTGGGTCGTTTGATGAGAGCTTGTCGCGCGTTTTGGAGGCTGAGATTAATCATTAAACCCTAAACTTAATTAATTAATTTAATTAAGTCAGATTAAAACACAACTGTAGGATTTCATTTAATTGGGAAGTTTAAGTCATGGCCTTTGGATTTAAATACCCCCAGTCACGCTGACTTGCCATCCTGACCACCCATCCATCTAACTTGCAATCCCAACCTCTCATTCTGCATACTTTCCATTTTATTTTTATTTCTTTCTATTTTATTTTGTTTATTTATTTAAAATAGCTAAAATAATTTTAAAATTCTGAAAATTTTTACCATGACTATTATTAATTTTCAGAAACCAATAATATTTTTATTTTTATTTTTTGCATAAAAATTGTATTTATAAAATATTTAAATGTTTATTTAAATTAATTAATGGAAATTAATTAATTAAAATAACATTTAGGTTTCTAAAAATCACAAAAAAAATCACATTGCATCTCAAGACATTTAGAAACATTGTCAAACCATTCATACAAATTTCTTTTAAGTTTTGATCATACTTTGACATTTTCTTTGAATTTAGGGTTCATAAAATTCCCTTTTTAGAACCCTAACTTTGAAAAATCTTTTCTGCCTAATCATGAAGGGTTTGAAAATGATTCTTTTTGCATTGTTTTCCATATGACATGTAGTTTCTAGGATATTTTTTTCATGAATTTATCTTTCATTTTCAAATTGATTTGTATTTTTCCTTTTGAGATACCCAAAAACCCTAGTTAACTTAGAAAAATCATAACTTCCTTTAGGTTAAGAGTTAGACCTTCTCCTTTGGGTTGTGATATCATATGGGGTTAGGGTTTATTTGAGTGCATTTGCAAATTTTTATCATTTGAATTGCTTCTGTCTTGATCATTTTCATCTCATCCTTTCATGTAACCCTAATTTGGCATCCTTACTTGCATCTTACATTGCATTGCATGAACATATGAACTTGCCATGACATTCTAAGAACTTGTATGCCATCTTAAGACATTGCTTGAACATTTCTTGGTCATTTATTCATACATTTGATATGCTTTTCATCCATTTCATTTCATAAACTTTCATGAACTTTCAAGCTTCAAAGCATGCATCCATTTGCATCTCATCTTTGTATGATCATGCATAACATTTGGTATGCCTTTGCATCATGTCATAGCATCATTTGCATCATGTGATTGCTTCTGGTTTTGATCTTTGCCTTTGTATATGCATCATTTCATCTCTTTTCGTTTCTTATGCATCTTGTGCTAACATTTTCAGGTGGTAAGTAATTTGAGAAGTGAATTTGCCTTCACTTCTCATTTCTCTTCATATTCTTCATATGCATCCTTGCTGCATTTTTATTTGTCTTTGAGTGGGCTTCCCATTCATGTTCATCTCTCACTTTCTTTGTCTAAGTTACTTATCTTCTTCATTGAAGTAAGTAACTTATTTCTTCTGCTTCTTCCTCCTTCCATCTGCTTCTTCCATTGGTGGATTCTTTGAAGATATTTCTCAAGCCTTACAAACCATAGGAACATCCAAGCATGACAATAATTAGGGTTGTGATTAGTCCCCCTTTAGCTTTTACCTTTGAGTCTTCTTTTTGTCTCTCTTCTCATCTCATCATTAGAGACTAAACCTTTAAGGTTTTAGGACTTTGGAATTAGGGTTATGCCTGCATCCTTCTCTTAGGATGGAGTGTATAACTTTAATCCTAAGTGTTAAACCCTTAATTTGTTTAAACCTCTTAATCAATACATCTAATAATCACTAAGACATTAACTTGTAACTTGGGCCTTACATTAGGGTTCTAATTCTTCCTTTATTGGTTAAGAAGGACTAACCCTAATGTTTAATGGACAAGTCCCCCTCAAGTTGTCTTAAAAACCATAAAACTCACTTCTTAATCTCATCCTTAATTAAAATCCACTTTAATAAAGGCTTGTTTTGTCATGAGGTTAATCCCTAATCATGGATTAAGTTGAGGTATCTTCCTCAGCTTAAGTGCTCTCATCTATTATCCTTCTATTAGGATGGTGTAATGAGTTCACTAATCCTTGATTATGGCTTAAAATCATTACTTAACACTAAACAAAAACCCAAAAACATCTAAATAATCACAAGTAGGTTAATGATCTTAATCCTACATCATCATGGCAATTAAGTTGAGATGCTTATCTCATAATTAAGTATTCTCATTATCCCTAATCAGGGAGGATATAATGAGTTTACAACCCCTTGATTTAGGCTTAAGCTCATTAACTTATGCAAAACACCAAAAACAATAACAAAATTGAAAACACAAAAACAAGAAATAATAGTCTCCTTTGGGATTCTTTTATCATCATCTTCACTCACAAACGAGAACTTGCTTCTTCCGTCTAATGCAAGACAGTTAGCACTCGAGCCAGACGAGTCATACACTTGAGCATAGACAAGCATGCAGTTCATCAGTCAATTTATTTTTCAGTCTCTTTGAGTCGAACTACGGTGTTCTGACTTCCTCATTATACGAGAGGATACGTAGGCATAACTTAACTGTTATCGAACAAAAGTCTCTGTGTCCTCCCCCTCCTTCAGCATTCT
The DNA here is from genome assembly GCA_963966055.1 of Lathyrus aphaca. NCBI lineage: Eukaryota > Viridiplantae > Streptophyta > Magnoliopsida > Fabales > Fabaceae > Lathyrus > Lathyrus aphaca. Next base: position 430,053,465 of record OZ014524.1, on the reverse strand, counting down.
CTTTTAAGCCTCATTCCTGAGCAATTCACACTTTTTGAACTGACACCTGTATATTCATTTCCAGCTTTTGCACACAGATAGCACATACATTTACCCCTTTTAAACACAATATTTTAAGCGTGGATCCCGTCGAGTACGACGAACAATCTGGGTGCTAATACCTTCCCAGGTTGTAACCAACCCCCTTTCTCAGTTTCTCTGGTTCGCAACCGTCTTATCCATCTTTTTTCTAGGTATATGCGACATTACCTTTCCTTCGGGATAAAAATGCCTAGCTGGCGACTCTACTCATCTTCATTTCATTTTCTCCTTTCGCCGACCGTTCGCGCTTGTACCGGGATGCAAATCTTTGGGAGCGACAACGCTTAACTGCTGATGACGGGCGTGATGCACCGGTGAAAAGTCTTCAGATGTGAAATAATTGAATACCACTTAATCAGGGAAGTAAACCTTAATCAAGTGCCAAGAAGCAATAAGAGGATGATGCCATTGATGGCTGCATAACCAAAAACTTGAATTCTTCTGATAATCCCCGAATAGGGTGCGGGATCCTAATTCTTCAGATGATATTGATCCCATGTCTTAGGAGCTCGATGCAAATGAATGCAAATGTTAATGACCTAATGGGGATGTGTATGAACGCGGAACAAAAAGTCAGTTAAAGTTAGAAAAAAAATCAGAGGGCAAATTTTAGGGTGTAACAGCTGCCCCTATTCAAACAGCTTATAGCTGAAAGGATGATGGCCTCGGCCTGCAGACATTCAAGGTGGAAGATGATTGAATACTAAAAGAACCAGAAAATTTGTGCTCTATGGGAGAAAATAATGGTGGAAATTCTTGATGGAAGTTGTAAAGAAGAAAAGCTCTACTGGGGATAAGACAATAAAGAAGACCGACCACGGATGAACTTAAAATGGTGTGTCAACCTCGAAAGACAACCAAATGGGAAAAATCCTGACCTCGACCAGACTTTGTAGGGAGAAAATATTGACCTCGATCAGTAAACTCAAAAGGGCCTACCATCGTCGAATGATAGCTCAAAACAAACAAAGATGACCTCAGACAGAATCGAAACAGTGTATCGGCCTTAACCAATAACCAAAAAGCAAAGACTGACCTCGACCAGACTTTGAAAGAGAAATATTGGCCTCGAACAATAAACTTAAAATGGTCTACCATCCTCGTATGATATCCACGACAAACAAGACCAGCCTTGGAAGGACTTTAAAATAGAATGAAGGTGCGCAAAACACAAGGAAGGGGGGGTTGGAATTGGGTTTTCTTTAACAATTAAAATTAACTTCTAATAACACGTTTAATTTATCCTGGTTCGTTTGAACTCAAACTACGTCCAGTCCACCCGCCAAGGTGATTTTGCCTCTACTGAGGTCTTAATCCACTATTCAATAAGAATACACACAAAGACCTATAGTCAATGTCCTCTTGAATCTTCTGACTAAACTTAGTCACTCAAGGAATAAAATGCCTATTACAAACTATAATAAAGAAGTAACTTAGAATGCTTCTTGATAAGCAAAGATCACTAAGTGAAAGTTACAATAGTAAGCACAAGTTGATTTAATCTATTTGGGTGAATGTATTGAAGTGTGTTTCTGAAATCTTCAAATGAAGTCCTTTATATAGTACTTGAAGAATGTAGCCGTTGGAGACATCTTGAATTAAATTAGGATAGACTTTAATATCATAAATTCCTTCCATAAGCAGAGATACTTGTCTTTGTTCATTAATTAAAAATATCCTTTAATTAATGTCTTCAATAAGGATACCAACATCTTCTAAGCGGAGATCAGAGATAATAAATATAAGATGCGCAGCCAATAAATATGTTATTTAATGCTGGATTCTCCTTTGAGAGTATCTTCTGTATGTGACTAAATGAATCTTCTAAGCGCGTACGGTTTACTTAAATGAATTTGTCTTCTACACAAGAATAAATATATTCATTAGAACTTCTATTATAAAGAGCTTTGTTATCATCAAAACACTTAGAGGTTCAGAACCATAATTGTTCTAACAATCTCCCCCTTTTTGATGATGACAAAACATTTAAATAAAGGGAATAGAGTTTAATAAGATTAAGTGAACTCCCTTTGATTTAGAAGAAAATTCTTCAGATGTTCCATGATTCTTAGCTCCCCCTGAGTTGATTACTTGACCTGTTTCTTTTCTATGATAACAACTCAAATAGTTTTATTAGAATTATATGTAAGAGGCAAATTATGGTAAACTGCTATGGATCAGAATCATTTACGTTTCTCCCCCTTTTTGTCATAATCAAAAAGAATCAAAGCACATGAAAAGGACATATAATAACCAATATATTAAAATTATATTTAAAACAAAAAACAGTAGAAGTTTAAAGAGATATGCAGAAGCAGAAGATAAAATAGAGGAACAGCTAAGGTAGAAGATAAGCAAAAAAAAATTAGGAGTTCATCTTAGTAACTAAGGTCTCCAACAAAGATTTGATTTCTGATGATGATTCCACTTGCTTGCCAAGCAATGTCTTCATTTCAGCAGTGGTTTCATCTTGCTTATCCAGACGTTGTTTCACCAGCTGATTCTCCTTCTTCAGCTCTTGTAGAGTTTGCAGAACAAAATCTGTAGCCAGAGGTTCTTCAACTTCTGGGGCAGCTTGAGTCTCAGGTTCATCAACATGCTCTTCTTCAGAAGATACCAAGACCATTTGAAGTGCATAGAGTTCATCCAGAGGTTCTGACTCTGTCCAAGGCTTGTTATCCAGCAGAAGAGGTTTAGCCTGTTCAACATTTGAAACGACTTCTTGAAGGTACTCACAGAAGTTCTGGTGAGCAACATCATAGCAGATGTCCTTAAGTCTTTTGGACTCAGCATTAAACCACTTTCTGAGGGTAGCCCACAGAAAATCAGAAGCAGCTGGATCTGTAAGCTCAGAGCATGCAGACTTCAGATCCTCTAACTTTAATTTCAAGACTGTTTCAAAAGCAAGAAGTAAAGCAGAAATGTCTGTTCTAGATGGTTTTGGTTTTGGTATAGGTATTGCTGTTTTGTTTGATACTGAGGACAGTTTTTGTAGGGCTTCAAAATCAACAGATGTTCTGAGAGGATTTTCATTTTCAGTTTCTTCTGGAGTATCAGGAATTTTTATGAATGTAGGTGAGTTTGGTGGTGTAGATATATAAGAGGATAGTGAGCTTTCTCTTATGGGGGATAGTCTAGGTCCATGTTCAGGAGATGGAAGTTGGACAGATTCTGAGTCTTGAAACTGTTCAAGATCTGATAGGGCATGTTGCAAAGCAGTTTGTGTTTCAGTTGTTGGAGAGCGATCAATGCCAGATAGTGGGGTATTATCAATGGGTATGTCAAAATCAGAAATAGTTTGTGGTTGATGGGGTTCAGCTTCTGGTGGATATAGTGATGAGAGGATTGATGCGACAGCAGCAGTTGCAGGGATTTCAGTTTGAATAGGATTAACAGATTGAGGTGGTTCAGAGGAAGGGATTTGTGCAGAAGGAATATCAACAGAGGATAGATGGCTAGAAGGTGAGGTGCTAGAGGGTAATTCAGACACTTCTACATTAACTGCTTCTAATACAGAAATGAATTCAGAGTTAGAGGCAGAAGTTTTACCTGATGTTCTAGATGATTTTGGCATCTTCTGAGAAGGTCCTTCAGCAGTCTTTCTCTTCTTGAGTCTTACAGAGGCAGCGTCTGGAGCTTTCTGTTTGAGTTCAGTAGGCTTGAACTGGGGGTCCACACCATGTTGCTTGCAGATATCCAGGTAGTTAACTACAACATCTGGAGGTGTGTCAGAAGAGAAGAGAGGGAAGTCTTCCAATGGGATCCTTCTGGTGATGATTACTTCTCTAGAATGAAGAACATGTTCTTGCTGAATAGAAGTAATGAACTTCATCTTTTTCAAGTTCTTTGCATTCAGAGGTTTTCCAACATCTGTTTCTAGAAGTTCAGTTTGCTTCAACTCTGCTAGAAAGTCTACCAGCTTGTTTTGGCAAAGTATGTCAGAAATAATACGTCCAAAATGAATCCAATCCCTTTTTGTCTTTTCACCATCTCTGGTTTCCTTCACACTGGCTCTCAGATTCTGGAATAGAGTGTGTGCAAGGTTGATCTTTCTCTTTTTGGCAATGAAGTAGAGAAGAAATTGTTGGTCCAGGTTGATGTAATCTGGAGAGTTGGTAGGTTTCCTGTGACAGATTGTCCCAAGAATGATTTTGGCCCAAATACGGAGAGGGGTCCTCAAGTCTTTGATTTTGTTGGAGGGTTTGCCAGAGGTAAAAACTTCCTTTGCTATCACAGTAGTATCAGACGCTTTGTCCATGTCACTGCACTTGATGCCATTTCCATCAGCTTCAATAAGTTTAGCAAGATGGTCTTCAGAAATAATCACCCTTTTACCAAGCACGTAAGAGGTAACCTGTGCGTCGTTTGCTGTTGCATAAGCCCAGAATTCTTTAACCAGTTTTGGAAAGACTGGTCCCATTAACCGGTCAAAATACTTTTCCCAGCCCTGAGCATCAACATACGGGAGGAGATCAAAACCATTTTCCTTCAAACTATTGAAATCCACAAATAACTCACACAGGACTTCCAATTTGTCAGTAGGAGTTGAGAGAGTCTTCATGGGCTCAACATAGAACACATCAGAAAAGTCTTTGTGTTGATGAGAAGATGAAGCCATTAGTTACTAATATGAAGGTTTAGGGTTTTTGAAAAGGGTTAGAGAAAACGCAAGAGTGAGGGTAAAAAAAATTCAGTAAGAATGAAATACGGGTAAAAGATGAAAGTGAGAGAGACACATTACATATATAGAAAAATAAAGCATTTAATTAGTTGAGAAATTAGTGGGAAAATTTAAGTTTAAAAACATAATGATTAAATGCATTAAATGCGCTGACATAGGGTAAGGCGTAAAAGATTCTGGAACAGTTACCCAAGAGATTTTTGCCTTTTTGGTGTCAAGTTTAGCCGTATCAGATTCCCAGAATATCAACAGTTGTCCTTCTGTAGAGAACAGTTACCAAAGCATGTTCTGTCACTTTTTAGAATTTAGACACTTGTTTTAATTCTGATGGAAATCCTTTGAGCCTTGTTGACACTTGTTGATTTGAAGATCTGCATGTTAATCCTTTGAACAGAAGTTCTAAGAGTGAAATAGTTAGAGCATAGCATCTTCTGAGATAACCATATAGAGGATAAATATCAGAATTTCTAAGTGATAGAAACATATAAGTAAAGCATTTTCATTCTGGACATAATTTCATGCTAAGGTTAGTTAGTATGAAATTAAATCTATCTTCAGGAAGGGGTTTTGTAAAAATATCAGCCCATTGGTGATTTGTGTCTATAAATTTTAACATTAAAATTCCCTTCTGAGTATAGTCCCTAATGAAGTGATGTTTAACTTCTATGTGTTTAGCTCTAGAATGTAAAATTGGATTTTTAGAGAGACAAATAGCAGAAGTATTGTCACATAGGATATGAATGTTACTCTCATAGATATTGAAGTCCTCAAGCTGATTTTTCATCCAGAGCATCTGAGTACTGCATCCAGCTGCTGCAATGTATTCAGCTTCTGCAGTTGATAATGCTATGGTTGACTGTCTTTTGCTAGACCAAGAGATTAGATTGTCTCCCAGAAATTGACAACTTCCGGAGGTACTTTTTCTTTCTGTTCTGTCTCCAGCAAAATCAGCGTCACAATATCCTACAAGTTTATACTCTTCTGATCTTCTGTAGTACAGACCAAGATTAGTAGTACCTTTCAGATATCTAAAGATTCTCTTAATTGCTGTTAAGTGAGTTTCTCTAGGATCTGATTGGAATCTAGCACATAAACTTACACTGTATAGAATATCTGGTCTAGAAGCAGTTAGATAGAGAAGAGATCCAATCATACCTCTGTAGAGCTTCTGATCTACTTTCTTACTTACCTCTTCTTTCTCCAAAATACAAGTAGGATGCATAGGAGTTTTAGATATAGTGCTTTCTGATAAGTCAAATTTCTTCAGAAGTTCTTTTACATATTTGCTTTGATGGATATATGTTCCTTCTGATGTTTGATTTATTTGAATTCCCAGAAAGAACTTTAGTTCTCCCATCATGCTCATTTCAAATTCTGCCTGCATAGATTTAGCAAATTCCTTTCCCAAGGCACTCTTAGTAGAACCAAAAATTATATCATCTACATAAATTTGACATATCAGAAGATCATTTTTAATGTTTTTACTGAAAAGAGTTGTATCCACTTTCCCTCTGATGAACTTATTTTCCAGAAGAAAATTACTTAGTCTTTTATACCAAGCTCTGGGAGCTTGTTTTAAACCATATAATGATTTTTTGAGTTTGAAAACATGTTCTGGAAATTTTGTATTTTCAAAACCAGGGGGTTGGTGTACATACACTTCTTCATCAATATAACCATTTAAAAATGCACATTTGACATCCATTTGATATAGAATAATATTATGATTTACAGCAAATGATATTAGAAGTCTGATTGATTCTAACCTGGCGACTGGTGCATAGGTTTCTGTATAGTCAATTCCTTCTTGTTGACTATAACCTTGTGCAACCAGTATTGCTTTGTTTCTGACAACTTCTCCTTGCTCATTTAGCTTGTTTCTGAATACCCACTTGGTGCCAATGATGTTGAATCCTCTGGGCCTAGGAACTAGATCCCACACATCATTTCTGGAGAATTGATTTAGTTCTTCTTGCATAGCCAGAATCCAATCATTTTCTGAGAGAGCTTCTTCTACGGAAGTTGGTTCAATCAGAGAAACAAGTCCCATTAAGGTCTCTTCAGAGTTTTTGAATGAAGATCTTGTTCTGATAGGTTCATCTTTCTTTCCCAAGATTTTATCTTCTGGGTGATTAATATTGCTTCTGGATAGTTTCTTCTGGATGGGTTCTTCAGATGTTGTTGGAGAAATTGTATTGTTTTGATCTTTAGATGATTGATCTTTAGAAGTTCTGTTTGTAGAGATTTCTACTTCTATATCTGCAGAAAATTCATTCTGCTTTGGTTTTTCAGAACCAAGCTTATCATCAAATTTGACATGAATAGATTCTATCACAATGCGTGTTTCTGTATTGTATACTCTGTATCCCTTAGAACGTTCAGAGTATCCTAACATATAACACTTTTGTGCCTTAGAATCAAATTTATTCAGAGTATCAAGAGTATTTAAGATAAAACAAATACATCCAAAAGGATGAAAGTATGAAATGTTGGGCTTTCTGTTCTTCCACAATTCATAAGGAGTCTTTTCAAGAATAGGTCTTATAGAGATTCTATTCTGAATATAGCATGCTGTATTTACTGCTTCTGCCCAAAAATGTTTAGCCATATTAGTCTCATTTATCATGGTTCTGGCCATCTCTTGTAATGTTCTATTTTTACGTTCTACAACTCCATTTTGTTGTGGAGTTCTAGGACAAGAAAAATCATGAGAGATGCCATTTTCATTAAAAAATGATTCTAATTGTTTATTTTCAAATTCTCCACCATGATCACTTCTGACTTTAATGATTTTAGATTCTTTTTCATTTTGAACTTGTTTACAGAAGTTAGAAAATACAGCAATTGACTCATCCTTGTGTCTAAGAAACTTTACCCATGTCCATCTGCTGAAGTCATCTACGATCACTAATCCATACTTTTTGCCACTGACAGAAGCAGTTTTCACTGGTCCAAACAAGTCAATGTGCAGAAGTTCTAATGGTCTAGAGGAAGATACAACATTTTTAGCTTTAAAACCAGTTTTTGAAAATTTACCTTTCTGACATGCTTCACACAGAGCTTCTGAGTTGAACTTTAAATTTGGAAGTCCTCTGACTAGATTGAGTTTGTTAAGTTGAGATAATCTTCTCATATTAACATGTCCCAATCTTCTGTGCCAGACCCATTGCTCAGTTTCCACAGACATTAGGCATTTTACATTTTGAATTTTTAATTCTGAAAGCTTTATTTTATAAATGTTGTTCTTTCTCTTTCCACTAAAGAGGATTGTTCCATCTTTCTGACTGACAGCTTTACAGAACTTTTGATTAAAGATTATGTCATAGCCATTATCACTTAATTGACTTATAGATAATAAGTTATGCATTAATCCTTCTACAAGTAGAACATTAGAGATAGAGGGAAGATTTCCATTACCAATAGTTCCAGAGCCAATTATTCTTCCTTTTTGATTGCCTACAAAACCTATGTGGCCTCCATCTTTTAATTCAAGACTTTGGAACATATGCTTTCTTCCTGTCATGTGACGTGAGCATCCAGAGTCCAGGTACCATGATTGGTGTTTCAGTTTTGCTGTTAAAGACATCTGCAACATACACAATTTTATCCTTGGGTACCCATATTCTTATGGGTCCTTGTTTGTTAGTTTTTACAAACTTCTGATTCATTTTAGGTTTCAAATCAGAACTTGTAGAATAAGATGACTCACTAGTGTATATAAGATCATGATTATGACCATAGGTGAAATGAGAACTTAGAGGAGTATTTGTATTTATGACAATGTCATCAATATTTTTTAGCTTCAGAGTTTCTTTATTTTTTACATAGCCTATGCCTCTTCTTTCATTTCTGCTAACACCATAGATCATAGATGCAATCTTGCTTCTATCTAAGCTTTTAGTAAGAAATTGTTGAAAACTATAATCATATTGTTTTATGATATTATCAGAATTGATTAGATCTTCTAATTCAGATTTCTTCTGAGCTTTAAGTTTCTCAAAAGAGTTTTTACATTCAAAGAGGTTTTCTTTCAGCTCAGAGTTTTCTGTTTTTAGTTTTCTAACTTCTTCTAATTCAGATACTAGACTTTGTTTAATGTCTTTGTATTTGAATTGAAGCTTCTGATATTTTTCAAGAATTTCTGAGAGACTAGCTTCTAACTGAGGTCTGGAAAATTTAGAAAATACCTCTTCTGAATCTGATTCTAACTCTGATTCTGATGAGTGATCATCTTCTGGTATGTTTGCCATTAATGCAATATTAGCTTGTTCATCTTCAGAATCTGATTCTGCTTCAGATGATTCAGAATCATCCCATGTTGCCATGAGACTCTTTTTCTTTTCTCTGCTGAATTTGTTTCTGGGTTTTTCTTTCTGAAGTTTTGGACATTCACTTTTATAGTGTCCTGGTTCTTTGCATTCGTAGCACACAACTTCTTTGCTTCTGGGTTTCTTATGACCAGATGTTGATTCAGAATAATTGTTTGTTCTTCTGGTATTTCTGAACTTCTTCTGACGATGCTTCCAGAGTTGTTGAACTCTTCTGGATAGGAGAGATAATTCATCTTCTTCTGATGAGCATCCAGAGCTTTCTTCTTCTTCTGCATGTAAAGCTTTAGAAACATGTTTGTTAGATTTAAGAGCTACATACTTACCTTTCTTCTGGGGTTCATCTTCTTCTAACTCAATCTCATGACTTCTCAAGGAGCTGATCAGTTCTTCTAAGGAAATTTCATTCAGATTTTTTGATAACTTTAAAGCAGTGACCATGGGCCTCCAAGCTTTTGGTAAACTTCTGATGATTTTCTTCACATGATCTGCTGTTGAGTAGCCTTTGTCCAGAACTTTTAGTCCAGCTACCAGGATTTGGAACCTTGAGAACATTTTTTCAATGGTCTCATCTTCTTCCATCTTGAAAGCTTCATACTTCTGGATGAGAGCTAGAGCTTTAGTCTCCTTGACTTGAGAGTTGCTTTCATGTGTCATCCTCAGAGAATCAAACATGTGTTTAGCTGAATCCCTGTTTGTGATCTTCTCATATTCTGTGTATGAGATGGCACTTAGAAGTATGGTCCTAGCTTTGTGATGATTTCTGAATTCCTTCTTCTGTTGAGCTGTCATATTTTTTCTTTCAATCTTCTGACCATCTGCTCCAACAAGATGAATGTATCCATCTGTCACCATGTCCCAGAGATCTCCATCTAGAGCTAGAAAGAAACTCTCCAGAACATCCTTCCAGTAGTCAAAATTGTCACCATTGAATATTGGAGGTTTAGCATTTATCTTGTCATTCTGATAGTCATTGTTGTTAATTCCAGTTTCTTCCATGTGTTTAACTTCTGGATCTTTTACTGACACGGTTAAGTGTATTACTCAGAACCTAGCGCTCTGATGCCAATTGAAGGTGCGCAAAACACAAGGAAGGGGGGTTGGAATTGGGTTTTCTTTAACAATTAAAATTAACTTTTAACTTCTAATAACACGTTTAATTTATCCTGGTTCGTTTGAACTCAAACTACGTCCAATCCACCCGCCAAGGTGATTTTGCCTCTACTGAGGTCTTAATCCACTATTCAATAAGAATACACACAAAGACCTATAGTCAATGTCCTCTTGAGTCTTCTGACTAAACTTAGTCACTCAAGGAATAAAATGCCTATTACAAACTATAATAAAGAAGTAACTTAGAATGCTTCTTGATAAGCAAAGATCACTAAGTGAAAGTTACAATAGTAAGCACAAGTTGATTTAATCTATTTGCGTGAATGTATTGAAGTGTGTTTCTGAAATCTTCAAATGAAGTCCTTTATATAGTACTTGAAGAATGTAGCCATTGGAGACATCTTGAATTAAATTAGGATAGACTTTAATATCATAAATTCCTTCCATAAGCAGAGATACTTGTCTTTGTTCATTAATTAAAAATATCCTTTAATTAATGTCTTCAATAAGGATACCAACATCTTCTAAGCGGAGATCAGAGATAATAAATATAAGATGCGCAGCCAATAAATATGTTATTTAATGCTGGATTCTCCTTTGAGAGTATCTTCTGTATGTGACTAAATGAATCTTCTAAGCGCGTACGGTTTACTTAAATGAATTTGTCTTCTACACAAGAATAAATATATTCATTAGAACTTCTATTATAAAGAGCTTTGTTATCATCAAAACACTTAGAGGTTCAGAACCATAATTGTTCTAACATAGAATGCCATCCTCAAATGACAACTCAAAAATAAACGAAATTAACCTCATACAGAATCGAAACGGTGTATTGACCTCAACCGATAACCAAAAATCAAAGATTGACCTCGACCAGACTTTGAAAGAGAAATTTTGACCTCGACCAATAAACTCAAAATGGTCAACCATCCTCGAATGATAGCCAAATAAAACAAGACCAACTTCGGAAGGACTTGAAAAGAGAATGTCACCCTCGAATGACAACTCAAAATAACGAAACTGACCTCAGACAAAATTGAAACAGTGTATCAACCTCAATCGATAACCAAAAAGCAAAGACTGGCCTCGACCAGACTTTGAACGAAGAAGTATTGACCTCGATCAATAAACTCAAAATAAACATTTTCCACAGGGAACCAAGCAAAATGACTCGACTGGGAAATATAAATGGGACATCATAAAGATCCACGGATCTTCACACCTGGGTATTGATTGAAAATAAATTGCTGAGGAATAAAGTGAACAAACTCCTGGGGATGTCACTGTCTTATTGAGGAATTATCAAACTTCAGGTGTACGAAACCAAAACTGACTTATGATTCACATGCATGTTTGAAATTTTCTATGGTGTAATGCTCCATATCAAATGGAAATGCTACACATTTTGAGGATGCAATGTAATGATGATCACTATATGCAAGATGCAAAAAAAAATCTCCTGCTAGGGAAGACAACAAGCAACTCTAGTGGGAAATGATCGTTGATATGATCTTCTGAATCTCTGTGGGGAGTAACATCTTTGTTGGGGAAAATGTTAGCAACATATGGGCTATGAACTGCCAAAAGAATAATGACCTTGCTAGGGAGGCATCATATAAATTAACTCTGCTTAGGGAGAAACTATAACCATAGAACTCCGTTGGGGAAATGGAAACTTCCTGCTTGGCTGAGGAAAAGATGTGTCAATACTTTGTTGAGGAGAAAACTCTGTTGGAGAATTACAGATCAAAATAAGCCTCTTGCTAGGGAATAACTCTGAATCCCACACATTATGCCCGGGTATAGTACAACAACTATGTCGGGAAGATATGCCAATGAAGATTGGACTTTAACTGTGGAGAATAATCAGCTCCTCATGAAGAAAATGTATCGGCTGCAGAAGGATTCTATGTTTGGGGAAGGATAAACTTCCAATACCCTACTGGGAAATAGATACTAGACATTCATCTCGAGAAGTGCCTTGGCGCTTCAAGCTTTTGATTTCAACAATTTTATATTGGTTATCATGAGTGAACAAACATTCCTTTACTCCTCAAACGACGTCCCAGACTTCATCGTCTACGAAAAGATTGTCTCTAGAGGATTTTATAGAAGACCTGGCATCCAAAATGCTCTAGTGTCTTCGAACTCTTAGAGAAATTCATCATATCTTGAGAGAATTGCCCTAGACTGCTTCTTGTAATGATTTTGCCCCATACCAGAAGAGGAAATCATATGCATATGAAGATGCAATGCAAATGATGCAAGATGTCGAGGTATTCTTAGGCTACTAAGGATATGATGATATGAGATGCGGGAGATGATCGAAACAAGGATGGTTGGGCGTTAGAGCCAGGTTGATATAGATTGTTTTCTTGGTTGCCAAGAAATTGGACTTTGAAAGTGGATTACCAGACGAGAACCGATTTATTGAAGGTAGACCACCAAAAGAGAATAGATGGGTAAAGAATAAGTTGTCATACGAGAAATCACTCCTTGTTGGTTCATTGTCAAATGAGAATTGACTTTGAAAAAGGATGACTACCAGACGAGAACTGGAGTTCAACAATGCTAAAAGAAAAGGTGACCAGACGAGAACTGGTTAAAAGGTTCACCTACCATACGAGAACTGGTATTTGAAGTTGGTTTGCCAGACGAGAACTGGACTTTGGATTGGTATGCCAGATGAGAACTAGACTTTGAACTGGTTTGCCAGACAAGAACTGGACTTTGAGCTGTCAAGTGAAGTGGGGTTACAAGGCCCTTTAGCGTGAGATTGATGTTGTGGGGTATGCCAAATGCATTTATGATGCGTATGGCTATATGGTTGAGTGAAGCGACATGAAAAATGCATGCAAATGATTTATGCACTGATTATGAAGGTTTCCAGAAATGCCTCTAAGATGAGTAAAAGGTCTTTTGTGATAAGGCTTCTTGTGTAGAAGGGTGACATGGTGAGGGTGGGTAGTATGATTTCTCGACACTCGTCTCTAAACTTTAAAATTTCCCTTGTGTAGCACACTTGTCCCAGTCGGGCGAGTCTTGAATAGACTACCCCTGATTATCTAATTATTGGAATGGCAGTATTGGATGTTCTGCCATCGAAGTGCCTTGCCCCTATGTGAGCATTGAAGCGACTTAATCCATTCTGACTGGACATTGGAGGGATTCACTTTTAGTCAATAGAACTTCTAGGTAGCATGCCCCTGATTCATAAGATTACAAGTTGCTTGATTCTGGCCATCATTGTTGAATGATCAAATTCTCCTCTGATTGCTCTTTGTAGGAACTCCCCTGATGTCATAGACTGACTTGAAATTAAAATTTTTCATTCAAAAATGGTAATTTTAATGCGATGCTCATGCAAATTTTGAAAATTTATATATTTGAATAATGTGACAGTGTGTGACAAATGGACCCTTAGTCCAAACGTAATGATGATTTAGCAAATCTTTAGGAGTCAGTTTACGCAACCTTGTTGTAATATGCTTTTAGAATTGACCCTGCTTCAATTAGGACTTTAAAGGGTTGTAACGTGGTCTGGCTCACGGTTTTAGAAAGAATGATTTATGGATCAAAATTTATCTGCTCCCACCCATTCTCCTTGATATTCTCCAGTCATACGTTCACCTGATTTGGCCTAGGCGCTTACCTCTCGAAAGGATTTTGCGATGGTTGAGGATCCAATGACACTGTTTAAGAACCAATGAAGTTTTTTGAGTAATAGTCACCCTTTTGTATTTGTGTCTGTAGTCACACTACTTTGTTCTTATGGAAGTGTTTTCTTTCTGTTTTTTTTCTACTCCCTAACTTTTGCTTAGACTGATTATTTTTTGAATCTTTTTTTGATTTTTTTTAATTTTGAAGTCCAGCGGGATGCCTTAACTTTTGCCTAAGTCATTTGTTTTCGATCATTTTTTTCTGACTTAGCATGCTTTCTCTTTTTTTTTTCTTTTGATTCTTTTTTCTTAACCAAATCGTGTGACACTGGTTTGTCTTACTTGCATACAAGGGTTGTGACTGCCTCATTCCTTTGTTATTGAGGGGTAATCATTGTGGTTTTACGTCCTTTGACCTCTTGAGGTGTAATGAATAAAAGGTTATGGATCCTCGGATGCACACTACTTTGGAAATTTGAAAGCTTGGTCAAACTGACTAATAACTACCCTGCCCCGGGTTGAATGTGAGGGTTTTTCGCTCAGAAAAGAAACTCCTACTTCAAGGCTCAAAGGGGCTGATGAGGGTCTATCTCCCTTATATCTCCGTTGTTTGGGAATTGAAGCAATGCATGTACACATTATCAGCAGGTTCTAAACCGAAATCATACCTTCAACAATTATAGGTATTCAATTTTCATCATCCTCCCTCAAGTCTCTGCTAACCAACAGTGAAATAAATGGGAGGTATATGGATGCATTTTTTTTTATTTTTTTTATGCAAGTGAAGAAAATGAGAGAATGTGACATAATTGATTAAAAAAGTGCATGATCATTTCATTATCATTACCATTTAAAACAACAATGTTTAAAAGACAAGTAGCAATTAACAGGAAAGAAACTAAAATGAAAATGATGGAAAGGATACAATGATTTCTAACTCTGATGATGTCTTCTTGTTAGAACCACTAAAATCAGGAGACACTCCCTCAAAGTCCTTGGAATCAATCATGCATGCACCACCAAGCTTCCTTCTGGAAAGGATATCTACCCCCTGTCGATCAATTGTTGCACTTTATCTTGAAAATCCTTGTAATCTTCAGTTGAATGTCTGATCGATCCATCATGATATCCACACTACTCATGAGGATTGTACCCTGGAGGGTACGGCTCTGGCAACTAATTGAAAGGCTTAGGAACCACCAATGAGCTCTGAATTGGATGTGGCAAGAGTTTACTGTACACCATGGTAACTGGATGAAGAGGAGCATTCCTTCTTTCCAGATTGTTGCGAGGCCTAGGCTGGCTCTGAAGTTGATTCTGAGGTCTTCAACCATGAGCTTGCAGATTTGGATGAGGAGGAATCAAGGGTTTCTGATATGGAATTCTGAGCATTGTTCATTATCCATAAGAGTGGCCAGGAACAAGAAAAGATGATCTCTGAGAAGATGTTGGTCCCAAATACTCAATATTGGCCATGAATGTACTGATTTCATACTCCTCTTGCTCTTGAGAACTAACAACAGATTCAATTCCACTAGCTGAGATGTTCAAAGAGTCTTGGATCTTTCCACTTTTGAGTAGGATCTCAATGCTCTCTCCAACTATCATCATTCCAGAGAAATTTTATGTCCCAATGCCAATCATTCTTTCCAAGTATGGACCTTGCAAGATGTCCACATACAAGTCAACTAATTCTCTATCCGAAAGTGGTGGTTTTACTTGGGCTGCCAATTCTCTCCACCTTTGTGCATATTCTCTGAAAGATTCATTATTCCTCTGAGATATGCTTTATAATTGCATGCAACTAGGTGCTATATCCAAATTATGTTGGTATTGCTTTAGGAAAGGTCTGGATAAATCATTCCATGATCGGATACCACTACTTTTCAAATCCATATACCAACTTAAGGATGCACCACTTAAACTGTCCTGAAAACAATTAATCATCAACTCATCGTTGCGGGCGAAATAAGTCATCTTTCTATAAAACATCACCAAATGACGCTTTGGACAACTAACACCAGTGTACTTCTCGAATTTCGGTGTTTTGAAATCTGGAGGAATGACAAGACCGGGTACCAAACATAGGTTTAAAGCATCATGACCCTCTACGGCTTTGAGTTTCTCATCCAACACACGATATCTTTCATCAGACTCAATAACATGTGGATCCTTGGTTTTCATTACCAAAACTGCCCTTTGGAAGTCTGACACAGAGAAAAAAAACTCTGATAATCCGTAGTATCAGAAGAAGACGAATGTCCACCTTGGACCATATACTGCTCAAGCATGTCCTGATTCACAATCGATCTCTTCGTAGGCTGAGCTTGAGTAAGGTTGTTCAATTGTGGAAGATCCTCGTCATGAGAAAGACCATACAAAGGATTTGTCGTCACAGTAAAACCAGGCGGAAGATTAACACTCTGAAGGTTGTTCCTTGACATAGCTACCAACGGCTTCCAATATGATCTTCTTAACTCTTAACACCATTCGGTCTTCCTTACAACACTCTGTATTCTACCAACAATTACCACTTGTTCAAAATGAGTATCGGGAAATCAACTGGCTGGTCATGGAAAAAGGAAGGAATGAGCTTTCTGGAAAATGATATGCAATGCTCATGAATGAAAATGCAATATGATGATGCTAGAGATGAAAAAACATGGGATCAATGTTGCCAAAAATGCTGGATAACAGCTACACTAATAATAGAACTAGTTGAATATAACAGGATCAAAACTCTGCTATTGTAAGATGACCAGAAAACCATGTATGATGGAGGTTATGGTATCCTATCAAAATCCCTTCCCTCTCACAGGTATATGTTAGATGGAGATCAAAGTTCATCAATATCACGGACTCTCAAAGCCGAGAAGCGATAATACGTTCACCATCTCCGAGAAATGGCTCATAACCAAATCAGGGAATTGGTTAAGCATTATATACTACTCAGGGAGGTCTCAACTAATTCCCTTCAAACTCCCACACAAAATGATCTCAGCTTCAGCAACTGCCATCGAGAAGCCATAATACATTCATCCCGAAAGGTGCAGTACTATCGACATATGAGGAGTGCCTCCGCCGAGTTCACGACTAGGTCATCCTAAAGGTCACCAGAATTAGCAGCCTTTGTTGGACATCCCTGGTTACTACATAAACATGCAGTTCGGAGTATCCTCCAAAAGACCTCGTCTGGTTGTAGACTCAAGCCAACAGAACGTGTCAAACGCCACGCATGTCAACAAGAGTCCACATTAATCCTATGTGTATAATCGAGCCTTTGTACTGGACTAATCTCTCATAACCACCCAACCGGCGGAAAATCATAAATCAGATTTTCAAAAATTCAACAACAAAACAGGATGCTACATTTTTCAACTTTAACAAATTCATTTGATTTCGTGAACATCGATACATAACACTTTCAATCAGGATGAAACCATAACGTCAACTCTCTTATTCATCTCTTTAAAATAAAGCAACTTTTACAAATAGGCAGCGGATTCACAATATTCAACTTTGCATCAGTTAACATCTTATTCAACCTAACAACTTGGTAATAACATATTTCTCATTGAAACAACTTAACTCAACAACAACATAATATAACAACAAAACAACTAAGGGTTCATCCCCCCGAGTGTTACGTATCAGAGCGACGACACCGACTTTACTATGAAAGTAAGCAACGCTAATCTGGAATACAAGCACATTACCAATCAAGGTAACATTCAACAACAAAAAGGGGTGAGATATCGAACCATATAAACAAGAGTATGATAATTAATACGCTAGATGGAATCATACAATTTTCAGACTATCCACAACAACGTCTTACTAAACACCCCAAACAACCAACATATTTTATCATCTTAATTCACACATCAACATAATCAATTCCAACTATAAACTTAGCATGGACACCTTCCCCAACTTCGACGAACATATACAACATACTCAACTTCTTCAATATCAGCATAATCTACTTTACGAACATAAACATATAAACAACTCAGACAACATAATCATACATTTAACTAATTCAACATAATCACATAATTAACTTAGCAACATAGTCATATAATCAACTTAGAAACATAATCATATAATCAACTTATCCAACATCATCATATAATCAACTTATCCAGCATGAACCACTTACTCAACATAATCAACTTAAACCACATAATCCACTTAAATCTACATAAACAACTTATTCAACTTGAGCAACGTACACAACTTATCAACGTAAGCACAAGAACAACTTTATCAACTTGGCAACATAAAAAAACACAAACAACATAATTAATGTGACACAGAATGTGACTCGACTGTGCATATATGTAACACGGTGGGAGAACTGACTTTAGTTAAATGTTGCGGATAGCAAGAGTCGCCACCGACATTTATTTTATCCAAAGGAAAGGCATAAAAGAACAGGAAAGACCTTTAAAAGATTTTTGGGTCCGGGGGGTAGGTTATGTAAAGGGAAGGTGTTAGCACCCTTTACATCCATGGTTATCCATGGGCTCTTAGTTACTTAGCTCACTTTGAATTGTTTTTGAAAAGTGTAGTGTGTGAATAAAAATTTTCATAAGAGTTAATAATGATCCATGTACGGATGCGTAAAAACTTGTATTTGAAAATTTGTTTGAAATTTGTAAAGTGTTTGAAAAGTTTTGAATGAAGTGAGCAAGCAACTATGAGATACCTACCCTAAAGTTTAAGTCTTTCTGTTCTTTATCCTTTAAGTGGTAATACTATCCCTATTATTAAGGAATAGGTAGTCATTACCTTGGATGTAAGGGACATATGAGGGACATCTGTTTTATGAAGGCAACTGTGGGGTGTATTAAGCATTTAGGAGGGACTGTCATCATTATTCGAAAGGGACTTGATCTTTATGAAAGGCAACCATTAGAGACTTGATGACTTTTCTTTTTTAAGGGACTTGCTTTATACACCCCACTTGACCTTTTTGAATAGGCAACAATAAGAGGCAACCCTAGAAAGTGAGATGGCGATTAAAATCGACTTACGTGTGTGAGTGTTTAATTTATATTTATCTTTAATTAAAATGATCTAAATTTGATTTTAAATATGAATACATGTTTACACTCCCTAAATTACTAACCATAGCAAGCAAATTAAATAATTTAAATATTTACAAAAATTTACACCAAGGAGCAATTACAATAATTATAATAAACAATTAAAATAAATAGCAAATAAATAAATATAAATAATAAGCAAAAATAAATAAATAGGCAATAATAAATATAATAGGGGTTAGTAATAATAATAATTAAAAATAAGGTTAGTGAAGTAATAATAATAATTTAATAATAAAATAAATAGATTAGTAATAATATGGTTAGTAATAATAATAAGCAAAATAAATAATGAATAAGAATTAGAAATTATTAAGGAAATAAGAGCAACTTAATTATGAAATTTAAAATTATAAATTATAAACATAAAAAATTACAATTACAATATTAACATAAAGTTAATTATTTTTTTACCATATATATTTTTTAAAAGAATAAAATTTGGATTATGAACAAAATTATAGAAAATAATTTCATATTATAAAAAATTTGGTTATAAGCATATTTACAAGATTCAATTATATTAAATATTATATTTACAAAAATTATAAATTTAAATCATAAGATAAATTAACTTTTTATTATTTAGAAAATAAATTAGGGTTTTCAAAATTAGGGTTTTGTTTAGAAAAATATTTAAGGTTTTTTTTATTTAACATACAAAATTATTTTAATAAATATATGTACATTAAAAGAAATAATTTTTGAAATAAGAAAATATGATTTTTGAACATTAAAAATATTTTATAGAATTATATATCATTATTAGTAAAAATCTGAATTAATTAAACAAAACAAAATAAAATAATGAAAAAAATAACAAAAACAAACCTGGCTGGGATTTGATCCCAGGAGGCTTTGGTTACCAGCAGCAAGACACACCACCAAGCCATCAGCGCGCAGGTGAAAGAAAAGGGAGAAGAATTGGTTTTATGCCTTGCCTGGAAAAATCAGAAAAATAATAGAAGCAAAAAGGCCTGGGGGAGGATTGAACCCAGGACCTCTTAACATACAAACGCACGCATGACCATCCGGCTGGGTGAGCAATTCTGCTAATGGATCAGCTACAGTACATAATATATAATAATGACTAAGTATATGAAAAAAATGGAAAAAAAAGATGGTGAAGTCTGGACTCGAACTCATGTCCTCAGGTTGCACGCGCATACTTCTCACCACTGGACCAAGCGTTGGCTTGTAATAAAAAACAGAAACAAAATCATATTATTCTTGATCAATAATTTGAATATGGATTTCGCGCCAGCCAACTTCTTCTTCTCCAAATTTCCTGCGAAAACTTATGCCATGTTTCCTGCGAATTTTGCTGCGTGTTCTTCATTGTTTCCAACCTGCGAAAATGAAACATCTACAAAACAGTATCGATTCATGAAATTAATTAGTGTTTTATGATCCTCACAGTCCATACAACATTCCTATGTTCTCAAAATTCATTTATATTTAATGAATCGAAGAACCCTAATTTGGAGGTCCAAACCCTAATCATGGCCGAATCCATTCTAGGCAGTGAAGCTTTGGTTTAATGATCCAGAAACAATCTACACAACATCACAAACAAGATTATGCAACCAAAATTTATTAATATGCAGCAAATTAATGGAATCGAAAAAATTATTTTCAAGCACAAGGTGGCTTCGGGTTGAGCAATACAGCATGGTATTGATGCATATGAGTGATGGTTTTGCTTCAAGAAGGTCCAAGGAACATGGCTATGTTCTTATTTTACCTTAAAACACCTTGTATGGATGAATCCGAATGTGAGGTTTTGGATAGTTTTTTGATTTGTGAAACTTACTTTTGGAGGCAGAAAATTCGTCCCTTTGCAATGGCAATGAGTTATGCACTTATAGGAGAGTGAATTAGGTCAAAAAGATTAATTGTTTGTGTGGAAAAATTGATATGAAAAGATCCAAATTGATCATGCCTTTAAAATCCAATATTCTTGTATGAAGGCTTGCTATTTTTGGACAAATCTTATGATTTCATTCCTCTTCAATTCCAATCAACATTTAAGTCTTTCTAGAAGCTTAATCTCCATCAAATATTACATTTTCATATTTTATTTTTATTTAAAATGATTTTTAATGAATTAAATCAAAATAAATAAAAATAAAATAATAAAAATTCTGATTTTTAATGGTTTGGGTCGTGCATGAAGTCCTTGTATGGGTTGGGTCATTATTTGGCAAGCCCATTTGGAAGAAATTGGCTTTAGACCTCCTTTTTCATCATAAACCAACTCAAAATTTCCCAACTTTGCAAGGGCACATATCCTTCAATTTTAATGCTATGAGGGTGTTCTTGGACATTTTGGAAAGCTTGAAGAGTCCTCTAACCAACCCCACTGGTTTCATGTCCATATCATTTACCAATCTCAAGTTATGCCCTTTTGAAGTTGTTGACTTTTTGTTGACTTTCAAAAGGACCTATAATGTCTTAGCTCATACCTTCCAAATGAAGCATTTTTGGGCTTGGCTTGTGAGACACAAAGTTGTAGAGAATTCAATTTCCTTCAAAATGAGCTTTGAGTGGAGACTTGGTGATGAAGTATGTGAAAGTTATGGCTGGTCAAAGTTCAGTTGACTTTTACTAAGGAAACCCTAATTTAGAAACTCCTGATTCTTGATGATCTGGAATCTCCTTGATGAATCATGATCAACCCTTGATCAAATGATGAATTTTACTTCATATAATTGATGTTGGCAAAAAATCATGAAGTTTGACTTTGGTTTGACCACAGTTGACCTCAGTTTGACTTTTTAACTACTTTGACTGATTTTGACTTATCTGATCATCTGACTGAGCAAACTTTTGAGAAAAGTCTTGAAACTTGTCATGGGGGTTCTTACACACATATAAGATGTTATGAAGCTCACTTGAAGTCTTGGAAGTCCATTTAGCCTGATTAAAGTCAAAACCCTAGTTTTGGAGGCACTGCTTAGGAGGTGCATTGTCTGAGGGAATTGTCAACTCTTCTGACCAATTGTGAACCTTGTGAACCTTGTGAACCATCATAAAATGTCTTGTGATACTCATGGGAGGTATTGTGAACCTTGTGAACCATCATAAAATGTCTTGTGATACTCATGGGAGGTATTGTGAACCTTGTGAACCTTGTGAACCTTCATGAAGTGACTTGTAGACTTCATGAACCTCATGAAAGGTCTTGTAAGCATTGTGAATCTTGTGAACCTTGTGAGCCTTCATAAAGTGACTTGTAGACTTCATGAACCTCATGAAAGGTTTTGTAAATGTTGGGAAACTTGTGAACCTTGTGAACCTTCATAAAGTGACTTGTAGACTTCATGAACCTCATGAAAGGTCTTGTAAATGTTGAGAAGCTTGTGAACCTTGTGAACCTTCATAAAGTGACTTGTAGACTTCATGAGCCTCATGGAAGGTATTGAAAGCATTGGGAAACTTGTGAACCTTGTGAACCTTCTTAGTACACAAAGTCTTGTATTGTGAGGGCAAATTTTGGGGTGCAACAATATGCATGTGGTACCATTGGAGTAAAACTCCCAACTTAAAATATACCAGGTTATCGAGGTATCTGCAAGGCATAAGCCTTCAACTTAATAAATTTGCCAATCCAGGCCAACATGGTGAGCATCCGCTCCAACTTAGAAATGCAATAGATGCCATGAGACCATCAACGCAACACATAAACAACGAACAACTCAAACAACATACCACAACAACGTAACAACTTAAATTCAACATGATTCAACCTTGGCCATAGGCCTACAACTTTCAACGTTGGTCATACGACCTATAACTTTAACGTCAACATTGGTCTTACGGCCTACAACTCAAATAATCAAAATGGGTCCTTCGACCTTGAACTTAAAAATACCCAAATACCGGGACAAAATGACCTAAGCAACTATACTAGAAAATTCACACGCTCAACACTAATTAACAAAATACACTGACTAAGATCACCTGTTTATTATTCTGGACTAACTTGACAATTTTCGTTAAATTCCGGACAACTAATTTCTCCGCTTAAATTCACTTATTCGGCTAAAGAGACAAACTGCATTGTTTTATACTCCATGGCTATTACTAATCAATTTTACAAATTATGTTCAATTTCCAACTTACTGATACCAACACATCATACTGCCAATTATACTATCATAAGAATTCAGCCACGATACCAAAATGCCAACACCTGCTAAATCTCATGTTACTGATTTCTTACTTCTGTCTCTCTTAATGATCTGCTAAAATATGCTACTTCTATACTCCACCTCTTACAAACCAATTAACATTATTATTTAATTATAATAAACATTTAATTTTAATTTTATTAAGAATAAAAAAGGTAAATAATCCTTTATTTATTTTCTTATTATAAAATTTGTATGACTTTATTATATATATATATATATATATATATATATATATATATATATATATATATATATTCCTTTCAAACTAACGTGATAAAATATTATACTAATTACCAAAATCATGGCCCTTGCCATGAAACCATGGCCTGTGACGTAGGAGTATGGCCTACGCCATATAAGGACATGGCATGCGCCATGTTGGTCTTGCAAAACCATGGCCTGCGCCATACATGGAATTCTGGGTGGCTTGCGCCATCCCAATGCATGTGGTGGGTGTGGTCTGCGCCAACCCCTTTCTGTACAATCGTTCATCCCCAATTAATTTGCTTCCAGCAACCGATTAACCTACAACGAAATTCATAATTCAATCGTATTATTTAACCACGGAAAAACATATATTTGCCACTTAATCGGAAAATACCAATCAACACAAATTCAACAACGGAAAATACGAAAATCATATAAACCCAATCCCACATATTAATAATCATAATCCCGATTATATAATTCGAACCCCACCCTTACCTTAATTGATGGCCGTTTCGAATCTCCGATCGACTTTCCGATTGGGCTTCCGACGGTGACTTCTCGTAACCGCTTCCTCTATTTTTCCTCGTTTCCCAATTTAACTCGTTCTAACTTTCCACATTCCACTTACTCAACTTCTACTGATTCAACTTCTCCCCTTGAATAATTCTCCTTTTTATTTTTCTTTTTATTATAATTATTATAATAATAATTCAATCTTAATTGGGCTTTCTAATCCGTAACCCCACGACTTCTACCATCCACGCCACAATTAAGCCCACTTAAAGAAATACTCTCATAATTCCATAATATTGATTCTTATATTATTTTTCCCGACTAAACCGACTAATTACCGGCTATCAAATAAATCTCCCAAACTACCAAATCAATGTATTCAACTATAAACGCAAAACATCTAATATTATTATCCACATCTTAAATCAACTTATTTAATAAATTCAACTCGAATCAACTTATAAACATCAACGAATTATTCCGATATTTCGGAAATCAACTTAAATCAACTTCGAATACACAAAACATCGCAAAACAACATAACGTAATACAATTATATTTAATTAAATAATCTATTAAATAAACGGGCGTTACAAGCACAGCCCAGCCCAACAAAATATATGGCAATAATGCAAAAATAAAATGCAGTAAAATAATTGCGATAAAGCAAGTAAATAAAGCACATAAAGCAAATAAAAGCAAACAGATACACACCCAGAAATAGAAAACACCAGCGATAGGATTGATTCGCTTAGGGAACCAGTGTCCCTAGCAGAGTCTCCAGTTGTCGCAACGCAAAAATCAACCGACGAAAAACAAAAGAGTCGTCATCGATACGTTTTTTATCCCGATGAGGGAAAGGAGAACAATCGAAGAAAACCTGAGGGAAAAAGAAAATACGAGGTCATCGCAACCAAGTCCGGGCTCGGGAGTCGGTTACACGAAGGGAAAGTATTAGCACCCCTTCGTGTCCATCGTACTCGATGAGATCCACGTTCGCTGCTCTGCTCAAAGGGTGTAGTCGTCTGAAGCTCCATATGCGGATAAACTGGAAATGACTGGAAAGGAAAGGAACGAGAAAGAAAAAAATGGAAAACAAAAACGAATGGGTGATAGAATGAAATTGACTCAAGAGGGCATCACATCCCAGCCTAACGTATCTCATCGCAATGAGAATTAGAGTCCACGTAGTTCTGAACATAACGGAAGTTAGGTCGACAAGCATCGCGCTTGTACCTACATATCTCCTAATGAGAATCAGACCGTCGTAGTTCGGCTAACTAAGGGTGACCACAATCTTCTTTTGTGTTTTTTTAAGATAACAGTGTCAAGTGCGCATTCCAAATGTGAGGTGTTGCCACACAGGCGTTTACCTGTTTGTGATAGAACAGACTCGACATGTCACGCGTATGCACCAAAATAAGATGAGAAAAGAATCCCACAGGAAAGACGATTGAAGCTTGGTTCAAGTCTTTTAAAGAAATAGTTTTTGTTGTTTTTGCATTTATTAGATGTTTTTTGGATTTTCTTTAAGAGAGAGAAGAGAGACTCAAAGGTTAAAAAGAAAAACACTAAGGGGGACTCGATCCTAAGAGTTATCATGCAATGATTGATCCTACATTTGAGGTTTCTATCATATTCCAACTTAATTCAACATTAAGTTGGATTAGGCACCTAAAGGAAAACTCGTGGACTAGGCACAAGTGAACCAACAGATAAACCAAACATGAAGCAAATGAAAGAAAACTCGAGACTTAACTAAGTCTCAAGTAAAGAAGAAAAGATAAATGAGATGAAGAAGAAATGAGTATGCAAATGAAATATGCAACAAATATGAGGGAAGAATGCAATATGAAATAATCAGACAATGCGCAAATAGAGCCTACTCGAGGTAGGACTTCAAATGTACCAATATGCTCATATCAGGGCATCAGGACTAGAATGAAGTATGGAAATGATAGCTTCAGTGATACCTAACAGAGAAAGTCTGTTGCTTCTTCAACATGCAGAAAAAAATTGAGAACACTTGTTAGAAGATTCACATGATCAACCAAAGTATCCCTAAGTGCTCAATATCACCAATCAACATTCAGGATGCACACAAAAATTCAAAAAAAAAACATTTGAAGAAGCTCCAGACGGCCAACTCACTTAGTCCTCAAGTATTCGATACTGAACTCTAAAATTAATCATCAAACTCAATAAAATATCAATCACATCCAAAAAGAAATTTAATCAAGAAAAACACATGTTAAACCCTAACAACAATTAAAGAGAATAATAAAATTCAACATAACAAAAAATATTAAAATCTTCACACAAAAAATTCAAGAAACTAGAAGAAAAAACTAAACTATTAGGGTGTGCAGCGGTGAAAAATAGTGTGCTAGAGAAAAAAATCATTTGGGCCTAAGTCCATCAAACACAACAAATGTTAGAAATAGTAAAATAAAAATATAACAAAGTAAGAAAGGTGGGAATCAATGTAGGATCAGATGGTGATGAGTGAAGCTGCACCGTGAGGTTGATGAGTGAAGAGCTAATGAGCTCAAATTAAAATAAACCAAGAGTCAACATATTAAAAATAAATAAGGAAAATGTTATAAAAAAAATGATAAAGCAAAACACGCATAAAGCCATCCCCTTTCTCATTGGGTCCTCAAATCGTGTTATGAGAAATCCCCTTCTTCAAGCTCGCCATCACTGCTTAAGCAAATCCCTCAGTCTTCTCCTTTTTCATCAGTGTTAACCACCCTCTCTCCGTCACAACAACGATTTCCTCTTCTTCTTCGTAAAAACAGTGTCGTGGAACCCCCTCCCTCGAATTTCTCATCATCGTTATTTTAAATCTCAATCGAGTTTGGTTTCTCGTCAAAATTTGGTCGGTATCGTGGCTCCTCAATGGCAGTGGCTCGCGGCAACTCGCGGATGGAAAGGCTTCGCGCGGTAACACGCGATCTTGACTCTCCCTTCGTTCCGAAATCACGTCGGCGTCTCCGGATCTCTGTTTGCTCACTAACCATTTCTATTTCGTCATCTCATATTCTGTTTTGGTTTGTTTCACTTTCTCATCTCCGATTTCGTTTCGATTTTCTCCTCTTCTTCCACTCTCTCTATTTCAGTTTGTTTTTTTTTTCTTCTCAGATTCACTTTGTTTCAATGTTTTGGATGGAAAGGTTGTTGTTGGGAGGTATGAATGTTTTGTGTTTGAGTTGTGAGGTCTCTGTGTTTTGTTGTTGTTAAAGCCGCATCTGTGAAAATGGTAGAAGGAGTTTGGTGAGGTGTGTGTGTTTGGTTGTGCGATGAAGTAGAATAAGTGAAGATGGGTTTGATAAGGGAGTGTTTTAAGGAAAAATGGTCATGTTTGTTTGGATATTTAAGGTATGATGGGTTCTGTATGTTGAATGTTGTGTGTTTATTGATGAAGAAGGGGGTATGTGGTTCAGATTTGAAGGGAGTGAGGAAAATGAGGTGTCGCGTGATTATTCAATAATGGAGAAGGAAGCGGTCTTAAGATTCTGTTAAGCAGAGGTTAAAATGGTTGTGAAATTCTGGTATGACAGACTCAGATGTCGAATATGATGTTGAGACATCTTATCTGTTACTTATAAACATGGTAAGGCATACATATCAGTACTTAAATAATTATGTTATATCAGAGTCAAACATGCTTTAGGATGTTATGACATCTGATAGGACATTCAGTTCAGGTACTGCATAAAACATAAAACAGAAAAGATATAAAGAACACAGCAGAATTGTTAACCCAGTTCAGTGTATCTCCACACTTACATCTGGGGGCTACCAAGCCAGGAAGGAAATCCAATATAAGTAATATTAATTCTGGAATTAAACCAACCAGTTTAATCCTTCACTTAATATCTACCCAAGGCAATTTCTACCTAAGACACAACTTAGATATGAGTACCTACTCACTCCCCCTCAATCACACAGTGATCTTTTACAATGATTAATAAAATTGAAGTCATACTTCAAACACAACAGCTTGATCTTACTTAAAAGTTTCAATCAAGACACAATACTTCTCTTGTTTACAAGCTTCGAGAATCACAGGTGAAACAACCACAATAGAGTTCCTTGTTGCGCACGGCTGCCACAAGAACACAACCCTAATATTGTTTACATTTTCGGTTGATTGGGTTAATTCTAAACTAGGTTACAGGGTTTCTTTTATAACCTATTCCCAACTAGATTTTGGGCCTAAACAATCACAACAATAGCTGCTACAAATATGTAGAAAAAATCTGCTACAAATATACCAAAAGATCTTCAAATCTAAAAACTCCTAAAATATCTCTAAATATAGAAACTCTATATTTTTCAATATTTGTCTTCAATTCAAATTGAGTCTTTAAGATCTTCTAAATCAGCACCCTTTAAATCAGCGCCACATATGATTGCACAATATCTCCAGAATATTCTGCATCTTTAAAAAGTAATTCCACCTGTGATATCAGAATATTTTGTAGAATATTCTGCATAATTCAGATCTGATAAATCCCACTGTCATCACCTTGAATTAGGGTTAGTTAGTTTGTTACCTCCTTGATTCAAGGTGAGTTAGTTATTCTGTTATACTGAATTCAGATAACTAATCTCCCTAAAGATGCGCCTTGTATTGCTTATCTCTTTCCAATTAATTCCAGATAAATTCCCCTGAATTTACTCAGTTCTGTTGCGCATCATTTAAGTCTGGTAGCAGGTTTACGATGTCCCAACATCTGGTGTGACATCCTGATGTCTTGACTTAAGTGTTACTCTGTTTGACAATGTCACAACATCTGGTGTGACATCCTGAACTAAGTTCAACACTTCTTGTTTGATATCTATCTGTAACACATGACAGTAATGTTGTCATGACAGTTGCAGATGTTTCAACATTTTCTTTGACATCTGTCTGTAACATATGACAGTAATGTTGTCATGACAGTTGCAGATGTTTCAACATTTTCTTTGACATTTGTCTGTAACATATGACAGTAATTCTGTCATGACATTTGCAGATGTTTCAACATCTTCTTTGACATCTGTCTATTATTATAACCACATTTATCTGTGCCACCATGTCAGGACATCATGTTTGACATGTTCTTCTAGAATCTATACCATGTTAATTTAACATATGGAACTTTTTATTCAACATTTTTCAGCCATATTAGTTTTACCAAACATAATGCCAATCATAAAAAAATAGGATTAACAATCTCCCCCTTTGGCTTATTTTGGCTAAAACTAATTTACATGTAGAAGTTCCTTAACATCACATCTTTATATCAGACCTCAATAGTACACACTATTAATTCTCCCCCTTTTTAGCCATAAAAAGACAAAGGCACGATAATAACCATAGACTATCTGCTAGAGGTGCAACGGTATGGTTCACAATTCCTCAAGAATCAAACATAAACTGCAGAGAGCAGCTTTATACAATATAGCCTTCTAGACTCCTAGGATACTCCTTATCTGGTTAAGGTATTACTTCCCCTTAACTCCACAAAATCAGTTGCACATACTTGTAACACACTCCCCCTGTCTAGGATACTCCATGCTTCTCTGTACATTGATGAAAGGAACACATAAGACGCATCTTCATGTCTTCAAGAGCTCACCCTCTGTTCAATTCCCAATTGAACACATTCACTTCTTGTACCAAAGCATACCTGATTCCTTTCTTGGTTTGTAGTTACCACAGACTACACAAGATGAACATCTTATAGCACACAGGTTCTTGACACTAAGCCTTTACACACCAAAGGCCATACAATCCAGATAAAACACATCCAAACTAATTATGACATTAGAATGAATGTCCACAAACAAACTTCCAAGCAATCAATACCTGATATACTTCAGTCTCTTCTACATGTTTCTTCCAATATAGATCATCTACTTCATCATTCTCCCATATGATTAGGTAGTCTAATAATAGAAACCATGTAGATAAACACCCCAGATAATGTACTAACACTTAGTTAGAACATTTTTCATACACCAAGACCTTATCACTATGATCCTAGATGTGCTCCACCAACTGGACTTACTATAGCATAGTAATCCAAGAACTGAAAAATCTTCAACTACACTGTGCCACTAGTTAGAATCAGAAATCCAGAAAGAGTGATAAACTCTCATCCACCTTCAAGAAGAATAAATCCTCTTGAGTCTTCAACTCATCACTCCTCTTCCCAAGAGCAATTTGTTCCAAGACAATCCTCAATAACAACCAGCTGCCACACTCTGATTATCTTGATTCTTCGAATCCACTTTAAAGATCAACCAATTACCACATTTTGATAACCTCCTTTATGAATCCTCATATGAAAAAGCCAATTGCTACTTTTGTCTTCTTCACGTTTATAATAAATCTTCCAAAGATATCCTGATCAATAAAGTTGATCTTCACCAAGCTGTCAAGATAATAGGCCTTATGAAGCATTCAATCCCTATATATCATTCTATCTTAATTTATGTGTCACTTCACCAATTAGACTCTGATGTTGAACTAGATGTTTGAACATTATTAGCCCACATCCATCTGTTGAATTCAGGTCCTTCTTCTGCCACTTGAAAGAACCTCCTTCCTTTATAGAACAAGAGTTCCATGCTCTCATAGACTTGATTTATCCATCAAGTTTGAGTAAACAACCTCCATTCTATTGGTTTTGCAGAAATTCCTACCGATAACACATATTGATGAGAAACTTCCAATGTTTCTCCAAAGTATTCAAACCTGCCACTGTCTGATCATTCAGAAGGAATAGTTAAGAACTACACCTCATAACTATACCAAGGATTCCACCTTTCCTTGAGTAAGGCAGTCTTAACAAATTTATGATATCGCCACCTATCTTAACTCCATGATGAGCATTCTGGACTGCACCTAGATCAGAAATAAACCAATCCAAGTAGTCATCAAGATTATGATGTGTTCATGGTCTTTCATCTCCATCTTCAGAATCAACAATATCCAGACCAGTTCTTGCCAAGAAACTTTCCAGAAATACACAACTCCTGTCACACAAGACTGAAGCCAATGCTACAGCTTATGCAATACCTCTCCCATGATTCTGCACAAACTCTGATGATAAGATGTTCCAACATCTTTTTGAACATCACCAATCTTGAATCACAAGGATAATCAATCAAATATTTGTGAACTCCACAAACAACAATTGATCTTAAATCCTTGTATAATACCCTATCAGATAGTTCTACACAATCTAATCTTTTAATTTTGAAGGATTTTAAGGTTAGCTCTAGATAAGATTAGCAAGATCTCCTCATGTCATGGATAAAGAATACTCCAACTCCACTAATTCTCAACTTCACACCCTTGATGAACAAAGGGTTCATATTGCCACTATCCATGACCAGTTCAACAACCATTCTGATCAGACCTCCCAATCTGACATTCTTCCCTTGCTCTTAGCAATTGTTGGTCACATTGCTAGCTTTAATCACGACCAAAGTCATGCATTTATCACACACATTTGTAGATACATTTAGAAGCTTCTTTTATCTACCAATAGACATGATTGTTTCAATATCATTTAGGACTTCAACACAGAGCTCCAAAGACAATCTCTAAGGAACACACCTTCAGTAGCTAATTCAGGTCATCACAGACTAAAACACCATGAAAGGAAATATACAGCCACAAAGAGAAAAGTAATTTCTCAACACTTCTTGAATTATGATGTTTAGACTGTAGTTCTGCACTTTTACATCAGACATATACATAATCCTCCATTAATGTATTTTCTCATTTGTTGAAAGCACAACATCTTTCAAAGACAGATAAACATTTAGCTCCTGTCAGAGTATTCACTATCGGTTAGATGCATATCCTTATCAATAGCAGACAAATACTCAACTCCTGTCAAGGTTTTTATCATATGTGATAAGGTAACCTTCTCACACAAGGTAGGAGATTTGGTTTGACCTAATATTCCACCATGAGCACAACTAACTTCCTTGGTTGAAGACGCAACATTTTTGAGATAATGTTTCAACATCAGATCTGACAACAATCTCAAACAAATTGATTTGACACTTACTACGGTTTTGGGGGTAACAACGGTAGTAATCCATGTACAACTCTTTGCAGAGGGTACGAGAGTTCACCAGAAGTTAATCATCCTTTTCTATCAGACCCAAATACATGCAGTGACTTGCATGATACATTCCATTAACATGTCTGCATATTATACTCTTCATACGGGGACATCACATAATTGGGCCTAAGCTTGATGGAGAATTCCCTTGATCATACACCAATAACTATGGTTATTAGCAATCCACTCCCACTTTCTTAAACTTGAGACCTTCAACACATAGCATAGATGCCTCCTCTTCCAGGTTAGGAGTAGGTTCCAAACATATGTGATCATCACACATTTGTCTAGCACCCAAAGCATCCATCATGTTAGCAGGATATCACACCAGTTTCCTTCTTCTGGAACACAAAACTAAGCTTGGTTCTGAAACATTACTGCTTTCAAGATTACTACCTTTTCTTCAATCAGCTCCAACTGAAGTGCTATAACATTATGAAAGATACTTTGCACAAATACAATCGTCAGTAGCATCTCAAAGAGTATTCAACTTCATATCTTAAGAGATCCTTTAAAAAAACCACAATCTTTTAGGTCTTTGACTCAACATTTACCATAAACTGCTGATGTGTAGCGTGGTGTCAAGACATTAGGATTGACATATCAACTCAACTTCTTTCTTGATGAAACTTCCTTCAGTTCATGATTTAGACAATCAGAAACATGTATCTTCACAAGAGAGATTTTCTTCAGCTATATCTAAACTACATTGGACACCATAACCAGGAAGAATATCCTAATTAGGTCACCATAAATAAGCTTAAGAGATAACTTATCAAGATCTTCACTCCCGCATGAAAGATTTGATAATTATACTCTTTTTCTTTGGCTCCAACCTCTTCTTTCACCAGGAATCTCTCATCAAGAAACACAACATTCTAAACTAAGTGTTCTCCAGTTCTGTAATCACATGATAGAACATCAAACTTAACATTATGAACTGAAGCTTTACAACAGCCTTTGTATGAAGTACTGGGGAACCACTATCAAACAATCAGACATAACACATCATAAATAATAGAGAAATTCCTTGGAGATAAATAAACTCCTCCACAGTAAGATCCTCCAAAAGATATTTGAAACACGATGTCAAGACATCTTATCTGACATCAGCAAACCTATGTGAATAAAACACCATTATACCATATGATGAATAGTCCATCCTCCACTTCTAGGGACCATTCAAACGCCAATATGAACCTCTCAAGTTCCAACAGCTTTTCATTATATCATCCTTCTTCCTTTACCATGAACCAGAAAGTATCCCCCTCAGATCTCATCCAGAAACAGACCAGGATGCCTGCCCTGATACCAATTGAAATTCTGGTATGACAGACCTCAGATGACGAATATGATGTTGAGACATCTTATCTGTTACTTATAAACATGGTAAGGCATACGTATCAGTACTTAAATAATTCTGATATATCAGAGTCAAACATGCCTCAGGATGTTGTGACATCTGATAGGACATTCAGTTCAGGTACTGCATAAAACATAAAACAGAAAAGATATAAAGAACACAACAGAATTGTTAACCCAGTTCAGTGTATCTCCACACTTACATCTGGGGGCTACCAAGCCAGGAAGGAAATCCAATATAAGTAATATTAATTCTGGAATTAAACCAACCAGTTTAATCCTTCACTTAATATCTACCCAAGGCAATTTCTACCTAAGACATAACTTAGATATGCGTACCTACTCACTCCCCCTCAATCACACAGTGATCTTTTACAATGATTAATAAAATTGAAGTCACACTTCAAACACAACCGCTTGATCTTACTTAAAAGTTTCAATCAAGACACAATACTTCTCTTGCTTACAAGCTTCGAGAATCACAGGTGAAACAACCACAATATAGTTCCTTGTTGCGCACGGCTGCCACAAGAACACAACCCTAATATTGTTTACATTTTCGGTTGATTGGGTTAATTCAAAACTAGGTTACAGGGTTTCTTTTATAACCTATTCCCAACTAGATTTTGGGCCTAAACAATCACAACAATAACTGCTACAAATATGCAGAAAAAATCTGCTACAAATATACCAAAAGATCTTCAAATCTAAAAACTCCTAAAATATCTCTAAATATAGAAACTCTATATTTTTCAATATTTGTCTTCAATTTAAATTGAGTCTTTAAGATCTTCTAAATCAGCACCCTTTAAATCAGCGCCACATATGATTGCATAATATCTCCAGAATATTCTGCATCTTTAAAAAGTAATTCCACCTGTGATATCAGAATATTTTGTAGAATATTTTGCATAATTCAGATCTGATAAATCCCACTGTCATCACCTTGAATTAGGGTTAGTTAGTTTGTTACCTCCTTGATTCAAGGTGAGTTAGTTATTCTGTTATACTGAATTCAGATAACTAATCTCCCTAAAGATGCGCCTTGTATTGCTTATCTCTTTCCAATTAATTCCAGATAAATTCCCCTGAATTTACTCAATTCTGTTGCGCATCATTTAAGTCTGGTAGCAGGTTTACGATGTCCCAACATCTGGTGTGACATCCTGATGTCTTGACTTAAGTGTTACTCTGTTTGACAATGTCACAACATTTGGTGTGACATCCTGAACTAAGTTCAACACTTCTTGTTTGATATCTATCTGTAACACATTACAGTAATGTTGTCATGACAGTTGCAGATGTTTCAACATTTTCTTTGACATCTGTCTGTAACATATGACAGTAATGTTGTCATGACAGTTGCAGATGTTTCAACATTTTCTTTGACATCTGTCTGTAACATATGACAGTAATTCTGTCATGACATTTGCAGATGTTTCAACATCTTCTTTGACATCTGTCTGTTATTATAACCACATTTATCTGTGCCACCATGTCAGGACATCATGTTTGACATGTTCTTCCAAAATCTATACCATGTTAATTTAACATATGGAACTTCTTATTCAACATTTTCCAGCCATATTAGTTTTACCAAACATAATGCCAATCATAAAAAAATAGGATTAACAGGTTGAAGGATCAAAATAAAATCAATGAGAGTGATATTCAGTTTGTGTACGTTATGAATGGCGAGAAACGAAGCTGTTGTGAATTAGTGAGTGCGTCTTGCGTGATGTTTTTGTATTGTGTATGGCCGTTGTGTCTTTGTACGAATCATGTCGTTGCAGAATTGGGTGTGTGCATACGGAATTGTGAGGTGGAAATTAGTATCTAGCAATAGTAAGAATATGGATGAAGTTTATTACTGAAAGTTGTTGCAAGAAAAAATGTGGGGTCAAGTTCCTTTGGGTGGCCGCAAGTATTGTTGGTGCCCAAATTTGCTTTCTATGTAGTAATTCACGTGCCATTCTTTTGGAGGAAACTTAGAAGTCTTATTGTGTTGTGACTAAAGAAATGTGTAATGAATGAGATGAGCCTTCTATTTTTCTGTAACTTTGTGATAATGGTAATGGGCTTAAGGAATTGAAAACATGATTTGAAATTTGATTTTATAAAAGGGATGTTGACAATGAGGATAGAATTTGAACTTGGAATAATAACAAAAAAAATTGGACATGAAATTGGTGATATGGATAATGGATATTATAAAAGAAATGGATATGAATTGGATTATGAATTGGGAAATAGAAAAATAGAATGGACTATAAAATGGATATTAACAAATGGCTGTGGAAAGAAAATTGATTAAGGTGAAATGAATGGATATCAAACTTTGAACTTAACTCGTTAAACGATCACTCGAATGAATACTCCACCAAACTCCTTAATTCTTAGTGAAAACCAAGTCGCATTCTCAATACAAACCTTGACCACACCTGAACTTTCACACCAACAAAATTTGATTAAAATGAATTAACCACTCTTGAATCATTGAATAACTTGCCATTGAAACAAACAATTCTCTGAATTAAACATCCTCTGAATTCCAATGAATCCTGAATCACTTTGAATCTGCCTAAATCAATCACTAGGAAAATAAATTCACAGAAGAAGCACACTTCGAACTGATGAATCATGATGAATCTGATTTTGAAATTAAACCCCAAACAAACCACTGCTTGGTATTCTGATGAACTTCAAATAACACAACTTGACTTTGAATGCTCATTGTCTGATAAATAAACTATTGATGAATTAAAATTGGACAACCTGATGACTTCCACACCAAAACCTTGGATACACACTACCTAAGAAATAAACCACTGGCATAGATGACTTGCAATTGAAGTAAACTCTTGATAGTTTGACCAAAGTTAGGTCAAACATCCATCTGAATTGGATCATGATTGAACAAACACACTTGACTTGAAACCAAAGCTTTTGAGAAAGAAGATAGTTTGAGATGCTGAGAAGACGAGAATAACCCTGTAACTTTATGAAGAAGAAACTCTAATTCACGCTTAACTGCTGATGACGAGCGTGATGCACCAGTGAAAAGTCTTCAGATGTGAAATCCTTGAATACCACTTAATCAGGGTAATAAACCAAAATCAAGTGACAAGAAGCAATAAGAGGATGATGCCATTGATGGCTACATAACCAAAAAATTGAATTCTTCTGATAATCCCAGAATAGGGTGCAAGATCCTAATTCTTCAGATGATATTGATCCCATGTCTTAGGAGCTCGATGCAAATGTTAATGACCTAATGAGGATGCGTATGAACGCGAAACAAAAAGTCAGTTAAAGTTAGAAAAAAAACAGAGAACAAATTTTGGGGTGAAACACTCAAACGCCGGACTCAAGACTATTTAGCTAGACATTGACAAGAATATAAATATGCAATTGCGATAATAAATTAAAGATGATAACATAATTCAGAAATTTAAATAAGAAGGCGATAAAAATAAATAACAATAAATAAACCTGGAATTAATTGATGCTTGAAATCATAATTTGAACTCTTGAATTCGAATCAGAAAAATAAAATGCGGAAAGAAACAAAATCTTAAAACTAATATTCGTAATAGTCCTCCAATGTGGAGAACTATTACTTTTACATAAAATAAAGAAACTTAAAAAATGGACAAGGAAAAATGGTGCAAGAGACGGGGTGAAAAAGAGATGTTGATTCAAGTAACAAAGGCTGCTATTATAGCCTCTAGACTTTGGTTTGTTGAGAGTTGGTAGGCATGGACGTAGCTTAGGCTTTTACTGATGAACTTGGACTAAGCTTGATTAGGGTAGAGAAAGTTTCTCAGCTGAACGAGAAGAAATTGTGTAACGTCTCTTTCTGGTTTTGACTGGTGCGCGTAAATAGGTTTCTGCATAATTCAATTTGGACGAGCGTTTGAACATTGTGACGGGCAACTTGGTTTGGACATGTGACGCCTAACTTGAAGTTGATACGAGCGTTTGATATTTGAGACGATCGTTTGACAGGTAAAATGCATAAATGCCTTTTTCTTGCTCTTTTCCTTCTGTTTTCCATGTTTCTTGTCCAATAAGCTCCTTTTATATTTTTGCCTCAAAAAGTCAAGTTTAATTAAATATCTGCAAAACAAACACAAAACTCTCGTAATATCGTTTGAAATAAATAAATTAATAACATAAATGATCAGAAATTATACTAAATAATCGATACAAATTCGAGTGATCAAACTCCCCCACACTTAAACCTTTGCTTGTCCTCAAGAAAAATATGGCTCATAAGAAAACTAGTTCAACATAATACTCGTCCTAGGCTACCAACTCTACTTCGGCTAAGTTTTTATTGATAGGTACTTACTCACACACTAAGGATATCGTAACAACACAATTCCTCTTTTGCGGTCATCAACCTCCCTTTTATACAAACCAATCTGAATCATGTCATTATACCTAATTCTAGCTCACCCATCCTTCTTTCGTCCCTTTTCATTCGGGCCAATCACATTAAGCCTGTTATCCTTTCAGACTCATGGTAGGATAGCCTGTTAGTGACTATGATCTCGTTTTCATCATTTTTTTTCTTTTTCAATAAAATAAAGAATTTTACACCGTTGGGCTAAATGATCGGGTAAGGATCACCTAACTTAGAAGGATCATTTCTTTTCATTCATTTATTCATTCATTCATTTTTCTCTTAATTTATTCTTTTAACTTTGAGATCACACTTATTTGCATCGGCTTCCTACTTAGTGTATGCTTAGGATGGTGTTGACTGCTAATATAAACTAATAAGGGACTACTAAAAGGGTGAGAACTTAAGACTATGGCATAATAAGTACTCAAATCGATTTCCATAATTGGGAGGCTCACGGTGTTAAGACGATACCGATCTTGCGGAATTTTCTCAAGTCTCACAATCTAACAACAATTTCTCTATAACCTAAGATTTTCAAAAGAAACTATATTTTTTGAAATATTTGGTGAGGCTCAAGGGGATAGGAAGTCGTTAAACACGAAAATCACATATAAGAACTTGATAGCACATGCAAAGATGCAACGACATAAGAAAAATTTAAAATCATGCTGGAAAATATTGAATCTAACTAGAAATGATAAAATAAAAGCGGTAACGTTCCTCCCCCACACTTAAACCAAACATTGTCCTCAATGTTTTCATAAAAGGTGGAAAAGGAAAAATAGAACCTATATGGATGTCCTTTCGGGCCACCATGGCCAAAGTCACTCTGAATCTTCCCTAGTCATCCATGCCTTTAGTGACCACTTCTGCTTCGACGTCTTATACTACGAGATTTTTGGATTTGCGAAAACTTCACTTTTTCAGGAAGTCGCTCTTCAGTGCGAAAAGACAAAGAGGAGGAGATGAGTTACGAACGGGAGAGACATGCCATCTCCTATCATACTCACTCATCATTGGTGTCACCACCACCAGCGACATTCGTAGGAATATCCGTGGGCACCAACTCATCTTAAATGATTGTCATTTAGAGGTCTTTCGCTTAAATGTAGCTGAAATGTGTCAAGCGATACATTTCTTTATTTTCTACAAATAAAAACAATAAAAGAAAAACATTAAAATAAAAGATGGTGGGTTACCACCCACACAGTTTTTTGTTTAACATCGATAGCTCGACGGTTAGGAGTGTTAATTATTTGGTTTCCATGGCCATTTATCAAGCCATCTCTCATATCCCTCACCTTTTCTTTTCTTCCTTCTATGGGGTAGTTTACTCTTTTGAAATTATGGTGGTGGCTCTGGATCTATGCTAAGTATTAACTTTTCAAGTTTGGGCTTAGTTGTTTCATCCAACACCTGAAAAGTTAACCTTACCCGCTTAAGATTAATAATTTCCCTAGTTTCAAGGTCCTCTGGTTTTCTCTTTTTATGCAACACTTCAGACAAAGGTGCTTTGGTGTGGATATTTTCCAATGCCTCCGCATACGTTTTGGGTTTGGAGTCTGCAAACTTATACGAGAAAGGATAAGGTGGGGTATAAGGAGGAGTATTGACAGTTGCTTCATCCTCTACCTTTATGATATCGGTGGATTTTCCTCACCAGAACTCTCGTTATCCTCATAATCACTCTCCTCAACCTCAAAATCCCTCTCATTAGGAATTTCGAGTTGATTTCCACTACTAGTTGTTATAAAATATTGTCGTACCCCGAAAAATACGACCTCACGCGATCCGAAAAGACGGGAGCCGCGCGCCGAACAGACTGAAGAGTCGCCACCTAATTCTATTTATTCCCGAAGAGGGAAAGGGGAGATATAGATACAACCCGGTAAGAGAAGGATGAGGACAAAGGTCAACGGAACCATTGCCTGGGTTTGGGAGTCGGTTATGCAGGGGGAAGGTATTAGCACCCCCTACATCCATCGTACTCGATGGGAACCATCTAAGTTATCACGCGCGAAAGGATGTCTATGCTTAAACGAATTGCTTGCTAGAGGGAAATGAGTTGAATTATAAGCTAGATTGAACCTAGGTGCTCGGCAAGGATTGAGATCCTCGTGCCTACGTACTTTCGTGTGCAATGGGAAAGTCAGAGCCTCGTAGTTCGGCCTTTAAGGGTATTGGATGTTGATTTTATTACCTTTCGTCGATGAAAGGGTTTAGGAGTTGAAATGCACTAAAGACTATGGATAGTTTATCTCGTCCAACAAGACGAGCGTCTTGCGTCGAAATAATCGGAGCGAGTAACGAGAGCTCGTTATCCTCCTTTCTACCGCTTAAGGCTCGTGGCGTACAAATCTTCTCGCATTTATTAAAGTGTTTTATTTCCTAAGACCGCTTGACGTTGGATCAAGGGCTTGGATCTAATTGAAACGTTTTGGTTTTTTGAGGTTAGAGGGTAAATGCAATTGGAGTTTATTTTTTGTGGTTTGTTAGCGAGGCACGAAGCGCTCGGCTCGCAAAGTAAGGTGGATCCTAATAAACGAAAAAAACTGGAAAAAAAATAAAGTGCAGGTGTGCAAGTGAGATCGCTTGGCGTTGGACCAAGGATTCAAAATTAAATAAAATATTGGAAATAAAATGCGTACAAAGTAATGGGAGAGGGATACAAAATAAATATAGGGGATTGCGCGAAATAAAGAGGTCTCGTTGTAATTCGCCCAAGAGAAAGCGTGTGTGCAGTGTTTTGAACGGTTCGAAGGTGTTCGGCCTTTTTAACCGGAGGCAACTATTCGAAGGCGTTGGACCTTTTAATCGAGAACAACTATTCGAAGGCGTGGGACCTTTTTGGGACGCGGAGAAATTTACTTCGTTCACTTCCTTAGAGCCGGTTTAAAGAAACCGTTCTATGAGGAGTCGAAGCATTATTTTTGGAATGCAATATTAAATAAATAAATCGAAATGAATCGCAAAAATTATAATAAAACAATAAATACAAATTAATGAATAAATTAGTAATATTTGAGAATAAAGAATAAAATTAATTAAATTGAATATTTATTGGTCAAAATAAAAAAATAAAAAAATAAAAAAAGCTAATTACAAGGAGGGCCTCATATTGACCGAATATCACCGATTTAACAAAATCGGGCGAAAAACAGCCTTTTGTTATGTCATTGGCCCCAAAGAAAAAAAATTAATACTAAATGGTTCACTAAGATTTCCTTTAAGCATTTTCTAAGTAGTAAAAAATAAATAAATAATAACATGAGAAATAATAAAAAAAAGTAAGAGAAATATTGTCATTGTAAAAATTAAACTAACAGAGATTAGAATCTAAACAAAATTAAACAAATAGAAAATATAATAAAATAATAAAATAAAATAACAAAATGTGTAATAAAAAAAGTGAATTAACGGTTTATATAAAGAATAAAATAAAAAAAGGTTAATATAAAAAGGGTTAAATAATTAATGAACATGAAACACAGGGTTAAAAAGAAAACAGAGATCTACCCTTTTCTTCATAAAGCATAGACGGCAAAACGCGTTCAAACCCCCAGCTTCGAAACGGTGCGCAGCTTCCCCCTCTCACGGCGTGCGATTCGTTTCAGCGGTGGTTCCTCTCGACGGTCGGCGATTGGGTCTAACGGCGAGTTGGTATGGTTCTGCGTTTTTTGGAAACGGCTTGCGGTTTGGATTTTGTTGGGATTACAACGTCTCGCGATGTGGGTTGGCGGTTTCAGGATGTTTGTTGGCTCAGTTTGCGCGACTGTGTGGCTACGACTGTGAGGGTTGTGTATTGGTGGCCGGCAGCGGTTTCACGCGGTGGTCCGGGTTTTGGTGAGTGGCTTCCTCTTGGTTGTTGAGTTCATAAATCTCACTCTTCTACTATATGTTTTCTTTTTGGAAGTTTAGAAGGGATGGTGTTGTTTATGGTGAAGGAAGGTTGATTTCGGTTTGGTTCTTGTAGTGGTTGTTAATGGTGTTGTGTAGAGAAGGGTAGCTCACGGTTATTGTGAGGTGTTTTCTGCGGATTTCAGGTTTGTGCGGTGTGTTTGGTTCAGTATTTATTATTGCGAGCTCTCAAGTTTCAGATTTTTTGCAGTTTTCATCTCTGCTTTGCGGTTTGGACATCTTTTTCTGGTTCAACCTTTAGTTAGTGAAGGGTGTCTTAATGGTTTTATTGAGGGAGGAGAATGGAGGTAAATGTTTATGAAATGGTTATGAACGTTTCTGGTCTTTTATTTTTAGAGTGGTAGAGTTGAACTTTCGGTTTAAAGGATGATGTTTAGTTTTATGGAGATGAAGATTTGATCGGAGGTGATAATTTATTTATAGTGAAGGCTTGTGTTGTGCTGATGTGGGGCTAGGAAAGTTGTTATGCTGGCTGGAAATTGGTTGTGGGGAGTAGTGTGAGTGGAGAGGTTGTATTATTGTTGCAAGTTGTTTTCGTGTATGTACGGAAGTTTTGTGCTGGAAAAAATTTGTGATGGCCTGTTGATGATTTTGTTGGTGTAACAGAAAAGAAAAAAAATCACGTGGGGGACAAAAAATTGTTGATGAATGTGGGTTAAGAAAGATT
Organism: Lathyrus aphaca; assembly: GCA_963966055.1. Taxonomy (NCBI): domain Eukaryota; kingdom Viridiplantae; phylum Streptophyta; class Magnoliopsida; order Fabales; family Fabaceae; genus Lathyrus; species Lathyrus aphaca. Next base: position 430,011,077 of record OZ014524.1, on the reverse strand, counting down.
GCAAATATGGACTGATAATTAATAACTTGGATAATAATAATAATAATAATAACCATAATAATAATAATAATAATAATAAACTAATGCTATAATAATAATAAAACTATACTATAATTATAATAATAATGATAATAATAATAATAAAGAACCAAAACTTTCTAATAAAAATAATAGAGACCCTTTTTTTTGTATATATATTTTTCGGATACTAAAAAAATAAAACCTATGATAAGAAATTAAAATATTTTTTTTGAAAATAATGAATACACCTTTTTTTTGACTTTTTGGTAATTGGGTTTTTTGTAACTTTTGTACATATAAAAGACAGGTAAATAAGCTAAACGGGGTTGAACAACAAAATAAAAAAGATTTTCTCGCTTTGAAAATAAATGACCTATTTTTTGTATTTTTCGAATATCAGACAGCAAAATAAAACGATTCATACTTTTGGATTTCTAAATAAAGATTAGACAGAAAATAAAATGGTAGGACAAATTTGGGGTATGACAGATGCCCCTATCGAATTGGCTTGGACCGAGTAAGATGAACTGGCTCGCGTTCAATCTTTCAAGGTACAAGATAATTAGATATTAACATACTCCAAATTTGTCCGAAAAGAAATTGCGAAAAATAGCAAACGAAATAAGCTGGAAAATAATGGGTGACACAGCAAGAAATAATTGACAAAATAAATCACTTATCACCGGAGGATAATAAGGCAGATGACTGAGAATAAACTCACTTATCAACAGAGGATGATAAGGCAACTGACTGAAATAAAATCGCTATCACCAAGAGGATGATAAAGCGACCCCGACACCAAAAGGATGCTGAGTAACAGAAAATTAAATAAAATCGCTATCACCCAAAAGGATGATAAAGCGACCCCAACATCATAAGGATGCTGAGTAACAGAAAAATAAATAATCGCTATCACCAAAAGGATGATAAAGCGATCCCGACACCAAAAGGATGACGAGCAACGGAAAATTAAATAATCGTTATCACCAAAAGGATGATAAAGCGACCCCGACACCAAAAGGATGACGAGTAACAGAAAATTAAATAATCGCTATCACCAAAAGGATGATAAAGCGACCCCGACACCCAAAGGATGACGAGTAACAGAAAATTAAAATAATCGCTATCACCAAAAGGATGATAAAGCGACCCCGACACCCAAAGGATGACGAGTAACAGAAAATTAAATAATCGCTATCACCAAAAGGATGATAAAGCGACCCCGACACCAAAAGGATGACGAGTAACAGAAAATTAAATAATCGCTATCACCAAAAGGATGATAAAGCGACCCCGACACCCAAAGGATGACGAGTAACAGAAAATTAAAATAATCGCTATCACCAAAAGGATGATAAAGCGACCCTGACACCCAAAGGATGACGAGTAACAGAAAATTAAATAATCGCTATCACCAAAAGGATGATAAAGCGACCCCGACACCCAAAGGATGACGAGTAACAGAAAATTAAAATAATCGCTATCACCAAAAGGATGATAAAGCGACCCCGATACCCAAAGGATGACGAGTAACAGAAAATTAAATAATCGCTATCACCAAAAGGATGATAAAGCGACCCCGACACCCAAAGGATGACGAGTAACAGAAAATTAAAATAATCGCTATCACCAAAAGGATGATAAAGCGACCCCGACACCCAAAGGATGACGAGTAACAGAAAATTAAAATAATCGCTATCACCAAAAGGATGATAAAGCGACCCCGACACCCAAAGGATGATGAGTAACAAAAAATTAAATAATCGCTATCACCAAAAGGATGATAAAGCGACCTCGACACCCAAAGGATGACGAGTAACAGAAAATTAAATAATCGCTATCACCAAAAGGATGATAAAGCGACCTCGACACCCAAAGGATGACGAGTAACATAAAATTAAATAATCGGGAAGAGAAATGTCCACCGTGGACGTCCACTGAATAACACCTAGGAATATCTTGGGAATCTTTGGTTGGCCCTGGACCCTGAGTTCTGCTGGGGAAAGGCCTGGAATCTTGGGTTGATCCTGGATCATGAGTTATGCAACTATGTTTGATTGTTTTGAAGAGGTATTCCATAGGGATGGAGATACGATGCAAATGTTTATGCACTGAGATGTAAGTTAAAACTGCTGGGGAAAATAAAAGTCTGATTTTGTTTAGGTATGCACATGATGCACATGCTGCAAATGATTGATGCTTATGACATTGATGATGCATAATGATGCATATGAGAGATTGAAAGGTGCCAGCTTGGTGGACTTTTGGTTTGGTAGTTGCCAATAATAATTGGACTTTGGGTGGGTGGAGGGACTGATTCCCCGACACTCGATCTTTGACGGTGTATGGTCAGAAGATGGATCTGAAAGTTCCAAGTCTGGTTATTTACTGATGAGCGAAGCGACTTAATTGTCGCATGAAGACTGATTTGCTGGGGGAGAAGAGAGAGAGGAAGACTTGCTCCTAATTTGGCTGCCCCTGCTTGTAGGGTATTTGAAATAAATCTGGTGGGGAAACTTTGACAATGACCATGACATAACCTGCCCCTGATTGAGCTGTTTGAAGATAACTTGCCCCTGATTGGGCTGATTTTGAAATAAATTGCCTATGAGTGGACTGTTGAGGTAGTCTTGATTTATGTTGGCACAAATGAAATTCAAATTTCTCTTTTGATTTCCCCTTGTTGGGATTGCACTGATGTCAAACACTAAATTGCAATTAAATTATTCCTACATAAATGGTAGTGTTAATGTAAAGTTCATGTAAGTTTTGAAAAGGTCAATTTATTTGAATGCTATGAAAGTGTGACGAATGAACCGTTAATCCAGACGTGGTGCTGATTTAGAAAGTGCGTGAAAGATGCAGCAAGAATAATGTGCAAACGGGATTGAATATTAGCAAATATCTGGGAGTCAATTTACGCAACCTTGCTGGTAGCATGCTCTCAGAATAAACCGTGCCTCAATTAGGTCTTTCGAGGGTTGTAACGTGGTCTGGTTAATGGTTTGAGAAATAAAGGATATAAGGCTCAAATGATTTGTACCCACCCCTTCTTCGTGATGTTCTCCAGTCCTATGTTCAGTTAATTCTACACCTGCATTTGTTTTGACGTTGCAAGAGTGAAGAGGAAGCTTTAAAGTCTGCTTGAAAATGGCAGTCAACTTATTTTGTTATTGGTGACCCTTTGATTCTTGATTTGGTGATCACTGATATTTGTTTTGCTTTTGCTGAGGATTTAAGTTCCTCTTTTGATTTCTTCTTTTTCGATTAAATCTCCCTTCGGGTGCTCAACTTAGTGGTTTTTTCTTTTCTTTTCTTTTTTTGTTCAAATATTGTGACTGCCAAGTCCTTTGTTGATTGATCCTCCGATGGGATGTCTCATCTTGCGATTCGAAGGTGTAGTTAGGCTAACTGAACAACTACCCTGCCCCGGGTTAGATGTAAGGGTTGTATCCGAAAGAAACTCCTACTTCTAGGCTCGAAGTGGTTGACTAGGGGTTAACTCCTTATATCTCCAGTGTTTGGGGATTTGAAAGAATGCCTGTACATCATTGACGAGGTTTTATCTGAAAGCATACCGCAACAGTTATGGGTATTTTGTTTTCATCATCCTCCCTCAAATATTTGCTAAAGTGAAGTGAGGGAAATATTTTTGTGATTTTGTGATAAATGATAAATAATGAGCGAATGCGAATAGATTAATTCAAAACATGCATAAACATAACATTAACATAACCAAGAAAAGATAACAATGTTCAAAGCAAATAGTATTTAAACAAACATTACAAAACCACAGGAATGCAGAAATCATAAATGGCACTGGCTGCCTTGATTTAAGGAATGAACTTCTCTTGATTGAATGCTTCAAACTAGGAGACTACTCAGCTTGGTCTTCAACAACCCCTTCAAATGTCTTCACTTGTTGGCACCGTGTGGCGGCATTGGATCGTTCTGGACATTTGCATTTCTCGGAGTGAGAGTGAGGTCCTTAGAGTTGATCATATCCTGAACCATGTGCTTGAAGGCATGACAGTTCTCGATGGTGTAACCTGGAGCGCCTTTGTGATACTCACAGCGAGCATTGGCATCATAGTTCTGGGCGTTGCCAGTCTGAGGTGGCATATCTCTCAAAGTAAGAGGTCCTTTTGCCATCAATTGTTTAAAGATTTCGGTGTATGACATAGGCAGGGGATCAATGTGCCTATCATATCCTCTTTGTTAATATGGTGGACGCTGTTGAGGAGCGCGTTGTTGCTGTTGACCAGGCCGTTGTGGATAAGCCGGTTGCTGGTATGGTCCAGGTGCATATTGCGCGGCTGCAACCATAGGATGTGGACGTGGTTGATGAGCCATCTGAGGCGGAAATAGAGCTTGAAAGGCCTTCGGATAAGGCATTGGAGGAACTGGCTGATATGGCATAGAAGCATATTGTGCAGCAGCAACATAGGGGTACTGATAGTAGGGAACTGGCGCAGGTGCACTCTGTTGAAAATTCCTGCTTATAGCAGAAACGACATTTGTTTCGCCCTTTTTGTACCCGTTGAAAGGTTTCTTGGTTCCAGCTTGGCTGCTAGAACCTCCTTGGATCTTTCCACTTTTCAAACCTTCTTCAATTCTTTCTCCGACCATCACCATGTCCGAAAATCCAGAAGATACGCTGCTGATCAGCTTTTCGTAGTATTGCCCCTGTAGGGTACCCATGAAGATGTCGATCAATTCACGGTCAACCAATGGCGGATGCACTCTGGCAGCTAACTCCCTCCAGCGTTGGGCGTACTCTTTAAAGGATTCGCTTTCCTTTTGAGACATACTCTGAAGTTGAGTACGGTTAGGAGCTAAGTCAGTGTTGTACTTGTACTGCTTTTTGAATGCATCAGATAGATCAAGCCAAGTACGAACATTGTTGCGTTCGAGATGCATGTACCATTCTAGAGACGCTCCAGACAGGCTGTCTTGGAAGCAATGGATCATGAGTTTATCGTCTTTGGCATGAGTGGCCATTTTTATGCAATACATCCTCAAATGAAGCTCAGGACAGCTGAGGCCTTTGTATTTCTTGAATTCTGGAAGTTTGAACTTAGCAGGGATCACAACATCTGGAACTAAGCACATGTCTGCGGCACTCAAAGAGGTTGAGTTGTGTCCTTCCATGATTCGGAGTTTTTCAGCTAACTCGCGACACATCTTCATAGCTTCGGACTCTTGAACAACATGAGGATTGGTGATTGGAACGGCATTATGCATCTCATACTCAACTTGATGATTTTCTTCAGTTTGAGGAAACTGGGCTTGAGTTGTAATAGGTTAAGCTTGAGGAATAGCACCAACAGTAACACCAGAAGCAGGTATTGGTTGGGAAGTGACCTCTTCAACAACAGGAGTGAAACTTGGAGGCAAACCATAGACCAAAGGATTCGAAACTGGAACTGAAGGCATTGCGCGCGAGGTAGATCCTTGCACTTGAGCATTATTCATTGTGGCAGCAGCTTCGCGACGTTCTTCCATTCTTTCCAAAGCTTGCAAAGTCTCATAAATCTGGTCGATCTTACTCTTGACCGAGTCAATCTCTTCCCTCATAGCAGCTTGCTCTTCTTGAATCACGTCCATCAGTCTTCTAGTGTTGGCTCTAGTTAGATACGGTCGTCTAGCTCGATACGGGCGTCAGGAAACTAGCTTGATTTACTGAAGATGGAGGGACATGAAATGAGTTCTCGGCTTTGGAATGAAATGCAATATGAACAAATAATGCAAATGAGATAATATGCAATATCAGAATCCAGGATCACAAGATCATGGTCTCACGAGTCCAAGGTACAGATGGAGGATACTCTGATCAGGAACTCACTAGATAGACTCTAAAGTTTTAGGGATCCCAAAGTTATCAATTCATATGGCTGTTCATCACACACGCCATAAGCATGACGGTTGATTGACTCCGCCATATGAATCTATTTTGGGTGAGATCTTCGTATCGACAACCCACGAGAGAAAATTTTCTCGGGAGTCCATACTACGTGATCATCGACACAAGGTTTAAAACAAAGTCCTGGAGTTATGGAACTTTCTCAACTGTTTGATGCACGTGTCAATTTCATACATTCTTGACAGTCAATCAACTCCATTGAGTAAGTCTATTCCAAGTGAGGTTTTCGTATCGAGCCACGCGAGGGTGAACCCTGGTGCCCAATACTACGCAACCATCAACCGATGTTTTAACCAAAAGGTTCTAAAGGTCCTCAGAGTCGGTGACCCTAATGAAAGCAACTGAGCACACACGTCAAGGACTTGACGGTTGTCAGTATTCTCACTAGAATCTACTCCAAGTGAGGTTTTCGTATCGACAACCCACGAGAGTGGTTCTCTCGGGAGCCCATACTACACAACCTCGCTAACTTATGTTTGTACTCAAAAGCCCGGGTATAGAGCCTTTCCCTCAAGTTTCTCTTGCAAAGTACCGATCCAAATTATAGTACCAAGGAGCCACAAGATATATAATATGGAATGCGATAAAGAAAGCGATAAAAATAAACAAGCAAGGCATAAAAGCAAACATCCAAACAAGCGTGGGAATCTAGACTAGGCTTGACTCGCATAGGGGTGAACCATTCCCCAGCAGAGTCGCCAGCTGTCGTACCCCGAAAAATACGACCTCACGCGATCCGAAAAGACGGGAGCCGCGCGCCGGACAGACTGAAGAGTCGCCACCTAATTCTATTTATTCCCGAAGAGGGAAAGGGGATATATAGATACAACCCGGGAAGAGAAGGATGAGGACAAAGGTCAACGGAACCATTGCCTGGGTTCGGGAGTCGGTTATACAGGGGGAAGGTATTAGCACCCCCTACATCCATCGTACTCGATGGGAACCATCTAAGTTATCACTCGCGAAAGGATGTCTATGCTTAAACGAATTGCTTGCTAGAGGGAAATGAGTTGAATTATAAGCTAGATTGAACCTAGGTGCTCGGCAAGGATTGAGATCCTCGTGCCTACGTACTTTCGTGTGCAATGGGAAAGTCAGAGCCTCGTAGTTCGGCCTTTAAGGGTATTGGATGTTGATTTTATTACCTTTCGTCGATGAAAGGGTTTAGGAGTTGAAATGCACTAAAGACTATGGATAGTTTATCTCGTCCAACAAGACGAGCGTCTTGCGTCGAAATAATCGGAGCGAGTAACGAGAGCTCGTTATCCTCCTTTCTACCGCTTAAGGCTCGTGGCGTACAAATCTTCTCGCATTTATTAAAGTGTTTTATTTCCTAAGACCGCTTGACGTTGGATCAAGGGCTTGGATCTAATCGAAACGTTTTGGTTTTTTGAGGTTAGAGGGTAAATGCAATTGGAGTTTATTTTTTGTGGTTTGTTAGCGAGGAACGAAGCGCTCGGCTCGCAAAGTAAGGTGGATCCTAATAAACGAAAAAAACTGGAAAAAAATAAAGTGCAGGTGTGCAAGTGAGATCGCTTGGCGTTGGACCAAGGATTCAAAATTAAATAAAATATGGAAAATAAAATGCGTACAAAGTAATGGGAGAGGGATACAAAATAAATACAGGGGATTGCGGGAAATAAAGAGGTCTCGTTGTAATTCGCCCAAGAGAAAGCGTGTGTGCAGTGTTTTGAACGGTTCGAAGGCGTTCGGCCTTTTTAACCGGAGGCAACTATTCGAAGGCGTTGGACCTTTTAATCGAGAACAACTATTCGAAGGCGTGGGATCTTTTTGGGACGCGGTGAAATTTACTTCGTTCACTTCCTTAGAGCCGGTTTAAAGAAACCGTTCTATGAGGAGTCGAAGCATTATTTTTGGAATGCGATATTAAATAAATAAATCGAAATGAATCGCAAAAATTATAATAAAACAATAAATACAAATTAATGAATAAATTAGTAATATTTGAGAATAAAGAATAAAATTAATTAAATTGAATATTTATTGGTCAAAATAATAAAATAATAAAATAAAAAAAGCTAATTACAAGGAGGGCCTCATATTGACCGAATATCACTGATTTAACGAAATCGGACGAAAAACAGCCTTTTGTTATGTCATTGGCCCCAAAGAAAAAAATTTAATACTAAATGGTTCACTAAGATTTCCTTTAAGCATTTTCTAAGTAGTAAAAAATAAATAAATAATAACATGAGAAATAATAAAAAAAAGTAAGAGAAATATTGTCATTGTAAAAATTAAACTAACAAAGATTAGAATCTAAACAAAATTAAACAAATAGAAAATATAATAAAATAATAAAATAAAATAACAAAATGTGTAATAAAAAAAGTGAATTAACGGTTTATATAAAGAATAAAATAAAAAAAAGGTTAATATAAAAAGGGTTAAATAATTAATGAACATGAAACACAGGGTTAAAAAGAAAACAGAGATCTACCATTTTCTTCATAAAGAAAAGACGGCAAAACGCGTTCAAACCCCCAGCTTCGAAACGGCGCGCAACTTTCCCCTCTCACGGCGTGCGATTCGTTTCAGCGGTGGTTCCTCTCGACGGCCGGCGATTGGGTCTAACGGCGAGTTGGTATGGTTCTGCGTTTTTCGGAAACGGCTTGCGGTTTGGATTTTGGTTGGGATTACAACGTCTCGCGATGTGGGTTGGCGGTTTCAGGATGTTTGTTGGCTCAGTTTGCGCGACTGTGTGGCTACGGCTGTGAGGGTTGTGTATTGGTGGCCGGCGGCGGTTTCACGCGGTGGTCCGGGTTTTGGTGAGTGGCTTCCTCTTGGTTGTTGAGTTCATAAATCTCACTCTTCTACTATCTGTTTTCTTTTTGGAAGTTTAGAAGGGATGGTGTTGTTTATGGTGAAGGAAGGTTGATTTCGGTTTGGTTCTTGTAGTGGTTGTTAATGGTGTTATGTAGAGAAGGGTAGCTCACGGGTATTGTGAGGTGTTTTCTGCGGATTTCAGGTTTGTGCGGTGTGTTTGGTTCAGTATTTATTATTGCGAGCTCTCAAGTTTCAGATTTTTTGCGGTTTTCATCTCTGCTTTGTGGTTTGGACATCTTTTTCTGGTTCAACCTTTAGTTAGTGAAGGGTGTCTTAATGGTTTTATTGAGGGAGGAGAATGGAGGTAAATGTTTATGAAATGGTTATGAACGTTTCTGGTCTTTTATTTTTAGAATGGTAGAGTTGAACTTTCGGTTTAAAGGATGATGTTTAGTTTTATGGTGATGAAGATTTGAACGGAGGTGATAATTTATTTATAGTGAAGGCTTGTGTTGTGCTGATGTGGGGCTAGGAAAGTTGTTATGCTGGCTGGAAATTGGTTGTGGGGAGTAATGTGAGTGGAGAGGTTGTTTTATTATTGCAAGTTGTTTTCGTGTATGTACGGAAGTTTTGTGCTGGAAAAAATTTGTGATGGCCTGTTGATGATTTTGTTGGTGTAACAGAAAAGAAAAAAAATCACGTGGGGGACAAAAAATTGTTGATGAATGTGGGTTAAGAAAGATTGCAAATATGGACTGATAATTAATAACTTGGATAATAATAATAATAACCATAATAATAATAATAAACTAATGCTATAATAATAATAAAACTATACTATAATTATAATAATAATGATAATAACAATAAAGAACCAAAACTTTCTAATAAAAATAATAGAGACCCTTTTTTTTGTATATATATTTTTCGGATACTAAAAAAATAAAACCTATGATAAGAAATTAAAATATTTTTTTTGAAAATAATGAATACACCTTTTTTTTGACTTTTTGGTAATTGGGTTTTTTGTAACTTTTGTACATATAAAAGACAGGTAAATAAGCTAAACGGGTTTGAACAACAAAATAAAAAAGATTTTCTCGCTTTGAAAATAAATGACCTATTTTTTGTATTTTTCGAATATCAGACAGCAAAATAAAACAATTCATACTTTTGGATTTCTAAATAAAGATTAGACAGAAAATAAAATGGTAGGACAAATTTGGGGTATGACACATACGCAATTTCCTCAGGGGAAGGTCCTATAGGTGTTAGTGCAAGTAGCAAGATTTGGGTGTCCAATTCCTCAGTGTGAGTCACGAGGGTCTCGACCATTACGTTTATCTGCCTAAGCGTTTCATGAGTATCAAGATGTTATCTTCTAAGCTCTTCATTCTGAAGAGTTTGTGCCTCCACAAAGCACTTCATCATCGATTCTAGCTTAGCATTAGTTATTGTTTCAATGAAATCATCCAATAACATCTCAAGGTTGGAATTAATGGATTCTTGTTGTTCCTCGAAGTTTTGTGAATGGTGATCATGGAGGGGATTCAGGTGTGATTCTGAGAGATATTGGGCATGAGTCAGCGTCGCATTATGATCATTCATTAATATTTCTAGGTTGGAATTATGGGCTTCTTGCGGTTCCTCGAAATATTGGAGATAGTAATCATAGGGAGAATTTGAGTGTGTTTCCTCGAAATACTGGGAGTTGTTATCATAGAAGAAGTTTGGGTGATACATAGTTATAGAGAGAAGAAAGTAAATGCCTTAGTCTATACGGTGCAACAACGGAATGACAATATTGACTTTTAGTCCCCGGCAACGCCGCCAAAAACTTGATCGCGACTTTCTTAGTCTAACGGTTACTAACTGCGAGTGCACAATCTATCACGTAGTAATAAAAGATATCGACCTACTGTACTCTATCGTTACTTTGTAAAGCTAAGGCAAATGATGTTTGATTAATACGAAACTAAAACTAGAACTTAAAATAAAACTAAGATAATAATATAATAAAGAGAGACCGGAATATGGATTTCGTGTTCCTAAAGGACTATGTAGAATTCGGTTACTAATTAGATTATAACTTAGTTGCATAGAATAAATTGACTTAAAGATTCTGCCTCACGCTCTCGCGGTATTAACTAAAGCCATACTTCCTAATCCCAAGATTTTTCTCTCGCTCGCCCGATAATTAAGAAATATATTTTGAAAGCTAATATTATCCTAAACGTATATAAAGCGCTCTCACTGTATTTAGATTTGTTGCCTAATTTCCACTATCTGGTTTAATCCCCACGCTCTCGTTGTGCCGGTTTTAACCTTAATTAATTTCTCACTCTCGTGACAAAACCGTGTCAAGTAACCTCTCACTCTAGTGAAAAAGCTAATTAAATTAAACTTGGAAATTAAAACCAAAACAATATTTTAATCATAAGGTCGCACCTATTATTTTCTACCGAGTCTCGTCGATAACGACGGTCCTCATACGCCGGACTCAAGACTATTTAGCTAGGCATTGTCAGGAAAATAAATATGCAATTGCGATAATAAATTAAAGACGATAACATGATTCGGAAATTTAAATAAGAAGGCGATAAAAATAAATAACAATAAATAAACCTGGAATTAATTGATGCTTGAAATCATAATTTGAACTCTTGAATTCTTGAATGCGAATCAGAAAAATAAAATACGGAAAGAAACAAAATCCTAAAACTAATATTCGTGATAGTCCTCCAATGTGGAGAACAATTATTTTTACATAAAATAAAGAAACTTAAAAACTGAACAAGGAAAAATGGTGCAAGATACGGGGTGAAAAAGAGATGTTGATTCAAGTAGCAGGGGCTTCTATTTATAGCCTCTAGAATTTGGTTTTTTGAGATTTTGTAGGCATGGATGTAGCTTGGGCTTTTACTGATAATCTTGGACTAAGCTTGATTAGGGTAGAGAAAGTTTCTCGGGTGAACGAGAAGAAATCGTGTAACGTCTCTTTCTGGTTTTGACTGGTGCGCGTAAATAGGTTTCTACATAATTCAATTTGGACAAGCGTTTGAACATTGTGACAGGAAACCTAGTTTGGACATGTGACGCCCAACTTGAAGTTGAGACGGGCGTTTGATATTTGAGACGATCGTTTGAAGAATGAGACAATCTTTTGACAGGTAAAATGCAGAAATGCATTTTTCTTGCTCTTTTCCTTCTGTTTTTCCAGGTTTCTTGTCCAATAAGCTTCCTTTTATATTTTTGCCTCCAAAAGTCAAGTTTAATTAAATATCTGCAAAAAAACACAAAACTCGCCTAATATCGTTTGAAATAAATAAATTAATAATATAAATGATTGGAAATTATACTAAATAATCGATACAAATTCGAGTGATCAGTACACAAAATCATGGGAAGATAATGTTCTTAAAAAGCTTTATGACTACTTGAGTGTTGTTTGTTGGAGAAGTTATAACTTATATCCATTTTGAGACATAACCGACAACTACGAGTATAAATTTATTTTCAAAAGAAGATGGGAATGGTCCCATAAAATTAATTCCCCAAACATCAAAAACTTCTACTTCAAGAATGAATTTTTGTGGCATCTCATCGCGCCTTGAGATGTTACTAGTGCATTGCCATCAATCGCAATTTAGAATGGCAAGGTGAACATCTTTCAAAAGAGTTGGCCAAAATAGGCCTCATTGAAGGATCTTCGCACAACTCTTAGAAGTACTTGCATGTCCACCGTAAGGAGCAGAGTGACAATGGGAAATTATATTTTCCATTTCTTCATCTGGGACGCATCAACGGTAAACACTATCGGATCCTCGCTTGAAAAGTAATGGTTCATCCCAGTAATACTGTGTTAAATCATGGAATAATTTCTTCTTTTTGCTGATAAGTGAGATCTGGTGGAAGTATCCCAGCAGCTAAATAATTGATTATGTCAGCGTACCATGGCAAAGTGGTTTGTACACAAATTTCTTTCACTGTTTCTTCTTTGTTTTGTTCGTCTAGAGAAGATATGTCATGTTCTAGTTGGGCTATAAGACGTTCATCGGGGATGTCATCATTAATTGGTATCAGGTTGGATTCAATTCCTTTCATACGCGATAAGTGGTCTGCTACTATGTTGCCAGTCCCTTTCTTATCCTTAATTTCTAAATCAAACTCTTGTAGTAATAAGATCCACCTTATTATCCTAGGCTTTGCATCCTTTTTACTTAGAAGGTATCTAATGGCTGTGTGATCAGTATAGATGATGATTTTAGCTCCATAAGGTAAGAACGAAATTTGTCAAGCACGAATACTGCGACTAAGAATTCTTTTTTTGTTATGGCATAATTCATTTGAGCAGGGTCTAATGTTCTACTTGCATAATATATAGCATGGAGTTTCTTATCTTTTCTTTGGCCTAAGACTGTGCCTACAATATAATCACTTGCATCGCACATAATCTCAATGGTAGCGTCCAATCAGGTGGTTGCATGATGGCTGTTGTGATAAGAGCTGTCTTGAGGGTTTCAAATGCTTTTAAATAGTCTTTGTCAAAGATAAACTCAACATATTTCATTAATAAACCTTTCAGTGGCTTAGTGATTTTAGAGAAGTCTTTAATGAATCATCAGTAGAAACCAGCGTGTCCTAGGAAACTTCTTATATATTTCCCGGTTCTAGGCGGTTGAAGATATTTTATTACTTTTATCTTTGCTTTATCTACCTCGATGCCTCTGTTGTATATCACATGTCCTAAAACAATTCCTTTTCTTACCATAATGTGGAACTTCTCCCAATTTAGCACAAAATTCACTTTTAATCATCTCTCGATTACCATTTCTAGGTTAGATAGACATCCTTCAAAACTTAGGCCGTATACGGAAAAATCGTACATAAAAACTTCCATAATGTCATCTATGAAATCAACAAAGATTGCCATCATACATCGTTTAAATGTTGCTCGGGCGTTACATAAACCAAACGACATACGCCGTTAAGAAAATGTTCCGTAGGGGCAAGTTGTCGCTCCCGGGATTTTCATCCTAGTACAAATGCGAAAGTGGCGTGGAAAAGGTAGAGTCGCCAGCCAGGCATTTTAATCCCGAATGAATGGGAAAGGTAATGCTGCACAAACCTGAGGAAGAAGGAAAGGACAAGGTCCTGCGAACCAAAGATCTGGGTTCGGGAGTCGGTTACAACCTGGGAAGGTATTAGCACCCAAGACCGTCCGCCGTACCCGACGGGATCCACACTTGTTTGTTTGTTTCAATGGGTGAGAAATAAAAATGCTAACTGGAAATGAAATGAGGAAGGGAACTGGAGAAAGAAAATGGAAAGAAAGAGGGAAATGTAGGGAAAATAAAGATTGTGCTCGAACAGGCCCTACCCCGCTGCCTACGTACCTCATCGAGAAAATGAGGATCAGAGTCGACGTAGTTCGCCTAACTAAGGCGGGAACTATTTGTTTGTGTTTTTTATAGTTGGAACTGGGTATGTCTATGCTCAGGTGTTGTAGGCTCGTCTGGTACGAATGCGTTTACCGTCTTGTATGCGAGACAAGTCGTCGCAAGTTCGCGCTGAGAGTGAATGAGATGAGAAGAGAAATTCCCGCAAGAAAGTCGCTTATTGTTTGTTGTTTGCTTTTTAAGAGTTTTGTATGAATTTGGCACAAGGAAGTGAATTCAAACTCTTTTCCATGGAATGTGTACTTGCTACTATATTCCAAGATGGAATAATAGAACAAGCACACCAAGCAAGGAGAATTTATCTAAGACTTGTTTCTAAGTATTAGGGTCTAAGTTCACTAGCTTGTTGAACTTATTATATGTTTTTGTAGCTTGTGAAGAAGTATCTTTTAGATTTTCTCTGTGAAATTAATCTCTTGATCAGACTTGTACATCATGCTAGACAAGCACACACTATTCCAAGTTGGAATGAATGTAAGTGCCCCATGGAATAAGGCTATATACAAGAGATTCTTTCATGCATTTATTAAATGTTTTTTATTTTGTTTGAAGATGTGAAAAGGAAGACTCAAGAAGCAAAAGGTCAAAGCTAAAGGGGGACTAATACACAACCCTAAGTCATCTTATTATGTACAAGAGGTGATCCTATGGTTTATGAGGTAATCTAACCTAAGGAAAAGAAAAGCAAGTTAGAGTTCAACTTACTTCCTAAGGAAGTTAAGTTGAATCTAAAGAACAAGAGGGAACCCTATGAACAAAGAAACAAGTGCTAAGGCAAATGTAATAACATGCATAAGAGATAGAAATGAAGAAATGATTACCTCATATTCCCCCCCTACAAAAAAAATGTTAGCATGATGAAGTAATTTGAACAAGTATAACATGACAAACTTCAAGTAAGAACTCACACTAGCTTAAGAAAGGTGTTAGTGAACTTCTAAGGCTAATACCTAAGTCTAAGGTATCCTATAAGGTAACACTATTCAAGAGTTAGTAGCTACAACATATTAAAAGTATCTAAAGGGATTAAGTGAATTAAAGTCAAACTATGCCCTAAAATGTTACTAAACCCTAATGAAACCCAAGGATGAAGTTAAAAGGGAAACCTAAGTGTTTAGCAAACTAAAACCTCCTAAAATCAAAGGTAAATGAAAAATAAAGAACTTAACATTGTATGGAAGTGAAGGATTAGATTAGTTCAATTGAGAATAGAGATTCAAGTCAAAGATGTTCAAACATGAGATTGAAAGGTGGGAGAATGCATATAGAAACATGGTTCTAAAGGTGAAACAAAATGTCTTAATAAGAAAATCAAAAAATTACCAAAGGGACTTGAACTCCCCATACAAAACCAGAGGGTTGTCAACAATTTAGAATAGGAATTATATTTGGAAGATATTCACAAATGAGGTGGTAAGAGGCATCGTAAGGCTAGGTGTCCAAATTAGGGTTTTAAGGCCTTTTATATGACAAATGAAGTTCAAAAGAATTTAAAAAGCTCTAAACTTGAGATGAACATATGAGAATGATCACAAAACAATTATGAGACACAAAACAAATATATTATGAAGTTTGATTATGTACAAATGGAATTTGAGATGGCTAAGATGGAAGGAGAAGTGAAATTAGGTTAAAATGGGACATATGTGACTTAAGATTCAATGAACCCTAAAAATCAAAGGTGAATACCTAAGGATTGTACTTAACACCTGATTACATCCCCTAAGACCTATGAGACTAAAAATTAAGACCTTAAGGTAATGGAATAAATGCCTTATTCTAATGGGACAAAAGGAAGTGAGGGAAATGGACACAAATGTGACTTGTGAATTAAGCAACTTGGAAAAATACCAAATGATCATGAAAAATTATGAAACTTGACAATCTAATACAAAATCCAGAGGGTGACTTATATCCAAAAAATATCACAAAAAAACTTATTTTTGAGTGGTCAAATGAAGTGTAAAAGTGAATTAGGGTTTATGTGCATATATGTGAAAGGAAGGGACCAAAGCATGACTTATAGTGACCTAAAAATAAAAATAAAAATATTTTGGAGAAATTTAATGAGTCCTCTGACTAATGCAAAAATAATGAATCATTTATCTTTTGTGGTTTGGTAGAAATAAAATGAACAAATTGATTGGTCAAAAATGGAGAAAATATGGAGCAATTAATTGGGAAATTAATTATGCCTTGAAGATAAAAGTAAAAATGGGAACTAAAATTATGGGAAATTGGGAAAAAATATATGGATCTAACATGAATTAATATGGAATTATTTATGGTGTTTTTATATTTTTTTAAATCAAAAACGAAAATGTAATAAAATGTGAAGAAAAAGAAAGAAAAAGAAATAAGAGGATTTCTGGATTAGGCCTGGGGGTGCTAACAACAATAAAATGAACGAAGCTGGGCCTAATACACATGCGCATGGGGTGCTATTAGAAACCTGAGAATTTGCTTCACAAAAATGCATGTGGTTGGCATGCTCATCATTAATGTGTTGGCAGGTTTGGAACCACAGGATGATAAAGATCAAACGACTACGTTATAATGTTGACTAACTAATTAGGGCACTATTCTGTCACCGGAGAAGACCTCTGGTCATCTTCTCTGGTGACCTGCACCTAGGTAAAATCCCAAAACATAATTAAAATGAAATCTAAGGCCATCACTAGGTTCGTCTTAATGAGTACAATCCAAATCCAGGTTCAAAATCCATTTATCTTTCATATTCAGTGCAAATCGAATCAATTAAATCCAACCTAAAATTCTGAAACTAAGCATTTAGAATGCCTATCAACTAGCCAATGGTTACAATGCTTCTAATAAGCTCAACATCACACAAAACAATCAAAATCAAGGCAATCGTGCAAAGTAGATTCAGTGTACAGACCTTGAAATGCAAGGATACTGAGATCAAAGAAAACCAGAGGTGAGGTTCCTCTTGATGCTTTGCTTAACCTTGAATGCTTGCAGAATGAAATAAACACTTTGTAAGTAGAGAATCTTGATGAATTGAAGGCAATGCAGAATAATGCAGAGGCTTGTTCTTGAGATTTTCAGACCCCTTGAACCATGGATCTCAAGCTGAGCATGATGATGATGTTGAATTGATGAGAAATGCCTATCTGTGGATTGAAATCACTGAGTATCTTGATGAATTGCAGAGCTTGTGCACTGGTGCAATATGAAGGATCTAGATTAATGCAGCCATGGAAATGGTGTTCATAGGTGATGAGGATAATGATCAATGGAAAAATGGAGAATGTAGATGGAGGTAGAGGCTAGCTCGAAGCAAAATGCAGAAGAAGATCTTCAATGCAGAGAGAAAAATCAGAGGGAAAGTGATGAATTATGAAGTAATTTTGATCAAATGGCAAAAGTTGGTTATGATTCAGTTATGAGCAGCTTCTTATAGGTGTGGTTAGAAGTTAACTACTCTAGTTAACAGTTAGAACTAGAGTAGAGTTAACTTGAGGTGAGTGAAGCAACTTGAAGAGTGTTTGATACAATGGCATGAAGCTAAGTTAATTTGAATGAGTTTGATCGAATGTGATCAAGGACATGATAATTATGGTGAGGCTTGATGATATGTGGTGAAGCTGATCAGATCAATGCAGCTCTGCAAAGAATTGCTTCTCACTTGTTTGGATTCTTCAAGGAACATGGCAGCTGGGGTGTATAAGCATGTATGGCATAATTGGCCCTCTAAGTATAATAGCCAATGATCAATAACATTGTAATGGAGTGTATACACTGAACTGAAATGAGAAGCTTCATGAAATCCATTGCCTTACACTACAAGCAAACCAGATGGCATGTTATGATCTTCCATTGGATGTTTCTTCATGATCAAGGCATCAAATGGTGTGATTCTTGTGCTCAATTTGAAGTAGATGTTGCATACAACCAATTTGTAGTTGAAACCAATGTGGAACATGGACTCTAGACACTTCAAATGCCCCTTTGAACATCATGGTCCAATGTTGTATCATGGGCCTGCATTGCCTGTCTTTGGCCTGGCAAGATGCCTTGTAAATTTTCAGTTTGAAGATCCCCATTTGCCTCGCCATAACTCTTAATCCCTTGATCAAATGAAAAATCTTTGAACATCAAAGTTGTTGGAAATATGGAAATAAACAACTTTGTAGTTCAAAGAAATTTCATTTAAATCCTTTAAAATGTAGAAAAAGTAACTTGACATGTGGCACACCACCTGTTTGATGAAATGCTAGGCAGGGTGTGCGTGCAGGCTGCAAGGCATGCCCTGCCTCTTGCCTTGCTTTGCCTTGTTTTTCCCAAACTTTGCAAGATCATAACTCTCTCAATTTTAATGTTATGAGTGAGTTCCACCTATGGATTTGAAGCTTAAGATGCCCTCTTTAATTGGATCAAGTTAGAATTTTTATAGCCCTTGTATTTTGGGAGAATACCTCTCTTGATGTGGCTGCAAAAATGGCCAAAACTAGCCATTTTTGGAAACCCTAATTTTTCGAAAATGGTAAGTTTTGGTTTTTTCTTGATTTCTCTTGATTCCTCCATAATATCTTGATCAAATTTGAACCATAGGATCTTGGTAACCCTAATTTCATGATTTTGATCTCAAAAAGTCAGGAGTTAACGTTTTCCTCAACATGGTTGACTTTTCCCCAATTCCCTGATTTTCAGTCATCTGGCCAATTAAACCTCTTCCAAAATGTTTCTATGGATGAAATTTGAACCCTAGGAATTTGACATCATATATAAGACAATGGAATCCACTTTGGATCAAAATTTCATTGAGAAGCCCAGTAGAAATGAAACCCTATTTTGGCCCCTTTTTCATCAGGAGATGTTGCACTGCTTGCCTCCTTTGATCACTTCAAATCTTTTCATGACATGTGGCTTCAAATGAAGACTTGTGGGATGTTGTGAACCCTTTGCACAAGGTTGAGAAGCTTAGTGGCTCCTTGATTATCTTTGAATAGCCTTCAATTGCTCCAATCAATGATCACATGCCTATGCCTCAGCTATGATGCACATGATGCAATGTTTTTGTTTATGCCAAATGCTATGCAAAATGTTTGAGAAAATGAGAGGGAAAATTTTGAGGTGTTATAGCTGCCCCTATTCAATCATCTACAAGCTTGAACGAATAATTGTAACGACTTTTAGACGTTCAAGGTATTGAGTGATTGAATACTCGAATAAAACCTGGAAATTTGAACTCTGCGGGAAATAAACTATGTTGGGAAGAATGCCATCCTCGAATGACAACTCAAAAAAGATCCTCAGATCTAACACGAAACCATCCTCAAATGGAGATATAATGGTATACTGGCCTCAGTCGATAACCAAAAACACAAAGAACTGTGTAACACCCCAAATTTTCCCTCTTCTTTTTAGCATCATCATCATATCATAATCATCATCAGCATGTCATATCCTTAACATTTTGCATAGAAAAAATGAAGCATAACACTCACATGTTCCAGTATAAGGCATATGATCAATCATCTGAGAACTCGTGATCTTACAAGACAAAGTCAAGAGCATGGTGACCTGGCAGGAAGCTCACAGGACCTTTTGTACAAGCTCCATATCATGGTCAAAACCCTAAAAAGATTGAGAAGCAAAATCAGATTGGAATGGTTGGCACCGGGTTATTATGGGAGTTTCCCACCAAAAGGAGGGAGAATTCAAAATTTTCCTGCGTTAATCGGTTAACGCTTTGGTTAACCGGTTAACTGCTGCGAATTTTGAATTCCAGCAGCAAGTTCAGCATGTGTGTTTGCCTCCAAATTTTCATTTTTTTTTATTTTTATTCATTTTGAATTGATTGGGAATTATGGAGAAGGATCTAGATGATTTACCAAGCCTAATTCCAAGGCTAGATCCTAATCACTTTCTAAGCTAATTCCAATCCACTTTTTTTGGACTCCAAACCAAAATTTTGGGCCCCAAACCTAGAGGATATTTATTCCATTTCCTTCCAAACCAAAAAAAGCTCTCTCATAATTCACTTCTCATTTTCTGAATTTTCATTGCTCTCTTAGCATTCTCTCATTTTCTCTCCCAATTTTCCCAAATCACTCAAAGTTCCTCTTTGAAGATCACAAAACATTGCATTAAAGTTTGTAGATCTTGGAACTAGACCTCCATCCATAGCTTCTTTTGCATCAATTTGTTGGTTTCAATACTTGGTTCATATCTGATTTGGTGATTAGAGGTGATTTTGGAGCCAAATTCTTCATCAAGATCCTTTGCTTGCATTTATTTTGCATGGAGTGTGAAGATTAGCACCGGATCTTCGAATTTTTAGGTGAGATTCCTCATTTCCATCTCAAATAACATTTACCAAATCATACCTCAGCTTTGTAGGTTGGTTAAGTTCAGATCTAACTCTGTTTTTAGCTTACTTGCAAGCTTGTGCTTAGATCCACCATGTGCTTGTGTATTTGCTTGTCTTGCTTGAATTGTTTGGTCGATTTGTGATCGGATCTATATGTTAATGTTCATGAGCTTAATGATGTTAGATTAATGTGAATTGGTCTTACTATTTCATGCATAATTGATTGCTGGACTTTTGTTGGATTATTGGAAATAAGCTGGTTTTGAACTGATTTTTCTGCAGGTTTTATTGTTGTTCGCACAATGTTAACCGGTTAATGCTTTGGTTAACCGATTAACGCATCTGTTTTCTGTGTTGTTTTCTGCAGGTTTGAATTGGTTAACTGGTTAACGCTTTGGTTAACCGGTTAACACTGAAGCAGAGTGCCATGTTTGGGCTGTTTTGAGCTTGTTTGCTTCCCTTACTTGCTTTAATCATCATGGATCATTGTATGATCGTTGAATATGCTTGTTTAGGGTTGTTTGCTTGCTGGTTGATGTATGTCTTCATGTTCTCGACACGTAAATTCATGTATTTTCAAAGCTTGGCATGTTGTTTGATCTTGTCTTTTGAAACTTTGAGCATGTTAATTCCATGAAGTGTATTGATGTGTTAGTGTTGATTGATGTGCTGAATATGTGCTGGAAATTATACTAACATTTGTAGGTGCAATGGTAAGTGAAGTGTGGATGTTTATCCACATTTCAACTCTTCATCTCTTCTTTTTAATTTGCTTTCTACTTTGTGATTTTTGATGTGCCTTATGCCATCATGCATTTCAACTCTTCATCTTTCCCCCCTTAGAAGCAACTTATCTCCTTTAGAGGAGTAAGTTGTTCTCTAGCTTTCCTCTCCTTTTCTTCTCCTTTGATCTTCTTTTCTATTAGGATAGTTTCAAACCACACTAACCTTAGGACCACTTTTTGCATGATAACTTTAGGTTTAGTCTTTCCCCATTAGACTTTTACCTTTTGCTCCTTTGTGGTTCTCTCTCTCTCCTCATCTCAAAACAAAACCATAAAAAACATTAATAAAGAAAGAAGGGATCTCTTGCGTATAGCCTTA
Source organism: Lathyrus aphaca (assembly GCA_963966055.1). Lineage (NCBI taxonomy): Eukaryota > Viridiplantae > Streptophyta > Magnoliopsida > Fabales > Fabaceae > Lathyrus > Lathyrus aphaca. The sequence continues at coordinate 429,989,446 of OZ014524.1, read as the reverse complement.
TTCCATGGGGCATTATGTATTCATTCCATCTTGGAATAGTGCATTTGTCTAGCATGATGCACAAGTAGGATCATGAGGTCATCTTCATCAAGAAAATCATAAAAAAAGACTTCTTCATCTTAATCACTAAAACATCTAATAAATTCAACAAGTTAGTGAGCTTAGGCCATTGCCCTTAGAAACAAGTCTTGGATAAATTATCCTTACTTGGTGTGCTTGTTCTATTATTCCATCTTGGAATGTAGTAGCAAGTACACATTCCATGGAAAAGATTTTGAGTTCACTTCCTTATGCCACACTCATAAAAGACTTCTAAAAAACACAAACAAACAATAAGTGTATCTCCTTCGGGACTTCTTTTCTCATAACCTTCACTCTCATTGTACGAACTTGCTCCTACTTGTCACTTTGCAAGACGGTAACGCACGCGTCATCCGAGCCTGCAACACCTGAGCATTGACATAGGCAGTTCAAGCCTTAAGACACAAACAATCTTTTCCACCCCTAGTTAGGGGAACTACGGCGACTCTGATCCTCATGTCCGATGAGGTACGTAGGCAGCGGGGTAGGACCCGTTCGAGCACAATCTTTATTTTCCCTACATTTTTCCTATTCATTTCTTTTTTCAGTTTCTTGCTATCTTATCCAGTTCAGTTCTCTTTTGCAGCAGCTTTCATTCCTTCACCCTTTGAAACATATTTCTTTGCAAGCGTGGATCCCATCGGGTACGGCGGACGATCTGGGGTGTTAATACCTTCCCAAGTCGTAACCGACTCACGAACCCAGTCTCTTTGGTTCGTAGGACCTATGTCCTTCCTCTTCTTTCTTCTGGTTTGTGCAGCATTACCATTCTCGTTCCTTCGAGATAAAAATGCCCGGATGGCGACTCTAACCTTCTTCCGCGCCACTTTCGCGTTTGTACCATGATGGAATTCCAGGGAGCGACAGCTGGCGACTCTATTGGGGACTTCCTAACTAGAGTATCTTTGGTTCCCTTGAGAGTCAATCCTAGCGCTTGCATGTTTCTGTTTCGTTGGGTGTTGATTGTTTGTTGTTGCGTGTTTATTTTATTGCTGTTTATTTACAGTTTATTTACAGCTTTATTTACAGTTTTTCAGTATTTATTTTCATGCATCATATATTATTATTGGACTGTCTGGTTGTGCTAGTTTCCTTTTTTTTGTGGGATTGGGAACTGTTACTGTGAGATGAGCTCGTAACCGGGGCTCGAGTGCACCCTATGACTTAGCGTGGACAGTCACTTTGGCTTCATGGCATCTTTCTATGTTGGTAGTAGTGAGTTCCACACCCAGACTTGTGACCGTCTTGGGACCGATCATTGAGGACCTTTGTGGAAACATCCCTCTCCAGTAGTGACAGTGGCATACCATATTCTGTGGCAAACCCATTCGCACCCGAGGGCCCACTGGGAACTTGCATAGGATGGCCTGGTTCTCTTATAGGAACTCAGTCAAAGCATCTGGTCGTATGGCAATAGTATTGTATCCTACAGGCTGAATGTACTATTGTTTCTCGATTCCAGCGCTTGAAGTTGGGAACTTATAAAGGATGCTTGTTTTCTCGGACTCACACTGAGACCTCCCTGAGTAGTACATAATGCTAAACCGATTCCCTGATTTGGTCATGAGCCATTTCTCGGAAATGGTGAACGTATTATTGCTATTCGGCTTTGAGAGTCTGTGATGTTTGACCCAGAGCACACCTGTGAGATTGGGAGGGGTTTACAGGTTTGCAGGAACCCTTGACCTCATCATATCTCATTGCTAGTAATTTCTATGATTTGATATGGCTACATGGATTTTGGAGTTCTTAAGTCATCTGATATCTGATTTGGGGCTTATTTGAGACTGAATTCTTGTTCATGGGGCTTCATTCAGAGGATCTTGGTTCTTGGTCACTTAGGTCCAGTATTCCATATCCAGACAGTCCGAGTTGTTGATCATATGCCTGCATTGCATTTGCATCGTATCATACTTGCATTAACTGTTTGTGTTTCCATTTCAGGTTATCCTTTATGCATTGTACCCAGTTATGGTATTTATTGTTTCTCCAGATGACAGAAGCCCAAGAGATACACAGAAAAAGGAATGCTCACTACACTTTCCCGCAACCAGAAATTGAGGGTATTCAGAAACTGGTGGGCTTGATGAGTGACAAGGTTTCATATGATTTCAGAAGTCAGTATGGGAAGATCTTGGGTTACATGAACAAGACTATTGTTGATAAGAGAGATAGTCTTCATTCTTTGTTGCAGTTTTATGACCCTCAGTTGAGAATTTTTGTGTTTGCTGACTATGTCTTGGCCCCTACTATGGAAGAGATTTCCGACATCCTGAGGATTGCTATCAAGCATGGTGTTCCCTATTATGCTGCAGAGAAGTGTCCCCCATACAAGGACATTGCAGGTGCCTGTCATTTGGGTATGTTTAGAGTGAAGATGGAGTTGGAAGCTAGTAAGGGGAAGCGATTTACTCTGGATTTTCTTATCACAGAAGCCCATATGTTTTCTTTAGGAGGGAAGTGGTTAGAATTCAGTGCATTGTTAACATTAATGGTATATGGGATAAGTCTTTTCCCAGGAGAGAAAGGATGGGTAAGCTTGGAGGCTATCACCCTTTTCATTAAAGGAAACCCAGTGCCTACGTTGTTGGGAGTCTTTTACTTTGGTGTGCATCACAGAAATAAGAAAAAAAAAGGGTACGTAAATTGTTGTGCTCCATTGTTTGCTGAGTGGTTTGCCAAGAAGCTCCCAAAGTCAGGACCGTTCAAAGATCTTAGGCAAGATTGGAAGTGGGCTAGAAGATTGATGGGGTTAACATCTGATGATATAGCTTGGGGATGCAGCAAAAACCTAGTGGGGAAGGAGTTTATTACAAGGTGTGGTGAATTTCCTTATGTGCCTTTGTTAGGTAGGAAAGGAGTGATAAGTCATAACCCTGTGCTGTCTAGAAAACAATTTGGCTATCCACTAAAGGATCCTCCATCAGATGAAGAAATAACTAAGACTTTGTATTTTTCGGCTGAAGATAATGAGCAGTTGGTTATTCAATTATCTCAAGCTTGGGAAACAAAGGTTAGGAAGGGTAAGAAAGAATTTGGAAAGGTGGACCCTAAGACTTACCCCTCTTTTGCCACTTGGATACAAGGTAGGGTTGATACCTTCTTCCTTCCATTTTAAGTTGAGGCTCCACTGTATCCAAAAGAAGTACCGGTACAAACCATTGTTTCTCTTGAAGATTAAAAGAAGTTGGAAGCTCAGTTGCACAAGGTTTGGGTAGAGAATTCTGAAATGGCTAGCTTGTATACCCTTGCCAATCATGCTAGGCAAGAAGCAGAAGAAAAGCTACAGAGGATGCAGGCAACTTTAGAAGCTAAATAAAAAGAGTTTGTCGGGAGAGAAGCTCATTTTCAGAGATTAGGTTTAACATAGTCAAAAAGAGAAGCGGAGCATAAGAAGATTTTGGTAACTCTTAGAGAAGCTCGTCAATCCATTACTTGGTTATAGGGCCAAAGGGAACAAGAGCAGAAGAAGTACAAGGAAAAGGAAGAGTTCTTTGAGGTGAAGATGGCATTCAATAAAGAAGAAGTAGAACAAGTTCACAAAATACGAAGGGAAAAGACCCAGCAATTAGTGCAGAGCCAGCTAGCCTTGGAGGAAGCAGTGAAGGAGATTGCAGATCTTACGTTAAGAGCAGGCGTCAAGAAGAGCCGGACAGGGGTGGTGACTGCAGAAGAGGATCCTGAATCTTCCTTTAGCTTAGAGTTTTAGTTTATTGTTGTCTGTATCCAGAATACCTACAGGCTTGTTGTAGGAGTCTTGCTTTATCTTTATAATTTTTTGCATTGAATTGTAACCCTTTGGGAATTTTGTGTATGTCTATGACTCCAGTTGTTGGTAGTTTGTTCATGTTATGCAATGATACTTTCCAGTTACCGTTTCTGAATGAGAAAGTTGTTTGTCTGAAGCCATCAGTGGTAAGGAAGGGTCCAAATCGTACCCAGTTGCAGACAATGTCTCAGAGTGCTAAGGAAGGGTTCAAAGAGTACGCCCAGAGGTGGCGTCAGCTTCCTGCTCGAGTACAACCTCCCTTGTTAGAGAATTAAATAGCAGACATGTTTATGGGAACATTACAGGGGGCGTTTATTGAGAGATTGGCGTCTTGTTCAGCGACACAGTTTAATGATATCGTGATAGCTGGAGAAAGGTTGAAACTCTGCTGAAAATGGGGAAGATCCAAGACAGTGGTGCAGGTAGCTCAATTGGTGTTTGAAAAGATTTTAATGGACCTCCGAGAAGAAGGGAGGGAGAAAATAATGTTGTGTACGGCCGAGGCCGGGGCCGCGGATACAGGGAATCTTACAAGCAGGTGGCAGTTGTCACCATTCCAACAAGTCTTGTGCAACAACCACAACAACAATAGCAACAACAACAACCACAATGCAATAACTATCAGCAAAGACCTTATCAACAGAGACAAGCTCTTCCAGCTAACAGGGTGCTTGAGGCCATCCCAATGACATACACGACACTACTCCATAGATTGTTAGATTTGATTTTGGTTCAGTTAAGAACATTAGCGCCACCACCACCTGGAGAACTTCTAGTGGGGTATGATGCTAATGCAAGATGCGCATTTCATTCAGGACTCCCGGACACTCAACAGAGAAATGCAGGGCATTATAGCATAAGGTCCAAGACTTGATTGACTCAAAAGCAAATAACTTCGCACCGCCTCCAAACGTTACATCAAACCCCATTCCAAATCATAGAGGGCCCCGGATAAACTCTGTTGATGGTGGCGAGAGGTTAAACTTGATCTTTAACGTGGATGAAGTGAAGACTTCTTTGTTGGTGGTGAAAGACAGAGTGTTGAAAGGGCATGTTTTTCCAGGTTGTGATTTTGACTGCGAAGGTTTTATGAATTCAGCTAATGGTTGCAGAGATCTGAAAGCTGGGTTGCAGTGTTTGATTGACGAGGGGTCTCTATAGTTTGACAGGGTTGACAATAGCAGTGATTGTGTGTCTACAGTGACAATTTATTTTGATCCTGCGAAGGTTCCTGCCCGGAGAGAGCCTGTGACTATCTATGTTCTTGAAGTGAGTCCAGTAACTATCACTGTTTCGGGACCGGTTCCTTATGTTGATGACAAGGCCATCCCTTAGCACTATGGCTCAGACGTGTACGTAGAGGGTCAGAAAGTGGAAAGTAAAACAATGACAATTGACCCGACTGTTGTGAATGTCGAAGGAGTTGGTGGGTTTACTCCTCAAGCTCTTAGAGGTGATCCCGAAGCTGAAGTTGTTGCAAAGGCTAAGGGTAAGCAAACAGTGACTGAAGAGGTGATAACTCCTGCTGCTAGTTGTCGCTCCCCCGAAACGACACCTGGTTAGATAGGGTACAGACGCGAACGGTCGGCGAAAGGAGAAATGAAGATGAAGATGAATAGAGTCGCCAGCTAGGCATTTTTATCCCGAAGGAAAGGTAATGCTGCATAAACCTAGAAAAGGATGGATAAGACGGTTGCGAACCATAGAAAATGAGAAAGGGGGTTGGTTACAACCTAGGAAGGTATTAGCACCCAGATTATTCGTCGTACTCGATGGGATCCACGCTTAAAAGATTGTGTTTAAAAGGGGTAAGTGTATGTGCTATTTATGTGCAAAAGCTGGAAAGGAATATACAAGTGTCAGTGCAAAAGGTGAAGTGAAATGCTCAGGAACTGAGGCTTAAAAGAGAATGCTGAAAGAGGGGGAAGACACAGAAACTTTTGTTTGATAACTGTTACGTTATGCCTACGTATCCTCGCGTGCAATGAGGAAGTCAGGACACCGTAGTTTGACTCAAAGAGACTGAAAGATAAATTGATTGTGAACTGCTTACTTGTCTATGCTCAAGTGTATGACTCGTCTGGCTCAAGTGTATTGTTTGTTTTTTGTGTTTTCAGTTTTGTTATTTGGTGTTTTTGCATAATTTAATGAGCTTAAGCCTAAATCAAAGGTTGTAAACTCATTATATCCTCCCTTGATTAGGGATAATGAGAATACTTAAGTATGAGATAAGCACCTCAACTTAATTACCATGATGGTGTAGGATTAAGATCATTAACCTACTTGTGATTATTTAGATGTTTTTGGGTTTTGTTTAGTGTTAAGTAATGAGTTTAATCTCTAATCACAAATTAGTGGGCTCATTACACCATCCCAATAGAAGGATAATAGATGAGAGCACTTAAGCTGAGGAAGATACCTCAACTTAATCCATGGTTAGGGATTAAATTCATGACAAAACAAGCCTTTACTAAATGGATTTTAATCAATGGTGAAATTAAGAAGTGAGTTTTATGATTTGTAAGACAACTTGAGGGGGACTTGTCCATTAAACACTAGGGTTTGTCCTTCTTAACCATAAAGGAAGAATTAGAACCCTAATGTAAGGCCCAAGTTACAAGTTAATGTCTTAGTGATTATTAGATGGATTGATTAAGAGGTTTAAACAGATTAAGGGTTTAACACTTAGGATTAAAGTTATACACTCCATCCTAAGATAAGGATGCAGGCATAACCCTAATTCCAAAGTCCTAAAACCTTAAAGGTTTAGTCTCTGATTATTGGGATGAGAAAAGAGACACAAAGAAGACTCAAAGGAAAAGGTCTAAGGGAAACTAATAAGTCCTAGAAAGTTATCATGCTGGGAAGTCTTAGGGTTTGTGAGGCTTAAAGGAGAATTCTTCAAGGAAGCCACCAAGGAGAAGCAAGATAGGAAAGAGAAAGAAGAACAAGTCATTTACTTCATTGAAGAAGATAAGTAACTTGAAGAAAGAAAGGAAAAGAAGCACAAGTGAGGAAAGCCCACTCAAAGAAAAACAAAAAATGCAGCAAGGATGCAATATGAAAGTGTGAGAAGAAGTGGGAGATGAAGGCAAATCCACCTCCCAAACAAACTAACCATTAACCTGAAAAGTTAGTGCAAGATGCAATATGAAAGGAATGAAATGAAATGATGCACATGCAAGGGTAAAGACTAAGACCAGAAGCATGTACATGATGCAAATGATGCTATGATATGATGCAAAGAGATACAATATGCATATGAGTGATCATACAAGAGGATGAATGCAAATGAATCATGTAGGAAGCATGTAAACACATGGATGTTTATGAAATGTAATGGATGCAAAGCATAGAAAATGTATGAATAAATGATCAAGAAATGTTCAATAAATGTCTTAAGATGTCTAAGATGGCATACAAATTCTTAGAATGGCATGGCAAGTTCACATGTTCATGCAATGCAATGTAAGATGCAAGTAAAGATGCAAAATTAGGGTTACATGGAAGGATGAGATGCAAATGGCAAAGACAGAAGAAAATGACATTATAAAAAATTGAAAATGAACTCAAAGGAACCCTAAACCCATATGATATCACACCTCAAAGGAGAAGGTCTAACTCTTAACCTATTGAAAGTTATGATATTTCTAAGTTTTATAGGGTTTTAGGGTGTTTCAAAAGGATAAAATGCAAATCAAATTGAAAATGCAATATAAATTCATGCCAAAAATATCCTAGATACTACATGATATGTGTAAAACAATGCAAAAAAAAACAACTTCAAACCCTTCAAGGTTAGGCAGAAAAGATTTTTCAAAGGTTAGGGTTTAACAATGTGATTTTATGAACCCTAAATTTAAAGAAAATTGTCAAGTTATGATCAAAACCAAAGAGAAATTTGTATGAAGAGTTTGAAAATGTTTCTAAATGTGTTAAGATGCAACATGATTTTTTTGGTGATTTTTAGAAACTTAAATGCTATTTTAATTAATTAATTCCCATTAATTAATTAAAATAAATATTTAAATATTTTAAAAATACTTTTTATATGCAAAAAATAAAATAAAAACCATTTTCTGATTAAGAAAAATATTTGGAATAAAATCGCAAAAGGAAATATTTTTGGGATTTTTCTAAGTATTTTAAATAAAATGAGAAAAAGAAATGAATTAAAAAGAAAATAAAATGAATAAAAGAGGAAGTATGCGCATCCAGTGGTCCAGGTTTAAACAAAATTTGGAGGGAGTTGACTGCGCGCCAGATCCAAGGGTGGAGATTCAAACTGGCCTTAATTATGTTTTTAATTAATTAATCAGAATTAACCCTAAGTGAATTGATCCTAGCCACTCATTCCTAATTTAAAACAGATCCAAGGGCCTAGAACGCATCTGGCAATTAAAACCCTAATTAAGCCCTAATCACTTTCAGGTGGCCGGAGAAGACCTCCGGTCATCTTCTCCGGCAGCCCCCTCATGCTATCTCCCTCAAAACGCAACCCCAAGCTCTCAAACTCTCCAGAATCAAACATCTAACAACCCTAAACATGAATCCAGCCCCAAAACTCATTTATTTTTCATCAAGAACACGAATCAAAGCAAAATGGAAAATACATCAAAATTTTCAGAAGCACGATACATCTTTATTTCTCAATCATTTTCAAAAGTAAACATATCATGATGATCAGGGGAGTTCATAGATTCATTTAGAAACTTAAAAACACATTTCTGGAAAAAATGTTCTTGAAGTTACCTGAGTTGAAGCTTTCGAAACTGGAGCTTTCTGGCCACTTCTTTGTTGCTTTTCCACTCATATGAACCCCTTGATGCTTCTGGCAAGCTTGAAACAAGTTTATATGGACTGTTTTTGAGGTTTCAGTTCAGAGGGGGTGAAATCGTGTTTTTGTTTCAGGGGGTTTCAGGCTTATGTAAGGGGTGGGAAATGATCTGGAAGATGTATGGAGATGATTGGTGAAAGAATTTTTATGTTTGGCTGAGTAGTTTGAGAATTTCGAAGAGGTGAAGTTTCTTGAGGATTTTTGCAATCTGAGTGTGTGGGATGATTTCAGCTCCAAGATGTTATGAAATGTGATCCTTAGGGCATGCATGTGAAGCTGTGATAGGTCAGAAGCTTTGTTGTGGGCTATGCTGATTGGTATGGCTTCATTTGCAAAAAGTCAAGGTTGGTTGTACTTGAGGTATGGGCACGTGGCAGGTCTGGATTTGGGCATGGCTGGGCTCAGCAGAGATCAAGGAAAGCTTGTGGATCAGATTTGGCAAGCTGGCACAAGTGTATGGAAAAATCTATACCATTTTGCAATTTTGGAAAGTCTTGGCCCCTTTGGAATTTCTTGAAGTTCAAGTCATGGAAATGCATAATTCTTGGGCCAATTATGATATTTTGAAGTTGCTTGATCATGTTATGTCACATTTGGGCACATTAGAAGTCATTAGAAGCCTTGGCAAGTGGTTTTGCAAAAAAATCCTCTTTGGTGCATTCTTGAAAATTATAGGATTGTTGCCAACTTTGAAGGATCATAACGTGAGTTCCATAATGAATTAGAACATGTTCTTGTACTTTTTGAAAAGGGAAAGACCTAATCTACAACTTTCATGACCAAGAAATTTCAATTTGAAGCATTTTTGGTTGAGAAGGAGGAGGTTGAAAAACTTTCCCAAAATGGAAAGTTTCCATTACAAGTCATTTCCATTTTTGGCAACTTTTGTTTTAGCTCAAATTACTTCAATTTTTTGAGCTTCCAAGCACTTCAATGATCAAATAAAGATCATAGAACTTCAATTTGATGAAAATACCCCTTTGGTTCCATTGTTGGGGGCCTCAAATGCCCTGATTTTGACTTAACTTGCTCAAGAAGTTACCCAATGAACAGATGACTTCCACAATGAATTTCTTCATCAAACTTGGTACACATGATCCTTATAACATCTTAAGAACATTAGAAACAAGAATGGCGCAAAAATTTGGAGTTGATGCCTCTGAAACCAAAACCCTAATTTGGGTCATTTGGGCAGTGAAAACCCTAACTCTGCTTCCATGCCCTTCCAGTTCTTGTGATCTCTTGACTTCCATGAACTTTGAGGGATATAATATGATGATAGAACACACATGGACCCTCTTGGAAAGCTTTTAAGCCTTTGGAATGGCTCAGATTTGTAACACCCCAAAATTTGCCCTCATATCTATCATATTAACTGGCTTTATGTTTCTTCTTCATATGCCGCATCCATTAGGTCACATCCTATCCATATCTATTAGGCATCATCCAGGTGGATTAAGGTCCTTGCGACAAATTATTTTGGTCGCGCATTGCTTCATATTTTAAAACTCGTTTTTCTCTCCAAACGAATAATGGCAATCAAGGTCTTTATTTGATACTCGCAATTGGATTTCAAGAGGGGTCATTACCAAGATATTCGAGAGGTGTGATTTAAGGTACCGTTGATTATAGAATCCATCATGACATCAATGTTTGGTTCAAGGATTGGTGTCGAGCTAAAGAAAAAAAGTGAACAATTATGATCTATTTGGATGTCGTTATTCAAATTCAAACACAAGTTCATTCGAAAGTTATCCATAAACCATTTCAAATACAATCCATTTTAGCCCTTTATCTTATTCCAAAGTAATGATTTCCATTTATATTCCTAATTAAACCAAATCATGTGGTTTGTTAGTTGACCCCTTTTGGGATCAATTTTACACTTCATATAGGATATAAAATACTAGGATAGAGGCCTGCCATTTTTCTAGCTTTAACCTTAATCCACCAAAGCTTTACAATATGGTTGCATGCTAGAATTAAAATATAAACGGCAGTTAAATCTTGTTGGAAGCTTCTTCCTTTATGGAATATTTTCATTAAAATGTAATATCATTGATAGAAACAAAAGATACTAATAGCAAACAAAATCCCACTAGCAATATGTCTGTGTGAAAGAATGCTGCCTGCTGAAGATTGAGAAGACGGAGCATGTGGGGTATCCGTTAATAAAGAAGATGACCTAATTTCTTTGATTCAGCCAAAAACCAAGTTATTAAAGCCAAGTTTCTTATTATTATTATTTTAGTAGCAGAGGATCTTATCTTATTGTTTGAGCTATTTGTTTCAATCTTTGTGGCAAAAGGCTCAAACCATCGCATGACAAGATACCTGCACTACTACAGGACGAGCTACTATTGAGCCGTGTGCATTTGTTATGTGCACACACACGTTCTCATCAGACCTCAGATGCAATTAAAACTTCAACTCTTCCTCAAAGTCATGAAACTTATCCAAGACTTCAGATATTGAATTAATAAGAGTAAAATTAAACAGATGTAGACTACACTGGTTTTGCGGTTAACCCACCAGGAATTTTCAAGATCTCAAACAGAGAATCATTTCCAAATATTGATGTTGAGAAAGTCAGATTGATTGGCTGGAGAAACAGTTCAAATAATCTCAGCAACACCCAAGAAAGATTGATAAGAAACTCAGAGAAGTTCAAGCTGGCACAAAAATTCGGTTACAAAGAATCCTAAACAAATTCTAACTAATTCCTAACAGAAAAAAACTAACAGAAACTTCTAGCTGAATCTAGAAGCTTTCAACCGAAAAGCTCCAGAAGCTTCATCATGATCTCTATATATTTGCTCTTTCACTCATTCTTGGGGTTGGCTAGAATTTCATCATCTCTCTCATTCATTCTTCATCATTCAAACTCTTAACAATTCTGCATCACCATGATTTTCAACCTGCAACAGTAACTTGCATAAGTTCTCACACGGTGCATAAACAGAAAACTCATACAAGAATCCTTGCACGATTTCAGAATGCAACAACTTCAACAATTGAATTCATGGAAAGGAGCAGAAGAAGAATGAGTTTTGTGATAAACTTTAACAAACTCAGAATTGAATGCACAGAAAGAAGAGGATAGATCGAAAGTGTTTTTCATACCATTGCATCTTCATCAAGCTCTCTGAGTATTCGTCTTCAATCTGATAACAAACTTCATCAATTTCAACTTTAGACTCTTCACCTCACCCATTCGTCCATCTTCAACCTACGATTCAAGAACCACAACAACACAAGATCGACAGTTACGACTGATATCATCTCAACAGTTTCATCACCATACTAAGGAATCAAGAAAAAGTGGGTAAAAGTCTAACCTGCGAATCGGGAAATGTATCAAGAATTCCATTAACAGGTATCCAAAGTCATCCACAACGAGAGCAGGATCAAAGGAATTGCTCCTGCCGGCTTCAGTATCCTGTAACTTTCTTTTCCTGTTTTTTCGAATAGCTCCGCAGCTTTGCCATCATCTCAAATCAAGAACAATTCGATTAGCATGATAACAGGGGAAATAAGGACGAGTTCGAGATTAAGGTAAACAAAAGGAATACATACCTAGTGTACCATTCGCGGACGAATACGACTGGCGCTTCCCTGTCTGCGGCCATAGCGTCTTCTGGCTCGGGTCTCCAGCAAAGCGGCATCGCAACCACGGAAACGCTATCACCGCGACCTAGTTCGTTCATTCATATCATCACCGAGTTGGCGTCTCCGTCCGTTTTCAAGGTACGAATCTGCACCTTGTACGAAATCATGACTGTGTGTTGTTCTCAGAATCGAGTGAATGTCCATGTTCCGTCTTCTATCTCAGATTAGAGGGTAGATGAGTTTCGATTAAGTTCATGTGAAGTTTGGTTAGGTTAGCATTGAATTTTGTTTAGAAGCAATTTTGTCCGTGGCGGTATTAGGGTTGCGATTTGGGGGAAAAGAAGGGACGGTGGCGGAGAGAAGATGGCAAGAAGATGATGGTGTGCGGCGGCTTAGGGTAGAAAAAGAGGGATTTCGAATTTAGTGGTTCAAGTTGCTTCAAGAAGATGAGCATGGAGGGAGAAGAATGGAGAAGGACGACGGCGCCACCTTCGGCCGTCGCCTCTCTGGAAGGCTAGGGTTTCTCACAGGAGGGGGAAGCGCCGCTTGAGGGAGAACAAAGAGAGGTTGGGGAGGTTTGAGTTAGGGCGAGATCGCGGAGGGTCGTCTTCCTTTTTCTTCTTATAGGCCGCGGCGGTGGATGATGAGAGATGGAAGAGAGGGACACGGCGGCGCTAGGGTATTGGGAGAGAAGAAGATGACGGGTTATGCTTCAGGATTTTTATGTTCTTTTTGTTTGATTTTATTTCTGTTTATCTTATATGAATCTAGTTAATTAAAAGATTAATATCAATAGAATATTAAAAGGAACAATTAAGTAAAAGATTATTAAATCAATTATTGGAGATAAAAGAATATTAGAATAAATTATGATTGTTAATCTCAATCGGTTTTTATATTTTATGCTTGTTTTTTAGAAAGAATCATAATAGGTTAATTAGCTTTAATCCTTAGAATATTATGAGTTAATGGAAATTAAGATAGGTTATGGGAAGTTAAGAGAAATTAAAAAGATTAAGTCACCATAAGTATATTGATTCCCCCATTAATTTTCGTTTTTTTATTATTTGGAAGGGGATAAGCGAATTGGGCCACAAATTGCTATCACCACCCCCATGTGCAGGCCCAGTCAAGCTATTAACTTAGAAACACTTCTATCCTCACCTCCCTCCTGTTTCATTTCTATTTAAATTCTATTTTATATCACTCTAAATTAATTCATGAATAAATACTAAAATACATAATAAAAATCCCTAAAAATTATATTAGGATCTTAAGTCAATTTAGAAACCTTCTAAATTTTTACTTTCTGAATTTTATCATTTTTCAATTTATTTTCGAATTTTAATTTAATTGATTTTCTATTGAATTCTCTAATGGATACATAAATTTGTCCAATTTCTTTAGGTCACTTCCCATAATATTTTCTGCCCATTCTTTTTGCTACTATTAAAAGACAAGTTAAAGTATCTAGAACTTTTTTTGGTGAATTTTTAGGACATTTTTTCTATTGTTTTGGTAGTATAATTTGTGTAATTTTGTGATTGAACTTTAGTTAGATTTAAGTGGTCATTTACCCTAGTTAGAATAAGAATTCTTTAGAGATTTTTTTAACACAATAATATAATCAGGTTGAAGACCTTAAGAATTTAATTTCATATTTTTTTCATGATTTTTAATATTTTTGCCATTTTAATTCATTCCTTCTCATTATGCATGTACATAATTCATATCATTCACTAACTATTTGTTTTTGTTTGGTGCAAGGTATGTTTTCAAGGATTGGCTAATTGGACTTGGATATTTTTATGCCTTAATTGTGCTTTATACTTTGTGTACTTCGTGATTGTAATAGCTTAGAACTTGTATGTTTTTATAGTTTTCATAAGTAGAATAGAAAAGATAAAAAACAAATCGTTAGAAAACCAAATTTTCAAAAAAACAAATAAAGTATTCGATCCAACGTCGAGTATACTTTTAAATAAATAAATAAAGTTCATATTATTTTAGGGTTCCACGATCACCTTCGTTCCACTCCATTCAACCAAAATCAAACCTTGCATATTTCACACCATAAGTCGTGTGTCTTAGCACCACGCAACCGACCCACACACCTCATTGTTTCATCCCGTTTACATTTCATATACGTTTTTACCTACCATGACCTAGGAGGACCCTATTGCTCATTATTAACTTCTTTTGCTTGCATGTTTAGTCTTATATCTCTTATATCTCTTAGGTAGATTTTAATTGCAAACCTCACTAACCATAGGTTATCCATGAATTCAATTAACATAGGGTAAGTCTAGTTTCCCTTAGAATTTTTCCTTTTATAACTTGAGTCTCTCTTCTCATCTTAAAAGAAAATCAAAAACATTTAATAAAGGAAAGGTGTACAATGCGCCACGAGCCTTAAGCTACACGGGAAATGATCAGTGGAGGTCTCCTTCGCTCTTCTAGGATGCTTTACAAACGTTCCATTGGGGGCGATCTTGGAAAGTACTCGCTCCTGTGTCATAGTCTTTAGTGTTGTGCATTCAATAAACACAAATTCAAAACATTTCTTCTAAAAAACAACAAACAAAGAAGTCACGTCTTCTTTTCTCATCTCATACTCTTTTCGGACGAACATGACTTGTCTCGACAGTTCAAACAGCGATACGGTAAACACCCTCGTGTCAGAGCCGGTAACACCTGAGCTAGAACTATGGCAACGTCATCCTAAAAACCACAAACGAGTGTAAGCCTTAGTTAGACGAACTACGGCGTCTCTGATCCTCATTTATCCCGATGAGGTACGTAGGCAGTGGGGTAGGGCCCATTCGAGCACAATCTTTCTTTTTCCCTACATTTTCCTATTTTATTTCATTTCTCAATTCCATTTCTTTTCTCATTCCATTTCATTCTAGATAGCTATTATTTCAGTTAAACAGCATACTATTTCTCACCCTTTGAAAACAGACTTTTAAGCGTGGATCCCGTCGGATACGGCGGACGGATTGGGGTGCTAATACCTTCTCAATTTGTAACCGACTCCCGTATCCAGATCTTTGGTTCGCAAGGCCTCGTCCTTTTCCTTCTTCCTCAGGTTTGTGCAACATTACCTTTCCCATTCATTCGGGATAAAAATGTCTGGCTGGCGACTCTACCTTTTCCGCGCCACTTTCGCGTTTGTACTAGGATGAAAATCCCGGGAGCGACAGCTGGCGACTCTGCTGGGGACTTTTAGAAATTCTAATCTCCCCTTTGAGAGTCAATCCTAGCGCTTGTCTGTTGCTGTTTTCTTTGGGTGCTTATTCATTTGCTGTTATTGTTTTAGTATAGCTTTACTATTTTGTTTACAGTTTATCGCTTTCCTTTACAGCTTTATTTACAGCTTTTTGCACTTTATTTTACTGTCGCATATACTGGCATATACTGTACTGGCTGTTCTGGTTTTCCTTGGCGGGATGGGATTATTGTGAGATAAGCCAAATACCCGGCTTGAGTATACACATAGGATTTAGAGTGGGCAGTCGTGTGGCTTGCGTGGTCTTGAGCACGTGTAGTTTTCACGAGTCCCACACCCAGATCAGGCTCTCTTGGGATATGTTCTATACTGCCTAGGCAGACCATAGAATGTTCCCACCTGAGCTGCTAACACTGGGAACCGATCATCGAGGACCTTAGTGGAAACAACCCTCTCCAGTGGTGACAGTGGCAGACCACATTTCGTGGCAAACCCATTCGCACCCGAGGGCCCACTAGGAAATCGCATAGGATGACCTTGTTCTCTTGTAGGAACCTGGTCAAAGCAACTGGTCGTATGACGGTAGTATTGTACCCTTCGGGATGAATGTACTATTGTTTCTCGACTTCAGTGCTTGAAGCCGGGAACCTATGAGGGATGCTTGTTTTTCCGGAATTCAGCTGAGGCCTCCCTGGGTAGTACATAATGCCAAACCGATTCCCTGATTTGGTCATGAGCCATTTCTCGGAAATGGTGAACGTATTATTGCTATTCGGCTTTGAGAGTCCGTGATGTTGACCCGTAGTAGCAATACCCGTGAGATTAGGAGGGGTTTACAGGTTTGCAGGAAAACTAAACCTTCAACCTACCTTGTTCTTGATACTTGGGTTTTCTTCTACTTATGATCTGGTGTTCTTGATAGTCGGTATTCAGGCAAAATCAGAAGACAGTACAACAGTGCCCAGTATATGCAGCAGTGATCACATGCCATTGCATTGCATCACATCATCCGCATACTTGCATTCCTAACGCATGTTTATTCATTTGCAGGGCTGCATATTACATCCTTGATTCCGGTTGTGGGTATTGATCTATGAGCATGGAACCCGAGAAGAAGACCAAGTGTATTATCTCCTACAAGGTCTATCAGCCTGTTGTGAAAGAAATTCTCAAAGTGAAGGCCTTAGCTCCTCCAGAAGTTCTGAATGTCTTCAAGCAGGATTACGGGTGGATTTTGTATTTCATAGAGCCCATCAGTGACTATGCTTTCAGAGGGATGCACACATTGCTACAGTTTTATGATCCACAACTTAGATGTTTCGTACTTTCTGATTTCGTGTTGGCACCTACATTAGAGGAGTATTCGAGCATCCTGAGAGTTTCCGTGAAGGACCGTGCACCATTCTTTGGGACCAAGATTGACCCTGACTTCAAAGATGTAGCAACTGCTCTTTATTTGAGCAAGTCATTATTGGAAGACCGGATTGATAGCAAAGGAGGCTTCCGAGGATATCATTTGAGTTTCTTGTTAGGTGAGGCTACCAAAGCAGCTGAGGCAAAAAGTTGGAGTACCTTCAATGCGATCCTAGCTCTGTGTATCTATGGAATCACTTTGTTCCCGAACATGCCGAACTTTGTGGATGTTGATGCTATTCGCATTTTCATAGCAAAGAATCCTATTCCTACTCTCCTAGGTGATCTCTACCACTCTGTGCATTATAAGAATGAGAAGCGAAGGGGTGGAATGTTGAATTGTTGCGCGACTGTATTCTACAAGTGGTTCACACGCTTTCTTCCACAATCAGGAGCTTTTGAGAGGACGAAGAACACTCTTGAGTGGTCGGAAAGATTGATGGGTTTGCAAGCAAAGGACATTGTATGGGTTAATCAGGGTTTGCGGTGCATTGACATTCTTCATAGTTGCGGAGGATTCCCTAATGTTCCTTTGATCGGGAGAAAAGGGGGAATTAATTATAACCCTTCTCTCACGGTTAGACAGTTTGGGTATGCTTTAAAGGAACCACCAGCTGCTTTGGACATCACAGAGTCCTTGTACTTCCAATCCACAGATGGATTCGAGATTGCTCAGAAAGCTTCTAATGCTTGGCATAGTCGAAAGACAAAAGGGAAGAAGACTTTGGGAGTAGGTAATTGCCGAATGTATCCACCGTTTGCAGAATGGTTAAGAGAACGGGTTGAAGTGTTGCTATTACCATTTGAGCCGGCGCCTCTTCTATATCCCACGATCATTGAACAACCTACCACAGTTAGTATCGAAGAGTTCAACAAGATGAAGACGGAAAGAGATGGTTTGTTAAGGGAGAATGCACAGTTGAGTCAGGAGCTTGCTAAAGCTGATCATGCTAGACTTGAGATTGAGTGGAAAACTCAAGAAGATGCTGAGAGGCATGCTATTGAAAGGAAACAGTGTGAAATTGAGTTGGCTCGGTGTGAAAGGTTCGAATTTGCTACTAGAAGTTCTTCCAAGGAACACATTGACACTAGAAGGCAATTGGATCAGAAGACCTTGATGTTTGAGAACATGAAGAAGAGACATGCTGCTTACAGGATCAAAAGAGAGGAACAAGACAAAGCTCAAGCTGAAGAGATCGCGAGTAAGCTAAAGGAGAAAGACGAAGAGATGGCCGATAAGCTGAGAGGAAAAGATGAAGAACTTGCTAAAGCCCGAGAAGAAGCTGCCTACTACAAGCGGATGATGATTTGCTATCAGAAGAAGCTGAAGAGATTTGAAGACAACCAGGTGCAGACAAAGGAGTTGGTAGAAGTTCCAAAGGCAGGACCGATCATTGACCCAAATCTAGATGGAGGATCGCATTGACATCTTTCTATTTGCTTATATGTTGTAGGATTACCATCAGGACTGTTGATGGAATCTTTTTATCATTGTACTTCTGTTTGAACCCATACTTTTGGTGTTTTGACTATATCAACAAAGTTCTTATCACAAAAGGTCTCTTTATTATCATTATGTGCGCTCTCGCTTTATGATCACTGACACATCTGACACATTTGCCAAGAAACACGTCGGTCTTCGTATTCTTGGAATTGTTTGGCACGTCTGCTACACACACGCACCTTGTGTTATCAACACCGCTTGTTATTTACAACAAAAAGAGCTTTTGTCTTCATCAAACTCACAAAACTGGAATCAGGGGATGAGATGCCCTAAAAAAATGAATCAACATGCCATAGCATTCATTTCCTGCATACCATATTCTTGTATTTTTGCAGGTTACTCAGGGTTTCTAACTTATCTGATTACAGGCAATATAGCTGGTCAACGCATTCACCGATATCCGACCAAAAGGAACCGAGTAAGGATGGCTGATCGAGTGCAGACTGATCTCAATGAGCTCCGACAGAGGATGGATCAGTTTATGGAAATGATGACTGGCATGGCCCAGAACCAGGAGCGTCTCCGGTTGATGGTTGAGCAACCTCATGGGAATGTTAATACGGGAACACCAGCTGAGAACGTGGATTCTAACGCTGCCCGTAACGGAGAGCCTCATCCAAATAGGACCGCAACACGTAATGCAGGTTTAGAAGACAATCAAGAGGACCAGTTCACTCTACTGGATGCTGATATGGGTAACATGAATGAGATCAACAATCGCAGGTATGAAGAGCTGTCAGAGAAGATCAAGGCCATGGAATGTCAGAATTCCTTGGGTATCGATGTAACCAGTCTCGGGTTAGTACCAGGAGTCAGAATCCCTCCAAAGTTCAAGGCGCCATCGTTTGACAAGTACAACGGCAGCACGTGTCCTAGGACTCACATTCATGCGTACTTCGGAAAAATCTCGGCTCATACTGATGACGAGAAACTTTGGATGCATTTCTTCCAAGACAGTTTATCTGGAGCTTCGTTGAGCTGGTACATGAAGCTGAGTCGGGTCTCTATTCGAAGTTGGAAAGATCTAGCTGAGGCATTCCTCAAGCAGTATCAATACAATATTGATATGGCTCCGAATCGTACCCAGTTGCAGAACTTGTCTCAAGGACCTAAAGAGAGTTTTAAACAGTACGCCCAGAGGTGGCGTGAGTTGGCCGCACAGGTTCAACCTCCCTTGCTGGATCGGGAAATGGCAGACATGTTTATGGGCACCTTGCAAGGTGTTTACTTGGATCGTCTGGCCGCCTGCCCGTCCATTGGTTTTTCTGATATCGTCATTGCTGGAGAAAGGATAGAGAATTTTCTGAAAATGGGAAAGATCCAGGATGCAAGCAGTGCTAGTTCTTCAGGTGTGAGAAAACCTTTTGGCAACGGCCAAAGAAGAAGAGAAGGCGAGACGAATGCTGTGTATAGGGGCCGAGACAGAAGTTATTCTCAAGGTTACTACCAAACGGCTGCGGTGACTATTACTCCACAGGTTCAACAACCACGACCACAGGTTCAACAACAACAACCACAGTTTCAACAACAACAACCACAGGGTCAGCAACAACAGGTACAGAGGCCGTTCCAAGAAAAAACAAGAGCGAGAAACCGCAGACTCGACCCCGTCCCATGCCCATATGCTGTATTGCTTCCAGAGCTGCTAAAGTTGAACTTGGTTGAGCTCCGTACCATGAGACCTCCCGCTCCTGACAATTTACCTCCGAATTTTGATGCTAATGCCAGGTGCGAATTCCATTCAGGTGCCCAGGGGCACAGTATTGAGAAATGTTGGGCCTTTCAGAACAAGGTACAGGACCTAGTTGACTCCAAGGCGATCAATTTCGCTCCTCTCCCAAATGTACTTCATAATCTGATGCCTAGTCATAATGGAACCGGTGTCGCGGTCGTTCTACCAGATGGTTCACGTTAAGCTGAAGTCTTCGAGTTGATCACCCGGAACGCTAGGGTATTCATGAAGCAAATAAAGCCAGCAGTATTCAAATACTCTCAGTGATGGCATTTATGTGATTGCCTTTCTTCATTGTTCGTTTTTCATCCCTATTGAGGGGAACTACGTCGCTCTGATTCTTCATTGGTCATTAGTCAATGGAGATACGTAGGCAGGAGATCGTCAGGTCTTTCCGAGCAACCTTATGGGGCAACTTTACCCCCCAGCTTCACTCTTTCCTTCAGATGTCTCGCGTCAGAGTCAGAATAGCTAGAAGAGGAAGCATTACTGCCATGGTTGGGCATGCAACTGCAAATTGAAGATTACAAGTCCGTGAAAGATCTATTGATCGCTGAAAGTATCCAAGTCTGACAGGTCCAGACGGAGCCAAAGTCTCCTCAACTACGGCAATATTCAGTTTCTTTACTGCATTTCCATTTGTAGTTTCTTTTATATGTTAAACATTTGTCTACATGTATGAAATTTGTTTGCTTTTGAATGTTAGCAATAATAAAACTCACATGTTTTTCTTGAAGTAAATTCATTTGCATTCCCTTATAATTTTGCATGTGTACATTGTGATACCAATTGTCATGCTTGAATTCTATGAAGGAGAATGACGAAACAAAAACGCAAAGTCTCTAATTGTGTGCTCTCAAGTAAGACCTTGTTAACGATGTACAGGCATTGTTTCAAATCCTAAACACTGGAGATATAAGGAAGATAAACCCTTGCTAACCCCTTTGAGCCTTGTAGTAGGAGTTTATTTTCAAATAAAAAAAAACCCCACATATAACCCAGGGGCAGGGTAGACGTCAGCTAGTCAGACCAAGCGTTCAAACTTTCATAAAGAAGTGTATTTGAAGATCCGTTGCATTCTACTATGCTAATAAAGAGGTCCAAAGACCCGAAACCACAATGGTTATCCAAGTCAAAAGGTCCAAAGATTGACAACCACAATGGTTATCCTTCGTCGACCACAAAATGAGGCAGTCACAACCCTCGTGAAGCAATCAAGACAAACAATGTCACGCGACTTGTTCAAAATGCAAAAAGAAAAAGAAAAGAAAAGGCCCGCTAAGTCGAAACTTGAAAACAAGCGACTTAGGCAAAAGTTAGGGCATCCCGCTGGACTACACAATCAAAGATTCACAAGAATCAGTCCAGGCAAAAGTTAGGGATAAGCAAAATAACGCAAAAGCGAAAGACGGAAAAGGATTACACAAGAAAGATCCTCAAATAAGAACAAAGTCGTGTGACACAAACACGAAAGATAGAGGAGTGACTGACTCTCAACAATAACCTGATTGGTGCTTGAACTGATAGCAGTAATGGTTCCTCAATCAACACGAAACCTTCATGAAAGGTGAATGCTTGTGAAAATTAGTTGAATGTAGGAATGGAGAACATCACGAAGAGTGGGTGGGCACAAATAAACTTCGAGCCTGTATCCTTTGTTTCTATAACCATGAACCAGACCACGATACAACCCTCAAAAGTCCTAACTGAAACAGGGTTAATTTGAGAGTGTATTACCACGAGACCGCGTTCCTGACTCCTATGAGTTGTGCTAAAAAGACGTTTGTTGGTATTGCATGTACATACTTTCATTCAAATAAAGATCGTATCTTAACCAGTGATTCACTCACAAAGGTTAACGATCCATTTTCAAAACTTCGAGATTAACATGTTTGTTGAATTAGGGTTTTCATTCTAAGAATAAACATTTTCTCACTTGCATACATTTGTTTGGCATCATAAATGGTTCACATGCGGAAATTCAATCCAGAAGCTTAAGCTTGCCAGGTTGAGAAGTCTAAAACTTCTGAAAGACTGTCACGTCGAGGTGCACTTCTCCGAATAAAGCTTCATTGAGCAGGGACTTTCCCAATTAGTCATGGTAAGAGCCAGCCAATCCGGGGCAGTTAAGTCGAACAATCTCTTCAAACTTCAAAACTGGGGCAATCACCTCGAGATTCAAATCTCTCCAAGAGCGAAGATTAGTCAGTCAAGAGTAAAACTATTCAAGCACTCATACTGGGGCAGGCCACCCTAACAGTACGAGAGTTCATTCTTTCCTGAAGACAGATGATTGGAAGCATTTACCCGGAGTTTAGAATACCGCGGTTACTTGTCAAGTTAACTATCGCGTTCAGCACTTCTGACAGATACAAATTCATCCGCAATGGTTATCTCCCCAGCAAGGTTATTACATTGATTCATGCAGTCTATACAATACCTAAGAGTTTAAAGACGCCGAGTCTTTTTGTAAAATCCTCTTGAGGTAAAATCCATACGGAAGCAGCTGATCCCCAGCCCGGGACAATTTGAAATTTTTCCTCCTCAGCAGGACGTGTCTCGGTGTTGTCTTCCCCAACAGGCAAATGGAAGTTATCTTCACTAAAGTCAGAAGTTTTTATTTCAGTTGGTTTCCGTGATCTCGGTCCCTCCGCAGATCTAAGGCAATTCCTATTCCCCTAGAAGATTTCAGATAAATCATTTTCCTCCCCAGCAGGTCCATAAGAGTGGATATTCCTCAATAATCAAGATATCCCCAGGCACGACCCTCGAATCTAAAAGTCCAATTTATTTTTGGCAAAGGTGATAATTTGGACAGATGAATTATTCATGCTCCTCTCCGACAGAGATGTTATCCCCATGGGACCACTCGATATCGAATTCGCGATCATTGTGTTTCCCCACAGAGTCAGCAGAGATTTATCACTTCCGCGTCAGGAATTTCTTTTACACCAGTTCATTGACAATACTCAAGACATAATATCCCCAGTGTCATGGGGCAACATACCATGCAATTCAACAAATTTCAAAGTCCAGCCGCAGATTGGCCAAAGTCCATCTTCGGGTGGCGAGTTTCAAAGTCCAGCCGCAGACTGGCCAAAGTCCATCTTCGGGTGGCAAATTCAAAGTCCAGCCGCAGACTGGCCAAAGTCCATCTTCGGGTGGCAAGCTTCAAAGTCTCCCGTAGTGAGCAAAAGTCTCCCGTAGTGAGCAAAAGTCTCCCGTAGTGAGCAAAAGTCCAGCCGCAGACTGGCCAAAGTCCATCTTCGGGTGGCAAATTCAAAGTCCAGCCGCAGACTGGCCAAAGTCCATCTTCGGGTGGCAAGCTTCAAAGTCTCCCGTAGTGAGCAAAAGTCTCCCGTAGTGAGCAAAAGTCTCCCGTAGTGAGCAAAAGTCCAGCCGCAGACTGGCCAAAGTCCATCTTCGGGTGGCAAATTCAAAGTCCAGCCGCAAACTGGCCAAAGTCCATCTTCGGGTGGCAAGCTTCAAAAGTCCACCCGCAGTGTGGCAATTTCCAAAGTCCCCCGCAGTGGGCAAAAGTCTCCCGTAGTGAGCAAAAGTCTCCCGTAGTGAGCAAAAGTCCCCCGTAGTGGGCAAAAGTCTCCCGTAGTGGGCAAGAGTCTCCCGTAGTGAGCAAAAGTCTCCCGTAGCGAGCAAAAGTCCACCCGCAGTGTGGCAAATCTCAAAAGTCTCCCGTAGCGAGCAAAAGTCCACCCGCAGTGTGGCAAATCTCAAAAGTCTCCCGTAGTGAGCAAAGGTCCACCCGTAGTGTGGCAAGTTTCGAAAATCTCCCACAGCGAGCAAAAGTCCACCCGCAGTGTGGCAACTCTTTAAAGTCCACCCGTAGTGTGGCAAAGTATTTTGAAGTCCAACCGCAGATTGGCGAAAGTCCATCCTCAGGGTGGCATCATATCAAAAGTCCACCCGCAGTGTGGCAAACCTTTAAAGTCCACCCGTAGTGTGGCAAATTATCCAGCAGTCCACCCGCAGTGTGGCAATGTATTTTGAAGTCCAACCGCAGATTGGCGAAAGTCCATCCTCAGGGTGGCATCATATCACAAGTCCACCCACAGTGTGGCAAGTCAGTAGCCATCTGGTATTACTCAAAAGGCATCCCCCGTTTATGACCTTACCATCGTAATTATATCCAAGCAGAGTTCATTTGGTTGAGTTTATTTCCCTGATCTTCTGCCACAGAGTGCAAATTTTCTGGTTGTTTCTGGTATTCAATCCCTGCATACTTCAAACGTCTGAAAGCAACTGCTGTCATCCATTCAAGTCTACAGTGATTGAATAGGGGCAGCTGTAACACCCCAAAATTTGCCCTCATATCTATCATATTAACTGGCTTTATGTTTCTTCTTCATATGCCGCATCCATTAGGTCACATCCTATCCATATCTATTAGGCATCATCCAGGTGGATTAAGGTCCTTGCGACAAATTATTTTGGTCGCGCATTGCTTCATATTTTAAAACTCGTTTTTCTCTCCAAACGAATAATGGCAATCAAGGTCTTTATTTGATACTCGCAATTGGATTTCAAGAGGGGTCATTACCAAGATATTCGAGAGGTGTGATTTAAGGTACCGTTGATTATAGAATCCATCATGACATCAATGTTTGGTTCAAGGATTGGTGTCGAGCTAAAGAAAAAAAGTGAACAATTATGATCTATTTGGATGTCGTTATTCAAATTCAAACACAAGTTCATTCGAAAGTTATCCATAAACCATTTCAAATACAATCCATTTTAGCCCTTTATCTTATTCCAAAGTAATGATTTCCATTTATATTCCTAATTAAACCAAATCATGTGGTTTGTTAGTTGACCCCTTTTGGGATCAATTTTACACTTCATATAGGATATAAAATACTAGGATAGAGGCCTGCCATTTTTCTAGCTTTAACCTTAATCCACCAAAGCTTTACAATATGGTTGCATGCTAGAATTAAAATATAAACGGCAGTTAAATCTTGTTGGAAGCTTCTTCCTTTATGGAATATTTTCATTAAAATGTAATATCATTGATAGAAACAAAAGATACTAATAGCAAACAAAATCCCACTAGCAATATGTCTGTGTGAAAGAATGCTGCCTGCTGAAGATTGAGAAGACGGAGCATGTGGGGTATCCGTTAATAAAGAAGATGACCTAATTTCTTTGATTCAGCCAAAAACCAAGTTATTAAAGCCAAGTTTCTTATTATTATTATTTTAGTAGCAGAGGATCTTATCTTATTGTTTGAGCTATTTGTTTCAATCTTTGTGGCAAAAGGCTCAAACCATCGCATGACAAGATACCTGCACTACTACAGGACGAGCTACTATTGAGCCGTGTGCATTTGTTATGTGCACACACACGTTCTCATCAGACCTCAGATGCAATTAAAACTTCAACTCTTCCTCAAAGTCATGAAACTTATCCAAGACTTCAGATATTGAATTAATAAGAGTAAAATTAAACAGATGTAGACTACACTGGTTTTGCGGTTAACCCACCAGGAATTTTCAAGATCTCAAACAGAGAATCATTTCCAAATATTGATGTTGAGAAAGTCAGATTGATTGGCTGGAGAAACAGTTCAAATAATCTCAGCAACACCCAAGAAAGATTGATAAGAAACTCAGAGAAGTTCAAGCTGGCACAAAAATTCGGTTACAAAGAATCCTAAACAAATTCTAACTAATTCCTAACAGAAAAAAACTAACAGAAACTTCTAGCTGAATCTAGAAGCTTTCAACCGAAAAGCTCCAGAAGCTTCATCATGATCTCTATATATTTGCTCTTTCACTCATTCTTGGGGTTGGCTAGAATTTCATCATCTCTCTCATTCATTCTTCATCATTCAAACTCTTAACAATTCTGCATCACCATGATTTTCAACCTGCAACAGTAACTTGCATAAGTTCTCACACGGTGCATAAACAGAAAACTCATACAAGAATCCTTGCACGATTTCAGAATGCAACAACTTCAACAATTGAATTCATGGAAAGGAGCAGAAGAAGAATGAGTTTTGTGATAAACTTTAACAAACTCAGAATTGAATGCACAGAAAGAAGAGGATAGATCGAAAGTGTTTTTCATACCATTGCATCTTCATCAAGCTCTCTGAGTATTCGTCTTCAATCTGATAACAAACTTCATCAATTTCAACTTCAGACTCTTCACCTCACCCATTCGTCCATCTTCAACCTACGATTCAAGAACCACAACAACACAAGATCGACAGTTACGACTGATATCATCTCAACAGTTTCATCACCATACTAAGGAATCAAGAAAAAGTGGGTAAAAGTCTAACCTGCGAATCGGGAAATGTATCAAGAATTCCATTAACAGGTATCCAAAGTCATCCACAACGAGAGCAGGATCAAAGGAATTGCTCCTGCCGGCTTCAGTATCCTGTAACTTTCTTTTCCTGTTTTTTCGAATAGCTCCGCAGCTTTGCCATCATCTCAAATCAAGAACAATTCGATTAGCATGATAACAGGGGAAATAAGGACGAGTTCGAGATTAAGGTAAACAAAAGGAATACATACCTAGTGTACCATTCGCGGACGAATACGACTGGCGCTTCCCTGTCTGCGGCCATAGCGTCTTCTGGCTCGGGTCTCCAGCAAAGCGGCATCGCAACCACGGAAACGCTATCACCGCGACCTAGTTCGTTCATTCATATCATCACCGAGTTGGCGTCTCCGTCCGTTTTCAAGGTACGAATCTGCACCTTGTACGAAATCATGACTGTGTGTTGTTCTCAGAATCGAGTGAATGTCCATGTTCCGTCTTCTATCTCAGATTAGAGGGTAGATGAGTTTCGATTAAGTTCATGTGAAGTTTGGTTAGGTTAGCATTGAATTTTGTTTAGAAGCAATTTTGTCCGTGGCGGTATTAGGGTTGCGATTTGGGGGAAAAGAAGGGACGGTGGCGGAGAGAAGATGGCAAGAAGATGATGGTGTGCGGCGGCTTAGGGTAGAAAAAGAGGGATTTCGAATTTAGTGGTTCAAGTTGCTTCAAGAAGATGAGCATGGAGGGAGAAGAATGGAGAAGGACGACGGCGCCACCTTCGGCCGTCGCCTCTCTGGAAGGCTAGGGTTTCTCACAGGAGGGGGAAGCGCCGCTTGAGGGAGAACAAAGAGAGGTTGGGGAGGTTTGAGTTAGGGCGAGATCGCGGAGGGTCGTCTTCCTTTTTCTTCTTATAGGCCGCGGCGGTGGATGATGAGAGATGGAAGAGAGGGACACGGCGGCGCTAGGGTATTGGGAGAGAAGAAGATGACGGGTTATGCTTCAGGATTTTTATGTTCTTTTTGTTTGATTTTATTTCTGTTTATCTTATATGAATCTAGTTAATTAAAAGATTAATATCAATAGAATATTAAAAGGAACAATTAAGTAAAAGATTATTAAATCAATTATTGGAGATAAAAGAATATTAGAATAAATTATGATTGTTAATCTCAATCGGTTTTTATATTTTATGCTTGTTTTTTAGAAAGAATCATAATAGGTTAATTAGCTTTAATCCTTAGAATATTATGAGTTAATGGAAATTAAGATAGGTTATGGGAAGTTAAGAGAAATTAAAAAGATTAAGTCACCATAAGTATATTGATTCCCCCATTAATTTTCGTTTTTTTATTATTTGGAAGGGGATAAGCGAATTGGGCCACAAATTGCTATCACCACCCCCATGTGCAGGCCCAGTCAAGCTATTAACTTAGAAACACTTCTATCCTCACCTCCCTCCTGTTTCATTTCTATTTAAATTCTATTTTATATCACTCTAAATTAATTCATGAATAAATACTAAAATACATAATAAAAATCCCTAAAAATTATATTAGGATCTTAAGTCAATTTAGAAACCTTCTCAATTTTTACTTTCTGAATTTTATCATTTTTCAATTTATTTTCGAATTTTAATTTAATTGATTTTCTATTGAATTCTCTAATGGATACATAAATTTGTCCAATTTCTTTAGGTCACTTCCCATAATATTTTCTGCCCATTCTTTTTGCTACTATTAAAAGACAAGTTAAAGTATCTAGAACTTTTTTTGGTGAATTTTTAGGACATTTTTTCTATTGTTTTGGTAGTATAATTTGTGTAATTTTGTGATTGAACTTTAGTTAGATTTAAGTGGTCATTTACCCTAGTTAGAATAAGAATTCTTTAGAGATTTTTTTAACACAATAATATAATCAGGTTGAAGACCTTAAGAATTTAATTTCATATTTTTTTCATGATTTTTAATATTTTTGCCATTTTAATTCATTCCTTCTCATTATGCATGTACATAATTCATATCATTCACTAACTATTTGTTTTTGTTTGGTGCAAGGTATGTTTTCAAGGATTGGCTAATTGGACTTGGATATTTTTATGCCTTAATTGTGCTTTATACTTTGTGTACTTCGTGATTGTAATAGCTTAGAACTTGTATGTTTTTATAGTTTTCATAAGTAGAATAGAAAAGATAAAAAACAAATCGTTAGAAAACCAAATTTTCAAAAAAACAAATAAAGTATTCGATCCAACGTCGAGTATACTTTTAAATAAATAAATAAAGTTCATATTATTTTAGGGTTCCACGATCACCTTCGTTCCACTCCATTCAACCAAAATCAAACCTTGCATATTTCACACCATAAGTCGTGTGTCTTAGCACCACGCAACCGACCCACACACCTCATTGTTTCATCCCGTTTACATTTCATATACGTTTTTACCTACCATGACCTAGGAGGACCCTATTGCTCATTATTAACTTCTTTTGCTTGCATGTTTAGTCTTATATCTCTTATATCTCTTAGGTAGATTTTAATTGCAAACCTCACTAACCATAGGTTATCCATGAATTCAATTAACATAGGGTAAGTCTAGTTTCCCTTAGAATTTTTCCTTTTATAACTTGAGTCTCTCTTCTCATCTTAAAAGAAAATCAAAAACATTTAATAAAGGAAAGGTGTACAATGCGCCACGAGCCTTAAGCTACACGGGAAATGATCAGTGGAGGTCTCCTTCGCTCTTCTAGGATGCTTTACAAACGTTCCATTGGGGGCGATCTTGGAAAGTACTCGCTCCTGTGTCATAGTCTTTAGTGTTGTGCATTCAATAAACACAAATTCAAAACATTTCTTCTAAAAAACAACAAACAAAGAAGTCACGTCTTCTTTTCTCATCTCATACTCTTTTCGGACGAACATGACTTGTCTCGACAGTTCAAACAGCGATACGGTAAACACCCTCGTGTCAGAGCCGGTAACACCTGAGCTAGAACTATGGCAACGTCATCCTAAAAACCACAAACGAGTGTAAGCCTTAGTTAGACGAACTACGGCGTCTCTGATCCTCATTTATCCCGATGAGGTACGTAGGCAGTGGGGTAGGGCCCATTCGAGCACAATCTTTCTTTTTCCCTACATTTTCCTATTTTATTTCATTTCTCAATTCCATTTCTTTTCTCATTCCATTTCATTCTAGATAGCTATTATTTCAGTTAAACAGCATACTATTTCTCACCCTTTGAAAACAGACTTTTAAGCGTGGATCCCGTCGGATACGGCGGACGGATTGGGGTGCTAATACCTTCTCAATTCGTAACCGACTCCCGTATCCAGATCTTTGGTTCGCAAGGCCTCGTCTTTTTCCTTCTTCCTCAGGTTTGTGCAACATTACCTTTCCCATTCATTCGGGATAAAAATGTCTGGCTGGCGACTCTACCTTTTCCGCGCCACTTTCGCGTTTGTACTAGGATGAAAATCCCGGGAGCGACAAGATTGAATCTTGGATTGCTCAGATCACAAACCCTATATGCAGATGAATTTGAACTATGCAGATAAAAATGCAATATGAGGTGGTATGCTTATGCTCATGCAAACATGAAAGATCACAAGAAATGGTGAGATGAGTGAGGGAAAATTTGGGGTGTTTACAACTGCCCCTATTTAATCATGAGTTAGCTATGCCGGATGTAAGCGCCTGGCTTAACAGACAAACAAGATAACTTGTGGTTGAATACCAAAGACAGTCTGAAATTTGCACTCACTGGGGATAAGAAGAAAAGGGATATAAATTTTAAAAGATAGCATAGTATGATTATCAAATGAAGGCGATGGAGGACGACCATCAAGCAGAGGACGACTGTTGGGGATAAAGCGGTAAGTAAAGCAATGACGGGGACGACCGACACGCTGGGGAAATAAAGATCATGATGGGGACGGCCATCAAGTAAAGAAACCAGGGTCTCTAGGGATTAAAGTAAAGGCAATGATGGGGACGGCCATCAGGTTTGCAAAGTAAAGGTAAACAACGATGGGGACGGCCATTGGGTAAAAGAATAAATGAAATAATGATGAGGGATGGTCATCAAAGGTGAAGGACGATCACCTAGCAGGGGACGGATGCTCTTTATCACGACATAGGACGAATGTCGAATAAAAAAGGTCGACAATGGGGACAGCCATCGGATAAGCATAATGAAGGACGATCATCAAGAGGTGAAGGACGATCACCTAGCATGGTACGACTGCTCTTCGGGGTTTATCACGACATAGGACGAATGTCGGATCACAAAATCAACGATGGGGACGGCCATCGGATGAAATGATGAGGGACGGTCATCAAAAGGTGAAGGACGATCACCTGGCAGGGGACGGCTGCCGAAAATATGACGACATAGGACGAATGTCGGATAGGAGGGTTGTTCTGCCGGGGAATGGTAAACACGGACGAGTGCTTACGCTTAAAGAATAAAAGGTATAAGTGTTTGACGTTGTGTATAGATTAAAGATGCGGACAAGCATCCTTAAGACCATGATACGAACGAGTATCGGTAGAAACAAACGCAGACACGTGTTCAGAGATGATGATACGAATGAGTACCAACTAGTTAGCAAAGAACACGGACGAGTGTCGGATCTGTTGAGGAGTGATATATATACAAGATACGGAAGAGTATCAAAGACTTATGTATAAATGAGTACGGATTTGTTGGTGAAGTATGAGCAAGACACGGACGAGTGTTCAACTTGCTGGAGAAAGTACGGCACGGACGGGTGTCAAAAGAGAATGTGTAAGTTATGAATAAATGTTTGTATGTGAGAGTGTAAAAGGTGTTCTAGCGACCTGTGGGGATGGGATGACACGGAAGGGTGCCAAAAAGGGTGTGTTATAAACAAGTACTTGGTTTGCAACAAGTAATTTGGCAACCATGTTG
The DNA here is from genome assembly GCA_963966055.1 of Lathyrus aphaca. Taxonomy (NCBI): domain Eukaryota; kingdom Viridiplantae; phylum Streptophyta; class Magnoliopsida; order Fabales; family Fabaceae; genus Lathyrus; species Lathyrus aphaca. The sequence goes on along the minus strand of OZ014524.1, from coordinate 429,958,050 downwards.
GGGAAGGGTGACATGGACGAGTGTCAAAAGAGCATGTATAGGTACTTGGGAGTGCAAAGGAGGTGCTTTGACTTTATATCTGCGGGGAAAAATACGACACATATGAGTGTCGCAAAGGGTATATATGAACAGTCATTTGTGTTGGAGAGTGCAAAGGGGAAGCTTTGAATTTTATCTGCGGGGAATAATGCGACACGGACGAGTGTCGAAAAGGGTATATATGAACAGGAATTTGTGTGGGAGAGTGCAAAGGGGACGCTTTGGCTTTTATCTGCGGGGAATGTGAGTTTTTATATTCAATGTTGATGAAATACGGATGGTATTTACAGGTGACTGGTTTGAATCTGGCTTGTGACCATGCAAATGTTTGATTTTTGCCGTAATGCTCCATATTAGACGGAATGCTACGCTTATTTCGGTGATTTATGATGCGAATGCTATGATTATGCAAAAGAGAAACTGATCCGGGATTCAGATCCTTGAAGGAAAGATCTCCGGCTGATCTGCTCGGAGGAATATCCCGGCTGGGGAAGAGATCATTGGTAGATCTGTTAGTAGATATAGCTCTGCTTGGGGGGAATAGATCGTTGATAGATCTACCCTGCAAGGAGAACTCAGCTGGGGAGAAGAAAGCTTTCATCACTTTGTTGTGCAAGAGTTTCAGGCATTGCTCTTCTGGGGAGAGGAAGGAAACTCTATGGGGAACTTGGCTGGGGATGCTCCTGTTGAATAGACATGTGCTAGGGATAAGGAGGCTTTGACAACTCCGATGGGGAAAAGCATTCCAGATATTGCTTGGTGAGGAGGTATGATGGGGAAGTGATGTTTGGCATGCCCCATGCTGCGTATTGAATACCTGCAACCTATTAAGACAAAGAAACGTACAAGTATCCCGAGGTATCCCTTACCGGATTCCGTCATAGGAATTAGATATTCCTCAAAGTAAATATATTTCCTGCAAGTATTTTAAAAAAATGGCTCATTTTTTTTATGCAAATATTATATCATGTATATTGGACATTTTGCAAACGAAACAAAAATGTACAAGAAGAGGTGTGACTGAAAATCTTATTTTATTAATCTGGGTGCCCTGAATTGGCAAATACAATCAAAGAAACCAAACCCCTGGAATGAGGAGATTGCTATAAATTGAGAAAATAAAAGTGTTGACAATGTTGACGACGCTCCGGTGAGCTTCCTTTGCTATGACCTGTATGACCTTGACTTTCTTCTTATCTTGCTTTCTGAAGAAGGTTGATTCTGACTGATGCTTTATCCTTTCGAAGCTTGCCGAATTATGAGTGATACAGATGAATTCAGAGTGCAGTTGTTCGCTTATTCCCTAATTTTGCGTGGATCTCCCTTTCGAGTTTTCAATTCACCGGGATACCCATTTTTGCTTGAGTTGTCCAATGCGGCTTTTCAACTCACCGGGTGTACAAGATCTCCCACTTGGTATTCCTGAAGTCTGACTTTCTGATCGAAGGCTTTCTTCATTATTTTCTGATATAACTGCCCATGATAGATAGCAGCTAATCTCTTTTCTTCGATCAGATTTAGTTGATTGTACCGAGATCGGACCCATTCTGCTTCATTCAGCTTTACATCCATTAGTACCCGTAAGGAGGGTAGCTCAACTTCAACAGGTAGGACTGCTTCTATACCATACACAAGCTGATAAGGTGTTTCCCCAGTATACGTTCTGATTGAGGACCGATACCCATGCAAGGAAAACGGTAGCATCTCATGTCAGTCTTTGTAAGTAACTACCATCTTCTGCACAATCTTCTTGATGTTTTTGTTAGCTTCCTCAACAGTGCGATTCATCTTTGACCTGTAAGGAGAAGAGTTATGATGTTGGATTTTGAAGTCCCGACACAGTTCTGCCATCATTTTGTTGTTCAAATTGGAACCATTATCAGTAATGATTCGCTCGGGAACTCCATATCGTCAAATGATGTCCCTTTTTAGAAATCTGGCTACCACTTGTCTGGTGACATTCGCATACGAAGCTGCTTCAACCCATTTGGTGAAGTAATCAATGGCTACCAGGATGAATCTGTGGCCATTTGAAGTAGTCGGTTCGATTTTTCTAATCATGTCAATGCCCCACATGGCAAAGGGCCAAGGTGAAGACATCACGTTCAAAGGATTTGGAGGCACGTGCACTTTGTCTGCATAGATCTGGCATTATGGCACTTTCTGGCATAGGCACAACAATTTGCATCCATCGTAATCCAGTAATAACCTGATCTTAATAATTTCTTAGCCATTGCATGTCCTCCAGCATGGGTACCGAAAGAGCCTTCATGCACCTCGTGCATCAACAAGTCTGCTTCTTTCTTATCAACACATATGAGTAACACCATGTCAAAGTTTCACTTGTATAATGAACCATCAGCATTAAGGAAGAAACTACCGGCCAACCTTCTTAATGTCTTCTTATCATTGGATGATGCCCCAGGTGGGTATGTTTGATCTTCTAAGAAGCTTTTGATGTCATGGACCCAAGGCTTGTCATCTTTATCAATGTTCACAGAGAAAACGTACGTCGGTCGGTCTAATCTGGATACCAAGATCCGAGGTACATAATTTTCAGTTTAAACCTTGATCATGGAGGAAATGGTAGCTAAAGCATCTGCAAACTGGTTTTCGTCTCGAGGGATGTACTCAAGTTTGACTGTTGTGAAGAAAGTCAATAATCTCCTCGTATAGTCACGGTACGAAATCAGATGCTCTTGGTGAGTGTACCATTTGCCGTTGGTCTGATTGATTACCAAAGCTGAATCTCCAAATACATTTAAAGTCTTGATCCTGAGATCGATGGCTTCCTCAAGACCCATGATACATGCTTCGTATTCTGCTTCGTTGTTAGTGCATGCAAAGGTGAGTTTTGCCGAGAAAGGCATATGAACTCCTTTAGGCGTAATGAGCACTGCACCAACTCCATGACCATTCATATTGACAGCCCCATCAAACATCATTATCCACTCTTCTTCTGGATCAGGCCCTTCAGTGTGAATAGGCTCTTCATGATCTTTTGCTTTTAAGTACATGATGTCTTCATCATTGAAGTCAAATCTCATGGGCTGGTAATCATCAATGGGTTGCTCAGCTAGATAGTCAGATAGTACACTACCTTTGATGGCCTTTTGAGAAGTGTATTGAATGTCATACTCTGTCAGATTCATTTGCCCCCTTGCAACCCTTCCGGTAAGTTTTGGCTTCTCAAATATGTACTTGACGGGTTCCATTTTTGAAATCAACAAGGTAGTGTGAGTCAACATATACTGTCTTAGTCGGCGAGCAGCCCACGCTAAAGCACAACAAGTTTTCTCGAGCAGTGAATAACGTTGTTCACAATCGGTAAACTTTTTGCTTAGGTAGTATATTGCATACTCTTTTCGACCAGACTCGTCATGCTGGCTCAACACACACCCTATTGATCCTTCTAATACTGTCAGGTACATTATTAGAGGTCTTCCTTCAATTGGAGGCATGAGAATTGGAGGTTCTTGTAGGTACTCCTTGATCTTGTCAAAGGCTTTCTGACAATCTTCGTTCCACCTGACCGTTTGTTCCTTTCTTAACAATTTGAACAGGGGCTCACAGGTTGCAGTAAGATGAGATATGAACCTTGATATGTAGTTCAATCTACCTAAGAACCCTCGAACTTCTTTTTCAGTTCTAGGTGCAGACATCTTCTGAATGGCTTTGACTTTGTCAGGATCGACTTCAATTCCTTTTTCACTTACGATAAATCCCAGCAACTTACCGGAACGTACCCCGAATGTGCATTTGTTGGGGTTTAGCATCAGCTGATACTTTCTCAGACGCTTGAACAACTTCAGCAGATTTACCAGATGGTCTTCTTCAGTGAGGGACTTGGCAATCATGTCATCCACATAACATTCAATTTCTTTGTGGATCATGTCGTGGAATAACGTTACCATAGCCCGTTGATAAGTCGCACCGGCATTCTTCAATCCAAAAGGCATTACCTTGTAACAAAAAGTGCCCCAAGGTGTGATGAAGGTTTTTTTCTCCATGTCTTCGGGTGACATTCTGATTTGATTATACCAAGAAAATCCATCCATGAAGGAAAATACCGAGAATTGAGCTGTGTTGTCGACCAATACATCAATGTGAGGTAATGGGAAATCATCCTTTGGGCTAGCTCTGTTCAGATCCTGGTAATCCACACACATCCGAACTTTGCCATCCTTCTTAGGCACTAGTACAATATTAGCGACCCACGGAGGGTAACTAGTTACAGCAAGGAAACCGGCGTCCCACTGTTTCTGTACTTCTTCTTTAATCTTCATGGCCATATCTGGACGAGTACAGCGTAGCTTTTGCTTCACTGGAGGACAATCTTCTTTCAAGGGCAGCTTGTGCATAACAATATCCGTATCTAGACCTGGCATGTCTTGATAGGACCAAGCAAAGACGTCGACGTATTCTTGAAGCATGTCAATAAGTTGTTCTTTTACTGAAGCTTGTAGACCGGCCCCAATCTTCACTTCTTTCAAATCCTCTTCGGTACTAAGATTAACTATTTCAACCTCCTCCTGATGAGGAGTAATCACTTTCTCTTCTTGACTCAACAACCTGGCCAACACTTCAGGTAACTCATAGTCTTCTTCAACCCCTTCATCAACTTGATTAATTGGATTGTCGAAGTTATACAAGGTCATAGCAGTGCTGTTGTCGGTGCAATCTGGAGGATAATCTCTGCAAGGGTTGAGATTGGTTCGTTTTAGTGACCAGTTTTAATCTTGTTTTTAAAAGTGTAAATGAAGTTATTTATTTTGAAAACATTGCCATTTTATTGTTTTTGTACAAAAGTGAAAAATGAAAAGACAGTGAGTGAAAAAAGACTTGTTTGCAAAAGATGTCTGATATTCATTGATAATTCATTTTCACAAAATTATAATATGGCCCTATTACAAAATGCGTCCTGACACCTTGGGCAAGATGCGGGACTTGATGCATGCTGAAAAAGGCAGGAAATAATAAATACTCTGCAGGAGTAACCCTTATAATTTCCTAGGAAGACCAGTTAAGGACTTGATGACCCGGGATCCTTGGATGTATCCAGCTCTCCAGGTTGAGGTTGCTTTCCGCCTCGTCTTCCAGGTTGTTAACAGCATCTGGGGTGAGCATCCCCCCACTGATGAACTTGGGCTCTTTAGCAGCCTCTGATTGATCTTGTCGGAATGGTTTGTAACCCAAACCGAATCTGTCCTCCTTTTTCTCCACTGGAAGCAGCTTGCCCCAACCTTGGGCATTACCATCTTCAACAACCTTCTGGGCTTGCTGATAGGAGACAATTGAAGTACCCATCCTGTCTTCCTGGGATGCGGCAAATACTTCAGTCGTCGCCTCATTGACATTCAGAGCCTCGAACCCCTGGCTCATGGTTTCATGGATTTCACCATCCATCTCAATGTATTTGTATGTAGCCAGATAGCTAACAAATATGTCCTCCTCACCATAGATGGTGATAATCTGTCCTTCCCACTCATATTTCAATTTCTGGTGAAGGGTCGACGTTACTGCGCCAGCGACGTGAATCCATGGTCGACCCAACAAACAGTTGTAGACCGGCTGAATGTCCATCACATAGAAAGTAGTCTGAAAGACCTGCGAACCAATTATCACATGCACCTCCACCTCCCCAAGAACAGACCTCTTGGAGCCATCAAAATCCCTGACTCCCGGATTTCTTGGCCGGAGAGCTATTCCATCATATTCGAGATTGGTAAGAGCTTTCTTCGGTAAGACATTGAGTGAAGACCCAGTGTCCACAAGAACATGAGATAGTACAACTCCTTTGCACTCCAGGGTGATGTGAAAAGCTTTGTTGTGGTGACGTCCTTCTGTTGTCAAATCAACATCAGTGAAACCTATCCCATGGCTAGTATTGACATTAGACACCACTGTTTCAAGCTGATTCACTGTGATCTCTTCTGGCACGTAGGCAGCGTGCAAAACTTTGAGTAATGCATCCCGATGGATTTCGGAACACAACATCAGGGATAATATAGAGATCTTAGAGGGAGTCTGGTGGATCTGATCCACAACTTTATAGTCACTTCTTTTAATTATCCTCATAAATTCATCCACATCTTGATCTAAGGATGATTTATGAGTCTCTTTTGATGCAGATTCTTCAGGTATCACACTTTTACCTTTGGCTTTGGCAGCAACCTCTGCCTCAATGTTGGTTCTTGGAGCTTATGATGCGAAGAGGCGTCCGCTTCGGGTGAAGCCTCCGCCTCCCCCGACATTATCCACTTGGGGTGTGTGAACAGAAGAATCAAGAAGGACTTTTTCTCCATTGCAGTAAAGGTCAGCACCATAATGCCATGGTACAACACTGTCTTTATCATATGGAATTGGCCCTGGCACCGTGATGGTGACTAGGCTCACTGCAGCAGAGGTTGGAACCATTATTGTCTGTGGATCATAGAAAATGGTGATAGGACTTCTTGTGGATGTTGGAGATGATGAATTGAAGCTTTTTTGTTGTTGAAACTGTTTCTGAGATTGTTGTTGAAAATTGCTGGAATTTGGGACCGTTGTAGGGTCATAATATATGGTTACTGTGGAGACGTCGCTGTTGGTGGTTGCTGAAGTTGTAGAAGGAGATGACATGGAATTGTTTTTTGTTGAAGTGAAGGAAGAAATGGTTGCTGAAGTTGTAGATGAATCGGTAGGAACAGTTGTTGTTGAAGTTGTAGAAGAATCATTTGTACAAGGAGTTGCTGGTGTTGTAGAAGCAGTTGTGGTTATTTGCAGAATACCTTCTTTAATCAAATCATTGATTCCATTCCTCAAGCTTTCACATCCACTCACGGAAATATTGCAAGATTCACAACATGCCTCACAACCTGGAAACACTTGGCATTTCAAAAGCTGGGCTTTAACCTCTGCCAGAGGTGTTTGGATACTTGCAATATCTTCTATTATACTCATGGGTGAGCCTTCCTCTATAGCATTAATCCTTGGCCCACTATGGCTTGGCATAGGATTTTTCATGACATTGGGAGGTGGTGCAAAGTTCAGGGCCTTTGAATCTACCAGATTATGGACCTTCATATGCAGAGCCCTGCATTTTTCTGTGGAGTGACCAGGTGCATTAGAATGAAAAGCACACCTAGCATTGACGTTGTAATTTCTCAGAAGGTTCTGAGGATCAGGTGGAGCCAATGTCCTCAACTCAACCAGATTAAGCTTTAGGAGTTGTGGCAGCAGTGTGGCATATGGCATTGGAATAGGGTCAACACCCTATTGATCTGAGATGGCCGCTGTTGAAAAGGGCGTTGTTGTTGATTGTTATTATTGTTGTTGTAGGATCTCTGTTGCGGAAACTGTGGCTGTTGAGGAAAGTGTTGTGGTTGTTGAGTATACTGAGGAGGTGGGGTAGGAATAGTGACGGCAGCAACTGATCTGGGCAGATATTGGGGTCTCCCTCTACCCATGTGTACATAATTTGTTTCACCAGATCTACGGGGCCCAACAAATGGCTTCCTTGCACTGCTTGAACTGGCACTATTGTTGGAAATCTTTCCCATCTTCAGTAAGCTCTCAATTCTTTCCCCAGCTATCACCACGTCTACAAAGCTGGTAGAAGAAAATGCAGCCAATCTGTCAATATAGGTACCCTGGAGAGTATTCATGAACATGTCTGCCATCTCCCTTTCTGATATCGGGGGTTGAACGGCAGCATCCAGTTTCCTCCACCTTTGGGCATAATCTCTAAAGCTTTCACGGGAAGATTGTGACATTCCCATCAGAAGGGTTCTGTTTGGAGCCATGTCCAGATTATACTGATACTGACGGATGAAAGCTTCAGCCAAGTCTTTCCAATTTCTTACCGTGGCTCTGGTCAAGTGAGAATACCATTCCTGGGATGCCCCTGTCAAGCTATCCTTGAAGTAAAACATCCACAGCTTCTCGTCCATGGTGTAAGCTTTCAATCTCCCCAGGAAAGACTAAAGGTGGGTGCGTGGGCAGGATGTGCCATTGTATCTTTCAAAACACGGGGGTTTGAACTTGTGAGGAATTCTCACCCCTTCCACCAATCCCATGTCCATGACATCAAAACCTAGAGAGTTTTGGGATTCAAGAGACCTTAGCTTCTCTGCAATTTCATCCAACCGACGGTCGTAAACTTCGTCTCCAGCCCCGACCACAGTAAACTGCTCTTCTTGAGGATCCTCCTGCAAGACCCTTCCTCCAGTAGTGTTACCCTGGGTATTTCTTATGGCATTGATGTCTGGGTTCAGATGAGGTCCAAACTCTGGTGGATCAGTGCGAGGCTGCACGTGATCATTGTTACTGGTACCTCCTATACCTGGATGGTGTTCCTCGTGAGTTTGTCGCTCAACCAACTCCCTCAGTCTCTCCTGGTTCTAAGCTAATCCAATCATCACTGTCATGAATTGATTCAATTGGGACCTCATCTATGTCCTCTCATTGGCCATCTGGGCCCTCACTTCAGTCAAGTCTTGTTGAACCTGATCCATTTGTAATCCCGGAAGGTTGTTTCTTGTCGGATACCGGTGTATTCTGTTGACAGGGAACACTCTTCTGCGAGCAATGTTTCCTGAAACCATAACAAAGTGAGAAACAACAAAACAAAAACCTACAAAACAAAGAAAAGATGTTAGTATGCAATGCAGGATGCCTATTTGTCTTCCAAGGGTATCCGGTTTGGTTCTTTGGTTTTGACCTTTCCAGACCTCGAGGAAATGCTGATTTTAAAGAGAGATAATGCCCACAAAATAATACAAACCATATATATTACAAAAAGTGAAGATACATAGTTTTGATTACAATAAAATCCCCATGGTGGGTCAAAATACAACAACAACAACAGAAATACAATCAAAATGAAGTACAAACAAAAGGAGTCAAACATCCAATCCAAAGTTATCTTCTCTGACTTCCTTCAGGAGAGCCTCAGTCACTGGACCTACTGGGTGTTCTGTGATAGTCCTGATGAGGAGGTTCCTGGTGTCAATGGCACTGGTCAACTTCTTGTGTTTATCCTGATCCTTTGATCTCTTTAACCCCTCCCGGAGTTTCAACTCAGAGATCTCCTTCTGTGCTGCTATCTGAACTGCCTGATTCTTCTTCTCACTAGCCTCCAGCTGCTCTATCTTAGCTTGGGTTCTTTGGTCCTCTTGTGCACGGGCTTCAGTGATCCTAATCCACCTAGCCTGGCTCTCCTCTAAGTAATGCTCTGCCCTAGCTTTCTGAGTCTTTGCTTCCTTGCAAGCATTTTTCAGTACTAACTCCCATGCTCTAGCCTTTCTGATGTAGTCGTCCGTCTTGTCAATCTTGGTCAAGTTCTCAACCCGAAGCTTCTCTAACCTCTCATTATCTAGAAGACTGTCATTCCTCTCCCAGAGGGTCTTCTTCAAGGCTTCAGAGAGCTGAGTATTCCTTTCCTTCAGTTTCTCAAACTCCTCTAAGCTGACAGTGGCTGCAGGCTGCACTACTGATGGTCCAGGTGTATCCTCTAAGGTGAATGGCATCCGGGTGATCTGTGCCCTGGTACGAGACCAATCAAGATATTATGCTGAAGCTATATTGTTGCACTTGCCAAGGATAGTCGTCCCCTTAGTCTGAATGTTGTCCCAGGCTCAGGCAGCTTGTCTGACAATAGCTGAGTGTATTGGATGTCACAATAGAGGGTTTCTGTCAAGTCTTGCCCTCTAGGGGGATGAACTAAAGCATACCCTAATTGTCTCTTAAAAAGCAATGGGTTGTAGTTGATGCAAACTTTTACTCTAATCAAAGGCACATTAGGATATTGCCCACAACTAGTAATGATGTATTTGCCCTTGGTGCTCTGAGTACACCACCTGATGTCTTCTGATGTAAGGATAATCAATCTCTTAGCCCAGTTCCTTGGCTGATGAGGGTTCAGGAAAGTGTCTGATTTTGGCAGGTGCCTTAACAACCAACAGTAATAGAGGGGAGCACAACATCTGACCAATCTTCCTCTTTGCTTCTCATTCCTTTGGTGCACTGAGTAGTAGAAGTCTCCAAGCAGAGTAGGAGCTGGGTTTCTCAGTAAGAACAGGTGAATAACATTCTTGCTTAAAAACTTTGGCTCGTCTGCAAACAAGATAACTCCATATATGCTGAGGGCTAGGAGTGCAAAAACAACATCCCACTTCCATGTTGCAGCATGCAGGGTGGCCTGGGATATCAAGAAGTCTAAGTGAAGTCATGGGATTCCAGCCTTGGTGGTCATGCTCTGATCAATAAGGGTAGGCTCCAGGTGCAAGGCCTTAGCTATATCTTCATTCTTGGGAGCAACCATCTCAGGGTTGAAAGGAATCCCTCTCCTGATGGGGACACCTAACAACATGGAAAATTCTTCTAGCAAAGGTCCCAACTGAGAATCAGGGAATGTGAAGCATCTGAGAGGAGGATCATAAAACTGTAGGCAGGTGTGAATCATGCTCCTTTGGGATGCATCCAGGTCCATGATCATGTCCAATATGCCTCCATAATGCTCCCTGAATAATGGGACATGATCAGGAGTGATGAGAGACTGGATATGTCTGAGGCCTGTCAGAGTGGGCTCAAAGAAATGGTATGTGATGTTGCTCTTCTGGAAGTGTCCATGCTGATGCTGGTGGAGAAAACTGAGGGTAACTGCTGATGAAGGTCACTAAGGAAGATGCTGAAGAAGGGTCTCTGATGAAGACAAACTGGAGAGGAATCTCTGATGAAAACAAATTGATGAAGGTGCTGGAGAAGATAACTGAAGAAGTCTGAGCAACAGAACAGGTCAAAACCAAACCAAGGACATGAAGGTGGATACCCTGCAAAACAAATAGGAAAATGTTAAATGATGCAAAATGATGTATGCAGAATGATATGCAAAGGGTTTGTGATCAAGTGATGGATCTGTTATCTGCCTTGATAGGGTCCATGTGTTCATAAGTCCGGATGGAGGCTTAGAAAACCAGTAACCAGGTGGGGGACTCAAATAAAGAGTCACAAGTCCAGGGTTTCACAAGAATTGTCCAAAGTTATGCATTCTTAAAACAAAACTGGTAACAGGGTATGATGAGGCCAAGGGTTCCTGCAAACCTGTAAACATCCCAACCCCCTCACATGTATTGTTCTAGAACAAGGATCCTCAGACTTGGATCAGTTATGAGAAGTGTAAACACTTCTAACCCGGAGGTACAGTGTTTACAATAACCATAAAAGATCCTCCTCTAATTCACCTCAGATGCTAAAGGTCATAAAAGGTCATCCAGACTTAGCAGGCTTCCCAGATAGCCCTAGTACTACAGGAAATCCGTAGCACAAAGTTCTCAAGAAGAAACCCATGTCTGAACCGTGTTTCATATTCCCGCACCAGACCGAAATGGAATGGGAAAGAATATGAAGCCACTCTAGCCTATGTGTCACTCAGGTCCCCGATATGGAACCTTAATCACACAATGATTCCCACCCACCAAAGAAACAACAGATCCAACACCAATGATAATGACAGTAATAATATGAAATGCATAAAATTGTAAACGAAAGCAATAAATAAAGTTGTACATAAAGCAATAAATAAAGCAATAAATAAATAAGCACAAGTAGCACATAACACCCCCGTAAACACAAAACAAACAAGCGCTAGGAGGAACCCACAAAGAGAACCAGAAGCCCTGGATGCAATATAAGGGATCCCCAGCAGAGTCGCCAAGTTGTCGCTCCCCCGAAAAGACACATGGTCAGATAGGGTACAGACGCGAACGGTCAGCGAAAGGAGAAATGAAGATGAAGATGAATAGAGTCTCCAGCTAGGCGTTTTTATCTCGAAGGAAAGGTAATGCTGCATAAACCTAGAAAAGGATGGATAAGACGGTTGCGAACCAGAGAAACTGAGAAAGGGGGTTGGTTACAACCTGGGAAGGTATTAGCACCCAGATTGTCCATCGTACTCGAAGGGATCCACGCTTAAAAGATTGTGTTTAAAAGGGGTAAGTGTATGTGTTATCTGTGTGCAAAATCTGGAAAGGAATATACAAGTGTCAGTGCAAAAGGTGAAGTGAAATGCTCAGGAACTGAGGCTTAAAAGAGAATGCTGAAAGAGGGGGAAGACACAGAGACTTTTGTTCGATAATTGTTACATTATGCCTACGTATCCTCGCATGCAATGAGGAAGTCAGAACACCGTAGTTCGACTCAAAGAGACTAAAAGATAAATTGACTGTGAACTGCTTACTTGCCTATGCTCAAGTGTATGACTCGTCTGGCTCGATTGCTAACTGTCTTGCGTTAGACGGAAGAAGCAGGTCTCGTTTATTAGTGAGTTTGATGAGAAAAGAATCCCGAAGGAGACAATTATTGTTTGTTTTTTGTGTTTTCAGTTTTGTTATTTGGTATTTTTGCATAAGTTAATGAGCTTAAGCCTAAATCAAAGGTTGTAAACTCATTATATCCTCCCTTGATTAGGGATAATGAGAATACTTAAGTATGAGATAAGCACCTCAACTTAATTACCCTGATGGTGTAGGATTAAGATCATTAACCTACTTGTGATTATTTAGATGTTTTTGGGTTTTGTTTAGTGTTAAGTAATGAGTTTAATCTCTAATCACAAATTAGTGGTTTCATTACAGCATCCCAATAGAAGGATAATAGATGAGAGCACTTAAGCTGAGGAAGATACCTCAACTTAATCCATGGTTAGGGATTAAATTCATGACAAAAAAAGCCTTTACTAAATGGATTTTAATTAATGGTGAAATTAAGAAGTGAGTTTTATGATTTGTAAGACAACTTGAGGGGGACTTGTCCATTGAACACTAGGGTTAGTCCTTCTTAACCATAAAGGAAGAATTAGAACCCTAATGTAAGGCCCAAGTTACAAGTTAATGTCTTAGTGATTATTAGATGGATTGATTAAGAGGTTTAAACAAATTAAGGGTTTAACACTTAGGATTAAAGTTATACACTCCATCCTAAGATAAGGATGCAGGCATAACCATAATTCCAAAGTCCTAAAACCTTAAAGGTTTAGTCTCTGATTATTGGGATGAGAAAAGAGACACAAAGAAGACTCAAAGGAAAAAGTCTAAGGGAAACTAATAAGTCCTAGAAAGTTATCATGTTGGGAAGTCTTAGGGTTTGTGAGGCTTAAAGGAGAAGTCTTTAAGGAAGCCACCAAGGAGAAGCAAGATAGGAAAGAGAAAGAAGAACAAGTCACTTACTTCATTGAAGAAGATAAGTAACTTGAAGAAAGAAAGGAAAAGAAGCACAAGTGAGGCAAGCCCACTCAAAGACAAACAAAAATGCAGCAAGGATGCAATATGAAAGTGTGAGAAGAAGTGGGAGGTGAAGGCAAATCCACCTCCCAAACAAACTTACCATTAACCTGAAAAGTTAGTGCAAGATGCAATATGAAAGGAATAAAATGAAATGATGCACATGCAAGGGTAAAGACCAAGACCAGAAGCATGTACATGATGAAAATGATGCTATGATATGATGCAAAGAGAAATAAGATGCATTTTAGTGATCATACAAGAGGATGAATGCAAATGAAGCATGTAGGAAGCATGTAAACACATGGATGCTTATGAAATGTAATGGATGCAAAGCATAGAAAATGTATGAATAAATGATCAAGCAATGTTCAATCAATGTATTAAGATGTCTAAGATGGTATACAAATGCTTAGAATGGCATGGCAAGTTAACATGTTCATGCAATGCAATGTAAGATGCAAGTAAAGATGCAAAATTAGGGTTACATGGAAGGATGAGATGCAAATGGCAAAGACAGAAGCAAATGACATTATAAAAAATTGAAAATGCACTCAAAGGAACCCTAAACCCATATGATATCACACCCCAAAGGAGAAGGTCTAACTCTTAACCTATTGAAAGTTATGATTTTTCTAAGTTTGCTAGGGTTTTTGGGTGTTTCAAAAGGAAAAATGCAAATCAAATTGAAAATTCAAGATAAATGCATGCCAAAACTATCCTAGATACTACATGATATGTGTAAAAAAATGCAAAAAAACAACTTCAAACCCTTCATGGTTAGGCAGAAAATATTTTTCAAAGGTTAGGGTTTAACAATGTGATTTTATGAACCCTAAATTCAAAGAAAATTGTTAAGTTATGATCAAAACCAAAAAGAAATTTGTATGAAGAGTTTGAAAATGTTTCTAAATGTGTTAATATGCAACATAATTTTTTGGTGATTTTCAGAAACTTAAATGTTATTTTAATTAATTAATTCCCATTAATTAATTAAAATAAACATTTAAATATTTTAAAAATACTTTTTATATGCAAAAAATAAAATAAAAACCATTTTCTGATTAAGAAAAATATTTGGAACAAAATTGCAAAAGGAAATATTTTTGGGATTTTTCTATGTATATTAAATAAAATGAGAAAAAGAAATGAATTAAAAAGAAAATAAAATGAATAAAAGAGTAAGTATGCGCATCCAGTGGTCCAGGTTTAAACAAAATTTGGAGGGAGTTGACTGCACGCCAGATCCAAGGGTGGAGATTCAAACTGGCCTTAATTATGTTTTTAAATTAATTAATCAGAATTAACCCTAAGTGAATTGATCCTAGCCACTCATTCCTAATTTAAAACAGATCCAAGGGCCTATAACGCATCTGACAATTAAAACCCTAATTAAGCCCTAATCACTTTCAGGTGGCCGGAGAAGACCTCTAGTCATCTTCTCCGGCAGCCCCCTCATGCTATCTCCCTGAAAACGCAACCCCAAGCTCTCAAACTCTCCAGAATCAAACATCTAACAACCCTAAACATGAATCCAGCCCCAAAACTCATTTATTTTTCATCAAGAACACGAATCAAAGCAAAACGGAAAATACATCAAAAATTTCAGAAGCACGTTACATCCTTATTTCTCAATCATTTTCAAAAGTAAACATATCATGATGATCAAGGGAGTTCATAGATTCATTTAGAAACTTAAAAACACATTTCTGGAAAAAATGTTCTTGAAGTTACCTGAGTTGAAGCTTTCGAAACTGGAGCTTTCTGACCACTTCTTTGATGCTTTTCCACTCCAATGAACCCCTTGATGCTTATGGCAAGCTTGAAACTAGTTTATATTGACTGTTTTTGAGGTTTCAATTTAGAGGGAGGTGAAATCGAGTTTTTGTTTCAGGGGGTTTCAGGCTTATGTAAGGGGTGGGAAATGATCTGGAAGATGTATGGAGATGATTGGTGAAAGAATTTTTAAGTTTGGCTGAGTAGTTTGAGAATTTCGAAGAGGTGAAATTTCTTGAGGATTTTTGCAATCTGAGTGTGTGGGATGATTTCAGCTCCAAGATGTTATGAAATGTGATCCTTAGGGCATGCATGTGAAGCTGTGATAGGTCAGAAGCTTTGTTGTGGGCTATGCTGATTGGTATGGCTTCATTTGCAAAAAGTCAAGGTTGGTTGTACTTGAGGTATGGGCACGTGGCAGGTCTGGATTTGGGCATGGCTGGGCTCAGCAGAGATCAAGGAAAGCTTGTGGATCAGATTTGGCATGCTGGCACAAGTGTATTGAAAAATCTATACCATTTTGCAATTTTGGAAAGTCTTGGCCCCTTTGGAATTTCTTGAAGTTCAAGTCATGGAAATGCATAATTCTTGGGCCAATTATGATATTTTGAAGTTGCTTGATCATGTTATGTCACATTTGGGCACATTAGAAGTCATTAGAAGCCTTGGCAAGTGGTTTTGCAAAAAAATCCTCTTTGGTGCATTCTTGAAAATTATAGGATTGTTGCCAACTTTGAAGGATCATAACTTGAGTTCCATAATGAATTAGAACATGTTCTTGTACTTTTTGAAAAGGGAAAGACCTAATCTACAACTTTCATGACCAAGAAATTTCAATTTGAAGCATTTTTGGTTGAGAAGGAGGAGGTTGAAAAACTTTCCCAAAATGGAAAGTTTCCATTACAAGTCATTTCCATTTTTGGCAACTTTTGGTTTAGCTCAAATTTCTTCAATTTTGTGAACTTCCAAGCACTTGAATGATCAAATAAAGATCATAGACTTCAATTTGATGAAAATACCCCTTTGGTTCCATTGTTGGGGGCCTCAGATGCCCTGATTTTGACTTAACTTGCTCAAGAAGTTAGAAACAAGAATGATCCTTATAACATTTCAAGAACATTAGAAACAAGAATGGCCCAAAAATTTGGAGTTGAGGCCTCTGAAACCAAAACCCTAATTTGGGTCATCTGTGCAGTGAAAACCCTAGCTCTGCTTCCATGCCTTGCCAGTTCTTGTGATTTCTTGACTTCCATGAACTTTGAGGGATATAATATGATGGTAGAACACACATGGACCCTCTTGGAAAGCTTTGAAGCCTTTGGAATGGCTCAGATTAAATCTTGGATTGCTCAGATCACAAACCCTAGATGCAGATGAATTTGAACTATGCAGATAAAAATCTAATATGAGGTGGTATGCTTATGCTCATGCAAACATGAAAGATCACAAGACATGGTGAGATGAGTGAGGGAAATTTTGGGGTGTTTACACTAGTCAAGGCACTCTTGAAAAAGAAGTCGAAGAATTCATGAGAATAATTAAGAAAAGTGACTATAAGGTGGTTGAACAGCTGAATCAGACCCCGTCCAAGATATCCATTATGTCGTTGTTAATGTGTTCCCAAGCTCACCGGGAGGCTTTGCTAAAAGTTTTGCAAATGGCCTATGTACCACAAGAGATAACTGTTAACCAGTTGGAAGTTGTAGTAGGCAGTGTGAACGCTGGCCATGGGTTGGGATTCACAGATATAGATCTCACTTCCGAGGGACGTAATCACAACAAGGCTTACACATCACCATGGAGTGTAAGGGTGATATTCTATCACATGTCTTGGTAGATACAGGCTCTTCCCTCAATGTGCTCCCTAAGAAGGCCTTAATGAAGCTGAATGTTGATGGTATCGTTTTGCGACCCAGTGATTTGATTGTGAAAGCCTTTGATAGGTCACGAAGGTCTGCGTTCGGGGAGGTGGAGCTACCGGTAAAGATTGGGTCTCAGGTATTCAAGAGCACGTTCTATGTTATGGATATCTAACCCGCTTATAGATGTCTGCTAGGATGTCCTTGGATTCATGTTGCTGGCGCAGTAACATCCACGTTGCATCAAAAGTTGAAGTATGTGGTAGACGTCCAGGTTGTTACTGTATGCGGGGAAGAATATATTTTCGTAAGCCATCTGTCGACCTTCAAGTATGTGGAAATGGACGGGGAAATCCATGAGACACTTTGCTAAACTTTTGAGGCAGTTAATGTCAGTACTTTGTCTCCAGTTGCTGCAGTTCAGAGAAATGAGAAGGAAGGGACTCCTATCTACTCCTACAAGCAAGCTAAGGAAGTAGTCCAATCCGGAAATGCCCAGGGTTGGGGAAAACTGTTAGAAGTGGAAAAGAAGGATGACAAGTTTGGTCTCGGATATCAACCTGGTCAGTCCAGCTGGTCTCAAGGCAGTAAGCCCATAGCGTTCACAAGCGCTGGAATGCTCAACTACAACCACCTTTGTGCTACAGATGAAGAGGGGGATAGTGACTACGACTTGGATAACTTGATTCACCCATGCGTACCTGGGGAGGATCTCCAGAACTGGTCTGCTGAAGATTTTGTTTAATTTACTTGGCAGTCAAAGTAATTTTCTTGTTTCCATTTTTATCATACTGCATGTCAAATCCAGCACTCTCCCCAAGGTGCACGGATCCATTTGTAGGGCCACCATGTTTTTAATGCATTTACTTGTTCCATGAAATAAAGGACATTTTTCAAGCAAATTGTGTTCTCTTTCTTTCATTTTAAAATTTTTCACAAAAAAACATAAAATGGAAATGTTTTCATTTTCAGTGTTTTTGTGATTTGCGTCCCTTGTGAAAAGAACAGATTCTGAAATAAACACATCATTTGTGCAGTGTTGATCATTCGGATTCTTGTGATAACATTCCTGCTATGACTATGCATGACTTCGACAATCCTATCTACTAAGCTGATGAAGGGGTTGAGGAAGACTGTGAACTCCCAGAAGAATTGGTTAGGTTGTTGAAACAAGAGGAAAGTGTCATTCAACCTCATCATGAAGAAATAGAGATCATCAACATCGGGTCTGAGGGCGTAAGGAAAGAGATAAAGATCGGGGCTAGTCTGCAGGCCGAGGTAAAGAAGGACTTGATTGGTATGCTACGTGAATATGTGGATATCTTCGCCTGGTCGTATCAAGATATGTCGGGGTTGGATACTGACATTGTTGTACAAAAGCTGCCACTAAAGGAAGATTATCCTCCGATAAAGCAAAAGCTGAGAAGAACTAGCCCCGATATTGCTATGAAGATCAAGGAGGAAGTTCAAAAGCAGTGGGATGCTGGGTTCCTTGCTGTAACTAGTTACCCACCTTGGGTAGCTAACATTGTACCTGTACCAAAGAAAGATGGCAAGGTCCGGATGTGCATTGATTATCGGGATCTAAATAGAGCAAGTCCAAAGGATGATTTTCCATTACCTTACATTGATGTGCTGGTAGATAACACCGCTTAGTTCTCGGTATTTTCTTTCATGGATGGCTTCTCCGGGTACAATCAGATTAAGATGGCACCGGAAGATATGGAGAAAACGACGTTTATTACCCCATGGGGTACATTCTGTTATAAAGTTATGCCCTTTGGATTGAATAATACCGGGGCAACGTATCAACGGGTTATGGTTACTTTGTTCCACAACATGATACACAAGGAAATTGAATGCTATGTGGACGATATGATTGCCAAGTCCCGGGACGAAGAAGAGCATTTGGTCAATCTCAAAAAGCTGTTTGATAGATTGATAAAGTACAGATTGAGGTTGAATCCAAACAAGTGCACTTTCAGAGTGCGTTCCGGTAAATTGTTGGGTTTCATTGTTAGCCAGAGGGGAATTGAGGTAGATCCTGCAAAGGTAATAGCAATACAAGACATGCCTGCACCGAAAACAGAAAAAGAAGTGCGTGGATTTTTAGGGAGATTGAACTACATTTCACGGTTTATATCTCATTTAACTGCCACATGCAAGCCAATCTTCAAATTGTTAAGAAAAGAACAAACAGTCAGGTGGAATGAGGACTGTCAAAGATCCTTTGAAAAGATAAAAGAATATTTGCAGGAGCCTCTGATTCTAATGCCTCCAGTTCCAGGACGGCCATTTATCATGTACTTGATTGTGTTAGAAGGGTCGATGGGGTGTGTGCTAGGCCAACATGACGAGTCTGGTCGAAAAGAGCATGTTATTTACCACCTTAGCAAAAATTTTACCGACTGTGAATCCCGTTACTCATTGCTCGAGAAAACTTGATGCACTTTGGCATGGACTGCTCGCCGACTGAAATAGTACATGTTGACCCATACCACACTGCTAATCTCAAAAATGGACCCCGTCAAGTATGTTTTTGAGAAACCAGCGTTAACTGGAAGAGTTGTAAGGTGGCAAATGATCTTAACAGAGTATGACATACAATATACTTCCTAGAAAGCCATCAAAGGAAGTGTGTTGTCAGATTATCTTGCACATCAACCACTTGAAGACGACTATCAGCCGATGATGTTTGATTTCCCTAATGAGGACATAATGTACCTCAAGGAAAGAGATTGCGAGGAACCACTTCCGGAGGAGGGGACTGACCCTGAATCCAAATGGAAGTTGATGTTTGATGGGGCAGTCAATATCAACGGACGCAGAGTTGGTGTTGTTCTTACCACCCTCGAAGGTGTTCACTTTCCCTTCGCTTCCAGAATTACTTTTGGTTGTACCAATAATGAAACGGAATATGAGACGTGCATAATGGGAATAGAGGAGGCTATTAATCTTCGGATTAAGACCCTCGATGTATTCGGAGATTCAGCTCTCGTTATCAACAAGATTACAGGCAAGTGGTATACACATCAAAGTATTTCTTCATCCATCAAAGTCTTGTGTTGGAACTATGTGCCCGGGATTGACGTTTCCAGGCTTGACGCATCAGCTTATGCTTTCTCTGTAAACGCATTGTCTGATGAGAAACCTTGGTACTTTGATATTAAGCTTTTCCTAGAAAAGCATGAATGCCTAGTTGGGGCATTGTACAACGACAAGAAGACCTAGAGACGACTTGCTGCTAGCTTCTTCTTGAATGTAGATGGGGTTCTGTATAAGAGAAACTTTGACATGGTCTTGCTCAGATGCGTGGATAGACATGAAGCAGACATGTTAATGCAGGAAGTCCATGAGGGATCCTTCGGTACTCATGCAGGAGGGCATGCTTTGGATAAGAAGTTATTGAGGTCGGGGTACTATTGGCTGACAATGGATGCAGACTGTTGTTCGTACGCCCGTAAGTGCCACAAATGCCAGATATATGCAGACAAGGTGCATGTTCCTCCTAGCCCGATCAATGTCATGTCATTTCCTTGGCCCTTTTCTATGTGGGGCATTGACATGATCGGGAAGATAGAGCCTACTGCTTCAAATGGTCATCGTTTCATCTTAGTTGTGATTGATTACTTCAGCAAAGGGGTTGAAATAGCATCTTATGCCAATGTCACTCGCCAGGTGGTAGCCATATTCCTAAATAGAGACATCATTTGCATATACGGAGTGCCCAAGCGAATCATTACTGATAACGGTTCCAACTTAAACAACAAGATGATGGCAGAACTGTGGCGGGACTTCAAGATTCAACATCACAATTCTTTTCCTTATCAGCCAAAGATGAATGGCGCAATAGAGGCGGCTAACAAGAATATTAAGAAGCTTGTGTAGAAGATGGTTGTCACTTACAAAGATTGGCATGAGATGTTACCATTTGCACTGCATGGGTACCGAACGTCAGTCAGGACATCAATCGGGCAACTCCATTATCTTTGGTGTATGGCATGGAGGCAGTCTTGCCTGTGGAGGTGGAAATTCCTTCTTTACGTGTGATGATGGATGTGAAGCTTGATGAGGCTGAATGGATACGTGCTCGATATAATCAGTTGTGTCTAATTAAGGAAAAGAGATTAGCGGCTATCTGTCATGGTCAGCTTTATCAGAGGAGAATGAAGTGAGCATTCGACCAACGAGTACGTACTCGAGAGTATCAAGTAGGCGAGCTTGTACTCAAGAGGATCATTCCTCCAAGTTCAGATCATAGGGGCAAGTGGACCCCAAACTATGAAGGCCCATTCATAGTAAAGAAAGTTTTCTCAGGCGGGGCACTGATGCTCACTACTATGGATGGAGAAGATTTTCAATCCCATGTTAACTCGGGCGCAGTAAAAAAATACTCCGCATAAAAAGACCTGTTGGACACAAAAACATAATTAAAGTCCAGGCAAGAAAAGGGCATCCCGGCGAGCTAAAAACGGAATAAAAAGCACGGGAAAAAGTTAGGGAAATTAAATATAAAAAAATGTACACCCGCTGAGTTGAAAAGCCACATCGGACAGCTCAGGCAAAAAAGGGTATCCCGGTGGATTGAAAACCCGAAAGGGCGATCCACGCAAAACAAGGGAATAAGCGAACAACTGTGATCCGGGTAATCTGAACCAAATCATCGTTTCATACATTCTAACAATATTAGAAGGGTAGGAATCAGTCCCCTCATCTTTTTCAGAAAGCAAAGGCAAGAATAGAAGTCTTGAAGACATGTTGGTCATAGCAGGAAGGAAACTCATGGGAATGTCGTGTACATTTCCATTAGGATAGTTTCTTTTCTCAATTTTAGGGTAGCTACCTCTTTCCAGGTAGTTGCTTCTTGTAGTAAAACTTTGCCTATTCAAAGGCCACTCAATAAATGAATATTCAGTCAAAAGCTGTGTTGTGTTGTGTTTACTTTGTTTGCAAAAATGTCCTGAATATTTGGCAAAAAGAGCATTGCATTTGGAACATGTTATTTTTCTATATAAAAACTGATGTTGCAGGGAAACAGTTAAAACTATCTTTGAGTGTCGGGTGACAATGGATGAACATATCATACCATGCGAGTCCCCGGGGCACATGTGTGTATACTGTTGTTGCAGGTTTTGTAGGATGGTATCATATCTCCCCAAACAGAGAATACTCCCCAACTGAGCTACAGCAAGTGAAATTCCCAGCAGAATTCCAAGGCTAATTGAAGAGGTTTCCTCCCCAAGCTGGTTATCTTTCCACAAGTGAAGTATTCCCAGTAGGCATCTATACGCTTGATTTCCCCACAGAGTAGGAGTTGGCAGAATTCCCTCCTTAGCAAGAGTTTGATCAAACCTTTTCCCCAGCCAAGTCTGAAGACGGTCAATCCCCGCAGAGTTAATGTTTGGGATTTACTTCCATCATTGAGATATTCCCCAGAGAAGTCGCCAATTTACGTTTGGCCATTGTGATGATACAGGCAGTTATTCATCTCCCCAGCCAGAGTTAAGTATCAAAGCCTTTTGACCTGGTTCTCCCCTACAGAGTTGTGATTCTTGTTGCCAATCAGGAATTTGTTTTGGTTGTCGCTCGTATGCACTCCTCAGCACTTGTCTGTGTTTGATATTTGATATTTGTTTGTTGCTCGTATGCACGCCCCATCACTCGTCTGTGTTTAATGGTTGATTTCGCCTGTCTGTATTCCATGGCACTCGTCTGTTTTGATGTTTGGTTGTTTCTTGTATGCACTCCTTAACACTCGTCTGTGTTTGATATTTGATATTTGTTTGTTTCTCGTATGCACGCCCCATCACTCGTATGTGTTTGATATTTGCTTCTGCGCTCGTTTGCATTACCCAGCACTCATCTGTATTGGATTTCTGGTATTCGTATATATTAGTGGCTGATATTTGTCTGTATCATCGCATGAAGCGTTCGTCTGTGTTTCTTAGATCATTGTCTGATATTCGTTTGTATCATTGACTTATGGCACTCGTTTGTGTTCTCTTAATGATCATTGATGCGTGTTTTTCGCAAGTGTACAAACACGTCAGAGTAATATAAAAGATTGTCGAATCCACAGAGACCAAGTGTCAATCTATCATACCTGTTGTTATGGTGTGTATATAAGGCAACTGAATATAAGGGTTTTAAGGAGTGCGCAATGGTAAATAAAATAATAATTTTAAACAATTATTAAAGACAGGCTCAAATGTAATTCACATAATCAATTGATAATCCGGTACTTGTTAATAGAACTACTTATGGGCAATGTTTTCTACTTTGAAAAGAACTAATTTAACAGGAACTGTCGCTTTCGCGTATTCAGAACCGAGTTGTACTCTCTAATCAACCCCTCCTATTGTCACGGATAAAAAGGTGCGTACTGCGTTAGAGTAGTAAACCTATTTTTAAGAAATATAGTATCTTAACTAAGTTGAAAATTACTTTAAACTGGATTTCTTAGCAAAAAGAGGTTCTCATGTACCAGACTCTAAACTTCTTAACGCGTCCGAAAATCGTTTTAAAATCTCTTTTCTTTTTAATCTAAAAACTCCTAATGAACTAGACAAAGCGCTTTTGGCTATTTTTGAAATAGTTAAAAACAATTTACTTAAATTGAAAGATAAAATAGCCCTTAAGTGTTTCCACGAAAAATTGTACGGATTACTGGTTCGATTATGATCCTTACATTCTAACCTTTCTGGATTTAGTTAGACATGGTAAAGTAAAAGTTTTTTTCATAATTTTTCATAAAAGTATTTAGTGCGAGTGCGGAAAGTAAATAAAAGTAGAGCGAGTGCGGAAAGTAAATAAAAGTAGTGTGAGTGCGGGAAATAAAGGTATTTAAAGCGAGTGCGGAAAATAAATGAAAGTAGTACGGGTGCGAGAAATAAATAAAGTAAAGCGAGTGCGGGAAAATAATCGAAATTAAAGCAATGCGGAAAATAAATAAAAGTAAAGCAATGCGGAAAAATAAAATACGAACTGGAATTAAAATGGCGGCAGGATTAACTTCCTCCCAGAGTGCTCCAAAACTCGATCACATAGACGTATACAGACTCGATCACTCGATTGTAGTAACACCCCGATGTGGAATGATAATTGCTTTAAAACTAATATATGCCTAAGAGATTCTAAGTTTGGATGATTGAAAACAAAAATCTAAGGCCCTATTTATAGGAAAACAAATAGCAAGAAAAGACCAGGATGCCCCCTCCACTAAAAAGTGGAGGGAAAAGTTTTGGCCTTGTGGCGCCCGCCACAGGCACATGGCGCCCTCCATGAGACTAATAGGGAATGAGAGAGTGGGGATCATGGGTCTTGGCAGTTGTGGAGTGTTCTTGAGACGTGGCTATGTCATGGCAGACCCCATGGCGCCCGCCATGGTGGATGCCGTAAGTGTAAAAAGCTGAATTTCTTGGTTTTCGTCCGTTTCCACTCCTTTTTCGCTCCTTTTCTCGATTAAGGCCCCGATTACATAGAAAACCTGAAAATAAAGAAAAACAAAGTAATAACATAACAAAATAACAATAAAAGCTAAGAATGCATGCGAAATCGGAGTCAGAAATACGGTGAAATTTAGTGTTATCAAATCCTCTCACACTTAGACCTTTGCTTGTCCTCAAGCAAACATTAAAGCTCAAGAAGTGAAGAAAACTGGTGTCAACATGTGATTTTTTTTTGGGCTAAAGGGCTTCTAAGTTCAAGTCAGGATGCAGTGACAGGTACTAACTAAGTGAACCAAGGATACCATAATAACACAGACACAAACTTCAATCCTATATTAACCACCCCATGTCATCCCACAATACCTAGGCCTATCTTCTCATCTTTTTGGGTCCTTTTCATTCAGGCGCAATCACATTAAGCCCGTTATCCGTACATGCTTCATAGTAGAGTGACCGGTTAGTGATTCTGATCCATAACATAAGGTTTCTGGCACATAAGCATGTGTAAACCTGTTTTTATTTCGCCTAAATGTAGCTGCGGGGGATTGAATCGTAATCCGCCCTACCAAGTTCAGTGCCAGATACCTCTGAACCAACTAATAATAGGTGACTGCAATTTTTTTCTTTTTGTGGCAAAAAAAATTTTCTTCTCTTTTTTCGGTTTAAATGACTTTGTGAGGGTCACCTATCCCAGAGTTTGCCTTTTTTATTTTTTTATTAGCACTGGATCATTCACTTATGTTCATCGGCCCCCTACGTAGAGCATGCTTAGGCCGGAGCTGACTGCTAGAATAAACTACTTGGGACAATTTTTTGAATGATAATAAAGGCCATGGTGTGGGGTTTAGGAGTGATTCCTATATTCAAGAGGTCTATGGTGCCACAATGGTACTGATGTTTCAAAAAGTTGACATAAGTCACCACATCCTAATCCAAACATGTCTCAAAGCCCAAAAAACATGTGAAACAACAATGTTTTCTTTTTAAATTTTTTTGTTAAGGCTAAGGAAATGGGAAAAAATGAGGATGTACTAAAAATACACTATACTGGTGACTCGTCAGACTCATGCATTATCTAAGAAAAGTTAAACTAAATAACTTACTGAAAAGGGAAATAACGGAAAGCAAATAAATAACTAAAAAGGGAAATGACAGAAAGCAATAAAATCCCCTCCCACACTTAAATCGAACATTGTCTCCAATGTTTCGAAATAAGATAAGGAGGGTAACCTGAAAAACTACTGCGGAGGAGCACTGGTGCCCTCGTCGTCCGGCTGTGATGGTCTGGAACGACGGGATCTACTGCGCTGCTGGTCCCTCCGGTCAAGTCGTGCCGATAAGGCAACCTGAGCACCTCGGACCTCTCGAAGGTTACCTAGGATGGAACCCTGAGTGGCCTCCATAAGCTGGTGTAAACACCCCAAATTTTCCCTCACTAAGTTCACACCATGGCTTGTGATCTTTTCATTTTCATAAGTTCAATCATATCATCTCATGTTGCATTTTTCTTTCACTGCATTGGTTCAAAGTCATATGCATCTAGGGTTTGTGATCTGAGCAATCCGTGGGCTATCTGAGCCACTCCAAAGGTCATCAATCATCTCAATAGGGTCCATGTATGTTCAATCATCATATTATATCCTCCCAAGATCAAGGAAGTCAAAGAATCACAAGAACTTGCAAAGCTTGGAAGCAGAGCCAGGTTTAACTGCACAGATGACCTAAAATTAGGGTTTTGGTTTCAAAGGCCATAACTCCAATTTTTTGGTCATTATTGTTTCTATTTGTCTTAATATGTTATAAGGATCATACATACCAAGTTTGATGAGGAAATTCATTGTGGAAGTCATCTGATCACTGGGTAACTTCCTGAGCAAGTCAGAGCCAAATCAGGGCATTTGAGGCCCCCAAACATGGAACCCAAATGGATTTTTCATCAAAATGAAGTTATATGGTCTTTATTTGATCATTGAAGTTATTTGAAGTTCACAAATTTGAAGAAAAGTGGGCTAAACCAAAAGTTGCCAAAAATGGAAATGACTTGTAATGTAAACTTTCCATTTTGGGAAAGTTTTTCAACCTCCTCTTTCTCAACCAAAAATGCTTCAAATGAAAAATTCTTGGTCATAAAAGTTGTAGATTGGATCATTCCCTTTTCAAAAAGTACAAGAACAAGATCTAATTCATTTTGGAACTCAAGTTATGGCTTTCCAAAGTTGGCAAAAATCATATAATTTCAAGTTTCATGTCAAAGAGGGATTTTTGCAAAACCTCATGCCAAGCCAATTTGTGACCTCAAAGTGACTTCTAATCATCATACAAACATAATGCAATGCCTAAAAGTCAGATTTGTGCCAAGAATTATCAAGTTTCATGACTTGTGCATGAAGAAATCAAGAAAGGGCCAAACTTCATGAAATTTGCAAAATCACCCACAAACTTCATTCCACTTGCTATTTGGCCTCAATCTGAATTCCATGGTTGCCCATGAATCAAGCTGCGCCAGACACCCCCTTGTCCTTGGCCTGAAACAGCCCATACCTCAAAGGACACCTAACCTTGACTTTTTGCAAAATGAACCATACCAATCAGCATAGGCCACCAACAACTCTCTGACCTATCAAGGATTGATACATGGACCAAAAGCAAGCCTTTTCATACAACAAACAAGGCTGAATCCTCCCACAACTCAGCATACACCAAAACTCCCTCCTATGCATTTTTCTTCGAAACTCAGCACTCAAGCCACAAACCTTCAAACAAACTTCATAGAACAACTCACGATGAACCACTGATCATTTCCCAACCATCACCTTGCCCTGAAACCCCCTATATCAGAAACACGATTTCTCTCCCCCTTTGAACTAAACTGCATCAATCTCACAAACCAGCCACAAAAAATTCCATCCAAGCATTGCAAACTCCTCAAGAGGTTCATTAAAGGCACCTTGGGCCAGAGAAGCAGCCAAAAAGCTTCAGGGTTGAAAGCTTCACCTCAGGTAGCTATGCGAATTCATTTTTCCAGAAGCTTTATTTTAAGTTCTTAAATGGTTAAGTGTGATCCCCTGAGCATGATGAACTTTGAATTATTGAAAATAGTTGAGAATTGAGGGTGTATGACTTGTCTGAAATTTCTGCCATTTTTATACTTTGCTTCGAATCTTGTTTGTGAGTGAAAAGAAATGGAGTTTGAGGTTAGGGATGAGCTTAGGGAGGTGAGAGGAAGCAATCTGGAGCTTTAGAGCTCCAGAAATGACCTAGGGAGAATTTTGGGAAATTTTCAGGGGAGGGGTGGTCGGAGAAGATGACCGGAGGTCATTTCCGGCCACCTGAAAGTGATTTATTTAATTAATTAGGGTTAGGGTTTGTTTTGAACGTGGGTCGTTGGATGAGCTTTCCCGCGCGTGTGTGAGTGGTTAGAATTGAATCATTAAAATTAATTATAAGATTAATCTTTAATTAAATCAGATTAAGGAAGTTTGAACCTGGGTCGTCCAGATGCGCGCCCAGTCAAACATTCCAAGCCCAGATCAAATCCTGTACTTCCCTTTGACATACTTTCTTTTTATTTAATTTTTATTTCATTTATTTCATTTTAATTTGTACGAATTTTAAAAAATAGTAAAATACATCAAAAAATTCTGAAAATTTTTATTGAATCTTTTATTAATTTTCAGAACCCAAAAATATTTTTATTTTTATTTTTTGCATTAAAAAATATTTTTAAATCATTTAAATGATTATTTTTAATTAGTTAATGAAAGTTAATTAATTAAAAATACATTTAGATATTTAAAAATCCCAAAAAACATTCAGAGAGCATTTTAAAACATTTAGAAACATTTACAAACTCACAACACAAATTTCTTTTTGGTTTTGATCATACTTTGACAATTTTCATTTGAATTAGGGTTCTTTAATTTGAATATTTTTAACCCTAACTTCAAAAATTCATAACTTTTGATCCAAGTTGAGTTTGTGAATGGTTCTTTTTGCATTGTGTTATGCATACTTTCAAGCATCTAAAAACATTTTTGTTTCATTTTTATAATGCATTTTCAATTTATTTGGTATTTTCCCTTTAGAATCACCCTTAAAACCCTAGAAATTTAGGAAAATCATAAGTCTCTTAGGGTTTAGCTTCTGACTTTCCCCTTTGGGCAGTGAATTTGTATAGGTTTAGGGTCCCTTTGATTCCATTTTCAATTTTTTATCTCATGCCTTGCTTATGATTTTGAATTTTGCATCTCATGTTGTACATAAACCCTAATTTGCATCTTCATTTGCATCCATCTTGTATAAACTTGCATACATGAACTTGCCATGACATTTTGTGCATCCACATGACATATAAGACATCTTAGGACATATTAGAATCATGTTTGATCCTTGCATCACCCATTTGCCATGTTTTTGCTTTCATTTCATGTCATATGCATTCATGCACTTCCATGCTTCTTATATGCTTCATTTGCACTCTCGTCTCTTGTATGAACATTCATATCACTTGGCATGCTTTCATAACATCCCATAACATCTTTTGCATCATGAATATGTTTCTGACTTTGGTTTTCATCATTGCATTTCATCCCATTTTCATTTCATTTCATTTCTTTTTGCTAACTTTTCAGGTGGTAAGTGTTTGAGAAGTGAATTTGCCTTCACTTCTCATAATCTTTTCTCATCTCTCTTATGCATCATTGCTGCATTTTACTTGTGAATTAGAGTGAGCTTTCTCATTCATGTTCCTTCCTCACCTTATTTCTTCAAGCAACTTATCTTCTTAAGTGAAGTAAGTTGTCTTACCTCCTTCTGATTCTCTTTCCTTCATCCAGCTTCTTCCATGGTGGCTTTTCCCTTGAAGATCTTCTTGCAAGCTTCATAAACCCTAGGAACACCCAAGCATGATCATAATTAGGGTTTGATTAGTCCCCCATTAGTTTCTACCTTTGTGTCATCTTTGTGTCTTCTCATCTAACCTTTTAATCAAGGACTAAACTCTTAAGGTTTTAAGACTTTGTGATTAGGGTTATGCTTGTATCCTTCTATTAGGATGGAGTGTCTAACTTTAATCCTAAGTGTTAAACCCTTAATATGTTTAAATCCTTTAATCAATCAATCTAATAAATCACTAAGACATCAAGCTTGTAACTTGGGCCTTGCATTAGGGTTCTAATTCTTCCTTAATTGGTTAAGAAGGACTAACCCTAGTGTTAATGGACAAGTCCCCCTTAAGTTGTCTTACAAACCATAAAATTCACTCCTTAATCTTACCATTAACTAAAATCCACTTAAACAAAGGCCTTGTTATGTCATGAGGTTAATCCCTAATCATGGATTAAGTTGAGGAGTCTTTCTCAACTTAAATGTTCTCATCTATTATCCTTCTATTAGGATGGTGTAATGAGTCCATTAAATCCCTGATTATGGCTTAAGCTCATTACTTAACACCAAACAAAAATTCCAAAAACATCTAAATAAATGCAAGTAGGTTAATGATCTTAATCCTACATCATGGTGATTAAGTGTGAGGTGTTTACTTCATACTTAAGGTATTCTCATTACCCCTAATCAAAGGGAGGATGTGATGAGTTTACTAATCCTTGGTTTAGGCTTAAGCTCATTTTCTTATGACAAATCCCAAAAGCAATAAAAGATTGAAAACATAAAAAACAAACAATAATCGTCTCCTTCGGGATTCTTTTCTCATCATCTTCACTCACAAACGAGAACTTGCTCCTTCCGTCTAATGCAAGACAGTTTGCACCTGAGCCAGACAGGTCTTACACTTGAGCATAGACATGTAGGCAGTTCATCAGTCAATTTACCTTTCGGTCTCTTCGAGTCGAACTGGTGTTCTGACTTCCTCATTGCACGAGAGGATACGTAGGCATAACTTAACAGTTATCGAACAAAAAGTCTCTGTATATTTCCCCCTCTTCCAGTATTATTCTTTAAGCCTCATAGTCTTGAGCTTCACATTCTTTCCTTACACTGACATTCCTTTTATTCATTTCACACTTCTTTAGCACTGGCACTTGCATTCTTTCCCAGTTTTTTTTTTGCACACAAAATAGCACTGACACTACACCTTTAAGCACAAACTTTCAAGCGTGGATCCCGTCGAGTACGACGGACAATCTGGGTGCTAATACCTTCCCAGGTTGTAACCAACCCCCTTTCTCAGTTTCTTTGGTTCGCGACCGTCTTATCCATCCTTTTTTAGGTTTATGCAGCATTACCTTTCCTTCGGGATAAAAATGCCTAGCTGGCGACTCTTTTCAGTTCACCCTTGTGTTCTCCTCTCTCGCCGACCGTTCGCATCTGTACCCTATCTGACCAGGTGTCTTTTAGTGGGAGCGACAGCTGGTAGTGCCGGCGGTTGACTTCTCGCTGACGGGCCTGCTCTGATGTGATATCGTTCAAGCCACGACAAACGTTACTGTAGGCACGATCCGATACCGATCGCGATTGTTGCATGAAGCTCATGTTGTCCTTCAGTTGTTGTGAAATAGTAGAGAGTAGGCTGTCTCGCTTTTCCTCTCTAGCCGTCATATCACGCCACATATCCTCAGTGACATAGAATCCAAGAGCAGAACCTGCAACAGGGTTAGAGGAAGATGGTGCGGTGTGTGACTGTGATGGACGATGGGGGACATGTGAGGTACGGGAGACTGCTCTCTCCGATCATATTCTTCATCAGTGTCATGTGCCTCCCCATCAGGAATATTAGGAGGAAGTGGACCCAAAACAGGTGGAGCATTCATATCATAGGTCCAGTTCCTTTTATTACGTACATCAGTACGTCTACTGCAAGGTAAAGCAACAGATGGGATAGCTACCCCATGAACCATTAACTCATAACCACCTTCTCTCCTTGTTCGGCACAATTTCATGTCTTTTAGAAATTTTAAATTAATTGTGCGAGGAGGTAGTGGTTCAAGTGTAGCTATCTCATTGTTCAGGTCAAGAGCCCGAGCAATAGACGTAACAAGTCCTCCAAAAACAACTGGTCCTGTTTTATTAGTAGTTAAAGCCATGTGTGCAAGCATAAACGGGAACGGATTGATATGGGTACTAGTGAGGCAACCTTGCAAAAATAGGAGTTCTCTAGCGTTTACCTTATTTAGACTCTCCAGGCCAAAAATAGTACATGCCAAAAGATATCTAAAAACTCTTATGGTCGGGTTATGGATGGTCAATGCAAGTATTCCTTCAAAAGAATTTATTGAAGTACTTGACAGCCATTGCCAGAAGGAAAATACCTCGGTCGACCATTCCGCATCCAAAGGTGCCTCACATATCGCACCTTCCCTATGAGGGATTCCTAACAAGCCTGTTAGTTCGTCGGTACAATATTCGTATGCAATTCCAAACAGTCTAAAATTAACAGTACCGACTGTGCTAGCAATGTTAGGACTGACAGTGTATATTAATGAACTTAAAAACTCAACTGTCAGCCTCTCATAGGCAGGTTCCTGGTTAACAAAAATATTATGCAAGCCTAAAAAATATAATAAATGAAAAGCACTATGATACAGACCCAAAGCATAAAGACAGTTATCATCGACGTACCTAGTCGAGAGAATTTCTCGACTCTGAAGCCTTTGAATAATTTTCCTTTGCCTATCACCCGGTCTTCCATCGCGAAGAAGATATCCATTGAACTCCATTGTTGTTGCTCCTTGAGAAGTGAAAAGTGGTGAAAATGGTTTATGAGAGAGATGATACAGGTTTTATTTTTATGGTTTGTGGTGGATGAAAATGAAAATGGATTTTGGATAGGTTTTATAGATGGTGAATGTTTTGGAATTGAGGGAGCTTTAATGGGGTTCAATGGGGTTTTTGGAAGTTGGAAAAATGGGTTTTTGAGGTTTGAAGGTGTGAAAATGGTGGAAATGGGGAATCAGCCCCGTATATGTTGTGGGACGGTGTGGCGCCCGCCACAGGGTCTATGGCGCCCGCCATAAGGCCAATTCCTGTTGGGCCTTGGATTTTTTCAATTCCTCTTTTGGGCCCTCTTGCACCTTCGGTCTTCGGGGGGTCCGGATAGTGTTTTCTTCTCTCTTCTAAGGCATGAAGCTTGCATATTGTTTATGAAGACAAAAAAAATGAAAATATTTTTGTCTTTATATATTTTTTTTTCTTTACTCGAAAAAATAAAATAAAATAAATCAAAAGAAAAGAGAGAAAAAAAAAGAGATTAGTGCATGAAATAATATATAAAATAAAATCAAATAACATGAAAAATAAAATCTAATAGATGCAATAATATAAAATATGTTTGGAGATGCGAGAAATGAAATAAAGTATGAAAAAGAAATTAAATACTAGGGTAATAACGTCAGTGTAAAACGAATCATGTGGTAGGCTTCTCTTCCTGGTTTGATCCACGAATCTCAGCTATCTCCCTCCGAAGCTCTTCAATCTCCTGATATAGAGCATCGGCCTCTGAGGCATGAGTGAGAACAGACACCTGGATCTGTAATTCCAAGTCCGCTACTTCCTGCTTGAGCAGGGCAGTCTCCTTGTGTGTCGTCTCTAAAGGCCACGTGCATGTCATCGGGGTTCTGCATTCTGCACAAGGTTAGCAAACAAGTCCTGAAATCACATAAAACATTCAATCGTTAGTCCTGACATAATAATAAAGTAAACAAATTAAGATAAAGTAAAAATAAATAAAAAGTACGTAAATAAGAAAACCATGGGTTGCCTCCCATGCAGCGCTTGTTTAACGTCATTAGCTCGACGACCGGATTTTATACGTCATTTGAAGGATATGGTGGATCACTCAGGGTATGGCAGGTGTATGTTGTTGGCATATCGCCTCCTTCGTAGGGCTTCAACCTCTGTCCATTGACGATGAACAATTTACATGTTTGGTTCTTGATTTCAATAGCACCAGATCTTAGAATCTTAGATACTTCGAAAGGGCCAGTCCATCTCGAACGAAGCTTCCCTGGAAAAAGTCGTAACCTAGAATCAAACAGGAGAACAGGATCGCCTATTTTGAAGTCTTTTCTTATGATTCTTTTTTCATGCCAAGCTTTTGTTCTTTCTTTGTATATGATAGTATTTTCGTAGGCAGATTGTCTGAGCTCTTCTAATTTGTGGATATCAAGGATACGTTTTTCACTAGCAGTCAAGTAATCGAAATTCAAAGTTTTGATGGCCCAATAGGCCTTATGCTCCAATTCAAAAGGTAAGTGACATGATTTTCCATAGACCAGTTGATAAGGGGTTGTTCCTATAGGGGTTTTGAAAGCGGTTCTATAGGCCCATAATGCTTCTTGAAGTTTCTGCGACCAATCTTTTCTAGATATAGAGACAGTCTTCTCAAGAATTTGTTTGATCTCCCTATTAGATACTCCCACTTGTCCATTGGTCTGTGGGTGGTATGATGTTGCTACTCTATGCTTAACTCCATACTTGCTTAAAAGTTTATCAAATATTCTTGATATGAAGTGTGATCCTCCATCACTTATGACTAAATGGGGGGTTCCAAACCTGGGAAATATATAGTTTTTGAATAATTTGATGACTACTCTGGTGTTGTTCGTGGGTGCGGCGATAGCTTCAATCCATTTAGACACGTAGTCAACAGCTACTAAGATATACTGATTTCCCAAAGATGGTGGGAACGGTACCATAAAGTCTATACCCCATACGTCGAAGAGTTCTACTTCTTGGATATTTCTCAGAGGCATTTCATTACGTCTTGAAATATTTCCTGTACGTTGGCATCTGTCACACTTGACAATGAAATCATGGACATCACGCCACATAGTAGGCCAGAATAGGCCAGCTTGAAGAATCTTGGCGTAGGTCTTAGATATGCTTGCATGTCCACCATAAGGTGCAGAGTGACAATACTCTATTATATTATGTACCTCTTCTTCTGGAACACAACGGCGAAAAATGCCATCTTTACCTCTCTTGAAAAGAAATGGTTCGTCCCAATAGAAGTTTCTCACATCACTGTAGAACTTCTTCTTCCGGTGGTAGTTTAGATCAGGGGGTATGATGTCAGCGGCTAGGTAATTAACAAAGTCTGCATACCAAGGTGCATTACTTATAGATAAGGATTTATGAGAATGCTCATGTGGGTCTGGGTTATCATCTTCAATAGTTTCTAGTTGGGCTATCAGTATATCATAGGCAAAATCGTCATTTATGGGTACTGAGTCAGGTTTCAGGTATTCTAGCCTAGAAAGGTGATCAGCCACTACATTATCTGTGCCTTTCTTATCACAGATATCTAAATCAAACTCTTGCAGTAATAGAATCCATCGAAGTAACCTAGGTTTGGCATCCTTTTTACTTAGTAAGTAATGAATGGCGGCATGGTCGGTGTAAACTATAATTTTGGCTCCTACTAGATAAGATCTAAATTTGTCTATGGCGAAAACTACATCTAGGAGCTCTTTTTCGGTTGTCGCATAGTTGAGCTGTGCAGCGTCTAGGGTTCTATTGGCATAATAAATTACGTGCAACTTTTTATCTTTTCTCTGACTTGGAACGGCTCCAACAGCATAGTCACTAGCATCACACATTATTTCAAACGGTTCTGACCAATCAGGGGGTTTCATTATAGGTGCTGAAATCAGAGCTTGCTTTAGAAGATTAAATGCTTCAGTACATTTTTCATCGAATATGAATTCAGCATCTTTCATTAAAAGACCAGTTAAGGGCTTTGTTATTTTGGAGAAGTCCTTGATAAAACGTCGGTAAAATCCGGCATGTCCAAGAAAACTTCTTATCTCCCTGATAGTCTTCGGCGGTTTTAGATTCTCTATGACTTCTATTTTAGCTTTATCTACCTCTATGTTAGACGCTGTGGCGGGTGATCTAGAGGGGGGTAAATGGATCACCTCCTTGATTTCAAGGATTTAAAACGTTTTTCAGAGTTTTCAAAGAATTACGGAAATGAAGGTCCCGAATAAACAAGCGTCTATTCTGAACCGGCCACTAGAAGACCAGACAAGCGATAACGTGTTGGATTTTACGATTGCGATGATAAAGGATTAAACACACAATATGTAAAACAGTTGAATGCACCTATCACTAAAGCAAATTTCCAATGAATCGAAAAACAAATTAAAACGTAAATAGAGATAGAGAAGAGATACGATACGCCGAGATTTGGTAAGGAAGTTCCCCACGTTCGTCCTCACGTGTGGGTACGTCTCCCTCTCAATTTCAAATCGAAATTGAGAATTCTTATATCAAAATTGCTGAATCCGTCGATTACAAGGTTCCAATACAAACACCAGAATTCTAAACTCCTAGAATTTCCTATTGTATCAACCTCCACTTGATTTGAGCCCGATCAAGATTCCCTGCAAGTTATACAATCAATTCATCGGTTCCACGACCTATTTGCGAAATCCCCCGATTTCCAAAACTCTCGCTGCGGCTGAATCTGACTTGTAAACGTGACTAACAAACCCTCAAGAACATGCCCGTTCTTGAAGGAAAACCCAGCTGGTTTTTCCTTGAAACCTTCTATCAATCTTCAACTCAGCTGGAACTTCGATTGTACCACTGAACGTTATCCCGAAAGTCTTCAATTCACAGGACAGCAAACTCTTCCTTGTTGATGTTCTTGAATTAAGATCTTTGAGAAGATGATGAAGATGAATTTGATTCTAGGTTTCAAGCTTGCTCAACATTGAAGTTCCAACACTCCAAAAACCCTATCTTGATGTGTTCTTCAATGCTCTAACACTTTGAAAAATTCGTCTCTGATTTTTCTGTGATCTGTTATCTGTGTTTTCTAAATGAAACAAAAGCACATATATGTATGCAGATTTTGTTAGAGAAATAACAGATTAATGAATCGATTCAAGCTTTGATGAATCGATACATACTGATCATTTTTAAGAAAACAGAATCATTTAAACAGCATGAATCGATACATCATAAGATGAATCGATTCATTTTGCGAATTCCAGAAACCTTCAAACAGCATGAATCGATTCAAGCTAGAATGTATCGATTCATTATGCGAATTCCAGAAACCTTCAAATAGCATGAATCGATTCAAGCTAGAATGTATCGATTAATTATGCGTGTTTTTCCAAAAGTTCATAAACATTGAAAAACAAAAGAACCAAAACTAAAGCAAGCATATTTCTTAATGTGAAACAAACACAAACACTTAAAATTTATAATCAATCAAAAACTAAGGTTGCTCACACTCTATACCTTTTTCGGAAACTATATGTCCTAAAAAAATCCCTTCGGTGACCATGAAATGACATTTTTCCCAATTTAGCACAAGGTTTACCTCCACACATCTTTCCAGGATTTTCTCAAGGTTGATAAGACAATTTTTGAAATCAGATCCACAAACTGAGAAATCGTCCATAAATACTTCCATGATTCCATCTAAATAGTCTTCAAAGATAGACATCATGCAGCGTTGGAAAGTGGCAGGGGCATTACAAAGTCCAAAAGGCATTCTTCTATAGGCAAAAGTTCCAACTAGGCATGTAAAGGTAGTTTTTTCTTGATCTTCAGGGTGAATAGGTATTTGGAAGAATCCTGAATATCCATCTAGGTAACAAAAGTAAGAGTGTCTGGCTAGGCGCTCCAACATTTGGTCTATGAATGGTAAATGGAAATGGTCCTTCCTAGTTGCGTTATTTAATTTTCTATAGTCTATGCACATACGCCAACCTCCATCGGTTCTTTTTGCTACATGTTCACCCTTCTCGTTTTGCACGACTGTGATGCCTCCCTTTTTAGGTACTACATGCACATGACTCACCCATTTACTGTCCGAGATCTGATATATTATACCTGCCTCTAGTAACTTAAGAACTTCAATCTTAACTACTCCACTCATCATAGGATTTATTCTTCGTTGGTGTTCTCTTGAGGGTTTTGAATCTTCTTCAAGCAAAATCTGATGCATGCATACGGATGGGCTTATTCCTTTTAGATCTGAGATCTTATATCCTAAGGCTGAGGGGTACCTTCGTAAAACATCTAATAATTGGTTTGTTTCTTCTTGGTCTAAGGTAGCACTGACTATAATTGGATGGTTCATTTCTTCATCAAGAAATTCATATCTCAGGTTCTTAGGCAGTTCCTTAAGTTTTACGGTTGGTTTCATAGGGCAAGGCATAGGATCTGGGGTAAGAGATAAACATTCGTGAAGGTTATCATCAATGTAGGGTTTTTTAAAACTGTCATCTTCCAAAATAAGGGTTGATAGCAATTTTATAGATTCAGTTTCTTCTTCTTGTTCTAATTCCCTAATACATTCATCAATGATATCTAAGGCATAACAAGCATCTCCTATTAAAGGTGCCATAAGGAATTTCGAAAGGAAAAATTCTATCTTTTCGTCACCTACCTCAAAGGTTAGTTTCCCTTTTTTAACATCTATTATGGTTCCAACAATCGATAAGAACGGTCTACCTAGGAGGATTGGTATGTCGTCATCTTCTTTAATGTCCATGACAACAAAATCAGTAGGTATAAACAGCTGACCTATCCTAACAGGGACGTCTCCAAGTATGCCTATAGGGTATTTAACGGATCTATCGGCTAATTGAAGTGACATCTTAGTAGGTTGTAATTCTCCTAAGTTTAATCTCTCACAAACTGCTAAAGGCATTAAGCTCACACTAGCTCTTAAGTCTAGAAAAGCTTTTTCAATGACATGATTCCCCAAAATACAAGGAATGGAAAAATTTCCGGGATCTTTATCTTTCTTTGCTAACCTATTTTCGGAAATAGAA
This sequence comes from Lathyrus aphaca, assembly GCA_963966055.1. NCBI lineage: Eukaryota > Viridiplantae > Streptophyta > Magnoliopsida > Fabales > Fabaceae > Lathyrus > Lathyrus aphaca. The sequence continues at coordinate 429,919,918 of OZ014524.1, read as the reverse complement.
TTACATTCCACGGGTTTCGGATCTTCAAGTCTACGTTTATTTGTAAGTATATCTTTGAGAAACTTAGCGTAAGAAGGTATTTGGGTGATGGCTTCTGTAAAGGGGATTTCTACGTGAAGTTTTTCTATAACCTTAACGAATTTTTGATACTGATTATCGATTTGGGTTTTCTTTAATCTTTGAGGGTATGGTATTGGCGGTTTGTATGGCGGTGGTGGTACATAGGTTTTATTTTTAGGTTCTTCTCCTTTCTCTTGACTTTCCGGGTTTTCAGATTCCTCTGGTTCCTTCTCTTCATTTCTCTCAGAAGTTTCGGGATCACTTAATCTAGGGTTTAAAGGTTCCTTATAAGCGGTTCCACTTCGTAGAGTAATGGCATTTGCTTGCCCTTCCGGGTTTTGTTGAGGTTGTCCAGGGAACTGTCCTCCAGGTGTAGTCTGAGGGGCTTGGTTTAAAGCTACCTGAGAGATCTGGGTTTCAAGCATCTTGTTATGAGTAATAATTTGGTCAACCTTGGTTCCTAACTGGGTAATTAGTTCATTAACATGGACGTTTTGGTTCATGAACTCTTTGTTTTGTTGTGTTTGAGCGGTGATAAAATTTTCTACAATTTTCTCAAGGCTCGGACTTGGTGGTACAGGTTGCATAGGTTGATTTGTTCTTGGGGCTTGGTAACCTTGTTGTCTCGGAGGTGCGTTATTTTGGATAGGGTTATTATTTTTATAGGAGAAGTTTGGGTGATTCCTCCATCCAGGGTTGTATGTGTTTGAAAATGGGTTCCCTTGGGTGTAGTTCACTTGCTCAGGATTGGTCTCATTTAACAGATTGCATTCGGCGGATTGGTGTCCTTGCGTCTCACATATCTCACAATTCGGCGAAACTGCAGCTACAGTATTCGGGGTTGTACACATATGTTTGACTCTAAGGGCCAACGCGTCCATTTTAGCTTGCATCATGTCCATAGAGCTTAGCTCATGTATTCCTCCTTGGGCTTCCTTCTTTTCCACTGTCGCTCATTCTACTCCCCACGATTGATGGTTTTGGGCCATATCTTCGATAAGGGCACTAGCTTCAGGGTAAGGTTTGTTCATCAGTGCGCCACCAGCGGCAGCGTTGATGGTCATCTTAGTGTTATAATGAAGTCCATTATAGAAGGTTTGAATGATTAGCCAATTCTCTAAGTCATGATGTGGGCATGCTCTTAATAGCTCTTTATATCTCTCCCAGGCTTCGAACAACGACTCTCCTTGGTGTTGGGTAAATCTGGTTATTAGGTTTCGAAGAAGAGCGGTCTTACTTGGGGGAAAATATCTAGCAAGGAATACTTTTCTAAGGTCTTCCCAAGTTGTTATGGAATTGGGTGGAAGGGAATCTAACCATGATAGAGCTTTATCTCTGAGGGAAAAGGGAAATAATCTTAAGCGTATCGCCTCAGGAGGAGCTTCATTGGTTTTAAAGGTGTCTACTAGCTGGAGAAAGTTTTTTAAATGTTGATTTGGGTTCTCGGTAGCAAGACCTGCGAATTGTCTCTGTTGCACTAATTGCAGCAGGGATGGTTTAAGTTCAAAATTATTGGCTGGGATAGCGGGGTTTACTATACTAGAACTAGGTTCCTCGTTTGATGGTTGGGCGAAGTCCTTAAGAGGTCTTCGGTTTTGATCTTCGGCCATAGCTCTCCTATTTCTATGGAAAAACAAATGTGCGCGAGCGTAACGTTCAGGTTCACCTAGAGGGTCTACTAAGCTTCCGGCACTGCGAGTCTTTCGCATTGACCGGTGGGTAACAACCTTAGTCTAAACGGTATAACTACATGGTATGAAATTTGACGAAATTGGTCCCCGGCAACGGCGCCAAAAACTTGATGCGTGTTTTTCGCAAGTGTACGAACACATCAGAGTAATATAAAAGATTGTCGAATCCACAGAGACCAAGTGTCAATCTATCGTACCTGTTGTTATGGTGTGTATCTAAGGCAACTGAATATAAGGGTTTTAAGGAGTGTGCAATGGTAAATAAAATAATAATTTTAAACAATTAATAAAGACAGGCTCGAATGTAATTCACATAATCAATTGATAATCCGGTACTTGTTAATAGAACTACTTATGGGCAATGTTTTCTACTTTGAAAAGCACTAATTTAACAGGAATTGTCGCTTTCGCGTATTCAGAACCGAGTTGTACTCTCTAATCAACCCCTCCTATTGTCACGGATAAAAACGTGCATACTGCGTTAGAGTAGTAAACATGTTTTTAAGAAATATAGTATCTTAACTAAGTTGAAAAGTACTTTAACCTGGATTTCTTAGCAAAAAGAGGTTCTCATGAACCAAACTCTAAACTTCTTAACGCGTCCGAAAATCATTTTAAAATCTCTTTTCTTTTTAATCTAAAAACTCCTAATGAACTAGACAAAGCGCTTTTGGCTGTTTTTGAAATAGTTAAAAACAATTTACTTAAATTGAAAGATAAAATAGCCCTTAAGTGTTTCCACGAACAATTGTACGGATTACTAGTTCGATTATGATCCTTACATTCTAACCTTTATGGATTTAGTTAGACATGGTAAAGTAAAAGTTGTTTTTATAATTTTTCATTAAAGTATTTAGTGCGAGTGTGGAAAGTAAATAAAAGTAGTGCGAGTGCGGAAAGTAAATAAAAGTAGTGCGAGTGCGGGAAATAAAGGTATTTAAAGCGAGTGCGGAAAATAAACGAAAGTAAAGCGAGTGCGAGAAATAAATAAAGTAAAGCGAGTGCGGGTAAATAAAGGAAAGTAAAGCAATGCAAAAAATAAATAAAAGTAAAGCAATGCGGAAAAATAAAATACGAACTGGAATTAAAATGGCGGAAGGATTAACTTCCTCCCAGAGTGCTCCAAAACTCGATCACACAGACGTATACAAACTCGATCACTCGATTGCGGTAACCCCCCGATGTGGAATGATAACTGCTTTAAAACTGATATATGCCTAAGAGATTCTAAGTTTGGATGATTGAAAACGAAAATCTAAGGCCCTATTTATAGGAAAACAAATAGCAAGTAAAGACCAGGTTGCCCCCTCCACTAAAAAGTGGAGGGAAAGGTTTTGGCCTTGTGGCGCCCGCCACAGGCACATGGCGCCCGCCATGAGACTAATAGGGAATGAGAGAGTGGGGATCGTGAGTCTTGGCAGTTGTGGAATGGTCTTGATACGTGGCCACGTCATGGAAGACCCCATGGCGCCCGCCCTGGTGGATGTCGTAAGTGTAAAAAGTTGAATTTCTTGGTTTTCGTCCGTTTACACTTCTTTTTCGCTCCTTTTCTCGATTAAGGCCCCGATTACATAGAAAACCTGAAAATAAATAAAAACAAAGTAATAACATAACAAAATAACAATAAAAGCTAAGAATGCATGCAAAATCGGAATCAGAAATACGGTGAAATTTAGTGTTATCAATCATCCAATGCTCGTCTATGTTAAAGAGGTTTAAAGTCCTGACGGTGGGATTAAACGTCAAAATGGTTCGTCTGTCTCAGAGACCACTTATCTACGCAAGATTTTTGAGGAGGGTTCGTCAAATCCTAATGTTGCACCTGGCGTAACAGGTTATCTGAATAAGACTCGTCTGTCTTAGGCCATATATCCACGGAGAATATATGAAGAGGATTTGTCTATCCTGATTATGCATGTCTATCCCACAAACTTAAGTGCATCACCAGTCCTGGCGTAAAAGGTTTATCTGAGGGAAGCTCATATGTCTCAGGTAATATATATTTTCAAAATGTATGAAGAGGGCTCGTATGTCCACTCCTGGCGTAACAGGTTTAGTTGAAGAGGGCTCGTATGTCCAGTTCCTAGCGTAATAGGGTTGTCTGAAGAGGGCTCATATGTCCAGTTCTTGGCGTAACAAGATTGCTTGAAGAGAGACTCGTCTGTCTATGTTTTTCTTATCCGTCGTAACAATTCAAATTGGAAGGAGCTCGTCTGCTTCGTATTCACTTTCGTCATCCAAAGCGTCATTTGGTTGGGTTTATTTCCCATTTCTGCATTCTCCAGCTTAGTGCAAATTTCAGGTCTTCTTGGTATTCAACCACAGTTTATCTTGAACGGTTGATAGCCATGCTACTGTCCTTTTCAGATTAACAGTTGCTTGAATAGGGACAACTGTAACACCCCAAATTTGCCCTCTTCTTTTTAGCATCATCATCATATCATAATCATCATCAACATGTCATATCCTTAGCATTTTGCATAGAAAAAATGAAGCATAGCACTCGCATGTTCCAGCATAAGGCATATGATCAATCATTTGAGAACTCGTGATCTTACAAGACAAAGTCAAGAGCATGGTGACCTGGAAGGAAGCTCACAGGACCTTTTGTACAAGCTTCATATCATGGTCAAAGCCCTAAAAAGATTGAGAAGCAAAATCAGATTAGAATAGTTGGCGCCGGGTTATTCTGGGAGTTTCCCACCAAAAGGAGGGAGAATTCAAAAATTTCCTGCATTAACCGGTTAACGTTTTGGTTAACCCGTTAACGGCTGCGAATTTTGAATTCCAGCAGCAAGTTCAGCATGTGTGTTTGGCTCCAATTTTTCATATTTTTTATTTTTATTCATTTTGAATTGAGTGGGAATTATGGAGAAGGATCTAGATGATTTACCAAGCTTAATTCCAAGGCTGGATCCTAATCACTTTCTAAGCTAATTCCAATCCACTCTTTTTGGACTCCAAACCAAAATTTTGGGCCCCAAACCTAGAGGATATTTATTCCATTTCCCTGAAAACCAAAAAAAACTCTCTCATAATTCACTTCTCATTTTCTGAATTTTCACTGCTCTCTCACCATTCTCTCATTTTCTCTCCCAATTTTCCCAAATCACTCAAAGTTCCTCTTTGAAGATCACAAAACATTGCATTAAAGTTTGTAGATCTTGGAACTAGACCTCCATCCATAGCTTCTTTGCATCAATTTGTTGATTTCAATACTTGGTTCAGATCTGATTTGGTTATTAGAGGTGATTTTGGAGCAAAATTCTTCATCAAGATCCTTTGCTTGCATTTATTTTGCATGGAGTGTGAAGATTAGCACCGGGTCTTCGAAGTTTTCCGCGAGATTCCTCATTTCCAGCTTGTAGTGGTAAAATCATGAGTGTAAGCTATTAGTTAACTTAACTCAAAGTAAACAGAGTCGCCACCGCGCTTTTATTTTATTCCAAATGGAAAAGGGAAAAATAGCGAATAAAACCTAATGAATCTAAAAGCAAAAGCTAAAAGAAACAAACAGAGAACGGGTAAGGGGATAGGTTACAAATTGGGAAGGTTTTACGCATCCAAAATGTTTGTGGTACTCCACGGGAGCCCTTTGAAATATTTACTGCTTTTTTGGTTTGAAATTGGTTTGCTTGAAAAAGATTGAAGAGATGAGAAGAGAAACGTTTTTTAATGTTTTTGTGTTTGAAGAGGTTTAACGCCTCATGCCTACGTACCCACAAAGTGCAATGCGAGATCAAAACCTCGTAGTTCGTGGTACAAAATTTGAAAAGAAACAATGAGTTGCATTAATTTTAAAATGTAAAGATAAGTCGTCATTCTTTAGCGAATAATTCTTCTAGAAAGAATGAATCATATCTAAACATATGAAAAAGAAAGGTGCACAAAGGCACAAAAACAATTGAGTGAGTTTGGGATTTTTTAAAGTATTTAAGAAAAGGATTTCGATATATTTACATGGATTACCATTTATTAAGAAAATAAAGTGAAAAGGATGAAATCGCTTGACCTAAGTCAAGGTTTGATTATGAAAACATTTGAAGTTTTAAAACAAAGAAGATTTGAAAATAGGGAGAAGATTTGAAAATTTAAGAAGATGGGAGGAGATGAAGGGACTATCCTAATACTTGAATTTAAAAGTTAAGAGAAGAGCAATCAAACCATATTATGAACATTTCTTCAAGGTGAACGGAATTCCATCTTCATAGACAAATGAAACTAACTCGAGTCCAAGGTCTTCAATCAATCACAACTTGAGCAAAGGGAGAGATCCTAAAAATCTAAGTCCAAACTCCAATGCTAAGGATAGTGGCCATAGTCCAAAAATTAAAGTCACACGTCTTTTTTAGATGTTTGATCCATTATTAATGTTTTTGTGTCCAAATGGACAAAAGAAAAATCACAAGCAACAATATAAACATAAACAATATGATATATGATATAATATGATAATAGCATAATAAAAGAGATAAGGAGCGAGAAATTGAAATAAAGAGGATAAGGTGCGAGAGATTGAATTTAAATGGTTAGTATATTAATAATATTATAATATTTACATATAAATGGTATGATGAACTTAATCAAACACAACCACAAAAGATAACAAAAATCGAGGCAACCGGATCCAAGTGGATCTTATTCCGAATTCGGGACAAATTTAGGTCTATGTTAAGCAATCGCCGAGTAATTTACGAAGTAATTACCCTACAAATGAGGCCGGCCACCACCAATTAAGGTGGAAAATATTTGTGCTAATACATGTTAGAGAAACGATATATTTGATCATTCTCCGAAAACATGTCGCACAAAAAGAAAAAGAACTGTCTAATCTTAATCGAGATTTTCGTTGAATTATCGAATGTAACCTATCACGATCCCAAAGTATGGAGAATGATCCAAATGATCATTCATCCATAGATTTGAAATAATGAAGGTTAAACATATTCAACATTCAACAATCTACGAATCGGAGATTTCATCGACCAAAATAAAAATAAGATGAAAGAAAGTGGATCATAAAATTTATGATCCACTAAAAAAATCAGCAAATTAAAATCAAAGAGAAAGAAAATAGTCATCAAGAAATTCAAATAGATTTCCAACAAAACATTTTTTTTTAAATATTCTCATAAGATCCTTTTTTAAAAGAAATCTAACCAAATTGAAAAAGAATTAAAAAAAAAAACAGAAACAAATGTTAGAACTATTTTTTTAAGGAAAATTATACTAATAATAATAATAAAACTATTACTAAGAATAAAGAAGGAAAAAAATAAATAAAGAAAACCAGGGGGAGATGTCGCTGGAATTTGGTGGTGGAAGTAGCAACGGATTTGGCCCAAGGCCCAAACATACACACACCACATCTTTTATTTAACAAAACAATTAAAAAACAATTATAATGAAAAAGTAAAAAAAAGGATTTCATCTTCTTCGTGAGAACTCATCCGCTGCCACTATTCACCAAGCCTCCTCCACCATTTCGGAGCTCCGTCAAATCGGAGCGACGGAGTTCCGATGAGAAACCGTTTCGATCGTGAGAACGCAAGGATCAAGAATATGTAATTTATTTCTCCCGTCGGTGCACGGATCAAACAAATCAGTGCTTCAAAGTTTCGTCAGAAAAACTCCACTACCTTCAACAATGGTGAACTAGCTTCTAATATCTTCCTCTCTTCTTCTTCACTTGTATTGTGTTGTTGTTATTTCGGATGGACGAATCTTGAAGCTTGAAATTGTGATTGATTTTGAATTGAATTTTGAAGGGTAATAATGTTTATGCTGAAAGTTTTGAGAGAGTTTTGAGAGGCTTTCAAAGCTTGATAAATGAATGGGATTGAAGCTCTATTTATAGAGTGGGAGAATGAAAATTTGAATGAAAATTTGGTGATCCCACTTTGAATTTTCGGATGCCGTTTTTGATGATTTTGGTGCGTTTTGAACCATGAAGGATAGCATGATACTTGCTGTATTTTTTGGCTTTGCATTTTCATTCCTTTTTCTATGTGTTTTGATGTGTGTGTGGTATTAGATGTGCAGAATTTTTCATTGCGTTTTGCTTTGTTCTCCATTGCGTTTTGGCTTGTGAAAGTAACTGAATTTTTTGCGGCACGTGATTGTAGAATATTTTCCTCTTGGATGATGTTGCAATGTTATGTACATGGGTTGTAGGCTCATCTTCTATTTTTAATTTGGTTTTATAAAAATAAAAGAAATAGACCTCTAAAATAATTGGGCTTATGGTATTTTTGTGTGTATATTTTGTGGTAGAAAAAAATGGATAATAATAGCAAAATGATGGAATTGGATAATAATTTTTTTATGTGATAATTGGAATATTGGAATTAAAAAATGGATAAAGGTGTGGAAATAAAAGGATATTATGGAAATTAAAGAAATGGTAATATAAGATAATATTTTTTTTGTGTGTGATTGAATTAAATGAAATGTGGGCAAAATAAAGGTGAATGATAATTTTGGTGATGTAATAAAAAAATAGAGTGGATATTGAGAAATGAATTAAAATATGGAAATTGAAATGATGATGAATATTAAATTGGGTATTTGGAAATGAAAAATAGAAATATGGAAAATGGTTAGAAATAGATGGATAGAGAATATATGAATAATGGAAATGTGGATGAGGTAAAAAAATGGTAATCTAGAAAAAAATATATGAATCGAATAATGGATGAAACGGTGATTTTTTTACTTTAAGCTCATAAGAAAATTTGAATCTTCCACACAAGTGATGAATGAAACCAACCACAAGCCACTGAACAAATCGCCACTAAAACCACGACCATCCACCTTTAATTTTCTGAATCTTTTCAAATATATCTGGATTGATCCTTGGAAAATAAATCCATTGTTGAACTACTGAACACCCAATTAAGATAATTTGGATCAAACTTCGCATGAATTGCAACTCAATAAACCAGAGAATCTTCGCACACAACACAACTTGAACTTTAAAAATGCACAGTCTGAGAAATAATCATCGGCACAAATAATTTGCAGTTGAAACAATATCCCAATAGTTTGACCAAAAATAGGTCAAACTTCCATTTGAATCGGATCATAACTGAACAACCACATTTGAAATAAAATCACTGTCGGCCTCTGAAAACCCTGCAACTCCTGAAAGCACAAAGAAGAAGAAGAAGAAGCGAACTAAAACATATTTTTAGATTTTGGTTAGTAATTAGTAAATATACACAAATAAAAGCAAGTAAAAACACGGTGATCCCCTATGAGGCATAGACTTGCAACCGAAAAGGGTAAATGAACAATTGCGTGATCTTGTTTGTATGCAGAATGCAGATGAAATGCGAAGAAATCTTAGGGCAAAAATTAGGGTGTTACAGCTGCCCCTATTTAAGTTTCTTCAATCCGGAGATATGAAGATTGACATCTTCGTCTCTACAAGATGGGAGAGACTTAAATACAGAAGACCCAATTTTTTGTCCTAAGAGAACATGATATGATATGAATATGATATGCAAACCCAATATCTCCGTGGGGAAAATATGATCATCAGAGGAAAGTGAAAACTTGGGGACATAGAAGAAAATCCCGCTGGGGAAGCAACAGACAATAAAAGAGTTTACCAGGAAAATAAATCACTGGATAGCTGACTCCACTTGAGAAAAGATATGATAAAATCAAGGTACAAGATTCAACAAGGGAAATTAAACACCCTGCCAGGAAATATCAACCAAAAAAAGTATTCGAGTGCAAGAATGGAATACTGAGTTGAAAAAGAAACATCAACTACCTGTTTACTGGGTAGGAAAAATCTCAACTACCTGATTTACTGGGTAGGAGCAAAATAAATAGGGATAACCTCTACTACCTTTTTACTGGGCAGAAAAAAAAATCTCAACTACCTGATTTACTGGGTAGGAGCTCAAGCAAAGGGAAACAACTTCTATTACCTTTTTACTAGGTAAGAAGAAGAAATCTCGACTACCGGATTTACTGGGTAGGAGTACAAGCAAAAGAGCTTGATTAATTTGGTAATATTACCCACTATCGATTAACTGATAGCTTAATTCCAAAGTAATATACTCAAGCTGGAGAAAATGTTGCCCACTATCAAACAATGATAGCTTAATTCCAAAGCAATATTACTCACAAAAGGGGACCAAAGTTCAATCCAAGAACAAATTGGAGAGAAACGGTCAAACAAGACTCATCCCGGGGAGGAAATATCTCAACTGGGGAAATTCCATCCAGATAATAAACTGGGAGGAAACTGAATCAACATCATCCACGAGAAACAAACTCAGTGGGGAATTAGAAAGAATAAACACTTTCTGCTTAAGGGTTGACATTCTAAATTTGAGAGGAAGACAACACACACACTGTGGGGAAAATCCACACCAAAGAGCAGGGAACAATGATAAGTGCAAGAATGCAAGCAAACGATGCTATGCTTATGCATATGAATATTCTTATGAATATGCTGACAAAACAAACATAAAGATAAGAAACGGGTTACATGAACACCACAACAACCAGATACTCGGCTAATCCCAAGGCAACAATGCAGGGAATCATGCTGGAGATTCAATTGGACATCCTGCATGGGAATGTCAAAAGCCATCAAAGGAATAAAATCCTACTACAAGGCTTAACTCATGATGAGAAAATATCTGCTAGGGATCCAATCCACAAAGCAATCTACTGGATCATCAAACATTCACTCTGTATAGGGATATCACCCTGCTGAGGAAAGGTAATAATCTGCTGAGGATGAGGAAAAAACTTCCATGATCCCCTCTAGGGACAGAAGAAATCTTTGATAACATCAAACTTTGCGAGGAATGACTGTCATACCACTCCTGCTTCACTTGGGGATATAGTGCAGGATCTGCTGAAAATCACATAGGAACCTGCTGACTACTGACACATGCAGACTTACTGGGGATCCGCATGGTGATATCAGAAGTTAACATCATAGCCAAAACACAGTTATGAGGGATTTTAAATCAATACCCACCATCAGGTAAAAGAAAACCTCTAAACTGACTGCTATATCAATATTTCTATTCAAGGATACAATCAACTCAAGCTGAGGAACAAGAGCTCAGCTGGGGATTCCCAATGCTTCTCAATTTAAAGATAATTTGATGAGGAAGAGATCACAACTCAGCCAGGGATTCTTAAGAACATCCCTTCCAACAACTCTTTTGGAGAAAACATGGGAACTCAGGACAATCACAATTCTCGCTCATGCTTATTGTTGGGGAACAAAACATCATTAACATCATCCTGCCAAGACTATTCAGGAACTTCACATGGACACAACCGAATCAAACCCCGCTTTGGGAGAGACAAGTTACACACATCCAGACTTTACCCTCCTTGGAATCGCTATTGATATCCTTTCTTTGTTCACATATCAAAAGAAAAATGTTTTTATAATCTTCAAAGATTAAATTTGTTTCAAAAATCATTATCAACAATAAATTGAAATTTTGTAAACAGAAACAATATAAAGAATTGCAAACAATTGAATAAAAGCTCAAATTCATTGATAGAATGGTAGTCATCAAATGGCATGACTCCATGGATCATTACAAGTTTGAAAAATGGTAAATACATGGAAAAGGGCTACATTGAAATACAATGATCACTATTCTCCCTATCAACTTTGAACTCCACTGTGTCCGAAACTTCAGTCAAGGATGAGTGAATAAGAATCTTTGATGGACAATTCTTCTGAGGGATAGAATTTGAAATCCTTGGTTGCTTCAAGTGATCCAGTCTATCGACGCAATTACTTGCCATGATCCCTAACTTTTTCCTAGATTGCCCTTTCGGGTTTTCAATCTACCGGGATAATTATTTCTGTTTTTGTCTCTAATTTTTGCCTGGACCGCCCTTTCGGGTTTTCAATCCACCGAGACGCTCATTTTTGCCTAAGCTGCCCTTTCGGGTTTTCAACTTAGCGAGCTGTTCTTTTATTTTTTAGGCGAAGTATTTCTTGACTGCATCCGCATTCACAGGGCGAGTGATCTCCTCACCATCCATAGTTGCAAGAATTAATGAACCGCCGGAGAAGGCTTTCTTGACAACATATGGGCCATCATAGTTCGGAGTCCACTTGCCCCGAGAATCTTTAAGGAAAGACTGAATCTTTTTGAGCACGAGGTCGCCTTCTCTGAATACACGAGGTTTGACCTTCTTGTCAAAAGCTTTCTTCATTCTTTGCTGGTACAACCTACCATGACACAAAGTTGTTATTCTCTTTTCCTCAATCAAATTCAACTGATCAAATCTATTTTGACACCATTCAGCCTCAGTCAACTTGGCTTCCATCAGAACTCTCATTGATGGGATCTCAACTTCGACGGGGAGCACTACTTCTGTACCATAAACAAGTGAGAAAGGGGTTGCCCCTGTTGAAGTGCGGACAGATGTACGATACCCATGCAAAGCAAAAGGGAGCATCTCATGCCAGTCCTTGTATGTCACAACCATCTTCTGAATGATCTTCTTAATGTTCTTGTTCGCAGCTTCAACAGCCCCATTCATCTTCGGTCTATAAGGAGAGGAATTATGGTGTTGAATCTTGAATTCTTCACAAAGCTCTTTCATCATCTTATTGTTCAAGTTCGAACCATTATCAGTAATGATTCTATTCGGAACACCATATCTGCAGATAATGTTATTCTTGATAAACCGAACCACAACTTGCTTGGTCACATTAACATACGATGCCGCTTCCACCCACTTGGTAAAGTAGTCAATTGCCACAAGAATAAAACGATGTCCATTCGAAGCCTTGGGTTCAATCATACCAATCATATCAATTCCCCACATAGAGAAAGGCCATGGGGAAGAAATCACATTGAGATAAGTTGGTGGCACGTGAATCTTATCAGCATACACTTGACACTTATGGCACTTTTTCACATACTTGCAACAATCAGATTCCATTGTCAGCCAATAGTAACATGCTCTCAACATCTTTTTAGCCATTGCATGCCCATTAGCATGAGTGCCAAAAGATCCTTCATGAATTTCTTTCATTAACATGTCTGCTTCGTGTCTATCCACGCATCTGAGCAAGACCATGTCAAAATTTCTCTTATAAAGCACATTTCCATTCAGGAAGAAATTGCCTGCCAATCTCCTCAAAGTCCTCTTGTCTATATCGGATGCCCCAAGTGGGTATTCCTGACTCTGGAGAAAACATTTAATATCATGATACCAAGGCTTGTCATCATGGACCTCTTCAACTACAAACACATGAGCTGGTCTTTCAAGTCGCATCACATTGATCATGGGAACATCATTCCGCTGGTGCACTTTTATCATAGAAGCTATAGTTGGTAAAGCATCTGCCATCTAATTCTCATCACGAGGAACATAATGAAACTCAACTTTAGTGAAGAAAGTTGATATCTTCCTGGCATAATCTCTATAAGGGATCAAGTGGGGTTGATGAGTTACCCACGTACCTTGGATCTGATTAATTACCAAGGCAGAATCTCCATACACATCAAGATGCTTAATCCTCAGATCAATAGCTTCCTCCAGACCCATAATACAGGCTTCATACTCAGCTTCATTATTGGTACAAGGAAAAGTCAACCTTGCGGCAAAAGGAATATGTGACCCATGGGGAGTAATGATCATTGCCCCAATTCCTCTTCCGCGTGCATTCACAGCACCATCAAAAACTAAACCCCATCGAGATCCAGGCTCCGGCCCTTCCTCAATCAAAGGTTCATCACAATCTTTCACTTTCAAAAACATCACATCCTCATCTGGAAAATCAAACTTGATAGGTTGGTAATCATCAATCGGTTGATGTGCCAAATGGTCAGCCAAGATACTACCTTTTATAGCTTTCTGAGCTCGGTATTCGATATCATATTCTGATAACAACATTTGCCAACGAGCAATCCTCCCAGTAAAAGCAGGCTTTTCAAAGATTTACTTGATTGGATCCATTTTAGAGATTAACCAAGTTGTATGATTCAGCATATACTGGCGAAGACGCTTTGCAGCCCAAGCTAAGGCACAACAAGTTTTTTCAAAAATGGAATACCGAGACTCACAATCAGTGAATTTCTTACTCAAGTAGTAAATTGCATATTCTTTTCTTCCAGATTCATCTTGCTGACCAAGCACACAACCCATGGAATCTTCCAACACAGTCAAGTACATGATCATCGGTCTACCTTCCACTGGAGGAGACAAGATAGGAGGTTCAAGTAGATATTCTTTGATAATTTCGAACGCCTTCTGACAATCATCTGTCCAGACACAACCTTTGTCTTTCCGAAGCAACTTGAAGATCGGAGCACATGTGGCAGTCATGTGAGAAATAAACCTCGAAATATAATTCAAACGGCCCAAGAATCCTCTTACTTGCTTTTCAGTTCTTGGAGCAGGCATTTCTTGAATAGCTTTCACTTTATCAGGATCAACTTCAATACCTCTTTGGCTGACAATGAAACCTAACAACTTTCCAGAACGTACACCAAAGGTGCACTTATTCGGATTCAAACGAAGCTTAAACTTCCTTAACCTCTGAAACAACTTCAGCAAATGTTCAACATGATCCTCTTCAGTCTTCGACTTAGCGATCATATCATCAACATATACCTCGATTTCTTTGTGCATCATATCATGGAAAAGTGTGGTCATAGCTCTTTGGTACGTCGCACCAGCATTCTTCAATCCAAAGGGCATCACTCTGTAGCAGAATGTTCCCCATAGTCTAATAAATGTGGTCTTTTCCATGTCCTCGGGTGCCATCTTTATTTGATTATAACCGGAAAATCCGTCCATAAAAGAGAACACATCAAACTTATCCGTATTATCTACCAACATATCAATGTGTGGCAATGGAAAATCATCTTTTGGAATGGCTTTGTTCAAATCTCTGTAATCAACGCACATTCGGACTTTTCCATCTTTCTTCGGAACAGGAACGATATTGGCCACCCATTGAGGATAAATTGACGTCACAAGAAAACCTGCATCAATCTGCTTTTGAACCTCCTCTTTGATCTTTACTGCCATGTCGGGATGAGTTCTTCTCAGCTTTTGCTTTACAGGTGGACATTCAGGCTTCAACGGCAATCTATGCTCCACAATATCAGTATCAAGACCTGGCATGTCTTGATAAGACCAAGCAAATACATCAACATACTCTCTGAGAAGCTCTACAATCCTTTTCTTAACATCAGGACCAAGCAATGCTCCAACTTTGACTTCTTTCTTATCATCTTCAGAACCCAAGTTGACCATCTCTATAGACTCTCCATGAGGCTGAATAACTTTCTCCTCGTGCTCAAGCAACCGAGAAATCTCGTCAGGAATCTCTTCAACATCCTCTTCCTCAACTTCAAACACAGGGAATTCAAAGTTGGGAGAGGGCATAGGATCATTGTTTTCAATGGGTTTATCAATCAATCTGCACAATGATTTTATTTTTATTTTAGAGTATGAACAAAAGTGCAAACATTATGCAGATAAACAATCATTATTATTTTTGGGTTTTTTTTTATGTTACCATTTTTCAGAATAAAGCAACAAGGAAAAAACACATACGGAAATAACAAAATAACATTTTATTGATGATGATAAAATTTGAAACAAAGTCCGACAAACATCACTTTCACCTTGGGCAGAGTGAAAGAATTTTTGAAAGAAAATAAAACAAATTACTTTGAAGCATTAACAATAAAAGGAACATCAACAGCAATCCAGTTCTGGCAAATCTTTCCGCGCGTAACAAAGTCAGGCATTTCTTCATCTTCATCATCTTCAATGATGGCAGCAGCGGAATGATCGTTGATAAACCCAGCACTTTGGAAACCTTCCTGAATAGTCTTCGGGTCATTGAGAACCACGCCTGGTGCAAAGCCGATACCAAATCCTTCCTTGTTGTTGACAGCATCAATAACTCGTCCCCAACCATCAGACTGACCAATTTCAAGCACGCGCAGAGCATCCTTGAAAGAAGACATAGGCATGGCATTCTTCTTAGCAACATTATTCACAACAGAAAGAGCTTGAAACGACGTTCCCACCTCTTCTTCAGCATCAATATAGGAGACAGAAGACAAATTGCTCACAAGCATCGCCCTTTCACCGCCAATGGTCACCAATTTCCCCTCTCTCACAAACTTCAACTTTTGATGAAGAGTGGATGTCACAGCTCCTGCCTCATGAATCCAGGGTCTTCCGAGGAGACAACTGTAAGTGGGACGTATATCCATTACTTGAAAAGTAATTTTGAATATAAATGGTCCAATAAGAATAAGAAGATCCACTTCACCAATCAATGTCTTCTTCGATCCGTCGAAAGCTTTCACAATAATCCCACTATGCCTCATGGGAGCACCTTGATACGCAAGCTTTGACAAATTCGACTTCGGCATTACGTTCAGAGAAGATCCAGTATCAACTAGCACCTTGGACATAGCATCTTCCTAACAGTTCACTGAAATATGCAAAGCCAAGTTATGATTCCTTCCTTCTTCAGGTAAATCATCATCACAGAAACTTAAATTGTTGCACGATGTGATATTAGCCACAATACTATCAAACTAATCAACAGTCACATCATGGTCAACATAAGCTTGATCAAGAATCTTCTGCAAAGACTGCCTATGAGCCTCAGAGCACATCAAGAGTGATAAAACTGATATCTTCGACGGAGTATGCAACAACTGCTCAGTAACGTTGTACTCACTTTTCTCTATCAATTTTAGCACCTCATCATCACTATCACCAGATTGGCCTGACCGGGCAACAGCATCCATAATCTGTTTATTCGCACTTGTATCTTCAACTCTCTTCGGAGGGTCTAAAGCATACACTCTACCACTTCGAGTAACCTTTGTCACATCAGCAATGCTAACTACAGACTTTGGAGTAGGAATAGGAACTTCCCTACCATTTTTTATCATCGTAGCATTATACCGGTACGGAACAGCTTTATCAGACTCATATGGCACTGGACCAGGCAAATTAATCACCAATGGAGTAACAACATTTTTGCGACTATCAAAAGAAATAACCACTCTTTCAGGAGCAACCCACTCAGGAAGATTGAACTGAGGCATAATAACATTCACTTCATTTTCATACTCATCTCTTTTTGCTGTCACTTCGATCAACTTATCATCCATCATCTTTTGAATGTCTCTCTTAACAATCACGCAACCACGAGGATTCACCGAGCAGATGCAACATCCAGCATAATCGTGATCAATATCGTGATATTCACTTAAGAAAGCATGCATCTCAACCAAAGACCTTTGAATATGACGGACCTCATAGATCTTGAACAAACCAGGATAACCATCAACCATATTCACGGACGCATTACCATGCTTCGGCAGCGGATTTTTCTGCACATTTGGATTAACATCATTGAAATACAGAACATTGTTCCTCATCAATTTCTGTACTTCAAACTTCAATGGATAACAATTCTCAACATCGTGCCCCGGGGCACCTTGATGAAAAGCACAGCGAGCCTCTGGCTTATACCACCATGGGATAGTCTCTAGAACTGGAGGTGGAGGACGTGTTTGCACAAGATTCTTTGCAATCAAAGATGGAAGCAAGTCCGCATACAACATCGGAATAGGATCAAAACTCGGCTTAGCCCAAACTTGTTGATTACCACCTTGTTGCATAGAAGGTTGTTAATAACGAGGTTGATACTTTGGAACTGCTGGCACAGTTGAAGCCACATTAATCATCGGAGTTACAGAAGCTACATGCTGCGAATGGTGATTCCCACGACTATGAGGTCTTCTATAACTTTCACGAGACACAGCATTAGTCTCACCTTCTTTCTTTTTCCCAAAGTTGAACCTTCTAGAGCTTGAGCCATTACTATTCTCTTGACTCAACCGTCCCTCACGGACACCTTCTTCTAAACGCATCCCCATACTCACCATTTCAGTGAAATCAGAAGGAGCGCTTGCTATCATCCTCTCATAGTAGAAAGAACCTAAAGTCTTCAAGAAGATCTTCGTCATTTCTTTCTCTTCTAGCGGAGGAACAATCTGGGCTGCCAGCTCGCGCCATCTTTGCGCATATTCTTTGAAAGTTTCTTTGTCCTTCTGGGACATAGCACGAAGTTGATCTCTATCTGGTGCCATATCAACGTTATACTTGTATTGCCTCACAAGAGCTTCTCCCAAATCATTGAAAGTCTTGATTTGGCTATTATCCAAACTCATATACCACCTCATAGGTGCACCAGTCAAACTATCCTGGAAATAGTGAATCAACAGCTTATCATTGTCTGTCTGAGCAGACATCTTCCTAGCATACATAGTCAAATGACTCAAAGGACAAGTGTTGCCTTTATACTTCTCGAATTCAGGAAACTTGAATTTGTACGGAACTTTAACATTAGGGACCAGACAAAGATCATAAGCATCCTTTCCGAACAAATCCTTATGCTTCAAGGCTCTCATCTCCCTCTGTATCTCAACAAAGCGTCCTTGGAAATCATCAAGTCTTTCAGCCACTCTAGCGCCTTCACTGGGCTCAGCATGGTAAATCATTTCATCATGGTGCGGAATAGTGTTCATCACGGGCGATGCAGTAGTCATAACTGGAGGAAGAGTATTCCACACTGGTGGGAGAGTATTAAATGTAGCAGTCTCCGGAGGAGGAGGATGATAACCAGCAGGAATGAAATCAACCGGCATGCCCCAAGGTGTACTAGCAGGCATACGATAGCGAGGAGAGATGACAGTTTCAACAGGAATTGATGCAGTAACAATCTCGGAGATGACGGTATTCTGAACAGGAGAATTAGGAGGAGGTGGCTGATTCTGAGCAGCCACCAAGCTTTCCATCATGGTAGAAACTCCTTCCAAGCTTTCCCTCTGATAAGTAACCTCCTCACACAGATCACGATTTTCTTGTTGTAAATTTTCCATCACCTTCTTCCGGTTAGCTCGAGTATCAAATCGGTGAGTCAGCTTGACAGGAGAGCTGAACGAAGACCAAGAAACAACATAAGATCCCTGGAGAACACTCAAAAATAAAGACAAATGCGGGGATGATGCATGGTATGCGTATGCAAATACAAAAATTTCAAAGGACTATAGGATAACTTGCAATATTTATAAAGAGACGCTTTTTGAAGTACTTAAAAACTCATTCTCATTAAAAATCAAAGTAAGGATTACAAGTGAAGTACAAGCCTCAACAATCCTAGTACATGAGAGAAAAAGTAAACTAGGCCTAGGGAATCATATCCGAAGAAGATCCGAATCCTGGCTGATACTTCATGCGAATCCTCTTAATCTCTTTCTTGTACCGATCTTCCATGTCTTCTTTATCTTTCACCGGCTTGTCAACAATGGCCTTCCAAGCACCGGATGTAGGAAGAATGGTAGATGGAGTACTAGAGGAAAATAAATCCTCTCTTGGCCTCTTCGTAACTCGCCTCTCAAGTAACTCAATGAGATCATCCTTCTCCTTCAGTTGCTCTTGCATCGTAGTCTTCTCAAGTAGCCATTCTTCTTTCTCTTTCTTCATCTTGTCCACCTCTTCTTGAAGATCCACCTTCTCATCAACGGGAGGAAGAAAAGTTGATAATGGCAATATAGGAAACAAAGGCTCCTCAGGTGGATAAGGCATCTTGAGCTTGGAAGCCCTAGATCGAACCCACTGGATGTAACACTCGGAGGGAGCAAGGTGTTGTCTTCCCGATTGACTTTTCTCTTTCCGATGAACCGCATGCCAAGAATGAGCAATCCTTTTCTTCATTTCTACATGATTTGCACCATTAAGAAAGAAGAAACGGGATAAGGAAAGATTGTTTGGTATGTCCTTCAAACAATATCCCAACTGTCGCCTAGCAAGAATAGGGTTGTAGCTAATTCCCCCACGTGTACCAAGAAGAGGTACATTAGGAAATTCTCCACAACTATCAATAAGCACTCCAGTATCATAATGAGAACAATACCATGTCATATCCTTATGAGAAAGTGACATCATCCTTTGAGACCATCTTCGATTCTCTTTATTATCCTTGAAGACATCGTACTTTGGTAGGTGTGAAATAAACCACCTATAGAGAAGAGGCGCACAACACACAATCTCTCCATCACCTTTGGAGGTCCTATAATGAAAAGCATGATACATATCTCCAAGCAAAGTAGGCACCGGATTCTTCTTCAAGAAAATCTGAATAGCATTCTCATCCACAATACCATCTAAGTTAGGAAACAAGACAATCCCATAAATGAGCAAAGCAAGAATAGCCTCAAATGCATCCTTATGACCCAAAGTAAGTGAAGTAGAAGCTCTCCCCATCAAGAACTTAGCATTAATACCACGAACGCTCCCTTTTGGAAGAAACTTCCCATTAAGATCAGACTCCTTAAGAAAAAGTGCTTTGGCGATGACTTTGATAGTAAGCTCCTTCTCTAAACCACTGAAAAGAAATTCCTTATCCAAGATAGGTAGGCCTATCCAATGAGAGTACTCCTCCAAAGTCGGCACAAGCTGATAATCAGGAAAAGTGAAACAATGATGCAACGGATCATAGAACTGGGCTAAAGTAGGGAGAATCCCCTCAGGTACATCGGTATCCAACATAAACAAAAGCTTCGCATAACATTTCCGGAACTCCTGGGTATCAACAACCAATGCTCCTAGCTTTCTCAACTCTACTACATTAGGACTGTTGAAGGTGTACTTCTTTGTGTTCCTCCTTTCAAAATTCATAGCCATAGACATCTGAAATTTTGCAAAAGTTCCTTATGAGTCCTTTGAAATCTTAAACACAATGTTCATGAATGCATGATGGCATGTATGCAACAACCACAAACAAGATCACACAAAACACACGGGCTTAGGTTCCGAGTCACGAGCATGAAGTCAAGGTAACAGAACACCAACCCACACAGGTAAGTACTAAGGTTTTGTCTTCATTGTACCTGCAGAAAACCAAAAGGGTGCTAACAGAGGTGCCCGGAGTTAACAGCCATCTTTATAATATCATCGGTACGTTGGATTACTCCCCAACCGATAACATTCTTAAAATAGACCTCGTCCGAGTGTAGTATCGCGTGACAACCACCTTATGTTTACACCCAGACAGTTTCCGCACTACGTTCCTAAATTGGCTTAGATGGGTTAAGGGTTCTACGGTCCTCAGTATGATCAGCTCAAGGTCGGAAAATAATGCCACGTATGATTACTCATCATGACATTGATAATCCAAGAGAGCCTAACCGAGTGGAGATTATCAAATTGATATAGCTTTGGACTACTCCATCGCTTATCGCTTCGAATATCGTCGTCCTATCATAAGTTCATCTCAGATCCGGGTTAGAATCTATCTCACACAGAGGATCACCAAAACCGAAACAGAACAACCAAATAACAAACAAATCAAACCAAAGCAGTAAATAAATCAAAGTAGGCCGAATCCACTTAGGGATTACTCCCCAGCAGAGTCGCCACTTTTCTGTAGCGGTAAAATCATGAGTGTAAGCTATTAGTTAACTTAACTCAAAGTAAACAGAGTCGCCACCGCGCTTTTATTTTATTCCAAATGGAAAAGGGAAAAATAGCGAATAAAACCTAATGAATCTAAAAGCAAAAGCTAAAAGAAACAAACAGAGAACGGGTAAGGGGATAGGTTACAAATTGGGAAGGTTTTACGCACCCAAAATGTTTGTGGTACTCCACGGGAGCCCTTTGAAATATTTACTGCTTTTTTGGTTTGAAATTGGTTTGCTTGAAAAAGATTGAAGAGATGAGAAGAGAAACGTTTTTTAATGTTTTTGTGTTTGAAGAGGTTTAACGCCTCATGCCTACGTACCCACAAAGTGCAATGCGAGATCAAAACCTCGTAGTTCGTGGTACAAAATTTGAAAAGAAACAATGAGTTGCATTAATTTTAAAATGTAAAGATAAGTCGTCATTCTTTAGCGAATAATTCTTCTAGAAAGAATGAATCATATCTAAACATATGAAAAAGAAAGGTGCACAAAGGCACAAAAACAATTGAGTGAGTTTGGGATTTTTTAAAGTATTTAAGAAAAGGATTTCGATATATTTACATGGATTACCATTTATTAAGAAAATAAAGTGAAAAGGATGAAATCGCTTGACCTAAGTCAAGGTTTGATTATGAAAACATTTGAAGTTTTAAAACAAAGAAGATTTGAAAATAGGGAGAAGATTTGAAAATTTAAGAAGATGGGAGGAGATGAAGGGACTATCCTAATACTTGAATTTAAAAGTTAAGAGAAGAGCAATCAAACCATATTATGAACATTTCTTCAAGGTGAACGGAATTCCATCTTCATAGACAAATGAAACTAACTCGAGTCCAAGGTCTTCAATCAATCACAACTTGAGCAAAGGGAGAGATCCTAAAAATCTAAGTCCAAACTCCAATGCTAAGGATAGTGGCCATAGTCCAAAAATTAAAGTCACACGTCTTTTTTAGATGTTTGATCCATTATTAATGTTTTTGTGTCCAAATGGACAAAAGAAAAATCACAAGCAACAATATAAACATAAACAATATGATATATGATATAATATGATAATAGCATAATAAAAGAGATAAGGAGCGAGAAATTGAAATAAAGAGGATAAGGTGCGAGAGATTGAATTTAAATGGTTAGTATATTAATAATATTATAATATTTACATATAAATGGTATGATGAACTTAATCAAACACAACCACAAAAGATAACAAAAATCGAGGCAACCGGATCCAAGTGGATCTTATTCCGAATTCGGGACAAATTTAGGTCTATGTTAAGCAATCGCCGAGTAATTTACGAAGTAATTACCCTACAAATGAGGCCGGCCACCACCAATTAAGGTGGAAAATATTTGTGCTAATACATGTTAGAGAAACGATATATTTGATCATTCTCCGAAAACATGTCGCACAAAAAGAAAAAGAACGGTCTAATCTTAATCGAAATTTTCGTTGAATTATCGAATGCAACCTATCACGGTCCCAAAGTATGGAGAATGATCCAAATGATCATTCATCCATAGATTTGAAATAATGAAGGTTAAACATATTCGAAATTCAACAATCTACGAATTGGAGATTTCATCGACCAAAATAAAAATAAGATGAAAGAAAGTGGATCTTAAAATTTATGATCCACTAAAAAAATCAGCAAATTAAAATCAAAGAGAAAGAAAATAGTCATCAAGAAATTCAAATAGATTTCCAACAAAACATTTTTTTTTAAAATATTCTCATAAGATCCTTTTTTAAAAGAAATCTAACCAAATTGAAAAAGAATTAAAAAAAACAGAAACAAATGTTAGAACTATTTTTTTTAAGGAAATTTATACTAATAATAATAATAAAACTATTACTAAGAATAAAGAAGGAAAAAAAGTAAATAAAGAAAACCAGGGGGAGATGGCGCTGGAATTTGGTGGTGGAAGTAGCAACGGATTTGGCCCAAGGCCCAAACATACACACACACCACATCTTTTATTTAACAAAACAATTAAAAAAAATTATAATGAAAAAGTAAAAAAAAAAAAGGATTTCATCTTCTTCGTGAGAACTCATCCGCTTCCACTATTCACCAAGCCTCCTTCACCATTTCGGAGCTCCGTCAAATCGGAGCGACGGAGTTCCGATGAGATACCGTTTCGATCGTGAGAACGCAAGGATCAAGAATATGTAATTTATTTCTCCCGTCGGTGCACGGATCAAACAAATCAGTGCTTCAAAGTTTCGTCAGAAAAACTCCACTACCTTCAACAATGGTGAACTAGCTTCTAATCTCTTCCTCTCTTCTTCTTCACTTGTATTGTGTTGTTGTTATTTCGGATGGACGAATCTTGAAGCTTGAAATTGTGATTGATTTTGAATTGAATTTTGAAGGGTAATAATGTTTATGCTGAATTTTTTTGAGAGAGTTTTGAGAGGCTTTCAAAGCTTGATAAATGAATGGGATTGAAGCTCTATTTATAGAGTGGGAGAATGAAAATTTGGTGATCCCACTTTGACTTTTCGGATGCCGTTTTTGATGATTTTGTTGCGTTTCGAACCATGAAGGATATCATGATACTTGCTGTATTTTTTGGCTTTGCATTTTCATTCCTTTTTCTATGCGTTTTGATGTGTGTGTGGTATTAGATGTGCAGAATTTTTCATTGCGTTTTGCTTTGTTCTCCATTGCGTTTTGGCTTGTGAAAGTAATTGAATTTTTTGCGGCACGTGATTGTAGAATGTTTTCCTCTTGGATGATGTTGCAATGTTATGGGTTGTAGGCTCATCATCTATTTTTAATTTGGTTTTATAAAAATAAAAGAAATGGACCTCTAAAATAATTGGGCTTATGGTATTTTTGTGTGTATATTTTGTGGTAGAAAAAAATGGATAATAATAGCAAAATGATGGAATTGGATAATAATTTTTTTATGTGATAATTGGAATATTGGAATTAAAAAATGGATAAAGGTGTGGAAATAAAAGGATATTATGGAAATTAAAGAAATGGTAATATAAGATAATATTTTTTTTGTGTGTGATTGAATTAAATGAAATGTGGGCAAAATAAAGGTGAATAATAATTTTGGTGATGTAATAAAAAAAATAGAGTGGATATTGAGAAATGAATTAAAATATGGAAATTGAAATGATGATGAATATTAAATTGGGTATTTGGAAATGAAAAATAGAAATATGGACAATGGTTAGAAATAGATGGATAGAGAATATATGAATAATGGAAATGTGGATGAGGTAAAAAAATGGTAATCTAGAAAAAAATATATGAATCGAATAATGGATGAAACAGTGATTTTTTTACTTTAAGCTCATAAGCAAATTTGAATCTTCCACACAAGTGATGAATGAAACCAACCCCAAGCCACTGAACAAATCGCCATTAAAACCACGACCATCCACCTTTAATTTTCTGAATCTTTTCAAATATATCTGGATTGATCCTTGGAAAATAAATCCATTGATGAACTGATGAACACCCAATTAAGATAATTTGGATCAAACTTCGAATGAATTGCAACTCAATAAACCAGAGAATCTTCGCACACAACACAACTTGAACTTTAAAAATGCACAGTCTGAGAAATAATCATCGGCACAAATAATTTGCAGTTGAAACAATATCCCAATAGTTTGACCAAAAATAGGTCAAACTTCCATTTGAATCGGATCATAACTGAACAACCACATTTGAAATAAAATCACTGTCGGCCTCTGAAAACCCTGCAACTCCTGAAAGCACAAAGAAGAAGAAGAAGCGAACTAAAACATATTTTTAGATTTTGGTTAGTAATTAGTAAATATACACAAATAAAAGCAAGTAAAAACACGGTGATCCCCTATGAGGCATAGACTTGCAACCGAAAAGGGTAAATAAACCATTGCGTGATCTTGTTTGTATGCAGAATGCAGATGAAATGCGAAGAAATCTTAGGGCAAAAATTAGGGTGTTACACAGCTCAAACAACATTTACCAAAGCATACCTCAACTTTGTAGGTTGGTTAAGTTTAGATCTAACTCTGTTTTTAGCTTACTTGCATGCTTGTTCTTAGATCCACCATGTGCTTGTGTATTTTCTTGTCTTGCTTGAATTGTTTGGTCGATTTATGATCGGATCTATGTGTTAATGTTCATGAGCTTAATGATGTTTGATTAATGTGAATTGATATTACTATTTCATGCATAATTTATTGCTGGACTGTTGTTGGATTATTGGAAATAAGCTGGTTTTAAACTGATTTTTCTGCAGGTTTTAGTGTTGTTCGCACAGTGTTAACCGGTTAACACTTTGGTTAACCGGTTAACGCATCTGTTTTTTGTGTTGTTTTCTGCAGGTTTGAATTGGTTACCCAATTAACGCTTTGGTTAACCGGTTAACATTGAAGCAGAGTGCCATGTTTGGGTTGTTTTGAGCTTTTTTGCTTCCCTTACTTGCTTTAGTCATCATGGATCATTGTATGATCGTTAAATATGCTTGTTTAGGGTTATTTGCTTGCTGGTTGATGTATACCTTCATGTTCTCGACACATAAATTCATGTATTTGCAAAGGTTGGCATGTTGTTTGATCTTGTCTTTTGAAACTTTGAGCATGTTAATTTCATGAAGTGTATTGATGTGTTAGTGTTGATTGATGTGCTCAATATGTGCTGGAAATTTTACTAACATTTGTAGGTGCAATGGTAAGTGAAGTGTGGATGTTTATCCACATTTCAACTCTTCATCTCTTCTTTTTAATTTTCTTTCTACTTTGTGATTTTTGATGTGCCTTATGCCATCATGCATTTCAACTCTTCATCTTTCCCCCCTTAGAAGAAAGTTATCTCCTTTAGAGGAGTAAGTTGTTCTCTAGCTTTCCTCTCCTCTCCTTTTCTTCTACTTTGATCTTCTTTTCTCTTAGGATAGTTTCAAACCATACTAACCTTAGGACCACTTTTTGCATGATAACTTTAGGTTTAGTCTTTCCCCATTAGACTTTTACCTTTTGCTCCTTTGTGGTTCTCTCTCTCTCCTCATCTCAAAACAAAACCATAAAAAACATTAATAAATAAAGAAGGGATCTCTTGTATATAGCCTTATTCCATGGGGCATATGTATTCATTCCATCTTGGAATAGTTCATTTGTCTAGCATGATGCACAAGTCGTATCATGAGGTCATCTTCATCAAGAAAATCATAAAAAAGACTTCTTCATCTTAATCACTAACATCTAATAAATTCAACAAAGTTAGTAAGCTTAGGCCCTTGCCCTTGAAAACAAGTCTTGGACAAATTCTCCTTACTTGGTGCGCTTGTTCTATTATTCCATCTTGGAATGTAGTAGCATGTACACATTCCATGGAAAAGAGTTTGAGTTCACTTCCTTGTGCCACACTCATAAAAGACTTCTAAAAAAAACAAACAAACAATAAGCGTCTCTCCTTTGGGACTTCTTTTCTCATCACCTTCACTCTCATCGTACGAACTTGCTCCTACTTATCACTTTGCAAGATGGTAACGCACTCGTCGTCCGAGCCTGCAACACCTAAGCATTGACATAGGCAGTTCAAGCCTTAAGACACAAACAATCTTTTCCACCCCTAGTTAGGGAAACTACGACGACTCTGATCCTCATGTCCGATGAGGTACGTAGGCAGGGGTAGGGCCCGTTCGAGCACAATCTTTATTTTCCTACATTTTTCCTATTCGTTTCTTTTTTCAGTTTCTTGCTATCTTATCCAGTCCAGTTCTCTTTTGCAACAGCTTTCATTCTTTCACCCTTTGTAACAGATTTCTTTGCAAGCGTGGATCCGTCGGGAACGACGGACGATCTGGGGTGCTAATACCTTCCCAGGTCGTAACCGATTCCCGAACCCAGTCTCTTTGGTTCTTAGGTCCTGTGTCCTTCCTCTTCTTTATTCTGGTTTGTGCATCATTACCATTCCCGTTCCTCCGGGATAAAAATGCCCGGCTGGCGACTCTAACCTTCTTCTGTGCCACTTTCGCGTTTGTACCAGGATGGGATTCCAGGGAGCGACAAACTAGCCTCAGACAGAATTTGCAAAAGAGACTAACTGACCTCAATCAATAACCTCAAAATGGTTTATCATCCTCGAATGATAGCCACAACAACAAGACCAACCTCAGAAGGAATTGAAGAAAAAAATGTGATCCTCAAATGACAATTTTCAAAAGATCATCGGATCTAACATCAAACCATCCTTGAGTGGAGATGTAATGGTATGCCGACCTCAGTCGATAACCAAAAACACAAAGACTGACCTCAGACAGATTTTGCAAAAGAGACAAACTGACCTCAATCAATAAGCTCAAAATGGTCTATCATCCTCGAATGATATCCACAACAACAAGACCAACCTCGGAAGGACTTGAAGAAAAGAATTCCATCCTCAAATGACAATTCTCAAAAGATCCTTGGATCTAACACGAAACCATCCTCGAATGGAGACGTAATGGTATATCGGCCTCAATCGATAACCAGAAACTTGGAAAAATGTATTGGTATCCTCTGTGGGGAGAACTTCAAGTTGAGAAGATGTTACGGATTTTATGTAATATACCTCAAAATTGGCCCATGCAGGCATGCACATGTTTAAATTTATGGTGTAATGCTCCATGATGATGGAAATGCTACGCTTTGGAGGATGCAAATGTAATGATGATTATGCATATGCAAATGCAAAGAGATCTCCTGATAAGGAGGCTGCAAGTATCCCAGGTGGCTTGACTGGGGAGAACTGATGATCACTGCATTAATCTGGTTCATCCTGGTGAGGAGGAAAAAAATCTACGGGGAACATTGTTAATGATACATTGGCTCTGAACTGCCGCCGCTGCCAAAAATAAATTGGACTTTGAGACTAGAGAGCTAAGACCCTGCTGGAGCTGGAATTTTCTTGTTAGGTACGCTACCCATTGAATTCCGTTGGGGAAGTGAAAAGCTTCTGACTCGGCTGGGAACCAGTTGTACGACACTGCTGAAGAAGCAACCTGCTGGGGAGGAAAGATAGTCCTTGTACTGCTGGGGATTGCCCCTGTATTGAAGGGAAGGCTCTGCTTGGGGAGGACACCCATCTTGTGCTGCCTTGCTGAGGGAGATTTCAACTTCCAACTCCACTGGGGATAACATGAGACACACGGGAAGACACATGTTCTTTTTCAAGCATATTGTCGAGTTATTCCTCCTGGAAGTTCGCTTTAGCTCTGCTAGCAACACATGTACCTGCCCCTGCGGAAACACAACTGATAGTGCCCGCAACATGGAGAGTTATTTTGGACCTGTATGCCCCAAGCTTATGGTATGAATCACCATCCCAACCACTTAACATTGTTTATAGTTGTATTAGATGTTTATGTCCTCCTGCATGAGTTAGAAAGCATTTGAATGTTCACAACACAATAATAAATCACAATTTGCTGGACGTTTTTGCAATCAATCAATGTTAGATGAAAAAAAAAACAAAAGCAAATAGTCACAAGTTGATTGAAATTGAATTTTATTGATTTGGAAAACGATCATGAATAGGCATTACATCAGGAAGCAATTCCCTGGAAAGAAGAAATCGCCAAAAAGGAAAACAAACTATCCTATTGGCAATATGAAAAATGAATCTCATCGAGTTTCGACCCGACTATGACTTGTATATCTTCAAGACTATCCGCTTACTCTTCCCCTTGAGAAAGGTAATTGGATTGGTCTTCAAACCTTGGAATAACCTTGCCCTTGTGATCGTTGAGAGGAGGAAGAATCCTTTTCAGCACCAGGTCACCTGGTATGTAACGTTGAGGCCATACTATCTCGTCGAAAGCATGTTTCATTCGTCGTTGGTACAACTGTCCATGGCACACAGCTATTAGGCGTTTCTCTTCAATGAGGCTCAGTTGATTGTACCTGGATCGGAGCCATTCAGCTTCATCTAGCTTAACGTCCATCATTAATCTCAACAAGGGGATCTCAACTTCGACCGGTAGGACTACCTCCATACCATACACCAATGAGAACGGGGTTGTCCCTGTTGAGGTACGTGCCGATGTTCGGTACCCATGTAGCGCAAACGGTAGCATCTCATGCCAATCTTTATATGTCACAACCATCTTTTGCACGATTTTCTTAATGTTCTTGTTAGCCTCCTCAACGGTGCCATTCATCTTCGGACGATATGGTGAAGAGTTGTGATGCTCTATTTTGAAATCCCGACACAAGTCAGCCATCATCTTGTTGTTGAGGTTAGAACCATTATCAGTAATGATTCTTTCGGGAACTCCATGCTGACAAATGATATCTCTCTTGATAAACTGGGCTACCACTTGTTTGGTAACGTTGGCATAAGATGCCGCTTCAACCCACTTCGTGAAATAGTCTATAGCAACCAGGATGAAGCGGTGACCGTTGGAAGTTGTTGGCTCAATCTTGCCAATCATAACAATGCCCCACATGGCGAACGACCAAGGGGAAGACATGACACTCAAATGATTCGGAGGTACATGGACATTATCAGCGTAAATCTGGCACTTGTGACATTTGCGGGAATATTTACAGCAATTGGATTCCATGGTGATCCAATAATATCCCGATCTCAACAGTTTCTTTGCCATAACATGTCCTCCAGCATGGGTACCAAAGGAGCCTTCATGAACCTCTTGCATCAACAAGTCTTCTTCGTGTCTATCCATGCATCTGAGCTGAACCATGTCGAAGTTTCGCTTGTATATCACATCATCTTGATTCAAGAAGAAACCACCTGCTAGCCTTCTGAGAGTCTTCTTGTCTTTACTGGATGCCCCAGTTGGGTACTCTTGAGACTTCAAGAATTGCTTGATATCATGATGTCGCTCCCACCAAATGGCACCTGGTCAGATAGGGTACAAACGCGAACGGTCGGCGAAGAGAGAAATGATGATGAACTGAAAAGAGTCGTCAGCTAGGCATTTTTATCCCGAAGGAAAGGTAATGCTGCATAAACCTAGGAAAAGATGGATAAGACGGTTGCGAACCAGAGGAACTGAGAAAGGGGGTTGGTTACAACCTGGGAAGGTATTAGCACCCAGATTGTCCGTCGTACTCGACGGGATCCACGCTTAAAAGATTTGTGTTTAAAGGGGTAATGTTAGTGTTATCTATGTGCAAAAGCTGGAAAAGAATATACAAGTGGCAGTGCTAGAAAGTGAAGTGAGGTGCTCAGGAATGAGGATTAAAAGAATAATGCTGGAAGAGGAGGAAAGAGACAGAGACTTTTGTTCGATAACAGTTAAGTTATGCCTACGTATTCTCTCGTGCAATGAGGAAGTCAGAACACCGTAGTTCGACTCAAAGAGACTGAAAGATAAATTGACTGATGAACTGCTTGCTTGTCTAGGCTCAAGTGTATGACCTGTCTGGCTCAGGTGCTAACTGTCTTGCATTAGACGGAAGAAGCAAGTTCTCGGTTGTGAATGAAGATGATGAGAAAATAATCCCAAAGGAGGCGATTATTGTTTGTTATTGGTGTTTTCAGTCTTTTATTGCTTTTTTGTGTTTGCCATAAGTTGATGAGCTTAAGCCTAAACCAAGGGTTAGAAAACTCATCACATCTTCCCTTTGATTAGGGGGTAATGAGAATACCTTAAGTATGAAGTAAGCACCTCACACTTAATTACCATGATGTAGGATTAAGATCATTAACCTACTTGTGATTATTTAGATGTTTTTGGTATTTTTGTTTAGTGTTAAGTAATTAGTTTAAGCCATAATCAAAGATTTAATGGACCCATTACACCATGCTAATAGAAGGATAATAGATGAGCACATTTAAGTTGAGGAAGATACCTCAACGTAATCAATGATTAGGGATTAACCTCATGACAAAACAAAGCCTTTATTAAAGTGGATTTTAGTTAGTGGTAAGATTAAAAAGTGAACTTTATGGTTTGTAAGACAACTTGAGGGGGACTTGTCCATTAACACTAGGGTTAGTCCTTCTTAACCAATTAAGGAAGAATTAGAACCCTAATGCAAGGCCCAAGTTACAAGCTATAGTCTTAATGATTATTAAGATGGATTAATTAAGAGTTTTAAACAAATTAAGGGTTTAACACTTAGGATTAAAGTTATACACTCCATCCTAAGAGAAGGATGCAGGCATAACCTTAATCACAAAGCCTTAAAACCTTAAAGGTTTAGTCTCTGATCATGAGATGGGAAGAGAGACACAAAAGAAGACAAAAAGGTAAAACTAAAGGGGGACTGATAAAAACCTAATTATTGTCATGCTTGGATGTTCCTATGGTTTGTAAGGCTTGCAAGAGATCTTCAGAGAAGCCACCAAGGAGAAGCAAGATGAAATGAGGAGAAGCAGAAGAAACAAGTTAACTTACTTCACTAAAGAAGATAAGTTACTTGAAGAAAGAAAGTGAATGATGAGCATGAATGAGCAAGCTCACTCTAAAGCAAAATAAAATGCAGCAAGGGTGCATAAAAGAGATGAGAAGAGAAATTAGAAGTGAAGGCAAATTCACTTCTCAAAGTACTTACCACCTGAAATGGTTAGCATAAAAGAAAGAAATAAAATAAAAAAAGAGATGTATGCAAGGATGCAAACCAAAACCAGAAGCATAATCATGATGTTAATGATGCTTTGAGATGATATGAAAGCATGTCAAGTGTTATGCATGATCATACAAGAGATGAGAATGCAAATGAAACATGTAGGAAACATGAAAGCACATGAAAGTTCATGGAATGAAATGAATGCATATCATGGAAAATGGATGAAGAAATGATCAAGCATGATTCTAATGTGTCCTATGATGTCTTAGAAGTCATGTGAATGCAAGAAATGTCATGTCAAGTTCATGAATGAATGCTTATGCAAGATGTATGCAAATGAACATGAGAAATTAGGGTTTTAATGCAACATGAGATGCAAAAGTCAAAACAGAAGCAAATCATAAGATAAAAAATTGAAAATGAACTTAAAGGAACCCTAACCCCATATAATATCACACCCCAAAGGAGGAGACCTAACTCTTAACCTAAAGAAAATTGTGATTTTTCTAAGTTATCTAGGGTTTTAAGGGACCTAAAGGGAAAAAATGCAAATCAAATCAAAAATGCAAAATAAATTTGTAACAAAAATATGCTAGATACTACATGTCAAATGAAGATCAATGCAAAAAGAATCAAAGTCATACCATTCATGGTTAGGCAGAAAAGAATTCTTGAAGTTAGGGTTCAAAAATAGGATTTTTATGAACTCTAAATTCAAGAAAAATGTCAAAGATGATTCAAAACCAAAAAGAAATTTGTATGAATGGCATGAAAATGTTTCTAAATGTCCTAAGATGTAATGTGAATTTTTTTGGAATTTTTAGAAACCTAAATGATATTTTAATTAATTAATTTCCATTAATTAATTAAAATAAACATTTAAATGTTTTTAAAAATTATTTTTTAATGCAAAAAATAAAAATGTTTTCTGGTTGAGAAAAATATTTCAAGTGAAAATGAAAAAGAAAATATTTTTGGGATTTTCTAGCTATTTTAAATAAAATATGCAAAATAAATGAGAAAAAATGAATTAAAAACTGAATTAAATAAAAGTAGGATGATCTGATGGCTCACATTCAAAGCTAAGGGATTTTGGTTGACTGGCGCGTGAATGAGTGGACAGGATTCACTCTGGGCTAATTTTCATTAATTAATTAATTAAACTTAATTAAAACAGAATTAGGGTTTAATGACAACATCTCAGCGGTTCAAACACGCGGGTAGACACAATCCAAGGGTTCTCATTCAAACTCAGCCCTAACCCTAATTAACCATTTAATCACTTTCAGGTGGCCGGAGAAGACCTTCGGTCATCTTCTCCGGTCAGCTCTCCACCCTATCTTCCATTTCAGGCCACCCCAAACCCCCTAACTCTCCAGAAATGATCACTAACTCATTCTAAACAAGATTCAGCCCATAAAAACCATTTATTTTCACTCAAGATCAAGAATCAAAGCCAAACGGAAAATACACAGAAAATTTCAGAGGTTCAATACATGCTCAATACTTGATCATTTTCAAAACTAAACATATCAGGATCATCAGTGAATCATGGAGAATCAATTAGAAACTTAAAAACACATTTCTGGAAAAAAGTTTGAAGAGGTTACCTGAGCTTTGAACCTTGCAACTTTGAGCTTTTTGGACCTCTTCCTTGTGCAAACTCACTCCCTTTGACCTCCTGATGAAGCTGCAATGTTGGAAAACCTTTGATAGTGGCTGGTTTGAGTGGTAGCAACTCAACTGGTCAAGAATCGTGTTTTGGCTATGGAAGGTTTTTGGTTGTTTTAATGGTTGCTTTGTATTCTATAGATGATTTTGAGATGAATGGTGGAATTTGTTTGGAGTTTGAGTGGCTGAGTTATGAAATTCGAAAGCTTTTGCAAGTTGGAGTGATTTTGTGTATGCTGAGTTCTTGGAGCTCTTGGCTTGTGTGTCTTATGAAAAATGATCCTTGAAGCATGCTTGTAAAGTCTGGATAGGCCAGAGAGTGGGTGGTGGACTGTGGTGATTGGTATGGGCAAGTTGCCAAAATGTCAACATGACTTGTACTTGAGGTATGGGCAATGGTGTAGCTGGATTTTTGGCTTGTCTTGGTGCAGCTGAGATCAAGGTGGTCCATAGAATTGGTTTTGAGGCAATTCAGCAAGTGGAAGAAAGGCTATGTGCCCTTTTGCAATTTCATGATGTTTTGGCCCCTTTTGGATTTCTTCATGGGCAAGGCATGAAAACTTGAGATTATTTGGGCAATTCTGAGTTTTAGGCAATGCAATATGATGTTATGATTCTTAGAAGTGTGTTTGAAGTCACAAAATAGCTTGGCAAGTGGTTTTGCAAAAATCCCTCTTTGGTGCATTCTTGAAATTTATGTGATTTTTGCCAACTTTGACAAGCCATAACTTGAGTTCCATAATTAATTAGGACTTGTTCTTGTACTTTTTGAAAAGCGAATGATCCAATCTACAACTTTCATGACCAACAATTTTTCATTTGAAGCATTTTTGGTTGAGAAAGAGGAGGTTGAAAAACTTTCCCAAAATGGAAAGTTTACATTACAAGTCATTTCCATTTTTGGCAACTTTTGGTTTAGCTCACTTTTCTTCAATTTTGTGAACTTCCAAGCACTTCAATGATCAAATAAAGATCATATAACTTAAATTTGATGAAAAATCCACTTTGGATCCATTGGTGGGGGCCTCAGATGCCCTGATTTTGCTCTGACTTGCTCAAGAAGTTACCTAGTGAACAGATGACTTCCACAATGAATTTCTTCATCAAACTTGGTACACATGATCCTTATAACATATTGAGACTATTAGAAACAATAATGACCAAAACATTTGGAGTTATGGCCTCTGAAACCAAAACCCTAATTTCAGGTCATCTGTGTAGTGAAACCCTGGCTCTGCTTCCATGCTTTGCAAGTTCTTGTGATTCTTTGACTTCCTTGATCTTTGCGGGATATAAAATCATGATTTAACATTCATGGACCCTCTTGGAGTGATTGGAAACCTTTGGAGTGGCTCAAATAGAATCTTTGGATTGCTTAGATCACAAACCCTAGATGCAGATGAACTTGAACTATGCAGATGAAACAAAAATGCAATATGAGATGGTGTGTTTAAACTAACGCAAATATGAAAGATCACAAGCCATGGTGTGAACTTAGTGAGGGAAAATTTGGGGTGTTTACAGCTTCCCCTATTCAAACATGAGTTAGCTGTGCAGGATGTAAGCGCCTGGCTTAACAGACGAACAAGATAACTTGTGGTTGAATACCAAAGACAGTCCGAAATTTGCACTCACTGGGGAGAAGAAGAAAAGGGATATAATTTGTAAAAGGCAGTATAGTATGATTGTAAAGTGTGGGCGATGGAGGACGACTATCGAGCAGAGGACGACTGCTGGGGATAAACGGTAAATCAAGCAATGACGGGGACGGCCGACATGCTGGGGAAATAAAGAGATCATGATGGGGACGGCCATCAAACAAAGTAACAAGGTTATTTGGGGATTAAAATAAAGGCAATGATGGGGACGGCCATCAGCTTTGCAAAGTAAGGTAAACAACAATGGGGACGGCCATCGGTTCAAAGAATAAATGAAATAATGATGAGGGACGGTCATCAAAGGTGAAGGACATTCACCTAGCAAGGGACGGCTGCTATTTATCACGACATAGAACGAATGTCGGATAGAAAAAGGTCGACGATGGGGATGGCCATCGGATAAGCATGATAAAGGACGATCATCAAGAGGTGAAGGACGATCACCTAGCAGGGTACGGCTGCTCTCGGGGTTTATCATGACATAGGACGAATGTCAGATAACAAGATCAACGATGGGGATGGCCATCAGATAAAATGATGAAGGAAGATCATCAAAAAGGTGAAGGACGATCACCTAGCAGGGGACGGCTGCTCTCGGGGTTTATCATAACATAGGACGAATGTCAGATAACAAGATCAACGATGGGGACGACCATCGGATAAAATGATGAAGGACGATCATCAAAAAGGTGAAGGAAGATCACCTAGCAGGGGACGACTGCTCTTTATCACGACATAGGACGAATGCCGGATAGAAAGGGGTTCAAATTATGGAGACTCCGCTAGGTAAAGGATGAGGGACGGTCATCCAAAGGTGAAGGACGATCACCTGGCAGGGTACGGCTGCCGAAAGCATCATGACATAAGACGAATGTCAGATAAAAGAAAAGTAACTTTACTGGCAACTTGCTGGGGAATAGTAAACACGGACGAGTGTTTACATCCAAGAAATAAAAGGTATAAGTGTTTGACGTTGTGTATAGATTAAAGATGCGGACGAGCATCCTTGAGACTATGATACGGACGAGTATCGGTAGAAACAAACGCTGACGCATGTTCAGGGATGATGATACGGACGAGTACCAACTGGTTAACAAAGAAACATGGACGAGTGTCGAATCTGTGGGGAATAAGTTTATACAAGATACGGACGAGTATCTGTATAAGAAAAACAAGTATTATGGAGTATGAGCAAGACACGGACGAGTGTTCAACTTGCTGGGGAAGATTATGACACGGACGGGTGTCATAATAGAAAGTGTATAAGTTGTGAACTTATGCGTGTGAAAATTATTCTGGCAACCTGTGGGGATAGGATGACACGGACGGGTGTCAATGAAAGTGTATTATAAACAAGTGTTTGGTTTGCAACAAGTGTTTTGGAAACCATGCTAGGGATGGTTGACACGGACGGGTGTCAAGAAAGTGTATGTATCTGTATTTGAGAGTGCAAAGAGGATGCTTTGGCTCTCTGCGGGGACTGTGAGTCTTTATATACATTGATGATGGAATGTTGGTGGCATTTGCAGGTGACTAGTTCGAACCTGACTTGAGATCATGCAAAATGTTTGATTTTTGTCGGAATGCTCCGTATTAGATGGAATGATACACTTTGTGGGCAGATATGATGTGAATGCTATGATTATGCAAAAGAAACCGCTTCGGGGTTCGGATCCCGCTGCTGTGAAAATCTCTGGCTGATCTGCATGAAGGAACATCCCAGCTGGGGAGAGATCATTGGCAGATCTGATAAAACATATGCTTCTGCTTGGGGGATGAGATCACTGATAGATCTATCTCTGTAAGGAGAAAGCCCAGCTAGGGATGAGGAAGCTTCTGTCACTTTGTTGTGTGAGAATTTCAGACATTGCTCTTCTGGGTAGAGGTTGGAACTCTGTGGGGAGATATGCTAGAGGTGCTCCTGTTGAGTAGACATGTGCTATGGATGAGGAGGCTTTGATAACTCTGTTGGGAAAAGCATTTCAGATGCCGCTTGGAGAAGATGTGTTGGGGAAGTGATGCTTGGTATGCCCCATGCGTATTTGAATGCCTGCGACCTGTTAAGACAAAGAACGCACAAGTGTCCCGAGGTATCCCTTACCGGATTCCGTCATAGGAATTAGATATTCCTGGAAGCAAGATTATTTCCTGCAAGCATTTAATTAAAAAGGTACATCTATTTTATGCAAATATTATATCATGGATATTGGACATTTTGCAAACGAAACAAAAATGTACAAGACGGAGTGTGACTGAAAACTCTAACTTTATTAATATGGGTGCCCTGAATTGGCAAATACAGTCAAAGAAACAGATCCCTGAAATGAGGGGATTGTTACAAATTGAGAAAAGTAAAGGTGCTGGCAATGTTGACGATGCTCCGTTGAGCTTCCTTTGCTATGACCCGTATGGCCTTGACGTTCTTCTCATCTTGCTTTCTGAAGAAGGTTGATTCTGACTGATGCTTTAACCTTTTGAAGCTTGCCATGTTGTAAGTGATACACACGAATTCAGAATGCAGTTGTTCGCTTATTCCCTTATTTTGCGTGAATCGCCCTCTTGGGTTTTCAATCCATCGGGATACCCATTTTTGCCTGAGTTGTCCAATGCGGCTTTTCAACTCAGCGGGTGTATATTTTTTTGATTTTTCCCTTATTTTTGCCCGAGTCTTTTATTCTGTTTTTGACTCGCCGGGATGCCCTATTTTTGCATGGACTTACATTCTGTTTTTTTGTCCAGCGGGTCATTTATGCGAAGTATTTTTTAACTGCATCTGAATTCATAGGGGATAAGAAATCTTCACCATCCATAGTAGTGAGCATCAGTGCTCCACCAGAGAAAACTTTCTTTACTATGAATGGGCCATCGTAGTTAGGAGTCCAGTTGCCCCTGTGATCTGTATGAGGAGGAAGGAGTCTTTTCAGCACAAGATCTCCTACTTGGTATTCCCGAAGCCTGACTTTCTAATCGAAGGCTTTCTTCATCCTTTTCTGATATAGCTGCCCATGACAGATTGCATCTAATCTCTTTTCTTCAATCAGATTCAGTTGATTGTCCCGAGAACGGACCCATTCTGCTTCATTCAACTTTACATCCATCAGTACCCGTAAGGAGGGTAATTCAACTTCAACAGGTAGGACTGCCTCCATACCATACACAAGCGGATACAGTGTTGCCCCGGTAGACGTTCTGATTGAGGTACGATACCCATGCAAGGCAAACGGTAGCATTTCATGCCAATCTTTGTATGTAACCACCATCTTCTGCACAATCTTCTTGATGTTCTTGTTAGCCGCCTCAACAGCGCCATTCATCTTTGGCTTGTAAGGAGAAGAGTTGTGATGTTGGATTTTGAAGTCCCGACACAATTCTGCCATCATTTTGTTGTTCAAGTTGGAACCGTTATCAGTAATGATTCGCTCGGGTACTCCATACCGACAGATGATGTCTCTTTTCAGAAATCTGGCTACCACTTGACTGGTGACGTTTGCGTACGAAGCTGCTTCAACCCACTTGGTGAAATAATCAATGGCTACCAGGATGAATCTGTGGCCATTTGAAGCAGTCGGTTTGATCTTTCCAATCATGTCAATGCCCCACATGGCAAAGGGCCGAGGTGAAGACATTACATTCAAAGGATTCAGAGGTACATGCACTTTGTCTGCGTAAATCTGGCATTTATGACACTTCCTGGCATAGGCACAACAGTCTGCATCCATTGTGATCCAGTAATAACCTGATCGTAATAATTTCTTAGCCATTGCATGTCCTCCAGCATGGGTACCGAAAGATCCTTCATGCACCTCGTGCATCAGCAAGTCTGCCTCTTTCTTGTCAACACATCTGAGAAGAACCATGTCAAAGTTTCTCTTGTATAATGAACCATCAGCATTCAGGAAGAAACTACTGGCTAGCCTTCTTAATGTCTTCTTATCATTGGATGATGCCCCAGGTGGGTATGTTTGATCCTCTAAGAAGCATTTGATGTCATGGAACCAAGGCTTGTCGTCTTTAGCAATGTCCACGGAGAATACGTATGTTGGTCGGTCAAGTCTGGATACAGAAATCCGAGGCACAAAGTTGGCAGTCTGAACCTTGATCATGGAGGAAATGGTAGCCAAAGCATCTGCGAACTGATTTTCGTCGCGAGGGATGTACTCAAGTTTGACTGTTGTGAAGAAAGTCAATAATCTTCTCGTGTAGTCACGGTATAGAATTAGATGCTCTTGGTGAGTGTACCATTTTCCATTGGTCTGATTGATTACCAGAGCTGAATCTCCGAATACAGTTAAAGTCTTAATCCTGAAGTCAATGGCTTCCTCAAGACCCATGATACAGGCTTCGTATTCAGCTTCGTTGTTAGTGCATGCAAAGGTGATTTTTGCTGAGAAAGGCATGTGAACTCCTTTAGGTGTAATGAGCATTGCACCAACTCCACGACCATTCATATTAACAGCCCCATCAAACATCATTGTCCATTCTTCTTCTGGGTCAGGCCCTTCAGTGTGAACAGGCTCTTCATGATCTTTTGCTTTTAGGAACATGATGTCTTCATTAGGGAAGTCAAATCTCATTGGTTGGTAATCATTAATGGGTTGCTCAGCTAGATAGTCAGACAACACACTGCCTTTGATGGCTTTTTGAGATTTGTACTGAATGTCGTATTCTATCAGGATCATTTGCCATCTAGCAACCCTTCCGGTAAGTGTTGGCTTCGCAAATATGTACTTGACTGGATCCATCTTTGAGATTAACAAGGTAGTGTGAGTCAACATATACTTTCTTAGTCGGCGAGCAGCCCACGCTAAAGCACAACAAGTTTTCTCGAGCAGTGAATAACGTTGTTCACAGTCGGTAAACTTTTTTCTTAGGTAGTATATTGCATACTCTTTTCGACCAGACTCGTCATGTTGGCCCAACACACACCCCATTGATCCTTCTAATACTGTCAGGTACATTATTAGAGGTCTTCCTTCAACTGGAGGCATAAGGATTAGAGGTTCTTATAAGTACTCCTTGATTTTGTCAAAAGCCTTCTGACAATCTTCATTCCACCTGACCGTTTGTTCTTTTCTTAACAATTTGAACAGGGGCTCACAGGTTGCAGTAAGATGTGATATGAACCTGGATATGTAGTTCAATCTACCTAAGAAACCCCGAACTTCCTTTTCAGTCCTCGGTGCAGGCATCTCCGGAATGGCTTTGACTTTGTCAGGGTCAACTTCAATTCCTTTTTCATTTACAATGAACCCTAGCAGTTTACCGGAATGTACCCCGAATGTGCATTTGTTGGGGTTTAGCTTCAGCTGATACTTTCTCAGACGCTTGAACAACTTCAGAAGATTTACCAGATGATCTTCTTCAGTGAGGGACTTGACAATCATGCCATCCACGTAGCATTCGATTTCTTTGTAGATCATGTTGTGGAATAATGTTACCATAGCCCGTTGATAAGTGGCACCAACATTCTTCAGTCCAAATGGCATCACCTTATAACAGAATGTGCCCCAAGGTGTAATGAAATTAGTCTTCTCCATGTCTTCAGGTGACATCTTGATCTGATTATACCCTGAAAAACCGTCCATGAAAGAAAATATTTAGAACTGAGCTGTGTTGTCGACCAATACATCAATGTGAGGTAAAGGGAAATCATCCTTCGGGCTAGCTCTATTCAGATCCAGGTAATCCACACACATCCTTACTTTTCCATCCTTTTTAGGCACTAGTACAATGTTAGCGACCCACGACGGGTAACTAGTTACAGCAAGGAAACCGGCGTCCCACTGTGTTTATACTTCTTCTTTAATCTTCATGGCCATATCTGGACGAGTACGGCGTAGCTTCTGCTTCACTGGAGGGCAATATTCTTTCAAAGGCAGCTTGAGCATAACAATATCGGTATCCAGACCTGGCATGTCTTGATAGGACCAAGCAAAGACATCAACGTACTCTCGAAGCATGTCAATAAGTTGTTCCTTCACTGAATCTTGCAAACGGGCCCCAATCTTCACTTCTTTCAAGTCTTCTTCGGTACCAAGATTAACTATTTCAACCTCCTCCTGATGAGGAGTAATCACCTTCTCTTCTTGCCTCAACAACCTGGTTAACTCTTCAGCTAACTCATAGTCTTCTTCAACCCCTTCATCGGCTTGATTAATCGGATTGTCGAAGTCATACAAGGTCATAGCAGTGCTGTTGTCGGTGCAGTCTGGAGGGTAATCTCTGCAATAGTCAAGATTGGTTCATTTTAGTGATCAGTTTTAATCTTGTTTAGAAAAAGTGAAAATGAAGTTATTATTTTGAAAACATTGCCATTTTATTGTTTTGTACATGCAAACACCCCAAATTTGCCCTCACCCATTTCACCATGGCTTGTGATCTTTTCATGTGCATAAGTTCAATCATAGCATCTCATTTTGCATTTTTGCTTCACTGCATTGGTTCAAAGTCATTTGCATCTAGGGTTTGTGATCTGAGCAATCCAAGAGCCTTTTGAGCCACCCCAAAGGTCTTCAATCACTTCAAAGGGGTCTATGCATGTTCAAGCATCATATTATGTCCTCTCAAGATCAAAGAAGTCAAAGAATCACAAGAACTGAGAAAGGCATGGAAGCAGAGCCAGGCTTAACTGCACAGAATTAGGGTTTTGGTTTCAGAGGCCATAACTCCAAATTTATTGGTCATTCTTGTTTCTATTGGTCTCTATATGGTATAAGGATCATGCATATCAATTTTCATAAAGAGATTCCATGGGGAAGGCATCTGATCAAGAGTTGACTTCTTGAGCAAGTCAGTGTAAAATCAGGGCATCTGAGGCCCCCAATGACCCAACCAAAGAGGATTCTCCATAATTTTGAATGTGTATGATCTTTATTTGATCATAGAAGGTATTAGAAGTTCACAAAATTGAAGAATTCCAAGCCATTTGCAAAATTGCCTTTTTGGGAAAGTGACTTGTAATGTAAACTTGCCATTTTGGGAAAGTTTTTCAACCTTCTCTTTTTTATTCAAAAATGCTTCAAATGAGGAAACTTTGGTCATGAAAGTTGTAGAATGGATCATTCCCTTTTCAAAAAGTACAAGAACTCATCCTAATTCATTTTGGATCAAAAGTTATGCTTTGCAAAGTTGAAAAAAATCACATAATTTCAACTTTTACACCAAAGAGGCAAAGTTGCAAAACCTCATGCCAAGGCAAAATGTGACTTCAATGTGACTTCTATGC
The DNA here is from genome assembly GCA_963966055.1 of Lathyrus aphaca. Lineage (NCBI taxonomy): Eukaryota > Viridiplantae > Streptophyta > Magnoliopsida > Fabales > Fabaceae > Lathyrus > Lathyrus aphaca. The sequence continues at coordinate 429,877,568 of OZ014524.1, read as the reverse complement.
ATTACACAAACATGAACCATGACTTGAAAATCAGAATGCACCAAAGAATTGCCCATTTTCATGACTTGTGCATTAAGAAACTTCAAAAGGGCCAAACTTTGTAAAAGTTGCAAAAACCTCACACAAACCCTAATCCACTTGCTGCATTGCCTCCAATTCATTTCCATGGTTCTCCTTGATCACAGCTGAGCCAAGCCATGCCTTTGTACCTTGACTGAACCATCCCATACCTCTCTTACACAAAAAGTTGACTTTATGCATTTTGCTCCATACCAATCACACTGCTCCACAACAACTCTCTGACCTATCAAGGATTGATATGTGTACCAAAAGCAACCCAACACATAACACAACATAGCCTGAAACATCACATAAGCCATAGTTCCCAAAACTCACCTCTTATGCATTTTGTTTCGAAACTCATCACACAGGCTTCAAACATCAAAACAAACTTCACAAAACCATTCACCATGTTCCTCTGATCATTTCCCAATCCTCATTTGTCCCTGAAACAACCCCAAGCAGAAATACGATTTCTCACCCCTCCTGAACAGAACTTTATCAATCTCTCAAACCAGCCAAAAGAAATTCCAAACAAGCATTGCAAGCTTCTCAGGAGGTTCATTAGAGGCGTTTTGGACCAAAGAAGCAGCCAGAAAGTTCCAAAGATCAAAGCTCCAGTTCAGGTGAGCTCAAGAACATTTTTTCCAGAAACTTGTTTTTAAGTTACTAAATGATTCTTTATGCTTCACTGATCATGTTGATGTGTTTTGTTTTGAAAATGGTTGAGAAATGAGTATGTATTCGTGTTCTGAAATTTTTTGACCTAGAACTGTTTTGATTCGATTCTCACTTTTGATGTGTTTTAAATGTTGTTTGTTTGTTGATTCTTGATGTATGATGTATGGGGATCATTTTTGGGCAGAAAATTTGAGTGTTAGAAGCTTAGGGAGAGAGATAGCAATTTTCAGGCAGGAGTGTGGCCGGAGAAGATGACCGGAGGTCATTTCCGGCCACCTGAAAGTCATTAACTCATTAATCACGTTTAGGGTTCAGTTTGAATTTGGACCATGGATTTAGTTGACCAGGGTTGACTCCCGCGCGTTTGAAGGGCCCAGATCTTTCATTAAAACCCTAATCCTAATTAATTAGATTAATTAATTAAGTTTAAATAAATCCAGCCAGTTTGAGTTTCAGCCATTGGATATGGCGCGGGTCAATTCCCTCCAAATTTGTTTGAACCTCAGCCTCTGGATCTGCATACTTCTCATAAATTCAATTTTTATTTCATTTAATTTGTTTTATCTTTTACAAATTATTTAAAATAGTAAAACACATTTAAAAATTCTGAAAATTTTTGTCAAAGATTTCATTAATTTTCAGAACCCAAAAATATTTTTATTTTTATTTTTTGCATTAAAAATTATTTTTAAATCATTTAAATGTTTATTTTTAATTAGTTAATGAAAATTAATTAATTAAAAATGCATTTAGGTATTTAAAAATCACAAAAAAATTTCACATTGCATTTTAAAACATTTAGAAACATTATCAAACTCTCAAAACAAATTTCTTTTTGGTCCTTAATGCATTTTGATCATTTTGATTGGAATTAAATTCATTTTAAGGCAATATTTTTGTTCAAACTTTGAAAAATCCATTCTGCCTAACCATTGAGAGTTTGATGATGGTTCTTCTTGCATTGCATCCTTCATAGCATGTAGTTTATAGGATTAAATTGGTTTGAACTTATCTTGAATTTTCAATTTGTTTTGTATTTTTCATTGTGAGGTACCTTAAAACCCTAGCCAACTTGAGAAATTCATAACTTGCACTAGGTTAAGAGTTAGACCCCCTCCTTTGGGCAGTGAACTTGTGTAGGGTTAGGGTTCCTTTGATCCCATTTTCATTTTTTTATCATGTCATTTGCTTCTGATTTTGAATTTTGCTTTGTATGTTGTTCATAAACCCTAATTTGTGCCTTCCTTTGCATTCATCTCTTATTTGCTTGCATACATGAACTTGCCATGACATTTTGTGCATCCACATGATTCATAATACATCTTAGGACATATTAGAATCATGATTGATCATTGCATCATTCCTTTGTTATGTTATATGTTCATTGCATTTCATAAACTTTCTTGAACTTCCATGGTTCAAGCATGCTTCATCTGCATCTATATGCTTGTTTGATCACTCTCATCTCTTGTCATGAGTTTACATCATCCCTTAGAATCCCTAACATCATTTTTATGCTTCTGGTTTTGGTTTGCACCATGGCATTTCATCTCATTTGCATTGCACTTCATTTCTTTTGCTAACTTTTCAGGTGGTAAGTTGTTTTGAGAAGTGAATTTGCCTTCACTTCTCACAATCTCTCTTCATCGCTCTTATGCATTCATTGCTGCATTTTACCTTTGTATTAGAGTGAGATTGCTCATTCATGTTCTTTCCTACTTTCTTTCTTCAAGCAACTTGTCTTCTTAAGTGAAGCAAGTTGTTTTGCTTCTCTTTGCTTCTTTCTCCATTCATCTGTTCCTTTCCTGGTGGCTTCTCTGAAGATCTTCTGGCAAACCTCATTAACCCTAGGAACAACCAAGCATGATAACAATTAGGGTTTGATTAGTCCCCCCATTAGTTTTACCTTTGTGTCATCTTTGTGTCATCTCCTCTCATCTCATAATCAAGGACTAAACCTTAAAGGTTTTAAGGCTTTGTGATTAAGCTTATGCTTGCATCCTTCTATTAGGATGGAGTGTATAACTTTAATCCTAAGTGTTAAACCCTTAATGTGTTTAAATCCTTTAATCAATCCACTTAATAATCACTAAGACATCAAGCTTGTAACTTGGGTCTTGCATTAGGGTTCTAATTCTTTCTTAACTGGTTAAGAAGGACTAACCCTAGTGTTAATGGACAAGTCCCCCTCAAGTTGTCTTACAAACCATAAAATCCACTTTAATCTTACCATTAATTAAAATCCACTTTAATAAAATCCACTTTAATAAAGGCTTTGGTAGGAGGTCTGGTCACCATGATTGCTGATGCCCTCGGACTTAGATACCAATTACACAAGTGCAACCGTTTAGGTACCATCCGCCCTATGAATCTGAACTTCTGCTTTAACCGCCAAATTATAAGAAACTTAGGACAACCACCATACGAGTACCTAATTAGAAATGAAATAGTAACCATGTTCACATTACCGAACCATGCTAAAGTCAGTGTTCACAATAGAGATAATTGGCTTTATGAGCTTACCCCTCCTGACTATCCAACAACACCTGAAACACCACAATCCTACCAAATTAGGGATGACATAATGACTGATGTAGAAAGTGACCCCGAGACACCTCCTGGTTACCATGACATCGACCACACTGATGAAGTTATTGAAACCCCTGAAATAAATCAAGTAGGATATGCTGACAGCTTAAAGAAAATTCTGAACACTCTTGAAGTTTACCAAGCTGATATTAATGTTGTTAAGGATGAAGTTAAAAGCATGCGATTGGACGTTATAGGTTTAACTGACATAACATGTGAACAATTCTATCATATAAACTCCGCACTTGAAGATTTGAAGAAGCAACTTTGATAATGCTGTAGTAATTTGATTTATCTTACTTTTCGCTTTTGTTTCTAGTTAGTTTTGATATTTTGCAACATTTCATAGCTTATTTTTATCACTGTAATTTCTTTCTATTATGTCAAAAGCAAAGTACTTCTATTTTATGCAATTTTCCAATTTAATCAATTTACATGCTTTTCATTATTTACTGATACCTTTGAATTGCTGGATATTTTGTGAATTTTCGTGTGATGAAATCCACTACTTATATATATATATTGATCCACTGTTATGTGTTATGTTGGAATTAAATATTCAAAGTGATAAGAATTAAAATTGAACTGAACTGAGGTAATCCATTCTGTGAAAATTCCATATTTTGTGATCATCACGGTCGTCACCATCCCCTCACGATCGTAACGAGCTATTTAGCGCGTCACGACCGTAAGACCCCCCTCACGACCGTGACAACCCTAATTCACGACTGTAAACACCCCAAATTTGCCCTCACTCATTCACACCATGGCTTGTGACCTTTTCATTTGCATAAGTTCAATCATAGCATCTCATATTGCATTTTTGATTCACTGCATTGGTTCAAAGTCATCTGCATCTAGGGTTTGTGATCTGAGTAATCCAAGAGCTTCTTAAGCCACTCCAAAGGTAATCAATCACTTCAAAGGGGTCCATGTATGTTCAAGCATCATATTATATCCCCACAAGGTCAATAAAGTCAAAAAATCACAAGAACTGGGAATGGCATGGAAGCAGAGCCAGGTTTAACTGCACAGATGACCTAGAATTAGGGTTTTGGTTTCAGAGGCCATAACTCCAAATTTTTTGGTCATTCTTGTTTCTATTGGTCTCCATATGTTATAGGTATTATGCATATCAAGTTTCATGAAGAAATTCCATGGGGAAGCCATATGATCAAGAGTTGACTTTTTGAGCAAGTCAATGTAAAATCAGGGCATCTGAGGCCCTCAATGACCCAACCAAAGGGTATTCTTCATCATTTTGATTATGTATGATCTTTATTTGATCATAGAAGATGTTAGAAGTTCACAAAATTGAAGAATTTCAAGCCATTTGCAAAGTTGACCTTTTGGGAAAATGACTTGTAATGGAAAATTGCCATTTTGGGAAACTTTTTCAACCCTTGCTTTTTGATTCAAAAATGCCTCAAATGGGAAAACTTTGGTCATAAAAGTTGTAGAATGGATCATTCCCTTTTCAAAAAGTACAAGAACTTGTCCTAATTCATTTTGGATCAAAAGTTATGGCTTGTCAAAGTTGGGAAAAATCACATAATTTCAAGTTTTCTACCAAAGAGGCAAAGTTACAAAACCACTTGCCAAGACAAATTGTGCTATCAAATGGACTTCTAATCTTCATAAAAACATGAACCAATGTCTAAAAGTCATATTGCATCAAGAGTTTGCTCATTTTTATGACTTGTGGATCAAGAAACTTCAAAAGGGCCAAAATTGATCAAAGTTGCAAAACCTATCATAAACCCTAATCCACTTGCTGCATTGCCTCTAAACATCTTTATAAGCTTAGGTTAGATTGACCCGCATAGGTTAATATAATTACATACCGACCGCCTTCTCATTATTTCCTTAAACTAAGTTTAATTTCCGTTTTTAATCTTTAAAACCATAATCGTGACAAATTTTCGCCTTATCTAAACTAGCAGACCTTCTAGCACTAGAGTGATTACAAAGTCCCTATGGGATCGACAATCTTTTATACTACTTTGATAGGCTGTGCACTTGCAGTTCAGATACCGCTAGACACATATCGCGTCTTCGCCCCCATCAATTTGCATACCCCCAGTCTTGCTGACTTGCGCCCATTACCCTTGATCCTTCTTCCTTGCAATCTGAGCCATCCATCCTGATTACTTTTCATTTTATTTTAATTTTATTCATTTTGTTTTCTCTTATTTATTAAAAATAGTAAAACACTTTTAAATATTCTGATTTTTTGCACTTTCACTCTAATTAATTTTAAAAACGCAAAAACATTTTTATTTTCATTTTTTGCATTAAAAATTTATTTCTAAATCATTTAATTGTACTATTTAATTAATTAATTCATTTTAATTAATTAAAAATACTTTTAGTTATTTAAAAATAACCAAAAAAAAATCATGAAGCATCCTTGAACATTATAATCAATGTACAAACTCATTTCACTCATTTATTTTAGGTTTTGATTCTATTTTGAGAATTAAACTTGAATTAGGTTTTCAAAATCCCCTTTTTCACAACCTAACTTCTAAAATTCACTTCTGATCAATAAAAATGAGTTTGTATTTGGTTATTTTTGCATTCTTTTACATGTTGCATCTAGTATCTAGGACATTTAAATCATATTTTTGCATTGCATTTTCAATTTGATATGCATTTTTCTTTGAGAGGTACCTAAAACCCTAGCCTAATTTAGAAAAACCATAACTTGAATTTGGTATAGCTTCTGACCTCCATCTTTGGGGAGTGTTCTTGTGTGTGTTTAGGGTTTGTTTGGTTGCAATTTCAAATTTTTATCATGTCTTTTGCTTCTGTTTTGATCATGGACATCTCATGCATTCTAAAAACCCTAATTTACCATGTATACTTGCATTCATCTTTGCATATCCTCATCATATGAACTTGTCATGACATCTCATGCATTTGTATGTCATCTTAGACACCTTAGGTCATGTGAGAACATTGGTTGATCATTGTTACATTCATTTGGTATGCTTTGCATGCATTACATCTTATGTATGTTCATGTATTTTCAAGCTTCTAACATGTTTGTTTTTGCATCCAGCACTTGTATGATCATACATATGCATTGTACATGACTTTGCATCTTTTCATGACACATTTTCATCATGTCTTCTCTTCAGGTTTGGATCATTGCACCTTCATTTGTTTCATTTCATCTTATTTCATGCATTCATACTAACGCTTTCAGGTGCTTCAGGTAAGTTGATCAGGATGTGGATGTGCATCCACATCCAACCTCTTCTTATCCTTTCATATGTATCTTTACCTGTCTTTGAAGTGAATTTGATTCACTTGTGTTCTCTCTTGCTCTTATCCCACTCTTAGGTTACTTAGCTTCTTCAGGAAGTAAGTAACATATTCTTCTATCTCCTTCCTTTTTCATCTGCTTCTCCTTCCTTGGTGGCCAACCTGAAGACTTTCTTTATGCCTCACAAACCATAGGAACTACCAAGCATGATAACTTTAGGGTTTTGAATAGTCCCCCTTAGTTTTTTTACCTTTTGAGTCTCCTTGAGTCTCTACTTCTCATCTCAATAACAAAGGCTAAACAGTTAAAGTTTTGGGGCTCTGTATTAGGGTTATGCATGTATCCTTATCTTAGGATTGAGTGTATAATTGTAATACTTAGTGTTAAACCATCAAGTTGTTTTCACCTTTTAATCAAAATACCTAATAATTATCAAGACTTAAGCTTGTAACGTGGGCCTTATATTAGGGTTACATCTCAGCCTCTAGGTCAGAGGGACTAACGTAGGCATGACTTAACGGTTATCGAACAAAAGTCCCCAAGTCTCCCCCCTCTTCTCTTTCTAGCTTTCTTTTCTTAGCCTCAGTTTGAACTCCTGTTATTTTTTCACTGTCACTTTGTACATCCATCTCTTTTATACACAGTTAGCACATATACTTCCCCCCTTTTTAAACACAATCAGGTAAGCGTGGATCTCGTCGAGTACGTCGGACGATCTGAGTGCTAATACCTTCCCAGGTCGTAACTGACCCCCTTACCCAGTCTCTTTGGTTCGCAACCATCTTATCCACTTCTTTCTAGGTTTATGCAGCATTACCTTTCCTTCGGGATAAAAATGCCTAGCTGACGACTCTATTCAACCTTCAACATCCGACCATTCTCACCGACAGTTCGCGTTTGCACTGGGACGAAAGTTCGGGGAGCGACAGCTTGGCGACTCTGCTGGGGACTTTGCAACCAAAGCTTTTGAGTTCCTGAGAGGGTTTCTCCTAGCACTTGTTTGTTTGTGTTTACAGGGGTGTTATGTGTATACGTGTTTGTGTTTTTGCTTTATTTATCACTTTCTGTACAACTTTATTTATCACATTGTTTTATCGCTTTCGTTTACTGCTTTCAGTATTTCATTATTATTATTGCATCACTGTGCTGGATTTTGGTTTACCTTGGTGGGTGGGTATTCCAATGAGAAAGGCTCAATACAAAGGCCTGAGTGACACATAGGATTAGAGTGGTTTCATATTCTTTCCCATTCCATTTCGGTCTGGTGCGGGATACGAAAACATGGTTCAAACATGGGTTTCCTTTTGAGAACTTTGTGCTACGGATCTCCTGTAGTGCTAGAGCTATCTGGGAAGTCTTCTAAGTCTGGATGACCTTTTTATATGACCTTCAGCATTTGAGGTGAATTAGGGAAGGATTCTTTATGATTAAGGTAAACAATGTACCCTTCGGGTTAGATGTGTTTACACTTATCATGATAAATCCAAACCTAAGGATCCTTGTTCTAGTACATACATGTGAGAGGGCTGGGATGTTTACAGGTTTGCAGGAACCCTTGACCTCATCATACCTTGCTACTGGAGAATGTTTATGAGGTTGTACTATTTTTGGACCGATTCTTTGTAACCCTGGACTATTGACTCTTTATTTGAGTCCCCCACCCGGTCACTGGTTCTCAAGCCTCCATCTGAAACTCTAGACACTCAAGGATTCTATCAAAGGACGACTGATAATCCAACACATGATCACAAACCCTTGCATATCATCATCATGCATCATATTGCATCATTTCTAACATTTGTCTATTTGTTTTGCAGGGTATCCACTTTTCTTGGTTTGGTTTTGACTGTTCTTCTGCTCAGCCTATCTGCTAAAACACTTCTTCAGTTATCTCCTTCAGCACACATCTTTAGGATGGATTCAACAAGGAAAAGCAACATCACCTATCATTTCTTTGAGTATCCCTTAGTAGGCATTAAACAGATACAGGCCCTCATTAATCCTGATCATGTACCTCTGTTCAGAGAAAGTTACGGTGGAATCTTGGACATAATCATGGACCTGGATGCATTGCAAAGGAGCATGATTCATACCTGTCTGCAGTTTTATGACCCTCCCCTGCGTTGTTTCACTTTCCCAAACTTTCAGATAGGTCCGCTGCTGGAAGAGTACTCCATGTTGTTGGATATCCCCATCCGAAGAGGAATTCCTTTCAATCCTTAAATGACTCTTCCAAAGAATGAAGACATAGCCAAAGCACTACATCTGGAAGTAACCACCATTGATGAACACATGACTTCCAAAGCTGGAACCCCAGGCCTTCATCTGGATTTCTTGATTACTCAGGCTACGAAGCACACTGCAAAAGGAAATTGGGAAACTGTATGTGCTCTCCTAGCTCTCAGCATTTATGGTATCGTTTTATTTGCTGACGAGCCTAAGTTTGTAAGAAACAATGCTATCCACATCTTCATGCTAAAGAACCCGGTTCCCACCTTGTTAGGAGACTTTTATTACTCAGTTCATCAGAGGAATGAGAAACAGAGAGGAAGACTGGTAAGATGTTGTGAACCTCTTTTCTATAGTTGGTTGATGAAACATATGCCAAAGACGGAAGCTTTCTTAAACCCACATCAGACAAGGAGTTGGGCTAAGAGGATGATTGCCCTTACTTCAGAAGATATCAGGTGGTGTACTCAGAACACCAAGGGTCGAGATATAGTAACCAGTTGTGGTCAATACCCAAATATGCCTCTCATTGGAGTGAAGGGTTGCATTAACTACAATCCTTTACTTTTCGAAAGACAGTTGGGGTATGCCTTGGTACATCCACCTAGGGAGCAGGACCTAGCATAATCTTTTTATTGCGATGTTCAAAACAACCATGCCACTGTCCGACAATCAGCCTGTGCTTGGGACAATATACAGACTAAAGGAACCGCCATTATGGGAAAGTGAAATAACATAGCCTCTGCTCACTACACTGAATGGTCGCGCATCAGAGGACAGATTACTCGTATTCCATTCAACCTGGAGGATGTACCAGGGCCATCAGCAGTTGAGCCCATAGCCACAGTGAGCTTGGAAGAGTTTGAAAAGCTGAAGGAAAGAAATACCCAGCTCGACGAAGCTTTAAAGAAGACCCTTTGGGAAAGGAATGATGCTCATTGAGAGGTTAGAGAAGCTACGCATCGAGCATATAGCCAAGATTGAGAAGACTGAAGACTTCATCAGGAAAGCCCGAGCAGGGGAACTTGTATTGAAGAATGCATGTAAGGAGGTAAAAATTCAGAAGGCAAGAGCTGAGTATAATCTGGAAGAGAGTCAGGGTAGATGGCTCAGAATAACTGAGGCTCGTTTGAAAGAAGACCAGAGGATTCAAGCCAAGATAGAGCAGTTGGAGTCCAGTGAGAGAAGAATCCGAGAAGCACTTCTAGCCGCTCAGAAGGAAATCTCAGAGTTAAAACTCCGGGCAGGGTTAAAAAGATCCAAAGAGCAAGATAAGTATCAGAAGATGACGAATGCCATTGCAACCAGAAACCTTCTCATCAGGACCATCACAGAGCACCCAGTTGGACCTGTGACTGATGCTCTCCTGAAGAAAGTCAGGGAGGATGCATATGGATTAGATGTCTGATTTTCTTTGTACTTGTTTTTTTGTGTTGGACTCACCATGGGGGTTTTGTTTTGTTCTTGAACTTGTTGTATTTCGACTCACCATGGGAGTTTTTCTTTGTTGTATTCATGAACTGGTTGTATTTTGGCAATGCCACTTGTATTATATGGTTTATGTATTATTTGGTTCTTCTTAGGGATTTCGTTCACTCCAACATCTTCATCTCCTCCAAGGGGTCTGGAAGGTCAAAACCAAGAACCAAACCAGATACCCTCGAAAGACAAAAAGGCATATTGCATTGCATTCTAACCACATACTTTTTTTGTTACATGTATTTTGTTTTTGTTTTCTCACGTTGTTGATTGTTTCAGGAAATATTGCTCGCAGAAGGGTCTTTTCCGTCAACCGAGTCCACGGATATCCAACTCGACGTAACCTTCTGAGTCTACCAATGGGTCAACTACAACAAGAATTGACAGATGTGAGGACTCAAATGAATCAATTTATGGCTGCGATGACTGGACTGGCCCAGGGCCAGGAAAGATTGAGGGAGTTGATCCTTGGAATCCCAGAACTCCTTGGGATTTTATGTAATGGACATGGGCCTGGTTGAGGGGGTAAGGATTCCCCACAAATTCAAGCCCCCGTGTTTTGAGAAGTACAATGGAACTTCTTGTCCTCGCACTCATTTGTAGTCCTTTCTGGGAAGGTTGAAGGCATACACTATGGATGAGAAGCTATGGATGTTTTATTTTGAAGATAGCTTGATCGGGGCATCCAGAGAATGGTACTCACACTTATCCAGGGCCACCGTCAGAAATTGGAAAGATTTGGCTGAAGCCTTTATGCGCCAGTATCAATACAACTAGGACATGGCACCTAACAGGACTCTCCCAATGGGAATGTCTCAATCTTCGAGGGAAAGTTTCCGTGAGTACACTCAAAGGTGGAGACAGCTGGCTGCTGTTGTCCAACCTCCAATGTCAGAAAGGGAGATGGCTGACATGTTCATGAATACCCTGCAAGGAACTTATATTGATAGACTTACTGCTTTCTCTTCCACTAGCTTTGCTAATGTGGTCATAGCGGGAGATAAAATTGAAAGTTTGTTGAAGATGGGCAAGATTTCTGATAATGGCGCCAGCTCCAGCAACACAAAGAAACCATTCTCCAGACCCCGAAGGACATGAGAAACTAATTCAGTGCATATTGGCAGAGGTAGGCCTCAGTATTTGCAAAGGTCAGTGGCTGCTGTCACCATTCCTACTCCAGCACCTCAGCAACAACAGAGACCTTACAACAACAATAATCAACAACAACGTCCATTTCAACAAAGGACTTCTCAGATCAACAGGGTAATCGATCCCATTCTAATGCCCTATGGAGCGTTACTCCCACAACTGTTGAAACTCAACTTGATTGAACTGAGGACTTTGGCTCCACCAGATCCTCTCAACCTTCCAAGAAATTATGATGTCAACACAAGATGCGCCTTCCACTCAAATGCTCCCAGCCATGCCATAGAAAAGTGTAGGGCCCTACATATGAAGGTCCAAGACCTGATTGACTCCAAAGCCGTAAACTTCGCACTCCTCTGAGTGTCACCAAAAATCCAATACCTAACCACGGTGGGCTAAAGATTAGTGCTATCGAGGAAGACCAACCAGCAATCTTGATTGATGATATTACAAGTGTTCGAACACCTCTGGCCGAGGTGAAAGCTCAAATTTTAAAATACCAAGTGTTTTCAGGTTGTGAAGCCTACTACGAAGCTTGTAAGGTTACTACTAATGGTTGCGCAAGTTTGAAGGATGGTATCAACAGTCTGATTAAGGAAGGCATCCTGCAGATAACATCAACAGTTCAAGCTTCTACAACTGCAACAGAAATCACTTCTACAAATGCAGCAAAAATCATTTCAACGGAATCGGCTACAACAACAACAAACACCAGCAGTGATATTTCAACAATTACTATCTACTACGACCCGACAACGGTCCCTGTTCCAGAATCTCACAACAACAACTTCCAGCAACATTCTCACAAACATTATCATCAACAACGTCCCAGCAACACTCTTTCATCAGTTTGCCAGCTTCATGCACTTGTGCCACCTTCAGTCAGACTCCGAGTTACTATATACTACGATCCGCAGACAATCATGACTCCTTCTTCTGCTGTAATTAGTCTGGTGACGATCACGGTGCCTGGACCAATTCTTTATGATAAAAACAGTGTCATGCCTTGGCATTATGGTTTGGATCTTTACTGCCACGGAAGAAAAGTCACTCTTGACTCCTCAACATCTGCACCACAGGTAGACAATGTAGGGGGAGGCGGAGGCTTCACTAGAAGCGGACGTCTCTTCGTTTCAGAAATTCCCAGAACTAATGCCGAAGTGGAAGCAGCTGCCAAAGCTAAAGGTAAAAGTGTGGTTCCAGCAGAACCTGCTGCAAAAGAAACTCAGAAGACACCCTTTGATCAGGATGTAGACGAGTTTATGAGGATTATCAAAAGAAGTGACTACTAAATCGTGGACCAGCTCCACCAAACACCCTCCAAGATCTCCATACTATCACTGCTTATGTGTTCCGAGGCTCACTGGAATGCACTACTCAAAGTCTTGCACGAAGCTTATGTGCCTGAAGAGATCACTGTTAATCAGTTGGAATCAGTAGTCGCAAATGTCAATACTAGTCATGGACTAGGCTTTATCGATGCTGATTTGACTACAGAGGGCGTAACCACAACAAGGCATTACATATCACTCTGGAATGTAAAGGGGTTGTGCTCTCGCACGTCCTTGTTGACACTGGATCATCACTCAACGTCCTGCCAAAGAAAGCCTTAGTCAAACTGGAGTATGATGGTCTAGCTCTTCGTCCAAGCAATCTAGTTATAAGAGCTTTTGATGGTTCTAAGAGATCGGTTCTCTGAGAAGTGGAGCTACCCCTGGTAATTGGCCCACAAGTTTTCAAAACTATCTTCTACGTGATGGACATACAGCGTGCCTACAGCTGTTTGTTGGGTCGACCATGGATCCATGCCGCCGGCGTGGTAACATCAACCCTTCACCAAAAGTTAAAATATGAGTGGGAATGTCAGATTATCACTATTTGTAGAGAAGAAGATATCTTTGTCAGTCACCTGGCTACGTACAAGTACATAGAAATGGATGGAGAAATCCATGAAACCATGAGCCAAGGTTTTGAAGCTTTGAATTTCAACAAAACTACAACTGAGGTGTTTGCTGCATCCCAAGAGGAGAGGATGGGCACCTCAATTACTTCCTACAAGCAGGCTCGGAAGGTTATGGAAGAAGGGAATGCCCAAGGCTGGGGCAAGCTGCTGAAGGTGGTAATGAAAGAAGACAAATTTGGTTTGGATTACAGACCATCCCGACAAGTTCAAGAGGAGGCTGCTGGAGGGCCAAAGTTCATAAGTGGGGGTGTCGTACCCTAAATTTTGACCTGGGTTCTTTTTTCTGTCTAAAAAGTCAAAGATGAACTCTTTTAACCTTTTAGACTGACTTTTGTATTTTTATTGGGTTTGTCTTTTAAAATCTAATAATTATTTATTTTTTGGTTAAGGGGTACCACATTATAAGCTTTTTATTATAATTTCATATATAATTAGGGGTTTAAAAGTTTATTATTATTATTATTATTATTATTATTATTATTATTATTATTATTATTATTATATTAATAGTAAATACTATTATGGGGAATTATTACTAAAGGGGTTTTATTTTACTTTTAAATAAAAGGGGATGTATTTGGGTTTAATAATAATGTTATTACTAATATTATTATTAGTTTTATTAAAAAATTATTTTTAAGAAGGGGAGGGGGCATGTGTCCCAACTATGTTTTATTTTAAATTAAATTTTAAAATAAGGGAGAGTTATATAATATTATTTTAAAAATAAAATAAGGAGGTAGAAATATTAATTCTTATTTATGATATTTTGACATACCTAAGATATTATAAATTTTCAAAGTTTATTAAAAGGAATTTATCTTTAATAATTTTTAAATAAAAAATAATTAATTTTTAAAAAGGGGAATGTCATTTAGTTTAGATTATTAAACAAAAATCTATTTTTCAAAAATTTGGTTTTATTAGTTTATTATTATATTAATTATTTATTATTATTTGTTTTTGGGTCAAGTCAACCTTGTTGACCCATATTCTAACCTAATTTCAACAATATAAATAGGACCTCAGACTCTCATATTTTGTCACCCACTCTTTACAAACAAAACCCTAAAATTGTTGTTCTTCACATTGAAGAACAACAATAACCAAACCCTAACCTCCATTATCGACGATCAAAAGGAAAGGGGAGGAAGATCAAAAGGAAAGTGGAGCGCATAAAGAAAAGAAGGGAGTGGAAGAATATAAAGGAAGGGAGGAAAGCAGCAGCTTAATTTGGTCACGGCATTGACAGATTAGTAAATTTGAATCTCGAATATATGGTTGTATTGTTGTATGTCCATGTTTATTTATGGATTTGTCCTTGTGTGTTATTTTAGAAATTTCATACATACATGATTAGCTAAAACTTGTATAGGGTTTAGTTTCTTGGATATAAATCATGGGAAAATATGTTGATATAATTAATTTATAAAATTATATAAAAGTAAATATAACAATTTATTAGTTTAAATTAATATTTGTATCTTACAACAATATCATTATTGAAGACCTTTAAAAAAAAGAAATATCAGAATACGCTTTTCCAAACAAATATAATAAAATAATAAACCATAGTAATCAAGGCAGTGGGACAAAACTGTGTAGTACACACATGGGTATTATAACTTCCGATTTTTTTTTGTTTTTTTTCTAATTTTTCTAGAAAGATTAACATTATTATTGATTATATATTTACACACAAAATATAACTATATAAAAAACATAAATTATAACTTATTTCAAATCAAGTTATAATCTATTGTTAAAACAGGCCTCTGTAAATAAAAAAACATAATAAATAATCCAGATCATGAAAATTTAAAAATAAATCCATAACTCAACAAATCCTGAAACCAAAGAGGAAAAACAAATCGGATCTTTGCGAAACCGCATAAATCTGCCGGCACCGCCGTCGCCGGACGCACCTTCGTCGCGACCCCTCACCACCATGCGAAGACGGATCCTCTACGACCCGCCTCTTCCAACAACGGATTCGCGAATGGAAGTTGCTCTCCCTCAATCGCGCCACCGCGAGAAGCATCGAATACTTACCGCCGGTCATCGATCTCCGACATCACCTCACCGTTGAAACCTTCAAAAATCGTGCACGTGGTCAGCAAAATATCCAGGGAGTTGTTCCCGCATCCAAATTGTTATATTTTTATATGGATTTGAGGGTGTGGATATTGTTTGAGATTTTGATTTTGAAGAATTTGGGGAAGAAGAACGTGAGATGGGGAAAGAGATCGTGAAAGAGAAGAAGGAACAAAAATTCAATACTGGATTTATTTTTAAAATAAAAATAAATAAATTGGGGCGCCGCCCCCTTTATGTTTATTAGATTTTTACTTTTTTTTTAAGGTTAGATTTTAGAGTTTCATGGATTATGGGCCTTGCGCCCTATTACTCTTAACACCCGTAATTTTAAGTCTTTTGTTAATTCTGTATAAAATACACCTCCTGAGTGTTTTAATTAAATTAAATAAAATAATTATTTGATTTAATAGTTCAATCTGGGATTAGGATGTTAATTTGGGACTTGATTTTACGAATAAAAATATAATAATAAATAGATTACATATTTGGATTATTGTAGGTTTTTAATTTAATAATTAACTAATTACATATTTGACAAAAAAATATTTTTGATAATAAAGTTTCGGCGAATAAAAATAATTTGGAATACAAAATATTTTGGGTAGCTTAAATTAGTATTATTCATGTTTATGATTCTTATGGACTTATTTAAATTAACATTATTTTAATTTTAGAAATTTAAAATTCTTTTTGGAATGCACACTTAGAGGGAGGGAGTATTTTATTTTTGGGGTTAAATTTAAATCATTAAATCAATTAAACTAAATACTTAGTTTAATTATTTAATTTTGGATCCGATTAAAACTTTATTTATGGTATTGGACTATAACTTGGAAGATTAATTTTAGAGGTAAAAAAATATTGTTATTTTATTTTGGGTTATTTAGATTTTAATTGATTTTAGATAATTGGGTTTATTTCTCTAAATTGGGGTTTTATGTATTTAGTTAAGATTAATTTATTTAGTTGAGGGTTTACTTAAACTTAATAGTAATTTATCTATGTCTAAATTCTTAGATTAATATGTTGGGTTTAATTTGTTAAAATAATTTTATAATAATAAATTGTATTTAATTAATTTAATATTGGGCTGATTTGGATTAAATAGGATTAATTATTATAAATATGGATTAAATATCTAACTAATAATAATTTCAATTATAATTTGGGTTTTAATATTAGTTGGATTCATTGAATTCAAGGATCATATTTTATTTTGGGTTTAACTTATATTTTGGGATTGTTATAATTTTTGGAAATTAAGCGTTTAATTGATACTCTTTATTTTGGGATCTTATTTTCTATAATAATTGTGGATTATTCATAATTTTAGATTTATTGGTTATTTAAAAGAAGATATATGGTATTTAATTTTGGGTTTTTCACAATAAATATGTTTTTTTAATATAAATACGGGTTCATTTATTAATATAAAATTTTGGATTATCTATCTTTATATAAATGGGAGAGAGGGGCTTTGAACTCATTAATATCTCATAGTGTTTATTTGCCATGTTTTAGTATTTGTTTTTATTGTTATTTAATTTATCTATTTTAATCTTGATTTCAATAATTAGGATAATTAAATTAATAGTTAACTAATTTATAAAGGGA
Source organism: Lathyrus aphaca (assembly GCA_963966055.1). NCBI lineage: Eukaryota > Viridiplantae > Streptophyta > Magnoliopsida > Fabales > Fabaceae > Lathyrus > Lathyrus aphaca. The sequence continues at coordinate 429,860,439 of OZ014524.1, read as the reverse complement.
GACAATTAGATAATAATTTAGAAACTCATATTCAATGTGAACAAATAATACAATAAATAATTATCATAGTTAGGGATAACGTTGTTAGGATTAGAAATTAAATTAATTAATTAAAGTTTATTTGTAATATGGTTTTTAATAATTAGAGATTAAGGGTTTAATATATATAAATATATAATTAGGATTATAATTTAATTATGTGACTTTTGATAATATCAAGATACTTTAATTATTGATTTAAGAATTAACATATTAATTAAAAATTAGGGATTAATGAATTATATATATTGCTCTTTGGGTTTGATTTATAATTTTGGATTTGATTTATGATTTAGTTATTTTTATAACTAATTTTTGGGTTTAATTTATATTTTGGGCTTATCATAATTTATTTATAATTTTTACCATTAATAAATTTTGGGTTTAATCTATATTTTGGAGTTTATTTGATTTTTCGATTTTATTTATATTTTGGGTTTTTATCCTAATATTAAAATTTGAGTTATTTAATAATTGTGGGTTTAATATATTTTGGGTTATTATAAAATGGGATTTTGTTTATATAAATTTTTGGTTAATGTATATTTTGAGGTACTATAACAATAAATTTGAGTTTAATTTACATTTTGGGATATTTAAATTGAGTTATTTAACTTATTTAATTTATTTCTATAATTAAAAATATATATTTACCATATGAGAAATAAAGGTTATAACTTTGACATTGGATTTTTATTTTTGACATGATTCTTTTAAATGGGGATTTTTATTATGACAATTATTTATTTTATTTACTTTTAAGAAATAATGAGATTAAAATTTTATTTGTTTCGGAAGTTAAATTTATTTTTGGAATATTTTTTAAATACGGGGTCTTACTTTGGGGTTTTACAAAGTTTATGGGATTTTATAAAATTATTTTGTTTGGGGTTTTATTTAAGGGATATTTATATTGGTATTTTATAAAAGTAATTACTATTTTAAAAAAATAATAATTAAAAGGGTTTAAAATAAGAGTTTTAATAATTTAATAAGGGGTAGTTAGAAATATTAGGATTAGGGTTTAGGAATAGGGGAATTGAACTACGACGCTCTGATCCCTCTTTTGAGGGTACGTAGGCATAGAGTTTTTGAACAAAGACCCTAGCGAGTACAATAAGGGATAAAATTAGGATTTTTTATTTATTTATTAAATTAGAATTTATTTGGAATTTATAATCATGAGATTTATAAAAATAAACAAACAACCCTAAGTCTTAAAAAGGATCCTATTGGATACAATAGAAGTGAGGGATGCCTAACACCTTCCTCTCATTTAACCGACTTCCGAACTTAAACTTTAGGATTTAGGTTTATCCTTATTTCCTTAAAAAATAGGATGGCGACTCTTAGATTTTAAGTCGTCCGCGACAGCTGGCGACTCTGCTGGGAATAGGGTAGTCAATCCTAACTTTAGGATTTAGGGTTTGTTTGTGATTTTTGGTTTGTTTTTATTTTATTTATTTATTTATTTATTTGTTTATGTTTAATTATTGGTTTATTATTTTATTTTCTATATTATATTTGTCTGGCATTACTATTACTATTATCATATATATTATTATATATTGTTATATAATGTCATCATACATGGGATATTTAATTGTGGAGCCAAAACCCGGGCTGAGGATACCTTAGAATATTAGGACTTTGTGGAACGGAAGTGTCTTTAATGAGGTGTACATCTCGTTAATGCATGGAGGCCACACTCAGAGTAGATCCTACTAATGGTTATCTCCCCGTCAATGCTAGCCCTTGAAGGATGATGATAACATAGTAGTTGATCCATGACTCCGGGACCCTAGAGACCCTACCCTAAAACAACCTTATGTATCACCCCAAAAGGGTCGTTACCAGGTTCTGGCCTAAGTCGGACTTATCCCAAAATATTATTGTAGGAAGGCATGATCTTTCTCATGGTAATACAAGGGTATAGTCCTAAACTTAAATGGCTATCAACACCATATGTCCTACATGTGAGGGGATTGGGTTGTGAAACTCTAGAACTATCCTAATATAGGGATCCACCTAAGCTAGGTCATGCTTGCATATACCCTGAACTCGTTTGGGTTTCCCATGTCAGTCATTATCCCTATATATAAGGAGACCTCTTAAACAAGGTGTCCTTAAACTCGACATTATCCTTACCCAATATGTAGGTTTTATATTCATAAATATCCTAAATCTATAAGGGTTTCCTCCTATATGTTAAATTTTGCTAATATGACACTTGCATTGCATCCCAAGAAAATTTTTAGCATACCTAAAAAAAACTTTTAGCATACCTTAAAAATAACGAAATAAATATTTTTGCATACCTATGCATTTACATACATACCCATATACTTGCATATCCTTTCCAGTTTTACCCTTATCCAATTGCCAAGAGCTAAGAGATTTCTCAGTACTCACAAGTAAACTCAAGGGATATCTTAAGAAGCTTTGTAAGGACTCAAGATGGGGAAATATCATTAAAGAAGAGAAGGTAACCCTTCACCATATCAACCAGAGGCCTACCTAATGCCTAAAATACAACAATCTTAGATGATACCTCCACAATAGGGTCTATAAAAATATCTACTTCAACAACAGCCTCATGAGTGTAACACCCCAAAATTTGCCCTCTTATTTATAATCATCTAATCGACGTTACGCCTCCTATTCCTCAGTATATTTCATCAGGTCATAATTCGGGTTTCAGGAACTAGATCTAGGTCATTAGCATTCACAACCACACCTTTCAAATATGGGATCAACGCCTCCTCAATTAAGGCTTCATACCCCATTTGCAGTCATAAGATGAACTCAAGGTTTCGGTTATGTGACTAATAGCATCTGCTTGTGTACCTGCTTCCCAACTAGGTTTTACTTCGCTATTTAAGTGATGTTTGAGGATTTCACTTGCAAAGATTATTTAATAGAACATCAGGATTATGGTTCCCAATTTATGTTTGTTGGCATTTGGCTTCCATGTGATTTGTAGATTCAGTTCAGGAGTAATTCACGATCAATTCAGGATTAATTATTTCTTAAAAAAAATCAAGTTCAAGTAGCTTAGGTTTTATTTCCATCCGTTGGTGAAATCATATGAGTGAGCAAGCATGGCGTGGGTTCATGTTAATCAAGGGTTTCAAGTTTCATAAATAATACTTTTAGGACCAAGTTATAAGCCTGACGTCCATACCTATTTCATGACACAATGTCAAACCATCAAACTAATCCATGTCCATTGTAAGGCATATTTAGTTACTTTGGTTACTTATGTTGCTCTTTGGTGGTTTGGGATATTCAACCCAAAAATCGTTTATGATCATTTGGGAGAGATATATTCGACACTCATCTTTGGGAGCTTAATCTTTTGTGTTTTCTTATACATAAAAAGACATTTGGCACCATCTTCATCTGATTCTGGCTCATCCGGGAACATAATCATTGATTTTTACTCGGGGATGGAGCTATATCCACGCATTGGAAAATATTTTGACATCAAATTCACGATCATTGTGTTTCCCCACAGAGTTAGCAGAGACCTATTACCTCCGCGTCAAGAATTTCTTTCACATTCACACCAGTTCATTAACAATATTCAAGACATAACATCCCCAGTGTCATGGGGCAACATGCCATGCAATTCAAGAGATTTCAAAGCCCAGCCACAAACTGGCCAAAGTCCATCTTCGGGTGGCAGATTTCAAAGCCCAACCACAGACTGGCCAAAGTCCATCTTCGGGTGGCAAGTTTCAAAAGTCCCCCACAGTGGGCAAAAGTCTCCCACAGTGAGCAAAAGTCCAGCCACAGACTGGCCAAAGTCCATCCTTCAGGTGGCAAGTTTCAAAAGTCTCCCACAGCGAGCAAAAGTCCCCTACAGTGGGCAAAAGTCTCCCACAGTGAGCAAAAGTCCAGCCACAGACTGGCCAAAGTCCATCTTCGGGTGGCAAGTTGCAAAAGTCTCCCACAGTGAGCAAAAGTCCACCCGCAGTGTGGCAAATCTCAAAAGTCTCCCACAGTGAGCAAAAGTCCAGCCACAGACTGGCCAAAGTCCAGCTTCGGGTGGCAAATTTCAAAAGTCCCCCACAGTGGGCAAAAGTCTCCCACAGTGAGCAAAAGTCCAGCCACAGATTGGCCGAAGTCCACCCGCAGTGTGGAAAATTCCCAAAGTCCACCCGCAGTGTGGCAACTTATCCCAAGTCCACCCGCAGTGTGGCAATTCATTAAAAGTCCAACCGCAGATTGGCCAAAGTCCATCCTCTGGGTGGCAAATTCTTAAAGTCCAGCCACAGACTGGCCAAAGTCTATCCTCCGGGTGGCGAATTCTCAAAGTCTCCCGTAGCGAGTAGCAGCCCCCATAGTGTGGCAAGAAATTGAAGTCTCCCGTAGTGAGCAGAAGTCTCCCGTAGTGAGCAAAAGTCTCCCGTAGTGAGCAGAAGTCTCCCGTAGTGAGCAGCAGCCCCCGTAGTGTGGCAAGAAATCGAAGTCTCCCGTAGTGAGCAGAAGTTCACCCGCAGTGTGGCAAATTGTCGAAAGTCCACCCGCAGTGTGGCAGATCGTATCGTGAAGTCCAACCGTAGATTGGCAAAAGTCCATCCTCAGGGTGGAAAAATATCTTAAAAGTCTAGCCACAAACTGGCCAAAGTCCATCTTCGGGTGGCAAGTTTCAGAAGTCCACCCGCAGTGTGGCAAATTCTTAAAGTTCACCCGCAGTGTGGAAAATTATTCAGCAATCCCCCCGCAGTGTGGTAAAGCACCTGAAGCCCAACCGCAGATTGGCAAAAGTCCATCCCCAGGGTAGCAAAGTATCTTAAAATTTGGTCTCAAATGGTTGAAAGTCCACCCGCAGCGTGGCAAGTCGTTATTCATCCAATAATACACCAGTAAGGCATTATTGCAGCCTATCAAAATTCCACCCGCAGCGTGGCAAGCCTGTAGTCCTTCGACATCACTCAAAAGGCATCCCCCATTTATGATTCTTACCATCATAATTATCTGCAAGCAGAGTTCATTTGGTTGAGTTTGTCTTCCTGTTCTTCTGCCTCAGAGTGCAAATTTTCTGGTTGTTTCTGGTATTCAATCCCTGCATACCTCAAATGTCTGAAAGAAATTGCTATCATCCATTCAGTTCTACAGAGATTGAATAGGGGCAACTGTAAGACCCCAAAATTTGCCCTCTTATTTATAATCATCTAATCGACGTTACACCTCCTATTCCTTAGTATATTTCATCAGGTCATAATTCGGGTTTCAGGAACTAGATCTAGGTCATTAGCATTCACAGCCACACCTTTCAAATATGGGATCAACGCCTCCTCAATTAAGGCTTCATACCCCATTTGCAGTCATAAGATGAACTCAAGGTTTCGGTTATGTGACTAATAGCATCTGCTTGTGTACCTGCTTCCCAACTAGGTTTTACTTCGCTATTTAAGTGATGTTTGAGGATTTCACTCGCAAAGACTATTTAATAGCACATCGGGATTATGGTTCCCAATTTATTTTTGTTGGCATTTGGCTTCCATGTGATTTGTAGATTCAGTTCAGGAGTAATTCACGATCAATTCAGGATTAATTATTTCTTTAAAAAAATCAAGTTCAAGTAGCTTAGGTTTTATTTCCATCCGTTGGTGAAATCATATGAGTGAGCAAGCATGGTGTGGGTTCATGTTAATCAAGGGTTTCAAGTTTCATAAATAATACTTTTAGGACCAAGTTATAAGCCTGACGTCCATACCTATTTCATGACACAATGTCAAACCATCAAACTAATCCATGTCCATTGTAAGGCATATTTAGTTACTTTGGTTACTTATATTGCTCTTTGGTGGTTTGGGATATTCAACCCAACAATCGTTTATGATCATTTGGGAGAGATATATTCGACACTCATCTTTGGGAGTTTAATCTTTTGTGTTTTCTTATACATAAAAAGACATTTGGCACCATCTTCATCTGATTCTGGCTCATCCGGGAACATAATCATTGATTTTTACTCGGGGATGGAGCTATATCCACACATTGGAAAATATTTTGACATAAAAGTTTTCACAAACTGCAGATTTGGAATGATGTCATGGGCTGTTCTTGCACTTACCTGTTGAAATACTAGCTGCATTCTTATGGACAGTCAGTCATTTTTTTGCCTTACTTCTACGTGATATTTCTCACCATCCTTCTTTTTGATTGAGCGAAAAGGGATGATGATCGGTGCAGATCCAAGTATGGCAAGTACTGGAAACTCTATTATGACAGGGTACCTTACAGAATCATTCCAGGAATATATTGAAGAACTATTATGGAAGATGTTTTATCTGAAATCCTTCAATTGGTGCCATGTACCTTTGTTGTTTAATGCCTCTGATTGGTACACTTAAGATGCAATGGTAGATGACTATAATTCTAAGAAATAATTCAGTAATTAAGAAACTTTATTTTGGAAGACATAGAGACATGGTTCTAGAGCTGTTTATCAATAATGAGGTCAAGCAACTCCTTCTGGCTGCTTCTGATTTTTCATTATGGAGAATAGAGTAATAGTTTTGCTTATGAATAAGAATCTTCAAGAATACAAAAGGAAAAAACTTAAAAAAAGAAGTGAATAAAAGGTTTCCATTGAAGAATAAATGGCGGAGTATATGACATTAACTCATCAGAAAGTTCAGCAAGGAAATCCATAAAGTAAGAAACTCAGTTTTTTCAGCAGAAAAAATTCATTACAATGAAAATTCAGCAGTGAATCAATGCCAGAAAAAATTCAATACAAAAGTTCAGTTTATAGAAAATTAAATACAAAAGTTCTGTTACAAATATCACGAAATCAAAGAAAACTGTGGGGAGAGCTGACTTCATATTCCTGCAATCTGAAGAAAAAAACCTCTCGGAATCCTTCAAAGAATGGTCGCAGAATCCCTCAATCATCAATCATACATCCTGCATCCATATCAGTTATAAAGCAGAGCAAAATTAAAAAGAAGGAAAAACTTCAAAATGAATTCAGTTGCAACAACTTTAACTGAATTCATAACAAACTAAATCTAACCAATTCTTAACTGTAATACCTATAAAAGTCAGTGCAGGCAGTTTCAGAACCTCTTTTTTTTTCGGATTGGCTTCCCTTCACCATTGTTCCCCCCCTGGACTCTCATTGAATCCATCTTCATCTTTTCTGCAAATTCCCTTTCTTCTTCATCTCTCTCATCTTTTCGGATTTGCTTCTCTTCACCCTCATTCATTTTCCCTCACTTTTCGACTATCGTCTTCGACTTTCGTTCATCTTCCCTTAATCTTCATCTCCGATCTTCATTCATCCTCAACGTTCCTCATTCCCACTAGCTCATCAAGGCTGAACCTGCAAAAGAAAATTTCAGAACCAAAAAGCATCACCAACAATTCGCATAATCGAATGTTAACTACATCAACGAGCCTGCGTCGTCTCCTTCGTTTACATCACGCAAATATCAACACCAATCTGCAAAGCTCTGCAACTTCCTGGTCCATCCTCATCAGCTTTCTAGATTCACACATCAACAACAGAATCACGAGTTAATCTGTAACCAGAAGAAGAATCGGAAGATCAACAACAATCATAAACAAGCACAAGAACATCAAGAACATACCTGCAATCTCATCGATTCGAGAATCCCCAATACCCTCAATCGAAAAGAGGATTTCTTCCTCAAATCTGCGGATCTTATTCGATTCTCCTCAAGTTTGCGGCTTTGCATCACCAATTATTCCCAACCTTCACCCTGACTTGCAACTTCATCATTTTGTATCGGCAATTCCACCTTCATCGAATCACCTCCTCAGCCACATTAAGTTTCTCCTTCGCCGTCGTGCAGCAGCACTTGCTGCACTTGATGCCAGTCTTTATTCAGAAGCCATCCGTCTTTTCTCTAAAATTGTTGACGGGCGGCGTGCTGCCCTACAAGGATTCCTTGCAGAGTGTTACATGCATAGAGCCTCTGCAAACCATTCTGCCGGTCGAATTGCTGAGTCCATAGCTGATTGCAACCGCATCCTTTCCCTAGACCCAACCTACATTCAAGCCCTTGAAACCAGAGCTTCACTCTTTGAAACAATTTGTTGCTTACCTGATTCTCTACGATTTAGAACGTTTGAAGCTTCTCTACAACTCCATCTTACGTGACCGGAAACTTCCTAGTCCGGCATGGAAGCGTCACAATGTCAGATATAGAGAGATTCTAGGGAAACTCGATGCCTTAATCACCAAAATTCAAGAACTGAAACGAAGCTCGATTAAGCAACAAGGTTCATCGAAAGGTGCGAACTCGCGGATGAACATGACATCGATACAGTGAAGGAGAAAGCAAAGATGTGTTCAGTGTTATTGTACAGATTGATTCAGAAGGGTTACACAAGCCGAAGAAGCCGTCGTGGCAGGATTAGGGTTTTGGGAGGAAGAAGACGAAGTTGGGAGAAGGGCGGCGGAGGAAGTGAGAGGTTAGGGTTTCTGTTGTTGTTTCTTCGTTTTAATGTTATGCTTGCAGATTGTAAGTTTTGGTTACGGTGTTGGGAAGTTAATAACAATTAAAGGGATTAATGAGTGGTTAAGAGGAATTAAAAAGGGTAATTCACCATAAAACATATTAAATCCACCGTTAATTTTTGTTTTCAAAGTTTGGAAGAGGATGAGATTCAGTTTTTGGGGTCCAATCCGGCGGTGACACTTGTCACTGTCCGGTTGGACCACCCTTCCAATCACCCGCGGACCATCCCACCATAACTTACCATGCACTCTCCCATAACCTGCATATTTAGGCCCAACGGATTTCTTACCGCACCCCCCATTTTGGGCCCAGTTGTTATTATAACTTAAGAACATTTCTTTTATCACCCCCCTCCTATTTTCTTTCCTTTCATTTTTCTATTTTAATGCCTCTTCAATTTAAATCATAAAATATACTAAAACAAATAATAAAATTCTCCAAAAATTAGGATAGCCTCTTAACTCAATTTAGAACTTTTCCCAATTTTTACTTTCTGAAATTTTGCATTTTTCAATTTAAATTCAATTTTTCATTTTAATTGATTTATATTGAATTCCTTCATAAATACATAAATTTGTATATTTTATTTCTGCCACTTCCTGTAACATTTTTGATCCATTCTTTTTGCTATGATTAGAGGACAAATTAAAGTACCTAGAATATTTTTGATGTATTTTTTAGGACATTTTATCTACTGTTTTGGTAGTGTGATTTGTATAAATTTAGGATTGAATCTTAGATAGATTTAAATGATCATTTGACATAGTTAGACTTAGAATTTTTAAGAGATTTTTTAACACAATGTTATAATCAGGTTAGAGACCCTAGGGAATTAATTTCACATTTTTTCCACGACTTTTGATATTTTTGGCATTTTAATTCATTTCCATCATATTATGCATATTCATGATTCATGTCATTCACTAACTATTTTTTTTTGTGCAAGGTATCTTCCGAGAATTTGCTTATGGACTTGGATATTTTTATGCCTCGATTATATTTTGTATACTTTATGATGTAATACTTGTATGCTTTGTATAGTTTCTATAACTAGGTTAGAAAAGATAAAACGAATCGATAGAAAACCAAAATCTCAAAAGCAAAATAATAGACTCGATTCAACGTCGAGTAAATTTTCAAAATAAATAAAGTTGCATGTGACTTTAGGATTCCTCGGTTACCATCATTCCACTCCATTACACCAAAATCAAGCCTTGTATGTTGCACACCATAAGTCGTGCGTCTTAGCACCACGCAATCGACCCACCCGATCCATCGTTTCATCCCATTTATGTTTCATTCACGTTTTTACCCACCATGACTTAGGAGGACCATATTGTTCACTATTACTTTTTGTATTCACATTTGTAGTTTAATATTTCCTTAGGTAGATTTAATCTCTCAAACCTCATTAACCATAGGTCATCTTCAAATTCAAACTAACTTAGGGTAAGTCTAGTTTCCCTTAGAGTTTTTCCTTTAATAACTTGAGTCTCACTTCTCATCTTAAAATAAAATCAAAAACACTTAATAAAGGAAAAGGTGTACAATGCCCCACGAGCCTTAAGCTATACGGGAAATGATTAGTGGAGGTCTCCTCCACTCTTCTAGGATGCTTTACAAACGTTCCATTGGGGGTGATCTTGGAAAGTATTCGCTCTTGTGTCATAGTCTTTAGTGTTGTACATACGAAAAACACAAACTCAAAACACTTCTTCTAAAAGACAACAAACCAAGAAGTCACGTCTTCTCATCTTATCTCATACTCTTTGCGGACGAATGTGACTTGTCTCGACAGTTCAAACAGCGATACGGTAAACACCCTCGAGTCAGAGCCGGTAACACCTGAGCTAGAGCTATGGCAACGTCATCCTAAAAATCACAAACGAGTTTCAGCCTTATTTAGACGAACTACGGCGTCTCTGATCCTCATTTATCCCGATGAGGTACGTAAGCAGTGGGGTAGGGCCCATTCGAGCACAATCATTCTTTTTCCCTACATTTCCCCTTTTATTTCCATTTGTCAATTACATTTCTCTTCTCATTTCATTTCCATTCCAGATAGTCATTCCTTTATTCAAACAACATATTATTCCTCACCCTTTGAAAACAGACTTATAAGCGTGGATCCCGTCAGGTACGACAGACGGATTGGGGTGCTAATACCTTCCCAATTCGTAACCGACTTCCGGACCCAGATCTTTGGTTCGCAAGGCCTCGTCCTTTTCCTTCTTCCTTAGGTTTGTGTAACATTACCTTTCCCATTCCTTCGGGATAAAAATGTCTGGCTGGCGACTCTAACTTTTCCGTGCCACTTTCGCGTTTGTACTAGGATGAAAATCCCGGGAGCGACAATGAGCATCATCAATCACAACAAAAGAAGCTTGGAAGGGAACTGGATCCTACGTCAATGTCTCATTACTCACACAAAAGTGTCCTAATAAAGTAAGGAATTACATGATCCTATTCAGATCCTACAGGTGATGAATACAAAGTCCAAAACCTGATCGACAACAAGCAGTTGACTTTCAAAGGAGTCCCATTGGTGAAAAGTCATCCCTTACCTTCATAATTGGAATAACATTAAGGAACATCCCTTAAGGTGGAAGATCAATTAAGGAACATCCCTTAAAGACAATGGATTAACAAGGAAGCTCACTTCTAGGATCATTAGGCCTTTATCATTCCCGGTTGTATTTTCTTTTCTGCTAAGTGTTGGTTGTAGTAAAGATTGTACTTTTTGGAAAATAATTTTAATAAAATGAGCATTCATATTTTTGGAATTCATCCATTTGTTTTCACTCATTTTTATGCCAACATGGAAATGGAAATAAAACTAAATCACCTTTTCTTTTCACTTCTCACCTATTAACAAACTTAGGAGGAGAATGATGTAATTTTAAAACAAATGAATTTGTTGATGTATGCTTTAATGGTATGACCTGACTGACGATGTAAGACATTGTTTCACTCCCTAAACACTGGAGAAATAAGGTGATAATCCGTAGTCAACCCCTCGAGCCAGAAGTTGGTGTTCTTTCTATAAAAATAAAACATTAATCTTAACCAGAGGCATGGTAGATTTCAATTAATTCAACAGTGCATCCTAATGCAAGGGAGTCAATACTAATCACATGGATAATGGTTTAAACTCATCTTCTTCATCGCGTACATCATCAAAGGTCAAGGAAGTAATGAAGCAATAAAGCTCACAATGTCTTCTTCCTCACGCCATTCAACATCGAGGAAGAAAAGGAGGAAAAATCATAATATCAAACAAGTCACACCCTTTCGGAATCAAAGAAAAAATACTCAAGGATTGTTAAAATAAATAGAGAAAAAAAGCCCACTAAGCAAAAAAAATAATACTTTGACTTAGGCAAAAATTAGGGTATTCCGATGGACTACAAACTCAAAAGAATTGGTCCTTGCAAAAATAAGGGGTTAAAAGCAAAGAAAAAAAGGAAAAATTGAACAATCTTATAAACGGAAGTGGGTGATTGCCATCTCAGAGATCTCATCAAGGGTTTAAATCATTGTCACCATAACTAAAGAATTTCTCTTGCAGGATGAACGCATTTGTTGGGTTGATTGGATTTAGGAATGGAGAACATCAAGGAGAATGGGGTGGGTTAAATCTTAAATTTTGAGCCTTGTGTCCTTTTTTCTTAAACCGTGAACCAGACCACATTATAACATATAAAAGTCCTAATTGAAGCTAGGGGCACTGCAAAAGCATACTCGGCAAAGTCTTTGTTAAAATGACTCAAAATCCAAAGGTTTGTTAAATCATCATTTTCCCATCTTAATTCGCGCCAATCTCGTGGCTGGATATCATCTATCATACACCTCTTATAAATTCTCGATTTCGAAAACTTGCATGAACATGGCATTTTAATTACTTTTCAAAGGGAATAATTTTATATGCAAATCAATACTTAGCATTTAAGGAATGTCAACAAGGGTTTAATAAAGGGCATATCGATTCAAGATGGTGTTGACTAGGGAAAATTATCAAGAAATTGTTCTAATTAAGAGGAAGATCCTTATGATCCTAGGGGAACATCATATGAAGATCCCACTGATTAAGGGCGAAATAGTTCAAGATTTGACACACTTATACCTTCATGATAAAGGGTAGATATTTTCAAGAGGCTCATATTGGGGCATACTAACTCAAGGGTGCAGTGAGGCCAATCATTCCAGAAGTCATATAATCAGGGGCGTACTTTTCAAGACTCAAATACTGGGGCAATTCATCTCAAGGTAGTATCAGGGAATGGTAGGATCCAAGTTCATTTTCAGGCATACCTTTCAAAAATAAATCAAGGGCAATACCCTCCAAAGCTCAATCAATCTGGGACAGACTGTTGTAAGGCTCGATCAAAGGAAACCTCTTCAAAAAAAGGTTTATCTGGGGAACTTATGGAGACATTCAAATCATTGGCATGCATTAATTATGTCGCTACGCCTTATTATCTAATCATGCATATATAACATAACATAACATGCATGCATGAACATGCATACATAACATAGGATTTATGACCGCTCATAGAAGTCAAATACCTAGCTATACCAGTATAATTCCTAACTAGGAATGCTTATTGGCCTTCCCCGGGGTTATATTAAGGTTTTTTTTATCAAAAGTCTCCATTAGGTGTTCTCATCAATTTTTTATCAGAGGGATTCCACTAAGGTTTCACATAAGGGTTTTATTTGAAGGATTCGTCTAAGGGATTGAGTTAAAGGATTCATTTAAGGGTTTGATTTAAAGGATTCATCTAAGGATTTTAAGTAAATGGTTCATTTAAGGGTTTGATTTAAAGGATTCGTCCAAGAGTTTGGTTTAAAGGCTTCACCAGAATTTCCTATCAAAGGGTTTCCCAAGAATCTCATCAGGGAGTTTATCAAAAGGGTTTATCAGGATTGTCATAAAAGGATTCTATCAAGGGGTTTCATCATATTTCATTAATGGGTTTTATCAAAAGGGGTTTCATTAGTCGGTTTTATCAAAAAGGATTTCATCAGAATTTTTTGTAAGGGATTCACCGAAATGGATTTAGCAAGGGGTTCTACCAAGGGATTTTTTAAAGGGATTTTATCAATGGTATTTGTCAAATGGGGTTTCATTAGGATTTTATCAAGGGTTTTATCAAGGAATTCAACCAAGGAATTTTATAAAGGGAATTTTACCAAGATCAAAGGGTTTTTATCAAAACATCATCTACAGGGTCCAACCAGGGGTTTGTTAGTCACTGGAATTTCCTATTAAAGGGTTCCACAGGGACTTTATCAAAATGATTTTATCGGGAATATTATCAAGGGATTTCATCAAGAATGTCTTATCAAGGGGGTTTCATCAAAGAATGTTATTAAGGGGTTTCGCTAAGGTTTCATCATCATTGGCTTTTATCAAAGGGATTTTATCATGAGTCTCATCAAGGGAATTGTTAAGGGATTCTACAAATAAAAACTTATATCTAAGGGTTTTATCGGATTTTTATCCAAATGAGGGATTCTATCAAGGAATTTTCACCAAGGGGATTTCATCAAAATTGTATCGATGGGTTCTGCCAGATTCTTATCCAAGGGATTTATCAAGAGGTTTTAATCAGGATTTTTTTAAAGGGATTTACCAGATTGTTTCTTTCAGGGTTCTACCAGGGTGTTATTAAAGGGTTTCACCAATGTCTTATCATGGGGATTTATCAGGGTTTTATCAAAGGGTTTTATTAAAAGGTTTCACCTGGGTCTTATCAAGGGGTTTCCATCAAGGGATTTCGTCAAAAGGGTTTTTATCCGAAGTCTCATCCAAGGGGTTCCACCAAAGGGTTCTACCAAAATCTTATTAAGGGATTTTCATCGGATATTCCAACGAGGGGTTTTATAAAGGAGTTGTATCAAAGGGAGTTTATCAATGGGGTTCATTCAAAAGGGATTTCATTAAGGGATTTATTTAAAGGATTGCATCAGGATTTTTTTAAGGGTTTGATTTGAGACTTATCAAACATGATTTCATCAGAGATTTACCAAAGAGGTTTTACCAAGGGATTTACCAAGGGGTTTTACCAAGATATTTACCAAAGGGGTTTTATTAAAGGTCCATCACAAGTTCTCAAAGAATTTTAAGGGTTTTATAAAAGGGATTTTTATCTAATGGGGTCTATCTGAATTTTCTCAAAGGGGGTTCTACCATATTTTTGTCAAAGAGAGTTTTACCAAGGGATGTTTATCCAAAAGGGGTTCTATCGGAATTTTTTCCAAAGGGTTCGACCGAATTTGTATCAAAGATATTTTTATCGAGGGATTTTTATTCAAAAAGGGTTCTATCGAAATTTTGTCAAGAGGGTTCTGGAGGATTTATATTAAAGGGGTTTTACAAGGGATTTTTATCCAAAAAGAGTTATATTAAATTTTATTAGGGAGCTTTTACCAGAATTATATCAAGGGATTATCATCTAAGGATGTTATTTAAGGGTTACACCTGATTCCACCAACGTAATCTGTCAAAAGAATTCTATAAGGTATTCAACAAGGGATTTACCAAAAGGGGTTTCATCAATGATTTTATCAAAGACTCATTCAGGGTTTGCCAAGTTTCGTCAAAGAATTTTAAGGTATTTTCATCAATAAGGATTCTATTGAAATTTTCTCAAGGGCTTGCATTGTATTCCATCAACGGAATTTATCAAAGGGATATATCAAAATAATTTTACTAAGAGACTTATACTAAGGGATTTTTCGTCAAAAAGAGTTCTACTAACATTACTCAAAAGGAGTTACATCAGGGGTTGTATCAAGGATTCATGAAGAATTCAACAGTTAGGGATTATATGGGGTTTTATCGGATGTTCATCCAAAGGGGTTATATGAAAGGGATTCATGGCTTTCTACAAGAAGGGGTTATATCTAATATTTGTCAAAGGAATTATACATGGGGTTATAATCGAGAGTTAAGGGGTTCCATCCAGGGATTTTGTATCCAGAGTGATTAAGGTATCACTAAAAGTCATATCCTATTCCAGCAGCATGATTAGAGGATCATAGGAATTATAGACAATATTCACCCAGAAGAATTTGAAAGGGATTAAGGGATTCTATTGGGGATTGATAAAGGGATCTACCAGGGATTGATAAGGGATTCTATCGGGGATTAATTAGGGGTTCTATAAGGGATTGATAATGGGGTTCCACCATGATTATTTAGTCAGAAGTTGACATCATGAGATTCCATCAGGGTTTTCAATAGACAAGTTCAACGAATATCAGTCATAAGGGATTTTTCAAAGCAGTACGAGTTTGTCGTTGTCATATGAGGTTCTATCAGGGATTTTAATTTAAATTAAATTTGGGTTTACAAGAATTCTACAGGAATATGGGAGTGACTGGAGCACCAGAGTTTAATCCGCTTCAGAGCCATAGGTTTGTTTTCATCAAAATTTGGGGTCCTCTTATATTTAATCGTCTCCTCCTCGGATGGAGGAAGGCTCATCGACATCATCCGTCTGAGTCGAAGCTCATTAAATAGGGGCAGCTGTCGTACCCTAAATTTTGACTTGGGTTCTTTTTTCTGTCTAAAAAGTCAAAGATGAACTCTTTTGACCTTTTAGACTGACTTTTGCATTCTTATTGGATTTGTATTTTAAAATCTAATAGTGATTTATTTTAGGGTTAAGGGGTACCACATTATAAGCTTTTTATTATAATTTCATATATAATTAGGGGTTTAAAAGTTAATTATTATTATTATATTAATAGTAAATACTATTATGGGGAATTATTACTAAAGGGGTTTTATTTTACTTTTAAATAAAAGGGGTGTATTTGAGTTTAATAATAATGTTATTACTAATATTATTATTAGTTTTATTAAAAAAATTATTTTTAAGAAGGGGAGGGGGCATGTGTCCCAACTATGTTTTATTTTAAATTAAATTTTAAAATAAGAGAGAGTTATATAATATTATTTTAAAAATAAAATAAGGAGGTAGAAATATTAATTCTTTTTTATGGTAGTTTGACATACCTAAGATATTATAAATTTTCAAAGTTTATTAAAAGGAATTTATCTTTAAGAATTTTTATATAAAAAATAATTAATTTTTAAAAAGGGGAATGGCATTTAGTTTAGATTATTAAACAAAAATCTATCTTTCAAAAATTGGGTTTTATTAGTTTATTATTATATTAATTATTTATTATTATTTGTTTTTGAGCCAAGTCAACCTTGTTGACCCAGACTTCTAACCTAATTTCAACAATATAAATAGGACCTCAGACTCTCATATTTTGGCACCCACTATTTACAAACAAAACCCTAAAATTGTTGTTCTTCACATTGAAGAACAACAATAACCAAACCCTAACCTCCATTATCAACGATCAAAAGGAAAGGGGAGGAAGATCAAAAGGAAAGGGGAGCGCATAAAGAAAAGAAAGGAGTGGGGGAATATAAAGGAAGGGAGGAAAGAAACAACTTAATTTGGTCACGGCATGACAGGTTAGTAAATTCGAATCTCGAATATATGGTTTTATTGTTGTATGTCCATGTTTGTTTGTGGATTTGTCCTTGTGTGTTATTTTAGAAATTTTGTACCTACATGATTAGCCAAAACTTGTATAGGGTTTAGTTTCTTGGATATAAATCATGGGAAAATATGTTGATATAATTAATTTATAAAATCATATAAAAGTTAATATAACAATTTATTAGTTTAAATTAATATTTGTATCTTACAACAATATCGTTGTTGAAGACCTTTAAAAAAAAGAAATATCAGAATACGTTTTTCCAAACAAATATAATAAAATAATAAACCATAGTAATCAAGGCAGTGGGACAAAACTGTCTAGTACACACAGGTATTATAACTTCCGATTTTTTTTTGTTTTTTTTCTAATTTTTCTGGAAAGATCAACATTATTATTGATTATATATTTACACACAAAATATAACTATATAAAAAAACATAAATTATAACTTATTTCAAATCAAGTTATAATCTATTGTTAAAACATGCCTCTGTAAATAAAAAACTTAATAAATAATCCAGATCATGAAAATTTAAAAACAAATTCATAACTCAACATATCCTGAAACCAAAGAGGAAAAACAAATCGGATCTTTGCGAAACTGCATAAATCTGCCGGCACCGCCGTCGCCGGACGCACCTCCGTCGCGACCTCTCACCACCATTCGAAGACGGATCCTCCGCGACCCGCCTCTTCCAACAATGGATTCGCAAATGGAAGTCGCTCTCCCTCAATCGCGCCACCGCGAGAAGCATCAGAGACTTATCTCCGGTCAATGATCTCCGACATCATCTCACCGTTGAAACCTTCAAACACCGTGCACATTGTCGGTAAAATATCCGGCGAGTTGTTCCCGCATCCAAATTGTTATATTTTTATATGGATTTGAGGGTGTGGATATTGTTTGGGATTTTGATTTTGAAGAATTTGGGGAAGAAGAACGTGAGATGGGGAAAGAGATCGTGAAAGAGAAGAAGGAACAAAAATTCAATACTGGATTTATTTTTAATAAAATAAAAAGAATAAAAAGAATAAATTGGGGCGCCGCCCCCTTTATGTTTATTAGGTTTTTACTTTTTTTTTAAGGTTAGATTTTAGAGTTTCATGGGTTATGGGCCTTGCACCCTATTACTCTTAACACCCGTAATTTTAAGTCTTTTGTTAATTCTGTATAAAATACACCTCCTGAGTGTTTTAATTAAATTAATTAAAATAATTATTTGATTTAATTGTTCAATCTGGGATTAGGATGTTAATTTGGGACTTGATTTTATGAATAAAAATATAATAATAAATAGATTACATTTTTGGATTATTGTAGGTTTTTAATTTAATAATTAACTAATTACATATTTGACAAAAAAATATTTTTGATAATAAAGTTTCGGCGAATAAAAATAATTTGGAATACAAAATATTTTGGGTAGCTTAAATTAGTATTATTCATGTTTATGATTCTTATGGACTTAATTAAATTAACATTATTTTAATTTTAGAAATTTAAAATTCCTTTTGGAATGCACACTTAGAGGGAGAATTTTATTTTTGGGGTTAAATTTTAATCATTAAATCAATTAAACTAAATACTTAATTTAATTATTTAATTTTGGATCCGATTAAAACTTTATTTATGGTATTGGACTATAACTTGGAAGATTAATTTTAGAGGTAAAATAATATTGTTATTTTATTTTGGGTTATTTAGATTTTAATTGATTTTAGATAATTGGGTTTATTTCTCTAAATTGGGGTTTTATGTATTTAGTTAAGATTAATTTATTTAGTTGAGGGTTTACTTAAACTTAATAGTAATTTATCTACGTCTAAATTCTTAGATTAATATGTTGGATTTAATTTGTTAAATTAATTTTATAATAATAAATTGTATTTAATTAATTTAATATTGGGCTGATTTGGATTAAATAGGATTAATTATTATAAATATGGATTAAATATCTAATTAATAATAATTTCAATTATAATTTGGGTTTTAATATTAGTTGGATTCATTGAATTCAAGGATCGAATTTTATTTTGGGTTTAACTTATATTTTGGGATTGTTATAATTTTTGGAAATTAACATGGTTTAATTGATACTCTTTATTTTGGGATCTTATTTTCTATAATAATTGTGGATTATTCATAATTTTAGATTTATTGGTTATTTAAAAGAAGATATATGGTATTCAATTTTGGGTTTTTCACAATAAATATGTTTTTTTAATATAAATACGGGTTCATTTATTAATATACAATTTTGGATTATATATCTTTATATAAATGGAGAGAGGGGCGTTGAACTCATTAATACTCATAGTGTTTATTTGCCATGTTTTAGTATTTGTTTTTATTGTTATTTAATTTATCTATTTTAATCTTGATTTCAATAATTAGGATAATTAAATTAATAGTTAACTAATTTATAAAGGGAGACAATTAGATAATAATTTAGAAACTCATATTCAATGTGAACAAATAATACAATAAATAATTATCATAGTTAGGGATAACGTTGTTAGGATTAGAACTAAATTAATTAATTAAAGTTTATTTGTAATATGATTTTTAATAATTAGAGATTAAGGGTTTAAATATATAAATATATAATTAGGATTATAATTTAATTATGTGACGTTTGATAATACCAAGATACTTTAAATATTGATTTAAGAATTAACATATTAATTAAAAATTAGGGATTAATGAATTATATATATTTGGTCTTTGGGTTTGATTTATAATTTTGGATTTGATTTATGATTTAGTTATTTTTATAACTAATTTTTGGGTTTAATTTATATTTTGGGCTTATCATAATTTATTTATAATTTTTACCATTAATAAATTTTGGGTTTAATCTATATTTTGGAGTTTATTTGATTTTTGGATTTTATTTATATTTTGGGTTTTTATCCTAATATTAAAATTTGAGTTATTTAATAATTGTGGGTTTAATATATTTTGGGTTATTATAAAATGGGATTTTGTTTATATAAATTTTGGGTTAATGTATATTTTGAGGTACTATAACAAACGAACGGAGGTTTATTTAAATTTGAGTTTAATTTATATTTTGGGATATTTAAATTGAGTTATTTAACTTATTTAATTTATTTTTATAATTAAAAATATATATTTACCATATGAGAAATAAAGGATTATAAGTTATAACTTTGACATTGGATTTTAATTTTGACATGATTCTTTTAAATGGGGATCTATTTACTTTGTAAAATTTATTATGACAATTATTTATTTTATTTACTTTTAAGAAATAATGGGATTAAAATTTTATTTGTTTCGGAAGTTAAATTTATTTTTGGGATATTTTTTAAATATGGGGTCTTACTTTGGGGTTTAACAAAGTTTATGAGATTTTATAAAAATATTTTGTTTGGGGTTTTATTTAAGGGATATTTATATTGGTATTTTATAAAAGTAATTACTATTTTAAAAAAATAATAATTAAAAGGGTTTAAAATAAGGGTTATAATAGTTTAATAAGGGGTAGTTAGAAATATTAGGATTAGGGTTTTGGAATAGGGGAATTGAATTACGACGCTCTGATCCCTCTTTTGAGGGTACGTAGGCATAGGGTTTTTGAACAAAGACCCTAGCGAGTACAATAAGGGATAAAATTAGGATTTTTTATTTATTTATTAAATTAGAGTTTATTTAGAATTTATAATCATGGGATTTATAAAAATAAACAAACAACCCTAAGTCTTAAAAAAGATCCTATTGGATACAATAGAAGTGAGGGGTGCCTAACACCTTCCTCTCATTTAACCGACTTCCGAACTTAAACCTTAGGATTTAGGTTTATCCTTATTTCCTTAAAAAAATTGGATGACGACTCTTAGATTTTAAGCCGGCCGCGACAGCTGGCGACTCTGCTGGGGATAGGGTAGTCAATCCTAACTTTAGGATTTAGGGTTTGTTTGTGATTTTTGGTTTGTTTTTATTTTATTTATTTATTTATATTTAATTATTAGTTTATTATTTTATTTTCTATATTATATTTGTCTGGCATTACTATTAGTATTATCATATATATTATTATATATTGTTATATAATGTCATCATACATGGGATATTTAATTGTGGTGCCAAAACCAGGGCTGAGGATACCTTAGAATATTAGGACTTTGTGGAACGGAAGTGTCTTTAATGAGGTGAACATCTCCTTAATGCATGGAGGCCACACTCGGAGTAGATCCTACTAATGGTTATCTCCCCGTCAGTCCTTGAAGGATGATGATAACATAGTAGTTGATCCATGACTCCGGAACCCTAGAGACCCTACCCTAAAACAACCTTGTGTATCACCCCAAAAGGGTCGTTACCAGGTTCTGGCCTAAGTCGGACTTATCCCAAAATATTACTGTAGGAAGGCATGATCTTTCTCATGGTAATACAAGGGTATAGTCCTAAACTTAAATGGCTATCAACACCATATGTCCTACATGTGAGGGGATTGGGTTGTGAAACTCTAGAACTATCCTAATATAGGAATCCGCCCAAGCTAGGTCATGCTTGCATATACCCTGAACTCGTTTGGGTTTCCCATGTCGGTCATTATCCCTATATATAAGGAGACCTCTTAAACAAGGTGTCCTTAAACTCGACATTATCCTTACCCAATATGTAGGTTTTATATTCATAAATATCCTAAATCTATAAGGGTTTCCTCCTATATGTTAAATTTTCCTAATATGACACTTGCATTGTATCCCAAGAAATTTTTTAGCATACCTAAAAAAAGCTTTTAGCATACCTTAAAAATAACAGAAAAAATATTTGTGCATACCCATGCATTTACATACATACCCATACACTTTCATATCCTTTCCGGTTTTACCCTTATCCAATTGCCAAGAGCTAAGAGATTTCTCGGTACTCACAAGTAAACTCAAGGGATATCTTAAGAAGCTTTGTAAGGACTTAAGAGGGGGAAATATCATTAAATAAGAGAAGGTAACCCTTCACCATATCAACCAGAGGCCTACCTAATGCCTCAAATACAACAATCTTAGATGATATCTCCACAATAGGGTCTATAACAATATCTACTTCAACAACAACCTCATGAGCATCATCAATCACAACAAAAGAAGCTTGGAAGGGAACTGGATCCTACGCCAATGTCTCATTACTCACACATAAGTGTCCAGATAAAGTAAAGAATTACATGATCCTATTCAGATTCTACAGGTGATGAATACAAAGTCCAAAACGTGATCGACAACAAGCAGTTGACTTTCAAAGGAGTCCCATTGGTGAAAAGTCATCCCTTACCTTCATAATTGGAATAACATTAAGGAACATCCCTTAAGGTGGAAGATCAATTAAGGAACATCCCTTAAAGACAATGGATTAACAAGGAAGCTCACTTCTAGGATCATTAGGCCTTTATCATTCCCGGTTGTATTTTCTTTTCTGCTAAGTGTTGGTTGTAGTAAAGATTGTACTTTTTGGAAAATAATTTTAATAAAATGAGCATTCATATTTTTGGAATTCATCCATTTGTTTTCACTCATTTTTATGCCATCATGGAAATGGAAATAAAACTAAATCACCTTTTCTTTTCACTTCTCACCTATTAAAAAACTTAGGAGGAGAATGATATAATTTTAAAACAAATGAATTTGTTGATGTATGATTTAATGGTATGACTTAGGCAAAAAATAATACTTTGACTTAGGCAAAAATTAGGGTATCCCGATGGACTACAAATTTTGGTCCTTGGAAAAATAAAGGGTTAAAAGCAAAGAAAAAAAGGAAAAATTGAACAATCTTATAAACAGAAGTGGGTGATTGCCATCTCAGAGATCTCATCAAGGGTTTAAATCATTGTCACCATAACTAAATAATTTCTCTTGCAGGATAAACGCATTTGTTGGGTTGATTGGATTTAGGAATGGAGAATATCAAGGAGAATGGGGTGGGTTAAATTTTAAATTTTGAGCCTTGTATCTTTTTTTCTTAAACCGTGAACCAGACCACGTTATAACATATAAAAGTCCTAATTGAAGTTAGGGGCACTGCAAAAGCATACTCGGCAAAGTCTTTGTTAAAATGACTCAAAATCCAAAGGTTTGTTAAATCATCATTTTCCCATCTTAATTCGTGACAATCTCGTGGCTGGATATCATCTATCATACACCTCTTATATATTTTCGATTTCGAAAACTTGCATGAACATGACATTTTAATTACTTTTCAAAGGGAATAATTTTATATGCAAATACATACTTAGCATTTAAGGAATGTCAACAAGGGTTTAATAAAGGGCATATCGATCCAAGATGATGTTGACTAGGGGAAAATTATCAAGAAATTGTTCTAATTAAGAGGCAAGTCCTTATGATCCTAGGGGCACATCATATGAAGATCCCACTGATTAAGGGCGAAATAATTCAAGATTTGACACACTTATACCTTCATGATAAAGGGTAGATATTTTCAAGAGGCTCATATTGGGGCATACTAACTCAAGGGTGCAGTGAGGCCAATCATTCCAGAAGTCATATAATCAGGGGTCATACTTTTCAAGACTCAAATACTGGGGCAATTCATCTCAAGGTAGTATCAGGGAATGGTAGGATCCAAGTTCATTTTCAGGCATACCTTTCAAAAATCAATCAAGGGCAATACCCTCAAAAGCTCAATCAATCTGGGACAGACTGTTGCAAGGCTCGATCATAGGAAACCTCTTCAAAAAAAGGTTTATCTGGGGAACTTATGGAGACATTCAAATCATTGGCATGCATTAATTATATCGCTACGCCTTAGTATCTAATCATGCATATATAACATAACATAACATGCATGCATGAACATGCATACATAACATAGGATTTATGACCACTCATAGAAGTCAAATACCTAGCTATACCAGTATAATTCCTAACTAGGAATGCTTATTGGCCTTCCCCGGGGTTATATTAAGGTTTCTTTATCAAAAGTTTCCCTTAGGTGTTCTCATCAATTTTTTATCAGAGGGATTCCACTAAGGTTTCACATAAGGGTTTTATTTGAAGGATTCGTCTAAGGGATTGAGTTAAAGGATTCATTTAAGGGTTTGATTTAAAGGATTCGTCTAAGGGTTTGATTTAAAGGATTCATCTAAGGGTTTTAAGTAAATGGTTCATTTAAGGGTTTGATTTAAAGGATTCGTCCAAGAGTTTGGTTTAAAGGCTTTACCAGAATTTCCTATCACAGGGTTTCCCAAGAATCTCATCAGGGAGTTTATCAAAAGGGTTTATCAGGATTGTCATAAAAGGATTCTATCAAGGGGTTTCATCATATTTCATTAATGGGTTTTATCAAAAGGGGTTTCATCAGTCAGTTTTATCAAAAAGGATTTCATCAGAATTTTTTGTAAGGGATTCACCGAAATGGATTTAGCAAGGGGTTCTACCAAGGGATTTTTTAAAGGGATTTTATCAATGGTATTTGTCAAATGGGGTTTCATTAGGATTTTATTAAGGGTTTTATCAAGGAATTCAACCAAGGAATTTTATCAAGGGAATTTTACCAAGATCAAAGGGTTTTTATCAAAACATCATCTATAGGGTCCAACCAGGGGTTTGTTAGTCACTGGAATTTCCTATTAAAGGGTTCCACAGGGACTTTATCAAAATGATTTTATCGGGAATATTATCAAGGGATTTCATCAAGAATGTCTTATCAAGGGGGTTTCATCAAAGAATGTTATTAAGGGGTTTCGCTAAGGTTTCATCATCAATGGCTTTGATCAAAGGGATTTTATCACGAGTCTCATCAAGGGAATTGTTAAGGGATTTGATCAGTGATATTTAGTTGTAGTTTTCAATCCGGTTTTGATTGTCCTTGAGTTTAATTTCGTTCGTTTGAAATATTTCGTTCATGTTTCGTCGTAGTTTTCTTAATGTAGCATGCAAGTTTAGTTTTAATCGTTTTATCTGTTTTTATCTTTGGTATGGGTTATGTGGTTGTTTTTGATGTGTTTTCAGGTCAATATCTAATCGGTTGTTCGAAGCATTCGAAAAGATGATCCGAGCGTGAAAAATGACAGCAAAATAGGATATCAGAAGCACAACAAGGCTCGTGTTGTGAAGACCAGCTGAAGTGGAAGTTTGTGAAAGAAAAGGAGCAACCAGTGCTGTGACACGGGTGCCCATGTTGTACAACACAACCCGTGTCATAGCATCTGAAGAAGAGGCTGAATTGAGAAGACCCAGAGGCATAACACGGGTGCCCGTGTTGCACAACACGGCCCGTGTTGCACAACACGGCCCGTGTTGTGAAGACCAGAAGAAAACCTGATATTTTGTTGCTGCAAGGGCATTCTGGACTTTTCGCGGTGTTTTTGGAAGACTGATTTATATTAGATGATTATGACTGTAAACATTTACTTTTTGGATTTGGGGATTTTGGGGATTTGAACGATAACGGGAGAAGAAGGATTGATTAAGAGCGGAAGCGATTGACGATCCAACGAATCCTACGTTAATTGTAATGTCTCTATATTCTTGCTCTGTTTTTATTTTCGTTATGAACATGAGTGGCTAAACCCCTCAATGCCAGGGGGGTGTCCCTGATTTGCTTTATGTAATGACAATTTGAATTCTTAATTTTGAGATTATGCGATTAAATCCGTTTCTTTATTTTATGCAACGTTCTTAATGCTTTGTCTTTGTTGGAAAATTGGATAATTGATCGTGGTTAGGATTTGGTCTGACCAACCATCCTAACCTTGTTGCATAAATTTTATCACAGTAAATATTACTGAGGAATTGGAATATTTTGTGAAAACCATTTTATGTCAGAATTATTGCTTGATATTCTTCTTTGACCATTGAGAAATCAAGGTCGAGGTAGAATACCAATGGTTTTTCTCTAAAGGAATTTTGGAAAAACATTATCGACATAGGAAAGACACTTTTTAAAGCATGTCTCTGTAAAATTGAGAAATTATTAAGTCATTGCATTGCAGATTATACACCGTCCCTGGCATTATTCTCATATAAGTAAAAAACTCTCTGTTTTAGTTTACGTTTTAATAATTTTATTTTATTTAATTAAAAATCGAACTTTTAACCATAACTTTTGTCCAATTGAAATCAATCCATTAGAACTTATTTTGTTAAGCAGTCATTGAGATCGATATTCAGGGTTACTCCCTTCTATTACTACATCGGTAAAAATAGTACACTTGCTATTTTCCGATCAAGTTTTTGGCGCCGTTGCCGGGGACTGCCAAAGAACTAAGTTGTTTTGTATTATATCAATTGGAATTTTGTTGCTCTGCGACTAAAATTTTACTTTTCTCTCTGTATATCATTTTAGTGTTATTGAAATTTTGTTTTCTCACTCGTGTCTAACTGTTTATGCGAGGTCAGGCCTCAGCTAAATTTTCTTTTGACACAGAACCAGAAAGAGCTTTGCACGAGAGACGCCGCAAGGCAAGAATTGATAGTCTGGCTAAAACTGGTTCAAGTGTCCCGAATCAGGAAACTGAGGACTATATATCCGTGCACTTTGAGCACAGTGACTCTGACTCAGACAGAGAAACTGACCCAGGATTCAACAACATGGCAGGGAATCAACCTGTTGCAGAAAGACTCTTAGGGGATTACGGAGGGGCAAATGCTCAGCCTAACAGGATGACTATTGTTAATCAACCGGTGAATGTAGCACACTTTCAGTTGCATCCATCTACTATCCGCCAGTTAGAGAGCAAGCCTTTCTCCGGAAGAATCAATGAGGATGCAAATAAGCATCTTCAGAGATTTCTTACTACCACCACTTCTTTGAAGATCGAAGGTCATTCAGAGGAGGCAAAACGACTTGTGATGTTTCCATTCACACTTACCGACGATGCAGAAGAGTGGTTCTACTCTCTTCCCGCAAACATGGCAAGAGATGGAAACAACATTCCTTAATGAATACTTTCCTGCTTCAGTGTTCATCCGGAAGAGATATGATATAGTCAACTTTAAACAAAAAGAGGGTGAATCACTTGGAGATGCTTATAAAAGATTCAAAAGGTGTTTGACTGCGTGTCCTACTCATAATATGGACGCGACCGAGCAGATGCAAAACTTTGTGAATGGGTTGCGACTCAAAACAAAGCAGCTTATTGATACTGTTGCAGGTGGCTCAACAAACTTTTCAACAGTCACAGGTATTAAAAGAATCATAGAAGCCATTGCTGCCAATGAACACCTTGAATTATATGATCGCACAGTGAGTCAACTAGATGGAAAAATTGATCTAAAGCTGACATAGCAGGTTGTAAAAATGGAAGATCAAATTGCCGCAGAAGTTGAAAGAAGGTTAAAGAAGATGAATCTTGGAACTCAAACAGTTGCTCAGGTTGAACCTGTTCAAGCTGTGATTTGCGAGATATGTTGTGGACCTCACTTTGCCATGCACTGTTTGGCAACTCAAGAACAGGTTGAACAGATTAATATGTTGAGGCAGAACAATCCGTATGCCAACACGTATAATCCGGGGTGGAAAAATCACCCAAATTTCTCTTGGAAAGATCATTAAGGGAACATCCAAAAACCGGTTCAAGACCAACAACAATATCAGCCCCAGCAACAACCATATCAGCCCCCAGTTTCAAGAAAAGCGGATTGGGAAATTGCCATTGAAAAGATGGCAGCTCACAATTGTCAATTTCAAGAAGAAACAAGGAGTAACTTCAAGAATACTGGAGCCTCTATCAAGAATCTTGAAGTGCAAATGAGCCAAATTGCCCAACACCTCGCCATTCCACAAACTTCAGGGACTCTTCCTAGTGCTACTGTCACAAATCCTAGAGATAATCACAAAGTTAATGCAGTCACAACACGAAGAGGTAAAGTTAGTGAGGAGGTTCAAGAAAATTCTGAAAGTGAAAATCAAATGATTGAGGTGGAACTGGAAATCAAAGAAAATGAAGTGGTTGATAAAGAAAAAGAAGTTACCTCAACACCGGACATTAAAGAAAAAGCGGTTGAACCAAAACCGGTGATTAAACTTCCGTATCCTACAAGAAACAAGAATAAAGGGCAGCAAGAAAAGAATTTTGAGAAATTCCTTGACTTGTTCAAGAAGCTGGAGCTGAATATTCCATTGCTTGAAGCACTTGAGCAAATGCCCACTTATGCCAAGTTCATGAAAGACATCATTGCTAAAAAGAGAACTGTGGGAGCTGAACCTATTATTCTAACTGAAACTTGTAGTGCTTTTTTGCAGGGACTAAAGATTCCAGTAAAGAAAAAAGATAGAGGAGCTGTCACCATTCCATGCACCATCGGTGACCGGTAATTCAAGAGAGCTCTCATTGACTTGGGAGCGAGCATCAGTTTAATGCCTTTATCCATTTACAAAAAGTTGGGTATTGGTGTTGTTCAAGACACTCGGATGACTCTCCAATTCGCGGATCATTCGGTGAAGCGGCCATATGGAGTTGTCCATGATGTCCTGGTTAGAGTGGACACATTTGTGTTTCCAGTTGACTTTGTGATCCTTGAAATGCCTGAAGATGAAGAAATCCCCTTGATTTTAGGAAGACCTTTCTTAGAAACCGGGAGAGTCATGATAGATATGGAAGGGGGAACACTCACGTTGAAGGTGTACGATGAAGAGTTGAAAATTGATGTTAGGAACACTTTGAAGTATAAAGATGATGTGGGCACTAGTAGTAACATACAAGTGTTAGAACAAATGGAAGCTAGTGAGCATTTAGAAAGTGTGTCCCAATTGCCTCTAGAGAGGGTGCTGAGTATGTCCATTTTTGAAGATGATAAGGAAGTTGGAGATAATGATAGGGAAGTGATGGCTATGCTTGAAACTCAACCTATCCTTAAAAGAGTTAGAATGCACCGGTGGGAAGAGTTAAGACAACCTATAACGGTTGATGAAGGCAAAGACAAGCCAAAGATATCAGAATTGAAGCAACTACCCGAGAATCTCAAATATGTCTTTCTTGATATGGAAGAAAAATGTCCCGCTATTATCAGCGCTAATTTGAAAAGTGTGCAAGAAGACAAGTTAATTGAAGTTCTTAAGAAATTCAAGGGAGCAATTGGGTGGAAGATTGAAGACCTAAAAGGTATAAGTCCTACGGTGTGTATGCATAAAATACTTATGGAAGAAGATCATAAACCGGTCGTGCAGCCCCAAAGGAGATTGAACCCGGTGATGAAGGAGGTAGTGCGAAATGAAGTTGTTAAGCTATTGGATGCAGGATTGATCTATCCTATATCCGACAGTGCTTGGGTGAGTCCGGTACATGTGGTGCCCAAAAAGGGAGGAACAACTGTTATAACAAATGAAAAAAATGAGTTGATTCCTACTAGAACTGTTACTGGATGGAGAGTTTACATTGATTATAGAAGATTGAATTTGGCTACGAGAAAGGACCATTTTCCGTTGCCATTCATTGACCAAATGTTGGAAAGACTAGCGGGACATGATTACTATTGTTTTCTAGATGGTTACTCCGGATACAATCAAATTGCTGTTGCGCCGGAAGACCAAGAGAAGACGACGTTTACATGTCCCTATGGCATTTTTGCATATAGAAGGATGCCATTTGGGCTATGTAATGCCCCCTCTACATTCCAAAGATGCATGACATCCATTTTTACGGACATGTTAGAAAAGCACATGGAAGTGTTCATGGACGATTTCTCCGTGTTCGGGTCCTCATTTGATCACTGTTTGTCTAACCTTTCACTTGTTTTGCAGCGATGTCAAGAAAGTAATTTAATATTGAACTGGGAAAAATGTCATTTCATGGTGCGAGAAGGCATTGTTCTTGGTCACAAGATCTCACAAAAAGGGATCGAAGTTGATCAAGCCAAAGTGGAAGTGATCTCGAAGCTGCCACCGCCGATTAATGAGAAAGGTATAAGAAGCTTCTTGGGACATGCGGGTTTTTACCGCAGGTTCATAAGAGACTTCTCGAAGATAGCTAAACCTTTAACTACCCTGTTGGTTAAAGATAAGGCTTTTGTTTTCAATAAGGAGTGCACCGATGCTTTTGAAACACTTAAAAATGAATTAGTGTCTGCACCTATTGTTATCGCTCCTGATTGGTCCCTACCCTTTGAAATTATGTGCGATGCTAGTGACATTGCGGAAGGGGCTGTTCTTGGACAGCGAAGAGGAAAATTGCTTCATGTGATTTATTATGCTAGTCACGTTTTGAACCCCGCACAGATAAATTATGCAACTACCGAGAAGGAGTTGCTAGTTGTTGTGTATGCCTTCGATAAATTCAGGCAATATCTGTTGGGTTCAAAAGTGATTGTTTACACTGACCATGCCGCTTTGAAATATCTTTTTGCTAAGCAGGATTCAAAGCCCAGGCTTTTGAGGTGGATTTTACTTCTCCAGGAATTCGATGTCGAGATCCGCGACAAGAAAGGGTGTGAAAACACTGTTGCGGATCATCTTTCTTGGATGTCACCAATTGAGGAGACTGAAGAGCAACGCCCCATAAAGGATGAGTTTGCTGACGGACACATCCTAGCTGTTATTGGGGTGCCTTGGTTTGCAGATTATGCAAACTACCTCGTTGGCGGTATTATACCCGACGATTTTGATTCTAACAAAAGAAAAAAGTTTGTTCATGACTGCAGGTTTTACTTATGGGACGATCCGTTTCTCTACAAAATAGGGGTGGATGGCCTTGTAAGAATATGTGTACCCGACGAAGAGCAAAAAGATGTGCTGAAAGCATGTCACGACTCTGAGTATGGTGGACATTTCAGTGGTGATCGGACAACAGCTAAAGTCCTTCAATCCGGACTATACTGGCCATCTTTATTTAAGGATGCTCAAGAATTAGTGAAAGAGTGTGACAGATGTCAGAGGACTAGGAATATATCAAAAAGAAACCAGATGCCCCAAAACTCTATGCTAGAGGTTGAGTTATTCGATGTATGGGGGATAGACTTCATGGGGCCATTTCCACCGTCATTCGGAAAAAACTATATTTTGGTTGCAGTGGACTATGTGTCCAAATGGGTAGAGGCTGTTGCATTGCCCACCAATGATGCTAAGGTTGTGGTGAGATTCCTGAAAGAGAACATTTTTGCAAGGTTTGGTGTCCCGAAAGCATTGATAAGCGACGAAGGAACACATTTCCTGAATCACCTCATGGAGAAGCTTCTGCAAAAGTACAATGTTAAACACCGGATAGCTACTCCATACCACCCCCAAACAAGTGGCCAAGTTGAGGTGTCAAATAGACAACTGAAACAAATCCTGGAAAAAACAGTGAATTCGTCTAGAAAGGATTGGTCGATTAAGTTGGATGACGCTTTATGGGCGTATCGAACGGCTTTCAAAACGCCTATCGGTATGTCACCATATCAACTGGTATACGGAAAGGCATGTCACCTACCATTGGAACTTGAACACAAAGCTTTTTGGGCATCTAAGTATCTTAATATGGATTTGTCAAAAGCTGGAAGTTCGAGGGTTCTTCAACTTCATGAGTTAGAAGAATTCAGGAATCGGGCGTATGAGAATGCTAAAGTTTACAAAGAGAAAACAAAAAAATGGCATGACAAGAGGATTCAAAGAAAAGAGTTTTGGGAAGGACAAATGGTCCTTCTGTACAATTCAAGGTTGAAGCTATTTCCAGGAAAACTAAAGTCTAAATGGTCGGGACCTTTTGTAGTTCACAAGGTATTTCCTCACGGAGCTGTCGAAATTAAAAATCAGACCAATGGAGATATTTTCAAGGTGAACGGGCAGAGATTAAAGCCTTACTTCAAAGGCCAAACTACTGGTGATGTGAATGTCACTCGTCTGACTCAGTAGGATGACGGACCGTCGAGCCATGCGACGTTAAACGCAGTGCTAAGTGGGAGGCAACCCACGATTTTATCATTCTTACTCTTGTTTGTTTCAGTTGTTGTAGGTTGTGTGTTTTTGTGTATCACTGGTTCTGTTAAGGAAAGAAAGAGGTTGGATGTTCGGGCAAGAAAAAAATCAAAAAAATCAAGAAAAAGTGAAAAATCAGGGGTGCAACACGGGTGCCCGTGTTGTGCAACACGGCCCGTGTTGCAATGTCTGAAGAAGATTGGTTTATGAAGAGAATTCGAAGGGATCCAGGGGTGCAACACGGGTGCCCGTGTTGTGCAACACGGCCCGTGTTGCAAGGTCTGAGCAAGCCATTGTTTAATGCAAGATTGATCTCCATTATAGGGGCCTGATACGGGTGCCCGTGTTGTGCAACACGGCCCGTGTCAGGCATGCGGGCGGCCAAAATTTTGAAATTTTCATCTTCCCAATTTTTAATACAGTGGGGCCCACGTGTTTATTATTTTAATTTATCATTAGTGGCTCATTTACCACTCATTTTCCCTAAACTTTCATCTTCTTCAACCTCCATTCTCTTAAAAACAACCCTAACCCCATTTTTCTTCTTCACAAAAGCTTCAATTTCCCCAATACCCACTCACTAAAACACCCTACCCCATTCACAAAAAGTGTTCTCCTTGCCTCCATCGTCACTTCTACGGTGACGGATTTCACTAATCCTTCTGTCAAATTGTGTGTTTATTTTGTGCAGGTGATAACAATGCCTCCTCGCAAAGATACCGGAAAGAGTGTCGCCGAATCTTCTCGCCCCCGTAAGCGAGCACACCGAATGCCTAATGCTCATGGCATTTTGTTTGAGGATCCGGAGCATCAAGTCAAATATTCAAAGTTGGTAAGGCGTAAATTGATACCGGCCCGATATATGTGTAATGAAACTCTTGAGAATCTAGGGTTTAAATTTGAGGTACATAGAATGTTTCACAATATTGGAATGCTAAATTTTATGCTTTATGAAGCGCCGACTTTCGAGCGCATAACTTTGGAATTTTTTAGTTCTTTGCATTTTCAGCTTAAGCATATGTGGACAGGGTCAGACACAGAGTACTACGGTACTTTGAAGTTTCGCCTCTTTGACACTGATCATGTGATGTCGGTTGCTGATTTGGGAAAGATATTAGATCTTCCAATTTACGGGCCTGGTGCACCGCCGAGTACATTTGTGGCAGGAGAATTCTAGAGAGATATCACTGGCAGTACCGATTATGTCGCATCGGCGACAAAAGCTTCGGGGATTCATAACCCGTGCTTTAGGTATGCTCAGAAGGGGTTGGCTTATACCCTTTTCTGCCGAGGCGATATCACAGGAGTAGCTACGCAGAGAGAGCTGTACTTCCTATATGGTATGGCTAATGATGAGCTGATCAACGTTGCGGCCTTCGCAACAGACCACCTAAAGCGGGTAGCCAATGCTGCCTCCGGGGAGATCTCTGTAGGAGGGATGATTACGCAAATTGCTGAAAAACTTGGGTATAGTGAGAGGTTGCTTGAAGTACCTGCAGTGGCAGGTAAGAACAAAATTGATCTTAAAACCTTAATCAACCAAGGTATGATAAAGAGCTGTCATAATTATTACTCTGTGTTGACCCGTAACCGGCATTTGATTTCTTTGCCTACTCCTAATTTGATTACTATAGACAACAGAGCTAACTGGTTGTATGAGGACCCTATGCAGGGTGGAAACGATCAGTTTGATGAATATTTTTCAGGTGAGGAAGATGAGGGAAACCAAGCTGAAGAGGTCCCGGTTCAAACTGCTGGTGGATCATCAAACCAAGCAACCGGTCAGTGGAGTGTGACCAAGGAGGAGTGGGACGAAATGATAAGAGAGCAGACCCGGCAAGGGGACCTCATCGATGAGTTGCATTCATGGATGCAGCAGATGATGCTTCATGGATTTCCACCAGAGCAGTGATAGTTGTGAGTTCCCTCCGACATTGGTTCTTCAACAGTGTGGACACTGTTGAGTTCAAGTGTGGGGGGGTTTAGTTTTCATGTTTTCCTTTTGTTTTGTTTTAATCTTTGTTTATTTTTAGTAGTGTCAGCTTGAAAATTATAGCTATGTGTCATTTGAAAAAAAAAAAAACCCTGAGTTGACCTGTTGTGTGTTGCGAGTGAATAATGAGAAAGTATATAGGATTTGAGTGAAAAGAAACCCGATGAGCAAAAATGGAAAAAATTTGATGTTTAGGTAAAACATGAACACACTGAGTCTCCTGAATTAGGAACGAGTTCGACGTGTAGATTCGTGCCATGGTACTTTGATCTGAGAAGTAAACCCGAAGTAGTTTCTATTGACATATCTGGCTTTATCTATAATAATTGTGTGTGCAGAGTTGATCCAAAAGAGAAAAAGGCTTGAAGGCACCGAAAAAAAATGAATAAAAACATTAGAACGATCGATCCTTCTAAGTTGGGTAACCCTCACCAGGTTATTCAACCTAACGGCGGTTGAACATAAATGTTTCCCCTAAGGGACAAAGAAATATCGGTGCCAACAATAAAAAAAAGGGGGATCAATTTTGTACACATAGTGAAAATCATAAAAAGCCTTAAAAGGGATTGTCCGAATGAAAAGGGTGGAAAATCGAAATATAAGACCTAAGCCCGAAGCATAGTCGGAGAGGTTACCGAAAAGGAGATTCAGGTCCGGGGTTTTCCGCGGTGTAGTGTTTGTGTGATACCTTTACTGAGAGAGAAGTACCAAAAGAACTTATTGGGTGACTTGGAACAAAGGATCCACGTATGAGTATCGTAATTCATCTTGCTAGTGTTTGAATGTATAGATACAAGATCTTTGCTTGAGGTCAAGCAAGAGTTCAAGTTCGGGGGAGTTTGATCAGTGATATTTAGTTGTAGTTTTCAAGCCGGTTTTCATTGTCCTTTGAGTTTAATTTCGTTCGTTTGAAATATTTCGTTCATGTTTCGTCGTAGTTTTCTTAATGTAGCATGCAAGTTTAGTTTTAATCTTTTTATCTGTTTTTATCTTTGGTATGGGTTATGTGGTTGTTTTTGATGTGTTTTCAGGTCAATATCTAATCGGTTGTTCGAAGCATTCAAAAAGATGATCCGAGCGTGAAAAATGACAGCAAAATAGGATATCAGAAGCACAACACGGGTGCCAGTGTTGTACAACACGGCCCGTGTTGTGAAGACCAGCTGAAGAGGAAGTTTGTGAAAGAAAAGGAGCAACCAGTGCTGTGACACGGGTGCCCGTGTTGTACAACACGGCCCGTGTCATAGCATCTGAAGAAGAGGCTGAATTGAGAAGACCCAGAGGCACAACACGGGTGCCCGTGTTGCACAACACGGCCCGTGTTGTGAAGACCAGAAGAAAACCTGATATTTTGTTGCTGCAAGGGCATTCTGGACTTTTCGCGGTGTTTTTGGAAGACAGATTTATATTAGATGATTATGACTGTAAACATTTACTTTTTGGATTTGGGGATTTTGGGGATTTGAACGATAACGGGAGAAGAAGGATTGATCAAGAGCGGAAGCGATTGACGATCCAACAAATCCTACGTTAATTGTAATGTCTCTATATTCTTGCTCTGTTTTTATTTTCGTTATGAACATGAGTGGCTAAACCCCCCAATGCCAGGGGGTGTCCCTGATTTGCTTTATGTAATGACAATTTGAATTCTTAATTTTGAGATTATGTGATTAAATCCGTTTCTTTATTTTATGCAACGTTCTTAATGCTTTGTCTTTGTTGGAAAATTGGATAATTGATCGTG
The DNA here is from genome assembly GCA_963966055.1 of Lathyrus aphaca. NCBI lineage: Eukaryota > Viridiplantae > Streptophyta > Magnoliopsida > Fabales > Fabaceae > Lathyrus > Lathyrus aphaca. Next base: position 429,824,749 of record OZ014524.1, on the reverse strand, counting down.
GTTAGGATTTGGTCTGACCAACCATCCTAACCTTGTTGCATAAATTTTATCACGGTAAATATTACTGAGGAATTGGAATATTTTGTGAAAACCATTTTATGTCAGAATTATTGCTTGATATTCTTCTTTGACCGTTGAGGAATCAAGGTCGAGGAAGAATACCAATGGTTTTTCTCTAAAGGAATTTTGGAAAAACATTATCGACATAGGAAAGACACTTTTTAAAGCATGTCTCTGTAAAATTGAGAAATTATTAAGTCATTGCATTGCAGATTATACACCGTCCCTGGCATTATTCTCATATAAGTAAAAAACTCTCTGTTTTAGTTTACGTTTTAATAATTTTATTTTATTTAATTAAAAATCGAACTTTTAACCATAACTTTTGTCCAATTGAAATCAATACATTAGAACTTATTTTGTTAAGCAGTCCTTGAGATTGATATTCGGGGTTACTCCCTTCTATTACTACATCGGTAAAAATAGTACACTTGCTATTTTCCGATCAGGATTCTACAAATAAAAACTTATATCTAAGGGTTTTATCGGATTTTTATCCAAATGAGGGATTCTATCAAGGAATTTTCACCAAGGGGATTTCATCAAAATTGTATCGAGGGGTTCTGCCAGATTCTTATCCAAAGGATTTATCAAGAGGTTTTAATCAGGATTTTTTAAGGGGATTTACTAGATTGTTTCTTTCAAGGTTCTACCAGGGTGTTATTAAATGGTTTCACCAATGTCTTATCATGGGGATTTATCAGGGTTTTATCAAAGGGTTTTATTAAAAGGTTTCACCTGGGTCTTATCAAAGGGTTTTCCATCAAGGGATTTCGTCAAAAGGGTTTTTATCCAAAGTCTCATCCAAGGGGTTCCACCAAAGGGTTCTACCAAAATCTTATTAAGGGATTTTCATCGGATATTCCAGTGAGGGGTTTTATAAAGGAGTTGTATCAAAGGGAGTTTATCAATGGGGTTCATTCAAAAGGGATTTCATTAAGGGATTTATTTAAAGGATTGCATCAGGATTTTTTTAAGGGTTTGATTTGAGACTTATCAAACATGATTTCATCATGGATTTACCAAAGAGGTTTTACCAAGGGATTTACCAAGGGGTTTTACCAAGATATTTACCAAAGGGGTTTTATTAAAGGTCCATCACAAGTTCTCAAAGAATTTTAAGGGTTTTATAAAAGGGATTTTCATCTAATGGGGTCTATCTGAATTTTCTCAAAGGGGGTTCTACCATATTTTTGTCAAAGAGAGTTTTACCAAGGGATGTTTATCCAAAAGGGGTTCTATCGGAATTTTTTCCAAAGGGTTCGACCGAATTTGTATCAAAGATATTTTTATCGAGGGATTTTTATTCAAAAAGGGTTCTATCGAAATTTTGTAAAGAGGGTTCTGGAGGATTTATATTAAAGGGGTTTTACAAGGGATTTTTATCCAAAAAGAGTTCTATTAAATTTTATTAGGGAGCTTTTACCAGAATTATATCAAGGGATTATCATCTAAGGATGTTATTTAAGGGTTACACCTGATTCCACCAACGTAATCTGTCAAAAGAATTCTATAAGGTATTCAACAAGGGATTTACCAAAAGGGGTTTCATCATTAATTAATTAATTCTCATTAATTAATTAAAATAAACATTAAAATATTTTAAAAATACGAAATTTATGCAAAAAATAAAATAAAAAATATTTTCAGAATGAGAAAAAATATTTTAAGTCATGATGCAAAAAATGAAATTTTTTAGAAGTGTTTTGCTATTTTTAATAAAATGTAGAAAGAAATGCAATTAAAATGAAAATTAAATGAATTAAAATGAAAGTATGCTGATCCAGTGGCCCAGATTCAAATAAAAAGGGGTGGGAATTGACCAGCGCGCGCATCTGGATGGCTGAGATTCAAACTACACTAATTACGTCATTAAGCCCTAATCTGAACCCTAAACACTTTCAGGTGACCGGAACAGTGTTCCGGTCATCTTCTCCGGCTAGCCTCTCAAGCTATCTCACTCAATACGCAACCCCAAGCCCTAAAATTCTCCAGAAATGATCCTCACATCAACCCCAACAAGAATCAGCCATCAAAATTCATTTATTCATCACCAAAATCATGAATCAAAGCAAAACGGAAAACATCTCAAAAATTTCAGAAGCTTATGAAATGCTTATTTCTCAATTATTTTCGAAACCAAACATATCATGACAATTAGGGGAACACATAGAATCATTCTATAACATAAAATGAAGGTTCTGGAAAAATAAATGCCATGGCTACCTGAAGTTGAGCTTTCAAACCAGGAGCTTTCTGGCCAGTTCTTTGCCTCAAATCCACTCCAATGACTCCCCTCAAGAGCTTGTGATGCTTGGTTGAAGTTTAAATGGCCTCAAAATGAATTAGGCAGAAGTTCAGTTCATGAAATGTCAAAATCGTGTTTTTGATTCTGGATGTTTTAGGGCAAAATGAAGGGTGGGAAATGATCAGCAATGGGTGTGTAGTTGAATGGTGGAAAAAGTTTTGATGTTTGTTGGCTGAGTTAGGAGATTTGATAGATTTTGCAAAATTTGGGAATTTTGTGTATGCTGTGTTCTTGGAGGTTTCAGCTTGTGTTGTGTTATGTGTTGGGTTGCTTTTGGTACACATATCATGTTGGGATAGGTCAGAGGGTGGGTGATGGCCTATGTTGATTGGTATGGGCAAATTGCAAAAATGTCAAGAGTTGGTGTACTTGAGGTATGGGCTGGTTCAGTGGCTGTTTCAAGGCATGGCTCGAGTCATCTTGGTTCAAGGATAACCATGGAAAAGGTTTTGTGGTGATTCAGCAAGTGTGTGAGAGGTTTTGATCCATTTTGCAAATTCATGAAGTGTTGGCCCCTTTTGGATTTTGTAAAGTTCAAGGCATGAAACTTGGAATTTCTTTATGAAATTCTGAATTATAGGTCATGTGTGATGTTTTTGTAATGGTTAGAAGTCAAATTGAGGTCACAAAATGCTTTGGAAAGTGTTTTTGCAAACTTCCCTCTTTGGTGCATAAGTGAAATTTTGTGATTTTTCCCAACTTTGCAAGGCCATAACTTGAGTTCTATGATGAATTAGATCAAGTTCTTGTACTTTTTCAAAAAGGGAATGATCCAATCTACAACTTTCATGACCAAGAATTTTCCATTTGAAGCATTTTTGAATCAAAAAGAGGAGGTTGAAAAACTTTCCCAAAATGGCAAGTTTGTATTACAAGTCACTTTCCCAAAATGGCAACCTTGCAAATGGCTTGAAATTCTTCAATTTTGTGAACTTCTAACTTCTTCTAGGATCAAATAAATATCATATACACCCAAAATGATGGAGAAGACCCTTTGGTTGGGTGATTGGGGGCCTCAGATGCCCTGATTTTGCACTGACTTGTTCAAGAAGTCATCTATTGATCAGATGCCTTCCCCATTGAAGTTCTTCATGAAAATTGGTATGCATGATCCTTATAACATATAGAGACCAATAGAAACAAGAATGACCAAAAAATTTGGAGTTATGGCCTCTGAAACCAAAACCCTAATTTTAGGTCATCTGTGCAGTTAAGCTTGGCTCTGCTTCCATGCCTTTCTCAGTTCTTGTGATTTTCTGACTTCCTTGATCTTGGGAGGATATAATATGATGCTTGAACATACATGGACCCTCTTGAGATGATTGAAGACCTTTGGAGTGGCTCAGATGGCCCAGGGATGACTCAAATCACAAACCCTAGATGCAGATGACTTAAAATCAATGTAGTGAAGCAAAAATGCAATGTGAGATGATATGATTGAACTTATGCAAATGAAAAGAATCACAAGCCATGGTAAAATGAGTGAGGGAAAATTTGGGGTGTTTACAGCTGCCCCTATTCAAACATGAGTTAGCGGTGTAGGATGTAAGCGCCTGGCTTAACAGACAAACAAGATAACTTGTGGTTGAATACCAAAGACAGTCCAAAATTTGCACTCACTGAATGAAGAAGAAAAGAGATATAGATTGTAAAAGGGAGTAAAGTATGATTATAAAGTGCGGGCGACGGGGGACGACCGTCGAGCAGGGGACGACTGCTGGGGATGAAGCAATGACGGGGACGACCGACATGCTGGGGAAATGATGAGATTGTGATGGGGACGACCATCAAATACAGTAACAAGGTTCTCTGGATTAAGAGTAAAGGCAATGATGGGGATAGCCATCAGGTTGAAGAAATAAAATGATGAGGGACGGTCATCAAAGGTGAAGGACGATCACCTAGCAGGGTACGGCTGCTCTATTGGGGATAAGGATGAGGGACAGTCATCCAAGGTGAAAGACGATCACCTGGCAGGGTACGGCTGCCGAAAGTATCACGACATAGGACGAATGTCGGATAGAAAAGGTCGATGATAGGGACAACCATCAGATAAGCATGATGAAGGACGATCACCTAGCAGGGTACGACTGCTCTCAGGGTTTATCCTGACATAGGATGAATGTCAGATAATAAGATCAACGATGGGGATGGCCATCGGGTAACAATGATGAAAGACAATCATCAAGAGGGTGAAGGACGATCACCTAGCAGGGGGCGGCTGCTAAAAATATCACGACATAGGACAAATGTCGGATAGAAAAGGGTTCCAATAATGGAGACTCCACTGAGGGAATGATGAAGGATGATCATCAAGAGGTGAACGACGATCACCTGGAAGGGTACGGCTGCCGAAAGTATCATGACATAGGACGAATGTCAGATAGAAAGGAAATAATTTGCTAAAGAATCTTCTGGGGAATGGTAGATACAGCCGAGTATCTTCTTTCAAGAAAGAAAAGGTATAAGTGTTTGATATTGCGTGTAGATTAAAGATGCGGACGAGCATCCTTAAGACTATGATATGGACGAGTATTAGTGGAAATAAACGCTGATGCATTTTCAGAGATGATGGTACGGACGAGTACCAACCGGTTAACAAAGAACACGGACAAGTGTCGACTCTGAGGGGAATTAAGTGTGTATACAAGATGAGGATGAGTATCTGTATGAGTGAGAATAAGCGTTGTGAGGCACGGACGAGTGTTCAACTTGCTAGGGAGAGTATGATACGGACGAGTATCATAAAGGGGAGTGTATAAGTTATAAGAGATATCTTTGAAAATCCGTGGGGATAAGATGGCACGAACGGGTGTCGGAAAAAGTGTATTAAAAACAAGTGTTTAGGCAACTGTGCTGGGGATATGTGACAAGGACAGGTGTCAGGAGAGTGTGTACATTTTTGTGAGTGCAAAGGGGATGCTTTGGCTTTCTGCTGTGACCATGAGTCTTTGTATATATATATTGCTGATGGGATGTTGGTATAGACAGGTGTTTGATTCAAAACATGGCTTATGATTTATGCAATATGTTTGATTTTTGCCGTAATGCTCCGTATTAGACAGAATGCTACGCTCTAGGGGGAAAGTATGATGCGAATGCTATGATTATGCAAAGATACCGATCCGGGATTCGGATCACGTTGTGGTGGAGATCTCCGACTAATCTGCTTGAAATGATATCCCAGCTGGGGATGAGATCATTGGTAGATCTGATATATATGACTCTGCTTGGGGAAATGAGCCATTGATAGACCTATCTTGGTAATGAGGGGCCCAGCTGGGGTCTGTGGAAGCTTTTGTCACTTTGTCGTGAGATCTTCAGACATTGCTCTCCTGGATAGAGGCTGGAGCTCTGCGGGGAGATGGTTCCCTGCCTGACACTTGAAGATCCCACTGATTAAGGGCGAAATAGTTCAAGATTTGACACACTTATACCTTCATGATAAAGGGTAGATATTTTCAAGAGGCTCATACTGGGGCATACTAACTCAAGGGTGCAGTGAGGCCAATCATTCCAGAAGTCATATAATCAAGGGCATACTTTTCAAGACTCAAATACTGGGGCAATTCATCTCAAGGTAGTATCAGGGAATGGTAGGATCCAAGTTCATTTTCAGGCATACGTTTCAAAAATCAATCAAGGGCAATACCCTCAAAAGATCAATCAATCTGGGACAGACTGTTGCAAGGCTCGATCAAAGGAAACCTCTTTAAAAAAAGGTTTATCTGGGGAACTTATGGAGACATTCAAATCATTGGCATGCATTAATTATGTCGCTACGCTCTAGTATCTAATCATGCATATATAACATAACATAACATGCATGCATGAACATGCATACATAACATAGGATTTATGACCGCTCATAGAAGTCAAATACCTAGCTATACCAGTATAATACCTAACTAGGAATGCTTATTGGCCTTCCCCAGGGTTATATTAAGGTTTTTTTATCAAAAGTTTCCATTAGGTGTTCTCATCAATTTTTTATCAGAGGAATTCCACTAAGGTTTAACATAAGGGTTTTATTTGAAGGATTCGTCTAAGGGATTGAGTTAAAGGATTCATTTAAGGGTTTGATTTAAAGGATTCGTCTAAGGGTTTGATTTAAAGGACTCATCTAAGGGTTTTAAGTAAATGGTTCATTTAAGGGTTTGATTTAAAGGATTCGTCCAAGAGTTTGGTTTAAAGGCTTCACCAGAATTTCCTATCAAAGGGTTTCCCAAGAATCTCATCAGGGAGTTTATCAAAAGGGTTTATCAGGATTGTTATAAAAGGATTCTATCAAGGGGTTTCATCATATTTTATCAATGGGTTTTATCAAAAGGGGTTTCATCAGTCGGTTTTATCAAAAAGGATTTCATCAGAATTTTTTGTAAGGGATTCACCAAAATGGATTTAGCAAGGGGTTCTACCAAGGGATTTTTTTAAAGGGATTTTATCAATGGTATTTGTAAAATGGGGTTTCATTAGGATTTTAACAAGGGTTTTATCAAGTAATTCAACCAAGGAATTTTATCAAGGGAATTTTACCAAGATCAAAGGTTTTTTTATCAAAACATCATCTACAGGGTCCAACCAGGGGTTTGTTAGTCACTAGAATTTCCTATTAAAAGGTTCCACAGGGACTTTATCAAAATGATTTTATCGGGAATATTATCAAGGGATTTCATCAAGAATGTCTTATCAAGGGGGTTTCATCAAGAATGTTATTAAGGGGTTTCACTAAGGTTTCATCATCAATGGCTTTTATCAAAGGGATTTTATCATGAGTCTCATCAAGGGAACTGTTAAGGGATTCTACAAATAAAAACTCATATCTAAGGGTTTTATCGGATTTTTATCCAAATGAGGGATTCTATCAAGGAATTTTCACCAAGGGGATTTCATCAAAGATGTATCGAGGGGTTCTGCCAGATTCTTATCCAAGGGATTTATCAAGAGGTTTTAATCAAGATTTTTTTAAGGGGATTTACTAGATTGTTTCTTTCAGGGTTCTACCAGGATGTTATTAAAGGGTTTCACCAATGTCTTATCATGGGGATTTATCAGGGTTTTATCAAAGGGTTTTATTAAAAGGTTTCACCTGGGTCTTATCAAGGGGTTTTCCATCAAGGGATTTCGTCAAAAGAGTTTTTATCCGAAGTCTCATCCAAGGGGTTCCACCAAAGGGTTCTACCAAAATCTTATTAAGGGATTTTCATCGGATATTCCAGCGAGGGGTTTTATAAAGGAGTTGTATCAAAGGGAGTTTATCAATGGGGTTCATTCAAAAGGGATTTCATTAAGGGATTTATTTAAAGGATTGCATCAGGATTTTTTTAAGGGTTTGATTTGAGACTTATCAAACATGATTTCATCATGGATTTACCAAAGAGGTTTTACCAAGGGATTTACCAAGGGGTTTTACCAAGATATTTACCAAAGGGGTTTTATCAAAGGTCCATCACAAGTTCTCAAATAATTTTAAGGGTTTTATAAAAGGGATTTTCATCTAATAGGGTCTATCTGAATTTTCTCAAAGGGGGTTCTACCATATTTTTGTCAAAGAGAGTTTTACCAAGGGATGTTTATCCAAAAGGGGTTCTATCGGAATTTTTTCCAAAGGGTTCTACCGAATTTGTATCAAAGATATTTTTATCGAGGGATTTTTATTCAAAAAGGGTTCTATCGAAATTTTGTAAAGAGGGTTCTGGAGGATTTATATTAAAGGGGTTTTACAAGGGATTTTCATCCAAAAGGAGTTCTATTAAATTTTATTATGGAGCTTTTACCAGAATTATATCAAGGGATTATCATCTAAGGATGTTATTTAAGGGTTACACCGGATTCCACCAACGAAATCTGTCAAAAGAATTCTATAAGGTATTCAACAAGGGATTTACCAAAAGGGGTTTCATGAATGATTTTATCAAAGACTCATTCAGGGTTTGTCAAGTTTCGTCAAGGAATTTTAAGGGATTTTCATCAATAAGGGTTCTATTGAAATTTTCTCATGGGCTTGCATTGTATTCCATCAACGGAATTTATCAAAGGGATATATCAAAATAATTTTACTAAGGGACTTATACTAAGGGATTTTTCGTCAAAAAGAGTTCTACTAACATTACTCAAAAGGAGTTACATCAGGGGTTGTATCAAGGATTCATGAAGAATTCAACAGTTAGGGATTATATGGGGTTTTATCGGATGTTCATCCAAAGGGGTTATATGAAAGGGATTCATGGCTTTCTACAAGAAGGGGTTCTATCTAATATTTTTCAAAGGAATTATACATGGGGTTATAATCGAGAGTTAAGGGGTTCCATCCAGGGATTTTGTATCCAGAGTGATTAAGGTATCACTAAAAGTCATATCCTATTCCAGCAGCATGATTAGAGGATCATAGGAATTATATGCAATATCCACCTAGAAGAATTTGAAAGGGATTAAGGGGTTCTATTGGGGATTGATAAAGGGATCTACCAGGGATTGATAATGGATTCTATCAGGGATTAATTATGGGTTCTATAAGGGATTGATAATGGGGTTCCACCAGGTATATTTAATCAGAAGTTGACATCATGAGATTCCATCAGGATTTTCATTAGACAAGTTCAACGAATATCAGTCATAAGGGATTTTTCAAAGCAGTTCAAGTTTTTCGTTGCCATATGAGGTTCTATCAGGGCTTTTAATCTAAATTAAATTTGGGTTTACAAGAATTCTACAGAAATATGGGAGTGACTGGAGCACCAGAGTTTAATCCGCTTCAGAGCCGTAGGTATGTTTTCATCAAAATTTGGGGCCCTCTTATATTTAATCGTATCCTCCTCAGATGGAGGAAGGCTCATCGACATCATTCGTCCGAGTCGAAGCTCATTAAATAGGGGCAGCTGCCGTACCCTAAATTTTGACCTGGGTTCTTTTTTCTGTCTAAAAAGTCAAAGATGAACTCTTTTGACCTTTTATATTGACTTTTGCATTTTTATTGGGGTTGTCTTTTAAAATCTAATAATGATTTGTTATAGGGTTAAGGGGTACCACATTATAAGTTTTTTTATTATAATTTCATATATAATTAGGGGTTTAAAAGTTAATTATTATTATTATATTAATAGTAAATACTATTATGGGGAATTATTACTAAAGGAGTTTTATTTTACTTTTAAATAAAAGGGGGTGTATTTGGGTTTAATAATAATGTTATTACTAATATTATTATTAGTTTTATTAAAAAATATTTTTAAGAAGGGGAGGGGGCATGTGTCCCAACTATGTTTTATTTTAAATTAAATTTTAAAATAAGGGAGAGGTATATAATATTATTTTAAAAATAAAATAAGGAGGTAGAAATATTTATTATTTTTTATGGTATTTTGACATACCTAAGATATTATAAATTTTCAAAGTTTATTAAAAGGAATTTATCTTTAAGAATTTTTATATAAAAAATAATTAATTTTTAAAAAGGGGAATGTCATTTAGTTTGGATTATTAAACAAAAATCTATCTTTCAAAAATTGGCTGGTTACAGCAAGGAAACCGACGTCCCATTGCTTTTGTACCTCTTCTTTTATCTTCATTGCCATATCTGGGCGAGTACGGCGCAACTTCTGTTTTACTGGCGGACAATCTTCTTTCAGAGGCAGCTTGTGCATAACAATGTCGGTATCCAGACCTGGCATGTCCTGATAAGACCAAGCAAAAACATCCACATACTCCCGAAGTATGTCAATTAGCCGCTCTTTCACTGAATCTTGCAGGCAGACCCCGATCTTGACTTCCTTCAAGTCTTCTTTCGTACCAAGATTAACCGTCTCAACTTCCTTCTGATGAGGAGTGATAACTTCTCCTCTTGTCTCAACAACCTTGCTAGCTCCTCTGGTAGCTCATAATCTTCTTCAACCCCTTCATCGGCTTGATTAATTGGATTGTCAAAGTCATACGAAGTCATAGCGGTGTTGTTGTCGGTGCAGTCTGGAGGGCACTTTCTGCAATGGGATATGGTTTGTTTACTTGATGTGTGTGTCGATTTGATGATGCACGATGAAGCTTTTATTCCATGAGGAAATAATGGCGGAGTGTGGAAATGGAGGTACCATGTGTTTAATGTCATTTTCAATTTTTGAGGTTCGATTTGCGTTTTTGTATAGAGGAATGATGGATGCGCCGATGAAAGACGTTGAGGTTATTTCTTTCTCATCTCAAAATGAGTTTTTATGTTGAATCTGAATTTTAATTCTCTGGGTAGCATTTTGTTCTTTCCATGCATCTTGGTTGTCCGTTGTTTTAATAGATGATTTTTGGGGTTATTGGAATTTATTGAGTTTTTTTTGTTAAAAAAGGAAAGTGACTTTTGACATTGCCTATACACTGCTCGATGCATGAGTCATTACTCTTGGTTGTTACTTTTGATGTGTTGTCAGTATAAGAAGGTGTAGCGTGTTTATTCTTGAACGATGATGCTTATCAGCTAGCTCATTTTTCAATATTAAACATTGCTTTAGTTATAGATCGGTTGGGTCGTAGGCCTTTTAGGCATGAGTTCAGTCAGCTAAAGGTTATTGGTGTTGGGCTGCATCCACCGCCCTTTTATTGACATTTGTTTTCATAGTATTATTTTAATTTTTATTGTTTTACTCATTCTAATTTTAATTAGGCTTAACATTTTAGTTAAATTGGGTGATTTTATTTTATTATTTAATGGGCCTATGATAAAAATATGGTTTATTGACATTCCATTTAGCGACGTTGTCTAAACCAATTTGAGGCCGACTTTTTCTTCATTTATTATTTTATCGATTTATTGGTTTAATTATATTTATTATTTGGTCTATGATATTATTATCCGATTTGTGACATTCGATTTAGACGTTGTCCGAATCGATATGAGACCGTTTTCTATTATTTTATGGTTTCTAATTAATTTTAGATCCATTGTTATTTATCGACTTTATTCTTATTTCGGCCGATGAATAAACGTTTGGATATTCAATTTATATTCGATTCGAATAAATCGACGTTATCTAAACAAATATGAGGCCACTCTTTAATTTTCCTCATTATTTCCTATTTTCCCAATTTATTATTTTGGCCGATGAATAAATATTTAAATATTCGATTTCGAATAAATCGACGTTATTTAAATTAAATATGAGGCCAATTCTTTTATTCACTATTATTTTTATATTATTTTTATGGTCGATGATATAACAAACGATTTAAATATTCGATTTCAATAAATCGACGTTATTTAAATCAATATGAGACCAATTGTATTTTTTTATCGCATTTCTTTTATTTAAATAACTGTATGATTATAAAGTGACGCTCGACTTCTCATAGAATGATTCTAACTTTGAATCGATTCTAAGACAGTTAAAGAGCTACATTTCGATGCTTTCGGTTTAATCTCGAGCTTCAACGGCTCCGCGTTAGCTTAGGATTAGGACTAGATCCCGCGTAACTAATTAACCCTTAACCTCCATTTTGCACTCACCCTTCACGATCGCTTTATGTCTCGCAATCGACCTACCAAGATGTTTCTATAAATCCAAACCCTTGATCCAACGTCAAGTGGTCTTAGGTAATAAAATACTTTAATAATATGAGAAAAATTGTACGCCACGAGCCTTAAGTGGTAGAAAGGAGGATTACGAGCTCTTGTTATTCGCTCCGATTATTCCGTCACAAGACGCTTGGCTTGTTGGTTCGGAATAAACTACCCATAGTCTTTAGTGCAATTCGACTCCTAAATCCTTTCGTTAAAGAAAGATAATAAAATTTAAACCCTTTTCCCCTTTTAGAAAGTAATTCATTAAGCATAGACATCCTTTCGCGCATGACAACTTAGAAGGTTCCTATCGAGTACGATGGGTGTAGGGGGTGCTAATACCTTCCCCCTGCATAACCGACTTCCGAACCTAGCCAATGGTTCCGATGACCTTGTATTTATCCTTTCTTCCCGGGTTTTATCTATATTTTCCCTTTCCCTCTTTGGGAATAAATCAAAATTAGGTGGCGACTCTCGTGTCAGCCCAGCCGCGACCGCGTTCGCGAGGATCGTATTTTCCGAGGTACGACACCCATAACCAAAACTCTGAATTCATCTGATGATTATAGATAGGGTATTGTACACTAGTGCAGAAATGACTTTTTACATCGGGCGAAAAATGACTTTTTACATCGGGTCTGAGTCCGATGTAAAGGCAGGCGATGTAATAAGTCAAAGACATTTTACATCGGTTTTATGACTGATGTAAAAAGTATGCCAACCACATTGGTAGATTTTTAAGTCTGATGTGAAAAAAATATATATAATTTTTTTTGTAAACGGTTGTTTTTTACATCGGTGGATTCAAAAACCCGATGTAAAAAGTTGGATTATTACATCAGTTTTCTCATAAAACCGATGTAATAGGTGTGCCAAAAAATATAAAAAGTGCCAAGTCAGACTTTTTACATCGGTTGAGGGTTGGCCTGATGTAAAAAGTTGGGTTATTACATCGGTTTTCTCATAAAACCGATGTAATAGCTCTCCACAACTTTGATTTTTCTTCAATCTTCATTGCATTCTCCATTCTCCAACCTTCAATAGCTCTCATTCAACCTTCATACGCTCTTCATCTCCTTCCTTCTTCATTCATCTTTATCCTCACCTTCAACAGAATCTTGAAGCTTCGACCATTGCTTTCATCTTCAAACTTTTCATCAATTTCATTGTTAACCTACAACAAATTCAGAGTTGAGTGAAACCGCATCCTAACCACAACAGAACCAAAGAATCATCAGCAAGAACAAGAGGCCTACAATGAGACTCATACACCGAGAACAACCTAATTTCAGAATGCAAGAAGTTCGAAATCGCAGCAAACAAGAAAGAAGAAGAAGAAACCGAATTATGCAGATTGAAGAGTATTACCTGAGGGGGAGAACGCGTGTCCGTGCGAGTAACTCCGATGACTTATGTTCTACAGCGAGATCATGTGAAGCATTAGCATTCAAAGTCTTCCTCCTCCTTCACAGGTTTGTGACTGAAACTCGATTAGATCTGTTTTCTTTGGTGCTTACACAAGTTGATGTTGAGAGAAGTTAGGTTTTTGGTTGAGTTTATGAAAGTGGTTTTTGGATTTGGATAGGAGGAAAGTTCGTCGGATAGGTTAGGGTTTTCGCCGCCGCCGTTGGGTTGGAGGATGATGAACGTTGAGAGAGTGAGAACGTGTTGGTGTGAGATGAGAGAGGGAGGTGTTTTGAAGTCTGTTGGTGTTTTATTTTTATTTAATCTTTGTTTTTAAGTTGATTATGATTGAGAATTAAAAGAATTAAAACACATAAACTACCATTAATGCACCGTTAATAAAAATAATAAGGTCATAAAACTCTTAATCTCCACCTTTTTGGATTTCCAAAGATAATAAGGTCATAAAACTCTTAATCTCCACCATTAATGCACCGTGAATTTTTAAATTTTTTTTATATAGGCTATTACATCGGTTTATGAGAAACCCAATGTAATAGGTTCGTGACTTTTGAAATTCTTTCTTATTCTATTTTTTAAATCGGTTTAACTAACACCCGATGTAATAGGTGCACATAATAAAAATTTTAAATTTTTTTATATAGGCTATTACATCGGTTCATGAGAAACCCGATGTAATAGGGTGCGTGAATTTTTAATTTTTTTATATAGGCTATTACATCGGTTTATGAGAAACCCGATGTAATAGGTTCGTGACTTTTGAAATTCTTTCTTATTCTATTTTTTAAATCGGTTTAAATAACACCCGATGTAATAGGTGCACTTAGTATAAATTTTAATTTTTTTTATATAGGCTATTACATCGGTTCATGAGAAACCCGATGTAATAGGGTGCATGAATTTTTAATTTTTTTTTTATATAGGCTATTACATCGGTTTATGAGAAATCCGATGTAATAGGTTCGTAACTTTTGAAATTATTTCTTATTCTATTTTTTAAATCGGTTTAACTAACACCCGATGTAATAGGTGCACTTAGTAAAAATTTTAAATTTTTTTTATATAGGCTATTACATTGGTTCATGAGAAACCCGATATAATAGGGTGCGTGAATTTTTAATTTTTTTTATATAGGCTATTACATTGGTTTATGAGAAACCCGATGTAATAGGTTCGTGACTTTTGAAATTCTTTCTTATTCTATTTTTTAAATCGGTTTACCTAACGCCCGATATAATAGATGCGCGTGAATTTTTAAATTTTTTTTATATAGGCTATTACATCGGTTTATTAGTAACCCAATGTAATAGGGTGCGTGAAATTTTAAATTTATTTATATAGGCTTTTACATCGGTTTATGAGAAACCCGATGTAATAGGGTGCGTGACTTTTGAAATTCTTTTTAATACTATTTTTTAAATCGGTTGAAATAACAACCGATGTAATAGGCTTTATTACAAATTCTTTTAATATTTACGAAACTGCCACCGCGTTATTTTTTACATCGATTGCAACCAATGCCGATGTAAAAGGCTTTATAACAAATCTTTTAATATTTATGAAACTGCCACCGCGTTATTTTTTACATCAGTTATAATAAATGTTTGATGTAAAATCATTTAATAAAATGTAATATTTTTAGTAGTGGTAATACTTCAAAATTTTCCCTCTCATATCCTCAACATTTTTGCATAGCATTTAGCATATATAAGTTCACAAATAGCCATAAACATTGCATCATGTGTATCATAGCTGAGGCATAGGTATGTGGTCAATGACTGGAGCAACTGAGGGCTATACAAAGACAATCAAAGGGCCACAAAGCTTCTCAATATTGTGCAAAGGGTCCACAACATCCCACAAGTTCTCATTTGAAGCCACAAGTCATGGAAAGATTTGGTTTGATCAAGGAAGGCAAGAAGTGCAACACCTCCTGATGAAAATGGCCAAATTAGGGTTTCATTTCTATTGGGCTTCTGCATGAAGTTTTGATTCAAAGTGGATTTCATAATCTTATATGTGTTGACAAGTGCCTAGGGTTCAAATTTCATCCACAAATTCATTATGGAAGAGGTTCAATTGGCCAGATGATTGAAAATCAGGGATTTGGGGAAAAGTCAACCATGCTGAAGAAAAAGTCAACTCCTGACTTTTTGATATCAAAATCATGAAATTATGGTTACAAGGATCCTATGGTTCAAATTTGATCAAGAAATTATGGAGGAACCAAGAGAAATCAAGAAAAGCAACACTTACCATTTTTGGAAAATTAGGGTTTCCAAAAATGGCATGTTTTGGCCATTTTTGCAACATCTTTGAGAGAGGCCTTCTCCCAAAATATGAGGGCTATCAAAATTCTAATTGGAGCCAATTAAAGAGGGAATCTTGAGCTTCAAATCCATGGGTGGAACTCCTCCATAGCATAAAAAATGAGGGAGATATGATCTTGCAAAGTGGAAGCAAATCAGGGCAAAACTAGGCCATGGGCAAGGCAAGTGGCAGGCCAGCACGCGCCCTGCAAGGCATATCATCAAATAGGTGGAGGGTCATATCTCAAGCCATTTTTCTTGGTCAAAAACCCTTCAAATCAATTTTTGGTGAACTACAAAGTTGTTCCCCTATATGATTGCTACAACTTTCATGTTCAACATTTTTTCATGTTATCAATGGATTGAAAGTTATGGAGAGGCAAAGTGTAGGGTTTCAAACTGCAAAATGCAAGGCATCTGGCCAGGCCAAGGGCAGGCCATGTAGGCCCACTTTGTAGCTTCATGGCATGATGTTTATTGGCATATTTGAGATGGTTAGAGGTCATGTGTCATCTTGAACCAAACATCAAACATGTTCTATGAAGATTGATCTTCAATTAGCTCATTAAAATTACATCATTTGATGCTTTGATCATGGAGAATTCATCCATAAAAGATCATGTCTCATGACTGATTTGCTTTCTGCACAAGTTATTGGATCAAGGGAGGCTTCAAACTCATTTCAGTGTGCACACCTCATTCCTCATGCTATGATCACTAAGGCTTCTCAATTATATTGTGTTTGGTCATATGTTGGCATGCTCACCATAATTGTAATGTTCCATTCCAATGAAGCTCAAGCAAAGAGAAAGCTTCATTCACATTGCACCATCTGATCTTTTCAGCCTCATTACATTGCATTAAGCCTCATGCTAACCAAGGTGGACAACATCACATGGAGTCTGGCTCGAGCAAAACCATTCATTTACTGCAAACTTGCTTCAATCCACTTGTTTCAGCTTGCATAACAAACATGACTCAACCATAACAAACCTGACTCAGTTAACCAGGGTTCTAACCCTGGTTCTAACTGTCAACTGAGGGTTAAGCTTAGTATATAAGTTATTCTCCAACTGAATTGCAGGTTCACCATTCTCATTTGCACAAAATCACATCCAAAAATCATCTGAATTTTCTCTCTGCATGAAGAAAAAGCTCCTTCTGCATTTTTCCTCGAGCAAGCACTATCATCATTGATCCATCCTCATTCTTCATCAAGCTATCATCTTCAACATCTCAGCCTTAACCACCAAGCATTGCATAACCTGAATCATCAAGATCAAGCATGGCATATTATTGAAGCTGCACGGCATTTTTGATTCACACTCCTCCAATTGACACCTTCTTGCTTCAATCTCTCTCAATCCATCATCAGTAACATTTCAAGCTCAAGATCCATGGAATTCATAGTTTAAAACCTCAAGGAATCAACACTACATAACACTGATCTTCATTGCATTTTCACCAATTACTCAGGATCCATAACTCCCATAGTGTTTATTTCACTTCCATTGATCAAGATCAAGATCCAGCAAGCTAAGGATCCTCATCTCTGGCCTTCTAGCAACAATTTGTCATCTTTGCAACTCAGGTATATCTTGAACTTCTACTCGTTCGAATTGCACATTTCTAAGTGTTTTCATGTTGTTTGAGGCCTAATAGAGGTTATGGCTTGGCTGGCTAATTGATAGGCATCATAGATGCATAGATTCAATTTTCTCAGGTTTTGTTTGTGCCTTCGATTCTGGAAATTTAAGGACTTAGAATAAGTTTTGTAGCCATATTTGAGATCAGGAGAGTGAGGCGAGCATTGTTACGGTCTTAGAATTCATTTTTATGAAGGATTCGAGAAACCCAAGGTCAGGGGTGACCGAAGGTCACTTCCGGTCACCTGAACAGTAACCCTAGGTCGGAGCTCCCTTTATAACATAGCCGTTAGATGAACATAATCCAAGAGCCTAGAATCTGCCATCGCATTAAAATTCTCGTGCCTAGCACAAGATCAGAGTCAACACAAAAAGTCTTCAGTCTACTCTTCACACTCCCTGTGCAATTTAACTAAGCCCAATCATGTTCTTTTTCTTGCTTTTCAGACCCCCCCAGGCCCAAACCAATTTTACTCCATTTTATTTCTTTTTTACATTTTATATCAATTTCGTTTCCTATTTTTAAAAATACCAAATTACATCAAAAAATTCAAAATAAATTCATATAGGATCCTCTCAATTTTCTATGATTTTTTATATTTTTATATTTTATTTTTATTAATTGATGAAGTCATAATTAATTTCTCCTTTAATTGTTTTCTTATTTTCTCATTTTTGACCAACAAATTTGTTCATTTTTGTTTCTCATAAACCATATATGATAAATGTCCCATTCTTTTTGCATTCTCTTAAGAGCTCATTAAACTTCCCCAAGATATTTTTCTCTGGATTATTTGGTCATTGTTTGGGTCCTTTTGAGTCCATTTTTCACATAGGTTCACATAAACCCTAATTTCATTCTAATGATTCTTTCACTACTAAAAAATAGGAATTGTCAAGAGATTTTTTGTACACATGTTACTCTATGGATTTTGTATTGAGTTGTCAAATTTCATAATTTTTCTAGGTCATTTGATATTTTTCCCAAATTGCTTAAGCCTTAAGTCATTTTTTGTCCCTTTTAGAAGCCTCCCTCATTCCATTTGAATAAGGCATTCATTCCATTGTTATAAGGTCTTGATTTTGAGTCTTGTAGGTCATATTATAGGTCCTTAAGTGTATAGCACACCCATTGGATCTTTATCTTTTGATTTTAGGGTTTTCTTAAGCCATAAGTCATCATTGCCTCCTTTTGACCTAATTCTTCTTCATCCTCCATCTTAACCCCTCAAAACCAATTTTATGGACATGTTATTCCTATTAAATTATTATCATTCATCTTATAAGTGTTTATACACATTCTCAAATGTTCATTTCAAGTCATAAGTCCTTAGGCTTCATTTAGTGTCATATGCCTTCTTAATGCTTCATACTTAACCTTTTAGTATCTAGAGTCCTAATGTTTCCACATCACCTTACTTATATGTCATTTGTGAGTCTTAATTCCATTCTAAAACTTCATCAATCCCCTGGTTTTTGTATGGGGAATTCAAACCCTTTTGGTCATGTTTGATCTTTTACCTTAAGTTTTTGTTCCTTTGAAGTTTCACATGCATTCTTTCTTATGTTCACATCATCACTCATATAGTTTGCATCTCTCTTAATTAGATCTCTTCATTCCTTGTAGTATGACCTCTTAGGAGACTTTAGTGAGATGTTAACCCCTGGATTTTCTATTCACTTTAGGGTTTATACCTTTTTGGTTTACTTAATCCTTTAAGTTTCTTCATGTAACTTTACCTTAGATCTTATTAGGGTTTAACTTTTTTAGGGCATAGTTTGAAGTTGTCCACCTTTGTAGCTTTATAATACTTAAGTTGAGTTAAGCTACTAACTTTTTAAGTTTACCATCTTATTAGTTGCCTTAGGCTTAGGTAATTGTCTTAGGGGTTCATTAATCTCTTCATTAGATAGTGTGAATGGTTTGTGAAGATGTACCATGTAATAATTGTTCATTTTGCTTCATCATACTAATATTTATTTTGTATGGGGGAAGATGAGGTAATCACTTCATTTCTTATCTCTTATGCATCAATTTTGTTTGCCTTAGCATCTTGTGCTTTGTTCATAGGTTCCCCTTTCTCTTTTTAGATTCAACTTAACTTCCTTAGGAAGTAAGTTGAATTCTAACTTGTTCTTTCTTTTTCCTTAGGATGGAATACCTCATTAACCATAGGATCACACTTGTACATAATAAAATAACTTAGGGTTGTGTCTTAGTCCCCCATTAGCTTTGACCTTTTCCTTTTGAGTCCTTCTCTTCTCATCTTCAAGCAAAATCCAAAAAGACTTAATAAATGCATGAAAGGGTCCCTTGTGTATAGCCTTATTCCATGGGGCACTTGCATTCATTCCATCTTGGAATGGTGTAAGCTTGTCTAACATGACGCACAAGTCTTATCAAGGGGTTGTTTCACAAAGAAAAACATAAAATATAGTTCTTCACTAAAGCTACAAAAACACTTAATAAAGTTCAACAGGCTAGTGAGCTTAAACCATAATTCATGGAAACAAGTCTTGGATAAATTCTCCTTACTTGGTGTGCTTGTTCTATTATTCCATCTTGGAATGTAGTAGCAAGTACACATTCCATGGGAAAGAGTTTGAATTCACTTCCTTGTGCCAAATTCATACAAAAACTCATAAAAAACACAAACAAAGAATAAACGTCTTTCTTGCGGGAACTTCTTTTCTCATCTCATTCATTTTGAACGCGAACTCGCGACGACATGTCTCGCATGCAAGACGGTAAACGCACTCGTACCAGACAAGCCTGCAACACCCGAGCATATACATAAGCAGTTCAAGCTATAAAAAACACAAACAAATAGTTCCCGCCTTAGTTAGGCGAACTACGTCGACTCTGATCCTCATTTTCCCGATGAGGTACGTAGGCAGCGGGGTAGGGCCTGTTTGAGCACATTCTTTATTTTCCCTACATTTTCCCCATTCTTTCTTTTCCATTCTCTTTTCCAATTCCTTTCTCCTTTCCATTCCCATTCCAGTTAACATTTTATTTGTTCAGCAGCAGTTATTTTTTTCTCACCCTTTGAAACAAACAAAACAAACAAGCATGGATCCTATCGGGTACGGCAGACGGTCTGGGGTGCTAATACCTTCCCAGGTCGTAACCGACTCTCGAACCCAGATCTTTGGTTCACAAGGCCTTGTCCTTTCCTTCTTCCTCAGGTTTGTGCAGCATTACCTTTCCCATTCATTCGGGATAAAAATGCATGGTTGGCGAGTCTACCTTTTTCGTGCCACTTTCGCGTTTGTACTAGGATGAAAATCCCGGGAGTGACAGTTGGCGACTCTATTGGGGATCGAACCCAGAATCTATGGTTTCCCTCGTAGAGTCAATCCTAGCGCCTGTTTGTTTTTGTTTCTTTGGGTGTTTATATGTGTGTTGTGTGTTGTTTTGTTTATTTACTGTTTTCATTTACAGTTTACTTTACAGCTTTATTTACTGCTTTCAGTATTTATTTTCACATGCATCATGTATTGGACTGTGCTGGTTTCATTTTTTCTGTGGGATGGGTTTTGTTACTATGAGATAAGCCAAATACCCGACTTGAGTGCACCTAGGATTTAGAGTGGTTACACTTTGGCTTCATAGCATCTTGCTATGTTGGTATTAGTGAGTCCCACGCCTTGACTTGCGACCTTCTCGGAAATGTATTGACGCCAGAATCTTTCTGGGGCAATGCACTACCTTGATAGTTATGTGCAGTCAAGGGACCGATCATTGAGAAACTTTGTGGAAACATACCTCTCCAGTGATGACAGTGGCAGACCACATTTGTTGGCAAACCCACTCGCATCCGAGGGCCCACTGGGAACTCGCATAGGATGGCCTGGTTCTCTCATAGGAATCCAGTTAAGGCAATCTGTTTGTATGACGATAGTATTGTACCCTTCGGGATGAATGTACTATTGTTTCTCGATTCAGTGTTTGAAGCAGAGCACTTATGAGGGATGTTTGTTTCCTTGGACTCGGCTGAGACCTCCCTGAGTAGTACATAATGCCAAATCGATTCCCTGATTTGGTCATGAGCCATTTCTCAGAAACTGTGAACGTATTATTGCTATTCGGCTTTAAGAGTCCGTGATGTTTGAACCGAGTAGCACACCCGTGAGATGGGGAGGGGTTTACAGGTTTGCAGGAACCCTAAAACCTTAACATACCCATTATTCCAGCATGCTTCAGTGATATGATCTTGTTCTGTTGTTTATGGATTCTGAAATCATGAACTCTTGATCAGAGAGATACTTGTGATGATGTTGCTGCCTTGCACAGACACTTGATTACCTGATTCACTACACAGACACAACACTGATCACATGCCTTGCCTTGCATAAAATCATAGCATCATTAATCATTTTGTGTTCTTTTTATTCTCAGGGTTCATTACCTCCTATTCTTGGTCATATTTGCTGCTTCAACATGGAGATTCCAAGGAAGAGAAATGTCCATTATACTTTCCCATATCCAGAGACGGATGGTATTCAGAAGTTAATTAGCTTGATGGGTGACAAAGTGCTTGATGATTTCAGAAAGGTGTTTGGAAAGATCCTAGACTATGTGAACAAGCCAACCATTGACTAGAGGGATAACTTGCACTCTCTACTGTAGTTCTATGATCCACATCTGAGGGTCTTTGTTTTCCCTGACTACATCTTGGCTCCCACATTAGAAGAGATATCTAGCATCCTCAGAATCCCCATAAAAATGGTGTTCCTTATTATGGCTTAGAGAAGATGCCTTCATCCAAAGATATAACTGACTCTTTTCTTCTAAACTTATCCAAGGTTAGCAGAGGATTGGATGCCACCAAAGGTAAAGGATGTTTCTTAGATTTTCTTATCAAGGAAGCTCAGGATCTGGCCTCTGAAAACAAATGGGCTAAGTTCAGTACCTTGATTGCTTTGATAGTGTATGGGACCAGTTTGTTTCCAGGAGAAAAGGGTTTGATCAGCATGGAAGCCATCACTATATTTGCCAAAAGAAATCCAGTACCTACTTTGCTAGGTGACTTTTACTATGGAGTTCACCACATGAATGAAAAGAGGAAGGGACATGTAAATTGTTGTGCTTCCCTATTTGCTGATTGGTTTGTAAGGCAACTCCCTAAATCAGGACCTTTCCAGGATTTGAAACAATCTTGGAAGTGGTCCAAAAGATTAATGGGTTTAACCTCAGCTGACATTGCTTGGGGATGCAACAGGGATCTTGTGGGCAAAGAAATATTGGTCAGTTGTGGTAGCTTCCCAAATGCGCCTTTGATATGAAGGAAATGTGGGATCAGTTACAATCTGTAAACACCCCAAATTTTCCCTCACTTTTTCCCACACCATGGCTTTTGATCTTTCATTTTTGTTTTAACATAAGCATTACATCTCATATTGCATGTTTGCTTCACTACATAGTTCAATTTCATCTGCATCTAGGGTTTGTGATCTGAGCAATCCAATACTCAATCTGAGCCATCCCAAAGGTCTTAAAGCTTTCCAAGAGGGTCCATGTGTGTTCTATGATCATATTATGCTCCCCAAAGTTCATGAAAGTTCAGGGATCACAAGAAATGGCAAAGGCATGGGAGCATAACTAGGGTTTTCCTACACAGATGACCAAAATTAGGGTTTTGAATTTAGAGGCCTTAACTCCAAATTTTTTGGTCATTCTTGTTTCTAATGTTCTTAATATGTTATAAGGATCATGTGTACCAAGTTTAATGAATAAATTCATTGTGGAAGTCATCTGATCATTGGGTAACTTCTTGAGCAAGTTAAGTCAAAATCAGGGCATTTGAGGCCCCCAACAAGGGAACCAAAGGATCCTTTTCATCAAATTGAAGTTCTATGATGTTTATTTGATCTTAGAATTGGTTTAAAGTTCACAATATTGAAGAATTTTGAGCCAATTGCAAACTTGCCATTTTTGGAAATGACTTGAAATGCAAACTTTCCATTTTGGGAAAGATTTTCAACCTCCTCTTTCATGACCAAAAAAGCTTCAAATGAAAAATTCTTGGACATGAAAGTTGTAGATTAGGTATTTCCCTTTTAAAAAAGTATAAGAACATGTCTTGATTCATCCTGGAACTCAAGATATGGCCTTTCAAAGTTGGCAAAAATCACATAATTTTCATGTTCATGCCAAAGAGGGATTTATGCACTTTTGAGTTTCAAGCTTCTAAGTGACCTCTAATCCACTCAATTATGTCACAACATGTTAATGCAACTTGCCAAGATCAGAATTGGCCCAAGGATTGAAGCATTTAATGGCTTGATTCACAAGAAACATCAAAGTTGGAAAATTGCATAAAGCTTGCTATCTCTTCATCTAAGCCTTCCAACTGCATTCTAATGATCTAAGGGCTCTCCATGAAGCATGCTGAGGCAATCTATGCTCAGAATCCCCTGTTGCATTGACCCATACCTCAAGTACACATAAGTTGACATTTTTGCATTTCCTCCCAGACCAATCAAACTGAGCCACCACCCACTCTCTGACCAATCACAACCTCTTATGCAAACCCTAAGGACCTCATTCCATAACACATTCAAGCCTGAAACATTGGAGAGTGCAGAATTCACAAAATTGTCAAAACCTTCCCTTCTTCGAATCTCAAAACACAACCATCAAACTTCAAAACAAACTTCACTAATCATCTTCAAATCACTCATAGAACATAAAACACCCTTCACCATGGCCTGAAACCCCCCAAATCAGAAATAAGATTTCTGCAAAACCAGAACCAAACTCATAAACCAGCTATTATAAACTCCATTCAATCATCACAATAGACTCAGGAGGTCAAAGGGAGGTGGATTACACAAGAGGAAGGCCCAAAAAGCTCCATTTCAAAGAACTCCATCTTAGGTAACCTTCATGAACGTTTTTTCCAGAAGCATGATTTTAAGTTAAAATATCAATCTTCATGTTCCCCTGATCACTCTGGTATGTCTGGTTTCGAAAATGGTTGAGAAATGAGCATGTATGATCGTTCTGAAACTTTGCCCGTAAAAATGTTTTGATTCGATTTGCTTGATTTCTGAGATATAAATGATGTTTGATGAGTGATTTTGCTTGAATAATGTATGGGGAGTGTTTCTGGGAAACTAATTTGGGTTGGGGTGGTCTGTAGAGAGACTTAGGGTTTTTGAGTGGCCGGACAAGATGACCGGAGCTCCCCTCCGGTCACCTGAAAGTGATTAGCCCTAATTAGGGTTTAATCTCCAGATGCGTTGTGGACCCTTGGATTGTGTTTAGTTTAGGAGATTGAGTGGCCCATAATTCTCCATTAATTTTAATTCAGTTTAATTAGTTTAAATTAGGATTAATTAATAAATTAAATCAGAGTCAATCCTGACCCTTGGATAGCGCGTGCAATCAACATCCTCCCCCTAGGTTTAAATCTGGACCACTGGATCTGATTACTTCCCATTTTTATTCATTTTATTTTTATTTTTATTCATTTATTTTGCATAATTTATTAAAAATACCAAAACACTTTCAAAAATATGAAACTTTGCATTCTGGTTTTAAATATTTTTCTCAACCTGAAAATGATTTTTATTTTATTTTTTGCGTTTAAAAAGTATTTTTAAAGTCACCAAAAAATCATTCCAATACATTTAGGAACATTTTCAAACTCTTCATACAAATTTCTTTTTAGGTTTGATCACAATTTCACAATTTTCTTTGAATTAGGGTTCTTTAAAATCATATTTTTTAACCCTAACTTTAAAAAATCATTTCTGCCTAACCAAGAAGAATTAGAACTTGATTCTTTTTGCATTGTTTCACATATTGCATGTAGTTTCTAGGTCATTTTCCTCATGGATTTATCTTGTATTTTCAAATTGATTTGCATTTTCCCTTTTGAATCACCCAAAAGCCCTAGCAAACATGGAAAAATCATAACTTTCAATAGGATTAGCTTCTGACCTTCTCCCTTAGGGTGTGACCTAATATGGGATTAGGGTTTGTTTGAGCTTGATTTCAAATTTTTGTCATGTTGTATGCTTCTGTTTTGTTCATTTGCATCTCATACATCCATGTAACCCTAAGTTCTCATGTTCATTTGCATTCAACTTGCATATTCATGATCATGTGAACTTGCCATGACATTTAAAGCATTCATATGTCATCTTAGACATCTTATGGCATGTTATAACATTGCTTGATCATTACTTCATTCATTTGCCATGTCTTGCATTCATTTCATTTCATAAACATCCATGTGTTTTCAAGCTTCCAAGCATGCTTTCATGACATCCCATCTTTGTATGATCATTCATGTGCACATTGTATGACATTGCATCACCTCACATGAAACTTGCATTGCATAATCACTTATGACTTTGGTCTTTGCATCTCATTTCCATTCTTTCCTTTATGCTTTATGTCTTAAGCACTCATGCTAACACTTTCAGGTACTTTTGGTAAGTTTTGGGAGGTGGATTTGCCTTCACTTCCCACTTCTTCTTATTTCATTAATATTCATTTTACATGTCTTTTAAGTGAATCTTATTCACTTATGTTCCATCTCTCTCACTTTCTTCCTTTAAGTTACTTATCTTCTTAGGAAGTAAGTAACTTATTCTTCTGCTTCCTTCTCTTTTCATCTGCTTCTTCCATTGGTGGCCTTGAAGATGTTTTCTCTTAAGCCTAAAAAACCATAGGATATCCAAGCATGATAATGTTTAGGGTTATGTTTAGTTCCCCTTAGCTTTTTTACCTTTGAGTCTCCTTGAGTCTCTCTTCTCATCTCAATAATCAGAGACTAAACTCTTAAAGTTTTAGGACTTTGGAATTAGGGTTATGCCTGAATCCTTCTCTTAGGAAGGAGTCTATAACTTTAATCCTAAGTGTTAGACCTTTAATTTGTTTAAACCTCTTAATCAAATCACATTAATAATCACTAAGACTTTATCTTGTAACTTGGGCCTTACATTAGGGTTCTATCTATTCCTTATGGTTAAGAGGGACTAACCCTAGTGTTTAATGGACAAGTCCCCCTCAAGTTGTCTTACAAACATAAAATCCACTTCTTAATCTCATCCCTTAATTAAAATCCATTTAATAAAGGCTTGTTATATAATGAATTTAGTCCCTAACCATGGATTAAGTTGAGGTATCTTCCTCAACTTAAGTGTTCTCATCTATTATCCTTCTATTAGGATGGTGTAAAGAGTTCACTAATCTGTGATTAGAGATTAAACTCATTACTTAACACTAAACAAAACCCCAAAAAACACCTAATTAATCACAAGTAGGTTAATGATCTTAATCCTACATCATTATGGTAATTAAGTTGAGATGCTTATCTCATACTTAATTATACTCAGTATCCCTAATCAGGGAGGATATAATGAGTGTACAAATCCTTGATTTAGGCTTAAGCTCATTAACTTATGCAAAACACCAAAAACAATAACAAAACTGAAAATATCAAAAACAAACAATAATCGTCTCCTTCGGGATTCTTTTCTCATCACACTCATTCATAAATGAGAACTTGCATCTTCCGTCTAATGCAAGACAGTTAGCACTAGAGCCAGACGAGTCATACACTTGAGCATAGACAAGTAAGCAGTTCATAGTCAATTTATTTTCAGTCTCTTTGAGTCGAACTACGGTGTTCTTACTTCCTCATTGCATGAGAGGATACGTAGGCATAACTTAACAGTTATCGAACAAAAGTCTCTGTGTCCCCCCCCTCTTCCAGCATTCTTTTCAAAGCCTTGGTTCTTGAGAAATTCACCCTTTTGCACTGACACTTGTACATTCATTCCTAGCTTTTGCACACAAACGACACATACACTTACCCCTTTAAACACAATCTTGTAAGCGTGGATCTCGTCGAGTACGACGGACAATCTGGGTGCTAATACCTTCCCAGGTTGTAACCAACCCCCTTTCTCAGATTCTCTGGTTCGCAACCGTCTTATCCATCTTTTTCTAGGTTTATGCAGCATTACCTTTCCTTCTGGATAAAATGCCTAGCTAGCGACTCTATTCACTTCATCTTCATTTTCTCCTTTCGCTGACCGTTCGCGTCTGCACCGGGATGCAAGACTTCGGGAGCGATAGCTTGGCGTCTCTGTTGGGGACCCTTATCTTGCAACCAGGGCTTCTGGTTCTTTTTGTGGGTTTCTCCTAGTGCTTGTTTGATTTGTGTTTATGGGGGTGTTATGTGCTACTTGTGCTTTTTGTTTATTACTTTATTGCTTTCTGTACAGCTTTATTTATTGCTTTCATTTACTGTTTTACTGCATTCCATATTACTATTATCATATCATGTGCTGGATCTCCTGATTGCCTTGGTGGGAGGGATATTTAGTGAGTAAGGTTCCATACCGGGAGCCTGAGTGACACATAGGATAGAGTGGCTTCATATTATTTCCCATTCCATTTCGGTCTGGTGCGGGAATATGAAACACGGTTCAGACATGGGTTTCTTCTTTAGAACTCTGTGCTACAGATTTCCTGTAGTACTAGGGCTATCTGGGAAGCCTGCTAAGTCTGGATGACCTTTTTATGACCTTCAGCATCTGAGGTGAATTAGAGGAGGATCCTTTATGATTATTGTAAACAATGTACCTCCTGGTTAGAAGTGTTTACACTTCTCACAACTGATCCAAGTTTGAGGATCCTTGTTCTAGAACAATTCCTGTGAGGGGATTGGGATGTTTACAGGTTTGCATGAACCCTTGGCCTCATCATACCCTGTTATCAGATTTGTTTTAAGGTTATATCATTTTGGACTATTCTTGTGAAACCCTAGACTTGTGACTCTTTATTTGAGTCCCCCCACCTGGTTACTGGTTCTCTAAGCCTTCATTCGGACTTGCGAACACACATGGACCTTATCAAGGTAGATAACAGATCCAGCACTTGATCAGAAACCCTTGCATATAATTATGCATACATCATCTTGCATCATTTTAACATTTTTTTGTTTGTCTTACAAGGTATCCACATCTCATATTGGTTTGGTTTTGACTGTTCATCTTCATCAGATATATTCACCAGCCATCTCCATCAGAGATTCTCTTCAGCACCTTCATCAGTTATCTTCATCAAAGATCTTCCTCAGCTGATATCTTCTCCAGTTGTCTTCATCAGCATTTCTCCTCAGTTGTCTTCATCAGCATCCATTACCCGCATGGACCCATCCAGGAAGAGCAACATCACATACCATTTCTTTGAGCCCACTCTGGCAGGCATCAGGCAGATTCAGACACTCATCACTCCTAATCATGCCCCTTTATTCAGGGAACATTATGGTGGTATCACGGACATGATCATGGACTTGGATGCATCACAGAGGAGCATGATCCACACTTGCATTCAGTTCTATGACCCTCCTCTCAGATGTTTTACCTTTCCAGATTTCCAGTTGGGCCCTTTGCTAGAGGAGTTTTCCATGTTGTTGGGTGTCCCCATCAGGAGAGGGATTCCTTTCAACCCTGAGATGATTGCTCCCAGGAATGAAGACATAGCTAAGACTCTGTATTTGGAAGCCACCATCATTGATCAGAATATGACGACAAAGGCTGGAATCCCATGCCTCCATTTGGACTTTTTGATTACTCGGGCCACCAGTCATGCTGCAGTGGGGAAGTGGGAAACTGTTTGTGGTTTATTGGCCCTTAGCATATATGGTATCATCTTGTTTGTAGACAAGCCTAAGTTTGTAAGCAAGAATATTATCCATCTTTTCTTGTTGAAGAATCCAGTTCCTACCCTGCTAGGGGATTTCTATTACTCAGTGCATCAAAGGAATGAGAAGCAGAGGGGAAGATTAGTCAGATGTTGTGCACCCCTCTTTTATTGTTGGTTGCTGAGGCACTTGCCAAAGTCAGAAGCTTTCTTGAACCCTCATCAGTCAAGAAACTGGTCTAAGAGAATGAATACCTTTACATCAGAAGACATCAGGTGGTGCACTCAGAGCACCAAGGGCAGAGACATAATTACCAGCTGTGGGCAGTATCCCAATGTGCCTCTGATTGGAGTGAAGGGTTGCATCAACTACAACCCTCTGCTGTTCAAAAGGCAATTAGGGTATGCCTTGGTACATCCACCAAGAGAGCAGGACTTATCAGAAACCCTTTACCGTGACATTCAGCATAACCATGCCATTGCCCAACAAGCAGCTTAGGCTTGGGACAACATTCAGACAAAAGGGACTGTCATTCTTGGCAAATGCAACAACATAGCTTCAGCACAGTATCTTGATTGGTCACGTATCAGAGGGCAAATCACCCGCATGCCATTCACCTTGGAGGATGTGCCATGACCATCAGCAGTAGAGCCTGTAGCTATAGTCAGCTTAGAAGAGTTTGAGAAGTTAAAAGAGAGGAATACTCAGCTTTTTGAAGCTCTGAAGAAGACCCTTTGAGAGAGGAATGATAGTCGTCTGGACAATGAAAGGTTAGAGAAGCTTCGGATCTAGCATATGACCAAGATTGAGAAGACATATGATTACATCAGAAGGGCTAGAGCAGGGGAGTTAGTGTTGAAGAATGCTTGCAAAGAAGCCAAGATTCAGAAGGCCAGAGCTGAGCACTACTTGGAAGAGAGTCAGGCTAGGTGGATCAGAATTACTAAGGCTCGTTCACAGGAAGATCAGAAGACCCAGGCTAAGATAGAGCAGTTGGAAGCTAATGAGAATAAGAATCAGGAAGCCTTGTTAGCAGCACAGAAGGAAATCTTTGAGTTGAAACTCCGAGCGGGGTTGAAGAGATAAAAAGACCAAGACAAGTATAAGAAGTTTACAAATGCTATCGCCACCAGGAACCTTCTTATCAGGACCATCACAGAGCATCCAGTAGGACCAGTGACTGATACTCTCCTGAAAAAAGTCAGGGAGGATGATTATGGGCTGGATGTTTGATTTCTTTGTATTTGTACTTCATTCCATTTGTAATTTTGCTAATTTTGTTGTATTTTGACCCATCTTGGGAACTTGTTGTAATCATGAACTATGTATCTTTACATTTTGTAATATATGGTTTGTGTATTATTATCTGGGCTTCATCTCTCTTCATCATCATTCCTCGAGAATAGGAAGGTCAAAACCAAAGAACCAAATCAGATACCCTTGGAAGACAAATAGACATACTGCATTGCATACTAACTTCATTCTTTGTTTTGTAGGTATTTTTGTTGTTGTTTCTCACTTTGTTGTGGTTTCAGGAAACATTGCTCGTAGGAGAGTCTTCCCCATCAACAGAGTTCACCGGTATCCTACAAGAAACAACCTCCCGAGCTTACAGATGGACCAGGTTCAACAAGATCTAACTGATGTGAGAACCCAGATGGCTAATGAAAGAACTGAAATGAGGGCCCAGATGAACCAGTTCATGGCAGTAATGACTGGGTTGACCTAAAGCCAAGAAATATTAAGAGAGTTGGTCGAGAGGCGAACTCCTGAAGAAAACCACCTAGGTACAGGGGGTACCAGCAAAAATGATCATGTATAAGCTCGTACTGATCCCCCAGAGTTTGAACCTCATCTTAACCCTGGCATTAATGCTATCAGGAATACCCAGGGTAATACTGGAGGGCGTGCCTTGCAAGAGGACCCTCAGGAGTAACAATTCACTGTAGTTGGGGCAGGAGATGAAGTCTATGATCATCGGCTAGACGAGATAGCAGAAAAGTTGAGATCTTTGGAGTCTCAAAACTCCTTAGGGTTTGATGTTATGGATATGGGGTTGGTAGAGGGAGTTAGAATTCCTCACAAATTCAAACCTCCCTGCTTTGAAAGATATAATAGAACATCTTGTCCTCGCACCTATCTTCAATCTTTCCTGGGAAGATTAAAGGCCTACACTATGGATGAAAAGCTATGGATGTTCTATTTTGAGGATAGCTTGACCGGGGCATCCCGTGTGTGGTACTTTCATTTGACCAGTGCCACAATCAGAAATTGGAAAAATTTGGCCAAGGCTTTCATACGCCAATACCAGTACAATCTAGACATGGCTCCTAACAGAACACTTCTAATGGGTATGTCGCAATCCTCCAGGGAAAGCTTCAGAGAGTATGCTCAGAGATGGAGGCAATTAGCTGCTGCCGTTCAACCTCCAATGTCGGAAAGAGAAATGGCAGATATCTTTATGCACACCTTCCAGGGGACATACATTGATAGGTTGGCTGCTTTCTCTTCCACTAGCTTTGCAGATGTGGTCATAGTTGGAGAAAGGATTGAGAGTTTACTAAAAATGGGAAAGATTTCTGATAACGGCGCCAGCTCAAGTAGCACAAGGAAACCATTTGCAGGGCCTCGCAGGTCCGGTGAAACAAATTCAGTACACATGGGCAGAGGAAGGCCCCAATATATGCCAAGATCAATTGTCGCTGTCACAATTCCTACTCTGCCTCCTCAACAACAATACACTCCGCAACCACAACAGTTCCCTCAGCAACATTTTCCTCAACAAAGGTCCTATAACAACAACAACCAATAGCAACGCCCTTTCCAGCAAAGGCCGTCTCAAGTCAACAGGGTAATTGAGCCTATACCAATGCCCTATGCCACTTTGTTGCCACAACTTCTGAAGCTTAATATTGTTGAATTAAGGACTCTGGCTCCACCAGATCCTCAGAACCTTCCATAGAATTACGACGTCAATGCCAGATGTGCCTTCCATTCTAATGCACCTGGTCACACCACTGAAAAGTGTAGAGCTTTGCACATGAAGGTCCATGATCTAGTTGATTCAAAGGCTTTAAATTTTGCACCACCTCCTCACGTCACAAAGAATCCTATGCCCAGCCACGGTGGGCCCAGGATAAATGCAATTGAGGAGGATCAACCCATGAACTTAATTGAAGATATTGCAAGCATTCAAACACCTCTGGCAGAGGTTAAAGCTCAGCTTTTAAAATGCCAGGTGTTCCCAGGGTGTGAGGCCTGCTGTGAACCTTGCAAAGTTTCCGTCAATGGGTGTGCAAGCTTGAGAAATGGCATCAATGGCCTTATCAGAGAAGGTATCCTGCAGATAACATCAACGATTTCTACAACATCAGCAATTCCTCTTACAGCAACAACAAGTACCCCTACTACAACCTCAAAGACAATTGTTCCGACAGACTCATCTACAAAATCAACAATCATCTCTTTGACCACTTCAACAAACACTAATTCAACCGCATCCGCTTCTACAACTACAACAACCATTAACAACAACGTCTCCACAGTCACCATATACTACGACCTGACAACGGTCCCCGACTCCAACAATTTTCAGCAACAATCTCAACAACAACCCAGCTTCAGTCACTCACCACCACCACCAGTCAGAAATCCCGTCACCATATATTACAATCCACAGACAATAACAGTTCCTACTTCCGCTGCAGTTAGTCCGGTCACCATCACGGTACCTGGACCCATTCCATATGAAAAAGATAATGTTGTGCCATGGCACTATGGTTCAGACCTCTACTGCAACGGGGAGAAAGTCATTCTTGATTCTTCAACTCATACACCACAGGTCGATAATGTCTGGAGGAGCGGAGGCTTCATCCGAAGAGGACGCCTCTTCACGTCACAAGTTCCAAGAGTTAATACTGAGGCAGAGGCTGCTGCCAAAGCTAAAGGTAAAAATGTGGTGCCGGAGGAACCAGTTTTGAAAGAAGCCCATAAAACATCCTTTGATAAAGATGTGGATGAATTTATAAGGATAATCAAGAGAAGCGACTACAAGGTTGTGGATCAGCTCCACCAGACTCCTTCCAAGATCTCCATTCTATCATTGCTATTGTGTTCCAAAGCTCATCGGGATGCATTACTTAAGGTCCTGTACGCAGCCTATGTAACACCCCGAAAATCTAAATTTAATTACTTAGTCATTTATTTAATTAATTTAGAAAAATTGAAGAGTTTGGGATTAATTAGAGAATTTTGGAGAAAAAGAGTATTTTTATATAATAAGGATAAATAGTGTTTTATTATACTATTCTATTATTATTATTAAATATATTAAAGAAAAAGGGTAAGGTGGTCCTTTTGTGAAATTATGAGGGTAAAGTGGTAAAATACTTAACTGAGATAATGCATCCAAAGAGGGGAATACGATTAGTTTTCTAACATTATCGTGTTTTAGGAAAAAGAGGTGCTCTGAAGGAAAAAGGGAGAGGAAGAGGAAGCTCAGAGTCAGGAGGCTGTGGAAAACCCCAGAGAAGAGTGTAAAGCGGCGAAATTCTCTAAGGTATGGGGAGTTGTTATAATCTATCGTAAATGTGTAGGAATTAGACTATGAATAGATTAGGATTGTATGAGTTTATGAGTTTTAGGGGTTTTGATTTAGGTGGAGTTTATGAGAGAAATATTGATGAATTAGAGTGATTAGAATGAGTTATAAACATATATTTGTTGGTATAATTGTTATCTTGATGTTGCTGATGTTTGATTGATGTTTTTGAATGGTTTTTGAGTGTTTTGATGTGAAACCCGTAGTGGGATTTGGGGGTTTTTGTGTGTTGAAACAGTCTTCAATTGTATAGCAGAGAACTGCTGGAAAACGTGCGTTAACCGCTTAACGATATGGGTTAACCGGTTGACCATTGTAATTTTGGTGGATGTCTGGAAATTTCGTAGGCGTTAACCGGTTAACGCTATGGGTTAACCGGTTAACACTGTTTGAGTGGCAATTTTAAAATCTTGAAAAATCCGTAACTTTCAAACCGTAAGTCCGATTCACATTCCGTTTAAAGCGTCGGAAAGAGCATAAATTGAAATTTATTTTGATGAATAAAAATGAGAAAAAAGCAATAGTTTTTATAAATGAATCTATGAAATAACCTTGTAATTGCCTCATAATGTACCGGGTACGGGTCAATTCTTGATGTGTCAGAGTAGTTATAGAACCAGTGTTCTGGGTGTAATGTCATGATGATATATATATATATATATATATATATATATGATTATTTTGATGATTGTTTTGCTGATTGAAATGGATGATGCGAATTATTTTGATGAATTTACGATGTAGCACATCATTGCATTTCATAACATTCACGATGGGGCTTCGGCCTATTTATTTTGCTTCAATCCCATTGTGTGGATTGAAGTGTCTCGATGATTTACGATGTGCTCCTTTGTGGAAGGTTGATGGGCATGTATCCATCTCACGATGAAAATGGTACCACATGCATATTGCATATCATGATGTTAGAATTGCATATTCTGGATGAATTTTCATGACTGTGTTGGTGTTGTTTAATTTCATGATCGTGTTGTTGTTGTTGCTGAATTTTATAGTTGATGATATCATGATATGTGCACTAATTTATTTATATTCTATATTCTTGTACATTTATGATATATTATGATTACTCACCCTGCCTGCTTGGAAATGTTGCCTCTTTCGTGGGTAACTTGCAGATGATAAAGAATAGGCTTGCAGTGCAAGAGGAGTTTTTCATGAGTCTCGGAGCGTGCTTTAGTGTTCCTTAGAAGTGGTCCTGGTTTATGTGTCCTGCTCTGTGTCATGTAACACTGGGACCGGGTTTATTGTTAAACTGTTTTCAGTTATGTTATTGTTTGGATAAATGTTTTCCTATTTTATGATGTTAAATTCAGGATGGTGAAAATTATGTTTATGAAGTTTTGAATTATGAAGTTTAAATTCCGCTGCGAAATGATTTAAGATATTCTTGATGTTGATTAACCCGTGTTACGGGACAAGACACTGTTTGTGTTGAATTATGATGATATGTGATACCCTTTTTAGACAATTACTCTGATATTATTTAAATATTTTGTTTTGGGGTAGAAGGGTGTTACATTAGTGGTATCAGAGCAGGTCGGTCTGTCCGGCCAAGTCTTGTTGTTGTCAAGTCGTTATTTACTTAACGATTATTCTCTTCTGATGTGGTAAGTGTTGTGCAGAATGGATGGAAACAACACGCGTGCTCTCGCTGATGCCATTGCAGCTCTTGCTCAGACTGCTGCTCGAAACAATGCGCATGATGAGTTTCGTGCCTTGGAGAAATTCCAGAGGAATAATCCACCTGTGTTTGAAAGAACTCATGACCCGGCGAGCGCACAGAAGTGGCTCAAGGCAATTGAGAAGATTTTCAGTGATGGCGTGTGCTGACGCGCAGAAAGTTCAATTCGGGACTCATATGTTGTCTGAGGAAGCAGAAGACTGGTGAGATAATACTCGTCAGCGTCTAGAGGATGAGGCTGTTGTGGTGACTTGGACTGTATTTAAGGCGGAGTTCCTTAAGAAGTATTTTCCGGAAGATGCTCGTGGTAAGTTGGAGGTAGAATTCCTTGAACTGAAGCAAGGAAACATGACTGTGGCAGAGTATGCTGCCAAATTTGAAAGGCTGGTGAAGTTTTGTCCTCACTACAACAGGGCAGATGTTGAACTTTCCAAGTGCCTTAAGTGTGAGAATGGGCTAAGACCTGAAATTAAGCAGGGAATTGGATGTCAACAAATTCGCAAGTATGCAGAGTTGGTCGATAAGAGCCGTATTTATGACGAGGACAACCGAGCTCGGTCAGCTCACTATAAACAGCTGAGCGAGAAGAAACACAAGAGTCAGTATAGAGGGAAACCTTATGTGACTACTGGTGATAAAGGGAAGCAGAAGGCATCTGATGAGAAGAAGCAAAGTAGGGGAGCTGCTAATGTACCTGTTAAGTGTTACAAGTGTGGAGAGGCAGGTCATAAGGCCGATGCGTGTACCGCCAGAGTTATGAAATGTTACCGTTGTGGTAAGTTTGGGCATAAGATGAGTGATTGTCCTAATGAGGGCCCAACCTGTTACAATTGTGGTGAGCAGGGGCATATCAGCGCCCAATTCCAGAAACCAAAGAAGAATCCTGCTACTGCTCAGAATGCTGGGAGAGTTTTTGCGTTAGCTGGTTCAGAAGCTCCAAAGAAGGACAACTTGATCAGAGGTACCTGTTTTATTAATAATACTGAGTTGATTGCTATTATTGACACTGGAGCTACACATTCAATTATTTCTCTTGAGTGTGCTAATATATTGGGTTTAAAGTTGTCTAATATGAACGATAATATGATAATAGAGACTCCTGCTAATGGTTCTGTGACTACCATGCTTGTTTGTTTGAAGTGTCCTTTGACAATTTTCGAGAAGAATTTTGTGATGGATTTGGTGTGCCTACCATTACACCAAATCGATGTTATCCTTGGTATGAACTGGTTGGAATTCAATTATGTTCATATTAACTGTTATAGTAAGACAGTGAAGTTCCCTGAATTGAGCGAGAATGGTGAGTTGATGTTTTTATCTGCTAAGCAAGTGGATGAACTTGTTTTGGATGAAGCTTTGATGTTTGCAGTGTTTGCATCATTGCAAGTTGATGACAAGACTGTCAGTGCAGAGTTGTTGTGGTTTGTGAATTTCATGATGTGTTTCCTGGTGATATAAGTGATTTACCACCGGAACGTGAAATTGATATTTCTGTGGACTTAGTACCGGGTACGAGTCCTGTCTCGATGGCTCCTTATAGAATGTCGGCTTCAGAGTTGAATGAGTTGAAGAAACAACTAGAAGAATTGTTAGAGAAGAGGTTCATTAGACCCAGTGTTTCTCCTTGGGGTGCTCCGGTGTTGCTCGTTAAGAAGAAGGATGGTAGTATGAGATTGTGTGTCAATTACCGACAGTTGAATAAAGTGACTATCAAGAATAAGTACCCACTTCCGAGGATCGATGATTTGATGGATCAACTAGTAGGTGCTTGTGTCTTTAGCAAAATTGATCTGAGGTCTGGTTATCATCAGATTCGAGTTAAAGTTGATGATATTCCGAAGACAGCTTTCAGGATGAGATATGGGCATTACGAGTATACGTTGATGCCGTTTGGGGTTTCTAATGCGCCTGGTGTGTTTATGGAATATATGAATAGGATCTTTCATGCGTATCTTGATAAATTTGTGGTGGTTTTCATAGCTGATATCTTGGTATATTCTAAATCAGAAGAGGAACATGCCGAGCATTTGAGGGTTGTGTTGCAAGTGTTGAAAGAAAAGAAATTGTTTGCTAAATTATCTAAGTGTGAGTTCTGGTTAAAGGAAGTGAGTTTCCTCGGCCATGTAATTTCAAGTGGTGGAATTTTGAAAGATCCTTCAAAGATTGATGTGGTATTGCAGTGGGAGACTCCGAAGTAAGCTACAGAAATTCGTAGTTTTCTTGGGTTAGCTGGTTACTATCGTAAGTTCATTATAGGTTTTTCTAAAATAGCTTTACCATTGACGCAATTGACTAGGAAGGGTCAAGCGTATGTGTGGGATGTTGCTTGTGAAGAGAGTTTCATAGAACTGAAGAAAAGATTAACGACCGCGCCAGTGTTGGTCTTACTGAATCCAAATGAGTCCTTTGTAGTTTATTGTGATGCTTCCAAGAGGAGTTTTGATGCAGGATAATAAGGTGGTTGCTTATGCTTCTAGACAATTAAGAGTCTATGAGAGGAAGTATCCTACTCACGACTTAGAGTTATCAGTTGTGGTGTTTGTGCTTAAGATTTGGAGGCACTACTTGTTTGGTTCGAAATTTGAAGTATTCAGTGATCACAAAAGTTTAAGGTACTTGTTTGATCAGAAAGAGTTAAATATGAGACAGAGGCGGTGGCTTGAATTATTGAAAGATTTTGATTTTGATTTGAATTACCATCCTGGTAAGGCAAATGTTGTGGCTGATGCTTTGAGTAGGAAGTTGTTGCATATTTCGATGCTTATGGTGAAAGAATTAGAAATGATCGAGCAATTCAGAGACATGAGCATGTTGTGTGAAACTACTACTGATAGTGTGAAATTGGGAATGTTAAAGCTGACCAGTGAGATTTTGGAAGAGATTCGTAAGGGTCAGAAATCTGATTTGAAATTAGTTGATCAATTGATGTTGGTTGATCGAGGTAATGCAGGTGACTTTCGAGTTGATGAAGATGGAGTTTTGAGATTCCGAGATAGAGTATGTGTTCCGGATATTATAGGAATTAAAAAGAGTATTTTAGAAGAGGGGCATAAGATTCGACTGAGTATTCATCCTGGTGCTACGAAGATGTATCAGGATTTACGCAGGTTGTTTTGGTGGCCGAGTATGAAAAAAGACATTGGTGAATTTGTATATGCTTGTTTGACATGTCAGAAGTCAAAGATAGAACATCAGAGACCTTCAGGTATGATGCAACCATTGAATGTTCCTGAGTAGAAATGGGATAGTATTTCCATGGATTTCGTGACTGGGTTACCTAAGACTGTTAGAGGTAATGATTCGATTTGGGTAATTATTGACCGGTTAACTAAGTCGGCACACTTCTTGCCAATGAAGATTAACCATTCCATGCAAAGGTTAGCTGAGATTTATATTGAGGAAATTGTGAAGTTGCATGGTGTACCTTCAAGTATTGTATCGGATAGAGATCCACGGTTTACGTCGAGGTTTTGGAAGAGTTTGCAGGATGCCTTGGGTACTAAGTTGAGGATGAGTACTGCTTATCACCCGAAAAAGGATGGTCAGACGAAAAGAAAAATCCAATCTTTAGAAGATTTGATGAGAGCTTGTGTATTAGATCAAGGAGGGTCTTGGGATAGTCATTTGTCGTTGGTCGAGTTTACGTACAATAACAGTTTTCATGCTAGTATCGGGATGGCTCCATATGAGGCGTTGTATGGTAGACGTTGTCGTACTCCATTATGTTGGTATGAGTCAGTAGAGAGTTTAGTGCTTGGGCCAGAGATTGTCCAGGAAACAACTGAAAAGATAAAAATGATTCAGGAAAGGATAAAAACGTCGCAGAGTTGTCAAAAGAATTATCACGATAAGAGAAGGAAAGCACTTGAGTTCCAAGAGAGAGATCACGTGTTCTTAAGAGTTACTCCTATGACTGGTGTGGGAAGAGCTTTGAAGTCTAGAAAGCTCACTCCACGTTTTGTAGGTCCGTATCAGATTATGAAGAGGATAGGGGAAGTGGCCTATTGAGTGGTTTTACCTCCCTCTCTTGCGAATTTACATGATGGATTCGATGTATCGCAGTTGAGGAAGTACATTCCGGACTCGTCGCATGTAATTCAGATAGATGATGTTCAGGTGAGAGATAATCTGACGATTGAAGCTTTACCAGTGAGGATTGATGGTAGAGAATTGAAGCAACTTCGAGGCAAGGAAATTGCTTTAGTGAAGGTATTGTGGGGAGGACCAGCTGGAGAAAGTTGGACTTAGGAGCGGGAAGATCAGATGAGGGAGTCGTATCCGACTCTATTTACTTCAGGTAATTTTCGAGGACGGAAATTCTTTAAGTAGGGGAGAGTTGTAACACCCCGAAAATCTAAATTTAATTATTTAGTCATTTATTTAATTAATTTAGAAAAATTGGAGAGTTTGGGATTAATTAGAGAATTTTGGAGAAAAAGAGTATTTTTATATAATAAGGATAAATAGTGTTTTATTATACTATGTCGCTCCCGATAAATGGGAATGGCCCAAATAAAGGTACAGACGCGAACGGTCGGCGAAAAGATGATGTGAGAACACACAGGAGTGAACTCACAGGAAAAGAAAAGAGTCGCCAGCTAGGCATTTTTATCCCGAAGGAAAGGTAATGCTGCATAAACCTAAGAAAAGATATGGATAAGACGGTTGCGAACCAGAGAGACTGAGAAAGGGGGTTGGTTACAACCTGGGAAGGTATTAGCACCCAGATTGTCCGTCGTACTCGACGGGATCCACGCTTAAGAGATTTGTGTTTTAAAGGGGTAGTGTCAGTGCAATTTATGTATAAAAGAGCTGGAAAAGGATGTACAGGTGTCAGTGTAAAAGATGTGTGAAATGTATAAGTGAAGTGTCAGTGTAAGAACAGGAATGAAATGCTCAAGACTATGAGGCTTAAAGAATGAAGCTGGAAGGAGGGGGAATATACATAGACTTTTGTTCGATAACTGTTAAGTTATGCCTACGTATCCTCTCGTGCAATGAGGAAGTCAGAACACCGTAGTTCGACCCAAAGAGACTGAAAGGTAAATTGACTTGTGAACTGCTTACTTGCCTATGCTCAAGTGTATGACCTGTCTGGCTCAGGTGCAAACTGTCTTGCATTAGACGGAAGAAACTAGTTCTCGTTTGTGAGTGAGTATGATGAGAAAAGAATCCCGGAGGAGACGATTATTGTTTGTTTTTGTGTTTTCAATCTTTTATTGCTTTTGAAAGTTTATCATAAGAAAATGAGCTTAAGCCTAAACCAGGGGTTAGTAAACTCATCACATCTTCCCTCTGATTAGGGGTAATGAGAATACCTTAAGTGTGAAGTCAGCTTCTCACACTTAATCACCATGGTGTAGGGTTAAGATCATTAACCTACTTGTGATTATTTAGATGTTTTTGTTGTTTTTGTTTAGTGTTAAGTAATGAGATTAAGCCATAATCAGGGATTAAACAGACTCATTACACCATCCTAATAGAAGGATAATAGATGAGAATGTTTAAGCTGAGGAAAGCTCCTCAACTTAATCCATGATTAGGGATTAAACTCATGACAAAACAAAACCTTTATTAGATGGATTTTAATTAATGGTAAGATGAAGGAATGATTTTTATGATTTGTAAGACAACTTGAGGGGGACTTGTCCATTAACACTAGGGTTAGTCCTTCTTAACCAG
The DNA here is from genome assembly GCA_963966055.1 of Lathyrus aphaca. NCBI lineage: Eukaryota > Viridiplantae > Streptophyta > Magnoliopsida > Fabales > Fabaceae > Lathyrus > Lathyrus aphaca. The sequence goes on along the minus strand of OZ014524.1, from coordinate 429,783,807 downwards.
TTAAGGAAGAATTAGAACCCTAATGCAAGGCCCAAGTTACAAGCTTGATGTCTTGATGATTATTAAATGGATTGATTAAAGGATTTAAACACATTAAGGGTTTAACACTTAGGATTAAAGTTATACACTCCATCCTAATAGAAGGATGCAGGCATAAGCTTAATCACAAAGCCTTAAAGCCTTTAGGGTTTAGTCCCTGATTATGAGATGAGAAGAGAAGACTCAATGGGACACAAAGGTAAAATCTAAATGGGGAACTAATCAAAACCCTAATCATTGTCATGCTTTGTTGTTCCTAAGGTTTGTGAGGTTTACAAGAGAAATCTTCAGAGAAACCACCAGGAAGCAGATGAAAGGAGCAAAGAAAAGCAAAGTAACTTGCTTCATTCAAGAAGACAAGTCACTTGAGGAAAGAAAGTAAGAAGAAGAAGAATGAGCAAGCTCAATCTCAAACACAAGACAAAAATGCAGCAATGATGCATAAGAGGGATGAAAAGAAATTGTGAGAAGTGAAGGCAAATTCACTTCTCAAAGTGACTTACCACCTGAAAAGTTAGTGAAAGAAATGCAATGCAATGCAAAATAAGATGAAATGGCATGATGCAAATCAAAACCAGAAGCATAGGTATGATGCTAATGATGCTATGAGATGATGCAAACATGAATCAAGGCATGAGGATGATCATATGAACATATGGATGCAAGAGAAGCATGCTTAGAACCATGATCATACATGAAAAGTTATGAAATGCAAATGACATACATCATGGCAAATGCAAGAAGCAATGATCAAACATGATTCTAATATGTCTTAAGATGTCTAATGAATCAAATGGATGCATAAAATGTCATGGCAAGTCATGGTATGCAAGCAAATGGAAGATGAATGCAAAAGGAAGCCCAAATTAGGGTTTATGATCAATGCACCAAACAAAAACCAAAACCAGAAGCAAACATCAAGATAAAAAATTGAAAATGCATCCAAGGGAACCCTAAACCTATACAAACTCACTTCCCAAAGGAGGGGTTCTAACTCTTAACCTAATGAGGGTTATGAATTTCTTAAGAATGCTAGGGTTTTAAGGTACCTTGTCAAGAAAAATGTGAAACAAATTGAAAATGCAAAATCAAATCATGCCAATTTAATCCTATGAACTACATGATATGCAAGACACAATGCAAAAAGAATCAAAGTCCAACTCTTAAAGACTAGGCAGAAATGAATTTTCAAAGATTGGATCAAAATAATGCCTTGAAATGAAATTAATTCTATGAAAAATTGTCAAAAGACATCAAGATCAAAAAAGAAATTTGGTTTGAGGGTTGGACAATGTTTCTAAATGATTTTAAAGGTTTCATGAATTTTTTTGGTGATTTTTAAATACCTAAAAGTATTTTTAATTAATTAATTCCCATTAATTAATTAAAAATAAACTTTTAAATGATTTAAAAATATTTTTTAATGCAAAAAATAAAAATAAAAATGTTTTTGGTTTCTGAAAATTAATAAAAGGCTGCATAAAAATTTTCAGAATTTTTAAAGATGTTTTGCTATTTTTAATAAAATGAAGAAAACAAATGCAATTAGATGAAAAATAAAATGAATTTAAACTGAAAATGGGAAAGTATGCGCATCCAAGGGCCAGGATTCAAATTCCAGGGGGCGGGAGTTGACTACGCGCGCGTTTGGACGGCTCACATTCAAACTTGGCTAACCCTAATTAATTAGCCCTAATTACTTTCAGACGACCGGAACACTGTTCCGGTCGTCTTCTCCGGCAAGGTGTTCATGCTATCTCACTCCCTACGCATCAAAACTCCACTAAAATCTCCAGATTTCATCCTTAAACATCACTGAACCTAAACCCCACCCCAAAATCCATTTATTTTCACTGAATCATAAGAATCAAAGCGAAAATCAATTCACGGGCAAAGTTTCAGAACAAGCATACAACCTCAAAACTCAATCATTTTCAAAAATAAAAGGCTCAGTGAACTCAGGGAAGCATGTAGATCATTTTAGAAACAAGAGATAAGAGTTCTGGAAAAATGAATTTCCATGGCTACCTGAATTGAAGCTTTGATTTCTGGCACTTTCTGGCTGATGTCTTGCTTGCAATCAACTCCCCTGGACCTCCTGAGAAGCTTTCAATGCTTGTTTGAAGTTTGTAATGGTTGATTTGAAAGATGGCTGAAGTTCTGCTCAATGAGGGGCAGAAATCGTATTTTGGTTTCTGAGGGTTTCAGGCTATGGTGATGGGTGCTTTGTGATCAGTGAAGCATATGGAGATTGTTTGTGAAGTTGGTTTATGTGTTTGAGGCTTGTGTGATGAGTTTCGAAGAGTTTTGCAAATGGAGCATAAACTTGAAAACTAGGGCTTTGGTGTGTTTCAGCATGAAGTGTTATGTGCTTTGGCTTGCTTTTGATTTGTATAAACAATTGTGATAGGTCAGAGAGTGGGTGCTGGCCTATTGTGATTGGTATGGGTCTTTGGCCAAAATGTCAACTTGATTTGTACTTGAGGTATGGGCAATGGTACAACTTGCTTTTTGGCATGCTTGGGCTCAGCTGAGTTTAGGGAGAGCCATGGAATTGTTTATGAGGTGATTCAGCAAGTGGTTTGTAACTTATGATAAGTTTTGCAAGTTGATTCAAGTTTGGTTCCTTTGAGATTTCTTGAAGTTCAAGGCATGAAATGAGATGATTCTTGGGCCAATTCTGATTTTTAGAGGTCATGTAATCATGTTGTGAAGAAATTGTACACATTTGAGGTCTTTAGAACACTTGATCAAGTCATTTTGCAAAATGCCTCTTTGGTAGAAAACTTCAAATTTTGTGATTTTAGCCAACTTTGACAAGCCATAACTTTTGATCCAAAATGAATTAGGTCATGTTCTTGTACTTTTTGAAAAGGGAATGATCCATTATACAACTTTCATGACCAAAGTTTTTTCATTTGAAGCATTTTTGAATCAAAAAGCAAGGGTTGAAAAAGTTTCCCAAAATGGCAATTTCATTAAAAGTCAAACTTTCCCAAAAAGTCAACTTTGCAAAAGACTTGAAATTCTTCAATTTTGTGAACTTCCAACTTCTTCTATGATCAAATAAAGATCATATACAATCAAAATGATGAAGAACACCCTTTGGTTGGGTCATTGGGGGCCTCAGATGCCCTGATTTTACATTGACTTGCTTGAAAAGTCAACTCTTGATCAGATGACTTCCCCATGGAATTTCTTCATGAAAATTGATATGCATACTCCCTATACCATATAGAGACCAATAGAAACAAGAATGACCAAAAATTTGGAGTTGTGGCCTCTGAAACCAAAACCCTAATTTTGGGTCATCTGTGCAGTCAAGCCTGGCTCTGCTTCCATACCATTCTCAGTTCTTGTGATTTTTTGACATTCTTGACTTTGAGAGGATATAATATGATACTTGAACATACATGGACCCCTTTGAAGTGATTGATGACCTTTGGAGTGGCTCAAAAAGCTCTTGGATTGCTTAGATCACAAACCCTAGGTGCAGATGACTTTGAATCAATGCAGTGAATCAAAAATGTAATATGAGATGCTATGATTGAGTTTATGCATATGAGGATATCACAAGCCATGGTGTGAATGGGTGAGGGCAAATTTGGGGTGTTTACAGCTGCCCCTATTCAAACATGAGTTAGCTGTGCAGGATGTAAGCAACGACTTGACAGGCGAACAAGATAACTTGTGGTTGAATACCAAAGACAATCCAAAATTTGCACTTACAGAATGAAGAAGAAAAGGGATATAAATTGTAAAGGAAAATAAAGCATGTATATAAAGTGCGGGCGACGGAGGACGATCGTCGAGCAGAGGATGACTGCTGGGGATAAAGTGATGACGGGTACGACCGACATGCTGGGGAAACGCGGGAAATAAAGCAATGACGGGGACGGCCGACATGCTGGGGATATAAGAGATTATGATGGGGACGGCCATCAAGTTCAAAAAGTAATGCAAACAACGATGGGGACGGCCATCGGGCTAAACTAATGAAGGACGATCATCAGGAAAAGGAAAAGGGACCACGACGGGGACGACCATCGGGTTAAAGAATAAATGAAATAATGATGAGGGACGGTCATCAAAGGTGAAGGACGATCACCTAGCAGGGGACGGCTGCTCTGAAAGGGGTAAGATGAGGGACAATCATCTAAGGTGAAGGACGATCACCTGGCAGGGTATGGCTGCCGAAAATATCGCGACATAGGACGAATGCCGGATAAAAGGTCAACGATGGGGACGGCCATCGGACGAGCATGATGAAGGACGGTCACCAAGAGGTGAAGGACGATCACCTAGCAGGGGACGGCTGCTTTCAAGGTTTATCATGACATAGGACGAATGTCAGATAAAAGAGGTCAACAATGGGGACGGCCATCGGATAAAATGATGAAGGACGATCATCAAAAAGGTGAAGGACGATCATCTAGCAGGGGACGACTGCTAAATATCACGACACAGGACGAATGTCGGATAGAAAAGGTCAACGATGGGGACGGCCATCGGATGAGCGTGATGAAGGACGATCATCAAGAGGTGAAGGACGATCACCTAGCAGGGTACGGCTGCTCTCAGGGTTTATCATGACATAGGACGAATGTCAGATAGAAAAGGTCAACGATGGGGACGGCCATCGGATGAGCGTGATGAAGGACGATCATCAAGAGGTGAAGGACGATCACCTAGCAGGGTACGGCTGCTCTCAGGGTTTATCATGACATAGGACGAATGTCAGATAGAAAAGAAATTTTGCTTTGCTGGCGACTTACTGGGGAATAGTAAACACGGACGAGTGTTTATATCCAAGAAATAAAAGGTATAAGTGTTTGGTGTTGTGTATAGATTAAAAATGCGGACGAGCATCCCTAAGACTATGATACGGACGAGTATCGGGTAGAAACAAATACTGACACGTGTTCAGAGATGATGATACGGACGAGTATCAACTGGTTAACAAGGAACACGGACGAGTGTTGATTCTGAGGGGACTCTTCTGGGGAAAATAGACACAGACGAGTGTCTAAATTCAAGAAGACAAGAGTGTTTGACACAGTGTATGGATTAAAGATGCGGACGAGCATCCTTAAGACTATGATACGGACGAGTATCAGGTAGAAACAAACGCTTGACGCATGTTCTGAGATGATGGTACGGACGAGTACCAACTGGTTAACAAAGAACACGGACTAGTGTCGAATCTGAGAGGATATAGGTGGTGTATACGAGATACAGACGAGTATCTGTATAAGTGAAATAAGTATGAGTGATGTATAGTTGAGTGTTCAATCTGCCGGGGAGAGTGACACGGACGAGTGTCAAGAGGTATATTATAAACAAGTATGCTTTACAAAGTGTTAAGGTTACTGTGCTGGGGAAAGTGACACGGACGGGTGTCAAGAAAGTTATATATATGTATCTGTGAGTGCAGAGGGGATACTTTGGCTTTCTGCTGGGGATATGACACGGACGGGTGCCACAAGGGGTACGTACTGGTATTTGTGGGTGTAAGGCAACTGCTTTAGCTCTTTGCTGAGGAATCTGGGGAGCATTCTGTATGTTGTTGATGGGTTGCTATTATCCACAAGTGTTTGATTCAGACCATGACTTATGATTATGCAACATATTTGATTTTTTTTTGCCGTAATGCTCCGTATTAGACGGAATGCTACGCTTTGTGGGGTGAATATGATGCGAATGCTATGATTATGCAAAAGATACCGATCCGGGGTTCGGGTCCCGTTGCTGCAAAGATCTCTGGCAGATCTGTTTGAAGTGGACATCCCAGCTGGGGATGAGACCATTGAGATGTATCTTCTTGGGGGAATAAGTCATTGATAGACCCATTCTTGGTAATGAGGGACCCAGCTGGGGTTTGTAGAAGTCTTCTCCACTCTGTTGTGATTCTTTCGTGCGTTGCTCTTCTGAATAGAGGCTGAAGCTCGGTGGGGAAGTGGTTCCCTGGCTCTTGTACTTGGCTGTGGAGGAATAGTAAATGGTAACTCGGCTGGGGAGAAAACATTTCTGGTGCTAAGGCTGAGTGAGTATTGATTTGCCAGCTTGCTGGGAGTGAAGCTTTCATGCCCCATGCCGTGCTTTGAATACCTGCAATCCTGCAAAGATAGGAACGCACAAGTAATCCCGAGGTATCCCTTACCAGATTCCATCATAGGAGTTCAGACACTCCCGGGAGTAAATATATTTCCTGCAAGCGCGTATTTCTTTTTAGAAGAAAAAGTATCCGTATTCATGCAAACAGTATCTTATAGACATCAGACATTTTGCAAATGAAAAATAAGATGTACGAGACGGTACGTGACTGAAAATCTGATTTTATTAATTCATATGCCCTGAATTGGAAAGATACAGTCAAAGAAACATATCCCCTGAAAAGAGGAGATTGTTACAAATTGAGAAACAAAATGTTGGCAATGTTGACGACGCTTCAAGGAGCTTCCCTTTGCTATGACTCGTATGACTTTTGACGTTCTTCTCGTCTTGCTTTCTGGAGAAGGCTGATTCTGAAAGAAGCTTGATCCTTCAGAAGCTTACCAAGTTGTAAGTGATACAGACAAATTCAGGATTCAATTGTTCGCTTATTCCCTTATTTTGCATGGATCGCCCTTTCGGGTTTTCAATCCATCGGGATACCCATTTTTGCCTGAGCTGTCCAATGCGGCTTTTCAACTCAGCGGGTGTACATTTTTTTTTTGTTTATTTTCCCTTATTTTGCCCGAGTCTTTTATTCTGTTTTTTTGACTCGCCGGGATGCCCTATTTTTGCCTGGACTTACATTCTGTTTTTATGTCCAGCGGGTCATTTTTATGCGAAGTAATTTTTAACTGCATCTAAATTCACAGGGGACGGGAAGTCTTCACCATCCATGGTGCTGAGCATCAGTGCTCCACCAGAGAAAACTTTCTTGACTACGAATGGTCCTTCATAGTTCGGAGTCCACTTGCCCCTGTGGTCTATATGAGGAGGGAGGATTCTTTTCAGCACAAGATCTCCTACTTGGTACTCTCGGAGCCTAACTTTCTGATCGAAGGCTTTCTTCATTCTTTTCTGATACAACTGCCCATGACAGATTGCAACCAATCTTTTCTCTTCGATCAGACTCAGTTGCTCGTATCGGGATCGGACCCATTCTGCTTCGCTTAGCTTAACATCCATCAGTACCCGCAGGGAGGGTAATTCAACTTCAACAGGTAGGACTGCCTCCATACCATACACAAGTTGGTACGGTGTTGCCCCAGTGGATGTTCTGATTGACGTGCGGTACCCATGCAAGGAAAACGGTAGCATTTCATGCCAGTCTTTGTAGGTGACTACCATCTTCTGCACAATCTTCTTGATATTCTTATTAGCCGCCTCAACAACGCCATTCATCTTTGGCCTGTAAGGAGAAGAATTGTGGTGTTGGATCTTGAAGTCCCGGCATAGCTCTGCCATCATTTTATTGTTCAAGTTGGAACCATTATCAGTAATGATTCGCTTGGGAACTCCGTATCGACAGATGATGTCTCTCTTCAGAAATCGGGCTACCACTTGCCTTGTAACGTTTGCATAAGAAGCTGCTTCAACCCACTTGGTAAAATAGTCAATGGCTACCAGGATGAATCTGTGGCCGTTCGAAGCAGTCGGTTCAATCTTGCCAATCATGTCAATGCCCCACATAGCGAAGGGCCAGGGTGAAGACATCATGTTCAGAGGATTGGGAGGCACATGCACCTTATCCGCATAAATCTGGCATTTATGGCATTTTCTGGCATAGGCACAACAGTCGGCATCCATTGTGATCCAGTAATAACCTGATCTTAGCAATTTCTTGGCCATTGCATGCCCTCCTGCATGGGTACCAAAGGATCCTTCGTGCACCTCGTGCATCAACAAGTCTGCTTCTGTTCTATCAACGCATCTTAGGAGTACCATATCAAAGTTTCTCTTGTACAGGGAACCATCAGTATTCAGAAAGAAACTACCAGCAAGCCTTCTTAGAGTCTTCTTATCATTGGAAGATGCCCCAGGCGGGTATGTTTGATCCTCCAAGAAGCACTTAATGTCATGGAACCAAGGCTTATCATCTTTGACAACATCTGTTGAGAACACATATGCTGGTCTGTCAAGTCTGGACACTGAAATTCGAGGTACAAAGTTGGCAGCTTGAACTTTGATCATGGATGAAATGGTAGCCAGAGCATCTGCAAACTGATTCTCGTCCCGGGGGATATACTCAAGCTTGACCGTTGTAAAGAAAGTCAATAACCTCCTTGTATAATCCCTATAAGGTATCAGATGATCCTGGTGGGTGTACCATTTGCCGTTGGTTTGATTAACTACCAGAGCTGAATCTCCGAATACAGTCAATGTCTTGATCCTGAGGTCAATAGCTTCTTCAAGACCCATAATGCAAGCTTCGTATTCAGCTTCGTTGTTAGTGCAGTTAAAGGTGAGTTTTGCCGAGAAAGGCATGTGAACTCCCTTAGGCGTAATGAGTACTGCACCAACACCACGACCATTCATATTGACAGCCCCATCAAACATCATAGTCCATTCTTCTTCCGGGTCAGGCCCTTCAGTGTGAATAGGCTCTTCCTGATCTTTTGCTTTTATGAACATGATGTCTTCATCAGGGAAGTCAAATCTCATGGGCTGGTAATCATCAATAGGTTGCTCAGCAAGATAATCAGACAATACACTGCCCTTGATGGCTTTCTGAGATGTGTACTGGATGTCATATTCTGTGAGGATCATTTGCCATCTTGCAATCCGTCCGGTAAGAGCTGGCTTCTCGAAAATGTACTTAACTGGATCCATTTTTGATATCAATAAAGTAGTGTGGGTCAACATATACTGTCTCAGTCGGCGAGCAGCCCACGCTAAAGCACAACAAGTTTTCTCGAGCAGTGAATATCGTTGTTCGCAGTCGGTAAAATTTTTGCTTAGGTAGTAAATTGCATACTCTTTTCGACCAGACTCGTCATGCTGGCCCAGCACACACCCCATTGACTCTCCTAATACTGTTAAGTACATTATCAGAGGTCTTCCTTCAACTGGAGGCATAAGGATTGGAGGTTCTTGCAAGTACTCCTTGATCTTGTCAAAAGCCCTCTGGCAGTCTTCGTTCCACCTGACCGTCTGTTCTTTTCTTAACAGCTTGAACAAGGGTTCACAGGTTGCAGTAAGGTGAGATATGAACCTGGAAATGTAGTTCAATCTACCTAGAAACCCTCGAACTTCTTTTTCTGACTTCGGTGCAGGCATTTCTTGAATGGCTTTGACTTTATCAGGGTCAACCTTAATCCCTTTCTCGCTTACAATAAAACCCAGCAGCTTACCAGATCGCACCCCGAATGTGCACTTGTTGGGGTTCAGCTTCAGTTGGTACTTCCTTAGACGCTTGAATAGCTTCAACAGATTTAGCCGTCCATGAAAGAGAATACCGAGAATTGAGCCGTATTATCAACCAATACATCAATGTGAGGTAATGGGAAATCATCTTTTGGGTTGGCTCTGTTTAGATCCCGGTAGTCAACACACATTCTCACTTTGTCGTCCTTCTTAGGTACAGGTACTATATTAGCAACCCACGGTGGATAGCTAGTTACAGCAAGGAACCCGGCGTCCCACTGCTTTTGTACCTCTTCTTTGATTTTCATTGCCATGTCTGGGCGAGTACGGCGCAACTTCTGTTTTACTGGCGGGCAGTCTTCTCTTAGTGGCAGCTTGTGCATGACTATATCGGTGTCCAACCCTGGCATATCCTGGTAAGACCAAGCAAACACATCCGCATACTCCCGAAGCAGATCAATCAGTTGTTCTTTCACTGAGTTTTGTAGGCAGGCCCCGATCTTAACCTCTTTCACGTCTTCAACTGTACCAAGATTAACCGTTTCAACCTCCTCCTGATGAGGGGTGATAACCTTTTCTTCTTGCCTTAACAACCTGGCTAGCTCTTCAGGAAGCTCATAATCTTCTTCAACCCCTTCATCAGCTTGATTGATTGGATTGTCAAAGTCATACGAAGCCATAGCTGTGTTGTTGTCGGTGCGGTCTGGAAGGCACTCTCTGCAAGGGTTCAGTTTGTTCATTTTAGTGATTGATTTTAATCTTGTTTAAAAAGAGTGAAATGAAGTTATCATTTTGAAAACATTGCCATTTATTTTTGTACAAAAAGAAAAATGGAAAAACAGTGAGCGGAAAAGAAAAAGACTCATTTGCAAAAGATGTCTGATTATCATTGATTGATCTGTTTGCACAAAATTACAGATGGCCCGATTACAAAATGAGTCTTGTCACCTTGGGCAAGATGAAAGACTTGATGCATGCTTAAAATATACAGGAAATAATAATTACTCTGCAGGAGTAACCCTTATAATTTCCTGGGAAGACCAGTTTGAGATACAGCTCCCCGGGATCCTTGGACGTATCCAGCTCTCCAGGTTGCGCTCATCTTCCGACTCATCTTCCAAGTTGTTTACTGCATCGGGGGTGAGCATCCCTCCACTGACAAAATTGGGCTTCTTAGCAGCCTCTGCTTGATCTTGTTGAGTTGGTTTGTAACCCAACCCAAATCTGTCCTCCTCCTTCTCCACAGGCAACAACTTGCCCCAACCTTGAGCATTCCCCTCTTCAACAACCTTCCTGGCTTGCTGGTAAGATGTCATGGAAGTCCCAAGTACAACAGATGCTTCATTGATGTTCAGGGCTTCGAATCCCTGACTCATGGTTTCGTGGATCTCCCCGTCCATCTCAATGTATTTGTATGTAGCCAGGTGGCTAACAAAAATGTCCTCTTCTCCACAAATAGTAACGACTTGGCCCTCCCACTCGAATTTTAACTTCTGGTGAAGGGTTGAGGTCACGGCGCCAGCGGCGTGTATCCATGGTCTACCCAATAGACAGCTGTAGGCAGGCTGTATATCCATCACGAAGAAGGTCATTTTGAAAGTCTGTGGGCCAATCGTTATAGGCAACTCAATTTCTCCCAGAACCGATCTCTTAGAACCGTCAAAGGCTCTTACTACCAAGTTGCTGGGGCGTAATGCCAATCCTTCATACTCCAGCTTCACAAGGGCTTTCTTAGGTAGGACATTGAGGGATGACCCTGTGTCCACCAATACATGAGAAAGAACTGCACCCTTACACTCTAAGGTAATGTGCAAAGCCTTGTTGTGATCGCGGCCTTCTGTTGTCAAATCAGTGTTGGTAAATCCTAGTCCATGACTAGCGTTAACATTTCCAACTACAGCTTCCAGCTGATTGACGGTAATCTCCTCTGGCACATAAGCTGCGTGCAAGACTTTTAATAGTGCGTTCTGATGAGCCTCGGAGCACATTAGCAATGATAAAATGGAGATCTTGGAAGGTGTCTGGTGAAGCTGGTCCACTATCTTGTAATCACTTTTCTTGATGATTCTCATGAACTCATCAACCTCTTGATCAAAAGGGGTCTTTAAAGCTTCTTTAGCAACTTGTTCTTCTTGCACCATGCTCTTCCCTTTTGCCTTGGCAGCAGCTTCTGCTTCAGCAATGGGTCTTGGAATTTGTGGGGCAAAAAGACGTCTGCTTCGAGTGAAGCCTCCGCCTCCCCCCCACATTGTCTATTTGTGGTGAAGAAGTTGATGATTCAAGAGTGATTTTCTGCCCTTCGCAGTATAGATCTGAGCCGTAATGCCAAGGGATGGCATTACTGCTTTCATATGGAACGGGCCCAGGTACCGTGATGGTAACTGGGCTGACTGCAGCAGAGGAGGGTGTTGCAATAGTATGTGGATCATAGTAGATAGTAACTGGTGATATGGCAGGGGATGCCACTGCTTGTTGTTGAAAATTGCTGTTCGGAGGAATACTTGACGGATCATAATAAATAGTGACTGCTGAGATATTTGCCGGTGTTGTAGGAGAAGATTCTGAATAGAGGGGTGCTGATGTTGTAGAAGTAATGTTTGTTGGAATCTGACTTGTTGAAGTGATAAATGAAGCATTTGTTGATGAAACTGAAGAATTGTTTGGAATTATTGTTGTTGCAGTTGTAGGAGATTCTGGAACTGTTGTCGGAGAGATTGCTGGATTTGAAGGTATTGATGTTGTGATTTGAAGTAGACCATTCTGGATAAGACTGTCTATGCCGCTTATCAGATTGTCACACCCATTTACCGAAATGTTACAATAACCGCACCCGAGCTCACACCCAGGGAATATCTGGCATTCAAGGAGTTGAGCTTTAATCTCTACCAGGGGTGTCCGGATCTGCCCAACACTGGTTATCAAGAAAGACGACTTATCTTCCTCAATAGCATTGATTCTGGGCCCTCCATGGTTGGGCATGGGGTTTTTGTTGACATTTGGCGGAGGTGCAAAGTTTAGAGCTTTGGAATCTACCAGGTCTTGCACCTTCATCTGTAAAGCTCTGCACTTCTCTGTACTGTGGCCAGGTGCATTGGAGTGAAAAGCACATCTGGCATTGGCGTCATAATTTCTTGGCAGACTGGAAGGATCTGGTGGTGCCAACGTCCTTAACTCAACCAGGTTGAGCTTCAGGAGCTGTGGCAGTAAAGCGGCATAAGGCATAGGGATTGGATCAATCACCCTATTGGCCTGAGACGGTCTCTGTTGAAATGGTCTTTGTTGATTGTTGTTGTTGTTGTAGTTTCTCTGAGGCGGATATTGAGTTTGTTGCTGGTAGTGGGGTTGTTGCTGTGGTTGATATGTCAGTTGCTGTGGAATTGGAGCGGGAATGGTGACTGCTACCACTGACCTATGAACATATTGTGGTCTGCCCCTGCTGGCCTGAATAGAATTAGTCTCACCGGTTCTCCTTGGACCTACAAAAGGCTTCCTGGGGTTGCTGGACGAGCTTGCACCGTTGTCAGAAATTTTGCCCATCTTTAATAGGCTTTCAATCCTTTCTCCAGCTATGACTACGTCAGCGAAGCTGGTGGAAGAAAAGGCAGCTAGCCTGTCAATGTATGTCCCTTGAAGGGTGTTCATAAACATGTCGGCCATTTCCCTTTCCGACATGGGTGGTTGGACAGCAGCAGCAAGCTGTCTCCACCTCTGGGCGTACTCCCGGAAGCTTTCCCTGGATGATTGAGACATTCCCATCAGGAGGGTCCTGTTAGGAGCCATATCCAAGTTGTACTGGTATTGTCTGATAAAGGCCTCAGCTAGGTCCTTCCAGCATCTGATGGTTGCTCTAGTCAAGTGAGAGTACCATTCCCTTGAAGCCCCTGTTAAGCTATCTTCAAAATAAAACATCCATAGCTTTTCGTCCATGGTATATGCCTTCAGCCTCCCTAGAAAAGATTGTAAGTGGGTTCGTGGACAGGAAGTTCCGTTGTACTTCTCGAAGCACGGAGGTTTAAACTTGTGGGGAATCCTTACCCCGTCCACTAGACCCATGTCCATAACATCAAAGCCCAAAGAATTTTGAGACTCCAGGGATCTCAATTTTTCAGCAATTTCATCTAGCCTTCTGTCATAGGCTTCATCCCCAGCTCCCATCACAGTGAATTGATCTTCCTGGGGGTCTTCTTGTAATACTCTGCCGGCAGTGGCATTCCCTTGCACATTAGCAGGGATGTTGATCTCTGGATGAAGGTGTGGTCCATACACTGGAGGATTAGCATGAGGCTGAACCCTCTCATTGTTGCTTGTTCCCCCAGTCCCTAGATGGGGTTCCTCTTGGGTCTGCCTTTCTACTAGTGCCCTTAATCTCTCTTGGCTCTGTGCCAATCCATTCATCACCTCCATAAACTGGGTCATCTGATTTCTCATTTCCAGTCTCTCATTGGCCATTTGAGTCCTGACCTCTGTAAGGTCCTGCTGTACTTGGTACATTTGTATACCCGGAAGGTTGTTGCGGGTAGGATATCTGTGTGGACGGTTGAGTGGGAAAACCCGACGCCGAGCAATAGTTCCTGAATCACAACAGAGTTAGTAACAAAAACAAAACAAAACCTACAAAACAAGACAAAAGGTTAGTATGCAATGCAGTATGCTTATTTGTTTCCAAGGTATCCGGCTTGGCATTTGGTTTTGACCTTTCCAGACCCCGAGGAAGATGCTGTTTGATGTTGCTTAGGAGAGAGAGATTCAAATGAAACAAACTAATGAATATATTACAAAAAAGCGAACGATACATAGTTTGTTTTTTACAATACATGCCCTCTGAGGGGTCAAAATACAACATAAGAAAAAGTACATGAAATGAAAGCAACAACAAGCAAAAGTCAGACACCAAGACCAAACTCATCCTCCTGGACTTCCTTCAAAAGTGCTTCAGTCACAGGATTAGCTGGATGCTCCGTGAGGTTCCTGATGAGAAGATTCCTGGTGGCAATAGCTGCAGTTAGCTTCTTGTGTCTGCCCTGGTCCTTTGACCTCTTCACACCAGCTCTGAGTTTAAATTCTGAGATCTCCCTCTGGGCTGCTACTAGGGCTTCCTGCTGCTCCTTTGCATTAGCCTCCAAATGCTCAATCTTGTCCTGAGTTCTCTTATCCTCCTGAGTGCGAGCTTCAGTGATCCTGACCCACCTAGCTTGGCTCTCCTTCAGATAAAGATCAGTCCTAGCTCTCTGGAACTGGGCCTCTTTGCAGGCATTCTTCAAAATCTGTTCTCCAGCCCTGGACTTCTTGATGTAGTCCTCTGACTTCTCAATCCTGGCTAGATGCTCCACCTTTAGCTTTTCTAACCTCTCAATGTCCAGACGACCATCACTCCTCTCCCAGAGGGTTCTTTTCAAGGCTTCAGACAAATTCTCATTCGTCTCTTTGAGCTTTTCAAACTCCTCCAGGCTGACAGTGGCTGGAGGTGGTGCTGTGGATGGTCCAGGTACATCTTCAATGGTGAAGGGCATCCCAGAAATTTGAGCCCTGGCATGAGACCACTCATAATACTGAGCTGAGGCCACATTGTTGTATCTCCCAAGAATGGTTACCCCTTTAGTCTGGACATTGTCCCAAGCCCAGGATGCTTGCCTGACAACAACCAGATTAGGCTTAATCTCACAATAAAGGGTCTCAGCTAGATCTTGTACTCTAGGAGGGTGGACCAATGCATAGCCCAGTTGAATATCAGAGGGTTGTAGCTGATGCAACCCTTCACTCCTATCAGAGGTACATTGGGGAACTGCCCACAACTAGTAATGATGTCCCTGCCCTTGGTGCTCTGGGTGCACCACCTGATGTCATCTAAGGTCAAAGCAACAAGCCTCCTAGCCCAGTTCCTCTGTTGGTGAGGATTCAAGAATGCATCAGTCTTGGGCAGGTGTTTGAGCAGCCAGGTATGGAATAGGGGAGCACAACATCTCACCAATCTTCCCCTTTGCTTTTCATTCCTTTGGTGAACAGAGTAGTAGAAATCTCCCAGTAAGGTGGGCACTGGGTTCCTCAGAATGAAAAGATGGATTGCATTCTTGCTAATAAACTTAGGCTCATCTGCAAATAATATAACCCCATATATGCTAAGGGCTAATAGTGCACAGACTGCCTTCCATTCTCCCAAGGAGGCCTTCAGGATAGCTTGGGAAGTCAGGAAATCCAAGTGCAGACCAGAGATTCCAGCCTTTGCTGTCATGTTTTGCTCAATCAGAACTGGTTCCAGATACAATGCTTTTGCCACCTCTTCATTACTAGGAAAGGCCATCTCAGGGTTGAAGGGGACTCCACCCCTGATAGGTACACCAATCAGTGATGAATACTCTTCCAACAAGGGTCCCAACTGAAAATCCTAGAAGGTGAAGCACCTCAGAGGGGGATCATAGAACTGCAGGCAAGTATGAATCAAGCTCCTCTGGGAAGGGTCCAAATCCATAACCACATCAAGGATGCCTCCATAATGTTCTCTGAATAGTGGTATATGGTCTGGAGTAATCAGGGCCTGGACCTTCCTGATGCCAGCCAGCTCAGGCTCAAAGAAATGATAGGAGATGTTGCTCTTCTTGGGTGCCATGTTGCTGAAGAAAAGCTGAAACAGATGCTGATGATGATGACTGATACTAGAAGATGGGCCACTGACAGGCTGAGACTGGTGATGCAGGTGACTGAAGCAGGTAGCTGATGAGGATAGTTGAAGCAGATACTGGTGAAGATAGGGCCTATGCAGATGAAGGGGTCAAAACCAAGCCAAAATGTAATATGGATACCCTGAAAAACAAATAAACACATGTTAAATGATGCAATGATGATGTATGCAAATGATATGCAAAGGGTTTGTGATCAAGCTGGATCTGACTAACTGCCTGGTTATAAGTCCATGTATGTTCAAGAAATCCAGATGGAGGTTCATAAGTCCAGTAACCAAGGTGGGGGACTCAAATAAAGAGTCACATGTCCATGGTTAAAAAATCACAAGAACTGTTCCAAAATGGAGTATTCTTAATCAAAACAAAGTAACAGGGTATGTTGAGGTCAAGGGTACCTGCAAACCTGTAAACAGCCCATCCCCCTCACAGGTGGTGTTCTAAAACAAGGATCCTCAGACTTGGATCAGTTATGAGAAGTGTAAACACTTCTAACCCGGAGGTACAGTGTTTACAATAACCATAAAAGATCCTCCTCTAATTCACCTCAGTTTCTGAAGGTCATAGTAAAGTTCATCCAGACTTAGCAGGCTTCCCAGATAGCCCTAGCACTACAGGAAATCTGTAGCACAGAGTTCTCAAGAAGAAACCCATATCTGAACCGTGTTTCATATTCCCGCACCAGACCGAAATGGAATGGGAAAGAACATGAACCACTCTAGCCTAGGTGTCACTTAGGTCCCAGGTATAGGACCTCAACTCTCAATAGAACACCCGCCCACCAAAGCAGCAAAACCAGATCCAACCAGAACAATATGACAGTATGATGTATATAAAGCTGTAAAGAAAGCAGTAAACAAACTGTACATAAAGCAATAAATAAAACAAGTATACAAACACAGATAGCACATAACACCCCAGTAAACACAAATCAAACAAGCGCTAGGAAGAACCCACAAAAAGAACCAGAAGCCCTGGTTACAGTATAAGGGTCCCCAGCAGAGTCGCCAAGCTGTCGCTCCCGATAAATGGGAATGGCCCAAATAAAAGTACAGACGCGAACGGTCGGCGAAAAGAGGATGTGAGAACACACAGGAGTGAACTCACAGGAAAAGAAAAGAGTCGCCAGCTAGGCATTTTTATCCCGAAGGAAAGGTAATGCTGCATAAACCTAAGAAAAGATATGGATAAGACGGTTGCGAACCAGAGAGACTGAGAAAGGGGGTTGGTTACAACCTGGGAAGGTATTAGCATCCAGATTGTCCGTCGTACTCGACGGGATCCACGCTTAAGAGATTTGTGTTTTAAAGGGGTAGTGTCAGTGCAATTTATGTATAAAAGAGCTGGAAAAGGATGTACAGGTGTCAGTGTAAAAGATGTGTGAAATGTATAAGTGAAGTGTCAGTGTAAGAACAGGAATGAAAATGCTCAAGACTATGAGGCTTAAAGAATGAAGCTGGAAGGAGGGGGAATATACAGAGACTTTTGTTCGATAACTGTTAAGTTATGCCTACGTATCCTCTCGTGCAATGAGGAAGTCAGAACACCGTAGTTCGACCCAAAGAGACTGAAAGGTAAATTGACTTGTGAACTGCTTACTTGCCTATGCTCAAGTGTATGACCTGTCTGGCTCAGGTGCAAACTGTCTTGCATTAGACGAAAGAAACTAGTTCTCGTTTGTGAGTGAGTATGATGAGAAAAGAATCCCGGAGGAGACGATTATTGTTTGTTTTTGTGTTTTCAATCTTTTATTGCTTTTGAAAGTTTATCATAAGAAAATGAGCTTAAGCCTAAACCAGGGGTTAGTAAACTCATCACATCTTCCCTCTGATTAGGGGTAATGAGAATACCTTAAGTGTGAAGTCAGCTTCTCACACTTAATCACCATGGTGTAGGGTTAAGATCATTAACCTACTTGTGATTATTTAGATGTTTTTGTTGTTTTTGTTTAGTGTTAAGTAATGAGATTAAGCCATAATCAGGGATTAAACAGACTCATTACACCATCCTAATAGAAGGATAATAGATGAGAATGTTTAAGCTGAGGAAAGCTCCTCAACTTAATCCATGATTAGGGATTAAACTCATGACAAAAAAAAACCTTTATTAGATGGATTTTAATTAATGGTAAGATGAAGGAATGATTTTTATGATTTGTAAGACAACTTGAGGGGGACTTGTCCATTAACACTAGGGTTAGTCCTTCTTAACCAGTTAAGGAAGAATTAGAACCCTAATGCAAGGCCCAAGTTACAAGCTTGATGTCTTGATGATTATTAAATGGATTGATTAAAGGATTTAAACACATTAAGGGTTTAACACTTAGGATTAAAGTTATACACTCCATCCTAATAGAAGGATGCAGGCATAAGCTTAATCACAAAGCCTTAAAGCCTTTAGGGTTTAGTCCCTGATTATGAGATGAGAAGAGAAGACTCAATGGGACACAAAGGTAAAATCTAAATGGGGAACTAATCAAAACCCTAATCATTGTCATGCTTGGTTGTTCCTATGGTTTGTGAGGTTTACAAGAGAAATCTTCAGAGAAACCACCAGGAAGCAGATGAAAGGAGCAAAGAAAAGCAAAGTAACTTGCTTCATTCAAGAAGACAAGTCACTTGAGGAAAGAAAGTAAGAAGAAGAAGAATGAGCAAGCTCAATCTCAAACACAAGACAAAAATGCAGCAATGATGCATAAGAGGGATGAAAAGAAATTGTGAGAAGTGAAGGCAAATTCACTTCTCAAAGTGACTTACCACCTGAAAAGTTAGTGAAAGAAATGCAATGCAATGCAAAATAAGATGAAATGGCATGATGCAAATCAAAACCAGAAGCATAGGTATGATGCTAATGATGCTATGAGATGATGCAAACATGAATCAAGGCATGAGGATGATCATATGAACATATGGATGCAAGAGAAGCATGCTTAGAACCATGATCATACATGAAAAGTTATGAAATGCAAATGACATACATCATGGCAAATGCAAGAAGCAATGATCAAACATGATTCTAATATGTATTAAGATGTCTAATGAATCAAATGGATGCATAAAATGTCATGGCAAGTCATGGTATGCAAGCAAATGGAAGATGAATGCAAAAGGAAGCCCAAATTAGGGTTTATGATCAATGCACCAAACAAAAACCAAAACCAGAAGCAAACATCAAGATAAAAAATTGAAAATGCATCCAAGGGAACCCTAAACCTATACAAACTCACTGCCCAAAGGAGGGGTTCTAACTCTTAACCTAATGAGGGTTATGAATTTCTTAAGAATGCTAGGGTTTTAAGGTACCTTGTCAAGAAAAATGTGAAACAAATTGAAAATGCAAAATCAAATCATGCCAATTTAATCCTATGAACTACATGATATGCAAGACACAATGCAAAAAGAATCAAAGTCCAACTCTTAAAGACTAGGCAGAAATGAATTTTCAAAGATTGGATCAAAATAATGCCTTGAAATGAAATTAATTCTATGAAAAATTGTCAAAAGACATCAAGATCAAAAAAGAAATTTGGTTTGAGGGTTGGACAATGTTTCTAAATGATTTTAAAGGTTTCATGAATTTTTTTGGTGATTTTTAAATACCTAAAAGTATTTTTAATTAATTAATTCCCATTAATTAATTAAAAATAAACTTTTAAATGATTTAAAAATATTTTTTAATGCAAAAAATAAAAATAAAAATGTTTTTGGTTTCTGAAAATTAATAAAAGGCTGCATAAAAATTTTCAGAATTTTTAAAGATGTTTTGCTATTTTTAATAAAATGAAGAAAACAAATGCAATTAGATGAAAAATAAAATGAATTTAAACTGAAAATGGGAAAGTATGCGCATCCAAGGGCCAGGATTCAAATTCCAGGGGGCGGGAGTTGACTACGCGCGCGTTTGGACGGCTCACATTCAAACTTGGCTAACCCTAATTAATTAGCCCTAATTACTTTCAGACGACCGGAACACTGTTCCGGTCGTCTTCTCCGGCAAGGTGTTCATGCTATCTCACTCCCTACGCATCAAAACTCCACTAAAATCTCCAGATTTCATCCTTAAACATCACTGAACCTAAACCCCACCCCAAAATCCATTTATTTTCACTGAATCATAAGAATCAAAGCGAAAATCAATTCACGGGCAAAGTTTCAGAACAAGCATACAACCTCAAAACTCAATCATTTTCAAAAATAAAAGGCTCAGTGAACTCAGGGAAGCATGTAGATCATTTTAGAAACAAGAGATAAGAGTTCTGGAAAAATGAATTTCCATGGCTACCTGAATTGAAGCTTTGATTTCTGGCACTTTCTGGCTGATGTCTTGCTTGCAATCAACTCCCCTGGACCTCCTGAGAAGCTTTCAATGCTTGTTTGAAGTTTGTAATGGTTGGTTTGAAAGATGGCTGAAGTTCTGCTCAATGAGGGGCAGAAATCGTATTTTGGTTTCTGAGGGTTTCAGGCTATGGTGATGGGTGCTTTGTGATCAGTGAAGCATATGGAGATTGTTTGTGAAGTTGGTTTATGTGTTTGAGGCTTGTGTGATGAGTTTCGAAGAGTTTTGCAAATGGAGCATAAACTTGAAAACTAGGGCTTTGGTGTGTTTCAGCATGAAGTGTTATGTGCTTTGGCTTGCTTTTGATTTGTATAAACAATTGTGATAGGTCAGAGAGTGGGTGCTGGCCTATTGTGATTGGTATGGGTCTTTGGCCAAAATGTCAACTTGATTTGTACTTGAGGTATGGGCAATGGTACAACTTGCTTTTTGGCATGCTTGGGCTCAGCTGAGTTTAGGGAGAGCCATGGAATTGTTTATGAGGTGATTCAGCAAGTGGTTTGTAACTTATGATAAGTTTTGCAAGTTGATTCAAGTTTGGTTCCTTTGAGATTTCTTGAAGTTCAAGGCATGAAATGAGATGATTCTTGGGCCAATTCTGATTTTTAGAGGTCATGTAATCATGTTGTGAAGAAATTGTACACATTTGAGGTCTTTAGAACACTTGATCAAGTCATTTTGCAAAATGCCTCTTTGGTAGAAAACTTCAAATTTTGTGATTTTAGCCAACTTTGACAAGCCATAACTTTTGATCCAAAATGAATTAGGTCATGTTCTTGTACTTTTTGAAAAGGGAATGATCCATTCTACAACTTTCATGACCAAAGTTTTTTCATTTGAAGCATTTTTGAATCAAAAAGCAAGGGTTGAAAAAGTTTCCCAAAATGGCAATTTCATTAAAAGTCAAACTTTCCCAAAAAGTCAACTTTGCAAAAGACTTGAAATTCTTCAATTTTGTGAACTTCCAACTTCTTCTATGATCAAATAAAGATCATATACAATCAAAATGATGAAGAACACCCTTTGGTTGGGTCATTGGGGGCCTCAGATGCCCTGATTTTACATTGACTTGCTTGAAAAGTCAACTCTTGATCAGATGACTTCCCCATGGAATTTCTTCATGAAAATTGATATGCATACTCCCTATACCATATAGAGACCAATAGAAACAAGAATGACCAAAAATTTGGAGTTGTGGCCTCTGAAACCAAAACCCTAATTTTGGGTCATCTGTGCAGTCAAGCCTGGCTCTGCTTCCATACCATTCTCAGTTCTTGTGATTTTTTGACATTCTTGACTTTGAGAGGATATAATATGATACTTGAACATACATGGACCCCTTTGAAGTGATTGATGACCTTTGGAGTGGCTCAAAAAGCTCTTGGATTGCTTAGATCACAAACCCTAGGTGCAGATGACTTTGAATCAATGCAGTGAATCAAAAATGTAATATGAGATGCTATGATTGAGTTTATGCATATGAGGATATCACAAGCCATGGTGTGAATGGGTGAGGGCAAATTTGGGGTGTTTACAGCTGCCCCTATTCAAACATGAGTTAGCTGTGCAGGATGTAAGCAACGGCTTGACAGGCGAACAAGATAACTTGTGGTTGAATACCAAAGACAATCCAAAATTTGCACTTACAGAATGAAGAAGAAAAGGGATATAAATTGTAAAGGAAAATAAAGCATGTATATAAAGTGCGGGCGACGGAGGACGATCGTCGAGCAGAGGATGACTGCTGGGGATAAAGTGATGACGGGTACGACCGACATGCTGGGGAAACGCGGGAAATAAAGCAATGACGGGGACGGCCGACATGCTGGGGATATAAGAGATTATGATGGGGACGGCCATCAAGTTCAAAAAGTAATGCAAACAACGATGGGGACGGCCATCGGGCTAAACTAATGAAGGACGATCATCAGGAAAAGGAAAAGGGACCACGACGGGGACGACCATCGGGTTAAAGAATAAATGAAATAATGATGAGGGACGGTCATCAAAGGTGAAGGACGATCACCTAGCAGGGGACGGCTGCTCTGAAAGGGGTAAGATGAGGGACAATCATCTAAGGTGAAGGACGATCACCTGGCAGGGTATGGCTGCCGAAAATATCGCGACATAGGACGAATGCCGGATAAAAGGTCAACGATGGGGACGGCCATCGGACGAGCATGATGAAGGACGGTCACCAAGAGGTGAAGGACGATCACCTAGCAGGGGACGGCTGCTTTCAAGGTTTATCATGACATAGGACGAATGTCAGATAAAAGAGGTCAACGATGGGGACGGCCATCGGATAAAATGATGAAGGACGATCATCAAAAAGGTGAAGGACGATCATCTAGCAGGGGACGACTGCTAAATATCACGACACAGGACGAATGTCGGATAGAAAAGGTCAACGATGGGGACGGCCATCGGATGAGCGTGATGAAGGACGATCATCAAGAGGTGAAGGACGATCACCTAGCAGGGTACGGCTGCTCTCAGGGTTTATCATGACATAGGACGAATGTCAGATAGAAAAGGTCAACGATGGGGATGGCCATCGGATGAGCGTGATGAAGGACGATCATCAATAGGTGAAGGACGATCACCTAGCAGGGTACGGCTGCTCTCAGGGTTTATCATGACATAGGACGAATGTCAGATAGAAAAGAAATTTTGCTTTGCTGGCGACTTACTGGGGAATAGTAAACACGGACGAGTGTTTATATCCAAGAAATAAAAGGTATAAGTGTTTGGTGTTGTGTATAGATTAAAAATGCGGACGAGCATCCCTAAGACTATGATACGGACGAGTATCGGGTAGAAACAAATACTGACACGTGTTCAGAGATGATGATACGGACGAGTATCAACTGGTTAACAAGGAACACGGACGAGTGTTGATTCTGAGGGGACTCTTCTGGGGAAAATAGACACAGACGAGTGTCTAAATTCAAGAAGACAAGAGTGTTTGACACAGTGTATGGATTAAAGATGCGGACGAGCATCCTTAAGACTATGATACGGACGAGTATCAGGTAGAAACAAACGCTTGACGCATGTTCTGAGATGATGGTACGGACGAGTACCAACTGGTTAACAAAGAACACGGACTAGTGTCGAATCTGAGAGGATATAGGTGGTGTATACGAGATACAGACGAGTATCTGTATAAGTGAAATAAGTATGAGTGATGTATAGTTGAGTGTTCAATCTGCCGGGGAGAGTGACATGGACGAGTGTCAAGAGGTATATTATAAACAAGTATGCTTTACAAAGTGTTAAGGTTACTGTGCTGGGGAAAGTGACACGGACGGGTGTCAAGAAAGTTATATATATGTATCTGTGAGTGCAGAGGGGATACTTTGGCTTTCTGCTGGGGATATGACACGGACGGGTGCCACAAGGGGTACGTACTGGTATTTGTGGGTGTAAGGCAACTGCTTTAGCTCTTTGCTGAGGAATCTGGGGAGCATTCTGTATGTTGTTGATGGGTTGCTATTATCCACAAGTGTTTGATTCAGACCATGACTTATGATTATGCAACATATTTGATTTTTTTTTTGCCGTAATGCTCTGTATTAGACGGAATGCTACGCTTTGTGGGGTGAATATGATGCGAATGCTATGATTATGCAAAAGATACCGATCCGGGGTTCGGGTCCCGTTGCTGCAAAGATCTCTGGCAGATCTGTTTGAAGTGGACATCCCAGCTGGGGATGAGACCATTGAGATGTATCTTCTTGGGGGAATAAGTCATTGATAGACCCATTCTTGGTAATGAGGGACCCAGCTGGGGTTTGTAGAAGTCTTCGCCACTCTGTTGTGATTCTTTCGTGCGTTGCTCTTCTGAATAGAGGCTGAAGCTCGGTGGGGAAGTGGTTCCCTGGCTCTTGTACTTGGCTGTGGAGGAATAGTAAATGGTAACTCGGCTGGGGAGAAAACATTTCTGGTGCTAAGGCTGAGTGAGTATTGATTTTCCAGCTTGCTGGGAGTGAAGCTTTCATGCCCCATGCCGTGCTTTGAATACCTGCAATCCTGCAAAGATAGGAACGCACAAGTAATCCCGAGGTATCCCTTACCAGATTCCATCATAGGAGTTCAGACACTCCCGGGAGTAAATATATTTCCTGCAAGCGCGTATTTCTTTTTAGAAGAAAAAGTATCCGTATTCATGCAAACAGTATCTTATAGACATCAGACATTTTGCAAATGAAAAATAAGATGTACGAGACGGTACGTGACTGAAAATCTGATTTTATTAATTCATATGCCCTGAATTGGAAAGATACAGTCAAAGAAACATATCCCCTGAAAAGAGGAGATTGTTACAAATTGAGAAACAAAATGTTGGCAATGTTGACGACGCTTCAAGGAGCTTCCCTTTGCTATGACTCGTATGACTTTTGACGTTCTTCTCGTCTTGCTTTCTGGAGAAGGCTGATTCTGAAAGAAGCTTGATCCTTCAGAAGCTTACCAAGTTGTAAGTGATACAGACAAATTCAGGATTCAATTGTTCGCTTATTCCCTTATTTTGCATGGATCGCCCTTTCGGGTTTTCAATCCATCGGGATACCCATTTTTGCCTGAGCTGTCCAATGCGGCTTTTCAACTCAGCGGGTGTACATTTTTTTTTTGTTTATTTTCCCTTATTTTGCCCGAGTCTTTTATTCTGTTTTTTTGACTCGCCGGGATGCCCTATTTTTGCCTGGACTTACATTCTGTTTTTATGTCCAGCGGGTCATTTTTATGCGAAGTAATTTTTAACTGCATCTAAATTCACAGGGGACGGGAAGTCTTCACCATCCATGGTGCTGAGCATCAGTGCTCCACCAGAGAAAACTTTCTTGACTACGAATGGTCCTTCATAGTTCGGAGTCCACTTGCCCCTGTGGTCTATATGAGGAGGGAGGATTCTTTTCAGCACAAGATCTCCTACTTGGTACTCTCGGAGCCTAACTTTCTGATCGAAGGCTTTCTTCATTCTTTTCTGATACAACTGCCCATGACAGATTGCAACCAATCTTTTCTCTTCGATCAGACTCAGTTGCTCGTATCGGGATCGGACCCATTCTGCTTCGCTTAGCTTAACATCCATCAGTACCCGCAGGGAGGGTAATTCAACTTCAACAGGTAGGACTGCCTCCATACCATACACAAGTTGGTACGGTGTTGCCCCAGTGGATGTTCTGATTGACGTGCGGTACCCATGCAAGGAAAACGGTAGCATTTCATGCCAGTCTTTGTAGGTGACTACCATCTTCTGCACAATCTTCTTGATATTCTTATTAGCCGCCTCAACAACGCCATTCATCTTTGGCCTGTAAGGAGAAGAATTGTGGTGTTGGATCTTGAAGTCCCGGCATAGCTCTGCCATCATTTTATTGTTCAAGTTGGAACCATTATCAGTAATGATTCGCTTGGGAACTCCGTATCGACAGATGATGTCTCTCTTCAGAAATCGGGCTACCACTTGCCTTGTAACGTTTGCATAAGAAGCTGCTTCAACCCACTTGGTAAAATAGTCAATGGCTACCAGGATGAATCTGTGGCCGTTCGAAGCAGTCGGTTCAATCTTGCCAATCATGTCAATGCCCCACATAGCGAAGGGCCAGGGTGAAGACATCATGTTCAGAGGATTGGGAGGCACATGCACCTTATCCGCATAAATCTGGCATTTATGGCATTTTCTGGCATAGGCACAACAGTCGGCATCCATTGTGATCCAGTAATAACCTGATCTTAGCAATTTCTTGGCCATTGCATGCCCTCCTGCATGGGTACCAAAGGATCCTTCGTGCACCTCGTGCATCAACAAGTCTGCTTCTGTTCTATCAACGCATCTTAGGAGTACCATATCAAAGTTTCTCTTGTACAGGGAACCATCAGTATTCAGAAAGAAACTACCAGCAAGCCTTCTTAGAGTCTTCTTATCATTGGAAGATGCCCCAGGCGGGTATGTTTGATCCTCCAAGAAGCACTTAATGTCATGGAACCAAGGCTTATCATCTTTGACAACATCTGTTGAGAACACATATGCTGGTCTGTCAAGTCTGGACACTGAAATTCGAGGTACAAAGTTGGCAGCTTGAACTTTGATCATGGATGAAATGGTAGCCAGAGCATCTGCAAACTGATTCTCGTCCCGGGGGATATACTCAAGCTTGACCGTTGTAAAGAAAGTCAATAACCTCCTTGTATAATCCCTATAAGGTATCAGATGATCCTGGTGGGTGTACCATTTGCCGTTGGTTTGATTAACTACCAGAGCTGAATCTCCGAATACAGTCAATGTCTTGATCCTGAGGTCAATAGCTTCTTCAAGACCCATAATGCAAGCTTCGTATTCAGCTTCGTTGTTAGTGCAGTTAAAGGTGAGTTTTGCCGAGAAAGGCATGTGAACTCCCTTAGGCGTAATGAGTACTGCACCAACACCACGACCATTCATATTGACAGCCCCATCAAACATCATAGTCCATTCTTCTTCCGGGTCAGGCCCTTCAGTGTGAATAGGCTCTTCCTGATCTTTTGCTTTTATGAACATGATGTCTTCAT
Organism: Lathyrus aphaca; assembly: GCA_963966055.1. Taxonomy (NCBI): domain Eukaryota; kingdom Viridiplantae; phylum Streptophyta; class Magnoliopsida; order Fabales; family Fabaceae; genus Lathyrus; species Lathyrus aphaca. The sequence goes on along the minus strand of OZ014524.1, from coordinate 429,756,853 downwards.
AAGGGAAGTCAAATCTCATGGGCTGGTAATCATCAATAGGTTGCTCAGCAAGATAATCAGACAATACACTGCCCTTGATGGCTTTCTGAGATGTGTACTGGATGTCATATTCTGTGAGGATCATTTGCCATCTTGCAACCCGTCCGGTAAGAGCTGGCTTCTCGAAAATGTACTTAACTGGATCCATTTTTGATATCAATAAAGTAGTGTGGGTCAACATATACTGTCTCAGTCGGCGAGCAGCCCACGCTAAAGCACAACAAGTTTTCTCGAGCAGTGAATATCATTGTTCGCAGTCGGTAAACTTTTTGCTTAGGTAGTAAATTGCATACTCTTTTCGACCAGACTCGTCATGCTGGCCCAGCACACCCCCCATTGACTCTCCTAATACTGTTAAGTACATTATCAGAGGTCTTCCTTCAACTGGAGGCATAAGGATTGGAGGTTCTTGCAAGTACTCCTTGATCTTGTCAAAAGCCCTCTGGCAGTCTTCGTTCCACCTGACCGTCTGTTCTTTTCTTAACAGCTTGAACAAGGGTTCACAGGTTGCAGTAAGGTGAGATATGAACCTGGAAATGTAGTTCAATCTACCTAGAAACCCTCGAACTTCTTTTTCTGACTTCGGTGCAGGCATTTCTTGAATGGCTTTGACTTTATCAGGGTCAACCTTAATCCCTTTCTCGCTTACAATAAAACCCAGCAGCTTACCAGATCGCACCCCGAATGTGCACTTGTTGGGGTTCAGCTTCAGTTGGTACTTCCTCAGACGCTTGAATAGCTTCAACAGATTTAGCCGTCCATGAAAGAGAATACCGAGAATTGAGCCGTATTATCAACCAATACATCAATGTGAGGTAATGGGAAATCATCTTTTGGGTTGGCTCTGTTTAGATCCCGGTAGTCAACACACATTCTCACTTTGCCGTCCTTCTTAGGTACAGGTACTATATTAGCAACCCACGGTGGATAGCTAGTTACAGCAAGGAACCCGGCGTCCCACTGCTTTTGTACCTCTTCTTTGATTTTCATTGCCATGTCTGGGCGAGTACGGCGCAACTTCTGTTTTACTGGCGGGCAGTCTTCTCTTAGTGGCAGCTTGTGCATGACGATATCGGTGTCCAACCCTGGCATATCCTGGTAAGACCAAGCAAACACATCCGCATACTCCCGAAGCAGATCAATCAGTTGTTCTTTCACTGAGTTTTGTAGGCAGGCCCCGATTTTAACCTCTTTCACGTCTTCAACTGTACCAAGATTAACCGTTTCAACCTCCTCCTGATGAGGGGTGATAACCTTTTCTTCTTGCCTTAACAACCTGGCTAGCTCTTCAGGAAGCTCATAATCTTCTTCAACCCCTTCATCAGCTTGATTGATTGGATTGTCAAAGTCATACGAAGCCATAGCTGTGTTGTTGTCGGTGCGGTCTGGAAGGCACTCTCTGCAAGGGTTCAGTTTGTTCATTTTAGTGATTGATTTTAATCTTGTTTAAAAAGAGTGAAATGAAGTTATCATTTTGAAAACATTGCCATTTATTTTTGTACAAAAAGAAAAATGGAAAAACAGTGAGCGGAAAAGAAAAAGACTCATTTGCAAAAGATGTCTGATTATCATTGATTGATCTGTTTGCACAAAATTACAGATGGCCCGATTACAAAATGAGTCTTGTCACCTTGGGCAAGATGAAAGACTTGATGCATGCTTAAAATATACAGGAAATAATAATTACTCTGCAGGAGTAACCCTTATAATTTCCTGGGAAGACCAGTTTGAGATACAGCTCCCCGGGATCCTTGGACGTATCCAGCTCTCCAGGTTGCGCTCATCTTCCGACTCATCTTCCAAGTTGTTTACTGCATCGGGGGTGAGCATCCCTCCACTGACAAAATTGGGCTTCTTAGCAGCCTCTGCTTGATCTTGTTGAGTTGGTTTGTAACCCAACCCAAATCTGTCCTCCTCCTTCTCCACAGGCAACAACTTGCCCCAACCTTGAGCATTCCCCTCTTCAACAACCTTCCTGGCTTGCTGGTAAGATGTCATGGAAGTCCCAAGTACAACAGATGCTTCATTGATGTTCAGGGCTTCGAATCCCTGACTCATGGTTTCGTGGATCTCCCCGTCCATCTCAATGTATTTGTATGTAGCCAGGTGGCTAACAAAAATGTCCTCTTCTCCACAAATAGTAACGACTTGGCCCTCCCACTCGAATTTTAACTTCTGGTGAAGGGTTGAGGTCACGGCGCCAGCGGCGTGTATCCATGGTCTACCCAATAGACAGCTGTAGGCAGGCTGTATATCCATCACGAAGAAGGTCATTTTGAAAGTCTGTGGGCCAATCGTTATAGGCAACTCAATTTCTCCCAGAACCGATCTCTTAGAACCGTCAAAGGCTCTTACTACCAAGTTGCTGGGGCGTAATGCCAATCCTTCATACTCCAGCTTCACAAGGGCTTTCTTAGGTAGGACATTGAGGGATGACCCTGTGTCCACCAATACATGAGAAAGAACTGCACCCTTACACTCTAAGGTAATGTGCAAAGCCTTGTTGTGATCGCGGCCTTCTGTTGTCAAATCAGTGTTGGTAAATCCTAGTCCATGACTAGCGTTAACATTTCCAACTACAGCTTCCAGCTGATTGACGGTAATCTCCTCTGGCACATAAGCTGCGTGCAAGACTTTTAATAGTGCGTTCCGATGAGCCTCGGAGCACATTAGCAATGATAAAATGGAGATCTTGGAAGGTGTCTGGTGAAGCTGGTCCACTATCTTGTAATCACTTTTCTTGATGATTCTCATGAACTCATCAACCTCTTGATCAAAAGGGGTCTTTAAAGCTTCTTTAGCAACTTGTTCTTCTTGCACCATGCTCTTCCCTTTTGCCTTGGCAGCAGCTTCTGCTTCAGCAATGGGTCTTGGAATTTGTGGGGCAAAAAGACGTCTGCTTCGAGTGAAGCCTCCGCCTCCCCCCCACATTGTCTATTTGTGGTGAAGAAGTTGATGATTCAAGAGTGATTTTCTGCCCTTCGCAGTATAGATCTGAGCCGTAATGCCAAGGGATGGCATTACTGCTTTCATATGGAACGGGCCCAGGTACCGTGATGGTAACTGGGCTGACTGCAGCAGAGGAGGGTGTTGCAATAGTATGTGGATCATAGTAGATAGTAACTGGTGATATGGCAGGGGATGCCACTGCTTGTTGTTGAAAATTGCTGTTCGGAGGAATACTTGACGGATCATAATAAATAGTGACTGCTGAGATATTTGCCGGTGTTGTAGGAGAAGATTCTGAATAGAGGGGTGCTGATGTTGTAGAAGTAATGTTTGTTGGAATCTGACTTGTTGAAGTGATAAATGAAGCATTTGTTGATGAAACTGAAGAATTGTTTGGAATTATTGTTGTTGCAGTTGTAGGAGATTCTGGAACTGTTGTCGGAGAGATTGCTGGATTTGAAGGTATTGATGTTGTGATTTGAAGTAGACCATTCTGGATAAGACTGTCTATGCCGCTTATCAGATTGTCACACCCATTTACCGAAATGTTACAATAACCGCACCCGAGCTCACACCCAGGGAATATCTGGCATTCAAGGAGTTGAGCTTTAATCTCTACCAGGGGTGTCCGGATCTGCCCAACACTGGTTATCAAGAAAGACGACTTATCTTCCTCAATAGCATTGATTCTGGGCCCTCCATGGTTGGGCATGGGGTTTTTGTTGACATTTGGCGGAGGTGCAAAGTTTAGAGCTTTGGAATCTACCAGGTCTTGCACCTTCATCTGTAAAGCTCTGCACTTCTCTGTACTGTGGCCAGGTGCATTGGAGTGAAAAGCACATCTGGCATTGGCGTCATAATTTCTTGGCAGACTGGAAGGATCTGGTGGTGCCAACGTCCTTAACTCAACCAGGTTGAGCTTCAGGAGCTGTGGCAGTAAAGCGGCATAAGGCATAGGGATTGGATCAATCACCCTATTGGCCTGAGACGGTCTCTGTTGAAATGGTCTTTGTTGATTTTTGTTGTTGTTGTAGTTTCTCTGAGGCGGATATTGAGTTTGTTGCTGGTAGTGGGGTTGTTGCTGTGGTTGATATGTCAGTTGCTGTGGAATTGGAGCGGGAATGGTGACTGCTACCACTGACCTATGAACATATTGTGGTCTGCCCCTGCTGGCCTGAATAGAATTAGTCTCACCGGTTCTCCTTGGACCTACAAAAGGCTTCCTGGGGTTGCTGGACGAGCTTGCACCGTTGTCAGAAATTTTGCCCATCTTTAATAGGCTTTCAATCCTTTCTCCAGCTATGACTACGTCAGCGAAGCTGGTGGAAGAAAAGGCAGCTAGCCTGTCAATGTATGTCCCTTGAAGGGTGTTCATAAACATGTCGGCCATTTCCCTTTCCGACATGGGTGGTTGGACAGCAGCAGCAAGCTGTCTCCACCTCTGGGCGTACTCCCGGAAGCTTTCCCTGGATGATTGAGACATTCCCATCAGGAGGGTCCTGTTAGGAGCCATATCCAAGTTGTACTGGTATTGTCTGATAAAGGCCTCAGCTAGGTCCTTCCAGCATCTGATGGTTGCTCTAGTCAAGTGAGAGTACCATTCCCTTGAAGCCCCTGTTAAGCTATCTTCAAAATAAAACATCCATAGCTTTTCGTCCATGGTATATGCCTTCAGCCTCCCTAGAAAAGATTGTAAGTGGGTTCGTGGACAGGAAGTTCCGTTGTACTTCTCGAAGCACGGAGGTTTAAACTTGTGGGGAATCCTTACCCCGTCCACTAGACCCATGTCCATAACATCAAAGCCCAAAGAATTTTGAGACTCCAGGGATCTCAATTTTTCAGCAATTTCATCTAGCCTTCTGTCATAGGCTTCATCCCCAGCTCCCATCACAATGAATTGATCTTCCTGGGGGTCTTCTTGTAATACTCTGCCGGCAGTGGCATTCCCTTGCACATTAGCAGGGATGTTGATCTCTGGATGAAGGTGTGGTCCATACACTGGAGGATTAGCATGAGGCTGAACCCTCTCATTGTTGCTTGTTCCCCCAGTCCCTAGATGGGGTTCCTCTTGGGTCTGCCTTTCTACTAGTGCCCTTAATCTCTCTTGGCTCTGTGCCAATCCATTCATCACCTCCATAAACTGGGTCATCTGATTTCTCATTTCCAGTCTCTCATTGGCCATTTGAGTCCTGACCTCTGTAAGGTCCTGCTGTACTTGGTACATTTGTATACCCGGAAGGTTGTTGCGGGTAGGATATCTGTGTGGACGGTTGAGTGGGAAAACCCGACGCCGAGCAATAGTTCCTGAATCACAACAGAGTTAGTAACAAAAACAAAACAAAACCTACAAAACAAGACAAAAGGTTAGTATGCAATGCAGTATGCTTATTTGTTTCCAAGGTATCCGGCTTGGCATTTGGTTTTGACCTTTCCAGACCCCGAGGAAGATGCTGTTTGATGTTGCTTAGGAGAGAGAGATTCAAATGAAACAAACTAATGAATATATTACAAAAAAGCGAACGATACATAGTTTGTTTTTTACAATACATGCCCTCTGAGGGGTCAAAATACAACATAAGAAAAAGTACATGAAATGAAAGCAACAACAAGCAAAAGTCAGACACCAAGACCAAACTCATCCTCCTGGACTTCCTTCAAAAGTGCTTCAGTCACAGGATTAGCTGGATGCTCCGTGAGGTTCCTGATGAGAAGATTCCTGGTGGCAATAGCTGCAGTTAGCTTCTTGTGTCTGCCCTGGTCCTTTGACCTCTTCACACCAACTCTGAGTTTAAATTCTGAGATCTCCCTCTGGGCTGCTACTAGGGCTTCCTGCTGCTCCTTTGCATTAGCCTCCAAATGCTCAATCTTGTCCTGAGTTCTCTTATCCTCCTGAGTGCGAGCTTCAGTGATCCTGACCCACCTAGCTTGGCTCTCCTTCAGATAAAGATCAGTCCTAGCTCTCTGGAACTGGGCCTCTTTGCAGGCATTCTTCAAAATCTGTTCTCCAGCCCTGGACTTCTTGATGTAGTCCTCTGACTTCTCAATCCTGGCTAGATGCTCCACCTTTAGCTTTTCTAACCTCTCAATGTCCAGACGACCATCACTCCTCTCCCAGAGGGTTCTTTTCAAGGCTTCAGACAAATTCTCATTCGTCTCTTTGAGCTTTTCAAACTCCTCCAGGCTGACAGTGGCTGGAGGTGGTGCTGTGGATGGTCCAGGTACATCTTCAATGGTGAAGGGCATCCCAGAAATTTGAGCCCTGGCATGAGACCACTCATAATACTGAGCTGAGGCCACATTGTTGTATCTCCCAAGAATGGTTACCCCTTTAGTCTGGACATTGTCCCAAGCCCAGGATGCTTGCCTGACAACAACCAGATTAGGCTTAATCTCACAATAAAGGGTCTCAACTAGATCTTGTACTCTAGGAGGGTGGACCAATGCATAGCCCAGTTGAATATCAGAGGGTTGTAGCTGATGCAACCCTTCACTCCTATCAGAGGTACATTGGGGAACTGCCCACAACTAGTAATGATGTCCCTGCCCTTGGTGCTCTGGGTGCACCACCTGATGTCATCTAAGGTCAAAGCAACAAGCCTCCTAGCCCAGTTCCTCTGTTGGTGAGGATTCAAGAATGCATCAGTCTTGGGCAGGTGTTTGAGCAGCCAGGTATGGAATAAGGGAGCACAACATCTCACCAATCTTCCCCTTTGCTTTTCATTCCTTTGGTGAACAGAGTAGTAGAAATCTCCCAGTAAGGTGGGCACTGGGTTCCTCAGAATGAAAAGATGGATTGCATTCTTGCTAATAAACTTAGGCTCATCTGCAAATAATATAACCCCATATATGCTAAGGGCTAATAGTGCACAGACTGCCTTCCATTCTCCCAAGGAGGCCTTCAGGATAGCTTGGGAAGTCAGGAAATCCAAGTGCAGACCAGAGATTCCAGCCTTTGCTGTCATGTTTTGCTCAATCAGAACTGGTTCCAGATACAATGCTTTTGCCACCTCTTCATTACTAGGAAAGGCCATCTCAGGGTTGAATGGGACTCCACCCCTGATAGGTACACCAATCAGTGATGAATACTCTTCCAACAAGGGTCCCAACTGAAAATCCTAGAAGGTGAAGCACCTCAGAGGGGGATCATAGAACTGCAGGCAAGTATGAATCAAGCTCCTCTGGGAAGGGTCCAAATCCATAACCACATCAAGGATGCCTCCATAATGTTCTCTGAATAGTGGTATATGGTCTGGAGTAATCAGGGCCTGGACCTTCCTGATGCCAGCCAGCTCAGGCTCAAAGAAATGATAGGAGATGTTGCTCTTCTTGGGTGCCATGTTGCTGAAGAAAAGCTGAAACAGATGCTGATGATGATGACTGATACTAGAAGATGGGCCACTGACAGGCTGAGACTGGTGATGCAGGTGACTGAAGCAGGTAGCTGATGAGGATAGTTGAAGCAGATACTGGTGAAGATAGGGCCTATGCAGATGAAGGGGTCAAAACCAAGCCAAAATGTAATATGGATACCCTGAAAAACAAATAAACACATGTTAAATGATGCAATGATGATGTATGCAAATGATATGCAAAGGGTTTGTGATCAAGCTGGATCTGATTAACTGCCTGGTTATAAGTCCATGTATGTTCAAGAAATCCAGATGGAGGTTCATAAGTCCAGTAACCAAGGTGGGGGACTCAAATAAAGAGTCACATGTCCATGGTTAAAAAATCACAAGAACTGTTCCAAAATGGAGTATTCTTAATCAAAACAAAGTAACAGGGTATGTTGAGGTCAAGGGTACCTGCAAACCTGTAAACAGCCCATCCCCCTCACAGGTGGTGTTCTAAAACAAGGATCCTCAGACTTGGATCAGTTATGAGAAGTGTAAACACTTCTAACCCGGAGGTACAGTGTTTACAATAACCATAAAAGATCCTCCTCTAATTCACCTCAGTTTCTGAAGGTCATAGTAAAGTTCATCCAGACTTAGCAGGCTTCCCAGATAGCCCTAGCACTACAGGAAATCTGTAGCACAGAGTTCTCAAGAAGAAACCCATATCTGAACCGTGTTTCATATTCCCGCACCAGACCGAAATGGAATGGGAAAGAACATGAACCACTCTAGCCTAGGTGTCACTTAGGTCCCAGGTATAGGACCTCAACTCTCAATAGAACACCCGCCCACCAAAGCAGCAAAACCAGATCCAACCAGAACAATATGACAGTATGATGTATATAAAGCTGTAAAGAAAGCAGTAAACAAACTGTACATAAAGCAATAAATAAAACAAGTATACAAACACAGATAGCACATAACACCCCAGTAAACACAAATCAAACAAGCGCTAGGAAGAACCCACAAAAAGAACCAGAAGCCCTGGTTACAGTATAAGGGTCCCCAGCAGAGTCGCCAAGCTGTCGCTCCCGATAAATGGGAATGGCCCAAATAAAGGTACAGACGCGAACGGTCGGCGAAAAGAGGATGTGAGAACACACAGGAGTGAACTCACAGGAAAAGAAAAGAGTCGCCAGCTAGGCATTTTTATCCCGAAGGAAAGGTAATGCTGCATAAACCTAAGAAAAGATATGGATAAGACGGTTGCGAACCAGAGAGACTGAGAAAGGGGGTTGGTTACAACCTGGGAAGGTATTAGCATCCAGATTGTCCGTCGTACTCGACGGGATCCACGCTTAAGAGATTTGTGTTTTAAAGGGGTAGTGTCAGTGCAATTTATGTATAAAAGAGCTGGAAAAGGATGTACAGGTGTCAGTGTAAAAGATGTGTGAAATGTATAAGTGAAGTGTCAGTGTAAGAACAGGAATGAAAATGCTCAAGACTATGAGGCTTAAAGAATGAAGCTGGAAGGAGGGGGAATATACAGAGACTTTTGTTCGATAACTGTTAAGTTATGCCTACGTATCCTCTCGTGCAATGAGGAAGTCAGAACACCGTAGTTCGACCCAAAGAGACTGAAAGGTAAATTGACTTGTGAACTGCTTACTTGCCTATGCTCAAGTGTATGACCTGTCTGGCTCAGGTGCAAACTGTCTTGCATTAGACGAAAGAAACTAGTTCTCGTTTGTGAGTGAGTATGATGAGAAAAGAATCCCGGAGGAGACGATTATTGTTTGTTTTTGTGTTTTCAATCTTTTATTGCTTTTGAAAGTTTATCATAAGAAAATGAGCTTAAGCCTAAACCAGGGGTTAGTAAACTCATCACATCTTCCCTCTGATTAGGGGTAATGAGAATACCTTAAGTGTGAAGTCAGCTTCTCACACTTAATCACCATGGTGTAGGGTTAAGATCATTAACCTACTTGTGATTATTTAGATATTTTTGTTGTTTTTGTTTAGTGTTAAGTAATGAGATTAAGCCATAATCAGGGATTAAACAGACTCATTACACCATCCTAATAGAAGGATAATAGATGAGAATGTTTAAGCTGAGGAAAGCTCCTCAACTTAATCCATGATTAGGGATTAAACTCATGACAAAACAAAACCTTTATTAGATGGATTTTAATTAATGGTAAGATGAAGGAATGATTTTTATGATTTGTAAGACAACTTGAGGGGGACTTGTCCATTAACACTAGGGTTAGTCCTTCTTAACCAGTTAAGGAAGAATTAGAACCCTAATGCAAGGCCCAAGTTACAAGCTTGATGTCTTGATGATTATTAAATGGATTGATTAAAGGATTTAAACACATTAAGGGTTTAACACTTAGGATTAAAGTTATACACTCCATCCTAATAGAAGGATGCAGGCATAAGCTTAATCACAAAGCCTTAAAGCCTTTAGGGTTTAGTCCCTGATTATGAGATGAGAAGAGAAGACTCAATGGGACACAAAGGTAAAATCTAAATGGGGAACTAATCAAAACCCTAATCATTGTCATGCTTGGTTGTTCCTATGGTTTGTGAGGTTTACAAGAGAAATCTTCAGAGAAACCACCAGGAAGCAGATGAAAGGAGCAAAGAAAAGCAAAGTAACTTGCTTCATTCAAGAAGACAAGTCACTTGAGGAAAGAAAGTAAGAAGAAGAAGAATGATCAAGCTCAATCTCAAACACAAGACAAAAATGCAGCAATGATGCATAAGAGGGATGAAAAGAAATTGTGAGAAGTGAAGGCAAATTCACTTCTCAAAGTGACTTACCACCTGAAAAGTTAGTGAAAGAAATGCAATGCAATGCAAAATAAGATGAAATGGCATGATGCAAATCAAAACCAGAAGCATAGGTATGATGCTAATGATGCTATGAGATGATGCAAACATGAATCAAGGCATGAGGATGATCATATGAACATATGGATGCAAGAGAAGCATGCTTAGAACCATGATCATACATGAAAAGTTATGAAATGCAAATGACATACATCATGGCAAATGCAAGAAGCAATGATCAAACATGATTCTAATATGTCTTAAGATGTCTAATGAATCAAATGGATGCATAAAATGTCATGGCAAGTCATGGTATGCAAGCAAATGGAAGATGAATGCAAAAGGAAGCCCAAATTAGGGTTTATGATCAATGCACCAAACAAAAACCAAAACCAGAAGCAAACATCAAGATAAAAAATTGAAAATGCATCCAAGGGAACCCTAAACCTATACAAACTCACTGCCCAAAGGAGGGGTTCTAACTCTTAACCTAATGAGGGTTATGAATTTCTTAAGAATGCTAGGGTTTTAAGGTACCTTGTCAAGAAAAATGTGAAACAAATTGAAAATGCAAAATCAAATCATGCCAATTTAATCCTATGAACTACATGATATGCAAGACACAATGCAAAAAGAATCAAAGTCCAACTCTTAAAGACTAGGCAGAAATGAATTTTCAAAGATTGGATCAAAATAATGCCTTGAAATGAAATTAATTCTATGAAAAATTGTCAAAAGACATCAAGATCAAAAAAGAAATTTGGTTTGAGGGTTGGACAATGTTTCTAAATGATTTTAAAGGTTTCATGAATTTTTTTGGTGATTTTTAAATACCTAAAAGTATTTTTAATTAATTAATTCCCATTAATTAATTAAAAATAAACTTTTAAATGATTTAAAAATATTTTTTAATGCAAAAAATAAAAATAAAAATGTTTTTGGTTTCTGAAAATTAATAAAAGGCTGCATAAAAATTTTCAGAATTTTTAAAGATGTTTTGCTATTTTTAATAAAATGAAGAAAACAAATGCAATTAGATGAAAAATAAAATGAATTTAAACTGAAAATGGGAAAGTATGCGCATCCAAGGGCCAGGATTCAAATTCCAGGGGGCGGGAGTTGACTACGCGCGCGTTTGGAAGGCTCACATTCAAACTTGGCTAACCCTAATTAATTAGCCCTAATTACTTTCAGACGACCGGAACACTGTTCCGGTCGTCTTCTCCGGCAAGGTGTTCATGCTATCTCACTCCCTACGCATCAAAACTCCACTAAAATCTCCAGATTTCATCCTTAAACATCACTGAACCTAAACCCCACCCCAAAATCCATTTATTTTCACTGAATCATAAGAATCAAAGCGAAAATCAATTCACGGGCAAAGTTTCAGAACAAGCATACAACCTCAAAACTCAATCATTTTCAAAAATAAAAGGCTCAGTGAACTCAGGGAAGCATGTAGATCATTTTAGAAACAAGAGATAAGAGTTCTGGAAAAATGAATTTCCATGGCTACCTGAATCGAAGCTTTGATTTCTGGCACTTTCTGGCTGATGTCTTGCTTGCAATCAACTCCCCTGGACCTCCTGAGAAGCTTTCAATGCTTGTTTGAAGTTTGTAATGGTTGGTTTGAAAGATGGCTGAAGTTCTGCTCAATGAGGGGCAGAAATCGTATTTTGGTTTCTGAGGGTTTCAGGCTATGGTGATGGGTGCTTTGTGATCAGTGAAGCATATGGAGATTGTTTGTGAAGTTGGTTTATGTGTTTGAGGCTTGTGTGATGAGTTTCGAAGAGTTTTGCAAATGGAGCATAAACTTGAAAACTAGGGCTTTGGTGTGTTTCAGCATGAAGTGTTATGTGCTTTGGCTTGCTTTTGATTTGTATAAACAATTGTGATAGGTCAGAGAGTGGGTGCTGGCCTATTGTGATTGGTATGGGTCTTTGGCCAAAATGTCAACTTGATTTGTACTTGAGGTATGGGCAATGGTACAACTTGCTTTTTGGCATGCTTGGGCTCAACTGAGTTTAGGGAGAGCCATGGAATTGTTTATGAGGTGATTCAGCAAGTGGTTTGTAACTTATGATAAGTTTTGCAAGTTGATTCAAGTTTGGTTCCTTTGAGATTTCTTGAAGTTCAAGGCATGAAATGAGATGATTCTTGGGCCAATTCTGATTTTTAGAGGTCATGTAATCATGTTGTGAAGAAATTGTACACATTTGAGGTCTTTAGAACACTTGATCAAGTCATTTTGCAAAATGCCTCTTTGGTAGAAAACTTCAAATTTTGTGATTTTAGCCAACTTTGACAAGCCATAACTTTTGATCCAAAATGAATTAGGTCATGTTCTTGTACTTTTTGAAAAGGGAATGATCCATTATACAACTTTCATGACCAAAGTTTTTTCATTTGAAGCATTTTTGAATCAAAAAGCAAGGGTTGAAAAAGTTTCCCAAAATGGCAATTTCATTAAAAGTCAAACTTTCCCAAAAAGTCAACTTTGCAAAAGACTTGAAATTCTTCAATTTTGTGAACTTCCAACTTCTTCTATGATCAAATAAAGATCATATACAATCAAAATGATGAAGAACACCCTTTGGTTGGGTCATTGGGGGCCTCAGATGCCCTGATTTTACATTGACTTGCTTGAAAAGTCAACTCTTGATCAGATGACTTCCCCATGGAATTTCTTCATGAAAATTGATATGCATACTCCCTATACCATATAGAGACCAATAGAAACAAGAATGACCAAAAATTTGGAGTTGTGGCCTCTGAAACCAAAACCCTAATTTTGGGTCATCTGTGCAGTCAAGCCTGGCTCTGCTTCCATACCATTCTCAGTTCTTGTGATTTTTTGACATTCTTGACTTTGAGAGGATATAATATGATACTTGAACATACATGGACCCCTTTGAAGTGATTGATGACCTTTGGAGTGGCTCAAAAAGCTCTTGGATTGCTTAGATCACAAACCCTAGGTGCAGATGACTTTGAATCAATGCAGTGAATCAAAAATGTAATATGAGATGTTATGATTGAGTTTATGCATATGAGGATATCACAAGCCATGGTGTGAATGGGTGAGGGAAAATTTGGGGTGTTTACATACTATTTTATTATTATTATTAAATATATTAAAGAAAAAGGGTAAGGTGGTCCTTTTGTGAAATTATGAGGGTAAAGTGGGAAAAGACTTAACTGGGATAATGTATCCAAAGAGGGGAATACGATTAGTTTTCTAACATTATCGTGTTTTGGGAAAAAGAGGTGCTCTGAAGGAAAAAGGGAGAGGAAGAGGAAGCTCAGAGTCAGGAGGTTGCGAAAAACCCCAGAGAAGAGTGTAAAGCGGCAAAATTCTCTAAGGTATGGGGAGTTGTTATAATCTATCGTAAATGTGTAGGAATTAGACTATGAATAGATTAGGATTGTATGAGTTTATGAGTTTTAGGGGTTTTGATTTAGGTGGAGTTTATGAGAGAAATCTTGATGAATTAGAGTGATTAGAATGAGTTATAAACATATATTTGTTGGCATAATTGTTATCTTGATGTTGATGATGTTTGATTGATGTTTTTGAATGGTTTTTGAGTGTTTTGATGTGAAACCCGTAATGGGATTTGGGGGGTTTTTGGGTGTTGAAATAGTCTGCAATTGTATAGCAGAGAACTGCTGGAAAACGTGCGTTAACCGGTTAACGCTATGGGTTAACCGGTTAACCATTGTAATTTTGGTGAATGTCTGGAAATTTCGTAGGCGTTAACCGGTTAACGCTATGGGTTAACCGGTTAACACTGTTTGAGTGGAAATTTTAAAATCTTGAAAAATCCGTAACTTTCAAACCGTAAGTCCGATTCGCATACCGTTTGAAGCGTCGGAAAGAGCATAAATTGAACTTTATTTTGATGAATAAACATGAGAAAAATGCAATATTTTTTATAAATGAATTTATGAAATAACCTTGTAATTGCCTCATAATTTACTGGGTACGGGTCAATTCTTGATGTGTCAGAGTAGTTATAGAACCAGTGTTCTGGGTGTAATGTCATGATGATATATATGATTATTTTGATGATTGTTTTGCTGATTGAAATGGATGATGCAAATTATTTTGATGAATTTACGATGTAGCGCATCATTGCATTTCATAACATTCATGATGGGGCTTCGGCCTATTTATTTTGCTTCAATCCCATTGTGTGGATTGAAGTGTCTCGATGATTTACGATGTGCTCCTTTGTGGAGGGTTGATGGTCATGTATCCATCTCACGATGAAAATGGTACCACATGCATATTGCATATCAGGATGTTAGAATTTCATATTCTGGATGAATTTTCATGACTGTGTTGGTGTTGTTTAATTTCATGATCGTGTTGTTGTTGTTGCTGAATTTTATAGTCGATGATATCATGATATGTGCACTAATTTATTTATATTCTATATTCTTGTACGTTTATGATATATTATGATTACTCACCCTGCCTGCTTGGAAATGTTGTCTCTTTCGTGGGTAACTTGCAGATGATAAAGAATAGGCTTGCAGTGCAAGAGGAGTTTTTCATGAGTCTCGGAGTGTGCTTTAGTGTTCCTTAGAAGTGATCATGGTCTATGTGTCCTGCTTTGTGTCATGTAACACTGGGACGGGGTTTATTGTTAAACTATTTTCAGTTATGTTATTGTTTGGATAAATGTTTTCCTATTTTATGATGTTAAATTCGGGATGGTGAAAATTATGTTTATGAAGTTTTGAATTATGAAGTTTAAATTCTGCTACGAAATGATTTAAGATATTCTTGATGTTGATTAACCCGTGTTATGGGACAGGACACTGTTTGTGTTGAATTATGATGATATGTGATACCCTTTTTAGACGATTACTCTGATATTATTTAAATATTTTGTTTTGGGGTAGAAGGGTGTTACAGACTACGTGCCCGAGGAGATCACAGTAAATCAGCTAGAGACATAGGTGTCTAATGTTAATACTAGTCATGGGCTAGGCTTCACCAAAACTGATTTGACAACGGAAGGTCGTCACCATAACAAAGCTTTACACATCACTCTGGAGTGTAAAGGGGTTGTACTTTCACATGTTCTGGTTTGACACTGGGTCTTCACTCAATGTCTTGCCAAAGAAATCCCTTGTTAAGCTTGAATATGATGGTATAGCTCTCCAACCAAGCAATCTGGTAGTCCGAGCTTTTGATGGTTCCAAGAGGTCTGTTCTTGGAGAGTGGAGCTTCCTGTGATAATATGCCCCCAGGTCTTTCGAACTACTTTCTATGTGATGGACATTCAGCCAGCCTATAGCTGTTTGTTGGGTCGACCATGGATTCATGTCGCTGACGCAGTTACGTCGACCCTTCACCAGAAATTAAAATACGAGTGGGAAAGGCAACTTATCACAATCTGTGGTGAAGAGGATATTTTTGTTAGCCATCTGGCCACCTACAAATACATTGAGATGGATGGTGAAATCCACGAGACCATGAGCCAAGGTTTCGAAGCACTGAACATCAATGAGGCGACAACTGAAGTATTTGCTGCATCCCAGGAGGATAGGATGGGTACTTTAATTGTCTCCTATCAACAAGCTCGGAAGGTTGTTGAAAATGGAAACGCCCAAGGCTGGGGCAAGCTGCTACCTGTGGAGAAGAAGGAGGACAGATTCGGTTTGGGTTACAAACCATTCCGGCAAGATCAAGTAGATGCTGCTAAGGAGCCCAGGTTCATAAGTGGGGGGATGCTAACCCCAGATGTTGTCAATAACGTGGAAGACGAGGCTGAAAGCGACCTCAACTTGGAGAACTGGATTCTTCCAAGGATCCTGGGCCAACAAGTCCTTAACTGGTCTTCCTAGGAAATTATAAGAGTTACTCCTGGAGAGTAATTATTATTTCCTGCTTTAGCATGCATCAAGTCCTGCATCTTGCCCAAGGTGTCAGGACTCATTTTGTAATAGGGCCATATTTGTATTTTGTGCAAATGGAATATCAATGAACAATGGACATCTTTTGCAAACAATTTTCTTTTTCGCTCACTGACTTTTCATTTTTGTAATTTTTCGTACAAAACAATAAGATGGTATTGTTTTCAAAATAAATAACTTCATTTTTTATGAACAAGATTAAAATTGATCACTAAAAAGAACAAATCCCAACCCTTGCAGAGATAATCCTCCAGATTGCACCGACAACAACACTGCTATGACCCTGTATGACTTCGGCAATCCAATTAATCAAGCAGATGAAGGGGTTGATGAAGACTATGTGTTGCCTGAAGAGTTAGCCAGGTTGTTGAGGCAAGAAGAGAAAGTGATTACTCCTCATTAGGAGGAAATTGAAACTGTTAATCTTGGTACCGAGGAAGATGTAAAAGAAGTGAAGATTGGGGCCAGTCTGCAAGCTCCAGTAAAAGAACAACTTATCAGTATGCTTCGGGAATATGTCGACGTCTTTGCTTGGTCATATCAAGACATGCCAGGTCTAGATACAGATATTGTCATGCACAGGCTACCCTTGTCCTCCAGTCAAACAAAAGCTACGCCATACTCGCCCCGATATGGCCATGAAGATTAAGGAAGAAGTACAAAAAGCAGTGGGACGCCGGTTTCCTTGTTGTAACTAGTTACCCGCCGTGGGTTACTAACATTGTACTTATGCCTAAGAAGGATGCTAAGGTGCATATGTATGTGGATTACTGGGATCTGAACAGAGCTAGCCTGAAGGATGATTTCCCGTTACTTCACATTGATGTATTGGTGGATAACACAGCTCAGTTCTCGGTATTTTCTTTCATGGATGGATTTTCTGGGTACAATCAGATCAAGATGTCACCCGAAGACATGTAGAAAACAACCTTCATCACACCTTGGGGCTCATTTTGTTACAAGGTAATGCCATTTGGACTAAAGAATGCCGATGTGACTTATCAACGGGCTATGGTAACATTATTCCACGATATGATCCACAAAGAAATCGAATGCTACGTGGATGACATGATTGCCAAGTCCCTTACTGAAGAAGATCATCTGGTGAATCTGTTGAAGTTGTTTAAGTGTCTGAGGAAATATCAAATTGAAGTTCTATGATCTTTATTTGATCTTGAAGTGGTTGAAATTTCACAAGATTGAATAATTTTGAGCCAATTGCAAACTTGCCATTTTTGGAAATGACTTGAAATGCAAACTTTCCATTTTGGGAAAGATTTTCAACCTCCTCTTTCATGACCTAAAAAGCTTCAAATGAAAAATTCTTGGACATGAAAGTTGTAGATTAGGTCTTTCTCTTTTCAAAAAGTACAAGAACATGTCTTGATTCATCCTGGAACTCAAGATATGGCCTTTCAAAGTTGGCAAAAATCACATAATTTTCATGTTCATGCCAAAGAGGGATTTATGCAATTTTGAGTTTCAAGCTTCTAAGTGACCTCTAATCCACTCAGTTATGTCACAACATGTTAATGCAACTTGCCAAGATCAGAATTGGCCCAAGGATTGAAGCATTTCATGGCTTGATTCACAAGAAACATCAAAGTTGGAAAATTGTATAAAGCTTGCTATCTCTTAATCTAACCCTTCCAGTTGCATTCTAATGATCTAAGGGGTCTCCATGAAGCATGTTGAGGCAATCTATGCTCAGAATCCCCTGCTGCATTGACCCATACCTCAAGTACACATAAGTTGACATTTTTGCATTTCCTCCAATACCAATCAAACTGAGCCACCACCCACTATCTGACCAATCACAACCTCTTATGCAAACCCTAAGAACCTCATTCCATAACACATTCAAGCCTGAAACATTGGAGAGCGCAAAATTCACAAAATTGTCAAAAACCTTCCCTTCTTCGAAACTCAAAACACAACCATCAAACTTCAAAACAAACTTCACCAATCATCTTCAAATCACTCATTGAACATAAAACACCTCTCACCATGGCCTAAAACCCCCCAAATCAGATATACGATTTCTGAAATCCAGAACCAAACTCATAAACCAGCCATTATAAACTCCATTCAATCATCACAATAGACTCAGGAGGTCAAAGGGAGGTGGATTGCACAAGAGGAAGGCCCAAAAAGCTCCATTTCAAAGAACTCCATCTCAGGTAACCTTCATGAAATTTTTTTCTAGAAGCATGATTTTAAGTTAAAATATCAATCTTCATGTTCCCCTGATCACTCTGATATGTTTGGTTTCGAAAATGGTTGAGAAATGAGCATGTATGATCGTTTTGAAACTTTGCCCGTAAAAATGTTCTGATTTGATTTGCTTGATTTCTGAGATATAAATGATGTTTGATGAGTGATTTTGCTTGAATAATGTATGGGGAGTGTTTCTGGGCAACTAATTTGGGTTGGGGTGGCCTGTAGAGAGACTTAGGGTTTTTGAGTGGCCGGAGAAGATGACCGGAGCTCCCCTCCGGTCACCTGAAAGTGATTATCCCTAATTAAGGTTTAATCTCCAGATGCATTGTGGACCCTTGGATTGTGTTTAGTTTAGGAGATTGAGTGGCCCAAATTGCTCCATTAATTTTAATTCAGTTTAATTAGTTTAAATTAGGATTAATTAATAAATTAAATCAGAGTCAATCCTGACCCTTGGATAGCGCATGCAGTCAACATCCCCCTAGGTTTAAATATGGACCACTGGATCTGATTACTTCCCATTTTTATTCATTTTACTTTCATTTTAATTCATTTCTTTTGCATAATTTATTAAAAATACCAAAACACTTTCAAAAATATGAAACTTTGCATTCTGGTTTTAAATATTTTTCTCAACCTGAAAATAATTTTTATTTTATTTTTTGCGTTTAAAAAGTATTTTTAAAATATTTAAATGTTATTTTTAATTAATTAAAGTATTTTAATTAATTAAAAATGCATCTAGGTTTCTAAAAATCACCAAAAAATCACGAACCATTCCAATACATTTAGAAACATTTTCAAACTCTTAATACAAATTTCTTTTTAGGTTTGATCATAATTTCACAATTTTCTTTGAATTAGGGTTCTTTAAAATCACATTTTTTTAACCCTAACTTTAAAAAATCATTTATGCCTAACCAAGAAGAGTTTGAACTTGATTCTTTTTGCAATGTTTCACATATTGCATGTAGTTTCTAGGTCATTTGCCTCATGGATTTATCTTGCATTTTCAAATTGATTTGCATTTTCCCTTTTGAATCACCCAAAAGCCCTAGCAAACTTGGAAAAATCATAACTTTCAATAGGATTAGTTTCTGACCTTCTCCTTTGGGGTGTGACCTAATATGGGATTAGGGTTTGTTTGAGATTGATTTCATATTTTTGTCATGTTGTATGCTTCTGGTTTGTTCATTTGCATCTCATACATCCATGTAACCCTAATTTCTCATGTTCATTTGCATTCACCTTGCATATTCATGATCATGTGAACTTGCCATGACATTTCAAGCATTCATATGTAATCTTAGACATCTTAGGTCATGTTATAACATTTCTTGATCATTCCTTCATTCATTTTCCATGTCTTGCATTCATTTCATTTCATAAACATCCATGTGTTTTCAAGCTTCCAAGCATGCTTTCATGACATCCCATCTTTATATGATCATTCATGTGCACATTTTATGACATTGCATCATCTCACATAACACTTGCATTGCATAATCACTTCTGACTTTTGTCTTTGCATCTCATTTCCATTCTTTCCTTTATGCTTTATGTCTTAAGCACTCATGCTAACACTTTCAGGTACTTTTGGTAAGTTTTGGGAGGTGGATTGGCCTTCACTTCCCACTTCTTATTATTTCATTCATATGCATTTTACATGTCTTTGAAGTGAATTTTATTCACTTATGTTCCATCTTCTCTTAGGATGGAGTGTATAACTTTAATCCTAAGTGTTAAACCTTTAATTTGTTTAAACCTCTTAATCAAATCACATTAATATTCACTTAGACTTTGTCTTGTAACTTCGGCCTCACATTAGGGTTCTATCTCTTCCTTATGGTTAAGAGGGACTAACCCTAGTGTTTAATGGACAAGTCCCCCTCAAGTTATCTTACAAACATAAAATCCACTTCTTAATCTCTTCCCTTAATTAAAATATATTTAATAAAGGCTTGTTATATAATGAATTTAGTCCCTAACCATGGATTAAGTTGAGGTATCTTCCTCAGCTTAAGTGTTCTCATCTATTATCCTTCTATTAGGATGGTGTAATGAGTTCACTAATATGTGATTAGAGATTAAACTCATTACTTAAGACTAAATAAAACCCCCAAAAAAACGCCTGATTAATCACAAGTAGGTTAATGATCTTAATCCTACATCATTATGGTAATTAAGTTGAGATGCTTATCTCATACTTAAGTATGCTCATTATCCCTAATCAGGGAGGATATAATGAGTGTACAAACCCTTGATTTAGGCTTAAGCTCATTAACTTATGCAAAACACCAAAAACAATAACAAAACTGAAAATATAAAAAACAAACAATAATCGTCTCCTTCGGGATTCTTTTCTCATCACACTCATTCATAAACGAGAACTTGCTTCTTCCGTCTAATGCAAGACAGTTAGCACTCGAGCCAGACGAGTCATACACTTGAGCATAGACAAGTAAGCAGTTCACAGTCAATTCATTTTCAGTCTCTTTGAGTTGAACAACGGTGTTCTGACTTCCTCATTGCACAAGAGGATACGTAGGCATAACTTAACAGTTATTGAACAAAAGTCTTTGTGTCCCCCCCTCACTCTTCCAGCATTCTTTTCAAAGCCTCGGTTCTTGAGCAATTCACCCTTTTGCACTGATACTTGTACATTCATTCCTAGCTTTTGCACATAGACGACACATACACTTACCCCTTTAAACACAATCTTGTAAGCGTCGATCTCGTCGAGTACGACGAACAATCTGGGTGCTAATACCTTCCCAGGTTGTTACCAACCCCCTTTCTCAGTTTCTTTGGTTCGCAACCGTCTTATCCATCTTTTTCTAGGTTTATGCAGCATTACCTTTCCTTCTGGATAAAAATTCCTAGCTGGCGACTCTATTCACTTCATCTTCATTTTCTCCTTTCGCCGACCGTTCGCGTCTCCATCGGGATGAAAATCTTCGGGAGTGACACAATTCTGTCTTATCCAGGAAGCAATTTGGTTATCCTTTAAGGGTTGTACCTTTGATTGAAGAGACAAAAGAGTCTTTATACTTTCCCGCAGAAGGAAATATCAAGATGAGCATACTAGCATCCCAAGCTTGGGAGGTTAGAGTGATGAAAGGGAAGAAAGACTTTGGGAGAGTAGATCCCAATACCTATGATCCTTTTGCCAGCTGGTTGGAGGATCGTGTAGAGACCTTGTTGCTCGCATTCTCTAAAGAAACACCTCTCTACCCTAAGGAGGTAGCACCCATAACTTCAGTGCCTCTTCAGGAATATCAAAAATTGGAAGCCGTGGTTCAACAACTCAGGTTGAAGAATCAAGAAGCCTACAATTCATGCCAGAAATTGAAGATGAAAAACCAAAAAATGGAGGAAAGAGCTCACAAAGCTGAAAAGATGGTCAGGCTCAAGCATCAAGACTTTCAAGAAAGAGAGCTCTACTTCAAGAAAAGGGGATTAGCTGAAACTCACAAGGTGGCCCAACGCCGGAAGGAGAAGAAAGATTTGAATGAAGCTAATGAGGATGTCACCTTATGGCAAGAGAAGTGGGAGGACAACTTGAGGAAGCAGAAAGAGCTGGAAGTCAAGCACAAGCTAGAAATCAAGAGTCTTCAAGATTATTTGGATGGACAGAGAGAGATCCTTCAGAAGGCTTATCATCAAGAGAAGAGTCGTCTCCAATGTCTAGTAGAAAGCCAACAAGCAGTAAAGGAAGCTAAGAAATAAATAGAAGAGTTGAAATTGAAAGCTGATGTCAAGAAAGTCAAGACTGATTATATTACAAGCCAAGAAAGCGAAAAGGTGTTCCTACAACAAATTGAGGAATTGCATGCCTCCTTTGACCTTAGGGATATCCTAATTAAGAAGCTTGTGCAGGAACCTACGCATCCAGATATAGCCCAGTTGTTGCAAGGTGTTAAGCACCTTAGTTGGAGGTTACGTGATGTAGATCTTCCTAAGCTTTAATTTTGTATTCATATGACTTGGATTATCCACAGGCTTGTTGTGGGAATCCCCTCTCTCTGGATGTACTTTCTCTTTTTGACATATGAATGTGTACCTTGTGAGGATATTTGTTATTCCAATTGTCTTCTGATTTACCTGAAGTCTCTGGTCATTATCGGTTGCACGGACACAAAATAAATGCCACCACTTCAAGTTTGAATGTCACATGGGATTTTCTTGCAAAGGATATTTTCTCAACACCAGAATGGGAAAGTAAACAAAATCTTGAGGATAAAAGGAACACATTGCATTGCATACACATCATTTGAATTTCTTCTTTGTTTTTGCAGGTTTTCTATAGGTTGCTTAACTTATTTGTGTTACAGGAAAAGATTGCGAGAGCTGCCAAGACCCGACATCTCCGACAAAATATCCCGCATCGTTACGCAACTCGCAACAACCAGAGGACAGTCATGGATGCTATGAAAACTGAGCTTAATGAGTTTCGCACCAGAATGGGGGAATTCATGGTCATGATGCAAGGGATGGCTCAGGGACAACAAGATTTGAGAAATGCAATTCAGGGGCTCAACCCTCCTCAGACTAATCCTCCTGTAACCACTTTTGAAGTACAGGTGATTCCTCCCAACACCAACAATGGCCTAGGTGGACCTCAAGTTCCAGAACCTGGAACAACAACCTTCATCCCGGTACAAGACAGACAGGAGGATCAGTTCCCTCCTTTTAACAATGATATGGGGTTTGGCGGATAAGGAAATCTTCAAGACTTCTTGATGCTTGTTGAGAAAGTCAAAGCCCTTGAGTGTAGAGACACTCTTGGGATAGATGTGTCTGACATGGGCCTAGTCCCTGGGGTGGTTATTCCTCACAAGTTCAGTCCATCTACTTTTGACAAGTATAACGGTAACTCCTTCCCTAAAACTCACATGCAGGCGTTCTACCGAAAGATTGTTGCCCATACTAGGGACGAAAAGCTCTGGATGTACTATTTCCAGGATAGTCTCTCCGGAGGGTCCTTGGAATGGAATATGAAGTTAGAGAGAAGCTCTGTGAGAAGCTGGAAGGAATTGGGAGAAGCATTCCTTAAGAAATATTAGTATAACATTGACATGGCGCCCAGTCGCACTCAACTCCAGAGTCTGACTCAGAAGAACTCGGAGAGCTTCAAAGATTACGCACAAAGGTGGCGGGAAGTGGCCGCCAGAGTGCAACCTCCTTTGCTGGAAAGAGAAATGGTAGACCTTTTCCTGGACACCCTCCTTGGGCATTTCATGGAAAGGTTGGCTGGATGTTCCTCAAGCGGGTTTTCCGATATTATCTTGACTGGCAAGAGGATAGAAAGCTGGATCAAGCAATGGAAGATTTAGAATGGGGGCGCTTCAACTTCTGGTGTCAAGAAACCCTTCCTGAAGAGGAGAGAAGGAGAGACTGGGGCAGTATACGTACAGAGGGGAGGAGGTAACAGAGGTGTTTATCAGCAAGGGGCCCCTGTCACTATCTCAGCTCAACCTATTCAACAGCAAGTCCAACAACCATAGCAGCAACGCCAACAGGGGTATCAACAGAGAGCCCCCCGTCCGTATTATCTCCAGAAGACCAGAGAAAGTCATCTCGAAACTCCGCCTATGTCTTACTCACAACTTTTGAAGAATCTCCTACAGCTCCAAATGGTCCAGCTCCGAACTCTACAACCTCCAAGGCCATGCCAACTCCCCGAAGATTATGATACGAACGCCCTATGTGAGTTTCATTCCGGAGCCCCCGGACATACCACAAAAAACTTCAAAGCTCTGAAGCATGTTGTTCAAGACCTATTAGATTCGAAAGCGATTAATTTTGCTCCTACTCCTAATGTAATACAGAACCCCGTGCCTCCTCACGGGGGTACAGTTGGGGCAATCGACGATAGGGCGAATCTAAACTTGGTGTGTGATATCAATGACTTGCAAACTCCGTTGAGTGTTGTTAAAGCTTGCTTGGCCCAGATGGGTGTGTTTACAGGTTGTGGAAGTGATTGTCTAGAGTGTGTTGAAGCTCCAAATGGTTGTGAGCAGTTAAAAGAAAGGATCCAGAGCATGATTAATGAAGGGGTTTTACAGTTTGACAAAGCTGTAAAAGAAAGGGAAGTCTCCATAGTAACCATTTATGATCCATCTCAAGTTCCTCCACGGACCAGAGTGGCACCGATAATGATCACCACTGCAGGGCCAATAATGTATCAAAGCAATAAGGCATTCCCTGGAATTATGGTGGTGAAGTATACTGTAATGGCCAGAAGCAAGATTTGGCCACGTCTAGCATGACCCCAGCTCAAGTAGAAAACGTTGGAGTAGGGGGCTTTACTAGAAGTGGAAGGTTATTTACGCCGGAAACACTAAGAAACAGTGTGAAACCACCCAGGGACACTGCAGAAGCCCAGGCTAGGGAAAGAGGGAAGCAGCCAGTGGTTGCCAATGAGCCCACACCAGGGACTGATCCAGACATTACATTTGATAAAGAAGCTGGAGAATTTTTTAGAATTATCAAAAGGAGCGATTAAAAGATTATGGACCATTTGCAGCAGACTCCATCGAAGATTTCCATCTTGTCTTTGCTAATGTGTTCCGACTCCCACAGGAAAGCTCTCTTGAATATCCTAAACAAGGCTTATGTGCCTCAGGATATCTCGGTGAATATATTGGAAGCGGTGGTATCCAATGTCAATGCCAATCATGGATTGGGTTTTACAGACATGGATTTAACATCAGAAGGTCGTGCTCATAATCGGGCACTGCATATCTCTTTAGAGTGTAAAGGTGCAGTACTCTCTCACATAATGGTAGATACTGGATCATCGCTAAATTTTCTTCCCAAGAAGGCATTGATGAAGTTGGATTATGATGGAGTAATTCTAAAGCCCAGCGACCTGGTGGTTAGAGCATTTGATGGGTCGAGGAGATCAGTGTTTGGGGAGGTGGATTTACCAATTAAAGTAGGTCCACAAATCTTCAATACCATATTCTATGTGATGGATATACAGCCTGCATAGAGTTGTTTACTAGGGAGGCCCTGGATACATTTAGCAGGGCAGTGTCATCCACACTTCATCAGAAACTGAAATTCGTCTGGGAGGGCCAAATTGTAACAGTATGTGGGGAAGAGGATATCTTCGTCAGTCATTTGGCTTCATTCAAATATGTGGAGATGGATGGTGAGATAGTTGAGACTCCATGTCAGGCTTTTGAGCCCCTGAAAACTGAATTGGCATCTTCATTAGGAACTTCTTCTGAAGAACCAAAGAAGGGGGTTTCCATAGCGTCTTATAAGCAAGCTCTAGAAGTGGTAGAGTCGGGGATACGAGAAGGCTGGGGCAGTCCAGTAGAAGTGTCAGAAAAGAAGGATATGTTTGGTGTTGGCTACCATCCTTGGCAGTCATCATCTGGACAGAGCGCTAGAGGTCATCAAGGCCCGATTACCTTCACGAGTGCGGGAATGGTGGATTACGGAAGCATTAGTGTCGTGCTGGAT
Organism: Lathyrus aphaca; assembly: GCA_963966055.1. NCBI lineage: Eukaryota > Viridiplantae > Streptophyta > Magnoliopsida > Fabales > Fabaceae > Lathyrus > Lathyrus aphaca. The sequence goes on along the minus strand of OZ014524.1, from coordinate 429,731,069 downwards.
GACATAGTTGATAGTGACTGCGACTTAGATGAGTGGATCAGACCTTCTGTTCCAGGGGCTCAACTTAGTAATTGGTCGTCTGAAAGGCTTATCTTAGTCACCTCCTTCGAAGAGTAATGATTTTTTCTTTTGTTGTTTCTGTACTCAAGCACTATGTCTTGCCCGGGGCATAGTAGCTTATTGTAAGGTTTCTTTTGTTCCTAACACAATCCATAATCATTAATAAAGTTGACGTTTCACATTCATCCATGTTGTTCTTTGTCTTTCATTTTTACTTTTGTTTTTCAAAAAGAAAGAAAATTTTTTAAAATGGCAATGTTTCTCTTTTTCTCAAGTGTAAACACCCCAAATTTGCCCTCACCCATTTCACCATGGCTTGTGATCTTTCTCATATGCATAAACACAACATATCATCTCATATCTCATTTTTGATTCACTGCATAGTTTCTAAGGCATCTGCACCTAGGGTTTGTGATCTGAGCAACCTCAAAGCATTTTGAGCCATTCCAAAGGCCACCAATCAACTCAAAGGGGTCCATGTGTGTTCATATGTCATATTCCATCTCTTCAAAGTCAAAAATGCAGAGGAATCACAAAGACTAGGGTTTGAGTGGATGCAGAGCCAGGTCAAATTGCACAGTTGACTGAAAATTAGGGTTTTGTTTTCAGAGGCCATAAATCCAAATTTTCTGGTCATTCTTGTTTCCATTGCTCTTTATATGGTATAGGGAGTATGCATACCAATTTTCATGAAGAAATTCCATGGGGAAGTCATCTGATCAAAGGTTGACTTTTCAGACAAGTCAGTGCAAAATCAGGGCATCTGGGGCCCCCAATGACCCAACCAATGGGTGATCTTCATCATTTTGAGTGTATATGATCTTTATTTGATCATGGAAGAAGGTTGAAGTTCATAAAAATCAAGAATTTAGGGTTTTTGCAAATGTTGACTTTTTGGGCATAGTTGACTTTTCAAGAATGCATCATTTTAGGTCATTTTTCAAGCCTTGATTCTTGATCCAAAAAGGCTTCAAATGGAAAAACTTTGGTCATGAAAGTTGTAGATCTCATCTTTCCCTTTTCAAAAAGTACAAGAACATGATCAAACTCTTTTTGGATCAAAAGTTATAGCAAGACAAAGTTGGCAAAAATCATTGATTTTCAAGGCATGCCTTAAATGGAAATTTTGCAAAGTCATGAACCAAAGCCCAATGTGACTTCTAATTCACTTCAAACCAGTATGCAAACATTCCATGAGCACTAAAAATCAGATTTGGACCAAGGATCCCTCATGTTTATGGTTTGTGTAGCAAGAATAGTCACATGTGAACCATAAAGGCAACAACTTGCAAAACACTCATGACACTTCTACCACTTGATGCATTGGCTGCTGAACCAAGCTAGCTTCACACACTCACCATGCTGCACCAGAACCAGCCTTGTACTAGCCTAGAAGCTGCCCATACTTTCTCTTACAAAGAAGTTGACATTTTGCAAAAGGTGACTTACCTATCATAGCAGGCCATGTCACATCATCCAGCCAATCAGATTTGTTTATACTTTCCATTTGCAAGCTAGACATAACACAAGGCAAGGCTGAAACATCACACACCAACACATTCACAAAATCACCCCAAGTTGCATTTGTCTTCGAATCTGCTTGCACAGCCTGAAAACACTTCAACCATTTCCTCCATTCAACTCACCATGTATCACTGAGTAGAAACCACCAAGAACACAAGCCTGAAACAGCCAGAACATCCCACTGCCATTTCTCACTCCATTTTGCAGTTTCATTCGAAACTCTCATCCTAGCTCACAAACAGCCAAACAAACCTTGCAGACCTTCTCCACATATCATTTGGACCTCAAACAATCATTCACAATGACCTGAAAGTGCCTGAAATACCATAGCCATTTCTGACTGAGCTTGAAGCAGGAGCCTTCGAAACTCACTATCCAGCCAACTTAAACTCTCATTGAGCATTCAAACATCTTCTGGGGATCAATTGGAGTGGTGTGCATTGAAGGAAGTAGCCAGAAAGTCCTCAAATTGAAAGCTCCAAATCTCAGGTAGCTTGAAATTTATTTTTCCAGAAATCATTTCTCTTGTTACAAACTTGTTCTATGTGATTCACTGATTATCCTGATGTTCTTAGTTTTTGAAATGGCTTTGATTTGAGAGTTTAATTTGTCTCTGAAACCTGCGTGCCCTAGTTTCCATTTTCTTCGATTCAGCTTGTTTAGGAAGAAGAAATGTGTTTTGAGAGAGGGGTTTGATTCGTGAGAGGATGGAGATCATTTCTATGTTCTTAGTTTTCATTTTTGATACGATTTGAGGGGTTTGGGAAGTTTTCAGGTGAGCTGCTCGCCGGAGAAGACGACCGGAAGTCTTCTCCGGCAGCCTGAGAGTGATTAGGGCTAATTGTCATTAATTAGCCAACTTCAAACCTGGGCCCTTGGATGACGTTTCCCGCGCGCTGGTGAATGGTCCAGATCATGTCATTATGCCCTAATCCACTTAATTAATATTAATTAATCCATAATTAATTTAATCTGATCAGAAGCCATCTGGACCCTTCGTTTGCGCGCTGGTCAACAAATTTGAATCCAGACCCAATCCTGGCCCTCCATCCTGATTACTTTCATTTTATTTTATTTTAATTCATTTTCTTTTCAATTAATTTGCATATTTATTTTAAAATAGTAAAAAATTCTTAAAAATTATGAAACTTTTTCCTTAAAGTTTTATTAATTTTTAAGACCCAAAAATATTTTTATTTTATTTTTTATCATAAAAAAGGTATTTTTAAATATTTAAAAGATTATTTTTAATTGATTAATGGGAATTAATTAGTTAAAAATACTTTTAGGTATTTAAAAATTACAAAAAAATTCATGAAATGTTCTAAGACATTTAGAAACATTGTCCAACCTTCAAACCAAATTTCTTTTTTGATCTTGATGCATTTTGAGGATTTTTCATTGAATTAAATCATTTTTTATGCATTAATTTGATCATAAGTTTAAAAATTCATCTCTGCCTATTGGAGAAGGTTGAGACATTGATTCTTCTTGCATTGTTTTGTGTTTGGCATGTAGTTTCTAAGATAAAATGGCCTTGATTGGATCTTGCATTTTCTAATTGTTTGGCATTTCTTTTGTTAAGAGCCCTAAAAAACCCTAATAACTTAGGAAATTCATATCTTGAGATTGGTTGAGAGTTGAGGGTTCCCCTTTGGGCAGTGGTTCATTATAGGTTTAGGGTTTCTTTGGGTACCATTTTCCATTTTTTGTCTTAGGGTTTGCTTCTGTTTTGGGTTTTTGCTTGTTGTTTAATCCATGAACCCTAATTTGGGATTTCTCTTGCATCCTTCTTGCATTTCCTTGCATAACATGACTTGTCTTTGCATTTTGTGCATTCTTGTGATTCATTTGGCATCTCAAGACATATAGAAAGCATGTTTGATCATTGCACTGCATATTTGCCATGCCATTTGTCTTGTATGCTTCATAACTTTCCATGATTGTTCATGCTTCTTAGCTTGCATCATTTGCATCCATAATCTTGTATGAACATCTCCATGTCTTGCCTCATGTTTGCAGCACCTCATAACATCATAATCACCATCAACATGCTTCTGGTTTTGCTTAGCATCATGCCATTTCATCCCATCTTGCATTGCATTGCATTTCTTTCTAACATTTCAGGTGGTAAGTAACTTGAGAAGTGAATTTGCCTTCACTTCTCATAACTTTTCTTTTCATCTCTCTGGCACCCATTGCTGCATTTATATATGTGCTTGAGATTGAGCTTGCTCATTCCTCCTCCCACTTTCTTTCTTTAAGTGACTTGACTTCTTGAATGAAGCAAGTCACTTTGCTTCTCTTGATCTTGTTCATCTGCTTCCTAGTGGTTCTTCTGAAGATTGTTCTTGTAAACCTCACAAACCTTAGGAACAACCAAGCATGACAATGAATTAGGGTCTTGATTAGTCTCACCTCATAGTTTTTTACCTTTGTGTCTCTCTTTGAGTCCTCTCTTCTCACCTCATAATCAGGGACTAAACCCTAAAGGCTTTAAGGCTTTGTGATTAAGCTTATGCCTGCATCCTTCTCTTAGGATGGAGAGTATAACTTTAATCCTAAGTGTTAAACCCTTAATGTGTTTAAATATCTTAATCAATCCATCTAATAATCATCAAGACATCAAGCTTGTAACTTGGGCCTTGCATTAGGGTTCTAATTCTTCCTTAATTGGTTAAGAAGGACTAACCCTAGTGTTAATGGACAAGTCCCCCTCAAGTTGTCTTACAAATCATAAAAAAACACTTCATCATCATACCATTAATCTAAAATCCACCTAATCAAAGGCTTGTTTTGTCATGAGTTTAATCCCTAATCATGGATTAAGTTGAGGAGCTTTCCTCAGCTTAAACATTCTCATCTATTATCCTTCTATTAGGATGGTGTAATGAGTCTGTTTAATCCTTGATTATGGCTTAACCTCATTACTTAACACTAAACAAAAACCACAAAATCATCTAAATAATCACAAGTAGGTTAATGATCTTAATCCTACATCAGGGTGATTAAGTGTGAGAAGCTGACTTCACACTTAAGGTATCCTCATTACCCCTAATCAGAGGGATGATGTGATGAGTTTACCAAATCCATTGGTTTAGGCTTAAGCTCATTAACTTATGACAAACCTTCAAAAGCAATAAAAGACTGAAAACACAAAAACAAACAATAATCGTCTCCTCCGGGATTCTTTTCTCACCACCTTCACTCACAAACGAGAACTTGCTTCTTCCGTCTAATGCAAGACAGTTTGCACCTGAGCCAGACAGGTCATACACTTGAGCATTGACAAGCAAGCAGTTCATCAGTCAATTCATCTTTCAGTCTCTTTGGGTCGAACTACGGTGTTCTGACTTCCTCATTGCACGAGAGGATACGTAGGCATAACTTAACAGTTATCGAACAAAAGTCTCTGTATATTCCCCCTCTTTCTAGCCTCATTCTCTAAGCCTCATGATCTTGAGCAATTCATTCTTATTTCTTTACACCGACACTTTCATACTCCACATCACTTATACACTATACACTGGCACCTGTACATCTTTTCCAGCTATTTTATACACAAATTGCACTGACACTACCCCTGTAAAACACAAATCTTTTAAGCGTGGATCCCGTCGAGTACGGCGGACAATCTGGGTGCTAATACCTTCCCAGGTTGTAACCAACCCCCTTTCTCAGTCTCTCTGGTTCGCAAACCGTCTTATCCGTATCTTTCTAGGTCTATGCAGCATTGCCTTTCCTCCGGGATAAAAATGCCTAGCTGGCGACTCTATTCATCTCCAGTGAGTTCACGGCTGTGTGTTCTCACTGTTCCCTCTCGCCGACCGTTCGTGTCTGTACCTTCATCTGACCCCGTTTCATTTGTCGGGAGCGACATCAAGCTTTTTCTAAAAGCCTTGCATGAATCCCATTCATGCAGGTGCTCGTCACCAGATCTTATCAATGACGACCCTGTTATGGCTAAGTATGACTTTGACAATCCAATTTATCAAGCCGATGAGGAAGGTGAAGAAGATTGCGAACTACCTGAAGAGTTATCCAGACTGCTTAAACAGGAGGAAAAGACGATTCATCCGCATGAAGAAGACATTGAAGTGATAAACTTGGGTACCGAAGAAGACAAGAAAGAAGTTAAGATTGGGGCCGCGTTAGAAGAATATATCAAGACACGTCTAATCGCCATGCTTCGAGAATATGTTGATGTCTTCGCCTAGTCTTACCAGGACATGCCTGGTTTATACACTGACATTGTGGTACACAAGTTGCCTTTGAAAGAAGACTGCCCGCCAGTGAAGCAAAAGTTGAGGCGTACATGCCCTGATATGGCAATCAAGATCAAAGAGGAAGTACAAAAGCAATTTGATGTTGGTTTCTTGGCCGTGACTAGTTACCCTCCGTAGGTTGCCAATATTGTGTTGGTCCCTAAAAAAGACGGTAAAGTTAGGATGTGTGTAGACTACAAGGATTTGAACAGGGCCAACCCTAAGGATGATTTCCCTCTGCCTCACATAGACGTGCTTGTTGATAATACTGCTCATTTTCTATGTTCTCTTTCATGGAAGGGTTTTCAGGTTATAACCAGATTAAGATGTCTCCCGATGATATGGAAAAGACTACCTTCATCATGCCTTAGGGCACCTTCTGTTACAAGGTCATGTCGTTTGGTCTGAAGAATGCTGGAGCCACTTACCAACGGGCAATGGTGACGCTATTTCACGACATGATTCATCATGAAATTGAGGTTTATGTTGATGATATGATAGAAAAATCCCAAACAGAAGAAGAGCACTTGGTCAATCTAGCAAAGTTGTTTGACATACTACAAAAGTTTAGATTGAGGTTGAATCCGAACAAGTGCACCTTTGGGGTCCGTTTCAACAAGCTACTTGGCTTCATTGTTAGTGAGCAAGGAATTGAGGTTGATCCAGCCAAAGTAAAAGCCATCCAAGATATGCCTGAGCCAAAGACTGAAAAGCAAGTGCGTGGTTTCTTAGGGAGGCTAAACTGCATTGCACGGTTTATCTCTCACTTAATAGCCACGTGTGAGCCCATCTTCAAACTTCTGAGGAAGAATCAGGCCATTAAATGGAATGAAGACTGTCATCAATCCTTTGACCAAATCAAGGAGTACCTGCTAGAACCTCCAATTCTCATGCCTCCAGTACCATTGAGACCTTTGATCATGTATCTTATTGTGCTTGAAGGATCGATGGGATGTGTGTTGGGCCAGCAAGACGAGTCTGGTCGAAAAGAGCATGCCATTTATTACCTTAGCAAAAAGTTTATCGATTGTGAGACACGCTACTCACTACTCGAGAAAACTTGTTGCGCTTTGGTATGGGCTACTCGCTGATTAAGACAATACATGCTGACTCACACCACTCTCTTAATTTCCAAGATGGATCCTGTGAAATATATCTTCGAGAAGCCGACTCTAACAGGAAGGGTAGCCCGATGGCAGATGATTCTAACGGAGTATGATATCCATTACACCTCGCAAAAGGCAATCAAAGGGAGTGTATTGTCAAAATACCTGGCTCAGCAGCCAATTGACGATTATCAACCCATGAAATTCGAGTTTATGGATGAGGACATCATGTTCCTCAAATTGAAAAACTGTGAGGAACCATTTCCGGAGGAGGGGCCAGACCCTGAATCCAAATGGAAGTTGATGTTTGATGGAGCTGTGAACATGAACGGAAGAGGAGTAGGTGTTGTCATCATCTCACCAAAAGGGGTCCATACACCTTTAGCTGCTCGGTTGACTTTCGAATGCACTAACAATGAGGCAGAGTATGAAGCTTGCATCATGGGGGTTGAAGAGGCAATCAACTTGCGAGTCAAGAACCTCGAGATCTTCGGAGATTCTGCATTGGTAGTAAACCAAGTCAATGGCAAATGGTTAGTTCATCAACCTCACTTGGTTCCTTACAGGGATTATACCAGAAGGTTGCTAACCTTCTTCACCAAGGTCAAGTTGAATTATATCCCCCGAGATGAAAACCAGTTCGCCGACACTCTAGCAACTTTGTCATCTATGATTAAAGTTTGTCAAGAGAATTTCGTGCCTCGAATCCTGGTCTCCCGTCTTGAAAGACCTGCTTATGTCTTTGCAGTTGACAGTGGTGAAGATAACAAACCTTGGTATCATGATATCAAGAACTTCTTGAAAACTCAAGAATACCCGACTGGGGCATCCAATAAAGACAAGAAGACCCTCAGAAGACTAGCAGGTGGTTTCTTCTTGAATCAGGATGGTGTGTTATACAAGCGAAACTTCGATATGGTTCTGCTCAAATGCGTGGATAGACACGAACCAGACCTGTTGATGCAAGAGGTTCATGAAGGCTCCTTTGGTACCCATACTGGAGGACATGCTATGGCCAAGAAATTGTTGAGATCGGGATATTATTGGATCACCATGGAATCCGATTGCTGTAAATACTCCCGCAAATGCCATAAGTGCCAGATTTACGCTGATAAAGTCCATGTACCTCCGAATCCGTTGAGTGTCATGTCTTCACCGTGGCCGTTCTCCATGTGGGGTATTGATATGATTGGGAAGATCGAGCCGACAACTTCCAACGGTCACCGCTTCATCCTAGTTGCTATAGACTATTTCACGAAGTGGGTCGAAGCGGCGTCTTATGCCAACGTTACTAAACAAGTGGTAGCCCGATTTATTAAAAGAGACATCATTTGCCGGTACGGAATTCCCGAAAGAATCATTACTGATAATGGTTTTAATATCAACAACAAGATGATGGCTGACTTGTGTAGGGATTTCAAAATAGAACATCACAACTCTTCTCCATATCGCCCGAAGATGAATGGCGTCGTTGAGGCAGCCAACAAGAACATCAAGAAGATCGTGCAGAATATGGTTGTGACATACAAAGAATGACATGAGATGCTACCATTTTATTTACATGGCTACATAACGTCAGTGCGTACCTCAACAAAGGAAACCCCGTTCTCATGGTATATGGTATGGAGGTAGTCCTACCAATTGAAGTGGAGATCCCCTCGTTGAGGTTAATTATGGGCATTAAGCTAGATGAAGCTGAATGGCTCCGATCCAGATATAATCAACTGAGCCTCATTGAAGAAATCCTAACAGCTGCATGCCATGGATAGTTGTATCAGCGGCGGATGAAGCAGGCTTTCGACAAGAAGGTACGACCTCAAAGGTACATACCAGGTGACCTGGTGCTGAAAAGGATTCTTCCTCCTCTTAACAACCACAGGGGAAAACGGACACCTAATTATGAAGGACCATTCGTGGTTAAAAAGGTTTTCTCAGGTGGAGCCTTGATGCTAACAACCATGGATGGAGAAGACTTCCATTCCCCTATCAACGCAGATGCAGTAAGAAAATATTTCATGTAAAAAAGACCCGCTGGATAAAAATAGAATAAAGATTCAGGCAAAAATGGGCATCCCGGCGAGCCAAAAACAGAATAAAAGGCTCAGGCAAAAATTAGGGAAATTTTGAAGAAAAAAATGTACACCCGCTGAGTTGAAAAGCCATATCGGACAGCTCAGGCAAAAAGGGGTATCCCGGTGGATTGAAAACCCGAAAGGGCGATCCACGCAAAAGAGGGACTAACACGAATGACTGCGATCTGCGAAATTCATAACCCATCTGCAACTGAGGTTATTCTAAGGGTTGAAGTCCAGTTCAATCACCTTTCTCAAGGGGAAGAGCGAGCGGATAGTCTTGAAGATATACGAGACATAGCCGAGTCGAAACTAGATGAGATCCATTTCTCACATTTCCAATAGGATAGTTTGTTTTCCTTTTTGGCTATTTCCTCTTTCCAGGGAATTGCTTCCTGATGTAATGTCTATTCATGGCCATGTTCCAAATCAATAAAAGTCCAATTTCAGTCAACTTGTGACTATTTGCTCATTGTTTTTGTTTTTTATCTAGCATTGATTTGATTGCAAAAAGCGTCCAGAAAATTGTGGTTTATATTGTGTTGTGAACATTTGAATGCTTTCTAACTCATGCAGGAGGACAAAAACATTTAATACAACTCTAAAAAGGGTGTTAAGAGGCCCATATAACGATGCATGCTATGAGCCTGGGGCATACAGGCCCAAACTAACTCTCCATGTTGCAGGCACTATCAATTGTGTTTACGCAGGTACAGGTATAGGTGTTGTTAACAGAGCTAAAGCAGATTTTCAAGAGGAACATTTCAATATACTTGAACAAGAACATGTGTTTTCCCGGGTGTCTGCAGTTATCCCCAATAGAAGTGAAGTTGAAGTTCTTCTCCAGCATTAATGACAAAAGATGTTTGTCCTCCCTAAGCATGAGGTTCCCTTTCAATACTGGAGCAGTCCCCAGCAGTGAAAGGAGTGTATTTCCTCCCCAGTAGGTTACCTCCTCAACAATACCATACCTCTGGTTCACAGCCAAATCAGGAGGTTTTCACTTCCCCATCAGAGTTCAATAAGGTTCCATCTCCAGCAGGGTCTTGGCTCTCCGATCTCAAAGTCCAATTTATTTTTGGCAATGGCAGCAGTTCAGAGTCGGTGCATCATTAACAACTTTCCCCGCAGAGTTGTTTCCTCCTTATCAAGATGGACCAGGTCAATGCAGTGATCATCGTTTCTCCCCAGTCAAGCCACATGGGATACTTGCAGTCTCCTTCCGGGAGATCTTTTGCATTTGCATAAGCATAATCATCATTGCATTTGCATCCTCCAAAGTGTAGCATTTCCATCATCATGGAGCATTACGCCATAAATTCAAACATGTGCATGCCAATATGGGCCAGTTTTGAGGTATATTACATACAACCCGTAACATCTTCTCAACCTGAAGTACTCCCCACAGATGATACTTATACCATTTTCCAGGAATCTTTGTCTTTCCAAGTCAATGTTGTTATTTTTCCCATGGCTTGATTCGCTCAGCAGTCGCGTGTTTTCTTTGTGGCTTTATTTGCTCAGCAGTCACATCTTCGAGTTCCGTTTTGTACAATGGTCTCGTTCCAAGCCCTGTTTTATACAACAGGCTCCCTTCTCGTGGCTTGGTTCGCTCAGCAGTCGCGTGTTTTCTTTGTGGCTTGATTCGCTCAGAAGTCACATCTTCGAGTTCCGTTTTGTACAATGGTCTCGTTCCAAGCCCTGTTTTGTACAACAGGCTCCCTTTTCGTGGCTTGATTCGCTCAGCAGTCGCGTGTTTTCTTTGTGGCTTATTCGCTCAGCAGTCACATCTTCGAGTTCCGTTTTGTACAATGGTCTCGTTCCCAGCCATGTTTTGTACAACATGCTCCCTTTCTGTGGCTCTATTCGCTCAGCAGTCGCGTCGCAAGTTATCGTTTTGTACAACGGTCCTGTTTGCCTGGGCTCTCGTTTATGTACAACGATACCGTTCCACCCTGTTCTTTTCCCGCTACCTATTCAGAGGTCAAAACAAAACAAAAAGAACAAATAAAAAGCATATGGCATTTCTATTATCCACCGAGTTCAAATTTCCAGGTTTTATTCGAGTAGTCAATCACTCCATACCATGAATGTCTAAAAGCTTTTGCAATTATTCATTCAATCTTGCAGGTGATTGAATAGGGGCAGCTGTAATACCTCAAAATTATACCTCTCATATCCTCAACAATTTTGCATAGCATTTAGCATATATAAGTTCACAAATAGCCATAAACATTGCATCATGTGTATCATAGCTGAGGCATATGTATGTGGTCAATGACTGGAACAACTGAGGGCTATACAAAGACAATCAAAGGGCCACAAAGCTTCTCAACATTGTACAAAGGGTCCAAAACATCCCACAAGTTATCATTTGAAGCCACAAGTCATGGAAATATTTGGTTTGATCAAGGAAGGCAAGCAATGCAACACCTCCTAATGAAAATGGCCAAATTAGGGTTTCATTTCTACTGGGCTTCTGCATGAAGTTTTGATTCAAAGTGGATTTCATTGTCTTATATATGTTGACAAGTGCCTAGGGTTCAAATTTCATCCACAAATTCATTATGGAAGAGGTTCAATTGGCCAGATGATTGAAAATCAGGGATTTGGGGAAAAGTCAACCATGCTGAAGAAAAAGTCAACTCCTGACTTTTTGATATCAAAATCATGAAATTATGGTTACAAGGATCCTATGGTTCAAATTTGATCAAGAAATTATGGAGGAACCAAGAGAAATCAAGAAAAGCAACACTTACCATTTTTGGAAAATTAGGGTTTCCAAAAATGGCATGTTTTGGCCATTTTTGCAACATCTTTGAGAGAGGCCTTCTCCCAAAATATGAGGGCTATCAAAATTCTAATTGGAGCCAATTAAAGAGGGAATCTTGAGCTTCAAATCCATGGGTGGAACTCCTCCATAGCATAAAAAATGAAGGAGATATGATCTTGCAAAGTGGAAGCAAATCAGGGTAAAACTAGGCCATGGGCAAGGCAAGTGGCAGGCCAGCGCGCGCCCTGCAAGGCATATCATCAAATAGGTGGAGGGTCATATCTCAAGCCATTTTTCTTGGTCAAAAACCCTTCAAATCAATTTTTGGTGAACTACAAAGTTGTTCCCCTATATGATTGCTACAACTTTCATGTTCAACATTTTTTCATGTTATCAATGGATTGAAAGTTATGGAGAGGCAAAGTGTAGGGTTTCAAACTGCAAAATGCAAGGCATCTGGCCAGGCCAAGGGCAGGCCATGTAGGCCCACTTTGTAGCTTCATGGCATGATGTTTATTGGCATATTTGAGATGGTTAGAGGTCATGTGTCATCTTGAACCAAACATCAAACATGTTCTATGAAGATTGATCTTCAATTAGCTCATTAAAATTACATCATTTGATGCTTTGATCATGGAGAATTCATCCATAAAAGATCATGTCTCATGACTGATTTGCTTTCTGCACAAGTTATTGGATCAAGGGAGGCTTCAAACTTATTTCAGTGTGCACACCTCATTCCTCATGCTATGATCACAAAGGCTTCTCAATTATATTGTGTTTGGTCATATGTTGGCATGCTCACCATAATTGTAATGCTCCATTCCAATGAAGCTCAAGCAAAGAGAAAGCTTCATTCACATTGCACCATCTGATCTTTTCAGCCTCATTACATTGCATTAAGCCTCATGCTAACCAAGGTGGACAACATCACATGGAGTCTGGCTCGAGCAAAACCATTCATTTACTGCAAACTTGCTTCAATCCACTTGTTTCAGCTTGCATAACAAACATGACTCAACCATAACAAACCTGACTCAGTTAACCAGGGTTCTAACCCTGGTTCTAACTGTCAACTGAGGGTTAAGCTTAGTATATAAGTTATTCTCCAACTGAATTGCAGGTTCACCATTCTCATTTGCACAAAATCACATCCAAAAATCATCTGAATTTTCTCTCTGCATGAATAAAAAGCTCCTTCTGCATTTTTCCTCGAGCAAGCACTATCACCATTGATCCATCCTCATTCTTCATCAAGCTATCATCTTCAACATCTCAGCCTTAACCACCAAGCATTGCATAACCTGAATCATCAAGATCAAGCATGGCATATTATTGAAGCTGCACGGCATTTTTGATTCACACTCCTCCAATTGACACCTTCTTGCTTCAATCTCTCTCAATCCATCATCAGTAACATTTCAAGCTCAAGATCCATGGAATTCATAGTTTAAAACCTCAAGGAATCAACACTACATAACACTGATCTTCATTGCATTTTCACCAATTACTCAGGATCCATAACTCCCATAGTGTTTATTTCACTTCCATTGATCAAGATCAAGATCCAGCAAGCTAAGGATCCTCATCTCTGGCCTTCTAGCAACAATTTGTCATCTTTGCAACTCAGGTATATCTTGAACTTCTACTCGTTCGAATTGCACATTTCTAAGTGTTTTCATGTTGTTTGAGGCCTAATAGAGGTTATGGCTTGGCTGGCTAATTGATAGGCATCATAGATGCATAGATTCAATTTTCTCAGGTTTTGTTTGTGCCTTCGATTCTGGAAATTTAAGGACTTAGAATAAGTTTTGTAGCCATATTTGAGATCAGGAGAGTGAGGCGAGCATTGTTACGGTCTTAGAATTCATTTTTATGAAGGATTCGAGAAACCCAAGGTCAGGGGTGACCGAAGGTCACTTCCGGTCACCTGAACAGTAACCCTAGGTCGGAGCTCCCTTTATAACATAGCCGTTAGATGAACATAATCCAAGAGCCTAGAATCTGCCAGCGCATTAAAATTCTCGTGCCTAGCACAAGATCAGAGTCAACACAAAAAGTCTTCAGTCTACTCTTCACACTCCCTGTGCAATTTAACTAAGCCCAATCATGTTCTTTTTCTTGCTTTTCAGACCCCCCCCCCCCCCCCAGGCCCAAACCAATTTTACTCCATTTTATTTCTTTTTTACATTTTATATCAATTTCGTTTCCTATTTTTAAAAATACCAAATTACATCAAAAAATTCAAAATAAATTCATATAGGATCCTCTCAATTTTCTATGATTTTTTATATTTTTATATTTTATTTTTATTAATTGATGAAGTCATAATTAATTTCTCCTTTAATTGTTTTCTTATTTTCTCATTTTTGACCAACAAATTTGTTCATTTTTGTTTCTCATAAACCATATATGATAAATGTCCCATTCTTTTTGCATTCTCTTAAGAGCTCATTAAACTTCCCCAAGATATATTTCTCTGGATTATTTGGTCATTGTTTGGGTCCTTTTGAGTCCATTTTTCACATAGGTTCACATAAACCCTAATTTCATTCTAATGATTCTTTCACTACTAAAAATTAGGAATTGTCAAGAGATTTTTTGTACACATGTTACTCTCTGGATTTTGTATTGAGTTGTCAAATTTCATAATTTTTCTAGGTCATTTGATATTTTTCCCAAATTGCTTAAGCCTTAAGTCATTTTTTGTCCCTTTTAGAAGCCTCCCTCATTCCATTTGAATAAGGCATTCATTCCATTGTTATAAGGTCTTGATTTTGAGTCTTGTAGGTCATATTATAGGTCCTTAAGTGTATAGCACACCCATTGGATCTTTATCTTTTGATTTTAGGGTTTTCTTAAGCCATAAGTCATCATTGCCTCCTTTTGACCTAATTCTTCTTCATCCTCCATCTTAACCCCTCAAAACCAATTTTATGGACATGTTATTCCTATTAAATTATTATCATTCATCTTATAAGTGTTTATACACATTCTCAAATGTTCATTTCAAGTCATAAGTCCTTAGGCTTCATTTAGTGTCATATGCCTTCTTAATGCTTCATACTTAACCTTTTAGTATCTTTAGTCCTAATGTTTCCACATCACCTTACTTATATGTCATTTGTGAGTCTTAATTCCATTCTAAAACTTCATCAATCCCCTGGTTTTTTTATGGGGAATTCAAACCCTTTTGGTCATGTTTGATCTTTTACCTTAAGTTTTTGTTCCTTTGAAGTTTCACATGCATTCTTTCTTATGTTCACATCATCACTCATATAGTTTGCATCTCTCTTAATTAGATCTCTTCATTCCTTGTAGTATGACCTCTTAGGAGACTTTAGTGAGATGTTAACCCCTGGATTTTCTATTCACTTTAGGGTTTATACCTTTTTGGTTTACTTAATCCTTTAAGTTTCTTCATGTAACTTTACCTTAGATCTTATTAGGGTTTAACTTTTTTAGGGCATAGTTTGAAGTTGTCCACCTTTGTAGCTTTAGAATACTTAAGTTGAGTTAAGCTACTAACTTTTTAAGTTTACCATCTTATTAGTTGCCTTAGGCTTAGGTAATTGTCTTAGGGGTTCATTAATCTCTTCATTAGATAGTGTGAATGGTTTGTGAAGATGTACCATGTAATAATTGTTCATTTTGCTTCATCATACTAATATTTGTTTTGTATGGGGGAAGATGAGGTAATCACTTCATTTCTTATCTCTTATGCATCAATTTTGTTTGCCTTAGCATCTTGTGCTTTGTTCATAGGTTCCCCTTTCTCTTTTTAGATTCAACTTAACTTCCTTAGGAAGTAAGTTGAATTCTAACTTGTTCTTTCTTTTTCCTTAGGATGGAATACCTCATTAACCATAGGATCACACTTGTACATAATAAAATAACTTAGGGTTGTGTCTTAGTCCCCCATTAGCTTTGACCTTTTCCTTTTGAGTCCTTCTCTTCTCATCTTCAAGCAAAATCCAAAAAGACTTAATAAATGCATGAAAGGGTCCCTTGTGTATAGCCTTATTCCATGGGGCACTTGCATTCATTCCATCTTGGAATGGTGTAAGCTTGTCTAACATGACGCACAAGTCTTATCAAGAGGTTGTTTCACAAAGAAAAACATAAAATATAGTTCTTCACTAAAGCTACAAAAACACTTAATAAAGTTCAACAGGCTAGTGAGCTTAAACCATAATTCATGGAAACAAGTCTTGGATAAATTCTCCTTACTTGGTGTGCTTGTTCTATTATTCCATCTTGGAATGTAGTAGCAAGTACACATTCCATGGGAAAGAGTTTGAATTCACTTCCTTGTGCCAAATTCATACAAAAACTCATAAAAAACACAAACAAAGAATAAACGTCTTTCCTGCGGGAACTTCTTTTCTCATCTCATTCATTTTGAACGCGAACTCGCGACGACATGTCTCGCATGCAAGACGGTAAACGCACTCGTACCAGACAAGCCTGCAACACCCGAGCATATACATAAGCAGTTCAAGCTATAAAAAACACAAACAAATAGTTCCCGCCTTAGTTAGGCGAACTACGTCGACTCTGATCCTCATTTTCCCGATGAGGTACGTAGGCAGCGGGGTAGGGCCTGTTTGAGCACATTCTTTATTTTCCCTACATTTTCCCCATTCTTTCTTTTCCATTCTCTTTTCCAATTCCTTTCTCCTTTCCATTCCCATTCCAGTTAACATTTTATTTGTTCAGCAACAGTTATTTTTTTCTCACCCTTTGAAACAAACAAAACAAACAAGCATGGATCCTATCGGGTACGGCGGACGGTCTGGGGTGCTAATACCTTCCCAGGTCGTAACCGACTCCCGAACCCAGATCTTTGGTTCACAAGGCCTTGTCCTTTCCTTCTTCCTCAGGTTTGTGCAACATTACCTTTCCCATTCATTCGGGATAAAAATGCATGGTTGGCGAGTCTACCTTTTTCGTGCCACTTTCGCGTTTGTACTAGGATGAAAATCCCGGGAGTGACAGTTGGCGACTCTGTTGGGGATCGAACCCAGAATCTATGGTTTCCCTCGTAGAGTCAATCCTAGCGCCTGTTTGTTTTTGTTTCTTTGGGTGTTTATATGTGTGTTGTGTGTTGTTTTGTTTATTTACTGTTTTCATTTACAGTTTACTTTACAGCTTTATTTACTGCTTTCAGTATTTATTTTCACATGCATCATGTATTGGACTGTGCTGGTTTCATTTTTTCTGTGGGATGGGTTTTGTTACTATGAGATAAGCCAAATACCCGACTTGAGTGCACCTAGGATTTAGAGTGGTTACACTTTGGCTTCATAGCATCTTGCTATGTTGGTATTAGTGAGTCCCACGCCTTGACTTGCGACCTTCTCGGAAATGTATTGACGCCAGAATCTTTCTGGGGCAATGCACTACCTTGATAGTTATGTGCAGTCAAGGGACCGATCATTGAGAAACTTTGTGGAAACATACCTCTCCAGTGATGACAGTGGCAGACCACATTTGTTGGCAAACCCACTCGCATCCGAGGGCCCACTGGGAACTCGCATAGGATGGCCTGGTTCTCTCATAGGAATCCAGTTAAGGCAATCTGTTTGTATGACGATAGTATTGTACCCTTCGGGATGAATGTACTATTGTTTCTCGATTCAGTGTTTGAAGCGGAGCACTTATGAGGGATGTTTGTTTCCTTGGACTCGGCTGAGACCTCCCTGAGTAGTACATAATGCCAAATCGATTCCCTGATTTGGTCATGAGCCATTTCTCAGAAACTGTGAACGTATTATTTCTATTCGGCTTTAAGAGTCCGTGATGTTTGAACCGAGTAGCACACCCGTGAGATGGGGAGGGGTTTACAGGTTTGCAGGAACCCTAAAACCTTAACATACCCATTATTCCAGCATGCTTCAGTGATATGATCTTGTTCTGTTGTTTATGGATTCTGAAATCATGAACTCTTGATCAGAGAGATACTTGTGATGATGTTGCTGCCTTGCACAGACACTTGATTACCTGATTCACTACACAGACACAACACTGATCACATGCCTTGCCTTGCATAAAATCATAGCATCATTAATCATTTTGTGTTCTTTTTATTCTCAGGGTTCATTACCTCCTATTCTTGGTCATATTTGCTGCTTCAACATGGAGATTCCAAGGAAGAGAAATGTCCATTATACTTTCCCATATCCAGAGACGGATGGTATTCAGAAGTTAATTAGCTTGATGGGTGACAAAGTGCTTGATGATTTCAGAAAGGTGTTTGGAAAGATCCTAGACTATGTGAACAAGCCAACCATTGACTAGAGGGATAACTTGCACTCTCTACTGTAGTTCTATGATCCACATCTGAGGGTCTTTGTTTTCCCTGACTACATCTTGGCTCCCACATTAGAAGAGATATCTAGCATCCTCAGAATCCCCATAAAAATGGTGTTCCTTATTATGGCTTAGAGAAGATGCCTTCATCCAAAGATAGAACTGACTCTTTTCTTCTAAACTTATCCAAGGTTAGCAGAGGATTGGATGCCACCAAAGGTAAAGGATGTTTCTTAGATTTTCTTATCAAGGAAGCTCAGGATCTGGCCTCTGAAAACAAATGGGCTAAGTTCAGTACCTTGATTGCTTTGATAGTGTATGGGACCAGTTTGTTTCCAGGAGAAAAGGGTTTGATCAGCATGGAAGCCATCACTATATTTGCCAAAAGAAATCCAGTACCTACTTTGCTAGGTGACTTTTACTATGGAGTTCACCACATGAATGAAAAGAGGAAGGGACATGTAAATTGTTGTGCTTCCCTATTTGCTGATTGGTTTGTAAGGCAACTCCCTAAATCAGGACCTTTCCAGGATTTGAAACAATCTTGGAAGTGGTCCAAAAGATTAATGGGTTTAACCTCAGCTGACATTGCTTGGGGATGCAACAGGGATTTTGTGGGCAAAGAAATATTGGTCAGTTGTGGTAGCTTCCCAAATGCGCCTTTGATATGAAGGAAATGTGGGATCAGTTACAATCTGTAAACACCCCAAATTTTCCCTCACTTTTTCCCACACCATGGCTTTTGATCTTTCATTTTTGTTTTAACATAAGCATTACATCTCATATTGCATGTTTGCTTCACTACATAGTTCAATTTCATCTGCATCTAGGGTTTGTGATCTGAGCAATCCAATACTCAATCTGAGCCATCCCAAAGGTCTTAAAGCTTTCCAAGAGGGTCCATGTGTGTTCTATGATCATATTATGCTCCCCAAAGTTCATGAAAGTTCAGGGATCACAAGAATTGGCAAAGGCATGGGAGCATAACTAGGGTTTTCCTACACAGATGACCAAAATTAGGGTTTTGGTTTTAGAGGCCTTAACTCCAAATTTTTTGGTCATTCTTGTTTCTAATGTTCTTAATATGTTATAAGGATCATGTGTACCAAGTTTAATGAATAAATTCATTGTGGAAGTCATCTGATCATTGGGTAACTTCTTGAGCAAGTTAAGTCAAAATCAGGGCATTTGAGGCCCCCAACAAGGGAACCAAAGGATCCTTTTCATCAAATTGAAGTTCTATGATGTTTATTTGATCTTAGAATTGGTTTAAAGTTCACAATATTGAAGAATTTTGAGCCAATTGCAAACTTGCCATTTTTGGAAATGACTTGAAATGCAAACTTTCCATTTTGGGAAAGATTTTCAACCTCCTCTTTCATGACCAAAAAAGCTTCAAATGAAAAATTCTTGGACATGAAAGTTGTAGATTAGGTATTTCCCTTTTAAAAAAGTATAAGAACATGTCTTGATTCATCCTGGAACTCAAGATATGGCCTTTCAAAGTTGGCAAAAATCACATAATTTTCATGTTCATGCCAAAGAGGGATTTATGCACTTTTGAGTTTCAAGCTTCTAAGTGACCTCTAATCCACTCAATTATGTCACAACATGTTAATGCAACTTGCCAAGATCAGAATTGGCCCAATGATTGAAGCATTTAATGGCTTGATTCACAAGAAACATCAAAGTTGGAAAATTGCATAAAGCTTGCTATCTCTTCATATAAGCCTTCCAACTGCATTCTAATGATCTAAGGGCTCTCCATGAAGCATGCTGAGGCAATCTATGCTCAGAATCCCCTGCTGCATTGACCCATACCTCAAGTACACATAAGTTGACATTTTTGCATTTCCTCCCAGACCAATCAAACTGAGCCACCACCCACTCTCTGACCAATCACAACCTCTTATGCAAACCCTAAGGACCTCATTCCATAACACATTCAAGCCTGAAACATTGGAGAGTGCAGAATTCACAAAATTGTCAAAACCTTCCCTTCTTCGAATCTCAAAACACAACCATCAAACTTCAAACAAACTTCACTAATCATCTTCAAATCACTCATAGAACATAAAACACCCTTCACCATGACCTGAAACCCCCCAAATCAGAAATAAGATTTCTGCAAAACCAGAACCAAACTCATAAACCAGCCATTATAAACTCCATTCAATCATCACAATAGACTCAGGAGGTCAAAGGGAGGTGGATTGCACAAGAGGAAGGCCCAAAAAGCTCCATTTCAAAGAACTCCATCTTAGGTAACCTTCATGAACGTTTTTTCCAGAAGCATGATTTTAAGTTAAAATATCAATCTTCATGTTCCCCTGATCACTCTGGTATGTCTGGTTTCGAAAATGGTTGAGAAATGAGCATGTATGATCGTTCTGAAACTTTGCCCGTAAAAATGTTTTGATTCGATTTGCTTGATTTCTGAGATATAAATGATGTTTGATGAGTGATTTTGCTTGAATAATGTATGAGGAGTGTTTCTGGGAAACTAATTTGGGTTGGGGTGGTCTGTAGAGAGACTTAGGGTTTTTGAGTGGCCGGACAAGATGACCGGAGCTCCCCTCCGGTCACCTGAAAGTGATTAGCCCTAATTAGGGTTTAATCTCCAGATGCGTTGTGGACCCTTGGATTGTGTTTAGTTTAGGAGATTGAGTGGCCCATAATTCTCCATTAATTTTAATTCAGTTTAATTAGTTTAAATTAGGATTAATTAATAAATTAAATCAGAGTCAATCCTGACCCTTGGATAGCGCGTGCAATCAACATCCTCCCCCTAGGTTTAAATCTGGACCACTGGATCTGATTACTTCCCATTTTTATTCATTTTATTTTTATTTTTATTCATTTATTTTGCATAATTTATTAAAAATACCAAAACACTTTCAAAAATATGAAACTTTGCATTCTGGTTTTAAATATTTTTCTCAACCTGAAAATGATTTTTATTTTATTTTTTGCGTTTAAAAAGTATTTTTAAAGTCACCAAAAAATCATTCCAATACATTTAGGAACATTTTCAAACTCTTCATACAAATTTCTTTTTAGGTTTGATCACAATTTCACAATTTTCTTTGAATTAGGGTTCTTTAAAATCATATTTTTTAACCCTAACTTTAAAAAATCATTTCTGCCTAACCAAGAAGAATTAGAACTTGATTCTTTTTGCATTGTTTCACATATTGCATGTAGTTTCTAGGTCATTTTCCTCATGGATTTATCTTGTATTTTCAAATTGATTTGCATTTTCCCTTTTGAATCACCCAAAAGCCCTAGCAAACTTGGAAAAATCATAACTTTCAATAGGATTAGCTTCTGACCTTCTCCCTTAGGGTGTGACCTAATATGGGATTAGGGTTTGTTTGAGCTTGATTTCAAATTTTTGTCATGTTGTATGCTTCTGTTTTGTTCATTTGCATCTCATACATCCATGTAACCCTAAGTTCTCATGTTCATTTGCATTCAACTTGCATATTCATGATCATGTGAACTTGCCATGACATTTAAAGCATTCATATGTCATCTTAGACATCTTAGGGCATGTTATAACATTGCTTGATCATTACTTCATTCATTTGCCATGTCTTGCATTCATTTCATTTCATAAACATCCATGTGTTTTCAAGCTTCCAAGCATGCTTTCATGACATCCCATCTTTGTATGATCATTCATGTGCACATTGTATGACATTGCATCACCTCACATGAAACTTGAATTGCATAATCACTTATTACTTTGGTCTTTGCATCTCATTTCCATTCTTTCCTTTATGCTTTATGTCTTAAGCACTCATGCTAACACTTTCAGGTACTTTTGGTAAGTTTTGGGAGGTGGATTTTCCTTCACTTCCCACTTCTTCTTATTTCATTAATATTCATTTTACATGTCTTTTAAGTGAATCTTATTCACTTATGTTCCATCTCTCTCACTTTCTTCCTTTAAGTTACTTATCTTCTTAGGAAGTAAGTAACTTATTCTTCTGCTTCCTTCTCTTTTCATCTGCTTCTTCCATTGGTGGCCTTGAAGATGTTTTCTCTTAAGCCTAAAAAACCATAGGATATCCAAGCATGATAATGTTTAGGGTTATGTTTAGTTCCCCTTAGCTTTTTTACCTTTGAGTCTCCTTGAGTCTCTCTTCTCATCTCAATAATCAGAGACTAAACTCTTAAAGTTTTAGGACTTTGGAATTAGGGTTATGCCTGAATCCTTCTCTTAGGAAGGAGTCTATAACTTTAATCCTAAGTGTTAGACCTTTAATTTGTTTAAACCTCTTAATCAAATCACATTAATAATCACTAAGACTTTATCTTGTAACTTGGGCCTTACATTAGGGTTCTATCTATTCCTTATGGTTAAGAGGGACTAACCCTAGTGTTTAATGGACAAGTCCCCCTCAAGTTGTCTTACAAACATAAAATCCACTTCTTAATCTCATCCCTTAATTAAAATCCATTTAATAAAGGCTTGTTATATAATGAATTTAGTCCCTAACCATGGATTAAGTTGAGGTATCTTCCTCAACTTAAGTGTTCTCATCTATTATCCTTCTATTAGGATGGTGTAAAGAGTTCACTAATCTGTGATTAGAGATTAAACTCATTACTTAACACTAAACAAAACCCCAAAAAACACCTAATTAATCACAAGTAGGTTAATGATCTTAATCCTACATCATTATGGTAATTAAGTTGAGATGCTTATCTCATACTTAATTATACTCAGTATCCCTAATCAGGGAGGATATAATGAGTGTACAAATCCTTGATTTAGGCTTAAGCTCATTAACTTATGCAAAACACCAAAAACAATAACAAAACTGAAAATATCAAAAACAAACAATAATCGTCTCCTTCGGGATTCTTTTCTCATCACACTCATTCATAAATGAGAACTTGCATCTTCCGTCTAATGCAAGACAGTTAGCACTAGAGCCAGACGAGTCATACACTTGAGCATAGACAAGTAAGCAGTTCATAGTCAATTTATTTTCAGTCTCTTTGAGTCGAACTACGGTGTTCTTACTTCCTCATTGCATGAGAGGATACGTAGGCATAACTTAACAGTTATCGAACAAAAGTCTCTGTGTCCCCCCCTCTTCCAGCATTCTTTTCAAAGCCTTGGTTCTTGAGAAATTCACCCTTTTGCACTGACACTTGTACATTCATTCCTAGCTTTTGCACACAAATGACACATACACTTACCCCTTTAAACACAATCTTGTAAGCGTGGATCTCGTCGAGTACGACGGACAATCTGGGTGCTAATACCTTCCCAGGTTGTAACCAACCCCCTTTCTCAGTTTTTCTGGTTCGCAACCGTCTTATCCATCTTTTTCTAGGTTTATGCAGCATTACCTTTCCTTCTGGATAAAATGCCTAGCTAGCGACTCTATTCACTTCATCTTCATTTTCTCCTTTTGCCGACCGTTCACGTCTGCACCGGGATGCAAGACTTCGGGAGCGACAGCTTGGCGTCTCTGTTGGGGACCCTTATCTTGCAACCAGGGCTTCTGGTTCTTTTTGTGGGTTTCTCCTAGTGCTTGTTTGATTTGTGTTTATGGGGGTGTTATGTGCTACTTGTGCTTTTTGTTTATTACTTTATTGCTTTCTGTACAGCTTTATTTATTGCTTTCATTTACTGTTTTACTGCATTCCATATTACTATTATCATATCATGTGCTGGATCTCCTGATTGCCTTGGTGGGAGGGATATTTAGTGAGTAAGGTTCCATACCGGGAGCCTGAGTGACACATAGGATATAGTGGCTTCATATTATTTCCCATTCCATTTCGGTATGGTGCGGGAATATGAAACACGGTTCAGACATGGGTTTCTTCTTTAGAACTCTGTGCTACAGATTTCCTGTAGTACTAGGGCTATCTGGGAAGCCTGCTAAGTCTGGATGACCTTTTTATGACCTTCAGCATCTGAGGTGAATTAGAGGAGGATCCTTTATGATTATTGTAAACAATGTACCTCCTGGTTAGAAGTGTTTACACTTCTCACAACTGATCCAAGTTTGAGGATCCTTGTTCTAGAACAATTCCTGTGAGGGGATTGGGATGTTTACAGGTTTGCATGAACCCTTGGCCTCATCATACCCTGTTATCAGATTTGTTTTAAGGTTATATCATTTTGGACTATTCTTGTGAAACCCTAGACTTGTGACTCTTTATTTGAGTCCCCCCACCTGGTTACTGGTTCTCTAAGCCTTCATTCGGACTTGCGAACACACATGGACCTTATCAAGGTAGATAACAGATCCAGCACTTGATCAGAAACCCTTGCATATAATTATGCATACATCATCTTGCATCATTTTAACATTTGTTTGTTTGTCTTACAAGGTATCCACATCTCATATTGGTTTGGTTTTGACTGTTCATCTTCATCAGATATATTCACCAGCCATCTCCATCAGAGATTCTCTTCAGCACCTTCATCAGTTATCTTCATCAAAGATCTTCCTCAGCTGATATCTTCTCCAGTTGTCTTCATCAGCATTTCTCCTCAGTTGTCTTCATCAGCATCCATTACCCGCATGGACCCATCCAGGAAGGGCAACATCACATACCATTTCTTTGAGCCCACTCTGGCAGGCATCAGGCAGATTCAGACACTCATCACTCCTAATCATGCCCCTTTATTCAGGGAACATTATGGTGGTATCACGAACATGATCATGGACTTGGATGCATCACAGAGGAGCATGATCCACACTTGCATTCAGTTCTATGACCCTCCTCTCAGATGTTTTACCTTTCCAGATTTCCAGTTGGGCCCTTTGCTAGAGGAGTTTTCCATGTTGTTGGGTGTCCCCATCAGGAGAGGGATTCCTTTCAACCCTGAGATGATTGCTCCCAGGAATGAAGACATAGCTAAGACTCTGTATTTGGAAGCCACCATCATTGATCAGAATATGACGACAAAGGCTGGAATCCCATGCCTCCATTTGGACTTTTTGATTACTCGGGCCACCAGTCATGCTGCAGTAGGGAAGTGGGAAACTGTTTGTGGTTTATTGGCCCTTAGCATATATGGTATCATCTTGTTTGTAGACAAGCCTAAGTTTGTAAGCAAGAATATTATCCATCTTTTCTTGTTGAAGAATCCAGTTCCTACCCTGCTAGGGGATTTCTATTACTCAGTGCATCAAAGGAATGAGAAGCAGAGGGGAAGATTAGTCAGATGTTGTGCACCCCTCTTTTATTGTTGGTTGCTGAGGCACTTGCCAAAGTCAGAAGCTTTCTTGAACCCTCATCAGTCAAGAAACTGGTCTAAGAGAATGAATACCTTTACATCAGAAGACATCAGGTGGTGCACTCAGAGCACCAAGGGCAGAGACATAATTACCAGCTGTGGGCAGTATCCCAATGTGCCTCTGATTGGAGTGAAGGGTTGCATCAACTACAACCCTCTGCTGTTCAAAAGGCAATTAGGGTATGCCTTGGTACATCCACCAAGAGAGCAGGACTTATCAGAAACCCTTTACCGTGACATTCAGCATAACCATGCCATTGCCCAACAAGCAGCTTAGGCTTGGGACAACATTCAGACAAAAGGGACTGTCATTCTTGGCAAATGCAACAACATAGCTTCAGCACAGTATCTTGATTGGTCACGTATCAGAGGGCAAATCACCCGCATGCCATTCACCCTGGAGGATGTGCCATGACCATCAGCAGTAGAGCCTGTAGCTATAGTCAGCTTAGAAGAGTTTGAGAAGTTAAAAGAGAGGAATACTCAGCTTTTTGAAGCTCTAAAGAAGACCCTTTGAGAGAGGAATGATAGTCGTCTGGACAATGAAAGGTTAGAGAAGCTTCGGATCTAGCATATGACCAAGATTGAGAAGACATATGATTACATCATAAGGGCTAGAGCAGGGGAGTTAGTGTTGAAGAATGCTTGCAAAGAAGCCAAGATTCAGAAGGCCAGAGCTGAGCACTACTTGGAAGAGAGTCGGGCTAGGTGGATCAGAATTACTAAGGCTCGTTCACAGGAAGATCAGAAGACCCAGGCTAAGATAGAGCAGTTGGAAGCTAATGAGAATAAGAATCAGGAAGCCTTGTTAGCAGCACAGAAGGAAATCTCTGAGTTGAAACTCCGAGCGGGGTTGAAGAGATCAAAAGACCAAGACAAGTATAAGAAGTTTACAAATGCTATCGCCACCAGGAACCTTCTTATCAGGACCATCACAGAGCATCCAGTAGGACCAGTGACTGATACTCTCCTGAAAAAAGTCAGGGAGGATGATTATGGGCTGGATGTTTGATTTCTTTGTATTTGTACTTCATTCCATTTGTAATTTTGCTAATTTTGTTGTATTTTGACCCGTCTTGGGAACTTGTTGTAATCATGAACTATGTATCTTTACATTTTGTAATATATGGTTTGTGTATTATTATCTGGGCTTCATCTCTCTTCATCATCATTCCTCGAGAATAGGAAGGTCAAAACCAAAGAACCAAATCAGATACCCTTGGAAGACAAATAGACATATTGTATTGCATACTAACTTCATTCTTTGTTTTGTAGGTATTTTTGTTGTTGTTTCTCACTTTGTTGTGGTTTCAGGAAACATTGCTCGTAGGAAAGTCTTCCCCATCAACAGAGTTCACCGGTATCCTACAAGAAACAACCTCCCGAGCTTACAGATGGACCAGGTTCAACAAGATCTAACTGATGTGAGAACCCAGATGGCTAATGAAAGAACTGAAATGAGGGCCCAGATGAACCAGTTCATGGAAGTAATGACTGGGTTGGCCTAAAGCCAAGAAATATTAAGAGAGTTGGTCGAGAGGCGAACTCCTGAAGAAAACCACCTAGGTACAGGGGGTACCAGCAAAAATGATCATGTATAAGCTCGTACTGATCCCCCAGAGTTTGAACCTCATCTTAACCCTGACATTAATGCTATCAGGAATACCCAGGGTAATACTGGAGGGCGTGCCTTGCAAGAGGACCCTCAGGAGTAACAATTCACTTTAGTTGGGGCAGGAGATGAAGTCTATGATCATCGGCTAGACGAGATAGCAGAAAAGTTGAGATCTTTGGAGTCTCAAAACTCCTTAGGGTTTGATGTTATGGATATGGGGTTGGTAGAGGGAGTTAGAATTCCTCACAAATTCAAACCTCCCTGCTTTGAAAGATATAATAGAACATCTTGCCCTCACACCTATCTTCAATCTTTCCTGGGAAGATTAAAGGCCTACACTATGGATGAAAAGCTATGGATGTTCTATTTTGAGGATAGCTTGACCGGGGCATCCCGTGTGTGGTACTTTCATTTGACCAGTGCCACAATCAGAAATTGGAAAAATTTGGCCAAGGCTTTCATACGCCAATACCAGTACAATCTAGACATGGCTCCTAACAGAACACTTCTAATGGGTATGTCGCAATCCTCCAGGGAAAGCTTCAGAGAGTATGCTCAGAGATGGAGGCAATTAGCTGCTGCCGTTCAACCTCCAATGTCGGAAAGAGAAATGGCAGATATCTTTATGCACACCTTCCAGGGGACATACATTGATAGGTTGGTTGCTTTCTCTTCCACTAGCTTTGCAGATGTGGTCATAGTTGGAGAAAGGATTGAGAGTTTACTAAAAATGGGAAAGATTTCTGATAACGGCACCAGCTCAAGTAGCACAAGGAAACCATTTGCAGGGCCTCGCAGGTCCGGTGAAACAAATTCAGTACACATGGGCAGAGGAAGGCCCCAATATATGCCAAGATCAATTGTCGCTGTCACAATTCCTACTCTGCCTCCTCAACAACAATACACTCCGCAACCACAACAGTTCCCTCAGCAACATTTTCCTCAACAAAGGTCCTATAACAACAACAACCAATAGCAACGCCCTTTCCAGCAAAGGCCGTCTCAAGTCAACAGGGTAATTGAGCCTATACCAATGCCCTATGCCACTTTGTTGCCACAACTTCTGAAGCTTAATATTGTTGAATTAAGGACTCTGGCTCCACCAGATCCTCAGAACCTTCCATAGAATTACGACGTCAATGCCAGATGTGCCTTCCATTCTAATGCACCTGGTCACACCACAGAAAAGTGTAGAGCTTTGCACATGAAGGTCCATGATCTAGTTGATTCAAAGGCTTTAAATTTTGCACCACCTCCTCACGTCACAAAGAATCCTATGCCCAGCCACGGTGGGCCCAGGATAAATGCAATTGAGGAGGATCAACCCATGAACTTAATTGAAGATACTGCAAGCATTCAAACACCTCTGGCAGAGGTTAAAGCTCAGCTTTTAAAATGCCAGGTGTTCCCAGGGTGTGAGGCCTGCTGTGAACCTTGCAAAGTTTCCGTCAATGGGTGTGCAAGCTTGAGAAATGGCATCAATGGCCTTATCAGAGAAGGTATCCTGCAGATAACATCAACGATTTCTACAACATCAGCAATTCCTCTTACAGCAACAACAAGTACCCCTACTACAACCTCAAAGACAATTGTTCCGACAGACTCATCTACAAAATCAACAATCATCTCTTCGACCACTTCAACAAACACTAATTCAACCGCATCCGCTTCTACAACTACAACAACCATTAACAACAACGTCTCCACAGTCACCATATACTACGACCTGACAACGGTCCCCGACTCCAACAATTTTCAGAAACAATCTCAACAACAACCCAGCTTCAGTCACTCACCACCACCACCAGTCAGAAATCCCGTCACCATATATTACAATCCACAGACAATAACAGTTCCTACTTCCACTGCAGTTAGTCCGGTCACCATCACGGTACCTGGACCCATTCCATATGAAAAAGATAATGTTGTGCCATGGCACTATGGTTCAGACCTCTACTGCAACGGGGAGAAAGTCATTCTTGATTCTTCAACTCATACACCACAGGTCGATAATGTCTGGAGGAGCGGAGGCTTCATCCGAAGAGGACGCCTCTTCACGTCACAAGTTCCAAGAGTTAATACTGAGGCAGAGGCTGCTGCCAAAGCTAAAGGTAAAAATGTGGTGCCGGAGGAACTAGTTTTGAAAGAAGCCCATAAAACATCCTTTGATAAAGATGTGGATGAATTTATAAGGATAATCAAGAGAAGCGACTACAAGGTTGTGGATCAGCTCCACCAGACTCCTTCCAAGATCTCCATTCTATCATTGCTATTGTGTTCCAAAGCTCATCGGGATGCATTACTTAAGGTCCTGTACGCAGCCTATGTAACACCCCGAAAATCTAAATTTAATTACTTAGTCATTTATTTAATTAATTTAGAAAAATTGAAGAGTTTGGGATTAATTAGAGAATTTTGGAGAAAAAGAGTATTTTTATATAATAAGGATAAATAGTGTTTTATTATACTATTCTATTATTATTATTAAATATATTAAAGAAAAAGGGTAAGGTGGTCCTTTTGTGAAATTATGAGGGTAAAGTGGTAAAATACTTAACTGAGATAATGCATCCAAAGAGGGGAATACGATTAGTTTTCTAACATTATCGTGTTTTAGGAAAAAGAGGTGCTCTGAAGGAAAAAGGGAGAGGAAGAGGAAGCTCAGAGTCAGGAGGCTGTGGAAAACCCCAGAGAAGAGTATAAAGCGGCAAAATTCTCTAAGGTATGGGGAGTTGTTATAATCTATCGTAAATGTGTAGGAATTAGACTATGAATAGATTAGGATTGTATGAGTTTATGAGTTTTAGGGGTTTTGATTTAGGTGGAGTTTATGAGAGAAATCTTGATGAATTAGAGTGATTAGAATGAGTTATAAACATATATTTGTTGGTATAATTGTTATCTTGATGTTGCTGATGTTTGATTGATGTTTTTGAATGGTTTTTGAGTGTTTTGATGTGAAACCCGTAGTGGGATTTGGGGGTTTTTATGTGTTGAAACAGTCTTCAATTGTATAGCAGAGAACTGCTGGAAAACGTGCGTTAACCGCTTAACGATATGGGTTAACCGGTTGACCATTGTAATTTTGGTGGATGTCTGGAAATTTCGTAGGCGTTAACCGGTTAACGCTATGGGTTAACCGGTTAACACTGTTTGAGTGACAATTTTAAAATCTTGAAAAATCCGTAACTTTCAAACCGTAAGTCCGATTCACATTCCGTTTAAAGCGTCGGAAAGAGCATAAATTGAAATTTATTTTGATGAATAAAAATGAGAAAAAAGCAATAGTTTTTATAAATGAATCTATGAAATAACCTTGTAATTGCCTCATAATGTACCGGGTACGGGTCAATTCTTGATGTGTCAGAGTAGTTATAGAACCAGTGTTCTGGGTGTAATGTCATGATGATATATATATATATATATATATATATATATATATGATTATTTTGATGATTGTTTTGCTGATTGAAATGGATGATGCGAATTATTTTGATGAATTTACGATGTAGCACATCATTGCATTTCATAACATTCACGATGGGGCTTCGGCCTATTTATTTTGCTTCAATCCCATTGTGTGGATTGAAGTGTCTCGATGATTTACGATGTGCTCCTTTGTGGAAGGTTGATGGTCATGTATCCATCTCACGATGAAAATGGTACCACATGCATATTGCATATCATGATGTTAGAATTGCATATTCTGGATGAATTTTCATGACTGTGTTGGTGTTGTTTAATTTCATGATCGTGTTGTTGTTGTTGCTGAATTTTATAGTTGATGATATCATGATATGTGCACTAATTTATTTATATTCTATATTCTTGTACATTTATGATATATTATGATTACTCACCCTGCCTGCTTGGAAATGTTGCCTCTTTCGTGGGTAACTTGCAGATGATAAAGAATAGGCTTGCAGTGCAAGAGGAGTTTTTCATGAGTCTCGGAGCGTGCTTTAGTGTTCCTTAGAAGTGGTCCTGGTTTATGTGTCATGCTCTGTGTCATGTAACACTGGGACCGGGTTTATTGTTAAACTGTTTTCAGTTATGTTATTGTTTGGATAAATGTTTTCCTATTTTATGATGTTAAATTCAGGATGGTGAAAATTATGTTTATGAAGTTTTGAATTATGAAGTTTAAATTCCGCTGCGAAATGATTTAAGATATTCTTGATGTTGATTAACCCGTGTTACGGGACAAGACACTGTTTGTGTTGAATTATGATGATATGTGATACCCTTTTTAGACAATTACTCTGATATTATTTAAATATTTTGTTTTAGGGTAGAAGGGTGTTACATTAGTGGTATCAGAGCAGGTCGGTCTGTCCGGCCAAGTCTTGTTGTTGTCAAGTCGTTATTTACTTAACGATTATTCTCTTTTGATGTGGTAAGTGTTGTGCAGAATGGATGGAAACAACACGCGTGCTCTCGCTGATGCCATTGCAGCTCTTGCTCAGACTGCTGCTCGAAACAATGCGCATGATGAGTTTCGTGCCTTGGAGAAATTCCAGAGGAATAATCCACCTATGTTTGAAGGAACTCATGACCCGGCGAGCGCACAGAAGTGGCTCAAGGCAATTGAGAAGATTTTCAGTGATGGCGTGTGCTGACGCGCAGAAAGTTCAATTCGGGACTCATATGTTGTCTGAGGAAGCAGAAGACTGGTGAGATAATACTCGTCAGCGTCTAGAGGATGAGGCTGTTGTGGTGACTTGGACTGTATTTAAGGCGGAGTTCCTTAAGAAGTATTTTCCGGAAGATGCTCGTGGTAAGTTGGAGGTAGAATTCCTTGAACTGAAGCAAGGAAACATGACTGTGGCAGAGTATGCTGCCAAATTTGAAAGGCTGGTGAAGTTTTGTCCTCACTACAACAGGGCAGATGTTGAACTTTCCAAGTGCCTTAAGTGTGAGAATGGGCTGAGACCTGAAATTAAGCAGGGAATTGGATGTCAACAAATTCGCAAGTATGAAGAGTTGGTCGATAAGAGCCGTATTTATGACGAGGACAACCGAGCTCGGTCAGCTCACTATAAACAGCTGAGCGAGAAGAAACACAAGAGTCAGTATAGAGGGAAACCTTATGTGACTACTGGTGATAAAGGGAAGCAGAAGGCATCTGATGAGAAGAAGCAAAGTAGGGGAGCTGCTAATGTACCTGTTAAGTGTTACAAGTGTGGAGAGGCAGGTCATAAGGCCGATGCGTGTACCGCCAGAGTTATGAAATGTTACCGTTGTGGTAAGTTTGGGCATAAGATGAGTGATTGTCCTAATGAGGGCCCAACCTGTTACAATTGTGGTGAGCAGGGGCATATCAGCGCCCAATTCCAGAAACCAAAGAAGAATCCTGCTACTGCTCAGAATGCTGGGAGAGTTTTTGCGTTAGCTGGTTCAGAAGCTCCAAAGAAGGACAACTTGATCAGAGGTACCTGTTTTATTAATAATACTGAGTTGATTGCTATTATTGACACTGGAGCTACACATTCAATTATTTCTCTTGAGTGTGCTAATATATTGGGTTTAAAGTTATCTAATATGAACGATAATATGATAATAGAGACTCCTGCTAATGGTTCTGTGACTACCATGCTTGTTTGTTTGAAGTGTCCTTTGACAATTTTCGAGAAGAATTTTGTGATGGATTTGGTGTGCCTACCATTACACCAAATCGATGTTATCCTTGGTATGAACTGGTTGGAATTCAATTATGTTCATATTAACTGTTATAGTAAGACAGTGAAGTTCCCTAAATTGAGCGAGAATGGTGAGTTGATGTTTTTATCTGCTAAGCAAGTGGATGAACTTGTTTTGGATGAAGCTTTGATGTTTGCAGTGTTTGCATCATTGCAAGTTGATGACAAGACTGTCAGTGCAGAGTTGCTGTGGTTTGTGAATTTCATGATGTGTTTCCTGGTGATATAAGTGATTTACCACCGGAACGTAAAATTGATATTTCTGTGGACTTAGTACCGGGTACGAGTCCTGTCTCGATGGCTCCTTATAGAATGTCGGCTTCAGAGTTGAATGAGTTGAAGAAACAACTAGAAGAATTGTTAGAGAAGAGGTTCATTAGACCCAGTGTTTCTCCTTGGGGTGCTCCGGTGTTGCTCGTTAAGAAGAAGGATGGTAGTATGAGATTGTGTGTCAATTACCGATAGTTGAATAAAGTGACTATCAAGAATAAGTACCCACTTCCGAGGATCGATGATTTGATGGATCAACTAGTAGGTGCTTGTGTCTTTAGCAAAATTGATCTGAGGTCTGGTTATCATCAGATTCGAGTTAAAGTTGATGATATTCCGAAGACAGCTTTCAGGATGAGATATGGGCATTACGAGTATACGTTGATGCCGTTTGGGGTTTCTAATGCGCCTGGTGTGTTTATGGAATATATGAATAGGATCTTTCATGCGTATCTTGATAAATTTGTGGTGGTTTTCATAGCTGATATCTTGGTATATTCTAAATCAGAAGAGGAACATGCCGAGCATTTGAGGGTTGTGTTGCAAGTGTTGAAAGAAAAGAAATTGTTTGCTAAATTATCTAAGTGTGAGTTTTGGTTAAAGGAAGTGAGTTTCCTCGGCCATGTAATTTCAAGTGGTGGAATTTTGAAAGATCCTTCAAAGATTGATGTGGTATTGCAGTGGGAGACTCCGAAGTCAGCTACAGAAATTCGTAGTTTTCTTGGGTTAGCTGGTTACTATCGTAAGTTCATTATAGGTTTTTCTAAAATAGCTTTACCATTGACGCAATTGACTAGGAAGGGTCAAGCGTATGTGTGGGATGTTGCTTGTGAAGAGAGTTTCATAGAACTGAAGAAAAGATTAACGACCGCGCCAGTGTTGGTCTTACTGAATCCAAATGAGTCCTTTGTAGTTTATTGTGATGCTTCCAAGAGGAGTTTTGATGCAGGATAATAAGGTGGTTGCTTATGCTTCTAGACAATTAAGAGTCTATGAGAGGAAGTATCCTACTCACGACTTAGAGTTAGCAGTTGTGGTGTTTGTGCTTAAGATTTGGAGGCACTACTTGTTTGGTTCGAAATTTGAAGTATTCAGTGATCACAAAAGTTTAAGGTACTTGTTTGATCAGAAAGAGTTAAATATGAGACAGAGGCGGTGGCTTGAATTATTGAAAGATTTTGATTTTGATTTGAATTACCATCCTGGTAAGGCAAATGTTGTGGCTGATGCTTTGAGTAGGAAGTTGTTGCATATTTCGATGCTTATGGTGAAAGAATTAGAAATGATCGAGCAATTCAGAGACATGAGCATGTTGTGTGAAACTACTACTGATAGTGTGAAATTGGGAATGTTAAAGCTGACCAGTGAGATTTTGGAAGAGATTCGTAAGGGTCAGAAATCTGATTTGAAATTAGTTGATCAATTGATGTTGGTTGATCGAGGTAATGCAGGTGACTTTCGAGTTGATGAAGATGGAGTTTTGAGATTCCGAGATAGAGTATGTGTTCCGGATATTATAGGAATTAAAAAGAGTATTTTAGAAGAGGGGCATAAGATTCGACTGAGTATTCATCCTGGTGCTACGAAGATGTATCAGGATTTACGCAGGTTGTTTTGGTGGCCGAGTATGAAAAAAGACATTGGTGAATTTGTATATGCTTGTTTGACATGTCA
The DNA here is from genome assembly GCA_963966055.1 of Lathyrus aphaca. Lineage (NCBI taxonomy): Eukaryota > Viridiplantae > Streptophyta > Magnoliopsida > Fabales > Fabaceae > Lathyrus > Lathyrus aphaca. The sequence goes on along the minus strand of OZ014524.1, from coordinate 429,696,426 downwards.
GAAGTCAAAGATAGAACATCAGAGACCTTCAGGTATGATGCAACCATTGAATGTTCCTGAGTAGAAATGGGATAGTATTTCCATGGATTTCGTGACTGGGTTACCTAAGACTGTTAGAGGTAATGATTCGATTTGGGTAATTATTGACCGGTTAACTAAGTCGGCACACTTCTTGCCAATGAAGATTAACCATTCCATGCAAAGGTTAGCTGAGATTTATATTGAGGAAATTGTGAAGTTGCATGGTGTACCTTCAAGTATTGTATCGGATAGAGATCCACGGTTTACGTCGAGGTTTTGGAAGAGTTTGCAGGATGCCTTGGGTACTAAGTTGAGGATGAGTTCTGCTTATCACCCGAAAAAGGATGGTCAGACGAAAAGAAAAATCCAATCTTTAGAAGATTTGATGAGAGCTTGTGTATTAGATCAAGGAGGGTCTTGGGATAGTCATTTGTCGTTGGTCGAGTTTACGTACAATAACAGTTTTCATGCTAGTATCGGGATGGCTCCATATGAGGCGTTGTATGGTAGATGTTGTCGTACTCCATTATGTTGGTATGAGTCAGTAGAGAGTTTAGTGCTTGGGCCAGAGATTGTCCAGGAAACAACTGAAAAGATAAAAATGATTCAGGAAAGGATAAAAACGTCGCAGAGTTGTCAAAAGAATTATCACGATAAGAGAAGGAAAGCATTTGAGTTCCAAGAGAGAGATCACGTGTTCTTAAGAGTTACTCCTATGACTGGTGTGGGAAGAGCTTTGAAGTCTAGAAAGCTCACTCCACGTTTTGTAGGTCCGTATCAGATTATGAAGAGGATAGGGGAAGTGGCCTATTGAGTGGTTTTACCTCCCTCTCTTGCGAATTTACATGATGGATTCGATGTATCGCAGTTGAGGAAGTACATTCCGGACTCGTCGCATGTAATTCAGATAGATGATGTTCAGGTGAGAGATAATCTGACGATTGAAGCTTTACCAGTGAGGATTGATGGTAGAGAATTGAAGCAACTTCGAGGCAAGGAAATTGCTTTAGTGAAGGTATTGTGGGGAGGAGCAGCTGGAGAAAGTTGGACTTGGGAGCGGGAAGATCAGATGAGGGAGTCGTATCCGACTCTATTTACTTCAGGTAATTTTCGAGGACGGAAATTCTTTAAGTAGGGGAGAGTTGTAACACCCCGAAAATCTAAATTTAATTATTTAGTCATTTATTTAATTAATTTAGAAAAATTGGAGAGTTTGGTATTAATTAGAGAATTTTGGAGAAAAAGAGTATTTTTATATAATAAGGATAAATAGTGTTTTATTATACTATGTCGCTCCCGATAAATGGGAATGGCCCAAATAAAGGTACAGACGCGAACGGTCGGCGAAAAGATGATGTGAGAACACACAGGAGTGAACTCACAGGAAAAGAAAAGAGTCGCCAGCTAGGCATTTTTATCCCGAAGGAAAGGTAATGCTGCATAAACCTAAGAAAAGATATGGATAAGACGGTTGCGAACCAGAGAGACTGAGAAAGGGGGTTGGTTACAACCTGGGAAGGTATTAGCACCCAGATTGTCCGTCGTACTCGACGGGATCCACGCTTAAGAGATTTGTGTTTTAAAGGGGTAGTGTCAGTGCAATTTATGTATAAAAGAGCTGGAAAAGGATGTACAGGTGTCAGTGTAAAAGATGTGTGAAATGTATAAGTGAAGTGTCAGTGTAAGAACAGGAATGAAATGCTCAAGACTATGAGGCTTAAAGAATGAAGCAAGGAGGGGGAATATACAGAGACTTTTGTTCGATAACTGTTAAGTTATGCCTACGTATCCTCTCGTGCAATGAGGAAGTCAGAACACCGTAGTTCGACCCAAAGAGACTGAAAGGTAAATTGACTTGTGAACTGCTTACTTGCCTATGCTCAAGTGTATGACCTGTCTGGCTCAGGTGCAAACTGTCTTGCATTAGACGGAAGAAACTAGTTCTCGTTTGTGAGTGAGTATGATGAGAAAAGAATCCCGGAGGAGACGATTATTGTTTGTTTTTGTGTTTTCAATATTTTATTGCTTTTGAAAGTTTATCATAAGAAAATGAGCTTAAGCCTAAACCAGGGGTTAGTAAACTCATCACATCTTCCCTCTGATTAGGGGTAATGAGAATACCTTAAGTGTGAAGTCAGCTTCTCACACTTAATCACCATGGTGTAGGGTTAAGATCATTAACCTACTTGTGATTATTTAGATGTTTTTGTTGTTTTTGTTTAGTGTTAAGTAATGAGATTAAGCCATAATCAGGGATTAAACAGACTCATTACACCATCCTAATAGAAGGATAATAGATGAGAATGTTTAAGCTGAGGAAAGCTCCTCAACTTAATCCATGATTAGGGATTAAACTCATGACAAAACAAAACCTTTATTAGATGGATTTTAATTAATGGTAAGATGAAGGAATGATTTTTATGATTTGTAAGACAACTTGAGGGGGACTTGTCCATTAACACTAGGGTTAGTCCTTCTTAACCAGTTAAGGAAGAATTAGAACCCTAATGCAAGGCCCAAGTTACAAGCTTGATGTCTTGATGATTATTAAATGGATTTATTAAAGGATTTAAACACATTAAGGGTTTAACACTTAGGATTAAAGTTATACACTCCATCCTAATAGAAGGATGCAGGCATAAGCTTAATCACAAAGCCTTAAAGCCTTTAGGGTTTAGTCCCTGATTATGAGATGAGAAGAGAAGACTCAATGGGACACAAAGGTAAAATCTAAATGGGGAACTAATCAAAACCCTAATCATTGTCATGCTTTGTTGTTCCTAAGGTTTGTGAGGTTTACAAGAGAAATCTTCAGAGAAACCACCAGGAAGCAGATGAAAGGAGCAAAGAAAAGCAAAGTAACTTGCTTCATTCAAGAAGACAAGTCACTTGAGGAAAGAAAGTAAGAAGAAGAAGAATGAGCAAGCTCAATCTCAAACACAAGACAAAAATGCAGCAATGATGCATAAGAGGGATGAAAAGAAATTGTGAGAAGTGAAGGCAAATTCACTTCTCAAAGTGACTTACCACCTGAAAAGTTAGTGAAAGAAATGCAATGCAATGCAAAATGAGATGAAATGGCATGATGCAAATCAAAACCAGAAGCATAGGTATGATGCTAATGATGCTATGAGATGATGCAAACATGAATCAAGGCATGAGGATGATCATATGAACATATGGATGCAAAAGAAGCATGCTTAGAACCATGATCATACATGAAAAGTTATGAAATGGAAATGACATACATCATGGCAAATGCAAGAAGCAATGATCAAACATGATTCTAATATGTCTTAAGATGTCTAATGAATCAAATGGATGCATAAAATGTCATGGCAAGTCATGGTATGCAAGCAAATGGAAGATGAATGCAAAAGGAAGCCCAAATTAGGGTTTATGATCAATGCACCAAACAAAAACCAAAACCAGAAGCAAACATCAAGATAAAAAATTGAAAATGCATCCAAGGGAACCCTAAACCTATACAAACTCACTGCCCAAAGGAGGGGTTCTAACTCTTAACCTAATGAGGGTTATGAATTTCTTAAGAATGCTAGGGTTTTAAGGTACCTTGTCAAGAAAAATGTGAAACAAATTGAAAATGCAAAATCAAATCATGCCAATTTAATCCTATGAACTACATGATATGCAAGACACAATGCAAAAAGAATCAAAGTCCAACTCTTAAAGACTAGGCAGAAATGAATTTTCAAAGATTGGATCAAAATAATGCCTTGAAATGAAATTAATTCTATGAAAAATTGTCAAAAGACATCAAGATCAAAAAAGAAATTTGGTTTGAGGGTTGGACAATGTTTCTAAATGATTTTAAAGGTTTCATGAATTTTTTGGTGATTTTTAAATACCTAAAAGTATTTTTAATTAATTAATTCCCATTAATTAATTAAAAATAAACTTTTAAATGATTTAAAAATATTTTTTAATGCAAAAAATAAAAATAAAAATGTTTTTGGTTTCTGAAAATTAATAAAAGGCTGCATAAAAATTTTCAGAATTTTTAAAGATGTTTTGCTATTTTTAATAAAATGAAGAAAACAAATGCAATTAGATGAAAAATAAAATGAATTTAAACTGAAAATGGGAAAGTATGCGCATCCAAGGGCCAGGATTCAAATTCCAGGGGGCGGGAGTTGACTACGCGCGCGTTTGGACGGCTCACATTCAAACTTGGCTAACCCTAATTAATTAGCCCTAATTACTTTCAGACGACCGGAACACTGTTCCGGTCGTCTTCTCCGGCAAGGTGTTCATGCTATCTCACTCCCTACGCATCAAAACTCCACTAAAATCTCCAGATTTCATCCTTAAACATCACTGAACCTAAACCCCACCCCAAAATCCATTTATTTCACTGAATCATAAGAATCAAAGCGAAAATCAATTCACGGGCAAAGTTTCAGAACAAGCATACAACCTCAAAACTCAATCATTTTCAAAAATAAAAGGCTCAGTGAACTCAGGGAAGCATGTAGATCATTTTAGAAACAAGAGATAAGAGTTCTGGAAAAATGAATTTCCATGGCTACCTGAATCGAAGCTTTGATTTCTGGCACTTTCTGGCTGATGTCTTGCTTGCAATCAACTCCCCTGGACCTCCTGAGAAGCTTTCAATGCTTGTTTGAAGTTTGTAATGGTTGGTTTGAAAGATGGCTGAAGTTCTGCTCAATGAGGGGCAGAAATCGTATTTTGGTTTCTGAGGGTTTCAGGCTATGGTGATGGGTGCTTTGTGATCAGTGAAGCATATGGAGATTGTTTGTGAAGTTGGTTTATGTGTTTGAGGCTTGTGTGATGAGTTTCGAAGAGTTTTGCAAATGGAGCATAAACTTGAAAACTAGGGCTTTGGTGTGTTTCAGCATGAAGTGTTATGTGCTTTGGCTTGCTTTTGATTTGTATAAACAATTGTGATAGGTCAGAGAGTGGGTGCTGGCCTATTGTGATTGGTATGGGTCTTTGGCCAAAATGTCAACTTGATTTGTACTTGAGGTATGGGCAATGGTACAACTTGCTTTTTGGCATGCTTGGGCTCAGCTGAGTTTAGGGAGAGCCATGGAATTGTTTATGAGGTGATTCAGCAAGTGGTTTGTAACTTATGATAAGTTTTGCAAGTTGATTCAAGTTTGGTTCCTTTGAGATTTCTTGAAGTTCAAGGCATGAAATGAGATGATTCTTGGGCCAATTCTGATTTTTAGAGGTCATGTAATCATGTTGTGAAGAAATTGTACACATTTGAGGTCTTTAGAACACTTGATCAAGTCATTTTGCAAAATGCCTCTTTGGTAGAAAACTTCAAATTTTGTGATTTTAGCCAACTTTGACAAGCCATAACTTTTGATCCAAAATGAATTAGGTCATGTTCTTGTACTTTTTGAAAAGGGAATGATCCATTATACAACTTTCATGACCAAAGTTTTTTCATTTGAAGCATTTTTGAATCAAAAAGCAAGGGTTGAAAAAGTTTCCCAAAATGGCAATTTCATTAAAAGTCAAACTTTCCCAAAAAGTCAACTTTGCAAAAGACTTGAAATTCTTCAATTTTTTGAATTTCCAACTTCTTCTATGATCAAATAAAGATCATATACAATTAAAATGATGAAGAACACCCTTTGGTTGGGTCATTGGGGGCCTCAGATGCCCTGATTTTACATTGACTTGCTTGAAAAGTCAACTCTTGATCAGATGACTTCCCCATGGAATTTCTTCATGAAAATTGATATGCATACTCCCTATACCATATAGAGACCAATAGAAACAAGAATGACCAAAAATTTGGAGTTGTGGCCTCTGAAACCAAAACCCTAATTTTGGGTCATCTGTGCAGTCAAGCCTGGCTCTGCTTCCATACCATTCTCAGTTCTTGTGATTTTTTGACATTCTTGACTTTGAGAGGATATAATATGATACTTGAACATACATGGACCCCTTTGAAGTGATTGATGACCTTTGGAGTGGCTCAAAAAGCTCTTGGATTGCTTAGATCACAAACCCTAGGTGCAGATGACTTTGAATCAATGCAGTGAATCAAAAATGTAATATGAGATGCTATGATTGAGTTTATGCATATGAGGATATCACAAGCCATGGTGTGAATGGGTGAGGGCAAATTTGGGGTGTTTACAGCTGCCCCTATTCAAACATGAGTTAGCTGTGCAGGATGTAAGCAACGGCTTGACAGGCGAACAAGATAACTTGTGGTTGAATACCAAAGACAATCCAAAATTTGCACTTACAGAATGAAGAAGAAAAGGGATATAAATTGTAAAGGAAAATAAAGCATGTATATAAAGTGCGGGCGACGGAGGACGATCGTCGAGCAGAGGATGACTGCTGGGGATAAAGTGATGACGGGTACGACCGACATGCTGGGGAAACGCGGGAAATAAAGCAATGACGGGGATGGCCGACATGCTGGGGATATAAGAGATTATGATGGGGACGGACATCAAGTTCAAAAAGTAATGCAAACAACGATGGGGACGACCATCGGGCTAAACTGATGAAGGACGATCATCAGGAAAAGGAAAAGGGACCACGACGGGGACGGCCATCGGGTTAAAGAATAAATGAAATAATGATGAGGGACGGTCATCAAAGGTGAAGGACGATCACCTAGCAGGGGACGGCTGCTCTGAAAGGGGTAAGATGAGGGACGGTCATCTAAGGTGAAGGACGATCACCTGGCAGGGTACGGCTGCCGAAAATATCGCGACATAGGACGAATGTCGGATAAAAGGTCAACGATGGGGACGGCCATCGGACGAGCATGATGAAGGACGATCACCAAGAGGTGAAGGACGATCACCTAGCAGGGGACGACTGCTTTCAAGGTTTATCATGACATAGGACGAATGTCAGATAAAAGAGGTCAATGATGGGGACGGCCATCGGATAAAATGATGAAGGACGATCATCAAAAAGGTGAAGGACGATCATCTAGCAGGGGACGGCTGCTAAATATCACGACACAGGACGAATGTCGGATAGAAAAGGTCAACGATGGGGACGGCCATCGGATGAGCGTGATGAAGGACGATCATCAAGAGGTGAAGGACGATCACCTAGTAGGGTACGGCTGCTCTCAGGGTTTATCATGACATAGGACGAATGTCAGATAGAAAAGGTCAACGATGGGGACGGCCATCGGATGAGCGTGATGAAGGACGATCATCAAGAGGTGAAGGACGATCACCTAGCAGGGTACGGCTGCTCTCAGGGTTTATCATGACATAGGACGAATGTCAGATAGAAAAGAAATTTTGCTTTGCTGGCGACTTACTGGGGAATAGTAAACACGGACGAGTGTTTATATCCAAGAAATAAAAGGTATAAGTGTTTGGTGTTGTGTATAGATTAAAAATGCGGACGAGCATCCCTAAGACTATGATACGGACGAGTATCGGGTAGAAACAAATACTGACACGTGTTCAGAGATGATGATACGGACGAGTATCAACTGGTTAACAAGGAACACGGACGAGTGTTGATTCTGAGGGGACTCTTCTGGGGAAAATAGACACATACGAGTGTCTAAATTCAAGAAGACAAGAGTGTTTGACACAGTGTATGGATTAAAGATGCGGACGAGCATCCTTAAGACTATGATACAGACGAGTATCAGGTAGAAACAAACGCTTGACGCATGTTCTGAGATGATGGTACGGACGAGTACCAACTGGTTAACAAAGAACACGGACTAGTGTCGAATCTGAGAGGATATAGGTGGTGTATACGAGATACAGACGAGTATCTGTATAAGTGAAATAAGTATGAGTGATGTATAGTTGAGTGTTCAATCTGCCGGGGAGAGTGACACGGACGAGTGTCAAGAGGTATATTATAAACAAGTATGCTTTACAAAGTGTTAAGGTTACTGTGCTGGGGAAAGTGACACGGACGGGTGTCAAGAAAGTTATATATATGTATCTGTGAGTGCAAAGGGGATACTTTGGCTTTCTGCTGGGGATATGACACGGACGGGTGCCACAAGGGGTACGTACTGGTATTTGTGGGTGTAAGGCAACTGCTTTAGCTCTTTGCTGAGGAATCTGGGGAGCATTCTGTATGTTGTTGATGGGTTGCTATTATCCACAAGTGTTTGATTCAGACCATGACTTATGATTATGCAACATGTTTGATTTTTTTTTTTGCCGTAATGCTCCGTATTAGACGGAATGCTACGCTTTGTGGGGTGAATATGATGCGAATGCTATGATTATGCAAAAGATACCGATCCGGGGTTCGGGTCCCGTTGCTGCAAAGATCTCTGGCCGATCTGTTTGAAGTGGACATCCCAGCTGGGGATGAGACCATTGAGATGTATCTTCTTGGGGGAATAAGTCATTGATAGACCCATTCTTGGTAATGAGGGACCCAGCTGGGGTTTGTAGAAGTCTTCGCCACTCTGTTGTGATTCTTTCGTGCGTTGCTCTTCTGAATAGAGGCTGAAGCTCGGTGGGGAAGTGGTTCCCTGGCTCTTGTACTTGGATGTGGAGGAATAGTAAATGGTAACTCGACTGGGGAGAAAACATTTCTGGTGCTAAGGCTGAGTGAGTATTGATTTGCCAGCTTGCTGGGAGTGAAGCTTTCATGCCCCATGTCGTGCTTTGAATACCTGCAATCCTGCAAAGATAGGAACACACAAGTAATCCTGAGGTATCCCTTACCAGATTCCATCATAGGAGTTCAGACACTCCCGGGAGTAAATATATTTCCTGCAAGCGCGTATTTCTTTTTAGAAGAAAAAGTATCCGTATTCATGCAAACAGTATCTTATAGACATCAGACATTTTGCAAATGAAAAATAAGATGTACGAGACGGTACGTGACTGAAAATCTGATTTTATTAATTCATATGCCCTGAATTGGCAAGATACAGTCAAAGAAACATATCCCCTGAAAAGAGGAGATTGTTACAAATTGAGAAACAAAATGTTGGCAATGTTGACGACGCTTCAAGGAGCTTCCCTTTGCTATGACTCGTATGACTTTTGACGTTCTTCTCGTCTTGCTTTCTGGAGAAGGCTGATTCTGAAAGAAGCTTGATCCTTCAGAAGCTTACCAAGTTGTAAGTGATACAGACAAATTCAGGATGCAATTGTTCGCTTATTCCCTTATTTTGCATGGATCGCCCTTTCGGGTTTTCAATCCATCGGGATACCCATTTTTGCCTGAGCTGTCCAATGCAGCTTTTCAACTCAGCGGGTGTACATTTTTTTTTGTTTATTTTCCCTTATTTTGCCCGAGTCTTTTATTTTGTTTTTTTGACTCGCCGGGATGCCCTATTTTTGCCTGGACTTACATTCTGTTTTTATGTCCAGCGGGTCATTTTTATGCGAAGTATTTTTTAACTGCATCTGAATTCACAGGGGACGGGAAGTCTTCACCATCCCTGGTGCTGAGCATCAGTGCTCCACCAGAGAAAACTTTCTTGACTACGAATGGTCCTTCATAGTTCGGAGTCCACTTGCCCCTGTGGTCTGTATGAGGAGGGAGGATTCTTTTCAGCACAAGATCTCCTACTTGGTACTCTCGGAGCCTAACTTTCTGATCGAAGGCTTTCTTCATTCTTTTCTGATACAACTGCCCATGACAGATTGCAACCAATCTTTTCTCTTCGATCAGACTCAGTTGCTCGTATCGGGAGGGTAATTCAACTTCAACAGGTAGGACTGCCTCCATACCATACACAAGTTGGTACGGTGTTGCCCCAGTGGATGTTCTGATTGACGTGCGGCACCCATGCAAGGAAAACGGTAGCATTTCATGCCAGTCTTTGTAGGTGACTACCATCTTCTGCACAATCCTCTTGATATTCTTATTAGCCGCCTCAACAATGCCATTCATCTTTGGCCTGTAAGGAGAAGAATTGTGGTGTTGGATCTTGAAGTCCCGGCATAGCTCTGCCATCATTTTATTGTTCAAGTTGGAACCATTATCAGTAATGATTCGCTTGGGAACTCCGTATCGACAGATGATGTCTCTCTTCAGAAATCGGGCTACCACTTGCCTTGTAACGTTTGCATAAGAAGCTGCTTCAACCCACTTGGTAAAATAGTCAATGGCTACCAGGATGAATCTGTGGCCGTTCGAAGCAGTCGGTTCAATCTTGCCAATCATGTCAATGCCCCACATAGCGAAGGGCCAGGGTGAAGACATCATGTTCAGAGGATTGGGAGGCACATGCACCTTATCCGCATAAATCTGGCATTTATGGCATTTTCTGGCATAGGCACAACAGTCGGCATCCATTGTGATCCAGTAATAACCTGATCTTAGCAATTTCTTGGCCATTGCATGCCCTCCTGCATGGGTACCAAAGGATCCTTCGTGCACCTCGTGCATCAACAAGTCTGCTTCTGTTCTATCAACGCATCTTAGGAGTACCATATAAAAGTTTCTCTTGTACAGGGAACCATCAGTATTCAGAAAGAAACTACCAGCAAGCCTTCTTAGAGTCTTCTTATCATTGGAAGATGCCCCAGGCGGGTATGTTTGATCCTCCAAGAAGCACTTAATGTCATGGAACCAAGGCTTATCATCTTTGACAACATCTGCTGAGAACACATATGCTGGTCTGTCAAGTCTGGACACTGAAATTCGAGGTACAAAGTTGGCAGCTTGAACTTTGATCATGGATGAAATGGTAGCCAGAGCATCTGCAAACTGATTCTCGTCCCGGGGGATATACTCAAGCTTGACCGTTGTAAAGAAAGTCAATAACCTCCTTGTATAATCCCTATAAGGTATCATATGATCCTGGTGGGTGTACCATTTGCCGTTGGTTTGATTAACTACCAGAGCTGAATCTCCGAATACAGTCAATGTCTTGATCCTGAGGTCAATAGCTTCTTCAAGACCCATAATGCAAGCTTCGTATTCAGCTTCGTTGTTAGTGCAGTTAAAGGTGAGTTTTGCCGAGAAAGGCATGTGAACTCCCTTAGGCGTAATGAGTACTGCACCAACACCACGACCATTCATATTGACAGCCCCATCAAACATCATAGTCCATTCTTCTTCCGGGTCAGGCCCTTCAGTGTGAATAGGCTCTTCCTGATCTTTTGCTTTTATGAACATGATGTCTTCATCAGGGAAGTCAAATCTCATGGGCTGGTAATCATCAATAGGTTGCTCAGCAAGATAATCAGACAATACTGAAGGAAAATTGCGATCTAAACGCAGCGGAAAACAAAAATTTTCCTTTAGTGATCCTTACGAATGAGCATGGTCAGTGATAGAATCGTTACCTCTTTGTGGCGATTCAGATCTTTGATGCAGCGATCACAAGCGTTGATGAAGTGCAACGCCTCTACTCAGTCCACACGAACAGCTTCCGGTCACAGTGCTAGCTGCTTACGAACGGAATTATTTGAGTGAGAATCAAAAACGAAATTGCATCAAGTAAAAGCTTCATCACAAGGGTTCCTTTTATAGACTCTCTTGTGGGCTGCGGGCTAAAAGCCCAATTCACATGATCCATAATAATATTATATATTATTATAATAACTATTATTATAATAAATATATTTATTTTATTATTATTTTATAACCATTATAAAATAACAATAATTATTATTATATTATCCGAATTTCTATTTTTCACTTAAGTGCACCGTACCTTACGGTGTTCCTTTGATTTCTCTATCTCTCATCAAACTGTCCTTATGTGTGTAACCCTGTAGGATTTCGTAACGTTGGTAATTATATTAAATTATATATTTAACATAATAAACAGTGAGCGGTATCTAGCAACACATCACTGCTACCCAAGTCACGAAAATGTCATGTGATCTGACAAAACCTTTTTCGTGATAATATATGTTTGTACAATTACCCTTTTGCCCCTATGTCTATATTGAACACAAGGCATACACTGTGTCATCCTTGTCCAGTTCAATATTGGGCCCTTAGACATTTCTCCTGTTATGCAGGATTGGCAAATTCCATCTAGGACACTCATGTCCCTCAGCATGCTTCGTGGAGTGCCCATCAACTGTCTTTATGATCATCCAGTTACGGATAATGTTTGATCAGCAATAAAGCACCCGACTCTACATCTAGGGTCCATAGTGGTTTCAGGTCGAAGGGTGGTAATACACCATTATCACCATGAGAATAACTTATGACACTTTGCATAACATACTATGTAGTATTCTCATAGCGGGTCAATCCGGTATAAATATTACTCCTAATATTTATACCTATGTCAAGACTTGATAACCCTTTATCCATGATCCATGAGATGTGATCATCAGTCTATCTTCATAATAGTCTCAATGCTTTAATGTTATCCCACTTTGCAATAAAGCTTGACTACGGATATTTTAAGAATAATGTCTTTATGTTTAATGGGATCTCATGATTAAGTCACACTTAACATTTCATTAAACAGACTAACTATTCTAGGGACTTTATTATTCTGAAAGACAAACATAATAAAGAAATGCCTTTTATTATTAAACGAATAATCCGATACAAGTACCAAAAAGTATTGGCCTCTAGGGCTTACACCAACAATCTCCCACTAGCACTAGAGCCAATTAGGCATACCCTTAATACCCATAGATCTAGTATGACCATCATGCTTCTGTTGCGCAAGAGGCTTTGTTAATGGGTCAGCGATATTGTCAAGTGTAGGTACTCTGCATATCTTCACATCTCCCCGATCGATTATCTCTCGAATGAGGTGATAACGCCTAAGTATGTGTTTGGATCGTTGGTGAGATCTAGGCTCCTTAGCTTGTGCGATAGCACCATTGTTATCACAATATAAACCAATGGGATCCACAATGCTAGGGACTATGCCAAGTTCACTAATGAACTTCTTGATCCAAACAGCTTCCTTTGCTGCATTTGAGGCAGCAATATACTCGGCCTCAGTTGTAGAATCAGCAACTGTTTCCTGCTTTGAACTTTTCCAGCTCACAGCGCCACCATTGAGACAGAACACATAACCAGATTGTGATCTAAAATCATCCTTATCTGTCTGGAAGCTAGCATCAGTGTAACCAATTACATCAAGCTCTTCCTGACCTCCATATATCAAGAATGAATCCTTAGTCCTTCTCAAGTACTTAAGGATATTCTTGACAGCTACCCAGTGAGCATCACCGGGATCAGATTGGTACCTACTCGTTGCACTTAATGCATACGAGACATCTGGTCGAGTACATAACATGGCATACATGATAGATCCTATTGCAGATGCATATGGAATCTTATTCATGCGATCCCTTTCTTCCTTAGTTGAAGGGGATTGTGTTTTTGATAAACACAGACCATGTTGCATAGGTATGAATCCTTTCTTGGAATCATGCATATTAAAGCGTCTCAACACTTTATCTATGTATGTACTCTGACTTAGGCCAAGCAGTTTTTGTGATCTATCTCTATAGATCCTAATTCCTAATATATAGGCTGCTTCACCTAGGTCTTTCATAGAAAAACAATTCCCTAACCAAGTCTTCACTTGTTGCAAGGTAGGGACATCGTTTCCAATGAGTAATATGTCATCTACATATAATACCAGAAACACGATCATGCTCCCACTAACCTTCTTGTAGACACAAGGTTCATCTTCATTTTTGATGAATCCATATTGTTTTACGGTTTCATCAAAACGAAGATTCCAGCTTCTGGAAGCTTGCTTTAATCCATAGATTGATCGCTGTAACTTGCATATCTTTTGGGCATCTTGTGGTATGTCAAATCCTTCAGGTTGTGTCATGTACACATCCTCAAGAAGATTCCCATTAAGGAAAGCAGTTTTGACATCCATCTGCCATATTTCATAATCATGATATGCAGCGATGGCAAGTAAAATCCGAACAGATTTAAGCATTGCAACTGGTGAAAAGGTTTCATCATAGTCAACCCCATGAATTTGTTTATAGCCTTTTGCAACCAGTCTTGCTTTATAGGTATGTACCTTACCATCCATGTCAGTCTTCTTCTTGAAGACCCACTTGCATCCTATAGGGTTAACTCCTATAGGAGGTTCTACCAAGGTCCAAACCTGGTTTGTGTACATGGAATCCATTTCAGATTTCATGGCTTCTAGCCACTTCTCAGACTCAGGACCAGTTATGGCCTCTTTGTAGGTCACAGGCTCATCTTGATCCATGAGTAATACATCACCCTGATCACTTATGAGATATCCATATCTCTCAGGTTGGTGACGTGTCCTGCTTGACCTACGCTGGTCTTGTTCTACTTGAGCAGGTTGCTCTTCCACAACTACTTGTGTTTCCTGCTCTAGTTCCTCCATAGGTGTTTCAATGTTTTGTGATTCTTGAATTTCTTCAAGCTCTATTTTCCTCCCACTGTTTCCTTTGGAAATAAAATCCCTTTCCAGAAAGACTCCAGTTCGAGCGACAAACACTTTGCCCTCAGAAGGATTGTAGAAGTAATATCCTCTTGTTTCTTTAGGATACCCCACAAATAAGCATTTGTCAGATTTGGGCTCAAGCTTGGTTGAAATTTGTCGTTTGACGTAAACTTCGCAACCCCAAATCTTCATGTAAGACATATATGGTTTCTTACCACTCCATATCTCATATGGTGTCTTATCAACCTTTTTGGATGGAACACGGTTAAGTGTGTAAGCTGCTGTTAATAATGCATGTCCCCAAAAGGAGTTTGGAAGATCGGCGTGACTCATCATGGATCGGACCATGTCTAACAAGGTTCGATTTCTTCTCTCAGATACACCATTCCATTGTGGTGTTCCAGGAGGAGTAAGTTGGGATAGAATCCCATACTCTTTTAGATGGTCATCAAATTCTAGGCTTAAATATTCACCGCCTCGATCTGATCGAAGAACTTTAATATTCTTCCCTAGTTGGTTTTGTACTTCATTCTTGAATTCCTTGAACTTTTCAAAGGACTCAGATTTGTGTTTCATTAAATACACATATCCGTATCTACTGAAGTCATCAGTGAAAGTGATGAAGTACTGAAAACCTCCTCTGGCTGGTATGTTCAGTGGTCCACATACATCAGTATGTATGAGTGCCAAAAGATCATTAGCCCTTTCACCTTTTCCTGTGAATGGGGACTTTGTCATCTTTCCAATTAAACAAGATCTGCATGTGTCATATGATTCATAATCAAAAGAGTCCAAGAGTCCATCTTTATGGAGTTTGGAAATGCGTTTCTCATTTATGTGGCCTAATCGACAGTGCCAAAGGTAAGTTGGATTCAACTCATTAGGTTTCAACCTTTTAGTATTAATGTTATAAATTGGCATTTCAAGATCAAGGACATATAGTCCATTATTCATTTTTGCAGTAGCATAGAATATATCATTCAAATAAATGGAGCAACAATTGTTCTTTATTATGAATGAAAAACCAAACTTGTCCAAACAAGAAACGGAAATAATATTCCTGCTAATTGCAGGTACATAATAACAGTTCTCTAACTGAATTATTAAACCACTAGGTAAAGTTAAAACATAAGTTCCTACAGCTAAAGCAGCAACCTTTGCTCCATTGCCAACTCGTAGGTCAACTTCACCTTTTGCCAAATCTCTACTCCTTTTTAGCCCCTGCACATTAGTACAAATGTGAGAACCGCATCCAGTATCTAATACCCATGATGCAGAAGTAGATAAATTAATTTCAATAACAAAAATACCTGAATTTGAAGTCTCTACTCCATTTTTCTTATCTTCCAGGTACTTTGGGCAATTTCTCTTCCAATGTCCGGTCTTACCGCAATGGAAGCAAGTGCCCTCCTTTGCTATTCCTCCACTAGGCTTCAAAACAGGAGGAGTGGGTTTGGGTTTGGCAACTTCCTTGCCTTTCCCTCTACCACCCTGTTTGATGGGCCTCTTGTTCTGTTTCTTTCCATTACTGACCATCAGAATGGATTTCCCTTTTGTCTTCATATTCTGCTCAGCAGTTCTCAACATGCCTAGCAGTTCTGGAAGACTTTTGTCCAAGTCATTCATATTGAAATTCAGGACAAACTGACTGAAGCTCTCTGGCAACGATTGCAAGATCAGATCAATCGCAAGTTCTTTTCCAAGGGGAAACCCTAATCTGTCAAGGTTCTCCACATACCCAATCATCTTGAGTACATGGGGACTTACAGGGGCTCCCTCAGCTAACTTGCTGTTAAAAAGGGACTTTGAAACCTGAAACCTCTCATTTCTTGCTTGCTCTTGATAAAGCATTTTCAGATGTCCGATCATATCGAACGCAGACATGTTCTCGTGTTGCTTTTGCAACTCAGAGTTCATGGTAGCAAGCATGAGGCAAGCGGTTTCATTGGCATCATCGAAATGCTTCTTATAAGCATCTCTTTCTGCCTTTGATGCAGAACTAGGAGGTTCCTCCTCAGGAACTGGTGTCTCCAAGACATACAGCTTCTTATCGTGCTTGAGGACAATCCTCAGATTACGGTGCCAATCCAGGAAATTTGTCCCAGACAATTTTTCCTTATCTAGGATGGATCGCAAAATATTGTTCGATGTGTTTGTTGTCATGGTAATCTACAAGAGAAATATGAAAATATAAGTATCATTAAAACAACATATTTAATTAGGCCTTTAATCAAATATGCTCCCACTATTTTATTCAAAACAAATGACCCTCATCATTTGATTCGGAAAATCCCGTTGGAAGACTTTCTAGTGGGTCGAGATCCATGTTTCACTTTGTTTTAAGTCAGCGTTAGGATGATTACACAAAACTAAGTTATTTAGGTAGGAACTCCTTCCAATTGTATCTCATACAACTCTCGAATATTTTCAATTGGGTGAATAACTCCTTATTCTGATCCATCACATGAATCATTCCCAATTCTTGCTTCTAAACATGTATAATCTTATTATAATTTGTTTAGTTAAGTTTGACCCATTGTTTTAGCAATTGGATATTACAATTATCCCATCACACCTTACTAATATAGAACATGCACCTCGCGTAGGCGAAACCTACAATGCTCGATACTAGTCTTGATGAGTGCTAAAAATTGGAAAGCATAAACTTAATATTTAATTTTGAGGGAATTTGTTATTAGTTTGATCTCACCGGCTTAACATGCAAAACGTCTCTCACATGCATCAACATATAATTACATGCATCAACATACATATAAAAAAGATACAATTATGGCCCCTAACGCAATTGTTCTCTCAAGCCAATGAGAGAACCTAAGCTAACCTAATAACGATCTAAGCTTCTCCAAGCATGATCTCCAAGGTTATCCTCCTTTAATATTGAATACTTCCTTTTTCTTCATAACATAATATTACATTACATATAAGAATACTCGTTTTACATACGAGGGAGTGAGATGAGAAAAGAAGTTACATAAAGAGATTGAGAGAGAGGCACGACTCGCAGGCCGTATTTAAAAATCCCAAAACAATAATAAAGGATAAACTAAGGCCATAACTGATCACCACAAATAAATAATAATAAACACACTTTTATTATTAGTTTAAAATTCCGATAATTAAATAAACTAAATTAAATTTCGGCTGATTGATCACACTTTGCAGACTTAGCCGGGGGTTCCGCTGCCCGGTCAGCGGACGGTGGTTCCTGCACAACTTTTGTGCATTTACAACCCCAACCGGAAAAGTCTGCGGCAATACAACACTTGTACTGCCATTAATCCTAATGCAACAATTTCATGCCGTCAAACACAACTCGATTGATAACTCAATATGATAGATCAACATGTCATTGCTTCACCATACTAACGTCGGATTCCGAAGCGAATGAAAATGATGATCTTTCAAAAGAATTACAATCCTTATGTGATTGAATGGATGAAATCAAAACAGTATATCCCATATACCATCTTTGCATCAGAATTTCTTATATCTTATATAAAAGTGATCGATCTAATTGTGTAACCTATGGATGATCAATGTATCGCACAACTTCACCATACTAATGTCGGATTCCGAAGCATAATCAACATCAATCATCCAAATCGTACACAACAGATGCCAAATTTAATTAATCGTTTATTGTTAAATTCGTTCTGTGTTTTAATCGAATCAAATACAGAAAAAAAACGGAAATTTAACAGCTATCAGATCCATGGTTTCGTAAGTGGCTCTGATACCACTGAAGGAAAATTGCAATCTAAACGCAGCGGAAAACAAAAATTTTCCTTTAGTGATCCTTACGAATGAGCATGGTCAGTGATAGAATCGTTACCTCTTTGTGGCGATTCAGATCTTTGATGCAGCGATCACAAGCGTTGATGAAGTGCAACGCCTCTACTCAGTCCACACGAACAGCTTCCGGTCACAGTGCTAGCTGCTTACGAACGGAATTATTTGAGTGAGAATCAAAAACGAAATTGCATCAAGTAAAAGCTTCATCACAAGGGTTCCTTTTATAGACTCTCTTGTGGGCTGCGGGCTAAAAGCCCAATTCACATGATCCATAATAATATTATATATTATTATAATAACTATTATTATAATAAATATATTTATTTTATTATTATTTTATAACCATTATAAAATAACAATAATTATTATTATATTATCCGAATTTCTATTTTTCACTTAAGTGCACCGTACCTTACGGTGTTCCTTTGATTTCTCTATCTCTCATCAAACTGTCCTTATGTGTGTGACCCTGTAGGATTTCGTAACGTTGGTAATTATATTAAATTATATATTTAACATAATAAACAGTGAGCGGTATCTAGCAACACATCACTGCTACCCAAGTCACGAAAATGTCATGTGATCTGACAAAACCTTTTTCGTGATAATATATGTTTGTACAATTACCCTTTTGCCCCTATGTCTATATTGAACACAAGGCATACACTGTGTCATCCTTGTCCAGTTCAATATTGGGCCCTTAGACATTTCTCCTGTTATGCAGGATTGGCAAATTCCATCTAGGACACTCATGTCCCTCAGCATGCTTCGTGGAGTGCCCATCAACTGTCTTTATGATCATCCAGTTACGGATAATGTTTGATCAGCAATAAAGCACCCGACTCTACATCTAGGGTCCATAGTGGTTTCAGGTCGAAGGGTGGTAATACACCATTATCACCATGAGAATAACTTATGACACTTTGCATAACATACTATGTAGTATTCTCATAGCGGGTCAATCCGGTATAAATATTACTCCTAATATTTATACCTATGTCAAGACTTGATAACCCTTTATCCATGATCCATGAGATGTGATCATCAGTCTATCTTCATAATAGTCTCAATGCTTTAATGTTATCCCACTTTGCAATAAAGCTTGACTACGGATATTTTAAGAATAATGTCTTTATGTTTAATGGGATCTCATGATTAAGTCACACTTAACATTTCATTAAACAGACTAACTATTCTAGGGACTTTATTATTCTGAAAGACAAACATAATAAAGAAATGCCTTTTATTATTAAACGAATAATCCGATACAAGTACCAAAAAGTATTGGCCTCTAGGGCTTACACCAACAAATACACTGCCCTTGATGGCTTTCTGAGATGTGTACTGGATGTCATATTCTGTGAGGATCATTTGCCATCTTGCAACCCGTCCGGTAAGAGCTGGCTTCTCGAAAATGTACTTAACTGGATCCATTTTTGATATCAATAAAGTAGTGTGGGTCAACATATACTGTCTCAGTCGGCGAGCAGCCCACGCTAAAGCACAACAAGTTTTCTCGAGCAGTGAATAACGTTGTTCACAGTCGGTAAACTTTTTGCTTAGGTAGTAAATTGCATACTCTTTTCGACCAGACTCGTCATGCTGGCCCAGCACACACCCCATTGACTCTCCTAATACTGTTAAGTACATTATCAGAGGTCTTCCTTCAACTGGAGGCATAAGGATTGGAGGTTCTTGCAAGTACTCCTTGATCTTGTCAAAAGCCCTCTGGCAGTCTTCGTTCCACCTGACCGTCTGTTCTTTTCTTAACAGCTTGAACAAGGGTTCACAGGTTGCAGTAAGGTGAGACATGAACCTGGAAATGTAGTTCAATCTACCTAGAAACCCTCGAACTTCTTTTTCTGACTTCGGTGCAGGCATTTCTTGAATGGCTTTGACTTTATCAGGGTCAACCTCAATCCCTTTCTCGCTTACAATAAAACCCAGCAGCTTACCAGATCGCACCCCGAATGTGCACTTGTTGGGGTTCAGCTTCAGTTGGTACTTCCTTAGACGCTTGAATAGCTTCAACAGATTTAGCCGTCCATGAAAGAGAATACCGAGAATTGAGCCGTATTATCAACCAATACATCAATGTGAGGTAATGGGAAATCATCTTTTGGGCTGGCTCTGTTTAGATCCCGGTAGTCAACACACATTCTCACTTTGCCGTCCTTCTTAGGCACAGGTACTATATTAGCAACCCACGGTGGATACCTAGTTACAGCAAGGAACCCGACGTCCCACTGCTTTTGTACCTCTTCTTTGATTTTCATTGCCATGTCTGGGCGAGTACGGCGCAACTTCTGTTTTACTGGCGGGCAGTCTTCTCTTAGTGGCAGCTTGTGCATGACGATATCGGTGTCCAACCCTGGCATATCCTGGTAAGACCAAGCAAACACATCCGCATACTCCCGAAGCAGATCAATCAGTTGTTCTTTCACTGAGTTTTGTAGGCAGGCCCCGATCTTAACCTCTTTCACGTCTTCAACTGTACCAAGATTAACCGTTTCAACCTCCTCCTGATGAGGGGTGATAACCTTTTCTTCTTGCCATAACAACCTGCTAGCTCTTCAGGAAGCTCATAATCTTCTTCAACCCCTTCATCAGCTTGATTGATTGGATTGTCAAAGTCATACGAAGCCATAGCTGTGTTGTTGTCGGTGCAGTCTGGAAGGCACTCTCTGCAAGGGTTCAGTTTGTTCATTTTAGTGATTGATTTTAATCTTGTTTAAAAAGAGTGAAATGAAGTTATCATTTTGAAAACATTGCCATTTATTTTTGTACAAAAAGAAAAATGGAAAAACAGTGAGCGGAAAAGAAAAAGACTCATTTGCAAAAGATGTCTGATTATCATTGATTGATCTGTTTGCACAAAATTACAGATGGCCCGATTACAAAATGAGTCTTGTCACCTTGGGCAAGATGAAAGACTTGATGCATGCTTAAAATATACAGGAAATAATAATTACTCTGCAGGAGTAACCCTTATAATTTCCTAGGAAGACCAGTTTGAGATACAGCTCCCCGGGATCCTTGGACGTATCCAGCTCTCCAGGTTGCGCTCATCTTCCGACTCATCTTCCAAGTTGTTTACTGCATCGGGGGTGAGCATCCCCCCACTGACAAAATTGGGCTTCTTAGCAGCCTCTGCTTGATCTTGTTGAGTTGGTTTGTAACCCAACCCAAATCTGTCCTCCTCCTTCTCCACAGGCAACAACTTGCCCCAGCCTTGAGCATTCCCCTCTTCAACAACCTTCCTGGCTTGCTGGTAAGATGTCATGGAAGTCCCAAGTACAACAGATGCTTCATTGATGTTCAGGGCTTCGAATCCCTGACTCATGGTTTCGTGGATCTCCCCGTCCATCTCAATGTATTTGTATGTAGCCAGGTGGCTAACAAAAATGTCCTCTTCTCCACAAATAGTAACGACTTGGCCCTCTCACTCGAATTTTAACTTCTGGTGAAGGGTTGAGGTCACGGCGCCAGCGGCGTGTATCCATGGTCTACCCAATAGACAGCTGTAGGCAGGCTGTATATCCATCACGAAGAAGGTCGTTTTGAAAGTCTGTGGGCCAATCGTTATAGGCAACTCAATTTCTCCCAGAACCGATCTCTTAGAACCGTCAAAGGCTCTTACTACCAAGTTGCTGGGGCGTAATGCCAATCCTTCATACTCCAGCTTCACAAGGGCTTTCTTAGGTAGGACATTGAGGGATGACCCTGTGTCCACCAATACATGAGAAAGAACTGCACCCTTACACTCTAAGGTAATGTGCAAAGCCTTGTTGTGATCGCGGCCTTCTGTTGTCAAATCAGTGTTGGTAAATCCTAGTCCATGACTAGCGTTAACATTTCCAACTACAGCTTCCAGCTGATTGACGGTAATCTCCTCTGGCACATAAGCTGCGTGCAAGACTTTTAATAGTGCGTTCCGATGAGCCTCGGAGCACATTAGCTATGATAAAATGGAGATCTTGGAAGGTGTCTGGTGAAGCTGGTCCACTATCTTGTAATCACTTTTCTTGATGATTCTCATGAACTCATCAACCTCTTGATCAAAAGGGGTCTTTAAAGCTTCTTTAGCAACTTGTTCTTCTTGCACCATGCTCTTCCCTTTTGCCTTGGCAGCAGCTTCTGCTTCAGCAATGGGTCTTGGAATTTGTGGGGCAAAAAGACATCTGCTTCGAGTGAAGCCTCCGCCTCCCCCCCACATTGTCTATTTGTGGTGAAGAAGTTGATGATTCAAGAGTGATTTTCTGCCCTTCGCAGTATAGATCTGAGCCGTAATGCCAAGGGATGGCATTACTGCTTTCATATGGAACGGGCCCAGGTACCGTGATGGTAATTGGGCTGACTGCAGCAGAGGAGGGTGTTGCAATAGTATGTGGATCATAGTAGATAGTAACTGGTGATATGGCAGGGGATGCCACTGCTTGTTGTTGAAAATTGCTGTTCGAAGGAATACTTGACGGATCATAATAAATAGTGACTGCTGAGATATTTGCCGGTGTTGTAGGAGAAGATTCTGAATAGAGGGGTGCTGATGTTGTAGAAGTAATGTTTGTTGGAATCTAACTTGTTGAAGTGATAAATGAAGCATTTGTTGATGAAACTGAAGAATTGTTTGGAATTATTGTTGTTGCAGTTGTAGGAGATTCTGGAACTGTTGTCGGAGAGATTGCTGGATTTGAAGGTATTGATGTTGTGATTTGAAGTAGACCATTCTGGATAAGACTGTCTATGCCGCTTCTCAGATTGTCACACCCATTTACCGAAATGTTACAATAACCGCACCCGAGCTCACACCCAGGGAATATCTGGCATTCAAGGAGTTGAGCTTTAATCTCTACCAGGGGTGTCCGGATCTGCCCAACACTGGTTATCAAGAAAGACGGCTTATCTTCCTCAATAGCATTGATTCTGGGCCCTCCATGGTTGGGCATGGGGTTTTTGTTGACATTTGGCGGAGGTGCAAAGTTTAGAGCTTTGGAATCTACCAGGTCTTGCACCTTCATCTGTAAAGCTCTTCACTTCTCTGTACTGTGGCCAGGTGCATTGGAGTGAAAAGCACATCTGGCATTGGCGTCATAATTTCTTGGCAGACTGGAAGGATCTGGTGGTGCCAACGTCCTTAACTCAACCAGGTTGAGCTTCAGGAGCTGTGGCAGTAAAGCGGCATAAGGCATAGGGATTGGATCAATCACCCTATTGGCCTGAGACGGTCTCTGTTGAAATGGTCTTTGTTGATTGTTGTTGTTGTTGTTGTTGTTGTTGTTGTTGTTGTTGTTGTAGTTTCTCTGAGGTGGATATTGAGTTTGTTGCTGGTAGTGGGGTTGTTGCTGTGGTTGATATGTCGGTTGCTGTGGAATTGGAGCGGGAATGGTGACTGCTACCACTGACCTATGAACATATTGTGGTCTGCCCCTGCTGGCCTGAATAGAATTAGTCTCACCGGTTCTCCTTGGACCTACAAAAGGCTTCCTGGGGTTGCTGGACGAGCTTGCACCGTTGTCAGAAATTTTGCCCATCTTTAATAGGCTTTCAATCCTTTCTCCAGCTATGACTACGTCAGCGAAGCTGGTGGAAGAAAAGGCAGCTAGCCTGTCAATGTATGTCCCTTGAGGGGTGTTCATAAACATGTCGGCCATTTCCCTTTCCGACATGGGTGGTTGGACAGCAGCAGCAAGCTGTCTCCACCTCTGGGCGTACTCCCGGAAGCTTTCCCTGGATGATTGAGACATTCCCATCAGGAGGGTCCTGTTAGGAGCCATATCCAAGTTGTACTGGTATTGTCTGATAAAGGCCTCAGCTAGGTCCTTCTAGCATCTGATGGTTGCTCTAGTCAAGTGAGAGTACCATTCCCTTGAAGCCCCTGTTAAGCTATCTTCAAAATAAAACATCCATAGCTTTTCGTCCATGGTATATGCCTTCAGCCTCCCTAGAAAAGATTGTAAGTAGGTTCGTGGACAGGAAGTTCCGTTGTACTTCTCGAAGCACGGAGGTTTAAACTTGTGGGGAATCCTTACCCCGTCCACTAGACCCATGTCCATAACATCAAAGCCCAAAGAATTTTGAGACTCCAGGGATCTCAATTTTTCAGCAATTTCATCTAGCCTTCTGTCATAGGCTTCATCCCCAGCTCCCATCACAGTGAATTGATCTTCCTGGGGGTCTTCTTGTAATACTCTGCCGGCAGTGGCATTCCCTTGCACATTAGCAGGGATGTTGATCTCTGGATGAAGGTGTGGTCCATACACTGGAGGATTAGCATGAGGCTGAACCCTCTCATTGTTGCTTGTTCCCCCAGTCCCTAGATGGGGTTCCTCTTGGGTCTGCCTTTCTACTAGTGCCCTTAATCTCTCTTGGCTCTGTGCCAATCCATTCATCACCTCCATAAACTGGGTCATCTTATTTCTCATTTCCAGTCTCTCATTGGCCATTTGAGTCCTGACCTCTGTAAGGTCCTACTGTACTTGGTACATTTGTATACCCGGAAGGTTGTTGCGGGTAGGATATCTGTGTGGACGGTTGAGTGGGAAAACCCGACGCCGAGCAATAGTTCCTGAATCACAACAGAGTTAGTAACAAAAACAAAACAAAACCTACAAAACAAGACAAAAGGTTAGTATGCAATGCAGTATGCTTATTTGTTTCCAAGGTATCCGGCTTGGCATTTGGTTTTGACCTTTCCAGACCCCGAGGAAGATGCTGTTTGATGTTGCTTAGGAGAGAGAGATTCAAATGAAACAAACTAATGAATATATTACAAAAAAGCGAACGATACATAGTTTGTTTTTTACAATACATGCCCTCTGAGAGGTCAAAATACAACATAAGAAAAAGTACATGAAATGAAAGCAACAACAAGCAAAAGTCAGACACCAAGACCAAACTCATCCTCCTGGACTTCCTTCAAAAGTGCTTCAGTCACAGGATTAGCTGGATGCTCCGTGAGGTTCCTGATGAGAAGATTCCTGGTGGCAATAGCTGCAGTTAGCTTCTTGTGTCTGCCCTGGTCCTTTGACCTCTTCACACTAGCTCTGAGTTTAAATTCTGAGATCTCCCTCTGGGCTGCTACTAGGGCTTCCTGCTGCTCCTTTGCATTAGCCTCCAACTGCTCAATCTTGTCCTGAGTTCTCTTATCCTCCTGAGTGCGAGCTTCAGTGATCCTGACCCACCTAGCTTGGCTCTCCTTCAGATAAAGATCAGTCCTAGCTCTCTGGAACTGGGCCTCTTTGCAGGCATTCTTCAAAATCTGTTCTCCAGCCCTGGACTTCTTGATGTAGTCCTCTGACTTCTCAATCCTGGCTAGATGCTCCACCTTTAGCTTTTCTAACCTCTCAATGTCCAGACGACCATCACTCCTCTCCCAGAGGGTTCTTTTCAAGGCTTCAGACAAATTCTCATTCCTCTCTTTGAGCTTTTCAAACTCCTCCAGGCTGACAGTGGCTGGAGGTGGTGCTGTGGATGGTCCAGGTACATCTTCAATGGTGAAGGGCATCCCAAAAATTTGAGCCCAGGCATGAGACCACTCATAATACTGAGCTGAGGCCACATTGTTGCATCTCCCAAGAATGGTTACCCCTTTAGTCTGGACATTGTCCCAAGCCCAGGATGCTTGCCTGACAATAGCCAGATTAGGCTTAATCTCACAATAAAGGGTCTCAGCTAGATCTTGTACTCTAGGAGGGTGGACCAATGCATAGCCCAGTTGAATATCAGAGGGTTGTAGCTGATGCAACCCTTCACTCCTATCAGAGGTACATTGGGGAACTGCCCACAACTAGTAATGATGTCCCTGCCCTTGGTGCTCTGGGTGCACCACCTGATGTCATCTAAGGTCAAAGCAACAAGCCTCCTAGCCCAGTTCCTCTGTTGGTGAGGATTCAAGAATGCATCAGTCTTGGGCAGGTGTTTGAGCAGCCAGGTATGGAATAGGGGAGCACAGCATCTCACCAATCTTCCCCTTTGCTTTTCATTCCTTTGGTGAACAGAGTAGTAGAAATCTCCCAGTAAGGTGGGCACTGGGTTCCTCAGAATGAAAAGATGGATTGCATTCTTGCTAATAAACTTAGGCTCATCTGCAAATAATATAACCCCATATATGCTAAGAGCTAATAGTGCACAGACTGCCTTCCATTCTCCCAAGGAGGCCTTCAGGATAGCTTGGGAAGTCAGGAAATCCAAGTGCAGACCAGAGATTCCAGCCTTTGCTGTCATGTTTTTCTCAATCAGAACTGGTTCCAGATACAATGCTTTTGCCACCTCTTCATTACTAGGAAAGGCCATCTCAGGGTTGAAGGGGACTCCACCCCTGATAGGTACACCAATCAGTGATGAATACTCTTCCAACAAGGGTCCCAACTGAAAATCCTGGAAGGTGAAGCACCTCAGAGGGGGATCATAGAACTGCAGGCAAGTATGAATCAAGCTCCTCTGGGAAGGGTCCAAATCCATAACCACATCAAGGATGCCTCCATAATGTTCTCTGAATAGTGGTATATGGTCTGGAGTAATCAGGGCCTGGACCTTCCTGATGCCAGCCAGCTCAGGCTCAAAGAAATGATAGGAGATGTTGCTCTTCTTGGGTGCCATGTTGCTGAAGAAAAGCTGAAATAGATGCTGATGATGATGACTGATACTAGAAGATGGGCCACTGACAGGCTGTGACTGGTGATGCAGGTGACTGAAGCAGGTAGCTGATGAGGATAGCTGAAGCAGATACTGGTGAAGATAGGGCCTATGCAGATGAAGGGGTCAAAACCAAGCCAAAATGTAATATGGATACCCTGAAAAACAAATAAACACATGTTAAATGATGCAATGATGATGTATGCAAATGATATGCAAAGGGTTTGTGATCAAGCTGGATCTGATTAACTGCCTTGGTATAAGTCCATGTATGTTCAAGAAATCCAGATGGAGGTTCATAAGTCCAGTAACCAAGGTGGGGGACTCAAATAAAGAGTCACATGTCCATGGTTAAAAAATCACAAGAACTGTTCCAAAATGGAGTATTCTTAATCAAAACAAAGTAACAGGGTATGTTGAGGTCAAGGGTACCTGCAAACCTGTAAACAGCCCATCCCCCTCACAGGTGGTGTTCTAAAACAAGGATCCTCAGACTTGGATCAGTTATGAGAAGTGTAAACACTTCTAACCCGGAGGTACAGTGTTTACAATAACCATAAAAGATCCTCCTCTAATTCACCTCAGTTTCTGAAGGTCATAGTAAAGGTCATCCAGACTTAGCAGGCTTCCCAGATAGCCCTAGCACTACAGGAAATCTGTAGCACAGAGTTCTCAAGAAGAAACCCATATCTGAACCGTGTTTCATATTCCCGCACCAGACCGAAATGGAATGGGAAAGAACATGAACCACTCTAGCCTAGGTGTCACTTAGGTCCCAGGTATAGGACCTCAACTCTCAATAGAACACCCACCCACCAAAGCAGCAAAACCAGATCCAACCAGAACAATATGACAGTATGATGTATATAAAGCTGTAAAGAAAGCAGTAAACAAACTGTACATAAAGCAATAAATAAAACAAGTATACAAACACAGATAGCACATAACACCCCAGTAAACACAAATCAAACAAGTGCTAGGAAGAACCCACAAAAAGAACCAGAAGCCCTGATTACAGTATAAGGGTCCCCAGCAGAGTCGCCAAGCTGTCGCTCCCGATAAATGGGAATGGCCCAAATAAAGGTACAGACGCGAATGGTCGGCGAAAAGAGGATGTGAGAACACACAGGAGTGAACTCACAGGAAAAGAAAAGAGTCGCCAGCTAGGCATTTTTATCCCGAAGGAAAGGTAATGCTGCATAAACCTAAGAAAAGATATGGATAAGACGGTTGCGAACCAGAGAGACTGAGAAAGGGGGTTGGTTACAACCTGGGAAGGTATTAGCATCCAGATTGTCCGTCGTACTCGACGGGATCCACGCTTAAGAGATTTGTGTTTTAAAGGGGTAATGTCAGTGCAATTTATGTATAAAAGAGCTGGAAAAGGATGTACAGGTGTCAGTGTAAAAGATGTGTGAAATGTATAAGTGAAGTGTCAGTGTAATAACAGGAATGAAAATGCTCAAGACTATGAGGCTTAAAGAATGAAGCTGGAAGGAGGGGGAATATACAGAGACTTTTGTTCGATAACTGTTAAGTTATGCCTACGTATCCTCTCGTGCAATGAGGAAGTCAGAACACCGTAGTTCGACCCAAAGAGACTGAAAGGTAAATTGACTTGTGAACTGCTTACTTGCCTATGCTCAAGTGTATGACCTGTCTGGCTCAGGTGCAAACTGTCTTGCATTAGACGGAAGAAACTAGTTCTCGTTTGTGAGTGAGTATGATGAGAAAAGAATCCCGGAGGAGACGATTATTGTTTGTTTTTGTGTTTTCAATCTTTTATTGCTTTTGAAAGTTTATCATAAGAAAATGAGCTTAAGCCTAAACCAGGGGTTAGTAAACTCATCACATCTTCCCTCTGATTAGGGGTAATGAGAATACCTTAAGTGTGAAGTCAGCTTCTCACACTTAATCACCATGGTGTAGGGTTAAGATCATTAACCTACTTGTGATTATTTAGATGTTTTTGTTGTTTTTGTTTAGTGTTAAGTAATGAGATTAAGCCATAATCAGGGATTAAACAGACTCATTACACCATCCTAATAGAAGGATAATAGATGAGAATGTTTAAGCTGAGGAAAGCTCCTCAACTTAATCCATGATTAGGGATTAAACTCATGACAAAACAAAACCTTTATTAGATGGATTTTAATTAATGGTAAGATGAAGGAATGATTTTTATGATTTATAAGACAACTTGAGGGGGACTTGTCCATTAACACTAGGGTTAGTCCTTCTTAACCAGTTAAGGAAGAATTAGAACCCTAATGCAAGGCCCAAGTTACAAGCTTGATGTCTTGATGATTATTAAATGGATTGATTAAAGGATTTAAACACATTAAGGGTTTAACACTTAGGATTAAAGTTATACACTCCATCCTAATAGAAGGATGCAGGCATAAGCTTAATCACAAAGCCTTAAAGCCTTTAGGGTTTAGTCCCTGATTATGAGATGAGAAGAGAAGACTCAATGGGACACAAAGGTAAAATCTAAATGGGGAACTAATTAAAACCCTAATCATTGTCATGCTTGGTTGTTCCTAAGGTTTGTGAGGTTTACAAGAGAAATCTTCAGAGAAACCACCAGGAAGCAGATGAAAGGAGCAAAGAAAAGCAAAGTAACTTGCTTCATTCAAGAAGACAAGTCACTTGAGGAAAGAAAGAAAGAAGAAGAAGAATGAGCAAGCTCAATCTCAAACACAAGACAAAAATGCAGCAATGATGCATAAGAGGGATGAAAAGAAATTGTGAGAAGTGAAGGCAAATTCACTTCTCAAAGTGACTTACCACCTGAAAAGTTAGTGAAAGAAATGCAATGCAATGCAAAATGAGATGAAATGGCATGATGCAAATCAAAACCAGAAGCATAGGTATGATGCTAATGATGCTATGAGATGATGCAAACATGAATCAAGGCATGAGGATGATCATATGAACATATGGATGCAAGAGAAGCATGCTTAGAACCATGATCATACATGAAAAGTTATGAAATGCAAATGACATACATCATGGCAAATGCAAGAAGCAATGATCAAACATGATTCTAATATGTCTTAAGATGTCTAATGAATCAAATGGATGCATAAAATGTCATGGCAAGTCATGGTATGCAAGCAAATGGAAGATGAATGCAAAAGGAAGCCCAAATTAGGGTTTATGATCAATGCACCAAACAAAAACCAAAACCAGAAGCAAACATCAAGATAAAAAATTGAAAATGCATCCAAGGGAACCCTAAACCTATACAAACTCACTGCCCAAAGGAGGGGTTCTAACTCTTAACCTAATGAGGGTTATGAATTTCTTAAGAATGCTAGGGTTTTAAGGTACCTTGTCAAGAAAAATGTGAAACAAATTGAAAATGCAAAATCAAATCATGCCAATTTAATCCTATGAACTACATGATATGCAAGACACAATGCAAAAAGAATCAAAGTCCAACTCTTAAAGACTAGGCAGAAATGAATTTTCAAAGATTGGATCAAAATAATGCCTTGAAATGAAATTAATTCTATGAAAAATTGTCAAAAGACATCAAGATCAAAAAAGAAATTTGGTTTGAGGGTTGGACAATGTTTCTAAATGATTTTAAAGGTTTCATGAATTTTTTGGTGATTTTTAAATACCTAAAAGTATTTTTAATTAATTAATTCCCATTAATTAATTAAAAATAAACTTTTAAATGATTTAAAAATATTTTTTAATGCAAAAAATAAAAATAAAAATGTTTTTGGTTTCTGAAAATTAATAAAAGGCTGCATAAAAATTTTCAGAATTTTTAAAGATGTTTTGCTATTTTTAATAAAATGAAGAAAACAAATGCAATTAGATGAAAAATAAAATGAATTTAAACTGAAAATGGGAAAGTATGCGCATCCAAGGGCCAGGATTCAAATTCCAGGGGGCGGGAGTTGACTACGCGCGCGTTTGGACGGCTCACATTCAAACTTGGCTAACCCTAATTAATTAGCCCTAATTACTTTCAGACGACCGGAACATTGTTCCGGTCGTCTTCTCCGGCAAGGTGTTCATGCTATCTCACTCCCTACGCATCAAAACTCCACTAAAATCTCCAGATTTCATCCTTAAACATCACTGAACCTAAACCCCACCCCAAAATCCATTTATTTTCACTGAATCATAAGAATCAAAGCGAAAATCAATTCACGGGCAAAGTTTCAGAACAAGCATACAACCTCAAAACTCAATCATTTTCAAAAATAAAAGGCTCAGTGAACTCAGGGAAGCATGTAGATCATTTTAGAAACAAGAGATAAGAGTTCTGGAAAAATGAATTTCCATGGCTACCTGAATCGAAGCTTTGATTTCTAGCACTTTCTGGCTGATGTCTTGCTTGCAATCAACTCCCCTGGACCTCCTGAGAAGCTTTCAATGCTTGTTTGAAGTTTGTAATGGTTGGTTTGAAAGATGGCTGAAGTTCTGCTCAATGAGGGGCAGAAATCGTATTTTGGTTTCTGAGGGTTTCAGGCTATGGTGATGGGTGCTTTGTGATCAGTGAAGCATATGAAGATTGTTTGTGAAGTTGGTTTATGTGTTTGAGGCTTGTGTGATGAGTTTCGAAGAGTTTTGCAAATGGAGCATAAACTTGAAAACTAGGGCTTTGGTGTGTTTCAGCATGAAGTGTTATGTGCTTTGGCTTGCTTTTGATTTGTATAAACAATTGTGATAGGTCAGAGAGTGGGTGCTGGCCTATTGTGATTGGTATGGGTCTTTGGCCAAAATGTCAACTTGATTTGTACTTGAGGTATGGGCAATGGTACAACTTGCTTTTTGGCATGCTTGGGCTCAGCTGAGTTTAGGGAGAGCCATGGAATTGTTTATGAGGTGATTCAGCAAGTGGTTTGTAACTTATGATAAGTTTTGCAAGTTGATTCAAGTTTGGTTCCTTTGAGATTTCTTGAAGTTCAAGGCATGAAATGAGATGATTCTTGGGCCAATTCTGATTTTTAGAGGTCATGTAATCATGTTGTGAAGAAATTGTACACATTTGAGGTCTTTAGAACACTTGATCAAGTCATTTTGCAAAATGCCTCTTTGGTAGAAAACTTCAAATTTTGTGATTTTAGCCAACTTTGACAAGCC
This sequence comes from Lathyrus aphaca, assembly GCA_963966055.1. Taxonomy (NCBI): domain Eukaryota; kingdom Viridiplantae; phylum Streptophyta; class Magnoliopsida; order Fabales; family Fabaceae; genus Lathyrus; species Lathyrus aphaca. Next base: position 429,664,505 of record OZ014524.1, on the reverse strand, counting down.
ATAACTTTTGATCCAAAATGAATTAGGTCATGTTCTTGTACTTTTTGAAAAGGGAATGATCCATTATACAACTTTCATGACCAAAGTTTTTTCATTTGAAGCATTTTTGAATCAAAAAGCAAGGGTTGAAAAAGTTTCCCAAAATGACAATTTCATTAAAAGTCAAACTTTCCCAAAAAGTCAACTTTGCAAAAGACTTGAAATTCTTCAATTTTGTGAACTTCCAACTTCTTCTATGATCAAATAAAGATCATATACAATCAAAATGATGAAGAACACCCTTTGGTTGGGTCATTGGGGGCCTCAGATGCCCTGATTTTACATTGACTTGCTTGAAAAGTCAACTCTTGATCAGATGACTTCCCCATGGAATTTCTTCATGAAAATTGATATGCATACTCCCTATACCATATAGAGACCAATAGAAACAAGAATGACCAAAAATTTGGAGTTGTGGCCTCTGAAACCAAAACCCTAATTTTGGGTCATCTGTGCAGTCAAGCCTGGCTCTGCTTCCATACCATTCTCAGTTCTTGTGATTTTTTGACATTCTTGACTTTGAGAGGATATAATATGATACTTGAACATACATGGACCCCTTTGAAGTGATTGATGACCTTTGGAGTGGCTCAAAAAGCTCTTGGATTGCTCAGATCACAAACCCTAGGTGCAGATGACTTTGAATCAATGCAGTGAATCAAAAATGTAATATGAGATGCTATGATTGAGTTTATGCATATGAGGATATCACAAGCCATGGTGTGAATGGGTGAGGGAAAATTTGGGGTGTTTACATACTATTTTATTATTATTATTAAATATATTAAAGAAAAAGGGTAAGGTGGTCCTTTTGTGAAATTATGAGGGTAAAGTGGGAAAAGACTTAACTGGGATAATGAATCCAAAGAGGGGAATACGATTAGTTTTCTAACATTATCGTGTTTTGGGAAAAAGAGGTGCTCTGAAGGAAAAAGGGAGAGGAAGAGGAAGCTCAGAGTCAGGAGGTTGCGAAAAACCCCAGAGAAGAGTGTAAAGCGGCAAAATTCTCTAAGGTATGGGGAGTTGTTATAATCTATCGTAAATGTGTAGGAATTAGACTATGAATAGATTAGGATTGTATGAGTTTATGAGTTTTAGGGGTTTTGATTTAGGTGGAGTTTATGAGAGAAATCTTGATGAATTAGAGTGATTAGAATGAGTTATAAACATATATTTGTTGGCATAATTGTTATCTTGATGTTGATGATGTTTGATTGATGTTTTTGAATGGTTTTTGAGTGTTTTGATGTGAAACCCGTAATGGGATTTGGGGGGTTTTTGGGTGTTGAAATAGTCTGCAATTGTATAGCAGAGAACTGCTGGAAAACGTGCGTTAACCGGTTAACGCTATGGGTTAACCGGTTAACCATTGTAATTTTGGTGAATGTCTGGAAATTTCGTAGGCGTTAACCGGTTAACGCTATGGGTTAACCGGTTAACACTGTTTGAGTGGAAATTTTAAAATCTTGAAAAATCCGTAACTTTCAAACCGTAAGTCCGATTCGCATACCGTTTGAAGCGTCGGAAAGAGCATAAATTGAACTTTATTTTGATGAATAAACATGAGAAAAATGCAATATTTTTTATAAATGAATTTATGAAATAACCTTGTAATTGCCTCATAATTTACTAGGTACGGGTCAATTCTTGATGTGTCAGAGTAGTTATAGAACCAGTGTTCTGGGTGTAATGTCATGATGATATATATGATTATTTTGATGATTGTTTTGCTGATTGAAATGGATGATGCAAATTATTTTGATGAATTTACGATGTAGCGCATCATTGCATTTCATAACATTCATGATGGGGCTTCGGCCTATTTATTTTGCTTCAATCCCATTGTGTGGATTGAAGTGTCTCGATGATTTACGATGTGCTCCTTTGTGGAGGGTTGATGGTCATGTATCCATCTCACGATGAAAATGGTACCACATGCATATTGCATATCAGGATGTTAGAATTGCATATTCTGGATGAATTTTCATGACTGTGTTGGTGTTGTTTAATTTCATGATCGTGTTGTTGTTGTTGCTGAATTTTATAGTCGATGATATCATGATATGTGCACTAATTTATTTATATTCTATATTCTTGTACGTTTATGATATATTATGATTACTCACCCTGCCTACTTGGAAATGTTGCCTCTTTCGTGGGTAACTTGCAGATGATAAAGAATAGGCTTGCAGTGCAAGAGGAGTTTTTCATGAGTCTCGGAGTGTGCTTTAGTGTTCCTTAGAAGTGATCATGGTCTATGTGTCCTGCTTTGTGTCATGTAACACTGGGACGGGGTTTATTGTTAAACTATTTTCAGTTATGTTATTGTTTGGATAAATGTTTTCCTATTTTATGATGTTAAATTCGGGATGGTGAAAATTATGTTTATGAAGTTTTGAATTATGAAGTTTAAATTCTGCTACGAAATGATTTAAGATATTCTTGATGTTGATTAACCCGTGTTATGGGACAGGACACTGTTTGTGTTGAATTATGATGATATGTGATACCCTTTTTAGACGATTACTCTGATATTATTTAAATATTTTGTTTTGGGGTAGAAGGGTGTTACAGACTACGTGCCCGAGGAGATCACAGTAAATCAGCTAGAGACATAGGTGTCTAATGTTAATACTAGTCATGGGCTAGGCTTCACCAAAACTGATTTGACAACGGAAGGTCGTCACCATAAAAAAGCTTTACACATCACTCTGGAGTGTAAAGGGGTTGTACTTTCACATGTTCTGGTTTGACACTAGGTCTTCACTCAATGTCTTGCCAAAGAAATCCCTTGTTAAGCTTGAATATGATGGTATAGCTCTCCAACCAAGCAATCTGGTAGTCCGAGCTTTTGATGGTTCCAAGAGGTCTGTTCTTGGAGAGTGGAGCTTCCTGTGATAATATGCCCCCAGGTCTTTCGAACTACTTTCTATGTGATGGACATTCAGCCAACCTATAGCTGTTTGTTGGGTCGACCATGGATTCATGTCGCTGACGCAGTTACGTCGACCCTTCACCAGAAATTAAAATACGAGTGGGAAAGGCAACTTATCACAATCTGTGGTGAAGAGGATATTTTTGTTAGCCATCTGGCCACCTACAAATACATTGAGATGGATGGTGAAATCCACGAGACCATGAGCCAAGGTTTCGAAGCACTGGACATCAATGAGGCGACAACTGAAGTATTTGCTGCATCCCAGGAGGATAGGATGGGTACTTTAATTGTCTCCTATCAACAAGCTCGGAAGGTTGTTGAAAATGGAAACGCCCAAGGCTGGGGCAAGCTGCTACCTGTGGAGAAGAAGGAGGACAGATTCGGTTTGGGTTACAAACCATTCCGGCAAGATCAAGTAGAGGCTGCTAAGGAGCCCAGGTTCATAAGTGGGGGGATGCTAACCCCAGATGTTGTCAATAACGTGGAAGACGAGGCTGAAAGCGACCTCAACTTGGAGAACTGGATTCTTCCAAGGATCCTGGGCCAACAAGTCCTTAACTGGTCTTCCTAGGAAATTATAAGAGTTACTCCTGGAGAGTAATTATTATTTCCTGCTTTAGCATGCATCAAGTCCTGCATCTTGCCCAAGGTGTCAGGACTCATTTTGTAATAGGGCCATATTTGTATTTTGTGCAAATGGAATATCAATGAACAATGGACATCTTTTGCAAACAATTTTCTTTTTCGCTCACTGACTTTTCATTTTTGTAATTTTTCGTACAAAACAATAAGATGGTATTGTTTTCAAAATAAATAACTTCATTTTTTATGAACACGATTAAAATTGATCACTAAAAAGAACAAATCCCAACCCTTGCAGAGATAATCCTCCAGATTGCACCGACAACAACACTGCTATGACCTTGTATGACTTCGACAATCCAATTAATCAAGCAGATGAAGGGGTTGATGAAGACTATGTGTTGCCTGAAGAGTTAGCCAGGTTGTTGAGGCAAGAAGAGAAAGTGATTACTCCTCATTAGGAGGAAATTGAAACTGTTAATCTTGGTACCGAGGAAGATGTAAAAGAAGTGAAGATTGGGGCCAGTCTGCAAGCTCCAGTAAAAGAACAACTTATCAGTATGCTTCGGGAATACGTCGACGTCTTTGCTTGGTCATATCAAGACATGCCAGGTCTAGATACAGATATTGTCATGCACAGGCTACCCTTGTCCTCCAGTCAAACAAAAGCTACGCCATACTCGCCCCGATATGGCCATGAAGATTAAGGAAGAAGTACAAAAAGCAGTGGGACGCCGGTTTCCTTGTTGTAACTAGTTACCCACTGTGGGTTACTAACATTGTACTTATGCCTAAGAAGGATGCTAAGGTCCATATGTATGTGGATTACTGGGATCTGAACAGAGCTAGCCTGAAGGATGATTTCCCGTTACTTCACATTGATGTATTGGTGGATAACACAGCTCAGTTCTCGGTATTTTCTTTCATGGATGGATTTTCTGGGTACAATCAGATCAAGATGTCACCCGAAGACATGTAGAAAACAACCTTCATCACACCTTGGGGCTCATTTTGTTACAAGGTAATGCCATTTGGACTAAAGAATGCCGATGTGACTTATCAACGGGCTATGGTAACATTATTCCACGATATGATCCACAAAGAAATCGAATGCTACGTGGATGACATGATTGCCAAGTCCCTTACTGAAGAAGATCATCTGGTGAATCTGTTGAAGTTGTTTAAGTGTCTGAGGAAATATCAAATTGAAGTTCTATGATCTTTATTTGATCTTGAAGTGGTTGAAATTTCACAAGATTGAATAATTTTGAGCCAATTGCAAACTTGCCATTTTTGGAAATGACTTGAAATGCAAACTTTCCATTTTGGGAAAGATTTTCAACCTCCTCTTTCATGACCAAAAAAGCTTCAAATGAAAAATTCTTGGACATGAAAGTTGTAGATTAGGTCTTTATCTTTTCAAAAAGTACAAGAACATGTCTTGATTCATCCTGGAACTCAAGATATGGCCTTTCAAAGTTGGCAAAAATCACATAATTTTCATGTTCATGCCAAAGAGGGATTTATGCAATTTTGAGTTTCAAGCTTCTAAGTGACCTCTAATCCACTCAGTTATGTCACAACATGTTAATGCAACTTGCCAAGATCAGAATTGGCCCAAGGATTGAAGCATTTCATGGCTTGATTCACAAGAAACATCAAAGTTGGAAAATTGTATAAAGCTTGCTATCTCTTAATCTAACCCTTCCAGTTGCATTCTAATGATCTAAGGGCTCTCCATGAAGCATGTTGAGGCAATCTATGCTCAGAATCCCCTGTTGCATTGACCCATACCTCAAGTACACATAAGTTGACATTTTTGCATTTCCTCCAATACCAATCAAACTGAGCCACCACCCACTATCTGACCAATCACAACCTCTTATGCAAACCCTAAGAACCTCATTCCATAACACATTCAAGCCTGAAACATTGTAGAGCGCAAAATTCACAAAATTGTCAAAAACCTTCCCTTCTTCGAAACTCAAAACACAACCATCAAACTTCAAAACAAACTTCACCAATCATCTTCAAATCACTCATTGAACATAAAACACCTCTCACCATGGCCTAAAACCCCCCAAATCAGATATACGATTTCTGAAAACCAGAACCAAACTCATAAACCAGCCATTATAAACTCCATTCAATCATCACAATAGACTCAGGAGGTCAAAGGGAGGTGGATTGCACAAGAGGAAGGCCCAAAAAGCTCCATTTCAAAGAACTCCATCTCAGGTAACCTTCATGAACTTTTTTTCTAGAAGCATGATTTTAAGTTAAAATATCAATCTTCATGTTCCCCTGATCACTCTGATATGTTTGGTTTCGAAAATGGTTGAGAAATGAGCATGTATGATCGTTTTGAAACTTTGCCCGTAAAAATGTTCTGATTTGATTTGCTTGATTTCTGAGATATAAATGATGTTTGATGAGTGATTTTGCTTGAATAATGTATGGGGAGTGTTTCTGGGCAACTAATTTGGGTTGGGGTGGCCTGTAGAGAGACTTAGGGTTTTTGAGTGGCCGGAGAAGATGACCGGAGCTCCCCTCCGGTCACCTGAAAGTGATTATCCCTAATTAGGGTTTAATCTCCAGATGCATTGTGGACCCTTGGATTGTGTTTAGTTTAGGAGATTGAGTGGCCCAAATTGCTCCATTAATTTTAATTCAGTTTAATTAGTTTAAATTAGGATTAATTAATAAATTAAATCAGAGTCAATCCTGACCCTTGGATAGCGCATGCAGTCAACATCCCCCCTAGGTTTAAATATGGACCACTGGATCTGATTACTTCCCATTTTTATTCATTTTATTTTCATTTTAATTCATTTCTTTTGCATAATTTATTAAAAATACCAAAACACTTTCAAAAATATGAAACTTTGCATTCTGGTTTTAAATATTTTTCTCAACCTGAAAATAATTTTTATTTTATTTTTTGCGTTTAAAAAGTATTTTTAAAATATTTAAATGTTATTTTTAATTAATTAAAGTATTTTAATTAATTAAAAATGCATCTAGGTTTCTAAAAATCACCAAAAAATCACGAACCATTCCAATACATTTAGAAACATTTTCAAACTCTTAATACAAATTTCTTTTTAGGTTTGATCATAATTTCACAATTTTCTTTGAATTAGGGTTCTTTAAAATCACATTTTTTAACCCTAACTTTAAAAAATCATTTATGCCTAACCAAGAAGAGTTTGAACTTGATTCTTTTTGCAATGTTTCACATATTGCATGTAGTTTCTAGGTCATTTGCCTCATGGATTTATCTTGCATTTTCAAATTGATTTGCATTTTCCCTTTTGAATCACCCAAAAGCCCTATCAAACCTGGAAAAATCATAACTTTCAATAGGATTAGTTTCTGACCTTCTCCTTTGGGGTGTGACCTAATATGGGATTAGGGTTTGTTTGAGCTTGATTTCAAATTTTTGTCATGTTGTATGCTTCTGGTTTGTTCATTTGCCTAATTTCTCATGTTCATTTGCATTCACCTTGCATATTCATGATCATGTGAACTTGCCATGACATTTCAAGCATTCATATGTAATCTTAGACATCTTAGGTCATGTTATAACATTTCTTGATCATTCCTTCATTCATTTTCCATGTCTTGCATTCATTTCATTTCATAAACATCCATGTGTTTTCAAGCTTCCAAGCATGCTTTCATGACATCCCATCTTTGTATGATCATTCATGTGCACATTTTATGACATTGCATCATCTCACATAACACTTGCATTGCATAATCACTTCTGACTTTTGTCTTTGCATCTCATTTCCATTCTTTCCTTTATGCTTTATGTCTTAAGCACTCATGCTAACACTTTCAGGTACTTTTGGTAAGTTTTGGGAGGTGGATTGGCCTTCACTTCCCACTTCTTATTATTTCATTCATATGCATTTTACATGTCTTTGAAGTGAATTTTATTCACTTATGTTCCATCTTCTCTTAGGATGGAGTGTATAACTTTAATCCTAAGTGTTAAACCTTTAATTTGTTTAAACCTCTTAATCAAATCACATTAATATTCACTTAGACTTTGTCTTGTAACTTCGGCCTCACATTAGGGTTCTATCTCTTCCTTATGGTTAAGAGGGACTAACCCTAGTGTTTAATGGACAAGTCCCCCTCAAGTTGTCTTACAAACATAAAATCCACTTCTTAATCTCTTCCCTTAATTAAAATATATTTAATAAAGGCTTGTTATATAATGAATTTAGTCCCTAACCATGGATTAAGTTGAGGTATCTTCCTCAGCTTAATTGTTCTCATCTATTATCCTTCTATTAGGATGGTGTAATAAGTTCACTAATATGTGATTAGAGATTAAACTCATTACTTAAGACTAAATAAAACCCCCAAAAAAACGCCTGATTAATCACAAGTAGGTTAATGATCTTAATCCTACATCATTATGGTAATTAAGTTGAGATGCTTATCTCATACTTAAGTATGCTCATTATCCCTAATCAGGGAGGATATAATGAGTGTAGAAACCCTTGATTTAGGCTTAAGCTCATTAACTTATGCAAAACACCAAAAACAATAACAAAACTGAAAATATCAAAAACAAACAATAATCGTCTCCTTCGGGATTCTTTTCTCATCACACTCATTCATAAACGAGAACTTGCTTCTTCCGTCTAATGCAAGACAGTTAGCACTCGAGCCAGACGAGTCATACACTTGAGCATAGACAAGTAAGCAGTTCACAGTCAATTCATTTTCAGTCTCTTTGAGTTGAACAACGGTGTTCTGACTTCCTCATTACACAAGAGGATACGTAGGCATAACTTAACAGTTATTGAACAAATGTCTTTGTGTCCCCCCCTCACTCTTCCAGCATTCTTTTCAAAGCCCCGGTTCTTGAGCAATTCACCCTTTTGCACTGATACTTGTACATTCATTCCTAGCTTTTGCACATAGACGACACATACACTTACCCCTTTAAACACAATCTTGTAAGCGTCGATCTCGTCGAGTACGACGGACAATCTGGGTGCTAATACCTTCCCAGGTTGTTACCAACCCCCTTTCTCAGTTTCTTTGGTTCGCAACCGTCTTATCCATCTTTTTCTAGGTTTATGCAGCATTACCTTTCCTTCTGGATAAAAATTCCTAGCTGGCGACTCTATTCACTTCATCTTCATTTTCTCCTTTCGCCGACCGTTCGCGTCTCCATCGGGATGAAAATCTTCGGGAGTGACACAATTCTGTCTTATCCAGGAAGCAATTTGGTTATCCTTTAAGGGTTGTACCTTTGATTGAAGAGACAAAAGAGTCTTTATACTTTCCCGCAGAAGGAAATATCAAGATGAGCATACTAGCATCCCAAGCTTGGGAGGTTAGAGTGATGAAAGGGAAGAAAGACTTTGGGAGAGTAGATCCCAATACCTATGATCCTTTTGCCAGCTGGTTAGAGGATCGTGTAGAGACCTTGTTGCTCGCATTCTCTAAAGAAACACCTCTCTACCCTAAGGAGGTAGCACCCATAACTTCAGTGCCTCTTCAAGAATATCAAAAATTGGAAGTCGTGGTTCAACAACTCAGGTTGGAGAATCAAGAAAGAGAGCTCTACTTCAAGAAAAGGGGATTAGCTGAAACTCACAAGGTGGCCCAACGCCGGAAGGAGAAGAAAGATTTGAATGAAGCTAATGAGGATGTCACCTTATGGCAAGAGAAGTGGGAGGACAACTTGAGGAAGCAGAAAGAGCTGGAAGTCAAGCACAAGCTAGAAATCAAGAGTCTTCAAGATTATTTGGATGGACAGAGAGAGATCCTTCAGAAGGCTTATCATCAAGAGAAGAGTCGTCTCCAATGTCTAGTAGAAAGCCAACAAGCAGTAAAGGAAGCTAAGAAATAAATAGAAGAGTTGAAATTGAAAGCTGATGTCAAGAAAGTCAAGACTGATTATATTACAAGCCAAGAAAGCGAAAAGGTGTTCCTACAACAAATTGAGGAATTGCATGCCTCCTTTGACCTTAGGGATATCCTAATTCAGAAGCTTGTGCAGGAACCTACGCATCCAGATATAGCCCAGTTGTTGCAAGGTGTTAAGCACCTTAGTTGGAGGTTACGTGATGTAGATCTTCCTAAGCTTTAATTTTGTATTCATATGACTTGGATTATCCACAGGCTTGTTGTGGGAATCCCCTCTCTCTGGATGTACTTTCTCTTTTTGACATATGAATGTGTACCTTGTGAGGATATTTGTTATTCCAATTGTCTTCTGATTTACCTGAAGTCTCTGGTCATTATCGGTTGCACGGACACAAAATAAATGCCACCACTTCAAGTTTGAATGTCACGTGGGATTTTCTTGCAAAGGATATTTTCTCAACACCAGAATGGGAAAGTAAACAAAATCTTGAGGATAAAAAGAACACATTGCATTGCATACACATCATTTGAATTTCTTCTTTGTTTTTGCAGGTTTTCTATAGGTTGCTTAACTTATTTGTGTTACAGGCAAAGATTGCGAGAGCTGCCAAGACCCGACATCTCCGACAAAATATCCCGCATCGTTACGCAACTCGCAACAACCAGAGGACAGTCATGGATGCTATGAAAACTGAGCTTAATGAGTTTCGCACCAGAATGGGGGAATTCATGGTCATGATGCAAGGGATGGCTCAGGGACAACAAGATTTGAGAAATGCAATTCAGGGGCTCAACCCTCCTCAGACTAATCCTCCTGTAACCACTTTTGAAGTACAGGTGATTCCTCCCAACACCAACAATGGCCTAGGTGGACCTCAAGTTCCAGAACCTGGAACAACAACCTTCATCCCGGTACAAGACAGACAGGAGGATCAGTTCCCTCCTTTTAACAATGATATGGGGTTTGGAGGATAAGGAAATCTTCAAGACTTCTTGATGCTTGTTGAGAAAGTCAAAGCCCTTGAGTGTAGAGACACTCTTGGGATAGATGTGTCTGACATGGGCCTAGTCCCTGGGGTGGTTATTCCTCACAAGTTCAGGCCATCTACTTTTGACAAGTATAACGGTAACTCCTTCCCTAAAACTCACATGCAGGCGTTCTACCGAAAGATTGTTGCCCATACTAGGGACGAAAAGCTCTGGATGTACTATTTCCAGGATAGTCTCTCCGGAGGGTCCTTGGAATGGAATATGAAGTTAGAGAGAAGCTCTGTGAGAAGCTGGAAGGAATTGGGAGAAGCATTCCTTAAGCAATATTAGTATAACATTGACATGGCGCCCAGTCGCACTCAACTCCAGAGTCTGACTCAGAAGAACTCGGAGAGCTTCAAAGATTACGCACAAAGGTGGCGGGAAGTGGCCGCCAGAGTGCAACCTCCTTTGCTGGAAAGAGAAATGGTAGACCTTTTCCTGGACACCCTCCTTGGGCATTTCATGGAAAGGTTGGCTGGATGTTCCTCATGCGGGTTTTCCGATATTATCTTGACTGGCAAGAGGATAGAAAGCTGGATCAAGCAATGGAAGATTCAGAATGGGGGCGCTTCAACTTCTGGTGTCAAGAAACCCTTCCTGAAGAGGAGAGGAGGAGAGACTGGGGCAGTATACGTACAGAGGGGAGGAGGTAACAGAGGTGTTTATCAGCAAGGGGCCCCTGTCACTATCTCAGCTCAACCTATTCAACAGCAAGTCCAACAACCACAGCAGCAACGCCAACAGGGGTATCAACAGAGAGCCCCCCGTCCATATTATCTCCAGAAGACCAGAGAAAGTCATCTCGAAACTCCGCCTATGTCTTACTCACAACTTTTGAAGAATCTCCTACAGCTCCAAATGGTCCAGCTCCAAACTCTACAACCTCCAAGGCCATGCCAACTCCCCGAAGATTATGATACGAACGCCCTATGTGAGTTTCATTCCGGAGCCCCCGGACATACCACAAAAAACTTCAAAGCTCTGAAGCATGTTGTTCAAGACCTATTAGATTCAAAAGCGATTAATTTTGCTCCTACTCCTAATGTAATACAGAACCCCGTGCCTCCTCACGGGGGTACAGTTGGGGCAATCGACGATAGGGCGAATCTAAACTTGGTGTGTGATATCAATGACCTGCAAACTCCGTTGAGTGTTGTTAAAGCTTGCTTGGCCCAGATGGGTGTGTTTACAGGTTGTGGAAGTGATTTTCTAGAGTGTGTTGAAGCTCCAAATGGTTGTGAGCAGTTAAAAGAAAGGATCCAGAGCATGATTAATGAAGGGGTTTTACAGTTTGACAAAGCTGTAAAAGAAAGGGAAGTCTCCATAGTAACCATTTATGATCCATCTCAAGTTCCTCCACGGACCAGAGTGGCACCGATAATGATCACCACTGCAGGGCCAATAATGTATCAAAGCAATAAGGCATTCCCTGGAATTATGGTGGTGAAGTATACTGTAATGGCCAGAAGCAAGATTTGGCCACGTCTAGCATGACCCCAGCTCAAGTAGAAAACGTTGGAGTAGGGGGCTTTACTAGAAGTGGAAGGTTATTTACGCCGGAAACACTAAGAAACAGTGTGATACCACCCAGGGACACTGCAGAAGCCCAGGCTAGGGAAAGAGGGAAGCAGCCAGTGGTTGCCAATGAGCCCACACCAGGGACTGATCCAGACATTACATTTGATAAAGAAGCTGGAGAATTTTTTAGAATTATCAAAAGGAGCGATTAAAAGATTATGGACCATTTGCAGCAGACTCCATCGAAGATTTCCATCTTGTCTTTGCTAATGTGTTCCGACTCCCACAGGAAAGCTCTCTTGATATCCTAAACAAGGCTTATGTGCCTCAGGATATCTCGGTGAATCAATTGGAAGCGGTGGTATCCAATGTCAATGCCAGTCATGGATTGGGTTTTACAGACATGGATTTAACATCAGAAGGTCGTGCTCATAATCGGGAACTGCATATCTCTTTAGAGTGTAAAGGTGCAGTACTCTCTCACATAATGGTAGATATTGGATCATCGCTAAATTTTCTTCCCAAGAAGGCATTGATGAAGTTGGATTATGATGGAGTAATTCTAAAGCCCAGCGACCTGGTGGTTAGAGCATTTGATGGGTCGAGGAGATCAGTGTTTGGGGAGGTGGATTTACCAATTAAAGTAGGTCCACAAATCTTCAATACCACATTCTATGTGATGGATATACAGCCTGCATAGAGTTGTTTACTAGGGAGGCCCTGGATACATTTAGCAGGGCAGTGTCATCCACACTTCATCAGAAACTGAAATTCGTCTGGGAGGGCCAAATTGTAACAATATGTGGGGAAGAGGATATCTTCGTTAGTCATTTGGCTTCATTCAAATATGTGGAGATGGATGGTGAGATAGTTGAGACTCCATGTCAGGCTTTTGAGCCCCTGAAAACTGAATTGGCATCTTCATTAGGAACTTCTTCTGAAGAACCAAAGAAGGGGGTTTCCATAGCGTCTTATAAGCAAGCTCTAGAAGTGGTAGAGTCGGGGATACGAGAAGGCTGGGGCAGTCTAGTAGAAGTGTCAGAAAAGAAGGATATGTTTGGTGTTGGCTACCATCCTTGGCAGTCATCATCTGGACAGAGCGCTAGAGGTCGTCAAGGCCCGATTACCTTCACGAGTGCGGGAATGGTGGATTACGGAAGCATTAGTGTCGTGCTGGATGACATAGTTGATAGTGACTGCGACTTAGATGAGTGGATCAGACCTTCTGTTCCAGGGGCTCAACTTAGTAATTGGTCGTCTGAAAGGCTTATCTTAGTCACCTCCTTCGAAGAGTAATGATTTTTTCTTTTGTCGTTTCTGTACTCAAGCACTATGTCTTTCCCGGGGCATAGTAGCTTATTGTAAGGTTTCTTTTGTTCCTAACACAATCCATAATCATTAATAAAGTTGACGTTTCACATTCATCCATGTTGTTCTTTGTCTTTCATTTTTACTTTTGTTTTTCAAAAAGAAAGAAAATTTTTTAAAATGGCAATGTTTCTCTTTTTCTCAAGCTTTTTCTAAAAGCCTTGCATGAATCCCATTCATGCAGGTGCTCGTCACCAGATCTTATCAATGACGACCCTGTTATGGCTAAGTATGACTTTGACAATCCAATTTATCAAGCCGATGAGGAAGGTGAAGAAGATTGCGAACTACCTGAAGAGTTATCCAGACTGCTTAAACAGGAGGAAAAGACGATTCAGCCGCATGAAGAAGACATTGAAGTGATAAACTTGGGTACCGAAGAAGACAAGAAAGAAGTTAAGATTGGGGCCGCGTTAGAAGAATATATCAAGACACGTCTAATCGCCATGCTTCGAGAATATGTTGATGTCTTCGCCTAGTCTTACCAGGACATGCCTGGTTTATACACTGACATTGTGGTACACAAGTTGCCTTTGAAAGAAGACTGCCCGCCAGTGAAGCAAAAGTTGAGGCGTACATGCCCTGATATGGCAATCAAGATCAAAGAGGAAGTACAAAAGCAATTTGATGTTGGTTTCTTGGCCGTGACTAGTTACCCTCCGTAGGTTGCCAATATTGTGTTGGTCCCTAAAAAAGACGGTAAAGTTAGGATGTGTGTAGACTACAAGGATTTGAACAGGGCCAACCCTAAGGATGATTTCCCTCTGCCTCACATAGACGTGCTTGTTGATAATACTGCTCATTTTCTATGTTCTCTTTCATGGAAGGGTTTTCAGGTTATAACCAGATTAAGATGTCTCCCGATGATATGGAAAAGACTACCTTCATCATGCCTTAGGGCACCTTCTGTTACAAGGTCATGTCGTTTGGTCTGAAGAATGCTGGAGCCACTTACCAACGGGCAATGGTGACGCTATTTCACGACATGATTCATCATGAAATTGAGGTTTATGTTGATGATATGATAGAAAAATCCCAAACAGAAGAAGAGCACTTGGTCAATCTAGCAAAGTTGTTTGACATACTACAGAAGTTTAGATTGAGGTTGAATCCGAACAAGTGCACCTTTGGGGTCCGTTTCAACAAGCTACTTGGCTTCATTGTTAGTGAGCAAGGAATTGAGGTTGATCCAGCCAAAGTAAAAGCCATCCAAGATATGCCTGAGCCAAAGACTGAAAAGCAAGTGCGTGGTTTCTTAGGGAGGCTAAACTGCATTGCACGGTTTATCTCTCACTTAATAGCCACGTGTGAGCCCATCTTCAAACTTCTGAGGAAGAATCAGGCCATTAAATGGAATGAAGACTGTCATCAATCCTTTGACCAAATCAAGGAGTACCTGCTAGAACCTCCAATTCTCATGCCTCCAGTACCATTGAGACCTTTGATCATGTATCTTATTGTGCTTGAAGGATCGATGGGATGTGTGTTGGGCCAGCAAGACGAGTCTGGTCGAAAAGAGCATGCCATTTATTACCTTAGCAAAAAGTTTATCGATTGTAAGACACGCTACTCACTACTCGAGAAAACTTGTTGCGCTTTGGTATGGGCTACTCGTTGATTAAGACAATACATGCTGACTCACACCACTCTCTTAATTTCCAAGATGGATCCTGTGAAATATATCTTCGAGAAGCCGACTCTAACAGGAAGGGTAGCCCGATGGCAGATGATTCTAACGGAGTATGATATCCATTACACCTCGCAAAAGGCAATAAAAGGGAGTGTATTGTCAAAATACCTGGCTCAGCAGCCAATTGACGATTATCAACCCATGAAATTCGAGTTTACGGATGAGGACATCATGTTCCTCAAATTGAAAAACTGTGAGGAACCATTTCCGGAGGAGGGGCCAGACCCTGAATCCAAATGGAAGTTGATGTTTGACGGAGCTGTGAACATGAACGGAAGAGGAGTAGGTGTTGTCATCATCTCACCAAAAGGGGTCCATACACCTTTAGCTGCTCGGTTGACTTTCGAATGCACTAACAATGAGGCAGAGTATGAAGCTTGCATCATGGGGGTTGAAGAGGCAATCAACTTGCGAGTCAAGAACCTCGAGATCTTCGGAGATTCTGCATTGGTAGTAAACCAAGTCAATGGCAAATGGTTAGTTCATCAACCTCACTTGGTTCCTTACAGGGATTATACCAGAAGGTTGCTAACCTTCTTCACCAAGGTCAAGTTGAATTATATCCCCCGAGATGAAAACCAGTTCGTCGACACTCTAGCAACTTTGTCATCTATGATTAAAGTTGAATTATATCCCCCGAGATGAAAACCAGTTCATGAAGGCTCCTTTGGTACCCATACTGGAGGACATGCTATGGCCAAGAAATTGTTGAGATCGGGATATTATTGGATCACCATGGAATCCGAATGCTGTAAATACTCCCGCAAATGCCATAAGTGCCAGATTTACGCTGATAAAGTCCATGTACCTCCGAATCCGTTGAGTGTCATGTCTTCACCGTGGCCGTTATCCATGTGGGGTATTGATATGATTGGGAAGATCGAGCCGACAACTTCCAACGGTCACCGCTTCATCCTGGTTACTATAGACTATTTCACGAAGTGGGTCGAAGCGGCGTCTTATGCCAACGTTACTAAACAAGTGGTAGCCTGATTTATTAAAAGAGACATCATTTGCCGGTACGGAATTCCCGAAAGAATCATTACTGATAATGGTTCTAATATCAACAACAAGATGATGGCTGACTTGTGTAGGGATTTCAAAATAGAACATCATAACTCTTCTCCATATCGCCCGAAGATGAATGGCGTCGTTGAGGCAGCCAACAAGAACATCAAGAAGATCGTGCAGAATATGGTTGTGACATACAAAGAATGACATGAGATGCTACCATTTTATTTACATGGCTACATAACGTCAGTGCGTACCTCAACAAAGGAAACCCCGTTCTCATGGTATATGGTATGGAGGTAGTCCTACCAATTGAAGTGGAGATCCCCTCGTTGAGGTTAATTATGGGCATTAAGCTAGATGAAGCTGAATGGCTCCGATCCAGATACAATCAACTGAGCCTCATTGAAGAAATCCTAACAGTTGCATGCCATGGATAGTTGTATCAGTGGCGGATGAAGCAGGCTTTCGACAAGAAGGTACGACCTCAAAGGTACATACCAGGTGACCTGGTGCTGAAAAGGATTCTTCCTCATCTTAACGACCATAGGGGAAAACGGACACCTAATTATGAAGGACCATTCGTGGTTAAAAAGGTTTTCTCAGGTGGAGCCTTGATGCTAACAACCATGGATGGAGAAGACTTCCATTCCCCTATCAACGCAGATGTAGTAAGAAAATATTTCATGTAAAAAAGACCCGCTGGATAAAAATAGAATAAAGATTCAGGCAAAAATGGGCATCCCGGCGAGCCAAAAACAGAATAAAAGGCTCAGGCAAAAATTAGGGAAATTTTGAAGAAAAAAATGTACACCCGCTGAGTTGAAAAGCCACATCGGACAGCTCAGGCAAAAAGGGGTATCCCGGTGGATTGAAAACCCGAAAGGGCGATCCACGCAAAAGAGGGACTAACACGAATGACTGCGATCTGCGAAATTCATAACCCATCTGCAACTGAGGTTATTCTAAGGGTTGAAGTCCAGTTCAATCACCTTTCTCAAGGGGAAGAGCGAGCGGATAGTCTTGAAGATATACGAGACATAGCCGAGTCGAAACTAGATGAGATCCATTTCTCACATTTCCAATAGGATAGTTTGTTTTCCTTTTTGGCTATTTCCTCTTTCCAGGGAATTGCTTCCTGATGTAATGTCTATTCATGGCCATGTTCCAAATCAATAAAAGTCCAATTTCAGTCAACTTGTGACTATTTGCTCATTGTTTTTGTTTTTTATCTAGCATTGATTTGATTGCAAAAAGCGTCCAGAAAATTGTGGTTTATATTGTGTTGTGAACATTTGAATGCTTTCTAACTCATGCAGGAGGACAAAAACATTTAATACAACTCTAAAAAGGGTGTTAAGAGGCCCAGATAACGATGCATGCTATGAGCCTGGGGCATACAGGCCCAAACTAACTCTCCATGTTGCAGGCACTGTCAATTGTGTTTACGCAGGTACAGGTATAGGTGTTGCTAACAGAGCTAAAGCAGATTTTCAAGAGGAACATTTCAATATACTTGAACAAGAACATGTGTTTTCCCGGGTGTCTGCAGTTATCCCCAATAGAAGTGAAGTTGAAGTTCTTCTCCAGCATTAATGACAAAAGATGTTTGTCCTCCCTAAGCATGAGGTTCCCTTTCAATACTGGAGCAGTCCCCAGCAGTGAAAGGAGTGTATTTCCTCCCCAGTAGGTTGCCTCCTCAACAATACCATACCTCTGGTTCACAGCCAAATCAGGAGGTTTTCACTTCCCCATCAGAGTTCAATAAGGTTCCATCTCCAGCAGGGTCTTGGATCTCCGATCTCAAAGTCCAATTTATTTTTGGCAATGGCGGCAGTTCAGAGTCGGTGCATCATTAACAACTTTCCCCGCAGAGTTGTTTCCTCCTTATCAGGATGGACCAGGTCAATGCAGTGATCATCGTTTCTCCCCAGTCAAGCCACATGGGATACTTGCAGTCTCCTTCCGGGAGATCTTTTGCATTTGCATAAGCATAATCATCATTGCATTTGCATCCTCCAAAGTGTAGCATTTCCATCATCATGGAGCATTACGCCATAAATTCAAACATGTGCATGCCAATATGGGCCAGTTTTGAGGTATATTACATACAACCCGTAACATCTTCTCAACCTGAAGTACTCCCCACAGAAGATACTTATACCATTTTCCAGGCATCTTTGTCTTTCCAAGTCAATGTTGTTATTTTTCCCATGGCTTGATTCGCTCAGCAGTCGCGTGTTTTCTTTGTGGCTTTATTTGCTCAGCAGTCACATCTTCGAGTTCCGTTTTGTACAATGGTCTCGTTCCAAGCCCTGTTTTATACAACAGGCTCCCTTCTCGTGGCTTGGTTCGCTCAGCAGTCGCGTGTTTTCTTTGTGGCTTGATTCGCTCAGAAGTCACATCTTCGAGTTCCGTTTTGTACAATGGTCTCGTTCCAAGCCCTGTTTTGTACAACAGGCTCCCTTTTCGTGGCTTGATTCGCTCAGCAGTCGCGTGTTTTCTTTGTGGCTTATTCGCTCAGCAGTCACATCTTCGAGTTCCATTTTGTACAATGGTCTCGTTCCCAGCCATGTTTTGTACAACATGCTCCCTTTCTGTGGCTCTATTCGCTCAGCAGTCGCGTCGCAAGTTATCGTTTTGTACAACGGTCCTGTTTGCCTGGGCTCTCGTTTATGTACAACGATATCGTTCCACCCTGTTCTTTTCCCGCTACCTATTCAGAGGTCAAAACAAAACAAAAAAAACAAATAAAAAGCATATGGCGTTTCTATTATCCACCGAGTTCAAATTTCCAGGTTTTATTCGAGTAGTCAATCACTCCATACCATGAATGTCTAAAAGCTTTTGCAATTATTCATTCAATCTTGCAGGTGATTGAATAGGGGCAGCTGTAATACCTCAAAATTTTACCTCTCATATCCTCAACAATTTTGCATAGCATTTAGCATATATAAGTTCACAAATAGCCATAAACATTGCATCATGTGTATCATAGCTGAGGCATATGTATGTGGTCAATGACTGGAACAACTAAGGGCTATACAAAGACAATCAAAGGGCCACAAAGCTTCTCAACATTGTACAAAGGGTCCACAACATCCTAAAAGTTATCATTTGAAGCCACAAGTCATGGAAAGATTTGGTTTGATCAAAGGAAGGCAAGCAGTGCAACACCTCCTGATGAAAATGGCCAAATTAGGGTTTCATTTCTACTAGGCTTCTGCATGAAGTTTTGATTCAAAGTGGATTTCATTGTCTTATATATGTTGACAAGTTCCTAGGGTTCAAATTCCATCCACAAATTCATTATGGAAGAGGTTTAATTGGCCAGATGATTGAAAATCAGGGATTTGGGGAAAAGTTAACCATGCTGAAGAAAAAGTCAACTCCTGACTTTTTGAGATCAAAATCATGAAATTAGGGTTACAAGGATCCTTGGTTCAAATTTGATCAATAAATGATAGAGGAATCAAGAGAAATCAAGAAAACCAAAATTTACCATTTTTGGAAAATTAGGGTTTCCAAAAATGGCAAGTTTTGGCCATTTTTGTAGCATCTTTGAGAGAGGCCTTCTCCCAAAATATGAGGTCTATCAAAATTCTACTTGGATCCAATAAAAGAGGGCATCTTGAGCTTCAAATCCATGGGTGGAACTCCTTCATATCATAAAAAATGAGGGAGAAATGATCTTGCAAAGTGGAAGCAAATCAGGGCAAAACTAGGCCATGGGCAAGGCAAGTGGCAGGCCAGCACGCGCCCTGCAAGGCATATCATCAAACAGGTGGAGGGTCATATCTCAAGCCATTTTTCTTGGTCAAAAACACTTCAAATCAATTTTTGGTGAACTACAAAGTTGTTCCCCTATATGATTTCTACAACTTTCATGTTCAACATTTTTTCATGTGATCAGTGGATTGAAAGTTATGGAAAGGCAAAGTGTAGGGTTTCAAACTGCAAAATTCAAGGCATTTGGCCAGGCCATGTAGGCCCACTTTGCAGCTTCATGGCATGATGTTTATTGGCATATTTGAGATGGTTAGAGGTTATGTGTCATCTTGAGCCAAACATCAAACATGTTCTATGAAGATTGATCTTCAATTAGCTCATAAAAGTTACATCATTTGATGTTTTGATCATGGAGAATCCATCCCTGGAAGATCATGTGTCATGACTGATTTGCTTGTTGCACGTTATTGGATCAAGGGAGGCTTCAAACTCATTTCAGTGTGCACACCTCATTCCTCATGCTATGATCACTAAGGCTTATCAATTATCTTGTGTTTGGTCATATGATGGCATGCTCACCATAATTGTAATTTTCCATTCCAATGAAGCTCAAGCAAAGAGAAAGCTTCATTCACATTGCACCATCTGATCTTTTCAGCCTCATTACATTGCATTAAGCCTCATGCTAACCAAGGTGGACAGCATCACATGGAGTCTGGCTCGAGCAAAACCATTCATTTACTGCAAACTTGCTTCAATCCACTTGTTTCAGCTTGCATAACAAACATGACTCAGCCATAACAAACCTAATTCAGTTAACCAGGGTTATAACCCTGGTTCTAACTGTCAACTGAGGGTTAAGCTTAGTATATAAGTTGATCTCCAACTGAATTGCAGGTTCAACATTCTCATTTGCACAAAATCACATCCAAATATCATCTGAATTTTCTCTCTGCAAGAAGAAGAAGCTCCTTCTGCATTTTGCCTCGAGCAAGAACCATCATCATTGATCCATCTTCATTCTTCATCCAGCTATCATCTTCAACATCTCAGCCTCAACCACCAAGCATTGCATAACCTGAATCATCAAGATCAAGCATGGCATATTATTGAAGCTGCACTGCATTTTTGATTCACACTCCTCCAATTGACACCATCTTGCTTCAATCTCTCTCAATCCATCATCAGTAACATCTCAAGCTCAAGATCCATGGAAAGCATAGTTTGAAACCTCAAGGAATCAGCACTGCATAACACTGATCTTCATTGCATTTTCACCAATTACTCAGGATCCATAACTCCTATAGTGTTTATATCACTTCCATTGATCAAGATCAAGATCCAGCAAGCTAAGGATCCTCATCTCTGGCCTTCTAGCAACAATTTGTCATCTCTGCAACTCAGTTATGTCCTAAACTTCTACTCGTTCGAATTGCACATTTCTAAGTGTTTTCATGTTGTTTGAGGCCTGATAGAGGTTATGGCTTGGCTGGCTAGTTGATAGGCATCATAGATGCATTGATTCAATTTTCTCAGGTTTTGTTTGTGCCTTCGATTCTGGAAATTTAAGAAGAGTGAGGCGAGCATTGTTACGGTCTTAGAATTCATTTTTATGAAGGATTCAGGAAAACCTAGGTCAGGGGTGACCGGAGAAGATGACTGGAGGTCACTTCCGGTCACCTGAACAGTAACCCTAGGTCGGAGCTCCCTTTATAATATAGTCGTTAGATGAACATAATCCAATAGCCTAGAATCTGCCAGCGTATTAAAATTCTTGTGCCTAGCACATGATCATATTCAACACAAAAAGTATTTAGTCTACTCTTCACACCCCCTGCGCAATTTAACTAAGCCCAATCATGTTCTTTTTCTTGCTTTTCAGACCCCCCAGGCCCAAACCAATTTTACTCCATTTTATTTCTTTTTTACATTTTATATCAATTTTGTTTCCTATTTAAAAAAAAAATACCAAATTACATAAAAAAAATTCCAAATAAATTCATATAGGATCGTCTCAATTTTCTCTAATTTTTAATATTTTTAGATTTTATTTTTATTAATTGATGAAGTCAGAATTAATTTCTCCTTTAATTGTTTTCTTATTTTCTCATTTTTTACCAACAAATTTGTTCATTTTTGTTCTCATAAACCATATATGATAAATGTCCCATTCTTTTTGCATTCTTTTAAGAGCTCATTAAACTTCCCCAAGATATTTTTGTCTGGATTGTTTGGTCATTATTTGGGTTCTTTTGAGTCCATTTTCATATAGGTTCACATAAAACCTAATTGCATTCTAATGATTTTTTCACTACTCAAAAATAGGAATTGTCAAGATATTTTTTGTACACATGTTACTCTATGGATTTTGTATTGAGTTGTCAAATTTCATAATTTTTCTAGGTCATTTGATATTTTTCCCAAATTGCTTAAGCCTTAAGTCATTTTTGGTCCCTTTTAGAAGCCTCCCTCATTCCATTTGAATAAGGCATTCATGGCATTGTTATAAAGACTTGATTTTGAGTCTTTTAGGTCATATTATAGGTCCTTAAGTGTAGAGCACCCCCATTGGATCTTTATCTTTTGATTTTAGGGTTTTCTTAAGCCATAAGTCATCATTGCCTCATTTTGACCTAATTCTTCTTCATCCTCCATCTTAACCCCTCAAAACTAATTTTATGGACATGTTATGCCTCTTAAATCATTTTCATTCATCTCATAAGTGTTTATACACATTCTCAAGTGTTCATTTCAAGTCATAAGTTCTTAGGCTTCATTTAGTGTCATATGCCTTCTTAATGCTTCATACTTAACCTTTTAGTATCTTTAGTCCTAATGTTTCCACATCACCTTTATATGCCATTTGTGAGTCTTAATTCCATTCTAAAACTTCATCAAGCCCCTGGTTTTTGTATGGGGAATTCAAACCCTTTTGGTCATGTTTGATCTTTTACCTTAAGTTTTTGTTCCTTTGAAGTTTCACATGCATTCTTTCTTATGTTCACATCATCACTCATATAGTTTGCATCTCTCTTACTTAGATCTCTTTATTCCTTGTAGTATGAACTCTTAGGAGACTTTAGTGAGATGTTAACCCCTGGATTTTCTATTCACTTTAGGGTTTATACCTCTTTGGTTTACTTAATCCTTTAAGTTTATTCATGTAACTTTACCTTAGATCTTATTAGGGTTTAGCTTCTTTTTAGGGCATAGTTTGAAGATGTCCACCTTTGTAGCTTTAGAATACTTAAGTTGAGTTTAGCTATTTACTTTTTAAGTTTACCATATTATAAGTTGACTTAGGCTTAGGTAATTGTCTTAGGGGTTCATTAATCTCTTCCTTAGATAGTGTGAATGGTTTATGAAGATGTACCATGTAATAATTGTTCATTTTGCTTCATCATAATAATATTTGTTTTGTAGGGGGGAAGATGAGGTAATCACTTCATTACTGTCGCTCGCGAAGATTTGCATCCCGGTGCAGACGCGAACGGTCGGCGAAAGGAGGAAATGAAGGTGAAGTGAATAGAGTCGCCAGCTAGGCATTTTTATCCCAAAGGAAAGGTAATGCTGCATAAACCTAAGAAAAGATGGATAAGACGGTTGTGAACCAGAGAAACTGAGAAAGGGGGTTGGTTACAACCTGGGAAGGTATTAGCAACCAGATTGTCCGTCGTACTCGACGGGATCCACGCTTAAAAGATTGTGTTTAAAGGGGTAAGTGTATGTGCTATCTGTGTGCAAAAGCTAAGGAAAGAAAGTACATGTGTCAGTGCAAAAAGGTGTGAATTGCTCAGGAACTGAGGCTTAAAAGAGAATGCTGAAAGAGGGGGAAGACACAGAGACTTTTGTTCGATAACAGTTAAGTTATGCCTACGTATCCTCTCATGCAATGAGGAAGTCAGAACACCGTAGTTCGACTCAAAGAGACTGAAAGAATGATTTGACTGTGAACTGCTTGCTTGCCTATGCTCAAGTGTATGACTCGTCTGGCTCGAGTGCTAACTGTCTTGCATTAGACGGAAGAAGCAAGTTCTCGTTTATGAGTGAGTATGATGAGAAAGGAATCCCAAAGGAGACGATTATTGTTTGTTTTTTATGTTTTCAGTATTTTATTGTTTTTGGTGTTTTGCATAAGTTAATGAGCTTAAGCCTAAATCAAGGGCTTGCAAATTCATTATATCCTCCCTGATTAGGGATAATGAGCCTACTTAAGTATGAGATAAGCATATCAACTTAATTACCATGATGATGTAGGATTAAGATCATTAACCTACTTGTGATTAATTAGGTGTTTTTTGGGGTTTTGTTTAGTGTTAAGTAATGAGTTTAATCTCTAATCACAGATTAGTGAACTCTTTACACCATCCTAATAGAAGGATAATAGATGAGAACACTTAAGTTGAGGAAGATACCTCAAATTAATCCATGCTTAGGGACTAAATTCATTATATAACAAGCCTTTATTAAATGGATTTTAATTAAGGGATGAGATTAAGAAGTGGATTTTATGTTTGTAAGACAACTTGAGGGGGACTTGTCCATTAAACACTAGGGTTAGTCCCTCTTAACCAATAAAGGAAGAATTAGAACCCTAATGTAAGGCCCAAGTTACAAGATGAAGTCTTAGTGATTATTAAGATGATTTAATTAAGAGGTTTAAACAAATTAAAGGTTTAACACTTAGGATTAAAGTTATACACTCCATCCTAAGAGAAGGATGCAGGCATAACCCTAATTCCAAAGTCCTAAAACTTTAAGAGTTCAGTCTCTGATTATTGAGATGAGAAGAGAGACTCAAGGAGACTCAAAGGTAAAAAGCTAGGGGGGACTAATCACAACCCTAATTATTATCATGCTTGGATGTTCCTATGGTTTGTAAGGCTTAAGAAAGATCTTCAAGGAAGCCACCAATGGAAGAAGCAGAAGAAAGGAGGAAGAAGCTGAAGAATAGGTTACTTACTTCACTGAAGAAGATAAGTAACTTAAAGAAAGAAAGTGAGAAAGGTCACAAGTGAATTAGAAGAGAAATGAGAAGTGAAGGCAAATCCACTTCTCAAAGTAACTTACCAGCAATATGCATATGAAAGAGATGAAGAGAAATGAGAAGTGAAGGCAAATCCACTTCTCAAAGTAACTTACCACCTGAAAATGTTAGCATGAATGCATAAGGTATTAAGCATAAAGAAATGAAATGAGATGAAATGAAATGACTAAAGTCAGAAGTGTTTATGCAATGTTAATGTCATGTGAGATGATGCAAAGGCAAACAAAGGGTATATGAATGATCATACAAAAGTGGGATGTCATGTAAGCATGCTTTGGAGTTTGAAAACACATGAAAGTTAATGAAATGAAATGAATGCAAATCATGGCAAATGAATGAAGAAATGATCAAGCATGATTCTAAAATGTCCTAAGGTGTCTAAGATGACATATGAATGCAAGAAATGTCATGGAAAGTTCATGTATGGATGCATATGCAAGATGAATGCAAATGAACATGAGAAATTAGGGTTTTATGGACAAGCTAGATGCAAATCAACAAAACAGAAGCATATGACATGATAAAAATTTGAAACCAAGCTTAAACAAACCCTAATCCCATACTAGGTCACACCCCAAAGGAGAAGGTCATAAGCCTTACCACTCAAAAGTTATGAATTTACTAAGTTCCTAGGGTTTTTGGATGATTCAAAAGGGAAAAATGCAAATCAATCTGAAAATGCAAGATAAATTTATGAGATAAATTACCTATAAACTACATGCTATGCACAAAACAATGCAAAAATAATCATCTTAAAACTCTTCTTGGTTGGACAGAAAAGATTTTTTCAAGTTAGGGTTCAAAAATATGATTTAAATGACCCTTAATTCAAAGAAAATTCTCAAGTTATGATCAAACCTAAAAAGAAATTTGTGTGAAGAGTTTGAAAATGTTTCTAAATTCAAAGGGATGATTCATGATTTTTTTGGTGATTTTTAGAAACCTAAATGTATTTTTAATTAATTAAAAGACTTTAATTAATTAAAAATAAAATTTAAATATTTTAAAAATGCTTTTTTAAGGCAAAAAATAAAATAAAAATCATTTTCAGGTTAAGAAAAATATTTAAAACCAAAATGCAAAAGGAAATATTTGTTTGATGATTTTTGCTATTTTTTATTAATTTTGCAAAAGAAATAGAAAGAAAATAAAATAAATTGAATTAAATGAGAAAGTATGCGCATCTGAGGGCTAGGACTCAAACAAAAAGGGAGGGAATTGACTGGCGCGTGATTGTGTGGTTGGGATTCAATCTGGGCTAAACTGAATTGATTAAATTAATTAAATGAAATTAGGGCTAATGGACGAATCTGAACTACTCATTTGCACGCTAACCCTAAGATCTAAAGGCCCACATTCAAACCTGACTAAACCCTAATTAATTAAACCTAATGACTTTCAGGTGACCGGAGCTTGCTCCAGTCATCTTCTCCGGCGAGGCAAAAATCCAGAAACTCATACAAGCATCAAAACTCCTAATTTTTTTGCCCATAATCATTCCTCTAACATCAATGAACATGAATCCACAAACAAAAATCATTTCTCGTGCATAACAAAGCTGAATCGAAGAAAACAAGTTCTAGGTCAAAAATTTCAGAGATTCAGTTCATGCTTATTTCTTGCTCATTTTCAAAACTAAACATATCCCCATGATCAGTGCAACATATAGAATAATATTTTAACAAGAAAACAAGATTCTGGAAAAAAAAGTTCTTGAGGTTACCTGAGATTGAGCTTCCTGATTCTGGGCTTTCTGGCCTCCTCTGTGCAAACCAACTTCAATGAACCTCCTGAGGATGATATGAAGCTTAGAACAAGTTTGTAATGCTTGGTTTGAAGGGTTTGTTTCTGCTGCACCAGAAATCGTGTTTGTGTTTGGGGATGTTTCAGGCTATAGTGATGGGTGGGAAATGATCCTGGGATGATGCTGAGTTGATTGGTGGAAGAGTTTGTGATTTTTGTTGGCTGAGGAGTGAGTTTGGAAGAAATGAAGTTTTTGACAAGTTTTGGGGATTATGAGTGTTCCAATTTTCAGGCTCCAATGTGTTATGGAATGAGGCCCTTAGGGGTTGCATAAGGGATTGTGATTGGTCAGAGAGTGGGTGGTGGCTCAGTTTGATTGGTATGGGAGGAAATGCAAAATTGTCAACTTTGTGTACTTGAGGTATGGGCATGGTGCAGGTCTGACTTTAGCGGTGTCTTGGCCTCAGCTGAGTTCATGGATGGCCCTTGGATCAATTTTATACAGCTGGATCACTTAGATGAAGAGATACCATAGGTTTTGTAAAATTCCCTCTTTGAAGTTTCTTGGATCACAAGCCATGAAATGCCTCTAACCATGGGCCAATTCTGATCTTTTGAAATCATATAGGCATGTTATGAAGTGTAGAAGTTGATTAGAGGTCATTAGAATGCTTGAACATGCCATTTTGCAAAATCCCTCTTTGACATGAAACTTGAAATTTTAGGATTTTTGCCAACTTTGAAAGGCCATATCTTGAGTTCTAGGATGAATCAAGACATGTTCTTGTACTTTTTGAAAAGGGAAAGATCTAATATACAACTTTCATGACCAATAATTTTTCATTTGAAGCATTTTTGGTTGAGAAAGAGGAGGTTGAAAAACTTTCCCAAAATGGAAAGTTTCCATTACAAGTCATTTCCATTTTTGGCAAGTTTGCAAATGGCTCAAAATTCTTCAATCTTGTGAACTTATAACCTTTTCTAGGATCAAATAAAGATCATAGAACTTCAATTTGATGAAAATGCCCCTTTGGTTCCATTGTTGGGGGCCTCAGATGCCCTGATTTGACTTAACTTGTTCAAGAAGTTACCCAGTGAACAAATGACTTCCACAATGAATTTCTTCATCAAACTTGATACACATGACCCTTATAACATCTTAAGAACATTAGAAACAAGAATGGCCCACAAATTTGGAGCTAAGGCCTCTGAAACCAAAACCTTAATTTTGGTCACCTGTGTAGTGAAAACCCTAGCTCTGCTTCCATGCCTTGCCAGTTCTTGTGATTTCTTGACTTCTATGAACTTTGAGGGACATACTATGATGATAGAACACACATGGACCCTCTTGGAATGCTTTGAGGCCTTTGGAATGGCTCAGATGGATCCTTGGATTGCTCAGATCACAAACCCTAGATGCAGATGAACTTGAACTTATGCAGTGAAACAAATATGCAATATAAGGTGGTATGCTTGTGCTAATGCAAAAAATTCAAAATAAAAAGCCATGATGTGATATGAGTGAGGGAAAATTTGGGGTGTTTACAGCTGCCCCTATTCAAACATGAGTTAGCTTTGTAGGATGTAAGCGCCCGACTTATCAGACAAACGAGATAACTTGTGGTTGAATATCAAAGATAGTCCGAAATTTGCACTCGCTGGATAGAAGATGAAAAGGGATATAAATTGTAAAAGGTAGTATAGTATGATTATCAAATGAAGGCGATGGAGGACGACCATCGAGCAGAGGACGACTGTTGGGGATAAATAGTAAGTAAAGCAATGACGGAGACGGCCGATATGCTGGGGAGATAAAGAGATCATGATGGGGATGACCATCAGGTAAAGAAACAAGATTCTCTGGGGATTAAAGTAAAGGCAATGATGGGGACGGCCATCGGGTTTGCAAAGTAAAGCAATAACGATGGGGACGGCCATCGGTTTAAAGAATAAATGAAATAAATGATGAAGGACGATCATCAAAGAGGTGAAGGACGATCACCTGGCAGGGTACGGCTGCTCTCGGGGTTTATCACGACATAGGCCAAATATCGGATAACAAGATCAACGATGGGGACGACCATCGGAAAATGATGAGGGACAGTCATCAAAAGGTGAAGGACGATCACCTAGCAGGGGACGACTGCTCTTTATCACGACATAGGACGAATGCCGGGTAGAAAGGTTCCAATAATGGAGATTCCACTAGGGAAAGGGATGAGGACGGTCATCCAAAGGTGAAGGACGATCACCTGGCAGGGGACGGCTGCCGAAAGTATCACGACATAGTACGAATGTCAGATAGGAGAAAATTGTTTTGTTGGTGACTTACTGGGGAACGGTAAACACGGACGAGTGCTTACGCTCAAGAATAAAAAGGTATAAGTGTTTGACGCTGTGTATAGATTAAAGATGCGGACGATCATCCTTAAGACCATGATACGGACGAGTATCGGTAGAAACAAACGCTGACGCGTGTTCAGAGATGATGATATGGACGAGTACCAACTGGTTAACAAGGAACACGGACGAGTGTCAGATCTATTTAGGAGTGATATATAAACAAGATACAGACGAGTATCAGAGACTTCTATATAAGTATGAGTGAGTATTGGTTTGTTGGTGAAATATGAACAAGACACGGACGAGTGTTCAACTTGCTAGGGAACGTATGACACGGACGAGTGTCAAAAGAGAATATGTATAAGTTATGAACAAATATTTGTATGTGAGAGTGCGAAAAGATGCTCTGGCGACCTGTGGGGATAGGATGACACAGACGGGTGTCAAAAAGGGTGTGTTACAAATAAGTACTTTGTTTGCAACAAGTTTTGGCAACCATGCTGGGGGAATATGGCACGGACGAGTGTCAAAAAGAGTGTGTAGGTATATGTATTTGAGTGTGCAAAGGGGACGTTTTGGCTTATATCTGCGGGGAATAATACGAGTTTTTATATACATTGCTGATGAAATATTGATGGTAATTGCAGGTGACTGGCTCGAACCTGGCTTGTGATCATGCAAATGTTTGATTTTTGCCGTAATGCTCCGTATTAGACGGAATGCTACGCTTATTTTGTGAATATGATGCAAATGTTATGATTATGCAATAGAGAAACCGATTCAGGATTCAGATCCTGCTGAAGACAAGATCTCTGGCTGATCTGCTTGGAGAGATATCCCAGTTGGGGGAGATCATTGGTGGATCTGTCAGGAGATATAGCTCTGCTTGGGGAAATAGATCATTGGTAGATCTATCCATAAGGAGAACTCAACTGGGGAGAAGGAAACTTTCGTCACTTTGTTGTGTAAGAGTTCCAGGCATTGCTCTTCTAGGGAGAAGCTGGAAACTTTTGTGGGGAGATAGTTCTTTTATCCTTGCTGAGGATCTGGAACTCTAGTGGGGATCTCAGATGGGGATGCTCCTGTTGAATTGACTTATACTGGGGATGAGGAGGCTTTGACAACTTTGCTGGGGAAAAGCATTTCAGATACTGCTTGGGGAGGAGGTATGTTGGGGAAGTGATGCTTGATATACCCCATGTTATGTATTGAACACCTGCAACCTGTTAAGACAAAAGAAACGCACAAGTATCCCGAGGTATCCCTTACCGGATTCCTTCATAGGAGTTAGATATTCCTGAAAGTGATATATTTCCTGCAAGAATTTTTTAAAATCGGCTCATTTGTTTTATGCAAGTATTGTATCATGAATATTGGACATTTTGAAAATGAAACAAAAAATGTACAAAACGAGGTGTGACTGACAACTCTGATTTTATTAATATAGGTGCCCTGCATTGGCAAATACAGTCAAAGAAACAAATCCCCTGAAATGAGGAGATTGTTATAAATTGAGAAAAGTAAAAGTGTTGGCAATATTGACGACGCTCCAGTGAGCTTCCTTTGCTATGACCCGTATGACCTTGACGTTCTTCTCATCTTGCTTTCTGAAGAAGGCTGATTTTGACTAATGTTTTATCCTTTCGAAGCTTGTCGTGCTGTGAGTGATACAGACGAATTCAGAATGCAGTTGTTCGCTTATTCCCTGATTTTGCGTGGATCGCCCTTTCGGGTTTTCAATCCACCGGGTTACCCATTTTTGCCTGAGCTGTCCAATGCGACTTTTCAACTCAGCGGGTGTACACATTTTTTTTAATTTTCTCTTATTTTTTCCCGAGTCTTTTATTCTGTTTTTGACTCGTCGGGATGCCCTATTTTTGCATGGACTCACATTCTGTTTTTATGTCCAGCGGGTCATTTTATGCGAAGTATTTTTTAACTGCATCTGAATTCACAGGGGATAAGAAATCTTCACCATCCATAGTAGTGAGCATTAGTGCTCCACCGGAGAAAACCTTCTTTACTATTAATGGACCATCGTAATTTGGAGTCCATTTGCCCCTATGGTCTGTATGAGGAGGAAGGGGTCTTTTCAGCACAAGACCTCCTACTTGGTATTCCCGAAGCCTGACTTTCTGATCGAAGACTTTCTTCATCCTTTTCTGATATAACTTCCCATGATAGACAACAGCTAATCTCTTCTCTTCGATTAGATTCAATTTATTATACCGAGACCGGACCCATTTTGCTTCGTCCAGCTTAACATCCATCATTACCCATAAGGAGGGTAGCTCAACTTCAATAGGTAGGACAGCTTCCATACCATACACAAGCTGATAAGGTGTTGCCCCAGTAGACGTTCTGATTAAGGTTCGATACCCATGCAAGGCAAATGGTAGCATTTCATGCCAGTCTTTGTAAGTAACCACCATCTTCTGCACAATCTTCATGATGTTTTTGTTAGCTGCCTCAACAGCGCCATTCATCTTTGGCCTGTAAGGAGAAGAGTTGTGATGCTGGATTTTGAAGTCCCGGCATAGCTTTGCCATCATTTTGTTGTTCAAATTGGAACCATTTTCGGTAATGAATCGCTCGGGGACTCCATATCGATAGATGATGTCTCTTTTCAGGAATCTGGCTACCACTTGTCTGGTGACGTTTGCATACGAAGCTGCTTCAGCCCACTTGGTGAAATAATCAATGGCTACCAGGATGAATCTGTGGCCATTTGAAGCAGCTGGTTCGATCTTTCCAATCATGTCAATACGCCACATGGCAAAGGACCAAGGTGAAGACGTCATGTTCAAAGGATTTGGAGGCACATGCACTTTGTCTGCGTAGATCTGGCATTTGTGGCATTTCCTGGCATAGGCACAATAGTTTGCATCCATTGTGATCCAGTAGTAACCTGGTCTCAGTAATTTCTTAGCCATTTCATGTCCTCCAGCATGGGTACCGAAAGATCTTTCATGTACCTCGTGCATCAGCAAGTCTGCTTCTTTCTTATCAACACATCTGAGCAGAACCATGTCAAAGTTTTGCTTGTATAATGAACCATCGACATTAAGGAAGAAACTACCGGCCAACCTTCTTAACGTCTTCTTGTCATTGGATGATGCCCCAGGTGGGTATGTTTGATCCTCTAAGAAACATTTGATGTCATGGAACCATGGCTTGTCATCTTTAGCAATGTCCACAGAGAATACGTATGCTGGTCAGTCTAGTCTAGATACCGAAATCTGAGGCACATAACTGGCAGTTTGAACCTTGATCATGGAGGAAATGGTAGCTAGAGCATCTGCGAACTGATTTTCATCTCGACGGATGTACTCAAGTTTGACTGTTGTGAAGAAAGTCAATAATCTCCTCGTATAGTCACGGTATGGGATCAGATGCTCTTGGTGAGTGTACCATTTGCCGTTGGTTTGATTGATTGCCAAAGCTGAATCTCCGAATACATTCATTGTCTTGATCCTGAGGTCGATGGCTTCCTCAAGACCCATGATACAGGCTTCATATTCAGCTTCATTGTTAGTGCAGGCAAAAGTGAGTTTTGCCGAGAAAGGCATATGAACTCCTTTAGGTGTAATGAGCACTGCACCAACTCCACGACCGTTCATATTGACAGCTCCATCAAACATCATTGTCCACTCTTCTTCCGGGTCAGGCCCTTCAGTGTGAACTGGCTCTTCATGATATTTTGCTTTTAGGTACATGATTTCTTCATCAGGGAAGTCAAATCTCATTGGTTGGTAATCATCAATGGGTTGCTCAGCTAGATAGTCAGACAGTACACTGCCCTTGATAGACTTTTGAGATGTGTATTGAATGTCATACTCTGTCATAATCATTTTCCATCTTGCAATCCTTCCAGTAAGTGTTGGCTTCTCAAATATGTACTTGACGGGGTCCATTTTTGAGATCAACAAGGTAGTGTGAGTCAACATATACTGCCTTAGTCGACGAGCAGCCCACGCTAAAGCACAACAAGTTTTCTCGAGCAGTGAATAACATTATTTACTGTCGGTAAACTTTTTGCTTAGGTAGTATATTGCATATTCTTTTTGACCAGACTCGTCATGCTGGCCCAGCACACACCCCATTGATCCTTCTAATACTGTCAGGTACATTATTAGAGGTCTTCCTTCAATTGGAGGCATGAGAATTGGAGGTTCTTGTAGGTACTCCTTGATCTTGTTAAATGCCCTTTGACAATCTTCGTTCCACCTGACCGTTTGTTCCTTTCTTAATAATTTGAACAGGGGCTCACAGGTTGCAGTTAGATGAGATATGAACCTTGATATGTAGTTCAATATACCTATGAACCCCCAAACTTCTTTTTCGGTCCTAGGTGCAGGCATCTCCTGAATGGCTTTGACTTTGTTAGGATCAACTTCAATTCTCTTTTTACTTACGATAAATCCCAGCAGCTTACCGGAACGTACCCCGAATGTGCACTTGTTGCGGTTTAGCTTCAGCTGATACTTTCTCAGACGCTTGAAGAACTTTAGTAGATTTATCAGATGGTCTTCTTCAGTGAGGGACTTGGAAATCATATCATCCACGTAGCATTCAATTTATTTGTGGAACATGTCGTGGAATAACGTTACCATAGCCCGTTGATAAGTCGCACCGGCATTCTTCAGTCCAAAAGGCATTACCTTGTAACAAAATGTGCCCCAAGGTGTGATGAAGGTTGTTTTCTCCATGTCTTTGGGTGACATTCTGATCTGATTATACCTAGAAAATCCATCCATGAAGGAAAATACCGAGAACTGAGCTGTGTTGTCGACCAATACATCAATGTGAGGTAATGAGAAGTCATCCTTTGGGCTAGCTCTGTTCAGGTCCCGGTAATCCACACACATACGTACTTTTCCATCCTTCTTAGGCACTGGTACAATATTAGCGACCCACGGCGGGTAACTAGTCACAGCAAGGAAACCGACGTCCCACTATTTTTGTACTTCTTCCTTAATCTTCATGGCCATATCTGGACGAGTACGGCGTAGCTTCTGCTTCACTGGAGGGCACCTTCCTTTAATGGCAGCTTGTGCATAACAATATCCGTATCTAAACCTGCCATGTCTTGATAGGACCAAGCAAAGACGTCGACGTATTCTTGAAGAATGTCAATGAGTTGTTCTTTTATTGAAGTCTGTAGACCGGCCCCAATCTTCACTTATTTCAAATCCTCTTCGGTACCAAGATTAACTATTTTAACCTCCTCCTAATGAGGAGTAATCACTTTATCTTCCTGTCTCAACAACCTGGCTAACTCTTCAGGTAACTCATAATCTTCTTCAACCCCTTCATCGGCTTGATTAATTGGTTTGTTGAAGTTATACAAGGTCATAGTGGTGTCGTTGTTGGTGCAATCTGGAGGGTAATCTTTGCAAGGTTTGAGATTGGTTCGTTTTAGTGATCAATTTTATTCTTGCTTAAAAATGAAGTTAATTATTTTGAAAACATTGCCATTTTATTGTTTAGTACAAAAGTAAAAAATGAAAAGACAGTGAGCGAGAAAAGAGACTTGTTTGCAAAAGATGTCTGATATTCATTGATAATTCATTTGCACAAAATTACAATATGGCCCTATTACAAAATGAGTCCTGACACCTTGGGAAAGATGCAAGACTTGATGCATGCTGGAAAACAAAAGCAGGAAATAATAATTACTCTGCAGGAGTAACCCTTATAATTTCCTGGGAAGACCAGTTAAGGATTTCCTTGGACGTATCCAGCTTTCCAGGTTGAGGTCGCTTTCTGCCTTGTCTTCCAGGTTGTTGACAACATCTGGGGTGAGCATCCCCCCACTGATGAACTTGGGCTCCTTAGCAGCCTCTGATTGATCTTGTCGGAATGGTTTGTAACCCAAACTGAATTTGTCCTCCTTCTTCTCCACCGGTAGCAGCTTGCCCCAGCCTTGGGCATTTCCATCTTCAACAACCTTTCGGGCTTGCTGATAGGAGACAATTGAAGTACCCATCCTATCCTCCTTGGATGCAGCAAAAACTTCAGTCGTCGCCTCATTGACGTTCAGTGCTTCGAACCCCTGGCTCATAGTTTCATGGATTTTACCATCCATCTCAATGTATTTATATGTAGCCAGATGGCTAACAAAGATATCCTCTTCATCACAGATGGTGATAATCTATCCTTCCCACTCATATTTCAATTTCTGGTGAAGGGTCGACGTAACTGCGCCAGCGGCGTGAATCCATGGTCGACCCAACAAACAGCTGTAGGCCGGCTGTATGTCCATCACATAGAAAGTAGTTTGAAAGACCTGCGGACCGATTATCACAGGCAGCTCCACCTCTCCAAGAACAGACTTCATGGAGCCATCAAAATCCCTGACCACCAGATTTCTTGGTCGGAGAGCTATTCCATCATATTCGAGCTTGACAAGAGCTTTCTTCGGCAGGACATTGAGTGAGGACCCAGTGTCAACAAGAACATGAGAGAGCACAACCCCTTTACACTCCAAAGTGATGTGTAAAGCTTTGTTGTGGTGACTTCCTTCTGTTGTCAGGCCAACATTAGTGAAACCTAGCCCATGGCTAGTATTGACATTAGACACCACTGTCTCAAGCTGATTCACTGTGATCTCTTCTGGCACGTAGGCAGCGTGCAGAACTTTGAGTAGTGCATCCCGATGTGCTTCGGAACATAATAGCAGGGATACGATTGAGATCTTGGAAGGAGTCTGGTGGAGCTGATCCACAACTTTGTAGTCACTTCTTTTAATTATCCTCATAAATTCATCCACATCCTGATCAAAGGATGATTTATGAGTCTCTTTTGGTGCAGATTCTTCTGGTATCACACTTTTTCCTTTGGCTTTGGCAACAGCCTCTGCCTCAGAATTAGTTCTTGGAGCTTGTGACGCAAAGAGGCGTCCGCTTCGGGTGAAGCCTCCGCCTCCCCTGACATTATCCACTTGTGAGGTAGGAACTGAAGAATCAAGAAGGACTTTTTCTCCGTTGCAGTAAAGGTCTGCACCATAATGCCATGGTACAACATTGTCTTTGTCATATGGAATAGGCCCTGGCACGGTGATGGTAACTGGGATGACTGCAGCAGAGGTTGGGACCGTTATTGTTTCTGGATCATAGAAGATGGTGACATGACTTCTTGTGGACGTTGGAGGTGATGAATTGAAGCTTGGTTGTTGCTGAAACTGTTGCTGAGATTGTTGAAAGTTGCTGGAGTTTGGGACCGTTATAGGGTCATAATAGATGGTAACTGTGGATACGTTGTTGTTGGTGGTTGCTGTAGTTATAGAAGGAGATGAAATGGAACTTTTGTTTGTTGGAGTGATGGAAGAGTTGATTACTGATTTAGTAGACGAGTCGGTAGGAACAATTGTTGTTGCAGTTGTAGAAGAATCATTTGTTGTTGTAAAAGGAATTGCTGGTGTTGTAGGAGCTATTGTGGTTATTTGCAGAATGCCTTATTTGATCAAGCCATTGATGCCATCCTTCAAGCTTGCACACCCATTCACGGAAACCTTGCAAGATTCACAACAGGCCTCACAGCCTGGAAATACTTGGCATTTCAAAAGTTGAGCCTTAACCTCTGCCAGAGGTGTCTGAATGCTTGCAGTGTCTTCAATTGAAATCATGGGTGAACCTTCCTCTATAGCATTAATCCTTGGCCCACTGTGGCTTGGCATAGGATTTTTCATGACATTGGGAGGTGGTGCAAAGTCCAGGGCCTTTGAATCTACCAGATCCTGGACCTTCATATGCAGAGCCCTGCATTTTTTCGTGGAGTGACCAGGTGAATTAGAATGAAAAGCACACCTAGCATTGACGTCGTAATTTCTCGGAAGGTTCTGAGGATCAGGTGGAGCTAATGTCCTTAACTCAACAAGATTGAGCTTTAGGAGTTGTGGTAGCAATGTGGAATATGGCATTGGAATAGGGTCAATCACCCTGTTGATCTGAGATGGCCGCTATTCAAAAGGGATTTGTTGTTGATTGTTGTTATTGTTGTTGTAGGATCTCTGTTGAGGAAACTGTGGCTATTGAGGGAAGTGTTGTGGTTGTTGAGTATACTGAGGAGGTGGGGTAGGAATAGTGACGGCAGTAACTGATCTGGGCAGATATTGGGGTCTTCCTCTTCCCATATGTACATAATTTGTTTCACCGGATCTGCGGGGCCCTGCAAATGGCTTCCTTGCACTGCTTGAACTGGCACCGTTGTCAGAAATCTTTCCCATCTTCAGTAAGCTCTCAATTCTTTCCCCAACTATCACCACATATGCAAAGCTGGTTGAAGAAAATGCAGCTAATCTGTCAATATAGGTACCCTTGAGAGTATTCATGAACATATCTGCCATCTCCCTTTCTGACATCAGAGGTTGAACGGAAGCAGCTAGTTGCCTCCATCTTTGGGCATACTCTCTAAAGCTTTCACGAGAAGACTGTGACATTCCCATCAGAAGGGTTCTGTTTGGAACCATGTCCAAATTATACTGATATTGACGGATGAAAGCTTCAGCCAAGTCTTTCCAATTTCTCATTGTGGCCCTGGTCAAATGGGAATACCACTCTCGTTATGCCCCTATCACGCTATCCTCGAAGTAAAACATCCACAGTTTCTCATCCATGGTGTAGGCTTTCAATCTCCCCAGGAAAGACTGAAGATGGATACGTGGGCAGGATGTGCCATTGTATCTTTCAAAACAAGGGGGTTTGAACTTGTGAGGAATTCTAACCCCATCCACTAACCCCATGTCCATGTCATCAAAACCCGGAGAGTTTTGGGATTCAAGAGACCTTAGTTTTTCTGCAATTTCATCCAACCGACGATCGTAAACTTCGTTTCCAGCCCCAACCACAGTAAACTGTTCTTCTTGAGGGTCTTCCTGCAAAGCCCTTCCTCCTGTGTTACCTTGGGTATTTCTTATAGCATTGATGTTTAGGTTTAGATGAGGTCCAAACTTTGGTGGATCAGTACGAGGTTGTACGTGATCGTTGTTACTGGTACCCCCTGTACCTGGATGGTTTTCCTCGGGAGTTTGCCGCTCGACTAACTCCCTCGGTCTCTCCTGGCTCTGAGCCAAACCAGTCATCACTGTCATAAATTGATTCATTTGGGCCCTCATCTATGTCCTCTCATTGGCCATTTGGGCTCTCACTTCAGTCAAGTCTTGTTGAACCTGATCCATTTGTAATCCCGGAAGGTTGTTTCTTGTCAGATACCGATTGACTCTATTGACAGGGAACACTCTTCTACGAGCAATGTTTCCTGAAACCACAACAAAGTGAGAAACAACAACAAAACAAAAACCTACAAAACAAAGAGAAAATGTTAGTATGCAATGCAGGATGCCTATTTGTCTTCCAAGGGTATCCGATTTGGTTCTTTGGTTTTGACCTTTCCAGACCTCGGGGAATGATGATGTTGAAGAGAGATTAAGCCCACAAAATAATACAAACCATATATTACAAAGAGTAAAGATACATAGTCATCCTCTCTGACTTCTTTCAGGAGAGCCTCAGTCATTGGGCCAAGTGGGTGCTCTGTGATGGTCCTGATAAGAAGGTTCCTGGTGGCAATGGCATTGGTCAACTTCTTGTGCTTATCCTGATCCTTTGACCTCTTCAACCCCACCCGGAGTTTCAACTCGGAGATCTCTTTATGTGCTGCTAACAAAGCTGCCTGATTCTTCTTCTCACTAGCCTTCAGCTGCTCTATCCTAGCCTGGGTCCTCTAATCTTCCTATGCACGGGCCTCAGTGATCTTGATCCACCTAGCCTGACTCTCCTCTAAGTAATGCTCAACTCTGGCCTTATGAGTCTTAGCTTCCTTGCAAGCATTATTTAGTACTAACTCCCCTGGTCTAGCCTTTCTGATGTAGTCGTCCGTCTTCTCAATCTTGGTCAAGTGCTCAATCCGGAGCTTCTCTAACCGCTCATTTTCTAGACGGCTGTCATTCCTCTCCCAGAGGGTCTTCTTCAAGACTTCAGAGAGTTGAGTATTCCTTTCCTTCTGCTTCTCAAACTCTTTTAGACTGACAGTAGCTGCAGGCTCTACTGCTGACGGCCCAAGTACATCCTCTAAGGTGAATGGCATACGGGTGATTTGTCCCCTGGTACGAGACCAGTCAAGATATTGTGCTGAGGCTATGTTGTTGCACTTGCCAAGAATAGCTGTCCCCTTAGTCTGAATATTGTCCCAGGCCCAGGCTGCCTGTCTGACAATGGCAAGGTTGTGCTGGATGTCACAATAGAGGGTCTATGTCAAATCTTGCCCTCTTGGGGGATGTACCAAAGCATACCCTAATTGCCTCTTGAAAAGAAAAGGGTTGTAGTTGATGCAACCTTTTACTCCAATCAAAGGTACATTGGGGTATTGTCCACAACTAGTAATGATATCTTTGCCCTTGGTGCTCTGAGTGCACCATCTGATGTCTTCTGATGTAAGGGCAATCAATCTCTTGGCCCAGTTCCTTGGCTGATGAGGATTCAGGAAAGTGTCTGACTTCGGCAAGTGCCTTAACAACCAACAGTAAGAGAGGCCCAACAAACTTTACTTCGTGCAATTCTCCACAAACTCAAGTTGTAGAAGTTATAAGTAGCAACTTCCACCAATTGCAAAGGGAGCTTCGTTTTTACACCAAATTGCTGCCAAATTCTCGTTCGAAGTTCAGAGCTTATTTTATTTTCAGTATTGCTTTAACTTTTCCATTACCAAACCAAAGTGATAGCCTCCATCATTAGGAAGTTATCACTATTTAATTCTTTCTAGCCACTGCATATTCGTTTTAGTTTAAGTTACTGCAAGATCGGTTGATCAAGAATATTTCATCCAGGTTTCTATATTTTAATGCTTTACCATTTAATTATTATGCCATTTATTTTTATGCAACTCTTCTTCTATCTTTCTTCGCATTTATTTAATATGTCTGGCTAAACCGTTAATCGGTATGTGATTGTCTAACCGAAGCGAATTCAATTGAACTAGGGTAAAACTTTAAATTAAGTTACTTTTTGGTTTCGATTTCTTAAATAAACAACTTTTGTTACGAGAGTAAGAAAGTATAAAAGTTTAGGATTAAGACCACAAGAGTATGAAATTGTAACCGGATAGCTGAAATCTAGTATTGTTTTAAATATAGCGAAAGCGCTTTAAAACCAATTAGAACCTCTAGGTTTCCAAAAAGTATTTCTAACTTGAATTGACACAGCGAGAGAGCTCAATTGAACTTAGGAGTATAGTAATAGGCAAGACCACGAGAGTGTGAGTTAATGACTTTTAAACTGGCAATTTTTACATAAAGATAACTTAACAAACCTTAATAAGCCGACCCTTTATTGAATTCGTGAAGGAAAACCAATTACGTACCGATATCCTTAACATTAATTTATTTAACTACAAATTATTATTTTCTCGCCCTTTAAAACTAAAATATCACTCGCCTTAGCTAAACATAGTAACACCCGATAGCGCTAGGTTGATTATCGAGTCTCTGTGGGATCGATATCTTTTATTACTACGCGATACACTATGGACTTGCAGTTAGTAACCGTTAGACTCAAAAAGTCACGATCAAGTTTTTGGCGGCGTTGTTGAGGACTTAGATTTAGTCAATAGTGCAATTCGTTGTTGCATCGTCTAGACTAAGGAAATAAATTTACCTTTTCTTTGTCGATTGTATGCCTAGTACTCGCTCCAGAGGCGAAGACTTAGAACCCCAGATCGACGAAGTAGAACGTTTCATAAGTTCGAGACGCCGAACCAAAACCAAC
Organism: Lathyrus aphaca; assembly: GCA_963966055.1. NCBI lineage: Eukaryota > Viridiplantae > Streptophyta > Magnoliopsida > Fabales > Fabaceae > Lathyrus > Lathyrus aphaca. The sequence continues at coordinate 429,623,805 of OZ014524.1, read as the reverse complement.
GAAGCCCTTTTACCTAAAGAACTATTACCAGAACCAGTTGAAGAACAAATCATGGCCGAAAATAGAGAAACACCACGTTCACTCAAGTCCTATACGACTCCAAATCAACAAGAACCACACAACAGTATTGTCGCACCAACCATTACCTGAAACAATTTTGAACTGAAACCTTCACTGCTGCAAGCTGTACAACAGAACCAGTTTTCTGGAAATCCTACGGAAGACCCAAATGAACATCTGACAAAGTTTGTGCAATATGCAGATACCGTGAAGCAAATGGTGTAACCCAAGACGCAATAAGATTGAGACTCTTTCCGTTCTCTGTAAGAGATAGAGCTTGGTCATGGTTACAATCTCTACCAGCCAACTTTGTCACAACATGGGCAGAACTGAAGAAAGTTTTCCTATCTCGTTATTTCCCGCCAAGCAAGACAGCTATGCTGAGAGCTCAGGTTAATGGCTTTCGATAGAAAGATGCTGAATCACTTTATGAAGTGTGGGAAAGATGCAAAGAAGGATTAATATGATTCTAAGTACCGTAGTCAGGATTATATATCCAATATCCGATAGTTAATGGGTTAGCCAGTGCATGTCATACCAAAGAAGGGAGGCATTATAGTCACTAAGAACTCAAAAGGTGAGTCCAAAACAGAAATAGTAGTAACCAGGAGTAGAATGTGTATCAATTACCAAAAAATGAACAAAACTACCTGGAAATACCACTTTCCTTTACCCTTCATCGATCAAATGTTGGAAAGATTAGCCAAACATTCTTACTTTTGCTACCTAGATGGTTACTCAGAATTTTTCCAAATTCCTATTCACCCATACGACCAAGAAAATACAACATTCGCGTGCCCTTACGGAACATTCGCTTACCGTCATATGCTGTTTGGTTTATGTAATGCTCCAGCGACATTTCAACGATGTATAATGGCAATTTTTGCCGATTACATAGGCGACATCATGGAAATGTTTATGGATGATTTCTTCGTATGCGGACAAAGCCTTGAAGGATGTCTATCTAACTTAGAGATGGCACTCGAGAAATGCGTAAAAGTGAATCTCGTACTTAATTGGGAAATGTGTCATTTTATGGTCAGACAAAGAATCGTTTTAGGACATATGATATCCAACAGAGGCATCGAGGTAGATAAAGCAAAGATAGAAGTAATAAAATACCTTCTAAACGCCTATAACCATGAAAGAAATAAGAAGTTTCTTAGGACACGCCAGTTTTTACCGACGATTCATTAAGGACTTTTCAAAGATTACTAAATCGTTGACCGGTCTACTAACGAAGGACACTGAGTTTATCTTTGACAAAGACTGTTTAAAAGCATTTTAAAAAACACTCAAAACAGCTCTTATCACTATACTCATCATGCAACCACCTGATTAGACACTACCATTCGAGATTATGTGTGGTGCGAGTGATTATGTTTTAGGCGTAGTCTTAGGACAAAGAAAAGATAAGAAACTTCACGCAATATACTACACAAGTAGAACTCTAGACCCTGCTCAGATGAACTACGTCACCACAGAGAAAGAACTCTTAGTTGTCGTGTTCGCCTCCGATAAATTCTGTTCTCACCTAGTAAGAGCAAAAATTATCATTTATACCAAACACGCCGCCATCAGATACCTTCTAAGTAAAAAGGATGCAAAGCTTGGATTACTAAGATGGATCATTTTTCTACAAGAGTTTGATTTGGAAATTAAGGTTAAGAAAGGAACTGACAACGTAGTAGCAGACCACTTATCACGTATGGAAGGAATTAAACCAGACCAAATACTAATTAACGATAATTTCCCTGATGAACGCCTTGTAGCCCAATTAGAAAGTGAGATATCTCTGTAAATTTAGATGAACAAATCCAAGAAGAAACAGTGGAAGAAATATGTGTGCAAACAGCTCTTCCATGGTACGCTGACATAATCAACTATTTAGTTGTCGGGGTATTTCCACCAGATCTCACATACCAACAAAAGAAGAAATTCTTCCATGATTTAAAAGAGTACTACTGGGATGAACCATTGCTTTTCAAGCGTGGACCCGATGGTATTTACCGTCGATGTGTCCCAGAATAAGAAATGAAAAACATAATTTCCCATTGTCATTTTGCTTCTTACGGTGGACATGAAAGCACTTCGAAGACTTGCACAAAGATTCTTCAATTAGGCCTAATTTGGCCTACTCTTTGGAAAGATGTTCACCTCGCCATTCTAAATTGTGACTGATGCCAATGCACTGGAAACATTTTAAGGCACGATGAGATGCCCCAAAAAGGCATTTTAGAAGTAGAATTTTTTTATGTATGGGGAATTGACTTTATGGGACCATTTATAGTAAATGGGCAACGCCTTAAACATTATAACTGCGTAGAAGACAACGAATTTTCGACAGGCTTGAAAATGGCAGAATTGACATAAAAAACCTTACACTAATCTCCCTTAAGTTGTTTCGAGCCCCGACAATAAACGAAGCGATTTGTAGGAGGCAACCCATGATTTTTTATTTTTTTATTTCATTTTAATTTCGTTTTATTTTGTTTTTATTTAATTTTTCAAAATTCTAATTTTCAAAATGCTTTAAATTCACTGATTGTTGTGTTTGTTTTGTTTTATTGTGTGATTCCAGGATTTTTAAAGTTTTCTACCTTCTACTCTTTCTCTTATTTCATTCTCACTAACTCTGACAATGACTACCAATCTGATTGTGGACTTTAGAGATGGCACCCAGAGGCACAATTATGAAGCCTTAGCCAAGAGACCTATGACCCTGACCAAATTTTCCCATGGACCTACCATGAAAGCTTTAGGCATAGGTGCTAGCATTGACTACTTGTTTAATTAGATAGGTTGGGAAGGATTTGCACTTAGGAAATATAGGACCTATTATGAGTTGACCTTAGAATTTCTAAGTTCACTAGTTTACGATCCCAACTGTGAAAAAGGTTTTACAAGAGGAAATATGTCATTCAGACTATTTGGATATCTTTGTGAGTTTAACATTCATGAGATGGATAACCTTTTAGATTTCCCAGATGGCCCTATTGTTTTCTCGGAACCACGAGAAAACTTACTTGCATAGGATGAGCTAGACCGATTTTGGAGTAGTATCTCAGGACAAAGTGATCATGATTTATACCCTATGTTGTCCACTGAGATCCACAACCCAGCTATTAGGTATTTCCATATGATCCTGACCTACACATTGTTCGAAAAGACTGAAAGAGATAATAATGTCTCGAGAAATGAATTATTTATCATGTTTTGTGCTTTTACATCCAGGAGGGTTAATGGGGTAAATCCCATGTTTGCCAATTTCTGTAGGATTATTCAGAATGAACACCATCCAATCCTAATAGGTGACCTAATTACCAAGATTGCTTATGCAATGGGATTTAGGACCCGTCTCTCTCAGATTAACCCGCTTAGAGAATTTAGACCAATGAACATCACTTTCTGTTTTGAGAGAGCTATGATGTATGACCCCTGATCTGGCCGTTTTAAGCTTATGGTCAATGGCGTAGTTGTGCCACATTTAAATTTACATGACCATGAGCGCACAAGTGTTCCTAATAAGCACAACTGGCTATACGATATAGCTTATCCGATTTATGAACCAGGAGATGCTTGGTCTGAAGTTGAGATAGATCCTAAGAATCCTTCAAATTATTATGATTCAAACACCCAGAGGATATGATTGAAGAAGAGGAAAAACCTAAACCTGTTGAGACACCTACACATGCTTCAGCCAATCCTGACCTTACCTTAGAGAATCTTTGTACTGATATTCAAATCATGTAATATGACATCCGCGACTTGTGTATAGACATCATCACTTTGAGAGATATGGTCGTAGAACAATTGGACCATATGTGTTAAGCATCAGAGTCTATCTGCAACCATCGTGGCTAATTTCCGATTTCAGCACTCATCAGAATTTTCCAACATTTTTATTTGAATTCAACATTTTAATTTTAGTTCAATTTGATTTTTAGTTGTTTTTCAATTTTCAACTTGTTTCAATTTATGACTACTACATTTTTCTAAGTTTTAATAAAGAATTTTGGTTCTATTTTCATTTGTTTGTGCCTGAGTTATAATTGTTCAGTAGTGTGTTGCAAATATTCTGCTTAAATTGAATGTTTATCACTTTTTGTTACTTTATGCATTAGTGCTTAAACTGTCAAATTTTATTCTCCTGTTACAATTATAATGCACTGCTATTTAATTAAGTACTACTAATAATGCACTGCTATTAAATTATAAGCTACTGCTATGAAACTTCTATCTACTACACAATTTTATGGTGCATGAGAAATAAAAAGGATTAACAAATTATGGACAAAAAAATAGAGGAAATCCCACTTTGCACGTTTCCCATTTAATACGGGAGATGACTGTCTCCACCTTGAGACGATCGTCTTGGATGTGGGGTGAGCGTCACAAATTCCAAACGACAATCACACAGTCAGTAACGGTTATCAACAACGTTCTTATGACCGTTGAAGCCCCACTCCCCCATTTTTTCCTCTCCAACATTTTGATTTTACACCCTATAAATAGGCACTTTCACTTCCACTTTCTCACAACTCCTGCACCACCCCACTTCCGTAGCATTTTTAGCATATTTTTAGCACCCACTCTTGCATTCGGTTTCTATAAAAGTAGCAGTACGAGCTTTCTTTTTCGTATCACCTTCTTTGTTCACAGACCAATTCTATTTTCTCTTCATCTTTTTATTTTCCAAACCTTCCGAATTCATGGCAAGCCAAACTCCAATCAACATCCCTCCACGAGATTGTGCAGCCAGAGAGCTCCAGCATGCACGATTCATTGAATACCGCCAAAGGACGCTTGATGTAACTCTTTACATTGACGAGGAATGTCTAACCCAACTTGGGCTCCTTGACAGTGTTAACTGGTTTCTTTCGAATACCGGTCTGACTACGCTCTACAAAAGCAACAGTTCAACGTATGCCACTCTGACTCTGGAGTTTTTGAGCTTTTATGCTTACAACACTCCAACTGGCGCAACCAAATACCTGGTCGGTAATTCTACTTTTGCATATTCGGAACAGAGTGTACCGTTACTCAGGAAACATTAAGCAAGTGGTTTGGGTTCCAATAAGGCGACGGTGTGCACCTCTTCCTTCCTAAAAACACAGATTGGCAGGCAGGGGATTTTCAGATTTGGGAGGATTTGTCAGTGTAAACACCCCAAAATTTCCCTCACTTTTTCTCACACCATGGCTTGTGATCTTTCATATTGCATTGCATAAGCATATCATCTCACATTGCATAGTTTATATCACTGCATAAATTGCACAATTAGGGTTTGTGATCAGGAGAATCCAAGAAGTGATCTAAGCCATCTCAAAGGCCTTGAATCTTGTCAATAAGTTCCATGTGTGTTCTATGATCATAATATGCTCCCCAGGGTTCTTAAAAGTCAAGAGATCACAAAGCATTGCAAAGGTGTTCAAGCAGATTGAGCAGTTTCTACACAGATAACCTAGAATTAGGGTTTTAAGTTTGAGGCCCTTAACCTCAATTTTTTTGGTCATTCTTGTTTCCATTGGTCATAATATGTTATAAGGAGCATGTGTACCAAATTTGATGAAGAAATTCATTGTGGAAGTCATCTGATCAACTGGTAACTTATTGTGCAAGAAAAGTCAGAATCAGGACATCTGAGGCCACCACCAATGGTACCAAAGGGTCATCTTCATCATTTTTAGGTTCTATGATCTTTATTTCATCTTCATCATTTTCAAGTCATACCAAAGAGGGAATTTTGCAATTTTGATTTCTAGGCATTCTAATGAACAAATTTGTGCCTTGGATCACAAGAATTCATGGACTTTTCATTCAAAAATTTCAAAGAGGCAAAAGTGAAAAACATGTTCAAACTCTTGCATCAAGTGTTACAGCTCACAAAATTTGATCTAATGGTCCTCCACAAACTCAGCTGAGGAAAATCCATCCTTTAGATCACCTCTGACCCGTGCCATGCTTGTGGTACAAAACTTTTGACTTTTTTGCAAATTGGCCCATACCAATCATCCTGTGCCACAACAACTCTCTGGCCAATCACAATACCTTATGAGAACCCTAAGGACCTCAAGAAACATAACACACAAGCCTGAAAGCTCTCACACAAGCAGATTCACAAAAAGCTTCTAAAACTTGAACTCTTCGAAACTCCATGCAAAATCATCAAAACTCAATTATTTCTTCACCATTCAATCATACACATCATAAGGATAAAAAATCATCCATCACAATGGCCTAAACCTCAACCCACAAAGACTCCATTTTCTGCCAAACCAGAACTGGACACTTCAAAATAGTCATTCAAAGCTTGTTCTAAGCATCTCATTAGCTTCAGGGAGTCCATTGTGGTTGATTTGCATCAAAGAAAGGGTCAGAAAGCTCAAGAGTGAAAAGCTCCATCTCAGGTAATCATCCAAGAACATTTTCCAGAACTCATTTTTCTTGTTGCGATGTGATTCTACATGCTTCCCTGATTACCATGATGTGTTTAGAACATGAAATGAGTGAGAAATGAGGATGTATGGATGATCTAAAATTTTGCCCGTGAAACTTGTTTGCTTCGATTCTCTTGTTTGATGTGTTATAAATGATTTGTGTTTCTTGATTCTTGTTGTATGATGTTAGAGGAACATTTTTGGGGAATTAATTTGGGGTGGGGTGGCCTGTAGAGAGACTTAGGGTTTGGGGTCGCCGGAGAAGACGATCGGAGCTTCTCTTCGGTCGCCTGAGTTTAATTAGGGTTAAGTGTGTGAGTTTGAATTTGGACCATTGGATTGTGATTAATTAAGCGTGTGTACGGTCCAGATTGTGTCATTAAACCCTAAAACCTAATTAATTAAATTAATTTAATTAATTAGGTCAGGTTAGTTCTGAGCCCTTAGATCACGCGCCAAACCCAGTTTTGAACCATGGCCCTCAGATTCACATACTTAAAGTCACGTTGATTTCTTCCCTCATCCCTTGATCTTCCCAACTTCCAATCCTGCCCATCCTTTGTGCATACTTTTATTTTTCTTTTTTATTATTTTATATTTCTTTTCATATATTTATTAAAAATAGCAAAAACATTTTTAAAATCATCATTTTCTGCATTTTTATTTCAAATATTTTTCTAAAATCAAAAACATTTTTATTTTTAATTTTTTCATTAAAAATGTATTTTAAATAATTTAAATGTTTTATTTGATTAATTAATTCATTTTATTTAATTAAAAATACATTTAGGTATCTAAAAATCACAAAAAAAAATCATGAAGCATTCTTAGGCATTTAGAACAATTTACAAACCAATCACACAAATTTAGTTTTAGGTTTGATCATATTTTCACAATTTATCATGAATTAGGGTTTCTAAAATTCACATTTTTCTAACCCTAACTTTCAAAAATCATTTTTGATCAACCATGATGAGTTTGCATTCATACTTTGCATCTAGTATCTAGGTTATTTAACTCATAATTTTGCATTGAATTTTAAAATTGTTTAGCATTTTTCATGAAGAACCACCCAAAAACCCTAGCTAACTTAGGAAATTCATAACTTCCTTTAGGTTTAGCTTCTGACCTCCATCTTTGTGGAGTTATCTTGTGTGTGTTTAGAGTTTATTTGAGTTCATTTTCAAATTTTTATCAAGTGTTATGCTTCTGTTTTAGTCATATGCATCTCATACATTCATAAAACCCTAATTTTATATGTTCATTTGCATTCATCTTTGCATATCTCCATATGTGATCTTTCCATGACATTTCATGCATTTGTATGTCATATTATACATCTTAGGACATGTTTGAACATTGCTTGATCATTTCTTCATTCATTTGGTATGCTTTGCATTCATTGCTTTTCATGTGTATCCATGTGTTTCTAAGCTTCTAACATGCCTTGTTTTGCATCGCATCCCTTGTATGAACATTCATAAGCATCTCACATGTCTTTACATCATTCCATAACACATTTGCATAGCATATTCACTTATGGCCTTGGTTTTTTCACTTTCATTTGCTTTATTCCCTTTTTCTTTGCATCTTATACATTCACACTAACATTTCAGAGGCTTATGGTAAGTTGTTTGAGATGTGGATTTGCCTTCACATCCCACCTCTTCTCATCTTTTCATTTGCATATTTTATATGTCTTTGAAGTGAAATTGTTTCACTTATGCTCCCTTGATCTTATCTCTTCCTTTTAGTTTACTTATCTTCTACAGAAGTAAGTAACCTATTCTCCTTTCTCTTCTCTTTTCATCTGCTTCTCTTCCTTGGTGGCCTTCTGAAGATCTTCTCTTTAAGCCTCACAAACCATAGGAGCAACCAAGCATGATAACTTTAGGGTTGTATAGTCTCCCCTAGTCTTTTGCCTTTGAGTCTCCTTGAGTCTCTCTTCTCATCTCAATAATCAAGGCTAAACACTTAAAGCTTTAGGACTTTGAATTAGGGTTATGCCTGCATCCTTATCTTAGGATGGAGTGTATAACTTTAATCCTTAGTGTTAAACCTTTAATTTGTTTACACCTTCTAATTAAAACACCCAATAATGATTAAGACTTAAGCTTGTAACTTGGGCCTTATATTAGGGTTACATCTCTTCCTCTTGGTTAAGAGGGACTAACCCTAGTGTTCAATAGACAAGTCCCTATCAAGTTGTCTTACAAACCTAAAATCCATTTCTTAATCTCACCCTTTAATTAAAATCCACTTTAATAAAGGCTTGTTATATAATGAATTTAGTGTTTAACCATGGATTAAGTTGAGGAGTCTTCCTCAGCTTAAGTGTTCTCATCTATCATCCTTCTCTTAGGATGGTGTAATGAGTTCACTAATCCCTGATTAGAGATTAAACTCATTACTTAACACTAAACAAAGACCCAAAAACACTTAATAATTACCAAAGTAGGTTAATGATCTTAATCCTATATCATCATGGTAATTAAGTTGAGATCTTCATCTCATGCTTAAGTAGGGTCATTATCCCTAATCAGGGAGGATATAATGAGTTTACAACCCTTGATTTAGGCTTAAGCTCATTATCTTACGCAAAACACCAAAAACAATAAAAAACTGAAAACACAAAAACAAACAATAAACGTCTCCTCCGGGATTCTTTTCTCATCACACTCATTCAAAAAAACGAGAACTTGCTTCTTCCATCTAATGCAAGACAGTTAGCACTCGAGCCATACGAGTCACACACTTGAGCATAGACAAACAAGCAGTTCAACAAATCATCCCAGTCACTTTGAGTCGAACTACGGTGTTCTGACTTCCTCATTGCACGAGAGGATACGTAGGCATAACTTAACAATTATCGAAAAAAAGTCTTTGTGTCTTCCCCCTCTTCCAGCTCTCTTCTCTAAAGCCTCGGTCTTTGAGTACTTACACTCTCTTTTGCACTGACACTTTGTACATCATTTTCCCTAGCTTTTTATACACAGTCAGCACATATACTTCCCCCCTTTTAAACACAATCAAGTAAGCATGGATACCGTCGAGTACGAAGGACGATCTTGGTGCTAATACCTTCCCAAGTCGTAACCAACCCCCTTACTCAGTTTCTCTGGTTCGCAACCGTCTTATCCATACCCTTCCAGGTTTATGCAACATTACATTTCCTTCGGGATAAAAATGCCTAACTGGCGACTCTATTCAACCTCAACCTCCAACATCATCGACAGCTTGGCGACTCTGCTGGGGACTTTGCAACCAGGGCTTCTGGTTCTTTTCAGGGTTTCTCCTAGCGCTTGCTTGTTTGTGTTTATTGGGGGTGTTATGTGCTATGTGTGCTTTTGTATTTGCTTTATTTATTGCTTTCTTTACAGTTTTACTTATTGCATTTACTTTATCCCTTTCATTTACTGTTTTATGCATTTCATTTATTATTATCATATCATGTGCTGGATTTTCTGGTTTGCTTTGGTGGGAGGGGTATTCCAGTGTGAAAGGTCCAACACAAAGGCCTGAGTGACAGACATAGGATTAGAGTGGCTTCATATTCTTTCCTATTCCATTTCGGTCTGGTGCGGGAATATGAAAACACGGTTCAGACATGGGTTTCTTTTTTAGAACTCTGTGCTACAAATCTTCTATAGTGCTAGGGCTATCTGGGAAGCCTGCTAAGTCTGGATGACCTTTTTATATGACCTTCATCATCTGAGGTGAATTAGAGGAGGATCCTTTATGATTATGGTAAACACTGTACCTCCGGGTTAGAAGTGATTACACTTCACATAATAGATCTGAACTTGAGGATCCTTGTTCTAGAACAATACATGTGAATGGGTGGGGTTGTTTACAAGTTTGCAGGAAACCTCGACCTCATCATACCCTGTTACTGGAATTTGTTTTAAGGTTACACTATTTTGGACTGATCCTTTGAAACCCTGGACAAGTGACTCTTTATTTGAGTCCCCCACCTGGTTACTGGTTCTCAGACCTTCATCCAGAATTCTGACCACTCATGGACCCTATCAAAGGCAACTGACAATCCAGCACCTGGTCACAAATCCTTGCATATCATTCAGCATACATCATATTGCATCATTTAACACTTTGTCTATTTGTTTTACAGGGTATCCACCTTTTTCTGGGTTTGGTTTTGACCGTTCTCTTTTTCAGCTATCTTATTTCCCAGAGCTTTGGAAGGTCAAAACCAAGAACCAAACTGGATACCCACTGAAGACAAATAGACATATTGCATTGCATGCTAACCTCATCTTCTTTGTTTTTTGCAGGTGCTTAGTTATTGTTTTCTCACTTTTTTGCTTGTTTCAGCAAAAATTGCTCGCAGGAGGGTTTTTCCCGTCAATCGCATCCACAAATATCCAACTAGACACAACCTTCCGAGTCTACAAATGGATCAGTTACAGCAAGAAATGACAGATGTGAGGACTCAGATGACTAATGTGAGGACTCAAATGAATCAATTCATGGTTGTGATGACTGGGCTAGCACAAACCCAGGAAAGATTAAGGGAGTTAGTTGAGCGGAAAACTCCAGAAGATAGCCATGCAAGCACTGGAGGTACAAGTAACAATGTGCGCGTTTAGCCACAAACAAATCCACCAGAGTTTGGGCCCCACATCAACCATGAAGTCAATGTTATTGGAAATACCTAGAGAAACACTGGAGATCGTGTTCTACAGGAAGATCCTCAGGACTAGCTGTTGCACCCCAAAATTTGCCCTCACAAGACAAGACTTTGTGTACTAAGAGATTCACAAGGTTCACAAGACAAGATTTTGTGTACTAAGAGGTTCACAAGGTTCACAAGACATATTATGAGGTTCACAAGACATCTCATGAGGTTCACAAGGTTCACAAGACATCTAATGAGGTTCACAAGGTTCACATGACCTCTCATGAGGTTCATGAGGTTCACAAGGTTCACAATTAGTCAGAAGATTTGACATTTCCCTCAGACAATGCATCCTCCTAAGCAATGCATCCTAAACTAGCGTTTTGACTTTAATCAGGCTAAATGGACTTCCAAGACTTCAAGTGAGCTTCATAACATCTTATATGTGTTTAAGAATCCCCATGACAAGTTTCATAACTTTTCTCAAAGGTTTGCTCAGTCAGATGATCAGATAAGTCAAAATCAGTCAAAACAGTTAAAAAGTCAAATTGAGGTCAACTGTGGTCAAACCAAAGTCAAACTTTATGATTTTTTGCCAACATCAAGTATATGGAGTAAAATTCATCATTTGATCAAGGTTTGATCATGATTCATCAAGGATATTTCAGATCATCAAGAATCAGGAGTTTCTAAATTAGGGTTTCCTCAGGAAAAGTCAACTGAACTTTGACCAGCCATAACTTTCACATGCTTCATCAAATTTTTCCCATCCAAAGCTCATTTTGAAGGAAATTGAATTCTCTACAACTTTGCGTCTCACAAGCCAAGCCCAAAAATGCTTCATTTGGAAGGTATGAGCTAAGACATTATAGGTCCTTTTGAAAGTCAACAAAAAGTCAACAACTTCAAAAGGGCATAACTTGAGAATGGTAAAGGATATGGACATGAAACCAATGGGGTTGGTTAGAGGACTCTTTAAGCTTTCCAAAATATCCAAGAACACCCTCACAGCATTAAAATTGAAGGATTTGTGCCCTTGCAAAGTTGGGAAATGTTTGGGTGGTTTATGAAGTAAATAGGGTCTTAAAACCATAATTCTTCAAATGGGCTGAACTTTTTGTGACCCAAGGTGTTCCATGACATCATGCACGAAATTTATTTAATATTTTCATAATTGTATTTATTTTATTTTATTTATTATGATTTTTTACATTAAAAATCATTTTAAATTCAAATAAAATATAAAATATGAAGATTTAAAATATATTTTGATTCTAGAAGGTCATGAAAGTTAATTAGATTAAATTTATATGAGAATTATGGTGATTGTCTTAAAATAGCAAGGTTACATTCAAAAATATTTGAATTTTAAGACATGATTTTTTTCAATCTTCAATGATCAAAAAGTCCAAACAACCCAACAATTTTTTGACCTAGTTTCATCTACTATAAGTACATAAACATATCACAAGCATTGGACACGAAATTGCTGCCTCAAGAGTAAGTTTCAATCTTCAAAAATTCACCAAAAAACTTCAATTCGGATTCTTCATTACCAAGCTTTTCAAGGTATTTTAAAGACATCACAAGCTTCCCTGGACATCCCTGAATCGAAACCAATACTCACATGCTTCTGAACCATGACATAATGCATAAACCGAATCATGTTCTTCAAGAAATTTTTGATTTTCGATTCATTGATTGGCTGGATTTAAATTGTTTTTGATTGTTTGATGATGATTGTGATGAACCCTAGATTGATTCTGGGCTATTTAATTAAGTTTTCTGTGCAGGTATTGAATTTCACCATGATTAGGGTTCACGGCCTCTTTTAGGGTTTCATTGTTTAATCAGGATAAATGAATTCTAAGGACATAGGACGATTGCAAATCTCATTAGGAACTCAATGGCATAACTAATTTTGTGAAATTTTGCTGTTTGGTTGAAGTTTGTGATTCGCAGGAACAAAAATCGCAGGTATATTCATGGAAGAATTCGCAGGAAAATTTGCAGCGTCCAAGGAAGAAGATGAAGTTCTTGGCGCGTTTTCTGGAATTCAAATTTAATTTTAATATTTTATGAAATTGTTTGTAACTTATTTCACAGATGCATGGTTAGCTCAGTTGGTCAGTGTGTGCGCGTTTGTGGCTGAGGGTCCTGGGTTCGAATCCCCCCAGACCCTTTTGCTTTGTTTGTTTTTGTTATATTTTTTTTAGAGGAGAAGAAACAAAACTTGATGGTATTCACTCCATATCACATGCGCGCGCATAGCCCAGTGGCTGGCTTCTTGGTCTGCTAGGAACAAAGCCTAGGGCCTGGGTTCGAATCCCAGCCCCAGGTAAGTATTTTTTCACTTTTTCTTTCTTGTTTTCATTTAATTTATTTATATTATAATTAATTTAATAAATTATAAATGTTAAAAAACAAAATGTTTATATTATTTCTTGTATATAATTTCAAACTTATAAAAATTAAGCTTTGTTGTTAAAAATTATTTAATATTTTATTTTTGTATAGTATTAATATTATATATTTTATACAAATTAATTAATTATTAAAAAAATAAAAACTTAATTCTATTTTTTAAACTCATAAACCCTAAATTATATTAACCCTAATATTTTCATATAAAACCTAATATTTTCTAAAACCCTAATATTTTCATAAACCCTAATTTATTATGATTAACCCTAATAATATTTTTCCAAAACCCTAGTTATTTTATATAAATGTTAATTATGTTTCTTTATTTTTATTATTTGTTTATATTATCATTATACATAGTTTTATATAAATCATGTAAATAATTTCAATTAAATAGTAAACCCTAGGTTATTTTAAACAATTAAAAAATCCTAATTTGATCTTATAAATATATTTTTTTTTATAATATGTTATTTAATTATAATTAATCAATATCTTTAAAAAATGTATATAAATTTTAATCATTAGAATAATTTAGTATATAATACTTGTTATTTATTTCTTTTATTAAATTCTCTTAAAAAATATTATTTATCTAATTTTGAACTTTAAATTTATTTATTTTCATTATGCTAATTCTTTCATCTTATTCTTATTTATTTTATTACTACTAACTCCCTTTATTTATTTATTTATATATTATATGATTGTTTATTTTATTATTATTATTATTGTTACTAACCCACTTAATTATTCATTTATTTGCTTATTTAATTTATTTTAATTATTATTATTATGTAATTGTATCCAATATGTAATATTTGTAGTAGTAATTTTTATTATTTATTTTAAATGCTATGGTTAGTAAAATAGGGAGTGTAAAATATGTTTGTATATAAAATTGAATTTAGATCATTAACTTAAAGATAAATATCTGAACTTGTACACTCACACACGTAAGTCGATCTTTGATCGCCATCTCACTTCTTAAGGGTTACCTCTCAAGTTTCCTAAACAAAAGGTCAAGTAGGGTGTATAAAGCAAAGTCCCTCATCTTATATCATCTAGCCCCTTAACAGATAAAAAGATCAAGTCCCTTAATGGTTGCCTTCGTAATGATCTGGTCCCTTTCGAATAAAGATGATAAGTCCCTTCGAATTGCTTATACACTTTACAGTTGCCTAAATACAGATGTCCCTTCACTTGTCCCTCACACATCCAAGGTAATGACTACCTATTCCTTAATAATAGGGATAGTCATACCATTTAAAGGGTATTCAAGAACAGAAAAGACTTAACTTAGGGTAGGTTCCTCTTATGTACTTGCTCACTTTTCAAAAAAAACATTTCAAACACTTCACATTTTTCAAGAAATTTTCAAAACAAAGGCTTTATATACATCCGTACATGGATCATTATAAAGTACTTAAGAAAATTTCTAAACACACACTACACTTTTCAAAACAATTTAAAGTGAGCTAAGTAACTAAGAGCCCATGGATAACCATGGATGTAACCTTCCCTTTACATAACCTACCCCCCGAACTCAAAAATCTTTTAAGGTCTTTCCTGTTCTTTTATACCCTTTCCTTTGGATAAAATAAAAGTCGGTGGCGACTCTTGCTATCCGCAACATTTAACTAAAGTCAGTTCTCCCACCGTGTTACAGAACTGGCAACTCTGCTGGGGAATTAATATTAAAGAGGGGTACCCTTAGGAATTAGATCACTTTAAACTTGTTTGCTTTACTTTACTTGTTGGGTGCTCTTATGTGTGAAAGATCCTAACCCGGATCTAGTGTACCTTAGGTAAATGGCAATAGACCAAGGAAACTGTACGGCGTATACCGATATGGTTGATCTGGTGGCCATAGTTAGTGTGACTTCTTGGTTGGTGCTTATATTCCTTAAGTCAAGTTGAGGATAATATGAGGCTGCCATATGTTGTCAATGCACTAACTAACTTTTAGAACCCTAGTTATCCCATCTTGGCCTTTAGAAAAGTAGTGAGATAACCGACTTTGGTGAAGACTGAAGTTGGTTGATACTCGATACTACGCTCATTGAGATTCTAAACTTGGAGGGTTTTGGTTGGCAAGTAAGTTGCCTACTGAACAACCACCCTTGTGAAGGATCAATGATATTGAGATCCCTTAGAACCTGGTTACTTTATAGGACAGGATGAACCAACTAAACTTCAGGGGAGGGTACTTACCTTTAAACCTCATGCAAGCCTTTAAACCTAGGGCTATGGTGTGACTTGTTTGTCTGTGCCACATGTTTGTGATTGAGCATAACATCATGAAATCATCATGCATCATAAGCATAGCATTTTCACTAACCAGTTAAAGGACCAAAGGATTTATCTTTGTTCTTTGTTGCAGGTCATGGCTTCTGCTCGTAGGAACACTATCCAGATCAACTTTGTAGGAATACCTCCTAAGCTTAAAGAGTTGGTTTCTCAAGTGTCTGAAAACTCCCAATTCATCAAGAGACATGGTCACCTACTGGACCAAGTCAAATAATAAAACAAAAATCAAAACAGAGCCACAAGCTCTTCTTCTTCAATGCGCGGCTTCAACAGACGAAAAACAGGGCACAAAAAAAGAAAATCACGGCAGAAGCAAGGCAGAAGCGGCGGCCATGTCTCACCTTCACAAACAACAAATCAACTCCTCTCTCTCATGCGATCTCAAATATCTTTCTCTTCTTTCTTCTTCAACTTCCGAGGATCTTCTTTTCTCCTTCTCAATCTCTCGGTTCAAAGATTAATTCAAGGGATTGAAGTGGAAGGTTGAAGGTGATTTGAGAAGTTGATTGAGGATTTTAAACTTTTGAAAGTATGAAGATTGATGAAGGTGGAAAGGGATTAGGGATTGAAATTGATTTTGGCAGGGATTATGGGGGCTATTGAAGCTTAGCTTTGGAAAGAGATGAAGGCTTTATTTATAGGAGATCGAAGAGGAAATAGGGTGCCGTTTTAAGGTGATGCCGCGAGCGTTTTGAAAAGGTGAGGTTCTCGTGACGAAATGCGTTTTCATTTGATTTGCGTACTGCGTTTTGTGTTCTGTTGTTTGCGTTTTAATTTTGATGAATTCAAGTGCTTGGCTCGTGTTTTCGTGCGTGTACGAAGTGTGCGTAACGCGTGACAGATTTGAAGGCTGGATGCGGCTGGATGTTTGGCTTGCGAGAGAGGCTTATGTTGGCTGGAAAAAACTCGTCGAAAGTTGTGGGATGTTGCTTACGGTACGGCGTGCGTGGGCTTGTTTTGTGTTGTTGTTGCAGCTGGTACTTTGGCTTGTAGCTACGTTGGCCTGGCTTGCGAGAGAGGCTTGTGTTTGATTTTGTGAGGCAAGTCAGCTGATGTGAAAAGGCCTATGGGAAAGGCATGTTGAATGCATTGGCTGGGGGCTGGTTGGCGTGGAAAAGCTGCGGTAAAGGCTTGATGTTTGGCTTGGGCGTACGGCAGCATGAGGTGGGGCTAGGGACTTGCGTTTGGAAGCTGCTGTTAGGCTTGAGGCAAGAGTAGTACGGCTGGAGAGCTTGTGGGAAATGTTTTGCAAGTGTGGGCCAGGAGTGGTTTGTTGTAGGGGGTGTGAGATGATGCAAAGTGACTTTTGGCCAGCTGATAGTGATGTGAGGTGATGAGAGATTGTGGCTTGGGAAAAGCCGTATGGGCTAGAAAAGTTTGGCCTTGAGGCCTTTGGTTGTTGAATTGGAATGTGGGGGTTTCTTTCAATATTTTTATTCTTTTCAATTTTTCTTCAAAGGAATAAGAAACATTGGCTTCAATAAAAAGAAATATGGGCCTATAATATAATTTGAAATGGATAGAGAAAATGTAATGACTTTGGTTACTGTATATATATTTTGGTAAAAGAAAAAAAAGGTAATATTGAAAAAAATGAAAAAAGGAAAATATTGGAATGAACAAATGGAATTTTTTTTAAATAGATAAAATAATGTTGAGATGTGAATTTAAAAATGAATAAGAATAAGGAGAAAATGGTAAATTGGATTTTTGGTAAATGGAAAAGAAATGGATATTTGGATTTAATCGGACAAAAGTGAATAAAAAGGAATCGAAAAGATAAATAGAAAAAATAACGGCAATTGGAATAAAAAATTGAAATAATCGGACTCGAGAAATGATTAATGGACTAAATTTGGGAATAATGGAAATAATTTTTGAAAGAGAAAATGGATGGATAAATGGACACAAAAAAATGGTTTAATCGGAAAGAAAATGGATAATGAATAGAATTTGGTTTTCAAACCCACAACAAATCTCGATTTTCCACAAGCCTCTGATGAAATGGACACAGCCAACCAAAGAACCACTGAACAGTTGAATAAATTGCAATTCAAGCCACAACTGTTATCTGAAAATTGTCTGATTATTTGAATCCATCACTGAGGAAAATAAATCCTCAAATGAACTGCTGATAAACTGATGAACAAACCACACTTCATACAAAACACCGTCTGATAACCCAACTTGTACTTTGAAAACACACAGTCTAAACTACTGGCGCACACAACTGGCAGTCGAAATAAATCTTTTGATAGTTTGACCAATATTAGGTCAAACATCCATCTGAAATCGAATTATGACTGAACAAACGCATCTGAGTTGAAATCATTGCCCTGTCTTTGAAATCCTGCAACACAGAGAAGAGGAAGAACACCGCAACATATTTTTTGTATTTTGGTTAGTAATCAGTAAATATAAACAAATATAAAGAAATAAATACAATGGTGATCCCCTGCGAAGCATAGACCCACATCTGAGGAGAAACTCGAAAGCCAGTGCGATCTTGTTTGTATGCCAAAATGAGGATGATATGTGAAGAAATCTTAGGGCAAAAATTAGGGTGTTACAGCTGCCCCTATTTAAGTTTCTTCAATCCGGAGATATGAAGATTGACATCTTCGTCTCTACAAGATGGGAGAGACTTAAATACAGAATACCCAATTTTTGTCCTAAGAGAACAAATGATATGATATGAATATGATATGCAAACCCAAGATCTCTGTGGGGAAAATATGACCACCAGAGAAAAGCAAAAACTTGGGTACACAGAAGAAAATCCCGCTGGGGAAACAACAGACAACCAAAGAGTTACCAGGAAAATAAATCACTGGATAACAGACTCCCCTTGGGAAAAGATATGATATAATCAAGGTATCAGATTCAACCAGGGGAAGATAAACACCCTGCCAAGAACTATCAATCAAACAAAGTATTCAAGTCCAAGAAATGGAGAAATACTGAGTTGGAAAAGAATCATCAACTACCTGTTTACTGGGTAGGAAATATAACAGACTCGACTATCAATTTACTGGATAAGAGCAAAATACGGAGGGATAACCTCAATTACCTTTTTACTGGACAAGAAATATTCTCAACTACCTGATTTACTGGGTAGGAAAACAACAGACTCGACTATCGATTTACTAGATAGGAGCAAAATACGGAGGAATAACCTCAATTACCCTTTTACTGGGTAAGAAAAATATATGGGACTCGACTATCGATTTACTAGATAGGAGTATGATCAACTACCTGATTTACTGGGTAGGAACCCATTCAAAGGGAAACAACTTCTATTACCTTTTTACTGGGTAAGAAGAAAATATCTCGATTCTATTACCTTTTTACTAGGTAAGAGGAAAATAACTTGACTACCGGATTTACTGGGTAGAACAATTCTCGACTACCTGATTTACTGGGTAGGAGCTTAAACAAATGAAAACAAAACTCTATTACCTTTTTATTGGGTAAGAGGCAGAAATCTCGACTACCGAATTTACTGGGTAGGAGTACAAGTAAAAGAACTTGATTAATTTGGTAATATTACCCACTATCGATTACTGATAGCTTAATTCCAAAGTAATATACTCAAGCTGGAGAAAATATTGCCCACTATAAATAATGATAGCTTAATTCCAAAGCAATATATCCACAAAAGGGGACCAAAGTTCAATCCAAGAAAAAATTGGAAAGAAACGGTCAAACAAGACTCATCCCGAGGAGGAAATATCTCAACTGGGGAAAATTCCATCCAGATAATAAACTGGGGAGGAAACTGAATCAACATCGTCCACAAGAAACAAACTCAGTAGGGAATTAGAAAGGATTAACTCTTTCTGCTTAATGGTCGACACTTCTAAATTTGAGAGGAAGACGACACACATACTCTGTGGGGAAAATCCACACCAAAGAGCAGATAACAATGATAAACGCAAGAATGCAAGCAAACAATGCTATGCTTATGCGTATGAATATGCTTATGAATATGCTAACAAAACAAATATAAAGATAAGAAATGGGTGACATAAACACCACAACAACCGGATACTCGGCTAATCCCAAGGCAACAATGCAGGGAACAACTGGAGATTCAATCTTGAAATCTGCAGGGGAATATCATAAGCCATCAAAGGAATACAATCCTACTACAAGGCTTAAATCATGAAGAGACAACGTCTGCTAGGAATATCATCCTGCTGAGGAAAAGGTAATAATCTGCTGAGGATAAAAATCAAACTTCACGAGGAATAACTGTCATACCACTCCTGCTCCACCTGGGGATAGAGTGCAAGACCTGCTAAAAATCACATAGGAACCTGCTGGAAATCAACACATGCAGACCTACTAGGGATCCATATGGGGATATCAGAAGTTAACATCATAACCACAACACAGTTACGAGGGATTTTAAATCAATACCCAACATCGGGTAAAAGAAAACCTCTAAACTGACTGCTATATCAATAATCCTATATTCAAGGATGCAAACAAATCAAGCTGAGGAACTAGAGCTCAGCTGGGGATTCCCAATACTTCTCAATTCAAAGATAACATGCTGAGGAAGAGATCACAACTCAGCTTAGGGATTCTTAAAAACATCCCTTCCAACAAATCTTCTGGGGAATACATACAATCTCTGTTCAACATCATTGTTGGGGAACAACACATCATTAACATCAATCTGCCATGACTATCCAGGAACTATGCATGGACACAACCGAATCAAACCCTGCTTTGGGAGAGACAAGTTACACACATCCAGACTTTACTGTCCTTGGAATCACCATTGATATCCTTTCTTTGTTCATATATCAAAAGAAAAATGTTTTAAAATCTTCAAAAAAATTAAATTTATTAAATTTGTTTCAAAAATCATCATCAACAATAAATTGAAATTTTGTAAACAGAAACAATATAAAGAATTGCAAACAATTGGATAAAAGCTCAAATTCATTGATAGAATGGTAGTCAGCAAATGGCATGACTCCATGGATCATTACAAGTTTGAAAAATGGTAAATACATGGAAAATGGCTACATTGAGATACAATGATCACTATTCTCCCTATCAACTTTGAACTCCACTGTGTCCGAAACTTCAGTCAAGGATGAGTGAATAAGAATCTTTGATGAATAATTCTTCTGAGGGATAGAATCTGAAATCCTCGGTTGCTACAAGTGATTCAGTCTGTCGACGCAGTTACTTGCCATGATCCCTAACTTTTGCCTAGATTGCCCTTTCGGGTTTTCAATCTACCGGGATAATTATTTCTATTTTTGTCTCTAACTTTTGCCTGGACCGCCCTTTCGGGTTTTCAATCCACCGAGACACTCATTTTTGCCTAAGCCTCCCTTTCGGGTTTTCAACTTAGCGAGCTGTTCTTTTATTTTTTGGGCGAAGTATTTCTTGACTGCATCCGCATTCACAGGACGAGTGATCTCCTCACCATCCATAGTTGCAAGAATTAATGAACCGCCAGAGAAGGCTTTCTTAACAACATATGGGCCATCATAGTTCGGAGTCCACTTGCCCCGAGAATCTTTAAGGAAAGACTGAATCTTTTTTAGCACGAGGTCTCCTTCTCTGAATACACGAGGTTTGACCTTCTTATCAAAAGCTTTCTTCATTCTTTGCTGGTACAACCGACCATGACACAAAGCTGTTATTCTCTTTTCTTCAATCAAATTCAACTGATCAAATCTACTCTGACACCATTCAGCCTCAGTCAACTTGGCTTCCATCAGAACTCTCATTGACGGGATCTCAACTTCGACGGGGAGCACTGCTTCTGTACCATAAACAAGTGAGAAATGGATTGCCCCTGTTGAAGTGCGGACAGATGTACGATACCCATGCAAAGCAAAAGGGAGCATCTCATGCCAGTCCTTGTACGTCACAACCATCTTCTGAATGATCTTCTTAATATTCTTGTTCGCAGCTTCAACAGCCCCATTCATCTTGGGTCTATAAGGAGAGGAATTATGGTGTTGAATCTTGAAATCTTCACAAAGCTCTTTCATCATCTTATTATTCAAGTTCAAAACATTATCAGTAATGATTCTATTCGGAACACCATATCTGCAGATAAGATTGTTCTTGATAAACCGAACCACAACTTGCTTGGTTACATTCACATACGATGTCGCTTCAACCCACTTGGTGAAGTAGTCAATTGCCACAAGAATAAAACGATGTCCATTCGAAGCCTTGGGTTCAATAATGCCAATCATATCAATTCCCCACATGGAGAAAGGCCATGGGGAAGAAATCACATTGAGATAAGCTGGTGGCACGTGAATCTTATCAGCGTACACCTGACACTTATGGCATTTTTTCACATACTTGCAACAATCAGATTCCATTGTCAGCCAATAGTAACCTGCTCTCAACATCTTTTTAGCCATTGCAGGTCCATTAGCATGAGTTCCAAAAGATCCTTCATGAATTTCTTTCATCAACATGTCTGCTTCGTGTCTATCCACGCATCTGAGCAAGACCATGTCAAAATTTCTCTTGTAAAGCACATTTCCATTCAAGAAGAAATTGCCTGCCAATCTCCTCAAAGTCCTCTTATCTTTCCCAGATGCCCCAAGCGGGTATTCCTGACTCTGGAGATAATAATTAATATCGTGATACCAAGGCTTATCATCATGGACCTCTTCAACTGCAAACACATGAGCTGGTCTTTCAAGTCGCATCACACTGATCATGGGAACATCATTCCACTAGTGCACTTTTATCATAGAAGCTATAGTTGCTAAAGCATCTGCCATCTGATTCTCATCACGAGGAATATAATGAAACTCAACTTTGGTGAAGAAAGTTGATATCTTTCTAGCATAATATATATAGGGGATTAAGTGAGGTTGATGAGTTACCCATGTGCCCTGAATCTGATTAATTACCAAGGCAGAATCTCCATACACATCGAGATGTTTAATGCTCAAATCAATGGCTTCCTCAAGACCCATAATGCAGGCTTCATACTCAGCTTCATTATTGGTACAAGGAAAAGTCAACCTCGCGGCAAAAGGAATATGTGAACCATGGGGAGTAATGATCATTGCCCCAATTCCTCTTCCACGTGCATTCACAGCACCATCAAAAACTAAACCCCATCGAGATCCAGGCTCCGGCCCTTCCTCAATCAAAGGTTCATCACAATCTTTTACCTTCAAAAACATCACATCCTCATCTGGAAAATCAAACTTGATAGGTTGGTAATCATCAATCGGTTGATGTGCCAAATAGTCAGCCAAGATACTACTTTTTATAGCTTTTTGAGTTTGGTACTCGATATCATATTCTGATAATAACATTTGCCAACGAGCAATCCTCCCAATCAAAGCAGGCTTTTCAAAGATATACTTGATTGGATCCATTTTAGAGATCAACCAAGTTGTATGATTCAACATATACTGGCGAAGACGCTTTGCAGCCCAAGCTAAGGCACAACAAGTTTTTTCGAGCATGGAATACCGAGACTCACAATCAGTGAATTTCTTACTCAAGTAGTAAATTGCATGTTCTTTTCTTCCAGATTCATCTTGCTGACCAAGCACACAACCCATGGAATCTTCCAACACAGTCAAGTACATGATCATCGGTCTACCTTCCACTGGAGGAGACAAAATAGGAGGTTCAAGCAGATATTCTTTAATACTTTCAAACTCCTTCTGGCAATCATCTGTCCAGACACAACCTTTATCTTTCCAAAGCAACTTGAAAATCGGAGCACATGTGGCAGTCATGTGAGAGATAAACCTTGAGATATAATTCAATCGGCCCAAGAATCCTCTGACTTGCTTTTCGGTTCTTGGAGCAGGCATTTCCTGAATAGCTTTCACTTTATCAGGATCAACTTCAATGCCTCTTTGGCTGACAATGAAACCTAGCAATTTTCCAGAACGTACACCAAATGTGCACTTGTTCGGATTCAAATGAAGTTTATACTTCCTTAACCTTTGAAACAACTTCAGCAAATGTTCCACATGATCCTCTTCAGTCTTCGACTTGGCGATCATATCATCAACATATACTTCGATCTCTTTATGCATCATATCATGGAAAAGTGTAGTCATAGCTCTTTGGTACGTCGCACCAGCATTCTTCAATCCAAAGGGCATCACTCTGTAACAGAATGTTCCCCATGGTGTAATAAATGTGGTCTTTTCCATGTCCTCGGGTGCCATCTTTATTTGATTATAACTGGAAAATCCGTCCATAAAAGAGAACACGTCAAACTTAGCCGTATTATCTACCAACATATCAATGTGTGGCAGTGGAAAATCATCTTTTGGACTGGCTTTGTTCAAATCTCTGTAATCAACGCACATTCGGACTTTTCCGTCTTTCTTCGGAACAGGAACAATATTGGCCACCCATTCAGGGTAAGTTGACGTCACAAGAAAACCTGCATCAATCTGCTTTTGAACCTCCTCTTTGATTTTTACTGCCATGTCTGGATGAGTTCTTCTCAGCTTCTGCTTTACAGGTGGACATTCAGGCTTCAACGACAATCTATGCTCCACAATATTAGTATCAAGACCTGGCATGTCTTGATAAGACCAAGCAAATACATCAACATATTCTCTGAGAAGCTCCACAATCCTCTTCTTAACATCAGGATCAAGCAATGCTCCAACCTTGACTTCTTTCTTTTCATCTTCAGAACCCAAGTTGGCCATCTCTATAGACTCACCATGAGGCTGAATAATCTTCTCCTCGTGCTCAAGCAACCGAGAAATTTCATCTGGAATCTCTTCGTCATCCTCTTCCTCAGCTTCAAACACAGGGAATTCAAAGTTGGGAGAGGGCATAGGATCATTGTTTTCAATGGGTTTATCAATCAATCTGCACAATGATTTTATTTTTATTTTAGAATATGAACAAAAGTGCAAACATTATGCAGATAAACAATTATTATATATTTTGGGTTTTTTATGTTACCATTTTTCAGAATAAAGCAAAAATGAAAAACACATATGGAAATAACAAAATAACATTTTATTGATGATGATAAAATTTGAAACAAAGCCCGACAAACATCACATTCACCTTGGGCAGAGTGAAAGGATTTTTGAAAGAAAATAAAAACAAATTACTTTGAAGAATGAACGATAAAAGGAACATCAACAGCAATCCAGTTCTGGCAAATCTTTCCATGTGTAACGAAGTCTGGCATTTCTTCATCTTCATCATCATCGATGATGGCAGCAGCGGAATGATCGTTGATAAATCCAACACTTCTGAAGCCTTCTTGAATAGTCTTTGGATCTTTGATAACTGCACCAGGTGCAAAGCCGATACCAAAACCTTCCTTGTTATCGACAGCATCAATAATTCGCCCCCAACCATCAGACTGACCAGCTTCAATCACTCGCAGAGCATCTTTGAAAGAGGACATGGGCATGGCATTCTTCTTAGAAACATTATCCACAACAGAAAGAGCTTGAAACGAAGTTCCCACCTCTTCCTCAGCATCAATATAGGAAAAAGAAGACAGATTGCTCACAAGCATCGCCCTCTCACCTTCAATGGTCACCAATTTACCCTCTCTCACAAACTTCAACTTCTGATGAAGAGTGGATGTTACAGCTCCTGCCTCATGGATCCATGGTCTTCCGAGGAGACAACTGTATGCGGGACGTATATCCATTACTTGAAAAGTAATCTTGAATATAAACGGTCCAATAAGAATAGGAAGATCCACTTCTCCAATCACTGTCTTCTTCGACCCATCAAACGCTTTCACTATAATCCCACTGTGCCTCATGGGAGCACCTTGAAACGCAAGCTTTGACAAAGTCGACTTTGGCATAACATTCAGAGACGAGCCGGTATCAACTAGCACCTTGGACATAGCATCTTCTTGACAATTCACCGAGATATGCAGAGCCAAGTTATGATTTCTTCCTTCTTCAGGCAAATCCTCATCACAGAAGCTTAAATTGTTGAAAGATGTGATATTCGCCACAATACTATCGAATTGATCAACAGTCACGTCATGGTCAACATAAGCTTGATCCAGAATCTTCTGTAATGACTGCCTATGAGCCTCAGAACTCATCAAAAGAGTCTGCAATAACTGCTCAGTAATATTATACTCACTCTTCTTTATCAACTTTAGCACCTCATCATCACTATTACCAGCCTGGCCCGATTGAACCACAACATCCATAATCTGCTTGCTCGCACTGGTATCTTCAACTCTTTTCGGAGGGTCTGAAGCATACACTCTACCACTTCGGGTAACCTTCGTCACATCAGCAATGCTAACTACAGACTTCGGAGTAGGAAGAGGAACTTCCCTACCATTCTCTATCATCGTAGCATTATACCTGTACGGAACAGCTTTATCAGACTCATATGGCATTGGACCAGGAACATTAATCACCAATGGAGTAACAACAGTTTTGCGACTATCAAAAGAAATAACCACCCTCTCAGGAGCAACCCTATCAGGAAGATTGAACTGAGGCATAATGACATTCACTTCATTCTCATATTCATCTCTCTTTGTTGTTACTTCGATCAGCTTATCGTCCATCATCTTTTGAATATCTCTTTTAACAATCACGCAACCACGAGGATTCACCGAGCAAATACAACATCCAGCATAATCATGATCAATATCGTGATATTCACTCAAGAAAGCATGCATCTCCACCAAAGATCTTCGGATATGACGAACTTCATAGATTTTGAACAACCCAGGACAACCATCCACCATATTCACAGTCGCATTACCATGCTTCGGCAACGGATTCTTCTGCACATTTAGATTAACATCATTAAAATACAGAACATTGTTCCTCATCAACTTCTGTACTTCAAACTTCAACGGATAACAATTCTCAACATCATGCCCCGGGGCACCTTGATGAAAAGCACAGCGAGCCTCTGGCTTATACCACCATGGAATAGTCTCTGGAACTGGAGGTGGAGGACGAGTTTGCACAAGATTCTTTGCAATCAAAGACGAAAGCAAGTCTGCATACGGCATCGGAATAGGATCAAAACTTGGCTTAGCTCGAGCTTGTTGATTACCACCTTGTTGCACAGAAGGTTGCTGATAACGAGGTTGATACTTTGGAACTGCTGGCACAGTTGGAGCCACGTTAATCATCGGTGTTACAGAAGCCACATGCTGCGAATGGTGATTCCCACGACTGTGAGGTCTTCTATAACTTTCACGGGATACTACATTAGTCTCATTTTCTTTCTTTTTCCCGAAGTTGAACCTTCTAGAGCTTGAACCATTACCATTCTCTTGAGTCAACCGTCCCTCATGGACACCTTCTTCTAAACGCATACCCATGCTCACCATTTCAGTGAAATCGGAAGGAGCGCTTGCTATCATCCTCTCATAATAAAAAGAAACCAACGTCTTCAAGAAGATCTTCATCATTTCTTTTTCTTCCAGCGGAGGAACGATCTGGGCTGCCAGCTCTCAGCATCTCTGCGCATATTCTTTAAAAGTCTCTTTAACTTTCTGGGACATAGCTCGAAGTTGATATCTATCAGGCGCCATATCAACGTTGTACTTGTACTGCCTCACAAAAGCTTCTCCCAAATCACTGAAGGTCTTGATTTGGCTATTATCCAGACTCATATACCACCACATGGGCGCACCGGTCAAACTGTCCTGGAAATAGTGGATCAGCAGCTTATCATTATCAGTCTGAGCAGACATCTTCCTTGCATACATAGTCAAATGGCTCAACGGACAAGTATTGCCTTTGTACTTCTCAAACTCAGGAAGCTTGAATTTGTAAGGAACTTTAACATTTGGGACCAGACAAAGGTCATACGCATCTTTTCCAAACAAATCCTTATGCTTCAAGGCTCTCATCTCCCTTTGGATCTCGACAAAGCGTCCCTGGAAGTCATCAAGTCTTTCAGCAACTCCAGCCCCTTCACTAGGCTCAGCATGGTAAATCATTTCATCATGGTGCGGAACATTGTGCACCACAGGCGGTACAGTAGTCACAATTGGAGGAAGAGTAGTCCACACTGGTGGTGGGAGAGTATTAAATGCAGCAGTCTCAGGCTGACGAGGAGGACGATAACCAGCAGGAAAAAAGTCAACCGGCATGCCCCAAGGTGTGCTAGCAGGTATACGGTAGCGAGGAGAGATAACAGTCTCAACAGGAATGGATGCGGCAACAACCTCTGAGATGACAGTATTCTGAACAGGAGGACTAGGAGGTGGCTGATTCTGAGCAGCCACCAAATTTTCCATCATAGCAGTCACTCTTTCCAAGCTTTCCCTCAGATAAGTAACCTCTTCGCGCAACTCGCGATTCTCTTGTTGCAAAGTTTCCATCACTCTTCTCCGATTAGCTCGAGTATCAAAGCGATGAGTCAGCTTGACAGGAACCCTGGATGAAGACCAAGAAACAACAATAAGATCCCTGGAGAACACTCAAAAAGCAAGACAAAATGCGAGTATGATGCATGCTATGTATATGCAAATGCAAAGATTTCAAAGAATTATAAGTTAACTTGCAATATTCATAAAGAGACATTTTTTGAAATACTTAAAAACTCATTCTCATTAAGATCAAAGTGAGGATTACAAATGAAGTACAAACATCAATAATCCTAATACATAAGAGAAGGAGTAAACTAAGCCTATGGAATCATATCCGAAGAAGTCCCGAATCCTAGCTGATACTTCATACGAATCCTCTTGATCTCATTCTTGTACCGTTCTTCCATACTTTCCTTATCCTTCACCAACTTATCGACAATGGCCTTCCAAGCACCGGAAGTAGGAGGAATAGTAAATGGAGTACTAGAGGAAAATAAATCCTCTCTCGGCCTCTTCGTGACGCGCCGCTCAAGTAACTCGATAAGATCATCCTTCTCTTTCAGCTGCTTCTGCATGGTAGTCCTCTCAAGTAACCAAACTTCCTTTTCTTTCTTCATCTTCTCTAACTCTTCTTGAAGAACCAACTTCTCATCAACGGGAGGTAGGAAAGCAGACAAAGGCAATATGAGAAACATGGGCTCCTCAGGTGGATAAGGCATCTTGAGCTTGGAAGCTCTAGATCGAACCCACTGAATATAACAATCAGAAGGAGGAAGGTGTTGCCTACCCAATTGACCTTTCTCTTTCCGGTGAACAGCATGCCAAGAGTGAGCAATCCTTTTCTTCATCTCTATATGATCAGCACCATTAAGAAAGAAGAAACGGGATAAAGCAAGATTGTTTGGAACATCCTTCAAACAATAACCAAACTGTCGTCTAGCCAAAATGGGGTTGTAGCTAATTCCCCCACGTGTACCAAGAAGAAGTACATTAGGAAATTCTCCACAACTATCGATAAGAACTCCAGTGTCATAATGAGAACTATACCATGTCATATCCTTATGAGAAAACGACATCAACCTCTAAGACCATCTTCGATTCTCTCTGTTGTCCTTGAAAACATCCGACTTCGGTAGGTGCGAAATAAACCACCTATAAAGAAGAGGCGCACAACATACAATCTCTCCATCACCTTTGGAGGTCCTATAGTGAAAAGCATGATACATATCTCCAAGCAAAGTAGGAACCGGGTTCTTCTTCAAGAAGATCTGAATAGCATTCTCATCCACAATACCATCCAAGTTCGGAAACAAGACAATCCCGTAAATAAGCAAAGCAAGAATAGCCTCAAATGCATCCTTATGACCCAAAGTAAGTGAAGTAGAAGCCTTTCCCATCAAGAACTTAGCATTAATATCACGAACACTCCCCTTTGGAAGAAACTTCCCATTAAGATCGGACTCCTTAAGAAAAAGTGCTTTAGCGATGACCTTGATAGTAAGCTCCTTCTCTAAACCACTGAAAAGAAACTCCTTGTCCAGAATAGGCAAACCTAACCAATGAGAATACTCCTCCAAAGTCGGCACAAGCTGATAATCCGGAAAAGTGAAACAATGGTGCAACGGATCATGGAACTAAGCTAAAGTAGGGAGAATCCCCTCAGGTACATCGGTATCCAACATATACAAAAACTTCCCATGACATCTTCAGAACTCTTGGGTATCAACAACCAAAGCTCCTAGCTTTCTCAACTCTACAACATTAGGATTCTTGAAAGTGTACTTCTTTGTGTTCCTCCTTTCTAAAGTCATAGCCATGGACATCTGAAATTTTGCAAAAGTTCCTTATAAGTCCTTTGAAATCTTACGAACAATGATCATGAATGTTATGATGGCATGTATGCAACAAACACAAACAAGATCACACAAGGCACACGGGCTTAGGTTCCGAGTCACGAGCATGAAGTCAAGGTAACAGAACACCAACCCACACAGGTAAGTACTAAGGTTTTGTCTTCATTGTACCTGCAAGAAACCAAAAGGGTGCTAACAGAGGTGCCCGGAGTTAACAGCCATTTTTAGAATATCATCGGTACGTTAGATTACTCCCTAACCGATAACATTCTTAAAATAGACCTCGTCCGAGTGTAGTATCGCGTGACAACCGCCTTAGATTTACACCCAGACAGTTTCCGCACTACGTTCCTAAATTGGCTTAGATGGGTTAAGGGTTCTAAGGTCCTCAGTATGATCAGCTCAAGGTCGGAAAATAATGCTACGTACGATTACTCGTCATGACATTGATAGTCCAAGAGAGCCTAACCGAGTGGAGATTATCAAATTGATATTGCTTTGGACTACTCCATCACATATCGCTTCGAATATCGCCGTCCTATCATAAGTTTCAACTCAGATCCGGGTTAGAATCTATCTCACACAAAGGATCACCAAAACCGAAACAGAACAACCAAATAACAAACAATTCAAACCAAAGCAATAAATAAATCAAAGTAGGCTGAATCCGCTTAGAGATTACTCCCCAGCAGAGTCGCCACTTTTCTGTAGCGGTAAAATCGTGAGTGTAATCTATTGATTAACTTAGTTCGATGTAAACAGAGTCGCCACCGCGCTTTTCTTTATTTCCGAAAGGAAAAAGGTAAAAGAACGAATAAAAACCTAGGAGTCTAAAAGCAAAAGCTAAAAGAACAAACAGAGAATGGGTAAGGGGATTGGTTACGAACCGGGAAGGTTTTAGGCACCCGACTCGTCCGTGGTACTCCACGGGAGCCCTTTGAAATACTTATTGCTTTTTGGTCTGAAATTGGTTTGCTTGAAAAGATGGAAGAGATGAGGAGAAGAATATTTTTTATGATTTTGTGTTTGATAAGGTTTTAACACCTTATGCCTACGTACCCACAAAGTGCAATGCGAGATCAAAACCTCGTAGTTCGTGGTACAAAATTTGAAAAGAAACAAATGAGTTAAATTGATTTTAAGATGTAGAGATAAGTCGTCATCCTTTAGCGAATAATTCCTCTAGAAAGGATGAATCATATCTAAACATGTAAAAACAAAAGGTGCACAAAGGCACAAAAACAATTGAGTGGGTTTGCATTTTTTAAAGTATGTAAGAAAATGGTTTTTGATATATTTACATGAATTAATATTGATTAAGAAAATAAAATGAAAAGATTAAAAATCTTTTGACCTAAGTCAAGGTTTATTTATGAAAGTGTTCGAAGTTTGAAAACAAGAGGATTTTTGAAATAGGGAGAAATTTTGAAAATTAAAGAATGGGGAAGAGATGAAGGGACTAATCCTAGTACTTGAATTAAAAGTTAAGGAAAGAGTTTACCAAACCATAATATGCACAATTCTTCAAATATCGGAATTCCCTCTTCAAAGGCTAATGAAGTAATCTTGAGGCCGAGGTTTCTAACCCATTCCAACTTGAGCAAAGGGGAAGATCTTAAGGTCTAAGTCCATTCTCCAAAAAGCAAAGGGATAGTAACCATAGTCCACAATTAGAAGTCACAAGTCTTTTAAGTGTTCAATCCTTTATTAAGTGTTTTGATATCCAAATGGACAAAAATAAAAAAACAAGCACAATATGAATATAAACAAATGATATATGATATTATATGGCAAAATATAATAAGGAGATAAGGGAGCAAGAGATTAAAATAAAAGGATAAGGTGCAAGAGATTAAATTTAAACAATTATATTCACATTATTATAATATTTACAATATAAAGTGGTATGATGAACTTAATCAAGCACAACCACAACAAGGAATAATAAAATCGAGGCAACCGGATCCAAGTGGATCTTAATTCGAATCGGGACAACTTTAGGTCTATGTTAAGCAATCGCCGAGTAATTTACGAAGTAATTACCCTACAAATGAGGCCGGCCACCACTAATTAAAGTGGAAATTATTCGTGTTAATACATGTTAGAGAAACGATATAATGAATCGTTCTCCGAAAACATGCCACACTAAAAGAAAAAGGAAGGTCTAATCTTAATCGAGATTCTCGTTGAATTTCATCAAAAAGCAACCTATCATGATCTCAAAGTATGGAGAATGATCCAAATGATCATTCACCCATAGATTTGAAATAATGAAGATTAAACTCTTCGGAAATCAACAATCCCGAATCGGAGATTATCATCGACCAAAAGAGAAAAAAAAAAAGATGAAGAATAAATGGATCTAAAGATGGATCCGTTAAAAAGAAATTGAAATAATTTTTAATCATTTTCTAAACTCTTTTCTAAATATCCTTTTTAAAAAATACTTTTCTAAAATATAAATTCTAAAATATTTTTCTAAATTTGCTTTCCTAAAACATTTTTTCTCTAATTCTTTTTTAAAACATCTTTATGATATTGAAATAAAATTTTAAATCAAATTTAAAGAAAACCAAAAGCTAAATAAAGTAAAAGAAATTAAAAAAACCAAGGAAGGGGAGGGGGAAGTAGGGAAGCCGCGGGTATGGATATGGGGAACGGATCCAAAGGTCCAAAACCAAACCCTTATTATTCTCAAACAAAAAAAATATTAAACCAAGTCAAATAATAAAACAAAAATCAAAACAGAGCCACAAGCTCTTCTTCTTCAATGCGCGGCTTCAACAGACGAAAAACAGGGCACAAAAAAAGAAAATCACGGCAGAAGCAAGGCAGAAGCGGCGGCCATGTCTCACCTTCACAAACAACAAATCAACTCCTCTCTCTCACGCGATCTCAAATCTCTTTCTCTTCTTTCTTCTTCAACTTCCGCGGATCTTCTTTTCTCCTTCTCAATCTCTCGGTTCAAAGATTAATTCAAGGGATTGAAGTGGAAGGTTGAAGGTGATTTGAGAAGTTGATTGAGGATTTTAAACTTTTGAAAGTATGAAGATTGATGAAGGTGGAAAGGGATTAGGGATTGAAATTGATTTTGGCAGGGATTATGGGGGCTATTGAAGCTTAGCTTTGGAAAGAGATGAGGGCTTTATTTATAGGAAATAAAAGAGGAAATAGGGTGCCGTTTTGAGGTGATGCCGCGAGCATTTTGAAGAGGTGAGGTTCTCGTGACGAAATGCGTTTTCATTTGATTTGCGTACTGCGTTTTGTGTTATGTTGTTTGCGTTTTAATTTTGATGAATTCAGGTGCTTGGCTCGTGTTTTCGTGCATGTACGAAGTCTGCGTAACGCATGACAGATTTGAAGGCTGGATGCGGCTGGATGTTTGGCTTGCGAGAGAGGCTTATGCTGGCTGGAAAAAACTCGTTAAAAGCTGTGGGATGTTGCTTACGGTACGACGTGCGTGGGCTTGTTTTGTGTTGTTGTTGCAGCTGGTACTTTGGCTTGTAGCTGCGTTGGCCTGGCTTGGGAGAAAGGCTTGTGTTTGATTTTGTGAGGCAAGTCAGCTGATGTGAAAAGGCCTACGGGAAAGGCATGTTGAATGCATTGGCTGGGGCTGGCTGGTGTGGAAAAGCTGTGGTAAAGGCTTGATGTTTGGCTTGGGCGTACGGCAGCATGAGGTGGGGCTAGGGACTTGCGTTTGGAAGCTGCTGTTAGGCTTGAGGCAAGAGTAGTACGGCTGGAGACCTTGTGGGAAATGTTTTGCAAGTGTGGGCCAGGAGTGGTTTGTTGTAGGGGGTGTGAGATGATGCAAAGTGACTTTTGGCCAGCTGATAGTGATGTGAGGTAATGAGAGATTGTGGCTTAGGAAAAGCCGTATGGGCTAGAAAAGTTTGGCCTTGAGGCCTTTGGTTGTTGAATGGGAATGTGGGGGTTTCTTTCAATATTTTTATTCTTTTCAATTTTTCTTCAAAGGAATAAGAAACATGGGCTTCAATAAAAAGAAATATGGGCCTATAATATAATTTGAAATGGATAGAGAAAATGTAATGACTTTGGTTACTGTATATATATTTTGGTAAAAGAAAAAAAAGGTAATATTGAAAAAAATGAAAAAATGAAAATATTGGAATGAACAAATGGATTTTTTTTTAAATGGATAAAATAATGTTGAGATGTGAATTTAAAAATGAATAAGAATAAGGAGAAAATGGTAAATTGGATTTTTGGATTTTTGGTAAATGGAAAAGAAATGGATATTTGGATTTAATCGGACAAAAGTGAATAAAAAGGAATCGAAAAGATGAATAGAAAAAATAACGGCAATTGGAATAAAAAATTGAAATAATCGGACTCGAGAAATGATTAATGGACTAAATTTGGGAATAATGGAAATAATTTTTAAAAGAGAAAATGGATGGATAAATGGACACAAAAAAATGGTTTAAACGGAAAGAAAATGGATAATGAATAGAATTTGGTTTTCAAACCCACAACAAATCTCGATTTTCCACAAGCCTCTGATGAAATGGACACAGCCAACCAAAGAACCACTGAACAGTTGAATAAATTGCAATTCAAGCCACAACTGTTATCTGAAAATTGTCTGATTATTTGAATCCATCACTGAGGAAAATAAATCCTCAAATGAACTGCTGATAAACTGATGAACAAACCACACTTCATACAAAACACCGTCTGATAACCCAACTTGTACTTTGAAAACACACAATCTAAACTACTGGCGCACACAACTGGCAGTCGAAATAAATCTTTTGATAGTTTGACCAATATTAGGTCAAACATCCATTTGAAATCGAATTATGACTGAACAAACGCATCTGAGTTGAAATCATTGCCCTGTCTTTGAAATCCTGCAACACAGAGAAGAGGAAGAACACCGCAACATATTTTTTTGTATTTTGGTTAGTAATCAGTAAATATAAACAAATATAAAGAAATAAAAACAATGGTGATCCCCTGCGAAGCATAGACCCACATCTGAGGAGAAACTCAAAAGCCAGTGCGATCTTGTTTGTATGCCAAAATGCGGATGATATGTGAAGAAATCTTAGGGCAAAAATTAGGGTGTTACACAATCCTATCTTGTCCAGGAAGCAGTTTGGTTATCCATTAAGAGTTGTGCCTTTGATTGAAGAGGCAAATGAATCTTTATACTTTCCGGCAGAAGGAAATCTCAAGAAGAGCATACTAGTATCCCAAGCTTGGGAGGGCAGAGTGATGAAAGGGAAGAAAGAGTTTGGGAGAGTGGATCCCAACACTTATGATCCTTTTCCAGCTAGTTGGAGGATCGTGTGAAGACCCGGTTACTCCCACTTTCTAGAGAAACACCTCTCTACCCTAAGGAGGTAGCACCCACAACTTCAGTACCTCTTCAAGAATATCAAAAGTTAGAAGCCTTGGTTCAGCAACTCAGGTTGGAGAATCAAGAAGCTTACAATTCATGCCAGAAACTAAAGATGCAAAATCAAAAGTTGGAGGAAAGAGCTCACAAAGCTGAAGAGATGGTTAGGCTCAAGCAGCAAGACTTTCAGGAGAGAGGGCTCTACTTCAAGAAAAGGGGATTAGCTGAAACTCACAAGGTGGCCCAATGTCGGAAGGAGAAGAAAGATTTGAATGAAGCTAATGAGGTTGTCACCTTATGGCAAGAAAAGTGGGAAGACAATTTGAGGAAGCAGAAGGAGCTGGAGATCACGCACAAGCTAGAAGTCAAGACTCTTCAGGATTCTTTGGATGGACAGAGAGAACTCCTTCAGTAGGCTTATCATCAAGAGAAGATTCGTCTCCAAAGTTTAACAGAAAGCCAATAAGCAGTAAAGGAAGCTCAGAAAGAAATAGAAGATTTGAAGTTGAAAGCTGATGCAAGAGGGCAAATAATGATTCCATTACAAGCCGAGAAAGTGAAAAGGTGTTCCTACAACAAATTGAGGAATTGCATGCCTCTTTTGACCTTAGGGATATCCTAATTCAGAAATTTGTACAGGAGCCTACGCATCCGGATATAGCTCAGATGTTTCAAAATGTCAAGCGCCTTAGTTGGAGATTACAGGATGTAGACTTTCCTAAGCTTTAGTTGTATATGCATATGACTTGGATTACCCACAGGCTTGTTGTGGGAATCCCCTCTTTCTTGATGTAATTTTTCTTTCTTGACATATTGAATTTGTACCTTGTGAGGATCTTTTATTATTTCAAGTGTCTTCTAATTTACCTAAGGTCTCTGGTTATATCTGTTGCACGGACACAAAATAAATGCCACCACCTCAAGTTTGAATGTCACACAGAATTTTTCTCAACACCAGAATGGGAAAGTAATTGAGGCCTTGGGGATAAAAGGAACACATTGCATTGCATACGCATCATTAGCATTTCTTCTTTGTTTTGCAGGTTTTCTACAGGTTGCTTAACTTATTTGCATTTCAGGCAAAGATTGCGAGGGCCGCCAAGACCCGTCATCTTCGACAGAATATCCCGCATCGTTATGCAACTCGCAACAACCAGAGGACAGTCATAGATGCTATCAAACTGAGCTCAATGAGTTTCGCACCAGAATGGGAGAGTTCATGGTCATGATGCAAGGGATGGCTCAGGGACAACAAGATTTGAGAAATGCAATTCAGGGGCTCAACCCTCCTCATACTAATCCTCCTGTAACCACTCCTGAAGTACAAGTGACTCCTCCCAACACCAACAATGGCCCAGGTGGACCTCAAGTTCCAGAACCTGGCACAACAACCTTCATCCTGGTACAAGACAGGCAGGAGGATCAGTTCCCTCCTTTTAACAATGATATGGGGTTTGGCGGAGAAGGAAATCTTCAAGACTTTTTTATGCTTGCTGAGAAAGTCAAAGCCCTCGAGTGTAGAGACACTTTGGGGATAGATGTGTTTGACATGGGCCTAGTCCCCGGGGTGGTTATTCCTCACAAATTCAGGCCACCTACTTTTGACAAGTATAACGGTAGTTCCTGTCCTAAAACTCATCTGCAGGCGTTTTATCGAAAGATTGCCGCCCACACCAAGGACGAAAAACTCTGGATGTACTATTTCCAGGATAGTCTCTCCGGAGGATCCTTGGAATGGTACATGAAGCTGGAGAGGAATTTTGTGAGAAGCTGGAAAGAATTGGGAGAAGCTTGTCTGAAACAGTATCAGTATAACATTGACATGGCGCCGAGTCGTACTCAGCTTTAGAGCTTGACACAGAAGAATTCTGAGAGCTTTAAAGACTATGCACAAAGGTGGCGTGAAGTGGCCGCCAGAGTGCAACCACCGTTGCTGGAAAGAGAAATGGTAGACCTGTTCCTGGATACCCTCCCTGGGAATTTCATGGAGAGGCTAGCTGGATGTTCCTCAAGTGGGTTTTCAGATATCATCTTGACTGGAGACAGGGTGGAAAGCTGGATCAAGCAAGGGAAGATTCAGAATGGGGGCGCTTCGAGTTTTGGTGTAAAGAAGCCCTTCATGAAGAGGAGAGAAGGAGAGACTGGGGCAGTGTATGTGCAGAGAGGAAGTAACAGAGGGGTTTATCAGCAAGTGGCCCCTGTCACTATCTCAGCTCAACCTGTTCAACAGCAAGTCCAACAACCCCAGCAACAACGCCAATATGGGTATCAACAAAGAGCTCCTCGTCC
The DNA here is from genome assembly GCA_963966055.1 of Lathyrus aphaca. Classification (NCBI taxonomy): domain Eukaryota; kingdom Viridiplantae; phylum Streptophyta; class Magnoliopsida; order Fabales; family Fabaceae; genus Lathyrus; species Lathyrus aphaca. The sequence continues at coordinate 429,586,112 of OZ014524.1, read as the reverse complement.
ATACTATTCTCAGAGGACCAGAGAAAGGCAGTTTGAAACTCCGCCTATGTCCTATTCACAACTTTTGAAAAATCTTCTCCAACTCCAGCTAGTTCAGCTCAGAACTTTGCAACCCCCGAAGCTGGGGCAACTTCCCGAGGGTTACGATACAAACGCCAGATGTAAATTTCATTCCGGAGCCCCCAGACATACCACGGAAAATTGCAGAGCCTTGAGGTATGTAGTCCAAGACCTGGTGGATTCCAAAGCAATCAACTTCGCTCCTACTCCTAATGTAATACATAACCCCATGCCTCCTCACGGGGGTATGGTTGGGGCAATTGATGAAAGGGAGAATCTAAACTTGGTATGTGATGTCAACGACCTGCAGACTCCGTTGAGTGCTGTTAAAGTTTGCTTGTCACAGAGGGGTGTTTTTCCTGGGTGTGAAGATGGTTGTCTGGGATGTGCTGAAGCTCCAGATGGTTGTGAGCAGTTGAAAACGGAGATCCAAAGTATGATTAATAAAGGAGTGTTGCAGTTTGACAAAGTTGTAAAGGAAAGTGAAGTCTCCACAGTAACCATTTTCTACGATCCATCTCAAGTTCCTCCACGGGCCAGAGTGACACCGATAACGATTACCACTATAGGACCAGTAATGTATCAGAGTGATAAAGCCATTCCCTGGAATTATGGTGGTGAAGTATATTGTAACAGCCAGAAGCAAGAGTTGGCCACGTCTAGTAACACCCCAGCTCAAGTAGAAAATGTTGGAGTAGGGGGCTTTACTAGAAGTGGAAGACTATTTGCGCCAGAAACACTAAGAAAAAGTGTGATACCACCCAGAGACACTGTAGAAACCCAGGCTAAGGCAAGAGGGAAGCGGCCAGTGGTTGTCAATGAGCCCACGCCAGTGGCTGATCCAGACATTACATTTTATAAAGAAGCTGGAGAATTTTTTAGAATTATCAAAAGGAGCGATTACAAGATTGTGGACCATCTGCAATAGACCCCATCAAAGATTTCCATCTTGTCTTTGCTAATGTGTTCCGACTCCCACAGGAAAGCTCTCTTGAATATCCTGAACAAGGCTTATGTGCCTTAGGATATTTCAGTAAATCAGTTAGAAGCGGTGGTATCTAGTGTCAATGCCAGTCATGGATTGGGCTTTACGGATATGGATCTAACATCTGAAGGGCGTGCTCATAATCGGGCACTGCATATCTCTTTAGAATGTAAAGGTGCGGTACTTTCTCACGTGTTGGTAGATACTGGATCCTTGCTGAATGTTCTTCCTAAGAAGGCATTAATGAAGTTGGATTATGATGGAGTGGTTTTAAAGCCTAGCGACCTGGTAGTTAAAGCATTTGATGGGTCGAGGAGATCAGTGTTTGGAGAGGTGGATTTACCAATCAAGGTGGGTCCACAGATCTTCAATGCCACATTCTACGTAATGGATATACAGCCTGCATACAGTTGTTTGCTGGGAAGGCCTTGGATACATTCAGCAGGAGGTATATCATCCACACTTCATCAAAAGCTAAAATTCGTCTGGGAAGGCCAAATTGTAACAGTCAGTTGGGAAGAAGACATTTTCGTCAGTCATCTGGCTTCATTCAAGTATGTGGAGATGGATGGCGAGATAGTTGAAACTCCATGTCAGGCTTTTGAGCCCCTGAAAACTGAACAAGCATCTTCATTGGCAACTTCTTCTGAAGAATCAAAAAAGGGGTTTCTATAGCCTCTTATAAGCAAGCTCTTGAGGTGGTAGAGTCGGGGATGCGAGAAGGTTGGGGCAGTCCAGTAGAAGTGCCAGAAAAGAAAGATATGTTTGGGATTGGTTACCATCCTGGGCAGTCATCATCTGGACCGAGTGCTAGAGGTCGTCAAGGCCCGATTACCTTCACGAGTGCGGGAGTGGTAGATTATGGAAGCATCAGTGTCGTGCAGGACAATGTAGTTGATAGTGACTGTGACTTAGATGAGTGGATCAGGCCTGCTGTTCAAGGGACTCAACTTAGCAACATGTCGTCTAAAAGGCTTATCTCAGTCACTTCCTTCAAAGAGTAATAATCTTTGTTTTTGTCATTCCTGTACTCAAGCACTATGTCTTGCCCGGGGCTTAGTAGCTTTTTGTAAGGGTTCTTTTGTTCCTAACACAATTCATAATCATAAATAAAGGTGACGTTTCACATTCATCCATGTTGTTCTTTGTCTTTCATTTTTGCTTTTGTTTTCCAAAAAGAAAGAAAAGTTTTAAAATGGCAATGTTTCTCATTTTCTCAAGCCTTTTCTAAAGCCTTGCAATCATCATTCATGCAGGTGCTCGTCACCGGATCTTATCAATGACGACCCTGTTATGGCTAAGTATGACTTTGACAATCCAATTTATCAAGCCGATGAGGAAGGTGAAGAAGATGGCGAGCTACCTGAAGAGTTAGCCATACTGCTTAAATAGGAGGAGAAGATGATTCAGCCGCACGAAGAGGCCATCGAAGTGATAAACCTGGGTACCGAAGAAGACAAGAAAGAAGTTAAGATCGGGGCCGCATTAGAAGAATCCATCAAGACTCGTCTAATTGCCTTGCTTTGAGAATATGTTGATTTCTTCGCTTGGTCGTACCAAGATATGCCTGGTTTAGACACTGACATTATGGTTTACAAGCTGCCTCTGAAAGAAGATTGCCCTCCAGTGAAGCAAAGGTTGAGACGCACGCGCCCTGATATGGCGATCAAAATAAAAGAGGAAGTACAAAAGCAATTTGATGTTGGTTTCTTGGCCGTGACTAGTTATCCTCCGTGGGTTGCCAATATTGTGCCAGTCCCTAAAAAAGACGGTAAGGTCAGGATGTGTATAGACTACAGGGATTTGAACAGGGCCATCCCTAAAGATGATTTCCCTCTGCCTCACATAGATGTGCTTGTTGATAATACTGCTCAGTTTTCTGTGTTCTCTTTTATGGAAGGGTTTTCAGGTTATAACCAGATTAAGATGTCTCCCGATGATATGGAAAAGACTACCTTCATCACGCCTTGGGGCACTTTCTGTTACAAGGTCATGTCCTTTGGTCTGAAGAATGATGGGGCCACTTACCAATGGGCGATGGTGACGCTATTTCACGACATGATTCATCATGAAATTGAGGTTTATGTTGATGATATGATAGCGAAACCCCAAACAGAATAAGAGCACTTTGTCAATCTAGCAAAGTTGTTTGACAGACTCTGGAAGTTCAGATTGAGGTTGAATCTGAACAAGTGCACCTTCGGGGTCCGTTCCGGCAAGCTACTTGGTTTCATTGTTAGTGAGCGGGGAATTGAGGTTGATCCAGCCAAAGTAAAAGTCATCCAAGAGATGCCTGAGCCAAAGACTGAAAAGCAAGTGCGTGGTTTCTTAGGGAGACTAAATTACATTGGGCGGTTTATCTCTCACTTAACAGCCACGTGTGAGCTCATTTTCAAGCTTCTAAGGAAGAATCAGGCCATTAAATGGAATGAAGACTGTCAGCAAGCCTTTGACCGAATCAAGGAATACCTGCTAGAACCTCCAATTGTCATGCCTCCAGCGCCAGGGAGACCCTTGATCATGTATCTTACTGTGCTCGAAGGATCAATGGGATGTGTGATGGGTCAGCAGGACGAGTCTGGTTGAAAAGAGCATGCAATTTATTACCTTAGCAAAAAGTTTACTGATTGTGAGACACGTTACTCACTACTCGAGAAAACTTGATGCGCTTTGGCATGGGCTGCTCGCCGACTAAGACAGTACATGTTGACCCACACCACTCTTTTAATTTCCAAGATGGATCCTGTGAAATATATCTTCGAGAAGCCAGCTCTAACAGGAAGGGTAGCCCGATGGCATATGATTCTAACGGAGTATGATATCCATTACACTTTGCAAAAAGCAATCAAAGGAAGTGTATTGTCAGAATACTTGGCTCAATAGCCGATCGACGATTATCAACCCATGAGATTCGAGTTTCCGGATGAGGACATCATGTTCCTCAAGTTGAAATACTGTGAAGAACCACTTCCGGAGGAGGGGCCATACCCTAAATCCAAATGGAAGTTGATGTTTGACGGAGCTGTGAACATGAACGGAAGCGGAGTAGGTGTTGTTATTATCTAATCAGAAGGGGTCCATACACCTTTAGCTGCTAGGTTGACTTTCAAATGCACAAACAACGAGGCAGAGTATGAAGCTTGCATCATGGGGGGTTAAAGAAGCAATCAATTTGCGAGTCAAGAACCTCGAGATCTTCGGAGATTCTGCTCTGGTGGTGAACCAAGTCAATGGCAAATGGTTAGTTCATCAACCTCACTTGGTTCCTTACAGGGATTATACCAGGAGGTTGCTAACCTTCTTCACTAAGGTCAAGTTTAATTATATCCCTCGAGATGAAAACCAGTTCACTGATGCTCTAGCAACTTTGTCCTCTATGATCAAAGTTTGCCAAGAGAGTTTTGCGCCTCAAATCATGGTCTCTCGTCTTGAAAGACCTGCCTTTGTCTTTGCAGTTGATAGTGGTGAAGATAACAAACCTTGGTATTATGATGTCAAGCAATTCTTGAAGACTCAAGAGTACCCGATTGGGGCATCTAGTAAAGACAAGAAGACCCTCAGAAGGCTAGCAGGTGGTTTCTTCTTGAATCAAGTTGGTGTGCTATACAAGCGAAACTTCGACATGGTTCTGCTCAGATGCGTGGATAGACACGAAGCAGACATGTTGATGCAAGAGGTTCATGAAGGCTCCTTTGGTACCCATGCTGGAGTACATGCTATGGCCAAGAAGTTGTTGAGATCGGGATATTATTGGATCACCATGGAATCTGATTGCTGTAAAACTCCTGTAAGTGTCACAAGTGTCAGATTTATGTCAATAAGGTCCACGTGCCTCCGAATCCATTGAGTGTCATGTCTTCACCATGGCCATTCGCCATGTGGGGCATTGATATGATTGGCAAGATCGAGCCAACAGCTTCCAACGGTCACCGCTTCATCCTGGTCTCTATAGACTATTTCACGAAATGGGTCAAAGCGGCGTCTTATGCAAATGTCACTAAACAAGTGGTAGCCCGGTTTATTAAAAGAGATATCATTTGTCGGTACGGAATTCCCGAAAGAATCATTACTGATAATGGTTTTAATCTCAACAACAAGATGATGGATGACTTGTGTTGGGATTTCAAAATAGAACATCACAACTCTTCTCCATATCGCCCGAAGATGAATGACGCCGTCGAGGAGGGCAATAAGAACATCAAGAAGATCATGCAGAAGATGGTTGTGACATACAAAGACTGGCATGAGATGCTACCATTCGCTTTACATGGGTACATAACGTCAGTGCGTACCTCAACAGGGGCAACCACGTTCTCACTGGTGTATGGTATGGAGGCAGTCCTACCAATTGAAGTGGAAATCCCCTCGTTGAGGTTATTGATGGACATTAAGCTAGATGAAGCTGAGTGGCTCCAATCCAGATATAATCAATTGAGCCTCATTGAAGAAAAACATCTAGCAGTTGTATGCCATGGGCAGTTGTATCAACGGCGGATGAAGCAGGCTTTTGACAATAAGGTACGACCACAAAGGTACATACCAGGTGACCTGGTGCTGAAAAGGATTATTCCTCCTCTTAACGATCACATGGGAAAATGGACACCTAATTATGAAGGGCCATTCGTGGTTAAAAAGGTTTTCTCAGGTGGAGCCTTGATGCTAACAACCATGGATGGAGAAGACTTCCAGTCCCCTGTCAACGCAGACGCAGTAAGAAAATACTTCGTGTAAAAAAGGACCCGCTGGATAAAAACAGAATAAAGATTCAGGAAAAAATGGGCATCCCGGCGAGCCAAAAACAGAATAAAAGGCTCGGGAAAAAATTAGGGAAATCTTGAAAACAATTGTACACCCGCTGAGTTGAAAAGCCACATCAAACAGCTCTGGCAAAAAAGGGTATCCCGGTGGACTGAAAACCCGAAAGGGCGATCCACGCAAAAGAGGGACGAACACGAACGACTGCGATTTGAGAAATTCATAACTCATCTACAATTGAGGTTATTCTAAGGGTTGAAGACCAGTTCAATTACATTTCTCAAGGGGCAGAGCGAGCGGATGGTCTTGAAGATATACTAGTCATAACCGGGTTGAAACTTGATGAGATCCACTTATCACATTGCCGATAGGATAGTTTGCTTTCCTTTTTGGCTATTTCCTCTTTCTAGGGAATTGCTTCCTTTGTAATGCCTATTCATGGCCATTTTTCCAAATCAATAAAAATTCAATTTCAGTCAACTTGTGACTATCTGCTTCTTGTTTTTGTTTTTCATCTAGCATTGATTGATTGTGGAAACGTCCAGCAAATTGTGATTTATATTGTGTTGTGAACATTTGAATGCTTTCTAACTCATGCAGGAAGACAGAAACATTTTATACAACTCTAAAAGGGTATCAAGATGCCCAGACAATGATTCATGCTATGAGCCTGGGGCATACAGGTTTAAACTAACTCTCCATGTTACAAGCACTATCAATTGTGTTAGCAGGTACAGGTACAGGTGTTGCTAATAGAGCTAAAGCAGATTTCCAGGAGGAACATTTCATTATACTTGAACAAGAACAGGTGTTTTCCCGGGTGTCTCCAGTCATCCCCAGCAGAGTTGGAAGTTGAAATCTCCCCCAGAAAGGCAGCAGAAGGTTGGTGTCCTCCCCAAACAGAGACTTCCCTTCAATACAGGGGCAATTCCCAGCAGTACAAGGAGTGTATTTCCTCCCCAGCAGTTTGCTTCCTCAATAGAGCCATACCTCTGGTTCCCAACCAAGTCAGAAGGTCTCCATTTCCCCACCAGAGTGCAAGAAGGATCCATCTCCAACAGGGTCTTGGCTCTCCAATCTTAAAGTCAAATTTATTTTTGGCAATGACAGCAGTTCAGAGTCAGCATATCATTAATAGCTTTCCCCGCAGAGTTGTTTCCTCCTTACATGGATTAATCAGATCAGTGCAGTGATCATCAGTTCCTCCCCAATCAAGCCACCTGGGATACTTGCAGTCTCCTCGCCAGGAGATCCTTTTGCATTTACATACGCATAATCATCATTGCATTTGCATCCTCAAGAGCGTAGCATTTCCATCATCATGGAGCATTACGCCATAAAATCCAAACATATGCATACCAGCATGGGCCAGTTTTGAGGTATTTTACATACAACCTGGAGCAGTTTCTCAACCTGAAATATTCCCCACAGAAGATACTTATATTATTTTCCAGGCATCTTTGTCTTTCCGAGCAGTTGTTTTTCTTTGTGGCTTGGTCCGCCCAGTAGTCACATTGTCGAGTCCCATTCCGTTAATGGTCTCATTAAGCCTTGTTTCGCCAACAGGCACCTTCCGTGGGTTGGTCCTCCCAACAGTCGCGTGTTTTCTTTGTGGCTTGGTCCGCCCAGCAGTCACATTGTCGAGTCCCATTCCGCTAATGGTCTTATTAAGCCCTGTTTCGCCAATAGGCACCATCTGTGGCTTGGTCCGCCCAACAGTCGCGTGTTTTTCTTTGTGGCTTGGTCCGCCCAGCAGTCACATTGTCGAGTTCTGTTTCGCTAACGGTCTCGTTAAGCCCTGTTTCTCCAACAGGCACCTTTCGTGGCTTGGTCCGCCCAACAGTCGCGTGTTTTTCTTTGTGGCTTTGTCCGCCCAGCAGTCACATTGTCGAGTTCTATTTCGCTAACGGTCTCGTTAAGCCCTGTTTCGCCAACAGGCACCTTTTGTGGCTTGATTCGCTCAACAGTCACGTCGCAGGTTATCGTTTTGAACAACGGTCCTGTTTTCCTGGGCTCTCGTTTATGTACAAAGATCCTGTTTCACCTTGTTCTTTTTCCCGCTACCTATTCAGAGGTCAAAACAAAAAAAAGCAAAAAAAAAAAACAAATAAAGAGCATATGGCATTTCTATTATCCACCAAGTTCAAATTTCCAGGTTTTATTCGAGTATTCAATCACTCCATACCTTGAACATCTAAAAGCTCTCGCAATTATTCGTTCAGGCTTGCATATGATTGAATAGGGGCAGCTGTAATACCTCAAAATTTGTCCTCTCATATCCTCAACATTTTGCATAGCATCTTGCATACATAAATTCATAAAATAATCAAAAAAACATTGCATCATGTATAACATAGCTGAGGCATAGGTATGTGGTCAATGACTGGAGCAACTGGAGGCTATACAAAGATAATAAAAGGGCCACAAAGCTCCTCAATCATGTGCAAGGTGCCTACAACATCCCATAAGTCTCCATTTGAAGCCTCAAGTCTTGGAAAGAAGCGAATGGTGTAACACGGTGGGAGAACTGACTTTAGTTATGTCGCGGATAGCAAGAGTCGCCACCGACTTTAATTTTATCCAAAGGAAAGGCATAAAAGAACAGGAAAGACCTTTTAAAAGATTTTTGGGTCCGGGGGGTAGGTTATGTAAAGGGAAGGTGTTAGCACCCTTTACATCCATGGTTATCCATGGGCTCTTAGTTACTTAGCTCACTTTAAAATGTTTTTGAAATGTGAAGTGTGTGAATAAAAATTTTCTTAAGAGTTTCATAATGATCCATGTACGGATGCGTAAAAAACCCATTGTTTTGAAAATTGTTTAAAATGTGTGAAGTGTTTGAAATGTTTTGAAGAGTGAGCAAGTATCTAAGAGGAACCTACCCTAAGTTTAAGTCTTTTCTGTTCTTGAATCCTTTAAATGGTAAGACTATCCCTATTATTAAGGAATAGGTAGTCATTACCTTGGATGTAAGGGACAAGTTAAGGGACATCTGTTTATTTAGGCAACTGTGGGGTGTATAAGCAATTCGAAGGGACTTATCATCTTTATTCGAAAGGGACAAGATCATTACGAAGGCAACATTCGAAAGGGACTTGATCTTTTATCTGTTATGGGACTAGATGATGTGAATTGGAGGGACTTTGCTTTATACACCCTACTTGACCTTTTTGTAATAGGCAACATGAGAGGTATCATTATGGAAGTGAGATGGCGATCAAAGATCGACTTACGTGTGTGAGTGTACAATTTAAACATTTATCTTTTAAATTAAGTGAGCTATATTAATTTTAAACATACAAACATGTTACACTCCCTATTTTTACTAACCATAGCATAAAATAAATATTTAAACATTATTACTAAATATTACATCCAAGGAACAATTACATAATAATAATAATTAAAGCAAATTAAATATAATAAGCAAAATAATAAATAATAAATAATAATAATAATTGGGTTAGTAAAATAATAATAATAAAAATAATACAAAGTTAAATGGGGTTAGTAATAATAAAATATCATATAAACATAATTAATAATATTAACATAATAATTAAAAAAAATCAATTTATAAATAATTATTATTTAAAACAAATAAGAAAATATGAGCAATTATACTAGTTATTATAAAGTTTTAAGTTGTAAATTATAAAAAAAAGTAAGTTAATTATAAACATATTATGAAAATAAAATTATAATTACAAAATTAAATTAACAATTTTTAACTATTTTTAAACATATATTAAAAATTATTTACATACAAACAATTTATGTCATATTATTATATTAACAAAATTAAATTAAGAATTTTAATTTTAAGCATATTTATATTAAATTATGAACATAATATATATACATGATAGAAAATTATAATAGAATTAAATAAATAGAAGAAAATTAGGGTTTTGTGAAAATAATTAGGGTTTATAAAAAATTAATTAGGTTTTTACAAAATATTTTAGGTTTTAGAAAATTAGGGTTTTATATACATATTTTTAGAATAATAAAAGAACTATATATAATTTAATAATTTACAAAAAATAAATAAGTTTTTCTTATAAAATTAAAATGAATTTAAAATAATGTGGACATCCTATTTATTATTTGAATTTATTTAAGATAGAAAATTAACTAAATAATCAAAAATTAAAGAAAAGGATGAAAAAATAAAAACCTGCTTGGGCTGGGATTTGAACCCAGTCCCTAAGCTTGCAACCTCCAAGACTAGCCTTCCATCCACTGGGCCACGCACGCGCTGGCGTTAGAAGCAAGGGACTAATCCCTTTTGTTCACAACCTGAAAAAAACATGAAAAAGAAAGCAACACAAAAGGCCTGGGGGGATTCGAACCCATGACCTTTACACAGCACACAAACACTCTTACCATTCCAGCCGGGAGGGCGCATCTGTTAGTATAATGGCTATAATACATAATATATTAAGTTTAATAGTTCAAATGGAAAAACAAGAAAAACTGTGGAAGCCAGGATTCGAACCCAGGCCTGCAAGCAATATACACGCACACTTCACCACTGGGACAACAATGCTGTTGTGAAATAATATCAAACAGAATCAATAAAATATTAAAATTAAATTTCAAATCAAAGTTTGGCGCCACTGATCATCTTCTTCTTCCTCCAGACCTGGGAATATTGCTGCGAATATTCCTGGGAAATTTCCTGCGAATTCCAGGTTGTAGCAAAACCTAGAATCCTAACTATCATCAAAACTGCAAAATTTCATCAAATCAATTATACAAATGTGATCCAGAGGTGAATTGGCATTGATCCATGTTCTTAGAATTAATTTATGTTAGCTTAAGAACAAAACCCTAAAGGGGGCCGAAAACCCTAACAATGGTGGAATTCACTCCAGTTCATGAAACTCGAATTAAATTATCCAGAATTCATCACAAGCTTCAAACAATCACAAATCAACAAACAAAATTAGTTGGCAATGCATAAATAATAAGAATCGAAAAATTCAAAGTCAAGCACAAAACAGATTCAGTTTAGGTCATTCATGAGGTTATAGATGCATATGAGTATTGAGAATGATTCAAAGATGTCCAATAAACATGTCTCAACCTTCAAATCTCTCTGGAATAGCCTCTATTGAAAAATCTGAATTTGAAATTTTGGATGAATTTTGAAAATTGCAACTTACTCTTGGAGGCCAGAATTTCGTCCCCTTGCATTAGGTTTGTGTTGTCTACTTATAGTACAATGGATTTAGGTCAAAAGAATGGATCATTGTGTGGAAAATTTGATTGAAAAAGATTGAAAAAGATTAAGTCTTAAACTTCAAATATTTGTGAATTAGACCTTTCTATTTCAAGCAAATCACCATAATTTTTGTATCAATTTGATCCAAGCAATCTTTATGACTTTCTAGAAACACAATCTCATTTAAATATTTGATTTTTCTATTTTATTTTAATTTAAAATGATTTTAAATGAATAAAATCAAAATAAATAAAATAAAATGATAAAAAAATCTGAATATTTGAGAATTGGGTCGTGCATGAAGTATTGGTATGGATTGGATCATCATATGGCAAGCCCATTTAGAAAAAATTGGTTTTAAACCTCCATTTTCTTCATAAACCAACCAAAAATTTCCCAACTTTGCAAGGGCACAAATCCTTCAATTTTAATGCTATGAGGGTGTTCTTGGACATTTTGGAAAGCTTGAAGAGTCCTCTAACCAACCCCACTTGTTTCATGTCCATATCATTTACCATTCTTAAGTTATGCCCTTTTGAAGTTATTGACTTTTTGTTGACTTTCAAAAGGACCTATAATGTCTTAGCTCATACCTTCCAAATGAAGCATTTTTGGGCTTGGCTTGTGAGACACAAAGTTGTAGAGAATTCAATTTCCTTCAAAATGAGCTTTGGATGGAAAATTGGTGATGAAGCATGTGAAAGTTATGGCTGGTCAAAGTTCAGTTGACTTTTCCTGAGGAAACCCTAATTTAGAAACCCTTGATTTTTGATGATCTGAAATATCCTTGATGAATCATGATCAACCCTTGATCAAATGATGAATTTTACTTCATATATTTGATGTTGGCAAAAAATCATGAAGTTTGACTTTGGTTTGACCACAGTTGACCTCAGTTTGACTTTTTAACTCCTTTGACTGATTTTGACTTATCTGATCATCTGACTGAGCAAACCTTTGAGAAAAGTCTTGAAACTTGTCATGGGGATTCTTAGACACATATAAGATGTTATGAAGCTCACTTGAAGTCTTGGAAGTCCATTTAGCCTGATTAAAGTCAAAACCCTAGTTTTGGATGCACTGCTTAGGAGAATGCCTTGTCTGAGGGAATTGTCAAACTTCTGACCAATTGTGAACTTTGTGAACCTTGTGAACCATCATAAGATGTCTTGTGAACCTTGTGAACCTCATAAGATGTCTTGTGAACCTTGTGAACCTCATGGGAGGTCTTGTGAACCTTGTGAACCTCATAAAAGGTCTTGTAGACTTCATGAACCTCATGAAAGGTCTTGTAAGTATTGTGAACCTTGTGAACCTCTTAGCACACAAAGTCTTGTATTGTGAGGGAAAATTTTGGGGTGCAACAGCTGCCCCTGTTCAATTTTATGAAACCTGAGGGGTTAGATTGGTATATGTGCCAGTCGTGACCTGGAAGGTTGAAGGGGATTGAACACAAAAGCCCAAAAATTTGCACTCACCGGTGCGTAGAGTGATACTGATGACTAGTTGAATATGCTTGAGTGGGCTTAAAGATGCCACTTGGAGAAAAGTTCTTCAGATACATTTCTTGGAGGATAAAGCAGTCCAAAATATGAAGATATAATGATAGCTTTCAGGAGGATAAACAACGTCCTGAGGTAATGGTGATAGCTTTCAGGAAGATAAACAACGTCCCGAGGAAATGATATGCTTTCAGAAGGATAAACAACGTTCTGAGGAAATGATATAACCTTTGGGAAGATAAACAACGGCCCAAAGTAATGATATGCTTTCAGGAGGATAAACAACGTCCTGAGGTAATGATAACTTTTGGGAAGATAAACAACGGCCCAATGCTTTCAGGAAGATAAACAACATCCCGAGGTCATGATATGCTTTCAGGAAGATAAACGACGTCCCGAGGTAGTAGTATGCTTTCAGGAGGATAAACAACGTCCTGAGGTATAATGATGTATCCTTTGGGAAGATAAACAACGGCCCAAGGTCATGATATGCTTTCAGGAAGATAAACAACGTCCCGAGGTATAAGAAGCTTTCAGGAGGATAAACAACATCCTGAGGAAATGATAACTTTTGGGAAGAGAAACAACGGCCCAATAGTCACAATTTGTTGATGAAATTTGTCTGCTGGAGAATTAACCTGAAAAACAAGATTGCAACATTCTGTATGATAATATTAGTTTATGCATTATGCATGCATGTATAACATGATGCACTTAGGTAATGTATTATGTACTAATGTATATGTATGTTATGATATGATGTAAATGATGTATGTATGAATCATGTAGCCTGAAGCGTCTGGATATCTTCGTATAACAACTGTTGGCCAGGGAAAATAAATCCCGATTCATTACTGGAGAATATGAGGAACTCGTTCCTATTTCGTTTGATAGTATAGTATATATAACCTCCCGTCTTCGTTGGACAATAAGGGTACACATAACCTCCCGTCTTCGTTTGATAGTAGGGTATACATAACCTCCCGTCTTCGTTCGTCGTACTCCTATTGGAAATATAGATTCCCAACTATCCGTATGAGGATAAAAGAGATGGATATAAATTCCAGGGGAGATGTGACTTGAAGTACTTATGAAGATGGATTTGCCCTACTGGGGATTTGTAACTGTCTTGTAGAGATGAACTGGTGAAGCTTCGTTGAAATCCTTCCCTCGTTCGTCCTTAGTAAATACTATTACTGCATTTTCATGCATTTCTGGTAAACATCAATCATATTAAGCATTTATGCATTTCTGGTAAACATCAATCATATTCAAAAGCATACATACATTCAAACACAACCAATGGACGTTTCGCTTATGTAAATAGGGTAAAAGTAAATCAGGACTCAAAGATGGAATTTTATTTATATCAAAAAGTGACCTATACATAGGTAGGTTTGTACAAGGAGACAGAAATCCTAGTAAGAGGAATTTGTCATAAAGAAAATCAGCTATGTGAGAAATAATCCTATTGAGTTTCAAATCTACTATTGCCATTATCTTCAAGTATCTCATCTTCTGCTGTTGAGACGGAAACAATTGGATTGAGCTTTATCTGTTCAAACTTGAGTAAGTAGCACAACTGCTTGTAGTTTCATGGGTGATCCAAACGAGACATAGTCATACGCTTTAATCCCTAACTTTTGCCTGGATTGCCCTTTCAGGTTTTCAATCCACCGGGATACCCTTTTTTGCCCAAGCCGCCTTTTCAGGTTTTCGACTTGCCGGGTGTACATCTTTTTATATATATATCCCTAATTTTTGCCCAAACCCTTTTGGTTTGCCAGGATGCCCTTATTTTTGCCTAGGCCAGTCAACCTAGCGGGTCTCTTTTTATGCGTAGTATTTTTTAACTATGTCTGCGTTTACAGGCTGTGGGAAGTCTTCACCATCCATAGTAGTAAGTATCATGGCACCTCCTGAGAATATTGTCTTGACTACAAATGGTCCTTCATATGTTGGAGTCCACTTGCCCCTAGGATCACCCTGTGGTAATATGATACGCTTGATTACCAAGTCACCAGCCTGATATATCTTTGGCTTAACCTTCTTGTTAAAAGCTTTGATCATTCGTTTCTGGTACATCTGGCCATGACAAACTGCTGTTAGCCTTTTCTCATCAATCAAATTTATCTGGTCAAGTCGAGTCTGAATCCACTCATCTTCATCCAAGCCTGCATCCTTCATAATTCTTAAGGAGGGAATCTGAACTTCAATGGGCAGAACTGCTTCCATACCATAGACTAAGGAGAATGGGGTTGCCCCTGTTGAAGTACGTATTGTGGTACGATAACCATGAAGAGCAAATGGTAACATCTCATGCCAATCCTTGTAAGTAACAGTCATCTTTTGTATAATCTTCTTAATGTTCTTATTAGCAGCTTCCACTGCCCCATTCATCTTTGGACGATACGGAGAAAAGTTGTGATGCTTAATCTTGAACTGCGTGCAGAGATCAGTGATCATAGTGTTGTTCAGATTAGAGCCATTGTCAGTAATAATCCTTTCAGGGATGCCATACCTACATATGCGATTATTCTTAATAAACTGAGCCACAACATTCTTGGTAACAGATGCAAATGAAGCTGCCTCTACCCACTTCGTAAAGTAATCAATAGCAACCAGGATGAAACGATGCCCATTAGAAGCAGTAGGCTTGATCTCACCAATCATATCAATGCCCCACATGGCAAAAGGCCAAGGAGCAGTCAACACATTCAATGGTGATGGAGGTATGTGCACTTTATCAGCATAAATTTGGCCCTTGTGACATGTTCTGGAGTGTTGATAACAATCAGCTTCCATGGTAGACCAATAGTAACCTGCTCTCAATATCTTTTTTGCCATAGTATGACCACTAGAATGAGTGCCAAAGATCCCATCATGCATATCTTCCATAATCTCTGTTGCTTCCTTCTTATTCACACAACGAAGCAAAGTTGAGTCATGATTGCGCTTGTACAAAATCCCATTACTCAAAAGGAACTTAGCAGAAAACCTTCTCAGAAACTTCCTATCTTTGACAGATGCCCCTTCAGGGAACTCCTGAGCTTCAAGATATCTTTTCACTTCATAAAACCAAGGTTTCTCCTCTGCTTCTTCAGTGCCAATCTCATTGCAGTATGCAGGCTTCTCAAACCTATCAATAGTAATCTTGGGAGCTTAATCATCCCAGCTGATCTCAAACATGGATGCCATGGTGGCCAAAGCATCTGCCAACTGATTCTCTCTTCGTGGAATATGTCCAAAGGTAATCTCTTTAAAATGTGGGATCAAAGACAACACATGCTCTCTGTAAGGAATGAGATTATCATGCTTGGTATCCCAATCTCCTTTAATCTGACTTACTACCAGGGCTGAATCTCCATACACGTCTAGGAACTGAATTTTCATATCAATGGCAGCTTTGATACCCAGGATACATGCCTCATACTCAGCCATGTTATTGGTACAATAGAAACAAAGTCTGGCAGTAATCGGGGTATGACAACCTTCAGGGGAACTGATCACAACACCAACACCATTACCAAGTGCATTGGAAGCACCATAAAAAACCATAGTCCATCGGGATCCTTGTTCAGGTCCGTCATATTGTCCAGGTTCTTTGGTAATAATCATAATATCTTCATCAGGGAACTCAAAACTCATTGACTGGTAATCATCCACTGCTTGATGGGCCAAATGATCAGCTACAACACTCCCTTTAATGTCCTTCTGAGTGGTATACTGTATGTCATATTCTGTCAAGATCATTTGCCATCTTGCAATTCTTCCGGAGAGAGCAGGTTTCTCGAATATGTACTTGATTGGATCCATCTTTGAAATCAACAAGGTAGTATGAGTCAACATATATTGTCTTAGTCGGCGAGCAGCTCATGCCAAAGCGTAGCAAGTTTTCTCGAGCAGTGAGTATCTTGTTTCACAGTCGGTAAACTTTTTGCTAAGGTAGTATATTGCCTGCTCTTTTCAACCAGACTCGTCATGTTGCCCCAATACACACCCCATTGAGTTTTCTAACACTGTTAAGTACATAATCAAGGGTCTTCCATCAACTGGTGGCATCAAAATTGGAGGTTCTAGCAAATATTTCTTGATTTCATCAAAGGTAGTCTGGCACTCATCATTCCATTCCATCACCTGGTCTTTCTTCAACAACTTGAAGATTGGCTCACAGATGGCAGTTAATTGGGAAATAAATCTTGCAATGTAATTCAGTCGTCCCAAGAAACCTCTAACCTCCTTCTCAGTACGGGGAGCTGGCATCTCTTGTATAGCTTTCACTTTTGCAGGATCTACTTCAATACCTTTTCCACTGACAATGAAACCCAGGAGTTTACCAGATCTAACTCCAAAAGTACACTTGTTTGGGTTCAATCTCAATTTGTATTTCTTCAACCTCTCAAACAACTTATGCAGATGATCAAGATGTTGCTCCTCATTCTGGGACCTGGCTATCATATCATCCACATATACCTCTATCTCATGATGAATCATATCATGAAACAAAGCCACCATAGCACGCTGATATGTTGCCCCTGCATTCTTCAAACCAAATGGCATCACTTTATAACAAAAAGTGCCCCACTGTGTAACAAATGTTGTCTTCTCCATATCTTCAGGAGCCATCTTGATTTGATTGTAACCAGAGAAACCATCCATAAAAGAGAATACCTTATGCTGAGCAGTGTTGTCTACCAGAACATCAATATGAGGAAGTGGAAAGTCATCTTTGGGGCTGGCCTTGTTCAAATCTCTGTAGTCTACACACATACGTACCTTACCATATTTCTTAGGTACCGGCACCACATTTTCAACCCACTGAGGATAAGAAGTCACAGCTAAGAACCCTGCATCAAACTGTTTCATTACCTCTGCCTTAATCTTCTCTGACATTTCAGGACGCATGCGACGAACCTTCTGCTTCTTTGGACGACAATCTTCTTTTACCGGTAATCGGTGAACTACAATGTCTGTATCCAACCCTGGCATATCTTCATAAGACCAAGCAAGGATCTCCACATAGTCACGTAGCATCTGAATAAATATGCTCTTGACACTATCCTCTAATTCAGCCCCTATCTTGACCTCTTTCCTGTTTTCTTCAGTTCCCAGATTCACAACTTCGACTGGCTCTTCATGTGGCTGTATAGCTTTCTCTTCTTGTTGTAACAACCTAGCAAGCTCTACAGGTATTTCACAATCGTCCTCATTTCCGTCTTCAGCTTGATAGATCGGATTCTCGAAATTATAATTGGCAATAGTAGAACTGTTATCAACAGGATCCAGAGTGGATGAGGATCTGCATTTTAGTGATGTGGGTGTGTGTAAGAACACATAGCTGATAAAACAAAAATAAAGTAAAAGAAAGACAAGGAACACAATATTTACTGAAACGAAACGTCCACTGATTTTTATTGAATGAAGTATGCAAATGAAATGACAGCCCGTAACAAGCACACCATTATGCCCCGGGTAAGGAACAAGGCTTGAGAGTTTTAATTGTTCAAGAAATTACAAACTTAAAAGCAACAACACAGTAATAGTATTTACTCCTGACTAAAGGAGATAGGAATAACATCTTCAGCCTTCCAATTATTGATCCCAGCACCCACAGTAGGAAAAATCCAAGCATCCAAGTTGTAGTCTTCATCATAGTCACCCACAACATTGATCTGGTCTTTCATAATCCCCTGATTGGTGATACGAACAGCACGAGCACGACGAATAGCCTTCTGGGACTCTGCAGTGAAACCCAAACCAAATTTGTCAGACTTGTACAGAATATCAGGAAGCTGACCCCAAATAGTACAACCACCTTCATCCACCACAGCTCTAGCATCTTTAAGGGAGGCCATTGTAGGAGGTACTCTGGTGACCACAGGAACTTTCTTGACAACAGGAGGAGCTTCATAATCATTAACAATCCAAGGAACCACTTCAAATGTCTGACACGGAGTTTCAACGTATTCACCTTCCACTTCAAGATATTTAAATGTGTTCACATGGCTAATCATATATCCTTCTTCTCCGTAAACAGTAACAACCTTTCCTTCTACTGGATATCTCAGTTTCTGATGCAAGGTAGAGGTTACAGCACCTGCCCCATGGATCCAGGGACGCCCAAGCAAACAAGAATATGACGGACGAATATCCATAACATAAAAGGTAGAATTGAAAACCTGAGAACCAACTTTGATTGGGAGATCAATTTCTCCGTGCACCACTCTTCTCGAACCATCAAAAGCCTTCACCACTATGTTACTGGGTTTCAACACAGCATCTTCTGGACTAAGCTTATTCAGGACTTCTTTGGGCAACACATTCAGAGAGGAACCATTGTCTATCAATACATGTGACAGGGTAGTGCCCCTGCATTCAATAGAGATATGCAGAGCCCTGTTATGATCCCTTTTGGCAGGAGTCAAATCAGCATCAGAGAAACCTAACCCATTATCATAGGTCAAGTGTGCAACACAATTTTCAAACTGGTCAACAGAAATTTCATTGGGTACATGGGCAGTCTTCAGAAACTTAATCAAGGCCTTGGCATGAGCCTCAGAACATAACAACAAAGACAGCATAGAAATCTTGGAGGGAGTATTCCCCAACTGATCAACAATGTCATAATCACTCTTACGAATGATCTTCAATACTTCTTCCATCTGCTTAGAGAGATCATCAGCAGCTGGCACATCAGTAGGTATAGGTTCAATAACAGGAACTTTGCCCCGAGCATCAGTGGTGGAGGTAGCAGCTAGAGTGACTGCATTCTTGGAAGTAACTGGAGGAGAGAAAACTCTTCCGCTTCGTGTGATCTTACTAGTCCCAGCAATATTATCAACATCAACAGGCATATCAGCTAAGGGTTCCTGCTTAACACCATGGATATAAACATCAGACCCATAATGCCAAGGCACAGCTTTATCAGACGTATGCGGAATAGGACCGGGAGTGGTAATGACCATAGGAGCCACTCTAGCTTCAGCAACAATCTTCACAGGGCCTTCAGCAGTAATCTTAATTGGACCCTTATGAGTGATTTTGACAGGTCCCATGGAAGTAATCCTTACCGGCACTTTATCAACCATATCCACCTCTTTAATCCTCTTACCTTTAGTAATATGATCCACCATACTCTCTACAGAAGATGGAGTCCTCTCAAACACTATGGTGTATTTATCCATGAGACGTTGAATTCCATCTCTCAACCTCCAGCAGCTATCCGGCTTATAGGTACAATACAAACAATCTTCACGACATCTTGGAAAGAACCCAACTTGTACTAGCTTCTTCTTAATGACAGACAATGGTGTGGTCAACTCTGCAACTGAATAAATATGTGAATCTTCATCAATGGCATTGACAGTCTTCTCATGATTTGGCATGGGAGCAGTAATCACATTTGGAGTACCCGGAGGGTCAAACTCAATCTCTCCAGCCTCAATCATATCTTGAATTTTGTTCTTCAATACCCAGCAACTATTTGTATCATGTCCCTGGCAATTTGAATGATATGCACATCGTGCATTAGGATTGTACCTGGGAGAGGTAACATTAGGATTCTGAGGAGCATCCTTCAGAGTGATAAGTTCAGCCTTCAACAAGTGTTGCAATGCTTGAGCCATTGACATGTTGATCTTAGTGAACTGCCTTCTAGCCCTCTGTTGGTTGCCCTGTGGCTGCTCTGGTGTTGTAGGAGTTGGATTTGAGATGTGAACTGCACTCACAGACTGATGCCTTCTATTACGATCAGGTTGACCATAAACAGCATTTGACTCTTTCTTCCCACTGGGAGGCTTCTTTGTAGCACCTGATGAAGAAGCACCCACTTGGATCTTACCACTCCTGATACCACTTTTTACACGCTCTCCTGTCATTATCAACTCAGTGAAGCCAGATGATGAGCTTCCAATGAGATGACTGTAAAATGGACCATTCAACGTACACATGAACATATCAACTAACTCCATGTCTGTTAGAGGTGGTTGCACTCTTCCAGCCAAGTCTCTCCACTTCTGAGCATACTCCTTGAAGCTTTCTTTAGCACCCAAAGACATACTCTGAAGTTGCATGTGAGTAGGGGCTAAATCAGCATTGTATTGGTATTGTTTATAGAAGGCTTCAGCAAGATCATTCCAATCACGGATATTGACACTCTCCAACTAATAGTACCATTCCAATTGAGCTCCAGATAAGCTTTCTTGGAAGAAATGGATCTACAACTTCTTATCAGCAGTATGAGGTTGGATTCTCCTGACATAAGACCTCAGATGCAGCTTGGGACAAGAGACACCATCATAAACAACAAAAGTAGGAACCTTGAAACCAATGGGTATAACCACCCCAGATATCAAACTCAAATCTTCAAAATCCAGCCCAGAAGATTTTTGCAATTCCATAGCATCCATTCTATCCACCAGCATCTTGAACTTGTCCTCATTAGACTCATAATAGTAGTTAGCCTCAGAATCAGAGTCCCCCATTGTATTGTGGAGGCTGCATCCCTCTTTATCAGACTCTTCAGACTCATAGTCTTCAACCTGTTCTTTGGTCTTGACAGGACCTCTGAACCTTCTTCCCATGTTGATCAGGCCACCTGACCTTCTAGTCTTCTTAGTCTTCTTGGCCAGCAGTGTCTTCAATTCATCCTGCCCCTTGGACAAGTTCAGGATCAGCTCTTGGAACTGTGCATTCTGTGCCTGGAGATCCTTAACTGTTTGTTCAAGAGCCATTGCTGAAATATACAGCGAGGAGATAAGAAACCTGTGCACAATAAACCTGTGATGCAATGATATGATATGTAAATGCGTATGCAATGTTTTCAAGGACCGCAGGATTTAAATTTGCTTAAACAGACAAGAAGGTAAACTTTTATTAGTAATAAATTTGTTTTGCCTCTTAGGCTTACAGAAAATGAAAATAAATAAATACAAGAGATGGGGTTTTAAGTCTCCCATAGACGTTTCCTCTTTGTGTTGAGGTATGAGTTGAGATTTCGTTCCTCGTGAAGTTGCTTTGTTAGTTCCAGGATTCTTTCTTGGCTTGCTTTGTAATGAGCCTCGAAAGTATCCCTTTTCTCCTTCAACTGGACCCAAGATCTCTGTAAGTCTTCCATGTCAGTAGGCATGTCTGGGTGAAGGATGGTATAAGAAGTATCTCCTTCAGCAACAGGTTCCATGGTAACTGGCAGGATAGCAGGATATGGCATCATGAGTGTCTGAGCACGAGATCGCACCCATCTGAGATAAGCCTCCATAGGAATAGTGTACTTAGGCTCCAGAGTCTTGCTGTCAACTTTGTTCACCTTTCCCCATGCTCGTATGAATCTCTGACGGTAACCTTGCAGATCGTTGTCGTAGTCAAATACAATGCCCTGAATTAGCATGTCATGTGGACCATCACTCCGAGCATAACCAAACTGTCGTAAAGCTAAAGAAGGGTTGTAAGTAATGCCTCCTCTTATGCCTAGAAGTGGCCCATTAGGAAACTCCCCACAACGGTCAATGATAGTGACATTCTCCATAGATCTGGAGCACCAATGAATGTCTGAATGCGAGAGTGACATGATCCTCTTGGACCACCTGAACCCTTGCTCATTCTTCATCACTGAACGAGGAAGGTGAGAAATAAACCACCTAGATAGCAAAGGTATGCAACACACCAAAGTTCCTCTTGCCCTTGTAGTACGGGTATGAAGAGAATGTAGGATGTCTCCAAGCAATGTAGGCACTGGATTGTGACTCAGGAATATGTTGATGGCATGAACGTCTATGAACTGATCTGGATTGGGGAACAATACTAAGCCATAGATCAACAAGGCTAATATCTCCTCAAAAGCATCATAGCTCATAGCCTTCAAGAACACTTGAGCCTTCTCTATCAACACCTTGGCAAGAATACCCTTAACTCCGCTTCTTGTTTCTAGAACAATGTCAAACTTCTTCAGATGTAGAGCTGCAGCAATAACCTCAGGTTTAGGCTCTTTTTCCAAGCCTGTGAATGGTTTCTGATCAAGTACAGGTATACCCAGAAGTTTAGAGAACTCTTCCATTGTGGGAACCAGCTGGTAGTCGGGGAATGTGAAGCAATGGTGCTTAGGATCAAAGAATTGAAACAGAACACTCATCATGTCTTCATTGAACCCTGAGATGACTAGATCCAGAAGGTGACCATGTCTCTTGATGAACTGGGAATGATCAGACACTTGAGAAACCAACTCTTTAAGCTTAGCAGGTATGCCTACAAAGTTGATCCTGATAGTGTTTCTACGAGCAGAAGCCATGACCTGCAACAAAGAAACAAAGATAAATCCTTTGGTCCTTGAAATGGTTAGTGAAAATGCTATGCTTATGATGCATGATGATGTCATGATGTTATGCTCAATCACAAACATGTGGCACACACAAACAAGTCACACAATAGCCTTAGATTTAAAGGCTTGCATGAGGTTCAAAGGTAAGTACCCTCCCCTGAAGTTAGTTGGTTCATCCTGTCCTACAAAAGTAACCAGGTTCTAAGGGATCTCAATATCATTGATCCTTCACAAGGGTGGTTGTTCAGTAGGCAACTTACTTGCCAACCAAAACCCTCCAAGTTTAAGATCTCAATGAGCGTAGTATCAAGTATCAACCAACTTCAGTCTTCACCAAAGCCGGTTATCTCACTACTTTCTAAAGGCCAAGATGGGATAACTAGGGTTCTAAAAGTTAGTTAGTGCATTGACAACATATGGCAGCCTCATATTATCCTCAACTTGACTTAAGGAACATAAGCACCAACCAAGAAGTCACACTAACTATGGCCACCAGATCAACCATATCGGTATACGCCGTACAGTTTCCTTGGTCTATTGCCATTTACCTAAGGTACACTAGATCCGGGTTAGGATCTTTCACACATAAGAGCACCCAACAAATAAGTATAAAGCAAACAAGGCAAACAATTTTAAAGTGATCTAATTCCTAAGGGTACCCCTCTTTTATTAAGTCCCCAGCAGAGTCGCCAGTTCTGTAACACGGTGGGAGAACTGACTTTAGTTATGTCGCGGATAGCAAGAGTCGCCACCGACTTTAATTTTATCCAAAGGAAAGGCATAAAAGAACAGGAAAGACCTTTTAAAAGATTTTTGGGTCCGGGGGGTAGGTTATGTAAAGGGAAGGTGTTAGCACCCTTTACATCCATGGTTATCCATGGGCTCTTAGTTACTTAGCTCACTTTAAAATGTTTTTGAAATGTGAAGTGTGTGAATAAATATTTTCTTAAGAGTTTCATAATGATCCATGTACGGATGCGTAAAAAACCCTTTGTTTTGAAAATTGTTTAAAATGTGTGAAGTGTTTGAAATGTTTTGAAGAGTGAGCAAGTATCTAAGAGGAACCTACCCTAAGTTTAAGTCTTTTCTGTTCTTGAATCCTTTAAATGGTAAGACTATCCCTATTATTAAGGAATAGGTAGTCATTACCTTGGATGTAAGGGACAAGTTAAGGGACATCTGTTTATTTAGGCAACTGTGGGGTGTATAAGCAATTCGAAGGGACTTATCATCTTTATTCGAAAGGGACAAGATCATTACGAAGGCAACATTCGAAAGGGACTTGATCTTTTATCTGTTATGGGACTAGATGATGTGAATTGGAGGGACTTTGCTTTATACACCCTACTTGACCTTTTTGTAATAGGCAACATGAGAGGTATCATTATGGAAGTGAGATGGCGATCAAAGATCGACTTACGTGTGTGAGTGTACAATTTAAACATTTATCTTTTAAATTAAGTGAGCTATATTAATTTTAAACATACAAACATGTTACACTCCCTATTTTTACTAACCATAGCATAAAATAAATATTTAAACATTATTACTAAATATTACATCCAAGGAACAATTACATAATAATAATAATTAAAGCAAATTAAATATAATAAGCAAAATAATAAATAATAAATAATAATAATAATTGGGTTAGTAAAATAATAATAATAAAAATAATACAAAGTTAAATGGGGTTAGTAATAATAAAATATCATATAAACATAATTAATAATATTAACATAATAATTAAAAAAAATCAATTTATAAACAATTATTATTTAAAACAAATAAGAAAATATGAGCAATTATACTAGTTATTATAAAGTTTTAAGTTGTAAATTATAAAAAAAAGTAAGTTAATTATAAACATATTATGAAAATAAAATTATAATTACAAAATTAAATTAACAATTTTTAACTATTTTTAAACATATATTAAAAATTATTTACATACAAACAATTTATGTCATATTATTATATTAACAAAATTAAATTAAGAATTTTAATTTTAAGCATATTTATATTAAATTATGAACATAATATATATACATGATAGAAAATTATAATAGAATTAAATAAATAGAAGAAAATTAGGGTTTTGTGAAAATAATTAGGGTTTATAAAAAATTAATTAGGTTTTTACAAAATATTTTAGGTTTTAGAAAATTAGGGTTTTATATACATATTTTTAGAATAATAAAAGAACTATATATAATTTAATAATTTACAAAAAATAAATAAGTTTTTCTTATAAAATTAAAATGAATTTAAAATAATGGGGACATCCTATTTATTATTTGAATTTATTTAAGATAGAAAATTAACTAAATAATCAAAAATTAAAGAAAAGGATGAAAAAATAAAAACCTGTTTGGGCTGGGATTTGAACCCAGTCCCTAAGCTTGCAACCTCCAAGACTAGCCTTCCATCCACTGGGCCACGCGCGCGCTGGCGTTAGAAGCAAGGGACTAATCCCTTTTGTTCACAACCTGAAAAAAACATGAAAAAGAAAGCAACACAAAAGGCCTGGGGGGATTCGAACCCATGACCTTTACACAGCACACAAACACTCTTACCATTCCAGCCGGGAGGGCTCATCTGTTAGTATAATGGCTATAATACATAATATATTAAGTTTAATAGTTCAAATGGAAAAACAAGAAAAACTGTGGAAGCCAGGATTCGAACCCAGGCCTGCAAGCAATATACACGCACACTTCACCACTGGGACAACAATGCTGTTGTGAAATAATATCAAACAGAATCAATAAAATATTAAAATTAAATTTCAAATCAAAGTTTGGCGCCACTGATCATCTTCTTCTTCCTCCAGACCTGGGAATATTGCTGCGAATATTCCTGGGAAATTTCCTGCGAATTCCAGGTTGTAGCAAAACCTACGAATCCTAACTATCATCAAAACTGCAAAATTTCATCAAATCAATTATACAAATGTGATCCAGAGGTGAATTGGCATTGATCCATATTCTTAGAATTAATTTATGTTAGCTTAAGAACAAAACCCTAAAGGGGGCCGAAAACCCTAACAATGGTGGAATTCACTCCAGTTCATGAAACTCGAATTAAATTATCCAGAATTCATCACAAGCTTCAAACAATCACAAATCAACAAACAAAATTAGTTGGCAATGCATAAATAATAAGAATCGAAAAATTCAAAGTCAAGCACAAAACAGATTCAGTTTAGGTCATTCATGAGGTTATAGATGCATATGAGTATTGAGAATGATTCAAAGATGTCCAATAAACATGTCTCAACCTTCAAATCTCTCTGGAATAGCCTCTATTGAAAAATCCGAATTTGAAATTTTGGATGAATTTTGAAAATTGCAACTTACTCTTGGAGGCCAGAATTTCGTCCCCTTGCATTAGGTTTGTGTTGTCTACTTATAGTACAATGGATTTAGGTCAAAAGAATGGATCATTGTGTGGAAAATTTGATTGAAAAAGATTGAAAAAGATTAAGTCTTAAACTTCAAATATTTGTGAATTAGACCTTTCTATTTCAAGCCAATCACCATAATTTTTGTATCAATTTGATCCAAGCAATCTTTATGATTTTCTAGAAACACAATCTCATTTAAATATTTGATTTTTCTATTTTATTTTAATTTAAAATGATTTTAAATGAATAAAATCAAAATAAATAAAATAAAATGATAAAAAAATCTGAATATTTGAGAATTGGGTCGTGCATGAAGTATTGGTATGGATTGGATCATCATATGGCAAGCCCATTTAGAAACAATTGGTTTTAAACCTCCATTTTCTTCATAAACCAACCAAAAATTTCCCAACTTTGCAAGGGCACAAATCCTTCAATTTTAATGCTATGAGGGTGTTCTTGGACATTTTGGAAAGCTTGAAGAGTCCTCTAACCAACCCCACTTGTTTCATGTCCATATCATTTACCATTCTCAAGTTATGCCCTTTTGAAGTTGTTGACTTTTTGTTGACTTTCAAAAGGACCTATAATGTCTTAGCTCATACCTTCCAAATGAAGCATTTTTGGGCTTGGCTTGTGAGACACAAAGTTGTAGAGAATTCAATTTCCTTCAAAATGAGCTTTGGATGGAAAATTGGTGATGAAGCATGTGAAAGTTATGGCTGGTCAAAGTTCAGTTGACTTTTCCTGAGGAAACCCTAATTTAGAAACCCTTGATTTTTGATGATCTGAAATATCCTTGATGAATCATGATCAACCCTTGATCAAATGATGAATTTTACTTCATATATTTGATGTTGGCAAAAAATCATGAAGTTTGACTTTGGTTTGACCACAGTTGACCTCAGTTTGACTTTTTAACTGCTTTGACTGATTTTGACTTATCTGATCATCTGACTGAGCAAACCTTTGAGAAAAGTCTTGAAACTTGTCATGGGGATTCTTAGACACATATAAGATGTTATGAAGCTCACTTGAAGTCTTGGAAGTCCATTTAGCCTGATTAAAGTCAAAACCCTAGTTTTGGATGCACTACTTAGGAGAATGCCTTGTCTGAGGGAATTGTCAAACTTCTGACCAATTGTGAACTTTGTGAACCTTGTGAACCATCATAAGATGTCTTGTGAACCTTGTGAACCTCATAAGATGTCTTGTGAACCTTGTGAACCTCATGGGAGGTCTTGTGAACCTTGTGAACCTCATAAAAGGTCTTGTAGACTTCATGAACCTCATGAAAGGTCTTGTAAGTATTGTGAACCTTGTGAACCTCTTAGCACACAAAGTCTTGTATTGTGAGGGCAAATTTTGGGGTGCAACAAATGGCTCCAAGGAATGCAAGCAGTGCAACATCTCCTGAGGAAATGATCCAAATTAGGGTTTCAATTGTGAAGGGCTTCTCCATGAATTTTTGAGCAAAAGTGGATTCCATTGTGTTTTATATGACAACAAGTGTATAGGGTTCAAATTTCATCCACACGTTCATTTTGGAAGAGGTTCAATTGGTCAGATGATTGAAAATCAGGAAATTGGAGAAAAGTCAACCAGGATGAGTAAAAAGTCAATTATGGGCTCTTTGAGGTCAAGGTCATGAAATTTTGGTTACAAAGGACTTATGGAACAAATTTAATCAAGAAAGAATGGAGAAATCAAAGAAAAAAAAGTTTTTGGGGACTATGTATCGATACATACGAGTTTTGTATCGATACATGTTTGATGTGTAGTTTTGGAAATGGACTATGTATTGATACATAAGCAGGATGTATTGATGCATGATCAGAAAAACCTGCAGGATGCATCGATGCATCTGTGTTATATCAGTTAAAAAACTGACATGCATCGATGCATCCGTGTTATGTATCGATACATATCAGTTAAAAAATTGACATGTATCGATGCATCCGTGTTATGTATCGATACATAGTTGTTTTTTTTGCTGAAAATTGCCAATGCTTCAGTATGTATGATGCATACCCATATGTATCGATACATGATGTTGTTTTTCTGCTAAATTGTTGTTGTATAATACATAGAAAGGGCAATGATAATGCTGCCTTGGGGATGAGTTCAGGGGTGACTTGTCCATATACTAGAGCTCATTTAGCTTCAAATTTGCTTCAATTCAAACCTCAACCATTGCTGCTACATTAGATTAGTCCTCACCACAAGGATCATGAGTTGGTGTACACTAGATCCATGGTCTCAAGCTATATTTGGACTTTGTTTTTGTTGCATCAGCAGGATGGCATTATGTGTAAGCAGGACCACTTTAATTGTTGTGCATATCACAACCAAGTGTAACACCCTAAATTTTCCCTCTTCATTTTAAGCATCATATCACATCATATTCATCATGAGCATATCATTTTCCTAGCATCATATCATGGAAAGATGAGGCATAACATCCTTCATATCCTAGCATCAAGCATATGGTCATCTGTGGAGGTCCTTGAAGCATTTCAAGCCATGACAAGGGTCCCAATGGTTTTTTACAAGTCCTATGGTGAGTCTACACTCCATTTTCAATTTCAAGTCCATTGGCAAAAGCTTAGAAGATTGCATAATCATCAGAGATCTCAGGACAAGGCAAAGCTCCTATACAAGGCACCTAAACTAGGGTTTGAGATTCAAGCACCAAAATCTCACAACTTTGGCCATTTCATTTAGTCAAAGTCTTCTATATGTCAAGAGGATCCTAGGTGTCAATTTTCATGAGAAAATTCCATGTGGAAGTCAGACAATGCCTCAGTTGCTTACAGATGAAGTAAAAAGTCAACTGTGCCCTTAAAAAGTCAACTATGTGATTTCAAGGGGTCTAACCCAAATTGTTTGGCCAAGAGGGGTCCTTACAATGTTATAAGAGGGTTAGAATGATCAAATTTCAAGAATCATGGAGATTTGAAGGGTTTTGCCAAAATGGTACAAAGTTGGTTTTAAGGAATTTCCAAATTTGGCAACTTTTGCCCTAATTTTCAAATGGCCTTAACATGATCAAAAATTCTTCAAATGGACCAAAGTCAAACATGAAAGTTGGAGGGTAAGGGCTACCATTTTCAAAAAGTACGAGTACATTTTCATAGGATTTGTGGTTCATCCTATAGGCCCCTCGAAAATTGGCTGAATTTAGGGCAAAATCAAGCTTTCAAGCATGCAACCAAAAGCAAAAGGCCTCAAAACTTGTTTTCATGACTTGGTTTTGGGTCAACTTTGTTTCAATGATAAAATACATCACATTTTTATCAATTTGCTCCAAAGAAATTCCATTTTTCGTGCACAATAAGAAAATTACATACAAAGAGGATATTTTGCAAAAATCATGAGAAGTGTGTGAGGGCTTGATCTAAAGGCCAGGATTGATTGGATTTGGATCAAGGGTTGAAAAAGCATTGCACATGGGCTGAGAATACAAGCAAGGCATGAGGGAGGCATGCTTATCTCACAAATTGCAAAAATTGCAAAATCACACAAATCTCATGATCCACACGTGCAAGTGAGCAAATTCTTTCATCAAGGGTTGGTGAGAGCATACAAAAGCAGCTAGGGTTTCAGTAAGCACCATCTCTCTCTCATTCTCTCATTTCCAACTTCTTGCAACATTTGCATTTTCTCCCATTTCTCTTCATTCAAGCACCCAATCTCAAAACAAATTGTGGATCTGTGATCAGGGAGAGCTAAGGATCATTAAGCAACCATTCATTCAAGCTTTCTCTCAAGTTTAGCAAGCTTTCCATTTCAGGGCAGGTGTGATCAAACCTCAAGATCCAGCTTCATTCAAGACCTTAGATGCATTTATTTTGCATCTAGGGTGAAAGAGGAGTGATTTGCACGCATCATTGGGCTTTCTATCTAACTGAACCAAGATCTTCACCTCAGGTATACTTTGAAATCTTGTGATCTAAAAATGAAATTGATGTGGTGTTTTGTGTTATTTGAAGTTCCCTGATCATGCTGCACTCTTTAGATTTGAAATTGATGCATTGTAGTGAAAGTTATTTGAGTTCAAAGTTTGATGGTGCAACTTTATTTGCTTCGATCCCTTTGATTCATTAGGTTTTAGGAATTTTTGATGTCATATTTGAATTCAGTGAGGTTGATTTAGTAGATCTGGGCTGTTTTTATTCATTAATTTGTTGTTTAGGCCTCTGTTACGAATTCTGGTGCCGGAGCCCTAGCTCCGGTCACCGGAAACTGGAAATGCTTGATTAGGGTTTACTATTTGGGGAAGATGAGCCATAGCCATTAGATTCACTCAGCCAACGCCCCAGATGTCACCACGTAGCCCTACAGCCACCTCCCATTCACGTGATTCTTATGTTTTCATTTTAATGCAATGTGCTTCTCAGTCCACATTAGTTAACATGGCCAGCCATTCACGCGTCTCCTTTTTGCCACCTCATTTAATGAGGTTCCCATCCGTGTACGTTTGATTGATCCAAAGGTCAGGTTATTTTCCAGCTTTAATTCATAAATATTCACCATAAGACTCATGTACATGCGCCAACATATTGGGCTTCAGAATGCTATGCGCACCCCCCTCATATTGGGCCCAACTCAGATCAACAGCAAACCCTTACTTCCTACACCTCCTCACCATTTCCATTCTATTTCTTTTTTTCATTTTAATTTTCTTTTTATTCATTTCAGTTTCTATTTTATTAAAATACTTCCCTTCATTAAAAAATTCTCAAAATAATCATGAGTCATATTCAAAGTCTCTTTTATTTTTTCATATTTTTATTTTCTATTTTTTCCATGTCCACGTGTCTCAATTAATTTCTTCTTTTAATTAGCTTTTTCTTAAAGTTCATTTTGACCACACTGCCTTGTCAAATTTCCATAGGTCTCATTATTTTGAATTTTGATCCCATTCTTTTTGCTCTGGAGTCCTAAGACATTTTACTTCTTTTTTAATTTTTCTCTTGATTTTTAGAAATTTATTTATTTAGTCTTGGTCCATTAACTTGTGATGGAAGTTTGTAACCCTAGCTTGTGTTTAAGCCTCCTTTTGACCTAGTTTGCTTCTGAATTATTTCAAATCCTTTTGGCCCATTGATATACCATGTTTGAAGGTCACTTGACTTGAGTTGTGGAATTTTTAGATGCTTGGTTAATTTAATGTGAATTTTGTCTTGAACCTTGTCCCATCTTGCTTCTTTTGCTTCTTTAGGTCTCATATAAGCTTAGAAGGGCACTTGCGCCAACTTCTCTTTCTCATTTGGGGTTCTTTTGGGGTGTGGGTACCTTCCTGGTCCTAGCTTAGGGTTTGAGTCTTAGGATTTTTTGTGTCTTGCTTCCTTTTAAATCCTTTCTTTCTTTAAGTGTTTCCATCTCATTTCCTTACTTCTTTCACTCCCATTTAGTGATTGTTTGGTCTTGTACCTCCATTCTATTCATCTTGTTGGCTTCTTAAGCCCTTATTCATCTTATTTTGGTTCTGATCTTGTGCATTGAGTCCATGTTTATGCATTGTAGCTTTGTATCTTTCATAAGTGTGCATAAATCTTCATATGTGTTTCATGTTGCATCCTTTGCTTGTAAGCTTCATCTCTCATTCTTTTGAGTTGCATTTGCATTGTGCACATGTTCATATCATTTCCCTTCTGATTGTTTGATGTTGGCATGTTATTTTGTATATTTTGTTTCATTTGTATGCATATTACTAACCTTGCAGGGGCAATGGTAAGTGTGAGCTGTGGGAATTGAGTTCCACATCTCCAAATCTTATCTCTTCTTCTGTTTATTTGTACTAACTCTTTTGTTGTTGGGCTTAGGCCTTGCTCATCCCTTCTTCTATCCTCTTCTTCTATTCTTCTTCCTTCTTCATTAGGATAGAAACCTCACTAACCCTTAGGACATCCATGCATGTTAACACTTAGGATTATTTAGTCGCCCTTTAGAATTTTTACCTTTGTGATCCTTCTTGTTTCTTCTTCTCTTCTCATCTCATAACCATAAAAAAACACCTTAATAATGTTTGAAGTGATGTCTTGATCCATATCCTTATCCCATGAGGTATGCTTGTAGTCTTCCCATCTTGGGATAATACAAGTTTACCTTGTGATGCACAAGTCTGATCAAGGTATCTTCTTCAAGAAAAGCATAAAAAACACTTCTTCATCTGTAAATACCAAAAACACTTAATAAGTTAACAAGTTAGTGAGCTTATGCCCTAATCTTTGGGTTCAAGTTTTGGGGATCTTCTCCTTACTTGAGTGTGCTTGTTCTATTATTCCATCTTGGAATGTAGTGACAAGTGCACATTCCATGGAAAAGAGCTTGAGTTCACTTCCTTGTGACACACTCCTAAAAGCTTCATAAAAAACACAAACAAACAATAAACGTCTTTCCTTCGGGAATTCTTTCTCATCTCATTCACTCCTTACGTGAACTTGCTCCTACTTGTCACTTTGCAAGACGGTTACGCACTCGTCGTCCGAGTCTGCAACACCTGAGCAATGACATAGGCAGTTCAAGCCTTAATTCACAAGCAATTTCCTTGCCACCCCTAGTTAGGGGAACTACGGCGTCTCTGATCGTCATTATCCTGATGAGGTACGTAGGTAGCGGGGTAGGGCCCGTTCGAGCACAATCTTTATTTTCCCTACATTTTTCTCTTTGTTTTCTCATTCAGTTCTTTTCCCAGTTCTTTTATCCAGTGCATTTTTCTTTTCTTTGCTGCAGCTTTCATACCCTCACCCTTTGAAATAGTTTCTTTTGCAAGCGTGGATCCCGTCGGGTACGGCAGACAATCTGGGTGCTAATACCTTCCCAGGTCGTAACCGACTCCTGAACTCAGTCTCTTTGGTTCGTAAGACCTGTGTCCTTCCTCTTCTTTTCTTCTGGTTTGTGCAACATTAACGTTCCCTTTCTTCGGGATAAAAATGCATGGCTGGCGACTCTATTCTTTTTCCGCGCCACTTTCGCGTTTGTACCAGGATGGAAATCCGGGGAGCGACACCAAGTTAGCAAACTCAAGCTGCAATCCTTGGGCAATTAAGCTGGGGTTTCACTTCACTAATCTTCAGCATAAGCTTCATGTTCTCTGAACCATTGGATTGATTTCAACTGAAGAAGGTTCTAGAAATCCAGCTAGCATAACTGTCATAACAAACTTCATTCATTTAACTCACTTCACTCAGTTAACCAAGGCTAATTAACCCTAGTTCTAACTGTTAACCAGAGGTCTAATGCTCTATAAAAGGATGAGTAGTGACTGAGTTTGGGGTTCAGCTTCATTTTCACTCAAATCACACCAAAATCCTCCAAATTTGGCTCTGCGTTTTCTCTGCAAATTCTATGCATTTTGAAGGATTAGGCTTCCACAACCATAGCATTGATCTTCTTTTTCCTTGTGCTTCCTCAAGTACCATTCATAGTGCATTTTCATGGAGATTTGAAGCTGGAAATTTGAAGTTGCATCATCACAACATTTCCACCTTTTGGATTGAACAAGCTAAATCATCACCCAACAAGCCTCATTGAGCATCAATTCATCACCAGCATCATGATTTGCAGCATATCCATGTAGTTTATAGATTGAATCATCAAGAATTCACTTCTGAATTTTTTGCATCTTCATCAATTTCTCAAGATTCTTCATCAATAAAGTGTTTATTTCACTTCACAAAGGATCAAGATCAAGCATAGAAGACATTGGAACCTCACCTCTGGATTTCTACAACTCTAAACGCCACTGAATTTCAGGTTTCATCTTCAATTCCATTGGCACAAATTCTGTTTTTTTTTTTGTGTTGATATGAGCTCAATAGGAGCAATGCTTGTGCTGGCCAATTGATAGGCATCTTAGGTGCTTAGATTCAATTCTTAGGTTGATTCTTGTGTGCTTCGATATGCATTATTCATGAGCCTTAGGAGAAAATCAAGCCTAGATTGTTGACGTACTTAAGGAGACGAATCCGTCCATGGCCTTATTTTTCAGTTTGGTAGACATTTGTCCAAAACCTAACCAGAGAGTGATTGGAGAAGATGACCGGAGTTTAGCTCCGGTGACCGAAATAGTAGTCTTAACATTAGTGTGGGAACATAACATAGCCGTTAGATCAGTTTCCATCTGACGTACCAAAATTAGCGACCACATTAATGATCATGTGCCAATCATGTGCCATAATTTGTGAAGAGTTTTTCATATCACTATTTTCACCCCAGCATGTTTGGGTCCAGCCCAATTCAATTCAACTTTCCACTTCCTGCACCCCTCTCCATTTGCTTTGTTTCTTTATTTTTCTGTTTTACATAGTTTCAGTTTTAATCCATAAAAAATACCAAAACTCATGATAAAAAATCCCCAAAAATTACAGAGACTTTATAACTCATTTTAGAAATTCTCTACACTTTTACTTTCTGATTTTAGCCATTTTTTCAATTTTATTTCGATTTTCCATTTAATCAGTTTTCTATGGAATTCTTGCAGCTACACTTCATTTTGTTCATTTTATTTCTCCCACTTCCAGATATCTTTTTGTCCCATTCTTTTTTTGGTGATTAGAGGACTAGTAATAAAACCTGGAATAAGTTTTAGTAGATTTTTAGGCCTTTTTATCCACTGTTTTGGCAGCATAGTTTGTGTAAAATTGTGTTTAGATCTTATGTAGATTTAAGTGACCATTTGACATAGTTAGGTTATGAATTTTTAGGAGATTTTTTAACACAACATTAGATTTAGGTTAGGGACCTTAAGGATTTAATCTCATATTTTTCCAAGACATTTACCATTTTTTTAGTGCTTTGGCTTTATTCGAGTTTTCCATGCAAATCCACCTAGTTTCCACTTAGGGGTTTTAGTGCCATTTAGGGCATAGTTTGAGTGTGTTTCTCTTTTCAACCTTAGATTATTTTGAATTGATTTAGATACTGAATTTAGAAGCTAGATAGCATATAAGATCCCTTAGGACTTGACTTTAGGCTTAGAAATTCATTAATGCCTTTATTAATTAGAGTGAGTTTTTAATTGAAGTTTGCCATGTTGTAATTGTTCATATCACTTCATCATGCTAACATTTGTTTATTAGGGGGGAAGATGAGGTAATAATTCTTCATTCCTTTTATTTTATGCATTTAATTGTCTTTGCCTTAGCACTTGGTGCTTTGTTCATAGGTTCTCTTTTGTTCTTTAGGTTCAACTTAACTTCCTTAGGAAGTAAGTTGAACTCTAACTTGCTCTTTCTTATCCTTAGGTTAGAAAAACCTCATTAACCATAGGACCACATCTTGTACATAATAAGATAACCTTAGGTTTGTGTCTTAGTCCCCCATTAGCTTTGACCTTTGCCTTTTGAGTCTTCTTTTCTCATCTTCAAACAAAATCAAAAACACTTAATAAATGCATGAAAGAATCTCTTGTGTATAGCCTTATTCCATGGGGCACTTGCATTCATTCCATCTTGGAGTGGTGTAGGCTTGTCTATCATGATGTACAAGTATTATCAAGGGGTTGTTTCACAAAGAAAAATCTAAAATATACTTCTTCACAAAAGCAACAAAAACATGTAATAAAGTTCAACAAGCTAGTGAACTAATTAGACCCTAATCCATGGAAACAAGTCTTGGATAAATTCTCCTTGCTTGGTGTGCTTGTTCTATTATTCCATCTTGGAATGTATTAGCAAGTACACATTTCATGGAAAAGAGTTTGAATTCACTTCCTTGTGCCAAATTCATAAAAACTCTTAAAAAGCAAACAACAAACGATAAACGACTTTCCTGCGAGAACTTCTCTTCTCATCTAGTTCACTCATAACGCGAACTCGCGACGACTTGTCTTGCATGCAAGACGGTAAATATACTCGTACCAGAAGAGCCTGCAACACCTGAGCATAGACATACACAGTTCTAGTTATAAAAAACACAAACAAATAGTTCCCGCCTTAGTTAGGCGAACTACGTCGACTCTGATCCTCATTTTCCTGATGAGGTACGTAGGCAGCGGGGTGTCGCTCCCACCTCATGACACAGGGCCAAGAGGGGTACAGACGCGAACGGTCGGCGAAAGAGAAAGAAAAGAAAAGAGTCGCCAGCTAGGCATTTTTAACCCGAGGGAAAGGTAATGCTGCATAAACCTAGAAAGATATGGATAAGACGGTCGCGAACCAGAGAAACTGAGAAAGGGGGTTGGTTACAACCTAGGAAGGTATTAGCACCCAGATTATCCGCCGTACTCGACGGGATCCATGCTTGAAAGATTTGTGCTTTAAAGGGGTAGTGTTAGTGCTATTTTGTGTGTAAAAGCCGGAAAAGAATGCAAGTGTCAGTGCAAAAGAAATGTGAAGTGAATAAAAGGAGTGTCAGTGTAAGAAAGAATGCAAAGCTCAAGACTATGTGGCTTAAAGAATAATGCTGGAAGAGGGGGGGATAAACAGAGACTTTTGTTCGATAACTGTTAAGTTATGCCTACGTATCCTCTCGTGCAATGAGGAAGTCAGAACACCGTAGTTCGACTCAAAGAGACTGAAAGATAAATTGACTTGTGAACTGCTTACTTGTCTATGCTCAAGTGTATGACCTGTCTGGCTCAGGTGCAAACTGTCTTGCATTAGACGGAAGAAGCAAGTTCTCGTTTGTGAGTGAATGAGGTGAGAAAAAAATCCCGGAGGAGACGATTATTGTTTTTTTTTTGTGTTTTCAATCTTTTATTGCTTTTTGAGTTTGTCATAAGAAAATGAGCTTAAGCCTAAACCAAGGGTTTAGTAAACTCATCACATCCTCCCTCTGATTAGGGCTAATGAGAATACCTTAAGTATGAAGTAAACACCTCACACTTAATCACCATGATGTAGGATTAAGATCATTAACCTACTTGTATTTATTTAGATGTTTTTGGAGTTTTTGTTTAGTGTTAAGTAATGAGTTTAAGCCATAATCAAGGATTTAATGAACTCATTACACCATCCTAATAGAAGGATAATAGATGAGAACATTTAAGCTGAGAAAGGCTCCTCAACTTAATCCATGATTAGGGATTAACCTCATGACAAAACAAAGCCTTTATTAAAGTGGATTTTAGTCAATGATAAGATTAAGAAATAAATTTTATGGTTTGTAAGACAACTTGAGGGGGACTTGTCCATTAACACTAGGGTTAGTCCTTCTTAACCAATTAAGGAAGAATTAGAACCCTAATGCAAGGCCCAAGTTACAAGCTTGATGTCTTAGTAATTATTAGATGGATTGGTTAAAGGATTTAAACATATTAAGGGTTTAACACTTAGTATTAAAGTTATACACTCCATCCTAATAGAAGGATACAGGCATAACCTTGATCAGAAAGCCTTAAAACCTTTAAGGTTTAGTCCTTGATTAAGAGATGAGAAGAGAAGACACAAAGATGACACAAAGGTAAAACTAATGGGGGGGACTAATCAAACCCTAATTGTGATCATTCTTGGGTGTTCCTAGGGTTAATGAGGCTTGTAAGAAGATCTTCAGAGAAGCCACCAAGGAAGAGGCAGATGAAATGAAAAGAAGCAGCAAGAAGCAAGACAACTTGCTTCACTTAAGAAGACAAGTTGCTTGAAGAAAGAAGGAGGAGAAAGAGCCTGAATGAGCAAGCTCACTCCAATACAAAGATAAAATGCAGCAATGATGCATAAAAGGGATGAGAAGAGATTATGAGAAGTGAAGGCAAATTCACTTCTCAAACACTTACCACCTGAAAAGTTAGTAACAAGAAATGAAATGAAATGCAAATGAGATGAAATACAAAGATGAAAACCAAAGTCAGAAGCATATTCAAGATGTAAATGATGCTAAGAGATGATGCAAATGTATTTCATGAGATGTGGATGATCATACAAGCAATGAAGATGCAAATGAGACATGAAAGGAAGCATGAATGTTCATGAAAACTTATGAAATGCAATGGGTGCATAACATGGCGAATGGATGATGCAATGATCAAACCTGATTTAAATATGTCCTAAGATGTCTTATATGTCATGTGGATGCACAAAATGTTATGGCAAGTTCATGTATGCAAGCATATGAAGAGTGAATGCAAATGAAAGCAAGGATTAGGGTTTATGTACAAGATGCAATGCAAAATTCAAAATCAGAAGCAAATGACAAGATAAAAAAATTGAAAATGGGATCAAAGGTACCCTAAACCCATACAAGTTCACTACCCAAAGGGGAAGACCTAACTCTTAACCTAATGAAAGTTATGATTTTCCTAAGTTTGCTAGGGTTTTAAGGTACCTCACAAGGAAAAATGCAAAACAAATAAAAAATGAAAGATAAATTCATGCCAATTTTATCCTAGAAACTACATGATATGTGGAATGCAATGCAAAAAGAACCATTAACAAACTCTTCATGGCTAGGCAGAAAAGATTTTTCTAAATTAGGGTCAAAATATTGATTTTTAAGAACCCTAAATCCAAAGAAAAATGTCAAAATGGATCAAGAACCAAAAAGAAATTTGTATGAATGGTTTGATAATGTCTCTAAATGTGTCAAGATGCAATGTGATTTTTTTGGTGATTTTTAGAAACTTAAATGGTATTTTAATTAATTAATTTCCATTAATTAATTAAAATAAACATTTAAATATTTTAAAAATACAAATTTTATGCAAAAAATCAAATAAAAATTATTTTCAGAATGAGAAAAATATTTAGAACCATGATGCAAAAAATAAAAAAAATTTAGATGAGTTTTGCTATTTTTAATAAATTGTGCAAGATAAATGATAAAAAAGGAATTAAAAATGAAATAAATCAAAAGTAAACACATCTAATAGTCTGGATTCAAGGCTGAGGATTTTAGGTTGACCACGCGCCAGATCCTAGGGTCAATATTCAAATTCATTTAATCCTAATTAATTAAATAACTAATCCTGATTAAATGTTAATGAGCTAATCTCCACCCTCTATCTCACGCGGGAAACTGAAATCCAAGGGCCCTCATTCAAACACTGCCCTAACCCTAATTAGAATATTAATGACTTTTAGGCCACCGGAGAAGAGCTCCGGTCATCTTCTCCGGCAGCCTTCTCCCCTGAAAATCCCCAACTCTCACCCTAGGTTATTTCTGGAGCTCTAAAGCTCCAGATCAAACTCTCTCACCTCCCTGAACACGAATATGATCTCAAAACAAATTTATAATGGCTCAAACTCAAGATTCGAATCAAACATCAAAAACTGCAAAAATTTCAGAAGCACGATACAAGCTCATTTCTTAATCATTTTTTATCATTCAAGGCTCATTGTAATCAGTGGAACACACTCTACCATTCTATAACTAAAGAAACAAGTTCTGGAAAAATGTTTCAGGGAGGTCCCTGAGCTTGAGCTTTCTCAGTTCTGGACTTTCAGGCCTTCTCTCTTTGTGCAAACCACTCCCCTTGAACTCCTGATGAAGTTTTGATGCTTGGAAGGAATTTCTTTTGGCTGGTTTGTGAGTTTGCAACCCAACTGATCAGAAATCGTATTTGGTTTGAGAGGTGTTTTTGGCTGTTTCAATGGTTGGTTTGTGATAAGTGAGTGATTTAGAGATGAATGGTGGAATTTGTTTGAAGATTGAGTGAGTGAGCTGAGAGATTTGAAGGGTTTTGCAAGTTGGAGAGTTTTGTGGAAGGCTGAGCTATGGGAGGATTCAGGTTCCAAACTTATGTGAAATGGCTTGCTTCTTGGCCACATAACATGCTGGGATAGGTCAGGGTAGTTGTTGTGGGCTATGCTGATTGGTATGGAGCAAAATGCATAAAGTCAAAAGTTGGTGTACTTGAGGTATGGGCACATGACAGGCCAAGGACAATGGGGTGTCCTGCACAACTGACTTTAGGGAGGTCCAAGGAATTCAGATTGAGGCAAGATAGCAAGTGGGATGAAGTTTGTGTGATGTTTTGCAATTATGTGAAGCTTAGGCCCTTTTGTAATTTCCTGATGTGTAAGGCATGAAAAGTTGTGATTCTTGGGCCAATTATGATCCTTAGGCAATGTATTATGATGTTAAGACATGTAGAAGTGTGTTTGAGGTCACAAAAATGCTTGGCATGAGAATTTGCAAACTTCCCTCTTTGGTGTAAAAGTGAAACTTATGTGATATTTCCCAACTTTGACAAGCCATAACTTGAGTTCCAAAATGAATTAGGTCAAGTTCTTGTACTTTTTGAAAAGGGAATGATCCAATCTACAACTTTCATGACCAAGAAATTTTCATTTGAAGCATTTTTGAATCAAAAAGAGGAGGTTGAAAAACTTTCCCAAAATGGCAAGTTTGCATTACAAGTCACTTTCCCAAAATGGAAACTTTGCAAATGGATTGAAATTATTCAATTTTGTGAACTTATAACTTCTTATAATATCAAATAAAGATCATACACATCCAAAATTATGGAGAAGACCCTTTGGTTGTGTCATTGGGGGCCTCGGATGCCCTGATTTTGCATTGACTTGTTCAAGAAGTCATCTATTGATCAAATGCCTTCCCCATTGAATTTCTTCATGAAAATTGGTATACATGATCCTCATATAATATAGAGACCAATAGAAACAATAATGACCAAAAAATTTGGAGTTATTGTCTTTGAAACCAAAACCCTAATTTTAGGTCATCTGTGCAGTTAAGCTTGGCTCTGCTTCCATGCCTTTCTGAGTTCTTGTGATTTTCTGACTTTCTTGATCTTGGGAGGATATAATATGATACTTGAACATACGTGAACCCCCTTGAGATGATTGAAGAT
The DNA here is from genome assembly GCA_963966055.1 of Lathyrus aphaca. Lineage (NCBI taxonomy): Eukaryota > Viridiplantae > Streptophyta > Magnoliopsida > Fabales > Fabaceae > Lathyrus > Lathyrus aphaca. Next base: position 429,545,107 of record OZ014524.1, on the reverse strand, counting down.
CCTTGGAGTGGCTCAAATAGCTCAGGGATTGCTCAGATCACAAACCCCAGATGCATATGACTTAGAACTAATGCAATGAAACAAAAATGCAATATGAGATGATATGATTGAACTTATGCAAATGTAAAGAATCACAATCCATGGTGAAATGAGTGAGGGCAAATTTGGGGTGTTTACACGGGGTAGGGCCCGTTCGAGCACATTCTTTATTTTCCCTAAATTTTCCCCTTTCTTTCTTCTTCTCTCTTTTCCAGTTCCTTTTCTTATCTCCATTTCCATTCCAGTAGCAGTTTCTATTCAGCAGCATCTTATTCCTCACCCTTTGAAACAAACAAGCAAGCGTGGATCCCTTCGGGTATGGCAGACGGTCTGGGGTGCTAATACCTTCCCAGGTCGTAACCGACTCCCGAACCCAGATCTTTGGTTCGCAGGACCTTGTCTTTTCCTTCTTCCTCAGGTTTGTGCAGCATTACCTTTCCCATTCATTCGGGATAAAAATTCCTGGATGACGACTCTACCTTTTCCGCGCCACTTTCTTATTTGTACTAGAATGAAAATCCCGGGAGCGACACATGGCCATGAAAATCAAAGAGGAAGTACAAAAGCAATGGGACGCCGGTTTTCTTGCTGTAACTAGTTACCTGTCGTGGGTTGCTAACGTTGTACCCGTACCTAAGAAGGATGGCAAGGTGCGTATGTGTGTCGATTACCGGGATTTGATCAGAGCAAGCCCGAAAGATGATTTCCCATTACCTCACTTTGATGTATTGGTAGGCAATACAGCTCAGTTCTCGGTATTTTCTTTTATGGATGGATTTTCTGGATACAATCAGATTAAGATGTCACCTGAAGACATGGAGAAGACAACCTTCATCACACCTTGGGGCACGTTGTGCTACAAGGTAATGTCGTTTGGTCTGAAGAACGCCGGTGCAACATATCATCGGGCTATGGTAACTTTATTCCATGACATGATCCATAAAGAAATTGAGTGATACGTGGATGACATGATTGCCAAGTCCCAAACAGAGGAAGAGCTTTTGGTAAATCTATTGAAACTTTTCAAGCGTCTGAGAAAGTATCAGTTAAGTCTGAACCCCAATAAATGCACATTCGGGGTACGTTCTGGTAAGCTACTAAGTTTTATTGTAAGTGAAAAAGGAATTGAGGTTGATCGCGATAAAGTCAAAGCTATTCAGGAAATGCCTGCACCTAAGACTGAGAAAGAAGTTCGAGGGTTCTTAGGTAGATTGAACTACATCTCAAGGTTCATATCTCATCTCACTGCAACCTACAAACCTTTGTTCAAGCTGTTAAGAAAGGAACAAACAGTCAGGTGGAACGATGATTGTCAGAGAACTTTTGACAAGATCAAAGAATATTTGCAAGAACCTCTAATTCTCAGGCCTCCAATCGAAGGAAGACCTCTAATCATGTACCTGAAAGTATTAGAAGAGTCGATGGGGTGTGTATTGGGCCATCATGACGAGTTTGGTCGAAAAGAGTATGCAATATATTACCTAAGCAAAAAGTTTACCGACTGTGAACAACATTATTCACTGCTCGAGAAAACATGTTGTGCTTTAGCGTAGGCTGCTCGCCGACTAAGACAGTATATGTTGACTCATACTACCTTATTGATCTCAAAGATGGATCCAGTCAAGTACATATTTGAGAATCCAGAACTCACCGGAAGGGTTGCCAGGTGCCAAATGATTCTAACAGAATATGACATTCAGTATACCTCTCAGAAAGCCATCAAGGGCAGTGTATTGTCTGACTATTTGGCTGAGCAACCCATTGATGATTACCAGCCTATGAGATTTGACTTCCCTGATGAAGACATCATGTTCTTAAATGCAAAAGATTGTGAAGAGCCTATTCACACTAAAGGGCCTGACCCAGAAGAAGCATAGACTATGATGTTTGACGGGGCAGTTAATTGCAACGATCGTGGGGTTGGTTCAGTGCTTATTACACCTAAAGAGGTCCATATGCCTTTCTCAACAAGGCTCACCTTTGCCTGCACTAACAACGAAGCAGAATACGAAGCTTGTTTCATGGGTCTTGAGGAAGCCATTGACCTCAGGATCAAAACCTTGAATGTAATCGGAGATTCAGCTTTGGTAATCAACCAAACCAACGGCAAGTGGTACACTCATCAGGAGCCTCTGATTCCCTACCGTGACTATACGAGGAGATTTTTGACCTTCTTCACAACAGTTAAGCTTGAATACATCCCTTGAGATGAGAATCAGTTTGTAGACGCTTTGTCTACCATTTCATCCATGATCAAAGTACAGGTCGCCAATTATGTACCTCAGATTTTAGTATCCAGACTGGACAGACCGGCATATGTATTTTCTATGGACACTGTCACTGACAACAAGCCTTGGTTCCATGACATCAAATTCTTCTTGGAAACTCAGACATACCCATCTGGGGCATCGTCAAACGATAAGAAGACATTAGGAAGGCTAGCCTGCAGTTTCTTCCTCAATACTGATGGCTCTTTGTACAAGCAAAACTTTGACATGATCTTGCTCAGATATGTTGACAAGAAGGAAGCAGACCTACTGATGCATGAAGTACATGAAGGTTCTTTCGGTACCCATGCCGGAGGACATGCAATGGAAAAGAAGTTATTAAGATCGGGTTACTATTGGATCACAATGGATGCATACTGTTGTGCTTATGCCAGAAAATGCCAGATCTACGCAGATAGAGTGCATGTGCCTCTGAATCCTTTGAATGTAATATCTTCACCATGACCCTTCGTCATGTGGGGCATCATTGATATGATTGGAAAGAATGAACTGACTACTTCAAATGGTCACAGATTCATCCTGGTAGCCATTGATTACTTCACCAAACGGGTTGAAGCAGCTTCGTATGCAAATGTCACCAGGTAAGTGGTAGCTCGATTTCTGAAAAGGGATATCATCTGTCGATATGGAGTTCCCGAGCGAATCATTACTGATAATGGTTCCAATTTGAACAACAAGATGATGGCAGAACTTTGTCGGGACTTCAAAATTCAACATCACAACTCTTCTCCTTACATGCTGTAAACACCCCAAATTTGCCCTCACCCATTCACACCATGGCTTGTGATCTTTTCATATGCATAAGTTCAATCATAGCATCTCATATTGCATTTTTGCTTCACTGCATTGTTTCAAAGTCATCTGCATCTAGGGTTTGTGATCTGAGCCATCCCTGAGCCATTTGAGCCACTCCAAAGGTCATCAAAGGGGTCCATGTATGTTCAAGCATCATATTATATCCTCTCAAGATCAAAGAAGTCAAAGAATCACAAGAACTGAGAAAAGCATGGAAGCAGAGCCAGGTTTAACTGCACAGATGACCTAAAATTAGGGTTTTGGTTTCAAAGCCCATAACTCCAAATTTTTTGGTCATTCTTGTTTATAGTGGTCTCTATATGTTATGAGGATCATGCATATCAATTTTCATGAAGAAATTCAATGGGGAAGGCATTTGATCAAGAGATGACTTCTTGAGCAAGTCAGTGCAAAATCAAGGCATCTGAGGCCCCCAGTGACCCAACCAAAGGGTGTTCTCCATCATTTTGAATGTGTATGATCTTTATTTGATCATAGAAGATGTTATAAGTTCACAAAATTGAAGAATCTCAAGCCATTTGCAAAGTTGCCTTTTTGGGAAAGTGACTTATAATGTAAACTTGTCATTTTGGGAAAGTTTTTCAACCTCCTCTTTTTGATTCAAAAATGCTTCAAATGAGAAAACTTTGGTCATGAAAGTTGTAGAATGGATCCTCCCATTTTAAAAAAGTACAAGAACTCTTTCTAATTCATTTTGGATCAAAAGTTATGGCTAGTCAAAGTTGGGCAAAATCACTTAATTTTCACTTTTGTACCAAAAAGGGAAAGTTGCAAAACCTCATGCCAAGGCAAAATGTGACTTCAAATTGACTTCTAATCATCACACAAGCATAACACATGACCTAAAAATCAAAATGCACCAAAGAATCTCCAAGTGTCATGACTTATGCTTCAAGAAATCACAAAGGGGCCAAAGTTGTACCAATTTGCAAAATGACCTAAAGCTTCTTATCCACTTGCCTCAGTTCACAAAATCTGATCCATAAGCATTCCATGATCTCAACTGAACCAAGTCATGCCCCTAAACTAGCCTGCAATGACCCATACCTCAAAGGACACCTAACATTGACTTTTGGCAAAATGGCCCATACCAATCAACATAGGCCAGCAACAACTCTCTGACCTATCCAAACTTGATACATGGACAAAATGGAACTCAACACAACACACAACACAGCCTGAAACTTCCCACAAGTGAGCATTCTCCAATGATTTTGTTTGTTTCTCTTGATTCATGAAAAATAAATGATTTTTGTTGTGGGGTTTATGTTTAATGATGTTCATGGATTGATTCTGGAGAGTTTGATGAAGTTTTGATGCGTATTGAATGAGATAGAAAAATGGTTGGCCGGAGAAGATGACCGGAACACTGTTCCGGTCATCTGAAAGTCATTAGGGCACAGGATTAGGGCTAATGACATAATTAAGGAAGTTTGAATTATGGCCGTTCGTTTGCGCGCTAAGTCAATTCCCGCGTCCCTGAGTTTGAACCACAACCCTTGGATTGTTTGACTTTCTCATTTTTCCTTTTAAATTCATTTAATTTCATTTGTTTTATATTTAACTTTCACGATATTTTAAAAATAGCAAAACACTTTAAAAAATTCTGAAATTTTTTGTCAAACATTTCATTAATTTTCAGAACCCAAAAATATTTTTATTTTTATTTTTTGCAGTAAAAATTATTTTTAAATCATTTAAATGTTTATTTTTAATTAGTTAATGGAAATTAATTAATTAAAAATACATTTAGGTATTTAAAAATCACAAAAAAATTCACATTGCATTTCAAAACATTTAGAAACATTATCAAACTCTCAAAACAAATTTCTTTTTGGTTTTTGAACTACTTTGACCTTTTTCATTGGAATTAAATTCATTTAAAGGCAATATGTTTGTTCAAACTTAGGAAAATTCATTCTGCCTAACCATGAGGAGTTTGATGATGGTTCTTCTTGCATTGCATCCTTCATATTATGCAGTTTCTAGGTTAAAATTGGTTTGAATTCATCCTTCATTTTCAATTTGATGTGCGTTTTTTCCTTTTGAGGTGCCTTGAAACCCTAGTTGACTTAGAAAAATCACAACTCCCATTAGGTTAAGAGTTAGGTCCCCTCCTTTGGGCAGTGAACTTGTGTAGGGTTAGGGTTCCTTTAATCCCATTTTCAATTTTTTGTCATGTCATTTGCTTCTGGTTTTGAATTTTTGTGTTGTATGTTATGCATAAACCCTAATTCTTGCCTTCCTTTGCATCCATCTCTCATATGCTTGCATTCAATAACTTGCCATGACATTTTGTGCATCCATATGACATATAATACATCTTAGGACATATTAGAATCATGTTTGATCATTGCATCATCCATTTGCCATGTTTTGTATCATTAACATTTCATAAACTTTCATGAACTTCTATGGTTCAAAGCATGCTTCATTTGCATCCTCATCCTTGTATGATCATCCACAACTCTTGACATGTGTTTGCATCATCTCTTAGCATCATTAACATCATGTTTATGCTTCTGACTTTGGCTTGCATCATGGCATTTCATCTCATTTCCATTGCATTTCATTTCCTTTGCTAACTTTTCAGGTGGTAAGTTGTTTTGAGAAGTGAATTTGCCTTCACTTCTCACAATCTCTTCTCATCCCTCTCTTGCATCATTGCTGCATTTTATCTTGTCTTTGAGTGAGCTTTCTCATTCATGCTCTTTCCCACTTTCTTCCTTCAAGCAACTTGACTTCTTAAGTGAAGCAAGTTGTCTTGCTTCTCTCTGCTCTTTCTCCATTCATCTGCTTCTTTCCTGGTGGTTTCCCTGAAGATCTTCTTGCAAGCCTCATTAACCCTAGGAACAACCAAGCATGATAACAATTAGGGTTTGATTAGTCCCCCAATTAGCTTTTACCTTTGTGTCATCTTTGAGTCTTCTCTTCTCACCTCATAATCAGGGACTAAACCTTAAAGGTTTTAAGGCTTTGTGATTAAGCTTATGCCTGCATCCTTCTATTAGGATGGAGTGTACAACTTTAATCCTAAGTGTTAAACCCTTAATGTGTTTAAATCCTTTAATCAATTCATCTAATAATCACTAAGACACCAAGCTTGTAACTTGGGCCTTGCATTAGGGTTCTAATTCTTCCTTAATTGGTTAAGAAGGACTAACCCTAGTGTTAATGGACAAGTCCCCCTCAAGTTGTCTTACAAACCATAAAAGTCACTTCTTCATCTTATCATTAACTAAAATCCATTTAATAAAGGTTTGTTTTGTCATGAGGTTAATCCCTAATCATGGATTAAGTCGAGGAGCCTTCCTCAGCTTAAATGTTCTCATCTATTATCCTTCTATTAGGATGGTGTAATGAGTCCATTAAATCTATGATTATGGCTTAATCTCATTACTTAACACTAAACAAAAAACAACAAAAACACCTAAATAATCACAAGTAGGTTAATGATCTTAATCCTACATCATGGTGATTAAGTGTGAGGTGCTTACTTCACATTTAAGGTATTCTCATTACCCCTAATATGAGGGAGGATGTGATGAGTTTACTAACCCTTGGTTTAGGATTAAGCTCATTTTCTTATGACAAACTTTCAAAAGCAATAAAAGACTGAAAACACAAAAACAAACAATAATCGTCTCCTCCGGGATTCTTTTCTCATCATCTTCACTCACAAACGAGAACTCGCTTCTTCCGTCTAATGCAAGACAGTTTGCACCTGAGCCAGACAGGTCATACACTTGAGCACAGACAAGTAAGCAGTTCACAAGTCAATTTATCTTTCAGTCTCTTTGGGTCGAACTACGGTGTTCTGACTTCCTCATTGCACGAGAGGATACGTAGGCATAACTTAGCAGTTATCGAACAAAAGTCTCTGTATATCCCCCCTCTTCCTGCATTATTCTTTAAGCCTCATAGTCTTGAGCATTTCATTCTCGTTCTTACACTGACACTTCTTTTATTTCACTTCACTTTCCTTTAGCACTGACACTTGCATTCTTTTCCAGCTTTGATACACAGATTGCACTGATACTACCCCTTTAAAACACAAATCTTTTAAGCATGGATCCCGTCGAGTACGACGGAAAATCTGGGTGCTAATACCTTCCCAGGTTGTAACCAACCCCCTTTCTCAGTCTCTCTGGTTCGCAACCGTCTTATCCATCTTTTTCCTAGGTTTATGCAGCATTACCTTTCCTTCGGGATAAAAATGCCTAGCTGGAGACTCTATTCATTTCCCTTTTCGCCGACCGTTCGCGTCTGTACCCCATTTGACTTAGCCTCATTTGGTGGGAGCGACAGCTTGGCGACGCTGCTGGGGACCCTTATACTGTAACCAGGGCTTCTGGTTCTTTTTGTGGGTTCCTCCTAGCGCTTGTTTGATTTGTGTTTACTGGGGTGTTATGTGCTAATTGTGTTTATATATTTGCTTTATTTATTGCTTTATGTACAACTTTATTTATTGCTTTCCTTTAATGTTTTTCATACTTCATACTGTCATTATCATTGCTGGATCTGGTTTGTTGTTTTGATGGGTGGGGTTCCATCGAGAGTTTAAGGTCCTATACCTGGGACCTGAGTGACACCTAGGCTAGAGTGGTTCATGTTCTTTCCCATTCCATTTCGGTCTGGTGTGGGAATATGAAACACGGTTCAGATGTGGGTTTCTTCTTGAGAACTCTGTGCTACAGATTTCCTGTAGTGCTAGGGCTATCTAGGAAGCCTGCTAACTCTGGATGACCTTTATTATGACCTTCAGAAACTGAGGTGAATTAGAGGAGGATCTTTTATGGTTATTGTAAACACTGTACCTCCGGGTTAGAAGTGTTTACACTTCTCATAACTGATCCAAGTCTGAGGATCCTTGTTTTAGAACATTACCTGTGAGGGGGTTGAGCTGTTTACAGGTTTGCAGGTACCCTTGGCCACATCATACCCTGTTACTTGTTTTGTTTAAGAGTACCTCATTTTGGATAGTTCTCGTGATTTAACCCTGGACATGTGACTCTTTATTTGAGTCCCCTACCTTGGTTACTGGATTTCTGAACCTCCATCTGGACCTTCTTGAACATACATGGGCTTTATATCAAGACAGATAATCAGATCCATCTTGATCACAAACCCTTGCATATCATTTGCATACTCATAATTTGCATCATTTAACATTTGTTTGTTTGTTTTTCAGGGTATCCACATTATATCTGGTTTGGTTTTGACCCCTTCTTCTGCATAGACCTCTGTTTCATCAGTTATCTGCTTCAGCTATCTTCATCATCTCCAGTATCAGCCTATCAGTGGCTCATCTCCAGTATTAGTCTTGATCTTCATCAGCACTTGCCTTTAGCTCTTCATCAGCATTCATGGCAGCTCCCAGGAAGAGCAACATATCTTACCATTTCTTTGAGCCTGTGTTGACTGGTATCAGGCAGGTCCAGTCACTTATCACCCCTGACCACATCCCATTATTCAGAGAGCATTATGGAAGTATCCTGGATATGGTTATGGACCTAGACCCTTCTCAGAGGAGCATGATCCACACCTGCCTACAGTTTTATGACCCTCCTTTGAGATGCTTCACTTTCCCAGACTTTCAGCTAGGACCTCTGCTGGAGGAGTTTTCATCATTGATTGGAGTACCTGTCAGGGGTGGTGTCCCCTTCAACCCAGAGATGACTCCTCCCAGCAATGGAGAGGTAGCAAAAGCACTGTACCTGGAGCCTACTTTGATTTAGCAGAATATGACAACAAAGGCTGGGATCCCTGGTTTGCACTTGGATTTCTTGATTTCTCAGGCCATCCTGAAGGCCTCTTTGGGAGAATGGAGGGCAGTTTGTGCATTGTTAGCCCTCAGCATATATGGGGTTATACTGTTTGCAGATGAGCCCAAATTTATCAGCAATAATGCCATTCATCTTTTCCTTCTGAGGAACCCAGTACCCACATTGCTGGGAGATTTCTATTATTCCATCCATCAGAGGAATGAGAAACAAAGGGGGAAGTTAGTGAGATGCTGGGCTCCTCTGTTTCACACCTGGCTGCTCAGACACCTGCCTAAGACAGATGCCTTCCTGAATCCTCACCAACAGAAGAATTGGGCCAAGAGGCTCATTGCTTTGACTTCAGATGACATCAGATGGTGCACCCAGAGCACTAAAGGCACGGACATTATCACCAGCTGTAGGCAGTACCCAAATGTACCTCTGATAGGAGTAAAGGGTTGCATCAACTACAATCCTTTGCTGTTTAAGAGACAACTGGGCTATGCTTTGGTTCACCCTCCTAGAGTGCAAGATTTAGCTGAGACCCTGTATTGTGAAATAAAGCCTAATCTGGCTGCTATCAGACAAGCATCTTGGGCTTGGGACAACATCCAGACAAAAGGGATGGCTATTCTAGGGAGGTGTAATAATGTTGCTTCAGCTCAGTACTATGACTGGTCCCATGCTAGAGCTCAGATTACTGGAATGCCTTTCACCATTGAGGAAATACCTGGACCTTCAACAGTGCAGCCAGCAGCAACTGTCAGCCTGGAAGAATTTGAGAAGCTGAAGGAAAGGAATGAGAATCTGTCTCAAGCTCTGAAGAAGACCCTTTGGGAAAGGAGTGATGGTCGTCTGGACATTGAAAGGTTGGAGAAGCTTAGGGTGGAGCATCTGGCCAAGATTGAGAAAACAGAGGACTACATCAAGAAAGCAAGAGCTGGGGAGCAAATATTGAAGAATGCCTGTAAGGAGGCCAAGGTTCAGAAGGCTAGGACTGAGCTCTATCTGCAAGAAAGTCAGGCTAGGTGGGTCAGGATCACCGAAGCCCGTACTCAAGAAGATAAGAAAACTAAAGCCAAGATTGAGCAGTTAGAGGCCAATGAAAGGAAGCAACAGGAAGCTTTGCTGGCAGCCCAGAAGGAGATTTCAGAGTTGAAGCTTAGGGCTGGATTGAAGAGATCAAAGGATCAGAACAGGCACAAGAAGCTGACCACTGCCGTTGCCACCAGAAACCTCCTCATCAGGACTATTACAGAGCATCTAGCTAGTCCAGTGACTGAGGCACTCCTGAAGGAGGTTAAGGAAGATGAGTTTGGACTAGATGTCTGACTTTTTTATTGTTGTTATTTCCATTTGATGTACTTTTCTTTTTGTTGTATTTTGACCCTTCAGGGGCATGTGTTGTAAAAACAGACTATGTATTCATCATTTGTAATATATTTTAGTTTGTTTCCATTTGGATTTTCTTTTCTCAACAACATCAAAGCATCTTCCTCGAGGTCTGGAAAGGTCAAAACCAAGAACCAAGCCGGATACCTTGGAAAACAAATAAGCATACTGCATTGCATGCTAACTTTTGTTTTGTTTTGTAGGTTTTGTTATTATTTTGTTTGTTTCTAACTCTGTTGTAGTTCAGGAAACATTGCTCGCAGAAGAGTGTTCCCTGTCAACCGTGCGCACCGGTACCCTACTCGCAACAACCTTCCTGGTATCCAAATGGAGCAAGTACAGCAAGACCTGACTGAGGTCAGAACTCAGATGGCTAATGAAAGAGTGGAGATGAGAAACCAAATGACCCAATTCATGAATGTAATGACTGGCTTGGCCCAGAGTCAAGAAAGGTTAAGGTCATTGGTAGAAAGACAAACTCCCGAGGAACCTCATCCTGGAACTGGAGGAACTAGCAATAATGAGAAGGGTCAGCCTCATGTTAATCCACCAGTATTTGGACCTCATCTAGATCCGGAAGTCCACATCCCGGGAAATGTGCAAGGAAATACTGCTGGCGGGAGAATTTTACAGGAGGATCCCCAAGAAGAGCAATTCACTGTTATAGGAGCAGGAGATGAAGTCTATGACCGGAGATTAGATGAAATTGCCGAGAAGTTGAGGTCTTTGGAGTCTCAAAATTCCTTGGGCTTCGATGTAATGGATATGGGGCTAGTGGATGGGGTGAGAATTCCCAACAAATTCAAACCCCCATACTTTGAGAAATACAATGGAACCTCCTGTCCACGAACTCACCTGCAGTCTTTTCTGGGAGACTTAAAGCATATACCATGGATGAAAAGCTGTGGATGTTCTACTTTGAAGATAGTTTGACTGGGGCTTCAAGGGAGTGGTATTCACACCTGACCAGAGCTACTATCAGATGTTAGAAGGACTTAGCTGAAGCCTTCATCAGGCAGTATCAATACAATCTGGACATGGCTCCTAACAGGACCCTCCTAATGGGAATGTCTCAATCCTCCAGAGAAAGCTTCAGGGAATATGCCCAAAGGTGGAGACAGCTTGCTGCTGCTGTCCAGCCACCCATGTCGGAAAGAGAAATGGCCGAGATGTTTATGAATACTCTGCAAGGAACCTATATTGTTAGACTGGCTGCCTTTTCTTCCACCAGTTTTGCTGACGTAGTCATAGCCGGTGAAAGGATCGAAAGCCTTTTAAAAATGGGCAAAATTTATGATAATGGTGCAAGTTCATCCAGTAATCCCAGGAAGCCTTTTGTGGGACCCCGAAGGACCAGTGAGACAAATGTTATTCAGGCCAGCAGGGGCAGACCTCAGTATGTTCACAGATCCGTAGCAGCAGACACCATTCCAGCTCCGATTCCTCAGCAATCAGCATATCAACAACAACAACAACAACAACCACATTATCAACAGCCAATTCAGTATCCGCAACAGAGAACCTACAACAACAGCAATAGCAATCAACAACAACGACCCTTCCAGCAAAGACCATCACAGGCAAACAGGGTGATTGACCCTATCCCTATGCCTTATGCTGCCTTATTGCCACAACTCCTGAAGCTTAACTTGGTTGAGTTAAGGACATTGGCACCTCCAGACCCTTCCAATCTCCCGAGAAATTACGATGTCAACGCCAAGTGTGCTTTCCACTCTAATGCACCTGGTCACAATACTGAAAAATGCAGGGCCTTACAAATGAAAGTTCAAGATCTGGTGGATTCTAAAGCCCTCAACTTCGCACCTCCTCCGAATGTCAACAAGAATCCTATGCCTAATCATGGCGGGCCGAGGATTAATGCCATTAAGGACGACAAACCATCTACTTTGATCACCAGTGTTGCACAAATTCGAACACCCTTGGTCGAAATTAAAGCTCAGCTTCTAGAGTGCCAAGTGTTCCCCGGGTGTGAGCTCGGTTGTGGGTATTGCAACATTGCAGTCAACGGGTGTGAAAATTTTAGAAGCGGCATAGATGGTCTTATCAAGGATGGAATCCTTCAGATCTCAACAACGGCGCCTACAAATCCAGCAATTCCCTTGACAACAATTCCCGATTCTCCTACAACAGCAGCAACAATCATTCCTACCGATTCATCAATATCATCAGCAATGGCTCCGCCCATCACTTCAACAAGTCAGATTTCAACAACCATTTCTTCTACAACATCAGCATCCATTTTATCGACAGAATCTTCTACAATGCCAACAAAAATCAATGAAGATGTCTCAGCAGTCACCATCTACTATGATCCATCAAATTTTCCTCCAAACAACAACTTTCAGCAACAGACAGTGGCACCTCCCGCCAGATCACCAGTCACAATTTACTACGATCCGCACACCATTACAATACCCTCCTCTGCAGCAGTCAGTCCAGTTACCATCACGGTGCCTGGACCAGTTCCTTATGAAAGCAGTAATGCCATACCTTGGCATTATGGCTCTGATCTCTACTGCAACGGGGAGAAAATCACTCTAGACTCATCAACCTCTTCTCCACAAATTGATAATGTTAGGGGGGCGGAGGCTTCACCAGGAGAGGACGCCTTTTTGCCTCACAAGTGCAAAGACCTAATGCCGAAGCAGAAGCTGCTGCCAAAGCAAAAGGAAAGAGTGTGGTATCTGAAGAGCCAATGACCAAAGAAACTCAGAAGACATCTTTTGAACAAGATGTAGACGAGTTCATGAGAATCATAAAAATAAGTGATTACAAGGTGGTAGATCAGCTTCACCAAACTCCCTCAAAAATCTCCATATTATCACTGTTGATGTGTTCTGAAGCTCACAGGAACACACTGTTAAAAGTCTTGCACGCAGCATACGTGCCAGAGGAGATTACCGTTAATCAGCTAGAAACTGTGGTGGCAAATGTCAACACCAGTCATGGACTGGGATTTACCAATGCTGACTTAACGACAGAGGGACGCAACCATAATAAGGCTTTGCATATCACCTTGGAATGCAAGGGTGCTGTTCTATCTCATGTACTGGTGGACACTGGGTCATCACTCAATGTTCTACCAAAGAAAGCCTTGGTGAAGCTGGAGTATGATGGTTTGGCACTGCGTCCGGGTAATTTGGTGGTGAGAGCATTTGATGGCTCTAAGAGATCAGTGCTTGGGGAGATTGATCTGCCTGTAATGATTGGCCTGCAGACTTTTAAAACTACCTTCTATGTGATGGACATTCATCCGGCCTACAGCTGTTTGTTGGGTAGACCCTGGATCCACGCCGCTGGCGCTGTTACGTCTACCCTTCACCAGAAGCTGAAATTCGAGTGGGAAGGCCAGATCATCACCATCTGTGGGAAGAAGACATCTTTGTTAGCCATCTGGCTACGTATAAGTACATTGAGATGGATGGAGAAATCCATGAAACCATGAGCCAGGGGTTTGAGGCCCTCAACATTAATGAAGCATCTGCTGTACTGGGAACCTCCATGACATCATATCAGCAAGCCCGGAAGGTTGTTGAAGAGGGTACTGCCCAAGGCTGGGGCAAGTTGCTGCCCGTGGAGAAGTAAGAAGACAGGTTTCGGTTGGGTTACAGACCAACTCAACAAGACCAATCGGAGGCTGCAAAAGAGCCCAATTTTGTCAACGGGGGAATGCTCACCCCGGATGCTGTGAACAATTTGGAAGACGAGGAGGAAAGCGACCGCAACCTGGAGAGCTGGATACGTCAAAGGATCCCGGGGAGCCAAGTCCTTAACTGGTCTTTCCAAGAAATTATAAGGGTTACTCCTGCAGAGTAATTATTATTTCCTGTATTTTAAAGCATGCATCAAGTCTTGCATCTTGCCCAAGATGTCAAGACTCATTTTGTAATCGGACCATCTTGTAATTTTATGCAAATAGATCAATCAATGAATATCGGACATCTTTTGCAAACGAGTCTCTTTTTCGCTCACTGTCTTTTCATTTTCCTTTTTGTACAAAAATAAAATGGCAATGTTTTTTAAAAATAAATAACTTCATTTTCACTTTCTCTAAACAAGATTAAAATTGATCACTAAAATGAACAATCTGAACCCTTGCAGAAAGTGCCTTTCAGACTGCACCGACAACAACACTGCTATGACTTCGTATGACTTTGACAATCCAATCAATCAAGCTGATGAAGGGGTTTAAGAAGATTATGAGCTACCTGAAGAGCTAGCCAGGTTGTTAAGGCAAGAGGAGAAGGTTATCACTCCTCATCAGGAAGAGATTGAAACAGTTAATCTTGGTACGGAAGAAGACGTGAAAGAAGTTAAGATCGGGACCTGCCTACAAGATTCAGTAAAAGAGCAACTGATTGATATGCTTCGGGAGTATGTGGATGTCTTTGCTTGGTCTTATCAGGATACGCCAGGGTTGGACACCGATATTGTCATGCACAAACTGCCTTTGAAAGAAGATTGCCCGCCAGTAAAACAGAAGTTGCGCCGTACTCGCCCAGATATGGCAATGAAGATAAAAGAAGAGGTACAAAAGCAGTGGGACGCCGGTTTCTTTGCTGTGACTAGCTATCCGCCGTGGGTTGCTAATATTGTACCTGTGCCTAAGAAAGACGGCAAGGTGAGGATGTGTGTGGATTACCAGGATCTGAACAGAGCCAGCCCGAAAGATGACTTCCCTTTACCTCACATTGATGTATTGGTCGACAATACGGCTCAGTTCTCGGTGTTCTCCTTCATGGACAGATTTTCAGGATACAATCAGATCAAGATGTCACCTGAAGACATGGAGAAGACATCTTTCATCACACCCTGGGGCACATTCTGTTATAAGGTGATGCCATTCGGAATGAAGAATGCTGGTGCAACTTATCAATGGGCTATGGTAACATTATTCCACGACATGATCCATAAAGAAATTGAATGTTATGTGGATGACATGATTGCCAAGTCCCTCACAGAAGAAGACCACCTGGTAAATCTGTTGAAGTTATTTAAGCGTCTGAGGAAGTACCAACTGAAGTTAAACCCCAACAAGTGCACATTCGGGGTACGATCTGGTAAGCTGCTGGGATTTATTGTAAGTGAGAAAGGGATTGAAGTTGACCCTGATAAAGTCAAAGCTATTCAAGAAATGCCTGCACCAAAGTCTGAAAAAGAAGTTCGAGGGTTCCTAGGTAGATTGAACTACATCTCAAGGTTCATATCTCATCTTACAGCAACCTGTGAGCCTTTGTTCAAATTGTTAAGGAAAGAACAAACAGTCAGGTGGAATGAAGACTGCCAGAGGGCTTTTGACAAAATCAAGGAATACTTACAAGAGCCCCCAATCCTTATGCCTCCAGTTGAAGGAAGACCTCTAATCATGTACTTGACAGTATTAGAAGAGTCAATGGGGTGTGTGGTGGGCCAGCATGACGAGTCTAGTCGAAAAGAGTATGCAATATACTACCTAAGCAAAAAGTTTACCGACTGTGAACAACATTATTCACTGCTCGAGAAAACTTGTTGTGCTTTAGCATGGGCTGCTCGCCGACTAAGACAGTATATGTTGACCCACACTACTTTATTGATCTCCAAGATGGACCCAGTTAAGTACATTTTTGAGAAGCCAGCACTTACCGGACAGGTTGCAAGATGGCAAATGATCCTCACAGAATATGATATTCAGTACACATCTCAAAAGGCCATCAAAGGCAGTGTATTGTCTGATTATCTTGCTGAGCAGCCCATTGATGATTACCAGCCTATGAGATTTGACTTCCCTGATGAAGACATCATGTTCATAAAAGCAAAAGATCATGAAGAGCCTGTTTACACTAAAGGGCCTGACCCAGAAGAAGAATGGACTATGATGTTTGACGGGGCTGTTAACATGAATGGTCGTGGTGTTGGTGCAGTACTCATTACACCTAAGGGAGTTCACATGCCTTTCTCGGCAAAACTCACCTTTAACTGCACTAACAACGAAGCTGAATACGAAGCTTGTATTATGGGTCTTGAGGAAGCCATTGACCTCAGGATCAAGACTTTGACTGTGTTCGGAGATTCAGCTCTGGTAATTAATCAAACCAACGGCAAATGGTACACCCACCAAGATCATCTGATACCTTACCGGGACTATACAAGAAGGTTATTGACTTTCTTCACAACAGTCAAGCTTGAGTATATCCCTCGAGACGAGAATCAGTTTGCGGATGCTCTGGCTACCATTTCATCCATGATCAAAGTTCAAGCTGCCAACTTTGTGCCTCGGATTTCAGTATCCAGACTTGACAGACCAGCATATGTATTCTCAGCAGATGTCGTTAAAGATGATAAGTCTTGGTTCCATGATAAGAAGACATTAAGAAGGCTAGCTGGTAGTTTCTTCTTGAATGCTGATGGTTCCCTGTACAAGAGGAACTTTGATATGGTACTCCTCAGATGCGTTGATAGAACAGAAGCAGACTTGTTGATGCATGAGGTGCACGAAGGATCTTTTGGTACCCATGCTGGAGGGCATGCTATGGCTAAAAAGTTGCTAAGATTAGGCTACTACTGGATCACAATGGATGCAGACTGTTGTGCCTATGCCAGAAAGTGCCATAAATGCCAGATCTATGCGGATAAAGTGCATGTGCCTCCGAATCCTCTGAATGTGATGTCTTCACCCTGGCCCTTTGTTATGTGGGGCATTGACATGATTGGCAAGATTGAACCGACTGCTTCAAATGGCCACAGATTCATCCTGGTTGCCATTGACTATTTAACCAAGTGGGTTGAAGCAGCTTCCTATGCAAATGTTACAAGACAAGTGGTAGCTCGATTTCTGAAAAGAGAAAAAACCTGTCGGTATGGAGTGCCCGAGCGAATCATTACTGATAATGGTTCCAACTTAAACAATAAAATGATGGCAGAACTATGTCGGGACTTCAAGATCCAACACCATAATTCTTCTCCTTACAGGCCAAAGATGAATGGCGCTGTTGAGGCAACTAACAAGAATATCAAGAAAATTGTGCAAAAGATGGTGGTTACCTATAAAGATTGGCACGAAATGCTACCATTTGCCTTGCATGGGTACCGTACGTCAATCAGGACATCCACTGGGGCAACACCGTATCAACTTGTGTATGGTATGGAGGCAGACCTACATGTTGAAGTTGAATTACCCTCCTTGCGGGTACTGATGGACGTTAAGCTGAATGAAGCAGAATGGGTCTGATCCCGATACGAACAACTCAATCTGATTGAAGAAAAGAGATTAGCTGCAATCTGTTATGGGCAGCTGTATCAGAAAAGAATGAAGAAAGCCTTCGATCAGAAAGTTAAGCTTCGGGAATACCAAGTAGGAGACCTTGTGCTGAAAAGACTCCTCCCTCCTCATACAGACCACAGGGGCAAGTGGACTCCGAATTATGATGGTCCATTCATAGTAAAGAAAGTTTTCTCTGGTGGAGCACTGATGCTCAGTACTATGGATGGCGAAGACTTCCTGTCCCCTGTGAATTCAGATGCAGTTAAAAAATACTTCGCATAAAAAAATGACCCGCTGGACATAAAAACAGAATGTAAGTCCAGGCAAAAATAGGGCATCCCGGCGAGTCAGAAACAGAATAAAAGGCTCGGGCAAAAATAAGGGAAAATAAATAAAAAATGTACACCCGCTGGGTTGAAAAGCTGCATTGGACAACTCAGGCAAAAATGGGTATCCCGATGGATTGAAAACCCGAAAGGGCGATCCACGCAAAATAGGGGAATAAGCGAACAACTGCATTCTGAATTCGTTTGTATCACTTACAACAAGGTGAACTCCAAAAGGTTCGAGCGTCGGTCAGAATCAGCCTCCTTCAAAAGCAAGATGAGAAGAACGACAAAAGTCATACGAGTCATAGCAAAAGGGAAGCTCCTTGGAACGTCATCAGCATTGCCAGCATCTTTTTGTTTCTCAATTTGTAACGATTTCCTCATTTCAGGGGATCCATTTCTTTGAATGTATCTTGCCAATTCAGGGCACACGAATTAATAAAATCATATTTTCAGTCATGTTTCGTCTCGTACATTTTATTTTCGTTTGCAAAAATGTCTGATGTCTTTAAGATATTGATTACATAAATACAGATGCTTCCCTTCTAAAAATACGTGCTTACAGGAAATATACTTACTCCCGGGAGTGTCTAAACTCCTATGATGGAATCCAGTAAGGGATACCTCGGGGTACCTGTGCGTTTCTTTGTCTTTACAGGATTGCAGGAGTTCAAAGCGCAACATGGGGCATGAAAGCTTCTCCCCAGTAGGCTGCCAAATCATTGTTTCCTCAGCACACCTTCCAAACAGCACCAGAGATGCTTTCTCCCCATCAGAGTTGCCAGGCATCACTTCTCCAACACTTCCTTCAAAGAGCAGCACCTGAAGGTGTTCATATCCCCAGCTGATTCGTTAGGCATCATCCTCAACAGGATCCTCACTGAAATCTCTAGGAAGATCTTTCAGTGATCTTTCTTCTTCCCCAGCCAAGTGCTAGACAGGGAATCATCTCCCCGCAGAGTTTCAGCCTCTATCCAGAAGAGCAATGCCTGAAGATCTCACAACAGGGTGACAAAAGCTTCCGCAAACCCCAGCTGGGTCCCTCATTACTAAGATAGGTCTATCAGTGATCTATTTCCCCATGCAGAGTCATATATGTCAGATCTACCAATGATCTCACCCCCAGCTGGTATATCCACTTCAAGCAAATCAGCCAGAGATCTCCACAACAACGGGATCCGAATCTCGGATCGGTATCTTTACATAATCATAGCATTCGCATCATATTTCCCCCCACAGAGCGTAGCATTCCGTCTAATACGGAGCATTACGGCAAAAATCAAACATATTGCATAATCATAAGCCATGTTCTGAAACACACTCGTAAATACTGACAATCCATCAACAATATACAGAATATTCCCCAATTCCCCACCAGAGAGCCAAAACATTTCCCTTACAGATACAGATACACACTCCTTTTGGCACTCGTCTGTGTCATCATTCCCCAGTAAAATCACCCAAATAGATACTTACACATTACAGATACTTCTTGACACTCATCTGTACCATATCCCCAGCGGAAAGCCAAAGCGTCCCCTTTGCACTCACTCACATGTTTACATGTATATATACAGTTCCTTGACACTCGTCTGTGTCACCTTCCCCAGCATAGTTACCTAAACACTTTGTAAATCAAATACTTGTTTATAATACACTCTTTCCGACATCCGTCCGTGTCATGTTCTCCCTAGCAAGTTAAACACTCGTCTGTGTCTCACTCATCACTTTCTACTCATACAGATACTCGTCTGTATCTTGTACATACCACTTATATATCCCCTCAGATTCAACACTCGTCCGTGTTCTTTGTTAACTAGTTGGTACTCGTCCGTGTCATCATCTCTGAATATGCGTCAAGCGTTTGTTTCTACTGATACACGTCCGTATCATAGTCTTCAGGATGCTCGTCTGCATTCTTAGTCTATACACAGTGTCAAACACTTATGTCTTCTTGAATTTAGACACTCGTCTGTGTCTACTATTCCCCAAAAGAGTCCCAATAAATCCTAGTAAATTATTTCCTTTCTAACTGACATTCGTCCTATGTCATGATACCTTTTGGCAGTCGTACCCTGCCAGGTGATCGTCCTTCACCTTCTTGATGATCGTCCTTCATCACCCCCCAGTGGAGTCTCTATTCATTAGAACCCCTTCTTATCTGACATTCGTCCTATGTCATGATAAACCCTGAGAGCAGCCGTACCCTGCTAGGTGATCGTCCTTCACCTCTTGATGATCGACCTTCATCATGCTTATCCGATGGCCGTCCCCATCGTCGACCTTTTTATCCGACATTCGTCCTATGTCGTGATGCTTTTGGCAACCGTACCTTGCCAGGTGATCGTCCTTCACCTTAGATGACCGTCCCTCATCTTATCCCCAACAAAGCAGCCGTCCCCTGCTAGGTGATCGTCCTTCACCTTTGATAACCGTACCTCATCATTTATTTCCTCAACCGATGGTCGTCCCCATCATTTACCTTTAATCCCCAGAGAGTCTTATGAATTTACTTGATGACCGTACCTCATCATTTATTTCATTCATGCCTTGAACTTGGTGGCCGTTCCCATCATAATCCCTTATATCCCCAGCTTGTCGGCCGTCCCCGTCATTGCTTTATTTCCCGCATTTTCCCCAGCATGTCGGTCGTCCCCGTCATTGCTTCATCCCCAGCAGTCGTCCTCTACTTGATGGTCGTCCTCCGTCGCCCGCACTTTATAATTATACTTTATTTCCTTTTACAATCTATATCCCTTTTCTTCTTCATTCTGTGAGTGCAAATTTTGGACTGTCTTTGGTATTCAACCACAAGTTATCTTGTTTGCCTGTTAAGCCGTTGCTTACATCCTGCACAGCTAACTCATGCTTGAATAGGGGCAGATGTAAACACCCCAAATTTTCCCTCACCCATTCACACCATGGCTTGTGATCTTTTCATATGCATAAGTTCAATCATAGCATCTCATATTGCAATTTTGCTTCACTGCATTGTTTCAAAGTCATCTGCATCTAGGGTTTGTGATCTGAGCCATCCCTGAGCCATTTGAGCCACTCCAAGGGTCATCAAAGGGGTCCATGTATGTTCAAGCATCATATTATCCTCTCAAGATCAAAGAAGTCAAAGAATCACAAGAACTGAGAAAAGCATGGAAGCAGAGCCAGGTTTAACTGCACAGATGACCTAAAATTAGGGTTTTGGTTTCAAAGGCCATAACTCCAAATTTTTTGGTCATTCTTGTTTCTATTGGTCTCTATATGTTATGAGGATCATGCATATCAATTTTCATGAAGAAATTCAATGGGGAAGGCATCTGATCAAGAGATGACTTCTTGAGCAAGTCAGTGCAAAATCAGGGCATCTGAGGCCCCCAGTGACCCAACCAAAGGGTGTTCTCCATTATTTTGAATGTGTATGATCTTTATTTGATCATAGAAGATGTTAAAAGTTCACAAAATTGAAGAATCTCAAGCCATTTGCAAAGTTGCCTTTTTGGGAAAGTGACTTATAATGTAAACTTGTCATTTTGGGAAAGTTTTTCAACCTCCTCTTTTTGATTCAAAAATGCTTCAAATGAGAAAACTTTGGTCATGAAAGTTGTAGAATGGATCCTCCCATTTTCAAAAAGTACAAGAACTCTTTCTAATTCATTTTGGATCAAAAGTTATGGCTTGTCAAAGTTGGGCAAAATCACTTAATTTTCACTTTTGTACCAAAAAGGGAAAGTTGCAAAACCTCATGCCAAGGCAAAATGTGACTTCAAATGGACTTCTAATCATCACACAAGCACAACACATGACCTAAAAATCAAAATGCACCAAAGAATCTCCAAGTTTCATGACTTATGCTTCAAGAAATCACAAAGGGGCCAAAGTTGTACCAATTTGCAAAATGACCCAAAGCTTCTTATCCACTTGCCTCAGTTCACAAAATCTGATCCATAAGCATTCCATGATCTCAGCTGAACCAAGCCATGCCCCTAAACCAGCCTGCAATGACCCATACCTCAAAGGACACCTAACATTGACTTTTGGCAAAATGGCCCATACCAATCAACATAGGCCAGCAACAACTCTCTGACCTATCCAAACTTGATACATGGACAAAATGGAACTCAACACAACACACAACACAGCCTGAAACTTCCCACAAGTGAGCATTCTCCAAAATCCCTATTTGTGCATTTTCTTTCGAAACTCAATAGACAAGCCACAAACCTCAAAACAAATTTCACAGAATCACTCACCATGATCTTCTGATCATTTCCCAACCCTTACTTTGCCCTGAAACCTCCCACATCAAAAACACGATTTCCCTCCCCCATTGACCTGAGCTTCTGCAAACTTCCTCTAGAGGCCATATATACTCCAGTTAAGCATCACAAACTTCTGGGGAGGATCATTGGAGCTTGTTTGGACCAATGAAGCAGCCAGAAAGCACCTAAGGCAAAAGCTCTAGTTCAGGTGAGCTCAAGAACATTTTTTCCAGAACTTTGATTTCTTGTTATAAAATGATTCTATGAGTTGCACTGATCATCTTGATGTGTTTGGTTTTGAAAATGGTCAAGAAATAAGCATGTACTGACTGTCTGAAATTTTGCCCGTAAAAATGATTTTGTTTGTTTCTCTTGATTCATGAAAAATAAATGATTTTTGTTGTGGGGTTTATGTTTAATGATGTTCATGGATTGATTCTGGAGAGTTTGATGAAGTTTTGATGCGTATTGAATGAGATAGAAAAATGGTTGGCCGGAGAAGATGACCGGAACACTGTTCCGGTCATCTGAAAGTCATTAGGGCACAGGATTAGGGCTAATGACATAATTAAGGAAGTTTGAATTATGGTCGTTCGTTTGCGCGCTAAGTCAATTCCCGCGTCCCTGAGTTTGAACCACAGCCCTTGGATTGTTTGACTTTCTCATTTTTCCTTTTAAATTCATTTAATTTCATTTGTTTTATATTTAACTTTCACGATTTTTTAAAAATAGCAAAACACTTTAAAAAATTCTGAAAATTTTTGTCAAACATTTCATTAATTTTCAGAACCCAAAAATATTTTTATTTTTATTTTTTGCAGTAAAACTTATTTTTAAATCATTTAAATGTTTATTTTTAATTAGTTAATGGAAATTAATTAATTAAAAATACATTTAGGTATTTAAAAATCACAAAAAAATTCACATTGCATTTCAAAACATTTAGAAACATTATCAAACTCTCAAAACAAATTTCTTTTTGGTTTTTGAACTACTTTGACCTTTTTCATTGGAATTAAATTCATTTAAAGGAAATATTTTTGTTCAAACTTAGGAAAATTCATTCTTCCTAACCATGAGGAGTTTGATGATGGTTCTTCTTGCATTGCATCCTTCATATTATGTAGTTTCTAGGTTAAAAGTGGTTTGAATTCATCCTTCATTTTCAATTTGATGTGCATTTTTTCCTTTTGAGGTGCCTTGAAACCCTAGTTGACTTAGAAAAATCACAACTCCCATTAGGTTAAGAGTTAGGTCCCCTCCTTTGGGCAGTGAACTTGTGTAGGGTTAGGGTTCCTTTGATCCCATTTTCAATTTTTTGTCATGTCATTTGCTTCTGGTTTTGAACTTTTGTGTTGTATGTTATGCATAAACCCTAATTCTTGCCTTCCTTTGCATCCATCTCTCATATGATTGCATTCAATAACTTGCCATGACATTTTGTGCATCCATATGACATATAATACATCTTTGGACATATTAGAATCATGTTTGATCATTGCATCATCCATTTGCCATGTTTTGTATCATTAACATTTCATAAACTTTCATGAACTTCTATGGTTCAAAGCATGCTTCATTTGCATCCTCATCCTTGTATGATCATCCACAACTCTTGACATGTGTTTGCATCATCTCTTAGCATCATTAACGTCATGTTTATGCTTCTGACTTTGGCTTGCATCATGGCATTTCATCTCATTTCCATTGCATTTCATTTCCTTTGCTAACTTTTCAGGTGGTAAGTTGTTTTGAGAAGTGAATTTGCCTTCACTTCTCACAATCTCTTCTCATCCCTCTCTTGCATCATTGCTGCATTTTATCTTGTCTTTGAGTGAGCTTTCTCATTCATGCTCTTTCCCACTTTCTTCCTTCAAGCAACTTGACTTCTTAAGTGAAGCAAGTTGTCTTGCTTCTCTCTGCTTCTTTCTCCATTCATCTGCTTCTTTCCTGGTGGTTTCCCTGAAGATCTTCTTGCAAGCCTCATTAACCCTAGGAACAACCAAGCATGATAAAAATTAGGGTTTGATTAGTCCCCCAATTAGCTTTTACCTTTGTGTCATCTTTGAGTCTTCTCTTCTCACCTCATAATCAGGGACTAAACCTTAAAGGTTTTAAGGCTTTGTGATTAAGCTTATGCCTGCATCCTTCTATTAGGATGGAGTGTACAACTTTAATCCTAAGTGTTAAACCCTTAATGTGTTTAAATCCTTTAATCAATTCATCTAATAATCACTAAGACACCAAGCTTGTAACTTGGGCCTTGCATTAGGGTTCTAATTCTTCCTTAATTGGTTAAGAAGGACTAACCCTAGTGTTAATGGACAAGTCCCCCTCAAGTTGTCTTACAAACCATAAAAGTCACTTCTTCATCTTATCATTAACTAAAATCCATTTAATAAAGGTTTGTTTTGTCATGAGGTTAATCCCTAATCATGGATTAAGTCGAGGAGCCTTCCTCAGCTTAAATGTTCTCATCTATTATCCTTCTATTAGGATGGTGTAATGAGTCCATTAAATCTATGATTATGGCTTAATCTCATTACTTAACACTAAACAAAAAACAACAAAAACACCTAAATAATCACAAGTAGGTTAATGATCTTAATCCTACATCATGGTGATTAAGTGTGAGGTGCTTACTTCACATTTAAGGTATTCTCATTACCCCTAATATGAGGGAGGATGTGATGAGTTTACTAACCCTTGGTTTAGGCTAAAGCTCATTTTCTTATGACAAACTTTCAAAAGCAATAAAAGACTGAAAACACAAAAACAAACAATAATCGTCTCCTCCGAGATTCTTTTCTCATCATCTTCACTCACAAACGAGAACTCGCTTCTTCCGTCTAATGCAAGACAGTTTGCACCTGAGCCAGACAGGTCATACACTTGAGCACAGACAAGTAAGCAGTTCACAAGTCAATTTATCTTTCAGTCTCTTTGGGTCGAACTACGGTGTTCTGACTTCCTCATTGCACGAGAGGATACGTAGGCATAACTTAGCAGTTATCGAACAAAAGTCTCTGTATATCCCCCCTCTTCCTACATTATTCTTTAAGCCTCATAGTCTTGAGCATTTCATTCTCGTTCTTACACTGACACTTCTTTTATTTCACTTCACTTTTCTTTAGCACTGACACTTGCATTCTTTTCCATCTTTGATACACAGATTGCACTGATACTACCCCTTTAAAACACAAATCTTTTAAGCGTGGATCCCGTCGAGTACGACGGACAATCTGGGTGCTAATACCTTCCTAGGTTGTAACCAACCCCTTTTCTCAGTCTCTCTGGTTCGCAACCGTCTTATCCATCTTTTCCTAGGTTTATGCAGCATTACCTTTCCTTCGGAATAAAAATGCCTAGCTGGCGACTCTATTCATTTCCCTTTTTGCCGACCGTTCGCATCTGTATCCCATTTGACTTAGCCTCATTTGGTGGGAGCGACACATGCCAAAGATGAATGGCGTTGTTGAGGCCGCTAACAAGAATATTAAGAAGATTGTGAAAAAGATGGTAGTCACCTACAAAGACTGGCACGAAATGCTACCATTTGCCTTGAATGGATACCGAACCTCTGTCAGAACATCTACTGGGGCAACACCTTATCAGCTTGTGTATGGTATGGAAGTTGTCCTACCTGTTGAAGTTGAACTACCCTCCTTACGGGTAATGATGGATGTGAAACTGGATGAAGCAG
This sequence comes from Lathyrus aphaca, assembly GCA_963966055.1. NCBI lineage: Eukaryota > Viridiplantae > Streptophyta > Magnoliopsida > Fabales > Fabaceae > Lathyrus > Lathyrus aphaca. The sequence goes on along the minus strand of OZ014524.1, from coordinate 429,519,258 downwards.
AATGGGTCCGATCTCATTATAATCAACTGAGCCTGATTGAAGAGAAGAGATTAGCAGCCATCTGTCATGGGCAGTTATATCAAAAGCGAATGAAGAAAGCCTTCAATCAGAAAGTCAGACATCGGGAATACCAAGTGGGAGAGCTTGTTCTAAAAAGACTTTTTCCTCCTCATACAGACCACATGGGTAAATGGATGCTAAACTACGAAGGTCCATTCATAGTAAAGAAAATTTTCTCTGGTGGGGCACTGATGCTCACTACTATGGATGGCGAGGATTTGTTATCTCCTGTGAATTCAGATGTAGTTAAAAAATACTTCGCATAAAAGACCCGCTGGACATAAAAACAGAATGTAAGTCCAGGCAAAAATAGGGCATCCCGGCGAGTCAAAAATAGAATAAAAGACTCGAGCAAAAATAAGGGGAAAATTAAAAAAAAATGTGTACACCTGCTGAGTTGAAAAGCCACATCAGACAGCTCAGGCAAAAATGGGTATCCCGGTGGATTGAAAACCCGAAAGGGCGATCCACGCAAAATTCTGGTAAAAAGCGAACAACTGCATTCTGAATTCGTCTGTATCACTCACAACATGGCAAGCTTCGAAAGGATAAAGCGTCGGTTAGAATGAACCTTCTTCAGAAAGCAAGATAAGAAGAACGTCAAGGTCATACAGGTCATAGCAAAGGAAACTCACTGGAGCTTCAACTTCAACATTTCCAACACCTTTATTTTCTCAATTTACAGCAATCTCCTCCTTTCAGGGATTCGCTTCTTCACTGTACTTGCCCATTCAGGGCACACAAATCAATAAAATCAGAATATTCAGTCGCACTTTATTTTGTACATTTTTGTTTCGTTTGCAAAATGTCCAAAGTTCATAATACAATACTTGCATGAAAACATATAAGCCATTTTCAATATATGCTTGCAGGAAATATGCACTCTTGAGCAAATCTAACTCCTATGAAGGAATCCGGTTGAGGATACCTCGGGACACTTGTGCGTTTCTTTTTAACAGGTTGCAGGTACTCAAGACAGACAATCTCACAGCATGGGGTATATCAAGCCTCGTATCCCCAGCCAAGTCAGCAATCACCTCATCAGCAGGGCTACTTGACAGGAGTTTTCCCCCACGAAGCTGTCATCCCCTCAGAGGATCCTTCGAGAAACTTATTAAATCCCCAGTGTGTCGCTTGGACGAAGGAGTTACAACAGATTACTTCCCAGAAGTTCTCTTCTCCCCAAGCAGGATCTCCCGAGCAATGCTTGAACTGTTGTTCCCCAGCAAGTTGCCAGAGTTTTCCTTTTCCTCATCCAGACGCCAGGACTTTCTGTTCCCTAACAGAGTTACCAGTTCCTCCCTAGTGGAGTTGCCGAAGCCTCCTCATCCCCAACATGAGTCTCTTCAACAGAAGCTTCCCCAGCCGAGATCCCCACAGAGTTCCCTAGGAAGATCGTTCAGTGATCCTCTCTCCCCACAGATCAGCCAATGATCTTTTCCCCTAGCGGAGTTCTCCCTCCAGACAGATCACCCAGAGATCTTTCTCCCCGCAGGATTCGGATCTCGGATCGGTCCTCTCATTTTGCATAATCATAGCATTCGCATCATTTTTTTCCCAAAATAGGCGTAGCATTCCGTCTAATACAGAGCATTACGGCAAAAATCAAACATTTGCATGATCATAAGCCAGGTTCGAGCCAATCACCTACAAACATCAGAATCACTTCACCAGCAATATACAAAACTTATCCCCCGCAGACAAAGCCATAATACTTTTTGCACTCTCAATACAGATACTTGTTCATACTTGTACATGTTCTTTTTGACACTCGCCTGTGTCATACTTCCCCAGCAAGTCAAACACTCGTTCGTGTCCCTTGCTCAATCTTTTTGACACTTGTCCGTGTCTTGCACATACTTCCCTAGCAGGTCAAACACTTGTACATACTTATACACAATCCTCTGATACTCGTCTGTATCTTATATGTATCATCTCCTCAGCAGATCAACACTCGTCCGTGTTCCTTGCTCAAACTGATTGATACACGTCCGTATCATCATCCTCAAACACGCGTCGGCGTTTGTTTCTATCGATACTCGTCTGTATCGTGGTCCTACGGATGCTCGTCCGCATCTTTAGTCTATACACATTGTCAAACACTTATACCGTTTATTTTAAAGCGTAAGCACTCGTCCGTGTTTATCATTCCTCGATAAGTCACCAGCAAAACAACCTTTCTATCAAACATTTATCCTATGTCGTGATATTTTTGGCAGCCGTCCCCTGCCAGGTGATCGTCCTTCATCTTTGGATGATCGTCCCCCATCCTTTCTCCCAGTGGAATCCCTATTGTTGGAACTTTATATCCGACATTCGTCCTATGTCGCGATATCTGTTTAGCAGTCGTCCCATGCTAGGTGATCATCCTTCACCTTATGATGACCATCCCTCATCATTTATCTGATGGCCGTCCCCATCGTTGATCTTTGTTATCCGACATTTTTCCTATGTCGAAATAATCCCCAACAGAGTAGTTGTACCCTTCTAGGTGATCGTCCTTCACCTCTTGATGATCGTCCTTCATCATGCTTATCCGATGGCCGTCCCCATCGTTGATCTTTTCCATCCGGCATTCATCCTATGTCGTGATATTTTCAGCAGCCATCCCCTGCTAGGTGATCGTCCTTCACCTTTTGATGATTGTCCCTCATCATTATTTCATTTATTCTCTTACTCGATGGTCGTCCCCGTCGCGGTTTATTTACCCTTTAACCTGATGGCCGTCCCCGTCAGTGCTTTCCTCATTTCTTTAATCCCCAGAGAGTTTTATTTCTTTACCCGATGTCCGTCTCCGTCATGGTCTTTTCCTTTATCCTGATGATCGTCCTTCATCAGTTTACCCGATGGCCGTCCCCGTCGCGGTCTCTTTATTTCCCAGCATGATGGTCGTCCTCGTCATTGCTTTACTTCTCATTTTTCATCCCCAACAGTCGTCCTCTACTCGATGGTCGTCCTCCATCGCTTTCATTTGATACTCATACTATACTGCCTGTTACATTTTATATCCCTTTTCTTCTTTTAATAAAGAGTGCAAATTTCGGACTGTCTATGGTATTCAACCACAAGTTATCTTGTTTGTCTGTTAAGCCAGACGCTTACACCCTACACAGCTAACTCATGCTTGAATAGGGGCAGCTATAAACACCCCAAATTTTCCCTCACTTTTTTTCACACCATAGCATGTGATATTTCATATTGCATTGCATAAGCATATCATCTCACATTGCATAGTTTATATAACTGCATAAACTGCACAATTAGGGTTTGTGATCAGGAGAATCCAATAAGTGATCTGAGCCATCTTAAAGGCCTTGAATTTTGTCAAGAAGGTCCATGTGTGTTCTATGATCATAATATGCTCCCCAGGGTTCTTAAAAGTCAAGAGATTACAAAGCATTGCAAAGGTGTTCAAGCAGACAGAGCAGTTTCTACACAAATAACCTAGATTTAGGGTTTTGGGTTTGAGGACCTTAACCTCAAATTTTTTGGTCATTCTTGTTTCCATTGGTCTTAATATGTTATAAGGAGCATGTGTACCAAATTTTATGAAGAAATTCATTGTGGAAGTCGTCTGATCAACTCGTAACTTATTGTGCAAGAAAAGTCAGAATCAGGGCATCTGAGGCCACCACCAATGGTACCAAAGGGTCATCTTCATCATTTTGAGGTTCTATGATCTTTATTTGATCTTATAAGTGGTTAGAAGTTTACAATATTTAATAATTTCAAGCCATTTGCAAACTTTCCATTTTTGGACATGACTTGTAATGAAAACTTTCCATTTTGGGAAAGATTTTCAACCTCCTCTTTCTTGATCAAAAAGGCTTCAAATGAAAAATCTTTAAACATGAAAGTTGTAGATTGGATCTTCCCATTTTCAAAAATTACAAGAACTCATCTTGATTCATCCTAGAACTCAAGATATGATGTTTCAAAGTGGGTAAAAATCACATAATTTTTTAAGTCATACCAAAGAGGGAATTTTGCAATTTTGATTTCTAGGCATTCTAATGACCTCTAATGCATCTCTAAGCATCATAACAACATCACATAACTTGCCTTGACCAAATTTGTTCCTTGGATCACAAGAATTCATGGACTTTTCATTCAAAAATTTCAAAGAGGCAAAAGTGCAAAACATGTTCAAACTCTTGCATCAAGTGTTACAGCTCACAAAATCTGATCTAATGGTCCTCCACAAACTCAGTTGAGGAAAATCCATCCTTTAGATCACCTCAGACCAGGGCCATGCTTGTGGTACAAAACTTTTGACTTTTTTCCAAATTGGATCATATCAATCATCTTGTGCCACAACAACTCTCTGGTCAATCACAATACCTTATGAGAACCCTAAGGACCTCAAGAAACATAACACACAAGCCTGAAAGCTCTCACATAGGCAGATTCACAAAAATCCTCTAAAACTTGAACTCTTCGAAACTCCTTACACAATCATCAAAACTCAATTATTTCTTCACCATTCAATCATATACATCATAAGGATCAAATATCATCCATCACAATGGCCTAAACCTCAACACACAAAGACTCCTTTTCTGCCAAACCAGAACTGGACACTTCAAAATAGCCATTCAAAGCTTGTTCTAAGCATATCATTAGCTTCAGAGAGTCCATTGGGGTTGATTTGCATCAAAGAAAGGGTCAGAAAGCTCAAGAGTGAAAAGCTCCAGTTCAGGTAATTATCCAAGAACATTTTTCCAGAACTCATTTTTCTTGTTGCGATGTGATTCTACATGCTTCCCTGATTACCATGATGTGTTTAGAACTTGAAATGAGTGAGAAATTAGGATGTATGGATGATCTGAAATTTTGCCCATGAAACTTGTTTGCTTCAATTCTCTTATTTGATGTGTTATAAATGATTTGTGTTGCTTGATTCTTGTTGTATGATGTTAGAGGAACATTTATGGGCAATTAATTTGGGGTGGGGTGGCCTGTAGAGAGACTTAGGGTTTGGGGTCGCTGGAGAAGACGACCGGAGCTTCTCTTTGGTCGCATGAGTTTAATTAGGGTTAAGTGTGTGAGTTTGAATTTGGACCATTGGATTAAGCATGTGATTAATTAAGCATGTGTACGGTCCAGATCATGTCATTAAACCCTAAATTCTAATTAATTAAATTAATTGAATTAATTAAGTCAGGTTAGTTCTGAGCCCTTAGATCACGCGCCAAACCCAGTTTTGAACCATGGCCCTCAGATTCACATACTTAAAGTCACGTTGATTTCTTCCCTCAGCCCTTGATCTGCCCAACTTCCAATCCTAACCATCCTTTATGCATACTTTTATTTTTCTTTTTAATTATTTTATATTTATTTTCATATATTTATTAAAAATAGCAAAAATATTTTTAAAATCATCATTTTCTGCATTTTTATTTCAAATATTTTTCTAAACCCAAAAACATTTTTATTTTTAATTTTTGCATTAAAAATATATTTTTAAATCATTTAAATGTTTTATTTTATTAATTAATTCATTTTAATTAATTAAAAATACATTTAGGTATCTAAAAATCACAAAAAAAATTCATGAAGCATTCTTAGGCATTTAGAACAATTTACAAACCCATCACACAAATTTCTTTTTAGGTTTGATCATATTTTCACAATTTATCATGAATTAGGGTTTCTAAAATTCACATTTTTCTAACCCTAACTTTCAAAAATCATTTTTGATCAACCATGATGAGTTTGCATTTGGTTCTTTTTGCATTGTTTCATACTTTGCATCTAGTATCTAGGTTATTTAACTCATAATTTTGCATTGCATTTTCAAATTGTTTAGCTTTTTTCATGAAGAACCACCCAAAAACCCTAGCTAACTTAGGAAATTCATAACTTCCTTTAGGTTTAGCTTCTGACCTCCATCTTTGGGGAGTGATCTTGTGTGTGTTTAGGGTTTATTTGAGTTCATTTTAAAAATTTTATCATGCCTTATGCTTCTTTTTTAGTCATATGCATCTCATACATTCATAAAACCCTAATTTTCTATGTTCATTTGCATTCATCTTTGCATATCTCCATCATGTGATCTTGCCATTACATTTCATGCATTTGTATGTCATATTATACATCTTAGAACATGTTTGAACATTGCTTGATCATTTCTTCATTCATTTGGTATGCTTTGCATTCATTGCTTTTCATGTGTATCCATGTGTTTCTAAGCTTCTAACATGCCTTGTTTTGCATCTCATCCCTTGTATAAACATTCATAAGCATCTAACATGTCTTTGCATCATTCCATAACACATTTGCATAGCATATTCACTTCTGGTCTTGGTCTTTTCACTTTCATTTGCTTTATTCCATTTTGATTTGCATCTTATACATTCACACTAACATTTCAGGGACTTATGGTAAGTTGTTTGAGATGTAGATTTGCCTTCACATCCCACCTCTTCTCATCTTTTCATTTGCATCTTTTATATGTCTTTGAAGTGAACTTATTTCACTTGTGCTCCCTTGCTCTTATCTCTTCCTTTTATTTTACTTATCTTCTACAGGAAGTAAGTAACATATTCTCCTTTCTCTTCTCTTTTCATATGCTTCTCTTCCTTGGTGGCCTTCTGAAGATCTTCTCTTTAAGCCTCACAAACCATAGGAACAACCAAGCATGATAACTTTAGGGTTGTATATAGTCTCCCCTAGTATTTTGCCTTTGAGTCTCTCTTCTCATCTCAATAATCAAGGCTAAACACTTAAAGCTTTAGGACTTTGAATTAGGGTTATGCCTGCATCCTTATCTTAGGATGGAGTGTATAACTTTAATCCTTAGTGTTAAACCTTTAATTTGTTTATACCTTCTAATTAAAACACCTAATAATGATTAATACTTAAGCTTATAACTTGGGCCTTATATTAGGGTTACATCTCTTCCTCTTGGTTAAGAGGGACTAACCCTAGTGTTCAATGGACAAGTCCCCCTCAAGTTGTCTTACAAACCTAAAATCCATTTCTTAATCTCACCCTTTAATTAAAATCCACTTTAATAAAGGCTTGTTATATAATGAATTTAGTCCCAAACCATGGATTAAGTTGAGGAGTCTTCCTCATCTTAAGTGTTTTCATCTATCATCCTTCTCTTAGGATGGTGTAATGAGTTCACTAATCCTTGATTAGAGATTAAACTCATTACTTAACACTAAACAAAGACCCAAAAACACTTAATAATTACCAAAGTAGGTTAATGATCTTAATCCTATATCATCATGGTAATTAAGTTGATATCTTCATCTCATGCTTAAGTAGGCTCATTATCCCTAATGAGGGAGGAAATAATGAGTTTACAACCCTTGATTTAGGCTTAAGCTCATTATCTTACGCAAAACACCAAAAATAATAAAAAACTGAAAACACAAAAACAAACAATAAACATCTTCTCCGGGATTCTTTTCTCATCACACTCATTCAAAAAAATGAGAACTCCCTTCTTCCGTCTAATGCAAGACAGTTAGCACTCGAGTCAGACGAGTCACACACTTGAGCATAGACAAGCAAGCAATTCAACAAATCATCCCAGTCTCTTTGAGTCAAAATACGGTGTTCTGACTTCCTCATTGCACGAGAGGATACGTAGGCATACTTTAACAGTTATCGAACAAAAGTCTTTGTGTCTTCCCCCTCTTTCAGCTTTCTTCTCTAAAGCCTCAGTCTTTGAGCACTTACACTATCTTTTGCACTGACACTTTGTACATCTTTTTCCCTAGCTTTTTATACACAGTCAGCATATATACTTCCCCCCTTTTAAACACAATCAAGTAAGCGAGGAACCCGTCGAGTACGACGGACGATCTGGGTGCTAATATCTTCCCAGGTCCTAACCAACCCCCTTACTCAGTTTCTCTGGTTCGCAACCGTCTTATCCATACCCTTCCAGGTTTATGCAACATTACCTTTCCTTCGGGATAAAAATGCCCAGCTGGCGACTCTATTCAACCTCAACCTCCAACATCACCAACCGTTCACATTTGCACCGGGATGAAAATCCGGGGAGCGACAGCCAGGAGAAAGACATTCGGCGTGGGACGAGCTATACGCCTATAACATCCATAACCTCGTCGTTCGTTACTTTTAGAGGGTTTTGAGAAACATTGTTTTTGAGAGATACAATAACCATAAGGTGAACCATAGGGAGTTGTTCCTACTCCGATGCGCTTTCCTTTCCATCCCCATGAACCCAGTGGCCTTCATACTATCCAACATCCAGCTCACCTGTACAAGAGGGAAGGCTCATTTCTGTTTTGGCGAGATGATCACCGACATCGCGCTAAAGCATGGTCTAGGCTATCGCCTTTGCAATTTGCGAGCCACTCCCGATTTGTACCTTGATATAGATTACTGAAAGAATAACCATTTCAGCAAGCAAATGAGAGATGACAGGTACAACTTGGTTGTACATAACCGGGTTGTTCAAAGAATCATCTTACCCTATCATACCCTCATAGATGCAAAGAACAGAGCCAACTTGTATTTTGATCTCGATGCCTCTTCACCAGGCGTTGCTGCTCCAGAAGAGCAACTAGATGCAAGAATAAATAAGATGCGGTAGGCCATGGATGACGAGGAAACTGCATATACACCGGCTACTGAGTTCGCCAGCACCAGTACCTCCACTAGACGTCGCTGTAGGAATCAACAACCTACATCTATGGACGACATCATGGTGGCGATCATTCAGAATAATGAGCAACATTAGAGGCACTACATTGAGATGATGGAGAGGATGGGACGGATCGAGCTCGAACAGGCAACACAAGGAGAATCATCAATGCTATAGAAGAGTTAGGAGCTATGACACAAGAAATTCAGGCGCAAAACGACTATATCCATCATGTGGGTATACCCGATCATATTGCGATATACGGGCTGCGAAACATGAGAGGCAAAGCTAGAGGAAGAGGACAAAGGCCACCATAGCAGTATTCTAGTTTAGTTTTTCTTTTTATTGTTTTTGTTGTTTAGTATTTTACCTATATCTCGCAACATTGAGGACAATGTCGGAGATAGTGTGGGAGAAGGGTAATTAGATTTCCCTTTCCTTGTATGAAACTCTATTATTATTAATCGAAGTATTTAGTTATTTAAATTACCTCCAGTATTTTTAGCCATAACAAAATTTTGTATTCCTTTTAGAATGTTTTCATGTAACATACCTTACTGGTATATATGTTGATAGGCTTTGTTAGAAAACTAAGAAAAGACATAACAAAATTGATACAATTTTAACACCTTAGACTCTTAGATATGCGATATCGTTTTGGATACCTTTTATACCAAAATTTGAAGCTTTAGTTCTAAATTATCCCCGGGTAATTTATACTAGCAGTCAGCACCGCCTGAAGCACAAGCTACGTGGAGAACCGATGCAAATAAGTGTTTGATCTCAAATATGCCAAAAAGAAGAAAAATAAGAATCTTAAGATTATGCAATCCATTTGGAAAACAATCAAGTTGCACATATTCTAAAGAATACAAACATGTGAGAAAAAAGGCAATGAAAGTCTGATGTGAGTTGGTTCAGAGGAATCTTGTTCTGAACTTGGTAAGGAAAATTACTAATTGATCCCCCACAACTTTCACTAGGTATGTTAAAGGGTTACCGCACTTGTGTACCAGGCCCCGTATTAGAAAAAGATCAAATTCACCAATAGGTTACTCCACTATGCACGTGTAAAGGTAAAAGGGCTTAATGTGATTGCATCAGAATGAAACCGGGTGAAACAGAAACAAGAGCATTAGGTTGAGATATGATAGCATGATTCAGACTGGGTTGTATAGGAGGTTTATGAACATTATACGATTTACTGTCACTAGTGTATCTTTGATGTTTGAGTTACTATTAGTTTATTTAGCATATATCCGCACAACCACGTATGGATAGGTAATGTATTTCGTGTATGCATTTAAAGGATATTTTTTTCAAAACCTATTTGATTGTTTGCTTGAGGACAAGCAAAGATTCAAGTCTGGGAAAGTTTGATAACTCGAATTTGTATCGATTATTTAGTATAGTTTCCGACCATTTAAGTTATTAATTCCTTTGTTTCGAATAGTATTACGCGAGAATTGTGTTTATTTTACAGGTATTCAGTTACACTTGACTTGTGGAAGCAAATAATGAAAAAATGAGACAGAAACAAGACTTGTTGCACAAGAAATGAGGTAAAAGTGCAGAAGAAATTATGTTTCTGGTTTTTTACAGTAGGAAGACCGTCTCAGATTGGTGACGACTGTCCCACATCCCAGACGATCGTCCCAAGCCCAAGTTGATTGTCACAAGCTTATTTCCAGAAACCTAAATACGCATCAGTTCAGTCAAAACTTAAGATAACCATTGCACGTTTTTCTCATCCAGCAGAGAAATTTCCTCTACCCTACTCAACCTCAGTCCATGCAATTCTCAACAAACTCAAGTTGTAGAAGCTATAAGTACCAGCTTCCACCAATTGCAAAGGGAGCTTCGTTTTTACACCAAATTGCTGCCAAATTCTTGTTCAAAGTTCAGAGCTTATTTTATTTTCAGTATTGCTTTTACTTTTCCATTACCAAACCAAAGTGATTGCCTCCATCATTAGGAAGTTATCACTATTTAATTCTTTCTAGCCATTGCATATTCGTTTTGGTTTAAGTTTTTGCAAGATCGTTTGATCAAGAATATTTCAGCCATGTTTCTATGTTTTAATGCTTTACCATTTAATTACTATGCCATTTATTTTTATGCAATTATTCTTCTACCTTTCTTCACATTTATTTAATATGTCTGGCTACCGTTAATCGGTATGTGATTTTCTAACCGGAACGAATTCAATAGAACTAGCCTAAGACTTTAAATTAAGTTACTTTTTGGTTTCGATTTCTGAATATAAACAACTTTTGTTACGAGAGTAAGAAAGTATAAAAGGTTAGGATTAAGACCACGGGAGTGTGAAATTGTAACCGGATAGCTGAAATCGAGCATTGTTTTAAATACAACGGAAGCGCTTTAAAACCAATTAGAACCTCTAGGTTTCCAAAAAGTATTTCTAACTTGAATTGACACAGCGAGAGCGCTCAATTGAACTTAGAAGTATAGTAATAGGCAAGACCACGAGAGTGTGAGTTAACGACTTTTAAACCGACAATTTCTATGGAAAGATAACTTAACAAACCTTAATAAGCCGACCCTTTATTGAATTCTCGAAGGCGAACCAATTACGTAACGATATCCTTATCATTAATTTAACTTAACTAAAAATTATTATTTTCTCGCCCTTTAAAACTAAAATATCACTCGCCTTAGCTAAACATAGTAACACCCAATAACACTAGGTTGATTATCGAGTATTTGTGGGATCAATATCTTTTATTACTACACGATAGACTGTGCACTTGCAGTTAGTAACCGTTAGACTCAGAAAGTCGTGATCAATAACTCCAAGTAATCATTTAAGTCATCATACATCATTTAATCACTAATCCTACTCATATAGCCTCTAAAAACACGTCATACAACAACTCTACAACATCATAGGAGCTTACGACATAACCCACATCAAGAAAACATTTTTCTGAATTAAAAATCATTTTTCAAACATTCCAGGTCTCGCTAAGCGCCCAACTCTTGGGTTCTTGATTTTCAAAATTTTCATTGGCTCGCTAAGAGAGCTTCGCGATTCCTGCAATTTTTCTGCGATTTCCAAAATCGCTCCTCTGCGATAAAAACCTCAAAAACCCATTATTCAGCAGCAATAACCCATAAAATCATTACCCCAACCTTCATTCATCAAAACATCACATACATCAATTAGCATCAATATCTACTATCAATTTCATCATAAATCGACATCATATGACACATTCATCAACAAACCCCAAAACCCAAAGACTCACCCTCAAAACCCCAATTCATATCTATACATTACAATATCGAATAGAATTTACTCCTCATACCTTAGGTTCCGTAATCTTTTCGATAATCTTCTCGGAAAATCTCCCCAACCTTCAAGTCCTAGATTTTCCTCTTCAAAGCTCTTCTCATTTCTCCCAAAAGTGCGATCATCCAATTAATCGTACACAAACCAACTTTACTATTTTGTCACTCTTTCCCCTAAGACCTCAATAGACTTTCCCCAAAATACCCTCATTAATCCTCCATCAAAAGACCACATTACCCTTATCCTCTAATTCCTCTTATTTTATTTTATTTAATCTTAAATAATTAACTAAACCTACTATACTTGATATTCTAATATTATTAAAATATTAAGTCACCCTCAAATCTCCACAAAACATCAAATAACATCATAAATCATCAAAATTCACAAGAAACACATCAAATAAATCAGAATAAACTTTGGGTGTTACATTTTCCGCATGATATCAAGTATCTAGGGATGAAATATTGTCCATTGAATCATTTCAGAAGGTCTCCAATTGGTCAGTTACTTGAAAATCAAGAAACTTGGGCAAAACTCAATTGTGTAGAGGAAAAAGTCAACTCCTGACTTTTTATGATCAAATTTGTGAAACACAAGTCAAATATGATCAATGGATGAGATTTGATCAAGAAAAGTCAAAAAAAATCATGAAAAATCAAGAATTATGGAAAGTTTCCATTTTTGGAAATTAGGGTTTTAGAAACTTGCTATTTTAGTAAGTTTTTTTATGTTTGACATACCATTTTCAAGGCCAAATTACATCATGTTCAAGGCATAATTTCAAAGTTTTTCCAACATGAAAGTTGCTATACTATTCAAGAGCTTTCCAACCATTACAAGATCACTCCCATTTGATTATTTTTGTGAAAGTTATGATGAATTAAAGTGGAGGATTTCATTGTTCTAAATCTCAAATACTTGGAATTTTTCTAAGTTATTTTGAGCAAAATTTTCTATTAACTTTCATGGCCATTTTCACATTATTTCCAAGCTTTGTTCCAAACATTTTCAAACATCAAAGTTGAAGTTCTTTCTCTAAGCTTTCCATGCATATCAATTTTATCTCAATTAGTTCATTAAAACTCAAGATTTCATCATTTAAAGTAGCCTTCATGGAAGTTGTAACACTCTTGAAATTCATGTCCAAATGTGAAAATTCATGACAAACTTCTTTGTGCATATCAGTTTGCCTATCATCTCATGTTGTTGCTGCCCCACGTGATCAAAATACCCCGAAACTTTGCCCAAAATAGCAAAACACACCACCTACCATAAGAGAATTCCTAAATTTGCCATTTTTGGTAAATGCAAAATGGATCAGTCTAAATTCAGGAGGCTAATACATGTTCTTAGCCCAATATTACACGAATATGCATTGCATTCCAAGCCTGAATCGAAGCCAAAAATCCAAAGATAAGCATTATCCTAACCTACCACCACCCATTTGCATTTTTGCAATTTCTTCTCTCCAAGCCTAAGGAATTATTCTCAAGACCCCATCTTCGGTCATAACCTCATTCTTACCCTAAATGCTCACTATATAAGCTCAAATACTCCAAACTTGCCTTAGAGGAGCTCATTTTCAGATTTGGTTTTTTCACTATTTTTCTCAAGTTATCTCAATTGGCTTGTGCATTCTCTAAACTTTCACTTAATTTTTCGTCCTTGGAGCTCAAAGAACATCTCTATGGGTTTATTTTATTGCTGGAAGTTGAAGAAGTAGTGGACTTGTCTCCACTAGGTAAACTTGTTTAAGCCTTATCTCTCTCGTTCTTAGGTTTTAAATGATATAGAATGCATCATGCATATGTAGCTTGAATGTTTTGTTTTATATTGTTGGCATTAATTTTTTAAAACAAATATAACAGCAATAAAATGTACAGGATCTTTGCAAAATAAAGAACAGTTTAAGCAAAGAGTCATATTGTGTGCCTAAACATGTTGTGTTGAAATGTTTCAACATCTGGAGAAACTTGTCGAAGAAGATGTCAAGACAGTTCATGACATCATGAACTGACAAAAGAGGATTGAAGATTCTGTTATGATTTAACAGAAAAAAGAATAATCAGAAGATTTGAATCAATCTAATTGGCGCTGTTTTAAAATATCTTGAAGACTCAAATTTACATTGAAGACAAATATCAAATATTGAATAAATAGAGAGTTTCTATATTTAGAGATATTTTAGGGAGTTGTTTATTTGTAGCAGATTTTTCTGCATTATTGTAGCAGCTGCTATGCTGCATTTTTAGGCCCAAAATCCAGTTGGGATTAGGTTATAAAAAAAAACCTTGTAACCTAGGTTTAGCAACCAACCAAAGATGTAAAACTTGTATCATTAGGATTGAGTTCTTTGAGCAGTCGTGCACAACAAGTTTCAGACTTTGTGGTTGTGTTTATTTGTAATTCTCGAAGCTTTTAAGCAAGAGATTTTTGTTCTTGACTGAAGCTGTAAAGCAAGGTTAAGACGTTGTCATGGAAGTGCGTCTTCTATTTTGCCTTGTTGTTTAGGTAAAGAGCCGTCAATATCAACAACTGAGAGTTGGGACTGTGAGACATCATTGCAGTGATTGGGAATGATATGGGTTTCTCATATTTAGGATTTCCTAAGTAGAAGTTGCATTAGTAGTGATTAAGTGAAAAGACTGTAAATTGTAGGTGTTTGCTGAGAAGTCTTTGAATTGATACTACATAGTGGATTTCCTTCCTGGCTTGGTAGCCCCCAGAGTATATGAGTTTGCATTGAACTAGGTTAAAAATTTGGATGTGTTATTTACAGTTTTTTTAGTTTATATTTATGCAGTGTTCTTGTTGAATGTTGTATCAGAGGTCTAAACATTTTCAAAGAGTGTTTGAATCTGGTACATCAGAACTTTATAATGATGTTGTTTATACCTTGCCATGTTTATTAGTAACCAATTAGATGTCTTAAAATTGTATTCAACATAAGAGTCTGTTATACCAGAATTTCAATTGGTATCAGAGCAGGCATCTTAGTCTGTTTCTGGATGAGGTCCAAGGGGGATACTTTCTGGTTCATGGTCAAGGTGGAAGATCTTTTCTGAAATGTTGTTTGTTATGTGAATGGTCCCTAGAAGTGGAGGATGGACTATTCTGTTGTTGCAACATGGTGGTAAGTTGTTGTTGTAGGAGGTTTGATTTTTTTTCAAACCTACTGTTGTTGGTGTTGTAACACCCACTTTTCCCAATTTCAAAATTAACATAAGTTCTCATTAAAAATCAGAGTCACATAACAAAGCGAGTGATTACTCATCAAAATCAAACAAACATTGCATAACATAAGCAAAAGAATTAATAATTTCAATATCAATGTGCTCGATAGCACAATAATTCAAAAACGTAAAACTATTCTTCTAGTTCATTAAATCGATACGTAACTATAACAAAGCCTTAAAAAATAAAATAAAACAAAGTGATAAAAATCCTCATTCCCATTACGTATCAAAGCTCCTAGGACTCGAACAAGCAACGCCAAGCACTTCTTAGGTACCTGAGTTATTTGTACTTCCGCAGAAGCACAGACGCCACAAAACAAACAAAGGGGGTGAGAAACAAGTTCATAATATAACGGTGCAAATAACATATATGAAGAGGTAATTCGCACACGCCAAGTTGTAAACACTCCAAATTTGCCCTCACTCATTTCACCATGGCTTGTGGTTCTTTTCATTTTGCATAAGTTCAATCATATCATATCATATTACATTTTTGCTTCACTGCATTGGTTCTAAGTCATCTGCATTTAGGGTTTGTGATCTGGGCTATCTAAGCAACTCCAAAGGTCTTCAATCATCTCAAGAGGGTCCATGTATGTTCAAGCATCATATTATATCCTCCCAAAGTCAAGAAAGTCAGAAAATCACTAGAACTGGGGGAAGCATGGAAGCAGAGCCAAGCTTAACTACACAGATGACCTAAAATTAGGGTTTTGGTTTCAGAGGCCATAACTCCAAATTTTTTGGTCATTCTTGTTTCTATTGGTCTCTATATGATATGAGGATCCTGCATACCAATTTTCATGAAGAAATTCAATGGGGAACGCATCTGATCAAAAGATGACTTCTTGAGCAAGTTAGTGCAAAATCAGGGGATCTGAGGCCCCCAATCACCCAACCAAAGGGTCTTCTACATCATTTTGGGTGTATATGATCTTTATTTGATCTTAGAAGAAGTTATAAGTTCACAAAATTGAAGAATTTCAAGCCATTTGCAAAGTTGCCATTTTGGGAAAGTGACTTGTAATGCAAACTTGCCATTTTGGGAAAGTTTTTCAACCTCCTCTTTTTTATTCAAAAATGCTTCAAATGAAAAATTCTTGGTCATGAAAGTTGTAGATTGGATCATTCCCTTTTCAAAAAGTACAAGAACTTGATCTAATTCATCATAGAACTCAAGTTATGGCCTTGCAAAGTTAGGAAAAATCACAAAATTTCACTTATACACCAAAGAGGGAAGTTTGCAAAACACTTGCCAAAGCCAAATGTGACCTCTAATTGACTTCTAAGCATTGCACAAACATCACACATGACCTAAAAGTCAGAATTGCCCAAGGGATTTCTCATTTTCATGCCTTGAATTACAAGTCACCATAAGGCATTTCTCATGAATCTTCAAGAATGGAATTTTTGCAAAAGGGACTTCTAATGATTGGATTAGTTGTTAAGTGATCTCAAAACATTATGACAACTTCATGTGGTCCATTTTGCTGCAATTTTCCCAAGAGTTCATAGGTTTCTTTGCCTTGGTTCACAAAGAATTCCAAAGAGGGAAAAGTTGCAAGAGCCATGCTACCACTTGCCTCAACCATTACAGCTGCACAAAAACAATCTAAAGGCCTTCCTTGATCCATGCTGAGCCCAGCCATACCCCTATTCCTCCTCTGACCCGAGCCATACCTATGGTACACAAAGTCATGACTTTTTGCATCTTTACCCATACCAATCAAACTGTGACATTACCAACCCTCTGCCCAATCAGAACTTAATATGTGGACCTCAAGGACTTGAAACATACACACACACAAGCCAGCATCCTCCCATAGGCCAGGATTCACAAAAACTGTCAAAATATTCACCTCTTCGAAACTTCTCCCACAGCCATCAAACTTCCATTTTTACTTCACCAATGAGTCACATATCATCCAAGGAACAATAATCAACCACCAAAACATCCTGAAACACCACATACCAAAACCTCAAAACCTGCTACACCAGAACTGGAACTTCAAAGCCAGCCACTCCCAAGGTTTTCTAAGCTTCATTTCATCATCAGGGGGTTCAAAGAGGTGGACTTGCAACAAAGGAAAAGCCAGAAAGCCCAGAACCAGAAGGTTCAACCTCAGGTATAGCTCATGAACTTTTTTCTCAGAAGCTTGTTTTTAAGTTCTTGTATGGTTCTTTGTGTTCCCCTGATCATGGGGATATGATTATTTTTAAAAAATGGTTGAGAAACCACCATGTATGCAAGCTCTGAAATTTCTGCCCGTTTCACGTTTTGGTTCGATTCTTGCTCATGGTGCGAAATAAATGTTTTTTGATTGAGGGTTTAGGTTTAGAATTGTTGGGGGATCATTTATAGGCAAGAAATTTGAGGATTAGAGGCTTAGGTAAGAAGCTAGGGTTTGAGTCCACCGGAGAAGATGACCGGAACACTGTTCCGGTCACCTGAAAGTGTTTAGCCCTAATCTGCGTAATTAATGGAATTTGAATAATGGCCCTTGGATTCGTCCTTCCCGCGTGAGGTGAGTGGCCCATATCAAGTGTTAAAACCCTAATCCAGTCATTAACCTAATTAATTATGTTTAAAAATTCAAAAATCTCAGAGTGAATCCTCACCCTTCAAACACGCGCCAGTCAACTCCCGTGCGTTTCTTTTGAATCTGGATCATTGGATTTGCATACTTCCCATTTAAATTGCTTTTTATTACATTTTAATTCATTTTTCTTGCACAATTTATTAAAAATAGCAAAACACTTTCAAAAAATTTTATTTTTTTGCATTTCCCTTTCAAATATTTTTCTCATTCTGAAAATATATTTTATTTTATTTTTTGCATAAAATTCGTATTTTTAAAATATTTTAATGTTTATTTTAATTAATTAATGAGAATTAATTAATTATAATAGCATTTAAGTTTCTAAAAATCACCAAAAAAATCACATTGCATCTTGATACATTTAGAAACATTGTCAAACCCTTCACACAAATTTCTTTTTGGGTCTTGACCTATTTTGACATTTTTCTTTGGATTTAGGGTTCTTAAAAGTCAATATTTTTACCCTAACTTAGAAAAATCCTTTCTGCCTAACCATGAAGAGTTTGATGATGATTCTTTTTGCATTGCACTCCTCATGTCATGTAGTTTCTAGGATAAAAATTGGTTTGAATTTATTCTTCATTTTCAATTTGTTGTGCATTTTTCCTTTTGAGGCATCCTAAAACCCTAGCAAACTTGAGAAAATCATAACTTCCATTAGGTTAAGATTTAGGTCTCCTCCTTTGGGCAGTGAACTTGTATAGGTTTAGGGTTCCTTTGATCCTGTTTTCAATTTTTTATCATGTCATTTGCCTCTGGTTTTGGATTTTGTATTGCATGTTATGTATAAACCCTAATTTTTGCCTTCATTTGCATTCATCTTTCATATGCTTGCACACATGAACTTGCCATGACATTTTATGCATTCACATGATTTCTAAGACATCTTAGGACACCTTAGAATCATGTTTTATCATTGCATCATCCATTTGCCATGCTTTTGCTTTCATTGCATCTCATATGTTTTATGAACTTTCATGCTTCCTTTCTTGCCTCATTTGTATTCCCATCTCTTGTATAATCATCCACATCTCTTGGTATGCTTTTGCATCATCTCATAGCATCATTTGCATCATGATTATGCTTCTGACTTTGGTTTTCATCTCTGCATTTCATCTCATTTTCATTTCTTTTCATTTATTTTTGCTAACTTTTTCAGATGGTAAGTGTTTGAGAAGTGAATTTTCCTTCACTTCTCACAATCTCTTCTCATCCCTCTTATGCATCTTTGCTACATTTTAATTTTGTATTGGAGTGAGCTTGCTCATTCATGTCCTCTTCTCACTTTCTTTCTTCAAGCAACTTATCTTCTTAAATGAAGTAAGTTGTCTTGCTTCTTTCTGCTTCTCCTTCCATTCTGTTTCTTCCTTGGTGGCTTTTCTCTTGAAGATCTTTTGCAAGCCTCATAAACCCTAGGAACACCCAAGCATGATCACAATTAGGGTTTGATTAGTCCCCTCTTTAGTTTTACCTTTGTGTCATCTTTGAGTCTTCTCTTCTCATCTCTTAATCAAGGACTAAACCTTAAAGGTTTTAAGGCTTTGTGATTAAGGTTATGCTTGTATCCTTCTATTAGGATGGAGTGTATAACTGTAATCCTAAGTGTTAAACCCTTAATGTGTTTAAACCCTTTAATCAATTCACCTAATAATCACTAAGACATCAAGATTGTAACTTGGGCCTTGCATTAGGGTTCTAATTCTTCCTTAATTGGTTAAGAAGGACTAACCCTAGTGTTAATGGACAAGTCCCCCTCAAGTTGTCTTACAAACCATAAAATCCACTTCTTAATCTTACCATTAATTAAAATCCACTTCAATAAAGGTTTTGTTTTGTCATGAGGTTAATTCCTAATCATGGATTAAGTTGAGGAGCCTTCCTCAGCTTAAATGTTCTCATCTATCATCCTTCTATTAGGATGGTGTAATGGGTCCATTAAATCCTTGATTATGGCTTAAACTCATTACTTAACACTAAACTAAAAAACTCCAAAAACATCTAATTAAAATGCAAGTAGGTTAATGATCTTAATCCTACATCATGGTGATTAAGTGTGAGGTGTTTACTTCATACTTAAGGTATTCTCATTACCCCTAATCAGAGGGAAGATGTGATGAGTTTACTAACCCTTGGTTTAGGCTTAAGCTCATTTTCTTATGACAAACACAAAAAGCAATAAAAGATTGAAAACACCAAAAACAAACAATAATCGTCTCCCTCGGGATTCTTTTCTCATCTCATTCACTCACAAACGAGAACTTGTTTCTTCCGTCTAATGCAAGACAGTTTGCACCTGAGCCAGACAGGTCATACACTTGAGCATAGACAAGTAAGCAGTTCACAAGTCAATTTATCTTTCAGTCTCTTTGAGTCAAACTACGGTGTTCTGACTTCCTCATTGCACAAGAGGATACGTAGGCATAACTTAACAGTTATCGAACAAAAGTCTCTGTGTATTCCCTCTCCTTCCAGCATTATTCTTTAAGCCTCATAGTCTTGAGCTTTGCATTCTTTCCTTACACTGACACTCTTTTATTTCACTTCACACTTCTTTTACACTGACACTTGTTTTCCTTTCCAGCTTTTACACACAAAATAGCACTGACACTACCCCTTTAAAACACAAACTTTCAAGCGTGGATCCCGTCGAGTACGGCGAACAATATGGGTGCTAATACCTTCCCAGGTTGTAACCAACCCCCTTTCTCAGTTTCTCTGGTTCGCGACCGTCTTATCCATCATTTCTAAGGTTTATGCAGCATTACCTTTCCTTCGGGATAAAAATGCCTAGCTGGCGACTCTATTCATTTCTTTCTCTTTCGCCGACCGTTCGCGTCTGTACCCTATCTGACCAGGTGTCATTTGGTGGGACCGACACAAGTATATTTTACAACATCAATCATTCATTCATATCAATGCAAATGACTCAATGACACAATGCAAATACAGTACCGACTTTATCAAATGTCCATCGATTCGGACCGGATGCATCGCTTACGCTCCTACTGAGACACGGTCATCCCCCACCCATTGATTCCCAATGAATCCAAACAATCACTTACGCTCCACCCGAGATGTGATTACTCCCCCAACATGTATGCGTATGCACAAACTCGATTACAACATACATTTTCAAACCACATATGAATATAGTCATAAAAACACAGTCCTCATTAAACAACAAGCATTTCATCACATAATTTACACAAATCATATATTATACACTATCATAGTCAACACCAACCAATTCATCCTAATCAAGTTTATATTATTCACTTACTCATCTAAGATTCATTCTCTATATTTAGTTGTCAGGTCCTATGGTTGTTACTAAACTTTATTCTCACAACCTTAGACTAATGATACGAAACTTAATGGAAAGAACAGGTCGAATCTGACTTAAAATATCGCAAAATCCCAAAATACAGAGGCCTGACACAGCCCCCCGTGTCCCCTGACACAGCTCGTGTCAGGTGGCCTGAGGCGTGGCTCACAAAAACAACATTTTCCAAAATCCAGAAGGATGACACGACCGCCCGTGTCGTGTGAAATGGCCCATGTCACACCCTCTGAGCCCAAACCTCTCCAAAAAATCTCCAAAACCATTATTCAGGGGCCTGACATGGCCACCCGTGTCGTGTGACACGGCCTGTGTCAGAGGCTCAGCGTCAAAAATCAGTTTTTATACAAAAATCGCTTTTCTTTCCCCTATCTACACCAATCCAATTCCAGTTCATTTTAATTCGTTTCTAGCACTCAAAACAGTCCAATTGTCAAGTTTATCATCACTTATACCTCCAACATCAACCCATCATCTATCTTAACATTTACAGATCAAATTAGGAGAATTATGCTTCTCTTCGTCTTCTCCAACCATCTAACATTATCCCATAACCCAATTCACATCATACACATATACCCAAGCAATTTAACAGTAAGACCCACACATATACCATCAATCATCATACTATTCACAATTGCATCAAGGATTCATCACATTCATTCATAATTCAACGTCAAGATTCACACACATAATCCCCCATCATAATATTCATCTAACATCACAAATTCATCCAATTCAATTATAACTCATAACCCTAAAGGAGTAAGGACCTCCCAATTAACCTTCCATGTTAGATCACCCATATAAACCCTTTCTCCCCCCTTACCTCGAAATTGGACAAAGCTTTTTCGAACTCTTGACCTTGGAATCTACGATCCTTGATTTTTCCTTTCTTCTCCTTTTTTTCCAGAGCTCTCTGTTATTCGTCAAAATGCACGATAATGAGAAATCTATCGTGTTCTCCCTTTTCATAACATACTCAAATTACACCATTGCCCCTTAGACCTCCAACTAATTATTTTATTATTTAAATAACAATATAATATTAATATACCACCTCATTATCATATTATTATTTAAAAACAAAATAATTCTTGAATCATTATCCCAATTATACTCCAAACTCTCCATATTATTTTATAAAATTAACTTATAAAAATTAAGGCGTTATAACTCTCTCCCACTTAATTTATTTTCGTCCTCGAAAATGTACCTGAATGGAATAACTCTGGATATGCTTCCTGCATCTTGCTCTCCAGTTCCCAAGTAACACTTCCACCAGCAACTCCTCCCCAAGCTACTCTCACAAGAGGTATCTCTTTGCCTCGAAGTTGTTTCATCTTACGATCTTCAATTCTCAAAGGTACAGTCTCCACCGTAAGACTGTCACGAACTTGCACCTTATCCGTTTGTGGGTGATAAGCCAAACTCAAATTCAACTTAGAACCCAAAGTTTCATGCAAACTCTCCCAAAATTCAGAAGTGAACTGCGAATCTCTATCTGATACTATACTAGTCGGCACACCATGCAGTTTCACAACAACCCGTATATAGATTTCCGCCAACTTAGTCAACGGAAAACTGATGTTAATTGGAATAAAATTGCAGACTTAGTTAATCGGTCTACAACTACCCAAATAGCATCAAAGCCTCTCACTGTATTCGTTAAACCCGTCACGAAATCCATAACAATATTATCCCATTTTCACTCCGGAATTTCTAATGGTTACATCAGTCCCGAAGGCTTCTGATGTTCCACTTTAGATTTCTGACATATTAAATAAGCATAAACAAACTTCACGATATCTCTCTTCATACCGTGCCACCAAAATAATTTTCTCAAATCATGGTACATCTTTGTAGCTCCCGAGTGAATACTCAAGATAATCCGATGACTTTCTTCTAACATTGCTTTCTTTAACTCAACACTGTCAGGCACACAAATTCTTCCTCTGGATCTCAACATACCATTATTATCCAAACTAAAATCAATGCCTTGGTCATTTCCTTCGGTAGGCATTAAGTCCACCAATTTCATATCATGCCTTTGGCCCTCCCTAATCACATCAAGAAATTCATTATTTATTCGCAACATACCCAACTTAACACTTTCAAATGTCATTTCACAAACCATACTAAAATCTCTAAATTTCTCAATTAATTCCATTTCTTTCATCATCATAGTTGACATGTGGATTGTCTTCCGGCTTAACGCATCCGCTTGCACATTCGCTTTTCCTGGGTGGTAACTCAAATTAAAGTCATAATTCTTCAAAAATTCCAACCACCTTCTTTGCCTCATATTAAGTTCCTTCTGATCAAATAAGTACTTTAAGCTTTTATGGTCACTAAAGACCTCAAATTGTGAACCATAGAGATAATGCCTCCAAAATTTTAACACAAACACCACTGCAGCCAATTCTAGATCATGAGTAGGATAATTCCTCTCATGCACTCTCAATTGTCTTGAGGCATACTGTTGCACCCCAAAATTTGCCCTCACCAAGACAAGACATGGTGTACTAAGGTGTCCCAAAAGGTTCACAAAGTTCACAATATTCACAAGGTATCTCAAGAGGTTCACAATTGGTCAGAAAGTTTAACAATTCCCTCAGACAAAGCATCCTCCTAAGCAATGCATCTTAAACTAGGGTTTTGGATTTCATCAGGCTAAATGGACTTCCAAGGCTTCAATTGAGCTTCATAAGAATCCTATATGTATTCAAGAATCCCTATGTCAAGTTTCAAGGCTTTCCCAAAAGGTTTGCTCAGTCAGATGATCAGATATGCAAAAATCAGTCAAAGTGGTTAAAAAGTCAAACTGAGGTCAACTGTGGTCAAACCAAAGTCAAACTTCATGATTTTTTGCCAACATCAAGTATATGAAGTAAAATTCATCATTTGATAAAGGGTTGATCATGATTCATCAAGGAGATTTCAGATCATCAAGAATCAGGAGTTTCTAAATTAGGGTTTTCACAGGAAAAGTCAATTGAACTTTGACCAGCCATAACTTTCACATGCTTCATCAAATATTTTCCATCCAAAGCTCATTTTGAAGGAAATTGAATTCTCTACAACTTTGTGTCCCACAAGCCAAGCCCAAAAATGCTTCATTTGAAAGGTATGAGCTAAGACATTATAGGTCATTTTAAAAGTCAACAAAAAGTCAACATCTTCCAAAGAGCATAACTTGAGAATGGTAAAAGATATGGACATGAGACCAAATAGATTTTTTATAGGACTCTTTAAGCTTTCCAAAATGTCCAAGAAAACCTTCATAGCCTTAAAATTGAGGGACTTATGTCTTTGCAAAGTTGAGAAATTATTTAGAGGTTTATGAAGCAAATGGGACCTTAGAACCAAATTCTCC
This sequence comes from Lathyrus aphaca, assembly GCA_963966055.1. Classification (NCBI taxonomy): domain Eukaryota; kingdom Viridiplantae; phylum Streptophyta; class Magnoliopsida; order Fabales; family Fabaceae; genus Lathyrus; species Lathyrus aphaca. Next base: position 429,494,704 of record OZ014524.1, on the reverse strand, counting down.
AAATGGGCTTGCATTTTTATGACCCAAACACTACTATGACATCATGCACGAATTAAAAATCATTTATTCAAATTTTTATTCATTTTATTTTATTTATTATGATTTTATACATTAAAAATCATTTTAAATCAAAATAAAATATAAAAGTCTCAATATTTGATTTGATTTTTGTTCTAGAAATTCTTAAAGGCCATTTAGAGATGATTGAAATCATATAAGATCATATCAACCAAAAATAGTAAGAAGATATCAATTTTTTTTTTAATATTTTGAAGCATATCTCTTTCAATCTCAAGTGATCCAAAAGTCTAAAGGAGTATCTGATTTTTTGACCTAGTTAGGTCATACTATATATGTATAACATAAACAAACACAAGGGACACGAAAATTGGCAGTCAAGAACAGGAATCAAACTTCAAAAAATTCACCAAAAACTCATATTCGGTTTGTAGGTTTAAGGTATTTTTAAGACCAAATAATGATGGAAATAGCTTCCCTGAACATCATTGAGTGTAACACGATCATCATATTCATCAAATACATCGCATACTGAGAAATCTGAATCACATTTTTCTCACTTTTTGATTTTTTCGTTCTTGCATATTTACGTGTTATTAATCAAGTTTGTTCATTTATTTGTGTTTAGATGAATGCAGTGATGAATTATGGGCAATTAAATTGATGTTTCGATGGCCAATTCATGAAACGCCATTTTAGGGTTCATACCTCTTGAATTAGGGTTTCCCAATCTAATGACTATAAACATATTTTGAAACAATAAATCAATTCAATGAACTGTTTGGATCATATTGGTGTGATTAATTTGATAATATCATGTGTGTTTGGCAATGTATGAGTTTCGCAGGTTTTTCATATGCAGGAAAATTCGCAAGAAAACTTGTATATAAATTCGCAGGTAAAATTGCAGGCTGGAGGTTGAAGATGATGAAATTTGCGCGCTTCAGAAATTCAAATTTTAAACTTATATTATTATTTATTTGATTCGTATAGATATCACAAACGCGCAATTGGCCTGATGGTGGGAAGTTTTATTTGTAACGTTAAGGGCACGGGTTCGATCCCAGGTGCTCAACCTTTTTTTAAACATTTTCACTGATTTTTCAGGTTTTAATATGTATTGATTACAACCCCCTCCAATAACACAACCAGCACGCAACTTAGTTGGTTATGCTCTTCTTCATCCAGGTTAGGGACCTGGGTTCAAATCCCAGGTCCACCATTTTTCATTGTTTTCTTCTTTTTTTGATTTTTCTATTTCTTTTAATTAATTAATATAATTAATATAATTAATATGTATTTTCTAAATAAATAAATAATAAACTATTTTTAACTTCAAATTCTTTCCTTAATATTTATTTTAGGTAATTTTATTTTTCATAAATAATATGTTTATTATTATGTATATATTTTTGTAAATAAATTAAATAATTAGATTTATATTAATTTAATTAACCCTAATTTTTCTTAAATAAAATACAAAAACCTAATTTTTTATTAACCCTAATTTTTATTAACTTTAACATTTAATTAATTTTTGTTCTAAACTATAATTAAATAATTAATCATTTTTTGTTATAAGTAATTATTATTTGTTTGTTATTATAATTATTCTATTTTCTTCTAAAAAAAATTCTAAATGTTTATTTAACTTAAAAAATAATATTTTCTCTTAAATTGTTATTTTTTCTTTATATTTTTGCTAACCCTTTTATTATTATTATTATTTCATTATTACTAACCATTTAAATTATTGCTTATTTATCATTATTTATCATTATTTATATTTCTCGATTATATTGTAACTATCCCAAAGCTTTGTAATAGTTTAGGTTTACATTCTTGCTTTATTTTTATTATATTAACTGTGTGGTTAGTAACTATAGGGTGTGCATAACATGTTTGTAATTAAAATTGACTTAGAATAACTAATTAAATAAGATAAATATTTGAATATAAACACTCACTCGCATAAGTCGATCTTTGATCGCCATCTTGCACTTTCTAGGGTTACCTCTCATGTTGCCTATTTCTAAGGTCAAGTAAGGTGTCTTAAGCATAGTCCCTTCACAAATATCATCAAATCCCTTCAGTTTATAAGATCAAGTCCCTTCGAGGTTGCCTACGATAAATGATCTTGTCCCTTCGAATAAAAGATGATAAGTCCCTACGAATTGCTAAAGACACCTTGCAGTTGCCTATATTCAGATGTCCCTACACATGTCCCTTATCACATCCAAGGTAATGACTACCTATTCCTTTATAATAGGGATAGTCTTACCATTGAAAGAACATAAGAACAGTAAAGACTCAATATAGGGTAGGTTCCTCTTAATTACTTGCTCACCTTTTCAAAATACTTCATTACACTTCACATTTCAAACAAATTTTCAAAAAAAAGTCTTTATATACATCCATATGAGGATCATTATAAAGTACTTAGAAAATTTTTAATCACACACTACACCTTTCTCAAAACAATTTAAAGTGAGCTAAGTAACTAGAGCCCATGGATAACCATGGATATAAAGTGTGCTAACACCTTCCCTTTGTATAACCTACCCCCCAAACTCAAAATCTTTTTAAGGTCTTTCCTGTTCTTTTATGCCCTTTCCTTTTGGATAAAATAAAAGTCGGTGGCGACTCTTGCTATCCGCAACATTTATAGAATGTCAGTTCTCCCACCGTGTTACAGAACTGGCGACTCTGCTGGGGAGTTAATAAAAGAGGGGTACCCTTAGGAATTAGATCACTTTAAAATTGTTTTCTTTATTTGCTTTACTTTACTTGTTGGGTGCTCTTATGTGTGAAAGATCCTAACCCGGATCTAGTGTACCTTAGGTAAATGGCAATAGACCAAGGAAACTGTACAGCGTATACCGATATGGTTGATCTGGTGGCCATAGTTAGTGTGACTTCTTGGTTGGTGCTTATGTTCCTTAAGTAAAGTTGAGGATAATATGAGGCTGCCATATGTTGTCAATACACTAACTGACTTTTAGAACCCTAGTCATCCCATCTTGGCCTTTAGAAAAGTAGTGAGATAGCCGGCTTTGGTAAAGACTGAAGTTGGTTGATACTCGATGCTACACTCATTGAGATCTTAAACTTGGAGGGTTTTGGTTGGCAAGTAAGTTGCCTACTGAACAACCACCCTTGTGAAGGATCAATGATATTGAGATCCCTTAGAACCTGGTTACTTCATAGGACAGGATGAACCATCTAAACTTCAGGGGAGGGTACTTACCTTTAAACCTCATGCAAGCCTTCAAACCTAGGGCTATTGTGCGACTTATTTGTGTGTGCCACATGTTTGTGATTGAGCATAACATCATAGCATCATCATGCATCATAAACATAGCATTTTCACTAACCATTTCAAGGACCAAAGGATTTATCTTTGTTCTTTGTTGCAGGTCATGGCTTCTGCTCGTAGGAATACTATTCGGATCAACTTTGTAGGAATACCTCCTAAGCTTAAGGAATTGGTCTCTCAAGTTTCTAAAAACTCCCAGTTCATCAAGAAGCATGGTCATCTACTTGATTTGGTTACTTCAGGGTTCAATGAAGACATGATGAGTGTTCTGTTTCAGTTCTTTGATCCTAAACATCATTGCTTCACATTCCCCGATTATCAGCTGGTTCCTACAATGGAAGAGTTCTCCAAGCTTCTGGGTATACCTATCCTCAATCAGAGACCTTTCACAGGCTTGGAAAAAGAGCCTAAACCTGAAGTCATTGCTGCAGCCTTACATTTGAAGAAATTAGACATTGTCCTAGAAACAAGAAGTGGAGTTAAGGGTATTCTCGCCAAGGTATTGATGGAGAAAGCTCAAGTGTTCCTTAAAGCTATGAGTTATGATGCTTTTGAGGAAATCTTAACCCTATTGATCTATGGTTTGGTGTTGTTCCCTAATCCAGACCAATTCATTGACGTACACGCCATCAACATATTTCTGACTCACAATCCAGTGCCTACATTACTTGGAGACATCTTGCACTCTCTTTATACCCGTACTACGAAGGCACGAGGAACTCTGATGTGTTGTATACCTCTATTGTCTAGGTGGTTTATTTCTCACCTTCCCCGATCAGTGATGAAGAATGAACAATGGTTAAGGTGGTCTAAGAGAATTATGTTACTTTCACATTCAGATATTCATTGGTGCTCTAGATCTATGGAGAATGTTACTATCATTGACCGTTGTGGGGAGTTCCCTAATGTGCCACTCCTTGGCATAAGAGGAGGCATTACCTACAATCCTTCTTTAGCTCTACGTCAGTTTGGTTACGCTCGGAGTGATGGTCCTCATGACATGCTTATTCAGGGTATTATGTTCGACTACGACAACGATCTGCAAGGTTACCGTCAAAGGTTCATACGAGCATGGGGTAAAGTGAACAAGGTTGACAGCAAGACTCTGGAACCCAAGTACATTATTCCTATGGAACCTTATCTCAGATGGGTACGATCTCGTGGTCAGACTCTTATGATGCCATATCCTGCTATCCTGCCAGTTACCATGGAGCCTGTTGCTGAAGGAGATACTTCTTATATCATTCTTCATCCAGACATGCCCACTGACATGGAGGAGTTACAAAGGTCCTGGATCCAGTTGAATAAGCAAAGGGATACTTTTGAGACTCATTTCAAAGCTAGTCAAGAAAGAATCCTGGAGCTGACAAAGCAACTTCACGAGGAGCGGAATCTCAACTCATACCTCAACACAAAGAGGAAACGTCCATGGGAGACTTAAAACCCCATTTTTGTATTCATTTCATTTCTGTTGTAAGCCCAAGAGGCAAACAAGCTTATTACTAATAAAAGTTTACATTCTGATTGTTTAAACAAATTTAAATCATGCGGTCCTTGAAAACATTGCATATGCATTTACATACCATATCATTGCATCACAAATTTCTTATGAATAGGTATCTTATCTTCTCGCTGTTTATTTCAGCAGAAATGGCTCTTGAACAGACTATCAAAGATCCCCATGCACATAATGCACAATTCCAAGAGTTGATTCTGAACTTGTCCAAGGGACAAGATGAGTTGAAGACACTGCTGGCTAAGAAGAAGAAGAAGACTAGAAGATCACGAGGCCATATCAATCTGGGAAGAAGGTTCAGAGGTCCTGTCAAGACAAAGGAACAGATTGAGGATTCTGAGTCTGAAAATTCTGAGAAAGAGGGAGGTAGTCTCCATGATACTGTGGGAGATTCTGATTCTGAAGCAAATTATTATCATGATCCCGCTGGTGAGGAGAATTACAAGATTCTGGTAGACAGAATGAACGCTATAGAGCTACAAAAATCTTCTGGGCTTGATTTTGAAGATCTGAGTTTAGTTTCTGGAGTGGTTATACCTATTGGCTTCAAGGTTCCTGTTTTTGTGGTGTATGATGGTGTTTCATGTCCTAAGTTGCATCTGAGATCCTATGTCCGAAGGATTCAACCACATACTGCTGATAAGAAGTTATGGATTCATTTCTTCCAAGAGAGCTTGTTTGGATCTCAATTGGAATGGTATTACCAACTGGAGAGTGTTAATATTCGTGATTGGAATGATCTTGTTGAGGCCTTCTACAGGCAATACCAATATAATGTTGATTTAGCACCTACTCGCATGCAGCTCCAAAGCATGTCAATGGGTGCTAAGGAGAGTTTCAAAGAGTATGCCCAGAAATGGAGAGACCTGGCTGGCAGAGTTCAACCTCCTCTGAATGAGAGGGAGCTGGTGGATATGTTTATGAGTACGCTGAATGGTCCTTTCTATAGTCATCTCATTGGAAGCTCATCATCTGGTTTCACCGAGCTGATAATGACTGGAGAACGTGTGGAAAGTGGTATAAGAAGTGGTAAGATACAGGTGGGTGTCTCTTCATCAAACACTGCTAAGAAGCCCCCTAGTGGAAAGAAGGAGTCTAATGCTGTGTATGGTCAACATAGTCGTAACAGGAGTCACCAATCTGTGGGATCAATTCACATTTCCAATCCTACTCCTGCAGCACCAGAGCTACCACAAAACAATCAACAAAAGCCTAGAAGACAATTCACCAAGATCAAAATGTCACTGGCCCAAGCCTTGCAACACATGTTGAAAGGGGAACTCATTACTTTGAAGGACCCTCCTCAGAATCCTAATACTTCCTCTCCTCGATACAATCCTAATGCACGATGTGCCTATCATTCTAATAGTCCGGGGCATGACACCAACAACTGTTGGGTGTTGAAAAACAAGATTCAAGACATGATTGAAGCTGTGGAGATTGAATTTGACCCTCCTGGGACTCCAAATGTGATCACTGCTCCTATGCCCAACCATGAGAAGACTGTTAATGTTGTTGATGAAGTTTCATATGTTTCCTCAGTAGAAAATGTGACTACTCCCTTATCCATTATCAAGAAGCTGGTGCAGGCTGGGTTCTTTCCAGGTTGCAACGAAGACTATTTTTATTGTGCCTACAAACCTGATAGCTGCTGGAAGTTAAAAGATGGTATTCAACGCCTCATGGACAATTACACTATATTGTTTGAGAGGACACCTTCTGTGGAAAGTATGTGTGAAAATCTGACTCGAAGTACGAAGCTGGAAGATGTAGCTATGGTTGATAAAGTGTCGGTGAAGATTACCTCCAAAGGCCCTGTCAAGATCACCTCTAAGGGACCTATCAAGATTACTGCTGAGGGTTTGGTGAAGACTGTTGCTGAAGTTAAAGTGGCTCCCATGATTATTACCACTCTTGGCCCTGTTCCTTATACTTCTGATAAAGCTATACCCTGGAATTATGGTTCTGATGTTTACATCCATGGTGTCAAGCAAGAACCTCTTACTGATACACCTGTTACTGATGATAATCTTGATGTTGATAATATTGCTGGATCTAGTAAGATCACCAGAAGTGGAAGAATTTTCTCTCCTCGGGCTACCTCCAAAGATGCAGTTACTCCAACTACTACCTCCAATTCTGGGCCAAGAACTAATGCTCGGGGCAAAGGTCCTGTGGTTGAACCTGTGCAAGCTGAGGCACCGACTGCTGAAAATCTTTCTAAACAGATGGAAGAAGTGCTGAAGATCATTCGCAAGAGTGATTATGATATTGTTGACCAGTTGGGGCATACTCCCTCCAAAATCTCCATGTTATCTTTGTTGTTGTGTTCTGAGGCTCATGCTAAAGCCTTAATCAAGTTCTTGAATACTGCTCATGTGCCAAATGAGATTTCTGTAGATCAATTCGAGAATTGTGTTGCACATCTGACTTATGATAATGGGTTAGGCTTTTCTGATGCTGACTTGACTCCTGCCAAGAGAAACCATAACAGAGCTTTGCATATCTCCATTGAATGTAGGGGCACTACCTTGTCTCATGTGCTGGTGGACAATGGTTCCTCATTAAATATGCTCCCAAAGAGGTTCTGGACAAGCTCAGTCCTGAGGATGTTGTGTTAAGACCAAGTAATGTAGTAGTGAGGGCCTTTGATGGCTCAAGAAGAGTGGTACATGGAGAAGTAGATCTCCCGATCAAAGTAGGCTCTCAAGTCTTCGACTCTACTTTCTATGTAATGGATATTCGTCCTGCGTACTCCTGTTTGCTTGGGCGCCCCTGGATCCATGGGGCAGGTGCTGTGACTTCCACCTTACATCAGAAATTGAAATATCCGGTGAAAGGGAATATTGTCACTGTTTATGGTGAAGAAGAATACATGGTCAGTCATGTGAATACTTTTAAATATGTTGAGGTGGAGGGTGAATATGTTGAGACTCCTTGCCAGACATTTGAGGTAGTTCCTTGGGTCGTTCCTGCTGCTGAAGCTCCCCCTGTTGTTAAAAGAGTTCATGTGGTTACCAGAGTACCTCCTACAATAGCCTCCCTCAAAGATGCTAGAGCTGTGGTTGAAGAAGGTGGTTGTACTATTTGGGGTCAGCTTCCTGATATCCCTTATAAGTCTGACAAATTTGGTTTGGGTTTCACTGCAGAATCCCAGAAGGTTGTTCGTCGTGCTCGTGTTGTTCGTATCACCAATCAAGGGGTCATGAGAGATCAAATTAATGTTGTGGGTGACTATAGTGAAGACTACAACCTGGATGATTGGATTTTTCCTACTGTGGGTGATGGGCTCAACAACTGGAATACCGAAGACGTTATTCCTATCTCCTTTAGTCAGGAGTAAATACTATTACTGTGTTTTTATTTTAAGTTTGTAACTTTGAACAATTAAACTTTTAAGCCTTGTGTCTTACCCGGGGCACAATGGTATGCTTGTTTCGGGATGTCATTTCATTTGCATACTTCATTCAATAAAAATCAATGGACGTTTCGTTTTCGTAAATATTGTGCTCCTTGTCTTTCTTTTATTTTTTATTTTTGTTTTATCAGCTATGTGTTCTTACACACACCCACATCACTAAAATGCAGATCCTCATCCACTCTGGATCCTGTTGATAACAGTTCTACTATTGCCAATTATAATTTCGAGAATCCGATCTATCAAGCTGAAGATGGAAAGGAGGAAGATTGTGAAGTACCTGTAGAGCTTGCTAGGTTATTACAACAAGAAGAGAAAGTTATACAGCCACATGAAGAGCCAATCGAAGTTGTGAATCTGGGAACTGAAGAAAACATGAAAGAGGTCAGGATATGGGCTGAACTAGAAGATGGTGTTAAGAGCAGATTAATTTAGATGTTACGTGATTATATGGAAATCTTTGCTTGGTCCTATGAAGATATGCCAGGGTTGGACACAGACATTGTGGTTCATCGTTTACCGGTAAAAGAAGACTGTCGTCCAAAGAAGCAGAAGGTTCGTCGCATGCGTCCTGAAATGTCAGAAAAGATTAAAGCAGAAGTGATGAAGCAATTTGATGCAGGGTTCTTAGTTGTGACTTCTTATCCTCAATGGGTTGCAAATGTAGTACCAGTACCTAAGAAAGATGGTAAGGTACGCATGTGTGTAGATTACCGGGATTTGAACAAGGCCAGCCCTAAAGATGATTTTCCACTTCCTCATATTGATGTTCTGGTAGACAACACTGCTCAGCACAAGGTATTCTCTTTTATGGATGGTTTCTCTGGTTACAATCAAATCAAGATGGCACCTGAAGATATGGAAAAGACTACATTTGTTACACAGTGGGGCACCTTTTGTTATAAGGTGATGCCATTTGGTTTGAAGAACGCCGGGGCAACATATCAGCGTGCTATGGTGGCTTTGTTTCACGATATGATTCATCATGAGATAGAGGTATATGTGGATGATATGATAGCCAAGTCCCAGAATGAAGAGCAACACCTTGATCATCTGCATAAGCTGTTTGAAAGGTTGAAGAAATACAAGTTGAGATTGAACCCAAACAAGTGTACTTTTGGAGTTAGATCTGGTAAACTCCTGGGTTTCATTGTCAGTGGAAAAGGTATTGAAGTAGATCCTGCAAAAGTAAAAGCTATACAAGAGATGCCAGTTCCTCGTACTGAAAAGGAAGTTAGAGGTTTCTTGGGACGACTGGATTACATTGCAAGATTTATTTCCCAGTTACTGCTACCTGTGAGCCAATTTCAAGTTATTGAAGAAAGATCAGGTGATGGAATGGAATGACGAGTGCCAGACAGCCTTTGATGAAATCAAGAGATATTTGTTGGAACCTCCAATTTTGATGCCACCAGTTGATGGAAGACCCTTGATTATGTACTTAACAGTATTAGACAACTCAATGGGGTGTGTGTTGGGGCAACATGACGAGTCTGGTCGAAAAGAGCAGGCAATCTACTACCTTAGCAAAACGTTTACCGACTGTGAAACAAGATACTCACTGCTCGAGTAAACTTGATGCGCTTTGGCATGGGCTGCTCGCCGACTAAGACAGTATATGTTGACCCATACTACCTTGTTGATTTCAAAGATGGATCCAATCAAGTACATATTCAAGAAACCTGCTCTCTCCGGACGAATAGCAAGATGGCAAATGATCTTAACAGAATATGATATACAGTACACTACTCAAAAGGCCATTAAATGAAGTGTTGTAGCTGATCATTTGGTTCATCAAGCAGTGGATGATTACCAGTCAATGAGTTTTGAGTTCCCTGATGAAGACATTATGATTATTACCAAAGAACCTGGACAATATGACGGACCTGAACAAGGATCCCGATGGACTATGGTTTTTGACGGAGCTTTTAATGCACTTGGTAATGGTATTGGTGTTGTGATCATTTCCCCTGAAGGTTGCCATACCCCGATTACTGCAAGACTTTGTTTCTATTGTACCAATAACATGGCTGAATATGAGGCATGTATCATGGGTATCAAAGCTTCCATTGAGATGAAGATTCAGTTCCTGGATGTATATGGAGATTCAGCCCTGGTAGTTAGTCAGATTAAAGGAGATTGGGATACCAAGCATGAAAATCTTATTCCTTACAGAGAGCATGTGTTGTCTTTGATCCCATATTTTGAAGAGATTACCTTTGGACATATTCCATGAGGAGAAAATCAGTTGGCGGATGCACTAGCCACCATGGCATCTATGTTTGAGATTAGCTGGGATGATGAAGCTCCCAAGATCACTATTGACAAATTTGAGAAGCCTGCATACTGCAATGAGATTGATACTGAAGGAGGAGAGGAAAAGCCTTGGTTCTATGAGGTGAAAAGATATCTTGAAACTCAAGAGTTCCCTGAAGGGGCATCTGTCAAAGATAAGAAGTTTCTGAGGAGGTTTTCTGCTAAATTCTTCTTGAGTAATGGAATTTTGTACAAGTGCAATCATGATTCGACTTTGCTTCGTTGTGTGGATAAGAAAGAAGCAACAGAGATCATGGAAGACATGACTGATGGGATCTTTGGCACTCATTCTAGTGGTCATACCATGGCAAAGAAGATATTGAGAGCAGGTTACTATTGGTCTACCATGAAAGCTGACTGCTATCAACATTCCAGAACATGTCACAAGTGTCAAATCTATGCTGATAAAGTGCATATACCTCCAGCTCCATTGAATGTGTTGACTGCTCCTTGGCCTTTTGTTATGGGGGGCATTGATATGATTGGTGAGATCAAGCCTACTGCTTCTAATGGGCATCGTTTCATCCTGGTTGCTATTGATTACTTTACAAAGTGGGTGGAGGCAGCTTCATTTGCATCTGTTACTAAGAATGTGGTGGCTCGATTCATTAAGAATAATCTCATATGTAGGTATGGAATTCCTGAGAGGATTATCACAGACAATGGCTCTAATCTGAACAACACCATGATTACTAATCTATGCACGCAATTCAAGATTAAACATCACAACTCTTCTCCATGTCGTCCATAAATGAATGGGGCAGTAGAAGCTGCTAATAAGAACATTAAGAAGATTCTACAGAAGATGACTGTTACTTACAAAGATTGGCATGAGATGTTACCATTTGCTCTTCATGGTTATCGTACTACAATACGTACTTCAACAGGGGCAACCCCATTCTCCTTAGTCTATGGTATGGAAGTAGTGTTGCCCATTGAAGTTCAGATCCCCTCCTTAAGAATCATGAAGGATGCAGGCTTGGATGAGGATGAGTGGATTCAGACTCGACTTGACCAAGATAAATTTGATTGATGAGAAAAGGCTGGCAGCTGTTTGTCATGGCCAGATGTACCAGAAACGGATGATAAAAGCTTTTAATAAGAAGGTTAAGCAAAAGGTATATCAGGCTGGTGACTTGGTAATTGTAAACACCCCAAATTTGCCCTCACCCATTCACACATGACTTGTGATCATCTCATATGCATAAACACAATCACATCATCTCATGTCTCATTTGGTTTCACTGGATAGTTTCTAAGGCATCTGCACCTAGGGTTTGTGATCTGAGCAACCTCAGGGCATCTTGGGCCATTCCAAAGGCCACTAATCAACTCAAAGGGGTCCATGTGTGTTCTTATATCATGTTACATCCTCACAAAGTCAAAATTGCAGAGGGATCACAAGAACTAGGGTTTGAGTGGATGCAGAGCCAGGATGAACTGCACAGTTGACTGAAAATTAGGGTTTTGGTTTCAGAGGCCATAACTCCAAATTTTTTGGTCATTCTTGTTTCCATTGGTCTCTATATGGTATAGGGAGTATGCATATCAATTTTCATGAAGAAATTCCATGGGGAAGTCATCTGATCAAGAGTTGACTTTTCAGACAAGTCAGTGCAAAATCAGGGCATCTGAGGCCCCCAATGACCCAACCAATGGGTGATCTTCATCATTTTGAGTGTATATGATCTTTATTTGGTCATGGAAGAAGATTGAAGTTCATAAAATCAAGAATTTAGGGTTTTTGCAAAAGTTGACTTTTTGGGTTTTGTTGACTTTTCAAGAATGCACCATTTTAGGGCAATTTTCAAGCTTTGATTCATGATCCAAAAAGGCTTCAAATGAAAAAACTTTGGTCATGAAAGTTGTAGATCTCATCTTTCCCTTTTCAAAAAGTACAAGAACATGATCAAACTCTTCTTGGATCAAAAGTTATGGCAATGCAAAGTTGGCAAAAATCACTTATTTTCAAGATGTGCACTAAGTGGAAATTTTGCAAAACTTTGAATCAATGCATTAAATGACCTCTAGTTCATCTCAAACCAGCATGTAAACATTCCCTAAGTCATGAAAATCAGTTTTGGACCAAGAATGCCCATGGTTTATGCTTGATTAGCCAAAAAGTCACATGTGAACCAAAGGTACCACAAGTTGCAAAACACTCATGATCACTTCTCACAACTTGCAACATTGGATGCTGACCTTGCTAGCTCACTCTCCACCCCATGCTGCGCCAGCCCTAGCCTTGTACCCAGCCTAGATCAAGCCATGCTTTCTCTTACAAAGAAATGGACATTTTGCAAAAAGTAAACTTACCAATCACTATAGGCCAGGTCACATCATCTGACCTATAGGATTAAAATAAGTTATCAATTTGCAAGCTGAACATAACAAGAACCAAGGCTGAAACCATCACACTAGACACATTCACAAAAACTCACCTCATTGCAAGTTCCTTCGAAATTCTTTCCACAGCCATCAAACACTCAAACTCTCATCATCATTCAACTCACCACACCTCATAGACAAGAAACCACCAAAGCTCAAGCCTGAAACAAGCCTGAAAACTCCATTGCCATCGTTCACCTCAAGCTGCAGATTCTATCGAATCTCTCCCCACAAGCCACAAACACCCAAACAAACACCATAGACCTTCTCCATTAACCCTCAGGATCACAAACAAACTCTTCTCATAGCCTAAAACTGCCTGAGACTCCATGGCCATTTTTGACTGAACTGAAGCAGGAGCCTTCGAAACTCATCATCCAGCAAACTTAAACTCTCATTGAGCATTCAAACATCTTTGGGGGATCAAGAGGAGTGGTTTGCACTGAAAGAGGAGCCCAGAAAGTTCTCAAACTGAAAGCTCCAAATCTCAGGTAGCTCGAAAATAATTTTTCCAGAAATCATTTCTTTTGTTCCAAACTTGCTCTATGTGATTCACTGATCATCCTGATGCTTTTAGTTTCTGAAATGGTTGTGTTTTGAGCATTTGATTTGTGTTTGAAGCTTACGAACCCTAGAACTTTCTCTCTTCGATTCAGCTTGTTTAGGTTATATAAATTTGTTTTGAGAGAGGGGTTTGATTCGTGAGAGTGTTAGGATCATTTCCCAATTCATAGATTTCATTTTTGTTACGATTTGAGAGAGTTGGAAGTTTCTCAGGTGAGAGCTGGCCGGAGAAGATGACCGGAAGTCTTCTCCGGCCACCTGAAAGTCATTTGTGCCCTAATTGCGCGTTTAATGCTAGTTTGAATTTTGGCCGTAGATGGCCGTTGACTGGTTGACTTCCCCCCCATTTGAAAGGCCAGGATCTGTTTCATTAGCCCTAATCACATTAATTTATTTAATTAATTAAGATTAAGAAGTTTGAATCTGGACCACTAGATGACGCGCGCAGTCAATGCCACCCTGCCCAGATTGAATCCCAGCCTCACGTTGTGCATACTTCAGTTTAATTTAATTTTTAATTCATTTTTCTTGCATTTTATTTGTATAATTTATTTAAAATAGCTAAAAAATCATAAAAATTATGAAACTTTTTCTTTAAGGTTTTATTAATTTTTATGACACAAAAAATATTTTTATTTTATTTTTATCATTAAAAAAGTATTTTTAAATATTTAAAAGATTATTTTTAATTGATTAATGAGAATTAATTAATTAAAAATACTTTTAGGTATTTAAAAATTACCAAAAAAATTCATGAAATGTTCTAAGACATTTAGAAACATTGTCCAACCTTCAAACCAAATTTCTTTTTTGATCTTGATGCATTTTAAGAATTTTTCATTGAATTAAATCATTTTTGATGCATTATTTTGATCATAAGTGTGAAAATTCATTTCTGCCTATTGGTGAAGGTTGAAACATTGATTCTTCTTGCATTGTTTTCCATTTAGCATGAACTTTCAAGGATAAAAAGGCCATGATTTGATCTTGCATTTTCTAATTGATTGGCATTTCTTTTGTTAAGAACCCTAAAAAACCCTAATAACTTGCAAAAATCATAACTTGAGTTTGGTTGAGAGTTGAGAGCTCCCCTTTGGGCAGTGGTTCATTATAGGCCTAGGGTTTCTTTGGGTACCATTTTCCATTTTTTAGGTTAAGGTTTGCTTCTGTTTTTGGTTTGTGTTTGATGTTTGATCCATGAACCCTAATTTGGGCTTTCATTTGCATCCTTCTTGCATTCTCTTGCATAACATGACTTGCCATTACACTTTGTGCATTCTTATGATTCATTTGACATCTTAAGACATGTAGAAAGCATCATTAATCATTGCATTGCATATTTGCCATGTCATTTGTCTTGTATGTTCCATAACATTTCATGTTTGTTCATGTTCCTTAGCTTGCATCATTTGCATCCATGACTTTGTATGAACATCTCATTGTCTTGTCTCATGTTCATAGCACTTCATAACATCATAATCATCATGTGCATGCTTCTGGTTTGGCATAGCATCATGTCATTTCATTTCATTTAGCATTGCATTGCATTTGTTTCTAACATTGCAGGTGGTAAGTAACTTGAGAAGTGAATTTGCCTTCACTTCTCATAACCTCTATTCTCATCTCTCTTGCATACCTTGCTGCATTTTTATGTGTGTTTGAGTTTGAGCTTGCTCATTCTTCCTCCTCCCACTTTCTTTCTTCAAGTGACTTGACTTCTTGAATGAAGCAAGTCACTTTGCTTCTCTTGATCTTGTTCATCTGCTTCCTGGTGGTTCATCTGAAGATTGTTCTTGAAAACCTCACAAACATTAGGACCAACCAAGCATGATAATGAATTAGGGTTTTGATTAGTCTCCCCCATAGTTTCTACCTTTGTGTCTCTCCTTGAGTCATCTCCCCTCACCTCATAATTAGGGACTAAACCCTCAAGGCTTTAAGACTTTGTGATTAAGATCATGCCTGCATCCTTCTTTTAGGATGGAGTGTATAACTTTAATCCTAAGTCTTGGACCCTTAAGGTGTTGAACTCTCTTAATTAATCCATCTAATAATCATCAAGACATTACACTTGTAACTTGGGCCTTGCATTAGGGTTCTAATTCTTCCTTAATTGGTTAAGAAGGACTAACCCTAAAGTTAATGGACAAGTCCCCCTCAAGTTGTCTTACAAATCATAAAAAACACTTCATCATCATATCATTAATAAAATCCACTTAATCAAAGGCTTGTTTTGTCATGAGTTTAATCCCTAATCATGGATTAAGCTGAGGATCCTTCCTCAGCTTAAACCCCCTCATCTATTATCCTTCTTTTAGGATAGTGAAATGAGCCTGTTAAATCCCTGATTATGGCTTAACCTCATTACTTAACACTAAACAAAAATCACAAAAACATCTAATTAATCACAAGTAGGTTAATGATCTTAACCCTACATCAAAGGTGATTAAGTGTGAGAATCTGACTTCACACTTAAGGTAATTCTCATTACCCCTAATCAGAGGGATGATGTGATGAGTTTACCAAATCCATTGATTTAGGTTTAAGCTCATTATCTTATGACAAACTCCAAAAAGAAATAAAAGACTGAAAACACAAGAACAACAATAATCGTCTCCTCCGGGATTCTTTTCTCATCTAATTCACTCATAAACGAGAACTTGCTTCTTCCGTCTAATGCAAGACAGTTTGCATCTGTGCCAGACAGATCATACACTTGAGCATAGACTGCAAGCAGTTCACAAGTCAATATTCCTTTCAGTCTCTTTGGGTCGAACTACGGTGTTCTGACTTCCTCATTGCACGAGAGGATACGTAGGCATAACTTAACAGTTATCGAACAAAAGTCTCTGTACATTCCCCCTCCTTCCAGCTTCATTCTTTTAGCCTCATGATCTTGAGCATCTTATTCCAGTTCCTACACTGACACTTTCATATCACACTTTACATTTATTTTACACTGACACCTGTACATTCTTTTCCAGCTCTTTTACACACAAATTGCACTGACACTACCCCTTTAAAACACAAATCTTTTAAGCGTGGATCCCGTCGAGTACGGCGGACAATCTGGGTGCTAATACCTTCCCAGGTTGTAACCAACCCCCTTTCTCAGTCTCTCTGGTTCGCAAACCGTCTTATCCATCTTTTTCTAGGTCTATGCAGCATTACCTTTCCTCCGGGATAAAAATGCCTAGCTGGCGACTCTTTTCATCTCCAGTGAGTTCACGGCTGTGTGTTCTCACTGTTCCCTTCGCCGACCGTTCGCGTCTGTACCCTCATATGACCCTGTTTCATTTGTCGGGAGCGACAGCTTGGCGACTCTGCTGGGGACCCTTATACTGCAACCAGGGCTTCTGGTTCTTTTTGTGGGTTCCTCCTAGCGCTTGTTTGATTTGTGTTTACTGGGGTGTTATGTGCTTGTTTGTGCTTGTATTTATTTTTGTTTATTGCTTTATGTACAGTTGCTTTACTGCTTTCTTTACTGCATTTATATATCATACTGTCATTGTTGCTGGCTGGATCTGGTTTTTTCTTTGGTGGGTGGGTGTTTCATTGAGAGTTAAGGTCCTATACCTGGGACCTGAGTGACACCTAGGCTAGAGTGAATCATATTCTTTCCCATTCCATTTCGGTCTGGTGCGGGAATATGAAACACGGTTCAGATATGGGTTTCTTCTTGAGAACTTTGTGTTGCAGATTTCCTGCAATGCTAGGGCTATCTGGGAAGCCTGCTAAGTCTGGATGACCTTTTAGTATTGACCTTCAGAAACTGAGGTGAATTAGAGGAGGAATTGTTATGGTTATTGTAAACACTGTACCTCCGGGTTAGAAATGTTTACACTTCTCATAACTGATCCAAGTCTGAGGATCCTTGTTCTAGATCACCACCTGTGAGGGGGTTGGGCTGTTTACAGGTTTGCAGGTACCTTGACCTCAGAATACCCTGTTACTTTGACTTTGTTAAGAATGCTCCATGTTGGATAGTTCTTGTGATTCTAAAACCCTGGACATGTGGCTCTTTATTTGAGTCCCCCACCTTGGTTACTGGATTTATAGACCTCCATCCGGAATTCTTGAACACACATGGATCTATACCAAGGCAGTTTATCCAGATCCAGCTCAATCACAAACCCCTTGCATATCATTTGCATACATCCTCATTGCATCATATTAACATGTGCTTATTTGTTTTTCAGGGTATCCATTTTCATCAGGTTTTGGTTTTGACCCCATCTGCAGCTTTGACCCATCTTCACCAGCATCTGCTTCAGTTTAGCTGTCTGCTTCAGCACCAGCCAGTCAGTGGTTTTCTCTACTTCAGCATTGTCATCAGCACTCTACCCAGTCTTCAGCATCATGGCTCCAAAGAAAAGCAATATCACCTATCATTTCTTCCAACCAGACTTGTCAGACATCAGGAGGGTCCAAACCCTGATGACCCCAGATCACATACCTCTGTTCAGAGAGCATTATGGGGATATACTTGACTTGGTTATAGACATGGACCCATCTCAGAGGAGCCTGATCCATACCTGCATCCAGTTCTATGACCCCCCATTGAGGTGTTTCACCTTTCAAGACTTTCAGTTGGGACCTCTCTTAGAAGAATATGCATCTTTGGTTGGTTTGCCTATCAAGAGAGAAATTCCTTTTAACCCTGAAATGGTCTTTCCCAGCAATGGAGAGATAGCAAGAGCTTTGCACCTGGAACCTGCTTTGATTGAGCAGCATATGACCTCTAAAGCTGGGATCCCTGGTTTTCACCTGGACTTCCTGATTTCTCAAGCTAGTTTGAAGGCCTCCCTGGGGGATTGGAAAGCTGTTTGTGCATTGTTGGCCTTGAGTGTATATGGAATTGTGTTGTTTGCAGATGAGCCCAGATTCATCAGCAAGAATGCCATCCACCTGTTCATCCTGAAGAACCCAGTGCCAACCTTGTTGGGTGACCTCTATTACTCAGTACATCAGAGGAATGAGAAACAGAGGGGTAAGCTAGTGAGGTGTTGTGCTCCACTATTCCATGCTTGGCTTCTCAAGCATCTACCCAGGACAGATGCATTCCTGAATCCTCATCAGCAAAGCAACTGGGCTAAGAGGCTCACTACTCTCACTGCAGCAGACATCAGATGGTGCACCCAAGGCACCAAGGGCAGAGATATGATCACAAGCTGTGGGCACTTTCCCAATGTACCTTTGGTAGGAGTTAAGGGAAGTATCAACTACAACCCCCTGCTGTTCAAGAGGCAATTAGGCTATGCGCTGGTTCATGCTCCTAGGGAACAAGACCTGGTTGAGACCCTCTACTGTGAGAACAAGATCAGTTTGACTGTTGTTAGGCAGGCTGCCTGGGCCTGGGATCATGTTCAAACCAAGGGAATCACCATTCTGGGGAAGTGCAATAATGTGGCATCAGCCCAATATCATGAGTGGTCCTATGCTAGGGCCCAAATCTCAGGATTGCCCTTCACCATCAAAGAAATGCCTGAGTCATCATCAGCACCACCCCCTGCTACTGTCAGTTTGGAAGAGTTTGAAGGCTTGAAAGAAAGAAATGAGAAGCTATCCCAAGCCCTGCAGAAGACCCTCAGGGAGAGGAGTGAAGGTGTAAGGGAGATTGAAAGATTGGAGAAGCTGAGAGTGGAACACTTGACTAAGATTGAGAAGTCTGGAGACTATATCAACAAGTCTAAAGCTGGTGAGCAGATTCTGAAAAATGCTTGTAAAGAAGCCCAGTTCCAAAGAGCAAGGACAGACTTGTACTTGAAAGAGAGTCAGGCCAGGTGGGTCCGGATCACTGAAGCCCGTACTCTAGAAGACAAGAGAGTTCAAGATAAGATGGAGCAGATGGAAAAAGCCCTGGCAGCAGCCCAGGAGGAAATTTTAGAGTTAAAAATCAAAGCTGGAGTGAAGAAATCCAAAGACCAAAGCCAGAACAAGAAGTTGACTACAGCTGTTGCAACAAGAAACCTTCTCATCAGGAATCTTACGGAGCATCCGGCTGATCCTGTGACCGAAGCACTTCTTAAGGAAGTTCGCGAGGATGAGTTTGGCCTTGGAGTCTGATTATTTGCTTGTTGTTGTTCCTTTTCCATGTACTTTTGCTTTTGGTGATGTATTTTTGACCCCTTAGAGGGCTAATGTTGTAAAAAATGAACAATTTGTATTATTTTACCTTTGTAATATATTTGTGTTTGTTTCCATCTGGGTTCACTTCAAAAGCAACTTCAACAGCATCATCTTCAAGGGTCTGGACGGGTCAAAACTGAAGACCAAGCCGGATACCTTGATAGCAAATAAGCATACTGCATTGCATACTAACCCTCTTGTTTGTTTTGTAGGTTTTGTTTTATTGTTTCTAACCTCTGTTGTGACATTCAGGAATTATTGCTCGCCGCAGGCTATTCCCTCTCAACAGGCCACACAGGTACCCTACAAGAAACAACCTTCCGGGCATCCAGATGGACCAGTTGCAGCAAGACCTCAATGAGGCCAGAACCCAGATGGCTAATGAAAGGGTGGAGATGAGGACCCAAATAACTCAGTTCATGGAAGTGATGAATAATTTAGCTCAAAGTCAGGAGAGGCTTAGAGTTCTGGTAGAGGGGAGAACTCAAGATGACCCCCATGTGGGAACTGCTGGCACCAGTAACAATGAAAGGGTGCAACCACATGTTAACCCCCCTATATTTGGTCCACACCTACATCCTGAGATTCATATTCCTGCAAACGTTCAAGGAACAGCCACTGCAGCCAGAGTACTTCAAGAGGATCCTCAGGAGGATCAGTTTACAGTCATGGGTGCTGGAGAGGAAACCTATGATAGGAGATTGGATGAGTTGGCTGAGAAGTTGAGGTCTTTGGAATCCCAAAATTCTTTGGGGTTCGATGTCATGGACATGGGTTTAGTAGAGGGGGTCAGGATCCCTCATAAGTTCAAGCCTCCTTGTTTCGAAAGATATAATGGGACTTCATGCCCCCGGACTCATTTGCAATCGTTTCTGGGAAGGCTGAAGGCCTATACAATGGATGAGAAGCTCTGGATGTTTTACTTCGAAGACAGTTTGACTGGAGCATCAAGGGAATGGTATTCCCACTTGACAAGGGCAACTGTAAGATGCTGGAAGGACCTGGCAGAGGCCTTCATCCGACAGTATCAATACAACTTAGACATGGCACCCAACAAGACTCTCCTAATGGGAATGTCACAGTCGTCAAGGGAAAGTTTCCGAGAATATGCCCAGAGATGGAGGCAATTGGCTGCTGCTGTTCAACCACCAATGTCTGAGAGAGAAATGGCAGACATGTTTATGAACACTCTCCAGGGAATGTATATTGACAGGTTGGCTGCTTTCTCGTCCACTAGCTTCGCAGATGTTGTTATAGCTGGGGAGAGAATTGAAAGCCTGTTAAAAATGGGTAAAATTTCCGATAACGGCGCCAGTTCGTCCAGCAGTACAAGGAAGCCTTTTGCAGGCCCTAGAAGAGCTGGCGAGACCAATGCCATTCATACCAACAGGGGTAGGCCCCAATATGTTCAAAGGTCCATAGCAGCAGTCACTATCCCTGCTCCAGCACATCCTCTGCCAGTCTATCAACCTCCTCAACGAAACTTCCAACAACAACCTCCGTATCAGCAGAACCAATATCCTCCAAGGAACTACAACAACAACAACTCCAACAACAACAATCAACAGAGGCCATTCCAACAAAGGCCCTCTCAAGCTAATCGAGTGATCGACCCGATTCCAATGCCGTATGCTGCTTTGTTGCCACAGCTTCTGAAACTCAACCTGGTTGAGCTAAGAACGTTGGCACCTCCGGATCCAAACAGTCTACCAAGAAACTATGACTCTAATGCTAGGTGTGCTTTTCACTCAAACGCGCCTGGTCACAGTACAGAAAAATGCAGGGCACTGCATATGAAGGTACAAGACTTAGTAGACTCCAAGGCTTTGAACTTTGCACCTCCGCCCAACGTCAACAAAAACCCAATGCCACACCATGGTGGTCCCCGAATTAATGCTATCGAAGAAGACCAACCGTCTTATTTGATAACCAGTGTGGATCAGATCAGGACACCATTGGTGGAAATCAAGGCTCAACTCCGTGAAAGCAATATATTTCCGGGGTGTGAACTAGGGTGCCCATACTGCAATATTTCTTGGAATGGGTGTGAAGACTTGAGGAATGGCATTGACAGCCTTATTCAGAGTGGCTTACTGCAGATCACTACATCATTCCCGGCAAACCCGACGACTTCAGCAACAACGGTTTCAGATCCTCCTACAAATACAGCAACAATTGTTCCCAACAATTCATCAGCAACATCAGCAAGTACTTCATCTGTTCTACCCAATGATCAGTTTTCAACAGTTTCTCCTGCTACAACTTCAGCTTCAGTCCACTTCGACTCCCCATCAACAACAACAACAGTTCTTCCAACAGAACCTTCTACAACACCAGCAAACAATCACGAAGATGTCTCCACTGTTACCATATTCTACGATCCAGAAAACAATTCCGCTTATCATTCAGAAGGTGCTGCTCCCACTAGAGCACCAGTTACAATCTTTTATGATCCACAGACAATAACAGTCCCCTCAGCAGCAGCAATCAGTCCAGTCACCGTCACGGTACCTGGACCTGTACCATATGAAAGCAATAGGGCCATCCCTTGGCACTATGGCTCTGACTTGTACTGTGAAGGGAAAAGAATCACTCTGGAAACATCATCACCTGCACCACAAGTTGATAATGTGGGGGGAGGCGGAGGCTTCACTCGAAGCGGACGTCTCTTCGCTTCACAAGTCCAAAGACCCACTGCCGAAGCAGAAGCTGCTGCCAAGGCAAAGGGTAAAGGACCGGTGCAGGAAGATCCAGCTGCCAAAGAAGCCCTGAAGACTCCATTTGATCAGGAAGTTGATGAGTTTATGCGGATCATCAAGAAGAGTGACTACAAAATTGTGGATCAACTTCACCAGACGCCATCCAAAATCTCTATCCTCTCACTGCTTATGTGCTCCGAAGCCCATCGGAATGCACTACTTAAAGTCCTGCACGCAGCTTACGTGCCTGAGGAGATTACTGTCAACCAATTGGAAACCGTGGTTGGAAATGTTACTGCTAGCAATGGGCTAGGGTTTACCAATTCTGATTTGACAGTGGATGGTCGTAACCACAACAAAGCCTTGCACATAACTATGGAATGCAAAGGAGCTGTCCTTTCTCATGTGCTGGTGGACACAGGTTCCTCCCTGAATGTCTTACCAAAGAAGGCTCTGGTGAAGTTAGAATATGATGGATTGGCATTGAGACCCAGCAACCTGGTGGTTAGAGCTTTTGATGGCTCAAAGAGATCGGTTCTGGGAGAGATTGAGCTGCCCGTGACAATTGGCCCGCAGACTTTTAAAACTATCTTTTATGTGATGGACATTCAGCCCGCCTACAGCTGTTTGTTGGGTAGACCCTGGATTCACGCCGCCGGCGCAATAACGTCTACCCTTCACCAAAAGTTAAAATTTGAGTGGGAAGGTCAAGTTGTCACAATCTGTGGAGAGGAGGACATTTTTGTCAGCCACCTGGCAACCTACAAGTACATTGAAATGGATGGAGAGATCCATGAAACAATGAGCCAGGGGTTTGAAGCTTTGAATGTGAATGAAGCATCTGCTGTATCTGGTACTCCAATGGCATCTTACCAACAAGCCCGGAAGGTTGTTGAAGAAGGAACTGCCCTAGGCTGGGGCAAGGTCTTATCTGTGGAGGAGAAGAAGGACAAATTTGGGTTGGGTTACAAACCAACTCAACATCAAGCAAAGGCTGCTGGAGAGCCTGGATTTGTCAGTGGGGGAATGCTAACCCCCGATGCTATCAACTGTCTGGAAGACGAGCTGGAAGAAGAACGCAACCTGGAGAATTGGATTCGTCCAAAGGTCCCGGGGAGCAGTGTCTCGAACTGGTCTTCCCAGGGAATTATAAGTGTTACTCGAGCAGAGTAATTATTATTTCCTGTATCTTTTATAGCATGCATCAAAGTCTTGCATCTTGCCCAAGATGACAAGACTCATTTTGTAATCAGGGCCATCTGTACTTTTGTGCAAACAAGATTAAATTAATGAAATATCAGACAATCTTTTTGCAAACGAGTCTTTTTCTTTTCTGCTCACTGTTTTTCCATTTTTCTTTTTGTACAAAAATAAATGGCGGTGTTTTCAAAATGATAACTTCATTTCACTTTTTTCTAAAGCAAGATTAAAATCAATCACTAAAATGAACCGACTTAACCCTTGCAGAGAGTGCCTTCCAGACAGCACCGACAACAGCACAGCTATGACATCGTATGACTTTGACAATCCGATCAATCAAGCTGATGAAGGGGTTGATGAAGAATATGAGCTTCCTGAAGAGCTAGCCAGGTTGCTGAGACAGGAGGAAAAAGTTATTACTCCTCATCAGGAGGAGATTGAAGTGATTAATCTTGGTACGGAGGAAGACGTGAAAGAAGTCAAAATCGGGGCCTGCCTGCAAGACTCAGTGAAGAGACAGCTGATAGATCTGCTTCAAGAGTATGTTGATGTGTTTGCTTGGTCCTACCAAGATATGCCAGGGTTGGATACCGATATTGTTGTGCATAAGCTACCTTTGAGGGAAGAATGCCCACCAGTCAAACAGAAGTTGCGCCGAACTCGCCCAGACATGGCTATGAAAATCAAGGAAGAGGTACAAAAGCAATGGGACGCCGGGTTCCTTGCTGTGACTAGCTATCCTCCGTGGGTTGCTAACATAGTACCTGTGCCTAAGAAGGACGGAAAAGTAAGAATGTGTGTTGATTACCGGGATCTGAACAGAGCCAGCCCGAAAGATGACTTCCCATTACCTCACATTGATGTATTGGTGGATAACACGGCTCAGTTCTCGGTATTTTCCTTCATGGATGGATTTTCGGGATACAATCAGATCAAGATGTCACCTGAAGACATGGAGAAGACAACATTCATCACACCTTGGGGCACGTTCTGTTATAAAGTGATGCCATTCGGACTGAAGAATGCTGGTGCAACGTATCAACGGGCTATGGTAACATTGTTTCATGACATGATCCATAAGGAAATCGAATGTTATGTGGATGATATGATCGCCAAGTCCCTTACAGAGGAAGATCACCTGGTGAATCTGCTCAAGTTGTTCAAGCGTCTGAGGAAATACCAACTAAAGTTGAACCCCAACAAATGCACATTCGGGGTGCGATCCGGTAAGCTGCTGGGCTTTATTGTAAGTGAGAAAGGGATTGAAGTTGACCCTGATAAAGTCAAAGCTATTCAAGAAATGCCTGCACCGAAAACTGAGAAAGAAGTTCGAGGGTTCTTAGGTCGATTGAACTACATTTCACGGTTCATATCTCACCTTACAGCAACTTGTGAACCCTTATTCAAGCTGTTAAGAAAAGAGCAAACGGTCAGGTGGAACGAAGACTGCCAGAAGGCTTTTGACAAGATCAAGGAGTATTTGCAAGAACCTCCAATCCTTATGCCTCCAGTTGAAGGAAGACCTCTGATTATGTACTTGACAGTATTAGAAGAATCGATGGGGTGTGTACTAGGTCAGCATGACGAGTCTGGTCGAAAAGAGTATGCGATATACTACCTAAGCAAAAAGTTTACCGACTGTGAACAGCGTTATTCACTGCTCGAGAAAACTTGCTGTGCTTTAGCGTGGGCTGCTCGCCGACTGAGACAGTATATGTTGACCCATACTACTCTATTGATCTCAAAAATGGATCCAGTTAAGTACATTTTCGAGAAGCCAGCTCTTACCGGACGGGTTGCAAGATGGCAGATGATTCTCACAGAATACGACATACAGTACACATCTCAGAAAGCCATCAAGGGCAGTGTACTATCTGAATATCTTGCTGAGCAACCCATTGATGACTACCAGCCTATGAGGTTCGACTTCCCCGATGAAGACATCATGTTCATTAAAGCAAAAGATCATGAAGAGCCTATTCACACTGAAGGGCCTGACCCAGAAGAAGAATGGACTATGATGTTTGATGGGGCTGTCAACATGAATGGCCGTGGTGTTGGTGCAGTACTCATTACACCTAAAGGGGTTCACATGCCTTTCTCGGCAAAGCTCACTTTCAACTGCACTAACAACGAAGCTGAATACGAAGCTTGCATTATGGGTCTTGAGGAAGCCATTGACCTCAGGATCAAGACATTGACCGTATTCGGAGATTCAGCTTTGGTAGTCAATCAGACCAACGGAAAATGGTACACCCACCAAGATCATCTGATACCTTACAGGGATTATACAAGAAGGTTATTGACTTTCTTCACAACAGTCAAGCTTGAGTATATCCCTCGGGACGAGAATCAGTTTGCGGATGCTCTTGCTACCATTTCATCCATGATCAAAGTTCAAGCTGCTAACTTTGTACCTCAGATTTCAGTATCGAGACTTGATAGACCAGCATATGTATTTGCAGCAGATATTGCTAAAGATGATAAGCCTTGGTTCCATGACATCAAGTGCTTCTTGGAGGATCAAACGTACCCACCTGGGGCATCTTCCAATGATAAGAAGACTTTAAGAAGGCTTGCTGGAAGTTTCTTTCTGAACACTGATGGATCTTTATACAAGAGGAACTTTGATATGGTACTCCTCAGATGTGTTGACAAGACAGAAGCAGATTTGTTGATGCATGAAGTGCACGAAGGATCCTTTGGTACCCATGCAGGAGGGCATGCCATGGCTAAGAAGTTGTTAAGATCAGGCTATTACTGGATCACAATGGATGCAGACTGTTGTGCTTACGCCAGAAAATGCCATAAATGCCAGATTTATACAGACAAGGTGCATGTGCCTCCCAATCCCCTGAACATAATGTCTTCACCATGGCCCTTTGCTATGTGGGGCATTGACATGATTGGCAAAATTGAGCCAACTGCTTCGAACGGCCACAGATTCATCCTGGTCGCCATCGATTATTTTACAAAGTGGGTTGAAGCAGCCTCATATGCAAATGTCACAAGGCAAGTGGTAGCCAGATTTCTGAAAAGAGATATCATCTGTCGGTATGGAGTGCCCGAGCGAATCATTACTGATAATGGTTCCAACTTGAACAACAAAATGATGGCAGAGCTGTGCCGGGACTTCAAGATCCAACACCACAATTCTTCTCCTTACAGGCCAAAGATGAACGGCGCTGTTGAGGCAGCGAATAAGAATATCAAGAAGATTGTGCAGAAGATGGTAATCACGTACAAAGACTGGCATGAAATGCTACCGTTTGCCTTGCATGGGTATCGCACATCAATCAGAACGTCCACTGGGGCAACACCGTATCAGCTTGTGTATGGTATGGAAGCAGTCCTGCCTGTTGAAGTTGAACTACCCTCGTTACGGGTATTAATGGATGTTAAACTGAGTGAAGCAGAATGGGTTCGGTCCCGATTCGAACAACTAAGTCTGATCGAAGAGAAGAGATTGGCTGCAATCTGCCATGGGCAGTTATATCAGAAAAGAATGAAGAGGGCCTTCGATCAGAAAGTCAGGCATCGAGAGTACCAAGTGGGAGATCTTGTGCTGAAAAGAATCCTCCCTCCTCATACAGACCACAGGGGCAAATGGACTCCAAATTACGAAGGACCATTCGTCGTCAAGAAAGTTTTCTCTGGTGGAGCACTGATGCTCAGCACCATGGATGGTGAAGATTTCCCATCCCCTGTGAATTCAGATGCAGTTAAAAAATACTTCGCATAAAATGACCCGCTGGACATAAAAACAGAATGTAAGTCCAGGCAAAATTAGGGCATCCCGGCGAGTCAAAAACAGAATAAAAGACTCGGGCAAAAATAAGGGAAATAATTAAAAAAAATGCACACCCGCTGAGTTGAAAAGCCGCATTGGACAGCTCAGGCAAAAATGGGTATCCCGATGGATTGAAAACCCGAAAGGGCGATCCATGCAAAATAAGGGAATAAGCGAACAACTGCATTCTGAATTCGTCTGTATCACCTACAACTTGGTAAGCTCCAAGGGATCAAGCTGCAATCAGAATCAACTCTCTCCAGAAAGCAAGACGAGAAGAACGTCATTGTCATACGAGTCATAGCAGAAGAGGAAGCTCCTTGAAAGCATCGCCAGCACCGCCAGCACTTTATTTCTCAATTTGTAACAATCTCCTCATTTCAGGAGATATGTTTCTCTGACTGTATCTTGCCAATTCAGGGCACACGAATTAATATAATCAGATTTTCAGTCATGTCTCGTTTTTTACATTTATGTTTTGCAAAGAGTCGTCTGATGTCTCTAAAAACACAATTGCATAAGTACAGATGCCTCTCTCTAAAAATAAAACACATGCTTGCAGGGAATATACTTACTCTCGAAAGTACTTATTTCCTATGACGGAATCTCAGTAAAAGATACCTCGGGACCATTTGTGCGTTTCTTTATCTTTGCAGGATTGCAGGTATCCAGAACACAACCTGGGGCATGCCAGTTACGCCTTAGCAAGATGGCAAATCGTTATCAACTCGGTCTATCTTCCACGTGGCAATGGGATGCGCCCATCTCCCCAGCGGAGCTGTCAAATCAGCATACACTCAATCTCAGTATCCGAGATGCTCTATCCCCAGCTGAGTTGCTCCCCATTGCTCTCCCCAGCTGAGTTGCCTCTCACTTCCCCAGCCGGGTTGCCATTCTTCCTCAACAGAATACAGAAATCAGGGAATCATCTCCCCACAGAGCTTCAGGCCTCTATTCAGAAGAGCAGCGCACGAAGAAGTCACAACAGAGAGAGAGAAAGCTTCTACAAACCCCAGCTGGGTCCCGTATTATAAGAATATGTCAATCGATGACGTATACCCCCAAGCAGATACAACTACAGATCTATCAATGATCTCATCCCCAACTGGGATGTTCACTTCAAGCAGATCGATCAGAGATCTTTGCAGCAACGGGATCCGAATCCCGGATCGGTGCCTCTTTGCATAATCATAGCATTCGCATCATATTCACCCCCAGAGCGTAGCATTCCGTCTAATACGGAGCATTACGGCAAAAAATCAAATGCATAGCATAATCATAAGTCATGTTGTGATTTGAACACTTGTAAATATTGACAATCTGTCGGCATACAGAATACATCCCCATCAGAGTCCCAGCAAAAGCAGTTGCCCCATATCACAAACACCAGTGCATATCTCCTTTTTGATACCCGTCCGTATCACCATTTCCCAGCAGGTTGCCTGAATACACTTTACAAACCAAGATCACCAGTATTGCAGATACATCCTGACACTCGTCCGTGTCGTGTCACCAGCAGAAAGCCAAAGACACCCTCTTTGCACTTACATATACCTATACACTTTCTTGACACCCGTCCGTGTCATATCCCCAGCGTGGTCGCCTATACTTGTATATACACTTTCCTGACACCCGTCCGTGTCATATCCCCGGCAGATAAACACTCACCTATACATTATATACTCACTACTCATTGGTACACCTACTCAGATACTCGTCCGTATCTTATATACACCATGTATATCCCCGCAGATTCGACAGTAGTCCTTGTTCTTTGTTAACCAGTTGGTACTCGTCCGTACCATCATCTCAGAACATTGCGTCTAATGTTTGTTTCTACATGATACTCGTCCGTATCATAGTCTTAAGGATGCTCGTCCGCATCTTTAATCCATACACCGTGTCAAACACTTATGTCTTCGTGAATATAGATGCTCGTCTGTGTCTACTATTCCCCAGAAGGATACTTTCAGATGCAACACTCGTCCGTGTTCCTTGTTAACCAGTTGATACTCGTCCGTATCATCAGCTCTGAGCACGTGTCAGTTTGTTTCTACATGATACTCGTCCGTATCATAGTCTTAAGGATGCTCGTCCGCATCTTTAATCTATACACAATACCAAACACTTATACCTTTTGTTTCTTGGATGTAAACGCTCGTCCGTATTTACTATATCCCCAGTAGATCGCAGTCAAATTTCCTTTTTATCTAACACTCGTCCTGTGTTATGATAAACTTTGAGAGCAGCCGTCCCCTGCTAAGTGGTCGTCCTCCACTTCTTGATGGTCGTCCTCCATCATGCTCATCCGATGGCCGTCCCCATCGTTGATTTTAGCAGCCGTCCCCTGCTAGGTGGTCGTCCTCCACCTTTTGATGATCGTCCTTCATCACTTTATCCAATGGCCGTCCCCATTGTTGATTTTAGTTGTCTAACACTCATCCTGTGTTATGATAAACTTTGAGAGCAGCCGTCCCCTGCTGAGTGGTCGTCCTCCACTTCTTGATGGTCGTCCTCCATCATGCTCGTCCGATGGTCGTCCCCATCGTTGACCTTTTCTATCCGATGGCCGTCCCCATCGTTGATATTTTGGCAGCCGTACCCTGCCAGGTGGTCGTCCTCCACCTTTGATGGTCGTCCCCATCATATTTCTTTTATGCCCAACAGAGCAGCCGTCCCCTGCTAGGTGATCGTCCTTCACCTTTGATGGCCGTACCCCATCATCTGTTTATTTCATTTATTCTTTAACCCGATGGCCGTCCCCGTCGTGGTCCCTTTTCTTTTTTAACCCGATGGCCGTCCCCATCGTTGGTTACTTTACCTTTGTGAACTTGATGGCCGTCCCCGTCATGTTTCACCAATCCCCAGAGAATGTTACTACTTTATCTTGATGGCCGTCCCCATCATATTATCTTAGTTTTCCCATGCTAGTCGGCCGTCCCCGTCTTAGCTTTATCTTTTATCCCCAGCATGTCGGTCGTCCCCGTCATCGCTTTATTTTACACACTTTCCCCAGCATGTCGGCCGTCCCCGTTTACCCAGCAGTCGTCCTCTGCTCGACGGTCGTCCTCCGTCGCCCACACTTTACAATATACTTTATTTGCTTTTACAATCTATATCCCTTTTCTTCTTCATTTCTGTGAGTGCAAATTTTGGACTGTCTTTGGTATTCAACCACAAGTTATCTTGTTTGCCTGTTAAGCCGCCGCTTACAACCTGCACAGCTAACTCATGCTTGAATAGGGGCAGCTGTAAACACCCCAAATTTGCCCTCACCCATTCACACATGACTTGTGATCATCTCATATGCATAAACACAATCACATCATCTCATGTCTCATTTGGTTTCACTGGATAGTTTCTAAGGCATCTGCACCTAGGGTTTGTGATCTGAGCAACCTCAGGGCATCTTGGGCCATTCCAAAGGCCACTAATCAACTCAAAGGGGTCCATGTGTGTTCTTATATCATGTTACATCCTCACAAAGTCAAAATTGCAGAGGGATCACAAGAACTAGGGTTTGAGTGGATGCAGAGCCAGGATGAACTGCACAGTTGACTGAAAATTAGGGTTTTGGTTTCAGAGGCCATAACTCCAAATTTTTTGGTCATTCTTGTTTCCATTGGTCTCTATATGGTATAGGGAGTATGCATATCAATTTTCATGAAGAAATTCCATGGGGAAGTCATCTGATCAAGAGTTGACTTTTCAGACAAGTCAGTGCAAAATCAGGGCATCTGAGGCCCCCAATGACCCAACCAATGGGTGATCTTCATCATTTTGAGTGTATATGATCTTTATTTGGTCATGGAAGAAGATTGAAGTTCATAAAATCAAGAATTTAGGGTTTTTGCAAAAGTTGACTTTTTGGGTTTTGTTGACTTTTCAAGAATGCACCATTTTAGGGCAATTTTCAAGCTTTGATTCATGATCCAAAAAGGCTTCAAATGAAAAAACTTTGGTCATGAAAGTTGTAGATCTCATCTTTCCCTTTTCAAAAAGTACAAGAACATGATCAAACTCTTCTTGGATCAAAAGTTATGGCAATGCAAAGTTGGCAAAAATCACTTATTTTCAAGATGTGCACTAAGTGGAAATTTTGCAAAACTTTGAATCAATGCATTAAATGACCTCTAGTTCATCTCAAACCAGCATGTAAACATTCCCTAAGTCATGAAAATCAGTTTTGGACCAAGAATGCCCATGGTTTATGCTTGATTAGCCAAAAAGTCACATGTGAACCAAAGGTACCACAAGTTGCAAAACACTCATGATCACTTCTCACAACTTGCAACATTGGATGCTGACCTTGCTAGCTCACTCTCCACCCCATGCTGCGCCAGCCCTAGCCTTGTACCCAGCCTAGATCAAGCCATGCTTTCTCTTACAAAGAAATGGACATTTTGCAAAAAGTAAACTTACCAATCACTATAGGCCAGGTCACATCATCTGACCTATAGGATTAAAATAAGTTATCAATTTGCAAGCTGAACATAACAAGAACCAAGGCTGAAACCATCACACTAGACACATTCACAAAAACTCACCTCATTGCAAGTTCCTTCGAAATTCTTTCCACAGCCATCAAACACTCAAACTCTCATCATCATTCAACTCACCACACCTCATAGACAAGAAACCACCAAAGCTCAAGCCTGAAACAAGCCTGAAAACTCCATTGCCATCGTTCACCTCAAGCTGCAGATTCTATCGAATCTCTCCCCACAAGCCACAAACACCCAAACAAACACCATAGACCTTCTCCATTAACCCTCAGGATCACAAACAAACTCTTCTCATAGCCTAAAACTGCCTGAGACTCCATGGCCATTTTTGACTGAACTGAAGCAGGAGCCTTCGAAACTCATCATCCAGCAAACTTAAACTCTCATTGAGCATTCAAACATCTTTGGGGGATCAAGAGGAGTGGTTTGCACTGAAAGAGGAGCCCAGAAAGTTCTCAAACTGAAAGCTCCAAATCTCAGGTAGCTCGAAAATAATTTTTCCAGAAATCATTTCTTTTGTTCCAAACTTGCTCTATGTGATTCACTGATCATCCTGATGCTTTTAGTTTCTGAAATGGTTGTGTTTTGAGCATTTGATTTGTGTTTGAAGCTTACGAACCCTAGAACTTTCTCTCTTCGATTCAGCTTGTTTAGGTTATATAAATTTGTTTTGAGAGAGGGGTTTGATTCGTGAGAGTGTTAGGATCATTTCCCAATTCATAGATTTCATTTTTGTTACGATTTGAGAGAGTTGGAAGTTTCTCAGGTGAGAGCTGGCCGGAGAAGATGACCGGAAGTCTTCTCCGGCCACCTGAAAGTCATTTGTGCCCTAATTGCGCGTTTAATGCTAGTTTGAATTTTGGCCGTAGATGGCCGTTGACTGGTTGACTTCCCCCCCATTTGAAAGGCCAGGATCTGTTTCATTAGCCCTAATCACATTAATTTATTTAATTAATTAAGATTAAGAAGTTTGAATCTGGACCACTAGATGACGCGCGCAGTCAATGCCACCCTGCCCAGATTGAATCCCAGCCTCACGTTGTGCATACTTCAGTTTAATTTAATTTTTAATTCATTTTTCTTGCATTTTATTTGTATAATTTATTTAAAATAGCTAAAAAATCATAAAAATTATGAAACTTTTTCTTTAAGGTTTTATTAATTTTTATGACACAAAAAATATTTTTATTTTATTTTTATCATTAAAAAAGTATTTTTAAATATTTAAAAGATTATTTTTAATTGATTAATGAGAATTAATTAATTAAAAATACTTTTAGGTATTTAAAAATTACCAAAAAAATTCATGAAATGTTCTAAGACATTTAGAAACATTGTCCAACCTTCAAACCAAATTTCTTTTTTGATCTTGATGCATTTTAAGAATTTTTCATTGAATTAAATCATTTTTGATGCATTATTTTGATCATAAGTGTGAAAATTCATTTCTGCCTATTGGTGAAGGTTGAAACATTGATTCTTCTTGCATTGTTTTCCATTTAGCATGAACTTTCAAGGATAAAAAGGCCATGATTTGATCTTGCATTTTCTAATTGATTGGCATTTCTTTTGTTAAGAACCCTAAAAAACCCTAATAACTTGCAAAAATCATAACTTGAGTTTGGTTGAGAGTTGAGAGCTCCCCTTTGGGCAGTGGTTCATTATAGGCCTAGGGTTTCTTTGGGTACCATTTTCCATTTTTTAGGTTAAGGTTTGCTTCTGTTTTTGGTTTGTGTTTGATGTTTGATCCATGAACCCTAATTTGGGCTTTCATTTGCATCCTTCTTGCATTCTCTTGCATAACATGACTTGCCATTACACTTTGTGCATTCTTATGATTCATTTGACATCTTAAGACATGTAGAAAGCATCATTAATCATTGCATTGCATATTTGCCATGTCATTTGTCTTGTATGTTCCATAACATTTCATGTTTGTTCATGTTCCTTAGCTTGCATCATTTGCATCCATGACTTTGTATGAACATCTCATTGTCTTGTCTCATGTTCATAGCACTTCATAACATCATAATCATCATGTGCATGCTTCTGGTTTGGCATAGCATCATGTCATTTCATTTCATTTAGCATTGCATTGCATTTGTTTCTAACATTGCAGGTGGTAAGTAACTTGAGAAGTGAATTTGCCTTCACTTCTCATAACCTCTATTCTCATCTCTCTTGCATACCTTGCTGCATTTTTATGTGTGTTTGAGTTTGAGCTTGCTCATTCTTCCTCCTCCCACTTTCTTTCTTCAAGTGACTTGACTTCTTGAATGAAGCAAGTCACTTTGCTTCTCTTGATCTTGTTCATCTGCTTCCTGGTGGTTCATCTGAAGATTGTTCTTGAAAACCTCACAAACATTAGGACCAACCAAGCATGATAATGAATTAGGGTTTTGATTAGTCTCCCCCATAGTTTCTACCTTTGTGTCTCTCCTTGAGTCATCTCCCCTCACCTCATAATCAGGGACTAAACCCTCAAGGCTTTAAGACTTTGTGATTAAGATCATGCCTGCATCCTTCTTTTAGGATGGAGTGTATAACTTTAATCCTAAGTCTTGGACCCTTAAGGTGTTGAACTCTCTTAATTAATCCATCTAATAATCATCAAGACATTACACTTGTAACTTGGGCCTTGCATTAGGGTTCTAATTCTTCCTTAATTGGTTAAGAAGGACTAACCCTAAAGTTAATGGACAAGTCCCCCTCAAGTTGTCTTACAAATCATAAAAAACACTTCATCATCATATCATTAATAAAATCCACTTAATCAAAGGCTTGTTTTGTCATGAGTTTAATCCCTAATCATGGATTAAGCTGAGGATCCTTCCTCAGCTTAAACCCCCTCATCTATTATCCTTCTTTTAGGATAGTGAAATGAGCCTGTTAAATCCCTGATTATGGCTTAACCTCATTACTTAACACTAAACAAAAATCACAAAAACATCTAATTAATCACAAGTAGGTTAATGATCTTAACCCTACATCAAAGGTGATTAAGTGTGAGAATCTGACTTCACACTTAAGGTAATTCTCATTACCCCTAATCAGAGGGATGATGTGATGAGTTTACCAAATCCATTGATTTAGGTTTAAGCTCATTATCTTATGACAAACTCCAAAAAGAAATAAAAGACTGAAAACACAAGAACAACAATAATCGTCTCCTCCGGGATTCTTTTCTCATCTAATTCACTCATAAACGAGAACTTGCTTCTTCCGTCTAATGCAAGACAGTTTGCATCTGTGCCAGACAGATCATACACTTGAGCATAGACTGCAAGCAGTTCACAAGTCAATATTCCTTTCAGTCTCTTTGGGTCGAACTACGGTGTTCTGACTTCCTCATTGCACGAGAGGATACGTAGGCATAACTTAACAGTTATCGAACAAAAGTCTCTGTACATTCCCCCTCCTTCCAGCTTCATTCTTTTAGCCTCATGATCTTGAGCATCTTATTCCAGTTCCTACACTGACACTTTCATATCACACTTTACATTTATTTTACACTGACACCTGTACATTCTTTTCCAGCTCTTTTACACACAAATTGCACTGACACTACCCCTTTAAAACACAAATCTTTTAAGCGTGGATCCCGTCGAGTACGGCGGACAATCTGGGTGCTAATACCTTCCCAGGTTGTAACCAACCCCCTTTCTCAGTCTCTCTGGTTCGCAAACCGTCTTATCCATCTTTTTCTAGGTCTATGCAGCATTACCTTTCCTCCGGGATAAAAATGCCTAGCTGGCGACTCTTTTCATCTCCAGTGAGTTCACAGCTGTGTGTTCTCACTGTTCCCTTCGCCGACCGTTCGCGTCTGTACCCTCATATGACCCTGTTTCATTTGTCGGGAGCGACAGTAATCAAGCGTATCATATTACCACAGGGTGATCCTAGGGGCAAGTGGACTCCTACATACGAAGGACCATTTGTAGTCAAGAGAGTATTTTCAGGAGGTGCCATGATGCTTACTACTATGGACGGTGAAGATTTCCCACAACCCGTGAACGCAGACATAGTTAAAAAATACTACGCATAAAAAGAGACCCGCTAGGTTGACTGGCCTAGGCAAAAATAAGGGAATCCCGGCAAACCAAAAGGGTTCGGGCAAAAATTAGGGATATATATATAAAAAAATGTACACCCGGCAAGTCGAAAACCTGAAAGGGCGACTTGGGCAAAAAAAGGTATCCCGGTGGATTGAAAACCTAAAAGGGAAATCCAGGCAAAAGTTAGGGATTAAAGCGTATGACTTTGTCTCGTTTGGATCACTCATGTAACTTCAATTGGTGGTGCTACCTAACTCAAGTTCAAATAGATAAAAGATCAATCCAATCGTTTCCGTCTCAACAGCAGAAGATGCGATGCTTGAAGATAATGGCAATAGTGGAACTGAAACTCAATAGGATTATTTCTCACATAGCTGTTTTCTTTGTTTTGTAAAATGTTTTACGACGAATTCCTCTTACTAGGATTTCTGTCTCCTTGTACAGACTTGCCTGTGTATAGGCCACTTTATAATATAAATAAAATCTCGTCTTTGAATCCAGATTTACTTTTACCCTATTTACCTAAGCGAAAACGTCCATTGGTTGTGTTTGAATGTATGTATGCTTTTGAATATGATTGATGTTTACCAGAAATGCATAAAATGCAGTAAGAGTATTTACTAAGGATGAACGAGGGTAGGAGTTCAACGAAGCTTTGCCGGTTCATCCCCACAAAACAACTACAAATCCCCAACAGAGCGAATCTATCTTTATAGATACTTCGAGTTACATCTCCCCTTGAATTTATGTCCATCTCTTTTATCCTCAGTCGGGATACTCAGGAACTTATTCCCTCAATAGAAGTACGACAAACGAAGACGAGAGGTTATAAATACTATACTATCAAACAAGACGGGAACAAGGTCCTCATATTCTTCAGCAACGAATCGGGATTTAGTTTCCCTAGCCAGTAGTTGTTATACAAAGATATCCAGACGCTTCAGGCTGCATGATTCATACATACATCATTTACAGCATACCATAACATATCCATAAATGCATAATACATTTACTTAGATGCACCATGCCATGCATGCATACATATTGCATAAACTAACTTTTTCTTTGCAGGATAGTTACATGCAGATAAAACACTATCAACAATTCACAACAGTTCAGAGACGATCTATACAAAGATCTAGTGCTGATACTTAATTCAGAGATAATCGCTACGAAGATTTATTTCTGATGATCAATACTCAAGTTGTCCTTGGAGGAGTACGTAAATGATCTATACGAAGATCTGGTGCTTAATCCAGGATATTTCCAATGGATATAATCACCACGAAGATTTAATCCTGATATTCTTTTATCCTTGGATGGTAGGTAAACGGTCTATACGAAGATCTATTACCTAATCCAGGATATTTCCAGAAGAGATAATTGTCACGAAGATTTATTTCTACTGGTCTATTCAACAACTCAAAACAGTTCAGAGATGATCTATACGAAGATCTAGTTATGATACTTAATTCAGGGAAAAAATCGCCACGAAGATTTGGTTCTGATACTTAAATTAAAGTATGTTCTTAGATATGGTTCAGAGACGATCTATACGAAGATCTAAGCCCTGGCACTTAATGAAGGATATTCTTTTTCCCCAGAGATAATGCAGAGACGATTTATACGAAGATCTAGTGCTAGCATTCAACTCAAACCATGTTGCATAAACGATTCAGAGACGGCCTATACGAAGACCTAGTACTGATATCCAGTATCAACATAAAGATATTATTACCTCCTGATATTATGGATGGCATCTATAAGCCCATCTCTAGTTCCAAGTGGCATCTTTAATCCCACTTAAGCATATACAACTTATCAATAGTGTTACTTTACGCACCGGCGAGTGCAAATTTTTGGGCTTTTGTGTTCAATCCCCTTTAACCTTCCAAGTCACGAATGGCACATACGCCAATCTAACCCCTCAGGTTTCAGAAAATTGAACAGGGGCAGTTGTTGCACCCCAAAATTTGCCCTCACCAAGACAAGACATGGTGTACTAAGGTGTCCCAAAAGGTTCACAAAGTTCACAAGATTCTCAAGGTATCTCAAGAGGTTCACAAGGTTCACAATTGGTCAGAAAGTTTAACAATTCCCTCATACAAAGCATCCTCCTAAGCAATGCATCTTAAACTAGGGTTTTGGATTTCACCAGGCTAAATGGACTTCCAAGGCTTCAAGTGAGCTTCATAAGCATCCTATATGTCTTCAAGAATCCCTATGTCAAGTTTCAATGCTTTCCCAAAAGGTTTGCTCAGTCAGATGATCAGATATGCAAAAATCAGTCAAAGTGGTTAAAAAGTCAAACTGAGGTCAACTGTGGTCAAACCAAAGTCAAACTTCATGCTTTTTTGACAACATCAAGTATATGAATTAAAATTCATCATTTTATCAAGGGTTGATCATGATTCATCAAGGAGATTTCAGATCATCAAGAATCGGGAGTTTCTAAATTAGGGTTTTCATAGGAAAAGTCAACTGAACTTTGACCAGCCATAACTTTCACATGCTTCATCAAATTTTTTCCATCCAAAGCTCATTTTGAAGGAAATTGAATTCTCTACAACTTTGTCTCTCACAAGCCAAGCCCAAAAATGCTTCATTTGAAAGGTATGAGCTAAGACATTATAGGTCATTTTAAAAGTCAACAAAAAGTCAACATCTTCCAAAGAGCATAACTTGAGGATGGTAAAAGATATGGACATGAGACCAAAGAGGTTTGTTAAAGGACTCTTTAAGCTTTTCAAAATGTCCAAGAAAACCTTCATAGCCTTAAAATTGAGGGACTTATTTCTTTGCAACGTTGGGAAATGTTTGAGAGGTTTATCAAGCAAATGGGACCTTATAACCAAATTTCTCCAAATGGGCTTGCATTTTTATGACCCAAACACTACTATGACATCATGCACAAATTAAAAATCATTTATTCAAATTTTTATTCATTTTATTTTATTTATTATGATTTTATACATTAAAAATCATTATAAATCAAAATAAAATATAAAAGTCTCAATATTTGATTTGATTTTTGTTCTAGAAATTCTTAAAGGCCATTTAGAGATGATTGAAATCATATAAGATCATATCAACCAAAAATAGTAAGAAGATATCAATTTTTTTTTTAATATTTTGAAGCATATCTTTTTCAATCTCAAGTGATCCAAAAGTCCAAAGGAGGATCTGATTTTTTGACCTAGTTAGGACATACTATATATGTATAACATAAACAAACACAAGGGACACGAAAATTGGCAGTCAAGAACAGGAATCAAACTTCAAAAAATTCACCAAAAACTCATATTTGGTTTGTAGGTTTAAGGTATTTTTAAGACCAAATAATGATGGAAATAGCTTCCCTGAACATCATTGAGTGTAACACGATCATCATATTCATCAAATACATCGCATACTGAGAAATCTGAATAAAATTTTTCTCACTTTTTGATTTTTTTTCGTTCTTGCATATTTACGTGTTATTAATCAAGTTTGTTCATTTATTTGTGTTTAGATGAATGTAGTGATGGATTCTGGGCAATTAAATTGATGTTTCGATGGCCAATTCATGAAACGCCATTTTAGGGTTCATACCTCTTTAATTAGGGTTTCCCAATCTAATGACTATAAACGTATTTTGAAACCATAAATCAATTCAATGAACTGTTTGGATCATATTGGTGTGATTAATTTGATAAAATCATGTGTGTTTGGCAATGTATGAGTTTCGCAGGTTTTTCATATGCAGGAAAATTCGCAAGAAAACTTGTATATAAATTCGCAGGTAAAATTGCAGGCTGGAGGTTGAAGATGATGAAATTCGCGCGCTTTAGAAATTCAAATTTTAAAATTATATTATTATTTATTTGATTCGTATAGATATCACAAACGCGCAATTGGCCTGATGGTGGGAAGTTTTGTTTGTAACGTTAAGGGCACGGGTTCGATCCCAGGTGCTCAACCTTTTTTTTAACATTTTCACTGATTTTTTCAGGTTTTAATATGTATCGATTACAACCCCCTCCAATAACACAACCAACACGCAGCTCAGTTGGTTATGCTCTTCTTCATCCAGGTTAGGTACCTGGGTTCAAATCCCAGGTCCACCCTTTTTCATTGTTTTCTTCTTTTTTTGATTTTTCTATTTCTTTTAATTAATTAATATAATTAATATAATTAATATGTATTTTCTAAATAAATAAATAATAAACTATTTTTAACTTCAAATTCTTTCCTTAATATTTATTTTAGGTAATTTTATTTTTCATATATAATATGTTTATTATTATGTATATATTTTTGTAAATAAATTAAATAATTAGATTTATATTAATTTAATTAACCCTAATATTTCTAACCCTAATTTTTCTTAAATAAAATACAAAACCCTAATTTTTTATTAACCCTA
Organism: Lathyrus aphaca; assembly: GCA_963966055.1. Classification (NCBI taxonomy): domain Eukaryota; kingdom Viridiplantae; phylum Streptophyta; class Magnoliopsida; order Fabales; family Fabaceae; genus Lathyrus; species Lathyrus aphaca. The sequence goes on along the minus strand of OZ014524.1, from coordinate 429,454,385 downwards.
ATTTTTATTAACTTTAACATTTAATTAATTTTTGTTCTAAACTATAATTCAATAATTAATCATTTTTTGTTATAAGTCATTATTATTTGTTTGTTATTATAATTATTCTATTTTCTTCTAAATTTTTTTCTAAATGTTTATTTAACTTAAAAAATAATATTTTCTCTTAAATTGTTATTTTTTCTTTATATTTTTGCTAACCCTTTTATTATTATTATTATTTCATTATTACTAACCATTTAAATTATTGCTTATTTATCATTATTTATATTTCTCGATTATATTGTAACTATCCCAAAGCTTTGTAATAGTTTAGGTTTACATTCTTGCTTTATTTTTATTATATTAACTGTGTGGTTAGTAACTATAAGGTGTGCATAACATGTTTGTAATTAAAATTGACTTAGAATAACTAATTAAATAAGATAAATATTTGAATATAAACACTCACACACATAAGTCGATCTTTGATCGCCATCTTGCACTTTCTAGGGTTACCTCTCATGTTGCCTATTTCTAAGGTCAAGTAAGGTGTCTTAAGCATAGTCCCTTCACAAATATCATCAAGTCCCTTCAGTTTATAAGATCAAGTCCCTTCGAGGTTGCCTATGATAAATGATCTTGTCCCTTTGAATAAAAGATGATAATTCCCTACGAATTGCTAAAGACACTTTGCAGTTGCCTATATTCAGATGTCCCTACACATGTCCCTTATCACATCCAAGGTAATGACTACCTATTCCTTAATAATAGGGATAGTCTTACCATTGAAAGAACATAAGAACAGTAAAGACTCAATATAGGGTAGGTTCCTCTTAATTACTTGCTCACATTTTCAAAATACTTCATTACACTTCACATTTCAAACAAATTTTCAAAACAAAGTCTTTATATACATCCATACGAGGATCATTATAAAGTACTTAGAAATATTTTAATCACACACTACACCTTTCTCAAAACAATTTAAAGTGAGCTAAGTAACTAAGAGCCCATGGATAACCATGGATATAAAGGGTGCTAACACCTTCCCTTTGTATAACCTACCCCCCGAACTCAAAATCTTTTTAAGGTCTTTCATGTTCTTTTATGCCCTTTCCTTTTGGATAAAATAAAAGTCGGTGGTGACTCTTGCTATCCGCAACATTTATAGAAAGTCAGTTCTCCCACCGTGTTACACATACGCCACTACTTTGCCAACTTCCATTAACACACCACCTAAACCCATTTTAGATGCATCATAATACACAACAAACGCTTCACTCGGATTCGGTAAAGTCAATATCGGTGCCGAAGTCAATTTCTTCTTCAACTCTTCAAAACTTCTATCACAGGCTGCATCCCAGATAAAAGTTTGACTCTTCCGGGTTAACTGAGTTAATGGCAACGCTAAATTATAAAATCCCTCAATAAATCTTCGATAATAGCCAGCTAGACCAAGAAAACTTCTAATTTTCGTTACCGTCTTTGGAGGTTCCCACTCAAGCACCGTGTAACACCCCAAAATTTTCCCTCTCATTTTCATAGCATCTTAGCATATCATCTCGCATATGTAACATTGCATTTATGCATAAGTGGAGCATGTCATTCATAGGATGAGGCATAACATAAGAGGGCAGTGTGTAAACACCCCAAATTTGCCCTCACTAGGTTCACACCATGGCTTGTGACCTTTTCATTTGCATAAGTTCAATCATATCATCTCATATTGCATTTTTTGCTTCACTGCATTAGTTCAAGTCATCTGCATCTAGGGTTTGTGATCTGAGCAATCCATGAGCTATCTGAGCCAATCCAAAGGCCATCAATAATTCCAAGAGGGTCCATGTATGTTCAATCATCATTTTATATCCCTCAAAGATCAAGGAAGTCAAAAAATCACAAGAACTGGAAAAGCATGGAAGCTGAGCTAGGGTTTCACTATACAGATGACCTAAAATTAGGGTTTTGGTTTCAGAGGCCATAACTCCAAATTTTTTGGTCATTCTTGTTTCTATTGGTCTATATATGTTATAAGGATCATACATACCAATTTTCATGAAGAAATTCAACGGGGAAGGCATCTGATCAATAGATGACTTCTTGAGCAAGTCAATGCAAAATCAGGGCATCTGAGGCCCCCAATCATCCAACCAAAGGATCTTCTCCATCATTTTGGGTGTATGTGATCTTTATTTGATCTTAGAAGAGGTTAGAAGTTCACAAAATTGCGGAATTAAAAGCCATTTGCAAAGTTGCCATTTTGGGAAAGTGACTTGTAATGCAAACTTTCCATTTTGGGAAAGTTTTTCAACCTCCTCTTTTTGATTCAAAATTGCTTCAAATGAAAAATTCTTGGTCATGAAAGTTGTAGATTGAATCATTCCCTTTTCCAAAAGTACAAGAACTTGATCTAATTCATCCTAGAACTCAAGTTATGGCCTTGCAAAGTTGGGAAAAATCACTAAATTTCACTTATGCACCAAAGAGGGAAACTTGCAAAAACTCATGACAAGGCAAAATGTGACCTCTAATTGACTTTTAAGCATTACACAAACATGATACATGACCTAAAACTCAGAATTGCCCAAAGAATCACTCATTTTCATGCCTTGATCATCAATTAATTCAAAAGGGGCCAAAACTTCATGAATTTGCAAAATGACACAAATCTTGATATCCACTTGTGCCAGCTCCTCAAATCATTTTCCATGGACCTCCCTAAAGCCAGCTGACTCGAGCCATACCTCTAAGCCAGCCTGCCATGAGCCCATACCTCAAAGGACAACTTTGTTTACTTTATGCAAAAGGGACCATACCAATCAGCATAGGCCACACCAACTACACGGGCCTATCACAATTTGATAAGTGGACCAAAAGTAACTCAACACACACAAGAACCAGACCTGAAACCTCAGCATTGCCATAGTTCAAAGAAAATCTCCCTCTTGCATTTTCTATCGAATCTCACTACTCAGCCACCCAAACTTGAAACTTTTTCCACCATTCATCTCCATATTCATCACTGATCATTTCCCACCCTTCATTTTGCCTTGAAAGCCACTATACACAAAACACAATTTTCACCTCCCTTGACCTGAGCTTCACTGACTTTCAAATAGAGGCCATATAAACTCCAACCAAGCATTGCAAACTCTTGAGGAAGATCATTGGAGGTGTTTTGAGGCAAGAAGACAGCCAGAAAGCTCCAGGGTTGAAAGCTTCGCTTCAGGTAGCCATGGAATTTATTTTTCCAGAACTTTTGTTTTAAGTTTCTAAATGCTTAAGCTTGCTTCCCTGAACACACTGAACTTGTTATTTTTGAAAATGATGAAGAATTGAGCATGTATGGCTTGTCTGAAATTTTCACCATTTTTGTTCTTTGATTCGTATCTTGCTTATGAGTGAAAAGAAATTTGTTTTGAGGTTAGGGTTAGATTCAGGGAGATGAGAGGAGTAAATCTGGAGCTTTAGAGCTCCAGAAATTGCCTAGGGAGGAAGTTCAGTTTTCGTCTCGCCGGAGAAGATGACCAGAACCACTGTTCCGGTCATCTGAAAGTGATTAAATTATGGTTAGGGTTTAGGATGAGTTTGAATGTGAGCCTTTGATTTCCTTTTCCCGCGCGCATCCAATGGCCCAGGTTTCTTGATTAAGCCCTAATTTTGGATTAATTAAGTTAATTAAGATTAGGAAATTTAAATCTCCAGAATTGATCTGAACCCTCCATTCACGCGCGGGTCAACTCCCTCCAAAAAACTTTAAATGCTGGCCATTGATTCCTTTGACTTTCCATTTAATTCATTTAATTTCATATGTTTGTTATTTGTTTTGCATAATTATTTTAAAATACATAAAAAATCCAAAAAAATATTTTCTTTCTGCATTTTTATTCTAAATATTTTTCTTAACATAAAAACAATTTTTATTTTTATTTTTTACAGTTTTAAAATATTTTTAAAATATTTAAATGTCTATTTTAATTGATTAATGAAGATTAATTAATTAAAATAGCATTTGAGTTTCCAAAAATCACAAAAAAATTCAGAGAACATTTCCAAACATTTACAAACTCACAACACAAATTTCTTTTTGGTTTTGATCATGCTTTGGCAATTTTCATTTGAATTAGGGTTCTTTAATTTGAATATTTTTTAACCCTAACTTAAAAAATTCATAACTTTTGATCCAAGTTGAGTTTGTGAATGTTTCTTTTTGCATTGTGTTATGCATTATTTTAAGCATCTAAAAACATTTTTGTTTCATTTTTATAATGCATTTTCAATTTGTTTGGTATTTTCCCTTTAGGATCACCCCTAAAACCCTAGATATTTAGGAAAATCATAAGTCTCTTAGGGTTTAGCTTCTAACTTTCCCCTTTGGGCAGTGAACTTGTATAGGTTTAGGGTCCCTTTGATTCCATTTTCAATTTTTTATCTCATGTTTTGCTTCTGATTTTGAATTTTGCATCTCATGTTGTGCATAAACCCTAATTTGCATCTTCACTTGCATCCATCTTACATAAGCTTGCACACATGAACTTGCCATGACATTTTGCACATCCACATGACATATAAGACATCTTAGGACATATTAGGATCATGTTTGATCATTGCATCATTCATTTGCCATATTTTTGTTTTCATTTAATGTCATATGCATTCATGAACTTTCATGCTTCTTACATGTCTCATTTGCATTCTCATCTCTTGTATGAACATTCATATCACTTGGCATGATTTCATACCATCTCAAAACACCATTTTCATCATGAGTATGCTTCTGACTTTGGCATTTCATCTTATTTTCATTTCACTTCATTCCTTTTTGCTAATTTTTCAGGTGGTAAGTGTTTGAGAAGTGAATTTGCCTTCACTTCTCATAACCTCTTCTCATCTCTTTTATGCATTCATTGCTGCATTTTATTTGTGAATTAGAGTGAGCTTGCTCATTCATGATCCTTCCTCACCTTCTTTCTTCAAGCAACTTATCTTCTCAAGTGAAGTAAGTTGTCTTGCTGCATCTCGCTTCTCCTTCCTTCATCCTGCTTCTTCCATGGTGGCTTTTCCTTGAAGACCTTTTGTAAGCCTAATAAACCCTAGGAATACCCAAGCATGTTAACAATTAGGGTTTGATTAGTCCCCCCATTAGTTTTACCTTTGTGTCATCTTTGTGTCTTCTCTCCTCATCTCTTAATCAAGGACTAAACCTTAAAGGTTTTAAGACTTTGTGATTAGGATTATGCTTGTATCCTTCTATTAGGATGGAGTGTATAACTTTAATCCTAAGTGTTAAACCCTTGATGTGTTTAAATCCTTTAATCAATTCATCTAATAATCACTAAGACATCAAGCTTGTAACTTGGGCCTTGCATTAGGGTTCTAATTCTTCCTTAATTGGTTAAGAAGGACTAACCCTAGTGTTAATGGACAAGTCCTCCTCAAGTTGTCTTACAAACCATAAAATCCATTTCTTAATCTTATCATTAACTAAAATCCACTTTAATAAAGGCTTTGTTTTGCCATGAGGTTAATCCCTAATCATGGATTAAGTTGAGGAGCCTTCTTCAGCTTAAATGTTCTCATCTATTATCCTTCTATTAGGATGGTGTAATGGGTCCATTAAATCCTTGATTATGGTTTAAACTCATTACTTAACACTAAACAAAAACTCCAAAAACATCTAAATAAGTGCAAGTAGGTTAATGATCTTAATCCTACATCATGGTGATTAAGTGTGAGGTGTTTACTTCATACTTAAGGTATTCTCATTACCCCTAATCAAAGGGAGGATGTGATGAGTTTACTAACCCTTGGTTTAGGCTTAAGCTCATTTTCTTATGACAAACCCCAAAAAGTAATAAAATATTGAAAACAAAAACAAACAATAATCGTCTCCTCCGGGATTCTTTTCTCATCATCTTCACTCACAAACGAGAACTTGCTTCTTCCGTCTAATGCAAGACAGTTTGCACCTGAGCCAGACATGTCATACATTTGAGCATAGACAAGTAAGCAGTTCACAAGTAAATTTATCTTTCAGTCTCTTTGAGTCGAACTACGGTGTTCTGACTTCCTCATTGCACGAGAGGATACGTAGGCATAACTTAACAGTTATCGAACAAAAGACTCTGTATATTCCCCCCTCTTCCAGTATTATTCTTTAAGCCTCATAGTCTTGAGCTTCACATTCTTTCCTTAAACTGACACTCTTTTATTTCACTTCACATCTCTTCTGCACTGACACTTGCATTCTTTTCCAGCTTTTGCACACAAAATAGCACTGACACTACCCTTTAAACACAAACTTTCAAGCGTGGATTCCGTCGAGTACGACGGATAATCTGGGTGCTAATACCTTCCTAGGTTGTAACCAACCCCCTTTCTCAGTTTCTCTGGTTCGCTACCGTCTTATCCATCCCTTTTTTAGGTTTATGCAGCATTACCTTTCCTTCGGGATAAAAATGCCTAGCTGGCGACTCTTTTCAATTCACCCTTGTGTTCTCCTCTCTCGCCGACCGTTCGCGTCTGTACCCTATTTGACCTGGTGTCATTTGGTGGGAGCGACACAGTGTTCTAATACAAGTGTGGTTGTTCAGTTTGCGATTCAATTTAGATGGACGTTTGACCTGATCGTGGTCAAACTATCGAGGGATTGTTTTAAATTGCAAGTCATTTGCGTCGGTGGTTATTTCTCAGACGATTTATTCTCCCGGAGAGTGATTCAAACATGTTCAAAGTATTCATGGTTTAATTAGTCAGAAGTTAAGAGGATGATCAATTCAGTAAGTTATTTGTGGTCAGGAATGTGTTTCATAAATTTTAACCAGATATTTGGTGGAATTGGTTTTAGTGTGATTTGTGGTTTTGGTCCAAGTTTGATTCATGATTAGTTTTAGTCCTCAAGGATTGATTCATTTTGGTTTCAAGAGCGACTCTTTGTGGATTCGATTCAATTTTTATGATTCAAGATTCCAAGGGATTTGGTCATGGACCGATTTCAGATGTTATTAGAATTGAGATATTATTCGGACACGATTCAATTCGGTTCTATTTCATTCTTTATTCATCATTACTAGTCATGAAGATTCAAAATCAAGTATTACTTCAAAAAAAAACTTGGACCATATCTAACTATCAAGCCAAACATTGTGCAAGCCCTGCATTGATTCTAAGAGTACATGGCATTGATTCAAATATATCAAATAGAAATATGGAGTGCCTACACCAAAGGGACTAAGTTTACATATGAGTATTTATTTTAAAACAAGGCATACATAAAGATTCATAAAATCTAAAACAGAATTTGAAACTACAAAGTGTCTTCATGAACCAAATACCAAGGTCCTATTACACCATAAGTCAACAAACTATATTACACTATGAGCAAGACGTCAAAAGGAATCTCCGAACAAAGTTTGCAAAGATTAGCAAGACAACAAGCAAATGATGTACAAGTATATTTGGTCTGCAAATACCGATACATTATGTACCAATACACTATGTATTGCCTTTAGTTGATGTTTAGTGCAGGCCTTATACTTTGTTGTATAATTCGTTAGGGTGAAGGTTCAAATTCAAACAAATAAAGGAAGGGATCAAGCTCGGTCTCATACACATAAATTACACATCCTGAGAAGGGATTCCACCCTCTAGGCCAGATCCTCACCATCAATCTTCATGTTCCCTCTTCACTAAAAATCCCCACTCTGCAACAATCTCCAACTAATTATGCAGCTCCTTCATCACCTCCACCGCTTCAAAGGCTCCTCTCATTTTTTCCTGCAGTCACAAGAATTCATAGATGCACACTAACATCAATTCAGAACCATAAACCTTGTCAACGAGATTCAATGAGAACGTATCTTAATAACACAACAACAACAACAACACAGTCTCGCGAAATCAGAAGTGGAAGAAGAGCGAATGGAAAATCTGCGAAAATCAAATCGTGAAACTTACCGAGCGAGGCTTCAATTAAACACTGAGATTCGAGGAGGTCCATAACAGGAAAATAGAAAATAACTCAACAAGAAAACTCTGTTAAATCTCGGAGGTTCTCTTCAACCATCACCTTCAATCTCTCTTCTCCAATCCACCAATCAACATCATTTTATGCACAACTCTACTTCGATCTGCACCCTCCATCTGCATTTTACAATGATAAAACAAAGCAAGAATTAAGTGAACACTCAAGAGGAAAAGCAGAGGACTATAACTTAAATCAGTTACAAAGCTTATAACAGAAAATATAATTGAATTCTACCTGAGAAAGTTCCAGAACTATCCTTGATCCATGCTCTATAAATCAGAAATTGAACACCATTTTTTCTTCTTCTTCAATCATTCTTCTTCGCCAAAATTCTGAACCCGAATCTTCACCATTCTCTGATTTTTATTCCTCATTCTCCACCTTCTGAACTTGATGCTTCCTCCCATTTTTTGAACCTCGTCTTCATCAATCACCCTAAAAACCATAATCCTTCTGCAACCTTAGGGATTTGTCTTCATTGATCGGGCTTTGGTTAGCACCATCGAACTCGTCATCAATCTCATCGAAACGAACCATACTCTGATTTTCTACAAAGGGTTCAAGCCAAGTAACCTGCAACTCACGGAAGGGAAGTATCATCAAGCTTCATCAACATCAATTCAATAGCATCATCATACGTGCAAAATCGAGAATACGCAAGGAGAAGGAGAATGGGAGATGAGTCATACCTGAACGGAATTGTGTAGCACGTGAAGGTGTATTTGTCGCATCTGCATCGTGTTCATCTTTGAAGCTTCCTCTTTAATGAGTCAAAGCCTCGTTCGCGTCTTCATCTTCGACAATATAAGGTACGAATCGTTTTCGCCTCATTCTCAGGTGTTCTTCATCGGTGTGGTGTTAGCACCTTTGTTTCAATTCGCGTTTATCGACTATGAGTTTGAGAGTGTGAGTTAGGTGTTGCCTCGAGCGAACTGAGAAGGTTGAGTTTAGGGCGATGAGTTTGGATGTTACGGTTAGATTGTTCATAGAGTTTAGGTTGTGTTTGTGGTTTGAATGGAAGAAGGTGATGGAGTTGGCTAATCGAAGAAGAAGAAGAAGAAGAAGAAGAAGAAGGTTAGGGTGGAGATAGGGCGGTGAAACAGGTTGAGAAATTTGAGGGTGGCGGCGTGAAATAGGAAGGGGAAAAAGACCTAGGGTTTTTTTTTTACTGTAACGAGTTCTCCCCCCCCCCCCCATTTGTTTCTTCTTTTTGGTTTATAACTTTAATCATTAAAAACTAACTTAATGGAAATTATAAGAATATGAGAAGATTAATGGAAAAATAAAGAGAATTAATCCACATTAATATTCAATTAATCCAGATTAACTGCACCGTTACATTTCCATAGAGATAGGATTATGGTAGATTTTTTTGGTTCCCCAGCCACACCGGCGGTGACACTTGTCACCGTCCGGTAGGCTACTTCAATAGTTAATCCTATGTGTGGCAGTATACAATAATAACCATGTTCATGAGTGTGTGAATCACTTGATAAGAATGCATTAGAAGTCAACAAGATCACACGATTCAGATGAGGTCAACTATGTTGACCGCGCACCCACCACATGCACCCTCCAAGACTGCTGTGTTTTGGGCCTTTTTCACTTGCTTTTCGCACCTCCCTTTTTGGGCCCATTCATCTTTTTAACTAAAAAACATTACTACTTGCACCCCTTCACCATTTTCTTGTTATTTTAATTTCTGTTTAGTATAGTTTCAATTCTAATCAATAAAAAATACCAAAACTTGTCATAAAATTCTATAAAAATTCCAGTAGGTTTATAATTCATTTTAGAAATTTGTGACATTTTTACTTTCTAAATTTTGGTTTTTTTCGATTTAATTTCGATTTTCCATTTAATTAGCATTATATTGATTTCCTTTAGTTACACGTAATTTTGTACATTTTATTTTTTCCACTTCCTGTAGGATTTTTAGCCCATTCTTTATGCTATGATTAGAGAACTAATAATAGGACCTAGAATATTTTTTGGTATATTTTTAGGCCATCTTATCCACTGTTTTGGTAGCTTAGTTCATGTAATTTTGTGATTAGTTCTTAGGTAGATTTAAGTGAATTTTAGGCATAGTTAGGTTCTGAATTTTTAGGATATTTTTTAGCACAATATTGGGTTCAGGTTAGAGACCTTAGGAATTTAATTTCATATTTTTTCAAGGAATTTTACTATTTTTTAGGGCATTTGTTTTAGTTAAATTTTACATTGTAAATCCACCTAGTTTAGCTTAGGATTTTATGGTTCATTAAGATTTAGTTTAATTAGGCTTAATCTTAGGATATTAGGATGACCAAATATAGTTATTTAATGATTTTAGAATAGTGATATTAAATAAATTCCCTTAGTTTTAGGACTTAGGCTTAGAATTTTCAGTAGGTATGTTTAGGTGAGGTTTAGGCTTATTTTAGTTTTAGGCTTTAACATGCAATTTTTGGAATTAATTTCTTATTTCTATTTTAATGCTTTTGCCTAAATATTTGAATTTTCTACTTGTATAGGCTTCCCCATGCTTCTTAGAATCAACTTAATTTCCTTAGGAAGTAAGTTGAATTCTAGTAGTTTTTAGTTTCCTTTTATTCATTAGGATTAGAAAACCTCACAAACCATTAGGGCCACTTTTGAATAATAACTAAAATTAGGATTGAGTCTTAGCTCCCTTAGCTTTTTCCTTTTTCAACTTGAGTCTTTCTTTCTCACCTCCTAAAGAAAATAATAAAAAATACTTAATAAAAATCGAACGTTCTTATACGCCACGAGACTTTGTTGCGGAGTACTTATACGCGTCCTGTTTCGGGGCGAGGTTTAAGTATTTACAACGATGGAAGGTCTTAGTATGAGAATGTTCATAAACAAATTCAACACATTTCTCATAAAAGACAAAAACACACAATAAACGACTATCCTGCGGGAACTTCTCTTTCCCATCTCATTCATTCTGAACGCGAACTCGCGACGACTTGTCTCGCATGCAAGACGGTAAATGCATTCGTACCAGACAAGCCTGCAACACCTGAGCATAAACATACGCAGTTCCAGCTATAAAAAAACACAAACAAATAGTTCCCGCCTTATTTAGGCGAACTACGTCTACTCTGATCCTCATTTTCCCGATGAGGTACGTATGCAGTGGGGTAGGGCCCATTCGAGCATATTCTCTATTTTCCCTACATTTTCCCCATTCTTTCTTTTGCTCTCTTTTTCCAGTTCCCTTTTTTCATTTCAGTTAGCAATTCATTTCATCAGCACTTTATTTCTCACCCTTTGAAACAAAACAAGCAAGCGTGGATCCTGTCGGGTACGACGGACGATCTAGGGTGCTAATACCTTCCCAGGTCGTAACCGACTCCCGAACCCAGATCTTTGGTTCACAGGACCTTGTCATTTCATTCTTCCTCAGGTTTGTGCAACATTACCTTTACCATTCATTCGGGATAAAAATGTCTGGCTGGCGACTTTACCTTTTCCGTGCCACTTTCGCGTTTGTACTAGGATGAAAATCCCGGGAGCGACAGCTGGCGACTCTGCTGGGGATAGAACCCAGAATCTCTGGTTTCCCTCGTAGAGTCAATCCTAGCGCCTGTTTGGTTTTGTTTCTTTGGGTGTTTATTTGTTTGTTGTTGTGTGCTTTAGTTTAGCTTTACTGTTTTATTTACAGTTTTACTTTATAGCTTTACTTTACCGCATTTATTTATTGCTTTCAGTATTTATTTTTCATGCATCATATTATACTGGACTGTCTGGCTGTGCTGGTTTTCATTTTTTCTGTGGGATGGGAGTTACTGTGAGATAAGTTAAATACCCGGCTTGAGTGCACTATAGGATTAGCGTGGACAGACATTGTACTTCCATGGTATCTCATCATGATGAGTGGCGATGTGCTCCACACCCAGATTGCGACCGTCTTGGAACTATTTTGGTGACCTTAATGGGAACAACCCTCTCCAGTGATGACAGTGGCAGACCACATTTGTTGGCAAACCCACTTGTATCCGAGGGTCCATTGGGAACTCGCATAGGATGGCCTGGTTCTCTCATAGGAATCCAGTTAAAGCAAATTGTTTGTATGATGATAGTATTGTACCCTTCAGGATGAATGTACTATTGTTTCTCGATTCAGTGCTTGAAGCTGGGGACTTATGAGGAATGCTTGTTTTTCCAGACTCAGCTGAGGCCTCCCTGAGTAGTACATAATGCCAAACCGATTCCCTGATTTGGTCATGAGCCATTTCTCGGAAATGGTGAACGTATTATTGCTATTCGGCTTTGAGAGTCCGTGATGTTGACCCAAGTAGCACACCCATGAGATTGGGAGGGGTTTACAGGTTTGCAGGAACCCTAAAACCTTCAACATACCCGCTTTGCCATTGGTTCAGTTTTGTGATCTGGTTCTCTTGTACATTGGTTCTAAGATATGGATCCCGGATCAGAAGGATTGTTATTGTGATATGTTGATATTGTGGCCTTGCACCGACACCTGATTATATGATTGGCACATCACAGACACTTCATTGATCACATGCCTGGCCTTGCATAAGCATCATAACATCATTAATCATTTGTGTTCTTTTTATTCTCAGGGTTCGCACTACTCCCACTTCCTGGTCGTATACTTGCTTCAAAGATGGAAGATATCAGAAAGAAGAATGTTTTCTACAAATTTTTTGATACCAAGGTGGATTTTCTCAAACAGATGGTGTCTCTTATTACCCCGGGTCATTTGGAATTTTTCAAAGAGCGATATGGTGATATTCTGGACATGGTTTTCAATCTGGATAGTTCACAAAGGAGTGACATTCATACCTTGCTACAGTATTATGACCCCAGACTCCGATGTTTCACATTTCCTGATTTCCAGCTAGGTCCATTGCTAGAAGAGTATGTTGAGATTTTGGGAGTGTCTATCAAAGATCAAATTCCCTTCAATTCAGAGATGACAAGACTGACCCATGCTGACATCGCTAAAACTCTTTATTTGAGCTCATTAGAGATATCTTCTAATCTGGATGCCACCAAGGCAGGAGTACTTGGTTTTCCTTTAGAGTTTCTGGTCAGAAGGGCTGAAGAACGTGCCGTGGAAAAATAGTGGGATTCAGTTTGCGCCATCCTGGCATTATCTGTATATGGGATAGTTTTGTTTGCTGACATGGAGAAGTTCGTGGATATGAATTCCATTCATTTGTTTGTGATGAAAAATCCCGTACCCACTCTCTTGGGAGATTTGTATTATTCAGTACACTATAAGAATGAGAAGAGACGAGGTGGCCTGGTTAGGTGTTGTGCCCCGTTATTCTACACATGGTTTATGAGACACATGCCCATTACTGGAGTATTCACTGATCCCAAAGTAATCTAGTTGCAAAAGCTAAGCACGCTGACTGCCAAAGACATTAGATGGTTCACCTTAAGGCTAAAAGGGAAAGATCTCATCTCCAATTGTGGAGGGTATCCTAATGTTCCCCTCTTAGGAGTAGTCGGGGGCATTAATTACAACCTCATACTCTTGAGAAGACAATTAGGATATGCTCTAAAGAATGTGCCCAAAGATTCGGAGCTGACTTAGACTTTCTATTTCCCTGTGAAGGACAATCTCCCATTGGTTAGAGAAGTTACAAGTGCTTGGAAATTGATTAATAGAAATAGTATAAAACGCTTGGGCAGGAGTAATAATCAAATGTTTCCCGAATTTGAAACTTGGGTAAGGGGGAAAGCTCAAGTAACTTTAATCCTTTTCTCTGCACCGTTACCACCACCTACCATAGTGCCTTTGGAAGATTACCAAAACTTGGAAGCTTTGATCAAGCAGCTTAGAGTTGAGAATCAGGAGGCTTACAATTCTTGTCAGAAATTGATGATTCGGAACCAGCAATTAGAAGATAGAGCTCTCCGAGCTGAAGAGATAGTTTGGCTTAAGCAGAAGGACTTTGAGGAAAGAGAACTATACTTTAGGAAGATAGAATTGGCTGAGATCCATAAGGCGAGTCAGCGCTGGGGGGATAAGAAAGAAATGAATGAGGCTAATGAAGCCATCACACTTTGGCAAGAGAAGTTGAGCGATCACCAGAAAAAGCAAAAGGAGGTAGAGGCTGAATTCGGGTTGAAGATCAAAAACCTTCAGGATGCCCTGGTTGAGCAAGGAAAGTTAGTTCAGAAGGCCCAAGAACAACAGAGAGAATACCTTCATCAGATGACAAAGAGTCAACAAATAGTTGAAGATGTCCAAAAAGAAGTTGAAGAGCTGAAGCTTCGAGCTGATGTGAAGAAGTCAAAGGCCGAGCCGGGTCCGAGCAAAGAGAATGAAAAGGCTTTCCTGCAGCAGATTGAAGAGTTACATGCTTCCTTTGATCTAAGGGATCTCCTCATCCAGGAGCCCGATCATTCGGATATAGCTCAGTTGTTCCAGAATGTCAAGCGCCTTAGCTGGAGGCTGCAGAACTTAGAGCTCCCTAGAGTTTAGTTTCATGCTATTGTACTTGGATTACCCACAGGCTTGTTGTGGGATTCCTTTTATTGATATACTTTGTTGTTCTTTTAATTGGCACCCTTCGGGGAATTTGTTGTTTCAAACTTCAATTTATGTAATTGACTTGCTTTGAATCTCTTGTTTGTTATCTGTTGCACCGACATGGGGTAATAAGCACCAATTCTCCACGGCTGTCAGGTTATTTGAACATCATATGGGTCTTCTTCCCAATTATTATTCTCCTAATATCAGGAAGGGAAAAGGGAAAAACCTTGAGGATAAAAGGAACACATTGCATTATATACACATCATTTGCATTTTCTTCTTTGTTTTGCAGGTTTTCTACATGATGCTTAACTTATCTGTATTTCAAGAAAAGATTGCGAGAGCTGCCAAGACCTGGCATCTCCGACAAAATATCCCACATCTCTACGCAACTCGCAGCAACCAGAGGACAGTCATGGACGCCATGCAAACTTAGCTTAATGAGTTTCGCACCAGAATGGGAGAATTCATGGTCATGATGCAAGGGATGGCTCAGGGACAACAAGAGTTAAGGAATGCAATTCAGGGGCTCAACCCTCCTCAGACTAATCCTCCTGTAACCACTCCTGACGTGCAAGTGACTCCTCCCAACACCAACAATGGCCCAGGTGGACCTCAAGTTCTAGAACACGGCACGACAACTTTCATTCCGGTACAAGACAGGCAGGAGGATCAGTTCTCTCCTTTTAACAACGACATGGGGTTCGGCGGAGAAGGAAATATTCAAGACTTTTTTATGCTTGCTGAGAAAGTTAAAGCCCTCGAGTGTAGAGACACTTTGGGGATAGATGTGTCTGACATGGGCCTAGTCCCCGGGGTGGTTATTCCTCACAAATTCAGGCCTCCTACTTTTGACAAGTATAACGGTAGCTCCTGCCCAAAAACTCACTTGCAGGCATTCTACCGAAAAATTGTTGCCCATACTAGGGATGAAAAGCTTTGGATGTACTACTTCCAGGATAGTCTCTCCGGAGGATCCTTGGAATGGTATATGAAGCTAGAGAGAAGCTTTGTGAGAAGTTGGAAGGAATTGGGAGAAGCATTCCTCAATCAGTATCAATATAATATCGACATGGCGCCAAGTCGCACTCAACTTCAAAGTCTGACTCAGAAGAACTCCGAGAGCTTCAAAGAGTATGCGCAAAGGTGGCGCAAAGTGGCCGCTAGAGTGCAACCACCTTTGCTGGAGAGAGAAATGGTAGACCTGTTCCTGGATACCCTCCCTGGGCATTTCATGGAAAGGATAGCTGGATGTTCCTCAAGTAGATTCTCATATATCATCTTGACGGGCGAAAGGGTAGAAAGCTGGATCAAGCAAGGGAAGATTCAGAATGGGGGCGCTTCGAGTTCTGGTGTCAAGAAGCCCTTCATGAAGAGGAGAGAAGGAGAGACTATGGCAGTGTACGCGCAGAGGGGAGGAAACAACAAAGGGTTTTATCACCAAGTGGCCCCCATCACTATATCAGCTCAACCTGTTCAACAACAAGTCCAACCACCATAGCCGTCACACCAACAAGCATATCAACAAAGAGCTCCCCGTCCATATTACCCCCATAAGACCAGAGAAAGACATTTCGAAGCTCCGCCGATGTCCTATTCACAACTTTTAAAGAATCTCCTACAACTCCACATGGTTCAACTCCGAACTCTACAACCCCCGAAGCTGGGCCAAATCCCCGAGGGTTATGATACAAACGCCATATGCGAATTTCATTCAGGAGCTCCCGGGCATACCACAGAAAGTTGCAAAGCTCTGAAACATGTTGTTCAGGACCTACTGGATTCTAAAGCGATTAATTTTGCTCCTACTCCTAATGTAATACAGAACCCCGTGCCTCCTCACAGAGGTACGGTTGGGGCAATTGATGAAGGGGAGAATCTAAACTTGGTGCGTGATGTCAAGGACCTGCAGATTCCGTTGAGTGTTGTTAAAGTTTGTTTGTCACAGATGGGTGTTTTTCCTGGGTGTGAAGTTGATTGTCCAGGGTGTGCTAAAGCTCCAAATGGTTGTGAGCGGTTGAAAGCATGGATCCAGAGCATGATTAATGAGGGGTTCTGCAATTTGACAAAGTTGTAAAGGAAAGCGAAGTCTCTACAGTAACCATTTTCTACGATCCATCTCAAGTTCCTCCACGGGCCAGAGTGGCACCGATAACCATCACCACTGCAGGACCAGTAATGTATCAGAGTGATAAAGCCATTCCCTGGAATTATAGTGGCGAAGTATATTGTAACGGCCAGAAGCAAGAGTTGGTCACGTCTAGTATGACCCCAGCTCAAGTAGAAAACATTGGAGTAGGGGGCTTTACTAGAAGTGGAAGGTTATTCGCGCCAGAAACACAAAGAAATAGTGTGATACCACCCAGAGACACCGCAGAAGCCCACGCTAAGGCAAGAGGGAAGCAGCCAGTGGTTGTCAATGAGCCCGCACTAGTAACTGATCCAGACGTTACCTTTGATAAGGAAGTTGAAGAATTTTTTAGAATTATCAAAAAGAGCGATTACAAGATTGTGGGCCATCTGCAGCAGACTCCGTCGAAGATTTCCATCTTGTCCTTGCTAATGTGTGCTGACTCCCACAGGAAGGCTCTCTTGAATATTTTGAACAAGGCGTATGTGCCTCAGGATATTTTGGTAAATCAATTAGAAGCGGTGGTATCTAGTGTCAATGCTAGTCACGGATTGGGCTTTACAGACATGGATCTAACATCTGAAGGGTGTGCTCATAATCGGGCATTGCATATCTCTTTAGAATGTAAAGGTGCAGTACTTTCTCACGTGTTGGTAGATACCGGATCGTCGTTGAATGTTCTGCCCAAGAAAGCATTGATGAAGTTGGATTATGATGGAGTAGTTCTAAAGCCTAGCGACCTGGTAGTTAGAGCATTTGATGGGTCGCGGAGATCAGTGTTCGGGGAGGTGGATTTACCAATTAAAGTAGGTCCACAAATCTTCAATACCACATTCTACATAATGGATATACAGCCTGCATATAGTTGTTTGCTAGGAAGGCTTTAGATACATTCAGCAGGAGCAGTATCATCCACACTTCATCAAAAATTAAAGTTCGTCTGGGAAGGCCAAATTGTAACAGTCAGTGGGGAAAAGGACATTTTCGTCAGTCATCTAGCTTCATTCAAGTATGTGGAGATGAATGGCGAGATAGTTGAGACTCCATGTCAGGCTTTTTGATGGGGCGAAGACGCGATATGTCTAGCGGTATCTGAACTGCAAGCGCACAGCCTATCGAAGTAATATAAAAGATTGTCGAACCCACAGGGACTTTGTAATCATTCTAGTGCTAGAAAGTCTGCTAGTTTAGCTAAGGTGGATATTTGTCACTATTATGGTTTTAAGGATTAAAAACGGAAATGAAACTTAGTTAAGGAAATAATGAGAAGGCGGTCGGTATATAATTATATTAACCTATGCGGGTCAATCTAACCTAAGCTTATAAAGATGGGTTCACTTAAATTATTCTATAGAGATTACCAGTTTAAAAACCCTCGACTCACACTCTCGTGGTCTTATCTCGGATCTTACTCCTAAAGCCCTATGCCTGCTCTCGCTAGCCCATAAGTGTTTAGAAAAATAATTTTTGAAAACTTAATAAGTCTAATTCATTTTAAAGCGCTCTCGCTGTATTTAAATCAAATGCCTAACTTTAGCTATCCGGTTAAAATCTCACACTCTCGTGGTCTCGACCTAACCTATTTCACTTTTCTTACTCTCGTAACAAAAAGATTGATTTTAATTATAAAAAGCCACAACCCGAATATAAGTTCTTAATTATTTTTAGCTTAGATTTGATTTATCCGTTTTGGTTTGGTTTATTACATACCGACTAATTAATTTAGCTACTCATTTTTATTATACCAACAAACAGATACAAAATGAAATAAACAAATATTAAAGCATGCATTATAAAATAATAATAGAAACTTAACATAAATAAATAAATAAATTCAATATAAATTGCAAAACAAAAACCTGAACAATTTAATTCTTAGACTCCTTCTTCCACAAATCGGCAAGCTCGGAATGTCGGAATCGAAATCGAAATACAATAACAAGTTCTGAGGCTAAAAAGAAATTTAATTGAAATAACAATTTCCTAATGTTGGAAATTGTTATTAAATGGGTTGGAAATAAAAGGTAAACACAGCAAGAACAAAAGCTGGAAAATAAATGGGTTCAAAGCAAAAACGACAGAGCTTCCGCGTAAAAATTCAAAACTAAACTCTGTACTTTTTCATTTGTTCCTTGGATATTTATAGAAGATGATTTTGGCAGTTGAATGAGTAGCAGCGTGGGCTTCGTTCTGTTTTGAGAAAATCCAGCAGAAAGTGGCGTACTGGGTATTGCTTCAGTTGAGGGAAAGTAGGAGTCTTTGAAGACTCGTTGCACGTCTTCATAAATATCTTCAAATAAATTAAATAAACTTTCCATGTCACGTTCGTGACATGATGTAACGGTCAGTTTTCTTCAAATAAGCGCATCACGATCGTGATAGTGTTGAGACGACCGTGAGACCTCTAAATAGCGTGTCACGGTCGTGAGTCAGTTGTGACGACCGTGAGAGCAACAAAAATGCAGACTTTAGAAAATTGATCTCTTGATCTTCTTTTCATGCTAGATTTGGTTCATTTGATCTTTTTCTCATAATTTGGCTCTAGACATGTTATACCTGCAATGTGACATAAAAAACTCGAACAATCGGGAGTTAAAAGGATCAATGTACGATAAAACGGACTAAAAACATAGTAATAATGTGATACGATTTCTCGTTATCAAACTCCCCCATACTTAAACCTTTGCTTGTCCTCAAGCAAATAGTCAATTGAAAAATGATCGGACAATTTTCATCAGACGCATACACATAATATACCATACGAGAAGTCATTTAGTTAGATAAACCGATACTAGAATAGAACACTAACGATACACTAATGACACAAGCAACAAGCTAAGTCGTCGACTTCCCTTTAAACGAAACATTCAGAAATTTCGTTATGATTCTACCTAGAGTCCTTCGTTCTTATTTCACCCGGTTTCGTTCTAGCGCAATCACATTAAGCCCTTTGTCTTAGCACGCACGTAGTGGAGTAGCCGGTTAGTGACTTTGATCCTTTATTAGCACGGGGTCTGGTACACGAATGTGGCAACCCTTTACATGTTATCCAAATTGGAGGTTGTGGGGGATCGAGTCGTAGCACGCCCTACCAAGTTCAGAACCAGGTACCTCTGAACCAACCAGCAATGGACTCCTTCTTATATTTCTCATCTCTTATATGCGACCGTGTACTTTGGTGCAATTTCTTTTTTATGGCATCGAGATATGAAGGATCGTTTATAGATTAGGCATCAAACACTTATGTTCATCGGCTCCCCACGTGGTTTGTGTTCAGACGGTGCTGACTGCTTCTATAAACTACTAGGGGTTACTTTAGAACTAAGACTTAAGGTGTAGTCATAACAATTATCGAAATGGAATGCTTAAGTAAGAAGTCTAAGGTGTCAAGACTGTATTGATCTTGTTGGATCTTTCTCAGCTTCCTAACTACGATTTCATAGGTAAGTTGAGTAATGCGAAGATAAAGCAAAAAAATTTCGGTATGGCTAAATAAAGCGGGGAAGAATTGAAACTTAAGAAATAGCATAAATATTACTTGTTTAATTGAAAATACGGAAAGGGAAATACAATGAAATGGAAAACGGGAAAGGGAAAGGTACCTCTCCCACACTATATCAGACATTGTCCTCAGTGTTGTGATATAATAGCGGGGAAATACATTACAAGAACAGAAATGCAAAAACAAAAAGATAATCTAATGCTGCTGACGGCCACGACCTCGGCTTCTGGTGCGGGAGCGTCTGGTAGGAGTGGCTTCCTCATCAGAACCAGTGACGGTGAGAGCGGTGACGTCTATCCGCAAAGCTTCCAACTCGCTGAAGATCTCTCCTAGCTTTTCATCTGTTGCTTTCTGGTTACTGACAACAGTTGCAAGGAGTGCATCGTACTGCTCTTTCTGCCTTCGCTCAAGTGCGACATTCATCTGATTTTGCTTATGAATGGCACGGAGGATTTCTTCAAGGGTGATGTCAGCTGAAGGTGGCTGCCGGGTGGAAGACTCAGGGATGTCCTGAACTGGCTCAACAGCATCCATCGCATCCTGCATCTCGTCCACAGGTGCATCAGGCTGCTCGTCAAGAATCGGAACATGGCCTGTGGCATCCGGCAATTCAAATAGCCAATTGGCTCTGTTTGATGGATCAATGCGGTTCCTGCAAGGCAAAACGATATGATGATAGATGGTGCCTTGTATCACAGGGTTGAACTTGCCATCCTCTCGCTGAGAGATCATGTGAGCGGACTTGCAGTAGTTCTTGGTAAGCATCTCCGGTGCTCTATGAGGCAAATGAGTGAGGTGGTCACCAAGAGTTAGCTGTATGGCAAGGGAAGTGACAATCCCGCCAATGTAGAAGGGAGTGGCTCCTCTTTGCGCTACAGACTGAATGTGGGCCAGAAGGAACGGAGCGGCATTGATGCGTTCTTCATTCAAGGCACAATGCAAGAATAAGAGCTCATTGGAATTGAGCTTGTGGTTGCTCTCTCTTGCAAAGATTGTGTTGCATATGATACGATGAAAATACCGTATTGCTGGATTATGGATATGAGTGGCGTTGAGACTTTGGTAGGCGGAAGCACGGCTGTTTGTGATGTTGTGCCACAAAGTGAAAGTTGCTTCATTAAAGTTGTCGGGCACGCGAAGGTGAGCACCGTCGTCGTGACTGAAGCCTAACAGTTCAGCGACTCTGGTTTGAGTGAGTTGGAACTCTCTTCCAAGTATTCGGAATTTTGCGATGCCGGTGAGTTGGTTCGTTGATCCTGAAGGTGTGATATATTGAAACGAACTTAGAAACTCCAAAGTGAGGTTTGCAGATGTCGGTTGCGGTTGACTGCATAAGTCCCATAAGCCAACTTGCTCAAGCAGTAGCTTCACTCTGTCGAACAATCCTAACTCCCTCAAGCAGTCGAGGTCGACGTACCGAGTAGGTTGGATGCCTAGGGTTCGAAACCTTTCAAACTTCTCTCTCTGTGCTTCTCCTTGTTCTCCCTCTCTAAACTGAATGTTTGCCATTGTATGCAAATGAGGTTTATCGTGAGATAGGTGTTTGAGGTTTGGTGATGAAAGTGTGAAGAAATTGATTGGTTTATAATGGAATGAAGGGAATGTGTGGAGTTGGGGTTAAATGAGAAGGTGGAACGGAGTAATGGGATTGATTGGAGATTAATGGGTGGTTACGGGAGAAGAAGAGGTAATGGGAGGTTAGAATTTTGTGAAAATAGAAATGGGGTTTGCGAAGAAGAACGACCTCTATAACTCAGAGGTCGTGAATTAGGATTGCCACGGTCGTGAGGGGGGTGTTACGGTCGTGACGCGCTAAATTGCTCGTTACGATCGTGAGGGGATGGTGACGACCGTGATGATCACAAAATTTTGGAAATTCACATAATGGTTACCTCAGTTCAATCCAATTGTAATTCTTATCACTTTCAATATTTAATTCCAACATAACACATAGCAATGGATCAATATATATATATATATAAGCATTGGATTTCATCACACGAAAATTCACAAAATATCCAGCAATTAAAAGTATCAGTAAATAATGAAAAGCATGTAAATAGATTGAAATGGAAAATTGCATAAATGGAAGTACTTTGTTTTTGACATAACAGAAAGAAATTACAGTGATAAAAATAAACTATGAAATGTTGCAAAACATCAAAACTAACTAGAAACAAAAAACAAAAAGTAAGATAAATCAAATTACTACAGCATTATCAAAGTCGCTTCTTCAAATCTTCAAGTGCGGAGTTTATATGATAGAATTGTTCACATGTTATGTCAGTTAAGCCTATAATGTCCAGTCTCATGCTTTTAACTTCATCCTTAACAACATTAATATCAGCTTGGTATACTTCAAGAGTGGTCAGAATTTGCTTTAAGCTGTCAGCATATCCTACTCGGTTGATTTTAGGGGTCTCAATAACTTCATCAGTGTGGTCGATGTCATGGTAACCAGGAGGGGTCTCAGGGTCACTTTCTACATCAGTCATCATGTCATCCGTAATTTGGTAGGATTGTGGTGTTTCAGGTGTTGTTGGATAGTCAGGAGGGGTAAGCTCATAAAGCCAATTATCTCTATTGTGAACACTGACTTTAGCATGGTTCGGTAATGTGAACAGGGTTACGATTTCATTTCTAATTAGGTACTCGTATGGTGGTTGTCCTATGTTTCTTATAATTTGGCGGTTAAAGCAGAAGTTCAAATTCATAGGGCGAATGGTACCTAAACGGTTGCACTTGTGTAACTGGTATCTAAGTCCGAGGGCATCAGCAATCATGGTGACCAGGCCTCCTACCAATATTGGTAGATCAGGTTCCTCTTGGATGCGGGTAAAGGTTTGCATCATGAATGGTACAACATTTACAGGTTTTCCATCGGTCAAACAGGACATTATGAATATCTCATCTTTAGATACTCCAGTGAGGTTCTCTTCCTTTCCAAAGAAGGTGTGGGCAAGGATTTTATGAAAATAGCGGATAGTTGGGTTGTGTATTTCATCATTGTTCATGTTATCCGGCTCAGGGTGGTAGTTTCCGGTTAAAGTTCCCCAAAAGAAATCTAGCTCAATATCCGTTAATTCTACCTGGGTGGTAGTAAAGGCAAAAGGTCCGCTAGGGAATCCTAGTAGGTCAGCTAGTTCCTTATGGTTATAGACATATTCGATACCGAATAGTCGGAAACTAATAAATCCTTTCCTTAATCCAAATCCGCGCTCAGGTAAGTAAACTAAGGAGCTTAAAAACTCAAGGGTGAGCTCGCGGTAAGTTACAAACTTATGTTTTATGAGAGCGTTCTCCCATCCAAGCTGGTTAAACAGGTATAGGATGCTATCATTTATACCTAAAGTTTCCATAGTCTGTTCATCATAGTACATAGTCAAATCCATTTGTCTTTGTGATAATTCCTCAAATTTCCTTCTTTGGTTTCTACCTCTAAATATGGTTTTCATAAAGTTTCTTGGTTGGTTAGCCATAGTTAGTGTTAAAGTGGAGGAAACAAATCGGGGGAGAAAAGGAAGGTAGAAAAGACTTTAGAAAATCTGTAGCAAAGTAAATTTAAAAGTGATTTAGAAAATGAAAGTTAAAATAAAGAAAATAAGGAAATAAATACGTAAATAAAGTCAATAATAATAAAAATGAAATAAAATGATAAAATGATAAAATGGGTTGCCTCCCACTAAGCGTTGTTTTTATCGTCATAAGCCTGACGTAGTGCTTAGGGGTAGATTAATCAGGGAAGTTAGTGGACAACTCTAAAAGCTTTAAACTATTCGCA
The DNA here is from genome assembly GCA_963966055.1 of Lathyrus aphaca. Taxonomy (NCBI): domain Eukaryota; kingdom Viridiplantae; phylum Streptophyta; class Magnoliopsida; order Fabales; family Fabaceae; genus Lathyrus; species Lathyrus aphaca. The sequence goes on along the minus strand of OZ014524.1, from coordinate 429,430,440 downwards.
TAATCTCTATTTTCAACGTTATGGTAATGTTTTAATCGTTGTCCGTTTACTGTGAATGGTTCACTATTCCTACCCTTAATTTCTATTGCTCCGCTCGGGAACACTCTAGTTATCTCAAAGGGTCCTGACCATCTAGATTTTAGTTTTCAAGGAAAGAGCCTAAGTCTTGAATTGAAGAGGAGCACAACGTCTCCCACACTAAATTCTTTCCTAGATAGGCGCTTATCGTGCCATCGCTTAGTTCTTTCTTTATATATCTTAGCAGTCTCATATGAGTCTAACCTTAAATCTTCTAATTCATTAATGTCGAGGATTCGCTTTTCTCCAGCGGCATTGTAGTTTATATTGAGTGTTTTAATCTCCCAATATGCTTTGTGTTCTAGTTCTACCGGGAGATGACAAGCTTTCCCATACACTAGTTTGAAGGGTGTAGTTCCTATGGGTGTCTTGTAGGCTGTCCTATAAGCCCATAAAGCTTCATTAAGTTTAGATGTCCAATCTTTCCTAGATATGGCGACAGTTTTTTCTAGAATTTGTTTTATTTCTCTGTTCGAGACTTCGACCTGTCCACTTGTTTGTGGATGATATGGTGTTGCTACACGATGTCTGACTCCATACTTAGATAGTAATTTGTCAAATGTTTTCGAAATGAAATGCGAGCCACTGTCACTAATGACAAGTCTAGGCACACCAAATCTTGGAAAGATTATATTCTTGAAAAGCTTAATTACTACTCGTGTGTCATTTGTAGGAGAAGCTATAGCCTCGATCCATTTAGAAACATAATCGACAGCTACGAGTATGTACTTATTACCGAAAGATGATGGGAATGGTCCCATGAAATCTATTCCCCAGACGTCAAAGACTTCTACTTCTAATATTCCTCTTTGAGGCATTTCATCTCTTCTTAAAATATTACCGGTGCGTTGACACCGATCACAATTTATAACAGCGATGTGGACATCTTTCCATAGATTAGGCCAAAATAGGCCGGCTTGTAAGATTTTTGCACAAGTCTTGGAAGTGCTTGCATGTCCACCATATGGAGATGAATGACAATGAGCAATGACATCTTCTATTTCTTCTTCGGGAATGCACCAACGAAAGATTCCGTCAGGTCCTCTTTTAAACAATAATGGTTCGTCCCAATAGTAATACTTGAGATTGTGGAAGAATTTCTTTTTCTGCTGATAGGTTAAGTCCGGTGGAAGTGCTCCTGCAGCTAAGTAGTTGACAATGCCAGCGTACCATGGCAGTCCTACGGTTGTTTGGATTGTTTCCACGGTTTTTGGTTCATCTATGTCTAACTGAACTGGGTCGCTTCCTATTTGTGCTATCAGCTGTTCATACGGAAAATCGTCGTTAATTGGCACTTGTTCGGGTTAAATACCTTCTATTCTAGATAAATGGTTCGCTACGACATTTTCAGTACCTTTCTTATCTTTGATTTCGAGATCAAACTCTTGTAAGAGTAAGATCCATCTCAAGAGTCTTGGTTTAGCATCTTTCTTGGTTAATAGATATCTGATAGCAGCGTGGTCTGTGTAGATGATTATTTTTGCTCCAACTAGGTAGGAACGGAATTTATCAAGCGCAAAGACAACTGCTAATAATTCTTTTTCAGTAGTGGCGTAGTTCATCTGAGCAGAATCTAAAGTTCTACTGGCATAGTAAATTGCGTGAAGTTTCTTGTCCTTCCTTTGTCCAAGAACTGCGCCAACAGCATAGTCACTCGCATCGCACATGATTTCGAAAGGTAATCTCCAGTCAGGTGGTTGCATGATTGGTGCGGTGATGAGGGCTGTTTTTAGAGTTTCGAATGCTTTAAGACAATCTTTATCGAATATGAACTCAGCGTCTTTCATTAATAAACCGGTAAGAGGTTTAGTGATTTTCGAGAAATCTTTGATGAATCGTCGGTAGAAACCGGCGTGTCCTAAAAAACTTCGTATTTCTCGAACGGTCTTAGGGGGTTGAAGATCTTTTATGACTTCTATCTTAGCTTTATCAACTTCAATTCCCTTATCAGATATAACGTGTCCTAGTACGATTCCTTCTCTGACCATAAAATGGCATTTCTCCCAGTTAAGTACGAGGTTTACTTTTACACATCTTTCTAACACCATTTCTAAATTTGACAAACATCCTTCAAAACTTTGCCCGCATACAGAGAAGTCGTCCATGAACACTTCCATGACGTTATCTATGAAATCTGCGAAGATTGACATCATACATATTTGAAAGTTTGCAGGAGCGTTGCATAATCCAAAGGGAATTCGTCTATAAGCGAACGTTCCATAAGGGCATGTGAATGTAGTCTTCTCTTGATCATCTGGGTGGATCGGGATTTAGAAAAATCCTGAGTAACCATCAAGATAACAGAAATACGAGTGTTTGGCTAATCGTTCTAACATTTGATCTATAAAAGGTAGTGGGAAATGATCTTTTCGAGTGGCTTTGTTTAGTTTTCGATAATCGATGCACACTCTATGTCCGGTCACTACTCTTTGTGATATCGATTCGCCTTTAGCGTTTTTCACAACAGTGATACCTCCTTTCTTTGGTACTACATGTACTGGACTAACCCATTGACTATCAGAGATTGGATATATTATTCCAGCGTCTAGTAGTTTCTGAACTTCTTCTTTTACTACAGTGCTAAGGATTGGGTTAATTCTTCTTTGAGATTCTCTGGAGGTTTCGCAATCTTCTTCTAGCATAATACGATGCATACAGATTGAAGGACATATTCCTTTGAGATCAGATATGTTATATCCTAATGCAGTTGGGTATTTCTTTAAGACATCTAAAAGTTTCTTCGTTTCGATTGTTCCTAAACTGGAATTGATTATAACTGGTCGCGTACATTCAGTGTCTAGGAATTCGTATCTTAGGTTCTTAGGTAAGGTTTTTAACTCTAATGTAGGTTTCTTCTTACTTGGCATGGGATCCGGTGTAAGTGCTAAACTTTCGCTTAGACTATCATCCTGATACGGTTCACGCCAATTGTCATCTTCGAAAATCGGAGGGATTTGAATTTTCATAATTTCAGAATAAGTAGTTTCTTTCATTTCCATCTCTCTTACACACTCGTCAATGACATCCAATAAATAGCATGTGTCCTCTATAGCTGGTGATTGTAAGAATTGTGTTAAAATAAATTCAACTTTCACTTCACCTACTTCAAAGGTTAGCTTTCCTTTCTTTACGTCTATAATAGCTCCGGCGGTAGCTAAAAATGGTCTTCCTAGTATGATAGGTGTAGTGGAATCTTCAGAGATGTCCATGATTATAAAATCAATAGGAATGTAGAATTGACCTATACGTACTGGGACATTTTCTAGTATGCCTACAGGATATTTAATAGAACAGTCGGCTAGTTGAACAGACATTTTAGTTGGTCTTAGGTCTCCCATGTCTAGCCTTTTGCAAATTGTTAAGGGCATAACACTGATACTGGCTCCTAAATCGCATAGAGCTTTGTCAATGACGAATTTTCCAATTACACAGGGTATAGAGAAACTACCTGGATCTTTTAGCTTAGGAGGCATATTGTTTTGAATTATTGCGCTACACTCAGCAGTAAGTGTAACGGTTCCGTTATCCTCTATCTTCTTCTTATTGGATAAGATTTCCTTTAGAAATTTAGCATACGAGGGCATCTGAGTGATAGCTTCTGTAAACGGAATAGTAATATTCAATTGTTTCAGAAGTTCGACAAATTTCTTAAACTGGCCCATCTTCTTGGAATTGGTTAATCTCTGAGGGTACGGAATTGGTGGTTTATAAGGTGGTGGAGGCACATAAGGCTTTTCTTTCTCCACTGCCTCTTGATTATTATCTTCGTTTTCTTCTGGTTCATTCTCCTTTTCAGTCGGCTTATCTTGCTTTTGGTACATGGCTGGATTGTCAAGTCTTGGATCGGCAGGTCCGTCAAGTTCCTTGCCACTTCTTAGTATCACAGCATTGGCATGTCCTTTTGGATTAGGTTGGGGTTGCCCAGGAAATACTCCAGCTGGTGCAGCGGTAGGTGCTTGTTGTTGAGCTACTTGTGAAATCTGAGTTTCAAGCATTTTGTTATGTGTATCTAACGCATCTACCTTGCTCACTAATTGCTTAATCTGCTCGCTAGTAGGTATGTTTTGGTTTAAAAATTCCTTGTTTGTTTGAGATTGGGTAGCTATGAAGTTCTCCATCATTAACTCAAGGTTTGATTTTCTAGGGACATTAGGAGCAGTCTTTTGATATCCTGGTGGTGTAGCTGGTGCTTGACCTGGTGCGTATAAAGCATTGTTATTCTTATAAGAGAAGTTCGAATGATTCTTCCAACCTGGGTTGTATGTGTTCGAGTACGGGTTTCCTTGAGCATAATTCACTTGATCGGTCGAAATTCCTACTAATAGTTGACAATCAGGGACAGCATGTCCTGGAACTCCACATAACTCACAGTTAGGTGTTACCGCAGCCACGGTGGATGTTGGTGTTATGGCCAAGTTGTCGATCTTTTAGTTAAGTTGGTCAAACTTTGAATTGACTTGATCCATACTACTCACTTCGTACATACCTCCTTTTGTTGGTTTCTCAGTTGCGACTCTCTCGCTTCCCCATTGGTAATGATTTTGAGCCATACTCTCGATAAGTGCATAAGCATCATTATATTCTTTGTCCATTAGTGCGCCGCCTGCGGCAGCGTCAATTATCATTCTTGTGTTGTACAAGAGTCCATTGTAGAAAGTATGGATGACCATCCATTCTACTAATTCGTGATGTGGACAAAGTCTCAGCATATCTTTGTATCGTTCCCAAGCTTCGAAAAGTGATTCGTTTTCCTTTTGCTTAAATCCGTTGATTTGAGCTCTTAGCATAGCTGTCTTGCTAGGTGGGAATATCTTGTCAAGAAGACTCTCTTTAGTTCCTCCCACGTAGTTACTGAATTCCAGGGTAGAGATTGAAGCCAGGCTCTCGCTCTGTCTCAAAGTGAGAAAGGAAAAAGGCGTAATCTAATTGCTTCTTGGGTAACTCCATTAGCTTTTACAGTATCTGCGTACTGCACAAATATCGAAAGATGAAGGTTCGGATCCTCGGTAGGATTTCCGGCGAATTGGTTTTGTTGCACAGCTGATATCAGCGAAGGTTTCAACTCGAAATCGTTTCGGTTGATAGCCGGCGCAGCAATGCTGGAATGCGGCTCAGCTTGTGAAGGACTAGCGTAATACTTTAGTGGATGATTTGGTTCTTCAGCCATTTCTGCGTCCTTCGATGTTCCAATTGGTTTAGGTGGATCAACGTGAAGATCTGGAATGTTGTATTTTCTTTGGTATTCGAATATTCGTCTTCTTAAATGTAAGAAGCGTTCTAATTCTAGGACTGGAGGTTGCAAGTCTTCGCTTTGAGAGCGAGTACTTGGCATACACTCGGTAAATTAGATTAGGGAAAATAAGTTGTTACCATAGTCTAGACAATGCTACTCTAATAGTGCACTAGTGACTAAATCAAGGTCCCCGGCAACGGCGCCAAAAACTTGATGGGGCGAAGACGCGATATATCTAGCGGTATCTGAACTGCAAGCGCACAGCCTATCGAAGTAATATAAAAGATTGTCGAACCCACAGGGACTTTGTAATCACTCTAGTGCTAGAAGGTCTGCTAGTTTAGCTAAGGCGGATATTTGTCACTATTATGGTTTTAAGGATTAAAAACGGAAATTAAACTTAGTTAAGGAAATAATGAGAAGGCGGTCGGTATGTAATTATATTAACCTATTCGGGTCAATATAACCTAAGCTTATAAAGATGGTTCACTTAAATTATTTTGTAGAGATTACCAGTTTAAAAACCCTCGACTCACACTCTCGTGGTCTTATCTCGGATCTTACTCCTAAAGCCCTATGCCTGCTCTTGCTAGCCCATAAGTGTTTAGAAAAATAATTTTTGAAAACTTAATAAGTCTAATTCATTTTAAAGTGCTCTCGCTGTATTTAAATCAAATGCCTAACTTTAGCTATCCGGTTAAAATCTCACACTCTCGTGGTCTCGACCTAACCTATTTCACTTTTCTTACTCTCGTAACAAAAAGATTGATTTTAATTATAAAAAGCCACAGCCAGAATATAAGTTCTTAATTATTTTTAGCTTAGATTTGATTTATCCGTTTTGGTTTGGTTTATTACATACCGACTAATTAATTTAGCTACTCACTTTTTTTATACCAACAGACAGATACAAAATGAAATAAACAAATATTAAAGCATGCATTATAAAATAATAATAGAAACTTAACATAAATAAATAAATAAATTCAATATAAATTGCAAAACAAAAACCTGAACAATTTAATTCTTAGACTCCTTCTTCCACAAATCGGCAAGCTCGGAGTGTCGGAATCGAAATCGAAATACAATAACAAGTTCTGAGGCTAAAAAGAAATTTAATTGAAATAACAATTTCCTAATGTTGGAAATTGTTATTAAATGGGTTGGAAATAAAAGGTAAACACAGCAAGAACAAAAGCTGGAAAATAAATGGGTTCAAAGCAAAAACGGCAGAGCTTCCGCGTAAAAATTCAAAACTAAACTCTGTACTTTTTCATTTGTTCCTTGGGTATTTATAGAAGATGATTTTGGCAGTTGAATGAGTAGCGGTGTGGGCTTCGTTCTGTTTTGAGAAAATCCAGCAGAAAGTGGCGTACTGGGTATTGCTTCAGTTGAGGGAAAGTAGGAGTCTTTGAAGACTCGTTGCACGTCTTCATAAATATCTTCAAATAAATTAAATAAACTTTCCTTGTCACGTTCGTGACATGATGTAACGGTCAGTTTTCTTCAAATAAGCGCGTCACGATCGTGATAGTGTTGTGACGACCATGAGACCTCTAAATAGCGTGTCACGGTCGTGAGTCAGTTGTGACGACCATGAGAGCAACAAAAATGCAGACTTTAGTAGAATTAATCTCTTGATCTTCTTTTCATGCTAGATTTGGTTCATTTGATCTTTTTCTCATAATTTGGCTCTAGACATGTTATACCTGCAATGTGACATAAAAAACTCGAACAATCGGGTGTTAAAAGGATCAATGTACGATAAAACGGACTAAAAACATAGTAATAATGTGATACGATTTCTCGTTATCAAACTCCCCCATACTTAAACCTTTGCTTGTCCTCAAGCAAATAGTCAATTGAAAAATGATCGGACAATTTTCATCAGACGCATACACATAATATACCATACGAGAAGTCATTTAGTTAGATAAACCGATACTAGAATAGAACACTAACGATACACTAATGATACAAGCAACGAGCTAAGTCGTCGACTTCCCTTTAAACGAAACATTCAGAAATTTCGTTATGATTCTACCTGGAGTCCTTCGTTCTTATTTCACCCGGTTTCGTTCTAGCGCAATCACATTAAGTCCTTTGTCTTAGCACGCACGTAGTGGAGTAGCCGGTTAGTGACTTTGATCCTTTATTAGCACGGGGTCTGGTACACGAATGTGGCAACCCTTTACATGTTATCCAAATTGGAGGTTGTGGGGGATCGAGCCGTAGCACGCCCTACCAAGTTCAGAACCAGGTACCTCTGAACCAACCAGCAATGGACTCCTTCTTATATTTCTCATCTCTTATATGCGACCGTGTACTTTGGTGCAATTTCTTTTTTATGGCATCGAGATATGAAGGATCGTTTATAGATTAGGCATCAAACACTTATGTTCATCGGCTCCCCACGTGGTTTGTGTTCAGACGGTGCTGACTGCTTCTATAAACTACTAGGGGTTACTTTAGAACTAAGACTTAAGGTGTAGTCATAACAATTATCGAAATGGAATGCTTAAGTAAGAAGTCTAAGGTGTCAAGACTGTATTGATCTTGTTGGATCTTTCTCAGCTTCCTAACTACGATTTCATAGGTAAGTTGAGTAATGCGAAGATAAAGCAAAAAAATTTCGGTATGGCTAAATAAAGCGGGGAAGAATTGAAACTTAAGAAATAGCATAAATATTACTTGTTTAATTGAAAATACGGAAAGGGAAATACAATGAAATGGAAAACGGGAAAGGGAAAGGTACCTCTCCCACACTATATCAGACATTGTCCTCAGTGTTGTGATATAATAGCGAGGAAATACATTACAAGAACAGAAATGCAAAAACAAAAAGATAATCTAATGTTGCTGACGACCACGACCTCGGCTTCTGGTGCGGGAGCGTCTGGTAGGAGTGGCTTCCTCATCAGAACCAGTGACGGTGAGAGCGGTGACGTCTATCCGCAAAGCTTCCAACTCGCTGAAGATCTCTCCTAGCTTTTCATCTGTTGCTTTCTGGTTACTGACAACAGTTGCAAGGAGTGCATCGTACTGCTCTTTCTGCCTTCGCTCAAGTGCGGCATTCATCTGATTTTGCTGATGAATGGCACGGAGGATTTCTTCAAGGGTGATGTCAGCTGAAGGTGGCTGCCTGGTGGAAGACTCAGGGATGTCCTGAACTGGCTCAGCAGCATCCATCGCATCCTGCATCTCGTCCACAGGTGCATCAGGCTGCTCGTCAATAATCGGAACATGGCATGTGGCATCTGACAATTTAAATAGCCAATTGGCTCTGTTTGATGGATCAATGCGGTTCCTGCAAGGCAAAACGATATGATGATAGATGGTGCCTTGTATCACAGGGTTGAACCTGCCATCCTCTCGCTGAGAGATCATGTGAGCGGACTTGCAGTAGTTCTTGGTAAGCAGCTCCGGTGCTCTATGAGGCAAATGAGTGAGGTGGTCACCAAGAGTCAGCTGTATGGCAAGGGAAGTGACAATCCCGCCAATGTAGAAGGGAGTGGCGCCTCTTTGCGCTACAGACTGAATATGGGCCAGAAGGAACGGAGCGGCGTTGATGCGTTCTTCATTCAAGGCACAATGCAAGAATAAGAGCTCTTTGGAATTGAGCTTGTGGTTGCTCTCTCTTGCAAAGATTGTGTTGCATATGATACGATGAAAATACCGTATTGCTGGATTATGGATATGAGTGGCGTTGAGACTTTGGTAGGCGGAAGCACGGTTGTTTGTGATGTTGTGCCACAAAGTGAAAGCTGCTTCATTAAAGTTGTCGGGCACGCGAAGGTGAGCACCATCGCCGTGACTGAAGCCTAACAGTTCAGCGACTCTGGTTTGAGTGAGTTGGAACTCTCTTCCAAGCATTCGGAATTTTGCGATGCCGGTGAGTGGCAATGTTTCTCAATTTCTCAAGATTTTTTAAAGCCTTGCATGAATCACCATTCATGCAGGTGCTCGGATCTTATCAATGATGACCCTATTTTGGCTAAGTATGACTTTGACAATCCAATTTATCAAGCCGATGAGGAAGGTGAAGAAGATTGCGAACTACCTGAAGAATTGGCCAAACTGCTTAAACATGAGGAGAAGATGATTCAGCCGCATGAAGAGGTCGTCGAAGTGATAAACCTGGGTACCGAAGAAGACAAGAAAGAAGTTAAGATCGGGACCGCATTAGAAGAATCTATCAAGACTCTTCTAATTGCTAAGCTTCGAGAGTATGTTGATGTCTTTGCATGGTCTTACCAAGATATGTCTGGTTTAGACACTGACATTGTGGTACACAAGTTGCCTCTGAGAGAAGACTGCCCTCCAGTGAAGTAGAAATTGAGGCGCACATGCCCTGATATGGCAATCAAGATCAAAGAGGAAGTACAAAAGCAATTTGATGTTGGTTTCTTGGTCGTGACCAGTTACCCTCCATGGGTTGCCAATATTGTGTCGGTCCCTAAGAAAGACGGTAAGGTCAGGATGTGTGTGGACTACAGGGATTTGAACAGGGCCAGCCCCAAGGATGATTTCCCTATGCCTCACATAGATGTGCTTGTTGATAATACTGCTCAGTTTTCTGTGTTCTCTTTCATGGACGGGTTTTCAAGTTATAACCAAATTAAGATGTCTCCCGATGATATGGAAAAAACTACTTACATCACGCCTTGGGGCACTTTCTGTTACAAGGTCATGTCGTTTGGTCTGAAGAATGTTGGGGTCACTTACCAACGGGCGATGGTGACGTTATTTCACAACATGATTCATCATGAAATTGAAGTTTATGTTGATGATATGATAGCAAAATCCCAAACAGAAGAAGAGCACTTGGTCAATCTAGCAAAGTTGTTTGACAGACTCCGGAAGTTCAGATTGAGGTTGAATCTGAATAAGTGCACCTTCGGGGTCTGTTCCGGCAAGCTACTTGGCTTCATTGTTAGTAAGCGGGGAATTGAGGTTGATCCAGCCAAAGTAAAAGCCATCCAAGAGATTCCTAAGCCAAAGACTGAAAAACAAGTGAGTAGTTTCTTAGGGAGACTAAACTACATTGCACGGTTTATCTCTCACCTAACGGCCACATGTGAGCCTATCTTTAAGCTTCTGAGGAAAAATCAGGCAATTAAATGGAATGAAGACTGTCAGCAAGCTTTTGACCGAATCAAAGAATACCTGCTAGAACCTCCAATTCCCATGCCTCCAGTACCAGGGAGACCTTTGATCATGTATCTTACTGTGCTCGAAGGATCAATGGGATGTGTGCTGGGTCAGCAGGACGAGTCTGGCCGAAAAGAGCACGCCATTTATTACCTTAGCAAAAATTTTACCGATTGTGAGACACGCTACTCACAACTCGAGAAAACTTGTTGCGCTTTGGCATGGGCTGCTCGCCGACTAAGACAGTACATGTTGACTCACACAACTCTCTTAATTTCCAAGATGGATCCTGTGAAATACATTTTCGAGAAACTGGCTCTGACAGGAAGGGTAGCCTGATGGCAGATGATACTGAGAGAGTATGATATCCATTACACTTTGCAAAAAGCAATCAAAGGAAGTGTATTGTCAGAATACTTGGCTCAGCAGCCAATCAACGATTATCAACCCATGAAATTCGAGTTCCCGGATGAGGACATCATGTTCCTCAAGTTGAAAGACTGTGAAGAACCACTTCCGAAGGAGGGACCAGACCCTGAATCCAAATGGAAGTTGATGTTTGACGGAGCTGTGAACATGAACGAAAGTGGAGTAGGTGTTGTTATCATCTCACCAGAAGGGATCCATACACCTTTAGCTGCTCGGTTGACTTTCGAATGCACTAACAATGAGGCAGAGTATGAAGCTTGCATCATGAGGGTTGAAGAAGCAATCAACTTGCGAGTCAGTAACCTCGAGATCTTCGGAGATTCTGCTCTGGTGGTGAACCAAGTCAATGGCAAATGGTTAGTTCATCAACCTCACTTGGTTCCTTACATGGATTATGTCAGGAGGCTGTTAACTTTCTTCACCAAGGTCAAGTTGAGTTATATTCCTCGAGATGAAAACCCGTTCGCCGATGCTCTAGCAATTTTGTCGTCTATGATTAAAGTTTGTCCAGAGAATTTTGTGCCTTGAATCATGGTCTCCCGTCTTGAAAGACCTGCTCATGTCTTTGCAGTTGACAGTGGTGAAGATAACAAACCTTGGTATCATGATATCAAGCAATTCTTGAAGGCTCAAGAATACCCGGCTAGGGCATCCAGTAAATACAAGAAAACCCTCAGAAGACTAGCAGGTGGTTTCTTCTTGAATCAAGATGGTGTGTTATACAAGCGAAACTTCGACATGGTTCTGCTCAGATACGTGGATAGACACGAAGCAGACCTATTGATGCAAGAGGTTCATGAAGGCTCCTTTGGTACCCATGCTGGAGGATATGCTATGGCCAAGAAATTGTTGAGATCGGGATATTATTGGATCATCGTGGAATCCGATTGCTGTAAATACTCCCGTAAATGTCACAAGTGTAAGATTTATGCTGATAAGGTCCATGTGCCTCCGAATCCTTTGAGTGTCATGTCTTCACCATGGCCATTTGCCATGTGGGGCATTGATATGATTGGCAACATCGAGCCGACAGCTTCCAATGGTCACCGTTTCATCCTAGTTACTATAGACTACTTCACGAAGTGGGTCGAAGCGGCATCTTATGCCAATGTTACTAAACAAGTGGTAGCCCGGTTTATTAAAAGAGACATCATTTTCCGGTACGGAATTCCCGAAAGAATCATTACTGATAATGGTTCTAATCTCAACAACAAGATGATGGCCGACTTGTGTTGAGATTTCAAAATAGAACATCACAACTCTTCTCCATATCACCCGAAGATGAATGGCGTCGTCGAGGCGGCCAACAAGAACATCAAGAAGATCGTGCAGAAGATGGTTGTAACATACAAATATTGGCATGAGATGCTACCATTCGCTTTACATGGGTACAGAACGTTAGTGCGTACCTCAACATGGGCAACCCCGTTCTCACTAGTGTATGGTATGGAGGCAGTCCTGCCAATTGAAGTGGAAATCCCCTCGTTGAGGTTAATGATGGATATTAAGCTAGATGAAGTCGAGTGGCTCCGATCCAGATATAATCAATTGAGCCTCATTGAAGAAAAACGTCTAGTAGCTGTATGCCATGGACAATTGTATCAGCGGCGGATGAAGCAGGCTTTTGATAAGAAGGTACGGCCACAAAGGTACATACCAGGTGACCTGGTGCTGAAAAGGATTCTTCCTCCTCTTAACAATCACAGGGGCAAATGGACACCGAATTATGAAGGACCGTTCGTGGTTAAAAAGGTTTTCTCAGGTGGAGCCTTGATGTTGACAACCATGGACGGAGAAGACTTCCATTCCCCTGCTAACGCAGACACAATAAGAAAATACTTTGTGTAAAAAAGGACCCGCTGGATAAAAACAAAATAAATATCCAGGCAAAAATGGGCATCCCGGCGAGCCAAAATAGAATAAAAGGCTCGGGCAAAAATTAGGGAAATCTTGAAAAAATGTACACCCGCTGAGTTGAAAAGCCACATCGAACAGCTCAGGCAAAAAAGGGTATCCCGGTGGATTGAAAACCCGAAAGGGAGATCCACGCAAAAGAGGGACTAACACGAATGACTGTGATCTGCGAGATTCGTAACTCATTTGCAATTGAGGTTATTCTAAAGGTTGAAGACCAGTTCAATCACCTTTCTCAAGGGGCAGAGCGAGCGGATCGTCTTGAAAATATACGAGTCATAACCGGGTTAAAACTTGATGAGATCCACTTCTTACATTGTCAATAGGATAGTTTGTTTTCCTTTTTGGCTATTCCCTCTTTCCATGGAATTGCTTCCTTTGTACTGCCTATTCATGGCCATTTTCCTGAATCAATAAAAAATCAATTTCAGTCAACTTGTGACTATTCACTTCTGGTTTTTGTTTTTCATCTAACATTGATTGATTGTGAAAACGTCCATCAAATTGTGATTTATATTGTGTTTTGAACATTTGAATGCTTTCTAACTCATGCAGAAGGACAAAAGCATTTAATACAACTCTAAAAGGGTGTCAAGATGCCCAGATAATGATTCATGTTATGAGCCTGGGGCATACAGGTCCCAAACTAACTCTCCATGTTGCAGGCCATATCGATTGTGTTTATGCAGGTACAGGTACAGGTGTTGCTAACAGAGCTAAAAGCAGATTTCCAGGAAGAACATTTCTTTATGCCTGAACAAGAACAGGTGTCTTCCAGGGTGTCTCCAGTTATCCCCATTAGAGTTGGAAGTTGAAATCTCCCCAGCAAGGCAGCAGAAGGTTGGTGTCCTCCCCAAGAAGAAGTTTTCCTTCAATACAAGGGAAATTCCCAGCAGTGCAAGAAGTGTATTTCCTTTCCCAGCAGTTTGCTTCCTTAGCAAAGCCATACCTTTAGTTCCCGGCCAGGTCAGGAGTTCTCCACTTCCCCATCAGAGTTCGAGAAGGGTCCATCTCCAGTAGGGTCTTGGCACTCCAATCTTAAAGTCCAATTTATTTTTAGCAGTGGCGGTTGTTCAGAGTCGGTGTATCATCAACAACTTTCATCGCAGAGTTGTCTCCTCCTCATCAGGATGGATCAGATCAGTGTAGTGATCACCAGTTCTTCCCAGTCAAGCCATCTGGGATATTGGCAGTCTCCTTGTCAGGAGATCCTTTGCATTTGCATACGTATAATCATCATTGCATTTGCATCCTCCAAAACGTAGCATTTCCATCCTCATGGAGCATTATGCCATAAATTCAAGCATACGCATGCCAGCATGGGCCAGTTTTGAGGTACATTACATATGACCCTTAACATCTTCTCAACCTGAAGTACTCCTCACAGAGGATACCAATATCATTTTTCAGACATCCTTGTCTTTTCAATTCAATGTTTGTCACTTATTCCGCGTCTTGTTTGGTACAGTAGTCGTGTCACCGGTTCTCGTTTGGCACAACGGTCCTGTTTGCATGGGCTCTCGTTTATGTACAACAATCTCGTTCCATCTTATCCTATTTCCATTGTGTTTTTGGTTATCGACCGAGGCCGGTATACCACTGCGTCTCCATTCGAGGATGGTTTCGTGTTAGATCCAATGATCTTTTAAGAATTGTCATTTGAGGATGGCGTTCTTTTCTTCAAGTACTTCTGAGGTTGGTCTTGTTGTTGTGGCTATCATTCGAGGATGATAGACCATTTTGAGCTTATTGATTATGGTCAGTTTGTCTCTTTTGCAAAGTCTGTCTGAGGTCAGTCTTTGTGTTTTTGGTTATCGACTGAGGCCGGTATACCATTGTGTCTCCATTCGTGGATGGTTTCGTGTTAGATCCGAGGATCTCTTGTGAGTTGTCATTCGAGGATGGCATTCTCTTCTTCAAGTCCTTCTGAGGTTGGTCTTGTTGTTGTGGCTATCATTCGAGGATGATAGACCATTTTGAGCTTATTGATTGAGGTCAGTTTGTCTCTTTTGCAAAGTCTGTCTGAGGTCAGTCTTTATGTTTTTGGTTATCGACTAAGGCCGGTATACCACTGCGTCTCCATTCGAGGATGGTTTCGTGTTAGATTCGAGGATCTCTTGTGAGTTGTCATTCGAGGATGGCATTCTCTTCTTCAAGTCCTTCTGAGGTTGGTCTTGTTGTTGTGGCTATCATTTGAGGATGATAGACCATTTTGGAGCTTATTGATTTATGTCAGTTTGTCTCTTTTGCAAAGTCTGTCTGAGGTCAGTCTTTGTGTTTTTGGTTATCGACTGAGGCCGGTATACCATTGTGTTTCCATTCGAGGATGGTTTCATGTTAGATCCGAGGATCTTTTGAGAATTGTCATTTGAGGATGGCACTCTTGGAAAAATATTTTATTACCCACGATGTGCAAATTTTCAGGTTTTATTTGAGTATTCAATCACTCCATACCTTGAACGTCTAAAATATGTTGCAATTATTTGTTCAGGTATGCAGATGATTGAATAGGGGCAGCTGTAACACCCCAAAATTTGTCCTCTCATTTTCATAGCATCTTAGCATATCATCTTGCATATGTAACATTGCATTTATACATAAGTGGATCATGTCATTCATAGGATGAGGCATAGCATAAACAGGCAGTGTTCTAATTCAAGTGTGGTTGTTCAGTTTCCGATTCAATTCAGATGGACGTTTGACTTGATCGTGGTCAAACTATTGAGGGATTGTTTTAAATTTCAAGTCATTTGTGTCGGTGGTTATTTCTCGGACGATTTATTCTCCCGGAGAGTGATTCAAACATGTTCAAAGTATTCATGGTTTAATTAGTCAGAAGTTAAGAGGATGATCAATTCAGTAAGTTATTTATGGTCAAGAATGTGTTTCATAAATTATAACCAGATATTTGGTGGAATTGGTTTTAGTGTGATTTGTGGTTTTGGTCCAAGTTTGATTCATGATTAGTTTTAGTCCTCAAGGATTGATTCATTTTGGTTTCAAGAGCGACTCTTTGTGGATTCGATTCAATTTTTATGGTTCAAGATTCCAAAGGATTTGGTCATGGACCGATTTCAGATGTTATTAGAATTGAGATATTATTCGGACACGATTCAATTCGGTTCTATTTCATTCCTTTATTCATCATTACTAGTTATGAAGATTCAAAATCAAGTATTACTTCAAAAAATAAACTTGGACCAAATCTAACTATCAAGCCAAACATTGTGCAAGCCTTGCATTGATTCTAAGAGTACATGGCATTGATTCAAATATATCAAATAGAAATATGGAGTGCCTACACCAAAGGGACTAAGTTTACATATGAGTATTTATTTTAAAACAAGGCATACATAAAGATTCATAAAATCCAAAACAGAATTTGAAACTACAAAGTGTCTTCATGAACCAAATACCAAGGTCCTATTACACCATAAGTCAACAAATTGTATTACACTATGAGCAAAATGTCAGAAGGAATCTCCGAACAAAGTTTGCAAAGATTAGCAAGTCAACAAGCAAATGATGTACAAGCATATTTGGTCTGCGAATACCGATACACTGTGTACCTATACACTATGTATTGCCTTTAGTTGATGTTTAGAGCAGGCCTTGTACGTTGTTGTACAATTCGTTACGGTGAAGGTTCAAAGTCAAACAAATAAAGGACATGATCAAGCTCGGTCTCATACACATAACTTACACATCCTGAGAAGGGATTCCACCCTCTAGGTCAGATCCTCACCATCAATCTTCATGTAGCAACAATCTCCAAACAATCTTCATGTAGCAAAAATCCCCACTCCGCAACAATCTCCAACCAATTCTGTAGCTCCTTCATCACCTCCACCACTTCAAAGGCTCCTCTCGTTTTTCCTGCAATCACAAGAATTCACAAATGCACACTAACGTCAATTCAAAATCATAAACCTTGTCAACGAGATTCAATGAGAACGTATCTCAATAATGCAACAACAACACAATCTCACGAAATCAGAAGTGGAAGAAGAGCGAATGGAAAATCTGCGAAAATCAAATCGTGAAACTTACCGAGCGAGGCTTCAATTCTTCACTGAGATTCGAGGAGGTCCATAACAAGAAAACAGAAAATAACTCAACAAGAAAACTTTGTTAAATCTCGACGGTTCTCTTCAACCATCACCTTCAATCTCTCTTCTCCAATCCACCAATCAACATCATTTTCTGCACAACTCAACTTTGATCTCCACCCTCCATCTGCATTTTACAATGATAAAACAAAGCAAGAATTAAGTGAACACTCAAGAGGAAAACTAGAGGACTATAACTTAAATCAGTTACAAAGCTTATAACAGAAAATCTAACTGAATTCTACCTGAGAAAGTTCCAGAACTATCCTTGATCCATGCTCTATAAATCAGAAATTGAACACCATTTTTTCTTCTTCTTCAATCATTCTTCTTCACCAAAATTCTGAACCTGAATCTTCACCATTCTCTGATTTTTCTTCCTCATTCTCCACCTTCTGAACCTGATGCTTCCTCCCATTTTTTGAACCTCGTCTTCATCAATCACCCTAAAAAACCATAATCCTTTTGCAACCTCAGGGATTCATCCTCATTGATCGAGCTTTGGTCAGCATCATCGAACGCGTCATCAATCTCATCGGAACGAATCATACTCTGATTTTCTACAAAGGGTTCAAGCCAAGTAACCTGCAACTCACGGAAGGGAAGTACCATCAAGCTTCATCAACATCAATTCAATAGCATCATCAAACGTGAAGGCATCTTCGTCGCATCCGCATCGTGTTCATATTTGAAGCTTCCTCTTCAACAAGTCAAAGCCTCGTTCGCATCTTCATCTTCGATAATATAAGGTACGAATCATTTTCACCTCATTCTCAGGTGTTCTTGATCGGTGTGGTGTTAGCACCATTGTTTCAATTCGCGTTTATCGACTATGAGTTTGAGAGTGTGAGTTAGGTGTTGGCTCGAGTGAACTGAGAAGGTTGAGTTTAGGGCGGTGAGTTTGGATGTTCCGGTGAGGTTGCTCATAGAGTTTAGGTTGTGTTTGTGGTTTGAATGGAAGAAGGTGATGGAGTTGGCTAATCGAAGAAGAAGAAGAAGAAGAAGGTTAGGGTGGAGATAGGGCGGCGAAAC
Source organism: Lathyrus aphaca (assembly GCA_963966055.1). Lineage (NCBI taxonomy): Eukaryota > Viridiplantae > Streptophyta > Magnoliopsida > Fabales > Fabaceae > Lathyrus > Lathyrus aphaca. The sequence continues at coordinate 429,412,494 of OZ014524.1, read as the reverse complement.
AAGTTGAGAAAGTTGAGGGTGGTGGCGTGAAATAGGAAGGGGAAAGAGACCTAGGGTTTTGTTTTGAATGTAACGAGTTCTTCCCCCCCCCCCTTTGTTTCTTCTTTTTGGTTTATAAATTTAATCATTAAAAACTAACTTAATGGAAATTATAAGAATATGAGAAGATTAATGGAAAAATAAAGAGAATTAATCCACATTAATATTCAATTAATCCAGATTATCTGCACCGTTACATTTCCATAGAGATAGGATTATGGTAGATTTTTTTGGTTCCCCAGCCACACCGGCGGTGACACTTGTCATCGTCCGGTAGGCTACTTCAATGGTTAATCCTACGCATGGCAATACACAATAATAACCATGTTCATGAGTGTGTGAATCACTTGATAAGAATGCATTAGAAGTCAAAGAGATCACACGATTCAGATGAGGTCAACTATGTTGACCGCGCACCCACCACATGCACCCTCCAAGACTGTTGTGTTTCGGGCCTTATTCACTTGCTTTTCGCACCTCCCGTTTTGGGCCCATTCATCTTTTTAACTAAAAAACATTACTACTTGCACCCCTTCACCATTTTCTTGTTATTTTAATTTCTGTTTAGTATAGTTTCAATTCTAATCAATAAAAAATAACAAAACTTGTCATAAAATTCTATAAAAATTCTAGTAGGTTTATAATTCATTTTAGAAATTTGTGACATTTTTACTTTCTAAATTTTGGTTTTTTTCGATTTAATTTCAATTTTCCATTTAATTAGCATTATATTGATTTCCTTTAGTTACACATAATTTTGTACATTTTATTTTTTCCACTTCCTGTAGGATTTTTAGCCCATTCTTTTTTCTATGATTATAGGACTAATAATAGGACCTATGATATTTTTAGGTATATTTTTAGGCCATTTTATCCACTGTTTTAGTAGCTTAGTTCATGTAATTTTGTGATTAGTTCTTAGGTAGATTTAAGTGACTTTTAGGCATAGTTAGGTTCTGATTTTTTAAGATATTTTTTAGCACAATATTAGGTTCAGGTTAGAGACCTTAGGAATTTAATTTCATATTATTTTCCAGGAATTTTACTATTTTTTAGGGCATTGGTTTTAGTTAAATTTTACATTGTAAATCCACCTAGTCTAGCTTAGGATTTTATGGTTCATTAAGATTTAGTTTAATTAGGCTTAATCTTAGGATATTAGGATGACCAAATATAGTTAGTTAATGATTTTAGAATAGTGATATTAAATAAATTCCCTTAGTTTTAGGACTTAGGCTTAGAATTTTCAGTAGGTATGTGTAGGTGAGGTTTAGGCTTATTTTAGTTTTAGGCTTTAACATGCAATTTTTGGAATTAATTTCTTATTTCTATTTTAATGCTTTTGCCTTAATATTTGAATTTTCTACTTGTATAGGCTTCCCCATGCTTCTTAGAATCAACATAATTTCCTTAGGAAGTAAGTTGAATTCTAGTAGTTTTTAGTTTCCTTTTATTCATTAGGATTAGAAAACCCCACAAACCATTAGGACCACTTTTGAATAATAACTAAAATTAGGATTGAGTCTTAGCTCCCTTAGCTTTTGCTTTTTGCAACTTGAGTCTTTCTTTCTCACCTCTTAAAGAAAATAATAAAAATATTTAATAAAAATCGAACGTTCTTATACGCCACGAGACTTTGTTGCGGAGTACTTATACGCATCCTGTTTCGGGGCGAGGTGTAAGTATTTACCACGATGGATAGGTCTTAGTATGAGAATGTTCACAAACAAATTTAAAATATTTCTCATAAAAGACAAAAACACACAATAAACGACTATCCTGCGGGAACTTCTCTTTCTCATCGCATTCATTCTGAACGCGAACTCGCGACGACTTGTCTCGCATGCAGGACGCTAAACGCACTCGTACCAGACGAGCTTGCAACACCTAAGCATAGACATACGCAGTTCCAACTATAAAAAAACACAAACAAATAGTTCCCGCCTTAGTTAGGCGAACTACGTCGACTCTGATCCTTATTTTCCCGATGAGGTACGTAGGCAGTGGGGTAGGGTCCATTCGAGCACATTCTTTATTTTCCCTACATTTTTCCCATTATTTCTTTTTGCTCTCTTTTTCCAGTTCCCTTTTCCCATTCCAGTTTCCAGTTAGCAGTTCATTTCATCAACATTTTATTTCTCACCCTTTGAAACAAAAAAAGCAAGCGTGGATCCCGTCAGGTACGGCGGACGATTTGGGGTGCTAATACCTTCCCAGGTTGTAACCGACTCCCAAACCCATATCTTTGGTTCGCAGGACCTTGTCATTTCCTTCTTCCTTAGGTTTGTGCAACATTACCTTTCCCATTCATTCGGGATAAAAATGTATGGCTGGTGACTCTACCTTTTCCGCGCCACTTTCGCGTTTGTACTAGGATGAAAATCCCGGGAGCGACACACCGCACTGACCTTTAAAGGATCCACTGCTATACCTTCACCAGATATCACATGTCCCAAAAAACTCACCGTCTTCAACCAGAACTCACATTTGGAGAATTTAGCGAACAATTTGTTATCTTTTAACACCTGTAGAGCAATTCTCAAATGTCTTGCATGATCCTCCTCAGATTTCGAATAAATCAATATGTCATCGATGAGTACCACAATAAATTGGTCCAAGTAAGAGTGAAATATATGGTTCATATACTCCATAAATACTCCTGACGCATTAAACACTCTGAAAGGCATTACTGCATACTCATAATGACCATATCGAGTCCTAAATGCCGTCTTTTGAACATCTTCTTCCTTCACTCTAATTTGATGATACCCCGACCTCAAATCAATTTTGCTAAAAACACAAGCTCCAACAAGTTGATCCATTAAATTGTCAATCCTAGGAAGTGGATTTTTTTTTAATGGTCATTTTATTCAGCTGTCGGTAATCGATGCATAAACGCATACTACCATCCTTCTTCTTCACTAACAACACAGATGCTCCCCACGGTGATACATTGGGTCTAATAAATTTCTTATCAAGCAAATCACCAATCTGAGATATCAACTCGGCTAACTCCGTCGCAGATATCCTGTACGGCGCCATAGAAATAGGCCTAGTACCAGGAATCGAATCAATAGAGAACTCCACCTCACGCGTCGGAGGCAACTCTGTAATATCACCAGGAAATACTTCTAGTAATTCATTCACCACCGCCAACTCTTCAATAGTAACTGTTTCTTCAACATATAATGAAGCGAACACTGCAAACATCTTCGCTTCATCTTCCAACAAGGTCCTTAGTTCTCTCGTAGAAATCGAACTAGCCAATGCTCCCTCCTCCGGAGTCAAAAACAATAACCTCTTCCTAAAATAGTCAATATAAACCCGGTTGAATTCCAACCAGTTCATACCCAAAATCACACCAATATTACTGAGTGGCAGACATATAAGATCCACCCCAAACTCTCTATCAAAGATAACCAGAGGACAGTTACGACACACCAAAGTGGTAGTCACATAACCTATGGATGGAGTATCAATAACCATTCCTTGACTTAACTGAGAAGGTTCCAATCCTAGTTTCTTCACACATTCCAAAGAAATAAACGAGTGTGTTACACCCGTATCAATAATCACAAGTAAAGTAATACTATTGATAAAGCAAGTACCTTTGACCAATTGGTCCTCACTAGTAGGCTGAGCTCCTACTAATGCAAATACTTTTCCGCCTGACTGTTGCTTCTTCGGTTTCTCGCAATTGGTGCTGATATGACCCTGCTCTCCACAATTATAGCAAGTAGGCGCCTTCGCCCTGCAATCAGCCATCATATGGTCTGGCTTCCCACACTTGAAGCACTTCTTCATTTCATTAGGACATTAATTGGCACGATGTCCCGAACCATGGCATCTGTAGCACTTGATATTACCGGGAGTACCTCCTCTCCCACTTGGCTTCTTCTCAGCACTAGCCTTCTGCTTCCCCTTATCAGCTGGAGCACTATAAGGAGTACCACCAAATCTCGACTTTCCCCTCTTGTCATTCATAGGCTTGTAGTGTGCAATCCGAGCTCGATTGTCATTGTCATAAATCCGGCTTCTACTCACCAGTTCGGGATAATTCTTGATCTTCTGGCAAGCAAGGCCATGCTTGATCTCAGGACGTAAACCATTCTCATACTTCAAGCACTTTGAGGTCATAGCTTCCTCAGTGTTGTAGTGCGCACAGTATTGCACCAACTCTTCGAACTTGGCAGCATACTCCGCTACCGTCATGTTACCTTGTTTCAGCTCCAAGAATTCTATCTCTTTAGAACTGCAGACATCTTCCGGGAAATACTTCTCTAAGAACTCTCTACGAAACACTGCCCAGGTAATTGCAGTTCCCGCAGCTTCCAACCTTTGGCGACTGTTGTCCCACCAAACTTCAGCTTCGCCTTCCAACATGTGAGGACCAAACCTCACCTTCTGATCATCAGTACACCCCATGGTCCTGAAGATCTTCTCAATAGCTTTCAACCACTTATGCGTAACCTCTAGATCCAGCATTCCACCTTCATACTTAGGCGGCTTGTTGCTCCGAAATTGATCCAATGCACGAGATTGGGCGTTACCTCCCACTTGAGCTACCTGAACAATGTTCTCAACCTTCTGCGCCATGGCTTGCATAGCCGCAACAAGAGCAACATTATTCCTTCCTGCCATACTGATACAACAAACAAACATCTCAGGTTAGGACACACAACTATCTCATATTCTAAGGACTGACTCAATCTGGCCGGTTGGACCGACCTGCTCTGATACCAATTGTAACACCCACTTTTCCCAATTTCAAAATTAACATAAGTTCTCATTAAAAATCAGAGTCACATAACAAAACGAGTGATTACTTATCAAAATCAAACAAACATTGCATAACATAAGCAGCATAATTAATAATTTCAATATCAATGTGCTCGACAGCACAATAATTCAAAAATGTAAAATTATTCTTCTAGTTCACTAAATAGATACGTAACTATAACAAAGTCTTAAAAAAAAAAAAAACAAAGTGATAAAAATCCCCATTCCCGTTACGTATCAGAGCTCCTAGGACTCGAACAAGCAACACCAAGCACTTCTCAGGTACTTAAGTTATCTGTACTTCCGCAGAAACACAGACGCCACAAAACAAACAAAGGGGGTAAGAAACAAGTTCATAATATAACAATGCAAATAACATATATGAAGAGGTAATTCGCGCACGCCAAGTATATTACACAACATTAATCATTCATTCATATCAATGCAAGTGACTCAAGGACACAATGCAAATGCGGTACCGACTTCGTCAAATGTCCATCGATTCGGACCGGATGCATCGCTTACGCTCCTACTGAGACACGATCACCCCGCACCCATTGATTCCCAATGAATCCAAACAATCACTTACACTCCACCCGAGACGTGATTACTCCCCCAACATGTATGCGTATGCACAAACTCGATTACAACATACATTTTCAAACCACATATGAATATAGTCATAACAACACGATCCTCACGATCCTCATTAAATAACAAGCATTTCATCACATAATTTACACAAATCATATATTATACACTATCATAGTCAACACCAACCAATTCATCATTATCAAGTTTATATTATTCACTTACTCATCTAAGATTCATTTTCTATATTTAGTTGTCAGGTCCTATGGTTGTTACTAAACTTTATTCTCACAGTGTTAGAATAATGATACGAACCTTAATGGAAAGAACGGGTCGAATCCGACTTAAAATATCGCAAAATCCCAAAATATAGAGGCCTGACACGGCCCCCCGTGTCCCCTGACATGGCCCCCCGTGTCCCCTGACACGGCCCCCTGTGTCCCCTGACACGGCCCGTGTTAGGTGGCCTGAGGCGTGGCTCACAAAAACAACATTTTCCAAAATCCAGAAGGGTGACATGGCCTTCCGTGTCGTGTGACACGGCCTGTGTCACACCCTCTGAGCCTAAACCTCTCCAAAAAATCTCCAAAACCATTAATCATGGGCCTGACACGGCCACCCGTGTCGTGTGACACGACCCGTGTCAGAAGCTCTGCGTCAAAAATCAGTTTTTATATAAAAATAGCTTTTCTTTTCCCTATCTACACCAATCCAATTCCAGTTCATTTTAATTCGTTTCTAGCACTCAAAGCAGTCCAATTGTCAAGTTTATCATCACTTATACCTCCAACATCAACCCGTCATCTATCTTAACATTTACAGATCAAATTAGGAGAATTATGTTTCTATTCGTCTTCTCTAACCATCTAACATTATCCCATAACCCAATTCACATCATACACATATACCTAAGCAATTTAACAGTAAGACCCACACATATACCAATAATCATCATATTATTCACAATTGCATCAAGGATTCATCACATTCATTCATAATTCAATGTCAAGAATCACACACATAATCCCACATCATAATATTCATCTAACATCACAAATTCATCCAATTAAATTATAACTCATAACCCTAAAGGAGTAAGGACCTCCCGATTACCCTTCCATGTTAGATCACCCATATAAACCCTTTCTCCCCCTTACCTCGAAATTGGACGAAGCTTTTCCGAACTCTTAACCTTGGAATCTACGATCCTTGATTTTTCCCTTCTTCTCCCTTTTCTCCAGAGCTCTTTGTTCTTCGTCAAAATGCACGATAATGAGAGATCTATCGTGTTCTCCCTTTTCATAACATACTCAAATTACACCATTGCCCCTTAGACCTCCAACTAATTATTTTATTATTTAAATAACAATATAATATTAATATACCACCTCATTATCATATTATTATTTAAAAATAAAATAATTCTTTAATCATTATCCCAATTATACTCTAAACTCTCCATATTATTTTATAAAATTAACTTATAAAAATTAAGGCGTTACTGGTGTCACCTGGAGAATATTGCTAGGGCTAATTTGTGACACTTGAAGTTCCTGAGGAGTTTGTATCTACTACTTATCTATCTGATAACTCCTGATGTTAAGAGATCTGAAGATTGTTTTTAGAAGACCTATCTCTAGTCTGCAGATATCTTTGCGTGATCCTTGGAATGATGTCATATCTCTAGATAGGACATCACGTCAGTATTGGGCATAATTATGTTGTCTAAGGGATTGGTTGAACATATGCTTTAGGTGATGAACTAATTTGGTTGAATCACATGTGTTTGGAACCTACTCTTGATCTGGAATATGAGGCATCTGTGTGGTGTATCTGAGAAGTTTCTAGCCTTGGAACTTATCTCAGTTGTGTGTGTGTTGGTTAAGGAGTGATCAACATGTTATGTTCTCCTGAGGATAGTTTATTTCTGGTCTTTGCTGCAGGAGTGAAGTACCTGAGCTTCAAGAATTATTATTTCAGAGAGACTCCTTGTACATGAAGTTCAAGTTGTATCAACTTGTGAAGTTGATTGGTGTGGATATAACGGACCAGTTTTATATTGTGTGTGAGGACATTTCAAATCAGACAGTCTGAATACTGAGTCTAAAAGAGAAGTATGTTGAAGTGTTCTAGCTGCTGCATATGTCTGCGCTTTGGTTTGATAGCTTGATCAACTAATGATGGTTGATTCCCTTGTGTTCCCCTGCATATGTATGTGTGAATTACTATGAAGGATGTCCTCAGAACCATAGTAATTTGTGTAGTTTTGCTGTGATTGATACTGATGTCTGAAAGAATGTTAGAACATCATCTTAGAAGGTGTCAGATGCCTGCAGAAGAAGAAGAAGAAGTCAGACTACCTGTTATACCTTGTGTGAGAAGGTAATCTTATCTGAACTATAGGAAGTACCTTGACGGGAGACTTGGTATTTGTCTATGTGATGCATAAAGGTGGATACTTTGACGGGAGACTTAGTATTTATCTGAGAGTTATGCATATCTGCAGTCTGAATCTTATGGTTCAAAAAGTGTACTGAGTAACTGATCCTCATCCTCAGAAATAGCTTTGGTTGTTCTTGCAATGGGGGGGGGGGGTTAAGAAGTGCTATCTATGGTCTATTAGTGCAAGGGTGCATACTGTTTTTGGTAGGTGCAGTTGGATTGTTGTTTTTCCCATGACAAGGAAGGTGTGCTGAATCATGAAGTTAGAATTGATAAAATCATCAGAACTTTGTGAAAACTGCTTTACTCAAGGAAAAGTGTCATGCTTGGTATGGTTCTAAGGTGTAGTTTTGCATTATTCCTTCTGAAGGTTCAGACAGTGGCAGGTCTGAAGACTTTGGAGAAACTTTGGCAGGTTCTCATCAATGTGTAATATTGGCAGGGACTACTGCAGAATCAACATGATATAGGTTGTCTTCTCAAACTTGGTTGGTGAATCAAGTCTATGAGAGCATGGAATTCTTGTTCTGTTAAGGGAAGAGGTTCTTTCAAGTGGCATAAGAAGGAGTTGAGTTCAACATCTGGATGTGGAATGATAATGTTCAAACATCTAGTTCAACATCAGAATCTCAGTTGGTGAAGTGGCACATCAATTAAAGATATGATGATTTACAAAATAAGTATATCAAAATATTTTTGAGAGAATTCTGACAAACTGAAGAAGACAAAGTGTGGCAGTTGGATTTTTCATATGAGGGTTCCTAAATGAGGTGATCAAACTGTGGCAATTGGTTGATCTCTATAGTGGATTCAATGAATCAAGATAATCAGAGTGTGGCGGCTGGTTGGTCTTGAGGATTGTCTTGGAACAAGTTAATCTTGTGAAGAAGGTTGACAAGTTGAAGACTCAAGGATATTTGTTCTTCTTGAATGTGGATGAGAGTTTATCTCTCTTTCTGGATTTATGATTCAAGCTGGTGGCACAGTGTTGTTGAAGATTTTTCAGTTCTTGGATTACTATGCTATAATAAGTCCAATTGGTGAAGCACATCAAGAATCTTGGTGATAAGGTATTGGTGTATGGAAGATGTTCTAACAGGTGTTAGGACATTATTTGGGGTGTTTGTCTACATTGTTTATAATTTACAGTCTACCTAATCATATGGGAGAATGATGAAGTAGATGGTATGTTTTGGAAGAAACATGTAGAGTAGACTAAAGTAGATCAAATATTGATTGCTTGGAAGTCTGAATGTGGATATTCATAAATTGTTTCTCTTGTTAGAATTAGTTTGGATGGATATTGTCTGGAGTGTATGGCCAAAAGAATGTGAAGGTAATGAAGGGCTAATGTCAGGGCCTGCTTGCAAAAAGATGTTCAACATTTTTAGCTTGGGATAATAACAAACCAAGATGGGATCATGTGTTTTGGTATAAGGGGTGATTGTGTTCAATTATGGATTGAACAGAGAGTGAGCTCTTGAAGACATGAAGATGCGTCTTATGTTTTCCATTCATCAAAGTACAAAGAAGTACGTGTTATCCTTGATATGGGGATAGTGTTACATTCTTGTGCAGCTGGACTTGTGAAGTTAAAGGGGAGTACCTTAATAAGGTTTTGTGATGTTACACATCATTTTGTGACATGTGCTACTAAGTATGGAAAATTATTTTGTCAGGTTGAAACATATTACTTAGTGGTTGTGTATGTGTGTGCCCTTGAGGTATGAATATGGAATGTCTTGTGTGTCCAAAAGGTTTATGGAATAAAGCTACTATCTGCAGTGTATTTATGGATACTGATCAGGTTGTGGACCATGCTGTAGTGGGATGTCAGACCATGTTTCAGAACATGTATGTTAAGGATAACTAGGATTGTTGTGTGAACAATGCAGTTGTGAAACGCGTGCTTATTTAAAGCTTGTTTTGGCCGGTTAACTTTATTAGGCGGATAAGCTTTTGCGCCTAAAATAACGGGCCTTGACCAATAATGCATCTGCTTTTCAAGACACCATCATTACTCTCAAGGTTAGCGTTTTCTATTTATAGAGAGCAATTTTTCTCCTTCAGGCAGTGTGTGTTTTCATCCTTCTTCCTTCAGATGGGGTCCGTGTGTCTCTGGGTGAGTAATGCATGGGTTTGGCACTGTAAGGGTTGTCTTTGCCAATTTTTGGCTAAAAAAAGGGAGAGAAGAATGTCTGGTTTGACTGGTGTTGTGTTGAGTTTGAAGTTTGTGTTCAAATGTTTGTATTGGATGTGCTCATGTGTATGTTGGCTGGAATGTTAATATGGTAGTTATAACTTAGTTCTTGTGACTTGTGTCCTGAGTTGTGAACACGATTGTAACTTGTGTTCTGAGTTGCATAAGAGAATGAGTACCATGTTATCTTATGGAACTTTTGGTCTCTCTGAAGGAATGAGTCCCTCAGAGTTCAGGATGTATTTCTTGGAGTTTAAGAGGTATTTCTTCTTAATGAAAAGGAGGTAGAAACTGATTAGTTTGGTCAAAGAATTTAGGACTTTCTACTCCTTGTCCACTGCTGAGAAAGATGTCAAGCAACATGTCCTATCATGATCAAGAATAGGTTACTGTTGTTCCTTCAGTGTTGCTGCTGGAATTTTTTTCGTGTTTTTCTTAATATTTGTTTTAGCCAAAATGTGCCAAAGGGGGAGATTGAAAGTTTTGTTTTATAGTGTTAACATTAATTTTGTAAAACAAATATAGAAGCAATAAAATGTACATGATCTTTGCAAAATAAAGAACAATTTAAGCAAGGAGTCTTATTGTGCGCCTAAACATATTGTGTTGAAATGTTTCAACATCTGGAGTAACATGTCGAAAAAGATGTCAAGACAGTACATTCGACATCATGAACTGACAGAAGAGGATTGAAGATTCTGTTATGATTTAACAGAAAACAGAATAATCAGAAGATTTGAATCAATCCAATTGGCGCTGTTTTAAAAGATCTTGAAGACTCAAATTTACATTGAAGACAAATATCAAATATTGAATAAATATAGAGTTTCTATATTTAGAGATATTTTAGGGAGTTGTTTATTTGAAGATCTTTTTATTTGTAGCATATTTTTTGCATTATTGTAGCAGCTGCTATGTTGCGTTTTTAGGCCCAAAATCCAGTTGGGATCATGTTATAAAAAGAAACCTTGTAACCTAGGTTTAACAACCAACCAAAGATGTAAATTTTGTATCATTAGGGTTGAGTTCTTTGAGCAGACGTGTGCAACAAGTTTCAGACTTTGTGGTTGTGTTTATTTGTAATTCTCGAAGCTTTTAAGCAAGAGATATTTTGTTCATGACTGAAGTTGTAAAGCAAGGTTAAGATGTTGTCATGGAAGTGTATCTTCTGTTTTGCCTTGTTGTTTAGGTAAAGAGCCGTCAATATCAACAACTGAGAGTTGGGACTGTGAGACATCATTGCAGTGATTGGAAGTGAGATGAGTTTCTCATATTTAGGAGTTCCTAAGTAGAAGTTGCACTGGTAGTGATTAAGTGAAAAGACTGTAAACTGTAGGTGTTTGCTGAGAAGTCTTTGAATTGATACTACATAGTGGATTTTCTTCTTGGTTTGGTAGCCTCCAGAGTAGATGAGTTTGCATCGAACTGGGTTAACAATTTGAATGTGTTCTTTACAGTTTTTTCAATTTATATTTTATGCAGTGTTCTTGCTGAATGTCATATCAGAGGTCTAAAAATCTTCAAAGAGTGTTTGAATCTGGTACATTAGAACTTTATAATGCTGCTGTTTGTACATTGCCATGTTTATTAGTAACAGATCAAATGTCTCAACACTATATTCGACATCTGAGTCTTTCATACAAAAATTTCATAGTTGAGCCCTATAATAGGTATGAGATGGTTGTTTGCTTGGATATGAAATTTGGTCGCCATGTTTTTATGTGAAAATCTTGTAAATCCGTGAATGTATGTTCCATTATCTAATTTTTCTAATCATTATTTCGTGTAGTATTTATTGTGGTTGTGTTCCTCTCGTTGCATAGATCACTTTTGAATTTTGAATTTTTGATTTTCGTTGAGAGATGAGAGAGATATGGTCTTGTGAAGTAGCGGGTTCTTGGTGTGGTATCCGTCAGGTTTCTTATTTTGTTACTAGTTTTCATAAATTTTTCATGTGCATAGGGGTTGAAGATGATTAGGTGGCAGCGTGTGAATGGTTGGTGTTTGTTTTTGTCACGTGGCGACTTAAATTAGCTTGGCCGATTGAGACCGGGTCACATAGTTTGTTCCTTTCTTTTGTTCTTTTATTTTATTTTATTTTATATTATAAAATCTTATTATAGTCAATATTAAGTGATATTTCCGTGTGGGCCTAGCCTTGTTTCTTATTCGCACCCTCTTTTTTCCTAGCCCAATGCGCATCAAACTATTTCATGTTCATTCTTGTTTTGCTCATACACCTCTGTTTTCTTTCCTTTTATTTTTATTTTTATTTTCTTTTTCATTTCATCTATTTAAATTACTTCCAATGACTTAAAAATCATTAAAAAATTGTTTTCTGTTTTTAGGCATCTCATTTAATTTTTCATATTTTTTATTTTTATTTTCCATTTATTTTTGTATTTTATTTTTATTTAATTGTGTGAGGTGTTTATTTGACCTAGCCTTTGAACTATTACCTTAATTCATGATATTTCCCTTTGATTCTTGAGTCACTCTTTTGCATAAACTTAGGCACATGTATGTAGGGTCTGTGAATGCTTATTTAGGGTATTGTTCATGTATGTTGGTCTTGGTTTGATTTATTTCTTAATGCATTGCGTGATTGAAACGAAGTTGTGATGTTTGCCTAATACTTGTGACAATTTGAGCACTTTTTGAAAACTTTTTTTGAGGCATCTTTTGAGACATGATAAGCTACTAAATTCTTGTTTATGTGACCATTTTCCCATTTTTTCTCAAGCCTTTATTTATTTTCCATGTATGAGGCATTGCATGTTAGTTTGTGGAAACATGTTTGAATTTGGTAATTGATTGAGTGTTGCTATGATGCATGATTTGAAACTCTTTGCTATTTCTTTGATCATTAACATGAGTTGAATTCCATATGACATAGCTACTTCCCTACCTTGGTTCTCACCTTGTTTGACCTTACTTCACTTTATCTGATGATTGATAATCCTCCTTGTGTGATCATAAGTCATTTGTGTATGCATTAGTGCTTTGTTTGGCCATTTGGTTTTAACTTCAAATCTTTGAATTTGGTTTGACATGTGTGCACATTCTTGTAACTTTGACTTGGTGTTGGTGTTTAATTTGTGTGATTGGTATAATATTTATATCATCCCCTTTAGAAGCAACTTAACTTCCATCTTGGAAGTAAGTTGTCTTCTAACCCTTTCTTCTTTCTTCTCTTCTTTTCTTTTCTTCTTTTCTTCTTCCTTCTTCTTTGGGTAGAAATCTCATACCTCACTAACCTAGGATATATAAGCATGATAACTTCATCAGGTTTAGTCTCTCTTAGAAATTTTACCTTTGAAGATCCTTTTGGTGCTTTCTCTCTTCTCATCTTAAAACAACTCAAAACATCTTAATAAATGTTAAGCTTTCTCATGTGCCAAGGGACTTTTCCATGAGATACTTGCATATATTCCATATGGGGATGGGGTGTATGGTATCTATCATGATGAATAAGTCTTAGCATGAAGATGCTTTACAAACATAAACTAAAAAACACTTCTTAATTAAAAAAACAACAAAAATACTTAATAAGTACAATAGGCTAGTGTGTTGGAGTCTTCACCTTTGGAACTAGTTTTGGAGGTATTCTCCTTACCTAGGTATGCTTCTTATCCATTAGATTTCGGGATGATGTAAGAAGTACACATCCCATTGAAAGAGACTTGATACACTCTCCTATGAAAATCCAAATAAAAGCTTCTAAAAGCATTTAAACTAATAATAAATGTCTTTCCTTCAGGATTTCCTTTCTCATCTCCTTCACGCATAGCGAAAGAACTTGTTTCTACTTGTCTATTTGCAAGACGGTGAACACACTCGTGTCGGACGAGCTTGCAACACTTGAGTATAAACATAAGCAGTTCAAGATTTAAAAAACACAAACAAGCCAGTTTTCCTCCCTAGTTAGGGGAACTACGTTGACTCTGATTCTCATTCCTGTGAGATACGTAGGCAGTGGGGTAAGGTCCATTCGAGCACTCTCTTTATTTTCCCTACATTTTCCCATACCTTTTCTTTCTCTTTTCCAGTTCTAGTAGCAGTTTCAGTTCAGCAACAATTTATTCTTCACCCTTTGAAATAGTTTCTAGCAAGCGTGGATCTTGTAACGCCCCGATTCGATTATTCCATTTTTGTCGAGTCTTTTATTTAAATTGGGTGATAATTGTTTCAATTATGAAATTGGTGTTTTTATGTGTTATGTTGATGTGTTGTATTATTTTACCGTTTTGAGAATTTTCGGGTAAAAACTAGATTGAAGGGTATTTTAGACATTTGCTATTTAATGATAAGTTAGAATTTTTAGTGGAATTAGAAATTGTGAGAAAATGATATTTGGTGGAAAAGAAAAGAAATAGAAAGAAAAAGAGATAAGTAGTAGAAAGAATAGAAAGAGAGATGGATAGAAAGAAAATAGAAGAGAAGAGAAAAGGAAGAGAAGAGAAAAGAAGAGAAAAGAGGAAAAAGCTTGGAATTCTTCAAGATTGCTCCTAGGAATCGAAACAATCGGGTAAGGGTGGAAATATTGTTATCTTAACCTTGTGTATGATTATATATGTGTTAGATAGATTGGGTTTTTGTTTTGGAGAAGTTTAGAGAATGTTAGGTTTTAGGGTTTTGATGGAAATCTAAGAAAATTGGTAGATTAATCGGTTAGGACTTGATAAAATCGAAGTATGATAATGGATACATGTTAATGATCATGTTTGTGGGAGTTTGGTTAGGTTTTGGAAGGTTTTAAGTTGAATGTTGTATGGCTGAGATGCTGCTGAAATCACAATTCTCGCTCAACGAGGTTTCCATAACATTTTTCGCTCAGCGAGCAATCCCCTCGCTCAGCGAGACCTGGAAGTTGAAACTTTGTGTTTTATTTCATAACTTTTGATCTGAGTATCTGTTTTAAGCGTTTCACATATCGATTCGAAGCTAAAAACATGTAGAAACTAATGATGCTAAAATATATAGTTTTTAGCCGACATTTACCCGACTTTTCCGATAAAACGTGATTGTGTTAGTTAAGGAATTGTGGGATTGTTTGTGGTTTAGTGGCCGTTTGGCAAATAAATGCATTTCGTGAAGTGAATATGAATGCATGTTGATATGAAAGGGTTCGTTGCCATTTGGCGTAATTAATGTGAATTTGTATAGTTATTTGTGATTGTATGAGATGAATGCATAATTATATTGTGAAAATGTATGCATTTTCAAGAATGTTGTGTATCATTTTGCATGTGAAGCATAATGTATGCATTCTTGTGTTGTGGGATTCTTTGTGAATCCGTTGTAACATCGTGTACCCATGTGGGGTGTCAGTGATGATTACAACATGATTGTGTGCCTATGTGGGGTGTGAGCAATCAGATTGTGTGCCCGTATGGGGTGTGAGCAATCCATAAACATTGTGTGTCCGTGTGGGGTGTGAGCAATGGGTGATTTAATCACAAATGATTGTGTGCCCGTGTGGCGTGTGAGCAATTAGATTGTGTACCCGTGTGGGGTGTGAGCAATCCATAAACATTGTGTGCCCGTGTGAGGTGTGAGCAATGAGTGAACATCGTATGCCCGACGGGGAGTTACTTTAGGTAACGAGCGATAGTTCCAATAAGTTCTTGAGTGAACTTAAGATGTTTTAGTCGGTACCGCATTGCATTTGCATAGAGTCGTGAGTCGGTCTCTATGATTTGCATTTATCATCTATAATTGAGAATTGGTGAATAAACATGAATAATACATGTTTATATAGAATGATGTGAAATAGTGAAATTGTGCATGATGAATATGCTTGGTTTGTTTATATACATTGTGATGTATATGAGTGATGAGAAAGGAATTGCGGCGAGAATATGTGTATTTTTATGTTAAGATATATAATTATATGCAATGTTATTATGATAATATTTCTCACCCCTCAGTTGTTTTATGATGCTCTATGAGGCATTGCAGAGTAGGTTTGCTGGAGGTCTTTTTGTGAAGCGTGTCTTCATTCTTTTGGTCGATCGGCTCTGATATGTAGCACCGGGTAGCTAGGGTCGGCTTGATGTCTTTTTGTGATGCATTTGTGAATGTATCTTGGTGATATATGTTTATGTAAACATGGATTATTGGTGAATCAAACTTGAATATATATATATATATATATATATATATATATATATATATATATATATATATATATATATATGTGTGTGTGTGTGTTTGATGTTGATTATTATTTAGTTTTCGCTGTTATTTTTAATGTTGAATATGGGTGTGAGGATTAAATCCTTCTGTTACAAGTTACCCCATTGTTGCATATCGTTATATGAGCAGGTGTTGTATGTTTTAATTTCAAGTATAATGCGACATGCCTCTTTTATACCATGTTTTAATTATACTCTGATGAAAATTTTAATATGTGATTAATTGATTATTTGGGGGTATAGAAAGGCGGTGTTACATTAAGTGGTATCAGAGCCAGTGTCGAGTCAGTTGTGTCTGTCTTGTTGTTGTGATGATTGAACTTTTGTTTAATCTTGTTGTTGTCCTTGGGAATAATCAGAATATGGCTGGTAGAAATGACAATGTGATGGTTGCAGCTTTGGAAGCAATAGCTAGGGCAGTGCAGGGTGCGCCAAATGTGAATGCTAATGATGAGTTCAGGAAGAATCAACCACCGGTCTTCAAGGCAAGATTTGATCCCGATGGTGCTCAGAATTGGTTGAAAGAGATTAAAAGAATCTTCAGAGTCATGGACTATGCTGAAGAGAGTAAGGCGAGACTTGGATCTCACATGCTGAAGGAAGAAGTCGATGATTGATGGGTCGGTAGAAGTCAAGCTCTTGAGGAAGAGGATGAAGAGATAACTTGGGATGTTTTTCTTGCTGAGTTCTTGGGGAAGTATTACCCTGAAAGTGTGAAAGGGAAGAAGGAGATGGAGTTCCTTGAACTGAAATAAGGTAGTATGTCCGTGGTGGACTATACTGCGAAGTTTATGGAGTTGGTTTAATTTCATCCTCATTATGCTGCTATTACTGTTGAGTTCTCGAAGTGTATTAAGTATGAGAATGGTTTGCGTCCCGAGATTAAGAAAGTTGTGGGATATCAAAGAATAAGAAGGTTTTTGGATTTGACGAAATGTTGTATAATTTTCGAGGAGGATAGCAAGGCTCGTTCTACACATTACAAGAGTTTGAATGAGAGGAAAGGAAAGCAACAAGCTAGAAGTGGACCTTATGTGACACCCGCTGATAAGGGCAAGCATATGGGAAACTTTGATAAGAGAGCTGGTGGAGGGAGTTCTGGTCCCGTTAAGTGTCACAAGTGTGGCGATTTGGGTCATAAGTCTTTTGAGTGTGGGAATAACATAGTGAAATATTCTAACTGTAGAGGCCTTGGACATGCTACTACTGAGTGTAGAAGGAATGTTGTGAAGTGTTTCAATTGTGGAGAAGTGGGTCACATTAGTACGAAGTGTACTAAGCCGAAGCAAGCTCAAGCGGGCGGAAAGGTGTTTGCATTAGCAGGGAAGGACACTACTAATGTAAACCGTTTGATTAAAGGTACATGTTTTATTAATAGTACGCATTTAGTTACTATTATTGATACAGGAGCGACTCATTCGTTCATTTCTCTTGAGAGCGCTAAGCGTTTGAATTTGTTTATGTCTTCTTGGGGTGGTGAGATGGTTATTGAGACTCCTGCTTCAGGGTTGGTAACTACTTCTTTGGTGTGTGTAAGTTGTTCTTTGACCATGTATGGTAAATATTTTGTTATGGATTTAGTTTGTTTGCCATTGGAGGGTTTGGATGTAATATTGGCTATGAACTGGTTGCAATTTAATCGAGTTCATCTAGATTGCTACCATAAGTTAATAAGGTTTCCTTCTTTGGATGATGGTGGAGATGAAAGTTTCCTATCCACGAAAGAGTTGAAGAAACTTTTAGTGGACGAAGCTCAATTGTTTGGTTTGTTTGCATCATTGTCGGTGGAGAGTGAAGTTGAACTCAATGGGTTCCCAGTGGTGTGTGATTTTCCAGAAGTGTTTCCGAAGGATATTAAAGATGTACCGCCGGTAAGAGAAGTTGAGTTTTCTATTGATCTAGTTCCGGGTACTAGACCGATTTCGATGACACTGTATCGTATGTCAGCATCAGAGTTGGTAGAGTTGAAGAAGCAATTGAATGACTTATTGGACAAGATATTTGTTAGGCCGAGTGTTTCTCCTTGGGGTGCTCCGGTATTGTTGGTAAAGAATAAGGATGGGAGTATGCGGTTATGCATTAATTATCGACAGTTGAACAAGGTGACAATTAAGAACAAGTATCCGCTTCCAAGGATCGATGATTTGATGGACTAATTGGTTGGTGCATGTGTTTTTAGTAAGATTGATTTGAGATCAGGATATCACCAGATTCGTGTGAAAGAAGAGGATATTCAAAAGACGGCTTTTAGGAGACGGTATGGTCATTACGAGTTTTTTGTGATGCCATTCAGGGTTTCTAATGCGTCGGGTGTGTTTATTGAATATATGAATCGTATTTTTCATGAACAATTGGATCGTTTTGTGGTTGTGTTCATCGACGAAATTTTGATTTATTCTAAGTCTCAAGAAGAGCATGAAGAGCATTTAAGGATTGTGCTACAGATTTTGAAAGAGAAACAATTGTATGCTAAGTTGTCGAAATGTGAGTTTTGGTTGTCGAAAGTAAGTTTTCTTGGACATGTTATTTCTGATGGTGGTATTAGTGTTGATTCATCCAAGATTGATGCGGTAGTGCAATGGGAAGTTCCTAGATCGGTTACGGAGATTCGAAGCTTTTTAGGCTTGGCGGGTTATTATCGGAGGTTTATTGAGGGATTTTCAAAGTTGACACTTCCGTTAACGCAATTGACTTGTAAAGGAAAATCTTTCATTTGGGATATTCATTGTGAAGAGAGTTTCATTGAACTTAAGAGAAGGTTGACAATGGCTCCGATCTTGATTTTGCCAAATCCGACTGAACCATTTGTGGTGTTTTGTGATGCTTCATTGTTTGGGTTAGGTGGTTTTTTGATGCAAGATGGAAAAATTGTGGCTTATGCTTCAAGACAATTGAGGGTGCATGAAAAGAATTATCCTACGCATGATTTGGAATTAGCGGCCATGGTGTTTGTTTTGAAAATTTGGAGGCATTATCTTTATGGTGCAAGATTTGAAGTTTTTAGCGATTACAAGAGTTTGAAGTATTTATTTGATCAGAAAGAATTGAACATGAGACAAATAAGGTGGTTAGAGCTTTTAAAGGATTATGATTTTGGTTTGAATTACCATCTGAGTAAGGCAAATGTGGTGGCCGATGCTTTAAGTCGCAAGTTGTTACATATGTCCACATTAATGATGAGAGAATGGGAACTTTTGAAGGATTTTAGAGACTTGAGTTTGGTTTGTGAAATGACGCCGAGGAGTGTGAGACTTGGTATGCTACACGTTACAAATGATTTTCTTGCAACCGTGTGTGAAAAGCAAAAGTTGGATTTGAAGTTTGTTGATTTGATGATGAATGAGAATGAGGATTTCAAGGTTGATAGTTTTGGAGTTTTGAGATTCCGTGGTTGTATTTGTATTCCCGATGATGTGGAGTTGAAAAATATGATATTGGAAGAGGGACACCGAAGTAACTAAGTATTCATCTGGGAGCGAATAAGATGTATCAAGATTTGAAGAAGATCTATTGGTGGTCCGGATTGAAGAGGGATGTAGCTCATTTTGTGTATGCGTGTTTGACCTGTCAGAAGTCTAAGGTAGAACATCAGAAGCCTAGTGGTTTGATGCATCCGTTGGATATTCCAGAATGGAAATGGGATAATATATCGATGGATTTTGTTACGGGATTGTCGAATACACAAAGAGGTCATAATGCTATTTGGGTGACCGTTGATAGGCTCACTAAAACTGCTCACTTTATTCCGATTGATATTAGTTATCCTTTGGAGAAGTTAGCCGAGATTTATGTTTCTGTGGTTGTGAAGTTGCATGGAGTTTCTAAGAGTATTGTATCAGATAGAGATCCTAGATTTACATCGAGGTTTTGGGAGAGTTTGCAAAAGGCTTTGGGTTCTAAGCTATGATTGAGTTCGGCTTACCATTCGCAAACAGACGGTCAAACCGAGAGGACAATTCAGTCGTTGGAGGATTTGTTGCGTGCTTGTGTGATAGAGCAAGGTGGGACTTGGGATAGTTATTTAGCGTTAATTGAGTTCACCTACAATAACAGTTTTCATTCAAGTATAGGTATGACACCATTTGAGGCTTTGTATGGTTGGAGATGTCGAACACCTTTATGTTGGCATGAAACCGGAGAGAGAATGGTAGTTGGACCGGAGATGGTACAACAAACGACGAAAAAGGTGAAGTTTATTCGGGAGAAGATGAAAGCTTCTCAAAGTAGACAAAAGAGTTATCATGACAAGAGAAGGAAAGATCTTGAGTTTCAGGAAGGCGACCATGTGTTTTTGAGAGTTACACCGGTTACGGGTGTGGGTCGTGCTTTGAAGTTGAAGAAGTTAACTTCTCGTTTTATTGGACCATATTAGATTACTGCACAAGTTGGTGTTGTGGCTTACCGTGTGGCGCTGCCTCCGAATCTTTCGAATTTGCATGATGTGTTCCATATTTCGCAACTTCGGAAGTATGTTCCGGATCCGTCACATGTTATTCATATGAACGAGGTTGAAGTAAGAGATAACCTTATAGTGGAAGCTTTACCGATTAGGATTTTGGATCGTGAAGTCAAGAAGCTAAGAGGCAAAGATATTGCGCTTGTAAAAGTAGCGTGGGGAGGCGTTGCGGGGGGCAATATGACTTGGGAATTAGAGAGTGGGATGCGAGAATTGTATCTGGATTTGTTTGAATCAGGTAATATTTTCGAGGACGAAAATTTCTAAAGTGAGGGAGAGTTGTAACGCCCCGATTCGAATATTCCATTTTTGTTGAGTCTTTTATTTAAATTGGGTGATAATTGTTTCAATTATGAAATTGGTGTGTTTATGTGTTGCACTATTTTACCGTTTTGAGAATTTTCGGGTAAAAACTAGATTGGAGGGTATTTTAGACATTTTCTATTTAATGATAAGTTAGAATTTTTAGTGGAATTAGAAATTGTGAGAAAATGATATTTGGTGGAAAAGGAAATAGAAAGAAAAAGAGATAAGTAGTAGAAAGAATAGAAAGAGAGAGGGATAAAAAGAAAATAGAAGAGAAAGAAAAGGAGGAGAAGAGAAAAGAAGAAAAAAGAGGAAAAAGCTTGAAATTCTTCAAGATTGCTCCTAGGAATCGAAACAATTGGGTAAGGGTGTGAAATATTGTTATCTTAACCTTGTGTATGATTATGTATGTGTTAGATAGATTGGGTTTTTGTTTTGGAGAAGTTTAGAGAATGTTAGGTTTTAGGGTTTTGATGGAAATCTAAGAAAATTGGTAGATTAATCGGTTAGAACTTGATAAAATCGAAGTATGATAATGGATAGATGTTAATGATCATGTTTGTGGGAGTTTGGTTGGGTTTTGGAAGGTTTTAGGTTGACTGTTGCGTGACTGAGATGCTGCTGAAATCGCAGTTCTCGCTCAGCCAGTGTTCCCTCGCTCAACGAGCTTTCCATAACATTTTCCGCTCAACGAGACCTGGAAGTTGGAACTTTGAGTTTTATTTCATAACTTTTGATCCGAGTATATATTTTAAGCGTTCCACATATCAATTCGAAGCTAAGAACATGTATAAACTAATGATGCTAAAATATGTAGTTTTTAGCAGACTTTTACCCGACTTTTCCGATAAAACGTGATTGTGTTAGTTAAGGAATTGTGAGATTGTTTGTGGTTTAATTGCCGTTTGGGAAATAAATACATTTCGTGAAGTGAATATGAATGCATGTTGATATGAAAGAGTTCGTTGTCGTTTGGCGTAATTAATGCGAATGTGTATAGTTGTTTGTGATTGTATGAGATGAATGCATAATTATATTGTGAAAATGTATGCATTTTCAAGAATGTTGTGTGTCATTTTGCATGTGAAGCATAATGTATGCATTCCTGTGTTGTGGGATTCTTTGTGAATCTGTTGTAACATCGTGTGCCCATGTGGGGTGTGAGCGATGATTACAACATGATTGTGTGTCCATGTGGGGTGTGAGCAATCAGACTGTGTGCCTGTGTGGGGTGTGAGCAATCCATAAAAATTGTGTGCCCGTGTGGGGTGTGAGCAATGGGTGATTTAATCACAAATGATTGTGTGCCCGTGTGGGCTGTGAGCAATCAGATTGTGTCCCCGTGTGGGGTGTGAGCAATCCATAAATATTGTGTGCCCATGTGGGGTGTGAGGAATGGGTGAACATCGTATGCCCGACGGGGAGTTACTTTAGGTAATGAGCGATGGTTCCAATAAGTTCCTGAGTGAACTTGAGATGTTTGAGTCGGTACCGCATTGCATTTGCATAGAGTCGTGAGTCGGCCTCTATGATTTTAATTTATCATCTATAATTGAGAATTGGTGAATAAACATGAATAATACATGTTTATGTAGAATGATGTGAAATTGTGCATGATGAATATGCTTGGTTTGTTTATATACATTGTGATGTATATGTGTGATGAGAAATGAATTGCGGTGAGAATATGTGTATTTTTATGTTAAGATATATAATTATATGCAATGTTATTATGATAATATTTCTCACCCCTCTGCTGTTTTATGATGCTCTATGAGGCATTGCAGAATAGGTTTGCTGAAGGTCTTTTTGTGAAGTGTGTCTTCATTCTTTTGGTCGGTCGACTCTGATATGTAGCACCGAGTAGCTAGGGTCGGCTTGATGCCTTTTTGTGATGCATTTGTGAATGTATCTTGGTGATATATGTTTATCTAAACATGAATTATTGGTGAATCAAACTTGATTATATATATATATATATATATATATATATATATATATATATATATATATATATATATATATATGTGTGTGTGTGTATGTTCGATGTTGATTATTGTTTAGTTTTCGCTGTTATTTTTAATGTTGAATATGAGTGTGAGGATTAAATCCTTCTGTTACAAGTTACCCCATTGTTGCATATCGTTATATGAGCAGGTGTTGTATGTTTTAATTTCAAGTATAATGCGACATGCCTCTTTTATACCATGTTTTAATTATACTCTGATGAAAATTTTAATATGTGATTAATTGATTATTTGGGGGTATAGAAAGAGGGTGTTACAGATCCCATCGGGTACGACAGACGATCTGGGGTGCTAATATCTTCCAATTTTGTAACTGACTCCAGAACCCAGTATCTTTGGTTCGCAATATCTTGTTCTTTCCTTTTCCTTAGGTTTGTGCAACATTACCTTTCCCATTTCTTCGGGATAAAAATGTCTGGCTGGCGACTCTTCCTTTTCCGTGCCACTTTCGTGTCTGTACTAGGATGGAAATCTCGGGAGCGACATCGGGAACGACCACAGAGCCCCATTCAACCACTCAGTCAACTACTTCCCCCGTGAGAATCTCACTTCCTGGATTCTAGGAGTAGTTGGACCAGGGTGAAAACCACGTGCTAGGTCTTTCCTGCTGCTTCACAGATCCTGGTAGTCCTCATCATCGACCTAACTGATCCAACCCACAATGAAGACCTTGACTCAGCGCTGGAGACACATTATAGATACTCTATTTCACTAGATGGTAAGATATGCTAACTCTTCTACATTTTCTTTGTACTTGCTTTCACTTCGTTCTTATTCTTACTTTAGCATCAGAGTACTTTGCGGGTACATCCTCTCCTCCCCTCTCCAATAATTAGTGTTAGTCCAGAAGATCTATTCTGATAAGGTAAAGTCATTTACTATTTTAAATTTTATACCTTGTCATCATAATTGAATTTTCTTTTTAAAAAATTATTATTGTTTATATAATTTCATATTATAAGATATCTCGATGGTTAATTAATCTACTTTTATGTTTTTCAACAAAATATTTGATATCTTTCCCTTATATAACCTTTAATATTTAATATATATGAAATTAAAGTAAATTAACAATATCAATCACACAAAAATTAATGTTATTTTACCAAGTTAAAACTAAAAGCATTAAGTTTCTTTGCAGATTTAATCTCTTTTAGTTTCTAGTTAATTTCAATAATTAATTTCTCATAAATTATCTAATCATCATGCTAAACTAATAATTATGAATATTATTTAAATAAAATATATTCTAAATGAAAGTTGTTGTTGAAATGAAATTTAAAAGAAAAATACTTAATAATAAGAAAATATGAAACAAGAATAAATCTCAACTATTTAATATTATTACTATCTCATGATTTCTATTAAAAATAAAATTAAATTTTAAATTAATTTAAAATTCACCTCTAAAATAATGATATGTGTATATTTTTTATTTCCTTTTCAAATTCTTACTTATTAAATAAATATTTATTAAATAAATATTGCTCAATTTAAAAATCTTCGTATTGTCTACTTTTAAAACTTATTTTTTTTTCAAATTCTTTCTTACTAATAAACATAGCTCAATTTAAAAATCTTTTTATTGTCCACTTTCAAAATTTATTTCAAATCTTAAACAATTTAAGATATGATAAATAAAGTATTTTAGTTTTAATTTAACTTAATTTTTTTTATGCGTACACACTAGTTTAGTTAATAAAATTAAATAAGAAAATTTTAATACTAGTAGTATTATTTAGAAAAAGAAACTTTTAATTATGTTTAATTTCAAATTTCAAAATAAATCATTGACTCAGGGATGACTAGTTTCCATCATATCTTTCGGAATTTATTACTACCGTCAATTCCGAGTTTTTCGTTTCCACTCATTCTCGATTTTCTCACCCAATCAAACACAAAAGTTCAGTGGCAAAACCGAATTACTTTCCAAAACCGAGGTCAATCTTCTCCGCCGTTTCTTCCTTTCCCTTTCTCAGCTTATTTTGTTTCCTTTTCTTTATTTTTCCATTTCACTTCTCAGCCATTCACACACAACACAACACTGAATTTTTTTATGCTTTATTTCTTTCTTCTCATTCTCTCTCTACCGGTACTTCAGAATCAGATCACAGTCTCCTCAGAGATTTTCCCCGTTCCCGCATCCCCGCACTTTCTCCGTTCCTTTTTCTTCTCCGCCGCACCGCCGCGAGATCAGCGATCCATCAATCGCTGGAATCCGTGGAGTATTTCCTTCGTCCATTGATCGTGTAGTTCCTTCTGTGACCTAGAAATATCTTCTGCTGTTTAACAGTGCTGGAGCTCAATTTTAATGCCGGAGGTTAAGAAGTTGAGCGCGTGTGATAATTTAGCTTGGTGGAGTGTAGTCAATCGGGTTTTGGAAGGTTGGTTATTAGGTGAATGGAATGGTTTGGGTATGAGAATGGGTGAATGATTGGACGATTGGTGTTTGAATTTTGATAATAGTTTGTGATTTTTCTTCTTCTTGCATTGAGTGATGTCACGGTCTGATACTATCATGATGACGATTACTGCAACTACTTCGGATCTGAATAGAACTGGTACCGTTGAAAGAGACATTGAGCAGGTATCTATTTTTGGCTACAATCTTTGAAATTTCAAATTCGTTTTGTTTATATTGAATAGCTTTTGATTGTTTGTTGTATAATACCAGTAAATGTTTGATAACTACTCTAGTTAGTAGCTAAGACAACAATACTAACCGATAATACTAGGGTACCATAGCAAGACAACTCTAGTTAGTTGCCTCAAAATGTGGTCAAATGCAGTTGCAATTGTAGATGCCGTGTTCGGGCGGAAACCTCTAAAACTGTTATATTGCAGATATAGTTGCCCCCAATTTAAAGCCATGCTTTCTAGCATGATAATTTTTTTCTTTCTGATTTTCTGTCTGCACTTCACGATATAATACTGCTTGGATTTAGATTTGGTACTCTTACGACATACATTATCTGATAGAGTACTACTACTTGGACCTAGATTGTGTACTCTTATAGAAAGGGTTATTTGCAATGTTGTATGATGCTATTGTTAGAGGATAGTTGCGAATTGGTGCATGTGAAACAGCCTAATTTAGTGGTGTTCTTTGTTCTTTGAAGCTTGGATACTTAATATGAATATTATATGGCACAAATAGAAGAATACACAATTTTTTTAGTACCTATGGTATAAAACAAACTAAATATCATATCTGGAATGTTATGCATGCAGTGCACATCTGTGTGTATAATAAATTAACGTGTATAATAAAAGGATACTTGTGATCATAACCAAAAGCATATACACCATATGCTTCTTTTGTCCATATCTAAGTAAATTCTTTCATCTCTAAAGATGTCAAAATAATCACATTGTTTCCTTTCCAATGCCGGCTTCCACAAACCCGGTACACTTGGCCCAGTGGTTGAGGCGCTCAGGTTCCGAGGGTATGCTCCCCTTGTTGATCCTGAGTTCGAACCCCGCTGGTGTTAACAAGTGTATTTCGGGCCACTCCGCGTAGCGCTTGCGCTGCAGTAAATGCTGGGTATCCACTCGGACGGAGGGAAGGGAACCCACAGGATTAGTCGGTCACTAAGTGGCCGGATACCTGGGAGCAATCCAAAAAAAAAAAATGTCGGCTTCCACAAAAAGTATTATTTGTCTTGTACAAATTCCTGACCATGTGCAATTGCCTACCATATAATTTTGACTGTATACAAATTGTATCATTTTTGTCACCCCGTTTCCCATTATCCAAAAAAGCACAACTTCTATTTCTGGTTCATTTTTCATTAGTCAAGAACTATTCACTTATTTTAATTAAAAATCTCCCATAAATTAGAAGGAGTTCAGATTTGGGCCTTGTACAATTCCACCAATATTCCACCGCCTTGCCTCTCTTTTAGGAGTGTTGTATCCTTTTTGAAAAGCACATAAACCAATTCTTCCGCTTTCATTTTGTCTCTCTTAAAAGAATTACTAAAGGAATACGAACTTCAATTCCTCTCACAGTATGATGAACACTGTCATACACCAAGCTTCAAGACATATTCTTTGAGCAATATTCTAAACCTATCAAAGTCATATCCCAAACAGATCTAGGCATATCATATGAATATTGGTATCGGATACGTGTACGCACCAATAGTTACATTACACAATTTTGGAATAACTTGGTTTCATCATTTACAAGGTGAAGTGGAGCACTGGGATGTTGAATTAATCACTAACTTTGTGGCATTATTACTGGCTCTTTATGCCAGGATTAAATGTATCATGGAGAAAGGTGAAATGCCATATATTTAGCAAAGTTAGTACGATTGTACCAAAGGTGGCTTTTGCACGTGTGATAAAAATTTACAGAGTTAATTAGTTGGAAGAGAGCCTAATATATAGTAGTTGAGGTAGACCATGAAAGACTAAGGGAAACCATAAAAGAGGATTTTAAGTTGAATGCTAGAAAGTATATATGCGACATAGGAAATGTGGATAAGACAAATTTTTAAAATTATAAAACAGTATTTTATAATAATAAAAAACACAAGTATAAAACAAATTTAAAATACAAGCTTAAATTGAAAGAGAAATTAATATTGTAAGTTAAAACAAACATGTCAGTGTAGACATAATAAAATGCTGTCATTCATCTAATCATTGTGGTATTCTATTTAAATATTAGAAGTAAAATTTGCAAAATAGAACTAAGACTGATGTAGTTAAGATCGAGTGGTGGATTGTAATATCATAAAATCTTACGTGCCAAAGAGGCCCGAGAGTGCTACGATCAATGAAAGATCGTTTTTGTCGCTGACGTGGTCAAGATTGGGCTTTTTGAGGCAAGATCGTAAGAAAAAGCATTGTTTTTTTTTTTTTTGGGCCTGTATTATAATTCACATGTGTTTGTGTAGGTGTGTGCATATATACTAACTACCTTGGTCACTATTATAAGCAAATATTCTTTTTTCAAGGTCATTGAATAATTAATGTATCTAACCTACATATAAACCCAATACATAAATTATTCAATTAACTTGAAAATAGAATCTTTGCTTATAGTAATAGTGACCGGAGGGTGTATGTATGTAATTACCATTTTTCCCTTTGGTAGGATCTTACGTACCGTGCTGATGATCCGAGTTTTACGAT
The DNA here is from genome assembly GCA_963966055.1 of Lathyrus aphaca. NCBI lineage: Eukaryota > Viridiplantae > Streptophyta > Magnoliopsida > Fabales > Fabaceae > Lathyrus > Lathyrus aphaca. The sequence goes on along the minus strand of OZ014524.1, from coordinate 429,384,312 downwards.
CTTTCACAAGCCGACCGATCCTACTTAAGATCTTGTGCTTGACTACATTGACTAAGACAATTTAAAGGGCATAATAAATTGTATACTGGATGGATAATATACGGACACAATTGGTATAAGTGTTTGTGCACCTTGATTAAATTTGGACTATGATATCATTTGATTGATTCATGTGGTGAACCCCGCCTAGTGTGAAGAAGGCTTGGACTCTTATTGTTGTGTCTTAGTTGTTTATTCCTATGATTAACCCAACACTGTAGTGGATAAATTTGACCATGAAAATTACTAGAGAATCTCTTTCTCTTCAATTGGAAACATTAATATATAGGTCGTAGACAAGGCTCGTGCTAACGATCCGAGTATTACGATCTTTCACAAGTCGACTGGTCCTACATAAGATCTTTTGCTTGACTACATTGACTAAGACAATTTGAAGGGAACAATAAATTGTATACTGCATGGATAAGATATGGACACAACTCTTTAAGTGTTTGTGCTACCTTGATTAAATTTGGACTAATGTGATATCATTTGATTGATTCATGTAGTGAACCCCGTCTAGTGTGAAGAAGGCTTGGACTCTTATTGTCGTGTCTTAGTTGTTTATTCCTTTGATTAACCCAACACTGCGGATAAATTTGACCGTGAAAATTAATAGAGAATCTCTTTCTCTTCAATTGGAAACATTAATAATATTCAGGCCGGAGACAAGGCTGCTGACTAGAAAATCAGGATATGAAGGAGGCACTTTCCTGTGCCCAACTGCATCTTGATTTTTTCTTGCCTCCTTGAGTCTTTTCTTGTAGAGCTGCTTCTGTGTAGTGAATCAGGATAGGAAGGAAGGAACAGTTTCTGTAGAAAACTTATGACTCCATAGCTGTCAGAAGCATTTTCAAGATTCTAGCTGTGTTTATGCTTCTTTAGGGGATTAAATATGTTAAAAATTTACAAAATAGAAAAAGGTGTTGAATTGTGATCATATTATTGTAAATCTTCATTTTAATTTTCATCTATGTCGATGTGCGCACAGTTTATTGCTGTAGTGTGATGTGGAATTTGGGGCTTTAAACAGGATACCCTCGGTGCTTGTCTATAGTGAGGATTATACTGATCGAGGTTCTTTATATATCTCAACTGCAGGCAATTACTGCTTTAAAGAAAGGGGCTTGTTTGCTTAAGTATGGAAGAAGGGGGAAGCCCAAGTTTTGCCCCTTCCGGCTTTCCAATGTAAGTTTTTACTACTTTAACGTGTATAAATTAATCATTGTGAAAGAGACCAATTCAATACTTCAAACATCAAAGGAAGCTTTGCCTTGCCAAAAACCTAGATGCATGTTGTTAAATGAATCAATCTAATCTGCATGACTAAAAATCAATTTTCGAGTTAATGTGGTTATGTGTTCTATTTACAGAATCATCTTGCCGACATTTCATTGCTCTCAAGCCTTATGTTTGTTTATTTATTGCTGTGGTTTATTTTGCATTATCTTGAGCACATCATTTGATTGTATTAGATATGTGCAACCATTTATATATGTTGAAGTTTCCCTATTTCGATGTTTTCCCTAATTTAGTTATTTCCTTGTATGTTGTGATTTGATCACTTCTACATAGTGTAGAATATGAGATTGCTGCATCTGCTAGAGTTTGATCCCTAAGGTTGAAGGTTTTAATTCTGTATCAAATTTAGTATAAATCCAAGTTAGTATTTTCAAGCATTTCAGTTTTTTTATTTCAAGTTAGTATCACAGGTTATGTTTAATGAGCTTAAGCAAATCTTTTGGTTGTCTTCATGACTCAGCCTTTGTATTAACAAGTCAATCACCCTTTTTAAGTTGTCTTTATGTCTAGTTTTTGGCTTCTCCTTGTCGTGTCATCCTACTAGAAAGCTCAGCATCCTTTTCTATCATCTATGAAGTACCGGTACAGACACAAACCAAACTCAACAACGATACTGACATGTAAGCACTATTAATAATTTAAGAAAACGGGAGTGATTGAGGATAAATAACTACATGATCAAACACCAACACATGTCAAACACACAGACACACCTTCAACCCTACACGTTTCTGTGCCGTGCGGGGTCAAACGTCAACACATGTCAAATTGCCTACTTTCCAAACTTCCCTGTTTAATTAAACTGCATATTAACTTCTAACCAGACTGAAAACTAACTTCTAGTTCTAATAATCGTCCTGCACACACTTCATGTCTTTTATTATAATGCTTACTAGTAATAATATGCCTAACAATACTCTCCCCAAAAGAATCATATTATCCTCAAGATTAATTGTAGGAAATATTTTCTTGATAGTTGCAATTGGTTGGGCCCAATGGGTAAGTAGTTGGCTCAGTTTGTGCTTTACATGGTTAACTATAATATGTACTGGGTGCTGGCCCATATAGTTGATGTGACAAGTGGGACGGGAACTCTTTTTACATCTTACATAGTGAGTATAGAAGGATACCTTTCTGCTCCATTTAATCATTTTATGATTTAACATGTTGTGATGCATCAATTTACCTGTCCACCACACACCCATCAACAACAAAATGGTATTGTATAAATAAGACATTTTGTATTATTGAAACTATTCACACTCTTTTTAATGTGGAAACACACCTTCAAAATTTTGGGATGTGGCTGCACTCACTTTTGGTTTCTCAATAATCGATTGTCATCCTTTAGTCCAAGTAATGAAGCATCTTACTATTGGTTTTTGTTAAAAATTGCTGTACTAGGATATACTTGTAGTCGATTTTATCTACTTATGGTAATTAGGATAATTGTGAACCAACATATTTATGATTCTCTCTTTCTGGTGTGATTAAAACACTCGAATTCGCTCATATAGATGGTTTGATTTTGTGCAATGTAGATTTTGTTAATTGTTTGGCCCAAGGTGAAGGTATTTAACCTTTTTATTGTTTCAGGACGAATCTCTTTTGATATGGTTCTCAGGGAAAGAAGAGAAGCGCCTTAAACTAACTAATGTTTCTAGAATTATATCCGGACAACGCACGGTAAGTCTTTCAAAATGACAATGAAATAATTGATATTATTTGCCGCTTCAGATTTTGTAAACGATATCATATCTTATAGATTAGTAGTTGTTGCAAGCTATAGTTTGTACTTTGCATAACAAGATTTGCATTTTATGCATGAACTTTTCTTGCCTATCCATCTTCGACTAATAAGCTTTGTTTTTTTTTGTTGCTATTTTTAATGTTTTCCGATGTATGACTATTTAAGCAAATTGTTAAATCATGTTTCCAAGGAGCGATTTCAGATCTATAATGATTTGATAGCTATTCATGATTAATTTGTGTGGGTTGTGGATTATTGCTCTTTCTTTCCCTTACTATCACTTATGCAGTCTTTTAATAGCAACTACTATACTGCTACAGTCCAGGAATTTATATACATACATACTGATACACTTTTATGCTGTCTTTTGCATTAAGTTCTTATCTGTGTTAAAATGCACCTCCAATTTGTGATATTCCGGTGAGCATGGACATGAGTGTTAGAATGCATCTCAAGGTATTATGATTGAATTAAACTTATATTTTTTTCAGCCTATCTTTCAAAGATATCCACGGCCTGCGAAGGAATACCAGTCATTTTCACTTATCTACAATGACAGATCACTGGACCTGGTACAAATTTCTTCATTCTTTTTTTAAAAAAGAAAATAGCCATAGATGTGGCTTAGAAAAAAGATTTTCTTAAGTTCTCGGGTATGTAAGTTTTGAGTACGTAAAAGTATCAATTGAATTTAATCAATAATCTACCCACAAACATGCAAAAGGGGTTATGTCCCATAGATTCTTAGTTTGTTACTCTTTTCCTAAGCTACAGTTAGTGATCATTTTCCCTCTATTTGGGTTGGAGGTGGATGTTATTCTTGGCCAGCTCTATGACTGCACAAATATTGTAGGTGTTATGGCATTATTGACATACTTTGTGTGATTAACCTTAATAGAATGTTTTGATCCGATTTTTTTCTACTAGATTTGCAAGGACAAAGATGAAGCTGAGGTATGGTTCAGTGGATTGAAAGCATTGATTTCTCGGAGCCATCACCGGAAGTGGAGAACAGAGTCAAGAAGTGATGGTTTTCCATCTGAAATTAATAGTCCTCGAACATACACTAGAAGAAGTTCTCCCTTGCACTCTCCATTTGGTAGTAATGAAAGCTTGCAAAAGGTATCAAACATCATCTTTATCCTTCTATTTTTTTCATGCTTGGCTATACTTCAGTTGAAGAGGTTTATTGGGAAGATATATGTTTTCCCTTTTCAGGATAGTGGGGATCACCTTCACCTTCATAGCCCATACGAGAGCCCTCCTGAGAATGGTTTAGATAAAGCATTTGCTGATGCGACTTATTATCCTATTCCTCCAAAGGGTTTCTTCCCACCAGATTCGGTCAGCGGTTCAGTCCACTCCATGTCATCAGGAGGATCAGATAGCGTGCATGGTCACATGAAGACAATGCCTATGGATGCCTTTAGAGTTAGTCTATCAAGTGCTGTTAGTTCTTCTAGCCAAGGTTCTGCTCGTGATGATGGTGATGCCTTAGGGGATGTTTTCATTTGGGGGGAAGGCACAGGTGATGGTGTTCTTGGTGGTGGGGTTCGCCGAGTTGGGAGTTGTTTAGATGCCAAAATGGATTCTCTATTGCCGAAAGCCTTGGAATCAGCAGTAGTTCTAGATGTACAGAATGTTGCTTGTGGTGGGCAACATGTGGCCTTAGTGACGAAACAAGGTGAAATTTTCTCTTGGGGAGAAGAATCTGGAGGCAGGCTTGGGCATGGAGTTGATTTTGATGTTCCCCATCCAAAGCTCATTGAATCTTTGAATAATACAAATATCGAACTAGTTGCTTGTGGAGAGTATCATACTTGTGCTGTGACACTTTCTGGAGATCTTTATACATGGGGTGATGCCACTTACAATTATGGTCTTCTGGGGCATGGAAATCAAGTGAGTCATTGGGTTCCAAAAAGAGTAAATGGTCCCTTGGAGGGTATACATGTTTCATCTATTTCTTGTGGTCCTTGGCATACTGCTGTTGTAACCTCTTCTGGGAAGTTATTTACTTTCGGTGATGGTACATTTGGTGTTCTCGGTCATGGGGACCGAAAAAGTGTTTCCTTGCCAAGGGAAATAGAGTCCTTGAAGGGTCTTCGTACTGTGCAGGCTGCTTGTGGTGTTTGGCATACTGCTGCAGTTGTAGAAGTAATGGTTGGAAATCCTAGTTCCAGCAACTGCTCTTCTGGGAAGCTGTTTACTTGGGGAGATGGAGACAAAGGTAGACTTGGGCATGGTGACAAGGAATCCAAACTTGTTCCAACCTGTGTTGTAGCCCTTATTGAACCTAACTTTTGTCAAGTTGCTTGTGGGCATAGTATGACTGTTGCACTTTCTAGAGCAGGCCATGTCTATACCATGGGCAGTTGTGTCTATGGCCAGTTAGGAAATCCTCAATCTGATGGTAAACTACCAACTCGCATTGAAGGGAAGCTTTCAAAGAGTTTTGTGGAGGAGGTAGCTTGTGGTGCTTATCATGTTGCAGTTTTAACATCAAGGACTGAAGTTTTTACTTGGGGGAAAGGTTCAAATGGTCGTTTAGGCCATGGGGATACTGATGATAGAAACTCCCCAACATTAGTGGAAGCCTTAAAAGACAAACAAGTTAAAAGTATTGCTTGTGGTACAAATTTCACTGCTTCCATATGCTTGCATAAGTGGGTATCTGGTGTTGACCAATCTATGTGTTCTGGCTGCCGCGTGCCATTCAATTTCAAAAGGAAGCGCCACAATTGTTATAATTGTGGACTCATTTTTTGCCATTCATGCAGCAGTAAGAAGTCTGTTAAGGCTTCAATGTCACCTAATCCCAACAAACCTTATCGTGTCTGCGATAACTGTTTTAACAAAATAAAGAAAACTACAGAAACGGACAGTTCATCTCAGTCTTCTATTAGCAGGAGAGGAAGTATTAATCAAGGGTCACTTGAGTCTATTGGTAAGGATGATAAATTGGATTCTAGATCTCAAAATCAATTTTCAAGGTTCTCTTCAATGGAATCCTTAAAACAAGTAGACAGACGATCTTTAAAGAAAAATAAGAAAATGGAATTCAACAGTAGTCGGGTCTCGCCAGTTCCAAATGGAGGTTCTCAATGGGGAGCAATGCATATTTCTAAATCTTCTAATCCTGTGTTTGGATCATCAAAGAAGTTTTTTTCAGCTTCTGTTCCTGGATCTAGAATTGTTTCTCGGGCAACATCCCCAATATCTAGGCGTCCTAGTCCACCACGATCAACTACTCCAACCCCAACGCTGGGAGGACTGAGAACCCCAAAGATTGTTGTGGATGATACGAAGAGGACAAATGATAGCCTCGGCCACGAGGTTGTTAAATTAAGATCACAGGTATCCTACTTTATGCTTTCATTTATGTAAGCTTTAGCTTGAGGGAGAGTGTTAGAATCAAAAAATTAAATTCAAATTTTATTATTAAGATATGAGGTTGTTAAATTAAGATCACAGGTATCCTACTTTATGCTTTCATTTATGTAAGCTTTAGCTATCTATGTAAGCTTTAGCTTGAGGGAGAGTGTTAGAATCAAAAAATTAAATTCAAATATTTATTATTAAGATATGAGCTTATTATTAGGATTCGAATCAGTAAATACTTTTCTGTTTTTTATTATGTCATTTTGCCATGTTGCATATATTAAAAAAACGTATTAATTATTGTATGAAAAAGAGAAATCATGAAAGATTTTATAAAATTATCCTTCATTACAGGCATGAGAAAGATAAACTAGAAGGACCGAAAGAAAATAGAATAATAAATATTTAAGGGTATAATAAATAAATAGTATTAATGACTCGTTAATATTATAAAATGATATATTTTCTTCTTTTTCGAAAGCGACATAGTAAAAAACGGAGGGAGTATTATCAATTAGTATTTATTGTATTTGTTAAGAAATGTGGTTGGGTCTAACTCAACCTTACTAAATCGGTTTTTCCAATAAATCACCTTGAGCCCAACACATCTTGGACTTTGTGCGCATATATAAATGGTGGATGGTGATAGGCTCGTGATACCGTGATAGAATTAGAGTTTGGCCTAACTCAACCTAAAAAGGCTCGTCTTACCAAGATAGAATTAGAGTTTGGCCTAATTCAACCCTACAAAACCGGTTGGTAGAGTGAAGATTATCCCTACTTATATACACATGTTCATGTCATATATTATCCGATATATTATCCGATGTGAGACTCTTAACACACCTCCTCACGTCCAAGACTAGACATCTGGAGCATGAAAATAAATGGTGGGTGGTCGATAGCGGAAACCATAGTAGGTGGTCCACCGGATCTTAAACGAGGCTCTTGATACCATGTTGAAATACAAGAGACTAAGAGACATTTGAATAAACCATGTGTTTTGAAAAGCATTATGGATACATGTATTTATTCTAGTCTAGAAAAACAGGCGAGTGAAGTCTAATTTAGACATAAAATCACAAATTCATCATGGTATCATGACAGGTTCTGATCATGTAGCTAGTGGGGTTTATCTTAGCAGATGCTGGTGGCAAGTTGCCGCTGCCGCCATGAAAAAAAGTTCCTTTAAGCTTCCATATTTTTGCACTGCTTATTCCTCTCTTTTCCATGAGCCTTCGAAACATTCTATCATTTGTTTTTCGATAACCTTTTTCTGGCTTTTCCCAACGACACATGTTTTCTCTAGTGGACCCTTCTCCGAGTATAATCAGTCACCGCCGACACTATGGTAATCATTTGGCGTCGCCAGTCCAGCCACTTGACCCAAACCGTTATCAGAGCAGTCATGTGCCAATAGTTCTCCATCGTCTTGTCATTCTTTCAGCTTCTCTTCAAACTCTCAGTCGTGACATTCTTCCGTCGAGTTTAGAATTTCTTCTGACGTTATCACTCTCAATTGGTTGGCATTTTCGTTCCACATCTTTGTGCATGTTTAGTATTTGGTAGATATGGTAAAGTCTATGAAAGGACACGTAATAGGAGAGAGAAGAGAGAGGTGGACCACACATAAAACAAATTTGTTGTGAGCTGCACATGGGTAGGACATCACATGGACAGGACACCTGTCTGCAGCTGGTGCAGAGAGATTACATTTCTGAGAGAATAAAATCTAGAAACAGATTCCTTTATGTTTATGCATGATTTGAGTGGAGAAAATCCCTAGGAGAGAAAGGCCTCTCGAAGAGCCTCTATTTTCATTTTCATTTCTGAATTTCTTGCTTGTACAAACCAGATCCCATTTGAACTCTGGTTTTCCATAGCCCTAATTAATCAATTTTCCTTAATCGGTTATTGTTTGCTTCATTTTCTTATCTAATACTAGATTGATCCTATCATTATCCTTCATCCATTTACACTCTTCTATTGATGTTGTTAAGAATAAATGGTATAGAACACTCTCAATTCTGAATAATAATTGGTTATTAAATCAAGTGAAACTAAGACTCTTAAATAGCCATGACAAGAAACAGAAAGTGCTAAAATTCAGGTCACGTTTACCATAATCTAAAGGACGTGAATATTTGCTTAAGAATAGGTCCACCAAAGCAAAACAGAATCAAATACTAACATAATCATCCTATTAACTAGGACACTTATTAATAGAATTAAAGACTAAATCAACAACAGTCTAACAATTGCTCCCCTAAACTGAATATGCCAGAGGCATTTCAGTTTACCTCCTCAGCTGTCTTCACTCCAAGTGCTTCTCTGAATCTTTCAAACAGCTCCAACCTCATAGGCTTAGTCATAATGTCAGCTAACTGCTCACTTGTACCACAATGCTTCATATCAATCACTTCATCTTTTGTGAGATTCCTTAAGAAATGGAACCGCACATCAATGTGCTTACTCCTGCCGTGGAAAACTGGATATTTTGCAAGTTTTATTGTAGAAGAGTTATCGCACAGAACCTTGACACTTTTACTTTGAGTACCTCCAATCTGCTTCAGTATCCGTTGCAACCAAATGCACTGACATGCATAAGAAGCGGCTGCCACGTACTCCGCTTCGGTGGTTGAAAGTGTCACCACTGGCTGCTTCTTTGATGACCAAGCCACTGCTCCTCCACTTAGCATGAAAACATAACCTGAAGTACTTTTTCGATCATCCAAGTCCCCTGCATAGTCACTGTCTGTATAGGCTAGCATCTCATCTTCACATCCCCTTTTGTAGAATACACCAAGCTCAGTAGTAGCTGTAATGTATCTGAGAATTCTCTTGGCCGCCATCATATGAGATTCCATAGGATTGGCCATGAAACGACTTATCAGACACACACTATAAGCCAAGTCAGGTCTTGTGGCTGTCATGTACATCAAGCTTCCCACCATTTGCTTGAATAATGTTGCATCTACCTTCTTTCCATCTTCTTGTTTTGTCAGTCTATTACTTCCTGGAACCATGGGATTCTTAACTCCATTGCAACTCTCCAACCCAAACCTTTTCAGAACTTCTTCAACATACTTCCTTTGACCAATGTGAATGCCATTAGAGCTCTGCCGTATTTCAACTCCCAAGAAATACTTCATCTTACCAAGATCAGTCATCTCAAACTCCCTTTTCATAGATTCTTTGAACTCATTCACCATAATTGAATTATTGCTAGTAAAAATGAGATCATCAACATAGAGACTTACAATTAGGATCTTGTTCTTCTCTTCTCTTTTGATGAACAAAGTGTGCTCATAATCGCTTCTCTCAAACCCCTCCTTAATGAAGTAGCCTTCAATTCTGCTAAACCACGCTCTTGGTGCCTGCTTTAGACCATAGAGCGCTTTCTTTAGTTTGTAGACTTTCTTCTCTTCCCCATTGACCACATAACCTGGAGGTTGTGCAATGTAAACATCTTCATTCAGTTCACCATGAAGAAAGGCGCTTTTGACATCGAGTTGAAAGAGTGTCCATCCATTTCTTGCTGCCAAGGCTATCACCGTACGGATTGTGTCCCATCTAGCAACTGGAGCAAAGACTTCATTATAGTCTACTCCCTTCTCTTGCGCATATCCCTTAGCCACAAGCCGAGCTTTACACTTATCTATCTCACCATTCTCATTCAACTTGGTTTTATAGATCCACCTTACTCCAATTACTTTGACTTCCTTTGGTGCATCAACAAGCTCCCAGGTTTCATTCTTTACAATGGCACCGATCTCCATATCCATTGCATCCCTCCATCTTTTTATTTTCACTGCTTCTTCATAATAAATAGGATCATCAGAGATTATAAACAAAGCTAAATTTTGTACCTCTTCTTCTTCTGAGAGTCCTTCTCCGCTTGTATAATCTTGAAGTTACGCTGGAGCTCGAGCGACTCTTCTTTCAGGCAGTGTAGGTGCTGTAGCATCACTGGAGATGTCACTGTGATCAAATTCTCCTTCTTGTGAGTTTTCACCTTTACTTTCTTCATCACTAGAGGCATATGTGTCTTCATCAACTTCTCCCCTATCAAGGATGTCATTTTTTGCTTCTTCTGTCCCTCTCCAATCCCAGCTTTTCTCTTCCTCAAACACAATATCTCTACTAATTATCACCTTCTTTGTCATCGGATTGACCATTTTGTATCCTTTGGACTCTTCACTATACCCTAACATCACACACTTTTGACTTCTAGCATCCAACTTCAACCTCTTTGCATTTGGTACATGCACATTTCCTACGCATCCGAACACTCGAAAATGATCAACATCGGGCTTGATTCCACTCCAACATTCTTCTGGTGTCTTATTCTTCACAGCAGAGGTTGGACTTCAGTTGAGGATGTGGCACGTCCACTTCACAGCTTCTGGCCAGAACGAAGTAGGCATCTTCTTCTCTTCTAGCAAACATCGCACCATGTTAAGAATAGTACGATTTTTGCGCTCGGCAACCCCGTTTTGTTGAGGGGTGTAGGCTGTAGTCAATTGCCTCTTAATGCCTTCAAGTCTACAAAACTCTGTGAACTCCTTGGAGGTGAACTCCCCTCCTCTATCTGTTCTTAATCTACAAATAGATAGACCAGACTCCTTCTCCACAACATTTTTAAAGCTTTTGAATGTTGTGAAAGCTTCACTCTTCTCGTTCAAAAAATAAACCCAAAGTTTTCGGCTAAAGTCATCAATAAAGGTTAACAAATACCTTTTGTTGCCGTATGACTCTGGAGTGATCGGTCCGCAGATGTCTGAGTGTATAAGTTGCAGCTTCTGTGTTGCTCTCCACTTGCTTTTCTTTGGAATGATCTCCCGATGTTGTTTCCCTTTCATGCAGCTTGTACACACATTGGTTGGCACCTGAAACTTGGGAAGTCCACGGACAAGTTCCTTTTGCTGTAACAAATTCAGACTTGTGATGCTTAAGTGACCATATCTCTTATGCCACAACTTACCAATATCATCACTTCTCACACTTAGACATGTAGATGATGTATGCAATACAACATTAACCAATACTACAAACATCCTATTAGATGTCATATGTGGGTGCATGATTAACCCCCTTTTTGGATGAGAGACTCGACATTCTCCATTTTGTATCAAGATAGCCAATACTCAACAAATTGTTTTTCAATTCAGGAACATAATACACTCCTGATATTACCTAAGTTGCGCCTTCACTAATAACAATTGCTTTTAGTGCAGTGGTAAGTGCTTGATAGGCGCAGCCCCTTGAGGGCTCTATACAATCATCTAATCGACTTCGGCAGCTCTACATTTTTCAACTATAGTTCTGAAGTTTCTATTTTCTCTATAATACATCTACTTTGTAAGCTTTAGCTTGAAGTACACTATTAGAATCAAAGAATAAAATTCATATATTTTATCAAGATTTGACTTTGTTATTAAAATTATAATTGAGTAATATCAATTATTATTATTAATTGCATTTATTCTATTTTCTATTTAAATAGAAGTGAGTGTAGTTTGATTTACAAACTCAACAACAATTAATAAATTATAACAACTACTAAATCGCAATAATTAATAATTTTGTTGCAAGCTTAAATTTTTTTAAGTTTTAATAACTTAAAGGACACATTTAGAAGCAAAGAGTAAAATTCATATTTATTGATTTAACGTTATTATTAGAACTAAAATTAATAAGTAATATCTATTTGTATTTATTTTATATGTATTATAAATAGAGTGAGAGCGTGTTTGATTTGGACACACAAAATCACCAACTCAACAACAATTAATAAATTACAACAATTAACTCAACAAACAATTGAATAGGCCGGGAATTATTTATTTCTTCATCTTTCCTTTTTTTTTTTCCCTCTAAGTTATCTATTTATAGTACATTACGTTGTCTGATCAATGTATTCGAATGCACCCAGTGAAAAAAAGGCTGATTGTAGTTGTTTATTATCTATTTTAGTTGTATTATTTGTAAAAAAATCAATATTTGTGCTGAACTAGCTCCATGAATATTTGGCACCTTTTTTTAGGTGGAAAACTTGACTCGGAAATCCCAGCTTCAAGAAGATGAGTTGGAAAAAACAACCAAACAGTTAAAAGAAGCAATAGCAATTGCCAGCGAAGAAACGGCCAAATGCCAAGCAGCAAAGGAAGTGATCAAGTCACTTACTTCTCAGGTAGAAATTCCAATCTTTCAAACAAACTGGATCTTGTTACACAGCCAAACAAGTAGTATATTGGTAATTCTCAGGTAGAAATTCCAATCTTTCAAACAAACTGGATCTTGTTACACAGCCAAACAAGTAGTATATTGGTAAAAATGTTTCCTTTTAAATAAACCAGTTCTTAAAATTTGTGTTAGATTTAACACTCTTTGTATGAATATAAAGGGTTTGTGATCTGAATCTATATGCTGAATTTGGTTTATTCAATACACCACCACATCACGTCAAGCATTATTGAATTTTATGCATGAATATAAATGATGAATAGTCTGATAGTGGAAATCTGAAAGCACGTGGTCTAACGGATCTTGAACCAGACTTTGATATCATCTTAGAATTTGGGTTGGACTTGACTAAATCTTTCAAAACTGACTTAGAAGGTGAAGTCTGCCCAAACTTTATGAACACTACAAACGCCATATCTCTTAGCAATGTGAGATTAAATCCACCCCTCTTTGCACCTAACAAAATGAAGTGTGAAGACTACAATGAAGAAAACTCAAATGCCACAAGAAGGTGGCTCTAGGTGCGGATCGCAATGAAGATAGAATTTTCTACACGCACCTCACGCTCAGGCCTAAATGAGAGGGAAGCGTGAACGATGCGGGACGTCTAACAACAAATTTAAGATAAGCTTTGATACCATCATAGAATCAGATTAGTCAATCCCAATAGGGGCAGGGCGGCTGATCCTAAGAATGAGATAGTAGTATAGGCATTTTTAATAAATGTTTTGGACAGATTAACACGAATATTACAAGCACAAACATACGTTTGCTGTAAAATTAGAAAATAACTCAATCCATACAACATTCTTATATTAAAACACATACCTTAATAAAAAACACTAAAAAATCTACAAGTATTGACCAAAACATTCAATGAACATAAAAAAACATGATCAAAACATTTATATAAGCAAACAATTTTATAGATGATGATGCCATGAGATAAAAAAAACAGAATAAGAAATAGGAATAAGATTAACGAATAACTCGAGACAAAAAAGAATAAAAAAGAAGAATGAAGAAAATGAAAAAAAAAAAAGGGGGAAAGAAAGAAAGAAAAATGAGGGAATTAATCAAAAGAGAGAAAAAACAAAGGGAAAAAGAAATGTGTTAGAGAAAGAAGACAAAAAAAGATGATAGGAAAGGGATGATGAAGGTTGGAGGGTGAATGACTGCATAAGAAACATGTTCGAAACCTTGAACAAAACAGCATATCGTATGGAAGAGGAAGAGCCACGGTTAAGTTACAACACTTTACCACTCAAAGTACCCTTAAAAATGTTTAACTTTTAAGGGGGTAATTTTGACTTTTCAAGTGAAAAATGTTTAACCCTAGGAGCAGCTGCAACCCAATTCCGCACCGCCACATGCCTTCCTACCACAGACAGCCTCCTCTATCGCGGCGCTGCAGGCTGCTATTAACTACTCTGCTTAGAATTGTGGGATGGACGTGAGTCAACTTTACAAAATTGGCTTATCCGGTGAAAATTGTCTCAACTTATCAACATATGTCCATGGCTTATCACATTTGATGTGAAGCTTTTAAAACACCCACTATTTAGTTTGGTGGGCGAATATAAATGGCAGGCTTGATAGCAGAAGTCTGATAATAGCTTACGGTCCAACAGATTTTAGAATTGTGGGTTGGGCCTAACTCACCCTTCCAAAACTGACTTATAAGGTTAGAATTGTCCCCACTTATAAACATATGTTCATATCATATCACATTCAATGTGGGGTTCTTAACAGTCGTATGCAACTCCATTAAGTTGGTGGATTGAACTTTGTCTAAATCAACTAGTAGAAAAGCTTCCCTGATAGAGGAAAGTTTTCAGATGAAATTAAATAAATGTGATTATGAGTCTAAGCATAATACCACAAGTGGCTAGTGCCATAGTGTCATTTGTAAAAAATTCTTAATTAATTTTCATCTTATGGAAAACTTCACAAATCTGAAAGCCTGTTCATTGGTTTGGCATTTATATATTCAATTAAAGTAATAATCTGATAAATTTACTAAAATAACTCTAGGACTGGAAAAAATAATATTAACTGAACTACAACTAATTTTAAAAGCATGAGCAGTTATAGTTGGGATCTATATCAATATAAAGTTAAGCCAACAGATTGTTTATATACTATTTAAACTTATGTCTTACACATTTGATCATACATTTCCTTGTTTCTTGCACCAAATAGCTGAAGGACATGGCTGAAAAGCTGCCCATAGGAGCAGTTAGGAATGTCAGATCACCCTCAAACTCCACTCCTGGTTCCAATGACTTGAGCGTTGCTTCCATCAATAGATTAAATATTCAAGCAACAAGCCCAGAATCAGACGTAACTGGATCATATAGCCAGTTATTTTCAAATGGATCAAGCACTGTCACCGACCGTTCTGCTGGTCACTGTAAACATAGTCAATCAGATGCAGCTAGCAGAAATGGGAGCAAACCAAAAGAGAATGAGTCCCGTAATGAGAGCGAATGGGTTGAGCAAGACGAGCCTGGTGTATATATTACTCTCACTTCCTTAGCAAGCGGTGCAATAGATCTTAAGAGGGTTCGATTCAGGTATGAAATGCTTCATTGTATTTTCCTTGTCAGCTTAATAACTCATCCAAAATTTGGTATTCATGGACATGGTGTTTGACAGTAACAGACAATTTCCTTCTTAAATGCTTTATTTCATATGTTATCCATGATATAACCTGGAAAGCCTTTGCATTGGTTGGATGCAGTCGCAAACGGTTTAGTGAAAAACAAGCAGAACATTGGTGGGCTGAAAATCGAGTAAGAGTATATGCACAGTACAATGTGCGCACGGTTGACAAGTCAACCATTGGTATTGGGAGTATGGACCTGGCTCATTGATGTTAACTTGTAAATGGTTGATATGTTTTGGCTGGAGTTGAAGCTAGAAACTTTCATCTGTTACATTTGGCTTCCATCTAATATCAAAGCATTGAGGGAAGCTGGGATTGGCATAATAGAACAGGATAGGATTTTGATTGTAATATTTTAATTTCTCCTTTTTCTTCTTTTTTTTTTTCAATTTGATTTCACTTTCCACTTTTGTGTAGGGATTGTAAGGTGAGAAATGTAAATTCTTAGTTAGATGACTCTCGCTGAAAGTAGCCGCTATATATAAATTTCATAAGCGAATGCATTTACAAATTTTTCTTCTACGCCGGTTTTAGTAATACCTTCACCCATATGAGATGTGGCTGAGTAGTTAATTTAGATTACCTTCTGCCAAATGAGTTTTTCACCTCTACCTCATGACAATCATCTATACCCATCCAAAGAAATACCTCTGCCACACCAACTTAAAATTATAACAATTCAATACCAAATGAGCTAAAGATTCCTCTTAGACTGAACATAAATTACAAAAATTCTGACCATCTAACTGCACCCAACGAAGAAGTTGAAGTTTAGTCGTTAGCCCATCGAGAAAGCATCTCCACCCAAATGTTCTAATTCTAAAAGGAATGGATAGCCCCCACAACACTACAAAACAGTTCTGGACTGCCTCCGACGACAGTTGTTGCGGCAAGGCTGCACAAATACTATCGTACCTGGACTTCGAAGAATGGCATATCTGAAGTCCAAAACAAACAGTCCTCAATGGATCGGAAAGGCACGACAAAATCTAAATAAGCAACAAGCTCCAACACCCACTGCTGAACTGAAACAGATGAAAACTCATAAATTCCAAAGCCAATCCATTCCAACTATCCACATTCCAAGAGCCCATATCCGCGACCATAGCGTTCTTCAAATTACTATTAACAATAAGTGGTTATCACCAATCCAAGAAGACTAAAAGGGTCAAGCACACATCTAACTTCAGATTTATTTTTCTACCCTTCCAGTGAAGAAAAAATTTGTTTTAGCTTTAATTTTTTCTCCAATCTCCATTTAATAATATCGTTTCAATTATGTTGGAATTAGATGTTGGCAACATAATGCTTTAGAAACTAGATGTTAAATAATATGACTGGTTGGATTGAATTTGGAAGATATCATATACCCCTATATTTTGATCTATATTTCTACAAAATTTTCAAAATATCAAATATAATTCTGATATTATTTTATTATTTTATTATATTAATTTTTATCATTTAAGTCAGACCGTCAGAGTTCCGAAAAATTTACTCAAAAAACCACACTTTCGGTATGTTTTTTTTCCAAACCGAGTTCCGGTTTGAATCAAATACACTACCAGAAGTCTTATTTGAATTGTTCCGGTTTGTTTTTTTTTATTTTTAATTTTTTAATTTTCTTTATAATTTGTTAATATACTTGAGGAAGAAAAAAATATTTGATTTAACAACCTAACAAATATTTATTACAAATTAAAATATTTGACATTAACAACTAAATATACAAGGAAAGAAAAATTATATGACATTAACAACATAAAAAATATTTATTACAAATTAAAATTTATAGCATTTAAATGAAGATTTATTGAATATGTGTTGTTGATGTAAATACTGAAATATGAATATTATATATTAATTATTCAAATATAATAAAAATAAATATTATATATTAATTATTTAAAAGAAAATAATTAAAAAAACCAGTTTTATAAATATTAAACATTAAATAAAAGTATAAAATAAATAAAATATTATGAGAAATAAAGTTATTTAATGTCATTTATACCATTGAATCATTATTATAAGATAAATAAAATTTATTATTCTTTATATATATATATATATATATATATATATATATATATATATATATATATATATATATATATATATATATATATATATATATATATATATATATATATATATATATATATATATATATATATATATATATATATATATATATATATATATATATATATATATATATATATAAATACCATTCATTACTTAGAACTTAATTACATTTAATTTTTTTCTCCCTAACAAACAATTAAGAGTATATTATTTATAAAAGAGAAACTATTTTAATTTAAAATGATTGTTAATGTACCTTTAAACTTTAAATTACTATATTTAATTCAATGTACCTATACAAACAATTAAATATTTTGAACGAAGAAAAATAATTCTAAATTATTTTTAACATATGATAAAATATTTTTTAAATAAAATAATCATATTATTCTATTTCAACACAATAATATATATATATATATATATATATATATATATATATATATATATATATATATATATATATATATATATATATATATATATATATATATATATATATATATATATATATATATATATATATATATATCATTGATGAACTTGTGCGGTTAAAGTTTTAAATTTTATAAAGGAAAAAACTTAGATACAATTTCTTAGGTGTGATTTATACTATTTTTCAATTAAAATATGACATAAATATTATTTATGGAGTAAAAATAGGGAAACAAATTGCATACATGTAGGAGAAAATTATACATTTGTCATATTTTAAGTATAAAACACACATAATGAATTGTATCTAGGTTTTTTCCTTTTATAAATGACAAATAGATTGTATGATTAATAAAAAATATCATACAATTTTTATACTATTTATTCATACATTACTTATGTTTCATTCTATTAGTATTTATATTAAGTTCAATTAATTCATTTAAATTGTATGCTTATTTTTGTATCCAAAATATTTTGTTTGATTATTTATTTAATTATATAAATTGGTTATCTCCGGGCTATATACATTTTAAAAATTTAACGTCAATAAAATGCGTGATTCTCATATCAACTCATATTAAAACCTCTATACACAATTTTTTTTAATATCTTTTTTTTTGGTATTCTACATTATATATATATATATATATATATATATATATATATATATATATATATATATATATATATATATATATATATATATATATATATATATATATATATATATATATATATTATTGTTTTAAAATTGAATAATATGATTATTTTATTTAAAAAATATTTTATCATATGTTAAAAATAATTTTGAATTATTTTTCTTCGTTCAAAAAGTTTAATTGTTTGTATAGGTACATTGAATTAAATAGTAATTTAAAGTTTAAACGTACATTAACAATCATTTTAAATTAAAATAGTTTCTCTTTTATAAATAATATACTCTTAATTATTTGTTATGGAGAAAAAAATTAAATGTAATTAAGTTCTAAGTAATGAATGGTATTAAAAAAAAAATTATAAAGAGTAATAAATTTTATTTATCTTATAATAATGATTCAATGGTATAAATGACATTAAATAACTTTGTTTCTCATAATATTTTATTTATTTTATACTTTTATTCAATGTTTAATATTTATAAAACTGATTTTTTTAATTATTTTCTTTTATATAATTAATATATAATATTTATTTTTATTGTATTTAAATAATTAATATAAAATATTCATATTTCAGTATTTACATCAACAATATATATTCAATAAATCATCATTTAAATGCTATAAATTTTAATTTGTAATAAATATTTGTCATGTTGTTAATGTCAAATAATTTTTCTTTCCTTGTATATTTAGTTGTTAATTTCAAATTTTTTAATTTGTAATAAATATTTGTTATGTTGTTAAATCAAATATTTTTTTCTTCCTTAATTCTATATTAACAAATTATAAAGAAAATTAAAAAAAAATCTGGAACACTTCAAGTAAGTCTTCTAGTAGTGTATTTGATACAACCCGGAACTCTTATCTGAAGTGTTCCGGTACATGGAAACTTGACAACCGGAAGTCTTATTGGTTCTGTTCCGAACCGGAACACTTCTCCTAAGTTTTCCGGTGATCAAAAATTTCTAAACAGGAACACTTTCCCTAAGTCTTCCGGTTTGGAAAAAAAAATACCGGAAGTCATATCTAAAGACTTCTGGAACGTGACTTTTTGGGTAAATTTTTCGGAACTCTGACGGTATGACATAAATGGTAAAAATTAATATAATAAAATAATAAAATAATATCAGAGTTATATTTAGTATTTTGAAATTTTTGTAGGGGTATAAATCAAAATATAGGGGTATATGGTACAATCTTCTTGAATTTGTGGTGGAAGATTTACTTCGCGAGATGAATTGTTGTTGGTTGAATTCGTAGTTAAACTTTTGTGAATTACTTTTTCCACTCTAAGCATTATTTTTTCACTAGTAAAATATTAAAACTACCTCTAAGATTCGGAAACGTATCTTTGGAAACACTTCATTTATATTTGTTTTTAGCTAGGATATAAGATTATGTAAAAGAAAAAAATGGAAATGCATCTCCATATAACTTACCGAAATGCATCTCCGGACGTTTCTCATTTCTTTTTAGCCAAAATCTCTTCTTCCTTCTTACTACTCAACTCTCCAACTCTCAAAACTTCTCAACTCTCAAAATCTAACTCGCCAAACTCTCAAAAATCCTCAACTCTTAAACTCCCTCAATTCACAAACTTTCAATCTCATTCAACTCACGTCTAAGTGTCATACCACAATTTTGTTTAGGCATTTCAAAATTTTCATTTATTTTCACTTTGCATCATTTGTACAATATAACTTATTTTTTTATTATAAATAATGTCTAAAATGTTAGCTAGAAAAAACCTGTCGGAATTACAGACGTTTTGGTCAAACTAA
This sequence comes from Lathyrus aphaca, assembly GCA_963966055.1. Classification (NCBI taxonomy): domain Eukaryota; kingdom Viridiplantae; phylum Streptophyta; class Magnoliopsida; order Fabales; family Fabaceae; genus Lathyrus; species Lathyrus aphaca. Next base: position 429,363,957 of record OZ014524.1, on the reverse strand, counting down.
AAGTTGATTGTGCGTAAGATCAGTGTACATCAAGTTTTAAAATTGAGCCCGTAGACGCCAGTATTCCCGATCTATGTTTCACACCATTCATCCTGACGTACTCATTTTAAATTTTCGACAAATTTTCAATCACATTTTTTATCAGTCGAAGCCTTTTAACCGAGAAAAATTTACTTTCAAATTTTACCAAACGCTATATTTATTCAATACGTATATTCCGCGTTGATAATTTTGATATACTCATTTTATTTTTTTCAAGAATCTTCACTCTCGACGTTTATTCATAATCAATCGTTTTTTAATCAAAATAATAATTATAATTAATTAATTAAATAAATATTAAAATTAATTATTTAATTAATTTTAAATTGCAATTTTTAAGTAAAAAGAAGAGATTTTTTTTATAAATGAGATTATATGTAAGAAAGAAAACGGTACACAAAAAGAGGGGGGATTAGACCAAAATCCTCACAAGCGGTTAAACAAATCTAAAGAACGACAAACCAAGTCTGTTCTTAACAAAATCAGCTCTAATACACAACAGTATAGAGGAAAAAAAATTGTGTCTGACCTAGTGAGACCTAAGTTAGCGAGGGTATCTGCACAACTATTCCATTCCCTATAAATATGAGAAACCAAAAAATTCCAATTAGTAACTAAATTTATACAATTTAGCCATCTATTCCTAATCACCCAAGAAACCAAAAAAGGAGGACTGAAAGCTCTAACAACCGCAGTGGAGTCCGATTCCAACCAAATATTGCACCAATTCTTTTCATGAGCGAACTCAATTGCTAACATAGCACCGTAGAGTTCGACAATGAGATAATCCGTTGTACCAATAAAGGACGCAAAAGCACCAAAAAAAGAGCCATCCTCATCCCTAGAAATACCCCCACAAGCAAAGAGACCCAACAGAGATTTAGAAACACCAAGATGTTCGAAGCGCGCGGCAGCCGAATAATAATGTTAAACCTCTTAATAATCTCATAGTCATGCATGGATAAAGATGAACCCACCGGAGTGGCGTTTCCGACAATAGAAACAACAACAACGATTGAAGCAGAAATGGAAGAAAAAGGAGTAGAAGTGTCATGAAATCTCACCAAATTCCTAGCCTTCCAAATAAAGTTCAGCGCAAAAAGGATGGCAACCGAACAAATCAACCTGCCATGATCATTACAAGATGCCCCTATAATCCTCCAAATATTCGCCCATACCGAGAATGACGATACAAATATTAATCATTTGGATGATCCAAACCAAAATCTTGGAAGCAAAATTACAGTAAAAAAATAGGCGATTCTTTGTTTCCTTCCTCATCCAATCCGCAAAGACTACATTTGGAAGGAAAAACAAAACCTCTTCTTTTTAGATGATCATCTGTAAGCAAACGATGATGGATAAGCCACCACACTATAAAAGATTTGGAAGGTGGAATAGATTTTCTCCAAATCCACTTTCAACAATCAAGAGTAATTCCTCCATTTCTTTTAAATTCGTAAGCAATTTTTAGAGAAAATTCCCCAAAAACCGAATGGTTCCAGACCCTGGAATCCGACTGATTTACAATCGGGATATGACAATCAAAAATCCGCTGCTGAATCGAGGGAGGAATTAGACTAGCAGACCTATCACAATTCCACAGCCCGTCAACAATAATAACAAAAACCGTATGATCATGTAAAACGGCCTGATGGTATAAGATATTTTTACACGGAGTGTTTCCAACTCACGCAGATAAGAAGAAAAAAGGATATTACTTTTTGATTCCACAACACAACTGACCATTTCTCTCATGTTGTTGGTCCTTGGTCCTGCTACCATATCCACCCTTCATTTTTATTAAAGACAATAGTTTTTTATTTATTATTTTAGCCCATAATTTTTTAGCCCTTGATTTAAGGGCATCATGGATGGCAGAAGCTATTCAGCTGAAGAAAATCCATACTCCACAAATATACATTCTCCACTCACTTTCACGTGCCACACACAGATCCCACATTCTCCGATTGACACTACAACTAACACTCTCTCTGTGCCATAAAAAAGGGACAACAAATAACCTTTCTCATTCCACTATACCTCACTCTCTCCCTCTAGTATGAAAAATTAATAGTTTTTACCCACCTACCACTACATAAACTCTTTCCCTGTCTTTTTTTTTATTGAACACACAAAAAACAAACACTCATTCCAATATTCTCTCTCTCATAACATAATCTTTCTCAGTATTATTCTATAATATTTAAAACTCACACTTTCCATGAACTTACATTTTTCTTCTGTAATACCCACCCTTTCCACCACTAAAAACTTATGAATCTTTTTTTTCATCATTTCCGATCCAAGCATCGTGAAACATATAGACAAAACCTCCTTCATTATTCAAATACCACTCTTCAAATATCATTGCTATTTCACTTTTCATCACATAATCATATGCTGATCCGACTTTTTAGAGTTTCAAATAATTATAAGTATTTTGATAGAGTTTTAAAATTTTAAGACATAACAAGAAAAACCTCAATTTTTTTATTATTAAAATTGATATATAAACATGAAGGAAGTTAAACTAGTAAAAAATCTTATAAAAATTAAATCAAATTAGATTATTCTAATTAAATTTAAAAAATTAATTAATTTTAATAATTTAATTTATCAGCTATTTAATTATGTAGTTATAATAAAAAATAATCTAAATTTCTTAAGCTTTAATTTATTATATTGAATAAAATTTAATAATATATTTTTCTTTAAAATAAAATATAAAGTAATAAAGTTAGACACAAATAATCATATTATATTTTAGGGATAATTATACGAAACCCCCTTGCCATTAGGGCGAGATTCGGTTTTGCCCCCCTGAAGTTTTTTTTTTATCAACTCCCCCTTATAAAATCAAAAACCATATTTCACCACCCCCTTTTACTTATCTACTGTTCATCATCTTCCCCAACCACTCTCCTTCATCCTCTCCTTCATCACCAAATTAGGGTTCATGAACATTGAAATTAAATTAAACCAGATCCAATCCAACTGTTCCATTCCACTCTAACCATCCAGAAGGTTGAATCAAATCACCAATATATGACTGCAAATAAACAGTCGTTGAATAAACTTTCCATGGTCTTCCCAAGTAATTCTTGGTAGAATTTATATCTTCCGCTAAGTCTTGTGCCGCATCAATCCTACAGTTCTGTATTGAGATTCCTGTGTTTTGATTTGGATCAGTTCTTCCTTGTGCTGTTACAACATTTTTCTGATTTTGCATTGGTTTTCTTGGGTAGATGTTACAACTTTGAAGTACCGCAACCGCGTTTCCGAAAATGAAATCAACTGTGCCATAGATGTCACATTCTCTATAGAATTGTCTTAGTGAGTGAACATAGAGTGTGTCTTGGTATCCTTCGAAACTGCATCGGTAGAATATCGAAAGATCTGCGTTGTTTCTTACTGCTACTGCTTGATGCTTTTCAGGTCCTGCTGTGTTTCTGAATGTTATGTCCATGAATGTTATGTCCACTGCTATAAATCTCTCTCCAGACACAGCTGCATTGAAACCAATGAGTAAGATATTCTTTTTATTTTTCAGAACAGTGAGATATACTTTTTATTTTTGGATCTGGTTTAATTTAATTTCAATGTTCATGAACCCTAATTTGGTGATGATGGAGAGGATAAAGGAGAGTGGTTGGGGAAGATGATGAACAGTAGATAAGTAAAAGGGGGTGGTGAAATATGGTTTTTGATTTTATAAGGGGGAGTTGATAAAAAAAAAACTTCAGGGGGGCAAAACCGAATCTCGCCCTAATGGCAAGGGGGTTTCGTATAATTATCCCTATATTTTATTATATAAATTTATTAAAAAATGAATAATGTGATGAATCTTTTTAAATAAAAATTAAAATAATTTATATATATCATTAAAAAATTTGAAAAAGTTGTCGATACATATGTGATATTATTTTAGTTTTATTAGTACAAGTTGTTTTTTTAGTAAAATAAAATTATAAAATTATAAAATTATAAAATTATAAAACCTACTAATTCTATAATGAGGAACCCACAAATTGCCTAATAAGTAATATAAGAAAAATAAAATTGCAAAAACCACTATTTCTTTTAAAAGAATCGAACTCACACACATAATATTTATTACTTATTATTTATTATAAATTTTTAATTCGATTTTCGTTTTGAGACCCTGGACCGTGAGTCTGGTTGCCCTGACCCAAGACCGGCCCTGCACACAATCATCATAAAAATAAAGGTAGTAAATATATCATAAAAATAATAGTTATAAGAAATATCGGAAGATAGTAAATATATCATAAAAATGATAGTTATAAGAAATATCGGAAGGTAGTAAATATATCATAAAAATGATAGTTATAAGAAATATCAGAAGGTAGTAATATATCATAAAAATGAAGGTAGTAAATATAATATAAAAATGTTAGTTATAAGAAAATAAAAGAATGCTCGAACGGGCCTTACCCCGCTGCCTACGTACCTCATCTGGACATGAGGATCAGAGACGCCGTAGTTCCCCTAACTAGGGAGGAAAATGACTTGAGTTTTAAAAGCTTGAACTGCTTATGTCAATGCTCAGGCGTTGCAGGCTCGCCTGACACGAGTGCGTTACTGTCTTGCAAAGTGACAAGTAGGAGCAAGTTCTTACGTTAAGAGTGAATGTGATGAGAAAAGAATTCCCGAAGGAGAGACGATTGTTATTTGTTCAAGGCTTTTAAAGAATTGTTTTTGTTGTTTTGTAAGTGTGACACAAAGAAATGAATTCAAATTCTTTTCTAAGGAATGTGTACTTATTACCACATTCCTAGATAGCATGAGTAATAAACACACCAAGAATGAAGAAGACCCTCAAACTTGTTTCCAAAGATTAGGGTTTGAGTTCACCAATTTGTTGAAGTTATTAAGTGTTTTGTGGATTAAATGAAAAAGTATTTTTAATGGTTTTCTTTGTGAAGATAGTCTTATGATTAGACTTGTTCATCATGCTAGACAAACTTGTACCACCACCAAGAAAGGGTGAATACAAGTGCCCCATGGAATAAGGCCATGTATCAAAGACTACTTCAACCTTTATTAAAGTATTTTTTAGATTTTTGTATGAAGATGAGAAAGAAGAACCAAAGGATCTTAAAGGTAAAACAACTAAGGAGAACTAATCAAACCTAATGTTGTCATGCAAAGATGGACCTAGGTTAGTGTGGTTTGAAGTCTATCCTAATGAAGAAGAAGGAAAGAAGACAAGAAGAGAAGAAGAAGAAGAAGAAAGGAAGAAAATAAAATTACTTCTCTTAAAGAAGCTAAGTTGTTCTCCAAAAGGGGATGAGGAGAAGTTGTACAAGTGATGACCTAAGCACATCTCAACCATAAGTAAGGGAAGTTAAAGACAAAGGTGAAGGAGAATGTTGTGTGTGAGATGCCCACCCACACACATCACTTACAATAAACCCCCTGCAAAGGTTAGAAGTATTCAAAAATGATGGAAGAAGTTCAAACAAGTATAAGACATGTAAGAAATAAGCTCTAAGCAAATCAAACCACCAAAGTCAGAACCTAATGGTCAAGGATGACCTCTAAGTTTAATCATGCAATGTTAATCAAAGAGGAGTGGGATAAATCTCAAAACCAACAAACAAAGCATTAAAGGAGAAATGAGATGCAAATATGAGATTAAAAGCAACAAACAAGTCAAACATAAACCAAAACCACCAAGGTCAGAACCTAAGCATGTCAAAGAAGTGCCTAAGAAGGAGATTGAAACATCAATTAGAGCACATAAACACAAACTAAGTCAAAGAAGATGAACATGAAGAAGTTAGAAGTGTGTGGAAGCATACTTATGAATGTGTGACTTAAAGACCAAGTAATATAAAACAAGCCAGGGAAAAAACTTCCATAGAAAATCCAGGGGTCTAGCAACTTGTAATAAAGCAAAAAAACAAACCCTAGGAGTTGGCACAAGTGCCCTCCCATCCTAACAAGCAAGCATTGATCACATAAGCATCAAACTAATACATGGTAAGAGCAAAATTCAAACAAATATCAAACAAGTCCTAAAAATCAAGCAACTAAGCACAAAGACATTCCAAACATGCATAAACAACATACCAATATCTCATGGCAAAAAACAGAAGTAAAACATATCAAACAATGGCCCAAATATCACTTAGGGTTTCACTTACTTCTATTTAAAGAAACAAGTAAAAATATTCTCAAACAAGCCCTAAAAATCATGGTAAAAATCTCTAGCATACATCGACATGTTACCAAAGTAAAGCAAAAAGAATCAGGATCATATATCTTATCAATCTCAAGATAAAAAATCTACAAGGCAGGGTATTCACAAAGGATAACAAACTATGAGAAATTAATTGCTAAATTAATCCAGACATGAAAAAAAAAGAAAAAGAAAAATGTAGAAAATTAGAGAAAACCCTAAAGAGGTCACACAAATATTTTTGTAATTTTTGAAAATGATTTACTATTTCTAATAAAAAATAAAATGAAACTGAAATAAAAAATGAAAAGAAATAAAATAATGAAGCCAGGGGGTCAGAATAGCAACAAGCTCACGTTGTAATTTAACTGGGCTGCAAAAAAGGGGGTGGGATTATCAAATGGAGGCCCAAGACCAAAACACGCAAACCACAACAATTATGGTGGAACTCCTTGAATCTTAGGATCAATCAAGGCCATTAGATGGATCTGATGTATATGGTGAAGTCAACACAAACACACAATCCAACCAATTCATGGACCCAGAAACGCGGGCATGATAAGTAATGTACACTGGCAAACACACTAAAAAATTATGGAAAAGAAAAACCTGTGAGGTGCACACGATATTTTTATGTGTTGGCTCCATATCAGCAATCCAATTCAAATAATGAACGATCAGGATTACGTCCCTGACCTCTAACCTCCTTCACCTGCGTTCTTCATGCTTTCCAGAATCCGGTGACCGGAGCTAGGGCTCCGACATCGGAAGAATCAAATGATGAACAAAAGTGCAAAGAAATAAAAAAGGAGCTCCAGATCTATAGTTTCTATCATGCTAAACACGAATCCAGGCTCAAAATCAACAAATAAACACCACATCTCACAAATTGTAGAAAATAATTTTGCACATCAAAACTTTAGAACAACCATACATCCTTAAATCTTAACCAAAATCAAAATTAAATACATCAGAGTGACCAGTGAAGCTCAACAAACACAATGCACACAAGAAATATAAGTTCTAGATCCATGAATTTCAAGTCATATCTGGATCTGAAGAACTTGAAATAATACAAGAGATCCTTCCAAAAGTTGCAGATCAGATGGATTTGATCTCCTCTTGCAAAATAAATGCAAGATGGAGCTTGAGAAGGCTTGGATATGAAGATTCAGAAGCTCTTTCTCTGAATTGCACCTCAAAAATTCTTCACCTTAAGCTCCAATAAATGGCCGAATAATGATCCTTGTGACTTAAGGATGAAGGATATATGTAGAAATGAAGCAATGTGTGCTTGGAGAGGGAGATTCGAAGAGAAATGCAAAGTTACAAGAAAACTTGAATCTGAGAAATGAGAGAGAGTGAGAGGAAAGTGTGAGAGTGTGCAAGGAATGTGTGAGAGGGATCTTTTTGCAATTTTGCATGAAAAGTGGGATATCATGGTTTGTGCGTGTAAATCCTCTCACATGTGCACAAACGGATTCATTTTCATTCCCTCATCACCTTTATATTAATCTTAAGACTTATAATCAATGGGATCATGCTTTTTGAATGAATTTGCAAAAATGCATTTTGAGAAATATCCATGTATCAATCCACGGGTTCCTTGTATTTTTTAAACAAAATCACTTGTTATGACTTGTATTTGGGTATTATGATCAGTCTTGGTCCATGACATGCCTTGGAAATGAGATGTGAATGTTTTTGCAATTGGTGCAACTTGTAAAAATATGGTATAAACCTTAAAATACACCAACTTCTTTTGGCCATATCTTGAGTTCTACACATGCTATGATCAAGTTCTTGGACTTTTTGGAAAGGGGAGAGAATGCTTTACAAGTTTCATGTTTGAGGAAAATCCATTTGGAGTCATCTTGGCCATGAAAGAATTGATTGAAGATTAGGGCAAAATTTACCCAAAATAGAAAGATTCCATACAAGCCATTTTCTAAATTTGGCAACTTCTTCCTAAACTCTTGATTCTTGAATATTGTGATCACCAAAGCCATTTGTTTCCCTTAAGAGGATCCTTAAGCTTGAAAATCATGATTAGAGTCCTTGAAAATCAATGGTTGACTTTTCTTCTGCTCAGTTGACCTCTTTCTTCATTTGCAAGCAACTGATCAAATCCCTGGCCAGGAATACGAGCACGACTCAAAAATAAGGAGTAATAGATAAATTAATTTGAAAAGAGAGTAACAACTCTGCAAGGGAGAGTACCATTCGTAACTTCGCTGAGAATGAGTACATTTTGACTAGCATTGTGCTGAGGAAATGATGTGAACAAACGCCTGCATTACTTTGTCGCATGACCAAAAATAAATTGGCAACCTCTCTGAGGAATATTCCAATGATCGTTGCGTCCCAATCATGAAACTCTGTAGGAAAATGACGATCTTCTACTTTGGAAGGTAGTAAATATATCATAAAAATGATAGTTATAAGAAATATCGAAATGTAGTAAATATATCATAAAAATGATAATTATAAGAAATATCGGAAGGTAGTAAATATATCATAAAAATGAAGGTAGTAAATATAATATAAAAATGTTAGTTATAAGAAATAAGGGAAGGTAGTATATATATCATTAAAATGATAGTTATAAGAAATATAAGAAGTTAGTAAAAATATCATAAAAATGATAGTTGGAAGGTAGTAAATATATCATAAAAGCGATAGTTATAAGAAATAATGAAGATAGTAAATATATCATAAAAATAATGGTTATAAGAAATATAAGAAGGTAGTAAATATATCATAAAAACGATAGTTATAAGAAATACCAGAAGGTAGTAAATATATCATTAAAATGGTAGTTATAAGAAATATCAAAAGGTAGTAACTATACCAGTAAAATGAAGGTAGTAAATATATCATAAAAATAATAGTGATAAGAAATATCAAAAGATAGTAAATATATCATAAATATGATAGTTATAAGAAATATTGGAAGATAGTAAATATATCATAAAAATGATAGTTATGAGAAAAATCGGAAGGTAGTAAATATATCATAAAATGATAGTTATAAGAAATATCAGAAGGTCGTAAGTATATCATAAAAATGAAGGTAGTAAATATATCATAAAAATGAAGGTAGAAAATATATTTTAAAAATAATAGTTATTCGAAATATCGGAAGGTAGTAAATATATCATAAAAATGAAGGTAGTAAATATATCATAAAAATGATAGTTATAAGAAATATCGGAAGATAGTAAATATATCATAAAAATGAAGTTATAAGAAATATCGGAAGGTAGTAAATATATCATAAAAATGTTAGTTATAAGAAATATGGGAAGGTAGTAGATATCATTAAAATGATAGTTATAAGAAATATCAGAAGTTAGTAAAAATATCATAAAAATACCAACTTTGAACCGCCATCCACCTAACCTTGCAGCAACAACAAACTTACAACCTTGCTTACATTACCGCAACTCTTCATCCTTTACCTCAGTTTCATCCACCATCTTCATATTTGCAAGAACACAAATTACATTGAAAAATGAAAGCAGAAAAAGACAACCACAACACACCTCAAGCTCGCTAAAAAAAATCACGGCACTATCCACTTTCAGTGTCAAGCACGACGGTGTAACCGCTACGTTAGTTTCATCCTTCAATCAACCAACATTAATCGCTATGATAGTTATAAGAAATATCAGAAGGTAGTAAATATATCATAAAAATGAAGTTATAAGAAATATCAGAAGGTAGTAAATATATCATAAAAATGAAGGTAGTAAATATATCATAAAAATGTTAGTTATAAGAAATATGGGATGGTAGTAGATATCATTAAATTGATAGTTATAAGAAATATCAGAAGTTAGTAAGAATATCATAAAAATACCAACTTTGAACCACCATCCACCTATCCTTGCAGCAACAACAAACTTACAACCTTGCTTACATTACCGCAACTCGTCATCCTTTACCTCAGTTTCATCCACCATCTTCATATTTCCAAGAACACAAATTACATTGAAAAATGAAAGCAACAATAGACAACCACAACAAACCTCAAGCTCGCTAAAAAAAATCACAGCACTATCCACTTTCAGTGTCAAGCACGACGGTGTAACCGCTACGTTAGTTTCATCCTTCAATCAACCAACATTAATCGCTAGAAGAACCTTCCGTTGCCGCTAACACTAGTTCCACTGACCCGAAATCTCGCCATCATAATAATAACTTCAAATAACTATGTTGTTTCTTTAAGTTCATTATTGTGAGTCGAGAAGATTTGTATTTAGTTCGACATACGAACACCAGAGATGTATCAATTTGATGATTGCTATAGAAGTTATATTGCGGTTCCGTTACAGTTAACATCATGATGCTGCTGTTCGGTTCGTGTTGACGCTTCAAAATGATGCGCCATCATAACTCAACCATAACCGTGATCTCCCCTGTGTTGAACCTCCGCCTGCACGACATCTCAACAACGTTAATGATGACAACTTCATTTTCATTTGGTACCGTTTTCATTCATGAATTTTTGTTGAATGTTGCTGTGTAGTGATAGTTTCAATATGTACCCTATTTTGTGGTTGGTGGTATGAGACGCCATTTTATCCATGTTATGTGAGCTTTGTTTATTGTTAAGTGTTTACCTTCGGTGTGGTTGAGTTTGTTTGTTTGTAAGTATGGTGTGGTGTTGCTTTTGTTATTTAAATTTACACTTTGCGTTCTTTTTAGAAGAAGAAGAACAATGCCATATTTTATGGAAGGATCCTAGGGAAAATCTGGCCGTGTATTGGTTCGGACTTACCACTAAACCGGTGCGTCCAATGCATAGACTTAACAAAATGAAAAATTTGCTTTGTACCGATTCGTCCAATTGAAGGACAAACCCCTATAATTTTTTTTTATTTCAATGGTTTGTCCATTCATTGGACTATGTGCCACTTTTTTTTTTCGTTTTTATTTATTTAGTTGTTTTATTTAATATATTAAATAATATAATATAGTGAAAAGGATGATTTAATGTTAAAAAATAATTAAAGTTATTTAATTAATATTTTAATAAAATAAAATATTTTTACTAATATTTTTTAGAAATAATTTTTATACTAAAATACAAGAAAACAATATAATAATTAATATTATTAATAGATTTGTGTTATTAATAGATTTATATTATTAATATAATAAAAAAAATAATAATACATAAATCTATTAATAATACAAACACAATTGAATCATTATTTTAATTATTTTTTTATTATATTAATAACACAAATGTATTAATAATATTAATTATTATATTTTTTTTGTATTATTAGTATAAAAATTATTTATAAAAAACTATTAGTAAAAATATTTTTTTTATTAAAATATTAATTAAATAATTTTAATTATTTTTTAATATTAAATCATCATTTTCATTATATTATATTAATTAATATATTAAATAAAATAATTAAATAAATAAAAACGAAAAAAATAAATGGCACACAGGTTTGTCCAATGAATGGACAAACCATTGAAGTAAAAGAAAATTTGTAGGGGGTTTGTCCTTCAATTGGACGAAGCGGTACAAAGCAAGTTTTCCACTTTGGGTAAGTTCATGCATTGGACGAACCGATTCAGTGGTAAGTCCATAGACTGGACGAATCAATATACAACAAGATTTTCACTTTGGGTTTGTCCACCTCATGGACGAACTCTTCCATAAAGTATGACATTTTCGTACTTAAATTTGAAAGTATGACATTGTGATATATAATTTTCAAAAGTGTGACAAAACGCTAAAATTCCGTTTGTTGGCTGTAATTAGAATTGCGTTTCATTTTTGTTGTGTTAACAATATAAAGGTCTTCTCTAGGTTTTGCTATGGGAAGAAAGATTCAGGTTTGTGGTTTCTCTGTTTATTTTTTTCCCACTGTGAGATAATGTGAAATGCATAGGTTGAAGAAAGACGAAGACTCATGCTTTGAAATCTTGTTTATTTATTTTTTCTTTCCTTTTTTTATTTAGTTTTTTAATGGTTTGAAAAGGCAATATATTATTATGTTATTAAAGACTTATTTTACTTTGACAAAAAGTGCTATAATTTGGATTAGTTTGTTTTCTGTACGTGTAAAACTTCTAAGTTATTAGGATTAGTTTTTTTTAAATTTAAATTTTATTGTTACTTTACTCTTTTTTTTATATAATAATAAGTAAATGGAATAAATTCACTTATTTATTTATGAGTTAAATATGTTTTTCGTCCCTGTAAATATACCAAACTTCGATTTTGGTTCTCCTAAAATATTCGTTCAATATTTCGTCCCCCTAAAGTTTTTCGTCCTCAAATTTAGTCCTTGTGTTGCACCCCAAAATTTGCCCTCCCCAAGACAGGATATTATGTACTAAGAGGTTCACAAGACATCTCATGAGGTTCACAAGGTTCACAATTAGTCAGAAAGTTTGACAATTCCCTCAGACAATGCATCCTCCTAAAAAATGCATCTTAAACTAGGGTTTTGACTTTCATCAGGCTAAATGGACTTCCAAGACTTCAAGTGAGCTTCATAGCATCCTATATGTGTTCAATAATCCCCATGTCAAGTTTCAAGACTTTTCCCAAAGGTTTGCTCAGTCAAATGATCAGATAGGCTAAAATCAGTCAAAGTAGTCAAAAAGTCAAACTGAGGTCAACTGTGGTCAAACCAAAGTCAAACTTCATGATTTTATTGCCAACATCAAGTATATGAAGTAAAATTCATCATTTTATCAAGGGTTGATCATGATTCATCAAGGATATTTCAGATCATCAAGAATCAGGAGTTTCTAAATTAGGGTTTTCACAGGAAAAGTCAACTAAACTTTGACCAGTCATAACTTTCACATGCTTCATCAAAATTTTTCCATCCAAAGCTCATTTGGAAGGAAATTGAATTCTCTACAAATTTGTGTCACACAAGCCAAGCCCAAAAATGCTTCATTTGGAAGGTATGAGCTAAGACATTATAGGTCCTTTTAAAAGTCAACAAAAGGTCAACAACTTCCAAAGAGCATAACTTGAGAATGGTAAAAGATAAGGACATGAGACCAAATAAGTTGGTTAGAGGACTCTCTAAGATTTCTAAAATGTCCAAGAACACCTTCATAGCATTAAAATTGAAGGATTTGTGCCCTTGCAAAGTTGGGAAATTTTTGGGAAGTTTATGAAGCAAATGAGGCCTTAAAACAAATTTTTGCTAAATGAGCCCACCAAATTGCCATCCAATCTTTATAATATCACCAAGCACGACCCAACCCATACCTTTTCTGATTTTTTACATTTTATTTAATATTTATTTGAATTTTATTCATTAAAATACATATTAAATCAAAATAAAATCAAAAAATCAATATTTAGACATGATTCTTCTTCTAGAAAATCATCAAAGCCATTTAACATGATTAGATGCTATCCAAATTCGTGCAAGGCAAAAATAGCAAGAGAATATTTGATTTTTGGACAATTATGGTGATGAGATTTCTTCCATATCAAGCAACTTCAAATCCATGAATAAGGCCCAGCTTTTCTGACATAATTACACTCCTTATATATACCTAATAGTGCAGCCATTCAAAGGGGACGAAAATTTGGCACAAGAGAGACATTTTTCAAACTCAATTTTCTTGAGAAATTTTCAAATTCGGTTTACTACTTACAGGCCATACCAACGTGTTTTGAAGGTTGATTCATGATCCCTGAGGACCCTTGATGCTATCCCATTGCAGTGCATCATCTAGAAGCCATCCATATGCATAAACCGATCTTTAACATTCATACTTTTTTTTTTGTTTTCGATTCTGAATATTCGCTTGTTTTCAATGAATTTTGACTTGAATTTATTGTTTGTGATGAGCTATAGACTGATTCTGGACAGGTTTCTTCAAGCTTCATCACCTAATACGAATTTGGCCATGACTAGGGTTTCGGCCAAGCTTTTAGGGTTTCTTGATCATATAAACGACTTTGATTGATGCATTTGAATCGTATAGGACCTGGGCAAACCATTGGTGTATTCAATTTGGATGATTGTTGCTTATTTTGTAGGTACTCAAGGTTTTTGGTTTCCTGCGAAAAAATACGCAAGAAGATTCATGGAAAAATTCGCAGGAATTTTCGCAGGAAAACCTGCGAAATTCCAAGGTTGAAGAAGACAGTTCGTGCACGTTTATCATTTTTGAATTTTGTTTTATTATATAATCAATTCTTGTGAATTAGTATTAGTTGAGGCGCGTTTGGTCTGGTGGTGGCAGTGTACGCTGGTAACGTTCAAGACCTGGGTTCGATCCCCAGGTTCTATATTTTTGCTCATTTATTTTATTTTCTTCAGGTTTGATATTTATTGGATGTGGTGCGTCTCCTTGTTGGCTATGCGCGCGCAGCCCAGTGATCCATCCTCAGGCTGGTAATGGGGAGGTCCCGGGTTCAAATCCAGGCCTCCCCCCTTTCTTTTTAAACCTTGTTTTTGTTATTTTCTTTTTATTATATTAATTATATTATAATTAAAATAACTAATTAATCATGATTTTCTTAATTAAAATATTAATCCTAGTATTTTTCTATTAAACCTAAAAAAATTAACTTAATATTTTTTTTTAAATTTTAATTAATTATTATTTTTATGTAAATAATTTTATATTTTATTTATTATCATTATATCTTCTTAATTAAACTTCTAAATTTTTTTTTAATGCTTGTTTAACCTAAAAAACAATTGTTCTTTTTGCATTTTTATTTTCTTTATCCATTATCTTAATTATTATTTTTATTATTATTACTAATATTTAATTATTGCTGATTTATCATTAATATTCTCTTTATCATCATTAATGTTTCTCGATTATATTGTAACTGTCCTGAAGCCGTGTAATAGTCGTAGATTTATTTTAGTTTTTTTATATTTTATTTTGTAAATATTCTTATGGTTAGTAATCCTAGGGTGTGTTTGACTATGTAAAATTAAAATTAATTTAGAATCACTTAATAAGATAAATATATGAATACGAACACTCACACACGTAAGTCGATCTTTGATCGCCATCTCACACTTTCTAAGGTTATCCCTCATGTTGCCTAACTATAAGGTCAAGTAAGGTGTCTTAAAGCAAAGTCCCTTTTCATAAAATATCATCAAGTCCCTTTTAAGATTATAAGATCAAGTCCCTTCGATGTTGCCTACGGTAAATGATCTTGTCCCTTCGAATAAAAGATGATAAGTCCATTCGTATTGCTAAGACACCTTACAGTTGCCTAAACACAGATGTCCCTTCACATGTCCCTTATCACATCCAAGGTAATGACTACCTATTCCTTAATAATAGGGATAGTCTTACCATTGAAAGAACATATAAGAACAATAAAGATTTAGCATAGGGTAGGTTCCTCTTAAGTACTTGCTCACTTTTCTTCAAAATACTTCATTACACTTCACATTTCAAACAAATTTTCAAAACAAAGTCTTTATATACATCCATACAAGGATCATTATAAAGTACTTAGAAAATTTTTAATCACACACTACACTTTCTCAAAATAGTTTAAAGTGAGCTTAGTAACTAAGAGCCCATGGATAACCATAGATATAAAGGGTGCTAACACCTTCCCTTTGTATAACCTACCCCCCGAACTCAAAATCTTTTTAAGGTCTTTCCTGTTCTTTAATGCCCTTTCCTTTTGGATAAAATAAAAGTCTGTGGCGACTCTTGCTATCCGCAACATTTAACTAAAGTCAGTTCTCCCACCGTGTTACAGAACTGGCGACTCTGCCGGGGACTAATATTAAAGAGGGGTACCCTTAGGAATTAGATCACTTTACAATTGTTTGCCTTGTTTTCTTTATACCTACTTGTTGGGTGCTCTTATGTGTGAAAGATCCTAACCCGGATCTAGTGTACCCTAGGTAAATGGCAATAGACCAAGGAAACTGTACGGCGTATACCGATATGGTTGATCTGGTGGCCATAGTTAGTGTGACTTCTTGGTTGGTGCTTATGTTCCTTAAGTAAAGTTGAGGATAATATGAGGCTGCCATATGTTGTCAATACACTAACTAACTTTTAGAACCCTAGTCATCCCATCTTGGCCTTTAGAAAGTAGTGAGATAACCGGCTTTGGTGAAGACTGAAGTTGGTTGATACTCGATGATACACTCATTGAGATTCTAAACTTGGAGGGTTTTGGTTGGCAAGTAAGTTGCCTACTGAACAACCACCCTTGTGAAGGATCAATGATATTGAGATCCCTTAGAACCTGGTTACTTTTGTAGGACAGGATGAACCAACTAAACTTCAGGGGAGGGTACTTACCTTTAAACCTCATGCAAGCCTTCAAACCTAGGGCTATTGTGTGACTTGTTTGTGTGTGCCACATGTTTGTGATTGAGCATAACATCATAACATCATCATGCATCATAAGCATAGCATTTTCACTAACCATTTCAAGGACCAAAGGATTTATCTTTGTTCTTTGTTGCAGGTCATGGCTTTTGCTCGTAGGAACACTATCCGGATCAACTTTGTAGGAATACCTCCTAAGCTTAAGGAGTTGGTCTCTCAAGTTTCTGAAAACTCCCAGTTCATCAAGAGGCATGGTCACCTACTGGATCTAGTCACTTCAGGGTTCAATGAAGACATGATGGGTGTTCTATTTCAGTTCTTTGATCCTAAACATCATTGCTTCACATTCCCCGATTATCAGCTGGTTCCTACAATGGAAGAGTTCTCCAAGCTACTGGGTATACCTATCCTTGACCAGAGACCTTTCACAGGCTTAGAGAAAGAGCCTAAACCTGAAGTCATTGCTGCAGCATTACATTTGAAGAAATCAGACATTGTCCTGGAAACAAGAAGTGGAGTTAAGGGTATCCTTGCTAAGGTATTGATGGAGAAAGCTCAAGTATTCCTGAAGGCTATGAGTTATGATGCTTTTGAGGAGATCTTAGCCTTATTGATTTATGGCTTAGTGTTGTTCCCCAATCCAGACCAGTTCATAGATGTACACGCCATCAACATATTTCTGACTCGCAATCCAGTGCCTACATTACTTGCAGACATCTTACACTCTCTTCATACCCGTACTACGAAGGCACGTGGAACTCTGATGTGCTGCATACCTTTGCTATCTAGGTGGTTTATTTCTCACCTTCCTCGATCAGTGATGAAGAATGAACAAGGGTTCAGGTGGCTAAGAGGATCATGTCACTTTCTCATTCAGACATTCATTGGTGTTCTAGATATATGGAGAATGTTACTATCATTGACCGTTGTGGTGAATTCCCCAATGTGCCACTCCTTGGCATAAGAGGGGGCATTACCTACAATCCTTCTTTTGCTCTACGTCAGTTTGGTTACGCTCGGAGTGATGGTCCTCATGACATGCTTATTCAGGGTATTGTGTTCGACTACGACAACGATCTGCAAGGTTACCGTCAAAGGTTCATACGAGCATGGGGTAAAGTGAACAAGGTTGACAGCAAGACTCTGGAACCAAAGTACACTATTCCTATGGAAGCTTATCTCAGATGGGTGCGATCTCGTGCTCAGACTCTTATGATGCCATATCCTGCCATCCTGCCAGTTACTATGGAGCCTGTTGCTGAAGGAGATACTTCTTATATCATTCTTCACCCAGACATGCCCACTGACATGGAAGATTTACAAAGGTCCTGGATCCAGTTGAAGGAGCAAAGAGATACTTTTGAGACTCATTACAAAGCAAGTCAAGAAAGAATCCTGGAGCTAACAAAACAACTTCATGAGGAGCAGAATCTCAACTCATACCTCAACATAAAGAGGAAGCGTCCATGGGAGACTTAAAACCCCATTTTTGTATTCATTTCATTTTTACTGTAAGCCCAAGAGGAAAACAAGTTTATTACTAATAAAAGTTTACTTTTTGGTTGTTTAAACAAATTTAAATCCTGCGGTCCTTGAAAACATTGCATACGCATTTACATACCATATCACTGCATCACAGGTTTCTTATGTACAAGTATCTTATCTTCTCGCTGTTTATTTCAGCAGAAATGGCTCTTGAATAGACTGTCAAAGATCTCCAGGCTCAGAATGCATAATTCCAAGAGTTGATTCTGAACTTGTCCAAGGGACAAGATGAGTTGAAGACACTGCTGGCTAAGAAGAATAAGAAGACTAGAAGATCAGGAGGCCTTATTAATCTGGGAAGAAGATTCAAAGGTCCTATCAAGACCAAGGAACAAATTGATGATTCTGAGTCTGAAAATTCTGAGAAAGAGGGAGGCAGTCTCCATGATACTGTGGGAGATTCTGATTCTGAAGCCAATTATTATCATGATCCTAATGAAGATAAGTACAAGATGCTGGTAGACAGGATGAATGCCATGGAGTTACAAAAATCTTCTGGGCTTGATTTTGAAGATCTGAGCTTAATATCTGGAGTGGTTATACCTATTGGTTTCAAGGTTCCTGCTTTTGTGGTGTATGATGGTGTCTCATGTCCTAAGCTGCATCTAAGGTCCTATGTCCGGAGGATTCAACCACATACTGCTGATAAGAAATTGTGGATTCATTTCTTCCAAGAGAGCTTGTTTGGAGCTCAATTGGAATGGTACTATCAACTGGAAGGCGTCAATATTCGTTATTGGAATGATCTTGATGAGGCCTTCTATAGGCAATACCAATACAATGCTGATTTAGCACCTACTCGCATACAACTCCAAAGCATGTCAATGGGTGCTAAGGAGAATTTCAAGGAGTATGCCCAAAAATGGAGAGACTTGGCTGGCAGAGTTCAACCTCCTCTGACTGACCGGGAACTGGTGGATATGTTTATGAGTATGCTGAATGGTACTTTCTATAATCACCTCATTGGAAGCTCATCATCTGGTTTCACTGAGCTGATAATGACTGGAGAACGTGTGGAGAGTGGTATAAGAAGTGGTAAGATACAGGTGAGTGCCTCTGCATCAAGCACTACCAAGAAGCCCCCTAGTGGGAAGAAGGAGTCTAATGCCGTGTATGGTCAACCTAGTCATAACAGAAGTCACCAATCTGTGGGAGCAGTTCATATTTCTAATCCTACTCCTGCAGCACCAGAGCTACCACAGAGCAATCAACAGAAGCCTAGAAGACAATTCACCAAGATCAACATGTCACTGGCCCAAGCCTTGCAACACCTGTTGAAAGGGGAACTCATTACTTTGAAGGACCCTCCTCAGAATCCTAATACTTCCTCTCCTCGGTACAATCCTAATGCACGATGTGCCTATCATTCTAATTGTCCGGGACATGATACCAACAACTGCTGGATATTGAAAAACAAGATTCAAGATATGATTGAAGCTGGAGAGATTGAATTTGACCCTCCTGGTACTCCAAATGTGATCACTGCTCCCATGCCCAATCATGAGAAGACTGTTAATGCTATTGATGAAGTTTCATATATTTCCTCAGTAGCAGATGTGACTACTCCCCTGTCTATTATTAAGAAGAAGCTGGTGCAGGCTGGATTCTTTCCAGGTTGCAATGAAGACTGTTTTTATTGTGCTTACAAACCTGATAGTTGCTGGAAGTTGAAAGATGGTATTCAACGCCTCATGGACAATTACACCATATTGTTTGAGAGGAAAACTTTTGTGGAAAGTATGGCTGAACATCTAACTCGAGGTGCGAAGCTTGAAGATGTGGACATGGTTGATAAAGTGCCAGTAAAGATTACCTCCAAAGGCCCTGTCAAGATCACTTCCAAGGGTCCTATCAAAATTACTGCTGAAGGCTTGGTAAAGACTGTTGCTGAAGCTAGAGTGGCTCCCATGATTATTACCACTCCTGGCCCTATTCCGTATACTTCTGATAAGGCTATACCCTGGAATTACGTTCTGATGTTTATATCCATGGTGTTAAGCAGGAACCTTTAGCTGATACTACTGATGATAACCTTGATGTTGATAATATTGCTGGATCTAGTAAGATCACCAGAAGTGGAAGAATTTTCTCTCCTCCGGCTACCTCGAAAAATACAGTTACTCCAACTACTACCTCCACTTCTGAGCCAAATGCTGATGCTCGGGGCAAAGGTCCTGTGGTTGAACCTGTGCAGGCTGAGGCACCGATTGCTGAGAATCTTTCTAAGCAAATGGAAGAAGTGCTGAAGATCATTCGCAAGAGTGATTATGATATTGTTGATCAATTGGGGCATACTCCCTCCAAAATTTCCATGTTGTCTTTGTTGCTGTGTTCTGAGGCTCATGCTAAAGCCTTGATTAAGTTCTTGAGGACTGCTCATGTACCAAATGAAATTTATGTGGATCAATTTGAAAATTGTGTTGCACATTTGACTTATGATAATGGTTTAGGCTTTTCTGATGCTGACTTAACTCCTGCCAAGAGAAACCATAACAGAGCTTTGCATATCTCCATTGAATGTAGGGGCACTACCTTGTCTCATGTGTTGATAGACAATGGATCTTCATTGAATGTACTTCCCAAAGAGGTTCTAAACAAGCTCAGTCCTAAAGATGATGTGTTAAGACAAAGTAATATAGTGGTGAGGGCCTTTGATGGTTCAAGAAGAGTGGTGCATGGAGAAATAGATCTCCCAATCAAAGTAGGCTCTCAAGTCTTCAATTCTACCTTCTATGTAATGGATATTCATCCTGCGTACTCCTGTTTGCTTGGGCGCCCCTGGATACACGGGGCAGGTGCTGTGACCTCCACTCTACATCAGAAGTTGAGATATCCAGTGAAGGGAAAGATCGTCACTGTTTACGGAGAGGAAGAATATATAATCAGTCATATGAATACATTTAAGTATGTTGAAGTGGAAGGTGAATATGTTGAGACTCCTTGCCATACATTTGAAGTAGTTCCTTGGGTTGTTCCTGCTGCTGAAGCTCCTCCCGTTGTTAAAAAAGTTCCTGTGGTTACCAGAGTACCTCCTACAATGGCCTCCCTCAAAGATGCCATAGCTGTGGTTGAAGAAGGTGGTTGTACTATTTGGGGTCAGCTTCCTGACATTCCTTACAAGTCTGACAAATTTGGTTTGGATTTCACTGCAGAGTCCCAGAAGGCTGTTCGTCGTGCTCGTGCTGTTCGTATCACCAATCAAGGGGTCATGAGAGATCAAATCAATGATGTGGGTAACTATAATGAAGACTACAACCTGGATGATTGGATCTTTCCTACTGTGGGTGATGGGCTCAACAATTGGAAGACTGAAGACGTTATTCCTATCTCCTTTAGTCAGGAGTAAATACTATTACTGTGTTGTTATTTTTAAGTTTGTAATTTTGAACAATTAAACTTTTAAGCCTTGTGCCTTACCCAGGGCACAATGGTATGCTTGTTTCGGGATGTCATTTCATTTGCATACTTCATTCAATAAAAATCAATGGACGTTTCGTTTTCGTAAATATTGTGCTCCCTGTCTTTCTTTTATTTCATTTTTTGTTTTATCAGCTATGTGTTCTTACACACACCCACATCACTAAAATGCAGATCCTCATCCACTCTGGATCCTGTTGATAACAGTTCTACTATTGCCAATTATAATTTCGAGAATCCGATCTATCAAGCTGAAGATGGAAAGGAGGAAGATTGTGAAGTACCTATAGAGCTTGCTAGGTTATTACAACAAGAAGAGAAAGCTATACAACCACATGAAGAGCCAATCGAAGTTGTGAATCTGGGAACTGAAGAAAACAGGAAAGAGGTCAAGATAGGGGCTGAATTAGAAGATGGTGTTAAGAGAAGATTAATTCAGATGTTACGAGATTATGTGGAGATCTTTGCTTGGTCCTATGAAGATATGCCAGGGTTGGATACAGACATTGTGGTTCACCGTTTACCAGTAAAAGAAGATTGTCGTCCAAAGAAACAGAAGGTTCGTCGCATGCGTCCTGAAATGTCAGAAAAGATTAAAGCAGAGGTGATGAAACAATTTGATGCAGGGTTCTTAGCTGTGACTTCTTATCCTCAATGGGTTGCAAATGTGGTACCGGTACCTAAGAAATATGGTAAGGTACATATGTGTGTAGATTACAGGGATTTGAACAAGGCCAACCCCAAAGATGACTTTCCACTTCCTCATATTGATGTTCTGGTAGACAATACTGCTCAGCACAAGGTATTCTCTTTCATGGATGGTTTCTATGGTTACAATCAAATCAAGATGGCACCTGAAGATATGGAGAAGACTACATTTGTTACACAATGGGGCACTTTTTGTTATAAAGTGATGCCATTTGGTTTGAAGAATGCCGGGGCCACATATCAGCGTGCTATAGTGGCTTTGTTTCATGATATGATTCATCATGAGATAGAGGTATATGTGGATGATATGATAGCCAGGTCCCAGAATGAAGAACAACACCTTGATCATCTGCATAAGCTGTTTGAAAGGTTGAAGAAATACAAGTTGAGACTGAACCCAAACAAATGTACTTTTGGAGTTTGATCTGGTAAACTCCTGGAATTCATTGTCAGTGGAAAAGGTATTGAAGTAGACCCTGAAAAAGTGAAAGCTATACAAGAGATGCCAGCTCCCCGTACTCAGAAGGAAGTTAGAGGTTTCTTGGGACGATTGAATTATATTGCAAGATTTATTTCGCAGTTAACTGCTACCTGTGAGCCAATCTTCAAGTTGTTGAAGAAAGATCAGGTAATGGAGTGGAATGATGAGTTCCAGACATCCTTTTATGAAATCAAGAGATATCTTCTAGAACCTCCAATTTTGATGCCACCAGTTGATGGAAGACCCTTGATCATGTACTTAACAGTATTAGACAACTCAATGGGGGTGTGTGTTGGGGCAACATGACGAGTCTGGTCGAAAAGAGCAGGCAATATACTACCTTAGCAAAAAGTTTACCGACTGTGAAACAAGATACTCACTGCTCGAGAAAACTTGCTGCGCTTTGGCATGGGCTGCTCGCCGACTAAGACAGTATATGTTGACTCATACTACCTTGTTGATTTCAAAGATGGATCCAATCAAGTACATATTCGAGAAACCTGCTCTCTCCGGACGAATAACAAGATGGAAAATGATCTTAACAGAATATGATATACAGTACACTACTCAGAAGGCCATTAAAGGAAGTGTTGTAGCTGATCATTTGGCTCATCAAGCAGTGGATGATTATCAGTCAATGAGTTTTGAGTTCCCTGATGAAGACATTATGATTATTACCAAAGAACCTGGACAATATGTCAGACCTGAACAAGGATCCCGATGGACTATGGTTTTTGATGGAGCTTCTAATGCACTTGGTAATGGTGTTGGTGTTGTGATCATTTCCCCTGAAGGTTTTCATACCCCGTTTACTGCAAGACTTTGTTTCTATTGTACCAATAACATGGCTGAGTATGAGGCATGTATCCTAGGTATCAAAGCTGCCATTGATATGAAGATTCAGTTCCTGGACGTATATGGAGATTCAGCCCTGGTAGTTAGTCAGATTAAAGGAGATTGGGATACCAAGCATGAAAATCTTATTCCTTAAAAAGAGCATGTGTTGTCTTTGATCCCATATTTTGAAGAGATTACCTTTGGACACATTCCACGAGGAGAGAATCAGTTGGCAGATGCACTAGCCACCATGGCATCTATGTTTGAGATTAGCTGGGATGATGAAGCTCCCAAGATTACTATTGATAGATTTGAGAAGCCTGCATACTGCAATGAGATTGACACTGAAGAAGTAGAGGGGAAGCCTTGGTTCTATGAAGTGAAAAGATATCTTGAAGCTCAGGAGTTCCCTGAAGGGGCATCCGTCAAAGATAAGAAGTTTCTGAGAAGGTTTTCTGCTAAGTTCTTCTTGAGTAATGGAATTTTGTACAAGCGTAATCATGATTCAACTTTGCTTCGTTGTGTGGATAAGAAGGAAGCAACAAAGATTATGGAAGACATGCATGATGGGATCTTTGGCACTCATTTTAGTGGTCATACCATGGCGAAGAAGATATTGAGAGCAAGTTATTATTGGTCTACCATGGAAGCTGACTGCTATCAACATTCCAGAACATGTCACAAGTGTCAAATCTATGCTGATAAAGTACATATACCTCCATCACCATTGAATGTGTTGACTGCTCCTTGGCCTTTTGCCATGTGGGGCATTGATATGATTAGTGAGATCAAGCCTACTGCTTCTAATGGGCATAGTTTCATCCTGGTTGCTATTGATTACTTTACAAAGTGGGTGGAGGCAGCTTCATTTGCATCTGTTACTAAGAATGTGGTGGCTCGGTTCATTAAGAATAATTTCATATGTAGGTATGGCATCCCTGAAAGGATTACTACTGACAATGGCTCTAATCTGAACAACACTATGATTACTGATCTCTGCACGCAGTTCAAGATTAAGCATCACAACTCTTCTCCGTATCGTCCGAAGATGAATGGGGCAGTGGAAGCTGCTAATAAGAACATTAAGAAGATTCTACAGAAGATGACTGTTACTTACAAAGATTGGCATGAGATGTTACCATTTGCTCTTCATGGTTATCGCACTACAATACGTACTTCAACAGGGGAAACCCCATTCTCCTTAGTCTATGGTATGGAAGCAGTTCTGCCCATTGAAGTTCAGATCCCTTCCTTGAGAATCATGAAGGATGCAGGCTTGGATGAAGATGAGTGGATTCAGACTCGACTTGACCAGATAAATTTGATTGATGAGAAGAGGTTGGCAGCTGTTTGTCATGGTCAGATGTACCAGAAACGGATGATCAAGGCTTTCAATAAGAAGGTTAAGCCAAAGGTATATCAGGATGGTGACTTGGTAATCAAGCA
Organism: Lathyrus aphaca; assembly: GCA_963966055.1. Lineage (NCBI taxonomy): Eukaryota > Viridiplantae > Streptophyta > Magnoliopsida > Fabales > Fabaceae > Lathyrus > Lathyrus aphaca. The sequence goes on along the minus strand of OZ014524.1, from coordinate 429,338,938 downwards.
TATCATACTACCACAGGGTGATCCTAGGGGCAAGTGGACTCCTACATATGAAGTACCATTTGTGGTCAAAAGAGTATTCTCAGGAGGTGCCATGATGCTTACTACTATGGATGGTGAAGACTTCCTATAACCTGTAAACGTAGACATGGTTAAAAAATACTACGCATAAAAAGAAACCCGCTAGGTTGATTGGCCTAGGCAAAAATAAGGGCATCCCGGCGAACTTAAAGGGTTCGGGCAAAAATTAGGGATATATGTAAAAAAAAATGTACACCCGGCAAGTCGAAAACCTGAAAAGGCGACTTGGGCAAAAAAGGGTATCCCGGTGGATTGAAAACCTGAAAGGGCAATCCAGGAAAAAGTTAGGGATTAAAGCGTATGACTATGTCTCGTGTGGATCACTCATGTAGCCCCAACTAGTTGTACTACTTCACCCAAGCTTGAACAGATAAGGATCAATCCAGTCGTTTCCGTCTCAACAGCAGAAGATGAGATACTTGAAGATAATGGAAATAGTAGAATTGAAACTCAATAGGATTATTTCTCACATAGATAATTTTCTTTGTTTTGTAAAAAAGTTTCACGACAAAATTCCTCTTACTAGGATTTCTGTCTCCTTGTACAAAATTGCCTATGTATAGGTCACTTTGTAATATAAATAAAATTTCATCTTTGAATCCAGATTTACTTTTACCCTATTTACATAAGCGGAACGTCCATTGGTTAAGTTTGAATGTATGTATGCTTTTGAATATGATTGATGTTTACCAGAAATGCATAAAATGCTTGAATATGATTGATGTTTACCAGAAATGCATGAAAATGCAGTAATAGTATTTACTAAGGACGAACGAAGGTAGGAATTCAACGAAGCTTCGCCGGTTCATCCCCACAAGACAACTACAAATCCCCAGCAGGGAAAATCTATAAATACTTCGAGTTACATCTCCCCTTGAATTTATGTCCATCTCTTTTATCCTCAGTCGGGATACTCTGGAACTTATTCTTTCAATAGAAGTACGACGAACAAAGACGGGAGGATATAAATACTATACTATCAAACAAGACGAGAACGAGGTCTTCGTATTCTTCAGCAACGAATCGAGATTTATTTTCCCTAAACCAGCAGTTGTTATACAAAGATATCCAGACGCTTCAGGCTGCATGATTCATACATACATCATTACATCATGCCATAACATATCCATAAATGCATAATACATTTACTTAGATGCACCATGTCATACATGCACACATATTGCATAAACTAACCCTTTCTTTGCAGGATAGTTATATGCATATAAAACAATATCAACAATTTACAACAGGTCAGAAACGATCTATACATTACTCAAGATGTCCTCGGATAGTAGGCAAACGGTCTGTACAAAGATCCATTCCCTAATCCAGGATATTTTCAGGAGATTTAATCCTGAAACTCTTTTATCCTCGGAGAGTAGGCAAACGGTCTGTACAAAGATCCATTCCCTAATCCAGGATATTTTCAGGAGATTTAATCCTGACACTCTTTTATCCTCGGAGAGTAGGCAAACGGTCTGTACAAAGATCCATTCCCTAATCCAGGATATTTTCAGGAGATTTAATCCTGACACTCTTTTATCCTCGGAGAGTAGGCAAACGGTCTGTACAAAGATCCATTCCCTAATCCAGGATATTTTTAGGAGATTTAATCCTGACACTCTTTTGTCGTTGGAGAGTAGGCAAACGGTCTGTACAAAGATCCATTCCCTAGTCCAGAATATTTTCAGGAGATTTGATCCTGACACTCTATTTGTTCTTGGATAGTAGGCAAACAGTTTGTACAAAGATCCATTCCCTAGTCCAGGATATTTTCAGGAGATTTGATCCTGACACTTTATTTGTTCTTGGATAGTAGGCAAACGGTCTGTACAAAGATCCATTCCCTAGTTCAAGATATTTTCAGAAGAATTAATCCTGATATTCTTTTGTCCTTGGAGAGTAGGCAAACAGTCTATACGAAGATCCATTCACTAATCCGAGATGTTTCCAGAAGAGATAATCGTCACGAAGATTTATTTCTACTGGTCTATTCAACAATTAAAACCATGTTGCATAAACGATTCAGAGACATCCTATACGAAGACCTAGTACTGCTATCCAGTATCAACATAAACATATTATCATCTCCTGATATTATGGATGGCATCTATAAGCCCATCTCCAGTTCTTCCAAGTGGCATCTTCAAGCCCACTCAAGCATATACAACTAATCATCAATGTTACTTTACGCACCGGCGAGTGCAAATTTTTGGGCTTTTGTGTTCAATCCCCTTCAACCTTCCAGGTCACGAATGACACATATACCAATCTAACCCCTCAGGTTTCAGAAAATTGAACAGGGGCAGCTGTTGCACCCCAAAATTTTCCCTCCCCAAGACAGGAAATTATGTACTAAGAGGTTCACAAGACATCTCATGAGGTTCACAAGGTTCACAATTAGTCAGAAAGTTTGACAATTCCCTCAGACAATGCATCCTCCTAAGCAATGCATCTTAAACTAGGGTTTTGACTTTCATCAGGCTAAATGGACTTCCAAGACATCAAGTGAGCTTCATAGCATCCTATATGTGTTCAAGAATCCCCATGTCAAGTTTCAAGACTTTTCCCAAAGGTTTGCTCAGTCAAATGATCAGATAGGCTAAAATCAGTCAAAGCAGTCAAAAAGTCAAACTGAGGTCAACTGTGATCAAACCAAAGTCAAACTTCATGATTTTTTGCCAACATCAAGTATATGAATTAAAATTCATCATTTTATCAAGGGTTAATCATGATTCATCAAGGAGATTTCAGATCATCAAGAATCAGGAGTTTCTAAATTAGGGTTTTCACAGGAAAAGTCAACTGAACTTTGACCAGTCATAACTTTCACATGCTTCATCAAAATTTTTCCATCCAAAGCTCATTTTGAAGGAAATTGAATTCTCTACAACTTTGTGTCTTACAAGACAAGTCCAAAAATGCTTCATTTGGAAGGTATGAGCTAAGACATTATAGGTCCTTTTAAAAGTCAACAAAAAGTCAACAACTTCCAAAGAGCATAATTTGAGAATGGTAAAATATATGGACATGAGACCAAAGAGGTTGGTTATAGGACTCTCTAAGCTTTCTAAAATGTCCAAGAACACCTTCATAGCATTAAAATTGAAGGATTTGTGCCCTTGCAAAGTTGGGAAATTTTTGGGAAGTTTATGAAGCAAATGAGGCCTTAAAACAATCTTTATAATATCACCAAGCACGACCCAACCCATACCTTTTCTGATTTTTTACATTTTATTTAATATTTATTTGAATTTTATTCATTAAAATACATATTGAATCAAAATAAAATCAAAAAATCAATATTTAGACATGATTCTTCTTCTAGAAAATCATCAAAGCCATTTAACATGATTAGATGCTATCCAAATTCGTGCACTACAAAAATAGCAAGAGAATATTTGATTTTTGGACAATTATGGTGATGAGATTTCTTCCATATCAAGCAACTTCAAATCCATGAATAAGGCCCAGCTTTTCTGACCTAATTACACTCCTTATATATACCTAAGAGTGCAGCCATTCATAGGGGACGAAAATTTGGCACAAGAGAGACATTTTTCAAACTCAATTTTCTTGAGAAATTTGCAAATTCGGTTTACTACTTACATGCCATACCAACGTGTTTTGAAGGTTGATTCATGATCCCTGAGGACCCTTGATGCTATCCCATTGCAGTGCATCATCTAGAAGCCATCCATATGCATAAACCGATCTTTAACATTCATACTTTTTTTTGTTTTCGATTCTGAATATTCGCTTGTTTTCAATGAATTTTGACTTGAATTTATTGTTTGTGATGAGCTATAGACTGATTCTGGACAGGTTTCTTCAAGCTTCATCACCTAATACGAATTTGGCCATGACTAGGGTTTCAGCCAAGCTTTTAGGGTTTCTTGATTAAGATCATATAAACGACTTTGATTGATGCATTTGAATCGTATAGGACCTGGGCAAACCATTGGTGTATTCAATTTGGATGATTGTTGCTTATTTTGTAGGTACTCAAGGTTTTTGGTTTCCTGCGAAAAAATACGCAAGAAGATTCATGGGAAAATTCACAGGAATTTTCGCAGGAAAACCTGCGAAATTCCAAGGTTGAAGAAGACAGTTCGCGCGCGTTTATCATTTTTGAATTTTGTTTTATTATATAATCAATTCTTGTGAATTAGTATTAGTTGAGGAGCGTTTGGTCTGGTGGTGGCAGTGTACGCTGGTAACGTTCAAGACCTGGGTTCGATCCCCAGGTTCTATATTTTTGCTCATTTATTTTATTTTCTTCAGGTTTGATATTTATTGGATGTGGTGCGTCTCCCTGTTGGCTATGCGCGCGCAGCCCAGTGGTCCATCCTCAGGCTGATAATGGGGAGGTCCTGGGTTCAAATCCAGGCCTCCCCCCTTTCTTTTTAAACCTTATTTTTGTTATTTTCTTTTTATTATATTAATTATATTATAATTAAACTAACTAATTAATCATGATTTTCTTAATTAAAATATTAATCCTAGTATTTTTCTATTAAACCTAAAAAAATTAACTTAATATTATTTTTTAAATTTTAATTAATTATTATTTTTATGTAAATAATTTTATATTTTATTTATTATCATTATATTTTCTTAATTAAACTTCAAAATAAATTTTTAATGCTTGTTTAACCTAAAAAATAATTGTTCTTTTTGCATTTTTATTTTCTTTATCCATTATCTTAATTATTATTTTTATTATTATTACTAATATTTAATTATTGCTGATTTATCATTAATATTCTCTTTATCATCATTAATGTTTCTCGATTATATTGTAACTGTCCTGAAGCCGTGTAATAGTCGTAGATTTATTTTCGTTTTTTTTTAATTTTATTTTGTAAATATTCTTATGGTTAGTAATCCTAGGGTGTGTTTGACTATGTAAAATTAAAATTAATTTAGAATCACTTAATAAGATAAATATATGAAAACGAACACTCACACACGTAAGTCGATCTTTGATCGCCATCTCACACTTTCTAAGGTTATCCCTCATGTTGCCTAACTATAAGGTCAAGTAAGGTGTCTTAAAGCTGTAAACACCCCAAATTTGCCCTCACCCATGGCTTGTGGTTTCTTCATATGCATAATTTCAATCATAGCATCTCATATTGCATTTTTGATTCACTGCATTGGTTCCAAGTCATCTGCATCTAGGGTTTGTGATCTGAGCAATCCAAGAGCTATTTGAGCCACTCCAAAGGCCATCAATCACTTAAATGGGGTCCATTTATGTTCAAGCATCATATTATATCCCCTCAAAGTCAAGAAAGTCAAAGAATCACAAGAACTGAGAATGGCATGGAAGTAGAGCCAGGTTTAACTGCACAGATGACCTAGAATTAGGGTTTTGGTTTCAAAGGCCATAACTCCAATTTTTTTGGTCATTCTTGTTTCTATTGGTCTCTATATGGTATAGGGATCATACATATCAATTTTCATGAAGAAATTCAATGGGGAAGGCATCTGATCAAGAGTTGACTTTTTGAGCAAGTCAGTGCAAAATCAGGGCATCTGAGGCCCCCAAGGACCCAACCAAAGGGTGTTCATCATCATTTTGATTGTGTATGATCTTTATTTGATCATAGAATATGTTGGAAGTTCACAAAATTTAAGAATTTCAAGCCATTTGCAAAGTTGACTTTTTGGGAAAATGACTTGTAATGGAAACTTGCCATTTTGGGAAACTTTTTCAACCCTTACTTTTTGATTCAAAAATGCTTCAAATGGGAAAACTTTGGTCATGAAAGTTGTAGAATGGATCATTCCCTTTTCAAAAAGTACAAGAACTTGTCCTAATTCATTTTGGATCAAAAGTTATGGCTTGTCAAAGTTGGGAAAAATCACATAATTTCAAGTTATGCACCAAAGAGGCAAAGTTGCAAAATCCCTTGCCAAGGCAAATTGAGCTTTCAAATGGACTTCTAAACTTCACACAAACATAAACCAAGGCCTAAAGATCAGATTGCATCAAAAGTTCACTCATTTTCATGGCTTGTGGATCAAGAAATTCTAAAAGGGCCAAAAGTTCACAAATTTGCAAAATGATCCATAACTCTTCATCCACTTGAGCCAGCTCACAAAATCTGATTTCATGACACCCCTTGATCCTTGCTGCGCATAGCCATGCCCCTATCTCAGCCTGCCACTTGCCCATACCTCCAAGTACAACTTTCTTGACTTTTTGCAACTTGAGCCATACCAATCACACTGCTCCACAACAACTCTCTGCCCAATCAGAACATGTTATGTGGACTTCAAGCTAGCCATAACACACAAGACACAAGCCTGAAACTCTCTCTAAGCCAGCATTCTCATTTTTCACCTCTTATGCAACTTCCTTCGAAACTCATCATACAAGCATCAAACACTCAAACAAACTTCACAAAACAACTCAGCATACTCCCCTGATCATTTCCCTACCCTCATTCATCCCTGAAACCTCCTCAAACTAAATCACGATCCTCACCCCTCACTGAACAGAACTTGATCAATCTCACAAACCAACCATTATAAACTCCAACCAAGCTTCATAACTTCATCAGGAGGACCATTGGGATCATTTTGAGGCAAAGAGGCAAGCCATGGAAATTCATTTTTCCAGAACTCTTATTTCTTGTTTCTAAAATGATCTACATGCTTCCCTGAGTTCACTGAACCTTTTATTTTTTAAAATGATTGAGTTTTGAGGTTGTATGCTTGTTCTGAAACTTTGCCCGTGAAATGCTTTTTGTTTTGATTCTTGAGTTTGAGTGAAAGTAAATGATTTTGATTGCTGGATTCTTGTTTAGAGTAGTCTAATGATTGATTCTGGAGAGATTTGTGAAGTTTCATGGCGTATTAAGAGAGATTGAGTGAGGACCTTGCCGGAGAAGATGACCGGAACACTGTTCCGGTCATCTGAAAGTCATTAGGGCTTCTGATTAGGGTTTAATCATAATTAGGCCAGTTTGAATGTGGGCCGTCTATTAGCGCGCGTAGTCAACTCCCGCCCCTGGAATTTGAATCCTGGCCCTTAGATCTGCTGACTTTCTCATTTTTCATTTAAAATTCATTTTATTTTCATTTGTTTTCTTTTATTTTGTACGAATTATTAAAAATAGCAAAAAATGTTTAAAAATTATGAAAATTTTTGTCAAGATTTTCATTATTTTTCAGGACACAAAAATATTTTTATTTTTATTTTTTGCATTAAAAATTATTTTTAAATCATTTAAAAGTTTATTTTTAATTAGTTAATGGAAATTAATTAATTAAAAATACTTTTAGGTATTTAAAAATCACAGAAAAATTCATGTAACCTTTAAAAACATTTAGAAACATTGTCCAACTCTCAAACCAAATTTCTTTTTGTTCTTGATGCCTTTTGATAATTTTCTTTGGATTTAATTTCATTTCAAGGCATTATTTTGTTTCAAACTTCAAAAATTCATTTCTGCCTAACCATTGAGAGTTGGATGATGATTCTTTTTGCATTGCATCTTGTATAGCATGTAGTTTATAAGACAAAATTGGCATGAATTGATCTTGCATTTTCATTTTGTTTTGCATTTTTCTTGACAAGGTACCTTAAAACCCTAGCAATCTTAGGAAATTCATAACGCTCACTAGGTTAAGAGTTGGATCCCCTCCTTTGGGCAGTGAGTTTGTGTAGGTTTAGGGTTCCTTTGATTGCATTTTCAAATTTTTATCATGTCATTTGCTTCTGGTTTTGGTTTTTGCTTTGTGTGTTGACCATAAACCCTAATTTATGTCTCCTTTTGCATCCATCTTCCATTTGTTTGCATACCATGACTTGCCATGACATTTTGTGCATCCATTTGATTCATAAGACATCTTAGGACATATTAGAATCATGCGTGATCATTTCATCCTTCATTTGCCATGTTGTATGTCATTTGCATTCCATAACTTTTCATGTATGTTCATGGTTCTAAGCATGCTTCTCTTGCATCCATATGTTTGTATGATCATTCCCATGCCCTACCTCATGTTTGCATCATCCCTTAGCATCATTGACATCATGTATTTGCTTCTGACTTTGTCTTGCATCATGCCATTTCATCTCATTTGCATTGCATTTCATTTCTTTTACTAACTTTTCAGGTGGTAAGTTGTTCTGAGAAGTGGATTTGCCTTCACTTCTCACAATCACTTTTCATCTCTCTTATGCATCATTGCTGCATTTTATCTTGTGCTTTGGATTGAGCTTGCTCATTCTTGTTCATCTCACCTTCTTTCTTCAAGCAACTTGACTTCTTAAGTGAAGCAAGTTGTTTTGCTTCTCTTTGCTCCTTTCATCTGCTTCTCTCCTTGGTGGTTCCTTGAAGATCTTCTTGCAAACCTCACTAACCCTAGGAACAACCAAGCATGCAAATAATTAGGGTTTTGATTAGTCCCCCATTTAGCTTTTACCTTTGTGTCATCATTGAGTCTTCTCTTCTCATCTCATAATCAGGGACTAAACCCATAAGGCTTTAAGGCTTTGTGATTAAGCTTATGCCTGCATCCTTCTATTAGGATGGAGTGTATAACTTTGATCCTAAGTGTTAAACCCTTAATGTGTTTAAATCCTTTAATCAATCCACTTAATAATCATCAAGACATCAAGCTTGTAACTTGGGCCTTGCATTAGGGTTCTAATTCTTCCTTAATTGGTTAAGAAGGACTAACCCTAGTGTTAATGGACAAGTCCCCCTCAAGTTGTCTTACAAACCCTAAAAATCACTTCTTCATCTTATCATCAACTAAAATCCACTTAATAAAGGCTTTGTTTTGTCATGAGATTAATCCCTAATCATGGATTAAGTTGAGGACTCTTCCTCAGCTTAAACATTCTCATCTATTATCCTTCTATTAGGATGGTGTAATGAGTCTGTTTAATCCTTGATTATGGCTTAACCTCATTACTTAACACTAAACAAAAACAACAAAAACATCTAACTAATAACAAGTAGGTTAATGATCTTAATCCTACATCATGGTGATTAAGTGTGAGATGTTGACTTCACACTTAAGGTATTCTCATTACCCCTAATTAGAGGGAAGATGTGATGAGTTTACTAACCCATTGGTTTAGGCTTAAGCTCATTAACTTATGACAAACTTTCAAAAGCAATCAAAGACTGAAAATCACCAAAAACAAACAATGATCGTCTCCTCCGGGATTCTTTTCTCATCTCATTCACTCATAATCGAGAAATTGCTTCTTCCGTCTAATGCAAGACAGTTAGCACCTGAGCCAGACAGGTCATACACTTGAGCATAGAAAAGTAAGCAGTTCACAAGTCAATTTATCTTTCAGTCTCTTTGGGTCGAACTACGGTGTTCTGACTTCCTCATTGCACGAGAGGATACGTAGGCATAACTTAACAGTTATCGAACAAAAGTCTCTGTATATTCCCCCTCTTCCAGCATTATTTTTAAGCCTCATAGTCTTGAGCATTTCATTCTTGTTCTTACACTGACACTTCACTTATACACTTCACATTTCTTACACTAACACTTGCATTCTTTCCAGCCTTGATACACAAATTGCACTGACACTACCCCTTTTAAAACACAAATCTTTTAAGCGTGGATCCCGTCGAGTACGACAGACAATCTGGGTGCTAATACCTTCCCAGGTTGTAACCAACCCCCTTTCTCAGTCTCTCTGGTTTGCAACCGTCTTATCCATATCTTTTCTAGGTCTATGCAGCATTACCTTTCCTCCGGGATAAAAATGCCTAGCTGGCGACTCTTGTCTTTCTGAGTTCACCCTTGTGTGTTCTACCTCCTTTCGCCGACCGTTCGCGTTTGTACCCCTTATGACTTAGCCTCATTTGGTGGGAGCGACAAAAGCAAAGTCCCTTTTCATAAAATATCATCGTCCCTTTTAAGATTATAAGATCAAGTCCCTTCGATGTTGCCTACGGTAAATGATCTTGTCCCTTCGAATAAAAGATGATAAGTCCCTTCGTATTGCTAAGACACCTTACAGTTGCCTAAACACAGATGTCCCTTCACATGTCCCTTATCACATCCAAGGTAATGACTACCTATTCCTTAATAATAGGGATAGTCTTACCATTGAAAGAACATATAAGAACAATAAAGATTTAGCATAGGGTAGGTTCCTCTTAAGTACTTTCTCACTTTTCTTCAAAATACTTCATTACACTTCACATTTCAAACAAATTTTCAAAACAAAGTCTTTATATACATCCATACAAGGATCATTATAAAGTACTTAGAAAAGTTTTAATCACACACTACACTTTCTCAAAATAGTTTAAAGTGAGCTAAGTAACTAAGAGCCCATGGATAACCATGGATATAAAGGGTGCTAACACCTTCCCTTTGTATAACCTACCACCCGAACTCAAAATCTTTTTAAGGTCTTTCCTGTTCTTTTATGCCCTTTCCTTTTGGATAAAATAAAAGTCGGTGGCGACTCTTGCTATCCGCAACATTTAACTAAAGTCAGTTCTCCCACCGTGTTACACTTTGCCGTCTATTTGAGATCACAAACGCTGACATGGTGTAGCGGTAAAATCGTGAGTGTAAGCTATTGATTAACTTCACTAAAGGTACACAGAGTCGCCACCGAGCTTTTGTTTATTTCCAACAGGAAAAAGGTAAAAGAACGAACAAAAACCTAAAGAGTCTAAAAGAAAAAGCTAAAAGAAACAAACAGAGAATGGGTAAGGGGATTGGTTACAAATCGGGAAGGTTTGACGCACCCGGCTTGTCCGTGGTACTCCACGGGAGCCCTTTGACATATTTATTGCTTTTTGGTCTGAAATTGGTTTGCTTGAAAATGATTGAAGGGATGAGAAGAAGAATGTTTTTTAAGATTTTGTGTTTGATGAGGTTTTAACGTCTCATGCCTACGTACCCACAAAGTGCAATGCGAGATCAAAACCTCGTAGTTCGTGGTACAAAATTTGAAAAGAAACAATGAGTTAAATGGATTTTAAAATGTAGAGATAAGTCGTCATTCTTTACGAATAATTCCGCTAGAAAGAATGAATCATATCTAAACATATGAAAAGAAAAGGTGCACAAAAGGCACAAAAACAATTGAGTGAGTTTTGGATTTTTTAAAGTACTTAAGAAAAGATTTTCGATATATTTACATGGATTAACATTTATTAAGAAAACAAAGTGAAAAGGTAAAAATCACTTGACCTAAATCAAGGTTTGATTGCGAAAGCGTTTAAAGTTTGAAAACAAAGAAGATTTTTGAAATAGGGAGAAGATTTGAAAATTTAAGAAGTAGGAGATGAAGGGACTATCCTAAGACTTGAATTAAAAGTTAAGAGAAGAGCGATCAAACCATATTATGAACATTTCTTCAAAGTAACGGAGTTCCATCTTCAAAGACAAAGGAACTTAATTTGAGGCTAAAGTCTTCAATCGATCACAACTTGAGCAAAGGGAGAGATCCTAGAATCTAAGTCCATACTCCAATGCTAAGGATAGTAACCATAGTCCGAAATTAAAGTCACAAGTCTTTTAGGTGTTTAATCCTTTATTAGTGTTTTGTGTCCAAATGGACAAAAGAAAAATCACAAGCAACAATATAAACATAAACAATATGATATATGATATAATATGATAATAGCATAATAAAGAGATAAGGAGCGAGAAATTGAAATAAAGAGGATAAGGTGCGAGAAATTGAATTTAAATGGATTATATTCACATTATTATAATATTTACATAATAAGTGGTATGATGAACTTAATCAAGCACAACCACAAAAAAATAACAAAATCGAGGCAACCGGATCCAAGTGGATCTTATTCCGAATCGGGACAAATTTAGGTCTATGTTAAGCAATCGCCGAGTAATTTACGAAGTAATTACCCTACAAATGAGGCCGGCCACCACTAATTAAAGTGGAAAATATTCGTGCTAATACATGTTAGAGAAACGATATTATGAATCGTTCTCCGAAAACATGCCACACTAAAAGAAAAAGAACGGTCTAATCTTAATCGAGATTTTCGTTGAATTTATCGAAGACAACCTATCACGATCTCAAAGTATGGAGAATGATCCAAATGATCATTCATCCATAGATTTGAAATAATGAAGATTAAACATCTTCGAAAATTAACAATCACAAATCGGTGATTTTCATCGACCAAAAATAAAAGATGAAGAAAAATGGATCCAAAATAGATCCATAAAAGAATTAAAATATTTTTTAAATCCTTTTCTTAAAATATAATTTCTAAATACTTCTAAAATGCTTTTCTAAATCTCTTTTCTAAAATATATTTATAAATCGTTTTAACAATAAAATTGAAAACAAACAAACTAATAATAGAACAAAATTATTAACTAATAAAAAAAAGAAAGAAAAAGTCAAAAGGGAGGGGGGGGAATGATCCGCGGGTTGAATGGTGGATCAGCAGGATCCAATGGCCAATATCCATGGTCCAACACCATATCACTCTTATTATTAAAAGAAAAAACAATAACATATAAAAAAAATTAAAAACTAAAACACGCGAACAACAGAAGCAAACAAAGCTTCTTCTTCATATCATGAACATTAACGGCGGCAACACACATAGCACAAGCAGCGAAACGAAAATCCAAATCATCCTCACCGTTCAAACGAAGTTGCTCTCTTCCTCACTAAGAATTAATCGGTTTCAACCTCCTCTTCTTCTTTCTTCCGAATTTGGTTTTTGGATCAATTAGATTTAGGGATTTGAAGAAGTTAATTGAAGAAAATGATATAGAAGTGAAGGTTGGAAGGAGGACGAAAAATGAGATTAGGTATTTGAAGCTGGGGATCGATTTGGGGACGGATTTGGGCAGAGATTCGATGGGCTTTTGAAGCTTGATGATTGAGAGGAGAAAGGGCTTCCTTAAATAGAAGAAATGGTGAGGTTTGATTGATGCCGTTTTGGGTGAAATCGTGCGTTTTGAGAGGTGAGGAATGCGTGTGACTTTGCTAATTTTGGATACTGCATTTTATTTGTTTTTCGTATGCGTTTTGATGCTGAATTTTCAGGTGCGGGATGTGTGATGCTGCGTGAAGCTGTTGGGGCTTACGGCGTGACCTGGATTGCGTGCGTGCGGAGAGGCTTGGCTGGATTTGCTTAGCTTGCTGTTGTGTTACTGTGAAATTTGGCTTCGGCGAAGTGCGGCTTGAGCTGGAAATTACTTGTAGCTGGCCTGCTTTGAAGTCTTGGCGTATGTCACGTGGAAAGCTGGCGTGTATATTTGGGTGTGGGCCTGCTGTTGTTGTTTTGGCTTGAGGCAATTTCAATGAGGCTTGAAAGAAGCTGTGTTGTGTTGAAGGCTTTGGCTTTCGTGAGGCTTCGTGAGGCTGGCGTACGGATTACTGCTGGAAGGCTTGTGGCTTGGGCTAGTACAGTTTGATGGAAGTGACTAAAAAAAGTCACGTGGGGTTGTACGAGATAGCTGCTGTGAAATGCTGCGGGAAAAGGCTTGTAAATGCTTTGGCTGGTATTGGAAGGCGTGTTGATGGGCTAGCATGAAGCTTGCGTGTGCTGTTGTTATGTTGAAGTGATGTGAGGAGGCTTGGAAATGTGTAGCTGGGCCTGTGATACTTGCGGCCTGATGTGTGAGGTATTGGCTTGATGGATTGTTTGGCTTGATAACGCGTGTGGTACAGCTGATGAGGGGCTTTGCGTGAAGCTGCTACTGGATTTGTTTTGCAGCTGGGATGCTTCGTAAATGTCACGTGATGGACTTTGTGAGGAAGTGTGAAGGCTGCTTTGCTTGTGGGCCTGAAGGAAATTGTTGGCATGAAGGCTTGTGGGGCCTTGAATTTGGGAAAGAAAGGAAAACAAATAAAATAAAAACAATGGACTTGGTCATTTTTTTTATATTTATTTAATAATTGGATTTTAAAAATATATGGGCTTAAAGAAAAAATATTAAATGGGCTTAACAAAAAAAAAACATGGTTCTATTATTTTTTGGTGGTGTGGATATGGATTAGAGTAAAAAAAATAATGGATAGAAGAATTTTTAAAAGGTTAATGGAAAATGGAGAGAATCGAATAAAATGGATAAAAGTCGAAATATGATTAAAAAAAATGGTAATTAAGATAATAATGAATATAAATTGATTGAAATGGATAAAAAAATATTGAATACTAATTGGATAATTGAAAATGGTTGAGAACAATGGTGATTTGGATAATCGAATAATCGAGAAAAAAAAGGAAAATAGTGGTTGTTGAATAATAATGGGTGATGGTTAAAAAAAATGAATAGAAATGGATAATCGGATAAGTGAAAATAGAAAAAATTGGTTTATGGATCAAATAATAAAATGGATAGAAATGGATAAGAAATCTTGATTTTAAGCCCACGACCAAATTTTGATTCCTCTTTCACAAGCCTTTGATAAAAATGAACACAGCCAACACAGACCCACTGGATATTTCACAACTTAAGCCAACTGTCATCTGAAAATTGTCTGATTACTTCCCTGATAAACTGAATCCATACTGAGGAAAATAAATCCTCAGATGAATCATTGGTGAACTGATGACTTTTGTACACAGCACAACCTGAATCTTTGAACACTCATTGTCTAAACCACTGGCACACACAACTGGCAGCCGAAACAAATTTTGATAGTTTGTCCAAATTAGGTCAAACATCCATTTGGATCGAATTGTGACTGAACAAACGCATCTGAATGAAATTACTGTCTTATCTTTGCAAACCTGCAACACAGAGAAGAAGAAGAACACTGCAACATATATTTTTGCATTTTGGTTAGAGATCAGTAAATATAAATAAATATAAAGAAGTAAAAACAATAGTGATCCCCTGTGAAGCATAAACCCTACATCTGAGGAGAAACTCGAAAGCCAGTGCGATCTTGTTTGTATGCAAAAATGCAGATGATATGCAAAGAAATCTTAGGGCAAAAATTAGGGTGATACAGCTGCCCCTATTTAAGTTTCTTCAATCCGGAGATATGAAGATTGACATCTTCGTCTCTACAAGATGGGAGAGACTTAAATACAGAAAACCCAATTTTTGTCCTAAGAGAACAATGATATGATATGAATATGATATGCAAACCCAAGATCTCTGTGGGGAAAATATGACCACCAGAGGAAAGCAAAACTTGGGGACACAGAAGAAAATCCCGCTGGGGAAACAACAGACAACCAAAGAGTTACCAGGAAAATAAATCACTGGATAGCTAACTCCTCTTGGGAAAAAGGTATGACATAATCAAGGAACAAGATTCAACGAGGGAAAGTAAACACTCTGCTAGGAACTTTCAACCAAACAAAGTATTAGTGTTCAAGAATGGAATACTGAGTTGGAAAATAATCATCAACTACCTGTTTACTGGGTAGGAAATATAACAGACTCGACTATCCATTTACTAGATAGGAGCAAAATACAGAGGGATAACCTTAATTACCTTTTTACTGGGCAGAAAAAATTCTCAACTACCTGATTTACTGGGTAGACAATACAAAGGACTCGACTATCGATTTACTGGATATGAGTATGATACTAAGGAATAACCTCCACTACCTTTTTACTGGGTAAGAAATATAAAGGACTCGACTATCGATTTACTGGATAGGAGCAAAATAAAGAGGGATAACCTCCACTACCTTTTTACTGAGCAGAAAAAAATTCTCAACTACCTGATTTACTGGGTAGAGAATACAAGGGACTCGACTATCGATTTACTGGATAGGAGTATGATCAACTACCTGATTTACTGGGTAGGAACTCAATTAAAGGGAAACAACTTCTATTACCTTTTTACTGGGTAAGAAGAAATTTCAACTACCGGATTTACTGGGTAGGAGTATAAACAAAAGAACTTGATCAATTTGGTAATATTACCCACTATCGATTACTGATAGCTTAATTCCAAAGTAATATACTCAGGCTGGAGAAAATGTTGCCCACTATCAAACACTGATAGCTTAATTCCAAAGCAATATCCACCAAAAGGGGACCAAAGCTCAATCCAAGAACAAATTGGAAAGAAACGGTCAAACAAGACTCATCCCGAGGAGGAACTATCTCAACTGGGAAAAATTCCATCCAGATAATAAACTGGGGAGGAAGCTAAATCAAGATCATCCACGAGAAACAAACTCAGTGGGGAATTAGAAAGGATTAACACTTTCTGCTTAATGGTCGACACTCTAAACTTGAGAGGAATACGACACACACACTCTGTGGGGAAAATCCACACCAAAGAGCAGATAACAATGATAAACGCAAAAATGCAAGCAAACGATGCTATGCTTATGCGTATGAATATGCTTATGAATATGCTGACAAAACAGACATAAAGATAAGAAACAGGTGACATTAACACCACATCAACCGGATACTCGGCTAATCCCAAGGCAACAACGCAGGGAAACATGCTTGGAGATTCAACTTAAAATCCTGCAGGGGACTGTCATAAGCCATCAAAGGAATAAAATCCTACTACAAGGCTTAAATCATGATGAGACAGCATCTGCTAGGGATATCATCCTGCTGAGGAAAGGTAATAATCTGCTGAGGATGGAAGTATTCTTGATAAAAATCAAACTTCACGAGGAATAACTGTCATACCACTCCTGCTCCACTTTGGGGATAGAGTGCAAGACCTGTTGAAAATCACATAGGAACCTGCTGGAAATCAACACATGCAGACCTACTGGGGATCCATATGGGGATATCAGAAGTTAACATCATAGCCAAAACACAGTTACGAGGGATTTTAAATCAGTACCCACCATCAGGTAAAAGAAAACCTCTAAACTGACTACTATATCAACACTTCTATATTCAAGGATGCAAACAAATTTAAGTTGAGGAACAAGAACTCAGCTGGGGATACCCAATTCTTCTCAATTTAAAGATAACATGCTGAGGAAGAGATCACAACTCAGCTAGGAATATCCTTTCCAACAACTCTTCTGGGGAATACATACAATCTCCGTTTATGCTTATTGTTGGGGAGTAAAACATCATTAACATCAATCTGTCAAGACTATCCAGGAACTTCGCATGGACACAACCGAATCAAACCCTGCTTTGGGAGAGTCGAGTTTCACACATCCAGACTTTACCATTCTTGGAATCACTATTGATATCCTTTCTTTATTCACATATCAAAAGAAAAATGTTTTTAAAATCTTCAAAGATCAAATTTATTAAATTTGTTTCAAAAATCATCATCAACAATAAATTGAAATTGTGTAAACAGAACAAATATAAAGAACTGCAAACAATTGGATAAAAGCTCAAATTCATTGATAGAATGGTAGTCAGCAAATGGCATGACTCCATGGATCATTACAAGTTTGAAAAATGGTAAATATATGGAAAAGGGCTACATTGAGATACAATGATCACTATTCTCCCTATCAACTTTGAACTCCACTGTGTCTGAAACTTCAGTCAAGGATGAGTGAATAAGACTCTTTGATGGGAAATTCTTTTGAGGGATAGAATCTGAAATCCTCGGTTGCTACAAGTGATCCACTCTCTCGACGCAGTTACTTGCCATGATCCCTAACTTTTGCCTAGATTGCCCTTTCGGGTTTTCAATCTACCGGGATAATTATTTCTGTTTATGTCTCTAATTTTTGCCTGGACCGCCCTTTCGGGTTTTCAATCCACCGAGACGCTCATTTTTGCCTAAGCCGCCCTTTCGGGTTTTCAACTTAGCGAGCTGTTCTTTTATTTTTTTAGGCGAAGTATTTCTTGACTGCATCCGCATTCACAGGGCGAGTGATCTCCTCACCATCCATAGTTGCAAGAATTAATGAACCGCCAGAGAAGGCTTTCTTAACAACATATGGGCCATCATAGTTCAGAGTCCACTTGCCCTGTGAATCTTTAAGGAAAGACTGAATCTTTTTGAGCACGAGGTCGCCTTCTCTGAATACACGAGGTTTGACCTTCTTGTCAAAAGCTTTCTTCATTCTTTGCTGGTACAACCGACCATGACACAAAGCTGCTATTCTCTTTTCCTCAATCAAATTCAACTGATCAAATCTACTCTGACACCACTCAGCCTCAGTCAACTTGGCTTCCATCAGAACTCTCATTGATGGGATCTCAACTTCGACGGGGAGCACTGCTTCTGTACCATAAACAAGTGAGAAAGGGGTTGCCCCTGTTGAAGTGCAGACAGATGTACGATACCCATGCAAAGCAAAAGGGAGCATCTCATGCCAGTCCTTGTATGTCACAACCATCTTCTGAATGATCTTCTTAATATTCTTGTTCGCAGCTTCAACAGCCCCATTCATCTTCGGTCTATAAGGAGAGGAATTATGGTGTTGAATCTTGAATTCTTCACAAAGCTCTTTCATCATCTTATTATTCAAGTTCGAACGATTATCAGTAATGATTCTATTCGGAACACCATATCTGCAGATAATGTTATTCTTGATAAACCGAACCACAACTTGCTTGGTCACGTTAACATACAATGCCGCTTCCACCCACTTGGTGAAGTAGTCAATTTCCACAAGAATAAAACGATGTCCATTAGAAGTCTTGGGTTCAATCATACCAATCATATCAATTCCCCACATAGAGAAAGGCCATGGGGAAGAAATCAAATTGAGATAAACTGGTGGCACATGAATCTTATCAGCATACACTTGACACTTATGGCACTTTTTCACATACTTGCAACAATCAGATTCCATTGTCAGCCAATAGTAACCTGCTCTCAACATCTTTTTAGCCATTGCATGCCCATTAGCATGAGTGCCAAAAGATCCTTCATGAATTTCTTTCATCAACATGTCTGCTTCGTGTCTATCCACGCATCTGAGCAAGACCATGTCAAAATTTCTCTTATAAAGCACATTTCCATTTAGGAAGAAATTTCCTGCCAACCTCCTTAAAGTCCTTTTATCTTTATCGGATGCCCCAAGTGGGTATTCTTGATTCTGGAGGAAACATTTAATATCATGATACCAAGGCTTGTCATCATGGACCTCTTCAACTGCAAACACATGAGCTGGTCTTTCAAGTCGCATCACACTGATCATGGGAACATCATTCCACTGGTGCACCTTTATCATAGAAGCTATAGTTGCTAAAGCATCTGCCATCTGATTCTCATCACGAGGAACATAATGAAACTCAACTTTAGCGAAGAAAGTTGATATCTTCCTGGCATAATCTCTATAAGGGATCAAGGGGGGTTGATGAGTTACCCACGTGCCCTGGATCTGATTGATTACTAAGGCAGAATCTCCATACACGTCAAGATGCTTAATCCTCAGATCAATAGCTTCTTCAAGACCCATAATGCAGGCTTCATACTCAGCTTCATTATTGGTACAAGGAAAAGTCAACCTTGCGGCAAAAGGAATATGTGAACCATGGGGAGTAATGATCATTGCCCCAATTCCTCTTCCGCGTGCATTCACATCACCATCAAAAACTAAACCCCATCGAGATCCAGGCTCCGACCCTTCCTCAATCAAAGGTTCATCACAATCTTTCACTTTCAAAAACATCACATCCTCATCTGGAAAATCAAACTTGATAGGTTGGTAATCATCAATCGGTTGATGTGCCAAATAGTCAGCCAAGATACTACTTTTTATAGCTTTTTGAGTTCGGTACTCGATATCATATTCTGATAACAACATTTGCCAACGAGCAATCCTCCCAGTCAAAGCAGACTTTTCAAAGATATACTTGATTGGATCCATTTTAGAGATCAACCAAGTTGTATGATTCAGCATATTCTGGCGAAGACGCTTTGCAGCCCAAGCTAAGGCACAACAAGTTTTTTCAAGCATGGAGTACCGAGACTCACAATCAGTGAATTTCTTACTCAAGTAGTAAATTGCATATTCTTTTTTTCCAGATTCATCTTGCTGACCAAGCACACAACCCATGGAATCTTCCAACACAGTCAAGTACATGATCATCGGTCTACCTTCCACCAGAGGAGACAAGATAGGAGGTTCAAGCAGATATTCTTTGATACTTTCAAACGCCTTCTGACAATCATCTGTCCAGACACAACCTTTGTCTTTCCGAAGAAACTTGAAAATCGGAGCGCATGTGGCAGTCATGTGAGAGATAAACCTCGAAATATAATTCAAACGGCCCAAGAATCCTCTTACTTGCTTTTCAGTTCTTGGAGCAGGCATGTCCTGAATAGCTTTCACTTTATCAGGATCAACTTCAATACCTCTTTGGCTGACAATGAAACCTAACAACTTTCCAGAACGTACACCAAAAGTGCACTTGTTCGGATTCAAACGGAGCTTATACTTCCTTAACCTCTGAAACAGCTTCAGCAAATGTTCAACATGATCCTCTTCAGTCTTCGACTTAGCGATCATATCATCAACATACACCTCGATTTCTTTATGCATCATATCATGGAAAAGTGTAGTCATAGCTCTTTGGTACGTCGCACCAGCATTCTTCAATCCAAAGGGCATCACTCTGTAACAGAATGTTCCCCATGGTGTAATAAATGTGGTCTTTTCCATGTCCTCGGGTGCCATCTTTATTTGATTATAACCGGAAAATCCGTCCATAAAAGAGAACACATCAAACTTAGCCGTATTATCTACCAACATTTCAATGTGTGGCAATGGAAAATCATCTTTCAGACTGGCTTTGTTCAGATCTCTGTAATCAACGCACATTCGGACTTTTCCGTCTTTCTTCGGAACAGGAACGATATTGGCCACCCATTCAGGATAAGTTGATGTCACAAGAAAGCCTGCATCAATCTGCTTTTGAACCTCCTCTTTGATCTTTACTGCCATATCAGGATGAGTTCTTCTCAGCTTCTGCTTTACAGGTGGACATTCAGGCTTCAACGGCAATCTATGCTCCACAATATCAGTATCAAGACCTGGCATGTCTTGATAAGACCAAGCAAATACATCAACATACTCTCTGAGAAGCTCTATGATCCTCTTCTTAACATCAGGACCAAGCAATGTTCCAACTTTGACTTCTTTCTTTTCATCTTTAGAACCCAAGTTGACCATCTCTATAGACTCTCCATGAGGCTGAATAACTTTCTCCTCGTGCTCAAGCAACCGAGAAATCTCATCAGGAATCTCTTCAACATCCTCTTCCTCAGCTTCAAACACAGGGAATTCAAAGTTGGGAGAGGGCATAAGATCATTGTTTTCAATGGGTTTATCAATCAATCTGCACAATGATTTTATTTTTATTTTAGAGTATGAACAAAAGTGCAAAAATTATGCAAATAAACAATTATTATTTTGGGTTTTTTATGTTACCATTTTTCAGAATAAAGCAAAAAGGAAAAACACATATGGAAATAACAAATTAACATTTTATTGATGATGATAAAATTTGAAACAAAGCCCGCCAAACATCACTTTCACCTTGGGCAGAGTGAAAGGATTTTTGAAAGAAAATAAAACAAATTACTTTGAAGCATGAACAATAAAAGGAACATCAACAGCAATCCAGTTCTGGCAAATCTTTCCATGCGTAACGAAGTCAGGCATTTCTTCATCTTCATCATCTTCAATGATGGCAGCAGTGGAATGATCGCTGATAAATCCAGCATTTCGAAAGCCTTCTTGAATAGTCTTTGGGTCTTTGAGAACTGCACCTGGTGCAAAAACGATACCAAAACCTTCCTTGTTGTCGACATCATCAATAACTCGTCCCCAACCTTCCGACTGACCAGCTTCCAGCACTCGCAGAGCATCCTTGAAAGAAGACATAGGCATGTCATTCTTCTTAGCAACATTATTCACGACAGAAAGAGCTTGAAATGAAGTTCCCACCTCTTCTTCAGCATCAATATAGGAGAAAGAAGACAAATTACTTACAAGCATCGCCCTTTCACCTTCAATGGTCACCAATTTCCCCTCTCTCACAAACTTCAACTTCTGATGAAGAGTGGATGTCACAGCTCCTGCCTCATGGATCCAGGGTCTTCCGAGGAGACAACTGTAAGCGGGATGTATATCCATTACTTGAAAAGTAATCTTGAATATAAACGGTCCAATAAGAATAGGAAGATCCACTTCACCAATCACTGTCTTCTTCGACCCATCAAATGCTTTCACAATAATCCCACTATGCCTCATGGGAGCACCTTGATACACAAGCTTTGAGAAAGTCGATTTTGGCATCACGTTCAGAGACGATCCAGTATCAACTAGCACCTTGGACATAGCATCTTCCTGACAATTCACCGAAATATGCAAAGCCAAGTTATGATTCCTTCCTTCTTCAGGCAAATCATCATCACAGAAACTTAAATTATTGCACGATGTGATATTAGCCACAATACTATCAAACTGATCAATAGTTACATCATGGTCAACATAAGCTTGATCAAGAATCTTCTGCAAAGACTGCCTATGATCCTCAGAACACATCAAGAGAGACAAAACTGATATCTTCGACGGAGTATGCAACAACTGCTCAATAATGTTGTACTCACTCTTCTTTATCAATTTTAGCACCTCATCCTCATTATCACCAGATTGGCCTGATTGGGCAACAACATCCATAATCTGTTTATTCACACTTGTATCTTCAACTCTCTTCGGAGGATCTGAAGCATACACTCTACCACTTCGAGTGACCTTCGTCACATCAGCAATGCTAACTACAGACTTTGGAGTAGGAATAGGAACTTCTCTACCATTTTCTATCATCGTAGCATTATACCGGTACGGAACAGCTTTATCAGACTCATATGGTACTGGACCAGGCATATTAATCACCAATGGAGTAACAGCAGTTTTGCGACTATCAAAAGAAATAACCACCCTCTCAGGAACAGTCCTCTCAGGAAGATTGAACTGAGGCATAATAACATTCACTTCATTTTTATATTCATCTCTTTTTGCTGTTACTTCGATCAACTTATCATCCATCATCTTTTGGATATCTCTCTTAACAATCACGCGACCACGAGGTTTCACCGAGCAAATACAACATCCAGCATAGTCGTGATCAATATCGTGATATTCACTTAAGAAAGCATGCATCTCAACTAAAGACCTTCGAATATGACGGACCTCATAGATCTTGAACAAACCAGGACAACCATCAACCATATTTACAGACGCATTACCATGCTTCGGCAGCGGATTTTTCTGCACATTTGGATTAACATCATTGAAATACAGAACATTGTTCCTCATCAATTTCTGTACTTCAAACTTCAATGGATAACAATTCTCAACATCATGCCCCGGGGCACCTTGATGAAAAGCACAGCGAGCCTCTGGCTTATACCACCATGGAGTAGTTCTGGAACTGGAGGTGGAGGAAGTGTTTGCACCAGATTCTTTGCAATCAAAGATGGAAGCAAGTCCGCATACGACATCAGAATAGGATCAAAACTCGGCTTAGCCCGAACTTGTTGATTACCACCTTGTTGCACAGAAGGTTGTTGATAACGAGGTTGGTACTTTGGAATTTCTGGCATAGTTGGAGCCACATTAATCATCGGTGTTACAGAAGCTACATGCTGCGAGTGGTGATTCCCACGACTGTGAGGTCTTCTATAACTTTCACGGGATACTGCATTAGTCTCATTTTCTTTCTTTTTCCCAAAGTTGAACCTTCTAGAGCTTGAGCCATTGCTATTCTCTTGACTTAACCGCCCTCACGGACACCTTCTTCTAAACGCATCCCCATACTCACCATTTCAGTGAAATCAGAAGGAGTGCTTGCTATCATCCTCTCATAATAAAACGAAACCAAAGTCTTCAAGAAGATCTTCGTCATTTCTTTTTCTTCCAGAGGAGGAACAATCTGGGCTGCCAGCTCGCGCCATCTCTGCGCATATTCTTTAAAAGTCTCTTTGTCCTTCTGGGACATAGCACGAAGTTGATCTCTATCTGGCGCCATATCAACGTTGTACTTATACTGCCTCACAAACGCTTCTCCCAAATCATTGAAGGTCTTGATTTGGCTATTATCCATACTCATATACCACCTCATGGGTGCACCAGTCAAACTATCCTGGAAATAGTGAATCAGCAACTTATCATTATCTGTCTGAGCAGACATCTTTCTAGCATACATAGTCAAATGACTCAACGGACAAGTGTTGCCTTTGTACTTCTCAAACTCAGGCAACTTGAATTTGTACGGAACTTTAACATTAGGGACCAGACAAAGATCATAGGCATCTTTTCCGAACAAATACTTATGCTTCAAGGCTCTCATCCCCCTCTGTATCTCAACAAAGCGTCCCTGGAAATCATCAAGTCTTTCAGCCACTCCAGCGCCTTCACTAGGCTCAGCATGGTAAATCATTTCATCATGGTGCGGAATAGTGTGCACCACAGGCGGTGCAGTAGTCACAACTGGAGGAAGAGTAGTCCACACTGGTGGGAGAGTATTAAATGCAGCAGTCTCAGGATGATGAGGAGGACGATAACTAGCAGGAATAAAATCAACTGGCATGCCCCAAGGTGTGCTAGCAAGCATACGATAGCGAGGAGAAATAAAAGTCTCAACAGGGATTGATGCGGTAACAACCTCAGAGATGACAGTATTCTGAACAGGAGAATTAGGGGGTGGCTGATTCTGAGCAGCCACCAAATTTTCCATCATAGCAGAAACTCTTTCCAAGCTTTCCCTCAGAAATGTAACCTCTTCGTGCAGCTCGCGATTCTCTTGTTGTAAGGTTTCCATCACCCTTCTCCGATTAGCTCGAGTATCGAATCGGTGAGTCAGCTTGACAGGAGAACTGAATGAAGACCAAGAAACAACAATAAGATCCCTGGAGAACACTCAAAAAGCAAGACAAAATGAGGGTATGATGCATGGTATGCGTACGCAAATGCAAAGATTTCAAAGGATTATAAGATAACTTGCAATATTTATAAAGAAACACTTTTGAAGTACTTAAAAAAACTCATTCTCATTAAGATCAAAGTGAGGATTACAAGTGAAGTACAAACATCAATAATCCTAGTACATGATAGAAAGAGTAAACTAGGCCTAGGGAATCATATCCGAAGAAGTTCCGAATCCTGGCTGATACTTCATGCGAATCCTCTTGATCTCTTTCTTGTATCGATCTTCCATATCTTCCTTATCCTTCACTAACTTGTCTACAATGGTCTTCCAAGCACCGGAAGTAGGAGGAATAATAGATGGAGTACCAGAGGAAAGTAAATCCTCTATCGGCCTCTTCGTGACACGCCGCTCAAGTAGCTCAATGAGATCATCCTTCTCTTTCAGCTGCTCCTGCATCGTAGTCTTCTCAAGTAGCCATTCTTCTTTCTCTTCCTTCATTTTGTCCAACTCTTCTTGAAGAGCCACCTTCTCATCAACGGGAGGTAGAAAAGCAGACAATGGCAATATGGGAAACAAAGGCTCCTCAGGTGGATAAGGCATCTTGAGCTTGGAAGCCCTAGATCGAACCCACTGAATATAACATTCGGAAGGAGGAAGGTGTTGTCTTCCCAATTGACCTTTCTCTTTCCGATGAACCGCATGCCAAGAATGAGCAATCCTTTTCTTCATTTCTACATGATCAGCACCATTAAGGAAGAAGAAACGGGATAAGGAAAGATTGTTTGGTATGTCCTTCAAACAATATCCGAACTGTCGTCTAGCAAGAATGGGGTTGTAGCTAATTCCCCCACGTGTACCAAGAAGAGGTACATTAGGGAATTCTCCACAACTATCGATAAGCACTCCAGTGTCATAATGAGAACTATACCATGTCATGTCCTTATGAGAAAGCGACATCAACCTTTGAGACCATCTTCGATTCTCTCTATTGTCCTTGAAGACATCCGACTTCGGTAGGTGCGAAATAAACCACCTATAAAGAAGAGGCGCACAACATACAATCTCTCCATCACCTTTGGAGGTCCTATAGTGAAAAGCATGATACGTATCTCCAAGTAAAGTAGGCACCGAGTTCTTCTTCAAGAAGATCTGAATAGCATTCTCATCCACAATACCATCCAAGTTCGGAAACAAGACAATCCCATAAATAAGCAAAGCAAGAATAGCCTCAAATGCATCCTTATGACCCAAAGTAAGTGAAGTAGAAGCCTTTCCCATCAAGAACTTAGCATTAATACCACAAACACTTCCCTTTGGAAGAAACTTCCCATTAAGATCGGATTCCTTAAGAAACAGTGCTTTGGCGATGACCTTGATAGTAAGCTCCTTCTCTAAACCAGTAAAAAGAAACTCCTTATCCAAAATAGGCAAACCTAACCAATGAGAATACTCCTCCAAAGTCGGCACAAGCTGATAATCCGGTAGGGTGAAACAATGATGCAACGGATCATAAAACTGAGCCAAAGTAGGGAGAATCCCCTCAGGTACATCAGTATCCAACATATACAAAAGCTTCCCATGACATCTCCGGAACTCTTGGGTATCAACAACCAAAGCTCCTAGCTTTCTCAACTCTACTACATTAGGATTCTTGAAGGTGTACTTCTTTGTGTTCCTCCTTTCAAAAGTCATAGCCATGGACATCTGAAATTTTGCAAAAGTTCCTTATAAGTCCTTTGAAATCTTACAAATAATGCTCATGAATACATGATGTCATGTATGCAACAACCACAAACAAGATCACACAAGGCACATGGGCTTAGGTTCCGAGTCACGAGCATGAAGTCAAAGTAATAGAACACCAACCCACACAGGTAAGTACTAAGGTTTGTCTTCATTGTACCTGCAGAAAACCAAAAGGGTGCTAACAGAGGTGCCCGGAGTTAACAACCATCTTTAGAATATCATCGGTACGTTGGATTACTCCCCAACCGATAACATTCTTAAAATAGACCTCGTCCGAGTGTAGTATCGCGTGACAACCGCCTTAGGTTTACACCCAGACAGTTTCCGCACTACGTTCCTAAATTGGCTTGGATGGGTTAAGGGTTCTACGGTCCTCAGTATGATCAGCTCAAGGTCGGAAAATAATGCCACGTACGATTACTCGTCATGACATTGATAGTCCAAGAGAGCCTAACCGAGTGGAGATTATCAAATTGATATAGCTTTGGACTACTCCATCGCTTATCGCTTCGAATATCGCCGTCCTATCATAAGTTCCACTCAGATCCGGGTTAGAATCTATCTCACACAGAGTATCACCAAAACCAAAATAGAACAACCAAATAACAAACAAATCAAACCAAAGCAGTAAATAAATCAAAGTAGGCTGAATCCGCATAGAGATTACTCCCCAGCAGAGTCGCCACTTTTCTGTAGCGGTAAAATCGTGAGTGTAAGCTATTGATTAACTTCACTCAAGGTACACAGAGTCGCCACCGCGCTTTTGTTTATTTCCAACAGGAAAAAGGTAAAAGAACGAACAAAAACCTAAAGAGTCTAAAAGCAAAAGCTAAAAGAAACAAACAGAGAATGGGTAAGGGGATTGGTTACAAATCGGGAAGGTTTGACGAACCCAGCTTGTCCGTGGTACTCCACGGGAGCCCTTTGACATATTTATTGCTTTTTGGTCTGAAATTGGTTTGCTTGAAAATGATTGAAGGGATGAGAAGAAGAATGTTTTTTAAGATTTTGTGTTTGATGAGGTTTTAACGTCTCATGCCTACGTACCCACAAAGTGCAATGCGAGATCAAAACCTCGTAGTTCGTGGTACAAAATTTGAAAAGAAACAATGAGTTAAATGGATTTTAAAATGTAGAGATAAGTCGTCATTCTTTAGCGAATAATTCCGCTAGAAAGAATGAATCATATCTAAACATATGAAAAGAAAAGGTGCACAAAAGGCACAAAAACAATTGAGTGAGTTTTGGATTTTTTAAAGTACTTAAGAAAAGAATTTCGATATATTTACATGGATTAACATTTATTAAGAAAACAAAGTGAAAAGGTAAAAATCACTTGACCTAAATCAAGGTTTGATTGCGAAAGCGTTTAAAGTTTGAAAACAAAGAAGATTTTTGAAATAGGGAGAAGATTTGAAAATTTAAGAAGTAGGAGATGAAGGGACTATCCTAAGACTTGAATTAAAAGTTAAGAGAAGAGCGATCAAACCATATTATGAACATTTCTTCAAAGTAACGGAATTCCATCTTCAAAGACAAAGGAACTTAATTTGAGGCTAAAGTCTTCAATCGATCACAACTTGAGCAAAGGGAGAGATCCTAGAATCTAAGTCCATACTCCAATGCTAAGGATAATAACCATAGTCCGAAATTAAAGTCACAAGTCTTTTAGGTGTTTGATCCTTTATCAGTGTTTTGTGTCCAAATGGACAAAAGAAAAATCACAAGCAACAATATAAACATAAACAATATGATATATGATATAATATGATAATAGCATAATAAAGAGATAAGGAGCGAGAAATTGAAATAAAGAGGATAAGGTGCGAGAAATTGAATTTAAATGGATTATATTCACATTATTATAATATTTACATAATAAGTGGTATGATGAACTTAATCAAGCACAACCATGAAAAAATAACAAAATCGAGGCAACCGGATCCAAATGGATCTTATTCCGAATCGGGACAAATTTAGGTCTATGTTAAGCAATCGCCGAGTAATTTACGAAGTAATTACCCTACAAATGAGGCCGGCCACCACTAATTAAAGTGGAAAATATTCGTGCTAATACATGTTAGAGAAACGATATTATGAATCGTTCTCCGAAAACATGCCACACTAAAAGAAAAAGAACGGTCTAATCTTAATCGAGATTTTCGTTGAATTTATCGAAGGCAACCTATACGATCTCAAAGTATGGAGAATGATCCAAATGATCATTCATCCATAGATTTGAAATAATGAAGATTAAACATCTTCGAAAATTAACAATCACGAATCGGAGATTTTCATCGACCAAAAATAAAAGATGAAGAAAAATGGATCCAAAATAGATCCATAAAAGAATTAAAATATTTTTTAAATCCTTTTCTTAAAATACATTTTCTAAATACTTCTAAAATGCTTTTGTAAATCTCTTTTCTAAAATATATTTATAAATCTTTTTAACAATAAAATTGAAACCAAACAAACTAATAATAGAACAAAATTATTAACTAATAAAAAAAAGAAAGAAAAAGTCAAAAGGGAGGGGGGGGGGGAATGATCCGCGGGTTGAATGGTGGATCAGCAGGATCCAATGGCCAATATCCATGGTCCAACACCATATCACTCTTATTATTAAAAGAAAAAACAATAACATATACAAGAAATTAAAAACTAAAACACACGAACAACAGAAGCAAACAGAGCTTCTTCTTCATATCATGAACATTAACGGCGGCAACACACATAGCACAAGCAGCGAAACGAAAATCCAAATCGTCCTCACCGTTCAAACGAAGTTGCTCTCTTCCTCACTAAGAATCAATCGGTTTCAACCTCCTCTTCTTCTTTCTTCCGAATTTGGTTTTTGGATCAATTAGATTTAGGGATTTGAAGAAGTTAATTGAAGAAAATGATATAGAAGTGAAGGTTGGAAGGAGGACGAAAAATGAGATTAGGGATTTGAAGCTGGGGATCAATTTGGGGACGGATTTGTCAGAGATTCGAAGGGCTTTTGAAGCTTGATGATAGAGAGGAGAAAGGGCTTCCTTAAATAGAAGAAATGGTGAGGTTTGATTGATGCCGTTTTGGGTGAAATCGTGCGTTTTGAGAGGTGAGGAATGCGTGTGACTTTGATAATTTTGGATACTGCGTTTTATTTGTTTTTCGTATGCGTTTTGATGCTGAATTTTTAGGTGCGGGATGCGTGATGCTGCGTGAAGCTGTTGGGGCTTACGGCGTGACCTGGATTGCGTGCGTGCGGAGAGGCTTGGCTGGATTTGCTTAGCTTGCTGTTGTGTTGCTGTGAAATTTGGCTTCGGCGAAGTGCGGCTTGAGCTGGAAATTACTTGTAGCTGGCCTGCTTTGAAGTCTTGGCGTATGTCACGTGGAAAGCTGGCGTGTATATTTGGGTGTGGGCCTGCTGTTGTTGTTTTGGCTTGAGGGAATTTCAATGAGGCTTGAAAGAAGTTGTGTTGTGTTGAATTCTTTGGCTTTCGTGAGGCTTCGTGAGGCTGGCGTACGGATTACTGCTGGAAGGCTTGTGGCTTGGGCTAGTACAGTTTGATGGAAGTGACTAAAAAAAGTCACGTGGGGTTGTACGGGATAACTGCTGTGAAATGCTGCGGGAAAAGGCCTTTAAATGCTTTGGCTGGTGTTGGAAGGCGTGTTGATGGGATAGCTTGAAGCTTGCGTGTGCTGTTGTTATGTTAAAGTGATGTGAGGCGGCTTGGAAATGTGTAGCTGGGCCTGTGATACTTGCGGCCTGATGTGTGAGGTATTGGCTTGATGGATTGTTTGGCTTGATAACGCGTGCGGTACAGCTGATGAGGGGCTTTGCGTGAAGCTGCTACTAGATTTTTTTTGCAGCTGGGATGCTTCATAAATGTCACGTGATGGACTTTGTGAGGAAGTGTGAAGGCTGCTTTGCTTGTGGGCCTGAAGGAAATTGTTGGCATGAAGGCTTGTGGGGCCTTGAATTTAGGAAAGAAAGGAAAACAAATAAAATAAAAACAATTGACTTGGTCATTTATTTATTTATTTAATAATTGGATTTTAAAAATATATGGGCTTAAAGAAAAAATATTAAATGGGCTTAACAACAAAAAAAACATGGTTCTATTATTTTTTGGTGGTGTGGATATGGATTAGAGTAAAAAAAAAATAATGGATAGAAGAATTTTTAAAAGGTTAATGGAAAATGGAGAGAATCGAATAAAATGGATAAAAGTCGAAATATGATTAAAACAATGGTAATTAAGATAATAATGAATATCAATTGATTGAAATGGATAAAAAAATATTGAATACTAATTGGATAATTGGAAATGGTTGAGAACAATGGTGATTTGGATAATCGAATAATCGAGAAAAAAAAGGAAAATAGTGGTTGTTGAATAATAATGGGTGATGGTTAAAAAAAATAAATGAATAGAAATGGATAATTGGATAAGTGAAAATAGAAAAAATTGGTTTATGGATTAAATAATAAAATGGATAGAAATGGATAAGAAATCTTGATTTTAAGCCCACGACCAAATTTCGATTCCTCTTTCACAAGCCTTTGATAAAAATGAACACAACCAACACAGACCCACTGGATATTTCACAACTTAAGCCAACTGTCACCTGAAAATTGTCTGATTACTTCCCTGATAAACTGAATCCATACTGAGGAAAATAAATCCTCAGATGAATCATTGGTGAACTGATGACTTTTGTACACATCACAACCTGAATCTTTGAACACTCATTGTCTAAACCACTGGCACACACAACTGGCAGCCGAAACAAATTTTGATAGTTTGACCAAATTAGGTCAAACATCCATTTGGATCGAATTGTAACTGAACAAACGCATCTGAATGAAATTACTGTCTTATCTTCGCAAACCTGCAACACAGAGAAGAAGAAGAACACTGCAACATATTTTTTTGCATTTTGGTTAGAGATCAGTAAATATAAACAAATATAAAGAAGTAAAAACAATAGTGATCCCCTGTGAAGCATAGACCCTACATTTGAGGAGAAACTCGAAAGCCAGTGCGATCTTGTTTGTATGCAAAAATGCAGATGATATGCGAAGAAATCTTAGGGCAAAAATTTGGGTGTTACACATGGCAAGTGTATTGGAATTTTTTTTGGCATGTGACTGTAATACACACGTGGATTATGAGACACATATGGTCCTCCTCAACCATTTATGCATTTCCCACTTTCAATTTAAACCTAATTGATTTCCTCAAAGTTATCCACGTTCGCCTCTCATTCTTGTTTTCTTCATTTTCTTGTCACCTATTTCACTTATCTTTGTTCAATTTGTTTTCTTCTCGTGCTTCATTTCGTTTTCTCATTCTCCAAATCTAATTCGTCCATGGCTTGTTCAAAGACAAGTGATTCAAAACAATTAACATGTCAATTTGCTCTGTGCAAACCCGACGGGGAATGAATTGTGCTTGTGATGCTCGAATGGTGTCTTATGTTTGTAAAAATGAGCGCAACAAAGGTAGGTTTTTCTGGAGATGCCCGTATTGGTAGCTTGAAGAAACTTGTAATCTTTTTGTTTGGATGACGATCTTGTTGAGCCAGATGTTGATGTTGTTGAAGTACCAGAGAAGAATAGGTTGAAGGAATTAGAGACAATTGAGTTGCTTAGGGAGTTGTATGACGGTACGAAGAAGAAGAATTTGAAGCTGCAAACTAAGTTGAGAGCAGAGGCTTGGGCTGGGAAAATAAAGCTCATATTTCTTGTTGTGTCATTGATGATCAATGTATTCCTTTTAATGAAATGTGAATGCTGAATGTACTGATGTTGTTTTAGTTTAATTTACCTAATGTGTTTGATGTATAATGCACTGAAATTAGTGAATTTTAATGAAATGAGATTGTACCAAATTGTGTTTATTGATACATTGATTGTCTTAGAACCAATGAGATGTATAATGTAATGATTGATTTAGAACCAAATTGTCAATGTTGATAATGATGAACCAAATTTCTGTTTTAGAACCAATGAGATGTATAATATACTGATTGATTTAGAACCAAATTGTCTATGTTGATAATGATGAACCAAAATAATGATGAACCAAAATATATTTGATTGAAATGGATTTCATTCATAGTAGAAATACTTAATGAAATTCAGTATGCCACATATGACATATTCTAATATTAGTCATTGGCTTCAAAGAGCACACCAAAATGTAGTACATACCAAAACATAGGACATAGCAAAATAATCAGTTTGAAACAACATTACAACATTACAAAAGACAGTACAAACAACATTACATAAATCAAAATAACAATCATGGTCTTCAAAGTTCTTCTTGTATGATAACTTGATCATTAACCTTCTTTCCAGAGCCATCAATATTCTTGGTCTTCAAAGTCCTAATCCTATCCGACTGTCTCTTCTCAGGCTCAGGCTCAGTCTCAGCATGGTTAGTTGCCTCAATCATAGGTTCAGGCTCAACCTCAGCATGGTTAGTTGCCTCAATCACAGGTTCAGACACATCATTCTTCATAGACTTAGGTGCCTTTGGTATCTTTGGTGCCTTTGGTACCTTTGGTTCCTTTGGTGCCTTTGGTTCCTTTTCCTCCCTTGGTCATTTGGGCCTTCCGTGTCAGAATAAAAAATAAAAACATTTACAATGTAGTCACAATATAAACAAACACAATAGGACAGTTAGACATTACCCATTTTTTAGGTGTCAATTTGACATCAGTTGTTTGACTAGCTTGAGTAGGAATTGCTTCACTTGATTGAGTAGGATTTCCTTGACTGGATTGAGTAGGAATTTCCTGACTTGTTGCTGGAACATGCACAAGCTGTTTATTTTTCTTGTATGTTCTTTTGTTATGACAAAGTTCAAAACACACTTTACACCTATGGTTTTTGTTACTTATTCTCCATTTTGCTTGGCTCCCCTCATCAGGTTCTATCCTCCTAAGTTTCTTTGGCCTACCGGGGCCTCTCTTGAACATTGGATGGTATATCA
This sequence comes from Lathyrus aphaca, assembly GCA_963966055.1. Taxonomy (NCBI): domain Eukaryota; kingdom Viridiplantae; phylum Streptophyta; class Magnoliopsida; order Fabales; family Fabaceae; genus Lathyrus; species Lathyrus aphaca. The sequence continues at coordinate 429,305,324 of OZ014524.1, read as the reverse complement.
CTGGGTCATCCGTTTTAGGCCACTTATTCTGGCCATTCAAAAGAGTAATACATTCTGAATAACATCTAACATATGTTTCCCTGTGGTAACATTTATGTACATAATTTATGGGATCATCACATTTCCTATGTATAGCAGAAACTGCATGCCTACATGGAATTCCTATGAGGTCCCAAAAATTACATGAACATGTCCACTTATTCAAATCCACTACAAAACTATCAGTGAACATAACATGGGTGACCTAGAATGTTAGTTGTCCAGCATAAGTTGCTATCCAACTAACACTCTTTTCTATCTCTCTATCTAACCTCCTAAGTGGTTTAGACATAATCCTACCATTGTAGCCACTAAACTTTTTCTTAATGTTGAAAATCTACCCATTAGATATGACCTAATCCATTCAAACATTGTAATTATAGGTTTGTCTCTTTGAAGAAGAATTGTGGCATTAAATGACTCACTTAAATTATTCATGAGCACGTCACACTTGGAAAACAAAGGAAAGACATGCTTACACGATTTTTGTTTTGGGATGGCCTCCAACCAATCAAATGCATCAATGTTGACTCCATAAATGTTTCAGCACCCTCACTTGGCTTGTCTTCAATGTAGATTTCAACATCATCCTTGGAATCGTTCATAAAGGTCCCTATCTCAAAAGCATCACTATCATCCCTAAAAGGTTTTAGATCATTCTCTATGGTTCCTTTAGCATGTTTCCGCCACATTCTAAACCTAGTATACTCAAAGCCAGGATCCATACTCTTGATTAAATCACATGCATAAAAAAAAGACCAACATTGCCCATCATGTCCTTTAAAAGCATACACATCCCCACCAACATACTTTATCATAGTGTCTTTTACAAAACAACCTTTAGTGAAAAATATTACTTTAAAGAACCCAATCCCTACATTTACAAACATATATTACAGTCAATACTAGACCCACAAAGAAACCATAAAAAACATTCAAAGCACTCAACAACCTACATTAAACAACTATATCTACCACAAATTTCGTAATAAATCGGATTCTAAGTGATAGAAAATGGACCTACCTTGTTTTTTCTTGTCGAGGGACCACTCTTTTGCAGAAGCTTCCAAAATAGATGTTTGGGGATCACAACCTCGTCCACGAACTGCAACTTGATAAAAGCATTACCATTAAATACACAACCAGTTAAAAATAGTAACAAAATCTGTGTGAAAGAGAAAGCAAACTATATCGTTTACCTATGAGAGCAACAGAGAAAGAAGATGAAGACCAAGAGTTGAAAATGCTTGGAAAGATTGGAAAGTCAGCGTGAGAAATTGAAATGAAATTAGGGCAATGTTTTTTATGAGGACTTGAATCATGCATGGATAACAAATCAGCATTAATGTTTAACAAAATAAAAAAAAGTTGCCAATTCACTTGCCATGTCAACGTCCGTTATCTCAAATAGACGGCAATGACTAATTTTGGGGACGAGAAACTTTAGGGGGACAAAACATTGAACACAAATTTTAGGAGAACAAAAACAAAAACTTGGTATATTTACAGGGACGAAAATATATTTAACCCTTTATTTATTTAGTTTAATAAAAGAATATCTTTTGGATTAAAGTCCATCTAAGTCTTTCTATTTACACCTCTATATCTTTTTTTTATATCCTTGTTTGCTTTTTTTTAATCATTTTGATTAATCATAATTTATATTTAATTATTTAGTTATATTCCTTTTAATTATATAATTATGATGTTAGTTGATTAATTTTTGAATCATCAAGTGATTGCTTGATTATTCATCTAATCATTGCATTGCGATTTCAAAGTTAAAATTCAATTTGACTTTCGAGAACTGTATGGATGCATAAAGTGTTGCTTGATTTCTAATAGAGTGATTCCTACATGAATCCACTATAAGACAGTTTAAGAGTCAAATTTGACGCCTTCGATTTATCTCGAGTCCCATGGTTTCCTCTTGGGCCCATACAATGAGCACCTTTTATTTAATCGCATAGTTTAGGATAATTGCACACGAACGACTTCCTCTTGGGCTACTTTACAATGAGACCATTTATTAATTGCATAAATTTCCCTTGTATTTTCATGTATCCCGCTCCCCTTGGATTTATTTCCTTTACTTTCTCGCTTTGTGATTTCGTTCCTTAGGAGCACCCTTAGGGACTAGGATCGACCTCACTTCTTTCGTAAAACTTTGGTCCAATGCCAAATGGAACCCCTGCCTACTTGATCCACATATCAAGTCGCAACCAAACACTTGTAAGTCGAGCACATTGTGCCTCACCACCAACCTTAACACTTGTCAGTCGATCTCATTGTGCATCGCCATTTAACTTAACCTAGTCCAAATAGGTACTTCTAAACCCATCTAACATCTCTTTAACGAATATGATTTTTGTCAAATATTTTCTAATCAAATAACGAAAGAATTTAGTTCTTGGAGACTTAAATTCCTTTAATTCTCGATTAAATGCTCTTGAGACTAGCTCATTAGGTTGCTTTTCATTCAACCTTTCGTTCCTAAATACTTAATCTTTTTCATAATCAAACAACGAAAGAATTGAGTTCTTGGAGTCTCGCATTCCCTGAATTCTTGAATGGTTTCTCTTAAGACTAGCTCATTGGGTTGTTTTTAATTCTCTCTTTCGTCTCTAAAATACCCTTAACCATCAACCTTAAACCAATACGATTAGTTTAAATCAAAATTCAACACAAATACTCAAACTATTTTCGTAATCAAATCGCGAAAGAATTGGGTTCTTGGAGTCTTGCATTCCTTGAATCCTCAAATGGTTACCTTTAGGGAAAATGCATTGGGTTATGTATCATTCAACCTTTCGTCCCTAAGCCACTTAATTCACATATCAAATAACGAAAGAAAGATGTTCTTGGAGTTTTTCATTCCTTGAATCCTTGTATGAATGCCCTTGGGACAAACGTCTTGGGCTATGTATCATTCAACCTTTCGTCCCTAAGACACTTAATTCACATATCAAATAACGAAAGAAAGAGGTTCTTAGAGTCTTGCATTCCTTGAATCCTTGAATGAATGCTCTTGGGACAAACGTCTTGGGTTGTGATCCATTCGATCTTAAGTTCCTAAAACACTAATCAAGATCAAACATATTTACTTAAACGAACATTGTTTAAATCCCTTCTATCACACATATAAACTAGTGCTTCAGCCTTTATTAGCGAGTAGACAAGCCAATGTTTAGCAGTTAGAGAGCGGTTTAAACACTCATTCATTAAAAAATACAAACCAATCGTAGTACAATTAACTACTAAGATCTTACTTTCCCATTGCATGAGGGAATACGTAGACACAAGGATCATACTCCTTGTCAAGGACCATAGGAATAAAACCACCCATTTCCCCTTAACGAATATATGCCAACAACCATTTACTATTAGAAGAAGACAACAACATAAGTTAGCGTTCAATCGCATATTAGACTAAGAGGTTCCCGTTGTGTACAATGGACGTGAAGGGGTGAAAATACCTTCCATTCGCATAACCGACTCCCGAACCTAGAATGTGGTTGTGGTGACCATGTTCTTTCCTTAGAGGTTTTATCGATATTTCCCTTTTCCTTCATTGTAATAAATAAAATTAGGTGGCGTCTCTGTTGATTGTTCTGCGACTGCGTTTGTGAGGATCATATTTTTCGCGGTATGACAGCTGGCGACTCTGCTGGGGACATAACTCTATGCGAGAGAGAGTCGAGCCTAACTTAGCTAACCTTGCGTTTGATTAATTGACTTGTCTTGATTGTCTTCTTTATGTTTTCTATCTTTATTATGTATTCTTATTTATTTTTCTATTTTATCGATTTCTCTTATATATATATATATATATATATATATGCTCATTATCATACTTTCCTGTTGGTTCTTGGGTTGACATCACAAGTAAAGCTCTATACCCAAGCTTTGGAAAAAAAGAGAGATTACCTAGTTTAGACTTTGAAGTAATTAGTGTTAGTCTCCAAGGACTCGCTAGCATTAAAGCTTCCCCCAAGAGTAGACCTATTCGTAGATCTTGTCGTAACACAACTAGCCTATCGCATGACTTGATTCATAAAGGGCCCATTGTCGCTCCCAGGATTTTCATCCTAGTACAAACGCGAAAGTGGCGCGGAAAGGTTAGAGTCGCCAGCCAGACATTTTTATCCCGAATGAATGGGAAAGGTAATGTTGCACAAACCTGAGGAAGAAGGAAAGGACAAGGTCCTGCGAACCAAAGATCTGGATATGGGAGTCGGTTACGACCTGGGAAGGTATTAGCACCCCAGATCGTCCGTCGTACCCGACGGGATCCACGCTTGCTTGCTTGTTTCAAAGGGTGAGAAAATAAAGATGCTGCTGAATAAAACCGCTAACTGGAATGGGAATGAGAAATGAGAAGAGAACTGAAAATGAGAATGGAATGAAAGGGGGAAATGTAGGGAAAATAAAGAATGTGCTCGAACGGGCCCTACCCCGCTGCCTACGTACCTCATCGGGATAATGAGGATCAGAGTCGACGTAGTTCGCCTAACTAAGGCGGGAACTATTTGTTTGTGTTTTTTATGCTGGAACTACGTATGTCTATGCTCAGGTGTTGCAGGCTCGTCTGGTACGAGTGCGTTTACCGTCTTGCATGTGTGACAAGTCGTCGCGAGTTCGCGTTGTGAGTGAATGAGATGAGAAGAGAAGTTCCCGCAGGATAGTCGCTTGTTATTTGTTTTTGGCTTTTAAGAGTTTTTATTTGAATTTGGCACAAGGAAGTGAATTCAAACTCTTTTCCATGGAATGTACACTTGCTTCTACATTCCAAGATGGAATAATAGAACAAGCATACCCAGCAAGGAGAATTTATCCAAGACTGGTTTCCTAGGATTAGGGCTTAAGTTCACTGGCTTGTTGAACTTTATTAAGTGTTTTTGTTGCTTTTGTGAAGAAGTGTCTTTTAAGTTTTTCTTTGTGAACAACTCCTTGATGAGACTTGTGCATCATGATAGACAAGCTTACACCACTCCAAGATGGAATGAATGCAAGTGCTTCATGGAATAAGGCTATACACAAGGAATCCTTTCATTTATTTGTTAAGTGTTTTTTTGGATTTTGTTTGAAGATAAGAAAGAAGACTCAAATTGCAAAAGGGACAAACTAAGGGGACTAAGACACAACCCTAAGTTAGTTATTATATACAAAAAAGGAGATCCTAACGGTTTGTGAGGTTTTCTAATCCTAAGAAAGAAAAGAAGAGAAGAAAAAAGAGTTAGAAACTAACTTACTTCCTAAGGAAGTTAAGTTGTCTCTAAAGAAAGGGAAAACCTAAAAGCAAAGCACAAGGTACTAAGGCAAACAAAATTAAAATGCATAAGAGATAGGAATGAAGTAATGCTTACCTCAATCTCCCCCCCTACAAAACAAAAGTTAGCATGGCAATGCATATTGAAAATAAAATCAAAGCATGAAAGCGATTAAGTACCATAAACGTCCTAGAATGGAACTAGGGTTCAAAATAAGACCTAAGTCTAAAGGTGAAGGTACCTAAAGGTCAAATGACTTCTAAAGTCATTAGCTACATGCTATAAGTCCCTAAGTATGCTAGGATACCTCACAAGATCAAACTATGTCAAACTATATACAAAAAGTTCACCTAAGTTCACCTAAATGCAAGTTAGGGTTTATGGATGAAGTATGAATGCGTATGGCTTACAAGCATGGATTAATACATGAAATGAACATAAAAGTCAGTAGTGAATGCTTATGAAGATGGATGAATGAGTATATAATCATGGATGCAATGGATTAGGCATATGGAGCAAAGAGAAGAAGATATGAGAAGAAACGAACAAAAATCGCATAAGATCGCACATGATGAAAGTTAAGGAAAAATGGCATGTGAATATGCATGAAATGATTATGGGTCAGTAGCATAAAAGGTATGAGATGCACTTAGAATGCATGAATAGGCATTGATTATTTCCACATAATTCAAGTTAAACATGAGAAGAGATTAGCAACCCGTTTAAGTTAAACTAGTTCACATAAGTATGCACTTTAAAGCACCAAAACAAACCAAATGAGTATGGTTCAAAAAGGTGGCCTATAACTGGAATTAAGGACCTAAAAGTGACCTATAATCAACTCCTAAAAGCTACCAAAAATCCCCTCAAGAAAATGGCATGAATGCCTTCTTATCATTTAAGTTATGCAACACATAAACACATGAATCGACCTAGGATCTAGGTGACATGGAAAAATAGCAAAAAACCTTTAAAAAATATGAAATTAAATCCCTGGAATGATATAGTCATTATCTTACATTTTCCATAAGGATTTCATAAAATTATGTACCAAAGTGCCAAAACAATTCCTTGACTAGCAAGGTAACAAAACATGATCACCAAAAACAACTCCACAAAGTGGATCAAAAAGGGCATCTAAAATTATGAAAAAAATGCCTAAGGAGCATCAAAATGTCACAAATTACAGTGATTAATCACACACAAAAAATAGGTTTCACACCTATGGGGAAAAATTGTTTTTGGTCCCTTATGCCAAAACATTCCTTTTTGGGACAGCTTATGATCTAAAATCCAAATTAATTATTAAAACCAACCAAATCTGGAAATACAAAATATGAAAAATTAATTAAGAGGATGAGGATCACTCATGAATTTTTCCAGAATTTTATGACACCTAAAACTATTTTTAATAATTGCGACGAAATGGGCAAAAAAGTGAATTTTAAGGGAAAGTGAAAGGAATCGAATTCTCTAATCCGTAACCTAATCCCTAAATTCCGAAATCGACACAAACCAACATACATCACAAATATATCCAATGCCTCAGGTGGGAGGGCTCAGTATGCACCTTAAATTATATGATCCTAAGCCACATACAACTAGAATGATGCTTAAAAGCCAAAAACGTCGAAATTACTTACTTGAATGACGTGCCGATTCTTCACATAAAAGAAATCCGAAAAAACCTTAAGCAAGGTCTTGCAATCTCCTATGAGTAAAATAAATGCCCATCTTCCATAATCATTTTGCGAAGCTTCGCCATAATCGAAATCGATACAAATCGATCAAAAAGGCTCATGAACTATTTAATCCAACATTAGTTCACAATTATAATTAAAATTAATGAGACAAAATATATGATTAGGAGATATTAAAAAAATGGATTAAGATACTAATACACACAAAAAAATGATATAACAAGAAATTAATCAACAATTTTTCACAAACAAAACAATTCACAAAATCTATATAAAAAAAATGGAGAACATGGGGTGATTCAGAAATTTAGTGACCATGAATAGAAAAATAAACTGGCCCAGGGCCCAATTCCATTTGATAAACCCGCAGGAAGTATAATAAGTGAAACAGGTGGTGTGAATAATAAAAAACTGGCCCAAGGCCCACACCATCATGAGAGTCGCAGGGAGGGGGTATGAGTTGAATTTGCTGGTGCGGATAGAAGTCTTCATGGGGCTCTTGCTGAAGCCCAATCCACAATGGTAACACTGCGTTTTGTAACCCTAAATTGCACCTTGTGACCTAAATAATCATCCCCTTCTTCATCTCAGCTAAACCCGCCGCCGGAAACGCCTCGTGGCCAACAAACCCTCGACGATCCTTCCACCGACACCATCAAAGCCACTTCATCACCGTGACTCTTCCTTCTCCGTCTCTTCATTCCGTCGTCTTCCACGAACTCACTTCCCACGACAATCGATTATCAAAATCTCCTTCTTAAAACGCCATGGCCAACATCAACCTGTCTTAAAATCGCTTCTTGCAAAAGAGCTTTTACCTTGAATCTCTTCCATGGCAGTAGAAGATTGAGTCGTAAACACCCTCAACAACAGCGCGCCGTCGACGTTCTTCGAGAACCCGCTCGTCATGACTCTCCCATCGTTGCTGTTTCGCCTCCGCCATCATCGATTCCTCAAATCGAATCCAAGTCGTTCTTTGTGATTCAATCGAAGAAAAAAAGAATGGAGTACGGTAGTGATGAAGACGAAGACGGTGCTGAGCTTCAGGAGAGCTTTAAATCGCGTTGTCTCTTTTCGATCTTCTTCACCAGTAATACTCGCCGTTGTCCGCCCTTCTTCTCCGAAGCGTCATCAGCGAACACCAGATCGCGCCGACACTCCTTGCGGCGGCGGTTGAGACATACTCGAACTCCTTTCCACTGGATCTTCTTTGCTCTTGTCGAACCAGAAACAAGATCCTTTTACTCTTCAGATGAACTTGCCGATCGAAAGGATATACGAACTCCAAGACTAAAAATCAGTAATGGACGCCATTAAAGAAATCGTCGAAGCCAATGTTTGACAGAGGAGGTGACAGTGACGAATATGGAACTTCCCAGGTTAATCGTTTTTTAACTTTCGTATTCTTTGTCTACCTCAATTCCTTTCCCCTGCAATCCATGGTTGAAGATTGTAATTGATATTCTTGATGTTTCTGCAGATAACTGTTAATGATTCTTGCAGGTCGATGAGGATTTGCGTGAGTGATGATGAAAATTCGCGAAATGATATGATGGCGAGGACTTTTGAAGATAAGGGAAATTGCAGGAAAAGGTAAAATTTGATTCTTGATTATTGAACCTTGCTGAATCATTGTTGGTATGCGGATACGATGTATTAGTTGAAACTGAGTCTTTTAGTCCATGCGATGATTCTTGCTCTTTATTGCAGAATTTCTGTTGCCACCATTGAAGGTGTTGAATGCTGTTTGCAGGTTTTTCATTGCCACGGTTGGAGGTGCATATTTGAGAGTTGAAGATGATGGCTGTGAGATGAGTTTGTTGAACATGAAGAGTATTCAAGATGAATTTTGTTGTGAAGAATGGTGTGAAGGCTGATTGAAGAAGAAATAGAGGTTTTAGAGATCGAGATTAGGAATTCACTTCGATTGATTGGAGAATCCTGAAAAAAAACATTGCTGGAGATTGATGAAGCTTGATGAAGAGTGAAGAGAAAGTTGGTTGATAGATAAATCTCAGCCCCTTTTCTTTTTCTTTATTCTGCTAGATTTCTGTTATATATCAGTTACATTTGTAACTGATTTTCTCCTCCTATTCTGGACTTTTTCTCTGGTGTAATTGAACTCTCCCTCAATTAGTTTTCTGATGTATCCTGTCACTGTTAACTGATTTTTGCAGCCTATATTTTTTTCAATTTTCTACCTTTCTTTTGTTTATCTTTAATAAAATTAATCGCTTTTTTTTTTGGTATTATTTTTGGGATGTGTGATGGGCCTTGGACTCATGACTATGATAATTGTCAATGAATCGAAAAATGGGTTAAAAAAATGATTAACAAAATGATAGAAATTAAATGGATAAAAAAGGTTATTATGGTAATTGGATTAAAAACCGACTTTGGGCCACAAAAATAACAAAAGCCTTGACTCATTTAGTTGTTGGATCGAGCCTTTGTGATAAGGTCAAATGGACTAAAAAAATGGTTTAAAATATGGAATATAAGTCAAAAGAATATTGGTTGGAAATGAAAAAGTATTAGAAATGGACTTTATGGGCACATGGGCTTGAAATTAGGATGGGCATAGTGATACGGTCTTATGGTACCAAAAATAAATGGTTAATGATGTTCAAAAGTAAGAATGTGGAATGGTAAAAGGGATTGTGAAATGGTTTAGCATGAATTAAGTTGAATTGAAAAATGGACTGGAAATGGATATTGCGGACCTTCGAATGACCTTGAATTACAATCTCCCTTGTGATAATGATGAACAGAGAAAACTCAACGAAACCAGCATGTATCCGAACAACACTTCAATCCAAATAATCTTTGCAACCAGCCATAATGAAATCCTTTGGTTCTTGCACATAGATGATGAGATCGAGCCCACAAAAAATCACATTTGAGGCTAGATTGGATCAATCCATGACTTAATCTATGAACTTGTGGTTGGATGAACTTTGATAGAAAGATGCTCCTAATGCCATTAGCCCATACCTTCATCTTAATCCAAGCACCATAGCCAGATAAATCACCTCCGAACAGGAAGAGTTATATCACCAGAAGAGGCTTTTGATTCCATGCCTTATGAGCCCATGAAATGAACAATTATGATGTTATGACCTAATGGAATATGCAAATGGAATGCAAAGCGGTAAGCCAGTTAAGGTAAAAAGAATGAGGGCAAATTTTGAGGTATTACAGCTGCCCCTATTCAATCATCTGCATACCTGAACGAATAATTGCAACAGCTTTTAGACGTTCAAGGTATGGAGTGATTGAATACTCGAATAAAACCGGAAAATTTGCACACTGAGGGTAATGGAAATGCCATCTGCCCATTTATTTATTTATACTTTTTTTTTGTTTTGACCTCTGAATAGGTAACGGGGAAAGAACCAGGTGGAATAGAATCAATGCAATCAATGCGACTACTGAACGAATCAAAGCCACAACGAGGGTGCCTGTTGGCGAAACAGGACTTAACGCAACATCAACCGATTTGCGATTCAAATGAGATCAACCGATCTAACACGAAGATGGTATCAACCGATCCACCCCGGAAAGCGAGAATGTAATATCATCCGATTTACAACTCAAAGAGAAATGATATCAACCGATTCATAACTCAAATAAGATCCACCGATCTAACTAGGAAATGGTATCAACCGATCCATCCCGGAAAGCGAGAATGTAATATCATCCGATTTACAACTCGAAGAGAAATGATATCAACCGATTCATGACTCAAATAAGATCAACCGATCTAACATGGAGATGGTATCAACCGATCCATAACCAAGAAAACGAGAATGTAATATCATCCGATTTACAACTCGAAGAGAAATGATATCGACCGATTCATAACTCAAATAAGATCAACCGATCTAACATGGAGATGGTATCAACCGATCCATAACCAAGAAACACGAGAATGTAATATCATCCGATTTACAACTCGAAGAGAAATGATATCAATCGATTCATGACTCAAATAAGATCAACCGATCTAACATGGAGATGGTATCAACCGATCCATAACCAAGAAAAACGAGAATGTAATATCATCCGATTTACAACTCGAAGAGAAATGATATCAACCGATTCATAACTCACATAAGATCAACCGATCTACACGAAAATGGTATCAACCGATCCATTATCTTCGCACTGAGACGAGACCATTGTACTTAAATGGAGACTCGAAAGGAACGGGATCGTTGTACTTAAACGAGAGCCCAAGACGCGACCGTTGTACTGAAACGGAGACGCGAAAAAATGAGACTGTTGTACTGAAACAAGACTCAAAGACGAGACCATTGTACTTAAATGGAGACTCGAAAGGAACGGTGTAAACACCCCAAATTTGCCCTCACCCATTCACACATGACTTGTGATCATCTCATATGCATAAACACAATCACATCATCTCATGTCTCATTTGGTTTCACTGGATAGTTTCTAAGGCATCTGCACCTAGGGTTTGTGATCTGAGCAACCTCAGGGCATCTTGAGCCATTCCAAAGGCCACTAATCAATTCAAAGGGGTCCATGTGTGTTCTTATATTATGTTACATCCTCACAAAGTCAAAATTGCAGAGGGATCACAAGAACTAGGGTTTGAGTGGATGCAGAGCCAGGTTGAACTGCACAGTTGACCTAAAATTAGGGTTTTGGTTTCAGAGGCCATAACCCCAAATTTTTTGGTCATTCTTGTTTCCATTGGTCTCTATATGGTATAGGGAGTATGCATATCAATTTTCATGAAGAAATTCCATGGGGAAGTCATCTGATCAAGAGTTGACTTTTCAGACAAGTCAGTGTAAAATCAGGGCATCTGAGGCCCCCAATGACCCAACCAATGGGTGATCTTCATCATTTTGAGTGTATATGATCTTTATTTGATCATGGAAGAAGTTTGAAGTTCATGGAAATCAAGAATTTAGGGTTTTTGCAAAAGTTGACTTTTTTGGGTTTTGTTGACTTTTCAAGAATGCATACTTTTAGGTCAATTTTCAAGCTTTGATTTATGATCCAAAAAGGCTTCAAATGGAAAAACTTTGGTCATGAAAGTTGTAGATCTCATCTTTCCCTTTTCAAAAAGTACAAGAACATGATCAAACTCTTCTTGGATCAAAAGTTATGGCCATGCAAAGTTGGTTAAAATCATTGTTTTTCAAGTTATGCACCAAGTGGAAATTTTGCTAAGTCTTGAATCAATGCATGATTGCTGCCTCAAATTCATGTCAAACCAGCATGTGAACATCCTCTAAGTCACAAAAATCAGAAATGGACCAAGTTTGCTCATGGTTTGGTTCATGTAATTTGACTTTTCTCATGAAAATCCATAAAGCTAGCCAACTTGCATTTTCACTCATGACCACTTCACCAACTTATGACATTGGCTGCTGAGCTTTGCTAGGCCTATCCATCACCTTTTGCTGCACCAGCCATGCCTTGTACTTGCTTAACTTTGAGCCATGCCCTATCTTACACAAAAGTGGATTTTTAGCAAAAGTAGCCTCACCTATCATAGCAGGCCAAGTCACATCAGTCAGCCAATGAGAGAGAGTCACATGTACAATTTGCAAGCAAAACATATCAAGAACAAGGGCTGAAACACATTCACTCATAACTTACACAAAAACCTCCCAACTTGCAAGTTCTATCGAATCTCATTACACAGCCTGCAAACACAAAATCTTTTTCCTCCATTCATCTCACCTTGATCCATAGAACACAAAGCATCAAGAACCAGAGCTTGAAACAACCAAAACACCTCACTGCCATTTCACACTCCCTTTTGCAGTTTCATTCGAATCCCTCATTCTAGCCCACAAACACATAAACCAACACCACCAATCTTCTTTGCACATTGCATAGACCTCATACAACTCATCACCATGGCCTGAATCAGCCAGAATCTCATCTGCCATTGTTGACTGAGCTTGGAGCAGGAGCATTCGAATCTCACCATCCAGCTTACTTAAATTGTTCCAAGGTATTCCAACATCATCAGAGGGTTCTAAGGGGTAGATTGAGCAAGGAGAGAGGGCCTGAAAGTTCCAAAATCGAAAGCTCCAAATCTCAGGTAGCTCCCAAATAATTTTTTCCAGAAATCTCTTTTTTAGTTACAAACTTGTTCCTTATGCTCTCCTGATCATGCTGATGCTTTTAGTTTTTGAAATGGATGTGTTTTGAGAATTTAATTGCTGTTTGAAGCTCACGAACCCTAGAACTTAGTTTCTTCGATTCAGCTTGTTTAGGTTAGATAAATTTGTTTTAGGTTAGGGGTTTGATTCGTGAGAGTGTGGGGATCATTTCCCTGGTCTTAGTTTTCATTTATTTTACGTTTTTAGGAAGTTAGGTGATTCTCAGGTGACCTTCTGGCCGGAGAAGACGACCGGAGGTCTTCTCCGGCCACCTGAAAGTGATTATGCCCTAATCCCATAATTAATGTCAGTTTGAATTCTGGCCGTTGATGTGCGTTGACCCATTGACTTCCCTCCAGATTGAGTGGTCAGGATGTGTTTGATTAGCCCTAATTCTCCATTAATTTTTAATTAATTATAATTAGCCCAGGACAAATCCCAGCCACAGGATTGCGCGCCAGTCAACTCATTTAAACTCTGGAGCAATCCTGGCCATCCACCTTGGTTACTTTTCACTTTATTTAAATTTAATTCATTTTCTTTCTATTTTATTTGCACAATTTATTAAAAATAGCTAAAAAATCATAAAAATTATGAAACTTTTTCTTTAAGGTTTTATTAATTTTTATGACACAAAAACATTTTTATTTTATTTTTTATCATAAAAAAGGTATTTTTAAATATTTAAAAGATTATTTTTAATTGATTAATGAGAATTAATTAATTAAAAATACTTTTAGGTATTTAAAAATTACAAAAAAATTCATGAAATGTTCTAAGACATTTAGAAACATTGTCCAACCTTCAAACCAAATTTCTTTTTTGATCTTGATGCATTTTAAGAATTTTTCATTGAATTAAATCATTTTTGATGCATTATTTTGTTCACAAGTTTGAAAATTCATTTCTGCCTATTGGTGAAGGTTGAGACATTGATTCTTTTTGCTTTGTTTTCCATTTGGTATGTATTTTCAAGGTTAAAGAGGCCATGATTTGATTTTACATTTTCTAATTGATTGGCATTTCTTTTGTTACAAACCCTAAAAAACCCTAATAACTTGTAAAATTCATAACTTGAGTTTGGTTGAGAGTTGAGAGCTCCCCTTTGGGCAGTGGTTCATTATAGGCCTAGGGTTTCTTTGGGTACCATTTTCCATTTTTTATGTTAAGGTTTGCTTCTGTTTTTGGTTTATGTTTGATGTTTGATCCATGAACCCTAATTTGGGCTTTCATTTGCATCCCTCTTGCATTCTCTTGCATAACATGACTTGCCATTACATTTTGTGCATTCTCATGATTCATTTAACATCTTAAGACATGTATGAATCATGTTTGATCATTGCATTGCATATTTGCCATGTCATTTGTCTTGTATGTTTCATAACATTTCATGTTTGTCCATGCTCCTCAACTTGCATCATTTGCATCCATGACTTTGTATGAACATCTCATTGTCTTGTCTCATGTTCATAGCACTCCATAGCATCATCATCATCATCAACATGCTTCTGGTTTTTGCTTATCATATCATTTCATCTCATTTAGCATTGTATTGCATTTGTTTCTAACATTTCAGGTGGTAAGTAAAACTTGAGAAGTGGATTTGCCTTCACTTCTCATAACTCTTCTTTTCATCTCTCTTGCATCCATTGCTGCATTTCTATTTGTGTTTGGGATTGAGCTTGCTCATTCTTCTTCCTCCCACCTTCTTTCTTCAAGTGACTTGACTTCTTGAATGAAGCAAGTCACTTTGCTTCTCTTGATCCTGTTCATCTGCTTCCTGGTGGCTCCTTTGAAGATTGTTTCTTGCAAACCTCACAAACCTTAGGGCCAACCAAGCATGATAATGAATTAGGGTTTTGATTAGTCTCCCCATAGTTTTTACCTTTGTGTCTCTCTTTGAGTCTTCTCTCCTCACCTCATAATCAGGGACTAAACCCTCAAGGCTTTAAGACTTTGTGGTTAAGATCATGCCTGCATCCTTCTTTTAGGATGGGGTGTATAACTTTAATCCTAAGTCTTGGACCCTTAAGGTGTTGAACTCTCTTAATTAATCCATCTAATAATCATCAAGACATTACACTTGTAACTTGGGCCTTGCATTAGGGTTCTAATTCTTCCTTAATTGGTTAAGAAGGACTAACCCTAAAGTTAATGGACAAGTCCCCCTCAAGTTGTCTTACAAATCATAAAAAACACTTCATCATCATATCATTAATAAAATCCACTTAATCAAAGGTTTGTTCTGTCATGGGTTTAATCTCTAATCATGGATTAAGCTGAGGATCCTTCCTCAGCTTAAACACCCTCATCTATTATCCTTCTTTTAGGATAGTGTAATGAGCCTGTCAAATCCCTGATTATGGCTTAACCTCATTACTTAACACTAAACAAAAATCACAAAAACATCTAATTAATCACAAGTAGGTTAATGATCTTAATCCTACATCAAAGGTGATTAAGTGTGAGAATCTGACTTCACACTTAAGGTATTCTCATTACCCCTAATCAGAGGGAAGATGTGATGAGTTTACTAACCCATTGGTTTAGGCTTAAGCTCATTTTCTTATGCCAAACTTCCAAAAGCAATAAAAGACTGAAAATACAAAAACAAACAATAATCGTCTCCTTTGGGATTCTTTTCTCATCACCTTCACTCACAAACGAGAACTTGCTTCTTCCGTCTAATGCAAGACAGTTTGCACCTGAGCCAGACAGGTCATACACTTGAGCATTGACAAGCAAGCAGTTCATCAGTTAATTCATCTTTCAGTCTCTTTGGGTCGAACTACGGTGTTCTGACTTCCTCATTGCACGAGAGGATACGTAGGCATAACTTAACAGTTATCGAACAAAAGTCTCTGTATATTCCCCCTCTTTCCAGCTTCATTCTTTAGCCTCATGATCTTGAGCAGCTCATTCTCATTCCTACACTGACACTTCATGTATACACTTCACTTCCTTCACACTGACACCTGTACATATTGCTTTCCAGCCATTTTACACACAGATTGCACTGACACTACCCCTTTAAAACACAAATCTTTTAAGCGTGGATCCCGTCGAGTACGACGGACAATCTGGGTGCTAATACCTTCCCAGGTTGTAACCAACCCCCTTTCTCAGTCTCTCTGGTTCGCAAACCGTCTTATCCATCTTTTTCTAGGCTTATGCAGCATTGCCTTTCCTCCGGGATAAAAATGCCTAGCTGGCGACTCTATTCATTCTCCAGTGAGTTCACGGCTGTGTGTTCTCACTGTTCCCTTCGCCGACCGTTCGCGTCTGTACCTTCATCTGATCCATTTCATTTGTCGGGAGCGACAGCTTGGCGACTCTGCTGGGGAACCTTATACTGCAACCAGGGCTTCTGGTTCTTTTTGTGGGTTCCTCCTAGCGCTTGATTGATTTGTGTTTACTGGGGTGTTATGTGCTTATTTGTGTTTGTATATTTGTATTTTGTTTATTGCTTTATGTACAGTTGATTTATTGCTTTCTTTATAACTTTATATTTTTCATACTGTCATACTGTGCTGGCTGGATCTGGTTTTTCTTTGGTGGGTGGGTGTTCCATTGAGAATTAAGGTCCTATACCTGGGACCTGAGTGACACCTAGGCTAGAGTGAATCATATTCTTTCCCATTCCATTTCGGTCTGGTGCGGGAATATGAAACACGGTTCAGATATGAGTTTCTTCTTGAGAACTCTGTGCTACGGATTTCCTGTAGTGCTAGGGGGATCTGGGAAGCCTGCTAAGTCTGGATGACCTTTTAGTATTGACCTTCAGAAATTGAGGTGAAATAGAGGAGGAATTGTTATGGTTATTGTAAACACTGTACCTCCGGGTTAGAAGTGTTTACACTTCTCATAACTGATCCAAGTCTGAGGATCCTTGTTCTAGATCACTACCTGTGAGGGGGTTGGGCTGTTTACAGGTTTGCAGGTACCTTGACCTCAGAATACCCTGTTACTTTGACTTTGTTAAGAATGCTCCATGTTGGATAGTTCTTGTGATTCTAAAACCCTGGACATGTGGCTCTTTATTTGAGTCCCCCACCTTGGTTACTGGATTTATAGACCTCCATCCGGAATTCTTGAACACACATGGATCTATACCAAGGCAGTTTATCCAGATCCAGCTCAGTCACAAACCCTTTGCATATCATTTGCATACATCCTCATTGCATCATATTAACATGTGCTTATTTGTTTTCCAGGGTATCCATTTTCATCAGGTTTTGGTTTTGACCCCATCTGCAGCTTTGACCCATCTTCACCAGCATCTGCTTCAGTTTAGCTGTCTGCTTCAGCACCAGCCAGTCAGTGGTTTTCTCTACTTCAGCATTGTCATCAGCACTCTACCCAGTCTTCAGCATCATGGCTCCAAAGAAAAGCAATATCACCTATCATTTCTTCCAACCAGACTTGTCAGACATCAGGAGGGTCCAAACCCTGATGACCCCAGATCACATACCTCTGTTCAGGGAGCAAGGCTTGAAAGAAAGAAGTGAGAAGCTATCCCAAGCCCTGCAGAAGACCCTCAGGGAGAGGAGTGAAGGTGTAAGGGAGATTGAAAGATTGGAGAAGCTGAGATTGGAACACTTGACTAAGATTGAGAAGTCTGGAGACTATATCAACAAGTCTAAAGCTGGTGAGCAGATTCTGAAAAATGCTTGTAAAGAAGCCCAGTTCCAAAGAGCAAGGACAGACTTGTACTTGAAAGAGAGTCAGGCCAGGTGGGTCCGGATCACTGAAGCCCGTACTCTAGAAGACAAGAGAGTTCAAGATAAGATGGAGCAGATGGAAAAAGCCCTGGCAGCAGCCCAGGAGGAAATTTCAGAGTTAAAAATCAAAGCTGGAGTGAAGAAATCCAAAGACCAAAGCCAGAACAAGAAGTTGACTACAGCTGTTGCAACAAGAAACCTTCTCATCAGGAATCTTACGGAGCATCCGGCTGATCCTGTGACCGAAGCACTTCTTAAGGAAGTTCGCGAGGATGAGTTTGGCCTTGGAGTCTGATTATTTGCTTGTTGTTGTTCCTTTTCCATGTACTTTTGCTTTTTGGTGATGTATTTTTGACCCCTTAGAGGGCTAGTGTTGTAAAAAATGAACAATTTGTATTATTTTACCTTTGTAATATATTTGTGTTTGTTTCCATCTGGGTTCACTTCAAAAGCAACTTCAACAGCATCATCTTCAAGGGTCTGGACGGGTCAAAACTGAAGACCAAGCCGGATACTTTGATAGCAAATAAGCATACTGCATTGCATACTAACCCTTTTGTTTGTTTTGTAGGTTTTGTTTTATTGTTTCTAACCTCTGTTGTGACATTCAGGAATTATTGCTCGCCGCAGGCTATTCCCTCTCAACAGGCCACACAGGTACCCTACAAGAAACAACCTTCCGGGCATCCAGATGGACCAGTTGCAGCAAGACCTCAATGAGGCCAGAACCCAGATGGCTAATGAAAGGGTGGAGATGAGAACCCAAATAACTCAGTTCATGGAAGTGATGAATAATTTAGCTCAAAGCCAGGAGAGGCTTAGAGTTCTGGTAGAGGGGAGAACTCAAGATGACCCCCATGTGGGAACTGCTGGCACCAGTAACAATGAAAGGGTGCAACCACATGTTAACCCCCCTATATTTGGTCCACACCTACATCCTGAGATTCATATTCCTGCAAACGTTCAAGGAACAGCCACTGCAGCCAGAGTACTTCAAGAGGATCCTCAGGAGGATCAGTTTACAGTCATGGGTGCTGGAGAGGAAACCTATGATAGGAGATTGGATGAGTTGGCTGAGAAGTTGAGGTCTTTGGAATCCCAAAATTCTTTGGGGTTCGATGTCATGGACATGGGTTTAGTAGAGGGGGTCAGGATCCCTCATAAGTTCAAGCCTCCTTGTTTCGAAAGATATAATGGGACTTCTTGCCCTCGAACCCATCTGCAATCTTTTCTCGGAAGATTAAAAGCTTACACCATGGACGAGAAATTGTGGATGTTCTACTTCGAAGATAGCTTGACTGG
Source organism: Lathyrus aphaca (assembly GCA_963966055.1). Classification (NCBI taxonomy): domain Eukaryota; kingdom Viridiplantae; phylum Streptophyta; class Magnoliopsida; order Fabales; family Fabaceae; genus Lathyrus; species Lathyrus aphaca. The sequence goes on along the minus strand of OZ014524.1, from coordinate 429,286,143 downwards.
AGCATCAAGGGAATGGTATTCCCATCTGACAAGAGCAACTGTAAGATGCTGGAAGGACCTGGCAGAGGCCTTCATCAGACAGTATCAGTATAATCTGGATATGGCACCCAACAGGACTCTCCTAATGGGAATGTCACAGTCATCAAGAGAGAGCTTCAGAGAATATGCTCAAAGATGGAGACAGCTTGCTGCTGCTGTCCAGCCACCTATGTCTGAAAGAGAGATGGCTGATATGTTCATGAATACCCTTCAGGGAACCTATATTGACAGGTTGGCTGCTTTCTCGTCCACTAGCTTCGCAGATGTTGTTATAGCTGGGGAGAGAATTGAAAGCCTATTAAAAATGGGTAAAATTTCCGATAATGGCGCCAGTTCGTCCAGCAGTACAAGGAAGCCTTTTGCAGGCCCTAGAAGAGCTGGCGAGACCAATGCCATTCATACCAACAGGGGTAGGCCCCAATATGTTCAAAGGTCCATAGCAGCAGTCACTATCCCTGCTCCAGCTCATCCACAGCCAGTCTATCAACCTCCTCAGCAAAACTTCCAACAACAACCTCAGTATCATCAGAATCAATATCCTCCAAGAAACAACTACAACAACAACAACACCAACAACAATCAACAGAGGCCATTCCAACAAAGGCCATCTCAAGCTAACCGAGTGATCGACCCGATCCCCATGCCGTATGCTGCCTTGCTGCCACAACTTCTGAAGCTCAACCTGGTCGAGCTAAGAACGTTGGCACCTCCGGACCCCAACAGTCTACCAAGAAACTATGACTCCAACGCTAGGTGTGCTTTTCATTCGAACGCACCTGGTCACAGTACAGAAAAATGCAGGGCTCTGCATATGAAGGTACAAGACTTGGTAGACTCCAAGGCTCTGAATTTTGCACCTCCGCCCAACGTCAACAAAAACCCAATGCCACACCATGGTGGTCCCCGAATTAATGCTATCGAAGAAGACCAACCGTCTTATTTGATAACCAGTGTGGATCAGATCAGGACACCATTGGTGGAAATCAAGGCTCAACTCCGTGAAAGCAATATATTTCCGGGGTGTGAACTAGGGTGCCCATACTGCAATATTTCTTGGAATGGGTGTGAAGACTTGAGGAATGGCATTGACAGCCTTATTCAGAGTGGCTTACTGCAGATCACTACATCATTCCCGGCAAACCCGACGACTTCATCAGCAATGGTTTCAGATCCTCCTACAAATACAGCAACAATTGTTCCCGACAATTCATCAGCAACATCAGCAAGTACTTCATCTGTTCTACCCAATGATCAGTTTTCAACAGTTTCTCCTGCTACAACTTCAGCTTCAGTCCACTTCGACTCCCCATCAACAACAACAACAGTTCTTCCAACAGAACCTTCTACAACACCAGCAAACAATCACGAAGATGTCTCCACTGTTACCATATTCTACGATCCAGAAAACAATTCCGCTTATCATTCAGAAGGTGCTGCTCCCACTAGAGCACCAGTTACAATCTTTTATGATCCACAGACAATAACAGTCCCCTCAGCAGCAGCAATCAGTCCAGTCACCGTCACGGTACCTGGACCTGTACCATATGAAAGCAATAGGGCCATCCCTTGGCACTATGGCTCTGACTTGTACTGTGAAGGGAAAAGAATCACTCTGGAAACATCATCACCTGCACCACAAGTTGATAATGTGGGGGGAGGCGGAGGCTTCACTCGAAGCGGACGTCTCTTCGCTTCACAAGTCCAAAGACCCACTGCCGAAGCAGAAGCTGCTGCCAAGGCAAAAGGAAAGAGCCCGGTGCAGGAAGATCCAGCTGCCAAAGAAGCCCTGAAGACTCCATTCGATCAGGAAGTTGATGAGTTCATGAGGATCATCAAAAAGAGTGATTACAAAATTGTGGATCAACTTCACCAGACGCCATCCAAAATCTCCATCCTCTCTCTGCTTATGTGCTCCGAAGCCCATCGGAATGCACTACTGAAGGTACTGCACGCAGCTTACGTGCCCGAGGAGATTACTGTCAACCAATTGGAAACCGTGGTTGGAAACGTTACTGCTAGCAATGGGCTAGGGTTTACCAATTCTGACTTGACAGCGGATGGCCGCAATCACAACAAAGCCTTGCACATAACCCTGGAATGCAAAGGAGCTGTCCTTTCTCATGTGCTGGTGGACACAGGTTCCTCCCTGAATGTCTTACCAAAGAAGGCTCTGGTGAAACTTGAATATGATGGATTGGCATTGAAGCCCAGCAACCTAGTGGTGAGAGCCTTTGATGGTTCTAAGAGATCGGTTCTGGGAGAGATTGAGCTGCCCGTGACAATTGGCCCACAGACCTTTAAAACTATCTTTTATGTGATGGACATTCAGCCCGCCTACAGCTGTTTGTTGGGTAGACCCTGGATTCACGCCGCCGGCGCAATAACGTCTACCCTTCACCAAAAGTTAAAATTTGAGTGGGAAGGTCAAGTTGTCACAATCTGTGGGGAAGAGGACATTTTTGTCAGCCACCTGGCTACCTACAAGTACATTGAGATGGATGGAGAAATCCATGAAACGATGAGCCAAGGTTTTGAAGCCTTGAATGTCAATGAAGCATCTGCTGTATCTGGCACCCCGATGTCGTCTTATCAACAAGCCCGGAAGGTTGTTGAAGAAGGAACCGCCCTAGGCTGGGGCAAGGTCTTAGCTGTGGAGGAGAAGAAGGACAAATTTGGGTTGGGTTACAAACCAACTCAACGTCAAGCAAAGGCTGCTGCAGAGCCAGGATTTGTCAGTGGGGGAATGCTAACCCCCGATGCTATCAACTGTCTGGAAGACGAGCTGGAAGAGGAGCGCAACCTGGAGAATTGGATTCGTCCAAAGGTCCCAGGGAGCAGTGTCTCGAACTGGTCTTCCCAGGGAATTATAAGTGTTACTCGAGCAGAGTAATTATTATTTCCTGTATCTTTTATAGCATGCATCAAAGTCTTGCATCTTGCCCAAGATGACAAGACTCATTTTGTAATCAGGGCCATCTGTACTTTTGTGCAAACAAGATTAAATTAATGAAATATCAGACAATCTTTTTGCAAACGAGTCTTTTTCTTTTCTGCTCACTGTTTTTCCATTTTTCTTTTTGTACAAAAATAAATGGCGGTGTTTTCAAAATGATAACTTCATTTCACCTTTTTCTAAAGCAAGATTAAAATCAATCACTAAAATGAACCGACTTAACCCTTGCAGAGAGTGCCTTCCAGACAGCACCGACAACAGCACAGCTATGACATCGTATGACTTTGACAATCCGATCAATCAAGCTGATGAAGGGGTTGATGAAGAATATGAGCTTCCTGAAGAGCTAGCCAGGTTGCTGAGACAGGAGGAAAAAGTCATTACTCCTCATCAGGAGGAGATTGAAGTGATTAATCTTGGTACGGAGGAAGACGTGAAAGAAGTCAAAATCGGGGCCTGCCTGCAAGACTCAGTGAAGAGACAGCTGATAGATCTGCTTCAAGAGTATGTTGATGTGTTTGCTTGGTCGTATCAAGATATGCCAGGGTTGGATACCGATATTGTTGTGCATAAGCTGCCTTTGAGGGAAGAATGCCCACCAGTCAAACAGAAGTTGCGCCGAACTCGCCCAGACATGGCCATGAAAATCAAGGAAGAGGTACAAAAGCAATGGGACGCCGGGTTCCTTGCTGTAACTAGCTATCCACCGTGGGTTGCTAATATTGTGCCTGTGCCTAAGAAGGACGGCAAAGTAAGAATGTGTGTTGATTACCGGGATCTGAACAGAGCCAGCCCGAAAGATGATTTCCCATTACCTCACATTGACGTATTGGTGGATAACACGGCTCAGTTCTCGGTATTCTCCTTCATGGATGGATTTTCAGGATATAATCAGATCAAGATGTCACCTGAAGACATGGAGAAGACAACATTCATCACGCCTTGGGGCACGTTCTGTTACAAAGTGATGCCATTCGGACTGAAGAATGCTGGCGCAACGTATCAACGGGCTATGGTGACATTATTCCACGATATGATCCACAAGGAAATCGAGTGTTATGTGGATGATATGATCGCCAAGTCCCTTACTGAAGAAGACCATCTGGTGAATCTGCTGAAGTTGTTCAAGCGTCTGAGAAAGTACCAACTGAAGCTGAACCCCAACAAATGCACATTCGGGGTACGATCCGGTAAGCTGCTGGGCTTTATTGTAAGCGAGAAAGGGATTGAGGTTGACCCAGATAAAGTCAAGGCTATACAAGAAATGCCTGCACCTAAAACTGAGAAAGAAGTTCGAGGGTTCTTAGGTCGATTGAACTACATTTCACGGTTCATATCTCACCTTACAGCAACTTGTGAACCCTTATTCAAGCTGTTAAGAAAGGAGCAAACGGTCAGGTGGAACGAAGATTGCCAGAAGGCTTTTGACAAGATCAAAGAATACTTACAGGAACCTCCAATCCTCATGCCTCCAGTTGAAGGAAGACCTCTGATTATGTACTTGACAGTATTAGAAGAATCGATGGGGTGTGTACTAGGTCAGCATGACGAGTCTGGTCGAAAAGAGTATGCGATATACTACCTAAGCAAAAAGTTTACCGACTGTGAACAGCGTTATTCACTGCTCGAGAAAACTTGCTGTGCTTTAGCGTGGGCTGCTCGCCGACTGAGACAGTACATGTTGACCCATACTACTCTATTGATCTCAAAGATGGACCCAGTTAAGTACATTTTCGAGAAGCCAGCTCTTACCGGACGGGTTGCAAGATGGCAGATGATTCTCACAGAATACGACATACAGTACACATCTCAGAAAGCCATCAAGGGCAGTGTACTATCTGAATATCTTGCTGAGCAACCCATTGATGACTACCAGCCTATGAGGTTCGACTTCCCCGATGAAGACATCATGTTCATTAAAGCAAAAGATCATGAAGAGCCTATTCACACTGAAGGGCCTGACCCAGAAGAAGAATGGACTATGATGTTTGATGGGGCTGTCAACATGAATGGCCGTGGTGTTGGTGCAGTACTCATTACACCTAAAGGAGTTCACATGCCTTTCTCGGCAAAGCTCACTTTCGACTGCACTAACAACGAAGCTGAATACGAAGCTTGCATTATGGGTCTTGAGGAAGCCATTGACCTCAGGATCAGGACATTGACCGTATTCGGAGATTCAGCTTTGGTAGTCAATCAGACCAACGGAAAATGGTACACCCACCAAGATCATCTGATACCTTACAGGGATTATACAAGAAGGTTATTGACTTTCTTCACAACAGTCAAGCTTGAGTATATCCCTCGGGACGAGAATCAGTTTGCGGATGCTCTTGCTACCATTTCATCCATGATCAAAGTTCAAGCTGCTAACTTTGTACCTCAGATTTCAGTATCGAGACTTGATAGACCAGCCTATGTATTTGCAGCAGATATTGCTAAAGATGATAAGCCTTGGTTCCATGACATCAAGTGCTTCTTGGAGGATCAAACGTACCCACCTGGGGCATCTTCCAATGATAAAAAGACTTTAAGAAGGCTCGCTGGAAGTTTCTTTCTGAACACTGATGGATCTTTATACAAGAGGAACTTTGATATGGTACTCCTCAGATGTGTTGACAAGACAGAAGCAGATTTGTTGATGCATGAAGTGCACGAAGGATCCTTTGGTACCCATGCAGGAGGGCATGCCATGGCTAAAAAGTTGTTAAGATCAGGCTATTACTGGATCACAATGGACGCAGACTGTTGTGCTTACGCCAGAAAATGTCATAAATGCCAGATTTATGCAGACAAGGTGCATGTGCCTCCCAATCCTTTGAACATCATGTCTTCACCATGGCCCTTTGCTATGTGGGGCATTGACATGATTGGCAAGATTGAGCCAACTGCTTCAAATGGTCACAGATTTATCCTGGTCGCCATTGACTATTTCACCAAGTGGGTTGAAGCAGCCTCATATGCAAATGTCACAAGACAAGTGGTAGCCAGATTTCTGAAGAGAGATATCATCTGTCGATATGGAGTTCCCGAGCGAATCATTACTGATAATGGTTCCAACTTAAACAACAAAATGATGGCAGAGTTGTGCCGGGACTTCAAGATCCAACATCACAATTCTTCTCCTTACAGGCCAAAGATGAACGGCGCTGTTGAGGCAGCAAATAAGAATATCAAGAAGATTGTGCAGAAGATGGTAGTCACATACAAAGACTGGCACGAAATGCTACCGTTTGCCTTGCATGGGTACCGCACATCAATCAGGACATCCACTGGGGCAACACCGTATCAACTTGTGTATGGTATGGAAGCAGTCCTACCTGTTGAAGTTGAACTACCCTCCCTACGGGTACTGATGGATGTTAAGCTAAACGAAGCAGAATGGGTTCGGACCCGATACGAACAACTGAGTCTGATCGAAGAGAAGAGATTGGCTGCAATCTGCCACGGGCAGTTATATCAGAAGAGAATGAAGAGAGCCTTCGATCAGAAAGTCAGGCACCGAGAATACCAAGTGGGAGATCTTGTGTTGAAGAGAATCCTCCCTCCTCATACAGACCACAGGGGCAAGTGGACTCCCAATTACGAAGGACCATTTGTTGTGAAGAAAGTCTTCTCTGGTGGAGCACTGATGCTCAGCACCATGGATGGTGAAGATTTCCCATCCCCTGTGAATTCAGATGCAGTTAAAAAATACTTCGCATAAAATGACCCGCTGGACATAAAAACAGAATGTAAGTCCAGGCAAAAATAGGGCATCCCGGCGAGTCAAAAACAGAATAAAAGACTCGGGCAAAAATAAGGGAAATAATTAAAAAATGTACACCCGCTGAGTTGAAAAGCCGCATTGGACAGCTCAGGCAAAAATGGGTATCCCGATGGATTGAAAACCCGAAAGGGCGATCCATGCAAAATAAGGGAATAAGCGAACAACTGCATTCTGAATTCGTCTGTATCACCTACAACTTGGTAAGCTCCAAGGGATCAAGCTGCAATCAGAATCAACTCTCTCCAGAAAGCAAGACGAGAAGAACGTCATTGTCATACGAGTCATAGCGGGAGAGGAAGCTCCTTGAAAGCATCGCCAGCACCGCCAGCACTTTATTTCTCAATTTGTAACAATCTCCTCATTTCAGGAGATATGTTTCTCTGACTGTATCTTGCCAATTCAGGGCACACGAATTAATATAATCAGATTTTCAGTCATGTCTCGTTTTTTACATTTATGTTTTGCAAAGAGTTGTCTGATGTCTCTAAAAACACAATTGCATAAGTACAGATGCCTCTCTCTAAAAATAAAACACATGCTTGCAGGGAATATACTTACTCTCGAAAGTACTTATTTCCTATGACGGAATCTCAGTAAAAGATACCTCGGGACCATTTGTGCGTTTCTTTATCTTTGCAGGATTGCAGGTATCCAGAACACAACCTGGGGCATGCCAGTTACGCCTTAGCAAGATGGCAAATCGTTATCAACTCGGTCTATCCTCCACGTGGCAATGGGATGTGCCCATCTCTCCAGCGGAGCTGTCAAATCAGCATACACTCAATCTCAGCATCCGAGATGCTCTATCCCCAGCTGAGTTGCCTCTTGTTGCTCTCCCCAGCTGGGTTGCCTCTCACTTCCCCAGCCGGGTTGCCATTCTTCCTCAACAGAATACAGGAGTCAGGGAATCATCTCCCCACAGAATCTTCAGCCTCTATCCAGAAGAGCAACGCATGAAGAAGTCACAACAGAGAGAGAGAAAGCTTCTACAAACCCCAGCTGGGTCCCATATTATGAGGATACGTCAACCAGTGATCTATATCCCCAAGCAGATACACCAATAGATCTACCAATGATCCCATCCCCAGCTGGGATGTCTTCCTCAGCAGATCGACCAGAGATCTCCGCGGCAACGGGATCCGGATCCCGGATCGGTGCCTCTTTGCATAATCATAGCATTCGCATCATATTCACCCTCAAAGCGTAGCATTCCGTCTAATACGGAGCATTACGGCAAAAATCAAATGCATAGCATAATCATAAGTCATGTTGTGAGTTGAACACTTGTAAAATGTTGACAATCTGTCGGCATACAGAATACATCCCCATCAGAGTCCCAGCAAAAGCAGTTGCCCCATATCACAAACACCAGTGCATATCTCCTTTTTGATACCCGTCCGTATCATCATTTCCCAGCAGGTTGCCTGAATACACTTTACAAACCAAGATCACCAGTATTGCAGATACATCCTGACACTCGTCCGTGTCGTGTCACCAGCAGAAAGCCAAAGACACCCTCTTTGCACTTACATATACCTATACACTTTCTTGACACCCGTCCGTGTCATATCCCCAGCGTGGTCGCCTATACTTGTATATACACTTTCCTGACACCCGTCCGTGTCATATCCCCAGCAGATAAACACTCACCTATACATTATATACTCACTACTCATTGGTACACCTACTCAGATACTCGTCCGTATCTTATATACACCATGTATATCCCCGCAGATTCGACAGTAGTCCTTGTTCTTTGTTAACCAGTTGGTACTCGTCCGTACCATCATCTCAGAACATTGCGTCTAATGTTTGTTTCTACATAGTCTTAAGGATGCTCGTCCGCATCTTTAATCCATACACCGTGTCAAACACTTATGTCTTCGTGAATATAGATGCTCGTCTGTGTCTACTATTCCCCAGAAGGATACTTTCAGATGCGACACTCGTCCGTGTTCCTTGTTAACCAGTTGATACTCGTCCGTATCATCAGCTCTGAGCACGTGTCAGTTTGTTTCTACATGATACTCGTCCGTATCATAATCTCAAGGATGCTCGTCCGCATCTTTAATCTATACATAATACCAAACACTTATACTTTCCTTTCTTGGTTGTGAACGCTCGTCCGTGTTCACTATATCCCCAGTAGATCACCAACAAAGCATTTTCTTTTATCTGGCACTCGTCCTGTGTCATGATAACCCTGAGAGCAGCCGTACCCTGCTGAGTGGTCGTCCTCCACTTCTTGATGGTCGTCCTCCATCATGCTCATCCGGTGGCCGTCCCCATCGTTGATTTTAGCAGCCGTCCCCTGCTAGGTGGTCGTCCTCCACCTTTTGATGATCGTCCTTCATCACTTTATCCAATGGCCGTCCCCATTGTTGATTTTAGTTGTCTAACACTCATCCTGTGTTATGATAAACTTTGAGAGCAGCCGTCCCCTGCTGAGTGGTCGTCCTCCACTTCTTGATGGTCGTCCTCCATCATGCTCGTCCGATGGCCGTCCCCATCGTTGACCTTTTCTATCCGATGGCCGTCCCCATCGTTGATATTTTCGGCAGCCGTACCCTGCCAGGTGGTCGTCCTCCACCTTTGATGGCCGTCCCCATCATATTTCTTTTATACCCAACAGAGCAGCCGTCCCCTGCTAGGTGATCGTCCTTCACCTTTGATGGCCGTACCCCATCATCTGTTTATTTCATTCATTCTTTAACCCGATGGCCGTCCCCGTCGTGGTCCCTTTTCCTTTTTTAGCCCGATGGCCGTCCCCATCGTTGGTTACTTTACCTTTATGAACTTGATGGCCGTCCCCGTCATGTTTCATTAATCCTCAGAATTTTGCAGCTCTATCTTGATGGCCGTCCCCATCATGATATTTTATTTTCCCAGCTAGTCGGCTGTCCCCGTCTTAGCTTTACCTTTTATCCCCAGCATGTCGGCCGTCCCCGTCATTGCTTTATACACTTTACCAGCATGTCGGCCGTCCCCGTCATCGCTTTGCTTCACATACCACCTTACCCAGCAGTCGTCCTCTGCTCGACGGTCGTCCTCCGTCGCTTACACTTCACAATATACTTTATTTGCTTTTACAATCTATATCCCTTTTCTTCTTCATTTCTGTGAGTGCAAATTTTGGACTGTCTTTGGTATTCAACCACAAGTTATCTTGTTTGCCTGTTAAGCCGCCGCTTACAACCTGCACAGCTAACTCATGCTTGAATAGGGGCAGCTGTAAACACCCCAAATTTGCCCTCACCCATTCACACATGACTTGTGATCATCTCATATGCATAAACACAATCACATCATCTCATGTCTCATTTGGTTTCACTGGATAGTTTCTAAGGCATCTGCACCTAGGGTTTGTGATCTGAGCAACCTCAGGGCATCTTGAGCCATTCCAAAGGCCACTAATCAATTCAAAGGGGTCCATGTGTGTTCTTATATTATGTTACATCCTCACAAAGTCAAAATTGCAGAGGGATCACAAGAACTAGGGTTTGAGTGGATGCAGAGCCAGGTTGAACTGCACAGTTGACCTAAAATTAGGGTTTTGGTTTCAGAGGCCATAACCCCAAATTTTTTGGTCATTCTTGTTTCCATTGGTCTCTATATGGTATAGGGAGTATGCATATCAATTTTCATGAAGAAATTCCATGGGGAAGTCATCTGATCAAGAGTTGACTTTTCAGACAAGTCAGTGTAAAATCAGGGCATCTGAGGCCCCCAATGACCCAACCAATGGGTGATCTTCATCATTTTGAGTGTATATGATCTTTATTTGATCATGGAAGAAGTTTGAAGTTCATGGAAATCAAGAATTTAGGGTTTTTGCAAAAGTTGACTTTTTTGGGTTTTGTTGACTTTTCAAGAATGCATACTTTTAGGTCAATTTTCAAGCTTTGATTTATGATCCAAAAAGGCTTCAAATGGAAAAACTTTGGTCATGAAAGTTGTAGATCTCATCTTTCCCTTTTCAAAAAGTACAAGAACATGATCAAACTCTTCTTGGATCAAAAGTTATGGCCATGCAAAGTTGGTTAAAATCATTGTTTTTCAAGTTATGCACCAAGTGGAAATTTTGCTAAGTCTTGAATCAATGCATGATTGCTGCCTCAAATTCATGTCAAACCAGCATGTGAACATCCTCTAAGTCACAAAAATCAGAAATGGACCAAGTTTGCTCATGGTTTGGTTCATGTAATTTGACTTTTCTCATGAAAATCCATAAAGCTAGCCAACTTGCATTTTCACTCATGACCACTTCACCAACTTATGACATTGGCTGCTGAGCTTTGCTAGGCCTATCCATCACCTTTTGCTGCACCAGCCATGCCTTGTACTTGCTTAACTTTGAGCCATGCCCTATCTTACACAAAAGTGGATTTTTAGCAAAAGTAGCCTCACCTATCATAGCAGGCCAAGTCACATCAGTCAGCCAATGAGAGAGAGTCACATGTACAATTTGCAAGCAAAACATATCAAGAACAAGGGCTGAAACACATTCACTCATAACTTACACAAAAACCTCCCAACTTGCAAGTTCTATCGAATCTCATTACACAGCCTGCAAACACAAAATCTTTTTCCTCCATTCATCTCACCTTGATCCATAGAACACAAAGCATCAAGAACCAGAGCTTGAAACAACCAAAACACCTCACTGCCATTTCACACTCCCTTTTGCAGTTTCATTCGAATCCCTCATTCTAGCCCACAAACACATAAACCAACACCACCAATCTTCTTTGCACATTGCATAGACCTCATACAACTCATCACCATGGCCTGAATCAGCCAGAATCTCATCTGCCATTGTTGACTGAGCTTGGAGCAGGAGCATTCGAATCTCACCATCCAGCTTACTTAAATTGTTCCAAGGTATTCCAACATCATCAGAGGGTTCTAAGGGGTAGATTGAGCAAGGAGAGAGGGCCTGAAAGTTCCAAAATCGAAAGCTCCAAATCTCAGGTAGCTCCCAAATAATTTTTTCCAGAAATCTCTTTTTTAGTTACAAACTTGTTCCTTATGCTCTCCTGATCATGCTGATGCTTTTAGTTTTTGAAATGGATGTGTTTTGAGAATTTAATTGCTGTTTGAAGCTCACGAACCCTAGAACTTAGTTTCTTCGATTCAGCTTGTTTAGGTTAGATAAATTTGTTTTAGGTTAGGGGTTTGATTCGTGAGAGTGTGGGGATCATTTCCCTGGTCTTAGTTTTCATTTATTTTACGTTTTTAGGAAGTTAGGTGATTCTCAGGTGACCTTCTGGCCGGAGAAGACGACCGGAGGTCTTCTCCGGCCACCTGAAAGTGATTATGCCCTAATCCCATAATTAATGTCAGTTTGAATTCTGGCCGTTGATGTGCGTTGACCCATTGACTTCCCTCCAGATTGAGTGGTCAGGATGTGTTTGATTAGCCCTAATTCTCCATTAATTTTTAATTAATTATAATTAGCCCAGGACAAATCCCAGCCACAGGATTGCGCGCCAGTCAACTCATTTAAACTCTGGAGCAATCCTGGCCATCCACCTTGGTTACTTTTCACTTTATTTAAATTTAATTCATTTTCTTTCTATTTTATTTGCACAATTTATTAAAAATAGCTAAAAAATCATAAAAATTATGAAACTTTTTCTTTAAGGTTTTATTAATTTTTATGACACAAAAACATTTTTATTTTATTTTTTATCATAAAAAAGGTATTTTTAAATATTTAAAAGATTATTTTTAATTGATTAATGAGAATTAATTAATTAAAAATACTTTTAGGTATTTAAAAATTACAAAAAAATTCATGAAATGTTCTAAGACATTTAGAAACATTGTCCAACCTTCAAACCAAATTTCTTTTTTGATCTTGATGCATTTTAAGAATTTTTCATTGAATTAAATCATTTTTGATGCATTATTTTGTTCACAAGTTTGAAAATTCATTTCTGCCTATTGGTGAAGGTTGAGACATTGATTCTTTTTGCTTTGTTTTCCATTTGGTATGTATTTTCAAGGTTAAAGAGGCCATGATTTGATTTTACATTTTCTAATTGATTGGCATTTCTTTTGTTACAAACCCTAAAAAACCCTAATAACTTGTAAAATTCATAACTTGAGTTTGGTTGAGAGTTGAGAGCTCCCCTTTGGGCAGTGGTTCATTATAGGCCTAGGGTTTCTTTGGGTACCATTTTCCATTTTTTATGTTAAGGTTTGCTTCTGTTTTTGGTTTATGTTTGATGTTTGATCCATGAACCCTAATTTGGGCTTTCATTTGCATCCCTCTTGCATTCTCTTGCATAACATGACTTGCCATTACATTTTGTGCATTCTCATGATTCATTTAACATCTTAAGACATGTATGAATCATGTTTGATCATTGCATTGCATATTTGCCATGTCATTTGTCTTGTATGTTTCATAACATTTCATGTTTGTCCATGCTCCTCAACTTGCATCATTTGCATCCATGACTTTGTATGAACATCTCATTGTCTTGTCTCATGTTCATAGCACTCCATAGCATCATCATCATCATCAACATGCTTCTGGTTTTTGCTTATCATATCATTTCATCTCATTTAGCATTGTATTGCATTTGTTTCTAACATTTCAGGTGGTAAGTAAAACTTGAGAAGTGGATTTGCCTTCACTTCTCATAACTCTTCTTTTCATCTCTCTTGCATCCATTGCTGCATTTCTATTTGTGTTTGGGATTGAGCTTGCTCATTCTTCTTCCTCCCACCTTCTTTCTTCAAGTGACTTGACTTCTTGAATGAAGCAAGTCACTTTGCTTCTCTTGATCCTGTTCATCTGCTTCCTGGTGGCTCCTTTGAAGATTGTTTCTTGCAAACCTCACAAACCTTAGGGCCAACCAAGCATGATAATGAATTAGGGTTTTGATTAGTCTCCCCATAGTTTTTACCTTTGTGTCTCTCTTTGAGTCTTCTCTCCTCACCTCATAATCAGGGACTAAACCCTCAAGGCTTTAAGACTTTGTGGTTAAGATCATGCCTGCATCCTTCTTTTAGGATGGGGTGTATAACTTTAATCCTAAGTCTTGGACCCTTAAGGTGTTGAACTCTCTTAATTAATCCATCTAATAATCATCAAGACATTACACTTGTAACTTGGGCCTTGCATTAGGGTTCTAATTCTTCCTTAATTGGTTAAGAAGGACTAACCCTAAAGTTAATGGACAAGTCCCCCTCAAGTTGTCTTACAAATCATAAAAAACACTTCATCATCATATCATTAATAAAATCCACTTAATCAAAGGTTTGTTCTGTCATGGGTTTAATCTCTAATCATGGATTAAGCTGAGGATCCTTCCTCAGCTTAAACACCCTCATCTATTATCCTTCTTTTAGGATAGTGTAATGAGCCTGTCAAATCCCTGATTATGGCTTAACCTCATTACTTAACACTAAACAAAAATCACAAAAACATCTAATTAATCACAAGTAGGTTAATGATCTTAATCCTACATCAAAGGTGATTAAGTGTGAGAATCTGACTTCACACTTAAGGTATTCTCATTACCCCTAATCAGAGGGAAGATGTGATGAGTTTACTAACCCATTGGTTTAGGCTTAAGCTCATTTTCTTATGCCAAACTTCCAAAAGCAATAAAAGACTGAAAATACAAAAACAAACAATAATCGTCTCCTTTGGGATTCTTTTCTCATCACCTTCACTCACAAACGAGAACTTGCTTCTTCCGTCTAATGCAAGACAGTTTGCACCTGAGCCAGACAGGTCATACACTTGAGCATTGACAAGCAAGCAGTTCATCAGTTAATTCATCTTTCAGTCTCTTTGGGTCGAACTACGGTGTTCTGACTTCCTCATTGCACGAGAGGATACGTAGGCATAACTTAACAGTTATCGAACAAAAGTCTCTGTATATTCCCCCTCTTTCCAGCTTCATTCTTTAGCCTCATGATCTTGAGCAGCTCATTCTCATTCCTACACTGACACTTCATGTATACACTTCACTTCCTTCACACTGACACCTGTACATATTGCTTTCCAGCCATTTTACACACAGATTGCACTGACACTACCCCTTTAAAACACAAATCTTTTAAGCGTGGATCCCGTCGAGTACGACGGACAATCTGGGTGCTAATACCTTCCCAGGTTGTAACCAACCCCCTTTCTCAGTCTCTCTGGTTCGCAAACCGTCTTATCCATCTTTTTCTAGGCTTATGCAGCATTGCCTTTCCTCCGGGATAAAAATGCCTAGCTGGCGACTCTATTCATTCTCCAGTGAGTTCACGGCTGTGTGTTCTCACTGTTCCCTTCGCCGACCGTTCGCGTCTGTACCTTCATCTGATCCATTTCATTTGTCGGGAGCGACAAACGGGATCGTTGTACTTAAATGAGAGCCCAAGACGCGACCGTTGTACTGAAACGGAGACGCGAAAAAATGAGACTGTTGTACTGAAACAAGACTCAAAAACGAGGCCATTGTACTTAAATGGAGACTCGAAAGGAACGGGATCGTTGTACTTAAACGAGAGCCCAAGATGCGACCGTTGTACTGAAACGGAGACGCGAAAAAATGAGACTGTTGTACTGAAACAAGACTCAAAGAAGAGACCATTGTACTTAAATGGACACTCGAAAGGAACGGGATCGTTGTACTTAAACGAGAGCCCAAGACGCGACCGTTGTACTGAAACGGAGACGTGAAAAAATGAGACTGTTGTACTGAAACAAGACTCAAAGACGAGGCCATTGTACTTAAATGGAGACTCGAAAGGAACGGGATCGTTGTACTTAAACGAGAGCCCAAGATGCAACCGTTGTACTGAAACGGAGACGCGAAAAAATGAGACTGTTGTACTGAAACAAGACTCAAAGACGAGACCATTGTACTTAAATGGAGACTCGAAAGGAACGGGATCGTTGTACTTAAACGAGAGCCCAAGACGCAACCGTTGTACTGAAACGGAGACGCGAAAAAATGAGACTGTTGTACTGAAACAAGACTCAAAGACGAGACCATTGTACTTAAATGGAGACTCGAAAGGAACGGGATCGTTGTACTTAAACGAGAGCCTAAGACGCAACCGTTGTACTGAAACGGGGACGCGAAAAAAATGAGACTGTTGTACTGAAACAAGACTCAACTGGGGATAACAACAAGACTTGGTAGAAGTAACCACCCTGGGAAACGAAATTGCATTCTGTGGGGAATACTTCAATCTGATTGGAGATGTAACGGGTCTTATGTAATATACCTCAAAAATGGCCCATGCTGGTATGCATATGTTTGCATTTATGGCGATGCTCCATAATAATGGAAATGCTACGCTTTGGAGAATGCAACTGTAATGATGATTACTGGATGCAAATGCAGATGCAAAGGGGTCTCTCGATAAGGAGACTGCAGGTATCCCAGATAACTTGACTGGGGAGAAACGATGATCACTGCATTGATCTGGTTCATCCTGATGAGGGGGAAATAACTCTGCGGGGAAAGCTGTCAATGATATACCGGCTTTGAACTGCCGCCATTGCCAAAAATAAATTGGACTTTAAGATTGGAGAGCCAAGACCCTGCTGGAGATGGACTCTTCTTGAACTCTGATGGGGAAGTGAGGACCTTCCTGACTTGGCTGGGAACCCAAGGCATGATACTGCTGAGGAAGCAACTGCTGGGGAGGCAAAACACTCCTTATACTACTGAGAATTGCCCCTGTCTGAAGGTAAACTTCTGCTCGGGGATGGCATCAACCTTCTGTTGCCTTGCTGGGGGAGATTTCAACTTCCAACTCTACTGGAGATGATGGAGGATGTCAATGATGAAGCTTCCTGCTGAAGATAAGAGTTTAAGTTGCCACTTGCTGGGGATAAGAGATAAATCCTCTCATGTTGGGAATGAGAGATGTAAGGCGTCTCATGCTGGGGATGAGAGACGATGATATCCTTCTGCTCAAGAAGTAACCTTCCATTTTTCGCACTACTGAAGAATGAATTGTCTAATGAGACTTGCTAAGTAATTTTGATCAATGAAGCCTTCTGATGAAACAACTCTTGAAGTAACGTGCCGACAATGGCTTTGCTTCTAGACTCTGGGTTGATAGGTTGCCAACTAATCATGAGTGAGCAATGGTTCTTTGCAATCCTCAACTCGCCTCAGATTAAGGTCCATCGGAAGAAAATGCCTCAAGAGGATTTTACAGAAAACATGGTATACGAAATGCCTCAGTGTCTTCAAACTCTTGGAGAGATTCATCGGATCTCGAAATAACTGCCCCAGACTGCATGGTCTGTGAAAGAATTTGCCTCGCAAGGATTCCTGAAAAAACCTCATATCACTGTGAGATATTCTGCCCCAGTATATTGAACTTTGGATGGGTACCTCTGATAAGTCATCTTCGGGAGAAAGTACTTCTCATGCTCCTGAGATGGCCTGCTCCTGTACGAGCCTTGAAGTGATCACCTCTGACTGTCCGTGCTTTGAAGAAAACACCCAGACCAACTGTTCTTTGAGAGATTTGAATCTCGAAGTGATCGACCCAGCTTGGTTGAAATTTGAATAATGCCTCCGCCTGATGGCTCTTTGAGAGATTTGAATCTCGAAGTGATTGCCCCAGTTTGGTTGAAATTTGAATAATGCCTCCGCCTGATGGCTCTTTGAGAGATTTGAATCTCGAAGTGATTGCCCCAGATTAGTTGGCTCTTACCACGACTGTTGGGAAAGTCCCTACTCAATGGAGTTTTCTTGAATAGTGCACCTCGACAGATAGTCCTTCGGAAGTTTCAGACTTCTCGACTTGGCAAGATTAAGCTTCTGGACTGAGATTCCATACACGGACTTTTATGATGCCAAACAAATGTATGCAAGCAGAAAATGTTTATTTTTGAGAATGAAAATTCTAATGCAACACACATGTTAATTTTGAAGTTTTACTGAAAAAGATGTCGCAAACCTTTGTGAGCGGATCACTGGTTAAGATACGACATTAATTTTTTTGAATAATAGAAAGCATGCACATGCAACACCAACAAAGATCTTTCAACACCACTCATAGGAGTCAGGAACGCGATCTCGTGGTAGTACGCTCTCAAAAATAACCCTGTTTCAGTTAGGACTTTTGAGGGTTGTATCGTGGCCTGGTTAACGGTTATAGAAACAAAGGATATAGGCTCAAAATTTATTTGTGCCCACCCATCTTCGTGATGTTCTCCATTCCTATTTTCAGCTAGCTTTCACAAGCGCTCACCTCTCAAAAAGGGTTTTATGATGATTAAGGAACCAATTATTCTAACAGTTTAAGCACCAATCAGATTGTTGTTTGGAGTCAGTCATCCCTTCGTCTTTCGTGTCTGTATCACACGACTTTGTTCTTGTTCAAGGATCTTCCTTGTGTAATCCTTTTTGTCTTTAGCTTTTGCATTATTTTTTCTTATCCCTAACTTTTGCCTGGACTGATTCTTGTGAATCTTTGACTGTGAAGTCCAGCGGGATGCCCTAATTTTTGCCTAAGTCGCTTGTTTTCAAGTTTCGACTTAGCGGACTTTCTCATTCATTTTTTTTTTCAATTCTTTTTTTTTTGAACAAATCGTGTGACACTGTTTGTCTTGAATGCTTTGCGAGGGTCGTGACTGTCTCACTCCTTTGTTGTTGAGGAATAACCACTGTGGTCACCGGTCTTTGGACCTCTTGATTGGGATAATCATTGGACCTCTTGATTGGGATAATCATTGTGGTTTTTGGTCATTGGACCTCTTGATTTGGTACAACGAAAGGAAATGAATCCTCAGATGTGCACTCCTTTTTGAAATTTGAACGATCGGTCCAACTAGCTGACACCTACCCTGCCCCTGGGTTAATTGCGGGGGTTTTTTCATGCAAAAAGAAACTCCTACTTCAAGGCTCAAATGGGTTGGCGAGGGTCTATCTCCCTTATATCTCCGGTGTTTTGGATTTGAAACAATGCCTGTACATCGTCAACAAGGTCTTTCTCAAAAGCACACAATTAGAGTGTTTTTGCGTTTTCATTTCGTCATCCTCCTTCATAGAGTTTAATCACAACAGTTGGTATTGCAATGCACATACATAAAATCATGAATGAATACGAATAGATTACTTCAAGAAAAACATGTGCATTTTATTATGGTTAACATTCAAAAACAAATAAGTTTCATGCATGCATACAAATGTTTAAACAAACAATATAAACTACAAATGAAAATGCAGTAAAGAAGCTGAACATTTCCATCATTGAGGAGACTTGACTCCGTCTGGACTTATTGTTTCTGAAGACGCCTTTGCAAACTAGGATGCCAATTTGATGAGGATATTTCAATATATGGGCAGACTTCCTAGCATGATGACCTTTGATTCGATCGAATTTTGCACCTTGTGCCTGAACACATCGTAGTTGTCAAATGGTATGCCTAAATGCCCCTGGGTGGTACTTGCATCTAGCCTTCACATCATGGTGGTCATTGTTGAGGAGGTCTGACTCCGTCTGGATTTATTGCTCTCGAAGACTTTTCAGCAGTCAGCAGTCTGGATATTCATATCATTACTGTTTTGGTGCCACATCCTCACTTTTACCTGGCGTAATCATAATAGTCTTGGAGTCAATCAAATTCGGGACCTTGTCTTCACCTTTGTCTCTGAAAGACTTGCAATTTTCAATAAAATGGCCAGGTGCCCCAGAATGGTAATCATGCTTGGCATTGAAACTCCAAAGGAAGCTTTGTCGGAGATGATCCTGATGCAATTAGCTCAACCAGCTTGAATCTGAGCAAATGAGGAAACTTGTTGCGTGTACTACCTCGGAATATGATCAAACTTCTTCTCAAGTTGTTCTGGCCTTTACCCTTATGCTCTGCCCTTAAGACTCTCTTGGGAAGCTGAAATTGGATCCTGACAAACGACATCTGAAGGGAAGAGGTTGATAAGGTTAATAAATAAGGTTGCTCGGAAAGATCTGATGTGATCTCCTGCCTATGTATCTCCATTGACCAATGGAGAATCAGAGCAGCGTAGTTCCCCTTAATAGGGATGAAAATAGCTTCATTTCCTTGACACCACATTCAGGATTTCCATAACCGGCTCATCTGAGTCTTCATCTGGTTGACTTCCTCTTTCAACATTTTTTGATTCTGAAATAAAGCTTGCACCTTTGCCTGAATTGCCCCAGTTGGGTCTTCATTTTGGTCACCTCCGCCCGGAGTTATACCTTGAGAAGTGTGATTCAAGTTGTCCATTCTGATGAGAAATCAAGTCAGGAAAAGAATTTGTCTCTGAACACCTGTCAAGAATGCAAGGATGTATGCAAATGCCATGTTCGATTATTTCTGAGGAATCTATCTGCTTTGATTCAAGTTTTGACACAGAAAAGTCTAATGGAATGCTTCAGATATGCGATCCTCGGAAATAACTGAACATGTGTGCTGGAATGCTATGATGTCATGTATGCAACAGGCGTGCGATCAATGGTCTGATGTTGGTGTCAGTGTTGAGCAATGAGTCAAGTGTCTGAATAGAACCATAATAGTAGCACCATCTCTGTATAGAACCCCATAACTGAGAACCCAATAATTGTAGAACTGGATCACATAATTGAACAGTCACTGATGGTGTTGAAGTTGAATAACGAGCCAAGTGTCTGTAGAGAGTCATAATAACAGTCACAATATCAAGGTCACAATGGTAATCACAGTAACAATTTCTCTGAATAGAACTCCCGAATCTCAGAATCAGTGAACCATAGAACACTGAACAATACTGACAAAGTGGGTATGTTGAAGTTTAGGGTTCCTGCAAACCTGTAAACCCCTCCCAATCTCACGGGTGTGCTACTCGGGTCAACATCACGGACTCTCAAAGCCGAATAACAATAATACGTTCACCATTTCCGAGAAATGGCTCATGACCAAATCAGGGAATCGGTTTGGCATTATGTACTAATCAGGGAGGTCTCAGTTGAGTCCGGAAAAACAAGCATCCCTCATAAGTCCTCAGCTTCAAGCACTGAATCGAGAAACAATAGTACATTCATCCCGAAGGGTACAATACTATCGTCATACGAACAGTTTGCCTTAACTGGATTCCTATGAGAGAACCAGGCCATCCTATGTGAGTTCCCAGTGGGCCCTCGGATGCGAGTGGGTTTGCCAACAAATGTGATCTGCCACTGTCATCACTGGAGAGGGATGTTTCCACAAAGGTTCTCAATGATCGGTCCCCTGACTGCACATAACTATCAAGGTAGCGCATCAACCCAGAAAGATTCCGGTATCAATACATTCCCGAGAAGGTCGCAAGTCAAGGTGTGGAACTCACTAATACCAACATAGCAAGATGCCATGAAGCCAAAGTGGAACCACTCTAAGTCCTAGAGTGCACTCGAGCCCCGGTTACGAGCTCATCTCATAGTAACCCCATCCCACAGAAAAAATGAAAACCAGCACAGCCAGACAGTCCAGTATAATATGATGCATGGAAAATAAAATATTGAAAGCGGTAAATAAATGCGGTAAAGTAAAGCTATAAAGTAAAACTGTAAATAAAAACAGCAAAGCTAAACTAAACAACAAATAAACACCCAAAGAAACAAAACCAAACGGGCGCTAGGATTGACTCTACAAGGGAAACCGGAAGAATCAGGTTAAGTCCCCAGCAGAGTCGCCAGCTGACGCTCCCAGGATTTTCATCCTAGTACAAACGCGAAAGTGGCGCGGAAAGGTTAGAGTCGCCAGCCAGACATTTTTATCCCGAATGAATGGGAAAGGTAATGTTGCACAAACCTGAGGAAGAAGGAAAGGACAAGGTCCTACGAACCAAAGATCTGGATACGGGAGTCGGTTACGACCTGGGAAGGTATTAGCACCCCAGATCGTCCGTCGTACCCGACGGGATCCACGCTTGCTTGCTTGTTTCAAAGGGTGAGAAAATAAAGATGCTGCTAGATAAAACCGCTAACTGGAATGGGAATGAGAAATGAGAAGAGAACTGAAAATGAGAATGGAATGAAAGGGGGAAATGTAGGGAAAATAAAGAATGTGCTCGAACGGGCCCTACCCCGCTGCCTACGTACCTCATCGGGATAATGAGGATCAGAGTCGACGTAGTTCGCCTAACTAAGGCGAGAACTATTTGTTTGTGTTTTTTATGCTGGAACTGCGTATGTCTATGCTCAGGTGTTGCAGGCTCGTCTGGTACGAGTGCGTTTACCGTCTTGCATGTGTGACAAGTCGTCGCGAGTTCGCGTTGTGAGTGAATGAGATGAGAAGAGAAGTTCCCGCAGGATAGTCGCTTGTTATTTGTTTTTGGCTTTTAAGAGTTTTTATATGAATTTGGCACAAGGAAGTGAATTCAAACTCTTTTCCATGGAATGTACACTTGCTTCTACATTCCAAGATGGAATAATAGAACAAGCATACCCAGCAAGGAGAATTTATCCAAGACTGGTTTCCTAGGATTAGGGCTTAAGTTCACTGGCTTGTTGAACTTTATTAAGTGTTTTTGTTGCTTTTGTGAAGAAGTGTCTTTTAAGTTTTTATTTGTGAACAACTCCTTGATGAGACTTGTGCATCATGATAGACAAGCTTACACCACTCCAAGATGGAATGAATGCAAGTGCTTCATGGAATAAGGCTATACACAAGGAATCCTTTCATTTATTTGTTAAGTGTTTTTTTGGATTTTGTTTGAAGATAAGAAAGAAGACTCAAATTGCAAAAGGGACAAACTAAGGGGACTAAGACACAACCCTAAGTTAGTTATTATATACAAAAAAGGAGATCCTAATGGTTTGTGAGGTTTTCTAATCCTAAGAAAGAAAAGAAGAGAAGAAAAAAGAGTTAGAAACTAACTTACTTCCTAAGGAAGTTAAGTTGTCTCTAAAGAAAGGGAAAACCTAAAAGCAAAGCACAAGGTACTAAGGCAAACAAAATTAAAATGCATAAGTGATAGGAATGAAGTAATGCTTACCTCAATCTCCCCCCTACAAAACAAAAGTTAGCATGGCAATGCATATTGAAAATAAAATCAAAGCATGAAAGCGATTAAGTACCATAAACGTCCTAGAATGGAACTAGGGTTCAAAATAAGACCTAAGTCTAAAGGTGAAGGTACCTAAAGGTCACATGACTTCTAAAGTCAGTAGCTACATGCTATAAGTCCCTAAGTATGCTAGGATACCTCACAAGATCAAACTATGTCAAACTATATACAAAAAGTTCACCTAAGTTCACCTAAATGCAAGTTAGGGTTTATGGATGAAGTATGAATGCGTATGGCTTACAAGCATGGATTAATACATGAAATGAACATAAAAGTCAGTAGTGAATTCTTATGAAGATGGATGAATGAGTATATAATCATGGATGCAATGGATTAGGCATATGGAGCAAAGAGAAGAAGATATGAGAAGAAACGAACAAAAATCGCATAAGATCGCACATGATGAAAGTTAAGGAAAAATGGCATGTGAATATGCATGAAATGATTATGGGTCAGTAGCATACAAGGTATGAGATGCACTTAGAATGCATGAATAGGCATTGATTATTTCCACATAATTCAAGTTAAACATGAGAAGAGATTAGCAACCCGTTTAAGTTAAACTAGTTCACATAAGTATGCACTTTAAAGCACCAAAACAAACCAAATGAGTATGGTTCAAAAAGGTGGCCTATAACTGGAATTAAGGACCTAAAAGTGACCTATAATCAACTCCTAAAAGCTACCAAAAATCCCCTCAAGAAAATGGCATGAATGCCTTCTTATCATTTAAGTTATGCAACACATAAACACATGAATCAACCTAGGATCTAGGTGACATGGAAAAATAGCAAAAAACCTTTAAAAAATATGAAATTAAATCCCTGGAATGATATAGTCATTATCTTACATTTTCCAAAAGGATTTCATAAAATTATGTACCAAAGTGCCAAAACAATTCCTTGACTAGCAAGGTAACAAAACATGATCACCAAAAACAACTCCACAAAGTGGATCAAAAAGGGCATCTAAAATTATGAAAAAAATGCCTAAGGAGCATCAAAATGTCACAAATTACAGTGATTAATCACACACAAAAAATAGGTTTCACACCTATGGGGAAAAATTGTTTTTGGTCCCTTATGCCAAAACATTCCTTTTTGGGACAGCTTATGATCTAAAATCCAAATTAATTATTAAAACCAACCAAATCTGGAAATACAAAATATGAAAAATTAATTAAGAGGATGAGGATCACTCATGAATTTTTCCAGAATTTTATGACACCTAAAACTATTTTTAATAATTGCGACGAAATGGGCAAAAAAGTGAATTTTAAGGGAAAGTGAAAGGAATCGAATTCTCTAATCCGTAACCTAATCCCTAAATTCCGAAATCGACACAAACCAACATACATCACAAATATATCCAATGCCTCAGGTGGGAGGGCTCAGTATGCACCTTAAATTATATGATCCTAAGCCACATACAACTAGAATGATGCTTAAAAGCCAAAAACGTCGAAATTACTTACTTGAATGACGTGCCGATTCTTCACATAAAAGAAATCCGAAAAAACCTTAAGCAAGGTCTTGCAATCTCCTATGAGTAAAATAAATGCCCATCTTCCATAATCATTTTGCGAAGCTTCGCCATAATCGAAATCGATACAAATCGATCAAAAAGGCTCATGAACTATTTAATCCAACATTAGTTCACAATTATAATTAAAATTAATGAGACAAAATATATGATTAGGAGATATTAAAAAAATGGATTAAGATACTAATACACACAAAAAAATGATATAACAAGAAATTAATCAACAATTTTTCACAAACAAAACAATTCACAAAATCTATATAAAAAAAATGGAGAACATGGGGTGATTCAGAAATTTAGTGACCATGAATAGAAAAATAAACTGGCCCAGGGCCCAATTCCATTTGATAAACCCGCAGGAAGTATAATAAGTGAAACAGGTGGTGTGAATAATAAAAAACTGGCCCAAGGCCCACACCATCATGAGAGTCGCAGGGAGGGGGTATGAGTTGAATTTGCTGGTGCGGATAGAAGTCTTCATGGGGCTCTTGCTGAAGCCCAATCCACAATGGTAACACTGCGTTTTGTAACCCTAATTGCACCTTGTGACCTAAATAATCATCCCCTTCTTCATCTCAGCTAAACCCGCCGCCGGAAACGCCTCGTGGCCAACAAACCCTCGACGATCCTTCCACCGACACCATCAAAGCCACTTCATCACCGTGACTCTTCCTTCTCCGTCTCTTCATTCCGTCGTCTTCCACGAACTCACTTCCCACGACAATCGATTATCAAAATCTCCTTCTTAAAACGCCATGGCCAACATCAACCTGTCTTAAAATCGCTTCTTGCAAAAGAGCTTTTACCTTGAATCTCTTCCATGGCAGTAGAAGATTGAGTCGTAAACACCCTCAACAACAGCGCGCCGTCGACGTTCTTCGAGAACCCGCTCGTCATGACTCTCCCATCGTTGCTGTTTCGCCTCCGCCATCATCGATTCCTCAAATCGAATCCAAGTCGTTCTTCGTGATTCAATCGAAGAAAAAAAGAATGGAGTACGGTAGTGATGAAGACGAAGACGGTGCTGAGCTTCAGGAGAGCTTTAAATCGCGTTGTCTCTTTTCGATCTTCTTCACCAGTAATACTCGCCGTTGTCCGCCCTTCTTCTCCGAAGCGTCATCAGCGAACACCAGATCGCGCCGACACTCCTTGCGGCGGCGGTTGAGACATACTCGAACTCCTTTCCACTGGATCTTCTTTGCTCTTGTCGAACCAGAAACAAGATCCTTTTACTCTTCAGATGAACTTGCCGATCGAAAGGATATACGAACTCCAAGACTAAAAATCAGTAATGGACGCCATTAAAGAAATCGTCGAAGCCAATGTTTGACAGAGGAGGTGACAGTGACGAATATGGAACTTCCCAGGTTAATCGTTTTTTTACTTTCGTATTCTTTGTCTACCTCAATTCCTTTCCCCTGCAATCCATGGTTGAAGATTGTAATTGATATTCTTGATGTTTCTGCAGATAACTGTTAATGATTCTTGCAGGTCGATGAGGATTTGCGTGAGTGATGATGAAAATTCGCGAAATGATATGATGGCGAGGACTTTTGAAGATAAGGGAAATTGCAGGAAAAGGTAAAATTTGATTCTTGATTATTGAACCTTGCTGAATCATTGTTGGTATGCGGATACGATGTATTAGTTGAAACTGAGTCTTTTAGTCCATGCGATGATTCTTGCTCTTTATTGCAGAATTTTTGTTGCCACCATTGAAGGTGTTGAATGCTGTTTGCAGGTTTTTCATTGCCACGGTTGGAGGTGCATATTTGAGAGTTGAAGATGATGGTTGTGAGATGAGTTTGTTGAACATGAAGAGTATTCAAGATGAATTTTGTTGTGAAGAATGGTGTGAAGGCTGATTGAAGAAGAAATAGAGGTTTTAGAGATCGAGATTAGGAATTCACTTCGATTGATTGGAGAATCCTGAAAAAAAACATTGCTGGAGATTGATGAAGCTTGATGAAGAGTGAAGAGAAAGTTGGTTGATAGATAAATCTCAGCCCCTTTTCTTTTTCTTTATTCTGCTAGATTTCTGTTATATATCAGTTACATTTGTAACTGATTTTCTCCTCCTATTCTGGACTTTTTCTCTGGTGTAATTGAACTCTCCCTCAATTAGTTTTCTGATGTATCCTGTCACTGTTAACTGATTTTTGCAGCCTATATTTTTTTCAATTTTCTACCTTTCTTTTGTTTATCTTTAATAAAATTAATCGCTTTTTTTTTTTGGTATTATTTTTGGGATGTGTGATGGGCCTTGGACTCATGACTATGATAATTGTCAATGAATCGAAAAATGGGTTAAAAAAATGATTAACAAAATGATAGAAATTAAATGGATAAAAAAGGTTATTATGGTAATTGGATTAAAAACCGACTTTGGGCCACAAAAATAACAAAAGCCTTGACTCATTTAGTTGTTGGATCGAGCCTTTGTGATAAGGTCAAATGGACTAAAAAAATGGTTTAAAATATGGAATATAAGTCAAAAGAATATTGGTTGGAAATGAAAAAGTATTAGAAATGGACTTTATGGGCACATGGGCTTGAAATTAGGATGGGCATAGTGATACGGTCTTATGGTACCAAAAATAAATGGTTAATGATGTTCAAAAGTAAGAATGTGGAATGGTAAAAGGGATTGTGAAATGGTTTAGCATGAATTAAGTTGAATTGAAAAATGGACTGGAAATGGATATTGCGGACCTTCGAATGACCTTGAATTACAATCTCCCTTGTGATAATGATGAACAGAGAAAACTCAACGAAACCAGCATGTATCCGAACAACACTTAAATCCAAATAATCTTTGCAACCGGCCATAATGAAATCCTTTGGTTCTTGCACATAGATGATGAGATCGAGCCCACAAAAAATCACATTTGAGGCTAGATTGGATCAATCCATGACTTAATCTATGAACTTGTGGTTGGATGAACTTTGATAGAAAGATGCTCCTAATGCCATTAGCCCATACCTTCATCTTAATCCAAGCACCATAGCCAGATAAATCACCTCCGAACAGGAAGAGTTATATCACCAGAAGAGGCTTTTGATTCCATGCCTTATGAGCCCATGAAATGAACAATTATGATGTTATGACCTAATGGAATATGCAAATGGAATGCAAAGCGGTAAGCCAGTTAAGGTAAAAAGAATGAGGGCAAATTTTGAGGTATTACAGCTGCCCCTATTCAATCATCTGCATACCTGAACGAATAATTGCAACAGCTTTTAGACGTTCAAGGTATGGAGTGATTGAATACTCGAATAAAACCGGAAAATTTGCACACTGAGGGTAATGGAAATGCCATCTGCCCATTTATTTATTTATACTTTTTTTTTGTTTTGACCTCTGAATAGGTAACGGGGAAAGAACCAGGTGGAATAGAATCAATGCAATCAATGCGACTACTGAACGAATCAAAGCCACAACGAGGGTGCCTGTTGGCGAAACAGGACTTAACGCAACATCAACCGATTTGCGATTCAAATGAGATCAACCGATCTAACACGAAGATGGTATCAATCGATCCACCCCGGAAAGCGAGAATGTAATATCATCCGATTTACAACTCAAAGAGAAATGATATCAACCGATTCATAACTCAAATAAGATCCACCGATCTAACTAGGAAATGGTATCAACCGATCCATCCCGGAAAGCGAGAATGTAATATCATCCGATTTACAACTCGAAGAGAAATGATATCAACCGATTCATGACTCAAATAAGATCAACCGATCTAACATGGAGATGGTATCAACCGATCCATAACCAAGAAAACGAGAATGTAATATCATCCGATTTACAACTCGAAGAGAAATGATATCGACCGATTCATAACTCAAATAAGATCAACCGATCTAACATGGAGATGGTATCAACCGATCCATAACCAAGAAACACGAGAATGTAATATCATCCGATTTACAACTCGAAGAGAAATGATATCAATCGATTCATGACTCAAATAAGATCAACCGATCTAACATGGAGATGGTATCAACCGATCCATAACCAAGAAAAACGAGAATGTAATATCATCCGATTTACAACTCGAAGAGAAATGATATCAACCGATTCATAACTCACATAAGATCAACCGATCTACACGAAAATGGTATCAACCGATCCATTATCTTCGCACTGAGACGAGACCATTGTACTTAAATGGAGACTCGAAAGGAACGGGATCGTTGTACTTAAACGAGAGCCCAAGACGCGACCGTTGTACTGAAACGGAGACGCGAAAAAATGAGACTGTTGTACTGAAACAAGACTCAAAGACGAGACCATTGTACTTAAATGGAGACTCGAAAGGAACGGGATCGTTGTACTTAAATGAGAGCCCAAGACGCGACCGTTGTACTGAAACGGAGACGCGAAAAAATGAGACTGTTGTACTGAAACAAGACTCAAAAACGAGGCCATTGTACTTAAATGGAGACTCGAAAGGAACGGGATCGTTGTACTTAAACGAGAGCCCAAGATGCGACCGTTGTACTGAAACGGAGACGCGAAAAAATGAGACTGTTGTACTGAAACAAGACTCAAAGAAGAGACCATTGTACTTAAATGGACACTCGAAAGGAACGGGATCGTTGTACTTAAACGAGAGCCCAAGACGCGACCGTTGTACTGAAACGGAGACGTGAAAAAATGAGACTGTTGTACTGAAACAAGACTCAAAGACGAGGCCATTGTACTTAAATGGAGACTCGAAAGGAACGGGATCGTTGTACTTAAACGAGAGCCCAAGATGCAACCGTTGTACTGAAACGGAGACGCGAAAAAATGAGACTGTTGTACTGAAACAAGACTCAAAGACGAGACCATTGTACTTAAATGGAGACTCGAAAGGAACGGGATCGTTGTACTTAAACGAGAGCCCAAGACGCAACCGTTGTACTGAAACGGAGACGCGAAAAAATGAGACTGTTGTACTGAAACAAGACTCAAAGACGAGACCATTGTACTTAAATGGAGACTCGAAAGGAACGGGATCGTTGTACTTAAACGAGAGCCTAAGACGCAACCGTTGTACTGAAACGGGGACGCGAAAAAAATGAGACTGTTGTACTGAAACAAGACTCAACTGGGGATAACAACAAGACTTGGTAGAAGTAACCACCCTGGGAAACGAAATTGCATTCTGTGGGGAATACTTCAATCTGATTGGAGATGTAACGGGTCTTATGTAATATACCTCAAAAATGGCCCATGCTGGTATGCATATGTTTGCATTTATGGCGATGCTCCATAATAATGGAAATGCTACGCTTTGGAGAATGCAACTGTAATGATGATTACTGGATGCAAATGCAGATGCAAAGGGGTCTCTCGATAAGGAGACTGCAGGTATCCCAGATAACTTGACTGGGGAGAAACGATGATCACTGCATTGATCTGGTTCATCCTGATGAGGGGGAAATAACTCTGCGGGGAAAGCTGTCAATGATATACCGGCTTTGAACTGCCGCCATTGCCAAAAATAAATTGGACTTTAAGATTGGAGAGCCAAGACCCTGCTGGAGATGGACTCTTCTTGAACTCTGATGGGGAAGTGAGGACCTTCCTGACTTGGCTGGGAACCCAAGGCATGATACTGCTGAGGAAGCAACTGCTGGGGAGGCAAAACACTCCTTATACTACTGAGAATTGCCCCTGTCTGAAGGTAAACTTCTGCTCGGGGATGGCATCAACCTTCTGTTGCCTTGCTGGGGGAGATTTCAACTTCCAACTCTACTGGGGATGATGGAGGATGTCAATGATGAAGCTTCCTGCTGAAGATAAGAGTTTAAGTTGCCACTTGCTAGGGATAAGAGATAAATCCTCTCATGTTGGGAATGAGAGATGTAAGGCGTCTCATGCTGGGGATGAGAGACGATGATATCCTTCTGCTCAAGAAGTAACCTTCCATTTTTCGCACTACTGAAGAATGAATTGTCTAATGAGACTTGCTAAGTAATTTTGATCAATGAAGCCTTCTGATGAAACAACTCTTGAAGTAACGTGCCGACAATGGCTTTGCTTCTAGACTCTGGGTTGATAGGTTGCCAACTAATCATGAGTGAGCAATGGTTCTTTGCAATCCTCAACTCGCCTCAGATTAAGGTCCATCGGAAGAAAATGCCTCAAGAGGATTTTACAGAAAACATGGTATACGAAATGCCTCAGTGTCTTCAAACTCTTGGAGAGATTCATCGGATCTCGAAATAACTGCCCCAGACTGCATGGTCTGTGAAAGAATTTGCCTCGCAAGGATTCCTGAAAAAACCTCATATCACTGTGAGATATTCTGCCCCAGTATATTGAACTTTGGATGGGTACCTCTGATAAGTCATCTTCGGGAGAAAGTACTTCTCATGCTCCTGAGATGGCCTGCTCCTGTACGAGCCTTGAAGTGATCACCTCTGACTGTCCGTGCTTTGAAGAAAACACCCAGACCAACTGTTCTTTGAGAGATTTGAATCTCGAAGTGATCGACCCAGCTTGGTTGAAATTTGAATAATGCCTCCGCCTGATGGCTCTTTGAGAGATTTGAATCTCGAAGTGATTGCCCCAGTTTGGTTGAAATTTGAATAATGCCTCCGCCTGATGGCTCTTTGAGAGATTTGAATCTCGAAGTGATTGCCCCAGATTAGTTGGCTCTTACCACGACTGTTGGGAAAGTCCCTACTCAATGGAGTTTTCTTGAATAGTGCACCTCGACAGATAGTCCTTCGGAAGTTTCAGACTTCTCGACTTGGCAAGATTAAGCTTCTGGACTGAGATTCCATACACGGACTTTTATGATGCCAAACAAATGTATGCAAGCAGAAAATGTTTATTTTTGAGAATGAAAATTCTAATGCAACACACATGTTAATTTTGAAGTTTTACTGAAAAAGATGTCGCAAACCTTTGTGAGCGGATCACTGGTTAAGATACGACATTAATTTTTTTGAATAATAGAAAGCATGCACATGCAACACCAACAAAGATCTTTCAACACCACTCATAGGAGTCAGGAACGCGATCTCGTGGTAGTACGCTCTCAAAAATAACCCTGTTTCAGTTAGGACTTTTGAGGGTTGTATCGTGGCCTGGTTAACGGTTATAGAAACAAAGGATATAGGCTCAAAATTTATTTGTGCCCACCCATCTTCGTGATGTTCTCCATTCCTATTTTCAGCTAGCTTTCACAAGCGCTCACCTCTCAAAAAGGGTTTTATGATGATTAAGGAACCAATTATTCTAACAGTTTAAGCACCAATCAGATTGTTGTTTGGAGTCAGTCATCCCTTCGTCTTTCGTGTCTGTATCACACGACTTTGTTCTTGTTCAAGGATCTTCCTTGTGTAATCCTTTTTGTCTTTAGCTTTTGCATTATTTTTTCTTATCCCTAACTTTTGCCTGGACTGATTCTTGTGAATCTTTGACTGTGAAGTCCAGCGGGATGCCCTAATTTTTGCCTAAGTCGCTTGTTTTCAAGTTTCGACTTAGCGGACTTTCTCATTCATTTTTTTTTTCAATTCTTTTTTTTTTGAACAAATCGTGTGACACTGTTTGTCTTGAATGCTTTGCGAGGGTCGTGACTGTCTCACTCCTTTGTTGTTGAGGAATAACCACTGTGGTCACCGGTCTTTGGACCTCTTGATTGGGATAATCATTGGACCTCTTGATTGGGATAATCATTGTGGTTTTTGGTCATTGGACCTCTTGATTTGGTACAACGAAAGGAAATGAATCCTCAGATGTGCACTCCTTTTTGAAATTTGAACGATCGGTCCAACTAGCTGACACCTACCCTGCCCCTGGGTTAATTGCGGGGGTTTTTTCATGCAAAAAGAAACTCCTACTTCAAGGCTCAAATGGGTTGGCGAGGGTCTATCTCCCTTATATCTCCGGTGTTTTGGATTTGAAACAATGCCTGTACATCGTCAACAAGGTCTTTCTCAAAAGCACACAATTAGAGTGTTTTTGCGTTTTCATTTCGTCATCCTCCTTCATAGAGTTTAATCACAACAGTTGGTATTGCAATGCACATACATAAAATCATGAATGAATACGAATAGATTACTTCAAGAAAAACATGTGCATTTTATTATGGTTAACATTCAAAAACAAATAAGTTTCATGCATGCATACAAATGTTTAAACAAACAATATAAACTACAAATGAAAATGCAGTAAAGAAGCTGAACATTTCCATCATTGAGGAGACTTGACTCCGTCTGGACTTATTGTTTCTGAAGACGCCTTTGCAAACTAGGATGCCAATTTGATGAGGATATTTCAATATATGGGCAGACTTCCTAGCATGATGACCTTTGATTCGATCGAATTTTGCACCTTGTGCCTGAACACATCGTAGTTGTCAAATGGTATGCCTAAATGCCCCTGGGTGGTACTTGCATCTAGCCTTCACATCATGGTGGTCATTGTTGAGGAGGTCTGACTCCGTCTGGATTTATTGCTCTCGAAGACTTTTCAGCAGTCAGCAGTCTGGATATTCATATCATTACTGTTTTGGTGCCACATCCTCACTTTTACCTGGCGTAATCATAATAGTCTTGGAGTCAATCAAATTCGGGACCTTGTCTTCACCTTTGTCTCTGAAAGACTTGCAATTTTCAATAAAATGGCCAGGTGCCCCAGAATGGTAATCATGCTTGGCATTGAAACTCCAAAGGAAGCTTTGTCGGAGATGATCCTGATGCAATTAGCTCAACCAGCTTGAATCTGAGCAAATGAGGAAACTTGTTGCGTGTACTACCTCGGAATATGATCAAACTTCTTCTCAAGTTGTTCTGGCCTTTACCCTTATGCTCTGCCCTTAAGACTCTCTTGGGAAGCTGAAATTGGATCCTGACAAACGACATCTGAAGGGAAGAGGTTGATAAGGTTAATAAATAAGGTTGCTCGGAAAGATCTGATGTGATCTCCTGCCTATGTATCTCCATTGACCAATGGAGAATCAGAGCAGCGTAGTTCCCCTTAATAGGGATGAAAATAGCTTCATTTCCTTGACACCACATTCAGGATTTCCATAACCGGCTCATCTGAGTCTTCATCTGGTTGACTTCCTCTTTCAACATTTTCTGATTCTGAAATAAAGCTTGCACCTTTGCCTGAATTGCCCCAGTTGGGTCTTCATTTTGGTCACCTCCGCCCGGAGTTATACCTTGAGAAGTGTGATTCAAGTTGTCCATTCTGATGAGAAATCAAGTCAGGAAAAGAATTTGTCTCTGAACACCTGTCAAGAATGCAAGGATGTATGCAAATGCCATGTTCGATTATTTCTGAGGAATCTATCTGCTTTGATTCAAGTTTTGACACAGAAAAGTCTAATGGAATGCTTCAGATATGCGATCCTCGGAAATAACTGAACATGTGTGCTGGAATGCTATGATGTCATGTATGCAACAGGCGTGCGATCAATGGTCTGATGTTGGTGTCAGTGTTGAGCAATGAGTCAAGTGTCTGAATAGAACCATAATAGTAGCACCATCTCTGTATAGAACCCCATAACTGAGAACCCAATAATTGTAGAACTGGATCACATAATTGAACAGTCACTGATGGTGTTGAAGTTGAATAACGAGCCAAGTGTCTGTAGAGAGTCATAATAACAGTCACAATATCAAGGTCACAATGGTAATCACAGTAACAATTTCTCTGAATAGAACTCCCGAATCTCAGAATCAGTGAACCATAGAACACTGAACAATACTGACAAAGTGGGTATGTTGAAGTTTAGGGTTCCTGCAAACCTGTAAACCCCTCCCAATCTCACGGGTGTGCTACTCGGGTCAACATCACGGACTCTCAAAGCCGAATAACAATAATACGTTCACCATTTCCGAGAAATGGCTCATGACCAAATCAGGGAATCGGTTTGGCATTATGTACTAATCAGGGAGGTCTCAGTTGAGTCCGGAAAAACAAGCATCCCTCATAAGTCCTCAGCTTCAAGCACTGAATCGAGAAACAATAGTACATTCATCCCGAAGGGTACAATACTATCGTCATACGAACAGTTTGCCTTAACTGGATTCCTATGAGAGAACCAGGCCATCCTATGTGAGTTCCCAGTGGGCCCTCGGATGCGAGTGGGTTTGCCAACAAATGTGATCTGCCACTGTCATCACTGGAGAGGGATGTTTCCACAAAGGTTCTCAATGATCGGTCCCCTGACTGCACATAACTATCAAGGTAGCGCATCAACCCAGAAAGATTCCGGTATCAATACATTCCCGAGAAGGTCGCAAGTCAAGGTGTGGAACTCACTACTACCAACATAGCAAGATGCCATGAAGCCAAAGTGGAACCACTCTAAGTCCTAGAGTGCACTCGAGCCCCGGTTACGAGCTCATCTCATAGTAACCCCATCCCACAGAAAAAATGAAAACCAGCACAGCCAGACAGTCCAGTATAATATGATGCATGGAAAATAAAATATTGAAAGCGGTAAATAAATGCGGTAAAGTAAAGCTATAAAGTAAAACTGTAAATAAAAACAGCAAAGCTAAACTAAACAACAAATAAACACCCAAAGAAACAAAACCAAACGGGCGCTAGGATTGACTCTACAAGGGAAACCGGAAGAATCAGGTTAAGTCCCCAGCAGAGTCGCCAGCTGACGCTCCCAGGATTTTCATCCTAGTACAAACGCGAAAGTGGCGCGGAAAGGTTAGAGTCGCCAGCCAGACATTTTTATCCCGAATGAATGGGAAAGGTAATGTTGTACAAACCTGAGGAAGAAGGAAAGGACAAGGTCCTACGAACCAAAGATCTGGATACGGGAGTCGGTTACGACCTGGGAAGGTATTAGCACCCCAGATCGTCCGTCGTACCCGACGGGATCCACGCTTGCTTGCTTGTTTCAAAGGGTGAGAAAATAAAGATGCTGCTGAATAAAACCGCTAACTGGAATGGGAATGAGAAATGAGAAGAGAACTGAAAATGAGAATGGAATGAAAGGGGGAAATGTAGGGAAAATAAAGAATGTGCTCGAACGGGCCCTACCCCGCTGCCTACGTACCTCATCGGGATAATGAGGATCAGAGTCGACGTAGTTCGCCTAACTAAGGCGAGAACTATTTGTTTGTGTTTTTTATGCTGGAACTGCGTATGTCTATGCTCAGGTGTTGCAGGCTCGTCTGGTACGAGTGCGTTTACCGTCTTGCATGTGTGACAAGTCGTCGCGAGTTCGCGTTGTGAGTGAATGAGATGAGAAGAGAAGTTCCCGCAGGATAGTCGCTTGTTATTTGTTTTTGGCTTTTAAGAGTTTTTATATGAATTTGGCACAAGGAAGTGAATTCAAACTCTTTTCCATGGAATGTACACTTGCTTCTACATTCCAAGATGGAATAATAGAACAAGCATACCCAGCAAGGAGAATTTATCCAAGACTGGTTTCCTAGGATTAGGGCTTAAGTTCACTGGCTTGTTGAACTTTATTAAGTGTTTTTGTTGCTTTTGTGAAGAAGTGTCTTTTAAGTTTTTATTTGTGAACAACTCCTTGATGAGACTTGTGCATCATGATAGACAAGCTTACACCACTCCAAGATGGAATGAATGCAAGTGCTTCATGGAATAAGGCTATACACAAGGAATCCTTTCATTTATTTGTTAAGTGTTTTTTTGGATTTTGTTTGAAGATAAGAAAGAAGACTCAAATTGCAAAAGGGACAAACTAAGGGGACTAAGACACAACCCTAAGTTAGTTTATATACAAAAAAGGAGATCCTAACGGTTTGTGAGGTTTTCTAATCCTAAGAAAGAAAAGAAGAGAAGAAAAAAGAGTTAGAAACTAACTTAC
The DNA here is from genome assembly GCA_963966055.1 of Lathyrus aphaca. Taxonomy (NCBI): domain Eukaryota; kingdom Viridiplantae; phylum Streptophyta; class Magnoliopsida; order Fabales; family Fabaceae; genus Lathyrus; species Lathyrus aphaca. The sequence continues at coordinate 429,249,996 of OZ014524.1, read as the reverse complement.
TTCCTAAGGAAGTTAAGTTGTCTCTAAAGAAAGGGAAAACCTAAAAGCAAAGCACAAGGTACTAAGGCAAACAAAATTAAAATGCATAAGTGATAGGAATGAAGTAATGCTTACCTCAATATCCCCCCTACAAAACAAAAGTTAGCATGGCAATGCATATTGAAAATAAAATCAAAGCATGAAAGCGATTAAGTACCATAAACGTCCTAGAATGGAACTAGGGTTCAAAATAAGACCTAAGTCTAAAGGTGAAGGTACCTAAAGGTCACATGACTTCTAAAGTAAGTAGCTACATGCTATAAGTCCCTAAGTATGCTAGGATACCTCACAAGATCAAACTATGTCAAACTATATACAAAAAGTTCACCTAAGTTCACCTAAATGCAAGTTAGGGTTTATGGATGAAGTATGAATGCGTATGGCTTACAAGCATGGATTAATACATGAAATGAACATAAAAGTCAGTAGTGAATTCTTATGAAGATGGATGAATGAGTATATAATCATGGATGCAATGGATTAGGCATATGGAGCAAAGAGAAGAAGATATGAGAAGAAACGAACAAAAATCGCATAAGATCGCACATGATGAAAGTTAAGGAAAAATGGCATGTGAATATGCATGAAATGATTATGGGTCAGTAGCATACAAGGTATGAGATGCACTTAGAATGCATGAATAGGCATTGATTATTTCCACATAATTCAAGTTAAACATGAGAAGAGATTAGCAACCCGTTTAAGTTAAACTAGTTCACATAAGTATGCACTTTAAAGCACCAAAACAAACCAAATGAGTATGGTTCAAAAAGGTGGCCTATAACTGGAATTAAGGACCTAAAAGTGACCTATAATCAACTCCTAAAAGCTACCAAAAATCCCCTCAAGAAAATGGCATGAATGCCTTCTTATCATTTAAGTTATGCAACACATAAACACATGAATCAACCTAGGATCTAGGTGACATGGAAAAATAGCAAAAAACCTTTAAAAAATATGAAATTAAATCCCTGGAATGATATAGTCATTATCTTACATTTTCCAAAAGGATTTCATAAAATTATGTACCAAAGTGCCAAAACAATTCCTTGACTAGCAAGGTAACAAAACATGATCACCAAAAACAACTCCACAAAGTGGATCAAAAAGGGCATCTAAAATTATGAAAAAAATGCCTAAGGAGCATCAAAATGTCACAAATTACAGTGATTAATCACACACAAAAAATAGGTTTCACACCTATGGGGAAAAATTGTTTTTGGTCCCTTATGCCAAAACATTCCTTTTTGGGACAGCTTATGATCTAAAATCCAAATTAATTATTAAAACCAACCAAATCTGGAAATACAAAATATGACAAATTAATTTAGAGGATGAGGATCACTCATGAATTTTTCCAGAATTTTATGACACCTAAAACTATTTTTAATAATTGCGACGAAATGGGCAAAAAAGTGAATTTTAAGGGAAAGTGAAAGGAATCGAATTCTCTAATCCGTAACCTAATCCCTAAATTCCGAAATCGACACAAACCAACATACATCACAAATATATCCAATGCCTCAGGTGGGAGGGCTCAGTATGCACCTTAAATTATATGATCCTAAGCCACATACAACTAGAATGATGCTTAAAAGCCAAAAACGTCGAAATTACTTACTTGAATGACGTGCCGATTCTTCACATAAAAGAAATCCGAAAAAACCTTAAGCAAGGTCTTGCAATCTCCTATGAGTAAAATAAATGCCCATCTTCCATAATCATTTTGCGAAGCTTCGCCATAATCGAAATCGATACAAATCGATCAAAAAGGCTCATGAACTATTTAATCCAACATTAGTTCACAATTATAATTAAAATTAATGAGACAAAATATATGATTAGGAGATATTAAAAAAATGGATTAAGATACTAATACACACAAAAAAATGATATAACAAGAAATTAATCAACAATTTTTCACAAACAAAACAATTCACAAAATCTATATAAAAAAATGGAGAACATGGGGTGATTCAGAAATTTAGTGACCATGAATAGAAAAATAAACTGGCCCAGGGCCCAATTCCATTTGATAAACCCGCAGGAAGTATAATAAGTGAAACAGGTGGTGTGAATAATAAAAAACTGGCCCAAGGCCCACACCATCATGAGAGTCGCAGGGAGGGGGTATGAGTTGAATTTGCTGGTGCGGATAGAAGTCTTCATGGGGCTCTTGCTGAAGCCCAATCCACAATGGTAACACTGCGTTTTGTAACCCTAAATTTCACCTTGTGACCTAAATAATCATCCCCTTCTTCATCTCAGCTAAACCCGCCGCCGGAAACGCCTCGTGGCCAACAAACCCTCGACGATCCTTCCACCGACACCATCAAAGCCACTTCATCACCGTGACTCTTCCTTCTCCGTCTCTTCATTCCGTCGTCTTCCACGAACTCACTTCCCACGACAATCGATTATCAAAATCTCCTTCTTAAAACGCCATGGCCAACATCAACCTGTCTTAAAATCGCTTCTTGCAAAAGAGCTTTTACCTTGAATCTCTTCCATGGCAGTAGAAGATTGAGTCGTAAACACCCTCAACAACAGCGCGCCGTCGACGTTCTTCGAGAACCCGCTCGTCATGACTCTCCCATCATTGCTGTTTCGCCTCCGCCATCATCGATTCCTCAAATCGAATCCAAGTCGTTCTTCGTGATTCAATCGAAGAAAAAAAGAATGGAGTACGGTAGTGATGAAGACGAAGACGGTGCTGAGCTTCAGGAGAGCTTTAAATCGCGTTGTCTCTTTTCGATCTTCTTCACCAGTAATACTCGCCATTGTCCGCCCTTCTTCTCCGAAGCGTCATCAGCGAACACCAGATCGCGCCGACACTCCTTGCGGCGGCGGTTGAGACATACTCGAACTCCTTTCCACTGGATCTTCTTTGCTCTTGTCGAACCAGAAACAAGATCCTTTTACTCTTCAGATGAACTTGCCGATCGAAAGGATATACGAACTCCAAGACTAAAAATCAGTAATGGACGCCATTAAAGAAATCGTCGAAGCCAATGTTTGACAGAGGAGGTGACAGTGACGAATATGGAACTTCCCAGGTTAATCGTTTTTTTACTTTCGTATTCTTTGTCTACCTCAATTCCTTTCCCCTGCAATCCATGGTTGAAGATTGTAATTGATATTCTTGATGTTTCTGCAGATAACTGTTAATGATTCTTGCAGGTCGATGAGGATTTGCGTGAGTGATGATGAAAATTCGCGAAATGATATGATGGCGAGGACTTTTGAAGATAAGGGAAATTGCAGGAAAAGGTAAAATTTGATTCTTGATTATTGAACCTTGCTGAATCATTGTTGGTATGCGGATACGATGTATTAGTTGAAACTGAGTCTTTTAGTCCATGCGATGATTCTTGCTCTTTATTGCAGAATTTTTGTTGCCACCATTGAAGGTGTTGAATGCTGTTTGCAGGTTTTTCATTGCCACGGTTGGAGGTGCATATTTGAGAGTTGAAGATGATGGCTGTGAGATGAGTTTGTTGAACATGAAGAGTATTCAAGATGAATTTTGTTGTGAAGAATGGTGTGAAGGCTGATTGAAGAAGAAATAGAGGTTTTAGAGATCGAGATTAGGAATTCACTTCGATTGATTGGAGAATCCTGAAAAAAAACATTGCTGGAGATTGATGAAGCTTGATGAAGAGTGAAGAGAAAGTTGGTTGATAGATAAATCTCAGCCCCTTTTCTTTTTCTTTATTCTGCTAGATTTCTGTTATATATCAGTTACATTTGTAACTGATTTTCTCCTCCTATTCTGGACTTTTTCTCTGGTGTAATTGAACTCTCCCTCAATTAGTTTTCTGATGTATCCTGTCACTGTTAACTGATTTTTGCAGCCTATATTTTTTTCAATTTTCTACCTTTCTTTTGTTTATCTTTAATAAAATTAATCGCTTTTTTTTTTTGGTATTATTTTTGGGATGTGTGATGGGCCTTGGACTCATGACTATGATAATTGTCAATGAATCGAAAAATGGGTTAAAAAAATGATTAACAAAATGATAGAAATTAAATGGATAAAAAAGGTTATTATGGTAATTGGATTAAAAACCGACTTTGGGCCACAAAAATAACAAAAGCCTTGACTCATTTAGTTGTTGGATCGAGCCTTTGTGATAAGGTCAAATGGACTAAAAAAATGGTTTAAAATATGGAATATAAGTCAAAAGAATATTGGTTGGAAATGAAAAAGTATTAGAAATGGACTTTATGGGCACATGGGCTTGAAATTAGGATGGGCATAGTGATACGGTCTTATGGTACCAAAAATAAATGGTTAATGATGTTCAAAAGTAAGAATGTGGAATGGTAAAAGGGATTGTGAAATGGTTTAGCATGAATTAAGTTGAATTGAAAAATGGACTGGAAATGGATATTGCGGACCTTCGAATGACCTTGAATTACAATCTCCCTTGTGATAATGATGAACAGAGAAAACTCAACGAAACCAGCATGTATCCGAACAACACTTCAATCCAAATAATCTTTGCAACCGGCCATAATGAAATCCTTTGGTTCTTGCACATAGATGATGAGATCGAGCCCACAAAAAATCACATTTGAGGCTAGATTGGATCAATCCATGACTTAATCTATGAACTTGTGGTTGGATGAACTTTGATAGAAAGATGCTCCTAATGCCATTAGCCCATACCTTCATCTTAATCCAAGCACCATAGCCAGATAAATCACCTCCGAACAGGAAGAGTTATATCACCAGAAGAGGCTTTTGATTCCATGCCTTATGAGCCCATGAAATGAACAATTATGATGTTATGACCTAATGGAATATGCAAATGGAATGCAAAGCGGTAAGCCAGTTAAGGTAAAAAGAATGAGGGCAAATTTTGAGGTATTACAGCTGCCCCTATTCAATCATCTGCATACCTGAACGAATAATTGCAACAGCTTTTAGACGTTCAAGGTATGGAGTGATTGAATACTCGAATAAAACCGGAAAATTTGCACACTGAGGGTAATGGAAATGCCATCTGCCCATTTATTTATTTATACTTTTTTTTTGTTTTGACCTCTGAATAGGTAACGGGGAAAGAACCAGGTGGAATAGAATCAATGCAATCAATGCGACTACTGAACGAATCAAAGCCACAACGAGGGTGCCTGTTGGCGAAACAGGACTTAACGCAACATCAACCGATTTGCGATTCAAATGAGATCAACCGATCTAACACGAAGATGGTATCAACCGATCCACCCCGGAAAGCGAGAATGTAATATCATCCGATTTACAACTCAAAGAGAAATGATATCAACCGATTCATAACTCAAATAAGATCCACCGATCTAACTAGGAAATGGTATCAACCGATCCATCCCGGAAAGCGAGAATGTAATATCATCCGATTTACAACTCGAAGAGAAATGATATCAACCGATTCATGACTCAAATAAGATCAACCGATCTAACATGGAGATGGTATCAACCGATCCATAACCAAGAAAACGAGAATGTAATATCATCCGATTTACAACTCGAAGAGAAATGATATCGACCGATTCATAACTCAAATAAGATCAATCGATCTAACATGGAGATGGTATCAACCGATCCATAACCAAGAAACACGAGAATGTAATATCATCCGATTTACAACTCGAAGAGAAATGATATCAATCGATTCATGACTCAAATAAGATCAACCGATCTAACATGGAGATGGTATCAACCGATCCATAACCAAGAAAAACGAGAATGTAATATCATCCGATTTACAACTCGAAGAGAAATGATATCAACCGATTCATAACTCACATAAGATCAACCGATCTACACGAAAATGGTATCAACCGATCCATTATCTTCGCACTGAGACGAGACCATTGTACTTAAATGGAGACTCGAAAGGAACGGGATCGTTGTACTTAAACGAGAGCCCAAGACGCGACCGTTGTACTGAAACGGAGACGCGAAAAAATGAGACTGTTGTACTGAAACAAGACTCAAAGACGAGACCATTGTACTTAAATGGAGACTCGAAAGGAACGGGATCGTTGTACTTAAATGAGAGCCCAAGACGCGACCGTTGTACTGAAACGGAGACGCGAAAAAATGAGACTGTTGTACTGAAACAAGACTCAAAAACGAGGCCATTGTACTTAAATGGAGACTCGAAAGGAACGGGATCGTTGTACTTAAACGAGAGCCCAAGATGCGACCGTTGTACTGAAACGGAGACGCGAAAAAATGAGACTGTTGTACTGAAACAAGACTCAAAGAAGAGACCATTGTACTTAAATGGACACTCGAAAGGAACGGGATCGTTGTACTTAAACGAGAGCCCAAGACGCGACCGTTGTACTGAAACGGAGACGTGAAAAAATGAGACTGTTGTACTGAAACAAGACTCAAAGACGAGGCCATTGTACTTAAATGGAGACTCGAAAGGAACGGGATCGTTGTACTTAAACGAGAGCCCAAGATGCAACCGTTGTACTGAAACGGAGACGCGAAAAAATGAGACTGTTGTACTGAAACAAGACTCAAAGACGAGACCATTGTACTTAAATGGAGACTCGAAAGGAACGGGATCGTTGTACTTAAACGAGAGCCCAAGACGCAACCGTTGTACTGAAACGGAGACGCGAAAAAATGAGACTGTTGTACTGAAACAAGACTCAAAGACGAGACCATTGTACTTAAATGGAGACTCGAAAGGAACGGGATCGTTGTACTTAAACGAGAGCCTAAGACGCAACCGTTGTACTGAAACGGGGACGCGAAAAAAATGAGACTGTTGTACTGAAACAAGACTCAACTGGGGATAACAACAAGACTTGGTAGAAGTAACCACCCTGGGAAACGAAATTGCATTCTGTGGGGAATACTTCAATCTGATTGGAGATGTAACGGGTCTTATGTAATATACCTCAAAAATGGCCCATGCTGGTATGCATATGTTTGCATTTATGGCGATGCTCCATAATAATGGAAATGCTACGCTTTGGAGAATGCAACTGTAATGATGATTACTGGATGCAAATGCAGATGCAAAGGGGTCTCTCGATAAGGAGACTGCAGGTATCCCAGATAACTTGACTGGGGAGAAACGATGATCACTGCATTGATCTGGTTCATCCTGATGAGGGGGAAATAACTCTGCGGGGAAAGCTGTCAATGATATACCGGCTTTGAACTGCCGCCATTGCCAAAAATAAATTGGACTTTAAGATTGGAGAGCCAAGACCCTGCTGGAGATGGACTCTTCTTGAACTCTGATGGGGAAGTGAGGACCTTCCTGACTTGGCTGGGAACCCAAGGCATGATACTGCTGAGGAAGCAACTGCTGGGGAGGCAAAACACTCCTTATACTACTGAGAATTGCCCCTGTCTGAAGGTAAACTTCTGCTCGGGGATGGCATCAACCTTCTGTTGCCTTGCTGGGGGAGATTTCAACTTCCAACTCTACTGGGGATGATGGAGGATGTCAATGATGAAGCTTCCTGCTGAAGATAAGAGTTTAAGTTGCCACTTGCTGGGGATAAGAGATAAATCCTCTCATGTTGGGAATGAGAGATGTAAGGTGTCTCATGCTGGGGATGAGAGACGATGATATCCTTCTGCTCAAGAAGTAACCTTCCATTTTTCGCACTACTGAAGAATGAATTGTCTAATGAGACTTGCTAAGTAATTTTGATCAATGAAGCCTTCTGATGAAACAACTCTTGAAGTAACGTGCCGACAATGGCTTTGCTTCTAGACTCTGGGTTGATAGGTTGCCAACTAATCATGAGTGAGCAATGGTTCTTTGCAATCCTCAACTCGCCTCAGATTAAGGTCCATCGGAAGAAAATGCCTCAAGAGGATTTTACAGAAAACATGGTATACGAAATGCCTCAGTGTCTTCAAACTCTTGGAGAGATTCATCGGATCTCGAAATAACTGCCCCAGACTGCATGGTCTGTGAAAGAATTTGCCTCGCAAGGATTCCTGAAAAAACCTCATATCACTGTGAGATATTCTGCCCCAGTATATTGAACTTTGGATGGGTACCTCTGATAAGTCATCTTCGGGAGAAAGTACTTCTCATGCTCCTGAGATGGCCTGCTCCTGTACGAGCCTTGAAGTGATCACCTCTGACTGTCCGTGCTTTGAAGAAAACACCCAGACCAACTGTTCTTTGAGAGATTTGAATATCGAAGTGATCGACCCAGCTTGGTTGAAATTTGAATAATGCCTCCGCCTGATGGCTCTTTGAGAGATTTGAATCTCGAAGTGATCGACCCAGCTTGGTTGAAATTTGAATAATGCCTCCGCCTGATGGCTCTTTGAGAGATTTGAATCTCGAAGTGATTGCCCCAGATTAGTTGGCTCTTACCACGACTGTTGGGAAAGTCCCTACTCAATGGAGTTTTCTTGAATAGTGCACCTCGACAGATAGTCCTTCGGAAGTTTCAGACTTCTCGACTTGGCAAGATTAAGCTTCTGGACTGAGATTCCATACACGGACTTTTATGATGCCAAACAAATGTATACAAGCAGAAAATGTTTATTTTTGAGAATGAAAATTCTAATGCAACACACATGTTAATTTTGAAGTTTTACTGAAAAAGATGTCGCAAACCTTTGTGAGCGGATCACTGGTTAAGATACGACATTAATTTTTTTGAATAATAGAAAGCATGCACATGCAACACCAACAAAGATCTTTCAACACCACTCATAGGAGTCAGGAACGCGATCTCGTGGTAGTACGCTCTCAAAAATAACCCTGTTTCAGTTAGGACTTTTGAGGGTTGTATCGTGGCCTGGTTAACGGTTATAGAAACAAAGGATATAGGCTCAAAATTTATTTGTGCCCACCCATCTTCGTGATGTTCTCCATTCCTATTTTCAGCTAGCTTTCACAAGCGCTCACCTCTCAAAAAGGGTTTTATGATGATTAAGGAACCAATTATTCTAACAGTTTAAGCACCAATCAGATTGTTGTTTGGAGTCAGTCATCCCTTCGTCTTTCGTGTCTGTATCACACGACTTTGTTCTTGTTCAAGGATCTTCCTTGTGTAATCCTTTTTGTCTTTAGCTTTTGCATTATTTTTTCTTATCCCTAACTTTTGCCTGGACTGATTCTTGTGAATCTTTGACTGTGAAGTCCAGCGGGATGCCCTAATTTTTGCCTAAGTCGCTTGTTTTCAAGTTTCGACTTAGCGGACTTTCTCATTCATTTTTTTTTCAATTCATTTTTTTTTTGAACAAATCGTGTGACACTGTTTGTCTTGAATGCTTTGCGAGGGTCGTGACTGTCTCACTCCTTTGTTGTTGAGGAATAACCACTGTGGTCACCGGTCTTTGGACCTCTTGATTGGGATAATCATTGTGGTTTTTGGTCATTGGACCTCTTGATTGGGATAATCATTGTGGTTTTTGGTCATTGGACCTCTTGATTTGGTACAACTAAAGGAAATGAATCCTCAGATGTGCACTCCTTTTTGAAATTTGAACGATCGGTCCAACTAGCTGACACCTACCCTGCCCCTGGGTTAATTGCGGGGTTTTTTTCATGCAAAAAGAAACTCCTACTTCAAGGCTCAAATGGGTTGGCGAGGGTCTATCTCCCTTATATCTCCGGTGTTTTGGATTTGAAACAATGCCTGTACATCGTCAACAAGGTCTTTCTCAAAAGCACACAATTAGAGTGTTTTTGCGTTTTCATTTCGTCATCCTCCTTCATAGAGTTTAATCACAACAGTTGGTATTGCAATGCAAATACATAAAATCATGAATGAATACGAATAGATTACTTCAAGAAAAACATGTGCATTTTATTATGGTTAACATTCAAAAACAAATAAGTTTCATGCATGCATACAAATGTTTAAACAAACAATATAAACTACAAATGAAAATGCAGTAAAGAAGCTGAACATTGCCATCATTGAGGAGACTTGACTCCGTCTGGACTTATTGTTTCTGAAGACGCCTTTGCAAACTAGGATGCCAATTTGATGAGGATATTTCAATATATGGGCATACTTCTTAGCATGATGACCTTTGATTCGATCGAATTTTGCACCTTGTGCCTGAACACATCGTAGTTGTCAAATGGTATGCCTAAATGCCCCTGGGTGGTACTTGCATCTAGCCTTCACATCATGGTGGTCATTGTTGAGGAGGTCTGACTCCGTCTGGATTTATTGCTCTCGAAGACTTTTCAGCAGTCAGCAGTCTGGATATTCATATCATTACTATTTTGGTGCCACATCCTCACTTTTACCTGGCGTAATCATAATAGTCTTGGAGTCAATCAAATTCGGGACCTTGTCTTCACCTTTGTCTCTGAAAGACTTGCAATTTTCAATAAAATGGCCAGGTGCCCCAGAATGGTAATCATGCTTGGCATTGAAACTCCAAAGGAAGCTTTGTCGGAGATGATCCTGATGCAATTAGCTCAACCAGCTTGAATCTGAGCAAATGAGGAAACTTGTTGCGTGTACTACCTCGGAATATGATCAAACTTCTTCTCAAGTTGTTCTGGCCTTTACCCTTATGCTCTGCCCTTAAGACTCTCTTGGGAAGCTGAAATTGGATCCTGACAAACGACATCTGAAGGGAAGAGGTTGATAAGGTTAATAAATAAGGTTGCTCGGAAAGATCTGATGTGATCTCCTGCCTATGTATCTCCATTGACCAATGGAGAATCAGAGCAGCGTAGTTCCCCTTAATAGGGATGAAAATAGCTTCATTTCCTTGACACCACATTCAGGATTTCCATAACCGGCTCATCTGAGTCTTCATCTGGTTGACTTCCTCTTTCAACATTTTTTGATTCTGAAATAAAGCTTGCACCTTTGCCTGAATTGCCCCAGTTGGGTCTTCATTTTGGTCACCTCCGCCCGGAGTTATACCTTGAGAAGTGTGATTCAAGTTGTCCATTCTGATGAGAAATCAAGTCAGGAAAAGAATTTGTCTCTGAACACCTGTCAAGAATGCAAGGATGTATGCAAATGCCATGTTCGATTATTTCTGAGGAATCTATCTGCTTTGATTCAAGTTTTGACACAGAAAAGTCTAATGGAATGCTTCAGATATGCGATCCTCGGAAATAACTGAACATGTGTGCTGGAATGCTATGATGTCATGTATGCAACAGGCGTGCGATCAATGGTCTGATGTTGGTGTCAGTGTTGAGCAATGAGTCAAGTGTCTGAATAGAACCATAATAGTAGCACCATCTCTGTATAGAACCCCATAACTGAGAACCCAATAATTGTAGAACTGGATCACATAATTGAACAGTCACTGATGGTGTTGAAGTTGAATAACGAGCCAAGTGTCTGTAGAGAGTCATAATAACAGTCACAATATCAAGGTCACAATGGTAATCACAGTAACAATTTCTCTGAATAGAACTCCCGAATCTCAGAATCAGTGAACCATAGAACACTGAACAATACTGACAAAGTGGGTATGTTGAAGTTTAGGGTTCCTGCAAACCTGTAAACCCCTCCCAATCTCACGGGTGTGCTACTCGGGTCAACATCACGGACTCTCAAAGCCGAATAACAATAATACGTTCACCATTTCCGAGAAATGGCTCATGACCAAATCAGGGAATCGGTTTGGCATTATGTACTAATCAGGGAGGTCTCAGTTGAGTCCGGAAAAACAAGCATCCCTCATAAGTCCTCAGCTTCAAGCACTGAATCGAGAAACAATAGTACATTCATCCCGAAGGGTACAATACTATCGTCATACGAACAGTTTGCCTTAACTGGATTCCTATGAGAGAACCAGGCCATCCTATGTGAGTTCCCAGTGGGCCCTCGGATGCGAGTGGGTTTGCCAACAAATGTGATCTGCCACTGTCATCACTGGAGAGGGATGTTTCCACAAAGGTTCTCAATGATCGGTCCCCTGACTGCACATAACTATCAAGGTAGCGCATCAACCCAGAAAGATTCCGGTATCAATACATTCCCGAGAAGGTCGCAAGTCAAGGTGTGGAACTCACTACTACCAACATAGCAAGATGCCATGAAGCCAAAGTGGAACCACTCTAAGTCCTAGAGTGCACTCGAGCCCCGGTTACGAGCTCATCTCATAGTAACCCCATCCCACAGAAAAAATGAAAACCAGCACAGCTAGACAGTCCAGTATAATATGATGCATGGAAAATAAAATATTGAAAGCGGTAAATAAATGCGGTAAATTAAAGCTATAAAGTAAAACTGTAAATAAAAACAGCAAAGCTAAACTAAACAACAAATAAACACCCAAAGAAACAAAACCAAACGGGCGCTAGGATTGACTCTACAAGGGAAACCGGAAGAATCAGGTTAAGTCCCCAGCAGAGTCGCCAGCTGACGCTCCCAGGATTTTCATCCTAGTACAAACGCGAAAGTGGCGCGGAAAGGTTAGAGTCGCCATCCAGACATTTTTATCCCAAATGAATGGGAAAGGTAATGTTGCACAAACCTGAGGAAGAAGGAAAGGACAAGGTCCTACGAACCAAAGATCTGGATACGGGAGTCGGTTACGACCTGGGAAGGTATTAGCACCCCAGATCGTCCGTCGTACCCGACGGGATCCACGCTTGCTTGCTTGTTTCAAAGGGTGAGAAAATAAAGATGCTGCTGAATAAAACCGCTAACTGGAATGGGAATGAGAAATGAGAAGAGAACTGAAAATGAGAATGGAATGAAAGGGGGAAATGTAGGGAAAATAAAGAATGTGCTCGAACGGGCCCTACCCCGCTGCCTACGTACCTCATCGGGATAATGAGGATCAGAGTCGACGTAGTTCGCCTAACTAAGGCGAGAACTATTTGTTTGTGTTTTTTATGCTGGAAATGCGTATGTCTATGCTCAGGTGTTGCAGGCTCGTCTGGTACGAGTGCGTTTACCGTCTTGCATGTGTGACAAGTCGTCGCGAGTTCGCGTTGTGAGTGAATGAGATGAGAAGAGAAGTTCCCGCAGGATAGTCGCTTGTTATTTGTTTTTGGCTTTTAAGAGTTTTTATATGAATTTGGCACAAGGAAGTGAATTCAAACTCTTTTCCATGGAATGTACACTTGCTTCTACATTCCAAGATGGAATAATAGAACAAGCATACCCAGCAAGGAGAATTTATCCAAGACTAGTTTCCTAGGATTAGGGCTTAAGTTCACTGGCTTGTTGAACTTTATTAAGTGTTTTTGTTGCTTTTGTGAAGAAGTGTATTTTAAGTTTTTATTTGTGAACAACTCCTTGATGAGACTTGTGCATCATGATAGACAAGCTTACACCACTCCAAGATGGAATGAATGCAAGTGCTTCATGGAATAAGGCTATACACAAGGAATCCTTTCATTTATTTGTTAAGTGTTTTTTTGGATTTTGTTTGAAGATAAGAAAGAAGACTCAAATTGCAAAAGGGACAAACTAAGGGGACTAAGACACAACCCTAAGTTAGTTATTATATACAAAAAAGGAGATCCTAACGGTTTGTGAGGTTTTCTAATCCTAAGAAAGAAAAGAAGAGAAGAAAAAAGAGTTAGAAACTAACTTACTTCCTAAGGAAGTTAAGTTGTCTCTAAAGAAAGGGAAAACCTAAAAGCAAAGCACAAGGTACTAAGGCAAACAAAATTAAAATGCATAAGAGATAGGAATGAAGTAATGCTTACCTCAATCTCCCCCCTACAAAACAAAAGTTAGCATGGCAATGCATATTGAAAATAAAATCAAAGCATGAAAGCGATTAAGTACCATAAACGTCCTAGAATGGAACTAGGGTTCAAAATAAGACCTAAGTCTAAAGGTGAAGGTACCTAAAGGTCACATGACTTCTAAAGTCAGTAGCTACATGCTATAAGTCCCTAAGTATGCTAGGATACCTCACAAGATCAAACTATGTCAAACTATATACAAAAAGTTCACCTAAGTTCACCTAAATGCAAGTTCGGGTTTATGGATGAAGTATGAATGCGTATGGCTTACAAGCATGGATTAATACATGAAATGAACATAAAAGTCAGTAGTGAATTCTTATGAAGATGGATGAATGAGTATATAATCATGGATGCAATGGATTAGGCATATGGAGCAAAGAGAAGAAGATATGAGAAGAAACGAACAAAAATCGCATAAGATCGCACATGATGAAAGTTAAGGAAAAATGGCATGTGAATATGCATGAAATGATTATGGGTCAGTAGCATACAAGGTATGAGATGCACTTAGAATGCATGAATAGGCATTGATTATTTCCACATAATTCAAGTTAAACATGAGAAGAGATTAGCAACCCGTTTAAGTTAAACTAGTTCACATAAGTATGCACTTTAAAGCACCAAAACAAACCAAATGAGTATGGTTCAAAAAGGTGGCCTATAACTGGAATTAAGGACCTAAAAGTGACCTATAATCAACTCCTAAAAGCTACCAAAAATCCCCTCAAGAAAATGGCATGAATGCCTTCTTATCATTTAAGTTATGCAACACATAAACACATGAATCAACCTAGGATCTAGGTGACATGGAAAAATAGCAAAAAACCTTTAAAAAATATGAAATTAAATCCATGGAATGATATAGTCATTATCTTACATTTTCCAAAAGGATTTCATAAAATTATGTACCAAAGTGCCAAAACAATTCCTTGACTAGCAAGGTAACAAAACATGATCACCAAAAACAACTCCACAAAGTGGATCAAAAAGGGCATCTAAAATTATGAAAAAAATGCCTAAGGAGCATCAAAATGTCACAAATTACAGTGATTAATCACACACAAAAAATAGGTTTCACACCTATGGGGAAAAATTGTTTTTGGTCCCTTATGCCAAAACATTCCTTTTTGGGACAGCTTATGATCTAAAATCCAAATTAATTATTAAAACCAACCAAATCTGGAAATACAAAATATGACAAATTAATTAAGAGGATGAGGATCACTCATGAATTTTTCCAGAATTTTATGACACCTAAAACTATTTTTAATAATTGCGACGAAATGGGCAAAAAAGTGAATTTTAAGGGAAAGTGAAAGGAATCGAATTCTCTAATCCGTAACCTAATCCCTAAATTCCGAAATCGACACAAACCAACATACATCACAAATATATCCAATGCCTCAGGTGGGAGGGCTCAGTATGCACCTTAAATTATATGATCCTAAGCCACATACAACTAGAATGATGCTTAAAAGCCAAAAACGTCGAAATTACTTACTTGAATGACGTGCCGATTCTTCACATAAAAGAAATCCGAAAAAACCTTAAGCAAGGTCTTGCAATCTCCTATGAGTAAAATAAATGCCCATCTTCCATAATCATTTTGCGAAGCTTCGCCATAATCGAAATCGATACAAATCGATCAAAAAGGCTCATGAACTATTTAATCCAACATTAGTTCACAATTATAATTAAAATTAATGAGACAAAATATATGATTAGGAGATATTAAAAAAATGGATTAAGATACTAATACACACAAAAAAATGATATAACAAGAAATTAATCAACAATTTTTCACAAACAAAACAATTCACAAAATCTATATAAAAAAAATGGAGAACATGGGGTGATTCAGAAATTTAGTGACCATGAATAGAAAAATAAACTGGCCCAGGGCCCAATTCCATTTGATAAACCCGCAGGAAGTATAATAAGTGAAACAGGTGGTGTGAATAATAAAAAACTGGCCCAAGGCCCACACCATCATGAGAGTCGCAGGGAGGGGGTATGAGTTGAATTTGCTGGTGCGGATAGAAGTCTTCATGGGGCTCTTGCTGAAGCCCAATCCACAATGGTAACACTGCGTTTTGTAACCCTAAATTTCACCTTGTGACCTAAATAATCATCCCCTTCTTCATCTCAGCTAAACCCGCCGCCGGAAACGCCTCGTGGCCAACAAACCCTCGACGATCCTTCCACCGACACCATCAAAGCCACTTCATCACCGTGACTCTTCCTTCTCCGTCTCTTCATTCCGTCGTCTTCCACGAACTCACTTCCCACGACAATCGATTATCAAAATCTCCTTCTTAAAACGCCATGGCCAACATCAACCTGTCTTAAAATCGCTTCTTGCAAAAGAGCTTTTACCTTGAATCTCTTCCATGGCAGTAGAAGATTGAGTCGTAAACACCCTCAACAACAGCGCGCCGTCGACGTTCTTCGAGAACCCGCTCGTCATGACTCTCCCATCGTTGCTGTTTCGCCTCCGCCATCATCGATTCCTCAAATCGAATCCAAGTCGTTCTTCGTGATTCAATCGAAGAAAAAAAGAATGGAGTACGGTAGTGATGAAGACGAAGACGGTGCTGAGCTTCAGGAGAGCTTTAAATCGCGTTGTCTCTTTTCGATCTTCTTCACCAGTAATACTCGCCGTTGTCCGCCCTTCTTCTCCGAAGCGTCATCAGCGAACACCAGATCGCGCCGACACTCCTTGCGGCGGCGGTTGAGACATACTCGAACTCCTTTCCACTGGATCTTCTTTGCTCTTGTCGAACCAGAAACAAGATCCTTTTACTCTTCAGATGAACTTGCCGATCGAAAGGATATACGAACTCCAAGACTAAAAATCAGTAATGGACGCCATTAAAGAAATCGTCGAAGCCAATGTTTGACAGAGGAGGTGACAGTGACGAATATGGAACTTCCCAGGTTAATCGTTTTTTTACTTTCGTATTCTTTGTCTACCTCAATTCCTTTCCCCTGCAATCCATGGTTGAAGATTGTAATTGATATTCTTGATGTTTCTGCAGATAACTGTTAATGATTCTTGCAGGTCGATGAGGATTTGCGTGAGTGATGATGAAAATTCGCGAAATGATATGATGGCGAGGACTTTTGAAGATAAGGGAAATTGCAGGAAAAGGTAAAATTTGATTCTTGATTATTGAACCTTGCTGAATCATTGTTGGTATGCAGATACGATGTATTAGTTGAAACTGAGTCTTTTAGTCCATGCGATGATTCTTGCTCTTTATTGCAGAATTTTTGTTGCCACCATTGAAGGTGTTGAATGCTGTTTGCAGGTTTTTCATTGCCACGGTTGGAGGTGCATATTTGAGAGTTGAAGATGATGGCTGTGAGATGAGTTTGTTGAACATGAAGAGTATTCAAGATGAATTTTGTTGTGAAGAATGGTGTGAAGGCTGATTGAAGAAGAAATAGAGGTTTTAGAGATCGAGATTAGGAATTCACTTCGATTGATTGGAGAATCCTGAAAAAAAACATTGCTGGAGATTGATGAAGCTTGATGAAGAGTGAAGAGAAAGTTGGTTGATAGATAAATCTCAGCCCCTTTTCTTTTTCTTTATTCTGCTAGATTTCTGTTATATATCAGTTACATTTGTAACTGATTTTCTCCTCCTATTCTGGACTTTTTCTCTGGTGTAATTGAACTCTCCCTCAATTAGTTTTCTGATGTATCCTGTCACTGTTAACTGATTTTTGCAGCCTATATTTTTTTCAATTTTCTACCTTTCTTTTGTTTATCTTTAATAAAATTAATCGCTTTTTTTTTTTTGGTATTATTTTTGGGATGTGTGATGGGCCTTGGACTCATGACTATGATAATTGTCAATGAATCGAAAAATGGGTTAAAAAAATGATTAACAAAATGATAGAAATTAAATGGATAAAAAAGGTTATTATGGTAATTGGATTAAAAACCGACTTTGGGCCACAAAAATAACAAAAGCCTTGACTCATTTAGTTGTTGGATCGAGCCTTTGTGATAAGGTCAAATGGACTAAAAAAATGGTTTAAAATATGGAATATAAGTCAAAAGAATATTGGTTGGAAATGAAAAAGTATTAGAAATGGACTTTATGGGCACATGGGCTTGAAATTAGGATGGGCATAGTGATACGGTCTTATGGTACCAAAAATAAATGGTTAATGATGTTCAAAAGTAAGAATGTGGAATGGTAAAAGGGATTGTGAAATGGTTTAGCATGAATTAAGTTGAATTGAAAAATGGACTGGAAATGGATATTGCGGACCTTCGAATGACCTTGAATTACAATCTCCCTTGTGATAATGATGAACAGAGAAAACTCAACGAAACCAGCATGTATCCGAACAACACTTCAATCCAAATAATCTTTGCAACCGGCCATAATGAAATCCTTTGGTTCTTGCACATAGATGATGAGATCGAGCCCACAAAAAATCACATTTGAGGCTAGATTGGATCAATCCATGACTTAATCTATGAACTTGTGGTTGGATGAACTTTGATAGAAAGATGCTCCTAATGCCATTAGCCCATACCTTCATCTTAATCCAAGCACCATAGCCAGATAAATCACCTCCGAACAGGAAGAGTTATATCACCAGAAGAGGCTTTTGATTCCATGCCTTATGAGCCCATGAAATGAACAATTATGATGTTATGACCTAATGGAATATGCAAATGGAATGCAAAGCGGTAAGCCAGTTAAGGTAAAAAGAATGAGGGCAAATTTTGAGGTATTACAGCTGCCCCTATTCAATCATCTGCATACCTGAACGAATAATTGCAACAGCTTTTAGACGTTCAAGGTATGGAGTGATTGAATACTCGAATAAAACCGGAAAATTTGCACACTGAGGGTAATGGAAATGCCATCTGCCCATTTATTTATTTATACTTTTTTTTTTGTTTTGACCTCTGAATAGGTAACGGGGAAAGAACCAGGTGGAATAGAATCAATGCAATCAATGCGACTACTGAACGAATCAAAGCCACAACGAGGGTGCCTGTTGGCGAAACAGGACTTAACGCAACATCAACCGATTTGCGATTCAAATGAGATCAACCGATCTAACACGGAGATGGTATCAACCGATCCACCCCGGAAAGCGAGAATGTAATATCATCCGATTTACAACTCAAAGAGAAATGATATCAACCGATTCATAACTCAAATAAGATCCACCGATCTAACTAGGAAATGGTATCAACCGATCCATCCCGAAAAGCGAGAATGTAATATCATCCGATTTACAACTCGAAGAGAAATGATATCAACCGATTCATGACTCAAATAAGATCAACCGATCTAACATGGAGATGGTATCAACCGATCCATAACCAAGAAAACGAGAATGTAATATCATCCGATTTACAACTCGAAGAGAAATGATATCGACCGATTCATAACTCAAATAAGATCAACCGATCTAACATGGAGATGGTATCAACCGATCCATAACCAAGAAACACGAGAATGTATTATCATCCGATTTACAACTCGAAGAGAAATGATATCAATCGATTCATGACTCAAATAAGATCAACCGATCTAACATGGAGATGGTATCAACCGATCCATAACCAAGAAAAACGAGAATGTAATATCATCCGATTTACAACTCGAAGAGAAATGATATCAACCGATTCATAACTCACATAAGATCAACCGATCTACACGAAAATGGTATCAACCGATCCATTATCTTCGCACTGAGACGAGACCATTGTACTTAAATGGAGACTCGAAAGGAACGGGATCGTTGCACTTAAACGAGAGCCCAAGACGCGACCGTTGTACTGAAACGGAGACGCGAAAAAATGAGACTGTTGTACTGAAACAAGACTCAAAGACGAGACCATTGTACTTAAATGGAGACTCGAAAGGAACGGGATTGTTGTACTTAAATGAGAGCCCAAGACGCGACCGTTGTACTGAAACGGAGACGCGAAAAAATGAGACTGTTGTACTGAAACAAGACTAAAAAACGAGGCCATTGTACTTAAATGGAGACTCGAAAGGAACGGGATCGTTGTACTTAAACGAGAGCCCAAGATGCGACCGTTGTACTGAAACGGAGACGCGAAAAAATGAGACTGTTGTACTGAAACAAGACTCAAAGAAGAGACCATTGTACTTAAATGGACACTCGAAAGGAACGGGATCGTTGTACTTAAACGAGAGCCCAAGACGCGACCGTTGTACTGAAACGGAGACGTGAAAAAATGAGACTGTTGTACTGAAACAAGACTCAAAGGCGAGGCCATTGTACTTAAATGGAGACTCGAAAGGAACGGGATCGTTGTACTTAAACGAGAGCCCAAGATGCAACCGTTGTACTGAAACGGAGACGCGAAAAAATGAGACTGTTGTACTGAAACAAGACTCAAAGACGAGACCATTGTACTTAAATGGAGACTCGAAAGGAACGGGATCGTTGTACTTAAACGAGAGCCCAAGACGCAACCGTTGTACTGAAACGGAGACGCGAAAAAATGAGACTGTTGTACTGAAACAAGACTCAAAGACGAGACCATTGTACTTAAATGGAGACTCGAAAGGAACGGGATCGTTGTACTTAAACGAGAGCCTAAGACGCAACCGTTGTACTGAAACGGGGACGCGAAAAAAATGAGACTGTTGTACTGAAACAAGACTCAACTGGGGATAACAACAAGACTTGGTAGAAGTAACCACCCTGGGAAACGAAATTGCATTCTGTGGGGAATACTTCAATCTGATTGGAGATGTAACGGGTCTTATGTAATATACCTCAAAAATGGCCCATGCTGGTATGCATATGTTTGCATTTATGGCGATGCTCCATAATAATGGAAATGCTACGCTTTGGAGAATGCAACTGTAATGATGATTACTGGATGCAAATGCAGATGCAAAGGGGTCTCCCGATAAGGAGACTGCAGGTATCCCAGATAACTTGACTGGGGAGAAACGATGATCACTGCATTGATCTGGTTCATCCTGATGAGGGGGAAATAACTCTGCGGGGAAAGCTGTCAATGATATACCGGCTTTGAACTGCCGCCATTGCCAAAAATAAATTGGACTTTAAGATTGGAGAGCCAAGACCCTGCTGGAGATGGACTCTTCTTGAACTCTGATGGGGAAGTGAGGACCTTCCTGACTTGGCTGGGAACCCAAGGCATGATACTGCTGAGGAAGCAACTGCTGGGGAGGCAAAACACTCCTTATACTACTGAGAATTGCCCCTGTCTGAAGGTAAACTTCTGCTCGGGGATGGCATCAACCTTCTGTTGCCTTGCTGGGGGAGATTTCAACTTCCAACTCTACTGGGGATGATGGAGGATGTCAATGATGAAGCTTCCTGCTGAAGATAAGAGTTTAAGTTGCCACTTGCTGGGGATAAGAGATAAATCCTCTCATGTTGGGAATGAGAGATGTAAGGCGTCTCATGCTGGGGATGAGAGACGATGATATCCTTCTGCTCAAGAAGTAACCTTCCATATTTCGCACTACTGAAGAATGAATTGTCTAATGAGACTTGCTAAGTAATTTTGATCAATGAAGCCTTCTGATGAAACAACTCTTGAAGTAACGTGCCGACAATGGCTTTGCTTCTAGACTCTGGGTTGATAGGTTGCCAACTAATCATGAGTGAGCAATGGTTCTTTGCAATCCTCAACTCGCCTCAGATTAAGGTCCATCGGAAGAAAATGCCTCAAGAGGATTTTACAGAAAACATGGTATACGAAATGCCTCAGTGTCTTCAAACTCTTGGAGAGATTCATCGGATCTCGAAATAACTGCCCCAGACTGCATGGTCTGTGAAAGAATTTGCCTCGCAAGGATTCCTGAAAAAACCTCATATCACTGTGAGATATTCTGCCCCAGTATATTGAACTTTGGATGGGTACCTCTGATAAGTCATCTTCGGGAGAAAGTACTTCTCATGCTCCTGAGATGGCCTGCTCCTGTACGAGCCTTGAAGTGATCACCTCTGACTGTCCGTGCTTTGAAGAAAACACCCAGACCAACTGTTCTTTGAGAGATTTGAATATCGAAGTGATCGACCCAGCTTGGTTGAAATTTGAATAATGCCTCCGCCTGATGGCTCTTTGAGAGATTTGAATCTCGAAGTGATTGCCCCAGTTTGGTTGAAATTTGAATAATGCCTCCGCCTGATGGCTCTTTGAGAGATTTGAATCTCGAAGTGATTGCCCCAGATTAGTTGGCTCTTACCACGACTGTTGGGAAAGTCCCTACTCAATGGAGTTTTCTTGAATAGTGCACCTCGACAGATAGTCCTTCGGAAGTTTCAGACTTCTCGACTTGGCAAGATTAAGCTTCTGGACTGAGATTCCATACACGGACTTTTATGATGCCAAACAAATGTATACAAGCAGAAAATGTTTATTTTTTAGAATGAAAATTCTAATGCAACACACATGTTAATTTTGAAGTTTTACTGAAAAAGATGTCGCAAACCTTTGTGAGCGGATCACTGGTTAAGATACGACATTAATTTTTTTGAATAATAGAAAGCATGCACATGCAACACCAACAAAGATCTTTCAACACCACTCATAGGAGTCAGGAACGCGATCTCGTGGTAGTACGCTCTCAAAAATAACCCTGTTTCAGTTAGGACTTTTGAGGGTTGTATCGTGGCCTGGTTAACGGTTATAGAAACAAAGGATATAGGCTCAAAATTTATTTGTGCCCACCCATCTTCGTGATGTTCTCCATTCCTATTTTCAGCTAGCTTTCACAAGCGCTCACCTCTCAAAAAGGGTTTTATGATGATTAAGGAACCAATTATTCTAACAGTTTAAGCACCAATCAGATTGTTGTTTGGAGTCAGTCATCCCTTCGTCTTTCGTGTCTGTATCACACGACTTTGTTCTTGTTCAAGGATCTTCCTTGTGTAATCCTTTTTGTCTTTAGCTTTTGCATTATTTTTTCTTATCCCTAACTTTTGCCTGGACTGATTCTTGTGAATCTTTGACTGTGAAGTCCAGCGGGATGCCCTAATTTTTGCCTAAGTCGCTTGTTTTCAAGTTTCGACTTAGCGGACTTTCTCATTCATTTTTTTTTTCAATTCATTTTTTTTTGAACAAATCGTGTGACACTGTTTGTCTTGAATGCTTTGCGAGGGTCGTGACTGTCTCACTCCTTTGTTGTTGAGGAATAACCACTGTGGTCACCGGTCTTTGGACCTCTTGATTGGGATAATCATTGTGGTTTTTGGTCATTGGACCTCTTGATTGGGATAATCATTGTGGTTTTTGGTCATTGGACCTCTTGATTTGGTACAACTAAAGGAAATGAACCTCAGATGTGCACTCCTTTTTGAAATTTGAACGATCGGTCCAACTAGCTGACACCTACCCTGCCCCTGGGTTAATTGCGGGGGTTTTTTCATGCAAAAAGAAACTCCTACTTCAAGGCTCAAATGGGTTGGCGAGGGTCTATCTCCCTTATATCTCCGGTGTTTTGGATTTGAAACAATGCCTGTACATCGTCAACAAGGTCTTTCTCAAAAGCACACAATTAGAGTGTTTTTGCGTTTTCATTTCGTCATCCTCCTTCATAGAGTTTAATCACAACAGTTGGTATTGCAATGCAAATACATAAAATCATGAATGAATACGAATAGATTACTTCAAGAAAAACATGTGCATTTTATTATGGTTAACATTCAAAAACAAATAAGTTTCATGCATGCATACAAATGTTTAAACAAACAATATAAACTACAAATGAAAATGCAGTAAAGAAGCTGAACATTGCCATCATTGAGGAGACTTGACTCCGTCTGGACTTATTGTTTCTGAAGATGCCTTTGCAAACTAGGATGCCAATTTGATGAGGATATTTCAATATATGGGCATACTTCCTAGCATGATGACCTTTGATTCGATCGAATTTTGCACCTTGTGCCTGAACACATCGTAGTTGTCAAATGGTATGCCTAAATGCCCCTGGGTGGTACTTGCATCTAGCCTTCACATCATGGTGGTCATTGTTGAGGAGGTCTGACTCCGTCTGGATTTATTGCTCTCGAAGACTTTTCAGCAGTCAGCAGTCTGGATATTCATATCATTACTGTTTTGGTGCCACATCCTCACTTTTACCTGGCGTAATCATAATAGTCTTGGAGTCAATCAAATTCGGGACCTTGTCTTCACCTTTGTCTCTGAAAGACTTGCAATTTTCAATAAAATGGCCAGGTGCCCCAGAATGGTAATCATGCTTGGCATTGAAACTCCAAAGGAAGCTTTGTCGGAGATGATCCTGATGCAATTAGCTCAACCAGCTTGAATCTGAGCAAATGAGGAAACTTGTTGCGTGTACTACCTCGGAATATGATCAAACTTCTTCTCAAGTTGTTCTGGCCTTTACCCTTATGCTCTGCCCTTAAGACTCTCTTGGGAAGCTGAAATTGGATCCTGACAAACGACATCTGAAGGGAAGAGGTTGATAAGGTTAATAAATAAGGTTGCTCGGAAAGATCTGATGTGATCTCCTGCCTATGTATCTCCATTGACCAATGGAGAATCAGAGCAGCGTAGTTCCCCTTAATAGGGATGAAAATAACTTCATTTCCTTGACACCACATTCAGGATTTCCATAACCGGCTCATCTGAGTCTTCATCTGGTTGACTTCCTCTTTCAACATTTTCTGATTCTGAAATAAAGCTTGCACCTTTGCCTGAATTGCCCCAGTTGGGTCTTCATTTTGGTCACCTCCGCCCGGAGTTATACCTTGAGAAGTGTGATTCAAGTTGTCCATTCTGATGAGAAATCAAGTCAGGAAAAGAATTTGTCTCTGAACACCTGTCAAGAATGCAAGGATGTATGCAAATGCCATGTTCGATTATTTCTGAGGAATCTATCTGCTTTGATTCAAGTTTTGACACAGAAAAGTCTAATGGAATGCTTCAGATATGCGATCCTCGGAAATAACTGAACATGTGTGCTGGAATGCTATGATGTCATGTATGCAACAGGCGTGCGATCAATGGTCTGATGTTGGTGTCAGTGTTGAGCAATGAGTCAAGTGTCTGAATAGAACCATAATAGTAGCACCATCTCTGTATAGAACCCCATAACTGAGAACCCAATAATTGTAGAACTGGATCACATAATTGAACAGTCACTGATGGTGTTGAAGTTGAATAACGAGCCAAGTGTCTGTAGAGAGTCATAATAACAGTCACAATATCAAGGTCACAATGGTAATCACAGTAACAATTTCTCTGAATAGAACTCCCGAATCTCAGAATCAGTGAACCATAGAACACTGAACAATACTGACAAAGTGGGTATGTTGAAGTTTAGGGTTCCTGCAAACCTGTAAACCCCTCCCAATCTCACGGGTGTGCTACTCGGGTCAACATCACGGACTCTCAAAGCCGAATAACAATAATACGTTCACCATTTCCGAGAAATGGCTCATGACCAAATCAGGGAATCGGTTTGGCATTATGTACTAATCAGGGAGGTCTCAGTTGAGTCCGGAAAAACAAGCATCCCTCATAAGTCCTCAGCTTCAAGCACTGAATCGAGAAACAATAGTACATTCATCCCGAAGGGTACAATACTATCGTCATACGAACAGTTTGCCTTAACTGGATTCCTATGAGAGAACCAGGCCATCCTATGTGAGTTCCCAGTGGGCCCTCGGATGCGAGTGGGTTTGCCAACAAATGTGATCTGCCACTGTCATCACTGGAGAGGGATGTTTCCACAAAGGTTCTCAATGATCGGTCCCCTGACTGCACATAACTATCAAGGTAGCGCATCAACCCAGAAAGATTCCGGTATCAATACATTCCCGAGAAGGTCACAAGTCAAGGTGTGGAACTCACTACTACCAACATAGCAAGATGCCATGAAGCCAAAGTGGAACCACTCTAAGTCCTAGAGTGCACTCGAGCCCCGGTTACGAGCTCATCTCATAGTAACCCCATCCCACAGAAAAAATGAAAACCAGCACAGCCAGACAGTCCAGTATAATATGATGCATGGAAAATAAAATATTGAAAGCGGTAAATAAATGCGGTAAAGTAAAGCTATAAAGTAAAACTGTAAATAAAAACAGCAAAGCTAAACTAAACAACAAATAAACACCCAAAGAAACAAAACCAAACGGGCGCTAGGATTGACTCTACAAGGGAAACCAGAAGAATCAGGTTAAGTCCCCAGCAGAGTCGCCAGCTGACGCTCCCAGGATTTTCATCCTAGTACAAACGCGAAAGTGGCGCGGAAAGGTTAGAGTCGCCAGCCAGACATTTTTATCCCGAATGAATGGGAAAGGTAATGTTGCACAAACCTGAGGAAGAAGGAAAGGACAAGGTCCTACGAACCAAAGATCTGGATACGGGAGTCGGTTACGACCTGGGAAGGTATTAGCACCCCAGATCGTCCGTCGTACCCGACGGGATCCACGCTTGCTTGCTTGTTTCAAAGGGTGAGAAAATAAAGATGCTGCTGAATAAAACCGCTAACTGGAATGGGAATGAGAAATGAGAAGAGAACTGAAAATGAGAATGGAATGAAAGGGGGAAATGTAGGGAAAATAAAGAATGTGCTCGAACGGGCCCTACCCCGCTGCCTACGTACCTCATCGGGATAATGAGGATCAGAGTCGATGTAGTTCGCCTAACTAAGGCGAGAACTATTTGTTTGTGTTTTTTATGCTGGAACTGCGTATGTCTATGCTCAGGTGTTGCAGGCTCGTCTGGTACGAGTGCGTTTACCGTCTTGCATGTGTGACAAGTCGTCGCGAGTTCGCGTTGTGAGTGAATGAGATGAGAAGAGAAGTTCCCGCAGGATAGTCGCTTGTTATTTGTTTTTGGCTTTTAAGAGTTTTTATATGAATTTGGCACAAGGAAGTGAATTCAAACTCTTTTCCATGGAATGTACACTTGCTTCTACATTCCAAGATGGAATAATAGAACAAGCATACCCAGCAAGGAGAATTTATCCAAGACTGGTTTCCTAGGATTAGGGCTTAAGTTCACTGGCTTGTTGAACTTTATTAAGTGTTTTTGTTGCTTTTGTGAAGAAGTGTCTTTTAAGTTTTTATTTGTGAACAACTCCTTGATGAGACTTGTGCATCATGATAGACAAGCTTACACCACTCCAAGATGGAATGAATGCAAGTGCTTCATGGAATAAGGCTATACACAAGGAATCCTTTCATTTATTTGTTAAGTGTTTTTTTGGATTTTGTTTGAAGATAAGAAAGAAGACTCAAATTGCAAAAGGGACAAACTAAGGGGACTAAGACACAACCCTAAGTTAGTTATTATATACAAAAAAGGAGATCCTAACGGTTTGTGAGGTTTTCTAATCCTAAGAAAGAAAAGAAGAGAAGAAAAAAGAGTTAGAAACTAACTTACTTCCTAAGGAAGTTAAGTTGTCTCTAAAGAAAGGGAAAACCTAAAAGCAAAGCACAAGGTACTAAGGCAAACAAAATTAAAATGCATAAGTGATAGGAATGAAGTAATGCTTACCTCAATCTCCCCCCTACAAAACAAAAGTTAGCATGGCAATGCATATTGAAAATAAAATCAAAGCATGAAAGCGATTAAGTACCATAAACGTCCTAGAATGGAACTAGGGTTCAAAATAAGACCTAAGTCTAAAGGTGAAGGTACCTAAAGGTCACATGACTTCTAAAGTAAGTAGCTACATGCTATAAGTCCCTAAGTATGCTAGGATACCTCACAAGATCAAACTATGTCAAACTATATACAAAAAGTTCACCTAAGTTCACCTAAATGCAAGTTCGGGTTTATGGATGAAGTATGAATGCGTATGGCTTACAAGCATGGATTAATACATGAAATGAACATAAAAGTCAGTAGTGAATTCTTATGAAGATGGATGAATGAGTATATAATCATGGATGCAATGGATTAGGCATATGGAGCAAAGAGAAGAAGATATGAGAAGAAACGAACAAAAATCGCATAAGATCGCACATGGGGTGATTCACAAACAATTTTCACAAACAAGAAATTAATCAACAATTTTCACAAACAAAACAATTCACAAAATCTATATAAAAAAAATGGAGAACATGGGGTGATTCAGAAATTTAGTGACCATGAATAGAAAAATAAACTGGCCCAGGGCCCAATTCCATTTGATAAACCCGCAGGAAGTATAATAAGTGAAACAGGTGGTGTGAATAATAAAAAACTGGCCCAAGGCCCACACCATCATGAGAGTCGCAGGGAGGGGGTATGAGTTGAATTTGCTGGTGCGGATAGAAGTCTTCATGGGGCTCTTGCTGAAGCCCAATCCACAATGGTAACAATGCGTTTTGTAACCCTAAATTTCACCTTGTGACCTAAATAATCATCCCCTTCTTCATCTCAGCTAAACCCGCCGCCGGAAACGCCTCGTGGCCAACAAACCCTCGACGATCCTTCCACCGACACCATCAAAGCCACTTCATCACCGTGACTCTTCCTTCTCCGTCTCTTCATTCCGTCGTCTTCCACGAACTCACTTCCCACGACAATCGATTATCAAAATCTCCTTCTTAAAACGCCATGGCCAACATCAACCTGTCTTAAAATCGCTTCTTGCAAAAGAGCTTTTACCTTGAATCTCTTCCATGGCAGTAGAAGATTGAGTCGTAAACACCCTCAACAACAGCGCGCCGTCGACGTTCTTCGAGAACCCGCTCGTCATGACTCTCCCATCGTTGCTGTTTCGCCTCCGCCATCATCGATTCCTCAAATCGAATCCAAGTCGTTCTTCGTGATTCAATCGAAGAAAAAAAGAATGGAGTACGGTAGTGATGAAGACGAAGACGGTGCTGAGCTTCAGGAGAGCTTTAAATCGCGTTGTCTCTTTTCGATCTTCTTCACCAGTAATACTCGCCGTTGTCCGCCCTTCTTCTCCGAAGCGTCATCAGCGAACACCAGATCGCGCCGACACTCCTTGCGGCGGCGGTTGAGACATACTCGAACTCCTTTCCACTGGATCTTCTTTGCTCTTGTCGAACCAGAAACAAGATCCTTTTACTCTTCAGATGAACTTGTCGATCGAAAGGATCTACGAACTCCAAGACTAAAAATCAGTAATGGACGCCATTAAGGAAATCGTCGAAGCCAATGTTTGACAGAGGAGGTGACAGTGACGAATATGGAACTTCCCAAGTTAATCGTTTTTTTACTTTCGTATTCTTTGTCTACCTCAATTCCTTTCCCCTGCAATCCATGGTTGAAGATTGTAATTGATATTCTTGATGTTTCTGCAGATAACTGTTAATGATTCTTGCAGGTCGATGAGGATTTGCGTGAGTGATGATGAAAATTCGCGAAATGATATGATGGCGAGGACTTTTGAAGATAAGGGAAATTGCAGGAAAAGGTAAAATTTGATTCTTGATTATTGAACCTTGCTGAATCATTGTTGGTATGCGGATACGATGTATTAGTTGAAACTGAGTCTTTTAGTCCATGCGATGATTCTTGCTCTTTATTGCAGAATTTATGTTGCCACCATTGAAGGTGTTGAATGCTGTTTGCAGGTTTTTCATTGCCACGGTTGGAGGTGCATATTTGAGAGTTGAAGATGATGGCTGTGAGATGAGTTTGTTGAACATGAAGAGTATTCAAGATGAATTTTGTTGTGAAGAATGGTGTGAAGGCTGATTGAAGAAGAAATAGAGGTTTTAGAGATCGAGATTAGGAATTCACTTCGATTGATTGGAGAATCCTGAAAAAAAACATTGCTGGAGATTGATGAAGCTTGATGAAGAGTGAAGAGAAAGTTGGTTGATAGATAAATCTCAGCCCCTTTTCTTTTTCTTTATTCTGCTAGATTTCTGTTATATATCAGTTACATTTGTAACTGATTTTCTCCTCCTATTTTGGACTTTTTCTCTGGTGTAATTGAACTCTCCCTCAATTAGTTTTCTGATGTATCCTGTCACTGTTAACTGATTTTTGCAGCCTATATTTTTTTCAATTTTCTACCTTTCTTTTGTTTATCTTTAATAAAATTAATCGCTTTTTTTTTTGGTATTATTTTTGGGATGTGTGATGGGCCTTGGACTCATGACTATGATAATTGTCAATGAATCGAAAAATGGGTTAAAAAAATGATTAACAAAATGATAGAAATTAAATGGATAAAAAAGGTTATTATGGTAATTGGATTAAAAACCGACTTTGGGCCACAAAAATAACAAAAGCCTTGACTCATTTAGTTGTTGGATCGAGCCTTTGTGATAAGGTCAAATGGACTAAAAAAATGGTTTAAAATATGGAATATAAGTCAAAAGAATATTGGTTGGAAATGAAAAAGTATTAGAAATGGACTTTATGGGCACATGGGCTTGAAATTAGGATGGGCATAGTGATACGGTCTTATGGTACCAAAAATAAATGGTTAATGATGTTCAAAAGTAAGAATGTGGAATGGTAAAAGGGATTGTGAAATGGTTTAGCATGAATTAAGTTGAATTGAAAAATGGACTGGAAATGGATATTGCGGACCTTCGAATGACCTTGAATTACAATCTCCCTTGTGATAACGATGAACAGAGAAAACTCAACGAAACCAGCATGTATCCGAACAACACTTCAATCCAAATAATCTTTGCAACCGGCCATAATGAAATCCTTTGGTTCTTGCACATAGATGATGAGATCAAGCCCACAAAAAATCACATTTGAGGCTAGATTGGATCAATCCATGACTTAATCTATGAACTTGTGGTTGGATGAACTTTGATAGAAAGATGCTCCTAATGCCATTAGCCCATACCTTCATCTTAATCCAAGCACCATAGCCAGATAAATCACCTCCGAACAGGAAGAGTTATATCACCAGAAGAGACTTTTGATTCCATGCCTTATGAGCCCATGAAATGAACAATTATGATGTTATGACCTAATGGAATATGCAAATGGAATGCAAAGCGGTAAGCCAGTTAAGGTAAAAAGAATGAGGGCAAATTTTGAGGTATTACACCCATGACTCTGGAATCCCTCTTAGAACCAATTTCTATATTGTTTGTTGTATAGTGTTAGTCCCCAAGGACCCGCTCCTTGAGGGGCTATCATGAAAATGTCGCTCAAGGTAGACCTTATCGTTACTATCGTCATAATGCAGCTAGCATGTGGTAAGACGTTAGTATGATTAACGTCCGTAACCTTGAGAACCTTATCTATCACCATAGAAACTATCCCATGAGTGGGTTTTATGGGTAAAGAGGTAGAATTCTCATTTTAATGCCTACCAATTAGGAGGTTTTGAGTTACTTATGATACCTTGAATTCAAACATCATACCTTCATACCCCATCTTTAGAATCTGGTGAGCCTGTGATCCTGAGCATTATGTTGTATTGCATTCATTTACATCGCATATTATTTTCCAGAAACAAAAAAAAACTCATCCATCCTTCATTCATAATCAGCAGTTCCCGAAACCCGTATTAGACTTGAAGTAGCTTTGAGGACTATGTATCCGCTGGAATAAAGCCATGATGTGTTAAGAGGAGATGTGGACGTAATAAAGAACCAGTTGGACCAACTTGTGAAGGCCATGATAGCCTTAGCAAAAAGAGATGATAATATTCAACGTGAATTTATTTGTATTTGTAGTTTCTTTTATGTTAAGTGCTACTTTCTTTTAAATATTATTGTCTTTAATGGTAATATTAATGATAAAAACATGCACATTTAGAATAAATCCATTCGTATTCACTCACTTTTTCTCACTCATTACAAAATCACAAAAAATTATATTCATTATACTTCATTTATCATATTGTTTTTTAGCAAATATTGGATGGAGGATGATGAAAACGAAATACCTATAATTATTAATAGTATGCTTTCAGATAAAATCTTGTTGATGATGTTCAAGCATTGTTTCAAATCCCCAAACACTGGAGAGATAAGGAGTTAATCCCTAGTCAACCCCTTTAAGCCACACAAATTAGGCAACAAAAAGGAAAAAAATATAAAAAGGTTCTCAAATCCTCAACAAAACAAAATAAGATTCTGTGACCAACAAATCAAGAACCAAAGGGTCACTAACTTCCAGTAAAACCAAAAATAAGATAACTGTCATTTCAAGATGATCTTGAATCTTCATATTCACTCTTACACCTTCAATGCATGTAGAATTAACTGAACGCAAGACGGGAGAACATCATGAAGAAGGGGTGGGTACAAAATAAATTTTGAGCCTTATATGCTTTGTTTCATTAACCGTGAACCAGGCCACCTTACAACCCGTAAAAGACTTAATTGAGGCAAGGTTTATTCTGAAAGCATGCTACAACAAATTTGCGTAAAATGACTCCAGAGAGATTTTCTAATCACATATATTAGTGTCATTATTCTTGTTGTAACTTTCACACATCATCTAAATCAACAATATGTTTGAACCAACGGTCAATTCGTCACACACTATCACATCTTCTTAATAAATGATTTTTCAAAACTTGCATGAATGTCGCATTAAAAATAATATTTCTGAATAAACAAATTTTAATTGGAAGTCAATACTTGACATCAAGGAAATTAAAAGCGACAATCAAAGAGGAACTTGAGCATTCGTTGGTGCTGACCCGAATCAAGACTACCTCACAACCGTGTGAATCTAGGGCAAGTCTCTCCAACATTCAGTCAACACAAATTAAGTCACTTCCACGCTCATCCTAGGGCAAGCTACCTCATGAGTGCATCAAAGCCAAGAGTCAGTAAATCAAGGTTCTGGGGAAAACCATCTCGAGTTCATCTCATGGTACAACTGCTTCCAAACTCCTTTTATGACTCAAAGTTTTAGGGAAAACCATCTCGAGTTCATCTCATGGTATAATTGTTTCCAAAGGCTTTGTAAGGAGAAACTCTTCGAATACCCTACAGACTAGGGCAAACAAGTTGAAAAAGGGGAAGTTCCCTCCATGCTTTCAAGTTGGTCAAGCAGAATGTGCAAGACATCAGTAATTATTGGATTCAACAAATGTCAAGAGACCTTGTGTAACGCCCAAAAATCTAAATTAATAATTTATTTATTTAATTAATTTAGAAAGAAATAAGAGGTTTTAGTGATTTTTGGAGAATGTTGGATCAAGAGTGTATTTTTAAATAATTTTAATAGAAAGAATAATCATGTATTATTTAGACTATTATTATTATTACTATTAAAAATGATAATAAGAAAAGGGCAAGGTGGTCATAAAGGAAAAAGAGTACGGAAAGAAGTGAAATTTCATTAAATGGGAAATTTTTTCTAAGAAGAAAAGACCGATCAATTTTCTAACTTATCGTAAAATTGTGAAGAACGCTAAAGAAGAGAAGAGGAGGAGAAAAACCTAGGGTCTTGAAGGATTGTTAGGATATCTTGGAAAGAGAAGGAAAAAGCTACGGATTTCTCCAAGGTTTGGGGAGTTTTTATGGTTTATTATAGTTCTATAGGAATTGTTTTATGAATAAATTAGGACTTTGTGAATTTCTGAGTAATTGTTGTGTTTGATGATGTAGATTGAGTTAGTAGTGAATGTTTTGATGAAATTGAATTAAATAGGATGATAGGTGTTGATGTATGTGTAAATGTGAGATAATTGATGCATTTTTGTATTGGAAAAACTGATTTTTGAGGTATTTGAGATAAAAAACGCATCAGAAAATATTTTGGGAAAATTTGGGTTTTACGCATCCTGACACGAGCCGTGTCACACGACACGGGCACCCGTGTCAGCTTGCTATATGGGAGGAAAACAATTTTTTTGACACATTGCTCTTGACATGGGCCGTTTCCTAGGACACGGGCAGCTGTGTCAGACCACTATATTTGGTGCATTTTGTCTATTTTGAGTTTTGAGTGCAGGCCTTCTGACACGGAGCGTGTCACAGGACACGGGCGACCATGTCAGGTGACTGTATTTGAGGTTTTTGATGTTTCCTTGGCGGTTCTCGTGCTGATTTTTGTTATCGAGTTATTTTGTTGATGTATAGATGATAGAACATGATTGTATGATGATTACTTGTTGAATATGAAATGAATGAAGCACATGTTGATTTTGGATGAATTAAGGAGAATTAGCATCATTGCATTTCATAACATTTTATGTTAGGGCTTCAGTCCCTTGGTAGCTTCAATCCTATTGTGTGTATTGAAGTGATATGTTGATTATGTTGTGCTCCCTTATGGAGGGTTGATGGCCAGTGTCCATCTATGGAGAAATCGGTACCACATGCATTCCTTGCATTTCATTATAGTTGACATTGCATATTAATGATGTAGATGTGATTGTATTGTGAAGATTTGTTGATGATACCATGATGTAGTTGTTGCTTATTCTGTTTATTTTCCATGTCAATATATTATTATAATGGATTGTGATTTCTCACCTTGTCTGCTTGGAAACGTTGCCTCTTATGTGGGTAATTTGCAGATAACCAACAATAGACTTGCGGTGCTGGAAAATTGAGTATTGGAGCATTTCTTTTGTCGTTTTAATAATGTTTTAGAGGTGTCCTTCTCTGTGTCATGTAATATCGGGTTGGGAATAGTTTGTGAACCTCACGTTTCTTTTGGTTTATGTTGGAATTTTTCACATTGTTGATGTTATTTTGAATTGGATATAATTCTTATGAAGCATTTTTAGTTGAATTGAATTAGAAGTATGATTGTAACAACCCAAAATTTTCCCTCTCATTTTTAGCATCTAAAATATCATTTGCATACTTTGCATTGCATTCATAGTATAGAAAAATGAAGCATAACATTCATAGTTGAAGCATATGGCATGTGGTCAGTGACTTGCAAGCTGTGATCATCCAAAGCCAAAGGATAAGATCCAAGTGTATCCCAACAAGCTTCAAGGGTTTCTCATATCCCATATAATCTCATTTGGTGCCTCAAGTCATCAAAAGAAGTGAATTCATCAAGAAACAGGCTCAAAGCTTCACTTCCTACACAACTGGCCCAAACTAGGGTTTTGAATTCAAGAGGCTTATTGAGGGGATTTTGGTTCCAACTTGTTCTCATGGTCTTCTATATGATCCCAAGTGTTCATGGATGATATTTTGTTAATTTGTTCCTCATGGAGGGGTTTCTGTCAGGCAGTTACTTGAGAAACAAGCAAAAATGAATTGTAAAATGGCAAGAATTTCATCATTCATGAAGAATCAAGGCTTAGAATAAAAGTTACTAAAAATGGAAATGACTTGTAATTTAAAGTTTCTATTTTTGGAAGATTTTTAAGTCACATTCAACTTGACGTTTCATCATAAAAAATGCTTCAAATGGATTTTTCTTGAACATGAAAGTTGAAGATCATTCTTTTCCCATTCCAAAAATTAAAAGATCATCTTCATAGCATGCGTTGCTCCAAAGTTATGGCCAAAAGACTTCGAGTGGTTTTTAGGGTTTTCACATGCATCCAATTTTTACACCTTTTGCAAAAAGTCACATAATGAATTGTACATGATTCTATTTTCCAAATTCAATTCACCATACCAAGATACAAATCATTTGGCACAAAAGTGGGTTTTGAATCATGGCTTAATTCTCATGTATTCTTCAAGTGGCCAAAATGCATAATGAATCAAAACTTACAACTCATGCAACCACAAAGCGCAAACTCAATCACATTCTGATCAGGGGATGAAATGTGAGAAATGCATGCACATGACCAAGCACATGCACATGGGAATCACTCTATTCACTTCAAATTGCAATTTTTCAAATTCATTCAAATCTACTTAACCAAAGCTCCAATGGATCTTTAACCATGGTTAGGCCCAAAATCCATCATACATAAGCTCTTAACTCCACTGGTTAGGGCTAGAAACCCTCACAATTGATCAAATTTCAAAAACTGCACCAAAGCTTTCTCTCTTCAAAACTCTCTCTCTCTCTCTCTCTCTAGGGTTTCTTGTTGATTTATTCACATATTCTTGACCAACACACTTCATAGAGCAAGAATCATCCATTGATTGAGGCTTAGAGCTAGGATTTCATCAAGTTCAGTTCAAGAGGTTTCAACTTCAAAACTCAAGATATAACACAAATCCAAGCTCTAATTGCATTTATTTTGCAATTAGAGGTCAAGAGGAGTGGATTTGCAGCATTATGATGGTTTCCTAGGAGTATTTCACTAGCTGCAATTTTCAGGTATGGTCCATTTCATGCTCCTATTTCTTACTTTTAATGTGTGCATTGTGATCTACATGTGTTAGTGATCATTCTGATGTAATTTTCATGAAGTTCGGATGTGTATTATGAGTGAATTGTAGATCTGAATTTTTTTAATCCAAACTTTACTACTTCGATTTGCACAAGTTATGCATTGTTTGAGAAAATGAATGTTATATTCTTGATTAGTGAAGAATTTGGAGTGGATCTATGGTTTTCAGTTTTAATTTCTGGACATTTTTATGGTTGAGTTCGCCGAATAAGGTGACCAGAGCTAGGGCTTCGGCACCTGGTAACATTTGTAGGTCACCTGAATTTAGAGGTAGAAGACGTAATCCTGGCCTTTTATTTGTCTGATCTAATGGCTACCATTGCGCCAACACATTTAAAGGAGACGATGTCTTGCATGTGTTTCTATTTTAATTAATCTAAATGTGCGTGTCCCTATGTTGTCTATTATGTGCGTGTGATCCTGAACGTTCATCTCTCATACTTTTTCTTTTGATTGACTAAATGACATGCATGTGATTAATCATGTGATGTAGATTAAGTCAATTATGCTGAATGAGTTTATAATATTTCTTTTGACTTGCGCTGACTTATTTGTGGACTAGACCTTGCTTTCTGAACCCCCTTGTTGGGCCCATTGCTTGATTTGAACGTGAATTTTACTATGGTTGCACCCCTGGCTTGGTTTTCTCATTTTTTGTTTTATTTTACATAGTTTCTCCATTTTATTTTTTTAAGATTACTTTTAATCATATAAAATCATAAAAATATTCATGAAGCACATTCATACATTAAAATAATTTTCATACTTTTTATTTCTGATTTTCTTTATTTTTCATCATATTTTGAGTTTTTCTTTTTATTTTCTTTTAAATTGTTTTCTTCATGGATAGTCCAACTTTAAAAATTTCTTTTGCATAGCTCATAAAACTTTTTGCATCCATTCTTTTTGTACCACTTCATCAACATCTCAAAATGTCTAAAACTATTTTTCTATCATTTTAATAATCATTTTGCATTGCATTTTGGTCATCATCTTATGGATTCTTCTTCTTTTTTCTTTATGCAACTTTAAGGAATTGTTTGAACTAGTTTACTTTTGAGTTTTTGTGTGAGATTTTAACATGTAATTAGCCTCTAATCTAGGTCAATTGAGGTAAATTTTCATAATTTTTGAGTATTGTTTGATGTGTGTTTGGTTGCTTGTGTTGGAAGTTAACTCTTGTCATCATTTCTCTTCATTCCTTAGCCCCCATTTTCTTGAAGGCATTTATGCCATTGTGTGAGGTCACTTGTTTGAGTTTGTATGGTTTGTTTAGAAATTTATAGGTCTTCTTTGATCCATTATAGGTTCATTTGGGGTTTGTGTTTGCCTTTTGGTTTGTGTTTATACATCAATGTTTAAGTTTGACCTAATTTTATCATGTCTTCATCTCTTATGCTTCTCATGTTGTCTGTGTGCATCAAGCATGTCCATATATCCATCTTATGTGCATTTCAAATCATGTATGCTACTGACCTCATGCATATTAATCCATATTTTTATGTAATCTTGCATCTTTGCCTTGCATTTCAAGTATGTATGACATCCTTTCCTTATGTGTCCTTCTTACATAATTGTTTGAATTGTTTTGACTTGTTTGATATGTGCATTTGGTATGTTCATATGATAATCATTATAATGTCATCTTGGTCATATGCTACTTACTTGAATCATTTCATGATCATTTTTCATCTTTGACTTTCATCTTTAACTTGTTTGTATCATCTTATGTGAACTTGAATTGTTTTTTCTTCTCCATCTCTTCTCATCATGAATTAATTCATGCACCTTTGTATGTTCATTTAGTATAATATTAGGAATTCTAATATGTCATATCATTATTAATTTGAATATTCATTTAGGTTTTCATCCATGTCATATCTCATTTGCATTCATACTTCTTCATACGTGCCTTTCTTGAACTTCATTTGCCTTTTTTATGCTTCCTTGAACTTGTTTGGTTTTGTTTAAATACTTTGAGCTTCTTAAAGCTTATTTGTGTTTTGATTCTGACTTGTAAGATTCTTGAACCTTAAGATAGATTTCATTTGCTTTAATTTCTTACTTGGTTTCTCTTTTACTTATGAATATTTATGGTTCATTTGCTAACGTTTTCAGGGGCTTTGGTAAGTTATAGGAGTGTGGATGTGCATCCACATTCCAACTTCTTCTTCTTCTTCTTCTTCTTCTTCTTTTTCTTCTTCTTCTCTCTCTCTCTCTCTCTCTCTCTCTCTCTCTCTCTCTCTCTCTTATTTTTCAATCTTGTGTTTGTTAAGCATTTAAGATGCTTTGGTTTGTATAATTCTCACTCACCCCTCTTAGAAATAACTTAACTTCCATCTTGGAAGTAAGTTGCTTTCTTCTTTCTTTCTTTCTTCTTTCTTCTTCTTCTTCTTCTTCTTCATTTTTCTCCTTATCCTTTATTTTAGAATAGAGATCTCATACCCCACTAACCCTAGGACATCCAAGCATGACAACTCTTAGGATTGTTAGTTTCCCTTTAGACTTTTACCTTTATAGTATCTTTTGAGTCTTTCTCTTTCTCATCTTAAAACAAAAGATAAAAACACACCTAATAAAGGTTGAAATTCTTCATGTGCCAATGAACTTTTCCATGGGATACATGCATTCATTCCATATGGGGGTGAGGTGTAGGGTATCTATCATGATGAATAAGTCTTAGCATGAGGATATTTCACAAAGAAAACTCAAAAATACTTCTTCATTTTAAAAACAACAAAAACATCTAATCAATAAAGTAGGCTAGCGTGCTTGAGCCTTGATCTTTGGAACTAGGTTTGGGGATTTCCTCCATACTTAAGCGTGCTTCTTATTCATTCCATCTTGGATTGATGTAAGAAGTACACACTTTATTGAATGAGACTTGAATACACTCTCCTATGCGAACTTTCAAACAAAAAGCTTCTAAGAAACTCCAAATAAACAATAAGCGTCTTTCCTTCGGGGATTCTCTTATCATATCCTTCAATCCAAACGAAAGAACTTGCTCCTACTTTTCTTTTGTAAGACGGTAAACACACTCGTTTCAGACAAGCCTACAACACTTGAGCATATGCATAAGCAGTTCCCTTATAAAAATAAAATGAAGTTCTGTTAGTCTTATTGAGTCGAACTACGGTGTTCTGACTTTCCTATTGCACCAAGGGAATACGTAGGCACAAGCGATGATGGTTAGTGAACATTATCCTTCAGTATCTTTCCTCGTTTTTGTATGCCATTTCATCTCCTTATCCTTTCATATCATTCTTCCTTATTTCCTTTCAGTCCTTTCCAATGGTAGTTGCAGTAATAACAGATAGCCTTACCTTTTGAAATAGTGCTAGC
This sequence comes from Lathyrus aphaca, assembly GCA_963966055.1. NCBI lineage: Eukaryota > Viridiplantae > Streptophyta > Magnoliopsida > Fabales > Fabaceae > Lathyrus > Lathyrus aphaca. Next base: position 429,210,695 of record OZ014524.1, on the reverse strand, counting down.
AAGCGTGGATCCCGTCAGGTACGATATACGATCTGGGGTGCTGTAACACAGTGGGAGAACTGACTTTCTATAAATGTTGCGGATAGCAAGAGTCTCCACCGAATTTTATTTTATCCAAGTGGAAAGGACATAAAAGAACAGGAAAGACCTATTTTTAAAAGACTTGAGTTAGGGAGGTAGGTTATATAAAGGGAATGTGTTAACACTCTTTATATCCATGGTTATCCATGGGCTCTTAGTTACTTAGCTCACTTAATTGTTTTGAAAAAGGAAAGTGTAGGGTGTATTTAGAAATTTGTCTAAGTACTTTGTAATAATCCTCGTATGGATGTATACAAAGCCTTTGTTTGAAAATGTTTGAAAATAGTGAGGTGTGCAAAGTAATTTTAAAGGATGTGAGCCAATAACTTAGAGTTCCTACCCTAGACTAAGTCATTCATGTTCTTTTATATTCTTTCGAGGGTAAGACTGTTCCTATTATTAAGGAATAGGTAGTCATTACCTTGGATTTTATTAAGGGACGGGCGTAGGGTCATCGCATGGTCAATGAAGGAAACTAGAGGGTGTCCTTAGAAATTGGGAGAGTATCATCTTTTAAACCGAAGGAACACGATCATTTATCGTAGGAAACCTCGTAGGGACTTGATCTTATAGAAATCTAGGAGGTGCGGACAGTGATCATAGAACGACTTACGTATGTGAGTGATTATTTTCAATTATTTATCTTGTTATTAATTATCTAAGTCTAATTATTCAATTAATCTTTTACACACCCTATATTACTAACCACACAGTTATAATAACAAAAAAAAAGCAGAAATTAAAAGGCAGAATAATAAAAGGTCCCTAAACTATTACAGTGCTTCGGGGCAGTTACATAATTATGAGGTGAAAAATAAAATATATAAAAAAATACAGGTGAGAAACATTTACATAATTATAATGGCGAATGAAAAGCTTCAGAGCAACAATAACAAGATATGTTATGAATAACATAAAAAAGAGGAAAATGTTTAAGGTTTGAAAAAAAACATTTTAGGGTTTGAAAAAGAAACAATTTAGGTTTAAAGATAAATTAGGGTTTAGAAATTTTTTTAATTTTTTTAAGAAAAAATTAGGGTTGAAAACAAAAGAAAACCTAAACTTATTTAATTAATTAATTTATGGTTTTAATTTGATAAAAAGATAAATATGTATTATTGTTTTATTATTAAGGAAATAATTAAAAGGAATTAATCTAAATAATAATATAATATATAATATAATAATTTAAAGAAAGAAAAGAAAAGCATAAAAATAAAATGGGGGAGGCCTGAATTTGAACCCAGGACCTCCCCATTACCAAGCTGAAGCAAGAACCACTGGGCTGCGCGCGCTGGCTTGTATATGACTTGGGCAAAACACAATAAATATTAAACTTGAAATTAAAACAATGTATTAAAAAAAGTGGGGAAACCAGGGATCAAACCCAGCCCCCTTGCTCTATACGCGCGCATCAAAACCGCTGGGCTATCAGCACACCTGTGATAATAGATACAAACAAGTTAATTATAAAATAAAAGTAATTTTAAATTTCTGGAAAACACGCACTGGCTTCATCTTCTTCCTTGGGTCTAGTTGTTTTGCTACGAATTAGCTACGACATTTTCGTAGCTAATCAAACTATAAAACTCAAACATCCAAAATACAATGAATTGGTCCACAATAATCATGTCAATTTATTTCCCAAAGTTCAAGGAGTCCAAATATGCCTTCAAAATGTTTTTATACGGCCTTAATCCAGGAATCCAAAATTCGAATTCCAAACCCTAACAACGGTGTTCTTTGACTCCTGCAATAAAAATTTAATCCAATTGCCCAAAAACATTCCATACACTCAAATAAACATTATTAGATCATAAAAAACAACAAAGAATGCAAAAATCAATGGAACTAAAAAATCGAAATTTAAGAGAAAGGAGGTTTCAGTTTAGTCATATGAATGCGTTTTTGATGATCCAAATGGTTGAGACATGTTCAGTGATCATCATAGAGTGGATTGCAACCTTTGAAACACCTTGAAATGGCCTCTAACCAAAAATCTGAATGTGAGTTTATTTGAAGATTTTTGTTTTTTTGAAGATGCCTCTCTTGCCTCTAAAATTCGTTCCTTAGTGTTTGTTTATGTTTTGGTATATGTATGGGATCATATTAGGTCAAAACATGGGCCTTTCATTCATGGATTTCAGTTGCTTGATATGGAAGAAATCAATCACACATAATGATTCAAAAATCACATATATCTTTGCCAATTTGATCTAGCACGAATTTGGAGAGTATACAATCAGTTTAAATGTTGTGTCAATGCTTCTAGAACAAAGATTTGATCCAAATATTGACTTTTTATATTTTATTTTTATTTAAATTGAATTTTAACAAATAAAATCCAAAATAATAGAAAATAAATTCTAAAAATCAGAGTAAATGGTCATTGGGTCGTGCATGACTTTATCTTTGAGATTGAGTTGCAATTTGATGGGCCCATTTGGAAAATTTTGAAGTTTAGGCCTTTTTTGCTTCATACACCCCTTGAAAATTTCCACACTTTGACAAGGCACAACTTCCTCAATTTTAAGGCTATGAGAGTGATCTTGGATGTTTTTAGAAAACTTAGAGAGTCCTGTAACATAACTCTTTGGTCCCATGTCCATATCGTTTACCATTTTCAAATTATGAACTTTGGAAAAAGTTGACTTTTTGTTGACTTTCAAAAGGACCTATAATGTTTTAGCTCATACCTTCCAAATGAAGCATTTATAGCCTTGGCTTGTGAGACACAAAGTTGTAGATAATTAAATTTTCTTCAAAATGAGATTTGGATGGGAAATGTTTGATGAACTATGTGAAAGTTATGGCTGGTCAAAGTTCAGTTGACTTTTATTGTGAAAACCCTAATTTAGAAACTTCTTGATTCCTGATGATCTGAGATTTCCTTGATGAATCATGATCAACCCTTGATCAAATGATGAATTTTACCTCATAATCTTGATGTTGGAAAAAAAATCTTGAAGTTTGACTTTAATTTGACCATAGTTGACCTCAGTTTGACATTTTTACCAAGTTAACTGATTTTTGGATATCTGAACATTTGACTGGTCAAACTTATTGGGAAAGCCCTGAAACTTGACATGTGGATTCTTGAAGACATGTGGGATGTTATGAAGCTCATTTGATGCCTTGGAAGTCCATTTAGCTTGGAGAAATTCAAAACCCTAGTTTTGGATTCATTGTTCAGGATGAGGCTTTGTCTGATGAAACCTTTAATCCATTTGACCAATTGTGAATCTTGTGAACCTTGAGAAATATTGAGATACATTGCCTTAATTGTGGGAGGTCAAATTTTGGGGTACAATAGCTGCCCCTATTCAATTTTCTGAAACCTGAGGAGTTAGATTGGCATGCATGCCATTCGTGACTGGAAGGTTGAAGGGGATTGAACATAAAAGCCCAAAAATTTGCACTCGCTGGTGCGTAGAGTAACATGTTGGCTGGTTGTATTGCTAGAATGGGCTTAAAGATACCATTCGGAGAAAAAGTTCTTCAGATATACTTCTTGGAGGATAAAGTTGTCCAAAGAGTAGATTAATGCAATCTTGGGGGGTCTAACCCCTTTTCGATAATAGTATCAATTAACAAGCGCAAAAGATCCTATAAGACCTATATTCCTAAATTCCGAATTAAGCAAACAGATTAAATCTTCCGTGAATTAAGCAAACACGAAAATTGCGCGGATAATCAATATTATTCTATATAATTGAATAAAGCAGACAAAGTATATAGCATAATATTAAACGGGAAAAGAAATTGATTGAAAATTATAAAATTTCAAGGTTGCGGTGGAAACCGATTACAGTAGATGAATCTTGTCGTTATTAATCGATATTAGAGTCATAGATTTAGTGTTGTTGCGTTTAGGCTCTAGGTTCTTCACGTTTTTGGCCTTCTTGCGCGTCGGAAAAAAATTGGTTTTTGGGAAAATTAGGTCCGATCGAAAATCTGTTTTGCCTACTAGGAGTAGAAATATCGTCTGATTATTAGTCCTCGTATTCTAAGGGAATACTCGGAGTCCGCCCTTAGAATTGCCAAATTTCGCATTTTTCTATTTTTAATTAATTTTTTTTACTGTTTTTGCAGATTCGAAAAAATCCAAAAAAAATTCTAAAATTCTTATTTTGTTTAATTAGATTAATTCCGATGTCAATTTATTTTTTTGAATTTATTTTGATCGATTTCCTTCTTTGTGTTTGTTTTTTACTTTTAAGGACATTGTTAGCATTTTCGCTATTGTTGCTTGCTGCATTGTTGTGCATTAGTCCTGGCAACTAGGTCATCCTGTTCTGAACTCTTTGCATTCGATCTTGAGGTAGAAAGAACTTTGCACACACGACGTAGAGCAGTCCAGGATAGTTCACCACTCACTTTTGATTCTGATTTTTTACATAATTTGTTTGATTCTGATTCTGAATTAGCTTTTGAAAATATAGGTGACCAAAGAACTTTAAGACAATTGGCTGCCCCTGATGTGAACTATAATAACTTGGGTATTGATTATGCTGACCTTGCTGTTCCTTTTGAATTAAAATCTGGATTAATACACTTGTTGTCTAGATTTAGTGTTCTTGCAGGTGAGGATCCGCACAAGCATCTTAAAGAGTTTCAAATTGTTTGTTCTACACCACTCAGGCCAGAAGGAATTATTGAGGATCGCATCAAGCTGAGAGCCTTTCCGTTTTCTCTACAAGGTGCATCCAAGGATTGGTTGTACTATCTTGAGCCAAATACTATTGCTACTTGGAATTATTTGAAAAAGGTATTCCTAGAGAGATACTTTCCCACATCCAATGCTGCCTCGATAAGAAAAGATATTTGTTGTATTAGACAATTGGTAATGAATCATTGACTGAATATTGGTGGAGGTTCAAACAATTGATTTCGAGTTGCCCGCAACATCAGATCACCGAACAATTACTAATTCAGTATTTCTATGAAGGGTTAAAACCAATGGATAGGAATATTTTGGATGCTGCTAGTGGTGGAACACTTGTTGATAAGACTCCAGCCGCTGCCAAGGCTGTGATTGATAACATGTCACTTAATTCCCAACAGTTCACAACAAGAGATAATTCTATGCAAATAAAGGGTGTTAATGAAGTGAATGTTTCTTCTCATGTTTCTCACTCCGACAAAAATTTCGAAAGCAGAATGGGTGAGCTGACCGATTTGGTGAAACAGTTGGTAGTGGTAGGTAAAGCTCAAGCAGCCCAACAAGCTCAAACAGTAACATTATGTGGTATTTGTACTTTTGTTGATCATCCTACTGATACATGTCCTATTCTGCAAGATGAGAAACCTCCTGAGTTACCTCAAGCTTATGCTGCAGCCCTTTACAATCAAGGTAACAACCAGAACCGATACAACGTTCCTGACCTCTCCACTAATAGGTACCATCTGTAAACACCCCAAATTTTCCCTCTCTTTTTCTCACACCTTGGCTTGTGATTCTTCATATTGCATTGCATAAGCATACTATCTCCCACTGCATAATTATTTCACTGCATAGCTAGGGTTTGTGGTCAAATGAATCTTAGAAGTGGTTTGAGCTATCTCAAAGGCCATGAAGCATGTCAAGAGGGTCCATGAGTGTTCTATGATCATTTTATGCCTCCAAGGGTTCTTGAAAGTCAAAATATCACAAGAGATTGTAGAGCCACCCAGGCAGGCTCAAGGTTCCTACACAGATGACCTATAAATTAGGGTTTTGGGTTTGAGGCCCTTACACTCAATTTTTTGGCCATTCTTGATCTATTGGTCTATATATGTCATAAGGAGCATGTGTATCAAATTTGAAGCAAAAATTCCTTGTGGAAGTCATCTGATCAAATGGTAACTTGTTGTGCAAGAAAAGTCAGAATCAGGGCATCTAAGGCCACCAACAAGGGTTCCAAAGGGTCATCTTCATCATTTTGAGGTCATGTGATCTTTATTTGATCTTAGGAATGCTTGGAAGTTCACAATATTGAAGAATTTTGAGCCATTTGAAAACTTTCTATTTTTGGGCATGACTTGTAATGAAAACTTTCCATTTTGGGAAAGATCTTCAACCTCCTCTTTCTTGATCAAAAAGGCTTCAAATGAATTTTCTTCAAACATGAAAGTTGTAGATTTGATCTTCCCATTTTCAAAAAGTACAAGAACTCCTCTTGATTCATCCTAGAACTCAAGTTATGGCAAGTCAAAGTTTGGAAAAATCTTGTAATTTTCAAGTTCATGCCAAAGAGGGAAATTTGCAAAATGGTATTTCAGGCCTTTATGTGATCTCTAATCAACTCAAATACATCATGCCATGATCAAACAACTTCTAAAGATCAGAATTGGGCCAAGAACCTAGGGTTTTCATGCCTTTCCTCTCAAGAAATCACAAAGTTTTGAAATTACAAAAACCATTCAAACTCTTGAATCAAGCCATACAGCTCACAACTTTCAATCCAATGGTGCTCCTTGAACTCAGCTGAGGAAGCCCAAGACCTCAAATCACTTCTGCCATGTCCCATGCTTCAAGTACACCATTTTTGACTTTTTGTCCAATGGAGCCATACCATTCCCACAGTGCACAACCACTCCTCTGACCTATCTCAATCTTTTATGCATTGCCTAAGGATCATAAAACATAACATTTGAAGCCTTGAAACAAGCCAACACTCAGATTACACAAAAATTGTCAAAAACTTCCCCTCTTCGATTCTCACTACTCAGCCATCAAACATCCAAAATTCTTTCACCATTCAATCACACATAACATAAGGAACATTTCCCACCGATCACCATGGCCTGAAACACAACATATAAAAAGCACGATTTCTGCTTCATCAGAACTGGACCTCAAAAACCAGCCACTTTCAAAGTATTCTAAGTAATGTTTTGCATTCATTACTTCTTATTTTTATTCATGTGATTTCAAGCTTCTAACATGCCTTCCTTTGCATCCCATCTCTTGTATGATAATGCATAAACATTGTATATGACTTTGCATCTCTCCATGACACATTTGCATCATGTATTCACTTCTGGTAGGCATCATTGCATCTTCATCTTTGCATCATGGCATCTTGTTTCACTTTATGCATTCATACTAATCATTTTAGGGGCTTCTGCTAAGTTGATTAGGATGTTGATTTGCCTCCACATCCAACCTCTACTTATCTCTTCATTTGCATATTTATTTGTCTTTGAAGTGATTTTGACTCACTTGTGCTCTCTCTTGCTCCTTTTCTTTCTCTTAGGTTACTTAACTTCTTTAGGAAGTAAGTAACCTATTCCCCTTTCTCTTTTCTTTTCATCTGCTTCTCCTTCCTTAGTGGCCATCTGAAGATCCTTTCTTAAGCCTCACAAACCATAGGAATATCCAAGCATGATAACTTTAGGGTTGTATATAGTCCCCCATAGTTTTTCACCTTTGGGTCTCCTTGAGTCTCTGCATCTCATCTCATAATCAAGGCTAAACAGTTAAAGTTTTGGGGCTCTGTATTAGGGTTTCACCTCCTAATCAAAACACCTAATAATAATTAAGGCTTAAGCTTGTAACTTGGGCCTTATATTAGGGTTACATCTCTGCCTATTGGTTCAGAGGGACTAACTCTAGTGTTCAATGGACAAGTCCCCCTCAGGTTTAGTCTTACAAACATAAAATTCATTTCTTAATCCCATCTTTAATTAAAATCCACTTTAATAAAGGCTTGTTATATAATGATTTTAATCCCTAACCATGGATTAAGTTGAGGTATCTTCCTCATCTTAAGTGTTCTCATCTATTATCCTTCTCTTAGGATGGTGTAATGAGTTCTCTAATCCCTGATTAGAGATTAAACTCATTACTTAACACAAAACAAAATCCAAAAACACTTAATAATCACAACTAGGTTAATGATCTTAATCCTGCATCATTAGTGTAATTAATTTGATATTCTCATCTCATACTTAAGTAGACTCATTATCCCTAATCAGGGGTGATATAATGAGTTTGCAAACCCTTGATTAAGTCTTAAGCTCATTATCTTATGTAAAACACCAAAAACAATAAAAGACTGAAAACATAAAAAAAACAATAAACGTCTCCTCCGGGATTCTTTTCTCATCACACTCACTCTGAAACGAGAACTTGCTTCTTCCGTCTAATGCAAGACAATTAGCACTCGAGCCAGACGAGTCATACACTTGAGCATAGACAAGTAAGCAGTTCACACCAAAATCATCCAAGTCTCTTTGAGTCGAACTACGGTGTTCTGACTTCCTCATTGCACGAGAGGATACGTAGGCATAACTTAACAGTTATCGAACAAAAGTATCTTTGTCTCTCCCCCTTCTCTCCTCTTTCTAGATTTCTTTTCTTAGCCTCAGTTTTGAGAACTCACCTTCTTCTTGCACTGACACTCTGTACATCCTTTTTTTCCTAGCTTTTTTATGCACAGTTTAGCACATACACCATTCCCCTTTAAACACAATCAAGTAAGCGTGGATCTCGTCGAGTACGACGGACGATCTGGGTGCTAATACCTTCTTAGGTCGTAACCAACCCCCTTACTCAGTTTCTTTGGTTCACAACAATCTTATCCATATCTTTCCAGGTTTATGCAGCATTACCTTTCCTTCGGGATAAAAATTCCTAGTTGGCGACTCTATTCAACCTCAACCTCCAACATCACCGACGATTCGTGTTTGCACCGGGACGAAAGTCCGGGGAGCGACAACTTGGCGACTCTGCCGGGGAGACTTTGCAACCAGGGCTTCTGGTTCTCTTGTGGGTTTCTCCTAGCGCTTGTTTGTTTGTGTTTATTGGGGGTGTTATGTGTTATTTGTGTTTATGTTTTTGCTTTATTCATTGCTTCTTGTACAACTTTATTTATTGCATTTACTTTATCGCTTTCATTTACTGCTTTCTGCATTCCATTATTATTATTGCATCACTGTGCTAGATTGTTGTTACCTTGGTGGGTGGGGTATTCCAGTGAGAAAGGCTCAACACAAAGGCCTGAGTGACACATAGGATTATAGTGGTTTTGTATTCTTTCCCATTCCATTTCGATCTGGTGCGGGAATATGAAAACACGGTTCAAACATGGGTTTCCTTTTGAGAACTCTGTGCTACGGATTTCCTGTAGTGCTAGGGCTATCTGGGAAGCCTGCTAAGTCTGGATGACCTTTTTAGATGACCTTCAGCATCTGAGGTGAATTAGAGGAGGATCCTTTATGATTAGGGTAAACACTGTACCTCTGGGTTAGAAGTGGTTACACTCCTCATAATAGATCCGAATCTGGGGATCCTTGATCTAGAACAATACCTGTGAGTGGGTTGGGTTGTTTACAGGAACCCTTGACCTCAACATACCTTACTACTAGAATTTGTTCTTAAGGTTGTACTATTTTGGACTAGTTCTTTGAAAACCTGGATTGTTGACTCTTTATTTGGGTCACCCACCTGGTTACTGGTTCTTTGACCTCCATCCGAAACTCTGAACACTCATGGATCCTACCAAAGGCAACATATAATCTAGCACATGATCACAAACCCTTGCATATCATAAGCATACATCATACTGCATCATTTAACATTTGTCTATTTGTTTTACAGGGTATCCATCTTCACTTGGTTTGGTTTTGACCGTTCTTTTGCTCAGATTATCTGCTTCAACATTTCTTCAACATTTCTTCAGCTACATTCTTCAGCTACCTTCTTCAACTATCTTCTTCAGCTGTCTTCTTCAGCCATCTTCTTCAGCTATCTTCTTCAGCCATCTTCTTCGGTTGTCTTCTTCAGTTATCTCCTTCAGCATACATCTTCAACATAGATTCAACCAGGAAAAGCAACATCACCTACCACTTCTTTGAGTATCCTCTAGCAGGCATAAGGCAGATACAGGCTCTTATCACCCCTGATCATGTTCCCTTATTCAGAGAGCATTATGGTGGGATCCTGGACATGATCATGGATTTGGACACATTGCAGAGGAGCATGATTCATACCTGTCTTCAGTTCTATGACCCTCCTTTCCGTTGCTTCACTTTCCCAGATTTTCAGATTGGTCCTTTACTGGAAGAATACTCTATGTTATTGGGTGTCCCTATCAGAAGAGGAATCCCTTTCAATCCTGAAATGAAACCTCCAAGGAATGAAGACATAGCCAAGGCATTACATCTGGAAGTAAACACCATTGATGAGCACATGACTTCCAAGGCTGGAATCCCATGCCTCCATATGGATTTATTGGTTACTCAGGCTACAAAGCATGCTGCAGTAGGGAATTGGGAAACTGTGTGTGCTCTCCTAGCCCTCAACATTTATGGTATCATCTTGTTTGCAGACGAGCCTAAGTTTGTAAGCAAGAATGCTATCCACATCTTCATGCTCAAGAACCCGATTCCCACCTTATTGGGAGACTTTTACTACTTAGTTCATCAGAGGAATGAGAAACAGAGAGGAAGACTGGTAAGATGTTATGCACCTCTTTTCTACAGTTGGTTGATGAAGCATATGCCGAAGACGAAAGCATTCCTAAACCCACATCAGTCAAGGAATTGGGATAAGAGGATGATCGCCCTTACTTCAGAAGATATCAGGTGGTGTACTCAGAACACCAAGGGCCGGGACATAATAACAAGTTGTGGGCAATACCCAAATGTGCCAATTATTGGAGTAAAGGGTTGCATCAATTACAATCCTTTACTTTTCAAGAGACAGTTGGGGTATGCCTTGATACATCCACCTAGGGAGCAGGACTTAGCAGAGTCTCTTTATTGTGCTTTTCAGAACAATCATGCCATTGTTCGACAAGCAGCCTGGGCTTGGGACAACATATAGACTAAATGGACTTCTATTCTGGGGATGCTCAACAACATAGCCTCTGCTCAGTACACTGAATGGTCACGCATCAGAGGATAGATTACTCGTATGCCATTCACCCTGGAAGATGTGCCAGGGCCATCAGCAGTTGAGCCCACAACTACAATAAGCCTGGAAGAGTTTGAAAGGATGAAGGAAAGAAACACCCAGCTGGCTGAAGCTTTAAAGAAGACCATTTTGGAAAGGAATGATGGTCGTCTAGACATTGAAAGGTTAGAGAAGCTGCACATTGAGCATGTAACCAAAATTGAGAAGACTGAAGACTTCATCAGAAAAGCCCGAGCAGGGGAGCTTGTATTGAAGAATGCATGTAAGGAAACAAAGATTCAAAGGGCAAGAGCTGAGCATTATCTAGAAGAGAGTCAAGATAGATGGATCAGGATAATTGAGGCTCGTCTAAAAGAAGACCAGAAGATGAAAGCCAAGATAGAGCAGTTTGAAGCTAATGAGAAAAGAAGCCAAGAGGCACTGATAGCAGCTCAGAAGGAGATCTCAGAATTGAAACTCCGAGCGGGGTTAAAGAGATCCAAAGAACAAGAAAAGTATCAGAATATGACAAATGCCATTGCAACCAGAAACCTTCTCATCAGAACCATTACAGAGCACCTAGTTGGACCGGTAACTGATGCTCTCTTGAAGGAAGTCAGAGAGGATGCTTTTAGACTGGATGTCTGATTTTCTTTACTTGTATCTATTTGATTGTACCTTAGCTCACCATGGTGATTTTGTTTATTGTATTCTTGAATTTGATTGTATTTTGATCCACCATGGGAGTTTGTTTGGTTGTATTCATGAACTATTTGTATTTTGGCATTGCCATTTGTTTTTTTTTATGGTTATGTATTGGATTTTCTTATGGACTTCGTTTGCTTCAACATCTTCATCAAGAGGTCTGGAAGGTCAAAACCAAGAACCAAACCAGATACCCTCGAAAGACAAATAGGCATATTGCATTGCATTCTGACATACCTTTTGTTTTTGCAGGTGATTTTGTTGCTGTTTTCTCACTCTGTTGATTGTTTAAGGAAATATTGCTCGCAAGAGGGTCTTTCCCGTCAATCGCATCCACAAATATCCAACTCGACACAACCTTCCGAGTCTACAAATGGATCAGCTACATCAGGAACTGACAGATGTGAGGACTCAGATGACTGATGTAAGGACAAAAGTGAGGACTCAAATGAATCAATTCATGGCTGTGATGACTGGACTGGCACAGACCCAAGAAATATTGAGGGAGTTAGTCGAGCAGCAAACCCCAGAAGATAACTATGCTGGTACTAGGGGTACAGGTAACAATGCACGTGATCAGCCGCGAACGACTCCGATAGTGTTTGGACCTTACAACAATCCTGAAGTTAATATCCTTGGGGATGGCCAAAGGAACACTAGAGACCATATTCTGCAAGAAGACCCTCAGGATGAGCAGTTTACAGTGTTGGGTGCTGGGGAAGATGAAGCTTATGACCTCCATCTGGACGAGATATCTGAGAAGCTGAGATCCCTGGAATCCTAGAAATCTTTAGGATTCGATGTGATGGATATGGGTTTAGTTGAAGGGGTAAGGATTCCTCACAAGTTCAAACCCCCGTGTTTTGAAAAGTATAACGGTACCTCCTGTCCTCGTACCCATTTGCAATCTTTTCTGGGAAGGTTGAAAGCATACACCATGGATGAGAAACTATGGATGTTTTACTTTGAAGACAGTTTAACCGGGGCATCCAGAGAATGGTATTCACACTTGTCAAGGGCTACCGTCAGGAACTGGAAAGATCTAGATGAGGCCTTTATATGCCAATATCAGTACAACCTAGATATGACACCTAATAGGACCCTCTTGATGGGTATGTCTCAATCTTCGAGGGAAAGTTTCCGTGAGTACGCTCAAAGGTGGAGACAACTCGTTGTTGTTGTTCATCCACCTATGTCAGAAAGAGAGATGGCTGATATGTTTATGAAGGGACCTACATTGATAGACTTGCTACTTTCTCTTCCACTAGCTTTGCTGACGTGGTCATAGTGGGAGAGAGAATTGAAAGTTTGCTGAAGATGAGCAAGATTTCTGATAATGGTGCTAGCTCCAGCAATACGAAGAAACCCTTCTCAGGACCTCGAAGGACATGAGAGACTAATGCAACACATGTTGGTAGAGGTAGACCTTAATACTTGCAAAGATCAGTGGCTGCTGTCACCATTCCTACTCCAGCACCTCAGAAACAGTTTCCTCAACAGCAACAACAGTATCCTCCACAGCAACAAAGATCTTACAAAAACAACAACCAACAACAACGTCCTTTTCAATAAAGGCTTTCTCAGATTAATAGGGTGATCGATCCCATCCCGATGCCCTATGCATTCTTACTCCCGCAACTATTGAAGTTTAATCTGACTGAACTAAGAACTTTGGCTCCACCAGATCCTCTGAATCTCCCAAGGAACTATGATGTCAACGCCAGATGTGATTTTAACTCCAATGTACCTGGTCATTCAACAGAGAAGTGCAGGGCCCTGCACATGAAAGTCCAAGATCTGATTGACTCCAAAGCTTTGAATTTTGCACCTCCACCAAATGCCACAAAGAATCCAATACCGAATCACGGAGGGCCGAGGATTAATGCTATTGAGGAGGACCAACCAGCAATTCTGATTTAGGACATTGCAAGCATTCAAAAACCACTGGCCGAAGTAAAAGCTCAGCTATTGAAGTGCCAAGTGTTTCCGGGTTGTGAGGCCCATTGTGAAGCTTGCAAAGTTTCTGCCAATGGTTGTGCAAATATGAAGAATGGTATCAACATTATTATCAGAGAAGGCATTCTACAGATCACATCAACAGTTCCATCTTATACAAAGACAACAAAAATCTCTTCTACAACTCCAACAAACATTATCCCATCAAAATCTCCTACAACGCCAGCAAAGGTCATTTCAACGGAAACGGCTACAACAACAACAAACACCTGTGATGACATCTCAACAGTTACCATTTACTATGATCCAGCAACCATTCATGTTCCAGAATCTCTCAACAACGAATTTCAATAACACCCACAACACCAACTTCCTACATCTACACCATATTTAATCACACCTCCTGTCACCATCTACTATGATCCACAGACTATCACAACTCCTTCTTCTGCTGCAGTTAGTCCGGTGACCATCACGGTGCCTGGACTAGTTCCTTATGATAACAAGAGTGTTGTGCCTTGGCATTATGGTTCAGATCTTTACTGCCATGGAAAGAATATCACTCTTGACTTCTCAAAACCTGTACCACAAGTTGACAATGTTGGGGGAGGCAGAGGCTTCACTCGAAGCGGACGTCTCTTTACTTCACAGTTTCCCAGAGTTAATGCTAAAGCAGAAGCTGCTGCCAAAGCAAAAGGCAAAAGTGTGGTGCCAGAGGAACCAGCTGCAAAAGAAACTCAGAAGACACCCTTTGATCAGGATATATACGAGTTTATGAGGATTATCAAAAGAAGTGACTACAAAGTTGTGGATCAGCTCCATCAAACACCCTCCAAGATCTCCATACTATCTTTGCTCATGTGTTCCAAGGCTCACCGTAATGCACTCCTTAAAGTCTTGCACGCAGCTTATGTGCCTGAGGAGATCACTGTCAATCAGTTATAAACGGTGGTCACAAATGTCAATACTAGTCATGGACTAGGTTTCACCAATGCTGACTTGACTACGGAGGGGTGTAACCACAACAAGGCTTTGCATATCACTTTGGAATGCAAAGGTGCCATACTTTCTCACGTCCTTATTGATACCGGATCATCACTTAATGTGTTGCCAAAGAAAGCTTTAGTCAAACTGGAGTATGATGGTCTTGCACTTCGTCTGAACAACTTAGTGTCGCTCCCCGGATTTCCATCCTGGTACAAACGCGAAAGTGGCGCGGAAAAAGAATAGAGTCGCCAGCCATGCATTTTTATCCCGAAGAAAGGGAATGGTAATGCTGCACAAACCAGAAAAAAGAAAGAGGAAAGACACAGGTCCTGCGAACCAAAGAGACTGAGCTCGGGAGTCGGTTACGACCTGGGAAGGTATTAGCACCCAGATCGTCCTCCGTACCCGACGGGATCCACGCTTGTAAAGAAACTATTTCAAAGGGTGAGGGGATGAAAACTGCAGCAACAAAAGAGAAAAGAAAAGAAATTGGAAATGGAAAAGAAAGGAGAAGGAACTGAATAAGAAACAAAGAGAAAAAATGTAGGGAAAATAAAGATTGTGCTCGAACGGGCCCTACCCCGCTGCCTACGTACCTCATCAAGATAATGAGGATCAAAGACGCCGTAGTTCCCCTAACTAGGGGTACTAAAAGGAAATTGCTTGTGAATTAAGGCTTGAACTACATATGCCATTGTTCAGGTGTTGCAGACTCGGACGACGAGTGCGTAATCGTCTTGCAAAGTGACAAGTAGGAGCAAGTTCGTGTACGGAGCGAATGAGATGAGAAAAGAATTCCCGAAGGAGAGACGCTTATTGTTTGTTTGTGTTTTTTAGGAAGCTTTTATGAGTGTGTCACAAGGAAGTGAACTCAAGCTCTCATCAATGGAATGTGCACTTGTCACTACATTCCAAGATGGAATAATAGAACAAGCACACTCAAGTAAGGAGAAAATCCCCAAAACTTGAACCCAAAGATTAGGGCTTAGGCTCACTAACTTGTTTACTTATTAAGTGTTTTGATTATTTACAAATGAAGAAGTATTTTTATGCTTTTCTTTTATGAAGAAAATACCTTGATCAGACTTGTACATCAAAGGTAAACTTGTACTATCCCAAGATGGGAAGACTACAAGCATACCTCATGGGATAAGGCTATGGATCAATGCATCACTTCAAAGTTATTAAAGTGTTTTTTAAGAGTTATGAGATGAGAAGAGAAGAAGAACCAAAAAGGATCACAAATGTAAACTCTAACGGGAAAAGTCTAATCCTAATATTCACATGCTCGGATGGTCCTAGGTTAGTGAGGTCTACTATCCTAAAGGAGGAGAAGAAATAAGAAGAGAAAAAGAAACTCCATGGCGGCCTAAGCACACCTCAAGTCGAGAAAGAATAAGAGAAGATGAGGAATAAGATGAAGAAGAAGAAAAGGATGAAATAGGAATAATATAAGGAGATAAGAATACAACATAAAGAAAGAAGATAAAGAGATGAGAATGCGATATGGAGATGAACAATGGATGGAGATAAGGAAATGAGAATGCGAATGGAATAAATGAACAATGCACAAACAGAGCCTACACCAGTAGGACTTCCAGATGCAGCAGCATGCAACAAGTAAAGTCGGTCCTCAGTGTTAACTAACGGAGAAGGTCCGTTGCCTCTTCAATACGCATAAAAGAAATCAGGAAGGAGTATGTCAAGTCCAAAGTCAATCGCAATTGTTGAATATCAGGGTATCCAATATAATCACTCGCATCCAAGATGACTAACAAAATTAAAACCAATAGATCGGTCTGCACAATATCAAAGCTTAACTGCAATTTGTATCAAAAGATCCCATTTGCCCAAGCAGGATTATGAAAATAGGAATCAGGAGGTCATCATCAAGTAATGTCCACAATCATCGAGATCCCGCAAGAAAACCTACAAAACCTTAAACACCAACTAAAACAATATCAATATACAATCTTTATTAATAAATTCTTACAAAAGGAAAGTCAACAAAACTTAACAAATAAAATTCTAAACAAGAATTAAACCCTACAAAATAGACAAAAGTAAACTAAACAAGACAAATCAAAAATAAAATAGGAAAGGTCAACTAAATTAATTAATAAACTCAAACAAAAAAGAAAATAAAAAATGAAACAAAAAAAAGAGGTATGCAACGCAGGGATTTATGGAGAATATCAATGCAGATGGGCCAAACCCATACTATCAAACTCAAGAATTAATATCTCTAAAACAAAAAAACAAATGCAAAAAAGCAAATCAACGAAAAAGCAACAGGTCCGCAAAAGGGGCTCCAAACGAAGAACACTTCCGCCGTCAACACAGGCGAGAAACTCAGGATCGGCTTCAACGACTTCTCCGCCTCTTTTCTCAAACGACGAACGGACATGACGCCGCACTGTTAACTATGATCCAACGCCACGAACACGAAATCTTATGTCGGCACAAAGAGTTCCGCCATGTGAGTCTCCTTCAGTCAAGTCTCAGATCGCTGGCGGCGATTCAAGGTCTGTTGCTGTTTCGAATCAAGCGAACTCAAACTTCAGGCTCAACTCATGAGCGGTGGTGGTTCCCGATCTAAAGTTCTCTGCGGCGAAAACAACCCTTCCTTGTTGAGACGATTCCACAACAACAATACATGTAGTTCACCGACGTCGAAATAGATGCAAAGAGAATCGACTCTCTCCCGGTCACGGTTTGCTCTTGCTCATCTCCTCTATTGTTTCAAATCCTCCATATCTCTTCATCTTAGCTCTTCTTCTTCTGAAATGTGTTTGTCGCTGTGTTATTGCTGGATTTCGGATTTGCAGAAAACATAGTGGGAGAGGGAATGTTTGAGGAAGTGGCAGTTGAAGGTGGTGAAGAAAAATGGGTGAGGTTTATTGTTGGTCTGTGAGGAGGGGTGAAGGTGATGTTGAAAATGATGTGCGGTTGAGGTTATGAAGAAGTGATGGTTGTTTATGAAGAATTGAGATGAAGTGTGGTTCAGGTTTGTCAAGAAGATTGAAGGAGGAAGGTTTTAGTTATTGGTGGCGTTGCGAGTGAGGAAATGAGATTTGCGGTGGAGATTTCGAAAAGAGGTGGTTGATGAAGGAGGCGTGTTTTTGCGGGTCGAGATTGTGGCTTTGTTGTTCTGCTGTGTGGCGTGATGAAGGAGAGTGATTATGTATGAGTTGGTGAGCAAGATCCAAGAAGGGAGGAAATGAATTGTTATGTATGCTGAAAAAATGTGATTATCTTTCTGCTGTTTGTATCAAATGTGTATGGAGATTTTGTTATGAAGGAAATGAGAATTGTGTTGTGTGTGTGGTGTTAGTTGTGTAGAGGAAAATTGGTATTCAAAAAATGACGCAAGGCCTGAGTGAGTTTTTTGTTTTGGGAGAAGAAAAAAGTGTGATTTTGATGTTTGTGGGATGCAGGGTGATGACTAGCGTGTTTTTTTGTTGCTATTGAGAGTCCCGAAATCCTGTATGCGTATGGCTGGTGGAAAGAAAAGCATGAGTTTGCAAAAGAAGGGTGGTGGGGCCACAATTTGTTGCTGAATGTGTGAAGAGAAGATGTGAGCATTTTTGTGACGTGGGGTGGAAGGCGTGAAAGAAAATTGGTGTTGTGGGGTCCGTGTGAAAAGTGTGTGCAAGAATATTGTATGGTGATGAAAAGTGTGGGCACGCAAACCTTGTGGTGTGCTGTACGTGAATTAGAACTGGTTGAGATACATTTGCTACATTTTTTATTGCTATCAAATTCTCCTTTTTGGTTTTATAAAAAAACGTTATAATAATAAAGATGGAATGATGGGCCTTAAATGATAATCTTGTTGGGACAAAAATGGATTAAAAAGAGAGTATTAAGTAAATAGAAAATGAAATGGATTAATGACATGGGTTAATTAAATGGATAAAAATATGGTTAATTGGATAATGGTTTAGAAAAATGGAAATAAATGAGAAAAGATATATGGTTTAGAAATAATAAAGAAATGGGGTTAATGGATTTGAAATGAAATGGAATTAAAAAATGATGAATAATGGGGATATGGAAATTAAATCGGGTATTGGAAATCGGTTATGAAAAATGTGGTTATTGAATATAAAGAAAAATTGGATTTGGATAATGGTTTAATGTTTTTTATCGGAAATGATAGAAAAGTGGATAATCAAAAAATAAAAAGAGGTATTATGAAAATGGATAGAAAATGTGGGCATGACCAAATGGTTATGAGAACGGATTAGGGGATAACACATGGATTATGGACATGGCTTAAGAACTTCCCCACTTGCATTATTTTCCACATGGAACAAACAAAACGAACACAGCTGCCACTGAGCAACCTGCCACTGAAACAACAACCCTCTGAATCAATTTAACACATTGTCTTGATTATTGATCCCACAATCACACAAACTTCAGCTTGATGACCCGAATTATTCCCCACACAACAAGTTTATCTTGGATGCACACCAGCTAGGAAATCAACCCCAAAGCTTCTGAGATGTTGAAAAAAGATGAATAGCCTTGAATTCCCGATAATCCGCAAATAAAGACGGGGAATCCTATTCTTCAGGAAAAAACGATCCCATGTCTTAGGAGCTTATGCAAATGGTATGCAAAAAATGTGAAAATGCGTATGAATGCAAAACGAAAAGCTGACAAAGATAGAAAAACCAGAGGGCAAATTTAAGGTGTCTACAGCTGCCCCTATTCAATCAATTGTTGATCTGAAAAGGATAAGAGCAACGACTATGAGACGTTTGAGATAAACAATGATTGAATACCAAAAAGACCCCGAAATTTTGCACTCTGCAAAAGAATGCAGAAATGGGAAATAAACCCAACCAGATGACGCTCTGGGGATACGAAAGGGAGGAAAAGCAGACGAGCTTCTTCCAAGCTGAAACTGATATCTGGAATAAGAACAAGTTGACAGACGAGTCTTCAAACAATCCCGTGACGCCAGGAGCTGGACAGACGAGTCCTCAAAACTCTTCATATAACATGAGACAGACGAGTCTCCTTCGGATTTACCTGTTACGCCAGGACCGATAATGCACTAAAGTCTGTGGGACAGACATGCAATCAAGGTAGACGAACCTTCTTCATATATTATCCGCGGATATATGGTATAAGACAGACGAGTCTTCTTTGAGAAAACCTGTGACGCCAGGTATAACAACAATAATTGGTGCTTGAGACAGACGAGCCTCCTTCGGATTTACCTGTTACGCCAGGACCGGTAACCATTTTTACATTAATTCCCACTGTCAGGATTTTAAACCTCTTTAATACAGACGAGTATTGGATGATAACCAAGATTACACAGACGAGTGCCATAAGTCAATGATACAAACGAGTATCAGACGGTGATCTGAGAGACCCAGACGAGCGCTTCAGGCAATGACACAGACGAGTATCAGCCACTGGTACAGACGAATACCAGAAATTCAAACACAGACGAGCCTTTGAAGTAGTCACGGAAATACCAGGATAAACAGCAGATCCACACATACAGATGTAGGCTAGCACAGACGAGTGCTAGGGATGATACAGATGAGTATCTAAACAAAGCAGACGAGCTTCCACACGCAAACAACACAGACGAGTTCTAGAAATGATACAGACGAGTATCCACAAATATCAGGCATACCAAACACAGACGAGTGCTGGAAAGTTGCAGACGAGCAACATCTGAAAAATACATATCAAGGCACAGACGAGTGCAGCAAAGGATCCAATACCAAACACAGACGAGTGTTGGAAATTGCAGACGAGCAATCACAAGGAGATAACCACAACACAGACGAGTGTTGAGAACTTGCAGACGAGCAACAACAAATATCATATCAGAACACAAACGAGTGTTGAGAATTGCAGACGAGCAGCAATAAAGTAAGAATACAAACGAGTGTTGGAGAGGTGCAGACGAGCAACAAACAAATGCCTGATTGGCCACAAGAGCTACAACACTGCAGGGGAAGACAAGTCAGGAGGTCTGGATACCTGGCTCTGACAGAGGTGATGAATACCTGACTGTATCATCAATTGACCAATAGAATGGCAACCTTGTTGGGGAATATTTCACTGACGGGAGTGAACATCAAATATGCACTATGTGGGGACAGAATCACCTTCAGACTTGGCTGGGGGAGGATGCTTGATCACACAATCCTGCTGAGGAGGGAATTCTGACAATTCTAACTCTGTGGGGAAAAGAAAGGCCTTCAACTGCTTGCTGGGAAAAATTCACCGTGGAAGGATAAATCCGCTTGGGGAAGAGAACGATTCAATTAGCCTTAAAGTTCTGCTGGGGATATCATCTACTCTACCTCAGTTGGGGATGTCAACCTTCTGGTATGGTTGAGAAAAAGATTTGGCAATGCTCTGCTGAGGAGAAACTTTGCTGGAGAATCAAAACAAGCCAAAATATGCCCCAAGTAGTATGACGACTGTGTCGAGAAGATATGCCAATGAAAATTGGACTTTGACTGTAGAGAATACCAACTCCTCACGAGGAAGCCTTGTCGGATGAAGGGAAATTCTCTGCTCGGGGAAGAAATAAACTTCCAATGCCCTGCTGGTAAAATAAATACCAGACATTCCCTGAGAATTAACACAGTGCTTCAAGCTCCTGAGCTTGACAGTTGCATACTGATTATCATGAGTGAACAAGCATTCCTTACTCTTCAATTACGCCTCAGACTGCATCGTCTATAAAGAGATCGTCTTCAGAGGATTTTACAGAAGACTTGGCATCCAGAATTGCCCCAGTGTCTTCAAACTCTCGCAGAAATTCAACAGACCTTGAGATAACTGCCCCAGATTGCGTCTTGTAACAATTCTTGCTCCACGCGAAGAAACAGAAACCATGCAGTATGAAGATGCGATGCAAATGATGCAAGATGTAGATGTACACTCATGCAAGCCATGGAAAATGAAACAAGGATGGTTGGGCGTAAGGCCAGGTTGATAGATATTTTTGGTTTTGGTTGCCAAGCAATTGGACTCTAAGGGTGAATTACCAGACGAGAACCAGTTTATTAAAGGTAGGCCAACATACGGGAACTGATGGGTAAAGAAATAAGTCGTCAGACGAGAACTGACTCCTTGGGGGTTCATTGTCAAACGGGAATTGACTCTGAAAAAGAATGATTACCAGACGAGAACTGGCGTTCAACAGGTTAAATGACAAGGTGACCAGACGAGAACTAGTTAAAAGATTCGCCTACCAGACGAGAACTGGTATTTGAAGTTGGTTTGACAGACGAGAACTGGACTTTGGGTTTGTCTGCCAGATGAGGACTAGACTTTGAATTGGCTTGCCAGACGAGAACTGGACTTTGAATGGTTGATAAGATGGGGTTACGAGGCCCTCTGGTGTGAGTCTGATGTTTGGGGTAGGATGCCCAATGCACTTATGATGCGTATGCTCCATATGCGACATGAATAACGTATGCAAATGATTTATGCAATGCTAATGAAAAGCTAGAAAAGCTCCCAAGGATGGGAAGAGAGGTCATAGTGACAAGGCTTCTGGTGAGAAGGGTGACAAAGGCGAGGGTGGGTAGCATGATTCCCCGACACTCATCTTGAACTCTGAGATTACTCGATATAACATGCTCTGTGAAGCTAAAGCTGCCCCAGTTGGGTGAGTCTCTGAACAAACTGTTACTGATTATCCAATTCCTGGCATGGCGGACTTGGATGCTCTCTCGAGGAGAATTGCACTTAGTGATATTTGGAAGTGTTCTTCCCCGGTATGAGCGTGGAAGCGACTTGACTCATTCTGACTGAGCGTTGGAAGAATAAATCTTTGGTCAACAGGAAATCCGGGTGGCCTGCTCCTGCTTGGTACATTCAGCTCTGTACAACTGACTTTGAAAGATGTTCCTCAATCAACTGAAGCTATGGAGCTTGCTTTACACTGACAAATTCCTTGGCCGACAGAACAACTGGATAACACGCCCCTGATTCATAGGCCTACAAGATGCTATTGACTCTGGTCATCATTGTTGAATGATCAAGTTCCCTCGTGATTGCTCTTTGTAGGAACTCCCCTGATGTCACAGGCTGACTTGCCATTAAAACTGCTCATTTACAAATGGTAATTTTAATGCAGTGCACATGCAATTTTTTGAACATTTATATATTTGAATGTTGTGAGAGTGTGTGACGAATGGACCATTAGTCCAAACGTAGTGCTGAGTTAGCAAATCGTTAGGAGTCAGTTTACGCAACCTCGTCATAGTATGCTTTCAGAATTGAACCTGATTCAATTAGGACTTTCAAGGGTTATAACGTGGCACGGTTCACGGTTTTTAGAAAGAAAGATTTAAGGCTCAAAGTTTATTTGTGCCCACCCATTCTCCTTGATGTTCTTCAGTCCTATGTTCAGCTAATTTGGCCTGAGCGCTCGCCTCTCGAAAGGGTTTTGTGATGGTTGAGGAATCGATGACGTTGCCGGTTTAAGCACCAATGAGGTTTCTTGGAGTAACAGTCACCCCTTCTGACTTTGTGTCTGTAGTCACACGACTTTGTTCTAATGGAAGTTTTCCTTTCTGATTTTTTTTTTGTAATCCCTAACTTTTGCCTGGACTGAATTTTTTTTGAATTTTTTTTTGTTTTGAAATTTTGAAGTCCAGCGGGATGCCCTAACTTTTGCCTAAGTCATTTGTTTTCACTTTTTTTTTTACTTAGCGGGCTTTATTTCTCTTTTTTTTTTTTGCTTTTGATTTTTTTTCTTGAACAAATCGTGTGACACAGGTTTGTCTGTCTTGCTGAAAGAGTAATGACTGACTCATTCCTTTGTTGTTGAGGGATAACCATTTTGGTTTCACATCTCTTGACCTCTTGAGGTGTACTGAAGAAAAGGTAATGGATCCTCGGATGCACACTCCTTTGGAAATTCGAACGCTCGGTCAAATTGACTGATGACTACCCTGCCCCGGGTTGAATGTGAGGGTTTTTTCGTTTAGAAAAGAAACTCCTACTTCAAGGCTCAAAGGGGTTGACGAGGGTCTATCTCCCTTATATCTCCGGTGTTTGGGAGTTGAAACAATGCCTGTACATCGTCAGCAGGTTCTACTCTGAAAGCATACCTTCAACAATTATGGGTATTCAGTTGTCATCATCCTCCCTCAAACCTGCTAAGCAACAGTGAAAGAAGTGGGAGGTAAATGAATGCAATTTTTTTTTTGTTTTTCCAATGCAAGTAAAGAAAAAATGAGCGAATGCGACATAATTGATTTAAAAAGTGCAAGATCACTACATTAACATTACCATTCAAAATAACAATGCTTAAAAGACAAGTAGCTGCTAACAGGAAAGAAACTACAATGCAAATGATAAAAGGATACAATGATCACCAAATCTGATGACATATTCTTGTCTGAGCCACTAAAATCAGGAGACGCCTCTTCGAAATCTTTGAACTCAATCAGATGAGAGGTTGACGTGCACAACCAAGCTTCCTTCTGGAAAGGATATATACCCCTTGTCGATCAACTGTTGTACTTTGGCTTGAAAAGCTTTACAATCCTCAGTTAAATGTCCGATCGATCCACCATGATACCCACACTGCTCATGAGGATTGTACTCTGGAGGGTATCGCTCTGGCAACGGCTTGAGAGGCTTAGGAACCACCAATGAGCTCTGAATTAGATATGGCAAGAGTTCACTGTATGCCATGGGAAATGGATGAAGAGGAGCGTTCCTTCTTTCTGGATTGTTGCGAGGCCTAGGCTGGCTCTGAAGTTGATTCTGAGGTCTTCGACCATGAGCTTGCCGATTCGGACGAGGAAGAGTCCAGGATTTTTGATATGGTGCTCTGAGCATTGCCAAATGCCCATAAGAGTGGCCAGACACAGGAAAAGATGATCCCTGGGAAGATGTTGGTCTAGAATATTCGATATTTGCCATGGCTGCACTGACGTCGTACCCTTCTTCCTCTTGAGAACTATCAACAGATCCATCTTCACTAGCTGGGTTATTCGAAGAGTCTTGGATCTTTCCACATTTGAGCAGGCTCTCGATGCGTACTCCAACTATCATCAAATCAGAGAAACTTGATGTCCCAATGCTACTCATTCTTTCCAAGTACGGACCTTGCAAGGTTCCCACGAAAAGGTCAACTAATTCTCTGTCTGAAAGTGATGGCTGCACTTGAGATGCCAACTCTCTCCACCGTTGTGCATATTCTCTGAAAGATTCACCGGTTCTCTGAGATAGGCTTTGCAACTGCATGCGATTGGGCGCCATGTCCATATTGTACTGGTATTGCTTTACGAAAGCTCTGGATAAATCATTCCAAGATCGGATACGACTACTTTCCAAATCCATATACCAACTTAAGGATGCCCCGCTTAAACTGTCCTGGAAACAGTGAATCATCAACTTATCGTTGCGGGCATAAGAAGTCATTTTTCTGCAGAACATCACCAAATGACGCTTCAGGAAACTGACACCAGTGTATTTCTCAAACTTCGGAGTTCATAAATTTGGAGGAATGAAAAGACCAGGCACCAAACACAGGTTCAGAGCATCAAAACCAAAGGCATCAGGATCTGCTAAGGCTTTGAGTTGCTCATCTAACACACGAAACCTTTCAGCAGGGTCAAAAGTTTGTGGATCCTTGGTTTTCACAAGAGGGATTGCCCCTTGGAAGTTCGGCATAGGGAAAGCAAAACTACGATAATCCGTAGAATCAGAAGAAGATGAAGGTCCACCTCGAACAACAGATGGTTCAGGTACACTTTGATTCACGATCGGGGTCTGTACAGGCTGAGCTTGAGTAAGGTTGTTCACTTGTGGAAGATCCTCATCAGGAGAAAGACCATACAGAGGATTGGTCATTGAAGTGAAACCAGGTGGAAACTCAACATTATGACGGTTGCTCTCTGACATAGCTACTGACGGCTTTAAAACTGACCTTATTAACTCTTGATACTGCTCAGTCAAACTTCAAATCACTTTTCGTCTTCCAACAGTTACCACTTGTTCAAACTGAGTACCGGGAAATCAGCTAGCTGGTCATGGACAAAAGAGGAATGAGCTCTCTGGAAAAAGGATATGCAATGCAGATGCAGATGCAAAATGCAATATGATGATGCAAAGATGCAAAGACATGGGATCACAGCTGGAAACTGCCTGGAATCTACTGACAAGAATCGAGTGTCTGTAACCACAAGATCTCCGTATAATAACCCAAAATAGTAGCCGAGAACCAACGGTCGATCATTCCAGGATCATAGTGACCGGATCAGAACAATAAGACTGCACTGGTAATGAGTGTATGTTGAGGTCATGGGTTCCTGCAAACCTGTAAACCCCTCCCAATCTCACTGGTAGTAGGCTCTGGGTCAGACATCACGGACTCTCAAAGCCGAATAGCAATAATACTATCACCATCTCCGAGAAATGGCTCATGACAAGATCAGGGAATCGGTTTGGCATTATATACTACGCAGGGAGGCCTCAGCTGAGTCCAGGAAATAAGGTCATCCTATGTGATCCCCAGGTGGGCCCTCGGATGCAAATGGGTTTGCCACAAAATATGGGCTACCACTGTCATCACTAAAGAGGGATGTTTCCACAAGGTTCTCAATGATCGGTCCCCAGCTGCACATAACTGTCAGGGTCATGTAATGAGAGAGGAAGATCCCCAAATCAAGACATTTCCAAGACAATCGCAACCTGGGTGTGGAACTCACTACTACCGCCATGACAAGATCTCATGATGCCAAAGGGGAACCACTCTAAGTCCTATGGTGCACTCGAGCCGGGTACTTGGCACATATCTCTCAAGAACAAGTAACACCCATCCCACAAAAGAAAACCAGTCCAGACAGTCCAGTATATACATGATGCAGTAAATAAAGACTGAAACTATAAATAAAGCTGTAAATGAAGCTGTAAATAAACAACAATAAAATACAACAAGCCACAGCAAACAAACATCACCCAATGAAACAGCAACACACAAGCGCTAGGAGAGACTCACAGGGGAACCAGAGATCTCTGGTGTGCAGTCCCCAGCAGAGTCACCAGTTGTCGCTCCCCGGATTTCCATCCTGGTACAAACGCGAAAGTGGCGCGGAAAAAGAATAGAGTCGCCAGCCATGCATTTTTATCCCGAAGAAAGGGAATGGTAATGCTGCACAAACCAGAAAAAAGAAAGATGAAGGACACAGGTCCTGCGAACCAAAGAGACTGAGCTCGGGAGTCGGTTACGACCTGGGAAGTTATTAGCACCCAGATCGTCCGCCGTACCCGACGGGATCCACGCTTGTAAAGAAACTGTTTCAAAGGGTGAGGGGATGAAAACTGCAGCAACAAAAGAGAAAAGAAAAGAAACTGGAAATGGAAAAGAAAGGAGAAGGAACTGAATAAGAAACAAAGAGAAAAAATGTAGGGAAAATAAAGATTGTGCTCGAACGGGCCCTACCCCGCTGCCTACGTACCTCATCAGGATAATGAGGATCAGAGACGCCGTAGTTCCCCTAACTAGGGGTACTAAAAGGAAATTGCTTGTGAATTAAGGCATGAACTGCCTATGCCATTGCTCAGGTGTTGCAGACTCGGACGACGAGTGCGTAACCGTCTTGCAAAGTGACAAGTAGGAGGAAGTTCGCGTACGGAGCGAATGAGATGAGAAAAGAATTCCCGAAGGAGAGACGCTTATTGTTTGTTTGTGTTTTTTAGGAAGCTTTTATGAGTGTGTCACAAGGAAGTGAACTCAAGCTCTCATCAATGGAATGTGCACTTGTCACTACATTCCAAGATGGAAAAATAGAACAAGCACACTCAAGTAAGGAGAAAATCCCCAAAACTTGAACCCAAAGATTAGGGTTTAGGCTCACTAACTTGTTTACTTATTAAGTGTTTTGATTATTTACAAATGAAGAAGTATTTTTATGCTTTTCTTTTATGAAGAAGATACCTTGATCAGACTTGTGCATCACAAGGTAAACTTGTACTATCCCAAGATAGGAAGACTACAAGCATACCTCATGGGATAAGGCTATGGATCAATGCAACACTTCAAAGTTATTAAAGTGTTTTTTAAGAGTTATGAGATGAGAAGAGAAGAAGAACCAAAAAGGATCACAAAGGTAAACTCTAACGGGAAAAGTCTAATCCTAATATTCACATGCTCGGATGGTCCTAGGTTAGTGAGGTCTACTATCCTAAAGGAGGAGAAGAAATAAGAAGAGAAAAAGAAACTCCATGGCGGCCTAAGCACACCTCAAGTCGAGAAAGAATAAGAGAAGATGAGGAATAAGATGAAGAAGAAGAAAAGGATGAAATAGGAATAATATAAGGAGATAAGAATACAACATGAAGAAAGAAGATAAAGAGATGAGAATGCGATATGGAGATGAACAATGGATGGAGATAAGGAAATGAGAATGCAAATGGAATAAATGAACAATGCACAAACAGAGCCTACACCAGTAGGACTTCGAGATGCAGCAGCATGAAACAAGTAAAGTCGGTCCTCAGTGTTACCTAACGGAGAAGGTTCGTTGCCTCTTCAATACGCATAAAAGAAATCAGGAAGGAGTATGTCAAGTCCAAAGTCAATCGCAATTGTTGAATATCATGGTATCCAGTATAATCACTCGCATCCAAGACAACTAAAAAAATTAAAACCAATAGATCGGTCTGCACAATATCAAAGCTTAACTGCAATTTGTATCAAAAGGTCCCATTTGCCCAAGCAGGATTATGAAAATAGGAATCAGGAGGTCATCATCAAGTAATGTCCGCAATCATCAAGATCCCGCAAGAAAACCTACAAAACCTTAAACACCAACTAAAAAAATATCAATATACAATCTTTATTAATAAATTCTTACAAAAGGAATGTCAACAAAACTTAACAAATAAAATTCTAAACAAGAATTAAACCCTACAAAATAGACAAAAGTAAACTAAACAAGACAAATCAAAAATTAAATAGGAAAGGTTAACTAAATTAATTAATAAACTCAAACAAAAAAGAAAAGAAAAAATGAAACAAAAAAAGAGGTATGCAACGCAGGGATTTATGGAGAATATCAATGCAGATGGGCCAAACCCATACTATCAAACTCAAGAATTAATATCTCTAAAACAAAAAAACAAATGCAAAAAAGCAAATCAACGAAAAAGCAACAGGTCCGCAAAAGGGGCTCCAAACGAAGAACACTTCCACCGTCAACACAGGCGAGAAACTCAGGATCGGCTTCAACGACTTCTCCGCCTCTTTTCTCAAATGACGATCTGACATGACGCCGCACTATTAACTATGATCCAACGCCGCGAACACGAAATCTTCTGTCTGCACAAAGAGCTCCGCCATGTGAGTCTCCTTCGGTCAAGTCTCAGATCGCTGGCGGCGATTCAAGGTCCGTCGCTGTTTCGAATCAAGCGAACTCAAACTTCAGGATCAGCTCATGAGCGGTGGTGGTTCCCGATCTAAAGTTCTCTACGGCGAAAACGACCCTTCCTTGTTGAGACGATTCCACAACAACAATACATGTAGTTCACCGACGTCGAAATAGATGCAAAGAGAATCGACTCTCTCCCGGTCACGGTTTGCTCTTGATCATCTCCTCTATTGTTTCAAATCCTCCATATCTCTTCATCTTAGCTCTTCTTCTTCTAAAATGTGTTTGTTGTTGTGTTGTTGCTGGATTTCGGATTTGCAGAAAACAAAGTGGGAGAGGGAATGTTTGAGAAAGTGGCGGTTGAAGGTGGTGAAGAAAAATTGGTGAGGTTTATTGTTGGTCTGTGAGGAGGGGTGAAGGTGATGTTGAAAATGATGTGTGGTTGAGGTTATGAAGAAGTGATGGTTGTTTATGAAGAATTGAGATGAAGTGTGGTTCAGGTTTGTCAAGAAGATTGAAGGAGGAAGGTTTTAGTTATTGGTGGCGTTGCGAGTGAGGAAATGAGATTTGCGGTGGAGATTTCGAAAAGAGGTGGTTGATGAAGGAGGCGTGTTTTTGCAGGTCGAGATTGTGGCTTTGTTGTTATGCTGTGTGACATGATGAAGGAGAGTGATTATGTATGAGTTGGTGAGCAAGATCCAAGAAGGGAGGAAATGAATTGTTATGTATGCTGAAAAAATGTGATTATCTTTCTGCTGTTTGTATCAAATGTGTATGGAGATTTTGTTATGCAGGAAATGAGAATTGTGTTGTGCGTGTGGTGTTAGTTGTGTAGAGGAAAATTGGTATTCAAAAAATGACGCAAGGCCTGAGTGAGTTTTTTGTTTTGGGAGAAGAAAAAAGTGTGAGTTTGATGTTTGTGGGATGCAGGGTGATGGCTGGCGTGTTTTTTTTGTTGCTATTGAGAGTCCCGAAAGCCTGTATGTGCATGGCTGGTGGAAATAAAAGCATGAGTTTGCAAAAGAAGGGTGGTGGGGCCACAATTTGTTGCTGAATGTGTGAAGAGAAGATGTGAGCATTTTTGTGACGTGGGGTGGAAGGCGTGAAAGAAAATTGGTGTTGTGGGGTCCGTGTGAAAAGTGTGTGCAAGAATATTGTATGGTGATGAAAAGTGTGGGCACGCAAACCTTGTGGTGTGTTGTACGTGAATTAGAACTGGTTGAGATACATTTGCTACATTTTTTATTGCTATCAAATTCTCCTTTTTGGTTTTATAAAAAAAATGTTATAACAATAAAGATGGAATGATGGGCCTTAAATGATAATATTGTTGGGACAAAAATGGATTAAAAAGAGAGTATTAAGTAAATAGAAAATGAAATGGATTAATGACATGGGTTAATTAAATGGATAAAAATATGGTTAATTGGATAATGGTTTAGAAAAATGGAAATAAATGAGAAAAGATATATGGTTTAGAAATAATAAAGAAATGGGGTTAATGGATTTGAAATGAAATGGAATTAAAAAATGATGAATAATGGGGATATGGAAATTAAATCGGGTATTGGAAATCGGTTATGAAAAATGTGGTTATTGAATATAAAGAAAAATTGGATTTGGATAATGGTTTAATGTTTTTTATCGGAAATGATAGAAAAGTGGATAATCAAAAAATAAAAAGAGGTATTATGAAAATGGATAGAAAATGTGGGCATGACCAAATGGTTATGAGAACGGATTAGGGGATAACACATGGATTATGGACATGGCTTAAGAACTTCCCCACTTGCATTATTTTCCACATGGAACAAACAAAATGAACACAGCTGCCACTGAGCAACCTGCCACTGAAACAACAACCCTCTGAATCAATTTAAAACATTGTCTTGATTATTGATCCCACACTCACACAAACTTCAGCTTGATGACCCGAATTATTCCCCACACAACAAGTTTATCTTGGATGCACACCAGCTAGGAAATCAACCCCAAAGCTTCTGAGATGTTGAAAAAATATGAATATCCTTGAATTCCTGATAATCCGCAAATAAAGACGGGGAATCCTATTCTTCAGGAAAAAACGATCCCATGTCTTAGGAGCTTATGCAAATGATATGCAAAAAATGTGAAAATGCGTATGAATGCAAAACGAAAAGCTGACAAAGATAGAAAAACCAGAGGGCAAATTTAAGGTGTCTACACTTAGTTGTCAGAGCTTTTGATGGTTCTAAATGATCGGTTCCCGGAGAGATTGAGTTGCCCATGGTAATTGGCCCACAAGTTTTCAAAACTACCTTGTACGTGATGGACATACAGTCTGCCTACAGTTGTTTGTTGGGTCGACCCTGGATCCATGCCGCCGGCGCGGTAACATAGACCCTTCACCAGAAGTTAAAATATGAGTGGGAAGGCCAAATTATCACCATTTGTGGAGAGGAAGATATCTTCGTCAGTCACCTGGCTATATACAAATACATAGAGATGGATGGAGAGATCCATGAAACCATGAGTCATGGTTTCGAAGCTTTGAATATCAACGAAGCTACAACTAAGGTGTTTGCTGCATCCCAAGAGGAAAGGATGGGAACCTCAATTGCTTCCTACAAACAGGCTCGGAAGGTTGTGGAAGAAGGGAATGCCCAAGGTTGGGGCAAGCTGCTGGAAGTTCAAATAAAAGAAGACAAATTCAGTTTGGGTTACAGACCATCCCAACAAGTTCCAGAGGAGGCTGCTAAAGCTCCCAAGTTCATAAGTGGGGGAATGCTGAACCCAGATGCTATCAACACTTTGGAAGACGAGGCTGAGAGCGACTACAACCTGGAAAGCTGGATCCGTCCAAGAGTCCCGGGCCAACAAGTCCTCAACTGGTCTTCCCAGGAAATTATAAGGGTTACTGCTGCAGAGTAATTATTATTTCCTGTTTTTAAGCATGCATCAAAGTCCTGCATCTTTCCTAAGATGTTGGGACTCATTTTGTTATAGGGCCATATGTATTTTGTTCAAATTGAATATTAATGAACAATGGACATTGTTTTGCAAACGATCTTTTTTTCGCTCCTTGTCTTTTCATTTTTGTTATTTTCGCACAAAACAATAAATCGCAATCTTTTTCTTAATAAAAACTTCATTCACCTTTTCTAAATAAGATAAAATCAATCACTAAAATGAACCAAATATCAACCCTTGCAGAGATAGCCCTCCAGATTGCACCGACAATGACATTGCTATGACCTTGTATGACTTCGACAATCTGATTAATCAAGCAGATGAAGGGGTTGAAGAAGACTATGATTTACCTGAAGAGCTAGCCAGGTTATTGAGACAAGAGGAAAAGGTGATTTCTCCTCATCAGAAGGAGGTTGAGACTATTAATCTTGGTACCGAGGAAGATGTGATAGAGGTAAAGATCGGAGCCAGTCTGCAAGCTCCGGTAAAGGAACAACTTATCAGTATGCTGCGAGAATATGTCGATGTGTTTGCTTGGTCCTATCAAGATATGTCGGGTTTGGATACAGACATTGTCATGCACAAGCTGCCATTGAAAGAGGATTTTCCGCCAGTTAAACAGAAGTTGCGCCGTACACGTCCAGACATGGCCATGAAAATCAAAGAAGAAGTACAAAAGCAGTGGGATGCCGATTTTCTTGCTGTAACTAGTTACCCGCCATGGGTTGCTAACATTGTACCCGTACCTAAGAAGGATGGCAAGGTGCATATGTGTGTCGATTACCGGGATATGAACAGGGCATGCTCGAAAGATGACTTCCCATTACCTCACATTGATGTATTGGTAGACAACACAACTCAGTTCTCGGTATTTTCCTTCATGGACGGATTTTATGGATACAATCAGATAAAGATGTCACCTGAAGACATGGAAAAGACAACCTTCATCACACCTTGGGGCATGTTCTGCTATAAAGTAATGCCGTTTGGTCTGAAGAACGCCGGAGCAACATATCAACGGGCTATGGTAACATTATTCCACGACATGATCCATAAAGAAATTGAGTGCTACGTGGATGACATGATTGCCAAGTCCCAAACAGAGGAAGAGCATTTGGTGAACCTTTTGAAATTGTTCAAGCGTCTGAGGAAGTATTAGTTAAGGTTGAACCCCAACAAATGCACATTCGGGTTACGTTCTGGTAAGCTGCTGGGTTTTATTGTTAGCGGAAAAGGAATTGTGGTTGATCCTGACAAAGTCAAAACAATTCAGGAAATGCCTGCACCTAAGACTGAGAAAGAAGTTCGGGGGTTCTTAGGTAGATTGAACTACATTTCAAGGTTCATATCTCATCTCACTGCAACCTGCGAGCCCTTGTTCAAACTACTAAGAAATGAACAAACAATTAGGTGGAACGATGATTGTCAAAAAGCTTTCGACAAGATCAAGGAATATCTGCA
Source organism: Lathyrus aphaca (assembly GCA_963966055.1). Classification (NCBI taxonomy): domain Eukaryota; kingdom Viridiplantae; phylum Streptophyta; class Magnoliopsida; order Fabales; family Fabaceae; genus Lathyrus; species Lathyrus aphaca. The sequence continues at coordinate 429,177,296 of OZ014524.1, read as the reverse complement.
AGAACCTCCAATTCTCACGCCTCCAGTTCAAGGAAGACCTCTAATAATGTACCTGACAGTATTAGATAAATCGATGGGGTGTGTGTTGGGTCAGCATGACGAGTCTGGTCGAAAAGAGTATGCAATATACTACCTAAGCAAAATGTTTACCGACTGTGAACAACATTATTCACTGCTCGAGAAAACTTGTTGTGCTTTAGCGTGGGCTGCTCGCCGACTAAGACAGTATATGTTGACTCATACTACCTTGTTGATCTCAAAGATGGACCCCGTCAAGTACATATTTGAGAAGCCAGCACTTACCGGAAGGGTTTCAAGGTGGCAAATGATTCTAACATAGTATGATATTCAGTACACCTCTCAGAAAGCCATCAAGGGAAGTGTATTGTCTGATTATTTGGCTGAGCAACCCATTGATAACTACCAGCCTATGAGATTTGATTTCCCTGATGAAGACATCATGTTCTTAAAGTTAAAAGATTGTGAAGAGCCTATTCACACTAAAGGGCCAGATCTAGAAGAAGCATGGACTATGATGTTCGATGGGGCAGTTAATTGTAACGGTCGTGGAGTTCGTGCAGTGCTTATTACACCCAAAAGAGTCCATATGCCTTTATCAACAAGGCTCACCTTTGCATGCACTAACAATGAAGCAGAATACGAAGCTTGTATCATGGGTCTTGAGGAAGCCATTGACCTGAGGATCAAAACCTTGAATGTATTCAGAGATTCAGCTTTGGTGATCAACCAAACTAATGGAAAGTGGTATACTCATCAAGATCATCTGGTTCCCTACCGTGACTATACGAGGAGATTGTTGACTTTCTTCACAATAGTCAAGCTTGAATACATCCCTCGAGGTGAGAATCAGTTTAAAGATACCTTGGCCACCATTTCATCTATGACCAAAGTACAGACTACCAACTATGTGCCTCGAATTTTAGTATCCAGACTGGACCGACCGACATATGTATTCTCTGTGGACATTGTTATTGACAACAAACCTTGGTTCCACGACATCAAATGCTTCTTAGAGACTCATACATACCCACCTGGGGCATCGTCTATTAATAAGAAGACATTAAGAAGGCTAGTCGACAGTTTCTTCCTCAATACTGATGGCTCCTTATATAAGCGAAACTTCGACATGGTCTTGCTCAGATGTGTTTACAAGAAGGAAGCAGACCTACTGATGCACGAGGTACACGAGGGTTCTTTCGGTACCCATGCCGGAGGACATGCAATGGCAAAGAAATTGTTGAGATCAGGTTACTATTGGATCACAATGGATGCAGACTGTTGTGCCAATGCCAGAAAGTGCCATAAATGCCAGATCTACGTAAACAAAGTACATGTGCCTCCAAATCCTTTGAATATATTGTCTTCACCCTGGCCCTTCGCCATGTGGGGCATTGATATGATTGGAAAGATCAAGCCAACTGCTTCAAATGGTCACAAATTCATCCTGGTAGCCATTGGTTACTTCACCAAATGGGTTGAAGCAGCTTCGTATGCAAATGTCACCAAGCCAGTGGTAGCCCGATTTTTGAAAAGGGATATCATTTGCCGATATGGAGTTCCCGAGCGAATAATTACTGATAATGGTTCAAACTTTAACAACAAGATGATGGCAAAACTGTGTCGATACTTCAAAATTCAACATCACAACTCTTTTCCTTACAGGCAAAAGATGAATGGCGTTGTTGAGGCGACTAATAAGAACATTAAGAAGATTGTGCAAAAGATGTTCGTCACATACAAAGACTAGCATGAAATTTTACCATTCTCCTTGCATGGGTACCGAACTTCCATCAGAACATCTACCGAGGCAACACCTTATCAACTTGTGTATGGTATGGAAGCAGTCCTACCTGTTGAAGTTGAGTTACCCTCCTTGCGGGTAATGATGGATGTAAAACTAGACGAAGCAGAATGGGTCCGATCTCGTTATAACCAACTGAACCTGATTGAAGAAAAGAGATTAGCAGCTATCTGTCATGGTTAGTTATATCAGAAACGGATGAAGAAATCCTTCGATCAAAAAGTCAGACCTCGGGCATATCAAGTGGGAGAGCTTGTACTAAAAATAATCCTTCCTCCTCATACAGACCACATGGGCAAGTGGACACCAAACTATGAAGGTCCATACGTGATAACTAAAGTCTTCTCGGGCGGAGCACTGAAGCTCGCCACCATGGACGGTGAAGACTTCCCGTCTCCTGTGAATTCAGATGCAGTTAAAAAATACTTCACATAAATAACCCGCTGGACATAAAAACAGAATGTAAGTCCAGACAAACATAAGGCATCCCGGCGAGTCAAAAATAGAATAAAAGACTCGGGCAAAAATAAGAGAAAAATTGAAAAACAAAATGTACACCTGCTGAGTTGAAAAGCCACATCGGACAGCTCAGGCAAAAAAGGGTGTCCCGGTGGATTGAAAATCCGAAAGGGCGATCCACGCAAAATCAGGGAATAAGCGAACAACTGCATTCTGATTCATCTGTATCACTCATATAACTTGGCAAGTTTCAAAAGGACAAAGCGTCGATCAGAATCAACTTTCTTCAGAGAGCAAGATAAGAAGAGCGTTCAGTTCATATAGGTCATAGAAAGAGAAAGCTCATTAAAGCGTCAACCTCAGCATTGCCAAATAGAACACTTTTATTTTCTCAATTTTATAGCAATCTCCTCATTTCAGGGATTAGCTTCTTCAAATGTACTCTCCTATTCAGGGCACACAAATCAATAAAGTCAAATTTTCATTCACACTTTGTTTTGTACCTTTTTGTTTTGTTTGCAAAAATGTCCAAAGTTCGTAATACAACATTTGCATGAAAATGTATAGGCCATTTCTAATAAATGCTTGCAGGAAATATGTGCTTTTAAGAGAACCTGACTCCTATGACGGAATCCAGTTTGAGGATACCTCAGGGAACTCGTACGTTTCCTTTGTTTGACAGGTTGCAGGTACTCAAGGCGGACAACCTTTCACAGCATGGGGCATATCAGGTCTATACTCCCAGCCAAGCCGACAGTCGCATCATCAGAAGGACTACTTGACGAAAGTATTTCCCCACGGAGCTTTTTATCCCCTCGGAGTATCCCCCGCAAAGCTGATACTCTAGCGGATTACTTCCTAGAAGTTCTCTCCTCCCCAAGCAGGATCTCCAAAGCAATGCCTGAATCGCTTTTCCCAGCAAGTTGTCAGATCTTCTCATCCCCAGCATGGGATCCCCACATAGTCTTTTCCCCAGAATTCTCCAGAAAGATCGTGTAGTGATCCCTTTCTCCCAACAGATTTTCAGATCTTGGATCTCGTTTCTCTCATTTGCATAATCATAGCATTCGCATCATCTCTCCCCAAACAGAGCGTAGAGTTCCGTCTAATACGGAGCATTATGGAAAAAATCAATATTTGCATGATCATAAGCTAGGTTCGAGCCAATCACCTGCAAATACCAAAACCACTCCTCCAGCAAAACTCAAAAACTTATCCCCTGCAGATAAAATCCAAAATATCCTTTTGCACTATCAGTAAAAATACTTGTACATACTTATACACAATCCTTCTGATACTCGTCTGTATCCTACTTATACATATTTCTTTGATACTCGTCTGTATCTTACGCATCTCCCCAACAGATCAACACTCGTCTGTGTTTCTTGTTCAAACAGTCGATACTCGTCCGTATCATCACTCCTTAAACACGCGTTATTGCTTGTTCTTATCGATACTCGTCTGTATCGTAGTCCTAAAGATACTCATCCATATCTTTAGTCTATACACACTGTCGAAACACTTATACCATCTTATTTTTAGGATTTAAACACTCGTCCGTGTTTATCTCTCCCCAGAAGTCGCCAACAAAACACCTTTCTATCCGGCATTCGTCCTATGTCGCGATAATCCTCAGCAGCCGTACCCTGCTAGGTGATAGTCCTTCACCTTTTTATGAACGTCCCACATCATTCATCCAATGGCCGTCCCCATCGTCGACTTTTTTATCCGGCATTCGTCCTATGTCGCGATAATCCTCAGCAGCCGTACCCTGTTAGGTGATCGTCCTTCACCTTTTGATGACCGTACCTCATCATTCATCCGATGTCCGTCCCCATCGTCGATCTTTTTACCCGGTATTCGTCATATGTCACGATAATCCCCAACAGAGCAGCCGTCCCCTGCTAGGTGATCGTCCTTCACCTCTTGATGACCGTTCCTCATCATTTATTTTTATGACTGCCCCTCATCATGTTATCTGATGGCCGTCCCCATCGTTGATCTTCCTATCCGATATTCGTCCTATGTCATGATATCTTTTAGCAGCCGTCCCCTGCTAGGTGATCGTCCTTCACATTTTGATGACCGTCCCTCATCATTGATTTATTTAGTCTTCACCTGATGGCCGTCCCCGTCGCGGTTTCTTTATTCTTCAGCCTGACAGTCGTCCCCGTTAGTGCTTTTAAGTCCCCAGTAAAGTCGCTTTTCTTTACCCGATGGCCGTCCCCGTCACAGATTCTTTATTCCTCAACATGATGTCCGTCCCCGTCAGTGTGTTTCTCACCATTTTTATCCCCAGTAGTCGTCCTCCGACGCTACCATTTGATATTCAGTTTGTATTGCCTATTACAATTTATATCCCTTTTCTTCGTATAATAAAAGAGTGCAAATTTTGGACTGTTGTATTCAACCACAAGTTATCTTGTTTGTCTGTTAAGCCAGGCGCTTACATCCTACACAGCTAACTCATGCTTGAATAGGGCCAGCTGTAAACACCCCAAATTTTCCCTCCTTTTTTCTCACACCTTGGCTTGTGATTCTTCATATTGCATTGCATAAGCATACTATCTCCCACTGCATGATTATTTCACTGCATAAGCTGCATAGCTAGCGTTTGTGGTCAGATGAATCATAGAAGTGGTTTGAGCTATCTCAAATGCCATGAAGCATGTCAAGAGGGTCCATGAGTATTCTATGATCACTTTATGCCTCCAATGGTTCTTGAAATTCAAAAGATCACAAGAGATTGTAGAGCCACCCAGGCAGGCTCAGGGTTCCTACACAGATGACCTAGAAATTAAGGTTTTGGGTTTGAGGCCCTTACACTCAATTTTTTTGGCCATTCTTGATTCTATTGGTCTACATATGTCATAAGGATCATGTGTATCAAATTTGAAGCAAAACTTCCTTGTGGAAGTCTTCTGATCAAATGGTAACTTGTTGTACAAGAAAAGTCAAAATCAGGGCATCTGAGGCCACCAACAAGGGTTCCAAAGGGCATCTTCATCAATTTGAGGTCCTATGATCTTTATTTGATATTATGAATGGTTGGAAGTTCACAATATTGAAGAATTTTGAGCCATTTGAAAACTTTCTATTTTTGGGCATGACTTGTAATGAAAACTTTCCATTTTGGGAAAGATCTTCAACCTCCTCTTTCTTGATCAAAAAGGCTTCAAATGAATTTTCTTCAAACATGAAAGTTGTAGATTTGATCTTCCCATTTTCTAAAAGTACAAGAACTCCTCTTGATTCATCCTAGAACTCAAGTTATGGCAAGTCAAAGTTGGGAAAAATCTTGTAATTTTCAAGTTCATGCCAAAGAGGGAAATTTGCAAAATGGTATTTCAGGCCTTTATGTGACCTCTAATCCACTCAAATACATCATGCCATGATCAAACAACTTCTAAAGATCAGAATTGGGCCAAGAACCTAGGGTTTTCATGCATTGCCTCTCAAGAAATCACAAAGTTGTGAAATTGCAAAAAACCATTCAAACTCTTGAATCAAGCCATACAGCTCACAACTTTCAATCCAATGGTGCTCCTTGAACTCAGCTGAGGCAGCCCAAGACCTCAAATCACTTCTGCCATGGCCCATGCTTCAAGTACACCATTTTTGACTTTTTGGCCAATGGAGCCATACCATTCCCACAGTGCACAACCACTCCTCTGACCTATCTCAATCTTTTATGCATTGCCTAAGGATCATAAAACATAACATTTGAAGCCTTGAAACAAGCCAACACTCAGATTGCACAAAAATTGTCAAAAACTTCCCCTCTTCGATTCTCACTACTCAGCCATCAAACATCTAAAGTTCTTTCACCATTCAATCACACATAACATAAGGAACATTTCCCACCAATCACCATGGCCTGAAACACAACATATCAAAAGCACAATTTCTGCTTCATTTGAACTGGACCTTAAAAACCAGCCACTTTCAAAGCATTCTAAGCACTCCACTAGCTTCGGGAGGTCCAAAGAAGCCATTTTGCACAAGAGGGAGGTCCTGAAAGCTCCATTTTGAAGCACTTCAGTTCAAGTATTCATCAAGAACAATTTTTCCAGAACCTCTTTTTCTTGTTATAAAACGAATCTATATGCTTTGCTGAACATGCTGATGTGTTTGGAATTGAAAATGGTTGAGAAATGAGCATGTATGGTTGTTCTGAAACTTTGCCCGTGTTTGAATGTTTGCTTTGATTTGTTTGATTCTTGTGAAATAAATTCCATTTGATGATTGATTTGTGTTATATGATGTTTGGGGAACGTTTCTGGGCAGATTTGATGTTGTTTAGTGAGCTATAGAAGAAGATACGTTTTAGGATAGCCGGAGAAGATGACCGTAGCTTATCTCCGGTCACCTGAAAATCATTAGGGTTTGGTTTGCCAGTTTGAATGAGAGCCCTTGGATGTTGATTAGATTAGCATATGGACGGTCCAGATTCATCACTTAACCCTAATTTTAATTAATTAAGTTAATTATAATTAATTAAATCAGGATAAATCATGTTCCTTGGTGTAAACACCCCAAATTTTCCCTCACCCATTCACACCATGGCTTGTGATCTCTTCATATGCATAAGTTCAATCATAGCATCTCATATTGCATCTTTTGCTTCACTGCATTGGTTCAAAGTCATCTGCATCTAGGGTTTGTGATCTGAGCAATCCAAGAGCTTCTTGAGCCACTCCAAAGGTCTTCAAACACTTCAAAGGGGTCCATGTATGTTCAAGCATCATATTATATCCTCTCAAAGTCAAGAAAATCAAAGAATCACAAGAACTGGGAATGGAATGGAAGCAGAGCCAGGTTTAACTGCACAGATGGCCTAGAATTAGGGTTTTGGTTTCAGAGGCCATAATTCCAAATTTTTTGGTCATTCTTGTTTCTATTGGTCTCTATATGGTATAGGTATCATGCATATCAATTTTCATGAAGAAATTCCATGGGGAAGTCATCTGATCAAGAGTTGACTTTTTGAGCAAGTCAGTGCAAAATCAGGGCATCTGAGGCCCCCAATGACCCAACCAAAGGGTGTTCTTCATCATTTTGATAGCGTATGATCTTTATTTGATCATAGAAGGTGTTGGAAGTTCACAAAATTGAAGAATTTCAAGCCATTTGCAAAGTTGACTTTTTGGGAAAATGACTTGTAATGGAAACTTGCCATTTTGGGAAACTTTTTCAACCCTTACTTTTTGATTCAAAAATGCTTCAAATGGGAAAACTTTGGTCATGAAAGTTGTAGAATGGATCATTCTCTTTTCAAAAAGTACAAGAACTTGACCTAATTCATTTTGGATCAAAAGTTATGGCTTGTCAAAGTTGGGAAAAATCACATAATTTCAAGTTTTCCACCAAAGAGGCAAAGTTGCAAAATCCCTTGCCAAGGCAAATTGAGCTTTCAAATGGACTTCTAAACTTCACACAAACATAAACTAAGGCCTAAGGATCAGATTTCATCAAAAGTTCACTCACTTTCATGACTTGTGGATCAAGAAACTTCAAAAGGGCCAAAGATCACAAAGTTGCAAAACCAATGATAAACCCTAATCCACTTGCTGCATTGCTTCTAATCAGATTCTATGGTTCTCCCTAAACTCAGCTGAGCCAAGCCATGCCCCTATCTCAGCCTGCCACTTGCCCATACCTCCAAGTACAACTTTCTTGACTTTTTGCAACTTGACCCATACCAATCACAACAGTCCACACCAACTCCTCTGACCTCTCTAGTTGTGATAAGTGGACCAAAGCCAGCATAACACCACACACACAAGCCTGAAACACTCTCCAAGCCAGCATTCTCATTTTTCACCTCTTATGCAAAACCTTTCGAAACACACAGCACAAGCATCAAACATTCAAACAAACTTCACCATTGATCTCAAGATGTTCCACTGATCACAAACCAACCATTGTTTTGGCCTGAAACCTCCCACATCACAAATACGATTTTCACACTCCCTTGGCCTGAGCTTCTGCCAACTCTCTCTAAAGGCCATATAAACTCCACCTAAGTGTCAAAAGCTTCTAAGGAGGATCATTGGGACTTGTTTGAGCCAAAGAAACAGCCAGAAAGCTCCTGGATTGAAAGCCTAACCTCAGGTAACATGAAGAGCAAATTTTCCAGAACCTTGTTTTCTTGTTAGAATGTTGTTCTACATGTTGCCCTGATCATGGGGATCTATTTATTTTTGAAAATAAGCCAGAAACAAGCATGTTATGATGATCTGAAAGTTTGCCCGTAAAAATGTTTTTGCTTGATTCCTTTGATTCACGAAAAATAAATGTTGTTTGAGTTAGGGTTTATGCTTAGTGATGTTCATAGGTTGATTCTGGAGAGTTTTGTGAGGATTTGATGCGTATTGAGAGAGATTGAGATTTCACCTTGCCGGAGAAGATGACCGGAACACTGTTCCGGTCATCTGAAAGTGATTAGGGCATCAGATTAGGGTTTAATCATAATTAGCGTAGTTTGAATGCTGGCCCTTGGATGACGCGCGAAGTCAATTCCCTCCATCCTGAGTTTGAACTTGGGCCCTTGGATTGGCTGACTTTCCTATTTTCTCATTAAATTCATTTTTATTCCATTTCTTTTATATTTAATTTCTACGAATTTTTTAAAAAATAGCAAAACACTTTAAAAAATTCTGAAAATTTTTGTCAAACATTTCATTAATTTTCAGAACACAAAAATATATTTATTTTTATTTTTTGCATTAAAAATTTTTTTTAAATCATTTAAAAGTTTATTTTTAATTAATTAATGAAAATTAATTAATTAAAAATACTTTTAGGTATTTAAAAATCACAAAAAAATTCATGTAACCTTTTCAAACATTTAGAAACATTGTCCAACTCTCAAACCAAATTTCTTTTTTGATCTTGATCCCTCTTGATAATTTTCAATGGAATTAAATCCATTTTGAGGCAATATTTTGTGTCAAACTTCAAAAATCCATTTCCGCCTAATCATTGAGAGTTGGATGATGATTCTTTTTGAATTGCATCTTGCATAGCATGTAGTTTATAGGATTAAATTGGCATGAATTGATCTTGCATTTTGAATTTGTTTTGCATTTTTCTTGTCAAGGTACCTTAAAACCCTAGATATCTTGGGAAATTCATAACTCTCACTAGGTTAAGAGTTGGATCCTCTCCTTTGGACAGTGAGTTTGTATAGGTTTAGGGTTCCTTTGTTTGCATTTTCAAATTTTTATCATGTCATTTGCTTCTGGTTTTGGATTTTTGCTTTGTATGTTGCATATAACCCTAATTCATGCCTTTCTTTGCATCCATCTCCCATTTGCTTGCATACCATGACTTGCCATGACATTTTGTGAATCCATTTGATTCATAATACATCTTAGGACATATTAGAATCATAATTGATCATTGCATCTTTCATTTTCCATGTTGTATGTCATTTGCATTTCATAACTTTTCATGAACATTCATGTTTCTATGCATGCCTCATTTGCATCCTCATGCTTGCTTGATCATTCTCATGCCTTGCCTCATATTTGCATCATCTCTTAGCATCATTAATATCATACTCATGCTTCTGGTTTTGGCTTGCATCATTGCATTGCATCTCATTTTGCATTGCATTTCATTTCTTTACTAACTTTTCAGGTGGTAAGTTGTTTTGAGAAGTGAATTTGCCTTCACTTCTCACAATCTCCTTTCATCTCTCTTATGCATCATTGCTGCATTTTATCTTGTGCTTTAGATTGAGCTTGCTCATTCTTGTTCATCTTAGTTTCTTTCTTCAAGCAACTTGACTTCTTAAGTGAAGCAAGTTGTTTTGCTTCTCTTTGCTCCTTTCATCTGCTTCCTGGTGGTTTCTCTGAAGATCTTCCTTGTAAGCCTCACAAACCCTATGACTTCCAAGAATGATAATAATTAGGGTTTTGATTAGTCCCCCATTTAGTTTTACCTTTGTGTCTCTTTGAGTCTTCTCTCCTCACCTCATAATCAGGGACTAAACCCTAAAGGCTTTAAGGCTTTGTGATTAAGCTTATGCCTGCATCCTTCTATTAGGATGGAGTGTATAACTTTAATCCTAAGTGTTAAACCCTTAATGTGTTTAAATCCTTTAATCAATCCATTTAATAATCATCAAGACATCAAACTTGTAACTTGGGCCTTGCATTAGGGTTCTAATTCTTCCTTAATTGGTTAAGAAGGACTAACCCTAGTGTTAATGGACAAGTCCCCCTCAAGTTGTCTTACAAACCATAAAACTCACTTCTTCATCTAATCATTAACTAAAATCCATCTAATAAAGGTTTTGTTTTGTCATGAGGTTAATCCCTAATCATGGATTAAGTTGAGGAGCTTTCCTCAGCTTAAACATTCTCATCTATTATCCTTCTATTAGGATGGTGTAATGAGTCTGTTTAATCCTTGATTATGGCTTAATCTCATTACTCAACACTAAACAAAAACAACAAAAACATCTAAATAATCACAAGTAGGTTAATGATCTTAATCCTACATCAGGGTGATTAAGTGTGAGATGCTGACTTCACACTTAAGGTATTCTCATTACCCCTAATCAGAGGGAAGATGTGATGAGTTTACTAACCCATTGGTTTAGGCTTAAGCTCATTAACTTATGACAAACTTTCAAAAGCAATAAAAGACTGAAAACACAAAAACAAACAATAATCGTCTCCTCCGGGATTCTTTTCTCATCTCATTCACTCACAAACGAGAACTTGCTTCTTCCGTCTAATGCAAGACAGTTTGCACCTGAGCCAGACAGGTCATACACTTGAGCATAGACAAGTAAGCAATTCACAAGTCAATTCACCTTTCAGTCTCTTCGGGTCGAACTGCGGTGTTCTGACTTCCTCATTGCACGAGAGGATACGTAGGCATAACCTAACAGTTATCGAACAAAAGTCTCTGTATATCCCCCCCTCTTTCAGCTTTATTCTTTAAGCCTCATAGTCTTGAGCATTTCACTCCTGTTTTTACACTGACACTGTACACTTCACTTTTCTTTACACTGACACTTGCATTCTTTTCCAGCTTTGATACACAAATTGCACTGACAATACCCCTATAAAACACAAATCTTTTAAGCGTGGATCCCGTCGAGTACGGAGGACAATCTGGGTGCTAATACCTTCCCAGGTTGTAACCAACCCCCTTTCTCAGTCTCTCTGGTTCGCAACCGTCTTATCCATATCTTTCCCAGGTCTATGCAGCATTACCTTTCCTCCGGGATAAAAATGCCTAGCTGGCGACTCTTGTCTTTTTGGGTTTACCCCTGTGTGTTCTCATTCTCCTTTCGCCGACCGTTCGCGTATGTACCCCTTATGGCCCCGGTTGTCATTTGGCGGGAGCGACAGCTTGGCGACTCTGCTGGGGATACTTATATTGTAACCAGGGCTTCTGGTTCTTTTTGTGGGTTCCTCCTAGCTCTTGTTTGATTTGTGTTTACTGGGGTGTTATGTGCTATTTGTGTTTGTATAGTTGCTTTATTTATTGCTTTATGTACAGTTATTTATTGCTTTCTCTGCAGCTTTATATATCATACTGTCATATTGTCATCTGGCTGGATCTGTTTTTTTGTCTTGATGGGTGGGGTTTCATTGAGAGATAAGGTCATATACCTGGGACCTGAGTGACACCTAGGCTAGAGTGGTTCATGTTCTTTCCCATTCCATTTCGGTCTGGTGCGGGAATATGAAACACGGTTCAGATATGGGTTTCTTCTTGAGAACTCTGTGCTACAGATCTCCTGTAGTGCTAGGGCTATCTAGGAAGCCTGCTAAGTCTGGATGACCTTTACTATGACCTTCAGAAACTGAGGTGAATTAGAGGAGGATCTTTTATGGTTATTGTAAACACTGTACCTCCGGGTTAGAAGTGTTTACACTTCTCATAACTGATCCAAGTCTGAGGATCCTTGTTTTAGAACACCACCTGTGAGGGGGTTGGGCTGTTTACAGGTTTGCAGGTACCCTTGGCCACAACATACCCTGATACTTTGTTTGATTAAGAGTACTCCACTTTGGACAGTTCTTGTGATTTTCACCCTGGATATGTGACTCTTTATTTGAGTCCCCCCACCTTGGTTACTGGACTTTTGAACCTCCATCTGGACTTCTTGAACATACATGGACTCATATCAAGGCAGTAATCAGATCCAGCTTGATCACAAACCCTTGCATATCATTTGCATACATCATCATTGCATCATTTAACATTTGTTTATTTGTTTTTCAGGGTATCCATATTACATCTGGCTTGGTTTTGACCCCTTCATCTGCATAGACCCCTGTTCATCATTGATCTGCTTCAGCCATCTTCATCAGTTGCCTACTTCAGTTACCTCCATCATCAGCTTCAGTCTATCAGTGGCTCATCTCCAGCATCAGTCTTCATCATCAGTATCTGTTTTCAGCTCTTCATCAGCAGTCATGGCACCCAAAAAGAGCAACATCTCATATCATTTCTTTGAGCCTGTGCTGACTAGCATCAGACAGGTCCAGGAACTTATCACTCCAGACCACATCCCACTATTCAGAGAACATTATGGAGGCATCCTTGATATGGTTATGGACTTGGACCCTTCTCAGAGGAGTTTGATTCACACTTGCCTACAGTTTTATGACCCTCCTTTGAGATGCTTCACTTTCCAGAGCTTTCAGCTAGGACCTCTGTTGGAGGAGTTCTCATCATTGATTGGAGTACCTGTCAGGGGTGGTATCCCCTTCAACCCAGAGATGGCTTCTCCCAGCAATGAAGAAGTGGCAAAAGCACTGTGCCTGGAGCCTATTCTGATTGAGCAGAACATGACAACAAAGGCTGGAATCCCTGGCCTACACTTAGACTTTCTGACTTCTCAGGCTATCCTGAAGGCCTCCTTGGGAGAATGGAGGGCAGTTTGTGCTTTGTTAGCCCTCAGTATATATGGGGTTATACTTTTTGCAGATGAGCCCAAGTTTATCAGCAAGAATGCTATTCATCTCTTCCTTCTGAGGAACCCAGTGCCCACCTTGCTGGGAGATTTCTACTATTCTGTTCACCAAAGGAATGAGAAGCAGAGAGGGAGGTTGGTGAGATGTTGTGCTCCCTTATTTCATACCTGGCTGCTCAAACACTTACCCAAGACTGATGCTTTCTTGAACCCTCGCCAACAGAAGAATTGGGCTAAGAGACTTACTGCTCTAACTTCAGATGACATCAGGTGGTGTACCCAGAGCACCAAAGGCAGGGACATAATTACTAGCTGTGGGCAGTTCCCCAATGTACCTTTGATAGGAGTGAAGGGTTGCATCAACTACAACCCTTTGCTGTTCAAGAGACAGTTAAGCTATGCTTTGGTTCACCCTCCTAGAGTGCAAGACTTGGCTGAAACCCTGTATTGTGAGATAAAACCTAATCTAGCTGTTGTCAGACAAGCATCCTGGGCTTGGGACAACATCCAGACCAAAGGGATGGCCATTCTTGGGAAATGCAATAATGTGGCTTCAGCTCAGTATTATGAATGGTCCCATGCTAGGGCTCAGATTTCTGGGATGCCTTTCACCATTGAGGATGCACCTGGACCATCCACAGCACCACCTCCAGCCACTGTCAGCCTGGAGGAATTTGAGAAACTGAAGGAGAGGAATGAGAATCTGTCTCAAGCTCTGAAGAAGACCCTCTGGGAGAGGAGTGATGTTCTTCTAGACATTGAGAGGTTAGAAAAGCTAAAGGTGGAGCATCTAGCCAGGATTGAGAAAGCAGAGGACTACATCAAGAAATCAAGAGCTGGAGAGCAGATTTTGAAGAATGCCTGTAAAGAGGCCCAGTTTCAGAAGGCTAGGACTGATCTCTATCTGAAAGAAAGTCAAGCTAGGTGGGTCAGAATCACTGAAGCTCGCACTCAAGAAGATAAGAGAACTCAGGCCAGAATTGAGCAGTTGGAGGCAAATGAAAAGAAGCAACAGGAAGCTTTGCTGGCAGCCAAGAAGGAAATTTCAGAATTGAAGCTTAGGGCTGGTGTGAAGAGGTCGAGAGACCAAGACAGACACAAGAAGCTGACCACTGCTATTACCTCCAGGAACCTTCTTATCAGAAGCATTACAGAGCATCCGGCTGGTCCTGTAACTGAAGCACTTCTGAAGGAGGTTAAGGAGGATGAGTTTGGCTTAGATGTTTGATCACTTTGTTTGTTGCTATTTCCATTTCATGTACTTTTCTTTTTATGTTGTATTTTGACCCCTCAGGGGGATGTGTTGTAAAAAACAAACTATGTATGATCCACCATTTGTAATGTATTTGTCAGTTTGTTTCATTAAGTCTCTCTCTCTCTCTCTCAAGCAACATCAAAGCATCTTCCTCAGGGTCTGGAAAGGTCAAAACCAAGTACCAAGCCGGATACCTTGGAAACAAATAAGCATACTGCATTGCATACTAACTTTTGTTTTGTTTTGTAGGTTTTTGTTTTGTTTGTTACTAACTCTGTTGTGGTTCAGGAATTATTGCTCGCCATCGGGTGTTCCCTCTCAACCGTCCACACAGATATCCTACTCGCAACAACCTTCCTGGTATCCAGATGGATCAAGTACAGCAAGAGCTGACAGAGGTCAGGACCCAGATGGTTAATGAAAGACTGGAGATGAGAAACCAAATGACCCAGTTCATGGAAGTAATGAATGGCTTGGCTCAAAGTCAAGAAAGATTGAGGGCATTGGTAGAAAGGCAAACCCCGGAAGAGCCTCCTCTGGGAACTGGAGGAACAAGTAACAATGAGAGGGGTCAGCCTCATATTAACCCACCAGTATATGGGCCTCATCTGCATCCGGAAGTCAACATCCCGGGTATTGTGCAAGGAAATACTACTGGAGGAAGAATCTTACAGGAAGACCCCCAGGAAGAGCAGTTCACTGTGATGGGAGCTGGGGATGAAGCCTATGATAGGAGGCTTGATGAAATTGCTGAGAAATTGAGATCTCTGGAGTCTCAAAACTCCTTGGGTTTTGATGTCATGGATATGGGGTTAGTGGATGGGGTAAGGATTCCTCATAAGTTTAAACCCCCGTGCTTCGAGAAGTACAACGGAACTTCCTGTCCACGAACTCACTTACAGTCTTTTTTGGGAAGACTCAAGGCATACACCATGGATGAAAAATTGTGGATGTTTTACTTTGAAGACAGTTTGACTGGGGCTTCAAGGGAGTGGTACTCTCACTTGACCAGAGCTACTATCAGGTGCTGGAAGGACCTAGCTGAGGCTTTCATCAGGCAGTACCAATACAACCTGGACATGGCTCCTAACAGAACCCTTCTGATGGGAATGTCTCAATCCTCCAGAGAAAGCTTCAGGGAATATGCCCAGAGGTGGAGACAGCTTGCTGCTGCCGTCCAGCCACCCATGTCGGAAAGAGAAATGGCTGACATGTTCATGAACACTCTGCAAGGAACATATATTGATAGGCTCGCTGCCTTTTCTTCCACCAGCTTCGCTGACGTAGTCATAGCTGGAGAAATAATTGAGAGCCTTCTGAAGATGGGCAAAATTACTGATAATGGTGCAAGTTCGTCAAGCAATCCTAGGAAGCCTTTTGTGGGACCTAGAAGAACCGGTGAGACTAATGTTATTCATGCCAACAGGGGCAGACCTCAGTATGTTCATAGGTCAGTGGCAGCTGTCACTATTCTAGCTCCGATCTCTCAGCAACCCGCATATCAACAACAACAACAACCACACTACCAACAACAAGTTCAGTATCCACCACAGAGAAACTACAACAACAATAACAATAGCAATCAACAACAAAGACCCTTTCAACAAAGACCATCACAGGCAAATAGGGTGATTGACCCTATCCCTATGCCTTATGCCGCTTTATTGCCACAACTCCTGAAACTCAACTTGGTTGAGCTAAGGACATTGGCACCACCAGATCCTTCCAGTCTTCCAAGAAATTATGACGCCAATGCCAGATGTGCTTTTCACTCCAATGCACCTGGCCACAGTACGGAGAAATGCAGGGCTTTACAAATGAAGGTGCAAGATCTGGTGGATTCCAAAGCCCTCAAATTTGCACCCCCTCCAAATGTCAACAAGAATCCCATGCCCAATCATGGAGGACCAAGGATCAATGCCATTGAGGAAGACAAGCCATCTTTCTTGATAACCAGTGTTGGACAGATTCGGACACCTCTGGTAGAAATTAAAGCTCAGCTTCTAGAATGCCAGATGTTCCCCGGGTGTGAGCTCGGTTGTGGTTATTGCAACATTTCGGTCAACGGGTGTGATAACTTGAGAAGCGGCATAGATGATCTTATCAAAAGCGGTATACTTCAGATCACAACATCAGCACCTACAAATCCAGCAATCCCTTTGACAACAATTCCTGACTCTTCTACAACTGCAACAACAATCATTCCGACCAATTCATCGATATCATCAACAATGGCTCCGTCCATCACTTCAACGAATCAGATATCAACAACCATTTCTTCTACAACATCAGCACCCATTTATTCAACAGAATCTTCTACAACGCCAACAGATATCTCAGCAGTCACCATTTATTATGATCCATCATATGTTCCTCCAAACAACAACTTTCAACAACAAGCAGTGGCATCTCCTGCCAGATCACCAGTCACCATTTACTACGATCCACACACCATTTCAGCATCTTCTTCTGCAGCAGTCAGTCCAGTCACTATCACAGTACCTGGACCCGTTCCATATGAAAGCAGTAATGCCATCCCTTGGCATTATGGCTCTGACCTCTACTGCAACGGAGAGAAAATCACTTTGGACTCTTCAACTTCTTCTCCACAGATTGATAATGTTGGGGGAGGCGGAGGCTTCACGAGAAGCGGACACCTTTTTGCCTCACAATTGCAAAGACCTAATGCCGAAGCAGAAGCTGCTGCCAAAGCAAAGGGGAAGAGTGTAATACCTGAAGAACCAATTCTCAAGGAAACTCAGAGGACATCCTTCGAACAAGATGTAGACGAGTTTATGAGGATTATAAAGAGAAGTGATTACAAAGTGGTGGATAAGCTTCACCAAACTCCCTCAAAGATCTCCATATTATCCCTGCTGATGTGTTCCGAAGCTCATAGGAATGCATTATTGAAAGTCTTGCACGCAGCGTACGTGCCAGAGGAGATCACCGTTAATCAGCTAGAGACCGTGGTAGCAAATGTCAATACCAGCCATGGACTGGGCTTTACCAATGCTGACTTAACAACTGAGGGGCGTAACCACAACAAGGCTTTACACATCACTCTAGAATGCAAGGGTGCTGTTCTATCCCATGTACTGGTGGACACTGGGTCTTCACTCAATGTTCTACCAAAGAAAGCCTTGGTGAAGCTGGAGTATGATGGCTTGGCATTGCGTCCGAGTAATTTGGTGGTAAGAGCATTTGATGGCTCTAAAGATCAGTGCTTGGGGAGATTGATCTGCCTGTGATGATTGGCCCGCAGACCTTCAAAATTACCTTCTATGTGATGGACATTCAATCGGCCTACAGTTGTTTGTTGGGTAGACCTTGGATCCATGCCGCTGGCGCAGTTACGTCTACCCTTCACCAGAAGCTGAAATTCGAGTGGGAAGGCCAGATCATCACCATCTGTGGTGAAGAAGATATCTTTGTTAGCCATCTGGCTACGTACAAATACATTGAGATGGATGGAGAAATCCATGAAACTATGAGCCAGGGGTTTGAGGCCCTAAACATAAATGCAGCATCTGCTGTACTTGGAACCTCCATGACATCTTATCAGCAAGCCATGAAGGTTGTTGAAGAGGGGACTGCCCAGGGCTGGGGCAAGCTGCTACCTGTGGAGAAGAAGGAGGACAAATTTGGGTTGGGTTACAAACCAACTCAACAAGATCAATCAGAGGCTGCCAAGAAGCTCAACTTTGTCAGCGGGGGAATGCTCACCCCGGATGCAGTGAACAACTTGGAAGATGAGTCGGAAGATGAACGCAACCTGGAGAGCTGGATACGTCCAAGGATCCCGGGGAGCCGTGTCTCAAACTGGTCTTCCCAGGATATTATAAGGGTTACTCCTGCAGAAGAGTGCCTTTCAGACTGCACCGACAACAGCACAGTTATGGCTCTGTATGACTTTGACAATCCAATCAATCAAGCTGATGAAGGGGTTGAAGAAGATTATGAGCTTCCTGAAGAGCTAGCCAGGTTGTTAAGGCAAGAGGAGAAGGTTATCACTCCTCATCAGGAGGAGGTCGAAACGATTAATCTTGGTACGGATGAAAATGTGAAAGAGGTTAAGATCGGGGCCTGCTTACAAGACTCAGTGAAAGAGCAACTGATTGACCTGCTTCGTGAATATGTGGATGTGTTTGCTTGGTCTTATCAGGATATGCCAGGGTTGGACACCGATATTGTTATGCACAAGCTGCCTTTAAGAGAAGACTGCCCACCGGTAAAACAGAAATTGCGCCGTACTCGCCCAGATATGGCAATGAAGATCAAAGAAGAGGTACAAAAGCAGTGGGACGCCGGGTTCCTTGCTGTAACTAGCTATCCGTCGTGGGTTGCTAATATTGTACCTGTGCCTAAGAAAGATGGCAAGGTAAGGATGTGTGTGGATTACCGGGATCTGAACAGAGCCAGCCCGAAAGATGATTTCCCTTTACCTCACATTGATGTATTGGTGGATAATACGGCTCAGTTCTCGGTGTTCTCCTTCATGGACGGATTTTCAGGATACAATCAGATCAAGATGTCACCTGAAGACATGGAGAAGACAACTTTTATCACACCCTGGGGCACGTTCTGTTACAAAGTGATGCCATTCGGACTAAATAATGCTGGTGCAACTTATCAACGGGCTATGGTAACATTATTCCATGACATGATCCATAAAGAAATTGAATGTTATGTGGATGATATGATTGCCAAGTCCCTCACAGAAGAAGACCACCTGGTGAATCTGTTGAAGTTATTCAAGCGTCTGAGGAAGTACCAACTGAAGTTGAACCCCAACAAATGCACATTCGGGGTGCGATCCGGTAAGCTGCTGGGATTTATTGTAAGTGAGAAAGGGATTGAAGTTGACCCTGATAAAGTCAAAGTCATTCAAGAAATGCCTGCACCGAAGTCTGAAAAAGAATTTCGGGGTTTCTTAGGTAGATTGAACTACATTTCACGGTTCATATCTCACCTTACAGCAACCTGTGAGCCTTTGTTCAAGCTGTTAAGAAAAGAACAAACGGTCAGGTGGAACGAAGACTGCCAGAGGGCTTTTGACAAGATCAAGGAATACTTACAAGAGCCTCCAATCCTTATACCTCCAGTTGAAGGAAGACCTCTGATAATGTACTTGACAGTATTAGAAGAGTCAATGGGGTGTGTGTTGGGCCAGCATGACGAGTCTGGTCGAAAAGAGTACGCAATTTACTACCTAAGCAAAAAGTTTACCGACTGTGAACAACGTTATTCACTGCTCGAGAAAACTTATTGTGCTTTAGCGTGGGCTGCTCGCCGACTAAGGCAGTATATGTTGACCCACACTACTTTATTGATCTCCAAGATGGACCCAGTTAATTACATTTTTGAGAAGCCAGCACTTACCGGACGGGTTGCAAGATGGCAAATGATCCTCACAGAATATGACATCCAGTACACATCTCAGAAAGCCATCAAGGGCAGTGTATTGTCTGATTATCTTGCTGAGCAACCCCTTGATGATTACCAGCCTATGAGATTTAACTTCCCTGATGAAGACATCATGTTCATAAAAGCAAAAGATCATGAAGAGCCTGTTCACACTGAAGGGCCTGACCCAGAAGGAGAATGGACTATGATGTTTGACGGGGCTGTTAATATGAATGGTCGTGGTATTGGTGCAGTACTCATTACATCTAAGGGAGTTCACATGCCTTTCTCGGCAAAACTCACCTTTAACTACACTAACAACGAAGCTGAATACGAAGCTTGCATTATGGGTCTTGAGGAAGCCATTGACCTCAGGATCAAGACTTTGACTGTGTTCGGAGATTCAGCTCTGGTAATTAATCAAACCAACGGCAAATGGTACACGCACCAGGATCATCTGATACCTTACAGGGATTATACAAGGAGGTTATTGACTTTCTTTACAACGGTCAAGCTTGAGTATATCCCTCGGGACGAGAATCAGTTTGCAGATGCTCTTGCCACCATTTCATCCATGATCAAAGTTCAAGCTGCCACCTATGTGCCTCGGATTTCAGTGTCCAGACTTGACAGACCAACATATGTGTTCTCAGCAGATGTTGTCAAAGATGATAAGCCTTGGTTCCATGACATTAAGTGCTTCTTGGAGGATCAGACATACCCACCTGGGGCATCTTCCAATGATAAGAAGACATTAAGAAGGCTAGCTGGTAGTTTCTTCCTGAATACCGACGGTTCCCTGTACAAGAGAAACCTTGATATGGTACTCCTCAGATGCGTCGATAGAACAGAAGCAGACTTGTTGATGCACGAGGTGCACGAAGGATCCTTTGGTACCCATGCAGGAGGGCATGCCATGGCTAAAAAGTTGCTAAGATCAGGTTATTACTGGATCACAATGGATGCTGACTGTTGTGCCTATGCCAGGAAATGCCATAAATGCCAGATTTATGCAGATAAAGTGCATGTGCCTCCAAATCCTCTGAATGTGATGTCTTCGCCCTGGCCCTTTGCCATGTGGGGCATTGATATGATTGGCAAGATTGAACCGACTGCTTCAAATGGCCACAGATTCATCCTGGTTGCTATTGACTATTTTACCAAGTGGGTTGAAGCGGCTTCCTACGCAAATGTTACAAGGCAAGTGGTAGCCCGATTCTTGAAGAGAGACATCATTTGTCGGTATGGAGTGCCCGAGCGAATCATTACTGATAATGGTTCCAACTTGAATAATAAAATGATGGCAGAACTGTGCCGGGACTTCAAGATCCAACACCACAATTCTTCTCCTTACAGGCCAAAGATGAATGGCGCTGTCGAGGCAGCTAATAAGAATATCAAGAAGATTGTGCAAAAGATGGTGGTCACCTATAAAGACTGGCATGAGATGCTACCGTTTGCCTTGCATGGGTACCGTACGTCAATCAGAACATCCACTGGGGAAACACCGTATCAGCTTGTGTATGGTATGGAGGCAGTCCTACCTGTTGAAGTTGAGTTACCCTCCCTACGGGTACTAATGGATGTTAAGCTGAACGAAGCAGAATGGGTCCGGTCCCGATACGAACAACTGAATCTGATCGAAGAAAAGAGATTAGCTGCAGTTTGTCATGGGCAGTTGTATCAGAAAAGAATGAAGAAAGCCTTTGATCAGAAAGTCAGGCTCCGAGAATACCAAGTAGGAGATCTTGTGCTGAAAAGACTCCTCCCTCCTCATACAGACCACAGGGGCAAGTGGACTCCGAACTATGAAGGACCATTCGTAGTAACGAAAGTTTTCTTCGGTGGAGCACTCATGCTCAGTACTATGGATGGTGAAGACTTCTCGTCCCCTGTGAATTCAGATGCAGTTAAAAAATACTTCGCATGAAAATGAACCGCTGGACATAAAAACAGAATGTAAGTCCTGGCAAAAATAGGGCATCCCGGCGAGTCAAAAACAAAATAAAAGACTCGGGCAAAAATAAGGGAAAATAAACAAAAAAATGTGTACACCCGCTGAGTTGAAAAGCCACATTGGACAACTCAGGCAAAAAAAGGGTATCCCGATGGATTGAAAACCCGAAAGGGCGATCCATGCAAAAATAAGGGAATAAGCGAACAGCTGTACTCTGAATTCATCTGTATTACTTACAACTTGGTAAGCTTCGAAAGGTTCAAGCGCCGATCGGAATCAGCCTTCTACAGAAAGCAAGGCGAGAAGAATGCCAAAAGTCATACGAGTCATAGCCAGAAGGGAAGCTCCTTAAAGCGTCGTCAACATTGCCAACATCTTTTGTTTCTCAATTTGTGACAATCTCCTCATTTTAGGGGATTTGTTTCTTTGACTGTATCTTGCCAATTCAGGGCACATGAATTAATAAAATCAGATTTTCAGTCATGTTTCGTCTTATACGTTCCATTTTCGTTTGCAAAATGTCTGATGTCTCTAAGATATTGATTGCATAAATACAGATGCTTCTCTAAACAATACGTGCTTGCGGGAAATATACTTACTCCCAGGTGTGTCTAAACTCCTATGATGGAATCCGGTAAGGGATACCTCAGGATCACTCGTGCGTTTCTCTGTCTTTTCAGGATTGCAGGTGTCCAAAGCGCGACATGGGGCATGAAAGCTTCACCCCAGCAGGATGGCAAATCAGTAGCTACTCAGGCTTAGCACCAGAAGTGCCTTCTCCCCAGCCGAGTTGCCATTTACTATTCCTCCGCAGCCAAGTGCAAAAGCCGGGGAACTATCTCCCCACAGAATGTCAGCCTCTATCCAGGAGAGCAACGTCTGAAGGAATCACAACAGAGTAAAGAAGGCTGCTACAAACCCCAGTTGGGTCCCTCATTACAAGGATAGGTCTATCAATGACCTGTATCCCCAAGCAAAAGCACATATGTCAGATCTATCAATGATCTCATCCCCAGCTGGGATGTCCACCTCAATCAGATCAGCCAGAGATCTTCACAGCAACGGGATCCGAATCCCGGATGGTTACCTCCTTGCATAATCATAGCATTCGCATCATTTTTCTCCCCACAGAGCGTAGCATTCCGTCTAATACGGAGCATTACGGCAAAAATCAAACATATTGCATAATCATAAGCCATGTACTGGATCAAACACTTGTAAATATTGACAATCCATCAACAATGTACAAAAATTCCCCAGATTCCCCGGCAGAGAGCCAAGGCACCTTCCGTAAAGATACAGATACTCCTTGACACTCGTCCGTGTCATATCCCCAGCAGAAAGCTAAAGCATTTGCCATACACTCACAAATACCAGTACACACTCCTTTTGACGCTCGTCCGTGTCATCTTTCCCCAGTAAAGTCGCCCGAGCCTTCTTTACAAACAAACACTCATATATTACAGATACTTCCTGACACCCGTCCGTGTCATACCCCCAGCAGAAAGCCAAAGCGTCCCATTTGCACTCACAGATACATATATCCATACAGATTCCCTGACACCCGTCCGTGTCACCTTCCCCAACATAACTACCTGAATACTTTGTAAAGCATATATTTGTCTAATATACCTTTTGACACTCGTCTGTGTCACTCTCCCCAGCAGGTTAAACACTCTCCTGTACACCACTCGTACTTGTTTCACTCGTACAGATACTCATCCGTATCCTGTATACATCACTCATATCCCCTCAGATTCGACACTCGTCCGTGCTCCTTGTTAACCCGTTGATACTCGTCCGTATCATCATCTCTGAACATGTGTCAAGCGTTTGTTTCTACCTGATACTCGTCCGTATCATAGTCTTAAGGATGCTCGTCCGCATCTTTAATCCGTACACTGTGTCAAACACTTATGTCCTCTTGAATTTAGACACTCGTCTGTGTCTACTATTCCCCAGAAGAGTCCTCGCGGAATCAATACTCGTCCGTGTTCTTTGTTAAACCAGTTGATACTCGTCCGTATCATCATCTCTAAACATGCGTCGGCGTTTGTTTCTACTGATACTCGTCCGTATCACGGTCTTAGGGATGCTCGTCCGCATCTTTAGTCTATACACAGTACCCAAACACTTATACCTTTTGTTTCTTGGATGAAAACACTCGTCCGTGTTTACTATTCCCCAGTAGGTTGCCAGCAAAGCAACCTTTTTCTATCCGACATTTGTCCTATGTCGTGATACCTTTCGGAAGCCGTACCCTGCCAGGTGATCGTCCTTCACCTTTGGATGACTGTCCCTCATCCTTTCCCCAGCGGAGTCTCCATTATTGGAACCCTTTTCTATCCGACATTCGTCCTATGTCGTGATATTTTTAGCAGCCGTCCCCTGCTAGGTGATCGTCCTTCACCTCCTGATGATCGTCCTTCATCATTATCCGATGGTCGTCCCCATCGTTGATCTTTCTATCCGACATTCGTCCAATGTCGTGATATTTTTAGCAGCCGTCCCCTGCTAGGTGATCGTCCTTCACCTCTTGATGATCGTCCTTCATCATTCTATCCGATGGCCGTCCCCATCGTTGATCTTGTTATCTGACATTCGTCCTATGTCATGATACCTTGAAAGCAGTCGTCCCCTGCTAGGTGATCGTCCTTCACCTCTTGATGATCGTCCTTCATCATGCTCATCCGATGGCCGTCCCCATCGTCGACCTTTTATCCGGCATTCATCCTATGTCACGATACTTTCGGCAGCCGTACCCTGCCAGGTGATCGTCCTTCACCTTAGATGACCGTCCCTCATCTTATCCCTTTCAGAGCAGCCGTCCCCTGCTAGGTGATCGTCCTTCACCTTTGATGATCGTCCCTCATCATTATTTCATTTATTCTTTAACCCGATGGCCGTCCCCGTCGTGGTCCCTTTTCCTTTTCCTGGTGATCGTCCTTCACCTTTGATGACCGTCTCTCATCATTATTTCATTTATTCTTTAACCTGATGGTCGTCCCCGTCGTGGTCCCTTTTCCTTTTCCTGATGATCGTCCTTCATCAGTTTAGCCCGATGGTCGTCCCCATCGCTGTTTACATTACTTTATGAACCTGATGACCGTACCTCATCATTTATTTTTACCTATAATCCCCCAGAGAGTCCTGATGGTCGTCCCCATCATAATCTCTCATATCCCCAGCTAGTCGGCCGTCCCCGTCTTTGCTTTATTTCCCGCATTTTCCCCAGCATGTCGGCCGTCCCCGTCATTGCTTTATTTCCCGCATTTTCCCCAACAGTTGTCCTCTGCTCGACGGTCGTCCTCCGTCGCCCGCACTTTATATACTTTATTTTACAATCTATACCCCTTTTCTCCTTCATTCTGTGAGTGCAAATTTTGGACTGTCTTTGGTATTCAACCACAAGTTATCTTGTTTGCCTGTTAAGCCGTTGCTTACATCCTGCACAGCTAACTCATGCTTGAATAGGGGCAGCTGTAAACACCCCAAATTTTCCCTCACCCATTCACACCATGGCTTGTGATCTCTTCATATGCATAAGTTCAATCATATCATCTCATATTGCATCTTTTGCTTCACTGCATTGGTTCAAAGTCATTTGCATCTAGGGTTTGTGATCTAAGCAATCCAAGAGCTTCTTGAGCCACTCCAAAGGTCTTCAAACACTTCAAAGGGGTCCATGTATGTTCAAGCATCATATTATATCCTCTCAAAGTCAAGAAAATCAAAGAATCACAAGAACTGGGAATGGCATGGAAGCAGAGCCAGGTTTAACTGCACAGATGACCTAGAATTAGGGTTTTGGTTTCAGAGGCCATAATTCCAAAAATTTTGGTCATTATTGTTTCTATTGGTCTCTATATGGTATAGGGATTATGCATATCAATTTTCATGAAGAAATTCCATGGGGAAGTCATCTGATCAAGAGTTGACTTTTTGAGCAAGTCAGTGCAAAATCAGGGCATCTGAGGCCCCCAATGACCCAACCAAAGGGTGTTCTTCATCATTTTGATAGTGTATGATCTTTATTTGATCATAGAAGGTGTTGGAAGTTCACAAAATTGAAGAATTTCAAGTCATTTGCAAAGTTGACTTTTTGGGAAAATGACTTGTAATGGAAACTTGCCATTTTGGGAAACTTTTTCAACCCTTACTTTTTGATTCAAAAATGCTTCAAATGGGAAAACTTTGGTCATGAAAGTTGTAGAATGGATCATTCCCTTTTCAAAAAGTACAAGAACTTGACCTAATTCAGTTTGGATCAAAAGTTATGGCTTGTCAAAGTTGGGAAAAATCACATAATTTCAAGTTTTCCACCAAAGAGGCAAAGTTTCAAAATCCCTTGCCAAGGCAAATTGAGCTTTCAAATGGACTTCTAAACTTCACACAAACATAAACCAAGGCCTAAGGATCAGATTGCATCAAAAGTTCACTCACTTTCATGACTTGTGGATCAAGAAACTTCAAAAGGGCCAAAGATCACAAAGTTGCAAAACCAATGATAAACCCTAATCCACTTGCTGCATTGCTTCTAATCATATTCTATGGTTCTCCCTAAACTCAGCTGAGCCAAGCCATGCCCCTATCTCAGCCTGCCACTTGCCCATACCTCCAAGTACAACTTTCTTGACTTTTTGCAACTTGACCCATACCAATCACAATAGTCCACACCAACTCCTCTGACCTCTCTAGTTGTGATAAGTGGACCAAAGCCAGCATAACACACCACACACACAAGCCTGAAACACTCTCCAAGCCAGCATTCTCATTTTTCACCTCTTATGCAAAACCTTTCGAAACACACAGCACAAGCATTAAACATTCAAACAAACTTCACCATTGATCTCAAGATGTTCCACTGATCACAAACCAACCATTGTTTTGGCCTGAAACCTCCCACATCACAAATACGATTTTCACACTCCCTTGGCCTGAGCTTCTGCCAACTCTCTCTAAAGGCCATATAAACTCCACCTAAGTGTCAAAAGTTTCTAAGGAGGATCATTGGGACTTGTTTGAGCCAAAGAAACAGCCAGAAAGCTCCTGGATTGAAAGCTCAACCTCAGGTAACATGAAGAGCAAATTTTCCAGAACCTTGTTTTCTTGTTAGAATGTTGTTCTACATGTTGCCCTGATCATGGGGATCTATTTATTTTTGAAAATAAGCCAGAAACAAGCATGTTATGATGATCTGAAAGTTTGCTCGTAAAAATGTTTTTGCTTGATTCCTTTGATTCACGAAAAATAAATGTTGTTTGAGTTAGGGTTTATGCTTAGTGATGTTCATAGGTTGATTCTGGAGAGTTTTGTGAGGATTTTATGCGTATTGAGAGAGATTGAGATTTCACCTTGCCGGAGAAGATGACCGGAACACTGTTCCGGTCATCTGAAAGTGATTAGGGCATCAGATTAGGGTTTAATCATAATTAGCGTAGTTTGAATGCTGGCCCTTGGATGACGCGCGAAGTCAATTCTCTCCATCCTGAGTTTGAACCTGGGCCCTTGGATTGGCTGACTTTCCTATTTTCTCATTAAATTCATTTTTATTCCATTTGTTTTATATTTAATTTCTACGAATTTTTTAAAAAATAGCAAAACACTTTAAAAAATTCTGAAAATTTTTGTCAAACATTTCATTAATTTTCAGAACACAAAAATATTTTTATTTTTATTTTTTGCATTAAAAATTATTTTTAAATCATTTAAAAGTTTATTTTAAATTAATTAATGAAAATTAATTAATTAAAAATACTTTTAGGTATTTAAAAATCACAAAAAAATTCATGTAACCTTTTCAAACATTTAGAAACATTGTCCAACTCTCAAACCAAATTTCTTTTTTGATCTTGATCCCTCTTGATAATTTTCAATGGAATTAAATCCATTTTGAGGCAATATTTTGTGTCAAACTTCAAAAATCCATTTCTGCCTAATCATTGAGAGTTGGATGATGATTCTTTTTGCATTGCATCTTGCATAGCATGTAGTTTATAGGATTAAATTGGCATGAATTGATCTTGCATTTTCAATTTGTTTTGCATTTTTCTTGTCAAGGTACCTTAAAACCCTAGATATCTTGGGAAATTCATAACTCTCACTAGGTTAAGAGTTGGATCCTCTCCTTTGGGCAGTGAGTTTGTATAGGTTTAGGGTTCCTTTGTTTGCATTTTCAAATTTTTATCATGTCATTTGCTTCTGGTTTTGGATTTTTGCTTTGTATGTTGCATATAACCCTAATTCATGCCTTTCTTTGCATCCATCTCCCATTTGCTTGCATACCATGACTTGCCATGACATTTTGTGCATCCATTTGATTCATAATACATCTTAGGACATATTAGAATCATAATTGATCATTGTATCTTTCATTTTCCATGTTGTATGTCATTTGCATTTCATAACTTTTCATGAACATTCATGTTTCTATGCATGCCTCATTTGCATCCTCATGCTTGCTTGATCATTCTCATGCCTTGCCTCATATTTGCATCATCTCTTAGCATCATTAATATCATTCTCATGCTTCTGGTTTTGGCTTGCATCATTTCATTGCATCTCATTTTGCATTGCATTTCATTTCTTTACTAACTTTTCAGGTGGTAAGTTGTTTTGAGAAGTGAATTTGCCTTCACTTCTCACAATCTCCTTTCATCTCTCTTATGCATCATTGCTTCATTTTATCTTGTGCTTTGGATTGAGCTTGCTCATTCTTGTTCATCTTACTTTCTTTCTTCAAGCAACTTGACTTCTTAAGTGAAGCAAGTTGTTTTGCTTCTCTTTGCTCCTTTCATCTGCTTCCTGGTGGTTTCTCTGAAGATCTTCCTTGTAAGCCTCACAAACCCTATGACTTCCAAGAATGATAATAATTAGGGTTTTGATTAGTCCCCCATTTAGTTTTACCTTTGTGTCTCTTTGAGTCTTCTCTCCTCACCACATAATCAGGGACTAAACCCTAAAGGCTTTAAGGCTTTGTGATTAAGCTTATGCCTGCATCCTTCTATTAGGATGGAGTGTATAACTTTAATCCTAAGTGTTAAACCCTTAATGTGTTTAAATCCTTTAATCAATCCATTTAATAATCATCAAGACATCAAACTTGTAACTTGGGCCTTGCATTAGGGTTCTAATTCTTCCTTAATTGGTTAAGAAGGACTAACCCTAGTGTTAATGGACAAGTCCCCCTCAAGTTGTCTTACAAACCATAAAACTCACTTCTTCATCTAATCATTAACTAAAATCCATCTAATAAAGGTTTTGTTTTGTCATGAGGTTAATCCCTAATCATGGATTAAGTTGAGGAGCTTTCCTCAGCTTAAACATTCTCATCTATTATCCTTCTATTAGGATGGTGTAATGAGTCTGTTTAATCCTTGATTATGGCTTAATCTCATTACTCAACACTAAACAAAAACAACAAAAACATCTAAATAATCACAAGTAGGTTAATGATCTTAATCCTACATCAGGGTGATTAAGTGTGAGATGCTGACTTCACACTTAAGGTATTCTCATTACCCCTAATCAGAGGGAAGATGTGATGAGTTTACTAACCCATTGGTTTAGGCTTAAGCTCATTAACTTATGACAAACTTTCAAAAGCAATAAAAGACTGAAAACACAAAAACAAACAATAATCGTCTCCTCCGGGATTCTTTTCTCATCTCATTCACTCACAAACGAGAACTTGCTTCTTCCGTCTAATGCAAGACAGTTTGCACCTGAGCCAGACAGGTCATACACTTGAGCATAGACAAGTAAGCAATTCACAAGTCAATTCACCTTTCAGTCTCTTCGGGTCGAACTATGGTGTTCTGACTTCCTCATTGCACGAGAGGATACGTAGGCATAACCTAACAGTTATCGAACAAAAGTCTCTGTATATCCCCCCCCCTCTTTCAGCTTTATTCTTTAAGCCTCATAGTCTTGAGCATTTCACTCCTGTTCTTACACTGACACTGTACACTTCACTTTTCTTTACACTGACACTTGCATTCTTTTCCATCTTTGATACACAAATTGCACTGACACTACCCCTTTAAAACACAAATCTTTTAAGCGTGGATCCCGTCGAGTACGGCGGACAATTTGGGTGCTAATACCTTCCCAGGTTGTAACCAACCCCCTTTCTCAGTCTCTCTGGTTCGCAACCGTCTTATCCATATCTTTCCTAGGTCTATGCAGCATTACCTTTCCTCCGGGATAAAAATGCCTAGCTGGCGACTCTTGTCTTTTTGGGTTCACCCCTGTGTGTTCTCATTCTCCTTTCGCCGACCGTTCGCGTCTGTACCCCTCATGGCCCCGGTTGTCATTTGGCGGGGGCGACACTTGGATCACGCGCGTAAGCTAAGTTCAAACCTGACCCTTAGATCCTCATACTCTTGGTCAAGCTGACTAGCAATCCTGGCCATTGATCTCTCTCTCTCTCTCTCTTCTCTCTCTCTCTCTCTCACGCAATCTGAACCACCCCTTTTAATTACTTTGCATTTTATTTTCTTTTATTTCATTTTATTTTCTTTCATTTATTTAAAATAGTAAAACATTTTATAAAATTCCAATTTTTTGCATTTTTACTTTAAATAATTTTCAGAACCCAAAAACATTTTTATTTTTAATTTTTGCATTAAAAATCTATTTTTAAATCATTTAATTGTATTATTTAATTAATTAATTAATTTTAATTAATTAAAAATACTTTAATGTATTTAAAAATCACCAAAAAAATCATGAAGCATCTTACACATTTAGAACAATTTACAAACTCATCTTACAAATTTCTTTTAGGGTTTGATCAAATTTTGACAATTAACCATGAATTAGGGTTTCTAAATTTCCTATTTTTCTAACCCTAACTTCAAAAATTCATTTCTGATCAACCAAGATGAGTTTGTGAATGTTTGTTCTTGCATTCTTTCATACTTTGCATGTAATATCTAGGGTATTTACCTCATATTTTTGCATTGGATTTTCCATTTGTTTGACATTTTTCATGAAGAAGTACCCAAAACCCTATCCTAACTTAGAAAAACCATAACTTGACTTTGGTTTAGCTTTTGACTTCCATCTTTGGGGAGTGGACTTGTGTGTGTTTAGGGTTCATTTGGTTGCAATTTCAATTTTTTATCATGTGTTTTTCTTCTGTTTTGATCATATGCATCTCATACTTTCTTAAAACCCTAATTTGCCATGTTCATTTGCATCCATCTTGGAATGCCTTCATCATATGAACTTGACATGATATTTCATGCATTTGTATGTCATCTTAGATACCTTGGAACATGTATGAACATTGGTTGATCATTGTTGCATCCATTTGGTATGTTTTGCATTCATTACTTCTTATTTGTATTCATGTGATTTCAAGCTTCTAACATGCCTTCCTTTGCATCCCATCTCTTGTATGATCATGCATAAACATTGTATATGACTTTGCATCTCTCCATGACACATTTGAATCATGTATTCACTTCTGGTTGACATCATTGCATCTTCATCTTTGCATCATTGCATCTTGTTTCACCTTATGCATTCATACTAATCATTTCAGGGGCTTCTGGTAAGTTGATCAGGATGTGGATTTTCCTCCACATCCAACCTCTTCTTATCTCTTCATTTGCATATTTATTTTTCTTTGAAGTGAGTTTGACTCACTTGTGCTCTCTCTTGCTCCTTTTCTTTCTCTTAGGTTACTTAACTTCTTCAGGAAGTAAGTAACATATTCTCCTTTCTCTTTTCTTTTCATTTGCTTCTCCTTCCTTGGTGGCCATCTGAAGATCCTTTCTTAAGCCTCACACAGCATAGGAATATCCAAGCATGATAACTTTAGGGTTGTATATAGTCCCCCCCAGTTTTTCACCTTTGGGTCTCCTTGAGTCTCTGCTTCTCATCTCATAATCAAGGCTAAACAGTTAAAGTTTTGGGGCTCTATATTAGGGTTATACCTGTATCCTTATCTTAGGATGGAGTGTATAACTTTAATACTTAGTGTTAAACCTTTAAGTTGTTTTCACCTCCTAATCGAAACACCTAATAATCATTAAGGCTTAAGCTTGTAACTTGAGCCTTATATTAGGGTTACATCTCTGCCTATTGGTTCATAGGGACTAACCCTAGTGTTCAATGGACAAGTCCCCCTCAGGTTTAGTCCTACAAACATAAAATCCATTTCTTAATCCCATATAAAATCCACTTTAATAAAGGCTTGTTATATAATGATTTTAATCCCTAACCATGGATTAAGTTGAGGTATCTTCCTCATCTTAAGTGTTCTCATCTATTATCCTTCTCTTAGAATGGTGTAATGAATTCACTAATCCCTGATTAGAGATTAAACTCATTATTTAACACAACAAAATCCAAAAACACTTAATAATCACAAGTAGGTTAATGACCTTAATCCTGCATCATTAGGGTAATTAAATTGAGATTCTCATCTCATACTTAAGTAGACTCATTATCCCTAATCAGGGGTGATATAATGAGTTTGCAAACCCTTGATTAAGGCTTAAGCTCATTATCTTATGTAAAACACCAAAAACAAGAAAAGACTAAAAACATAAAAACAAACAATAAACGTCTCCTCCGGGATTCTTTTCTCATCACACTCACTCTGAAATGAGAACTCGCTTCTTCCGTCTAATGCAAGACAATTAGCACTCGAGACAGACGAGTCGTACACTTGAGAATATACAAGTAAGCAGTTCACACCAAAATCATCCCAGTCTCTTTGAGTCGAACTACGGTGTTCTGACTTCCTCATTGCACGAGAGGATACATAGACATTACTTAACAGTTATCGAACAAAAGTCTCTTTGTCTGTCCCCCTTCTCTCCTCTTTCTAGCTTTCTTTTATTAGCCTCAGTTTTGAGCACTCACCTTCTTCTTGCACTGACACTCTGTACATCCTTTTCTCCCTAGCTTTGTTATGCACAATTTAGCATATACACCATTCCCCGTTAAACACAATCAAGTAAGCGTGGATCCCGTCATGTACGGAGAATGATCTGGGTGCTAATACCTTCCCAGGTCGTAACCAACCCCATTACTCAGTTTCTTTGGTTCGCAACCATCTTATCCATATCTTTCCAGGTTTATACAGCATTACCTTTCCTTCGGGATAAAAATGCCTAGCTGGCGACTCTATTCAACCTCAACCTCCAACATCGCCGACGGTTCGCGTTTGCACTGGGACAAAAGTCCGGGGAGCGACACCATCCAAATTGGAGGAACCATCCAAACCTCCGATTTGGAAAGCAGCCTTCCAACCAACAACAAGTGATGCTACCCTTGCCACCACCACCACAAAATCCTCCACCACAAGCGGTGATCACTACTGCCCCAGCTTCTTCTGGTCCTTCATTAGAGGATATTTTTAAGCAATTAGCCTCCAGTAATCTCCAATTCCAACAACGAATAGATTCTAGTATGCAAGCCATGCAGACACAGATTGGACACTTAGCAACTTCTATAAATGCCTTGCAGCAAGCCCAAGGTTCGAACCAACTTCCTGCCCAAACAGTTGCGAATCCAAAAGGTCCTAATCCTAATGTGAGTGCAATTTAATTGAGATCTGGAAAGTTTGCAGATTCTACCCCAGAAAAAAATAAGGAGGTGGTTGAACCTGAACCTGAACCTGAACCTGCTACTGCTGTTGTTGAGCCCGAAAAAGAATATGTACCACCAATCCCTTTCCCACATAGAGTGCAAATAAATAAGAGTGTTCCTGAAGGAGACAAAGAAAGAGAGATTCTGGATGTGTTCAAAAAGGTGGCAGTGAACATTCCGCTTCTTGATGTAATCAAGCAGATTCCAAAGTACGCAAAGTTTCTGAAGGATTTGTGTACACACAAGAGACGAAATAAGGATAAAGAGAGAATTAAGTTAGGAAGAAATACTTCTACTTTTATTCATCCCAAGCTAAATGTTTCAGCTCTCACCCAGGTCTTGCCACAGAAGCAGAGAGACCCAGGAATTATTTCTATTCCTTGTACCATCGGGGATAATAGATTTGAGAATTGCATGCTTGATTTAGGAGCGGGCATTAATGTTATGCCTACTTCTGTTTATAATAACCTCTATCTTGGTCCTTTGCAACATACATGTTTAATCATTCAGTTGGCGAACAGAAGCAACACCCGCCCCAGGGGAATAGTGGAAGATGTCCTTGTTCAAGTTAACGATTTAGTTTTTCCTACAAATTTTTACATTCTGGACATGGAAGGAGAAACTAAGTCAAGCAAAGCTCCCATCATTTTTGGCCGACCGTTCATGAAAATGGCGAAAACAAAGATTGATATTGACGATGGAACCATGACCATGGAATTTGGTGACATTGTCGCGAACTTTAACGTTTTCGATGCCATGAAACATCCCATGGAGGAGCATTCCGTTTTTAATATTGAATTGATATCTGAATTGATTGATGACACTTGTGTTGAATTGCTTTCACTTGATTTTCCTTCTTTATCTGGATATGATGATGTTTACTCTTGCATTGATTGTACTGACACTAACCTTTGTGTTGTATGTGCTGAGAGTGATGCTGCCTTGCAGGAGGACATGATTCCTACATGTGAAGTTCATGACGAGGATGTTGTTTATGCAACTGATGCTCTCGACATCCCGGCTGCCCCAAACACTTCATCCATCGAGCAACCCCCGTCCTTAGAATTGAAACAACTTCCGGATAATCTGAAATATGCTTATTTGGAGAGTAATGAAAAACTCCCTGTTATTATTTCTTCTAACCTTGATTTAGATCAAGAAAATAAGCTTTTGCAGGTTTTAAAGAAGCACAAGAAGGCGATTGGATGGACATTAGCTGACATTCCATGAATTAGTCCTTCCATGTGTATGCACAGGATTTTACTTGAGGAGGGTGCGAAAACAGTAAGGCAGCCCCAAAGGAGGCTTAATCCTTTGATCCTGGATGTAGTGAAAAAAGAGGTAACCAAACTCTTACAAGCATGTATCATTATTCTATCTCTGATAGTAAATGGGTAAGCCCAGTGCAGGTTGTACCTAAGAAATCTGGACTCACAGTGGTGAAAAATGAAAAGAATGAACTTGTTCCCACTAGAGTTCAGAATAGCTGGAGAGTTTGTATTGACTACAGGAGACTGAATCAGGCGACTAGAAAGGATCATTTTCCCTTGCCGTTCATTGATCAAATGCTCGAACGGCTCGTAGGTAAATCACATTCTTGTTTTCTTGATGGTTTTTCAAGTTACTTTCAGATTCATATTGCACCTGAGGATCAAGAGAAGACCACTTTCACGTGCCCCTTTGGCACATTTGCTTACAGGAGGATGCCTTTTGGTCTTTGCAATGCTCCTGGCACTTTCCAGCGATGTATGCTTAGTATTTTTTTTCTGATTTTATTGAAAATTGCATGGAAGTGTTTATGAATGATTTCACTGTTTATAGTTCTTCTTTTGATGCATGCCTGAATAGTTTGAATATGGTTTTAGAATGATGCATCGAAACTGATCTTGTTTTAAATTATGAAAAATGCCATTTTATGGTTGATCAGGGAATTGTTTTGGGCCACATTATTTCTGAAAAAGGAATTTTTGTAGACCCTTCTAAGATTGATGTGATTTCTGCATTACCTTACCCATCTTGCATTCGCGAGATTCGTTCTTTTCTTGGTCATGTAGGTTTTTATAGGCGTTTCATTAAGGATTTCAACAAGATAGCTCTTCCGCTGTCAAATTTGTTGAAGAATGATGTCACTTTCAACTTTGATGACAATTGCAAAAAGGCATTTGACTTCTTGAAGAAAGCATTGACCTCTGCTCCCATCATCCAGCCCCCTGACTGGACCTTTCCTTTTGAGATTATGTGTGATGCTTTTAACTATGCGGTTGGAGCGGTCCTTACACAAAGAGTTGATAAGGATGCCCATGTTATTTATTATGCTTTTAGGACTTTGGATTCTGCACAGTCTAATTACACCACCACTGAAAAGGAACTTTTAGCAATTGTTTTTGCTCTTGATAAGTTTAGACAATATTTACTAGGTTCCAAAGTTGTTGTTTTTACTGACCATGCAACTTTAAGGTACTTATTGAAGAAACCAGAGGCAAAATTGAGACTGATTCAGTGGATTTTGTTGCTCCAAGAGTTTAATGTTGAAATTAAAGATAAGAGTGGAGCTGAGAACTTGGTGGCTGATCACTTGAGCATGATAGAGAGAGATGAAGATCCTTTTCCGATTCAGGATGGCTTCCATGATGAACATCTTTTACTTGTGCATGGCATTACTCTTTGGTTTGCTGATATTGTTAATTATCTTGTTGCTGGTGTTTTTCCTACAAGTGCTTCTAGATCACAGATTCATAAGCTCAAGAGTGATGCCAAATATTATGTTTGGGATGACCCATATCTTTGGAAGTTTGGAAGTGATCTAGTGATTAGAAGATGTATTCCCGACTATGAGATTGAATCTATTTTGAATTTTTCTCATGCCTCTCAAGTAGGGGGACACTTTGGTCCGCAAAGAACTGCAAGAAAAGTCCTTGACTCGAGATTCTATTGGCCCACTGTTTTTAAAGATGCTTATGAGACTTACCGCACTTGTAAAGAGTGCCAGTTAGCAGGTACATCCATCACTCATAAGAGTGAAATGCCTCAACAACCTATACTTTTTTGTGAGGTATTTGATGTATGGGGAATCAACTTCATGGGTCCCTTTCCTGTATCATTTGGATTTGTATATATTTTGCTTGCAGTTGATTATGTTTCAAAGTGGGTGGAAGCTATCCCCACTAGGACTAATGATTCTAGAGTTGTTGCAGATTTTGTCAAGTCTAATATCTTTTGCAGGTTTGAAATACCGCAATCTATCATCAGTGACCAAGGCACTCATTTCTGTAACCGCACCATGGAATCTTTGCTCCGGAAGTATGGAGTTGTGCATAAAGTCTCTACTGCATACCACCCACAAACTAATGGGCAAGTTGAGATATCAAACAGGGAGATCAAACAGGTTCTAGAGAAAATGGTGCAACAAAACAGGAAAGACTAGAGCCGTCGTCTAGAAGACGCACTTTGGGCTCAAAGAACAGCTTTCAAGACACCCATTGGAATGTCTCCTTATCGACTTGTTTTTGGTAAGGTCTGTCACCTTCCTGTAGAGATAGAACACCGTGCTTATTGGACGGTGAAAAGTTGTAATTTGGAGATGCAACAAGCAGGTATTGAAAGAAAACTCCAATTACAACAGCTTGAAGAACTTAGGCTAGATGCTTATGAAAGCTCTAGGATTTATAAAGAGAAAACTAGGCACTTCCATGGTAAAATGGTTTCTAGGAAGGAATTCTCTGTGGGCGAACAACTTTTACTGTTTAACTCCCGCCTTAAGCTTATGGTTGGGAAACTGCGATCCAAATGGATTGGCCCCTTTGTTGTTACTAATATTTTCCCTCATGGTGTAGTAGAAATTAAAAGTGAAGGTACTAACAAAGTTTTCAAGGTAAATGGCCAATGCCTGAAGTTATTCCATGAGAGTGTTGTGTCTGAAGAGGCAACCATAGAAGAACATTCTTTGGAAGTGCCCAATGTCGCTCCCCGGACTTTCGTCCTGGTGCAAACGCGAATTGTCTGCGAGAACGATCGGATGTTGAAGGTTGAATAGAGTCACCAACTAGGCATTTTTATCCCGTAGGAAAGGTAATGCTGCATAAACCTAAAAAGAAGTGGATAAGACAGTTGCGAACCAAAGAGACTGGGTAAGGGGGTCAGTTACGACCTGGGAAGGTATTAGCACCCAGATCGTCCGTCGTACTCGACGAGATCCACGCTTACCTGATTGTGTTTAAAAAGGTGGGAAGTGTACGTGATAACTGTGTATAAAAAGAGATGGATGTACAAAGTGACAGTGCAAAAAGAACATGAGTTCAAACTGAGGCTAAGAAAAGAAATCTAGAAAGAGAAGAGGGGGAGACCTGGGGACTTTTGTTCGATAACTGTTGAGTCATGCCTACGTATCCCCTCATGCAATGAGGAAGTCAGAACACCGTAGTTCGACTCAAAGAGACTTGGTGTTTTGGTGTGAACTGCTTGCTTGTCTATGCTCAAGTGTATGACTCGTATGGCTCGAGTGTTATCTGTCTTGCATTAGACGGAAGAAGAGAGTTCTCGTTTTCAGAGTGAGTGTGATGAGAAAAGAATCCCGGAGGAGACGTTTATTGTTTGTTTTTGTGTTTTCAGTTTTTTATTGTTTTTGGTGTTTTGCATAGGATAATGAGCTTAAGCCTTAATCAAGGGTCGTAAACTCATTATATCACCCCTGACTAGGGATAATGAGTCTACTTAAGTGTGAGATGAATATCCCAACTTAATTACCCTAATGATACAAGATTAAGATCATTAACCTACTTGTAATTATCAAGTGTTTTTTTTGGATTTTTGTTTTGTGTTGTTAAGTAATGGGTTTAATCTCTAATCAGGGATTAGTGAACTCATTACACCATCCTAGGAGAAGGATGATAGATGAGGACGGTTAAGATGAGGAAGATACCTCAACTTAATCTTTGGTCAGGGATTAAAATCATTATATAACAAACCTTTATTAAAGTGGATTTTGATTAGAAGTTAGATTAAGAAGTGAATTTTATGTTTGTAAGACTAAACCTGAGGGGGACTTGTCCATTAAACACTAGGGTTAGTCCCTCTGACCCAGAGGCATAGATGTAACCCTAATATAAGGCCCAAGTTACAAGCTTAAGTCTTGATAATTATTAGGTGGTTTGATTAGAAGGTGAAAACAACTTAAAGATTTAACACTAAGTATTACAATTATACACTCCATCCTAATATAAGGATACATGCATAACCCTAATACAGAGCCCCAAAACTTTAACTGTTTAGCCTTTGTTATTGAGATGAGAAGCAAAGACTCAAGGAGACTCAAAAGGTAAAAAACTAAGGGGGACTATTCACAACCCTAAAGTTATCATGCTTGGTAGTTCCTATGGTTTGTGAGGCATAAAGAAAGTCTTCAGATTGGCCACCAAGGAAGGAGAAGTAGATGGAAAAGGAAGGAGATAGAAGAATAGGTTACTTACTTCCTGAAGAAGTTAAGTAACCTAAGAGTGGGATAAGAGCAAGAGAGAACACAAGTGAATCAAATTCACTTCAAAGGCAGGTAAATATGCATATGAAAAGATAAGAAGAGGTTGGATGTGGATGCACATCCACATCCTGATCAACTTACCTGAAGCACCTGAAAGGGTTAGTATGAATGCATAAGGTATGAAATAAGATGAAATGAAACAAATGAAGGTGCAATGATTCAAACCAGAAGAGAACACATGATGAAAATGTGTCATGAAAAGATGCAAAGTCATGTACAATGCACATGTATGATCATACAAGTGTTGGATGCAAAAACAAGCATGTTAGAAGCTTGAAAATACATGAACATACATAAGATGTAATGCATGCAAAGCATACCAAATGAATGTAACAATGATTAACCAATGCTCTCACATGACCTAAGGTGTCTAATATGACATAAAAATGCATGATATGTCATGACAAATTCATATGATGAGGATATGCAAAGATGATTGCAAGTATACATGGAAAATTAGGGTTTTTAGAATGCATGAGATGTCCATGATCAAAACAGAAGCAAAACACATGATAAAAATTTGAAATTGCAACCAAACAAACCCTAAACACACACAAGAACACTCCCCAAAGATGGAGGTCAGAAGCTATACCAAAGTCAAGGTATGGTTTTTCAAAGTTAGGCTAGGGTTTTGGGTACCTCTCAAAGAAAAATACATATCAAATTGAAAATGCAATGCAAAAATATGATTTAAATGTCCTAGATACTAGATGCAACATGTAAAAGAATGCAAAAGAACCAAGTACAAACTCATTTTTATTGATTAGAAGTGAATTTTAGAAGTTAGGTTGTGAAAAAGGGGATTTTGAAAACCCTAATTCAAGTTTAATTCTCAAAATAGAATCAAAACCTAAAATAAATGAGTGAAATGAGTTTGTACATTTATTATAATGTTCAAGGATGCTTCATGATTTTCTTTTATTATTTTTAAATACCTAAAAGTATTTTTAATTAATTAAAATGAATTAATTAATTAAATAATACAATTAAATTATTTAAAAAAAAAATT
Organism: Lathyrus aphaca; assembly: GCA_963966055.1. Taxonomy (NCBI): domain Eukaryota; kingdom Viridiplantae; phylum Streptophyta; class Magnoliopsida; order Fabales; family Fabaceae; genus Lathyrus; species Lathyrus aphaca. Next base: position 429,137,303 of record OZ014524.1, on the reverse strand, counting down.
AATGCAAAAAATGAAAATAAAAACGTTTTTGGGTTCTTAAAATTAATTAGAGTGAAAGTGCAAAAAATCAGAATTTTTAAAAGTGTTTTACTATTTTTAAAAAATAAGAGAAAACAAAATGAATAAAATGAAAATAAAATGAAAAGTAATCAGGATGGATGGCTCAGATTGCAAGGAAGAAGGATCAAGGGTCATGGGCGCAAGTCAGCAAGACTGGGGGTATGCAAATCCCAGGGTCCAGATTCAAATTCACTATACACGCGTGATCTAATGGTCCACATTTAATCTGAGGAAATTAATTATAGTTTATTTTAATTAATCCAAATTAGGGCTAATGGTGCATCTGGAGCGTCCATCTCTTAATCTAAACATGATCCAATGGTCCATAATCAATCTGGAAACCCTAATCTCACTTAACCCTAATCACCCTCAGATGACCAGAATAGTGCTCCGGTCATCTTATCCGACGAGACCAAACACCAATTTTCTTCCCTAGGCCACTGCAAACCCTCTAACCAACCCAGAATCAATCCTCGTACTCCAAGGAACTCAAATCAACCATCCAACATGATTTATAACACATGAACAAGCTGAATCGAAGCAAATTAAAAACACGGGCAAAATTTCAGAAACACATGACATACTCATTTCTTCATCATTTTCAATTCTAAAGACATCTATGTGATCCTTAGAGCATGTATTTTCATTCTATGACAAGAAATTGAAGCTTTGAGACAACAAGTTCTTGAGTATACCTGAGCTAGTGACCTGCAGATATGAGCTTTCAAAGCCTCCCTCTTGTGCAAATGGCTTCCTTTGAACCTCTTGAGGCTAATGGAATGCTTGGAATGCTTTGAAAATGGCTGGTTTGGGATGTCCAGTTCTGATGTAGCAGAAATGAAGGTTTTGATATATGATGTTTCAGGCCATTTTAGTGGTTGGTTCTTGTTTTATGAGTGATATATGGTTGATTGGTGAAGGAATTTGTGAAGTTTGATGGCTGGATTAGGAGAATCGAAGAGAGGAAGTTTTGAAGGATTTTTGTGCAAACTGAGCATGGGGTGGTTCTGAGCTCTTGTGAGATGTCTTTTATGATCCTTAGGCATTGTATACAAAATTGAGATATGTTAGAAGAGTTGCTATGCACTGTGGGATTGGTATGGTTCATTTGGAAAAAAAGTCAAATTTTGTGTACTTGAGGTATGGGCCATGGCAGAGTTGATTTGAGGGCTTGAACTGCTTTAACTGGCTTCAAGGAGAGCCCTAGGATCAATTGTTATGAGCTGTGAGGCTTGGATCATGAGTTTGCATAGGTTTTGCAATTTTGCAACTTTGTGATTTCTTGAGAAACAATCATGAAATCCCTTGGTTCAAAGCCCAAATCTGATCTTGAGATGTTGTTTGATCATGCCATGATGTATTTGAGTGGATTAGAAGTCACATAGAGGCCTGCAATTCAATTTTGCACATTTCCCTCTTTGACCTAAACTTGAAAATTACAAGATTTTTCCCAACTTTGACTTGCCATATCTTGAGTTCTAGGATGAATCAAGAGGAGTTCTTGTACTTTTTGAAAATGGGAAGATCCAATCTACAACTTTCATGTTTAACAAAATTTCATTTGAAGCATTTTTGATCAAGAAAGAGGAGGTTGAAAATCTTTCCCAAAATGGAAAGTTTGCATTTCAAGTAATGTACATTTTTGGCAACTTTTGACTTGGCTCAAAATTCTTCAATCTTGTGATCATTCGACCTCTCCTAAGACCAAATAAAGGTCATAGGATTTCAAAATGATGGAAATGAATCTTTGGAACCCTTGGTTGATGCCTCAGATGCCACAATACTGACTTTTCTTGCACAACAAGTTACAACTTGATCAGATGACTTCCTCAGTGAATTTTTGCATCAAACGTCATACATAAGCTCCCTATATCGTATAAAGACCAATGGAATCAAGAATGACCTAAAATTTTGGGTGTAAGGGCCTCAAACCCAAAACCCTAATTTTCAAGTCATCTGTGTATGAGCTTCAAGCTTGCCTGGATAGCTCTGCAATCCCTTGAGATTTCTTGACTTCAAAGAAACCTTAGGGGTATAAAACAACCATAGAACACTCAAGAACCCTCATGGCATGCTTCAAGGCCTCTGAGATTGCTCAAATCACTTCTTGGGTTCACCTGATCACAAACCCTAGTTATGCAGCTATGCAGTGAGTTGCTAATGGATAATTATGCAATGTGAGATGTAATGATATGCTATGCAATATGTGTGATCATAAGCCAAGGCATGAGAAAGTGAGAGGGCAAATTTGGGGTGTTTACACCCAACTACACTGCAACTTGATAAGGGAGCACCTTTTCCTTTCTCTCACTCTTACTTTATCATTATGTTATTTTCATTGAGGACAATGTCCATTTTAAGTGTGGGGGAGGGAACCTTTTGCTTGTTTGTTTTCATTTTGTTTTTGTTTCAATAAAAAAAATTAAAAATTAAAAATAAATTTAGACTTAGAAACACATGCAATTGTTGAATTTTTCTTTGTCTATAGACTAGTTTGAGGTTAGATTGTGGAGACTTGGGAAAAGTTCACAAGACCAGTATCGTTTTAACACCTTAAGTCTCCTGAATATGGAAATCATTTTGAATACTTGTTATGCCATAAGCTTGAGTTCTCATCCTTTAATATCTCTTAAGTAGTTTATCTAGCAGTCAGCACCATCTAGAAATCACACACTAAGTAATTAAGCTGATGCAAATAAGTGAATGATCTTGCGCTTAAAAAGAAATATGAATAGGAATCCACCTTTTAAGTTAGGTGATCCTCACCCGCTCATTTAGCTTAACGGATGTGAAACCTTAAAAAAAAAATTGTAGTTACTAAAGTAACTTTAAAATATTGTCAAGTATGGATCATAATCACTAACAGACTTATTTATCATTTGTATGAATAGATAACGGGCTTAATGTGATTGCGCTAGAATGAAAGAGAGAAAAAGGGAGGATGAGTAAGTTAGACTTAAGCATAATAACATGATTCGAAATGGTTTGTATAGGAGGGAGGCTTATAATCGCACAATTGCAGATTTATGTTCTTACGATATCCTTGGTGTGTAAGATTAGTACCTACCGATGCTATCTTAATTGAAGAAGAGTTTGTAGCCTAGAATGAGAATGAATGATGTTGTGTTTCTTGAGTCTTGAGTTTATTTTTTGCTCGGAGTGCAAAAGTTCAAGTGCGGGAGAATTTGATCAGTGTATTTTGGTGCACATTCCTACATGATTGCACTTAGGTATTTCATTAGTTTTCTTTGTTTATTTTTATATTTTAATTTGTTTTTCTAATTTACTTTATTTTTAGCTTAATTTAATTTTCGTACTTAATTTTCAGCTTTAACAGCTTTTACGGAAATGATTATAACCGGAGTTCCAGGAATCTAATTGAGACGTTTTACCAGTCGATGGAAAGCTAAGAGAGAGAGCTACAACTTTCGTGTTGGAGTCAAAGTCAGTTTCGGAATTATATTTTCCAGAATTTCGTTTGAAGCTGCTGCATTAGTTTTATTTAGTTTCGGGTCATTTAGAATTGGGTTTGGGTTATGTATTTGACCCAGTTGGGTTGTAAACGGGTTTTTTAGGTTTTTCTATTTAACCTAGCAGCCACGGCTATTCACCAAGATTCATCTACTGTAATCGGTTTCCACCGCAACCTTGAGGTTTTATAATTTTCAATCAATTGCTTTTCCCTTTTAATATTATGCTATATACTTTGTCTGCTTTATTCAATTATATAGAATAATATTGATTAATTTCGATTGCCATATGTAAACACCCCAAATTTGCCCTCACTTTTTCTCACACCATGGCTTGTGATCTTTCATTTTTGCATTACATAATCATATCATCTCACACTGCATAGTTCATTTCAGTTGCATCTAGAGTTTGTGATCAGGAGAATCCAAGAAGTGTCATTGTAATTTATATTCACATTAATTATAAACATTTAATTAACACTGAGCCAAATCAATCTAAATCTCTTGTAATTATAATTTTGTAATGGATGAGATTTGAAAGCATTTATTGATGCAGACTCTAAGTGAAATAGAGGGGGATGCACGATTTATATTAATAATACTAGCAATTCATACATTACCTGGAATTTAACAAAGGCAGTAATATTTACACATTATTAAGCAGAAATATATATAGAGGAAATACAATTACAAGGTATTAGTTTTCTACTTTTGATAAACAAAAGAGACACAACTAACTAAGCTACAGTAAACTATGATGAAGAGACTATAATCCTTGTAATTGTCATCAACATCTTCAAACATGTTTAGCTTAAACATTGAGAGCAAACTATTCAGAGACTATAATAACTAAGAACACTGGATCATTAAGAAATACATAATAATTATGCGCAAAATACATAACAAGAGCACTAGAAATAGCAGCTACTGTGCACCTATTAATTAAGGTGCCAGGATTCAGTATTTCAAATAAAAAGATGAGTTAATTCCAAACTAAAATTGTCAGTAGAGTTCTGCTTCAACTTAACAAGCTATGCTGTACTAAAACTAAGAATTGGTAATTTAGGATTAATAAAATCATGTGGATATAAACAAAAAAAACTGTGTTGGTCATTTTCCCTATTGTTACATTAGCTTTAACGGGCTTACTAGATATGTAACTAACGTGGTTGTATAATTTATTTTCTCACCATAATAGTACATTTGATTATATTATCACCAATAATCTCTGCATGAACACTGCCCTTCCTTAAAGCAATGAAATCGATGAGTATCTCTAACAGTGATTTCCCTACCAGAAATGGCAGAAATAAGTTTGATAGCATTGTGGCAATCACCGCATATTCTTAGGTTTTTCACAACAAGTATTGGGACACCTTCTTCAGTGGAGATCAGACCAAAAGCAATTGCTAACTTCTCACTGTGATGCCATAACCTTCTTTCTTTCTCTTCAGCTTCTACCTCTTCATCTTTCACCAATGCCAATCTTATATCTGCTACATACCCTGCTTGCTTCAATTTCCTTAACAACTCCCCCATGTACTCATGAATATCTTTTATCCTTGGATGTGAAGTATCTTCAGCAACAAATACATGCACCTTCTTATCTATCTCGATCCAGCTACAACCTGGTTTCTTCTTCACTCCTCTTTCGCGCATCAGCCGTTTCAATGTTGCTGCCTCCTCCCATCTGCCGCCACTTGCATACATATTTGAAAGCATTACATACGGAGCCGCATTACTTGGTTCCAGCTCGAGAAACTTATTGGCTGCTTTCACTGCTAGCTCCACATTTCCGTGCTTCCTACATGCACCAAGCAAAGTAGCCCATTCAATAGAACCAGGATTAAATGGCATTGTCTCGATAATCCTCTCAGCTTTCTCGAGTTTCCCTGCCCTACCCAAAAGATCTATCATGCATGAATAATGTTCTGATTCTGGTTCAATCCCAAACTTTTCTTTCATCATATTGAAATACTTCTCACCCTCCTCGACTTTCCCAGTGTGTGCACATGCTGAAAGAACAGATATGAAGGTTATATTATTGGGTACTATTTTCTCTCTCAGCATTATTTCAAAGAGCCGGAGCGATTCAACCTCAACACCATGCTGTGCATAGCCAGCAATCATTGAATTCAGTGATACCGTGTTATGTTCTGGCATTGTATCAAATATCCTTCTTGCATCATGAAGATTCCCACATTTGGAGTACATTGCAACAAGGGCATTGTTAACTGAAAGGCGATTACATGGGATGTCAGATTTGATTGCCAATGCATGAACCTGTTTACCTACAGAAGGAGACGACAAATTAGAGCAAGCACTAATTACGCACACAAAACTACAATCATCTGGACAAAAACCAATATGCTGCATCTCCCGGAAAGTCGAAAGAGCATCCTCAGATAAGTCCTCGTGTTGGGAAAATCCGGAAATCATGGTGTTCCAAAGAACCAAATCTGGTTTAGGAATTTCTCCAAACACCTTCATGCATTCCAACATTCCACGAGGAGCACACTTGGAGTACAAGTCAATCAAACCACTGCCAACATGAGAGTTCCTATGAAAACCACTCTTGATCATCTTCCCATGAAACTGCATCCCCCCAGCCAAATCCTTGAGGCAAGTGAATGCAGTCAAAACACTAGCCATGGTGAACATGTCAACTTCCAAACCCATCCTCTCCATCTCCCCAAACAACCTTAGCGCCTCCAATCCCTCCCGATGCTGTCCACACGCCACAATCATCGCATTCCACGAAACCATATCCCTACAACCCTCCCCCATTTCTCCAAAAACCCGCCACGCCTCGTGCAACTGTCCCAATCTACTGTAACAAGCAAGAACAGCATTGCACACAGAAGCATAACAATCATATCCACACAACAAGGAAAAACAATGCAATTGCCTAACGAGACCAACATCCTCAAAACATGCCGAAATCACGCCAGAAAGAGTGAATCCATCTAGCTCCAACCCAACCTCTCTAACTTCTTTAAACACCCTCAACGCCAGTCCACACTCGCCTCGACGAGCATATGCCGCAATAATGGTGTTATACGAAATAAGATCGCGTTGGGGAATTTGATCGAACAGTTCGCGGGCGAGGTGGAGGAGAGAGTGGTTAGCACAAGCATGGATGATGGTGTTATAGGAAAAGACGTTAGGGTAGTTGGTGAGGTGGAAAGCGGTTATAGCATTGGGAAAAGTACCGAATTTGGTGTAAAGGAGAGTGAAATGGTTGGAGAGGTAAGTTGTGTGTGGAATGAAGGACTTGATGTAGAAAGCGTGGAGGGATTTTCCAGTTAAGAAATCTCTTTGGGCTATGCATTGTTTGAGAAGGGTTCGAAAAGTTTGAAGTTGAAGTGGGAATGTGCATGGGAATTGATTCATCTAAGGAAGAACAGAGATGAATCACAACCTTATGCCAATCACCAGCGCTACCATCAAACCCAGTTTCGGCTATGGGTCTAGCTTATTCCAGACTCTATATATAAAAATAATTTTTTTGAATATTTCGTCTAATTAAATTACTTAAAATAAATTTAGTCTAATTAATTTATTTCATATAAGAATTAAATCTTCAACAATTATATATATATATATATATATATATATATATATATATATATATATATATATATATATATATATATATATATATATAAACTTTTTTTTATGATGATAATTTTATATTTTATATTGATTTTAGTCAGTTTTATTTTTTGAAAAATTTTATTTGCTAGAGATTATACATAATTATTTGAAACCGTTAGATTAAAATTGTTTATATATTTTAAAAATTAATACTAGAAATTAAAATAATAAATTGACATATATATCTTGAGTGATATATGAACATTTTATATTTTTTATATTAAACAGTACAATAATAGTGTTACCTTTTAACTGATTTTTAATTTTAGTGTTACCTTTTAACTGATTTTTTCTTACAAAAAATGCAGTTGCGGCTGTTGTATCACTCAACTACACTCCAGTTTCTGCAATTGTTCCTGGCAAGTTTGAGTTTTGTGTAAGGGTTCTTGTGATTCACTATTAAACACTTCCTGAACGCTACAACTCTACGGATATAGGAAGTTTTCATATGATTTTGCTAGATGATAAGGTATAAATTCAAAGTTTATCAATTAATTTTTATTTATAAAACAATAGTATCTAACTTATCTTTATTATATATTTTTGTTTGTTTAGTGTGGAAAAATTCATGCTACCATTAGAAAGAATTTGATTCCTACATTTAAGGAGCAGATTGAAGTAAGTTCATCATATGTGTTTGATAATCTTATGGTGGGTAGCAATCATCCTTCCTACAAAGCTACGGTACATAAGTACAAACTGAATTCCATGCACTCAACCAAAATTTTCAAAGTTAATGCTCCTGAAATACCTCAATATCATTTTGATTTCATACCTTTCTCTGAAATTTTGAGTGCTACTAAAGAAGACAGGTTACTTGGTAATTTTAAATCTTTGTATAATAATAAAATAAAATTGATAATATTTAAATTATTAGTTGAACATATATTAATTTTCTTCTTTAAATGTGTGTATATTTAAGATATTATTGGTCATGTTGTGAAAACAAATGTTGTCAGTGAAGTGAAGAAAATGGAAAAAAGAGTAAGGTTATGGATCTCAAAAGAGAGCAATATTATTGAAAGCACGACCAAATTTATTACACAACTTGAATGACTAGTCTTTTTTCAAGAGAGAGCAATATTGGCTCCTAAAAATACCATTGTCGATGCCCTTAATGATTATATGTTGGATTTAATACCTGGAGAAGAAAAAACTTATTTGAGTTATGATTCTCCATATAATGTTAGGTCAGACGTTAACATGTCAGATGATGTGCATACTCCTGAATTTCTAAATACCATTGTATCTTATGGACTACAAAATCACAAGTTGAGATTAAAAGTTGGAGTTCCATTATTGTTGTTGAGAAATATTGATCAGTCGTTAGGATTGTGCAATGGCACCCGATTTATAATTACAAAAATAGGAAGATATGTCCTTGAAGGTAAGATTATATCAGGTAACAATGTTGGTCATAAGGTTTTTATTCCAAGGTTATCATTGACTCCAAACGATAAAAGAATCCCTTTCAAATTTCAACGTCGACAGTTTCCATTGATTGTATCATTTGTTATGACAATCAACAAGAGTCAAGGTCAGTCACTTAAATATGTAGGAGTATATCTTCCCCAGTCATTTTTTTCTCATGGACAATTATATGTTGCACTGTCAAGAGTTACTTCAAAGAAAGGTTTAAAGATACTGATAACCAACGACAAAGATGAAAATACAAATATAACTGAAAATGTCGTTTACAAAGAAGTCTTTCATAATGTTCAATAGTTAGTTGTTTAGTTACTTCTTAATATGTATGTCAATTCATTTAATGATATTGAAAATTTTCTAATTTAAAATTTATTCGATATTTATTTATATTTTAAAATTTATTTAATTTTATTTTGATATTGGAAGCTATTTTAATTTCATTATTTCAATAGTTATATTATAGACATTATTAAAATGGTATATATATATATATATATATATATATATATATATATATATATATATATATATATATATATATATATATATATATATATATATATATAACATTCTAAAAAAAATGTGTGCATCGCATGGGTCAGGGTCTAGTTTTAATTTAATATTTGTTACTTAAAGTCTTTTGGTTAACCTAAAAATGCATGGGAAGTTGCTAATACGATTTATTTTCGTTAGGCAATGAAAAACCAATTCTTTCTCAAATATTTCATTTCTTTCCTATCTTTCTTCAATCAAATATTCATCTCTCTCTTCTCTCAAACCGTTCCCAACATAACATATTTCTTTTAATTTTTTTTAGATCTGTTTTGAAAACTTGGTGTGTTGCGCATCTGATGTGTTTCTCCTTCAATTTATGTAAGTGGTATATTTCTCCTTCAGATCTTTTAATTTTTTCCAGATATGTTTCAAAAACTCATCATTCTTTATGCAAGTGGTATGTTTATCCTTTAGTTTACTCAATGTTGCGTTATTTGGATTGAACAAATTAGGACTGATTATGATTTTCATATGCAAGTTGAGATTCAATTGCATTCTCCATTAGTGCATGTGCGACAATATAGTTTCCTAAGTGTCTCTCCCAAAGATTTGCATCCCAGTACAAGCGCGAACGGTCGGCGAAAGGAGAAAATGAAAATGAAGTGAATAGAGTCGCCAACTAGGCATTTTTATCCCGAAGGAAAGGTAATGTTGCATAAACCTAGGAGAAGATGGATAAGACGGTTGCGAACCATAGAAACTGAGAAAGGGGGTTGGTTACAACCTGGGAAGGTATTAGCACCCAGATTGTCTGTCGTACTCGACGGGATCCACGCTTACAAGATTGTGTTTAAAGGGGTAGGTGTATGTGATATCTGTGTGCAAAAGCTGGAAAAGAAATGTACAGGTGTCAGTGCAAAAGAAAGTGTAATGCTCAGGATTGAGGCTTTTAAAATAATGCTGAAAGAGGGGGGAGACAAAAAGACTTTTGTTCGATAGTAATTAGGTTATGCCTACGTATCCTCTCGTGCAATGAGGAAGTCAGAACACCGTAGTTCGACTCAAAGAGACTGAAAGATAAATTGACTGATGAACTGCTTGCTTGCCTATGCTCAAGTGTATGACTCGTCTGGCTCGAGTGCTAACTGTCTTGCATTAGACGGAAGAAGCAAGTTCTCGTTTGTGAATGAGAAAAGAATTCCGAAGGATACGATTATTGTTTGTTTTTGATGTTTTCAGTTTTGTTATTGTTTTTGGTGTTTTGCATAAGTAAATGAGCTTAAGCCTAAATCAAGGGCTTGTAGACTCATTATCTTCCCTGATTAGGGATAATGAGTCTACTTAAGTATGAGATAAGCACCTCAACTTAATTACCTTGATGATGTAGGATTAAGATCATTAACCTACTTGTGATTATTTAGATGTTTTTGGGTTTTTGTTTAGTGTTAAGTAATGAGTTTAATCTCTAATCACAGATTAGTGAGCTCATTACACCATCCTAATAGAAGGATAATAGATGAGCACACTTAAACTGAGGAAGATACCTCAACTTAATCCATGGTTAGGGATTAAATTCATTATATAACAAGCCTTTATTAAGTGGATTTTAATTAAAGGGATGAGATTAAGAAATTAATTTTAAGTTTGTAAGACAACTTGAGGGGGACTTTTCCATTAAACACTAGGGTTAGTCCTTCTTAACCATAAAGGAAGAATTAGAACCCTAATGTAAGGCCCAAGTTACAAGATGAAGTCTTAGTGATTATTAAGATGATTTGATTAAGAGGTTTAAAAAAATTAAAGGTTTAACACTTAGGATTAAAGTTATACACTCCATCCTAAGAGAAGGATGCAGGCATAACCCTAATTCCAAAGTCCTAAAACTTTAAGAGTTTAGTCTCTGATTATTGAGATGAGAAGAGAGACTCAAGGAGACTCGAAGGTAAAAAGCTAGGGGGGACTAATCACAACCCTAATTATTATCATGCTTGGATGTTCCTATGATTTGTAAGACTTAAGAAAGATCTTCAAGGAAGCCACCAATGGAAGAAGCAGATGAAAGGAGGAAGAAGCGGAAGAATAAGTTACTTACTTCATTGAAGAAGATAAGTAACTTAAAGAAAGAAAGTGGGAGAGAAAGAACACAAGTGAGCAAGTTCACTTCAAAGAAACCAGAAAGATGCATATGAAAGAGATAAAGAAGAAGTGAGAAGTGAAAGCAAATCCACTTCTCAAAGTAACTTACCACCTGAAAGTGTTAGCATGAATGCATAAGATATAAAGTATAAAGAAATAAAATGAAATGAGATGAAATGAGATGAAATGAGATGAAATGAGATGAAATGAGATGAAATGACCAAATTCAGAAGTGTTTATGCAATATTAAGGTCATGTGAGATGATGCAAAGACATACAAAGTGCATATGTATGATCATGTCATGTAAGTATGCTTTGAAGTTTGAAAACACATGAAAGTTAATGAAATGAAATGAATGAAAATCATAGCAAATGAATGAAGAAATGATCAAGCACGATTCTAACATGTCCTAAGATGTCTAAGGTGACATATGAATGCAAGAAATATCATGGTAAGTTCATGTATGGATGCATATGCAAGATGAATGCAAATGAACACCTAAAATTAGGGTTTTATGGACAAGTGAGATGCAAATGAACAAAATAGAAGCATATGACATGATAAAAAATTGAAACCAAGCTCAAACAAACCCTAATCCTATACTAGGTCACACCCCAAAGGATAAGGTCAGAAGCCTAACCAATCACAAGTTATGAATTTCCTAAGTTTCTAGGGTTTTTGGATGGTTCAAAAGGGAAAAATGCAAATCAAATTGAAAATTTAAGATAAATTCATGAGATAAATATCCTATAAACTAAATGCCATATGCAAAGCAATACAAAAATAATCATCTTCAAACTCTTCTTGGTTAGGCAGAAAAGATTTTTTAAAGTTAGGGTTCAAAAATATGATTTAAATGACCCTTAATTCAAAGAAAATTCACAAACTATGATCAAACCTAAAAAGAAATTTGTATGAAGAGTTTGAAAATGTTTCTAAATGAAATGGGATGATTCATGATTTTTTTGGTGATTTTTAGAAACCTAAATGTATTTTTAATTAATTAAAATACTTTAATTAATTAAAAATAACATTTAAATATTTTAAAAATACTTTTTTAATGCAAAAAATAAAATAAAAATCATTTTTAGGTTGAGAAAATTATTTAAAACAGAAATGCAACGTTTCATATTTTTGTGATGAGTTTTGATATTTTAAATTAAGTATGCAAAAGAAATGGATAAAAATGAAATAAAAATGAATAAAATGCAAAGTAATCTGATCCAGAGACCCAGATTCAAACTGGAAAGGGAGGGAATTGACCACGCGCGCATCTAGATGGCCCACATTCAAACTGGATTTTAATTATGTTTTTAATTAATTAATCAGGATTAAATGATAATGACTCAATCTGGACCACACGCTACTGTCGCTCCCACCAAATGACACCTGGTCAGAAGGAGTACAGACGCGAACGGTCAGCGAAAGAGAGAACACAAGGGGTGAACTGAAAAGAGTCGCCAGCTATGCATTTTTATCCCGAAGGACAGGTAATGCTGCATAAACCTAGAAAGAAATGGATAAGACAGTCGCGAACCAGAGAAACTGAGAAAGGGGGTTGGTTACAACCTGTGAAGGTATTAGCACCCAGATTGTCCGCCGTACTCGACGGGATCCACGCTTGAAAGTTTGTGTTTAAAAGGTAGTGTCAGTGTTATTCTGTGTGCAAAAGCTGGAAAATAATGCAAGTGTCAGTGCAAAAGAAGATGTGCAGTGAAATAAAAGAGTGTCAGTGTAAGGAAAGAGTGAAATGCTCAAGACAATGAGGCTTAAAGTATAATGCTGGAAGAGGGGGGGATATACAGAGACTTTTGTTCGATAACAGTTAAGTTATGCCTACGTATCCTCTCGTGCAATGAGGAAGTCAGAACACCGTAGTTCGACTCAAAGAGACTGAAAGGTGAATTGACTTGTGAATTGCTTACTTGTCTATGCTCAAGTGTAAGACCTGTTTGGCTCAGGTGCAAACTGTCTTGCATTAGACGGAAGAAGCAAGTTCTCGTTTATGAGTGAAGGAGGTGAGAAAAGAATCCCGGAGGAGACGATTATTGTTTGTTTTTGGAATTTTCAATATTTTATTGCTTTTTGTGTTTGTCATAAGAAAATGAGCTTAAGCCTAAACCAAGGGTTAGTAAACTCATCACATCCTCCCTCTGATTAGGGGTAATGAGAATACCTTAAGTATGAAGTAAACACCTCACACTTAATCACCATGATGTAGGATTAAGATCATTAACCTACTTGCCATTATTTAGATGTTTTTGGAGTTTTTGTTTAGTGTTAAGTAATGAGTTTAAGCCATAATCAAGGATTTAATGGACTCATTACACCACCCTAATAGAAGGATAATAAATGAGAACATTTAAGCTGAGGAAGGCTCCTTAACTTTATCCATGATTAGGGATTAACCTCATGACAAAACAAAGCCTTTATTAAAGTGAATTTTAGTTAATGGCAAGATTAAGAAGTAAATTTTATGGTTTGTAAGACAACTTGAGGGGGACTTGTCCATTAACACTAGGGTTAGTCCTTCTTAACCAATTAAGGAAGAATTAGAACCCTAATTCAAGGCCCAAGTTACAAGCTTAATGTCTTAGTGATTATTAAGATGGATTGATTAAGAGATTTAAACACATTAAGGGTTTAAAACTTAGGATTAAAGTTATACACTCCATCCTAAGAGAAGGATGCAGGCATAATCTTAATCACAAAGCCTTAAAATCTTAAAGGTTTAGTCCCTGATTATGAGATGAGAAGAGAAGACACAAAAGAATACATAAAGGTAAAACTAATGGGGGGACTAATCACACCCTAATTGTTAACATGCTTGGATGTTCCTAGGGTTTATGAGGTGATCGTACCTGGAGATCAGGATCCGATACGGCTGGTCGGAAAAGTGAACGGACGTGGTTGTTTGAGGAAGAAAAAGGGGTGTACCTGCAAGGCACTCCGATGCTAAAGTAAGTATCCGAGCAAGAGTGAGCAAGTACTAGTGTAGGGTTGAAAGATTGAATACCTGTCCCTCTCAAGTGAGAGGGTTTTTATAAGAGACCGGCTAGAATGCTATTGGTTCGTTAGGTACAACGCGGATTGAGGGGCCCGTGAAGATAGGAAGCGGTTAATATTGGCCGTTGTATGATTTCCTTAAGTCCGGATCATTGGTGGTCGACTGAGGACCATTTTTCCTGGTTGTGCTCGGAGTCGACCGAAGTAAATTGACCAATCTTCCTGGCCCAATAAGAAGAATTGGGCCGAGCCGGAACAGGAGCCCCCCAAGTTATTGCTCGTGCAATCGAGCAATGACTTAAAGAACGATGAAGTGATCGACAGAGTATGAGGTCGCGATTCAGGGTTTATGCTGTCGGTCTTCCGGGCAGACGGTACGTTGCTCGGCAGAGGAATATGAAACGAAAAGCTGGGATATCTGGATATTCGCGCCTATTAATGATTTGACGGCTAGCCTAGGGGCTAGCGTATAGGGGTCACGCGTGCGCACACGTGTCTTCTTTCCTATAAATAGGATTCTCAGGGCCCATTTTAACCTTTTCGTTTCGTCTTCTTCCTCAAGCCTCTGCTCGTTCAACCGCCGTTGTCTCAGCCGTCGACCACCGTCAGTTCTTGCCGACCACCCTTCGCAGAAGCTTAACCTCTTTCAAAATGTCTTCTCAAGCTCAAGGTACCGTTCTTTTCCTCTCTCTTGAGTGTATATAGCGTAGTTTTTGTAGAATGCATGTGGTTTAGGGTGATTTTACCGGTAGTTTTAGGATTTAGAATTAGAAAACCTTAAAGTTCTTGCCACCATAACTGGTCGGCTGTGAACCCTAACTCTGGGGTCGACGGAGATCTTGGTCGACTTAGACTTTATATTTTTTGATAGATTTTTGTCATCTGTATTGTTGGGCGTCAGCTATTGCCACGAGCAACGGTTAGCCAGGGCTACAGCTCGGAACATAGTTCCTGAGCTGAGGCGCGCCCTTTCACTTGTTGAGCGGTGGAAGGGTGGATTTGATATTCTTGATCGAATTCACTGATGCCTTTCCTCTGCTTTTCAGGTGATAACTTGCTCGGGGACCCGTTGGTTGTGCTTTTTGAGGATACGTCCTCGGAGAGTACGGAATCGTCTGCGTCCATACCCTCAGGCTCGGGAAGCCCTTCGGATAGTTCGAGCACAAGTACCACGGGGCAGTCGACAGAATCGCCTCAGTGTCCTACCCGGTCGAGGGTCTCGCCTGAAGAATGGGTAGTCGAAGACTTGCTGGACAAGGTGTCTTCCTTCTCGAGACCTCGGTCGGAGCCGCTGCCAGTTGTTGGGGATCCTGCTGACTGGATCGTGACCTGCCCGGGAGATGACGACCGCATATTCTCAGACTTTCGCGGTCGGGCATTTTCGATGTATGAATATGTTACTTCGGTCTTGGGGGTAACGCTGCCCTTCAGTGATTTTGTGAGCGCTGTGCTCGGACACCTCTGCATAGCCCCTTCTCAACTGCATCCTAATTCATACGCCTTCCTCCGGGCGTTTGAGATGACGTGCGCTTTCCTGGGCGTCGGGGCCACGCTACCTCTCTTCTTTCGCCTCTTCTCCTTACAGCGCCAAGTCGGGCGGGGGACCGATCGGAAGGGGTTCGTGTCTTTTAAACAGCGGACCAAAATCTTCAAGGCCCACTCAGAGTCCATCCGGGCTTTCAAGACCGACTATTTCTTAATAAAGCCAGCGAGCGATGCGGCCGTGAGAGCTACGAGTTTTCTCGGGATTGATACCGATGAAAATGACGAGCCCAGGTTGGACGACCAAGGGGAAGTGATTCCGAGGAGGTTATGGATGTTCCCCTTCTCCTGGAGTTATATGCATTATGAGCGACCGGTGGGGGAATTTGTTCAAGTGGGGGACACCCTGAATGATGATGATGCGGCTAGCTTTGAAGCTTTTAGGAGGTTGATAGC
This sequence comes from Lathyrus aphaca, assembly GCA_963966055.1. Taxonomy (NCBI): domain Eukaryota; kingdom Viridiplantae; phylum Streptophyta; class Magnoliopsida; order Fabales; family Fabaceae; genus Lathyrus; species Lathyrus aphaca. The sequence continues at coordinate 429,121,112 of OZ014524.1, read as the reverse complement.
TTCTTTTACCCCGACCCCTCTATTGGACGGAGAAGGGAAAGTTATGGTCGACCAAGACGGGGGAGAAGCTTTGGAGCGTCCCCTGATCAACGTTACTGACCTGCTGGCCTGTAATAACGGGCCGGAGATAGCTGACTTTTTTGGTACCTGTTTGCTTATGTTCGTTAAGTTTTTTATTTAACTTTGCCGCTCGTAGCTAATTTTGGTTTTGTTCCTCTTTTCAGGTTCTTTGACAAATCCTCTGGACAAGATCCACGAGCGGCTGGTCCAGCAGCAGCGGAAGCAGTCGAGGGTCGTGCAGACCAAGCTGACTGAAGCAAGCGGTTCAGGCTCGGGTCCATTGGTCCAGGGCTCTCCGGGGGCTTCTACCGGCTCTTTAATGAAGAAACATAAAGCGGCGGCCACTGTGGATCTGACGGCTGGCGCTCCCCCAAAGCCAAGGCATGGGATACCCCCGTGTTTTGTTGTCCGGAACTTCTTCGAGGGGAACGCAATGGATGTGGACCGGGCGGATTCTTTATTTCTGGAGGGGATGGATCGTCCTGCCCGGCGACTCTCTTTGGCCCAGGATGCGAGCGCGGTGATGCGGGTCCTGACTATGGCCTGGATGACGGCCGAGGGGTCTCCTATGCTGGAGCGGGAGAACAGCAAACTCAAGGAGCAATTGGCTGCTTCCGAGGCCAAGCTGACGGCGTCTGCCGAGGAGGTAAAAAAGGTCACCACAGAGTCGGCTGAGCGAGCAAAGATCATCGCCAAGTTAGAGGTCGACAAGAGGAGGTTGCTCGATCAGAATAAAAAGCTCAAAGATGCCTTTTGCCCCAAAGAGGATGAGGATGAGGACACCAAAAATTTGATGACGAGGGCTCAGCTTCTCGCTCGGATCGACCAAGATATGGAAGATCTGAACACGTCTACTGAGTTCAGTTTTCAAAATGCGGTGGACCAAGTAAAAGCTCTCCACCCTGATCTCACCTTGGATGTTGACCGGATGAACTATCTTTACAAGGTGGTGGATGGTCAGATTGTGGTGCCTGCGGATTTGGTGGTGGCCGACTCTCAGCCGGGGAAGATTGTCCAGCCTGATCAGCCAGAGGAGCAGCCGGGCCAGGAGGAAGCTGGTGCAGAGGAAGATCGCCCGGCAGATGAGGATAATTAATTGGTGGCCTGTGTGCCTTGTATTTTAATGTATTGTCTTTTTTGGGGGGCGTGGCCCCCTTTGTTTGTAACTCCGAACAAGTCGGCCTTTTGTTGCCGCATTTCTTTTAAATGTTAAGTGTTTGACCCTGGGGGTCGGTTGTATAAATATTGTTTGCTCGCAATCATTCGTCCGTCGGAGGACATAATTTGTTATTATTCTTACTAAGTGTGTTTGCTCGCAATCATTCGTCCGTCGGAGGACATAATTTGTTATTATTCTTACTAAGTGTTTGACGCTCGTATTTACATAAATTAGAAGAGATTGGACAGACACGGGGGGTATGGACGACCTGTTGGTTAGGGGAACCAATCAGTCTTGGAGGGTTGTATCCTCGGTCGGTGCCCGAGTCAAGGTAATGGCTCGGGTTCCATGGTGTGAACGTCCCATCGCGAGCTGGGGTTCTACCTGGTCGTGGTACTTAGGCGACGTCGGACTCGTTTGAGTATCCGTTCGTGCGACAAGTCTCCCTTTTGCTCGAAAAGAGGTCTTGCTTGTTTTATTATATTTTGGCTGACGTGCTCGTACCTAGGCACGCAGTTTTTCGTTAGTCTCTTCTTCTCTTCGCTTGGTTGCTGAGCAAGGAGACTGATTTAACTATAGTACTGTTTGAGTTTCTCGGCGTTCCAAGGCCGAGCGAGCTCTTCCCCGTGTAAATTTTCTAAGTAATAAGCGCCGTTCTCAGTTTTCGCCCGGATGCGATATGGGCCTTCCCAGTTGGGCGTTAGTTTTCCCTCGCGGGGATCCCTGTGGTTTCTTCTGAGGACCAGGCTGCCTACTTCGAACGTTCGCTTGATGACTTTGGAATCATATCGAGCGGCTATCTTTTGTTTGAGAGCAATTTCTCAAAGAGCAGCTTCCGACCGGATCTCTTCGACCATGTCGAGCTCATCTCTCAAAGCTTCATCATTAATATCTTGTTCCATGGGGAATTCCGTGCGTCTTGATCGGACGTGCATTTCTATTGGAATTACGGCTTCGGTCCCATATGCTAGTCGGAATGGGGATTCTCCGGTCGTTGAATGGGGAGTGGTCCTATATGCCCATAGTACGCTGTGTAACTCCTCGACCCAGTGTTTTTTATGCTCGTCCAACCTTCGTTTCAGCCCTCTCAGGATTACCCTGTTTGTGGCCTCTGCTTGCCCGTTAGTCTGAGGGTGCTCGACTGAAGCAAAGTGTTGTTTAGTCCCTATTGACGCAACGAACTCTTTAAAGTGTCTGTCCGTGAATTGGGTCCCGTTATCGGTCACAATGGCGAGGGGGACTCCGAATCGAGCGAGGATGTTTCTTTTAAAGAATCAAAGGATATTGAGTGCAGTGATTTTGGCCAGGGCCTCGGCCTCTATCCATTTGGTGAAATAGTCGACGCCTACAATTAAGTATTTGTTCTGACCAGATCCAACGACGAAGGGTCCTAGAATGTCCATTCCCCACCATGCGAACGGCCAGGGTGATGATAACGATTTTAGCTCGGATGGAGGTGCTATGTGTACGTCTCCATGTTGTTGGCATTTGTCGCATCTTCTTACGTGTTCCTTTGCGTCGTGCTGTAGGGTGGGCCAGTAATATCCTGCCCTCAGAATTTTTCGAGCTAACGAACGTCCGCCAGGATGTTGACCATTGATTCCCTCGTGAACTTCCCTTAGAACGTGTGGAATGTTTTCCTCTTCTACACATCTGAGGAGGGGCGTAGAGAATCCTCGACGATACATACGTCCGCCTACTAAAGAGTATGAGCATGCCCTCCGTCGTATGGTACTAGCCTCTTTTGGGTCGGCGGGTAATTCTCCTTTAGTTAGATAGTTGAATACTGGGGTCATCCAGCAACCTGTGTCGCCCACTAGGTTAACGTGTATGCAGGGTGATGGGTGCCCGATACTTGGTCGGGGAAGCATTTTTTGTATGACGGACTTGTTGTTTCCTTTCCTTTTAGTGCTCGCCAGTTTGGATAGGACATCTGCGCGAGCGTTGCTTTCCCGTGGAACGTGTTTGATTTCTACACTCTTAAACTGCTTTATTTCGTCTTTTACGAGGGCTAGATATTCGGCCATGCTGTCACTTCTGGCCTGGAAATCTCCTCGGACTTGGCTCGCGACCAATTGGGAATCCGTGCAAATTATGATCTCTTCTGCTTCTAGGTCGTTCGCGAGCCGTATGCCTGCCAGGAAGGCTTCGTATTCCGCTTGGTTATTAGAAGTAGGGAAGGATAAAGTCAAGGATACTTCGATGACGTTCCCTTCCTCGCTCTCCAGAATGATACCGGCCCCACTGCCCGTTGGGCCAGATGCTCCATCCACGAAAATAACCCATTTGGACGAAGCTTGCGTGTTTTGCTCGGTGAAGGTAAGTTCGGCCACGAAGTCAGCTAGTGCTTGAGCTTTGAGGGCTTGTCTTCCTTCGAACTTGATATCGAATTCAGATAGTTCTAGTGACCATTTTAACATTCGTCCGGCCATGTCTGGTCGACCGAGCAACTGTCTTATGGGCTGATCGGTCCTTACGATGATGGTGTGGGCCAGGAAGTAGTGGCGTAGTCTCCTAGCCGCGAGAAGGAGGGCCAATGCGACCTTTTCTATCTGAAGGTATCGAACTTCTGGGCCGTGGAGAGCCTTGCTCGTGAAATACACAGGTTTTTGTCCTTCGGGTCGTTCGCGCACGAGGGCCGCGCTTACTGCCTCATTCGCGATCGCGAGGTAGAGATATAGAGTCTCCCCCTCCTCTGGTCGGGATAAGACTGGAGGTTCACTTAATGCTTTTTTCAGGTGGGATAATGCTAACTCGCATTCTGCAGTCCACTCAAACGTCGTTTCCTTACGGAGTAGTTTGTAAAAGGGGAGAGCGTGCTGAGCAGATTTTGCCACGAATCGGGCAAGGGAGGTAATGACCCCGTTCAGTGATTGTATGGACTTTTTTGACGTGGGAGTTGGGAACTCCGCAAACGCTCGACATCTATCGGGGTTTGCTTCGATGCCTCGTTCGGTTAGATAGAATCCGAGGAATTTTCCTGCTCGGACACCAAAGGTGCATTTCTCAGGGTTGAAACGCATTTTGCACTTTCGTGCCTGGTCGAAGACTTTTCGCAAATGGGACGCGTGGTCCGTTTCCCGTTGAGATTTGACGATCATGTCGTCCATGTACACTTCGAGCATGTCTCCGATTTCGGTTTGGAAGACTTTATTCATCATACGCTGATACGTCGCTCCTGCGTTTTTTAGGCCGAAAGGCATAACGTTGTAAAAGTAATTGCCCGACTCGGTCATAAAGGCCGTGTATTTTTTGTCAGACACGGCCATGGGTATCTGATTGTACCCCGAGTACGCGTCCATGAAGGATAATAATTTGTATCCGGACGAGTTGTCGACCAACTTATCAATGTTAGGTAAAGGGTATGCATCTTTCGGGCATGCCCGATTGAGATCGGTATAATCAACGCACATTCTCCATTTTCCACTAGATTTTTTCACAAGTACAGCATTTGAGAGCCAGGTCGTATACCTGGCCTCGGTTACAAATTTAGCCTCTAGGAGGTCTTTAACGGCAGATTCGGCAGCTTCAGTCTTCTCGCTCGACTGCTTTCTCCTGCGTTGAGCGACCGCTTTATGTGTTGGGTCGATAGAGAGGTGATGGCAAGCTGTTTCGGGGTCGAGCCCTGGCATTTCTGCGACGCTCCATGCAAACAAGTCCGCGTTCCCTTTGAGGCAAGCTTCCAACTGTCGCTTCACTAATTCGGGCAAGTGTGCCCCAATCTTGACGCACCGGGCAGGATCTTCTCCCAAAGGAATTAGCTCGAAGTCACCGTCTGGTATTGGTCGGGCTAATGCCTCTGCTGGTCTTTGGACGTTCTCGCTACTATTTGAAAACCTGCAGTCTAAGTCGATTGAATCAACTTGAGGGAAGGCCTTGGGCACATCTGGTGGATCTAGTGTCGGGGAAACTGGTTGGTATGATATCGAGCTGAGGCCTTTTGATGCTGCCTCGAAACATCTGCGGGCAGCGTCGACGTCTCCGTGCAACGTGGCGACTCTGCCCGAAGTAGTATAGTACTTCATCTTCAAATGGACGGTGGACGACACAGCTATCAACTCGGCTAGGGTTGGTCGTCCTAATATGCATTGGTATAGTGATGGGCAATCCACGACAAGGAATTGGACTCTGACCGTTCTGGCTGTCTCGCCTGCCCCGAAAGTGACAAACAAGTCAACATAACCCCATGGTCGGGATACCGCTCCGTTGAAACCTTGCAGGTCCGACCCGACGTACGGAGTCAGATGTGTTTCGTTCAGTTGGAGTGTTGAAAATAGTTGGGAGTACATGATGTCGCATGAACTTCCTTGGTCTACCAATATTCTCCTTACGTCGAAGTTCGCCATGCATGCTCGGATGAGTAAAGGAATGCTGGCGTTGGGTGCTCCTCCCAGGAGCTCTTCTCGATAGAATGCGAGGGGTACGGAACCTTCCCTCGGGGGATCTAAAGTGGCGTTTTGCGCGGGCCCTTTGGCGATTAACTGGTCGAATTTTCTCTTCACAGAACCGACCGTGATTTTATTGAAGCCTCCTCCTGATATGACCATTGCTGACGGGAAAGCTTCCCATGGACTGTGGGAGGAGAGGTACCCCGCGCTCTTGGTGTGGTCCGGCAAGAAGAAATCTTCCGGGCGATAAATGCTCAGGGCGACCTGCATATTGGCGTCCGCAGGAATGGGCACGGCCTCTTCGATTTTCTGGGTCTCTTGCGTATCCTGCCGAGGATTATCTCTGGACTTCATGAACTGTTTCAGGTGCTCGTCTTTGATGAGGATTTCGATCGCGTCTTTAAGGTGGATGCAATCCTCTGTGTTATGCCCATGGCTCTTGTGGAACCTGCAATATTTCGTTTTATCTGTGCCGGGCTTACTAGGCTGTTGTCTCGGGAAACGCACTCCTGCCTGTTTGAATTCTGAATTGGCGCATTCAGACAAAATTTTCTCCCTGGAGGCTAGGAGGGGCGTGTATTCGTGAAAACGACCGATGGGTCCCCGCGGCTCACGGGAGCGTTCGTCCTTTCTTCTGTCTCCTCCTCGACGAGATGTCGAGGGTTCCTCGACTCGGGGAGGTTTGGCTTCTTCACGGCGTCGAGCGTCTCTTACTGAACTGGCCGCTTGCTTTTCTTCATATTGGATGTAAGCTTGGGCTTTTAGCAAGAACGCGTCGAGGGTGGCCGGGGTTTCAATACCGACCGCCCGGTGGAAATCAGTCGAGGGGCGTAGCCCTCGCTCTAGCAGATACTTTTTCATGTCGTCGGTCGTGGATACTTGAACTGCCTCTTTATTGAACCTTTCGATGTAAGTTCGTAAGGGTTCGTCTCTCCCTTGGACTATTGCTTCGAGCGAAGCCTCTGTCTTAGGGTGTCGTCTTGATGCAGTAAAGTGTCTTGAAAACGTGCGTCCCAGTTGTTTCCACGATGTGATGGATTCGACCTCAAGACTCTTGTACCATGTCATTGCCCCTTTCCTCAGCGTCGTGGGAAAGAGCCGACATTTAATTGCTCCCCGAACACCCCGATAGTCGAGCAAGGCATCGATGTTCTCGATGTGTTCGTCTGGGTCAGTAGTCCCGTCGTATGAACCTAGAGGAGGAGGCTTCTCCAAGCCTCTTAGTAGTTTGGCTGCCATAATCTCAGAAGATAGGGGACCCCGAGCGTCTTCGTCGTCACTGGACACAAGTGATGATCTGTGATCGCGTTTCTTTGTTCTTCGAGGGGAAACGAACCTTGATCTGCTCCTTCTTGATTTTCTCTTAGGAGAAGGTTGCGGAGATGACTGACGAAAGCGTTTGTTGCCTGTTGATTCGTCTGTGTTTCCCCTCTTTTTCTTCGGAGGAGACGGAGTGTGCTCCCCTTGGGGTCTTTTGGGAGAATGAGGTCGACGAGAGTTATTCTCAAGTCGGGCGATCTTTTCACCATGAGCGAGGAGCAGCAAATTTGTTTGGTTTAGGATTTCGGCCAACGCCGCGAAATCTGACCCGGAAGGAGTCGAAGGCAAAAGAGTTTCCGGGCGACTCTCCAAGGGTTGGTCGCGATCGGGTGAAGGTGATGTTGCCTTCCCTTCTGGTTGGTCCTGCACGGTATCATCATGTAGGGGAGGTTGAACATTGCTCTCATGTTGCGTGAGAATCATGCCATCATTTGATCTATTTTCTTGGTTGTTCCGAGCAGCCATGGATTTTGTTAAAACTTTTGTTCTTTGAGGATCTTGAAAGAAGAACGGGGAAATGCGCTTTCCCACAGACGGCGCCACCTGATCGTACCTGGAGATCAGGATCCGATACGGCTGGTCGGAAGAGTGAACGGACGTGGTTGTTTGAGGAAGAAAAAGGGGTGTACCTGCAAGGCACTCCGATGCTAAAGTAAGTATCCGAGCAAGAGTGAGCAAGTACTAGTGTAGGGTTGAAAGATTGAATACCTGTCCCTCTCAAGTGAGAGGGTTTTTATAAGAGACCGGCTAGAATGCTATTGGTTCGTTAGGTACAACGCGGATTGAGGGGCCCGTGAAGATAGGAAGCGGTTAATATTGGCCGTTGTATGATTTCCTTAAGTCCGGATCATTGGTGGTCGACTGAGGACCATTTTTCCTGGTTGTGCTCGGAGTCGACCGAAGTAAATGGACCAATCTTCCTGGCCCAATAAGAAGAATTGGGCCGAGCCGGAACATGAGGCTTGCAAGAGATCTTCAAGAAGAACCACCAAGGAAGAAGCAGATGAAAGGAGGAGAAGCAGAAGAAGCAAGTCAACTTACTTCACTTAAGAAGATAAGTTACTTGAAGAAATAAAGTAAGGAGGGAACATGAATGAGCAAGCTCACTCTAATACATATACAAAATGCAGCAATGAATTCATAAGAGAGATGAGAAGAGATTGTGAGAAGTGAAGGCAAATTCACTTCTCAAAGTAACTTACCACCTGAAAAGTTAGTAAAAGGAAATGAAATGAAATGAAAATGAAATGAAATGCAAAGATGAAAACCAAAACCAGAAGCATGTTCATGATGCAAATGATGCTAAGAGATGGTATGAAGGCATGTCAAGAGATGTGAATGATCATACAAGTGATGAAGATGCAAATGAAGCATGTAAGAAGCATGAAAGTTCATGAATGCACATGAAATGAAATGAATGCATAACATGGAAAATGGATGATTAAATGATCAAACATGGTTCTAATGTGTCCTAAGATGTCTTATATGTCATGTGGATGCAAGAAATGTCATGGAAAGTTCATGGATGCAAGCATATGCAAGATGAATGCAAGTGAAGATGAGAAATTAGGGTTATATGAACATGTGAGATGCAAAACTCAAAAACAGAAGCAAATCATAATATAAAAAATTGAAAAATGCACTCAAGGGAACCCTAAAGCTATACTAGTTTACCATCCAAAGGGGGAGGTCAGAAGCTAAACCTAAGAGGAGTTATGAATTTCCTAAGTTTCTAGGGTTTTAAGGGTGATCCTAAATGCAAAATGCCAAATAAATTGAAAATGAAAGATAAAAATGAAACAAAAATGTTTTTAGAAACTAGAAGATATGCATAGAACAATGCAAAAAGAATCATTCACAAACTCAACTTGGTTTAAAAGTTATGAATTTTTGAAGTTAGGGTTAGAAAATGAACAATTTAAGAACCCTAATTCAATGAAAAATAACAAAGCATGATCAAAACCAAAAAGAAATTTGTATGGTGAGTTTGTAAATGTTTGTAAATGTTTAAAAATGATCTCTGATTGTTTTGGTGATTTTTAAATACTTAAATGTATTTTTAATTAATTAATTTCCATTAATTAATTAAATAAAACATTTAAATGATTTAAAAATACTTTTTTAATGCAAAAAATAAAAATAAAAATATTTTTGGTTTCTGAAAATTAATAAAAGGTTTGATAAAAATTTTTCAGAATTTTTTTAATGTTTTTTACTATTTTTTAAAATTCGTACAAATTAAATAAGAAAAAATGAAATAAAATTAAAACAAATGAGAAGTATGCAGGATGGGTGGCCTGGATTAAAACTGGGTTTGAATGGGTTGACTGGGCGCGCATCTGGACGACCCACATTCAAATTTCATTAATTCTGATTAATTAATTAAATAAACCTAATTAAAAACTAATCAGCTAATCCTAACCACACAAACACGCGCGGGAACCTTCATCTAACAGCCTACGTTCAAACCTGGAACCCTAACCCTAATTAGCATTTAATCACTTTTAGGTGGCCGGAAATGACCTCCGGTCATCTTCTCTGGCCACACCTCCCCTGAGAATTTTCCAAAACACTCCCTAGGCCATTTCTGGAGCTCTAAAGCTCCAGATTGATTCCTCTCACCCTCCTAAGATCAACCCCACCCTCAAAAACCATTTATCTTCACTCATTTTCAAGATTCGAAGCCAAGAACAAAACATGTGAAACTTTCAGACAGACCATACATTCTCATTTCTTCATCATTTTCAAAAATTCAAAGTTCATTGCACTCAGGGGAACAAGCTTAACCATTTAATAACTTAAAATAAAGGTTCTGAAAAAAAATGATTCACATGGCTACCTGAGATTGAGCTTTCAACCCAGGAGCTTTCTGATTGCTTCCTTGCTTCAAAATGCCTCCAATGACCTCCCTGAAGAAGCTTTGAAGCTTGGATGGAGTTTTTTATGGCTGGTTTGTGAGTTTGTGTTCAACTGGCCAGAAAATCGTGTTTTGTTTGTGAGGGGTTCTTGGCTGTTTTGAGGGGTGGCTTATGATCAGTGATGAATTTGGAGATGAATGGTGGAAGAAGTTTTAAGTTTTGATGTTTGTGCTGAGTGTTTCGAAGGAAAATGCAAAAGAGGGAGTTTTTGTGAACTATGGCAATGCTGAAGTGTTAGGCTTGCTTCTTGTTATATTTGGCTTGCTTTGGATTAGTATAAACAAATGCAATTGGTTCAGAGAGTGATTGTGGCATAGTGTGATTGGTATGGGTGAAAATGCAAAAAGTCAAGATTATATGTACTTTGAGGTATGGGCTGGTTCAGGCCAAGGACAAAGGGGTTTCTGGTGCAGCAAGATTCAAGGAGGTCCATGGAAATCTCTTTGAGGCAAATCAGCAAGTTGTGGGAGGTTTTGCAAATTTGTGAACCTTTGGCCCTTTTCAGATTTCTTTAGGTGCAAGTCATGAAATTTGGAAATTCTTGGGCCAATTATGAGTTTTAGGCAATGTGTTATGTTTGTATGATGGTTAGAAGTCAATTTGAGGTCACAAATGAATTGGCAAGAGGTTTTGCAAAATTCCCTCTTTGGCATGAAACATGAAATTATGTGATTTTTGCCAACTTTGGAAGGCCATAACTTGAGTTCCAAAATGAATTAGATCTTGTCCTTGTACTTTTTGAAAATGGAATGATCCAATCTACAACTTTCATGACCAACAATTTCTCATTTGAAGCAATTTTGGTTAAGAAAGAGGAGGTTGAAAAACTTTCCCAAAATGGAAAGTTTACATTACAAGTCATTTCCATTTTTGGCAACTTTTGGTTTTGCTCACTTTTCTTCAAATTTGTGAACTTCCAAACACTTCAATGATCAAATAAAGACCATATAACTTCAATTTGATGAAAAATTCACTTTGGGTCCATTAATGGGGGCCTCAGATGCCCTGATTTGGCTCTGACTTGCTCAAGAAGTTACCCAGTGATCAGATGACTTCCACAATGAATTTCTCCATCAAACTTGGTATACATGATCCTTATATCATATTGAGACCCATAGAAACAAGAATGACCAAAAAATTTGGAGTTATGGCCTCTGAAACCAAAACCTTAATTTCAGGTCATTTGTGCAGTTAAACCCTGGCTCAGCTTCCATGCTTTCTCAGTTCTTGTGATTCTTTGACTTCCTTGATCTTTGGAAGATATAATATGATGATTGATCATACATGGACCCTCTTGAGATGATTGAAGACCTTTGGAGTGGCTCAGATGGATCCTAGATTGCTCAGATCACAAACCCTAGATGCAGATGAACTTGAACCAATGCAGTGAAGCAAAAATGCAACATGATATGATATGATTAAACTAATGCAAATGTGAAATATTACAAGCCATGGTGTGAACTTAGTGAGGGCAAATTTGGGGTGTTTACAGCTACTAACCTTAATCCTCATCTAACGGCCACAAGCGCATCTGGGCACTTAATCAGAATCTTAGCCCTAATGACTTTCAGGTGGCTGGAGAAGACCTCCAGTCATCTTCTCCGGCCAGTTCCTCACCTGACTTTGCTCAAATCATCACCCCAAGCCCCCAAAATCTCCAGAAATGATCAACTAACTACCCTAAACAATAATCCAGCCTCAAAAATCATTTATCATTCATCATCAACAAGATTCGAATCAAAACATCAAAACGGCAAAAATTTCAGAACACCATGAAATGCTTAAAACTTAACAATTTTCAAGAAAAAAGGCATCAGCATGATAAATGAAGCATGAGGAATCATTCTATAACAAGAAAACGCATTTCTGGAAAAAAGTTCTTGAGGTTACCTGAGGTTGAGCTTTCAGTTCTTGAGCTTTCTGGGCCTCTCCCTTGTGCAAACCAAATTCAATGAACCCCCTGAGGATGATGTGAAGCTTGGAACAAGTTTTTATAGCTTGGTTTGAAGGTTTTGTTTCTGCTGCACCAGAAATCGTGTTTGTGTTTGGCTGTGTTTCAGGCTATGGTGAAGGGTGGGAAATGCTCCTTAGGTTATGAGGAGATGATTGGTGAAAGAAAATTGAAGTTTGAGTGGCTGAGGAGTGAGTTTCGAAAGCTTGAAGGTTTTGACAAATTTTGGGAAATCTGAGTTCTAGGATGATTCGGTTGCTTGTGTGTTATGAAATGTGTTCCATAAGGATAGTATAGGCCAATGAGGGTGTTCAGAAAGTGGGTGGTGGCATAGTGTGATTGGTATGGGCCAAGTTGCAAAAAGTCAAGATTTTGTACTTTGAGGTATGGGCATGGTGCAGGCCTGAGTTCTTGGGGTGTCTGGCCTCAACTGACTTTGTGGAGAGCCATGGAATTGGTTTTGGCATGCTGGCACAAGTGGATGAAGAGATTCATACCATTTTGCAATTCTTGAAAGTTTTGGCCCTTTTGAGGTTTCTTGAAGTTCAAGGCATGAAAGCAAAGAAAACTTGGACCAATTCTGATGTTTAGAGGTTGCTTTGACATATTATGAAGTGTTTGTGTACATTTGAAGTCACTAGAATGCCTTAACATGCCAATTTGCAAAATCCCTCTTTGGCATAAAACTTGAAATTTTAGGATTTTTGCCAACTTTGAAAGGCCATATATTGAGTTCTAGGATGAATCAAGACATGTTCTTGTACTCTTTGAAAAGGGAAAGACCTAATCCACAACTTTCATGACCAAGAATTTTTCATTTGAAGCATTTTTGGTTGAGAAAGAGGAGGTTGAAAAACTTTCCCAAAAAGGAAAGTTTCCATTACAAGTCATTTCCATTTTTGGCAAGTTTGCAAATGGCTCAAAATTCTTCAATCTTGTGAACTTCTAACCTCTTCTAAGATCAAATAAAAATCAAATAACTTCAATTTGATGAAGATACCCCTTTGGTTCCATTGTTGGGGGCCTCAGATGCCCTGATTTTGACTTAACTTGCTCAAGAAGTTACCTAGTGAATAGATGACTTCCACAATGGATTTCTTCATCAAACTTGGTACATATGATCCTTATGACATATTGATAACATTAGAAACAAGAATGGCCCAAAAATTTGGAGTGAAGGCCTCTGAAACCAAAACCCTAATTTTAGCCATCTATGTAGTGAAAACCCTAGCTCTGCTTCCATGCCTTGCCAGTTCTTGTGATCTCTTGACTTTCATGAACTTTGAGGGATATAATATGATGATATAACACACATGGACCCTCTTGGAAAGTTTTTAGGCCTTTGGGATGGCTCAGATGTATTCTTGGATTGCTCAGATCACAAACCCTAGATGCAGATGAACTTGAACTATGCAGATGAAATAAAAATGCAATATGAGATGGAATGCTTATGTTAAAACAAAAGTGAAAGATCACAAGCCATGGTGTGATATGAGTGAGGGAAAATTTGGGGTGTTTACAGCTGCCCCTATTCAAACATGAGTTAGCTGTGCAGGGTGTAAGCGCCTGGCTTAATAGACAAACAAGATAACTTGTGGTTGAATACCAAAGACAGTCCAAAATTTGCACTCGTTGGATAGAAGAAGAAAAGGGATATAAATTGTAAAAGACAGTGTAGTATGATTATCAAATGAAGGCGATGGAGGACGACCATTAAGTAGAGGACGACTATTGGGGATTAAACGGTAAGTAAAGCAATGACGGGGACGACCGACACACTAGGGAGATAAAGAGATCATGATGGGGACGACCATCGGGTTTGTAAAGTAAAATACACAACGATGGGGACAGCCATCAGTTCAAAGAATAAATGAAATAATGATGAGGGACGACCATCAAAGGTGAAGGACGATCACCTAGCAGGGGACGGCTGCTCTTTATCACGACATAGGACGAATGTCGGATAAAAAAGGGTCAACGATGGGGACGACCATTGGATAAAATGATGAAGGACGATAATCAAGAGGTGAAGGACGATCACCTAGCAGGGTACGGCTGCTCTCGGGGTTTATCACGACATAGGACTGTAAACACCCCAAATTTTCCCTCACTCATTTCTCCATGGCTTGTGATCTTTTCATTTGCATAGATTCAATCATAGCATCTCATATTGCATTTTTGCTTCACTGCATTGATTCAAAATCATTTGCATCTAGGGTTTGTGATCTGAGCAATCCCAGGGCTATCTGAGCCACTCCAAAAGGCTTCAACCATCTCAAGAGGGTCCATGTATGTTCAAGCATCATATTATATCCTCCCAAGATCAATAAAGTCAAAAATCACAAGAACTGAGGAAGGCATGGAAGCAGAGCCAGGTTTAACTGCACAGATTGACCTAAAATTAGGGTTTTGGTTTCAGAGGCCATAACTCCAAAATTTTTTGTCATTATTGTTTCTATTGGTCTCTATATGTTATAAGGATCATACATACCAATTTTCATGAAGAAATTCAATGGGGAAGGCATCTGATCAAAAGATGACTTCTTGAGCAAGTCAGTGCAAAATCAGGGCATCTGAGGCCCCCAATCACACAGCCAAAGGGTTTTCTCCATCATTTTGAATGTGTATGATCTTTATTTGATCTTAGAAGAAGTTAGAAGTTCACAAAATTGAAGAATTTCAAGTCATTTGCAAAGTTGCCATTTTGGGAAAGTGACTTATAATGCAAACTTGCCATTTTGGGAAAGTTTTTCAACCTCCTCTTTTTGATTCAAAAATGCTTCAAATGAAAAATTCTTGGTCATGAAAGTTATATATTGGATCCTCCCATTTTCAAAAAGTACAAGAACTTGATCTAATTCATTCTAGAACTAAAGTTATGGCTTTGCAAAGTTGGGAAAAATCACTTAATTTTCACTTTTGTGCCAAAGAGGAAACTTGCAAAAACACTTGCCAAAGCCAAATGTGACCTCTAATTAACTTCTAACCATCACACAAACATCATTCATGATCCATAATTCAGAATTGCCTAAGAGATTTCCCATTTTCATGCCTTGAATTACAAGTCACATAAGGCATTTCTCATGAATCTTCAAGATTGGAATTTTTGCAAAAGGAACTTTTAATGTTTGAATTAGTTGTTAAGTGAGCTCAAGGCATCATGACAACTTCATATGGCCCATTTGGCTGCAATTTGCCCAAGAGTTTATAGGTTTCTTGGCCTTGATTCTCAAAGACTTCCAAAGAGGGAAAAGTTGCAAGAGTCATGCTACCACTTGCCCTAGCCATTACAGCTGCACAAAAGCAATCTAAGGGCCTTCCTTGATCCATGCTAAGCCCAGCCATGCCCCTAATCTCCCTCTGACCCGAGCCATACCTCAAGTACACAAAGCCATGACTTTCTTGCATTTTGCCCATACCAATCAAACTTTGCCATTACCAACCCTCTGCCCAATCAGAACCTCATATGTGGACCTCAAGGACTTGAAAGATACACACATACAAGCCAGCCTTCTCCCATAAGAAAGGATACACAAAAACTTCCTTTTTCTTCATCTCTTTGAAACTCTGCCCACAGCCATCAAACCTCAAACTTTTCTTCACCAATAAGTCACAAATCACCCATGGATCAAGAACCAAGCACTGAAACAGCCTGAAACACCACATACTCAACTCTCCAAATCTGCTACACCAGAACCAAAACCTTCAAACCAGGCCATATAAACTCATTCTAAGCTTCATTTCATCACCAGGGGGTTCAAAGAGGTGGACTTGCAGCAAAGGAAAGGCCAGAAACCTCAGAACCAGAAAGTTCAACCTCAGGTATAGCTCATGAACTTTTTTCTCAGAAGCTCGTTTTTAAGTTCTTTTATGATTCCTTGAGTTCCCCTGGTCATGGGGATATGTTTATTATTAAAAATGGTTGAGAAACCACCATGTATGTGAGCTCTGAAATTTCTGCCCGTTTCACGTTTTGGTTCGATTCTTGTTCATGTGGTGAAATAAATGTTTTTTGATTGAGGGTTTAGGTTTAAGATGATTGGGGGATCATTTCTGAGCAAGGAATTTGAAGAATATAAGCTTAGGGAAGAATCTAGGGTTTGGGTTCATCGGAGAAGATGACCGGAACACTGTTCCGATCACCTGAAAAGGATTAGGGTTCAATTAGGGCTTAATCACGTGTTTAGCTCAGTTTGAATTTGGTGCGTTGGATTTGTTTTCGCGCGCGTCCTCAATGGCTAGGATCTGTCATTTAAACCCTAATCTCAATTAATTAGGATAATTAATTAGGTTTAGTCTGAATTTAATCAGAGCCAATCCTAGCCTTCCAAACCCGCGCCAAGTCAACTCCCGCCTCCCTGGTTTGAACCACAGCCTTTGGATCTGATTACCTTCCATTTAATTCAATTTTATTTTCATTTTTATTCATTTTTCTTGCACATTTTATTTAAAATAGCAAATAATTTCTAAAAAATCTCATTTTTTGCACCATACCTTAAAATATTTTTCTCTTTCTGAAAATAATTTTTATTTTATTTTTTGCATAATTTTCGTATTTTAAAAATATTTAAATGTTTATTTTAATTAGTTAATGAGAATTAATTAATTAAAATAACATTTAAGTTTCTAAAAATCACCAAAAAAATCACATTGCATTTTGATACATTTAGAAACATTATCAAACTCATCAAACAAATTTATTTTTGGTTCTTGACATATTGTGACATTTTTCTTTGGAATTAAAGTTCTTAAAAGGCAATATTTTTGTCCTAACTTAGAAAAATTCATTCTGCCTAAACTTGAAGAGTTTGATGATGGTTCTTTTTGCATTGCATTCTTCATATCATGTAGTTTCTAGGATAAAATTGGTTTGAATTTATCTCTCATTTTCAATTTGTTGTGCATTTTCTTTTTTGAAGTGCCTTAAAACCCTAGCAAACTCAAGAAAATCATAACTCCCATTAGGTTAAGAGTTAGGTCCCCTCCTTTGGGCAGTGAACTTATGTAGGGTTAGGGTTCCTTTGATTCCATTTTCATTTTTTTATCTTGTCATTTGCTTCTGATTTTGATATTTGCTTTGTATCTTGTGCATAAACCCTAATTTTTGCTTTCATTTGCATTCATCTTACATATGCTTGCATACATGAACTTGCCATGACATTTTGTGCATCCACATAACATATGAGACATATTAGGACACATTAGAATCATGTTTGACCATTTCATCTTTCATTTGCCATGTTATACCTCCATTTCATTTCATAACTTTCATGAACTATCATGGTTCAAAACATGCTTCATTTGCATCCTTGCCCTTGTATGATCATCCACAACTCTTGACATGTGTTTGCTTTATCTCTTAGCATCATTAACATCATGTTTATGCTTCTGACCTTGGGTTTCATCTTTTCATTTCATCTCATTTTCATTTCATTTCATTTTCTTGTTGCTAACTTTTTAGGTGGTAAGTGTTTGAGAAGTGAATTTGCCTTCACTTCTCAAAATCTCTTCTCATCCCTCTTATGCATTCTTTCTGCATTTTGTATTTGTCTTAGAGTGATATTTCTCATTCATGTTCCTTCCTCACTTTCTTTCTTCAAGCAACTTATCTTCTTAAGTGAAGTAAGTTGACTTGTTTCTTCTGCTTCTCCTCCTTCCATCTACTTCTTCCTTGGTGGCTCTTCTTGAAGATCTCTTGCAAGCCTCATAAACCCTAGGAACATCCTAGAATGATAACAATTAGGGTTTGATTATTCCCCCATTAGATTTTACCTTTGTGTCATCTTTGAGTCTTCTCTTCTAATCTCTTAATCAAGGACTAAACCTTAAAGGTTTTAAGGCTTTGTGATTAGGGTTATGCCTGCATCCTTCTATTAGGATGGAGTGTATAAATTTAATCCTAAGTGTTGAACCCTTAATGTGTTTAGCTCCTTTAATTAATCCACTTAATAATCACTAAGACATCAAGCTTGTAACTTGGGCCTTGCATTAGGGTACTAATTCTTCCTTAAGTGGTTAAGAAGGACTAACCCTAGTGTTAATGGACAAGTCCCCCTCAAGTTGTCTTACAAATCATAAAACCCACTCCTTAATCTTACCATCAAATAAAATCCACTTTAATAAAGGTTTGTTTTGTCATGAGGTTAATCCCTAATCATGGATTAAGTTGAGGAGCCTTCCTCAGCTTAAATGTTCTCATCTATTATCCTTCTATTAGGATGGTGTAATGGGTCCATTAAATCCTTGATTATGGCTTAAACTCATTACTTAACACTAAACAAAAATTCCAAAAAACATCTAAATAAATACAAGTAGGTTAATGATCTTAATCCTACATCATGGTGATTGAGTGTGAGGTGCCTACTTCATACTTAAGGTATTCTCATTACCCCTAATCAGAGGGAGGATGTGATGAGTTTACTAACCCTTGGTTTAGGCTTAAGCTCATTTTCTTACGAAAAACACCAAAAGGCAATAAAAGATTGAAAACACAAAAACAAACAATAATCGTCTCCTCCGGGATTATTTTCTCATCTCATTCACTCATAAACGAGAACTTGCTTCTTCCGTCTAATGCAAGACAGTTAGCACCTGAGCCAGATAGGTCAAACACTTGAGCATAGACAAGCAAGCAGTTCATCAGTCAATTTATCTTTCAGTCTCTTTGAGTCGAACTACGGTGTTTTGACTTCCTCATTGCACGAGAGGATACGTAGGCATAACTTAACTGTTATCGAACAAAAGTCTCTGTATATTCCCCCTCCTTCCAGCCCTATTCTTTAAGCCTCATAGTCTTGAGCTTCATACTCTTTCTTTGCACTGACACTTCTTTTATTCACTTTACACATCCTTCCAGCACTGACACTTCCATTCTTTTACAACTTTTGCACACAAAATAGCACTGACACTACCCCTTTAAACACAAACTTTCAAGCGTGGATCCCGTCGAGTACGGCGGACAATCTGGGTGCTAATACCTTCCCAGGTTGTAACCAACCCCCTTTCTCAGTTTCTCTGGTTCGCGACCGTCTTTTCCATCTTTTCTTAGGTCTATGCAACATTACCTTTCCTTCGGGATAAAAATGCCTAGCTGGCGACTCTTTTTATTCTTTCTCTTTCGCCGACCGTTCGCGTCTGTACCCCTTCTGACTGGGTGTCATTTGGTGGGAGCGACAGCTTGGCGACTCTGCTAGGGATCCTTATATTGTAACCAGGGCTTCTGGTTCTTTTTGTGGGTTCCTCCTAACGCTTGTTTGATTTGTGTTTACTGTGGTGTCATGTGTTATGTGTGTTTGTTTATTTTGCTTTATTTATTGCTTTATGTACAACATTATTTATTGCTTTCTTTACAGTTTTGCATATTTCATACTGTCATTTGCTGGATCTGGTTTTTGTTTTGGTGGGTGGGGTTCCATTGAGAGTTTAAGGTCCTATACCTGGGACCTGAGTGACACCTAGGCTAGAGTGATTCATGTTCTTTCCCATTCCATTTCGGTCTGGTGCAGGAATATGAAACACAGTTCAGATATGGGTTTCTTCTTGAGAACTTTGTGCTACAGATTTCCTGTAGTGCTAGGGCTATCTGGGAAGCCTGCTAAGTCTGGATGACCTTTATTATGACCTTCAGAAGCTGAGGTGAATTAGAGGAGGATCTCTTATGGTTATTGTAAACACTGTACCTCCGGGTTAGAAGTGTTTACACTTCTCATAATTGATCCAAGTCTGAGGATCCTTGTTCTAGAACACTACCTGTGAGGGGGTTGGGCTGTTTACAGGTTTGCAGGTACCCTTGGCCACATCATACCCTGTTACTATTTTGTTTAAGAGTACCTCATTTTGGACAGTTCTTGTGATTGAACCCTGGACATGTGACTCTTTATTTGAGTTCCCCACCCTGGTTTCTAGATTTCTAAGCCTTCATCTGGACCTTTGAACATACATGGACTTATATCAAGACAGATAATCAGATCCAGCTTGATCACAAACCCTTGCATATCATTTGCATATATCATCATTGCATCATTTAACATTTGTTTATTTGCTTTTCAGGGTATCCATTTCACTGTATCTTGGTTTTGGTTTTGACCCCTTCTTCTGCATAGACTTCTGCTTCAGTTGTCTTCATCAGTTATCTGCTTCAGCTATCTTCACCATCACCAGCATCAGCCTGTCAGTGGCTCATTCCCAGCATCAGTCTGTGATCTTCATCGGCACCTATCTTCAGTTTCTTCAGTAGCACTCATGACTACTCCCAGGAAGAGCAACATATCCTACCATTTATTTGAGCCTGTGTTGACTGGCATCAGGCAGGTCCAGTCACTTATCACACCTGACCATATCCCATTGTTTAGGGAGCACTATGGAGGTATCCTGGATATGGTTATGGACCTTGACCCTTCTTAGAGAAGCATGATCCACACCTGCTTACAGTTTTATGACCCTCCTTTGAGATGCTTCACCTTTCCAGACTTTCAGCTAGGGCCTCTGCTGGAAGAATTTTCCTCATTGATTGGAGTACCTATCAGGGGTGGAATCCCTTTCAACCCGGAGATGCCAGCTCCCGGAAATGAAGAGATAGCATAGGCACTGTACTTGGAGCCTGCCTTGATTGAGCAAAGTATGACAACAAAGGTTGGGATCCCTGGTTTGCATTTAGACTTCTTGATTTCTCAGGCCATCTTGAAGGCTTCAGCAGGAGAGTGGAGGGCAGTCTGTGCACTGTTAGCCCTCAGCATATATGGGGCTATACTATTTGCAGATGAGCCCAAATTTGTCAGCAAGAATGTCATCCATCTGTTTCTCCTGAAGAACCCAGTACCCACACTGTTGGAGATTTTTACTACTCCATTCACCAGAGGAATGAGAAACAAAGGGGGAAGTTAGTAAGATGTTGTGCTCCTTTGTTTTACACCTGGCATCTCAGACACCTTCCTAAATCAGATGCTTTCTTGAACCCACATCAGCAGAAGAATTGTGACAAGAGGCTCATTGCCTTGACTTCAGATGATATTAGGTGGTGCACCCAGAGCACCAAAGGCAAGGACATTATCACCAGCTGTGGACAATACCCAAACGTGCCTCTGATAGGAGTAAAGGGTTGCATCAACTACAATCCTTTGCTGTTTAAGAGACAACTGGGCTATGCTTTGGTTCACCCTCTCAGAGGACAAGATTTAGCTGAGACCCTGTATTGTGAAGTGAAACCTAATTCAGCTGTTGTCAGGCAAGCATCCTAGGCTTGGGACAACATCCAGACAAAAGGGATGGTTATTCTTGGAAGATGTAATAATGTTGCTTCAGCTCAATACTATGATTGGCCCCGTACTAGAACTCAGATTACTGGAATGCCTTTCACCTTGGAGGACATACCTGGACCATCTACAGTACAACCTGCAGCAACTGTCAGCCTAGAAGAATTTGAGAAGTTGAAGGAAAGAAATGAGAACCTATCTCAAGCTTTAAAGAAGACTCTTTGGGAAAGAAGTGATGGTCGTCTGGATATTGAGAGATTGGAGAAGCTTAGGGTAGAGCATCTTACCAAAATTGAGAAGACAGAGGACTACATCAGGAAAGCAAGGGCTGGGGAACAAATATTGAAGAATGCCTGTAAAGAAGCCAATATTCAGAAGGCTAGGGCTGAGCTCTACCTGCAAGAGAGTCAGGCTAGGTGGGTCAGAATCACTGAGGCCCGTACACAAGAAGACCAGAAGACTCAAGCCAAGATTGAACAGTTAGAGGCCAATGGGAAGAAGCAGCGGGAAGCTTTGTTGGCAGCCCCGAAGGAGGTTTCAGAGTTGAAGCTCAGGGCAGGATTGAAGAGATCAAAAGACCAAGATAGGCATAAGAAGCTGACCACTGCCATTGCTACCAGGAACCTCCTCATTAGGACCATTACAGAGCACCCAACTGGTCCAGTGACTGAGGCACTCCTGAAGGAAGTCAGAGAGGATGAGTTTGGACTGGATGTCTGATTCTTTGCTTGTTGTTCATTTCCATTTGATGTACTTTTCTCTTTTGTTGTATTTTGACCCCCCATGGGGCATGTGTTGTAAAAACAGACTATGTATTGTTCATCATTTGTAATATATTAGTTTGTTTTCATTGGGTTTCTTTTCTCAGCAACATCAAGCATCTTCCTCGAGGTATGGAAAGGTCAAAACCAAGAACCGAAAACCGGATACCTTGGAAAACAAATAAGCATACTGCATTGCATACTAACCTTTGTTTTGTTTTGTAGGTTTTGTTATTATTATTGTTTCTAACTTTGTTGTGATCTCAGGAAACATTGCTCGTCGCCGAGTGTTCCCTGTCAACCGCGCGCATCGGTACCCGACTCGTAACAACCTTCCCGGTATTCAAATGGAACAAGTATAGCAGGATCTGACTGAGGTCAGAAATCAGATGGCTAATGAGAGAGTGGAGATGAGAAATCAGATGTCTCAATTCATGGCAGTAATGACTGGCTTAGCCCAGAGTCAGGAAAGGTTAAGAGAGCTGGTGGAAAGACAAACTCCTGAGGAACCCAATCTTGGAACAGGAGGAACTAGTAATAATGAACGGGGCCAGCCTCGTATTGACCCACCAGTATTTGGACCTCATCTGGATCCGGGAGTCAACATCCCGAGAAATGTGCAAGGTAATACTACTGGGGGTAGAATCCTGCAAGAGGATCCCCAAGAAGAACAGTTTACTGTTATGGGAGCCGGGGATGAAGTATATGACAGGAGATGGGACGAAATTGCTGAGAAGTTGAGATCTTTGGAGTCTCAGAATTCTTTGGGCTTCGATGTGATGGACATGGGGCTAGTGTATGGGGTGAGAATTCCCCACAAATTCAAACCCCCATGCTTTGAGAAGTACAATGGTACCTGTAACACGGTGGGAGAACTGACTTTAGTTAAATGTTGCGGATAGCGAGAGTCGCCACCGACTTTTATTTTATCCAAAGGAAATGACATAAAAGAACAGGAAAGACCTTAAAAGATTTTTGGGTTCGGGGGGTAGGTTATGTAAAGGGAAGGTGTTAGCACCCTTTACATCCATGGTTATCCATGGGCTCTTAGTTACTTAGCTCACTTTAAATTGTTTTGAGAAGTGTAGTGTGTGATTAAAAATTTTCTTAAGTACTTTATAATGATCCTTGTACGGATATATACAGAGCCTTTGTTTTGAAAATTGTTTGAAAATGTGAAGTGTTTTTGAAATGTTTTGAAAAGGTGAGCAAGTACATAAGAGGAACCTACCCTAATTTGAATCTTTTCTGTTCTTAAATGTTCTTTCAATGGTAAGACTATCCCTATTATTAAGGAATAGGTAGTCATTACCTTGGATGTTATGAGGGACAAGTGAAGGGACATCTGTGATTAGGCAACTGTAAGGTGTATTAGCAATTCGAAGGGACTTATCATCTTTTGTTCGAAAGGGACAAGATCATTTACGAAGGAAACCATGAAGGGACTTGATCTTATAATTCTTTAAAGGGACAAGATGATATTTAATAAGATAAGGGACTTTGCTTTATACACCTTACTTGACCTTTTTATTTAGGCAACATGAGAGGTAACCCTTAAGAAGTGAGATGGCGATCCAAGATCGACTTACGTGTGTGCGTGTACAAGTTCATATATTTATCTTAAAATTAGTGATCTAAATTCAATTTTAAACACAAACATGTTTTCACGCCCTAATTTACTAACCATAGCAATTTAAATAAATAATAAAAATTCTACCATTATTACATAATTTGCACAATTACATTATAATAAGATAAAATAATAAGCATATAATAAATAAATAAATAAAAGGTTAGCAATAATAAATAAATATAAGAGAAAAAGAGGTTAGCATCATAATATAATATAGAAAACAAATTAAAAGTGCAAATTTAAATAAATAATCATTTTTTAAGAATTTCAAAGAAGAAGAATAAACAATAATACTTATATACTAATAAACATGATTAATAGTTTAATAATTTAATTATATATACATATTAGAAATATTTATTAATTATAATTAAACAAACATAATAAAATAAGAAATTAAAATCATAAAAGAAAATTAGGGTTTTGAATTGTTTAGAAAAATAAATTAGGGTTTATAATATAATTAGGGTTTTAAAATAAATTAGGGTTCATAAAGAAA
The DNA here is from genome assembly GCA_963966055.1 of Lathyrus aphaca. Taxonomy (NCBI): domain Eukaryota; kingdom Viridiplantae; phylum Streptophyta; class Magnoliopsida; order Fabales; family Fabaceae; genus Lathyrus; species Lathyrus aphaca. Next base: position 429,097,172 of record OZ014524.1, on the reverse strand, counting down.
ATAATTAGGTTTTATATAAACATATTAGAATTTTTAATATACAATATCAATTTAATTATTAAATAATATATACATATGACTATAAAAAAAAATATAATATAAGTTTTAAAAGAAAAATGATTCACATATATTGTTTAGAAAATTATTTAAACTAGCTTATAGAATAATATAGAGAAATAATATAAGAAAATAAAAACAAGAAAAATCAAAAAAAAAAAAAAAACAGGACCTGGGATTTGAACCCAGGTCCTTTACCAGGAAAATCAACAGCTTGACCACTGGGCTAGCGTGCGCTGGCTGATAACATGTTGCATCCATTTGCTTTTGTTCTTGTCCTGCAAAAATATTGAAAAATAAAACAAAACCAAAATGGCCTAGGGAGGTTTCGATCCCAGGACCATTCCTTTACCAACAAATGCGCATGCCAACTGAGCCAAGTTGTTCTTCTGAAATAATAATAACAACAATATCATAAAATATAATATCCAATTTTGAAATATGAATTTTGGCGCGCTGGACATCTTCTTCTTCCTCCAGACCTACGAATTTTGTTACAATTTTTGCTACAAGTTTTCCTGCGAATTTCCATTTGCAGCAAACCCTACGAAACTCAATCATCAATAAAACAACAAAATTTCATCAAATTAAATTCACAAACATAATCCAGAGATCCATTAGATTTGATCTACGGTCTTAGAATTTATTTATATCCCCTAAATCATGAATCCCTAATTTGGCCAAAAAACCCTAGTAATGGTGAAATCCATATTAGGTGATGGTTCTTCATGAAACCTGTCCAGAATCGATCTACAACTTATCACAAACAAGAAACATAAATCAAAATTCATTAAAAACTGATAAATATCCAGAATCGAAAATAAAAAATATCATGAACATGATGAATCGGTTTATGCATATGAGCTTGTTTTTGGTGCTTTTGAAGGTTGGGATTGGTTTAGTGATGTCCAAGGAACCCTTCCATGTCTTTAAAATACCTTAAAACTTCTTGTAATGATGAAACCGAATTGGAGTTTTGGATGAATTTTTTGAAGTTTGAAGAGGATGTGAGAGGCTCTGAAAATTCGTGTTTGAGGCTGCTAAAGGTTCTATGTATATATGTGAATGAGATTAGGTCAAGAAAAGTTATAGCTCTTTGGACTTTTTGGATGATTGAAGATTGAAAAAGATTTGTCATAAAATTTGATTTTTCTTTGATCCAACATTGCTATTTTGGGATAATCTTCATAACTCTTGTATCAATTAGATCCAAATGACTTTTATGACTTTCTAGAAACAAAATAATTTTAAATCTTCACTATTTCATATTTTATTTGAATTTAAAATGATTTTTAATATAAAAAATCATAATAAATAAAAATAAAATGAATAAAATTATGAAAATATTAAATAAATTTCGTGCATGATGTCATGGAACACATTGGGTCACAAAAAAGTCAGCCCATTTGAAGAATTATGGTTTTAAGACCCCATTTACTTCATAAACCACTCAAAAATTTCCCAACTTTGCAAGGGCACAAATCCTTCAATTTTAATGCTATGAGGGTGTTCTTGGACATTTTGAAAAGTTTAAAGAGTCCTCTAACCAACCTCATTGGTCTCATGTCCATATCTTTTACCATACTCAAGTTATGCTCTTTTGAAGTTGTTGACTTTTTGTTGACTTTTAAAAGGACCTATAATGTCTTAGCTCATACCTTCCAAATGAAGCATTTTTGGGCTTGGCTTGTGAGACACAAAGTTGTAGAGAATTCAATTTCCTTCAAAATGAGCTTTGGATGGAAATTTTTTGATGAAGCATGTTGTAAACACCCCAAATTTGCCCTCACCCATTCACACCATGGCTTGTGATCTTTTCATATGCATAAGTCCAATCATAGCATCTCATATCACATTTTTGATTCACTGCATTGATTCAAAGTCATCTGCATCTAGGGTTTGTGATCTGAGCAATCCAAGAGCCATTTGAGCCACTCCAAAGGTCATCAATCACTTCAAAGGGGTCCATGTATGTTCAAGCATCATATTGTATCCTCACAAAGTCAAGAAAGTCAAAGAATCACAAGAACTGAGCAAGGCATGGAAGCAGGGCCAGGTTTAACTACACAGATGACCTGAAATTAGGGTTTTGGTTTCAGAGGCCATAACTCCAAATTTTTTGGCCATTCTTGTTTCTATTGGTCTCTATATGTTATAAGGATCATGCATATCAAGTTTCATGAAGAAATTCCATAGGGAAGGCATCTAATCAAGAGTTGACTTCTTGAGCAAGTCAGTGTGAAATCAGGGCATCTGAGGCCCCCAATGACCCAACCAAAGGGTGTTCTTCATCATTTTGATTGTGTATGATCTTTATTTGATCATAGAAGATGTTGGAAGTTCACAAAATTGAAGAATTTCAAGCCATTTGCAAAGTTGCCTTTTTGGGAAAAGGACTTGTAATGGAAACTTGCCATTTTGGGAAACTTTTTCAACCCTTGCTTTTTGATTCAAAAATGCCTCAAATGAGAAAACTTTGGTCATGAAAGTTGTAGAATGGATCTTTCTCTTTTCAAAAAGTACAAGAACTCATTCTAATTCATTTTGGATCAAAAGTTATGGCTTGTCAAAGTTGGGGAAAATCACATAAATTCATGTTTTACACCAAAGAGGCAATTTGCATAATGGTTTGATAAGGCATTCTAAAGGCTTCAAATGTACACAAACACTTCATAACATGTCAAATGGACCTCTAAGGATCAGAATGGTACTTTGAATTATTCCATTTCATGCCTTAAGCTTGAAGAATTTCCAAAAGGGGCAAAGTTGTGCCAATTTGCAAAATAGATCAAAGCTTCTCATCCACTTGCCTCAGTTCACAAAATCAGATTCACAAGCACTCCATGATCTCAGCTGAACCAAACCATGCCCCTAAGCCAGCCTGCCATGACCCATACCTCAAGTACACCAACTTTTGACATTTTGGCAACTTGCCCATACCAATCAGCATAGGCCAGCACGCACTCTCTGACCTATCACACTTCTTTATGTGGATCAAATACAAGCAAAAGCACATAACAACACAGCCTGAAACTCCAAGAACACAGCATACTCAAAAATCCCCAAATTTGCAAAAGCTTTCGAATCTCTTGATTCAGCCATCAAACCTTCAAAATTTTTCCACCATTCAACTCCATAAACCTCACTGATCATTTCCCACCCTCCATTTTGCCCTAAAACCTCCACAATCAAAAACACGATTTTCACATTTCACAAACTGAGCTTCTGCCATTTTCATTTCAAGGCCATATAAACTTCAGCCAAGCATCTCAAGCTTCAAAGGAGGATCATTGGAGTGGATTTGAAGCAAAGAACTGGCCAGAAAGTCCCTGTTTCGAAAGCTCAAGCTCAGGTAGCAATGACATTTATTTTTCCAGAACTCTCATTTTATGTTATAGAATGATTCTACATGCTTCACTGATTGCCATGATGTGTTTAGTTTTGAAAATAGTTGAGAAATAAGCATTTCATGAGCTTCTGAAATTTCTGAGTTCTTTTCCGTTTTGCTTTGATTCACGAATTTGATGATGAATAAATGAATTTTGATGACTGATTCTTGTTGGGGTTGGGGAGAGGATCATTTCTGGAGAGTTTAAGGGCTTGGGGATGCGTATTAAGAGAGATAACATGAATGGTTGGTCGGAGAAGATGACCGGAACACTGTTCCGGTCATCTGAAAGTCATTAGGGTTTTGGATTAGGGCTTAATCATAATTAGGCCAGTTTGAATGTGGGCCGTCCATTAGCGCGCGTAGTCAACTCCCGCCCCCTGGAATTTGAATCCTGGCCTTCAGATCATTTGACTTTCTTATTTTTCATTTAAATTCATTTTATTTTTATTTGTTTCATATTTATTTTGTACGAATTTTTAAACATAGTTAAAATCATCCGAAAATTATGAAATATTTTGTCAAAGGTTTCATGAATTTTCAGAACCCAAAAATATTTTCATTTTTATTTTTTGCATTAAAAATTATTTTTAAATCATTTAAATGATTATTTTTAATTAGTTAATGGAAATTAATTAATTAAAAATACATTTAGGTATTTAAAAATCACAAAAAAAATTCATGTTGCATTTAGGAACATTTAGAAACATTGTCCAACTCTCAAACCAAATTTATTTTTTGTTCTTGATGCCTTTTGATTATTTTCTTTGGAATTAAATTCATTTTGAGGTAGTATTTTGGTTCAAACTTTGAAAATTCATTTCTGTCTAACCTTTGAGAGTTGGACAATGATTGTTTTTGCATTGCATCTTGCATAACCTGTAGTTTATAGGATAAAATTGGCTAGAATTGATCTTGCATTTTAAATTTGTTTTGCATTTTTCTTGGTGAGGTACCTTAAAACCCTAGCAATCTTAGGAAATTCATAACTCTCACTAGGTTAAGGGTTAGATCCCCTCCTTTGGGCAATGAGTTTGTATAGGTTTAGGGTTCCTTTGATTGCATTTTCAAATTTTTATCATGTCATATGCTTATGATTTTGGATTTTGCTTTGTGTGTTGATCATAAACCCTAATTTGTGCCCTCCTTTGCATCTTTCTTTCATTTGCTTGCATCCATTGACTTGCCTTGACATTTTGTGCATCAACATGGTTCATAAGACATCTTAGGACATATTAGAATCATGTTTGATCATTGCATATTTCATTTGCCATGTTGTATGTCATGTGCATTTCATAACTTTTCATGTATGTTCATGGTTCTAAACATGCTTCATTTGCATCCTTATGCTTGTTGGATCATTCTCATGCCTTGCCTCATGTTTGTATCATCCCTTAGCATCATTAACATCATGTTCTTGCTTCTGGTTTTGGTTTGCATCATGACATTGCATCTCATTTGCATTGCATTTCATTTTCTTATGCTAACATTTCAGGTGGTAAGTTGTTTGAGAAGTGAATTTGCCTTCACTTCTCACAATCTCTTTTCATCTCTCTCTTGCATCTTTGCTGCATCTTATCTTGTGTATTGGATTGAGCTTTCTCATCCTTGTTCATCTTACTTCCTTTCTTCAAGCAACTTGTCTTCTTAAGTGAAGCAAGTTGTTTTGCTTCTCTTTGCTTCTTGCTCCTTTCATCTGCTTCCTCCCTGGTGGTTTCTCTGAAGATCTTCTTGCAAACCTCATAAACCCTAGGAACAACCAAGCATGATAACAATTAGGTTTTGATTTAGTCCCCCATTAGCTTTTACCTTTGAGTCTCTTTGTGTCTTCTCTCCTCATCTCATAATCAAGGACTAAACCCTAAAGGCTTTAAGGCTTTGTGATTAAGCTTATGCCTGCATCCTTCTATTAGGATGGAGTGTATAACTTTAATCCTAAGTGTTAAACCCTTAATGTGTTTAATTCCTTTAATCAATCCACTTAATAATCATCAAGACATCAAGCTTGTAACTTGGGCCTTGCATTAGGGTTCTAATTCTTCCTTAATTGGTCAAGAAGGACTAACCCTAGTGTTAATGGACAAGTCCCCCTCAAGTTGTCTTACAAACCATAAAACTCACTTCTTCATCTTATCATTAACTAAAATCCATCTAATAAAGGCTTTGTTTTGTCATGAGGTTAATCCCTAATCATGGATTAAGTTGAGGAGTCTTCCTCAGCTCAAACATTCTCATCTATTATCCTTCTATTAGGATGGTGTAATGAGTCTGTTTAAACCCTGATTATGGCTTAAACTCATTACTTAACACTAAACAAAAACAACAAAAACATCTAAATAATCACAAGTAGGTTAATGATCTTAATCCTACACCATAGTGATTAAGTGTGAGATGCTGACTTCACACTTAAGGTATTCTCATTACCCCTAATTGGAGGGAAGATGTGATGAGTTTACTAACCTTTGGTTTAGGCTTAGGCTCATTAACTTATGGCAAACTTTCAAAAGCAATAAAAGACTGAAAACACAAAAACAAACAATAATCGTCTCCTCCGGGATTCTTTTCTCATCTCATTCACTCACAAACGAGAACTTGCTTCTTCCATCTAATGCAAGACAGTTTGCATCTGAGCCAGACAGGTCATACACTTGAGCATAGACAAGTAAGCAGTTCACAAGTCAATTTACCTTTCAGTCTCTTTGGGTCGAACTACGATGTTCTGACTTCCTCATTGCACGAGAGGATACGTAGGCATAACTTAACAGTTATCGAACAAAAGTCTATGTATATTCCCCCTCCTTCCAGTTTTATTCTTTAAGCCTCATGATCTTGGGCATTTCATTCTTGTTCTTACACTGACACTTCTCTTATACACTTCACATTTCTTTTACACTAACACTTGCATTCTTTCCAGCTTTGATACACAAATGGCACTGACACTACCCCTTTAAAACACAAATCTTTTAAGCGTGGATCCCTTCGAGTACGACGGACAATCTGGGTGCTAATACCTTCCCAGGTTGTAACCAACCCCCTTTCTCAGTCTCTCTGGTTCGCGACCGTCTTATCCATCCTTTCCTAGGTTTATGTAGCATTACCTTTCCTTCGGGATAAAAATGCCTAGCTGGCGACTCTATTCATTCCCTTTCCTCTTTCGCCGACCGTTCGCGTCTGTACCCCTTCTGACCCCGGATGTCATTTGGTGGGAGCGACAGCTTGGCGACTCTGCTGGGGACCCTTATACTGTAACCAGGGCTTCTGGTTCTTTTTGTGGGTTCCTCCTAGCGCTTGTTTGATTTGTGTTTACTGGGGTGTTATGTGCTAATTGTGTTTGTATATTTGCTTTATTTACTGCTTTATGTACAATTATTTATTGCTTTCTTTACAGCTTTATATATCATACTGTCATACTGTTATCTGGCTGGATCTGGTTTATTGTTTTGATGGGTGGGGTTCATTGAGAGATAAGGTCCTATACCTGGGACCTGAGTGACACCTAGGCTAGAGTGGTTCATGTTCTTTCCCATTCCATTTCGGTCTGGTGCGGGAATATGAAAAACGGTTCAGATGTGGGTTTCTTCTTGAGAACTCTGTGCTACAGATTTCCTGTAGTGCTAGGGCTATCTGGGAAGCCTGCTAAGTCTGGATGACCTTTATTATTGACCTTCAGAAACTGAGGTGAATTATAGGAGGATCTTTTATGGTTATTGTAAACACTGTACCTCAGGGTTAGAAGTGTTTACACTTCTCATAACTGATCCAAGTCTGAAGACCCTTGTTTTAGAACACCACCTGTGAGGGGGTTGGGCTGTTTACAGGTTTGCAGGAACCCTTGGCCACATCATACCCTGATACTTGTTTTGTTTAAGAATGCTTCACTTTGGACAGTTCTTGTGATTTAACCCTGGACATGTGACTCTTTATTTGAGTCCCCCACCTGGGTTACTGGACTTTTGAACCTCCATCTGGACTTCTTAGACATACATTGACTCATATCAAGGCAGTAATCAGATCCAGCTTGATCATAAACCCTTGCATATCATTTGCATACTCATCATTTGCATCATTTAACATTTGTTTATTTGTTTTTCAGGGTATCCACATTTCATCTGACTTGGTTTTGACCCCTTCATCTGCATAGACCCCTGTTTCATCAGGTTTCTGCCTCAGCTATCTTCATCAGCTGCCTACTTCAGTTACTTTTATCATCCTCAGCCTATCAGTGGCTCATCTCCAGTATCAGTCTTCATCATCAGTATTTGTTTTCAGCTCTTCATCAGCAGTCATGGCACCCAAGAAGAGCAACATTTCATACCATTTCTTTGAGCCTGTGCTGGCTGGCATCAGGCAGGTCCAGGCACTTATCACTCCAGACCACATCTCATTATTCAGAGAGCATTATGGAGGCATCCTTGATATGGTTATGGACTTAGACCCTTCTCAGAGGAGTTTGATCCACACTTGCCTACAGTTTTATGACCCTCCTTTGAGATGCTTCACTTTCCAGAACTTTCAGCTGGGACCTTTGCTGGAAGAGTTCTCATCATTGATTGGAGTACCTGTCAGGGGTGACATCCCTTTCAACCTAGAGATGACTTCTCCCAGCAATGAAGAAGTGGCAAAAGCACTATACCTGGAGCCTATTTTGATTGAGCAGAACATGACAACAAAGGCTGGGATCCTTGGCCTACACTTGGATTTCTTGACTTCTCAGGCCATCCTGAAGGCCTCCTTGGGAGAATGGAAGGCAGTGTGTGCATTGTTAGCCCTCAGTATATATGGGGTTATACTTTTTGCAGATGAGCCCAAGTTTATCAGCAAGAATGCTATTCATCTCTTCCTTTCGAGGAACCCAGTGCCCACTTTGCTGGGAGATTTCTATTATTCTGTTCACCAAAGGAATGAGAAGCAGAGAGGGAGGTTGGTGAGGTGTTGTGCTCCTCTATTTCACACTTGGCTACTCAAACACTTACCCAAAACTGATGCTTTCCTGAACCCTCACCAACAGAAGAATTGGGCTAGAAGACTTATTGCTTTGACTTCAGATGACATCAGATGGTGCACCCAGAGCACCAAAGGCAGGGACATAATTACTAGCTGTGGACAGTTCCCCAATGTACCTCTAATAGGAGTGAAGGGTTGCATCAACTACAATCCTTTGCTGTTTAAAAGACAATTGGGCTATGCTTTGGTCCACCCTCCTAGAGTGCAAGACTTGGATGAAACCCTGTATTGTGAGATAAAACCTAATCTAGCTGTTGTCAGACAAGCATCCTGGGCTTGGGACAACATCCAGACCAAAGGGATGGCCATTCTTGGGAGGTGCAATAATGTGGCTTCAACTCAGTATTATGAATGGTCTCATGCTAGGGCTCAAATTTCTGGGATGCCTTTTACCATTGAGGATGCACCTGGACCATCCACAGTACCACCTCCAGCCACTGTCAGCCTGGAGGAATTTGAGAAACTGAAGGAGAGGAATGAGAATCTGTCTCAAGCTCTGAAGAAGACCCTCTGGGAGAGGAGTGATGGTTGTCTAGACATTGAGAGGTTAGAAAAGCTAAAGGTGGAGCATCTAGCCAGGATTGAGAAAGCAGAGGACTACATCAAGAAATCAAGAGCTGGAGAGCAAATATTGAAGAATGCCTGTAAAGAGGCCCAGTTTCAGAAGGCTAGGACTGATCTCTATCTGAAGGAAAGTCAAGATAGGTGGGTCAGAATCACTGAAGCTCTCACTCAAGAGGATAAGAGAACTCATGCCAGGATTGAGCAGTTAGAGGCCATTGAGAAGAAGCAACAGGAGGCTTTGCTGGCAGCCCAGAAGGAGATTTCAGAATTGAAGATTAGGGCTGGTGTGAAGAGGTCAAAGGACCAAGACAGGCACAAGAAGCTGACCACTGCTATTGCCACCAGAAACCTTCTCATCAGAAACATTACAGAGCATCCGGCTGGTCCTGTAACTGAAGCACTTTTGAAGGAGGTTAAGGAGGATGAGTTCGGCTTAGATGTTTGACTACTTTGCTTGTTGTTATTTCCATTTCATGTACTTTTCTTTTTATGTTGTATTCTGACCCCTCAGGGGCATATGCTGTAAAAGCAAACTATGTATTATTCACCATTTGTAATGTATTTGTAAGTTTGTTTCATTGAGTTTTCTTCTCTCAAGCAACATCAAAACATCTTCCTCAGGGCCTGGAAAGGTCAAAACCAAGAACCAAGCCGGATACCTTGGAAAATAAATAAGCATACTGCATTGCATGCTAACTTTTGTTTTGTTTTGTAGGTTTTTGTTTTGTTTGTTACTAACTCTGTTGTGGTTCAGGAATTATTGCTCGCCGTCGGGTGTTCCCTCTCAACCGTCCGCACAGATATCCTACTCGCAACAACCTTCCTGGTATCCAGATGGATCAAGTACAGCAAGATCTGACAGAGGTCAGAACCCAGATGGCTAATGAAAGGCTGGAGATGAGAAACCAAATGACCCAATTCATGGAAGTAATGAATGGCTTGGCTCAAAGTCAAGAAAGGTTGAGGGCATTGGTAGAAAGACAGACCCCGGAAGAACCTCCTCTGGGAACTGGAGGAACAAGCAACAATGAAAGGGGTCAGCCTCATGTTAATCCACCAGTATATGGGCCTCATCTGCATCCTAAAGTCAACATCCCAGGTAATGTGCAAGGAAATACTACTGGAGGAAGGATTTTACAGGAAGACCCCCAGGAAGAGAAGTTTACTGTGATGGGAGCTAGGGATGAAGTATATGATAGGAGGCTTGATGAAATTGCTGAGAAGTTGAGATCTCTGGAGTCTCAAAATTCCCTAGGTTTTGATGTCATGGATATGGGGTTGGTAGACGGGGTGAGAATTCCCCACAAGTTTAAACCTCCGTGCTTCGAGAAGTACAACGACACTTCCTGTCCACGAACTCACCTACAGTCCTTTCTGGGAAGACTTAAGGCATACACCATGGATGAAAAACTGTGGATGTTTTACTTTGAAGATAGTTTGACTGGGGCTTCAAGGGAGTGGTACTCTCACTTGACCAGAGCTACTATCAGATGCTGGAAGGACCTAGCTGAAGCTTTCATCAGACAATACCAATACAACTTGGACATGGCTCCTAACAGAACCCTTCTGATGGGAATGTCTCAATCCTCCAGAGAAAGCTTCAGGGAGTATGCCCAGAGGTGGAGACAGCTTGCTGCTGCTGTCCAGCCACCCATGTCGGAAAGAGAAATGGACGACATGTTTATGAACACTCTGCAAGGAACATATATTGATAGGCTAGCTGCCTTTTCTTCCACCAGCTTTGCTGACGTAGTTATAGCTGGAGAAAGAATTGAGAGCCTTCTGAAGATGGGCAAAATTATTGATAATGGTGCAAGTTCGTCGAGTAATCCCAGGAAGCCTTTTGTGGGACCTAGAAGAACCGGTGAGACTAATGCTATTCATGCCAACAGGGGCAGACCTCAGTATGTTCATAGGTCAGTGGCAGCTGTCACTATTCCAGCTCCGATTCCTCAGCAACCAGCATATCAACCACCACAACAACCACACTATCAACAACAAGTTCAGTATCCGCCACAGAGAGCCTACAACAACAACAATAACAACAATCAACAGCAAAGACCTTTTCAGCAAAGACCATCACAGGCCAATAGGGTGATTGATCCAATCCCTATGCCTTATGCCGCTTTATTGTCACAACTCCTGAAACTCAACTTGGTTGAGCTAAGGACATTGGCACCACCAGATCCCTCTAATCTTCCAAGAAATTATGATGTCAACGCCAGATGTGCTTTCCACTCCAATGCACCTGCCACAATACTGAGAAATGCAGGGATTTACAAATGAAAGTGCAAGACCTGGTGGATTCTAAAGCCCTCAACTTTGCACCCCCTCCAAATGTCAACAAGAATCCCATGCCCAATCATGGAGGGCCAAGAATTAATGCTATTGAGGAAGAGAAGCCATCTTTCTTGATCACCAGTGTTGGGCAGATTCGGACGCCTCTGGTAGAAATTAAAGCTCAGCTCCTAGAATGCCAGATGTTCCCCGGGTGTGAGCTCGGTTGTGGTTATTGCAACATTTCGGTCAACGGGTGTGATAACTTGAGAAGCGGCATAGATGATCTTATCAAAAGTAGTATACTTCAGATCACAACATCAGTACCTGCAAATCCAACAATCCCTTTGACAACAATTCCTGACTCTTCTACAACTGCAACAACAATCATTCCGACCAATTCATCAATATCATCAACAACGGCTCCGTCCATCACTTCAACAAATCAAATGTCAACAACCATTTCTTCTACAACATCAGCATCCCTTCGTTCGTGTAACACGGTGGGAGAACTGACTTTAGTTATGTTGCGGATAGCAAGAGTCGCCACCGACTTTTATTTTATCCAAAGGAAAGGCATAAAAGAACAGGAAAGACCTTTTAAAAAGATTTTTGGATCCGGGGGGTAGGTTATGTAAAGGGAAGGTGTTAGCACCCTTTACATCCATGGTTATCCATGGGCTCTTAGTTACTTTGCTCACTTTAAATTGTTTTTGAAAAGGTGAAGTGTGTGAATAGAAATTTTCATAAGAGTTTAATAATGATCCATGTACGGATGCGTAAAAAACTTGTGTTTGAAAATTGTTTGAAATTTGTGAAGTATTTGAAATTGTTTTGAAATAGTGAGCAAGTAACTATGAGGAACCTACCCTAAAGTTTAAGTCTTTCTGTTCTTTATCCTTTAAATGGTAAGACTATCCCTATTATTAAGGAATAGGTAGTCATTACCTTGGATGTATGGGACAAGTGAGGGACATCTGTTTAATGAAGGCAACTGTAGGGTGTATTAAGCATTTAGGAGGGACTGTCATCGTTATTCGAAAGGGACAAGATCATATGAAAGGCAACCATTAAGGGACTTGATCTTTAATTATGAAGGGACTAGATGACTTTTCTTTTAAGGGACTTTGCTTTATATACCCCACTTGACCTTATGATTAGGCAACATTGAGAGGCAACCCTAGAAAGTGAGATGGCGATCAAAGATCGACTTACGTGTGTGAGTGTTTAATTTAAATATTTATCTTATAATTTAAGTGATCTAAATTCAATTTTTAAATATAATACATGTTTACACTCCCTATTTACTAACCATGACATAAAATATAAATAATATAAATATTTACAAAAATTACATCCAGGAGCATTTACATAATAATAAAGCAATTAAAAATAAATAGCAAAAATAAATAAATAAGCAAAATATAAATAATAAATAAATAAGCAATAATAATTATAATAGGGGTTAGTAATAATAATTAAAAATAAATAAGGTTAGTGAAGTAATAATAATAAGCATAATTTAAAAATAAATGGATTAGTAATAAGCATGATTAATAATAATAATAAACAAAATAAAATTTTAATGGCTTAATAGAAAAATAAGAACAATTATATTAATTAATCATAAAATTTAAAATTATAAACAAATTAAATAAATTATGAACATATTATAAGAAATTATTAAATTTGCAAATTTTTTAGAAATTATTTATATATAAATGATTATAAACAATGATAGAATATTTATATATTAAAATGAGATTAATTATAATTTAATTATATTAAATAAAATATATACATAATAATTATATTTACAAAAATTAAAGATTAGGTTTCTTAATTGTTTAAAAAAAAATAAACTAGGGTTTATAAAATTAGGGTTTATAAAATTAGGGTTTGTTAGAAAAATATTTAAGAGTTTATAATCTAATATACAAAATTATTTTAATAAATATATATATATATATTATAATTTAATTATATAATAAAAAAAAAAAATTTTTGAATTAAGAAAAATAATTTTTGAATATTAGAAAACATTGAATATACATTTATAGAATTATTTAATTATATATATGATTATTAATAAAATCTAAATCAATTAAACAAAAAAAAAAAAAAAATAACAAAACTTACCTGGCTGGGATTTGAACCCAGGTCACCATGTTTACCAGCAGCAAAACACACCACCAGGCCAGCCACGCACGTGTGATAGAGGAATGAGTTTAATTGGTTTTGTGTTATATCCTGGAAAATCAGAAAAATAATAAAACAAAGCAAAAGGCCTGGGGGTAGAATCGAACCCAGGACCTCTTAGGCAAACAAACATACACATGACCAATCCTGCTGGGTGAGCGAACCTGTCATTATGTTGGCCATAACACATAATATATTAAGACTAAACATTAAACAGAAAAATAAGAAAAATTGGTTGAGTCCAGGATTCGATCCCTGGCCCTCAGCATTATACGCGCATCCACTCACCACCAGACCAACCACACGTTGGTGTTACAAGATTGAAACAGATACATTATAATATATTAAAATAATTCAAATTTAGAAAACGCGCCAGAACAGCTTCGTCTTCAACCTTGGATTCGTAGGATTACCTGCGAATTTTATTACGAAGCTACCTGCGAATTTTCATGCACATGAAACCTGCGTTTTTCAAACCACACTCAAACAGCATAATTTTATCAAATTAATCACATATTTGTAATCCTCATACAGCACACAATCCAATTGTAGTCTCAAAATTAATTTATGTTGGCTAAATCAAAAGATCCCAAATTCAACTCAAGAACCCTAGCTATGGCAACTTGCGGGTTAGGGCTGATTTCTTTGATCCTTTTATCCAGAAACCATCTAGGCATCACAACAAACACATACCAATCATCAAAAACAGTTTATAATGCATATATTAGTGAATTCGAAAATTTGAAATTCAAGATAAAAGTGAATTTGGTATTCATGGTTCATGATGCTTCTGATGCAAATGAGAGCTGGGATCGCATCTGGGCTGTTCAAGCAATGTTTCTATGTGCTCAAATTACCTTTAAATGCCCTAGAAGCTTGAAACCGAATTTGAGTTTGTGAAGGATTTTTTGGTTTTCAAACTTACTCTTGGGGCTGTGTAAAATCGTGCCTTGTGATTGTAATGAGTTAAGTACTTATAGGAGACTGAATTTAGGTCAAAAAGTTGATCACTTGTGTGGAAAATTTGATATGAAAAGATTCAAAAAGATGGCCTTTTAAAAATCAAATATCTTGCATAAACTCTTGCTATTTTGGTAGGATTTTCATAACTCTTGTATCAATCAAGTTTAAATGTGATTTAAAACTTTCTAGAAGCAAAATTAAAATTAATTCTCATTATTTTATATTTTATTTGAATTTAAAATGACTTTTTAATATAAAAATCATAATAAATAAAAACAAAATAGATAAAATTATGAATAAATTAATTTAATTTCGTGCAAGATGTTTTGAAGTGGATTGGGTCATTATTTGGCAAGCCCATTTGGAAAAAATTGTTTTTAGACCTCCTTTTTCTTCATGAACCAACCCAAAATTTCCCAACTTTGCAAAGGCAAATATCCTTCAATTTTAATGGTATGAGGGTGTTCTTGGACATTTTGGAAAGCTTGAAGAGTCCTCTAACCAACCCCACTGGTTTCATGTCCATATCATTTACCAATCTTAAGTTATGCCCTTTTGAAGTTGTTGACTTTTTGTTGACTTTCAAAAGGACCTATAATGTCTTAGCTCATACCTTCCAAATGAATCATTTTTGGGCTTGGCTTGTGAGACACAAAGTTGTAGAGAATTCAATTTCCTTCAAAATGAGCTTTGAGTGGAGACTTGGTGATGAAGTATGTGAAAGTTATGGCTGGTCAAAGTTTAGTTGACTTTTACTGAGGAAACCCTAATTTAGAAACTCCTGATTCTTGATGATCTGAAATATCCTTGATGAATCATGATCAACCCTTGATCAAATGATGAATTTTACTTAATATACTTGATGTTGGCAAAAAATCATGAAGTTTGACTTTGGTTTGACCACAGTTGACCTCAGTTTGACTTTTTAACTACTTTGACTGATTTTGACTTATCGGATCATCTGACTGAGCAAACTTTTGAGAAAAGCCTTGAAACTTGTCATGGGGGTTCTTACACACATATAAGATGCTATGAAGCTCACTTGAAGTCTTGGAAGTCCATTTAGCCTGATTAAAGTCAAAACCCTAGTTTTGGATGCACTGCTTAGGAGGTGCATTGTCTGAGGGAATTGTCAACTCTTCTGACCAATTGTGAACTTTGTGAACCTTGTGAACCATCATAAAATGTCTTGTGAACCTCATGGGAAGCATTGTGAACCTTGTGAACCTTGTGAACCTCATAAAGTGACTTGTAGACTTCATGAACCTCATGGAAGGTTTTGAAAGCATTGTGAATCTTGTGAACCTTGTGAACCTTCTTAGCACACAAAGTCTTGTATTGTGAGAGCAAATTTTGGGGTGCAACAGTTCGGCAGAATCTTCTACAACATCAACATCCATTTATCCAGCAAGATCTTCTACAACGCCAACAGAAAATAGTGAAGATATCTCGGCAGTCACCATTTACTATGATCCATCAGATGTTCCTCCAAACAACAACTTTCAGCAACAAACAGTGGCACCTCCTGCCAGGTCACCAGTCACCATTTACTATGATCCGCACACCATTTCAGTACCCTCCTCTGCAGCAGTAAGTCCAGTCACCATCACGGTACCTGGACCCGTTCCATATGAAAGCAGCAATGCCATACCTTGGCATTATGGCTCTGACCTCTACTGCAACGGGGAGAAAATCACCTTGGACTCTTCAACTTCTTCTCCACAAATTGATAATGTTGGGGGAGGCGAAGGCTTCACCAGAAGCGGACGCCTTTTTGCCTCACAATTGCAAAGACCGAATGCCGAAGCAGAAGCTGCTGCAAAAGCAAAGGGGAAGAGTGTGGTATCTGAAGAACCAATTCTCAAAGAAACTCAGAAGACATCTTTTGAGCAAGATGTAGACGAATTTATGAGAATCATAAAGAGAAGTGATTACAAGGTGGTGGATCAGCTTCACCAAACTCCCTCAAAGATCTCCATATTATCCCTGCTGATGTGTTCTGAAGCTCACAGTAATGCATTATTGAAAGTCTTGCACGCAGCTTACGTGCCAGAGGAGATCACTGTTAATCAGCTAGAAACTGTGGTGGCAAATGTCAACACCAGTCATGGACTGGGCTTTACCAATGCTGACTTAACAACTGAGGGGCGTAACCACAACAAGGCTTTACACATCACTCTAGAATGCAAGGGGGCTGTTCTATCTCATGTACTGGTGGATACTGGGTCATCGCTCAATGTCCTACCAAAGAAAGCCTTGGTGAAGCTGGAGTATGATGGCTTGGCACTGCGTCCAAGTAATTTAGTGGTGAGAGCTTTTGATGGCTCTAAAAGATCAGTGCTTGGGGAGATTGATCTTCCTGTGATGATTGGCCCGCAGACCTTCAAAATTACCTTCTATGTGATGGACATTCAGCCGGCCTACAGCTGTTTGTTGGGTAGACCTTGGATCCATGCCGCTGGCGCTGTTACGTCTACCCTTCACCAGAAGCTGAAATTCGAGTGGGAAGGCCAGATCATCACCATCTGTGGTGAAGAAGATATCTTTGTTAGCCATCTGGCTACGTACAAGTACATTGAGATGGATGGAGAAATCCATGAAACTATGAGCCAGGGGTTTGAGGCCCTGAACATAAATGAAGCATCTGCTGTACTGGGAACCTCCATGACTTATCAGCAAGCCAGGAAGGTTGTTGAAGAGGGTACTGCCCAAGGCTGGGGCAAGCTGCTACCTATGGAGAAGAAGGAGGACAGATTTGGGTTGGGTTACAAACCAACTCAACAAGATCAATCAGAGGCTGCCAAGAAACCCAGTTTTGTCAGCGGAGGAATGCTCACCCCGGATGCAGTGAACAACTTGGAAGACGAGGATGAAAGCGACCGCAACCTGGAGAGCTGGATACGTCCAAGGATCCCGGGGAGCCAAGTCCTTAACTGGTCTTCCCAGGAAATTATAAGGGTTACTCCTGCAGAGTAATTATTATTTCCTGTATTTTTAAGCATGCATCAAGTCTTGCATCTTGCCCAAGATGACAAGACTCATTTTGTAATCGGGCCATCTTGTAATTTTGTGCAAACAGAATAATCAATGAATATCGAACATCTTTTGCAAATGAGTCTTTTCGTTTCCGCTCACTGTTTTTCATTTTTCTTTTTGTACAAAAATAAAATGGCAATGTTTTCCAAAATGATAACTTCATTTCACTTTTTTCTAAACAAGATTAAAATTGATCACTAAAACGAACAATCTAAACCCTTGCAGAGAGTGCCTTTCAGACTGCACCGACAACAGCACAGCTATGGCTTTGTATGACTTTGACAATCCAATCAATCAAGCTGATGAAGGGGTTGAAGAAGATTATGAGCTTCCTGAAGAGCTAGCCAGGTTGTTAAGACAAGAGGAGAAGGTTATCACTCCTCATCAGGAGGAGGTTGAAACGGTTAATCTTGGTACGGAAGAAGATGTGAAAGAGGTTAAGATCGGAGCCTGCCTACAAGATTCAGTAAAAGAGCAACTGATTGATATACTTCAAGAATATGTAGATGTCTTTGCTTGGTCTTATCAGGATATGCCAGGGTTGGACACCGATATTGTCATGCACAAGCTGCCTTTAAAAGAAGACTGCCCGCCAGTAAAACAGAAACTACGCCGTACTCGCCCAGATATGGCAATGAAGATCAAAGAAGAGGTACAAAAACAGTGGGACGCCGGGTTCCTTGCTGTGACCAGCTATCCGCCGTGGGTTGCTAACATTGTACCTGTGCCTAAGAAAGATGGCAAGGTAAGGATGTGTGTGGATTACCGGGATCTGAACAGAGCCAGCCCGAAAGATGACTTCCCTTTACCTCACATTGATGTATTGGTTGATAATACGGCTCAGTTCTCAGTGTTCTCCTTCATGGATGGATTTTCAGGATACAATCAGATCAAGATGTCACCTGAAGACATGGAGAAGACAACTTTCATCACACCCTGGGGCACGTTCTGTTATAAGGTGATGCCATTCGGACTGAAGAATACTGGTGCAACTTATCAACGGGCTATGGTAACGTTATTCCACGACATGATCCATAAAGAAATTGAATGTTATGTGGATGACATGATCGCCAAGTTCCTCACAGAAGAAGACCACCTGGTAAATCTGTTGAAGTTATTCAAGCGTCTAAGGAAGTACCAACTGAAGTTAAACCCCAACAAATGCACGTTCGGGGTGCGGTCCGGTAAGTTGCTAGGATTTATCGTAAGTGAAAAAGGGATTGAAGTTGACCCTGATAAAGTCAAAGCCATTCAAGAAATGCCTGCACCGAAGACATAAAAAGAAGTTCGGGGTTTTCTAGGTAGATTGAACTACATTTCACGGTTCATATCTCACCTTACTGCAACCTGTGAACCCTTGTTCAAGCTATTAAGAAAAGAACAAACGGTCAGGTGGAACGAAGACTGCCAAAGGGCCTTTGACAAAATCAAGGAATACTTACAAGAGCCTCCAATCCTTATGCCTCCAGTTGAAGGAAGACCTCTGATAATGTACTTGACAGTATTAGAAGAGTCAATGGGGTGTGTGCTGGGCTAGCATGACGAGTCTGGTCGAAAAGAGTATGCAATATACTACCTAAGCAAAAAGTTTACCGACTGTGAACAACGTTATTCACTGCTCGAGAAAACTTGCTGTGCTTTAGCGTGGGCTGCTCGCCGACTGAGACAGTATATGTTGACCCACACTACCTTATTAATCTCAAAGATGGACCCAGTTAAGTACATATTTGAGAAGCCAGCACTTACCGGACGGGTTGCAAGATGGCAAATGATCCTCACAGAATATGACATCCAGTACACATCTCAGAAGGCCATCAAGGGCAGTGTATTGTCTGATTATCTTGCTGAGCAACCCATTGATGACTACCAGCCTATGAGATTTGACTTCCCTGATGAAGACATCATGTTCATAAAAGCAAAAGATCATGAAGAGCCTGTTCACACCGAAGGGCCTGACCCAGAAGAAGAATGGACTATGATGTTTGATGGGGCTGTTAACATGAATGGTCGTGGTGTTGGTGCAGTACTCATTACACCTAAAGGAGTTCACATGCCTTTCTCGGCAAAGCTCACCTTTAACTGCACTAACAACGAAGCTGAATACGAAGCTTGTATTATGGGTCTTGAGGAAGCCATTGACCTCAGGATCAAAACTTTGACTGTGTTCGGAGATTCAGCTCTGGTAATTAATCAAACCAACGGCAAATGGTACACCCGCCAAGATCATCTGATACCGTATCGGGATTACACAAGGAGGTTATTGACTTTCTTCACAACAGTCAAGCTTGAGTATATCCCTCGGGACGAGAATCAATTCGCAGATGCTCTGGCTACCATTTCGTCCATGATCAAAGTTCAAGCTGCCAATTTCGTGCCTCGGATTTCAGTATCCAGACTTGACAGACCAGCATATGTATTCTCAGCAGATGTTATTAAAGATGATAAGCCTTGGTTCCACGACATTAAGTGCTTCTTGGAGGATCAAACTTACCCACCTAGGGCATCTTCTAATGACAAGAAGACATTAAGAAGGCTAGCTGGTAGTTTCTTCCTGAATACTGACTGTTCCCTCTACAAGAGAAACTTTGATATGGTACTTCTCAGATGCGTCGATAGGGCAGAAGCAGACTTGCTGATGCACGAAGTGCATGAATGATCCTTTGGCACCCATGTAGGAGGGCATGCAATGGCCAAAAAGTTGTTAAGATCAGGCTATTACTGGATCACAATGGATGCCGACTGTTGTGCCTATGCCAGAAAATGCCATAAATGCCAGATTTACGCGGATAAGGTGCATGTGCATCCCAATCCTCTGAATGTGATGTCTTCACCTTGGCCTTTTGCTATGTGGGGCATTGATATGATTGGCAAGATTGAACCGACTGCTTCAAATGGCCACAGATTCATCCTTGTAGCCATTGACTATTTCACCAAGTGGGTTGAAGCGGCTTCCTATGCAAATGTTACAAGGCAAGTGGTAGCCCGATTCCTGAAGAGAGACATCATTTGCAGATATGGAATGCCCGAGCGAATCATTACTGATAATGGTTCCAACTTGAACAACAAAATGATGGCAGAGCTGTGCCGGGACTTCAAGGTCCAACACCACAATTCTTCTCCTTACAGGCCAAAGATGAATGGCGCTGTTGAGGCAGCTAATAAGAATATCAAGAAGATTGTGCAAAAGATGGTAGTCACCTATAAAGACTGGCATGAAATGCTACCTTTTGCCTTGCATGGGTACCGTACGTCAATCAGGACATCTACTGGGGCAACGCCATATCAACTTGTGTATGGTATGGAGGTTGTCCTACCTGTTGAAGTTGAGTTACCCTCCCTGCGAGTACTAATGGATGTTAAGTTGAATGAAGCAGAATGGGTCTGGTCCCGGTACGAACAACTGAGTCTGATTGAAGAGAAAAGATTGGCTGCAATCTGCCATGGGCAGCTGTATCATAAAAGAATGAAGAAAGCCTTCGATCAAAAAGTCAGGCTCCGAGAGTACCAAGTAGGAGATCTTGTGCTGAAAAGACTCCTCCCTCCTCATACAGACCACAGGGGCAAGTGGACTCCGAACTATGAAGGACCATTCGTAGTAAAGAAAGTTTTCTCAGGTGGAGCACTGATGCTCAGTACTATGGATGGCGAAGACTTCCCGTCCCCTGTGAATTCAGATGCAGTTAAAAAATACTTCGCATAAAATGACCCGCTGGACATAAAAACAGAATGTAAGTCCAGGCAAAAATAGGGCATCCCGGCGAGTCAAAAACAGAATAAAAGACTCGGGCAAAAATAAGGGAAAATAAATAAAAAAATGTACACCCGCTGAGTTGAAAAGCCACATTGGACAACTCAGGCAAAAATGGGTATCCCGATGGATTGAAAACCCGAAAGGACGATCCATGCAAAATAAGGGAATAAGCGAACAATTGCATTCTGAATTCATCTGTATTACTTACAACTTGGTAAGCTTCGAAAGGTTCAAGCGCCGGTCAGAATCAGCTCTCTTCAAAAAGCAAGACGAGAAGAACGTCGAATGTCATACGAGTCATAGCCAAGGGAAGCCCCTTGAAGCGTCATCAACATTGCCAATACCTTTTTTTCTCAATTTGTAACAATCTCCTCATTTTAGGGGATTTGTTTCTTTGACTGTATCTTGCTGTTGCACCCCAAAATTTGCCCTCACAATACAAGACTTTGTGTTCTAAGAAGGTTCACAAGGTTCACAAGTTCTCCAACACTTGCATAAGCTTCCCTGAGGTTCATGAGGTCTACAAAGCCACTTCATGAGGTTCACAAGATTCACAAGCTTCACAATACCTCCCATGAGTATCACAAGACATTTTATGAAGATTCACAAGGTTCACAAAGTTCACAATCGGTCAAAGAAGTTGACAATTCCCTCAGACAATGCACCTCCTAAGTAGTGCATCCAAAACTAGGGTTTTGACTTTAATCAGGCTAAATGGACTTCCAATGCCTCAAGTGAGTTTCATAACATCTTATATGTGTGTAAGAACCCCTATGACAAGTTTCAAGACTTTTCTCAAAAGTTTGCTCAGTCAGATGATCAGATGAGTCAAAATCAGTCAGTGCAGTTAAAAAGTCAAACTGAGGTCAACTGTGGTCAAACCAAAGTCAAACTTCATGATTTTTTGCCAACATCAAGTATATGAAGTAAAATTCATCATTTGATCAAGGGTTGATCATGATTCATCAAGGAGATTCCAGATCATCAATAATCAGGAGTTTCTAAATTAGGGTTTCCTCAGTAAAAGTCAACTGAACTTTGACCAGGCATAACTTTCACATACTTCATCACCAAGTCTCCATCCAAAGCTCATTTTGAAGGAAATTGAATTCTCTACAACTTTGATGTTGAAGGTTAAGCCCAAAAATGCTTCATTTGAAAGATATGATCTAAGACATTATAGGTCATTTCAAAAGTCAACAAAAAGTCAACAACTTCAAAAGGGCATAACTTGAGATTGGTAAATGATATGGACCTGAAACCAATGGGGTTGTTTAGAGGACTCTTCAAGATTTCCAAAAAGTCCAAGAACATCCTCATACCTTTAAAATTGAGGGAGATGTGCCCTTGCAAAGTTGGACAATTTTGTGAAGGTTTATGTTGAAAAAGGAGGTTCAAAATCATTTCTTTTCAAATGGGCCATTCAATTTGTGACCCAATCCACTTCATAATGCCATGCACGAAATTTTCATGATATTCTCATATTTTTTATTTTATTTTATTAATTTACTATGATTTATTACATTTTAAATCATTTTAAATTTGAAAAAAATATTAAACATGAGAGAATATTTTTGTGATTGGATCTAGAAAATCATAAATGATGATTGGAGTCAAAAGAGAAGGAAATTATAAGATCCATCCCAAAATAGTAAGGCATTATGATCAAATATTTGAAAATTACACAATGATCTTTATGAATCTTTTTTGGATCAAATCTTCACACAACCAAATGGTTTTTCTGACCTAAATCAATCCCATATATATACATAACATAAACCTAATGCAGAGGCACGAATTGGAGCAGCCAAAAGGTAAGAACAAAAACACAAAAAATCCCTCCACAAGTGATATTCGGATTCTTGGATTTGAGGCCTTTGAAGGTAAAATAAGTTCATAGCAAGCTTCATGGGACTTCTCTGATCATGAAACATCCATCAAATGCATCCAATTCATGCACATTTGCTAAACCCGAAGCCATGTTCATGCTTGAAATTTCTTTTTCGATTACCATAATTTATTGCATTTAAATGAATTTGGACTGTTTAATATTGTTTGTGATGTTGTGTGGATTGATTCTGGGCAGGAAAACTCAAGAAACAGAGCCTAATTCGTGAGATGCCATATTAGGGTTCATGACCTCCAATTAGGGTTTATTGATTTAATGAACATAAATAATTTTTGAGACCATGGCTGGATTCTAATTGATCTCTGGAACATTTTTGCACTTTCAATTTTGAAAAATTGTATGGTTTTGTTGCCCTTTGAGTTTCGCAGGTTTTGTTAGGGTTTCAAATTCGCAGGAAATTTCATGGAAGATTTCGTAGCAAAATTCGAAAGTCTCAAGGTTGAAGATGAAGACTGTTTGGCGCGAATTTATATTTTTGAAATTTGATTATAAAATATAATATATTCTTTCTGTTTTGTATTACAAGTTGACTGCTTGGTCCAGTGGTAAATCATGCGCGTGTTTGGATATAGGGCCAGGGTTCGAATCTGGCTTTGTGTCATTTTTTTGTTTATTTTTCAGGATCATGAAAGGCATAAAATATAATGAATCAAAGTCAACAAGCTGATAGGATTGGCTCTCCCAGCCCAGCGGTAGCGCGTGTGTCTTGTGAATATAAGGTCCTGGGTACGAAACCCACCCCAGGCCTTTTGTTTTTTTTGTTATTTTTCTGGATTCCTCAAAACAAAGAACAAAACAAACTGGATTCAATTTTATATCACCTGCGCCTGGCTGGCCTGGTGGTTCTTGTTGTTACCTGCAAGCAAGGGGTCCTGGGATCAAATCCCATCAGGTTCCTTTTCTTTCTTTTTCTCTTATTTTCTTGTCTTACACTTAATTTAATTAATTTAATTATAAAATATGTATATATTATATAGTTTAATAAATCTTAAAATAATTTTCTAGAAAAAATAAAACTCTTGTTTTTTTTTATTTAAAATTTTATTTTTGTATAGTTTATATTAATTAAAATAATATTATATGATTGTTAAAATAAATTTTGATATATATATAAACCTATTTTTTTTTTTAAAACCCTAAAAAATATTTTTCTAACAAACCCTAATTTATATTTCAAAACCTAATTCTATTTTTTCTTAATAATTTATTTTCTAATTCTTATTATAATTATTATGTATATAATTTTTAATATAGTAAATTTTTGTAAATATAATTATAAGTCAAAATAATTTAATTTAGGATAATTATATGATTAAAAATAATTTGTGAATATAATGACTAATAGAAATTGAATTTTAATATGCTATTTAAAAATTCATCTTTTTCTTATAATATGTATATAAATTGTAAATATATATTTATAATGATTAAGATTTTGTAATTATAATTTATTTAAAAAATGATTTAATAATTAGTATGTGAATTAGAAAATATTTGGTTGTGCATGTTAATTTCTTGGTTTCTATTGCTAATTATATTGTTATTAATTTTTGCTTATTATAATTTTATTAACCTCTTAATTAATTTTTATTACTAACCATATCATTATTATTTTATATTTCTAACCTTGTTTATTATTTCTAATTATTATTATTGTCTTATTATAACTAACCCTTTTATTTATTTATGGCTAAATTATTATTTGCTTATTATTTATTTTTTGCTTATTATTATAATTTTGTAATTGTTCCTTGGTGTAAAGTTTATAATAATTTATTTATTTATGTATCATGGTTAGTAATTAGGGAGTGTAAAACATATATGTTCTTAAAATTAATCCTAGATCATTTTTTTAATAAAGATAATTAAAATAAACACTTCACACACGTAAGTCGATTTTAATCGCCGTCTCACTTTCTAAGGATATCCCTCTCGTTGCCTACGAATAATGGTTAAGTGGGGTGTATAAAGCAATGTCCCTCGAATAAAAATCATCAAAGTCCCTTATGGTTGCCTATACGAATCGAGTCCCTTTCAAAAAATGATGATAGTCCCTTATGAATGCTTATTACACCCCACCATTGCCTTCAAAAATCAAGTTGTCCCTCATATGTCCCTTTAACATCCAAAGTAAGGACTACCTACTCCATTATAGTGGGGATAGTCTTACTAAGGAAAGGAAAAAGAATAAGAAAGACCTTAAACATTAGGGTAAGTTACTTTTAAATACTTAAGCTCATTTCAAAACTTTCTTCACACTTAAACAATTTTCAAACAAATTTTCAAACATGTTTTTAACACATCCTTATATGGATTATTTATAAACTATTCTGAAAATTTCTTATTCACACACTACACTTTCAAAACAATTCAAAAGTGAGCTTAAGTATCTAAGAGCCCATGGATAACCATGGATGAAAAGGGTGCTAACACCTTCCCTTTTCATAACCTACCCCCCGGACCCAAAATATTCTCTAAGGTCTTTCCTGTTCTTTTATAACCTTTCCTTATGGATAAAATAAAAGTCGGTGGCGACTCTTGCTATCCGCAACATTGTTTAAAGTCAGTTCACCGGGTTACAGAACTGGCGACTCTGCTGGGGAGTTATTTTAAGAGGGGTACCCTTAGGAATTAGATCACTTTAATATTATGTGCCTTGTTTGCTTTACTTTACGTTGTTGGGATGCTCTTATGTGTGAAAGATCCTAACCCGGATCTATTGTACCTTAGGTAAATGGCAATAGACCAAGGAAACTGTACGGCGTATACCGATATGGTTGATCTGGTGGCCATAGTTAGTGTGACTTCTTGGTTGGTGCTTATGTTCCTTAAGTCAAGTTGAGGATAATATGAGGCTGCCATATGTTGTCAATGCACTAACTAACTTTTAGAACCCTAGTTAACTCATCTTGGCCTTTAGAAAGTAGTGAGGTAACCGGCTTTGGTGCAGACTGAAGTTGGTTGACACTCGATACTACGCTCATTGAGATCTTAAACTTGGAGGGTTTTGGTTGGCAAGTAAGTTGCCTTCTGAACAACCACCCTTGTGAAGGATCAATGATATTGAGATCCCTTAGAACCTGGTTACTTTTGTAGGACAGGATGAACCATCTAACTTCAGGGGAGGGTACTTACCTTTGAACCTCATGCAAGCCTTTAAACCTAGGGCTATGGTGTGACTTGTTTGTGTGTGCCACATGTTTGTGATTGAGCATAACATCATGACATCATCATGCATCATGAGCATATCATTTTCCCTAACCATTTCAAGGACCAAGGGATTTATCTTTGTTCTTTGTTGCAGGTCATGGCTTCTGCTCGTAGAAACACCATCAGGATCAACTTTGTGGGGATACCTCCCAAGCTTAAGGAGTTGGTTTCTCAAGTGTCTGATCATTCTAGGTTCAACAAGAGACATGGTCACCTATTGGATCTAGTCACTTCAGGGTTCAGTGAAGACATGATGAGTGTGCTGTTTCAGTTCTTTGACCCTAAGCACCATTGCTTTACATTTCCAGATTATCAGTTAGTTCCAATCATGGAGGAGTTCTCTAAACTTCTGGATATCCCTGTTCTTGGTCAGAAACCATTCACAGGTTTGGAGAAGGAACTTAAACCAGAGGTTATTGCTGCAGCTCTACATCTGAAGAAGTCTGACATTGTTCTAGAGACGAGAAGTGGAGTCAAGGGTATTCTTGCCAAGGTATTAGTGGATAAAGCTCAAATGTTCTTGAAGACCATGAGCTATGATGCTTTTGAGGAGATCTTAGCCTTGCTGATATATGGCTTAGTATTGTTCCCCAATCCAGATCAGTTCATAGATGTTCATGCCATCAACATATTCCTGAGTCACAATCCAGTGCCTACATTGCTTGGAGACATCCTGCATTCTCTTCACACCCGTACTACAAGGGCAAGAGGAACTTTGATGTGCTGCATACCTTTACTTTCTAGGTGGTTTATTTCTCACCTTCCTCGCTCAGTAATGAAGAATGAGCAAGGGTTCAGATGGTCCAAGAGGATCATGTCACTTTCTCACTCAGACATCCATTGGTGCTCCAGATCTATGGAGAATGTCACCATCATTGACCGTTGTGGGGAGTTTCCTAATGTGCCACTTTTAGGCATAAGAGGAGGCATCACCTACAACCCCTCTTTAGCTTTACGACAGTTTGGTTACGCCCGGAGCGATGGTCCACATGACATGTTGATTCAGGGCATTGTGTTTGATTACGACAACGATCTTCAGGGTTACCGTCAGAGATTCATACGAGCTTGGGGAAAAGTAAACAGGGTTGACAGCAAAACACTGGAGCCTAAGTACACTATTCCTATGGAGGCTTATCTCAGATGGGTACGATCTCGTGCTCAGACACTCATGATGCCATATCCTGCCATCCTACCAGTTACCATGGAACCTGTTGCTGAAGGAGACACTGCTTATACCATCCTTCACCCAGACATGCCTACTGATATGGAAGACTTGCAGAGATCATGGATCCAACTGAAGGAGCAAAGGGATACTTTCGAGGCTCATTACAAAGCAAGCCAAGCAAGGGTCCTAGAGCTAACAAAGCAACTTCACGAGGAACGAAACCTCAACTCTTACCTCAACACAAAGAGGAAACGTCCATGGGAGACTTAAAACCCCGTCTTTTGTACTTATTTCACTTTCATTTTTTGTAAGCCTAAAAGGCAAAACAAGTTATTACTAATAAAAGTTACTTTCTTGTTTGTTTAAGCAAATTTAAATTCTGCGGTCCTTGAAAACATTGCATACGCATTCGCATTACCATTTCATTGCATCACAGGTTTATAATTGTGCACAGGTTTCTCATCTTCTCGCCGTTTATTTCAGCAATGGCACTTGAACAATCAGTTAAGGATCTTCAGGCACAAAATGCACAGTTCCAAGAGCTGATCCTGAACCTATCCAAGGGGCAGGATGAATTGAAGACACTGCTGGCCAAGAAGACTAAGAAGACTAGAAGGTCTGCTGGGTTGCTCAACATGGGAAGAAGGTTCAAAGGTCCTGTCAAGACCAAGGAACAGGTTGAAGACTATGAATCTGAAGGATCTGAGCAGGAGAGAGGCAGTCTCCACAACACTATGGGAGACTCTGATTCTGAGGCTAATTACTACCACGAGCCCAATGAAGACAAGTTCAAGATGCTGGTGGATAGAATGGATGCTATGGAATTGCAGAAATCATCTGGGCTGGATTTTGAGGATTTGAGTTTGATATCTGGGGTTGTGATACCCATTGGTTTCAAGGTTCCTACATTTGTTGTCTATGATGGGGTCTCTTGTCCCAAATTGCATCTGAGGTCTTATGTTAGAAGAATTCAACCCCACACTGCTGATAAAAAGTTGTGGATCCATTTCTTTCAAGAGAGCTTATCTGGAGCTCAGCTGGAGTGGTATTATCAGTTGGAGAGTGTCAACGTCAGAGATTGGAATGATCTTGCTGAAGCTTTCTACAAGCAGTATCAATACAATGCTGACTTAGCCCCCACTCGCATGCAGCTTCAAAGCATGTCTATGGGTGCCAAAGAAAGCTTTAAGGAGTATGCTCAGAAATGGAGAGATTTAGCTGGAAGAGTTCAACCCCCTTTGACTGACAGGGAGCTGGTTGATATGTTCATGTGTACACTGAATGGTCCGTTTTACAGTCATCTCATTGGAAGCTCATCATCTGGCTTCACTGAGTTGATCATGACAGGAGAACGGGTAGAAAATGGTATCAAGAGTGGTAAGATCCAAGTGGGCACTTCTTCATCAGGTACTGCAAAGAAGCCTCCCACTGGGAAGAAAGAATCTAATGCTGTGTATGGTCAACCTGATCGTAACAGAAGGCATCAGTCTGTCAGTGCAGTTCATATTTCAAATCCAACTCCTGCACCAACAGAGCAGCCTCAGGGACACCAACCAAAGACTAGAAGACAGTTCACGAGAATCAACATGTCAATGGCTCAGGCATTGCAACACTTGTTGAAGGCTGAACTCATTACTTTGAGGGAGGCTCCTCAGAATCCCAATGTTACTTCTCCCAAGTACAATCCCAATGCACGATGTGCATATCATTCAAACTGTCCAGGACATGATACTAATAACTGCTGGGTCTTGAAGAACAAAATTCAAGATATGATCGATGCTGGAGAGATTGAGTTTGATCCTCCGGGTACTCCAAATGTAATTACAGCACCAATGCCAAATCATGAAAAGACTGTCAATGCCATTGATGAAGACATTGAGGAAGACCTGCATGTCTACTCAGTTATGGAATTGAGCACACCATTGTCTGTTATCAAAAAGAGGTTAGTACAAGCTGGGATCTTTCCAGGTTGTCGTGAAGATTGTCTGTATTGTACCTATAAGCCGGATAGTTGCTTCATTTTGAGAGACGGTATTCAACGTCTCATGGATAAGTATACTATAGTATTTGAAAGAAGACCAGCATCTGTAGAAGATATGGTGGATCGTCTGACTCAGGGTAAGAAAATTGAAGAGGTTGATATGGTTGACAAAGTACCGGTAAGAATTACTGCAAGGAAGCCCATCAAGATCTCTCATCAGGGTCCTATCAAGATTACGGCTGAAGGTCCTGTGAAAGTTGTTGCTGAAGCCAGAGTAGCTCCTCTGATCATTACTACTCCTGGTCCTATTCCTTATACATCTGACAAAGCTGTGCCTTGGCACTATGGGTCTGATGTTTACATCCATGGTGTCAAGCAGGAGCCTTTACCTGATATACCTGCTGACATTGACAATATTGCTGGATCTAGCAAGATCACTCGTAGTGGAAGAGTCTTCTCTCCTCCAGATACTTCAAAGAATGCAGCTACTCCTGCAGTTACTTCCACTACTGATGCCCGGGGCAAAGGTCCTGTAATTGAGCCTGTATCTACTGATGTTCCAGCTGCTGATGACCTCTCTAAGCAAATGGAAGAAGTATTGAAAATCATTCGCAAGAGTGATTATGACGTTGTTGACCAATTGGGGCATACTCCCTCAAAGATTTCTATGCTCTCCCTGTTATTATGTTCTGAGGCTCATGCCAAGTCATTGATCAAGTTTCTAAAGATGGCTCATGTACCCAGTGCAATTTCTGTGGACCAATTTGAAAACTGTGTTGCCCACCTGACCTATGACAATGGGTTAGGATTTTCTGATGCTGATTTGACCCCTGCCAAGAGGGATCATAACAGGGCCTTGCATATTTCAATTGAATGCAGGGGCACTACCCTGTCTCATGTACTGATAGACAATGGTTCCTCTCTGAATGTGTTGCCTAAAGAAGTCCTGAATAAGCTGAGTCCTGAAGATACTGTGTTGAAGCCCAGTAATATTGTGGTAAAGGCTTTTGATGGTTCTAGAAGAGTAGTGCATGGGGAAATTGATCTTCCAATCAAGGTTGGCTCTCAGATGTTTACTGCTACATTCTATGTGATGGATATACGTCCTTCATACTCATGTCTGCTTGGTCGTCCCTGGATCCATGGGGCAGGTGCTGTGACCTCTACATTACACCAAAAGTTGAGATATCCGGTGAATGGAAAAGTTGTTACTGTCTTCGGAGAGGAAGAATACTTTGTCAGCCACGTAAACACCTTCAAGTATCTGGAGGTGGAAGGTGAATACATTGAGACTCCGTGTCAGTCATTTGAAGTGGTTCCTTGGGCTGGTAATGATTGTGTAGCTCCTCCTGCTGTGAAGAAGGTTCCTGTGGTCATCAGAAACCCTCCAACAATGGCAATGGCCTCCCTCAAAGATGCTAAAGCTGTGGTGAATGAAGGTGGTTGTACTGTTTGGGGTCAGCTTCCTGATATTTCGTACAAGTCTGACAAGTTTGGTTTGGGTTTCACTGCAGAATCCCAGAAGGCTGTTCGTCGTGCTCGTGCTGCTCGTATCACCAATCAAGGAGTGATTAATGCTGTGGGAGATCAAGATGAAGACTACAACTTGGATGCATGGATTTTTCCTACTGTGGGTGCCGGACTCAATAATTGGAAAGCTGAAGATGTTATCCCTATCTCCTTTAGTCAGGAGTAAATACTATTACTGTGTTATGTTTTTTAAATTTGTAATTTTCTGGAACAATTAAAACTCTCAAGCCATGTGCCTTACCCGGGGCACAATGGTGTGCTTGTTACGGGTTGTCATTTCATTTGCATATTTCATTCAATAAAATCAGTGGACGTTTCGTTTTCGTAAATATTGTGTTCCTTGTCTTTCTTTTTCTTTTATTTTTGCTTTATCAGCTATGTGTTCTTACACACACCCACATCACTAAAATGCAGATCCTCATCCACTCTGGATCCTGTTGATAACAGTTCTACTATTGCCAATTACAATTTCGAGAATCCGATCTATCAAACTGAAGACGGAAATGAGGACGATTGTGAGATACCTGTAGAGCTTGCTAGGTTGTTACAACAAGAAGAGAAAGCTATACATCCACATGAAGAGCCAGTCGAAGTTGTGAATCTGGGAACTGAAGAAAACAGAAAAGAGGTCAAGATAGGGGCTGATTTAGAGGATAGTGTCAAGAGCAGGTTGATTCAGATGTTACGTGACTATGTGGAGATCTTTGCTTGGTCTTATGAAGATATGCCAGGGTTGGATACAGACATTGTGGTTCACCGTTTGCCAGTGAAAGAAGATTGTCGTCCAAAGAAGCAGAAGGTTCGTCGTATGCGTCCTGAAATGTCAGAAAAGATCAAGGCAGAGGTAATGAAACAGTTCAATGCAGGGTTCTTAGCAGTGACTTCTTATCCTCAGTGGGTTGCAAATGTGGTGCCAGTTCCTAAGAAAGATGGTAAAATACGTATGTGTGTAGACTACAGAGATTTGAACAAGGCTAGCCCCAAAGATGACTTTCCACTTCCTCATATTGACATTCTGGTAGACAACACTGCTCAGCATAAGGTATTCTCTTTTATGGATGGTTTCTCTGGTTACAATCAAATCAAGATGGCACCTGAAGATATGGAGAAGACAACATTTGTGACACAGTGGGGCACCTTTTGCTATAAGGTAATGCCATTTGGTTTGAAGAATGCAGGGGCAACATATCAGCGTGCTATGGTGGCTTTGTTTCATGATATGATTCATCATGAGATAGAGGTATATGTGGATGATATGATAGCCAGGTCTCAGAATGAAGAGCAACATCTTGATCATCTGCACAAGTTGTTTGAGAGGTTGAAGAAATACAAGTTGAGATTGAACCCAAACAAGTGTACTTTTGGCGTTAGATCTGGAAAGCTCCTGGGTTTCATTGTCAGTGGAAAAGGTATTGAAGTGGATCCTGCAAAGGTGAAAGCTATACAAGAGATGCCAGCTCCCCGTACTGAGAAGGAGGTTAGAGGTTTCTTGGGACGATTGAACTACATTGCAAGATTCATTTCCCAGTTAACTTCTATCTGTGAGCCAATTTTCAAGTTGTTGAAGAAAGATCAGGTGATGGAGTGGAATGATGAGTGCCAGACTGCCTTTGATGAGATTAAAAGATATCTACTAGAGCCACCAATTTTGATGCCACCAGTTGATGGAAGACCCTTGATTATGTACTTAACAGTGTTAGACAACTCAATGGGGTGTGTGTTGGGGCAACATGACGAGTCTGGTCGAAAAGAGCAGGCAATATACTACCTTAGCAAAAAGTTTACCGACTGTGAAACAAGATACTCACTACTCGAGAAAACTTGCTGCGCTTTGGCATGGGCTGCTCGCCGACTAAGACAGTATATGTTAACCCATACTACCTTGTTGATTTCAAAGATGGATCCAATCAAGTACATATTCGAGAAACCTGCTCTCTCTGGAAGAATTGCAAGATGGCAAATGATCTTGACAGAATATGATATACAGTACACTACTCAGAAGGCCATTAAGGGAAGTGTTGTTGCTGATCATTTGGCTCATCAAGCAGTAGATGATTACCAATCAATGAATTTTGAGTTCCCTGATGAAGACATTATGACTGTTACCAAAGAACCTGGACAATATGACGGACCTGAACAAGGATCCCGATGGACTATGGTTTTTGATGGTGCCTCTAATGCACATGGCAATGGTGTTGGTGTTGTAATTAGTTCCCCCGAAGGTTGTCATACCCCGATTACTGCCAGACTTTGTTTCTATTGTACCAATAACATAGCTGAGTATGAGGCATGTATCATGGGTATTCAAGTTGCTATTGATATGAAGATTCAGTTCCTTGATGTGTATGGAGATTCAGCCCTGGTAGTGAGTCAGATTAAAGGAGATTGGGATACCAAGCATGATAATCTCATTCCCTACAGAGAACATGTGTTGTCTTTGATCCCACATTTTAAAGAGATTACCTTTGGACATATTCCACGAAGAGAGAATCAGTTGGCAGATGCATTGGCCACCATGGCATCTATGTTTGAGATCAGCTGGGATGATGAAGCTCCCAAGATTACCATTGATAGATTTAAGAAGCCTGCATACTGCAATGAGATTGATACAGAAGGGGCAGAGGAGAAGCCTTGGTTCTATGAAGTAAAAAGATATCTTGAAGTTCAGGAGTTTCCTGAAGGGGCATCTGTCAAAGATAGGAAGTTTCTGAGAAGGTTTTCTGCCAAGTTCTTTTTGAGTAATGGGATTCTGTACAAGCGCAATCATGATTCAACTATGCTTCGTTGTGTGGATAAGAAGGAAGCAACTGAGATTATGGAAGAGATGCATGATGGGACCTTTGGCACTCATCCTAGTGGTCATACTATGGCAAAGAAGATATTGAGAGCAGGTTACTATTGGTCTACCATGGAAGCTGATTGCTATCAACACTCCAGAACTTGTCACAAATGTCAAATCTATGCTGATAAAGTTCATGTACCCCCATCACCATTGAATGTGTTGACTGCTCCTTGGCCCTTTGCCATGTGGGGCATTGATATGATTGGTGAAATCAAGCCTACTGCTTCTAATGGGCATCGTTTCATCCTGGTGGCTATTGATTATTTTACAAAATGGGTAGAGGCAGCTTCGTTTGCGTCTGTTACCAAGAATGTTGTGGCTCGATTCATTAAGAATAATCTCATATGTAGGTATAGCATCCCTGAGAGGATCATCACTGACAATGGCTCTAATCTGAACAACACTATGATTACTGATCTCTGCACGCAGTTCAAGATTAAGCATCACAACTCTTCTCCGTATCGTCCAAAGATGAATGGGGCAGTTGAAGCTGCTAATAAGAACATTAAGAAGATAGTACAGAAGATGACTGTTACTTACAAGGATTGGCATGAGATGTTACCATTTGCTCTTCATGGTTACCGTACCACAATACGTACTTCAACAGGGGCAACCCCATTCTCCTTAGTCTATGGTATGGAAGCAGTTCTGCCCATTGAAGTTCAGATCCCCTCCTTGAGAATTATGAAGGATGCAGGCTTGGATGAAGATGAGTGGATTCAGACTCGACTGGACCAGCTAAATTTGATTGATGAGAAAAGGTTAGCAGCAGTTTGTCATGGCCAGATGTACCAGAAGCGAATGATCAAAGCTTTTAACAAGAAAGTTAAGCCAAAGGTATATCAGGCTGGTGACTTGGTAATCAAGCGTATCATATTACCACAGGGTGATCCTAGAGGCAAGTGGACTCCAACATATGAAGGACCATTTGTAGTCAAGACTGTATTCTCAGGAGGTGCCATGATACTGACTACAATGGATGGTGAGGACTTCCCACAGCCTGTAAACGCAGACATAGTTAAAAAATACTACGCATAAAAAAAAAGACCCGCTAGGTTGACAGGCCTAGGCAAAAATAAGGGCATCCCGGCAAACCAAAAGGGTTTGGGCAAAAATTAGGGATATATATAAAAAGATGTACACCCGGCAAGTCGAAAACCTGAAAAGGCGGCTTGGGCAAAAAAGGGTATCCCGGTGGATTGAAAACCTGAAAGGGCAATCCAGGCAAAAGTTAGGGATTAAAGCGTATGACTATGTCTCGTTTGGATCACTCATGAAACTGCAACCAGTTGTACTACTTATTCAAGCTCGAACAGATAAAGCTCAATTCAATCGTTTCCGTCTCAACAGCAAGAAGATGAGATACTTGAGTGGCAATAGTAGAATTGAAACTCAATAGGATTGTTTCCCACATAGCTGATTTTCTTTGTTTTGTAAAATTTTACGACAAAATCCTCTTACTAGGGTTTATGTCTCCTTGTACAAACTTACCCGTGTATGGGTCACTCTTTTAAATAAATTCCATCTTTTGAATCCAGATTTACTTTTACCCTATTTACATAAGCGAAACGTCCATTGGTTGTGTTTGAATGTATGTATGCTTTTGAATATGATTGATGTTTACCAAAAATGCATGAATGCTTTTAATATGATTAATGTTTACCAGAAATGCATGAAAATGCAGTAATAGTATTTACTAAGGACGAACGAGGGAAGGATTTCAACGAAGCTTTGCCGGTTCACCTTTACAAGACAGTTACAAACCCTCAGTAGGACTAATCCATCTTCATAAAGTCTTATCTCCCCTGGAATTTATATCCATCTCTTTTATCCTCATACGGATATACGGGAAATTACTTCTCAATAAGGGTACGACGAACGAAGACGGGATGTTATACTTATCCTACTATCAAACGAAGACGAAGGTCATATATACCCTACTATCCCCAACAACGGGAGGTTATATGTACCTTGCTATCCCCAGCGTACGGGAAGTTATCTACACCTTCTTATCCCCAGCATACGGGAGGTTATCTACATCTTCTTATCCCCAGCAGACAGAGGGTTATACATTCTTCAACAACGAATCGGGATTTATTTTCCCTGGCCAGCAGTTGTTATACGAAGATATCCAGACGTTTCCGGCAGTTATCTACATCATTTACAGTATACCATAGCATACATATCCATAGATATATAGTACATTACCTAAGTGCATCATATCATACATGCATACATAAAGCATAAACTAATATTATCATACAGAATGCTACTTTGTTTTCAGGTTAATTATCCAACAAACAAACTTATGATCTTTGGGACTGCTTTATTGTAACCTCAGGGTTATTTTATCCTCCTGATGAGCTCATCATTATTTCAAGACTGCATTGGAGTTGTCATTATTGATGTCTCCATCCTCCTGAAATCAGTACTTCAAGACTGCATTAGAGTTATCATTATTGATTGCTCTATCCTCCTGAAGACATATCACACTATTATTTCAAGACTGCATTGGAGTTGTCATTATTGATGTCTCCATCCTCCTGAAATCAGTACTTCAAGACTGCATTAGAGTTATCATTATTGATTGCTCTATCCTCCTGAAGACATATCACATTATTATTTCAAGACTGCATTGGAGTTGTCATTATTGATGTCTCCATCCTCCTGAAATCAGTACTTCAAGACTGCATTGGAGTTGTCATTATTGATGGCTCTATCCTCCTGAAGACATATCACATTATTATTTCAAGACTGCATTGGAGTTGTCATTATTGATGTCTCCATCCTCCTGAAATCAGTACTTCAAGACTGCATTAGAGTTATCATTATTGATTGCTCTATCCTCCTGAAGACATATCACATCATTATTTCAAGACTGCATTGGAGTTGTCATTATTGATGTCTCCATCCTCCTGAAATCAGTACTTCAAGACTGCATTAGAGTTATCATTATTGATTGCTCTATCCTCCTGAAGACATATCACATTATTATTTCAAGACTGCATTGGAGTTGTCATTATTGATGTCTCCATCCTCCTGAAATCATTACTTCAAGACTGCTTTAGGGCTTTCCATTGCTCTATCCTCATGAAGACATGCTGCTACATCAATATTACTCCAGACTCCTGACAGCTTTCATTATACTACTAAAGAACTTTCCCCTAGTGGCATCTTTAAGCCCACTCAATCATGTTCAACCAACCATCAATATCATTCTATGCACTGGTGAGTGCAAATTTTTGGGCTTTTGTGTTCAATCCCCTTCAACCTTCCAGGTTACGACTGGCAAACATACCAATCTAACCCCTCAGGTTTCAGAAAATTGAACAGGGGCAGCTGTTGCACCCCAAAATTTGCCCTCACAATACAAGACTTTGTGTTCTAAGAAGGTTCACAAGGTTCACAAGTTCTCCAACACTTGCATAAGCTTCCCTGAGGTTCATGAGGTCTACAAAGCCACTTCATGAGGTTCACAAGATTCACAAGCTTCACAATACCTCCCATGAGTATCACAAGACATTTTATGAAGATTCACAAGGTTCACAAAGTTCACAATCGGTCAAAGAAGTTGACAATTCCCTCAGACAATGCACCTCCTAAGTAGTGCATCCAAAACTAGGGTTTTGACTTTAATCAGGCTAAATGGACTTCCAATGCCTCAAGTGAGTTTCATAACATCTTATATGTGTGTAAGAACCCCTATGACAAGTTTCAAGACTTTTCTCAAAAGTTTGCTCAGTCAGATGATCAGATGAGTCAAAATCAGTCAGTGCAGTTAAAAAGTCAAACTGAGGTCAACTGTGGTCAAACCAAAGTCAAACTTCATGATTTTTTGCCAACATCAAGTATATGAAGTAAAATTCATCATTTGATCAAGGGTTGATCATGATTCATCAAGGAGATTCCAGATCATCAATAATCAGGAGTTTCTAAATTAGGGTTTCCTCAGTAAAAGTCAACTGAACTTTGACCAGGCATAACTTTCACATACTTCATCACCAAGTCTCCATCCAAAGCTCATTTTGAAGGAAATTGAATTCTCTACAACTTTGATGTTGAAGGTTAAGCCCAAAAATGCTTCATTTGAAAGATATGATCTAAGACATTATAGGTCATTTCAAAAGTCAACAAAAAGTCAACAACTTCAAAAGGGCATAACTTGAGATTGGTAAATGATATGGACCTGAAACCAATGGGGTTGTTTAGAGGACTCTTCAAGCTTTCCAAAAAGTCCAAGAACATCCTCATACCTTTAAAATTGAGGGAGATGTGCCCTTGCAAAGTTGGACAATTTTGTGAAGGTTTATGTTGAAAAAGGAGGTTCAAAATCATTTCTTTTCAAATGGGCCATTCAATTTGTGACCCAATCCACTTCATAATGCCATGCACGAAATTTTCATGATATTCTCATATTTTTTATTTTATTTTATTAATTTACTATGATTTATTACATTTTAAATCATTTTAAATTTGAAAAAAATATTAAACATGAGAGAATATTTTTGTGATTGGATCTAGAAAATCATAAATGATGATTGGAGTCAAAAGAGAAGGAAATTATAAGATCCATCCCAAAATAGTAAGGCATTATGATCAAATATTTGAAAATTACACAATGATCTTTATGAATCTTTTTTGGATCAAATCTTCACACAACCAAATGGTTTTTCTGACCTAAATCAATCCCATATATATACATAACATAAACCTAATGCAGAGGCACGAATTGGAGCAGCCAAAAGGTAAGAACAAAAACACAAAAAATCCCTCCACAAGTGATATTCGGATTCTTGGATTTGAGGCCTTTGAAGGTAAAATAAGTTCATAGCAAGCTTCATGGGACTTCTCTGATCATGAAACATCCATCAAATGCATCCAATTCATGCACATTTGCTAAACCCGAAGCCATGTTCATGCTTGAAATTTCTTTTTCGATTACCATAATTTATTGCATTTAAATGAATTTGGACTGTTTAATATTGTTTGTGATGTTGTGTGGATTGATTCTGGGCAGGAAAACTCAAGAAACAGAGCCTAATTCGTGAGATGCCATATTAGGGTTCATGACCTCCAATTAGGGTTTATTGATTTAATGAACATAAATAATTTTTGAGACCATGGCTGGATTCTAATTGATCTCTGGAACATTTTTGCACTTTCAATTTTGAAAAATTGTATGGTTTTGTTGCCCTTTGAGTTTCGCAGGTTTTGTTAGGGTTTCAAATTCGCAGGAAATTTCATGGAAGATTTCGTAGCAAAATTCGAAAGTCTCAAGGTTGAAGATGAAGACTGTTTGGCGCGAATTTATATTTTTGAAATTTGATTATAAAATATAATATATTCTTTCTGTTTTGTATTACAAGTTGACTGCTTGGTCCAGTGGTAAATCATGCGCGTGTTTGGATATAGGGCCAGGGTTCGAATCTGGCTTTGTGTCATTTTTTTGTTTATTTTTCAGGATCATGAAAGGCATAAAATATAATGAATCAAAGTCAACAAGCTGATAGGATTGGCTCTCCCAGCCCAGCGGTAGCGCGTGTGTCTTGTGAATATAAGGTCCTGGGTACGAAACCCACCCCAGGCCTTTTGTTTTTTTTGTTATTTTTCTGGATTCCTCAAAACAAAGAACAAAACAAACTGGATTCAATTTTATATCACCTGCGCCTGGCTGGCCTGGTGGTTCTTGTTGTTACCTGCAAGCAAGGGGTCCTGGGATCAAATCCCATCAGGTTCCTTTTCTTTCTTTTTCTCTTATTTTCTTGTCTTACACTTAATTTAATTAATTTAATTATAAAATATGTATATATTATATAGTTTAATAAATCTTAAAATAATTTTCTAGAAAAAATAAAACTCTTGTTTTTTTTTATTTAAAATTTTATTTTTGTATAGTTTATATTAATTAAAATAATATTATATGATTGTTAAAATAAATTTTGATATATATATAAACCTATTTTTTTTTTTAAAACCCTAAAAAATATTTTTCTAACAAACCCTAATTTATATTTCAAAACCTAATTCTATTTTTTCTTAATAATTTATTTTCTAATTCTTATTATAATTATTATGTATATAATTTTTAATATAGTAAATTTTTGTAAATATAATTATAAGTCAAAATAATTTAATTTAGGATAATTATATGATTAAAAATAATTTGTGAATATAATGACTAATAGAAATTGAATTTTAATATGCTATTTAAAAATTCATCTTTTTCTTATAATATGTATATAAATTGTAAATATATATTTATAATGATTAAGATTTTGTAATTATAATTTATTTAAAAAATGATTTAATAATTAGTATGTGAATTAGAAAATATTTGGTTGTGCATGTTAATTTCTTGGTTTCTATTGCTAATTATATTGTTATTAATTTTTGCTTATTATAATTTTATTAACCTCTTAATTAATTTTTATTACTAACCATATCATTATTATTTTATATTTCTAACCTTGTTTATTATTTCTAATTATTATTATTGTCTTATTATAACTAACCCTTTTATTTATTTATGGCTAAATTATTATTTGCTTATTATTTATTTTTTGCTTATTATTATAATTTTGTAATTGTTCCTTGGTGTAAAGTTTATAATAATTTATTTATTTATGTATCATGGTTAGTAATTAGGGAGTGTAAAACATATATGTTCTTAAAATTAATCCTAGATCATTTTTTTAATAAAGATAATTAAAATAAACACTTCACACACGTAAGTCGATTTTAATCGCCGTCTCACTTTCTAAGGATATCCCTCTCGTTGCCTACGAATAATGGTTAAGTGGGGTGTATAAAGCAATGTCCCTCGAATAAAAATCATCAAAGTCCCTTATGGTTGCCTATACGAATCGAGTCCCTTTCAAAAAATGATGATAGTCCCTTATGAATGCTTATTACACCCCACCATTGCCTTCAAAAATCAAGTTGTCCCTCATATGTCCCTTTAACATCCAAAGTAAGGACTACCTACTCCATTATAGTGGGGATAGTCTTACTAAGGAAAGGAAAAAGAATAAGAAAGACCTTAAACATTAGGGTAAGTTACTTTTAAATACTTAAGCTCATTTCAAAACTTTCTTCACACTTAAACAATTTTCAAACAAATTTTCAAACATGTTTTTAACACATCCTTATATGGATTATTTATAAACTATTCTGAAAATTTCTTATTCACACACTACACTTTCAAAACAATTCAAAAGTGAGCTTAAGTATCTAAGAGCCCATGGATAACCATGGATGAAAAGGGTGCTAACACCTTCCCTTTTCATAACCTACCCCCCGGACCCAAAATATTCTCTAAGGTCTTTCCTGTTCTTTTATAACCTTTCCTTATGGATAAAATAAAAGTCGGTGGCGACTCTTGCTATCCGCAACATTGTTTAAAGTCAGTTCACCGGGTTACACTTGCCAATTCAGGGCACATGAATTAATAAAATCAGATTTTCAGTCATGTTTCATCTTATA
This sequence comes from Lathyrus aphaca, assembly GCA_963966055.1. Classification (NCBI taxonomy): domain Eukaryota; kingdom Viridiplantae; phylum Streptophyta; class Magnoliopsida; order Fabales; family Fabaceae; genus Lathyrus; species Lathyrus aphaca. The sequence goes on along the minus strand of OZ014524.1, from coordinate 429,055,814 downwards.
CATTCTGTTTTCGTTTGCAAAGAATGTCCGATGTCTTTAAGATATTGATTGCATAGATAACAGATGTTTCTTTTCTAAGGAATACATGCTTGCAGGAAATATACTTACTCCCGGGAGTGTCTAAACTCCTTTGATGGGATCCGGTAAAGGATACCTTGGGATTGCTTGTGCGTTTCTCTAACTTTTCAGGATTGCAGGCATTCAAAGCACAACATGGGGCATGGAGCTTCACCCCAGCAAGCTGGCAAATCATTACCTACTCAGTCTTAACACCGGAGGTGCTTTCTCCCCAGCTGAGTTGCCATTTGTTATTTCCTCTTCAGCCAAGTACAAAAGCCAGGGAACCATCTCCCCACAGAGCTTCAGCCTCTATCCAGAAGAGCAACGTCCGAAGATCTCACAACAGAGTGAAGCAAGCTTCTAAAAACCCCAGCTGGGTCCCTCTTTACCAAAGATAGGTCTATCAGTGACCTATATCACCAAGCAGAGTCCCATAGGTCAGATCTACCAATGATCTCATCCCCGGCTGGGATGTCCACTTCAGGTAGATCAGCCAGAGATCTTCATAACTACGGGACCCGGATCCTGGATCGGTATCTTTGCATAATCATAGCATTCGCATCATATTCTCCCCGCAGAGCGTAGCATTCCGTTTAATACGGAGCATTACGGCAAAAATCAAACATATTGCATAATCATAAGCCATGTACTGGACCAAACACTTGTGAATAATGACAATCCGTCAGCAATATACAGAAAACTCTCCGAATACCCCGGCGGAAAGCCAAGGCATTTGCCCTACACTCATAAATACCAATGCATACTCCTTTTGGCACCCGTCCGTGTCATCATTCCCTAGTAAAGTCGCCCAGGCTTTCTTTACAAATAGACACTTATATATTACAAATACTTTTTGACACCCGTCCGTGTCATATCCCCAGTGGAAAGCCAAAACGTCCTCTTTGCACTCACAGATACATATACCTATACAAATTCCTTGATACCCGTCCGTGTCAACTTCCCCAACATATATATACTTGAAACACTTTGTGATACATACACTTGTTTGTAATATACTTTTTCCGACACTCGTCCGTGTCACTCTCCCAGCAAGTTAGACACTCGTCAGTGTTTCACTCGTACTTATTACTCCTGTTTCACTCATACAGATGCTCATTCGTATCTTGTATAAACCGCTCATACCTCTTCAGATTCAACACTCATCCGTGTTCTTTGTTAACCCGTTGGTACTCGTCCGTATCATCATCTCAGAACATGCATCAAGCGTTTGTTTCTATCTGATACTCGTCCGTATCGTAGTCTTAAGGATGCTTGTCCGCATCTTTAATCTATACACCGTGTCAAACACTTATGTCTTCTTGAATTTAGACACTCGTCTGTGTCTATTATTCCCCAGAAGAGTCCCCGCAGAACCAATACTCGTCCGTGTTCTTTGTTAACCGGTCGGTACTCGTCCGTACCATCATCTCTGAACATGCGTCAGCATTTGTTTCTACCTGATACCCGTCCGTATCATGGTCTTAAGGATGCTCGCCCGCATCTTTAATCTATACACAGTACCCAAACACAGATACCTCTCAGTTCTTGGATGTAAACACTCGTCCGTGTTTACTTTTCCCCAGCGAAGTCCCCAACAAAACTTGTTAAACTATTTCCTTTCTATCTGACATTCGTCCTATGTCATGATACCTCTTCTCGGCAGCCGTACCCTGCCAAGTGATCGTCCTTCACCTTTGGATGACCATCCCTCATCCTTTTCCCAGCGGAGTCTCCATTATTGGACCCTTTTCTATCTGGCATTCGTCCTATGTCGTGATATTTAGCAGCCGTCCCCTGCTGGGTGATCGTCCTTCACCTTTTGATGATCGTCCTTCATCATTTTATCCGATGGCCGTCCCCATCGTTGATCTTGTTATCTGACATTCGTCCTATGTCATGATAAACCCTGAGAGCAGCCGTACCCTGCTAAGTGATTGTCCTTCACCTCCTGATGATCGTCCTTCATCATTTTATCCGATGGCCGTCCCCATCGTCGACCTTTTTATCCGGCATTCGTCCTATGTCATGATATTATTGGCAACCGTACCTTGCCAGGTGATCGTCCTTCACCTTAGATGACCGTCCCTCATCTTATTCCCCAACAGAGCAGCCGTCCCCTGCTAGGTGATCGTCCTTCACCTTTGATGACCGTACCTCATCATTTATTCTTACCTATAATCCCCAGAGAATTTCATGGCTCTTTTTGATGGCCATCCCCATCATAATCACTTATATCCCCCAGCATGTCGGCCGTCCCCGTCATTGCTCTTTCCCCAGCAGTCGTCCTCTGCTCGAAGGTCGTCCTCCGTCGCCCGCACTTTATAAATATACTTTATTTCCTTTTACAATCTATATCCCTTTTCTTCTTCATTCTGTGAGTGCAAATTTTGGACTGTCTTTGGTATTCAACCACAAGTTATCTTGTTTGCCTGTTAAGCCGTTGCTTACATCCTGCACAGCTAACTCATGCTTGAATAGGGGCAGCTGTAAACACCCCAAATTTGCCCTCACCCATTCACACCATGGCTTGTGATCTTTTCATATGAATAAGTCCAATCATAGCATCTCATATCACATTTTTGATTCACTGCATTGATTCAAAGTCATCTGCATCTAGGGTTTGTGATCTGAGCAATCCAAGAGCCATTTGAGCCACTCTAAAGGTCATCAATCACTTCAAAGGGGTCCATGTATGTTCAAGCATCATATTGTATCCTCACAAAGTCAAGAAAGTCAAAGAATCACAAGAACTGAGCAAGGCATGGAAGCAGGGCCAAGTTTAACTGCACAGATGACCTGAAATTAGGGTTTTGGTTTCAGAGGCCATAACTCCAAATGTTTTGGCCATTCTTGTTTCTATTGGTCTCTATATGTTATAAGGATCATACATATCAAGTTTCATGAAGAAATTCCATAGGGAAGGCATCTAATCAAGAGTTGACTTCTTGAGTAAGTCAGTGTGAAATCAGGGCATCTGAGGCCCCCAATGACCCAACCGAAGGGTGTTCTTCATCATTTTGATTGTGTATGATCTTTATTTGATCATAGAAGATGTTGGAAGTTCACAAAATTGAAGAATTTCAAGCCATTTGCAAAGTTGCCTTTTTGGGAAAAGGACTTGTAATGGAAACTTGCCATTTTGGGAAACTTTTTCAACCCTTGCTTTTTGATTCAAAAATGCCTCAAATGAGAAAACTTTGGTCATGTAAGTTGTAGAATGGATCTTTCCCTTTTCAAAAAGTACAAGAACTCATTCTAATTCATTTTGGATCAAAAGTTATGGCTTGTCAAAGTTGGGGAAAATCACATAAATTCATGTTTTACACCAAAGAGGCAATTTGCATAATGGTTTGATAAGGCATTCTAAAGGCTTCAAATGTACACAAACACTTCATAACATGTCAAATGGACCTCTAAGGATCAGAATGGTACTTTGAATTATTCCATTTCATGCCTTAAGCTTGAAGAATTTCCAAAAGGGGCAAAGTTGTGCCAATTTGCAAAATAGATCAAAGCTTCTCATCCACTTGCCTCAGTTCACAAAATCAGATTCACAAGCACTCCATGATCTCAGCTGAACCAAAACATGCCCCTAAGCCAGCTTGCCATGACCCATACCTCAAGTACACCAACTTTTGACATTTTGGCAACTTGCCCATACCAATCAGCATAGGCCAGCACCCACTCTCTGACCTATCACACTTCTTTATGTGGATCAAATACAAGCAAAAGTACATAACAACACAGCCTGAAACTCCAAGAACACAGCATACTCAAAAATCCCCAAATTTGCAAAAGCTTTCGAATCTCTTGATTCAGCCATCAAACCTTCAAACTTTTTCCACCATTCAACTCCATAAACCTCACTGATCATTTCCCACCCTCCATTTTGCCCTAAAACCTCCACAATCAAAAACACGATTTTCACATTTCACAAACTGAGCTTCTGCCATTTTCATTTCAAGGCCATATAAACTTCAGCCAAGCATCTCAAGCTTCAAAGGAGGATCATTGGAGTGGATTTGAAGCAAAGAACTAGCCAGAAAGTCCCTGTTTCGAAAGCTCAAGCTCAGGTAGCCATGGCATTTATTTTTCCAGAACTCTCATTTTATGTTATAGAATGATTCTACATGCTTCACTGATTGCCATGATGTGTTTAGTTTTGAAAATAGTTGAGAAATAAGCATTTCATGAGCTTCTGAAATTTCTGAGTTCTTTTCCGTTTTGCTTTGATTCACGAATTTGATGATGAATAAATGAATTTTGATGACTGATTCTTGTTGGGGTTGGGGAGAGGATCATTTATGGAGAGTTTTAGGGCTTGGGGATGCCTATTAAGAGAGATAGCATGAATGGTTGGTCGGAGAAGATGACCGGAACACTGTTCCGGTCATCTGAAAGTCATTAGGGTTTTGGATTAGGGCTTAATCATAATTAGGCCAGTTTGAATGTGGGCCGTCCATTAGCGCGCGTAGTCAACTCCCGCCCCCTGGAATTTGAATCCTGGCCTTCAGATCATTTGACTTTCTTATTTTTCATTTAAATTCATTTTATTTTTATTTGTTTCATATTTATTTTGTACAAATTTTTAAAAATAGTTAAAATCATCTAAAAATTATGAAATTATTTGTCAAAGGTTTCATGAATTTTCAGAACCCAAAAATATTTTCATTTTTATTTTTTGCATTAAAAATTATTTTTAAATCATTTAAATGATTATTTTTAATTAGTTAATGGAAATTAATTAATTAAAAATACATTTAGGTATTTAAAAATCACAAAAAAAATTCATTTGCATTTAGGAACATTTAGAAACATTGTCCAACTCTCAAACCAAATTTATTTTTTGTTCTTGATTCCTTTTGATTATTTTCTTTGGAATTAAATTCATTTTGAGTTAGTATTTTGGTTCAAACTTTGAAAATTCATTTTTGTCTAACCTTTGAGAGTTGGACAATGATTCTTTTTGCATTGCATCTTGCATAACCTGTAGTTTATAGGATAAAATTGGCTAGAATTGATCTTGCATTTTCAATTTGTTTTGCATTTTTCTTGGTGAGGTACCTTAAAACCCTAGCAATCTTAGGAAATTCATAACTCTCACTAGGTTAAGGGTTAGATCCCCTCCTTTGGGCAGTGATTTTGTATAGGTTTAGGGATCCTTTGATTGCATTTTCAAATTTTTATCATGTCATATGCTTCTGATTTTGGATTTTGCTTTGTGTGTTGATCATAAACCCTAATTTGTGCCCTCCTTTGCATCTTTCTTTCATTTGCTTGCATCCATTGACTTGCCTTGACATTTTGTGCATCAACATGGTTCATAAGACATCTTAGGACATATTAGAATCATGTTTGATCATTGCATCTTTCATTTGCCATGTTCTATGTCATGTGCATTTCATAACTTTTCATGTATGTTCATGGTTCTAAACATGCTTCATTTGCATCCTTATGCTTGTTGGATCATTCTCATGCCTTGCCTCATGTTTGTATCATCCCTTAACATCATTAACATCATGTTCTTGCTTCTGGTTTTGGTTTGCATCATGACATTGCATCTCATTTGCATTGCATTTCATTTTCTTATGCTAACATTTCAGGTGGTAAGTTGTTTGAGAAGTGAATTTGCCTTCACTTCTCACAATCTCTTTTCATCTCTCTCTTGCATCTTTGCTGCATCTTATCTTGTGTATTGGATTGAGCTTGCTCTTCCTTTTTCATCTTACTTCCTTTCTTCAAGCAACTTGTCTTCTTAAGTGAAGCAAGTTGTTTTGCTTCTCTTTGCTTCTTGCTCCTTTCATCTGCTTCCTCCCTGGTGGTTTCTCTAAAGATCTTCTTGCAAACCTCATAAACCCTAGGAACAGCCAAGCATGATAACAATTAGGTTTTGATTTAGTCCCCCATTAGCTTTTACCTTTGAGTCTCTTTGTGTCTTCTCTCCTCATCTCATAATCAAGGACTAAACCCTAAAGGCTTTAAGGCTTTGTGATTAAGCTTATGCATGCATCCTTCTATTAGGATGGAGTGTATAACTTTAATCCTAAGTGTTAAACCCTTAACGTGTTTAATTACTTTAATCAATCCACTTAATAATCATCAAGACATCAAGCTTGTAACTTGGGCCTTGCATTAGGGTTCTAATTCTTCCTTAAATGGTCAAGAAGGACTAACCCTAGTGTTAATGGACAAGTCCCCCTCAAGTTGTCTTACAAACCATAAAACTCACTTCTTCATCTTATCATTAACTAAAATCCATCTAATAAAGGCTTTGTTTTGTCATGAGGTTAATCCCTAATCATGGATTAAGTTGAGGAGTCTTCCTTAGCTCAAACATTCTCATCTATTATCCTTCTATTAGGATGGTGTAATGAGTCTGTTTAAACCCTGATTATGGCTTAAACTCATTACTTAACACTAAACAAAAACATCTAAATAATCACAAGTAGGTTAATGATCTTAATCCTACACCATGGTGATTAAGTGTGAGATGCTGACTTCACACTTAAGGTATTCTCATTACCCCTAATCAGAGGGAATATGTGATGAGTTTACTAACCTTTGGTTTAGGCTTAGGCTCATTAACTTATGGCAAACTTTCAAAAGCAATAAAAGACTGAAAACACAAAAACAAACAATAATCGTCTCCTCCGGGATTCTTTTCTCATCTCATTCACTCACAAACGAGAACTTGCTTCTTCCGTCTAATGCAAGACAGTTTGCACCTGAGCCAGACAGGTCATACACTTGAGCATAGACAAGTAAGCAGTTCACAAGTCAATTTACCTTTCAGTCTCTTTGGGTCGAACTACGATGTTCTGACTTCCTCATTGCACGAGAGGATACGTAGGCATAACTTAACAGTTATCGAACAAAAGTCTCTGTATATTCCCCCTCCTTCCAGTTTTATTCTTTAAGCCTCATGATCTTGGGCATTTCATTCTTGTTCTTACACTGACACTTCTCTTATACACTTCACATTTCTTTTACACTGACACTTGCATTCTTTCCAGCTTTGATACACAAATGGCACTGACACTACCCCTTTAAAACACAAATCTTTTAAGCGTGGATCCCGTCGAGTACGGCGGACAATCTGGGTGCTAATACCTTCCCAGGTTGTAACCAACCCCCTTTCTAAGTCTCTCTGGTTCGCGACCGTCTTATCCATCCTTTCCTAGGTTTATGCAACATTACCTTTCCTTCGGGATAAAAATGCCTAGCTGGCGACTCTATTCATTCCCTTTCCTCTTTCGCCGACCGTTCGCGTCTGTACCCCTTCTGACCCCGGGTGTCATTTGGTGGGAGCGACACATGTGAAAGTTATGGCTGGTCAAAGTTCAGTTGACTTTTCCTATGAAAACCCTAATTTAGAAACTCTTGATTCTTGATGATCTGAAATCTCTTTTATGAATCATGATCAACCCTTGATCAAATGATGAATTTTACTTAATATACTTGATGTTGGCAAAAATCATGAAGTTTGACTTTGGTTTGACCACAGTTGACCTCAATTTGACTTTTTAACTGCTTAGACTGATTTTAACCTATCTGATCATCTGACTGGGCAAATCTTTTGGGAAAGTATTGAAACTTGACATGGGGATTCTTGAACACATATAGGATGCTATGAAGCTCAATTGAAGTCTTGGAAGTCCATTTAGCCTGATTAAAGTCAAAACCCTAGTTTAGTATGCATTGCTTAGGAGGATGCATTGCCTGAGGAAATTGTCAAACTTGTCAACCAATTGTGAACTTTGTGAACCTTGTGAACCTCATGAGATGTCTTGTGAACCTTGTGAGCCTCTTAGTACACAATAAATTGTCTTGTGGAGGGCAAATTTTGGGGTGCAACAGCTGCCCCTGTTCAATTTTCTGAAACCTGAGGGGTTAGATTGGTATATGTGCCAGTCGTGACCTGGAAGGTTGAAGGGGATTGAACACAAAAGCCCAAAAATTTGCACTCGTCGGTGTGTAAAGTAACACTGATGATTAATTGTATATGCTTGAGTGGGCTTAAAGATGCCACTTGGAAGAACTGGAGATGGGCTTAAAGATGCCATCTAAAGTATCAGGATGTGATGATGTCTTTATGTTGATACTGGATATCAGTACTAGGTCTTCGTATAGGCCGTCTCTGAATCGCTTATGCAACATGATTTGAGTTGTTAAATGGACCAGTAGAAATAAATCTTCGTGGTGATTATCTCTTTTGGGAGTATCTTGGATTAGGGAATGGATCTTTATATAGACCGTTTGCCTACTCTCCAAGGTCAAAAGAACGTCAGGATTAGTTCTTTTGAAAAATATCTTGAACCAGGAAATGGATCTTTTTACAGACCGTTTGCCTGCTATTCAAGGGCCAAAAGAACGTCAGGATTTGTTCTTCTGAAAAATATCTTGAACCAGGGAATGGATCTTTTTACAGACCGTTTGCCTGCTATTCAAGGGCCAAAAGAACGTCAGGATTTGTTCTTCTGAAAAATATCTTGAACCAGGGAATGGATCTTTTTACAGACCATTTGCCTGCTATTCAAGGGCCAAAAGAACGTCAGGATTTGTTCTTCTGAAAAATATCTTGAACCAGGGAATGGATCTTTTTACAGACCGTTTGCCTGCTATTCAAGGGCCAAAAGAACGTCAGGATTTGTTCTTCTGAAAAATATCTTGAACCAGGGAATGGATCTTTTTACAGACTGTTTGCCTGCTATTCAAGGGCCAAAAGAACGTCAGGATTTGTTCTTCTGAAAAATATCTTGAACCAGGGAATGGATCTTTTTACAGACCGTTTGCCTGCTATTCAAGGGCCAAAAGAATGTCAGGATTTGTTCTTCTGAATAATATCTTGAACCAGGGAATGGATCTTTTTACAGACCGTTTGCCTGCTATTCAAGGGCCAAAAGAACATCAGGATTTGTTCTTCTGAATAATGTCTTGAACCAGGGAATGGATCTTTTTATAGACCGTTTGCCTGCTATTCAAGGGCCAAAAGAACGTCAGGATTTGTTCTTCTGAATAATGTCTTGAACCAGGGAATGGATCTTTTTACAGACCATTTGCCTGCTATTCAAGGACATCTTGAGCAAATGTATGGATCATTTCTGACCCGTTATAAGTTGTTGATATTGTTTTACCTGCATATAAATATCCTGTAAGGAGAACGTTAGTTTATGCAATAGGTATGCATGCATAGTATGATGCACTTAAGTAAATGTATTATGCATTTATGGATATGTATCTTATGGTATGATGTAAATGATGTATGTATGAATCATGCAGCCTGAAGCGTCTGGATATCTTCGTATAACAACTGCTGGCCAGGGAAAATAAATCCCGATTCGTTGTTGAAGAATATGAGGAACTCGTTCCCGTCTCGTTTGATAATATAGTATTCATAACCTCCCGTCTTCGTTTGATAGTATAGTATTCATAACTTCCCGTCTTCGTTTGTCGTACCTTCATTGAAGGAATAAGTTCCCGACTATCCGTCTGAGGATAAAAGAGATGGATATAAATTCAAGGGGAGATGTAACTCAAAGTATTTATGATGATAGATTTGCCCTACTAGGGGATTTGTAGCTGTCTTGTGTGGATGAACCGGCGAAGCTTCGTTGAATTCCTTCCCTCGCTCGTCCTTAGTAAATACTATTACTGCATTTTCATGCATTTCTGGTAAACATCAATCACATTAAGCATTTTATGCATTTCTGGTAAACATCAATCATATTCAAAAGCATACATACATTCAAACACAACCAATGGACGTTTCGCTTATGTAAATAGGGTAAAAGTAAATCTGGATTCAAAGATGAAATCTTATTTATATCACAAAGTGACCTATACATAGGCAAGTTTGTACAGGGAGACATAAATCCTAGTAAGAGGAATTCATCATAAAATTTTTATAAAACAAAGGAAATCAGCTATGTGGGAAATAATCCTATTGAGTTTCAATTCTACTATTGCCATTATCTTCAAGTATCTCATCTTCTGCTGTTGAGACGGAAACAATTGGATTGCGTTTTATCTGTTCGAGCTTGAGTAAGTAGCACAACTGGTTGGAGTTACATGGGTGATCCAAACGAGACATAGTCATACGCTTTAATCCCTAACTTTTGCCTGGATTGCCCTTTCAGGTTTTCAATCCACCGGGATACCCTTTTTTTCCCAAGCCGCCTTTTCAGGTTTTCGACTTGCCGGGTGTACCCTTTTTTATATATATATATCCCTAATTTTTTCCCGAACCCTTTTGGTTCGCCGGGATGCCCTTATTTTTGCCCAGGCCAGTCAACCTAGCGGGTCTCTTTTTATGCGTAGTATTTTTTAACTATGTCTGCATTTACAGGCTGTGGGAAGTCTTCACCATCCATAGTAGTAAGCATCATGGCACCTCCTGAGAATATTTTTTTGACCACAAATGGCCCTTCATATGTAGGAGTCCACTTGCCCCTAGGATTACCCTGTGGTAATATGATACGCTTGATTACCAAGTCACCATCCTGATATACCTTTGGCTTAACCTTCTTATTAAAAGCCTTGATCATCCGTTTCTGGTACATCTGACAATGACAAACAGCTGCCAACCTCTTCTCATCAATCAAATTTATCTGGTCAAGTCGAGTCTGAATCCACTCATCTTCATCCAAGCCTGCATCCTTCATAATTCTTAAGGAGGGAATCTGAATTTCAATGGGCAGAACTGCTTCCATACCATAGACTAAGGAGAATAAGGTTGCCCCTGTTGAAGTACGTATTGTAGTACGATAGCCATGAAGAGCAAATGGTAACATCTCGTGCCAATCCTTGTAAGTAACAGTCATCTTCTGTATGATCTTCTTAATATTCTTGTTAGCAGCTTCTACTGCCCCATTCATCTTTGGACGATACAGAGAAGAGTTGTAATGCTTAATCTTGAACTGCGTGCAGAGATCAATAATCATAGTGTTGTTCAGATTAGTGCCATTGTCAGTAATAATCCTTTCAGGGATGCCATACCTACAGATGAGATTATTCTTAATGAATCGGGCCACCACATTCTTAGTAACAGATGCAAATGAAGCTGCCTCCACCCACTTTGTAAAGTAATCAATAGCAACCAGGATGAAACGATGGCCATTTGAAGCAGTAGGCTTGATCTCACCAATCATATCAATGCCCCACATGGAAAAAGGCCAAGGAGCAGTCAACACATTCAATGGCGATGGAGGTATATGTACTTTATCAGCATAGATTTGACACTTGTGACATGTTCTGGAATGTTGATAGCAGTCAGCTTCCATGGTAGACCAATAGTAACCTGCTCTCAATATCTTCTTTGCCATGGTATGACCACTAGAATGAGTGCCAAAGATCCCATCATGCATAACTCCCATAATTTATGTTGCTTCTTTCTTATCCACACAACGAAGCAAAGTTGAATCATGATTGCGCTTGTACAAAATTCCATTACTCAAAAAGAACTTAGCAGAAAACCTCCTCAGAAACTTCTTATCTTTGACAGATGCCCATTCAGGGAACTCTTGAGCTTCAAGATATCTTTTCACTTCATAGAACCAAGGCTTCTCCTCTGCTTCTTCAGTGTCAATCTCATTGCAGTATGCAGGCTTCTCAAATCTGTCAATAGTAATCTTGGGAGCTTCATCATCCCAGCTGATCTCAAACATGGATGCCATGGTGGCTAATGCATCTGCTAACTGATTTTCTCTTCGTGGAATATGCCCAAAGGTAATCTCTTCAAAATATGGGATCAAAGACAAAACATACTCTCTGTAAGGAATGAGGTTATCATGCTTGGTATCCCAATCTCCTTTGATCTGACTTACTACCAGGGCTGAATCTCCATACACGTCAAGGAACTGAATCTTCATATCAATGGTAGCTTTGATACCCAGGATACATGCCTCATACTCAGCCATGTTATTAGTACAATAGAAACAAAGTCTGGCAGTAATCGGGGTATGAAAACCTTCAGGGGAACTGATCACAACACCAACACCATTACCAAGTGCATTAGAAGCTCCATCAAAAACCATAGTCCATCGGGATCCTTGTTCAGGTCCGTCATATTGTCCAGGTTCTTTGGGAATAATCATAATGTCTTCATCAGGGAACTCAAAACTCATTGACTGATAATCATCCACTGCTTGATGAGCCAAATGATCAGCTACAACACTTCCTTTAATGGCCTTCTGAGTAGTATACTGTATATCATATTCTGTTAAGATCATTTGCCATCTTACTATTCGTCCAGAGAGAGCAGGTTTCTCGAATATGTACTTGATTGGATCCATCTTCGAAATCAATAAGGTAGTATGAGTCAACATATACTGTCTTAGTCGGCGAGCAGCCCATGCCAAAGCGCAGCAAGTTTTCTCGAGCAGTGAGTATCTTGTTTCACAGTCGGTAAACTTTTTGCTAAGGTAGTATATTGCCTGCTCTTTTCGACCAGACTCGTCATGTTGCCCCAACACACACCCCATTGAGTTGTCTAACACTGTTAAGTACATAATCAAGGGTCTTCCATCAACTGGTGGCATCAAAATGGGAGGTTCTAGAAGATATTTCTTGATTTCATCAACGGCTGTCTGGCACTCATCATTCCATTCCATTACCTGATCTTTCTTCAACAACTTGAAGATTGGCTCACAGGTAGCAGTTAATTGGGAAATAAATCTTGCAATGTAATTCAATCATCCCAAGAAACCTCTAACTTCCTTCTCAGTGCGGGGAGCTGGCATCTCTTGTATAGCTTTCACTTTTGCAGGATCCACTTCAATACCTTTTCCACTGACAATGAACCCCAGGAGTTTACCAGACCTTACTCCAAAAGTACACTTGTTTGGGTTCAATCTCAACTTGTATTTCTTCAACCTCTCAAACAACTTATGCAGATGTTCAAGATGTTGTTCTTCATTCTGGGACCTGGCTATCATGTCATCCACATATACCTCTATCTCATGATGAATCATATCGTGAAACAAAGCCACCATAGCACGCTGATATGTTGCCCCGACATTCTTCAAACCAAATGGCATCACCTTATAGCAAAAGGTGCCCCACTGTGTAACAAATGTAGTCTTCTCCATATCTTCAGGTGCCATCTTGATTTGATTGTAACCAGAGAAACCATCCATGAAAGAGAATACCTTATGCTGAGCAGTGTTGTCTACCAGAACATCAATATGAGGAAGTGGAAAGTCATCTTTGGGGCTGGCCTTGTTCAAATCCCTGTAATCTACACACATACGTACCTTACCATCTTTCTTAGGTACCGGTACCACATTTGCAACCCATTGAGGATAAGAAGTCACAGCTAAGAACCCTGCATCAAACTGTTTCATAACCTCTGCCTTAATCTTCTCTTACATCTCAGGACGCATGCGACGAACCTTCTGCTTCTTTGGACGACAATCTTATTTTACTGGTAAACGGTGAACCACAATGTCTGTATCCAACCCTGACATATCTTCATAGGACCAAGCAAAGATCTCCACATAATCATGTAGCATCTGAATCAATCTGCTCTTAACACCATCCTCTAATTCAGTCCCTATCTTGACTTCTTTCCTGTTTTCTTCAGTTCCCAGATTCACAACTTCGACTGGCTCTTCATGTGGCTGTATAGCTTTCTCTTCTTGTTGTAATAACCTAGCAAGCTCTACAGGTACTTCACAATCGTCCTCCTTTCCATCTTCAGCTTGATAGATCGGATTCTCGAAATTATAATTGGCAATAGTAGAACTGTTATCAACAGGATCCAGAGTGGATGAGGATCTGCATTTTAGTGATGTGGGTGTGTGTAAGAACACATAGCTGATAAAACAAACATAATAAAAGAAAGACAAGGAACACAATATTTACGAAAACAAAACGTCCACTGATTTTTATTGAATGAAGTATGCAAATGAAATAACATCCCGAAACAAGCATACCATTGTGCCCCGGGTAAGGCACAAGGCTTAAGAGTTTAATTGTTCAAAAATTACAAACTTAAAAGTAACAACACAGTAATAGTATTTACTCCTGACTAAAGGAGATAGGAATAACATCTTCCGCTTTCCAATTATTGAGCCCATCACCCACAGTAGGAAAAATCCAAGCATCCAAGTTGTAGTCTTCATCATAGTCACCCACAACATTGATCTGATCTTTCATAATCCCTTGATTGGTGATACGAACAGCATGAGCACGACGAACAACTTTCTGGGACTCTGCAGTGAAACCCAAACCAAACTTGTCAGACTTGTAAGGAATGTCAGGAAGCTGACCCCAAATAGTACAACCACCTTCATCCACCACAGCTCTAGCATCCTTTAGGGAGGCCATTGTAAGAGGTACTCTGGTGACCACGGGAACTTTCTTGACAACAGGAGGAGCTTCAAAATTAGAAACAACCCAAGGAACTACTTCAAACGTCTGGCACGAAGTTTCGACATATTCACCTTCCACTTCAAGATATTTAAATGTGTTCACATGACTAATCATATATCCTTCCTCTCTGTAAACAGTGACAACCTTTCCCTCTACTGGATATCTCAGCTTCTGATGTAAGGTGGAGGTCACAGCACCTGCCCCATGGATCCAGGGGCGCCCAAGCAAACAAGAATACGAAGGATGAATATCCATTACATAAAAGGTAGCATTGAATACCTGAGAACCTACTTTGATTGGGAGATCTATTTCTCCGTGTACCACTCTTCTTGAACCATCAAAAGCCTTCACCACTATATTACCGGGCCTCAACACAACATCTTCAGGACTAAGCTTATTCAGAACTTCTTTGGGCAACACATTCAGCGAGGAACAATTGTCTATTAACACATGTGACAGGGTAGTGCCCCTGCATTCAATAGAGATATGTAGAGCCCTGTTATGATCCCTCTTGGCAGGAGTCAAATCAGCATCGGAGAAACCTAACCCATTATCATAGGTCAAGTGTGCAACACAATTTTCAAACTGGTGTAAACACCCCAAATTTTCCCTCACTCATTCACACCATGGCTTATGATTCTTTTCATATTGCATAAGTTCAATCATAGCATCTCATACTACATTTTTGCTTCACTACATTGATTCAAAGCCATCTGCATCTAGGGTTTGTGATCTGAGCCATCCCTGAGCCATTCCAAAGGTCATCAATCACTTAAACGGGGTCCATGGATGTTCAATCATCATATTATATCCTCACAAGGTCAAGGAAGTCAAAGAATCACAAGAACTGAGAAAGGCATGGAAGCAGAGCCAGGTTTAACTACACAGATGACCTAAAATTAGGGTTTTGGTTTCAAAGGCCATAACTCCAAATTTTTTGGTCATTCTTGATTCTATGGGTCTCTATATGATATGAGGATCATTCATATCAATTTTCATGAAGAAATTCAATGGGGAAGGCATCTGATCACAAGATGACTTCTTGAGCAAGTCAGTGCAAAATCAGGGCATCTGAGGCCCCCAGTCACCCAACCAAAGGGGTTTCTCCATCATTTTGAATGTGTATGATCTTTATTTGAACATAGGAGATGTTAGAAGTTCACAAAATTGAAGAATCTCAAGCCATTTGCAAAGTTGCCTTTTTGGGAAAGTAACTTATAATGTAAACTTGCCACTTTGGGAAAGTTTTTCAACCTCCTCTTTTTGATTCAAAAATGCTTCAAATGAAAAAACTTTGGTCATGAAAGTTGTAGATTGGATCATTCCCTTTTCAAAAAGTACAATAACTCATTCTAATTCATTTTGGATCAAAAGTTATGGCTTGTCGAAGTTGGGAAAAATCACTTATTTTTCACTTTGGCACCAAAGAGGGAAACTTGCAATTTCACATGCCAAGCATTTCTATGACTTCAAAATGACTTCTAACCATCATAAAAACATAACACATGACCTAAAATTCATAATGCACCAAAGAATCACTCATTTTCATGCCTTTATCATTAAGAAATCTCAAAAGGGCCAAAGGTTCACAAATTTGCAAAACCACACATAAGCTTCAATCCACTTGCTAATTGGCCTCAATCTGAATTCCATGGTTGCCCTTGATCCTTGCTGCGCAGGACACCCCTTTGTCCTTGGCCTGAACTTGCCCATACCTCAAAGGACACCTAACCTTGACTTTTTGCAAAACAAGCCATACCAATCAACATAGCCCACAACAACTCTCTGACCTATCAAACTTTATACATGGACCAAAAGCAACTCAACACACCACACAACACAAGCTGAAACCTCTCATAACACAACATTCACCAAAATTCTCTCTTATGCATTTTTCTTCGAAACTCATCACACAAGCTTCAAACCTCCAAACAAATTCCACAGAACAACTCACCCTAACCCTCTGATCATTTCCCAACCATCAATTTGCCCTGAAAAGCCCACAATCAGAAATACGATTTTCACCTTGCACAAACTGAGCTTCTGCAATCTTCATCTTGAGGCCACAAAAACTTCAGCTAAGTATCACAAACACTTGAGGGAGATCATTGGAGAAGTTTTGAAGCAAAGAAGCAGCCAAACAGTACCACTTTCGAAAGCTTCAGCTCAGGTAACCTTAAGAACAAATTTTCCAGAAGCTTGATTTTAGGTTATAAACTTGTTCCTTATGTTGCCCTGATCATGTTGATGCTTTCATTTTTGAAAATGGTTGAGTTTTGAGGATTTTATGTTGTTCTGAAATTTTGCCCGTGAAATGTATTTTGATCTGATTCTCTTGATTCATGAAAAATAAATGATTTTTGTTGTGGGGTTTAGATTCAGTGATGTTTAAGGTTTGATTCTGAAGAGTTTGATGAGTTTTTGTTGTGTATTGAGTGAGATTTGAAAAATGGATGGCCGGAGAAGATGACTGGAACACTGTTCCGGTCACCTGAAAGTAATTAAGGTTCAGGATTAGGGTTTAATCATAATTAGGGAAGTTTGAATTCTGGCCATTCAGATGCGCGTGCTGGTCAATTCCCGCGTCCTAGGTTTGAACCACAGCCCTCAGATCAGTTGACTTTCTCATTTCTTCATAAATTTCATTTTTATTTTATTTGTTTTGTATTTAATTTCCACGAATTTTTAAAAAATAGCAAAACACATTAAAAAATTCTGAAACTTTTTGTCAAACCATTTATTAATTTTCAGAACCCAAAAATATTTTTATTTTTTATTTTTGCATCAAAAATCATTTTTAAACCATTTAAATTTTTATTTTTAATTAGTTAATGGAAATTAATTAATTAAAAATGCATTTAGGTATTTAAAAATCACCAAAAAAAATCACATTGCATTTTAAAACATTTAGAAACATTATCAAACTCTCAAAACAAATTTCTTTTTGGTCCTTGATGTATTTTGACATTTTTCATTGGAATAAAAGTTATTTAAAGGCAATATTTTGGTCCTAACTTGGAAAAATTCATTCTGCCTAACCATGAAGAGTTTAATGATGGTTCTTCTTGCATTGCATCCTTCATATCATGTAGTTTTTAGGGTAAAATTGGTTTGCATTTATCTTTAATTTTCAATTTAATGAGCATTTTTCCTTTTGAAGTGCCTTGAAACCCTAGTTGACTTGAGAAAATCATAACACCCATTAGGTTAAGAGTTAGATCCCCTCCTTTGGGCAGTGAACTTCTGTAGGGCTAGGGTTCCTTTGATCCCATTTTCAATTTTTTATCTTGTCATTTGCTTCTGATTTTGAATTTTTGCATTGCATATTGTATGTAAACCCTAATTCTTGCCTTCCTTTGCATCCATCTTTCATTTACTTGCATACAAGAACTTGCCATGACATTTTGTGCATCAACATGACATATAAGACATCTTAGGACATATTAGAATCATATTTGATCATTGCATCTTTCATTTGCCATGTTGTGCATTCATTTTATTACATAAACTTTCATGAACTTTCATGGTTCAAAGCATGATTCATTTGCATCCTCATCCTTGTATGACATTCCACAACTCTTGACATGTGTTTGCATCATCTCTTAGCATCATTAATATCATGTTCATGCTTCTGACTTTGTCTTGCATCATGGCTTTTCATCTCATTTTCATTGCATTGCATTTCTTTTGCTAACTTTTCAGGTGGTAAGTTGTTTTGAGAAGTGAATTTGCCTTCACTTCTCACAACCTCTTCTCATCTCTCTTGCATCATTTCTGCATTTTATCTTTGTATTTAGAGTGATCTTTCTCATTCATGTTCATCTCTTACTCTCTCTCTTCAAGCAACTTGTCTTCTTAAGTGAAGCAAGTTGTTTTGCCTTTCTCTGCTTCTTCCTCCTTTCATCTGCTTCTTTCCTGGCGGCTTCTCTCCTGAAGATCTTCTGCAAGCCTCATAAACCCTAGGAACAACCAAGCATGATCACAATTAGGGTTTGATTAGTCCCCCATTAGTTTTACCTTTGTGTCATCTTTGTGTCTTCCCTTCTCATCTCATAATCAAGGACTAAACCCTAAAGGTTTTAAGGCTTTGTGATTAAGCTTATGCCTGCATCCTTCTATTAGGATGGAGTGTATAACTTTAATCCTAAGTGTTAAACCCTTAATGGTTTAACTCCTTTAATCAATCTACCTAATAACCACTAAGACATCAAGCTTGTAACTTGGGCCTTGCATTAGGGTTCTAATTCTTCCTTAATTGGCCAAGAAGGACTAACCCTAGTGTTAATGGACAAGTCCCCCTCAAGTTGTCTTACAAACCATAAAATTCATTTCTTAACCTTATCATTAACTAAAATCCATTTAATCAAGGCTTTGTTTTGTCATGAGGTTAATCCCTAATCATGGATTAAGTTGAGGAGCCTTTCTCAGCTTAAATGTTCTCATCTATTATCCTTCTATTAGGATGGTGTAATGGGTCCATTAAATCCTTGATTATGGCTTAAACTCATTACTTAACACTAAACAAAAAACTCCAAAAACATCTAAATAATCACAAATAGGTTAATGACCTTAATCCTACATTACGGTGATTAAGTGTGAGGTGTTTACTTCATACTTAAGGTATTCTCATTACCCCTAATCAGAGGGAGGATGTGATGAGTTTACTAACCCTTGGTTTAGGCTTAAGCTCATTTTCTTATGACAACACCAAAAACAAATAACAATATTGAAAACACCAAAAACAAATAATAATCGTCTCCTCCGGGATTCTTTTCTCACCTCATTCACTCATAAACGAGAACTTGCTTCTTCCGTCTAATGCAAGACAATTTGCACCTGAGCCAGACAGGTCATACACTTGAGCATAGACAACTAAGCAGTTCACAGGTCAATTTATCCTTCAGTCTCTTTGGGTCGAACTACGGTGTTCTGACTTCCTCATTGCACGAGAGGATACGTAGGCATAACTTAACAGTTATCGAACAAAAGTCTCTGTATATTCCCCCCTCCTTCCAGCATTGTTCTTTAAGCCTCATAGTCTTGAGCATTCCATTCTTGTTCTCACACTGACACTTCTCTTGTACACTTCACATTTCTTTTACACTGACACTTGCATTCTTTCCAGCTTCGATATACAGAATAACACTGACACTACCCCTTTTAAACACAAATCTTTTAAGCGTGGATCCCGTCGAGTACGGCGTACAATCTGGGTGCTAATACCTTCCCAGGTTGTAACCAACCCCCTTTCTCAGTTTCTCTGGTTCGCAACCGTCTTATCCATCTTTTCTTAGGTTTATGCAGCATTACCTTTCCTTCGGGATAAAAATGCCTAGCTGGCGACTCTATTCATTTCCTTCTCCTTTCGCCGACCGTTCACGTCTGCACCCCTCTTGGCCCCGGTGTCATTTGGTGGGAGCGACAACTGGTCTACAGAAATCTCATTTGGTACGTGAGCAGTCTTCAAAAATTTAATCAAGGCTTTAGCATGAGCCTCAGAACACAACAATAAAGACAACATGGAAATCTTGGAGGGAGTATGCCCAATTGATCAACAATGTCATAATCACTCTTGCGAATGATCTTCAATACTTATTCCATCTGCTTAGAAAGATCATCAACAGCTGGTACATCAGTTTGTATAGGTTCAATAACAGGACCTTTGCCCCTAGCATCAGTAGTGGAGGTAGTAGTTGGAGTAACTGTATTCTTGGAGGTAACCGGAGGAGAGAAAACTCTTCCACTTCGTGTGATCTTACTAGATCCAGCAATATTATCAACATCAAGATTTTCATCAACAACAGGTGTATCAGCTAAGGATTCCTGCTTAACACCATGAATATAAACATCGGAACCATAATGCCAAGGCACAGCTTTATCAGAAGTATACGGAATAGGACCAGGAGTGGTAATGATCATAGGAGCCACTCTAGCTTCAGCAACAATCTTCACAGGGCCTTCAGCAGTAATCTTAATTGGACCCTTATGAGTGATTTTGACAGGACCCTTGGAAGTAATCCTTACCGGCACTTTATCAACCATGTCCACCTCTTCAACCTTCGCACCTCGAGTTATATGTTCAACCATGCTTTCCACAGAAGGTGTCCTCTCAAACAATATGGTGTAATTATCCATGAGGCGTTGAATACCATCTTTCAACTTCCAACAGCTATCCGGTTTATAAGCACAATAAAAACAATCTTCATTACAACCTGGAAAGAACCCAGCTTGTACCAACTTCTTTTTAATAACAGACAATGGTGTAGTCACATCTGCAACTGAGGAAATATGTGAAACTTCATCAATGGCATTAACAGTCTTCTCATGATTTGGCATGGGAGCAGTAATCACATTTGGAGTACCCGGAGGGTCAAACTCAATCTCTCCAGCATCAATCATATCCTGAATCTTATTCTTCAATTTCCAACAATTATTGGTATCATGTCCCGGGCAATTAGAATGATATGCACATCGTGCATTAGGGTTGTACCTGGGAGAGGTAACATTGGGGTTCTGAGGAGGGTCCTTCAAAGTGATGAGTTCACCCTTCAACAAGTGTTGCAAGGCTTGGGCCAGTGACATGATGAACTTGGTGAACTGTCTTCTAGGCCTCTGCTGATTGCTCTATGGTTGTTCTGGTGTTGCAGGAGTAGGGTTGGAGATATGAACTGCACTCACAGACTGGTGCCTCCTACTATGATCAGGTTGACCATAGACAGCATTTGACTCTTTCTTCCCACTAGGGGGCTTCTTTGTAGTACTTGATGAAGAAGCACCCACTTGGACCTTGCCACTCCTTATACCACTTTCTACACGCTCTCCTGTCATTATCAACTCAGTGAAGCCAGATGATGAGCTTCCAATGAGATGACTATAAAAAGGACCATTCAACGTACACATGAACATATCCACTAACTCCCTGTCAGTTAGAGGAGGTTGTACTCTACCAGCCAAATCTCTCCACTTCTGGGCATACTCCTTGAAATTTTCTTTAGCACCCATAGACATGCTTTGTAGTTGCATGTGAGTTGGTGCTAGATCAGCATTGTATTGATATTGCTTATAAAAAGCCTCATCAAGATCGTTCCAATCACGGATGTTGACACTCTCCAACTGATAATACCATTCCAATTGAGCTCCAGACAAGCTCTCTTGGAAGAAATGGATCCACAACTTTTTATCAGCAGTATGGGGTTGGATTCTCCGAACATAGGACCTCAGATGCAGCTTGGGACATGAAACACCATCATACACTACGAAAGCAGGGACCTTGAAACCAATGGGTATAACCACTCCAGATATCAAACTCAGGTCTTCAAAATCCAGCCCAGAAGACTTTTGCAATTCCATAGCATCCATTCTATCCACCAGCATCTTGAACTTATCTTCATTAGGATCATGATAGTAGTTAGCTTCAGAATCAGAATCCCCCTTGTATTATGGAGACTGCCTCCCTCTTTCTCAGACTCTTCAGACTCATAATCTTCAACCTGTTCCTTGGTCTTGACAGGGCCTCTGAACCTTCTTCCCATGTTGATAAGGCCTCCTGACCTTCTAGTCTTCTTGGTCTTCTTGGCCAGCAGTGTTTTCAATTCATCCTGCCCTTTGGACAAGTTCAGGATCAGCTCTTGGAACTGTGCATTCTGTGCCTGAAGATCTTTGACTGTTTGTTCAAGAGCCATTGCTGAAATAAACAGCGAGAAGATAAGATACCTGTGCACAAGAAACCTGTGATGCAATGATATGGTGTATAAATGCGTATGCAATGTTTTCAAGGACCGCAGGATTTAAGTTTGTTTAAACAACCAAGAAAGTAAACTTTTATTAGTAATAAATTTGTTTGCCCTTTGGGCTTACAATAAAAATGAAATAAATACAAGAAATGGAGTTTTAAGTCTCCCATGGACGTTTCCTCTTTGTGTTGAGGTATGAGCTGAGATTCTGCTCCTCGTGAAGTTGTTTTGTTAACTCCAGGATTCTTTCTTGACTTGCTTTGTAATGAGTCTCAAAAGTATCCTTTTGCTCCTTCAACTGGATCCAGGACCTCTGTAAGTGTTCCATGTCAGTGGGCATGTCTGGGTGAAGGATGGTATAAAAAGTATCTCCTTCAGCAACAGGCTCCATAGTAACTGGCAGGATGGCAGGATATGGCATCATAAGAGTCTGAGCACGAGATCGCACCCATCTGAGGTAAGCTTCCATAGGAATAGTGTACTTGGGCTCCAGAGTCTTGCTGTCAACCTTGTTCACTTTTCCCCATGCTCGTATGAATCTTTGACGATAACCTTGCAGATCGTTGTCGTAGTCGAACACAATAACCTGAATCAACATGTCATGAGGACCATCACTCCGAGCATAACCAAACTGACGTAAAGCTAAGGAAGGGTTGTAAGTAATGCCCCCTCTTATGCCAAGGAGTGGCACATTAGGGAATTCTCCACAACGGTCAATGATAGTAACACTCTCCATAGATCGTGAGCACCAATGAATATCTGAATGAGAGAGTGACATGATTCTTTTGGACCATCTGAACCCTTGTTCATTCTTAATCACTGATCGAGGAAAGTGAGAAATAAACCACCTAGACAAGAGAGGTATACAACACATCAGAGTTCCTCGTGCCTTCGTAGTACGGGTATGAAGAGAGTGTAAGATGTCTCCAAGTAATGTAGGCACTGGATTATGAGTAAGAAATATGTTGATGGCGTGTACGTCTATGAACTGGTCTGGATTGGGGAACAACACTAAGCCATAAATCAACAAGGCTAAGATCTCCTCAAAAGCATCATAACTCATAGCCTTCAGGAACACTTGAGCTTTCTCCATCAATACCTTAGCAAGAATACCCTTAACTCCACTCCTTGTTTCT
The DNA here is from genome assembly GCA_963966055.1 of Lathyrus aphaca. Classification (NCBI taxonomy): domain Eukaryota; kingdom Viridiplantae; phylum Streptophyta; class Magnoliopsida; order Fabales; family Fabaceae; genus Lathyrus; species Lathyrus aphaca. Next base: position 429,032,515 of record OZ014524.1, on the reverse strand, counting down.
AGGACAATGTCTGATTTCTTCAGATGTAGGGCTGCAACAATGACTTCAGGTTTAGGTACCTTTTCCAAACCTGTGAAGGGTCTCTGATCAAGGATAGGTATACCCAGAAGCTTGGAGAACTCTTCCATTGTAGGAACCAGCTGATAATCGGGGAATGTGAAGCAGTGATGTTTAGGATCAAAGAACTGAAACAGAACACTCATCATGTCTTCATTGAACCCTGAAATGACTAGATCCAGTAGGTGACCATGCCTCTTGATGAACTAGGAGTTTTCAGAAACTTGAGAGACCAACTCTTTAAGCTTAGGAGGTATTCCTACAAAGTTGATCCGGATAGTATTCCTACGAGCAGAAGCCATGACCTGCAACCAAGAACAAAGATAAATCCTTTGGTCCTTGAAATGGTTAGTGAAAATGCTATGCTTATGATGCATGATGATGCCATGATGTTATGCTCAATCACAAACATGTGGCACACACAAACAAGTCACACAATAGCCCTAGGTTTAAAGGCTTGCATGAGGTTTAAAGGTAAGTACCCTCCCCTGAAGTTAGTTGGTTCATCCTGTCCTACAAAAGTAACCAGGTTCTAAGGGATCTCAATATCATTGATCCTTCACAAGGGTGGTTGTTCAGTAGGCAACTTACTTGCCAACCAAAACCCTCCAAGTTTAGAATCTCAATGAGCGTAGCATCGAGTATCAACCAACTTCAGTCTGCACCAAATCCGGTTATCTCACTACTTTTCTAAAGGCCAAGATGGGATAACTAGGGTTCTAAAAGTTAGTTAGTGTATTGACAACATATGGCAGCCTCATATTATCCTCAACTTGACTTAAGGAACATAAGCACCAACCAAGAAGTCACACTAACTATGGCCACCAGATCAACCATATCGGTATACGCCGTACAGTTTCCTTGGTCTATTGCCATTTACCTAAGGTACACTAGATCCGGGTTAGGATCTTTCACACATAAGAGCACCCAACAAGTAAAGTAAAGCAAACAAAGCAAACAAGTTTAAAGTGATCTAATTCCTAAGGGTACCCCTCTTTTATTAAATCCCCAGCAGAGTCGCCAGTTCTGTAACATGGTGGGAGAACTGACTTTAGTTAAATGTTGCGGATAGCAAGAGTCGCCACCGACTTTTATTTTATCCAAAGGAAAGGGCATAAAAGAACAGGAAAGACCTTAAAAGATTTTTGGGTTCGGGGGGTAGGTTATGTAAAGGGAAGGTGTTAGCACCCTTTACATCCATGGTTATCCATGGGCTCTTAGTTACTTAGCTCACTTTAAACTGTTTTGAGAAGTGTAGTGTGTGATTAAAAATTTTCTTAAGTGCTTTATAATGATCCTTGTACGGATATATACAAAGCCTTTGTTTTGAAAATTGTTTGAAAATGTGAAGTGTTTTTGAAATGTTTTGAAAAGGTGAGCAAGTACATAAGAGGAACCTACCCTAATTTGAATCTTTTCTGTTCTTAAATGTTCTTTCAATGGTAAGACTATCCCTATTATTAAGGAATAGGTAGTCATTACCTTGGATGTTATGAGGGACAAGTGAAGGGACATCTGTGATTAGGCAACTGTAAGGTGTATTAGCAATTCGAAAGGGACTTATCATCTTTTGTTCGAAAGGGACAAGATCATTTACGAAGGCAACCATGAAGGGACTTGATCTTATAATTCTTTAAAGGGACAAGATGATATTTAATAAGATAAGGGACTTTACTTTATACACCTTACTTGACCTTTTTATTTAGGCAACATGAGAGGTAACCTTTAAGAAGTGAGATGGCAATCCAAGATCGACTTACGTGTGTGCGTGTACAAGTTCATATATTTATCTTAAAATTAGTGATCTAAATTCAATTTTAAACACAAACATGTTTTCACGCCCTAATTTACTAACCATAGCAATTTAAATAAATAATAAAAATTCTACCATTATTACATAATTTGCACAATTACATTATAATAAGATAAAATAATAAGCATATAATAAATAAATAAATAAAAGGTTAGCAATAATAAATAAATATAAGAGAAAAAGAGGTTAGCATCATAATATAATATAGAAAACAAATTAAAAGTGCAAATTTAAATAAATAATCATTTTTTAAGAATTTCAAAGAAGAAGAATAAACAATAATACTTATATACTAATAAACATGATTAATAGTTTAATAATTTAATTATATATACATATTAGAAATATTTATTAATTATAATTAAACAAACATAATAAAATAAGAAATTAAAATCATAAAAGAAAATTAGGGTTTTGAATTGTTTAGAAAAATAAATTAGGGTTTATAATATAATTAGGGTTTTAAAATAAATTAGGGTTCATAAAGAAAATAATTAGGTTTTATATAAACATATTAGAATTTTTAATATACAATATCAATTTAATTATTAAATAATATATACATATGACTATAAAAAAAATATAATATAAGTTTTAAAAGAAAAATGATTCACATATATTGTTTAGAAAATTATTTAAACTAGCTTATAGAATAATATAGAGAAATAATATAAGAAAATAAAAACAAGAAAAAAAAAACAAAAAAAAAACAGGACCTGGGATTTGAACCCAGGTCCTTTACCTGGAAAATCAACAGCATGACCACTGGGCTAGCGCGCGCTGGCTGATAACATGTTGCATCCATTTGCTTTTGTTCTTGTCCTGCAAAAATATTGAAAAATAAAACAAAACCAAAATGGCCTGGGGAGATTTCGATCCCAGGACCATTCCTTTACCAACAAACGCGCATGCCAACTGAGCCAAGTTGTTCTTCTGAAATAATAATAACAACAATATCATAAAATATAATATCCAATTTTGAAATATGAATTTTGGCGCGCTGGACATCTTCTTCTTCCTCTAGACCTACGAATTTTGTTACAATTTTTGCTACAAGTTTTCCTGCGAATTTCCATTTGCAGCAAACCCTACGAAACTCAATCATCAATAAAACAACAAAATTTCATCAAATTAAATTCACAAACATAATCCAGAGATCCATTAGAGTTGATCTACGGTCTTAGAATTTATTTATATCCCCTAAATCATGAATCCCTAATTTGGCCAAAAAAACCCTAGTAATGGTGAAATCCATATTAGGTGACGGTTCTTCATGAAACCTGTCCAGAATCGATCTACAACTTATCACAAACAAGAAACATCAATCAAAATTCATTAAAAACTGATAAATATCCAGAATCGAAAATCAAAACTATCATGAACATGATGAATCGGTTTATGCATATGAGCTTGTTTTTGGTGCTTTTGAAGGTTGAGATTGGTTTAGTGATGTCCAAGGAACCCTTCCATGTCTTTAAAATACCTTAAAACTTCTTGTAATGATGAAACCGAATTGGAGTTTTGGATGAATTTTTTGAAGTTTGAAGAGGATGTGAGAGGCTCTGAAAATTCGTGTTTGAGGCTGCTAAAGGTTCTATGTATATATGTGAATGAGATTAGGTCAAGAAAAGTTATAGCTCTTTGGACTTTTTGGATGATTGAAGATTGAAAAAGATTTGTCATAAAATTTGATTTTTCTTTGATCCAACATTGCTATTTTGGGATAATCTTCATAACTCTTGTATCAATTAGATCCAAATGACTTTTATGACTTTCTAGAAACAAAATAATTTTAAATCTTCACTATTTCATATTTTATTTGAATTTAAAATGATTTTTAATATAAAAAATCATAATAAATAAAAATAAAATGAATAAAATTATGAAAATATTAAATAAATTTCGTGCATGATGTCATGGAACACATTGGGTCACAAAAAAGTCAGCCCATTTGAAGAATTATGGTTTTAAGACCCCATTTACTTCATAAACCACTCAAAAATTTCCCAACTTTGCAAGGGCACAAATCCTTCAATTTTAATGCTATGAGGGTGTTCTTGGACATTTTGAAAATTTTAAAGAGTCCTCTAACCAACCTCATTGGTCTCATGTCCATATCTTTTACCATTCTCAAGTTATGCTCTTTTGAAGTTGTTGACTTTTTGTTGACTTTTAAAAGGACCTATAATGTCTTAGCTCATACCTTCCAAATGAAGCATTTTTGGGCTTGGCTTGTGAGACACAAAGTTGTAGAGAATTCAATTTCATTAAAAATGAGCTTTGGATGGAAATTTTTTGATGAAGCATGTGAAAGTTATGGCTGGTCAAAGGTCAGTTGACTTTTCTTGTGAAAACCCTAATTTAGAAACTCTTGATTCTTGATGATCTGAAATATCTTTGATGAATCATGATCAACCCTTGATCAAATGATGAATTTTACTTCATATACTTGATGTTGGCAAAAATCATGAAGTTTGACTTTGGTTTGACCACAGTTGACCTCAGTTTGACTTTTTAACTGCTTAGACTGATTTTAACCTATCTGATCATCTGACTGGGCAAATCTTTTGGGAAAGTCTTGAAACTTGACATGGGGATTCTTAAACACATATAGGATGCTATGAAGCTCACTTGAAGTCTTGGAAGTCCATTTATCCTGATTAAAGTCAAAACCCTAGTTTAGTATGCATTGCTTAGGAGGATGCATTGTCTGAGGAAATTGTCAAACTTGTCAACCAATTATGAACTTTGTGAACCTCATGAGATGTCTTGTGAACCTTGTGAGCCTCTTAGTACACAATGACTTGTCTTGTGGAGGGCAAATTTTGGGGTGCAACAGTACCTCCTGTCCTCGCACTCACCTGCAGTCTTTCCTGGGAAGACTCAAAGCTTATACGATGGATGAAAAGTTGTGGATGTTCTACTTTGAAGATAGTCTGACTGGGGATTCAAGAGAGTGGTATTCACATTTGTCTAGGGCCACTGTTAGATGCTGGAAGGATTTAGCTAAAGCTTTCATCAGACAATATCAAAACAATCTGGACATGGCTCCTAACAGGACCCTTCTGATGGGAATGTCTCAATCCTCCCAAGAAAGCTTCAGGGAATATGCCCAAAGGTGGAGACAGCTTGCTGCTGCTGTCCAACCACCCATGTCAGAAAGGGAAATGGCTGACATGTTCATGAATACTTTGCAAGGGACCTATATTGATAGATTGGCTGCCTTCTCCTCTACCAATTTTGCTGATGTGGTCATAGTTGGTGAAAGGATTGAAAGTCTACTGAAGATGGGCAAAATCTCCGACGGTGGTGAAAGTTCGTCCAGTAATCCCAGAAAGCCTTTTGTGGGACCCCGAAGGGCCGGGGAAACTAATTCCATTCATACAAGCAGGGGCAGGCCTCAGTATGTTCACCGGTCAGTAGCAGCAGTGACCATTCCAGCTCCGATTCCTCAACAATCAGCATATCCTCAACAACAACAACCGCAGTATCAACAACAGGTTCATTATCCGCAACAAAGAACCTATAACAACAACAACAACCAACAACAACGTCCTTTCCAACAAAGGCCATCACAGGAAAACAGGTTGATTGACCCAATCCCAATGCCATATGCTGCACTCTTGCCACAACTCCTAAAGCTCAACCTAGTCGAGTTAAGGACATTGGCACCTCCAGATCCCTCCAATATGCCAAAGAATTATGATGCCAATGCCAAGTGTGCATTCCACTCAAACACACCGAGGCATAATACTGAAAAATGTAGGGCTTTACAAATGAAAGTCCAAGACATGGTGGACTCAAAAGCTCTCAACTTTGCACCTCCTCCGAATGTCACAAGGAATCTAATGCCTAGTCACAACGGGCCTAGGATTAATGCTATTGAGGAAGGCAAACTATCCACCTTAATCACCATTGTTGCACAGATTCGAACACCTTTGGTTGAAATCAAAGCTCAGCTTTTAGAATGCCAAGTGTTCCCTGGGTGTGAGCTCGGCTGTGGGTATTGCAATATTGCAGTCAATGGGTGTGAAAGGTTGAGAAACGACATAGATGGTCTTATCAAGGATGGTATCCTTCAGATTACGACAACAGCGCCTACAACTCCAACAATTCCTTCACCAATAATCACAGATACTCCTACAACGTCAGCAACCATTGTTCCAACGGATTCTACTACAACTCCAACAACTGCTCAATCAATCACTTCAACGGATACAAGTTCAGTCGCCATCCCTGCTACAACTTCAACACCCATCCAATCAATAGTGTCTTCTACAACATCAGCAACAATTGATGAAAGCGTCTCAACGGTTACCATATACTATGACCCTACAAATGTTCCTGCCAATAACTCACAAAATGCCACTCCTGTCAGAGCACCAGTTACCATATACTATGATCCACACACCATTGTGGTCCCTTCTGCAGCTGCTATCAGTCCGGTCACTATCACAGTACCTGGGCCAGTTCCTTACGAAAGTAATAACGCCATCCCTTGGCATTATGGCTCAGATCTATACTGCGAAGGGAAAAAAATCACTTTAGAATCATCAACTTCTTCGTCTCAGATAGACAATGTGGGGGGAGGCGGAGGCTTCACTAGAAGCGGACGTCTCTTTGCCTCGCAAATTCCAAGACCTATTGCCGAAGCAGAAGCTGCTGCTAAGGCGAAAGGGAAGAGCATGGTGCAAGAAGAAACAGTTGCCAGAGAAGCTTTGAAGACTCCTTTTGATCAAGAAGTTGATGAATTCATGAGAATCATAAAGAAAAGTGATTACAAAGTGGTAGACCAGCTTCACCAAACACCTTCCAAGATTTCCATATTATCATTGTTAATGTGCTCCGAGGCTCACCGGAACGCACTATTGAAAGTCCTGCATGCAGCTTATGTGCCGGAGGAGATTACCGTCAATCAGTTAGAGGCCGTGGTTGGAAATGTCAACGCTAGTAATGGACTAGGGTTTACCAACACTGATCTGACGACGGAAGGTCGCAATCACAACAAGGCTTTGCATATTACCTTGGAGTGTAAGGGTGCAGTTCTTTCTCACGTACTGGTGGACACAAGGTCATCACTCAATGTCCTACCAAAGAAAGCCCTTACGAAGCTGGAGTATGATGGATTGGCACTACGCCCAAGTAACTTGGTAGTAAGAGCCTTTGACGGTTCTAAAAGATCAGTTCTGGGAGAAATAGAGTTGCCAATAATGATTGGCCCACAAGTTTTCAAAACGACCTTCTTCGTGATGGATATACAGCCTGCCTACAACTGTCTATTGGGTAGACCATGGATACACGCCGCTGGCGTCGTGACGTCAACCCTTCACCAGAAGTTAAAATTCGAGTGGGAAGCCCAAGTCATTACTATTTGTGGGGAGGATGATATCTTCGTTAGCCAGCTGGCTACTTTCAAATACATTGAAATGGATGGGGAGATCCATGAAACCATGAGCCAAGGGTTTGAGGCCCTTAATATTAATGAAGCATCTGCTGTGTTTGGGACCTCCATTACATCATATCAGCAAGCCCGAAAGGTTGTTGAAGAAGGTACCGCTCAAGGCTGGGGCAAGCTGCTGCCCGTGGAGAAGAAGGAGGACCGATTCGGGTTGGGTTACATACTAACTCGACAAGATCAATCAGAGGCTGCAAAGGAGCCCAAATTTGTCAGCGGGGGAATGCTCACCCCGAATGCTGTGAATAGTTTGGAAGATGAGTCAGAAGACGAGCGCAACCTGGAAAGCCGGATACGTCCAAGGTTCCCGGGGAGCCATGTCTTAAACTGGTCTTCCCAGGAAATTATAAGAGTTACTCCTACAGAGTAATTATTATTTCCTGTTTTTAAGCATGCATCAAGTCCTGCATCTTGCCCAAGATGTCAGGACTCATTTTGTAATCGGGCCATCTTGTATTTTGTGCAAAGATCAATTAATGAATATCAGGACATCTTTTGCAAATGAGTCTTTTCTTTTCCGCTCACTGTTTTTCATTTTCTTTTTTGTACAAAAGTAAAATGGCAATGTTTTTCAAAATAATAGCTTCATTTACACTTTTTCTAAGCAAGATAAAACTGATCGCTAAAATAAACAAATCTAAACCCTTGCAGAAAGTGCCCTCCAGACTGCACCGACAACGACACCGCTATGACTTCGTATGACTTTGACAATCCAATCAATCAAGCTGATGAAGGGGTCGAAGAAGATTATGAGCTACCTGAAGAGCTAGCTAGGTTGTTAAGGCAAGAGGAGAAGGTTATCACTCCTCATCAGGAGGAGGTTGAGACGGTTAATCTTGGTACAGAAGAAGACTTGAAAGAAGTTAAGATCGGGGCCTGCCTGCAAGATTCAGTAAAAAGCCAGCTGATTGATATGCTTCGGGAATATGTGGATGTTTTTGCTTGGTCTTATCAGGATATGCCAGGGTTGGACACCGACATTGTCATGCACAAGCTACCTCTGAAAGAAGACAGCCCGCCAGTAAAACAGAAGTTGCGCCGTACTCGCCCAGATATGGCAATGAAGATAAAAGAAGAGGTACAAAAGCAGTGGGACGCCGGTTTCCTTGCTGTGACTAGCTATCCCCCGTGGGTTGCTAATATTGTACCTGTGCATAAGAAAGATGGCAAGGTGAGAATGTGTGTGGATTACCGGGACCTGAACAGAGCCAGCCCGAAAGACGATTTCCCTTTACCTCACATTGATGTATTGGTCGACAATATGGCTCAGTTCTCAGTGTTCTCCTTCATGGATGGATTTTCAGGATACAATCAGATCAAAATGTCACCTGAAGACATGGAGAAGACAACTTTCATTACACCCTGGGGAACATTCTGTTATAAGGTGATGCCATTCGGATTCAAGAATGCGGGTTCCACTTATCAACGGGCTATGGTAACATTATTCCATGACATGATCCACAAAGAAATTGAATGTTATGTGGATGACATGATTGCCAAGTCCCTTACAGAAGAAGACCACTTGGTGAATCTGTTGAAGTTATTCAAGCGTCTGAGGAAGTACCAATTGAAGTTAAACCCCAACAAATGCACATTCGGGGTGCGATCCGGCAAGCTGCTGGGATTTATCGTAAGTGAGAAAGGGATTGAAGTTGACCCTGATAAAGTCAAAGCCATTCAAGAAATGCCTGCACCGAAGACTGAAAAAGAAGTTCGGGGGTTCTTAGGTAGATTGAACTACATTTCACGGTTCATATCTCACCTTACAGCAACCTTTGAGCCTTTATTCAAGTTGTTAAGAAAAGAACAAACGGTCAGTTGGAATGAAGACTGCCAAAGGGCTTTTGATAAAATCAAGGAATACTTACAAGAGCCTCCGATCCTTATGCCTCCAGTTGAAGGAAGACCTCTAATAATGTACTTGACAATATTAGAAGATTCAATGGGGTGTGTGCTAGGCCAGCATGACGAGTCTGGTCGAAAAGAGTATGCAATATACTACCTAAGCAAAAAGTTTACCGATTGTGAAAAACGTTATTCACTGCTCGAGAAAACTTGCTGTGCTTTAGCGTGGGTTGCTCGCCGACTAAGGCAGTATATGTTGACTCACACTACCTAGTTGATCTCCAAGATGGACCCAGTTAAGTACATTTTTGAGAAACCAGCACTTCCCGGACGGGTTGCAAGATGACAAATGATTCTCACAGAATATGACATTCAATACACATCTCAAAAGGCCATCAAAGGCAGTGTATTGTCTGATTATCTCGCTGAGCAACCCATTGATGATTACCAGCCCATGAGATTTGACTTCCCTGATGAAGACATCATGTTCATAAAAGCAAGAGAATGAAGAGCCTATTCACACTGAAGGGCCTGACCCGGAAGAAGAATGGACTATGATGTTTGATGGGGCTGTTAATATGAATGGTCGTGGTGTTGGTGCAATACTCATTACACCTAAGGGAGTTCACATGCCTTTCTCGGCAAAACTCACCTTTAACTGCACTAACAACGAAGCTGAATACGATGCTTGTATTATGGGTCTTGAGGAAGCCATTGACCTCAGGATCAAGACTTTGACTGTGTTCGGAGATTCAGCTCTGGTAATTAATCAAACCAACGGCAAATGGTACACCCACCAAGATCATCTGATACCTTATCGGGATTATACAAGGAGGTTGTTGACTTTCTTCACAACAGTCAAGCTTGAGTATATCCCTCGAGATGAAAATCAATTTGCAGATGCTCTGGCTACCATTTCATCCATGATCAAGGTTCAAGCTGCCAACTTTGTGCCTCGAATATCAGTATCCAGACTTGACAGACCAGCATACGTATTCTCAGCGGATGGTGTTAAAGATGATAAGCCTTGGTTCCACGACATTAAGTGCTTCTTGGAGGATCAAACATACCCACCTGGGGCATCATCCAATGATAAGAAGACATTAAGAAGACTGGCTGGTAGTTTCTTCCTGAATGCTGATGGCTCCCTGTATAAGAGAAACTTTGATATGGTACTTCTCAGATGTGTTGATAAGGCAGAAGCAGACTTGTTGATGCACGAGGTGCATGAAGGATCTTTTGGTACCCATGCGGGAGGGCATGCTATGGCTAAAAAGTTGCTAAGATCAGGTTATTACTGGATCACAATGGATGCAGATTGTTGTGCTTATGCCAGAAAATGCCATAAATGCCAGATCTATGCGGATAAAGTGCATGTGCCTCCAAATCCCCTGAATGTGATGTCTTCACCATGGCCCTTTGCCATGTGGGGCATTGATATGATTGGCAAGATTTAACTGACTGCTTCAAACGGCCACAGATTCATCCGTGTAGCCATTGACTATTTTACCAAGTGGGTCGAAGCAGCTTCTTATGCAAACGTCACCAGGCAAGTGGTAGCCCGATTCCTGAAGAGGGACATCATCTGTCGGTATGGAGTGCCCGAACGAATCATTACTGATAATAGTTCCAACTTGAACAACAAAATGATGGTAGAGCTATGCCGGGATTTCAAGATCCAACACCACAACTCTTCTCCTTACAGGCCAAAGATGAATGGCGCTGTGGAAGAAGCTAACAAGAATATCAAGAAGATTGTGCAGAAGATGGTGGTCACCTATAAAGACTGGCATGAAATGCTACCATTTGCCTTGCACGGGTACCGTACGTCAATCAGAACATCCACTGGGGCAACACCGTATCAACTTGTGTATGGTATGGAGGCAGTCTTACCTGTTGAAGTTGAATTACCCTCCTTGCGGGTACTAATGGATGTTAAACTAAACGAAGCAGAATGGGTCCGATCCCGATACGAACAACTGAATTTGATTGAAGAGAAGAGATTAGCTGCAATCTGCCATGGGCAGCTGTATCAGAAAAGAATGAAGAAGGCCTTCGATCAGAAAGTTAGGCTTCGGGAATACCAAGTAGGAGATCTTGTGCTAAAAAGACTCCTCCCTCCTCATACAGACCACAGGGGCAAGTGGACTCCGAATTATGATGGTCCGTTCATAGTAAAGAAAGTTTTCTCTGGTGGAGCACTGATGCTCAGTACTATGGATGGTGAAGACTTCTTGTCCCCTGTGAATTCAGATGCAGTTAAAAAATACTTCGCATAAAAATGATCCGCTGGACATAAAAACAGAATGAAAGTCCAGGAAAAAATAGGGCATCCTGGCGAGTCAAAAACAGAATAAAAGACTCGGGCAAAAATAAGGGAAAATAAAAAAAAATGTACACCCGCTGAGTTGAAAAGCCACATTGGACAACTCAGGCAAAAATGGGTATCCCGGTGGATTGAAAACCCGAAAGGGCAACCCACGCAAAATAAGGGAATAAGCGAACAACTGCATTCTGAATTCGTCTGTATCACTTACAACATGGTAAACTTCGAAAGTATAAAGCATCGGTCAGAATCAGCTTTCTTCAAAAGGCAAGATGAGAAGAACGTCAAGGTCATACGAGTTGTAGCAAAAGGGAAGCACTGAAGCGTCATCAACATTGCCAGCATCTTTTTGTTTCTCAATTTTGTAGCAATCTCCTCATTTCAGGGGATCTGTTTCTTTGACTGTATTTGCCAATTCATGGCACATAAATTAATAAAATCAGATTTTCCGTTACACTTTGTCTCGTACATTTTATTTTCGTTTGCAAAAATGTCTGATGTCCTTATAATATTGATTGCATAAGTACAGATGCACCTTTTCTAATCACATGCTTACAGGAAATATATTACTCCCGGGAGTGTCTAAATTCTTATGATGGAATCTAGTAAGGGATACCTCGGGATACTTGTACGCTCTTTGACATAACAAGATTGCAGGTATTCAAAGTGCAACATGGGGCATGAAAGATTTTCCCCGGCAAACTGTCAAATCATTATTTCCTCAACACGTTTCCCAAACAACATCAGAGGTGATCTCTCCCCATCAGAGTTGATAGACACCACTTCTCCAGCACCCTCTCTAAAGGCAGCATCAGAAGGGGCTCATTTCCCCAACTGAATTCTTCATCCTCAGCAGGATCCTCACAGAAATCTCTAGGAAGATCGTTCAGTGATCATTCCTCCCCATCCAAGTGTCAGGAAGAGAACTATCTCCCCGCAGAGTTTCAACCTCTATCCAGGAGAGCAATGTCTAAAGATCTCACAACAAAGTGACAAAAGCTTCCACGGACCCCAGCTGGGCTCCTCATCACCAAGAATAGGTCTATCAGTGACTTATTCCCCCAAGCAGAGTCATACATATCAGATCTGCCAATGATCTCATCCCCAGCCGGGGTATCCACTTCAAGCAAGTCAGCCAGGGAGCTTCACAGCAACGGGATCCGAATCCCTGATCGGTATCTTTGCATAAACATAGCATTCACATCATATTTTCCCCCAGAGCGTAGCATTCCGTCTAATATGGAGCATTACGGAAAAAATCAAACATATTGCATAATCATAAGCCATGTGTCGAACCAAACACTTGTAAATGCTGACATTCCATCAACAATATACAAAATACTTCCCAAACTCCCCGGCAGAAAGCCAAAGTATCCTCTTTGCACTCACAAATACAGATACATGCTCCTTTTTGCACCCGTCCGTGTCACCTTCCCCAGCATAGTTGCCTAAACACTTTGTGAACCAAATACTTGTTCATAATACACTTCTTCCGACACCCGTCCGTGTCTCACTCATGTTTACTTATTTCAGATACTCGTCCGTATCTTGTTTACACCACTTATCTTTCTCAAGATTCAAACACTCGACCGTGTTCTTTGTTAACCAGTTGATACTCGTCCATACCATCATCTCTGAACATGCGTCAGCGTTTGTTTCTACTGATACTCGTCTGTATCATGGTCTTAAGGATGCTCGTCCGCATCTTTAATCTATACACAGCGTCAAACACTTATACCCTTAGACACTCGTCTGTGTCTGCCATTCCCCAGAAGAGTTCTCGGCAAATCGCCAGTAAAAAGCAAATTTCTTTTCTATCTGACATTCGTCCTGTGTTATGATACTTTCGGCAGTCGTACCCTGCCAGATGACCGTCCTTCATCATTCCTCCAGCGGAGTCTCCACTATTGGAACCCTCTTCTATCCGACATTCATCCTATGTCGTGATATTTTAGCAGCCGTCCCCTGCTAGGTGATCGTCCTTCACCCTTCTGATGATCGTCCTTCATCATTTTATCCGATGGCCGCCCCCATCGTCGATCTTGTTATCCGACATCCGTCCTATGTCGCGATAAATCCCGAGAGCAGCCGTACCCTGCTAGGTGATCGTCCGTCACCTCTTGATGATCGTCCTTCATCAATGCTTATCCGATGGCCGCCCCCATCGTCGACCTTTTCTATCCGGCATTCGTCCTATGTCGTGGTATTTTCGGCAATCGTACCTTGCCAGGTGATCGTCCTTCACCTTAGATGATCGTCCCTCATCTTATCCCCAACAGAGCAGTCGTTCCCTGCTAAGTGATCGTCCTTCACCTTCGATGGCCGTCCCCATCTTAATCTCTTTATTTCCCAGCATGTCGGTCGTCCCCGTCATTGCTTCATCCCCAGCAGTCGTCCACTGCTCGACGATCGACCTCCGTCGCCCGTACTTTATAATCTACTTTATTTCCTTTTACAATCTATATCCCTTTTCTTCTTCATTCAGCGAGTGCAAATTTTGGACTGTCCTTAGTATTCAACCACAAGTTATCTTGTTTGCCTGTTAAGCCGTCGCTTACATCCTGCACAGCTAACTCATGTTTGAATAGGGGCAGCTGTAAACACCCCAAATTTTCCCTCACTCATTTCTCCATGGCTTGTGATCTTTTCATTTGCATAGATTCAATCATAGCATCTCATATTGCATTTTTTCTTCACTGCATTGATTCAAAATCATCTGCATCTAGGGTTTGTGATCTGAGCAATCTCAGGGCTATCTGAGCCACTCCAAAAGGCTTCAACCATCTCAAGAGGGTCCATGTATTTTCAAGCATCATATTATATCCTCCCAAGATCAAGAAAGTCAAAAATCACAAGAACTGAGGAAGGCATGGAAGCAGAGCCAGGTTTAACTGCACAGATTGACCTAAAATTAGGGTTTTGGTTTCAGAGGCCATAACTCCAATTTTTTTTGTAATTCTTGTTTCTATTGGTCTCTATATGTTATAAGGATCATACATACCAATTTTCATGAAGAAATTCAATGGGGAAGGCATCTGATCAAAAGATGACTTCTTGAGCAAGTCAGTGCAAAATCAGGGCATCTGAGGCCCCCAATCACACAACCAAAGGGTTTTCTCCATCATTTTGAATGTGTATGATCTTTATTTGATCTTAGAAGAAGTTAGAAGTTCACAAAATTGAAGAATTTCAAGTCATTTGCAAAGTTGCCATTTTGGGAAAGTGACTTATAATGCAAACTTGCCATTTTGGGAAAGTTTTTCAACCTCCTCTTTTTGATTCAAAAATACTTCAAATGAAAAATTCTTGGTCATGAAAGTTGTAGATTGGATCCTCCCATTTTCTAAAAGTACAAGAACTTGATCTAATTCATTCTAGAACTAAAGTTATGGCTTTGCAAATTTGGGAAAAATCACTTAATTTTCACTTTTGTGCCAAAGAGGAAACTTGCAAAAACACTTGCCAAAGCCAAATGTGACCTCTAATTAACTTCTAACCATCACACAAACATCATTCATGATCCATAATTCAGAATTGCCTAAGAGATTTCCCATTTTCATGCCTTGAATTACAAGTCACATAAGGCATTTCTCATGAATCTTCAAGATTGGAATTTTTGCAAAAGGAACTTTTAATGTTTGAATTAGTTGTTAAGTGAGCTCAAGGCATCATGACAACTTCATATTGCCCATTTGGCTGCAATTTGCCCAAGAGTTTATAGGTTTCTTGGCCTTGATTCTCAAAGACTTCCAAAGAGGGAAAAGTTGCAAGAGCCATGCTACCACTTGCCCTAGCCATTACAGCTGCACAAAAGCAATATAAGGGCCTTCCTTGATCCATGCTGAGCCCAGCCATGCCCCTAATCTCCCTCTGACCCGAGCCATACCTCAAGTACACAAAGCCATGACTTTCTTGCATTTTGCCCATACCAATCAAACTGTGCCATTACCAACCCTCTGCCTAATCAGAACCTCATATGTGGACCTCAAGGACTTGAAGGATACACACATACAAGCCAGCCTTCTCCCATAAGCAAGGATACACAAAAACTGCCTTTTTCTTCATCTCTTCGAAACTCTGCCCACATCCATCAAACCTCAAACTTTTCTTCACCAATAAGTCACAAATCACCCATGGATCAAGAACCAAGCACTGAAACAGCCTGAAACACCACATACTCAACTCTCCAAATCTGCTACACCAGAACCAAAACCTTCAAACCAGGCCATATAAACTCATTCTAAGCTTCATTTCATCACCAGGGGGTTCAAAGAGGTGGACTTGCAGCAAAGAAAAGGCCAGAAACCTCAGAACCAGAAAGTTCAACCTCAGGAATAGCTCATGAACTTTTTTCTCAGAAGCTCGTTTTTAAGTTCTTTTATGATTCCTTGAGTTCCCCTGGTCATGGGGATATGTTTATTATTGAAAATGGTTGAGAAACCACCATGTATGTGAGCTCTGAAATTTCTGCCCGTTTCACATTTTGGTTCGATTCTTGTTCATGTGGTGAAATAAATGTTTTTTGATTGAGGGTTTAGGTTTAAGATGATTGGGGGATCATTTCTGAGCAAGGAATTTGAAGAATAGAAGCTTAGGGAAGAATCTAGGGTTTGGGTTCACCGGAGAAGATGACCGGAACACTGTTCCGGTCACCTGAAAAGGATAAGGGTTCAATTAGGGCTTAATCACGTGTTTAGCTCAGTTTGAATTTGGTGCGTTGGATTTGTTTTCGCGCGCGTCCTCAATGGCCAGGATCTGTCGTTTAAACCCTAATCTCAATTAATTAGGATAATTAATTAGGTTTAGTCTGAATTTAATCAGAGCCAATCCTAGCCTTCCAAACCCGCGTCAAGTCAACTCCCGCCTCCCTGGTTTGAACCACAACCTTTGGATCTGATTACCTTCCATTTAATTCAATTTTATTTTCATTTTTATTCATTTTTCTTGCACATTTTATTTAAAATAGCAAATCATTTCTAAAAAATCTCATTTTTTGCACCATACCTTAAAATATTTTTCTCTTTCTGAAAATAATTTTTATTTTATTTTTTGCATAATTTTCGAATTTTAAAAATATTTAAATGTTTATTTTAATTAGTTAATGAGAATTAATTAATTAAAATAACATTTAAGTTTCTAAAAATCACCAAAAAAATCACATTGCATTTTGATACATTTAGAAACATTATCAAACTCTTAAAACAAATTTCTTTTTGGTTCTTGACATATTGTGACATTTTTCTTTGGAATTAAAGTTCTTAAAAGGCAATATTTTTGTCCTAACTTAGAAAAATTCATTCTGCCTAACCTTGAAGAGTTTGATGATGGTTCTTTCTGCGTTGCATTCTTCATATCATGTAGTTTCTAGGATAAAATTGGTTTGAATTTATCTCTCATTTTCAATTTGTTGTGCATTTTCCTTTTTGAAGTGCCTTAAAACCCTAGCAAACTTAAGAAAATCATAACTCCCATTAGGTTAAGAGTTAGGTCCCCTTCTTTGGGCAGTGAACT
Organism: Lathyrus aphaca; assembly: GCA_963966055.1. Lineage (NCBI taxonomy): Eukaryota > Viridiplantae > Streptophyta > Magnoliopsida > Fabales > Fabaceae > Lathyrus > Lathyrus aphaca. The sequence goes on along the minus strand of OZ014524.1, from coordinate 429,015,508 downwards.
TATGTAGGGTTAGGGTTCCTTTGATTCCATTTTCATTTTTTTATCTTGTCATTTGCTTCTGATTTTGAATTTTGCTTTGTTTCTTGTGCATAAACCCTAATTTTTGCTTTCATTTGCATTCATCTTACATATGCTTGCATACATGAACTTTCCATGACATTTTGTGCATCCACATGACATATGAGACATCTTAGGACACATTATAATCATGTTTGACCATTGCATCTTTCATTTTCCATGTTATACCTCCATTGCATTTCATAACTTTCATGAACTATCATGGTTCAAAACATGCTTCATTTGCATCCTTGCCCTTGTATGATCATCCACAACTCTTGACATGTGTTTGCTTTATCTCTTAGCATCATTAAAATCATGTTTATTCTTCTGACCTTGGGTTTCATCTTTGCATTTCATCTCATTTTCATTTCATTTCATTTTCTTGTTGCTAACTTTTCAGGTGGTAAGTGTTTGAGAAGTGAATTTGCCTTCACTTCTCAAAATCTCTTCTCATCCCTCTTATGCATTCTTGATGAATTTTGTATTTGTCTTAGAGTGAGCTTGATCATTCATGTTCCTTCCTCACTTTCTTTCTTCAAGCAACTTATCTTCTTAAGTGAAGTAAGTTGACTTGTTTCTTCTGCTTCTCCTCCTTCCATCTGCTTCTTCCTTGGTGGCTCTTCTTGAAGATCTCTTGCAAGCCTCATAAACCCTAGGAACATCCAAGCATGATCACAATTAGGGTTTGATTAGTCCCCCATTAGTTTTTACCTTTGTGTCATCTTTGAGTCTTCTCTTCCCATCTCTTAATCAAGGACTAAACCTTAAAGGTTTTAAGGCTTTGTGATTAGGGTTATGCCTGCATCCTTCTATTAGGATGGAGTGTATAACTTTAATCCTAAGTGTTGAACCCTTAATGTGTTTAGCTCCTTTAATTAATCCACTTAATAATCACTAAGACATCAATCTTGTAACTTGGGCCTGGCATTAGGGTTCTAATTCTTCCTTAAGTGGTTAAGAAGGACTAACCCTAGTGTTAATGGACAAGTCCCCCTCAAGTTGTCTTACAAATCATAAAACCCACTCCTTAATCTTACCATCAACTAAAATCCACTTTAATAAAGGTTTGTTTTGTCATGAGGTTAATCCCTAATCATGGATTAAGTTAAGGAGCCTTCCTCAGCTTAAATGTTCTCATCTATTATCCTTCTATTAGGATGGTGTAATGGGTCCATTAAATCCTTGATTATGGCTTAAACTCATTACTTAACACTAAACAAAAATTCCAAAAAGCATCTAAATAAATACAAGTAGGTTAATGATCTTAATCCTACATCATGGTGATTGAGTGTGAGGTGCCTACTTCATACTTAAGGTATTCTCATTACCCCTAATCAGAGGGAGGATGTGATGAGTTTACTAACCCTTGGTTTAGGCTTAAGCTCATTTTCTTACGAAAAAAAACAAAAGGAAATAAAAGATTGAAAACACAAAAACAAACAATAATCGTCTCATCCAGGATTCTTTTCTCATCTCATTCACTCATAAACGAGAACTTGCTTCTTCAGTCTAATGCAAGACAGTTAGCACCTGAGCCAGACAGGTCAAACACTTGAGCATAGACAAGCAAGAAGTTCATCAGTCAATTTATCTTTCAGTCTCTTTGAGTCGAACTACGGTGTTCTGACTTCCACATTGCACGAGAGGATACGTAGGCATAACTTAACTGTTATCGAACAAAAGTCTCTGTATATTCTCCCTCCTTCCAGCCCTATTATTTAAGCCTCATAGTCTTGAGCTTCATACTCTTTCTTTACACTGACACTTCTTTTATTCACTTCACACTTCCTTCCAGCACTGACACTTGCATTCTTTTCCAACTTTTGCACACAAAATAGCACTGACACTACCCCTTTAAACACAAACTTTCTAGCGTGGATCCCGTCGAGTACGGCGGACAATCTGGGTGCTAATACCTTCCCAGGTTGTAACCAACCCACTTTCTCAGTTTCTCTGGTTCGCGACCGTCTTGTCCATATTTTCTTAGGTCTATGCAACATTACCTTTCCTTCGGGATAAAAATGCCTAGCTGGCGACTCTTTTCATTCTTTCTCTTTCGTCGACCGTTCGCGTCTGTACCCCTTATGACCGGTTGTCATTTGGTGGGAGCGATAAGGACGAATGTCGGATAGAAAGATCAACGATGGGGATGGCCATCGGATAAATGATGAGGGACGCTCATCAAAAGGTGAAGGACGATCACCTAGCAGGGGACGACTGCTAAATATATCACGACATAAGACAAATGCCGGATAAAAAATGGGTTCCAATAATGGAGACTCCGCTGGGGAAAGGATGAGGGACGGTCATCCAAAGGTGAAGGACAATCACCTGGCAGGGGACGGCTGCCGAAAGTATCACGACATAGGACGAATGTCGGATAGAAGAGAGTTGTCTTGTTGGTGAATTACTGGGGAATAGTAAAGACGGACGAGTGTTCATGCTCAAGAATAAAAGGTATAAGTGTTTGATGCCGTGTATAGATTAAAGATGAGGACGAGCATCCTTAGGATCGTGATACGGATGAGTATCAGTAGAAACAAACGCCGACACGTGTTCAGAGATGATGATATGGACGAGTACCAACTGGTTAACAAAGAACACGGACGAGTGTCGAATCTGTTGAGGAGTGATATACAAATAGGATACGAACGAGTATCAGAGACTTCTATATAAGTATGGGCGAATATTGGTTTGTTGGTGAAGTGTAAGCAAGACACGGACGGGTGTTCAACTTGCTGTGGGGATAGGATGACACGGACGGGTGTCGAGAAGAGTGTTTTATAAATAAGTACTTGGTTTGCAACAGGTGTTTTGGCAATCATGCTGGAGGAATATGACACGGACGGGTGTCGAAAAGAGTGTGCGTAGGTATCTGTATTTGAGAGTGCAAAGGGGACGCTTTAGCTTATATCTGCGGGGGATAATACGACACGAATGAGTGTCAAAAAGAGTATATGAGCAGGCATTTGTGTGGGAGAGTGCAAAGGGGACGCTTTGGCTTTTATTTGTAGGGGATGTGAGTTTTTATATACATTGCCAATGAAATACTGATGGTATTTGCAGGTAACTGGCTTGAACCTGGCTTGTGATCATGCAAATGTTTAATTTTTTCCGTAATGCTCCGTATTAGATGGAATGCTACACTTATTTGGTGAATATGATGCAAATGCTATGATTATGCAAAAGAGAACCCGATCCGGGATTCAGATCTCGCTGAAGAAAAGATCTTTGGCTGATCTGCTTGGTGGGATATCCCAGCTGGGGGAGATCATTGGTAGATCTGTTAGGAGATATAGCTCTGTTTGGGGAAATAGATCATTAATATATCTATCCGTAAGGAGAACTCAGCTGGGGAGAAGGAAACTTTCGTCACTTTGTTGTGTAAGAGTTTAAGGCATTGCTCTTCTGGGGAGAGAATGGAAACTTCTGTGGGGAGATAATTCTTTTATCCTTGCTGAGGAGGAGAGATCTGGCACTCTGGTGGAGATCTCAGATGGGGATGCTCCTGTTGAATAGACTTATGCTGGAGATTAGGAGGCTTTGACAACTTTGCTGGGGAAATGCATTTCAGATACTGCTTGAGGAGGAGGTATGCTGGGGAAGTGTGCTTGGCATGCCCCAAGCTGCGTATTGCATACCTGTAATCTGTGAAGACAAAAGAAACGCACAATTATCCCGAGGTATCCCTTACCGGATTCCGTCATAGGAGTTAGGCTTTCCTGAAAGTAATATATTTCCTGCACCCATAAAGATGGCTCATTTGTATTATGCAAGTACTTATCATGAACATTGGACATTTTGCAAACGAAACAAAAATGTACAAAACGAGTTGTGACTGAAAATTCTGATTTTATTAATCTGGGTGCCCTGAATTGGAAAATATAGTCAAAGAAACAAATCCCCTGGAATGAGGAGATTGCTATAAATTGAAAAAAGTAAAGGTGTTGGCAATGTTGATGACGCCCCGGTGAACTTCCTTTGCAATGACCTGTATGACCTTGACGTTCTTCTCATCTTGCTTTCTGAAGAAGGCTGATTCTGACTAATGCTTTATCTTTTCGAAGCTTGCCGTGTTGTGAGTGATACAGACGAATTCAGAATGCAGTTGTTTGCTTATTCCCTGATTTTGCATGGATCGCCCTTTCGGGTTTTCAATCCACCTGGATACCCATTTTTGCCTGAGCTGTCCAATGCGACTTTTCAACTCAGCGGGTGTACATTTTTTTCAATTTTTCCCTTATTTTTGCCCGAGTCTTTTATTCTGTTTTTGACTCGCCGGGATGCCCTATTTTTGCCTGGACGTACATTCTGTTTTTATGTCCAGCGGGTCATTTTATGCGAAGTATTTTTTAACTGCATCTGAATTCATAGGGGATAAGAAATCTTCGCCATCCATAGTAGTGAGCATCAGTGCTCCAATAGAGAAAACCTTCTTTACTATGAATGGACCATCGTAGTTTGGAGTCCATTTGCCCCTGTGGTCTGTATGAGGAGGAATGAGTCTTTTTAGCACAAGATCTCCTACTTGGTATTCCCGAAGCCTGACTTTCTGATCGAAGGCTTTCTTCATTCTTTTCTGATATAACTGCCCATGACAGATTGCAGCTAATCTCTTTTCTTCGATCAGATTTAGTTGATTGTACTGAGACCGAACCCATTCTGCTTCGTCTAGATTTACATCCATCATTACCTGTAAGGAGGGTAGCTCAACTTCAACAGGTAGGAATACCTCCATACCATACACAAGCTGATAAGGTGTTGCACAAGTAGACGTTCTGATTGAGGTTCGGTACCCATTCAAGGAAAACGGTATCATTTCATGCCAGTCTTTGTAAGTAACCACCATCTTTTGCACAATCTTCTTGATGTTTTTGTTAGCTGCCTCAACAACGCCATTCATCTTTGGCCTGTAAGGAGAAGAGTTGTGATGTTGGATTTTGAAATCCCGGCACAGTTCTGCCATCATTTTGTTGTTCAAATTGGAACCATTATCAGTAATGATTCGCTCGGGTACTCCATATCGACAAATGATGTCTCTTTTCAGGAATCTGGCTACCACTTGTCTGGTGACGTTTGCATACTAAGATGCTTCAACCCACTTGGTGAAGTAATTAATGGCTACCAAGATGAATCTGTGGCCATTTGAAGCAGTCAGTTCGATCTTTCCAATCATGTCAATGCCCCACATGGCAAAGGGCCAAGGTGAAGACATCATGTTCAAAGGATTTGGAGGTACATGCACTTTGTCTGCGTAGATCTGGCACTTGTGGCACCTTCTGGCATAGGCACAACAATCTGCATCCATTGTGATCCAGTAGTAACCTGATCTTAATAATTTCTTAGCCATTGCATGTCCTCCAGCATGGGTACCGAAATATCCTTCATGCACCTCGTGCATCATTAAGTCTGCATCTTTCTTATCAACACATATAAGCAGTACCATGTCAAAGTTTTGCTTGTATAATGAACCATCAGCATTAAGGAAGCAACTACCAGTCAGTCTTCTTAATGTCTTCTTATCATTGGATGATTCCCCAGGTGGGTATGTTTGATCCTCCAAGAAGCTTTTGATGTCATGGAACCAAGGCTTGTCATCTTTAGCAATGTCCATAGAGAATACGTATGCTGGTCGGTCTAGTCTGGAAACCGAAATCCGAGGCACATAATTGGCAATTTGAACCTTGATCATGGAGGAAATGGTAGCTAGAGCATCTGCGAATTGATTTTCGTCTCGAGGGATGTACTCAAGTTTGACTGTAGTGAAGAAAGTAAATAATCTCCTTGTATAGTCACGGTATGGAATCAGATGCTCTTGGTGAGTGTACCATTTGTCGTTGGTTTGGTTGATTACCAAAGCTGAATCTCCGAATACATTCAATGTCTTGATCCTGAGGTCAATGGCTTCCTCAAGACCCATGATACAGGCTTCGTATTCAACTTCGTTGTTAGTGCATGCAAAGGTGAGTTTTGTCGAGAAAGGCATATGAACTCCTTTAGGTGTAATGAGCACTGCACCAACTCCACGACCATTCATATTGACAGCCCCATCAAACATCATAGTCCATTCTTCTTCTGGGTCAGGCCCTTCAGTATGAACAGGCTCTTCATGATCTTTTGATTTTAGGAACATGATGTCCTCATCAGGGAAGTCAAATCTCATTGGTTGGTAATCATCAATGGGTTGCTCAGCCAGATAGTCAGACATTACACTGCCTTTAATGGCCTTTTGAGATGTATACTGAATGCCATACTTTGTCAGAATCATTTGCCATCTTGCAACCCTTCCGGTAAGCGTTGGCTTCTCAAATATGTACTTGACGGGGTCCATTTTTGAGATCAATAAAGTAGTGTGAGTCAGCATATACTGTCTTAGTCGGCGAGCAGCCCACGCTAAAGCACAACAAGTTTTCTCGAGTAGTGAATAACGTTGTTCACAGTCGGTAAACTTTTTGCTCAGGTAGTATATTGCATACTCTTTTCGACCAGACTCGTCATGCTGGCCCAACACACATCCCATTGATCCTTCTAATACTGTCAGGTACATTATGAGAGGTCTTCCTTCAACTGGAGGTATAAGAATCGGAGGTTCTTGCAGATACTCCTTGATCTTGTCAAAAGCCTTATGACAATCTTCATTCCATCTGACCGTTTGTTCCTTTCTTAATAGTTTGAACAGGGGTTCACAGGTTGCAGTGAGGTGAGATATGAACCTCGATATGTAGTTCAATCTACCTAGGAACCCCCGAACTTCCTTTTCAGTCCTAGGTACAGGCATCTCCTGAATGGCCTTGACTTTGTGAGTGTCTCTCCTACCAAATGAAACAGGGCCAAGAGGGGTACAGACGCGAACGGTCCGCGAAAGGAGGAACACGAGGGTGAACTGAAAAGAGTCGCCAGCTAGGCATTTTTATCCCGAAGGAAAGGTAATGCTGCATAAACCTAGGAAAAGATGGATAAGACGGTCGCGAACCAGAGAAACTGAGAAAGGGGGTTGGTTACAACCTGGGAAGGTATTAGCACCCAGATTGTCCTTCGTACTCGACGGGATCCACGCTTAAAAGATTTGTGTTTAAAGGGGTAGTGTCAGTGCTATTCTGTGTGCAAATGCTGGAAGAGAATACATGTGTTAGTGCAAAAGAAATGTGAAGTGGATAAGAGAAATGTCAGTGCTGGAAAGGAGTGCAAAGCTCAAGACTATGAGGCTAAAAGAATAATGCTGGAAGAGGGGGGGATGTATAGAGACTTTTGTTCGATTACTGTTAAGTTATGCCTACGTATCCTCTCGTGCAATGAGGAAGTCAGAACACCATAGTTCGACTCAAAGAGACTGAAAGAAGATTGACTAGTGAACTGCTTACTTGTCTATGCTCAAGTGTATGACCTGTCTGGCTCAGGTGCAAACTATCTTGCGTTAGACGGAAGAAGCGAGTTCTCATTTATGAGTGAATGAGATTAGAAAAGAAACCCGGAGGAGACGATTGTTGTTTATTTTTGGTATTTTCAATCTTTTATTGCTTTTTTGAGTTTGTCATAAGAAAATGAGCTTTAGCCTAAACCAAGGGTTAGTAAACTCATCACATCCTCCCTCTGATTAGGGGTAATGAGAATACCTTAGGCATGAAGTAAACACCTCACACTTAATCACCATGATGTAGGATTAAGATCATTAACCTACTTACATTTATTTAGATGTTTTTGGAATTTTTGTTTAGTGTTAAGTAATGAGTTTAGGCCATAATCAAAGATTTAATGGACTCATTACACCATCCTAATAGAAGGATAATAGATGAGAACATTTAAGCTGAGAAAGGCTCCTCAACTTAATCCATGATTAGGGATTAACCTCATAACAAAACAAAACCTTTATTAAAGTGGATTTTAGTTAATGGTAAGATTAAGAAGTGGATTTTATGGTTTGTAAAACAACTTGAGGGGGAATTGTCCATTAACACTCGGGTTAGTCCTTCTTAACCAATTAAGGAAGAATTAGAACCCTAATGCAATGACCAAGTTACAAGCTCTATGTCTTAGTGATTATTAGATGGATTGATTAAAGGATTTAAACACATTAAGGGTTTAACACTTAGGATTAAAATTATACACTCCATCCTAATAGAACGATGCAGGCATAAGCTTAATCACCAAGCCTTAAAACCTTTAAGGTTTTGTCCTTGATTAAGAGATGAGAAGAGAAGACACAAAAGATGCCACAAAGGTAAAACTAGTGGGGGGACTAATCAAACCCTAATTGTGATCATGCTTGGGTGTTCCTGGTGTTTATGAGGCTTGCAAGAGATCTTCAAGGAAAAGCCACCAAGGAAGAAGCAGGATGGAAGGAGGAGAAGCAGAAAGAAGCAAGACAACTTGCTTCACTTAAGAAGACAAGTTGCTTGAAGAAAGAAAGTGAGGAGGGAACATGAATGAGCAAGCTCACTCTAATACAAAAGTAAAATGCAGCAATGATGCACAAGAGGGATGAGAAGAGATTGTGAGAAGTGAAAGCAAATTCACTTCTCAAAGTAACTTACCACCTGAAAAGTTAGTGAAAGGAAATGAAAATGAAATGAAAATGAAAAGTATGCAATGATGCAAACCAAAACCAGAAGCATGTTCATGATGATATGATGCAAAGAGATGGCATAAATGTATGTCATGAGATGAAGATGATCATACCAAGGATGGGAATGCAAATGAAGCATACAAGTGGCATGAAAGTTCATGAATGCACATGGAAAGTAATGAAAGCAAAAACATGGAAAATGGATGATGCAATGATCAAACATGATTTCAATATGTCCTAATATGTCTTATATGTCATGTGGAGGCACAAAATGTCATGGCAAGTTCATGTATGCAAGCTTATACAAGATGGATGCAAATGAAGATGCAAATTAGGGTTATATGAACATATGAGATGCATAATCCAAAAACAGAAGCAAAACATGAGATAAAAAATTGAAAATGGACTTAAAGGAACCCTAAACCCACACTAGTTCACCATCCAAAGAGGGAGGTCAGAAGCTTAACCTAGAAGGACTTATGATTTTTCTAAGTTTCTAGGGTTTTAAGGGTGATCCAAAAGGTAAAATGCCAAACAAATTGAAAATGCATTATAAAAATGAGACAAAAATGTTTTTAGGAACTTGAAGTCATACATAACACAATGCAAAATGAATCATTCACAAACTCACTTTGGTTCAAAAGTTATGAATTTTTGAAGTTAGGGTTAAAAATATTCAAGTTTAAGAACCCTAATTCAATTAAAAAATGTCAAAGTATGATCAAAACCAAAAAGAAATTTGTATGGTGAGTTTGTAAATGTTTGTAAATGTTCTCTGAATTTTTTTTGGGATTTTTAAATACCTAAATGTATTTTTAATTAATTAATTCTCATTAACTAATTAAAAATAACATTTAAATAATTTAAAAATAATTATTTAATGCAAAAAATAAAAATAAAAATATTTTTGGGTTCTGAAAATTAATTAAAGTTTGGATAAAAAATTTCAGAATTTTTTGAAGTCTTTTTCTATTTTAAAAAATTCGTACAAATTTAAATAAAGAAAATGAAATAAAAATTAATAAAATGGGAAGTATGCTGGATGGAAGGCTGAGATGCAATCTGGGCTTTAAAGGAGTTGACTGGGCGCGCATCTGGATGACCCAGGTTCAAACTTCCTTAATTCTGATTATTTATTTAATTAAACCTAATTAATAATTAATGATTCAATCCTAGCCATCAGAACACGCGCCAATCACAAATCCAAGGGTCCACGTTCAAACCTAGCCCTAAACCTAATTAATTATCTTAATCACTTTCAGGTGGCCAGAAATGACCTCCGGTCATCTTCTCCGGCCACACTCTCCCCTGAAAAATGCTATCTCTCTCAAAACCTCACCCCAAGCCCCCTAAAGCTCCATAATCACTCAATGAACATCAAGGAACAAGAATCCAGGCATGAAATCCATTTATTTTCAGAAACAAGCATGAATCGAATCAATCTCTTTCTAGGTCAAAAATTTCAGAGATTCGGTTCATGCTCATTTCTTCACCATTTTCAAAACTACAAAGCTCAGTGTACTCAGGGGATCACAAGGAACATTTCTATAACCTTAAAAAAGATTTATGGAAAAAAAGTTTGAGAGAGCTACCTGAGATGGAGCTTTCAACCCTAGAGCTTTTAGGCTGCTTTCTTGCTTCAAAATGCCACCAATGACCTTCCTGAAGAGGCTTTGATGCTTGGTTGGAGTTTCTTGTAGCTGGTTTGTGAGTTTGATGCAGTTCAGTTCAAAGGGGGAAGGAAATCGTGTTTTTGATATGGTGGCTTTTAGGGCAAAATGAAGGGTGGGAAATGATCAGTGGTTGATGCTGAGATGAATGGTGGAAGAATTTTTAAGCTTTGATGTTTGTGTTGTGAGTTTCGAATGAAAATGCAAAGTGGGAGGTTTTTGTGTATGCTGACTTGTGGGAGAGCTCAGGCTATGTTCTTGTTATGTTTGGCTTGCTTTTGATTTGTATAAACAAATGTGATTGGTCAGAAAGTTGGTAATGGCATAGTGTGATCGGTATGACTTGTTTTGCAAAAAGTCAAGGTTATGTGTCCTTTGAGGTATGGGCAAGTTCAGGCCAAGGACAAGGGCATGTCCTGCGCAACATGATTCATGGACAACCATGGAAATGAGATTGAGGCAAATCAGCAAGTGGATTGAAGTTTATGGGGGGGGGTTGCAATTTTGGCAAAGTTTGGCCCTTTCTTGATTTCTTCATGTACAAGTCATGAAATTTGGAAATTCTTGGGCCAATTCTGACTTTTAGGCATTGCACAAAGTTTGTATGGTGATTAGAAGTCAATTTGAAGTCACAAATTTGCTTGTCATGAGGTTTTGCAAAAATCCCTCTTTGGCATGAAACTTGAAATTATGTGATTTTTGCCAACTTTGGAAAGCCATAACTTGAGTTCCAAAATGAATTAGATCTTGTTCTTGTACTTTTTGAAAAGGGAATGATCCAATATACAACTTTCATGACCAAGAATTTTTCATTTGAAGCATTTTTGGTTGAGAAAGAGGAGGTTGAAAAACTTTCCCAAAATGGAAAGTTTACATTACAAGTCATTTCCATATTTGGCAACTTTTGGTTTAGCCCACTTTTCTTCAAACTTGTGAACTTCTAAGCACTTCAATGATCAAATAAAGACCATATAACTTCATTTTGATGAAAAATCCACTTTGGTTCCATGTTGGGGGGGCTCAGATGTCCTGATTTGGCTCTGACTTGCTCAAGAAGTTACCCAGTGATCAGATGACTTCCACAATGAATTTTTCCATCAAACATGGTATGCATGATCCTTATAGCATATAGAGACCAATTAAAACAAGAATGACCAAACAAATTGGAGTTATGGCCTATGAAACCAAAACCCTAATTTTAGGTCATCTGTGTAGTTAAACCTGGCTCTACTTCCCTGCCTTGCCAGTTCTTGTGATTTTTTGACTTCCTTGATCTTGGGAGGATATAATATGATGTTTGAACATACATGGACCATATTGAGATGATTGAAGACCTTTGGAGTGGCTCAGATGGCTCATGGATTGCACAAATCACAAACCCTAGGTGCTGATGACTTTGAACCAATGCAGTGAAGCAAAAATGCAATATGAGATGATATGATTGAACTTATGCAAATGAAAAGATCACAAGCCATGGTGAAGTGAGTGAGGGAAAATTTGGGGTTTTTACAGCTGCCCCTATTCAAACATGAGTTATTTGTGCAGGATGTAAGCGAAGACTTAACAGGCAAACAAGATAACTTGTGGTTTAATACCAAAGACAGTCCAAAATTTGCACTCACTGGGTGAAGAAGAAAAGGGATATAGATTGTAAAAGGAAGTAAAGCATGATTATAAAGTGCGGGAGATGGAGGACGACCATCGAGCAGAGGACGACTGCTGGAGATTAAGCAATGACGAGGACGGCCGACATGCTGGGGAAATGGTGGATTTATGATGGGGACGGCCATCAAATATAGTAACAAAATTCTCTGGGGATTAAAGAGAAAGGCAATGATGGGGAAGACCATCAGGTTTGCAAAGTAAAAGTAAACAACAATGGGGACGACCATCGGGTTCAAAGAAAATGATGAGGTACGGTCATCAAAGGTGAAGGACGATCACCTAGCAGGGGACGGCTGCTCTGTTGGGGATAAGATGAGGGACGGTCATCTAAGGTGAAGGACGATCACCTGGCAGGGTACGGCTGCCGAAAGTATCACGACATAGGACGAATGCCAGATAGAAAAGGTCGACGATGGGGACGGCCATCAGATAAGCATGATGAAGGACGATCATCAAGAGGTGAAGGACGATCACCTAGCAGGGTACGGCTGCTCTCAGGGTTTATCATGACATAGAACGAATGTCAGATAACAAGATCAACGATGGGGACGACCAACAGATAAAATGATGAAGGACGATCATCAAGAGGTGAAGGACGATCACCTAGCAGGGGACGACTGCTAAAATATCACGACATAGGACGAATGTCAGATGGAAAAGGGTTCCAATAATGGAGACTCCGCTGGGAAAGAGATGAGGGACGGTTATCCAAAGGGTGAAGGACGATCACCTGGCAGGGTACGGCTGCCGAAAGTATCATGACATTGGACGAATGTCAGATAGAAAAGAAATTTGCTTTTATTATTAGGGATTTGCTGGGGACTCTTCTGGGGAATGGTAGACACAGACGAGTGTCTACATTCAAGAAAGGAAAGGTATAAGTGTTTGACGTTGTGTATAGATTAAAGATGCGGATGAGCATCCTTAAGACTATGATACAAACGAGTATTAGTAGAAACAAACGCTGACGCATGTTCAGAGATGATGATACGGACGAGTATCAATTGGTTAACAAAGAACACGGACGAGTGTTGAATCTGAGGAGAGATAAGTGGTGTATACAAGATACGGGCGAGTATCTGTATGAGTGAAAAATAAGCATGAGTGAGACACCGACGAGTGTTCAACTTGTTGGGGAGAGTATGATACAGACGAGTATCATAAGAGAAAATGTATAAGTTATGAACTTATGAGTGTAAGAGATATCTGGTGATCTGTGGGGATAAGATGACACGGACGGGTGTCGAAAGAAGTGTATTATAAACAAGTATTTGGTTTACAATAAATGTTTAGGAAACCATGCTGGGGAAAGGTGACACAAACGAGTGTCAAAGGAGTGTATAGATATCTGTTTGTGGTTTATATTTGCAGGGGAATGAACATGACGCGGACGTGTGTCGAATGTATATATATATATATATATATATATATATATATATATATATATATATATATATATATATATATATATATATATATGCATTTGTGAGTGCAAAGGGGACGCTTTGGCTTTCTGCTGGGACTGTGAGTCTATATATACATTGCCAAAGAAATGTTGGTATATACAGGTGTTTGATTCAAAACATGGCTTGTGATTTATGCAATATGTTTGATTTTTGCCGTAATGCTCCGTATTAGACGGAATGCTACGCTCTGAGGTGATTTATGATGTGAATGCTATGATTATGCAAAGATACCGATCCGGGATCTGGATCCCATTGTTGTGGAGATATCTGATTGATCTTCTTGGAGGAATATCCTAGCTGGGGATGAGACCATTGGTAGATCTGATACAGACGATTCCGCTTGGGGAAATAAGTCACTAATAGACCTATCTTGGTAATGAGGAGCCCAGCTGGGGTCTGTGGAAGTTTTCGTCACTTTGTTGTGAGGTCTTCAGACATTGCTCTTCTGGATAGAGGCTAGAGCTCTGTGGTGAGATGGTTCACTGTCCAACACTTGGCTGGGGAGGAACAATCACTAAATGATCTTCCTAGAGATTTCTGTAGGGATCCTGCTGAAGATGGTAATATCTGACAACCCAGCTGGGGAAATGAACACCTTCTGATGCTGCTCTGAAGAAAGTGCTGGAAAAGTGATGCCTGACAGTTCTGATGGGGAGAAAGCATCTTTGATGTTGTTCGAAAGATGTGCTAAGGAAATAATGATTTGGCAGCTTGCTGAGGAAAGCCCTTCATGCCCCATGTTGCGTTTTGAATACCTGCAATCCTGTTATGACAAAGAAACGCACAAGTACCCCGAGGTATCCCTTACTGGATTCCATCATAGGAGTTTAGACACCCTTGGGAGTAAGTAATATATTTCCTACAAGCATGTGATTAGAAAGGCATATCTGTTTTTATGCAAACATTATATCAAGGATATCGGACATTTTTGCAAATGAAATAAAATGTATAAGACGAAATGTGACTGAAAATTATGGTTTTATTAATTTGTGTGCCCTGAATTGGCAAGTACAGTCGAAGAAACTGATCCCCTGAAATGAGGAGATCGTTACAAATTGAGAAACAAAAGGGTGATGGCAATGTTGATGATGCTTTAATGAGCTTCCTTTGCTATGACTCGTATGACATTGACGTTCATCTTATCCCGCTTTCTGAAGAATGTTGATTCTGACCGATGCTTTAACCTTTCGAAGCTTGCCTTGTTGTAAGTGATACAGACGAATTCAGAATGTAGTTGTTCGCTTATTCCCTTATTTTGCGTGGATCGCCCTTCCGGGTTTTCAATCCACCGGATACCCATTTTTGCCTGAGCTGTCCAATACGGCTTTTCAACTCAGTGGGTGTACATTTTTTCTTTTTCTTTTCCCTTTTTTTTGCCCGAGTCTTTTATTCTGTTTTTAACTTGCCGGGATGCCCTATTTTTGCTTGGACTTTACATTCTGTTTTTATGTCCAGCAGGTCATTTTATGCGAAGTATTTTTTAACTGCATCTGAATTCACAGGAGATAAGAAATATTCACCATCCATAGTAGTGAGCATCAGTGCTCCACCAGAGAAAACCTTCTTTACTATGAATGGGCCATCGTAATTCGGAGTCCACTTGCCCCTGTGGTCTGTATGAGGAGGAAGGAGTCTTTTCAGCACAAGATCTCCCACTTGGTATTTTCGAAGCCTGACTTTCTGATCGAAGGCTTTCTTCATCCTCTTCTGATATAACTGCCCATGACAGATGCATCTAATCTCTTTTCTTCGATCAGATTCAGTTGTTCGTACCGGGATCGGACCCATTATGCTTCATTCAATTTAACATCCATTAGTACCCGTAGGGAGGGTAATTCAACTTTAACAGGTAGGACTGCCTCCATACCATACACAAGCTGATACAGTGTTGCCCCAGTGGATGTTCTGATTGAAGTACGATACCCATGAAAGGCAAATGGTAACATCTCATGCCAATCTTTGTATGTGACCACCATCTTTTGCACAATCTTCTTGATATTCTTGTTAGCCGCCTCAACAACGCCATTCATCTTTGGCCTGTAAGGAGAAGAATTGTGATGTTGGATCTTGAAGTCCCGACATAATTCTGCCATCATTTTATTGTTCAATGTTGGAACCATTATCAGTAATAATTCGCTCGGGAACTCCATACCGACAAATGATGTCTCTCTTCAAGAATCGGGCTACCACTTGCCTGGTAACATTTGCATATGAAGCTGCTTCATCCCACTTGGTAAAATAGTCAATGGCTACCAGGATGAATCTGTGGCTATTTGAAGCAGTCGGTTCGATCTTTCCAATCATATCAATGCCCCACATGGCAAAGGGCCAAGGTGAAGACATCACATTCAAAGGATTCGGAGGCACATGCACTTTGTCCGCATAAATCTGGCATTTGTGGCACTTTCTGGCATAAGCACAACAGTCCGCATCCATTGTGATCCAGTAGTAACCCGATCTTAGCAATTTCTTAGCCATTGCATGTCCTCCGGCATGGGTACCGAAAGATCCTTCGTGCACCTCGTGCATCAACAAGTCTGCCTCTGTCTTATCAACACATCTGAGAAGTACCATATCAAAGTTTCTCTTGTACAAGGAACCATCGGTATTCAGGAAGAAACTACCAGCTAGCCTTCTTAATGTCTTCTTATCATTGGAAGATGCCCCAGGTGGGTATGTTTGATCCTCCAAGAAGCATTTGATGTCGTAGAACCAAGGCTTATCATCTTTATCAAGGTCTGCTGAGAATACGTATGCTGGTCTGTCAAGTCTGGATACTGAAATCCGAGGCACAAAGTTGGCAGCTTGAACTTTGATCATGGATGAAATGGTAGCCAAAGCATCTGCAAACTGATTTTCATCTCGAGGGATATACTCAATTTTGACTGTAGTGAAGAAGGTCAGTAATCTCCTCGTGTAGTCCCAGTATGGAATCAAATGCTCCTGGTGAGTGTACCATTTGCCGTTGGTTTGATTGATTACCAGAGCTGAATCCCCGAATATAGTCAAAGTCTTGATCCTGAGGTCAATGGCTTCCTCAAGTCCCATGATACAGGCTTTGTATTCAGCTTAATTGTTAGTGCTGTTAAAGGTGAGTTTTGCCGAGAATGGCATGTGAACTCCTTTAGGTGTAATGAGTACTGCACCAACACCACGACCATTCATGTTAACAGCCCCATCAAACATCATTGTCCATTCTTCTTCTGGGTTAGGCCCTTTAGTGTGAATAGGCTCTTCATGATCTTTTGCTTTTATGAACATGATGTCTTCATCAGGGAAGTCAAATCTCATAGGCTGGTAATCATCAATGGGTTACTCAACTAGATAGTCAGACAATACACTGCCTTTGATGGCTTTCTGGGATGTGTACTGAATGTCATATTCTGTGAGAATCATTTGCCATCTTGCAACCCGTCCGGTAAGTGCTGGCTTCTCGAATATATACTTGACTGGATCTATCTTTGAGATCAACAAGGTAGTGTGGGTCAACATGTACTGCCTTAGTCGGCGAGCAGCCCACGCTAAAGCACAACAAGTTTTCTCGAGCAGTGAATAACGTTGTTCACAGTCGGTAAACGTTTTGCTTAGGTAGTATATTGCATACTCTTTTCGACCAGACTCGTCATGCTGGCCCAGCACACACCCCATTGACTCTTCTAATACTGTCAAGTACATTATTAGAGGTCTTCCTTCAACTGGAGGCATAAGGATCGGAGGCTGTTGTAAGTATTCCTTGATTTTGTCAAAAGCCCTTTGGTAGTCTTCATTCCACCTGAGCGTTTGTTCTTTTCTTAGTAACTTGAACAAAGGCTCACAGGTTGCTGTAAGGTGAGATATGAACCTTGAAATGTAGTTCAATCTACCTAGAAACCCCCGAACTTCTTTTTCAGTCTTCGGTGCAGGCATCTCTTGGATGACTTTGACTTTATCAGGGTCAACTTCAATCCCTTTCTCACTTACAATAAATCCCAGTAGCTTACAGGATCGCACCCCGAATATGCATTTGTTGGGGTTTAACTTCAATTGGTACTTCCTCAGACGCTTGAATAGCTTCAACAGATTCACCAGGTGGTCTTCTTCTGTAAGGGACTTGGCAATCATGTCATCCACATAACATTTAATTTATTTATGGATCATGTCATGGAATAATGTTACCATAGCCCATTGATAGGTGGCACCAGCATTCTTCAGTCCGAACGACATTACCTTATAGCAGAATGTGCCCCAGGGTGTGATGAAAGTTGTCTTCTCCATGTCTTCAGGTGACATCTTGATCTGATTATATCCTGAAAATCCATCCATGAAGGAGAACACCGAGAACTGAGCCGTATTGTCGACCAATACATCAATGTGAGGTAATGGGAAGTCAACTTTCGGGCTGGCTCTGTTCAGATCCCGGTAATCCACACACATCCTTACTTTGCCATCCTTCTTGGGCACAGGTACAATGTTAGCGACCCACGGCGGGTAACTAGTTACAGCGAGGAAACCGGCGTCCCACTGTTTTTGTACCTCTTCTTTTATCTTCATTGCCATATCCGAACGAGTACGGTGCAACTTCTGTTTTACTGGAGGACAGTCTTCTTTTAGAGGCAGCTTGTGCATAACAATGTCGGTGTCCAGACCTGGCATGTCCTGATAAGACCAATCAAAAACATCCACATACTCTCGAAGCATGTCAATAAGTTGTTCTTTCACTGAATCTTGCAGACGGGCCCCAATCTTCACTTCTTTCAAATCTTCTTCTGTACCAAGATTAACCGTCTCAACTTCCTCCTGATGAGGAGTGATAACCTTCTCCTCTTGTCTCAACAACCTCGCTAGCTCTTCAGGTAGCTCATAATCTTCTTCAACCCCTTCGGCGGCTTGATTAATCGGATTGTCAAAGTCATACAAAGTCATAGTGGTGTTGTTGTCGGTGCAGTCTGGAGGGCACTCTCTGCAAGGGTTTAGATTGGTTCATTTTAGTGATCAATTTTATATTTCTTAGAAAAAGTGAAAATGATGTTATTATTTTGAAAAACATTGCCATTTATTTTTGTACAAAAAATGAAAAATGAAAAACAGTGAGCGAGAAAAAAGAGACTCATTTGCAAAAGATGTCCTGATATTCATTAATTGATCGTTTGCATAAAATACAAGATGGCCCGATTACAAAATGAGCCCTGACATCTTGGGCAAGATGCAGGACTTGATGCATGCTTAAAGATAGGAAATAATAATTACTCTGCCGGAGTAACCCTTATAATTTCCTGGGAAGACCAGTTTGAGACTTGGTTCCCCGGGATTCTTGGACGTATCCAGTTTTCCAGGTTGCGTTCGTCTTCTTCCTCGTCTTCTAAACTGTTCACAACATCCGGGGTGAGCATCCCCCCGCTGACAAACTTGGGCTCCTTTGCAGCCTCTGGTTGATCTTGTCGAGTTGGTCTGTAACCCAACCTGAATCGGTCTTCTTTCTTTTCAACTGGCAGCAGCTTTCCCCAGCCTTGAGCGGTACCCTCCTCAACAACCTTTCGGGCTTGTTGATATGATGCGATGGAAGTCCCAGACACATCAGATGCTTCATTAATATTAAGGGCCTCAAACCCTTGACTCATGGTCTCATGGATCTCCCCATCCATTTCTATGTACTTATACGTAGCCAGCTGGCTTACAAAGATGTCCTCCTCCCCACAGATGGTGATGATTTGGCCTTCCCACTCGAATTTTAACTTCTAGTGAATGGTAGACGTGACAACGCCAGCGGCGTGGATCCAGGGTCTACCCAACAGACAGCTGTAGACCGGCTGTATGTCCATCACAAAGAAGGTAGTTTTGAAGGTCTGCAGGCCAATCAACACAGGTAAATCAATCTCTCCAAGCACCGATATTTTAGAGCCATCAAATGCTCTCACCACCAAAGTACTCGGACGCAATGCCAGGCCATCATACTCCAGCTTCACAAAGGCTTTCTTTGGTAGGACATTAAGTGAAGACCCAGTGTCCACCAGCACATGAGATAGAACAGCACCTTTGCATTCCAAGGTGATATGTAAAGCCTTGTTATGGTTGCGCCCCACCGTTGTTAAATCAGCATTTGTAAAGCCCAGTCCATGACTGGTGTTGACATTTGCAACCACAGTTTCTAACAGATTAACAGTAATCTCCTCCGGCACGTATGCTGCGTGCAGGACTCTCAACAATGCGTTCTTGTGAGCTTCGGAACACATTAACAGTGATAATATGGAGATTTTGGAGGGTGTTTGGTGAAGCTGGTCCACCACCTTGTAATCACTCCTTTTTATTATTCTCATGAACTCGTCTACATCTTGCTCAAAAGATGTCTTATGAGTTTCTTTAGCAGTTGGCTCTTCAAATACCACATTCTTTCCTTTTGCCTTAGCAGCAACTTCTGCTTCAACATTAGTTCTTTGTGTTTGTGAGGCAAAAAGGCGCCCGCTTCTGGTGAAGCCTCCGCCTCCCCCAACATTGTCAATTTGTGGTGAAGAGGTTGATGAATCCAGAGTGATTTTCTCCCCATTGCAATAGAGATCAGAGCCGTAGTGCCAAGGTATGGCATTACTGCTTTCATAAGGAACAGGCCCAGGTACCGTAATGGTAACTGGACTGATTGCTGCAGAGGAAGGTACTGCAATGGTGTGCGGATCATAGTAAATAGTGACCGGAGATCTGGCAGGAGGTGCCACAGTTTGTTGTTGGAAATTATTGTTGTTGTGAACATTTGATGGGTCATAGTAGATGGTGACTGTTGAGACATCTTCATTAATTTTTGCTGGCGTTGTAGAAGATTTTGTTGATAAAATGGATGCTGACGTTGTAGAAGAAAAAGTTGTTGAACTTTGATTTGTTGAAATAATGGACAGAGTGATTGCTGGTGTTGTTGATGAAACAGTAGGAATGATTGTTGTTGCTGTTGTAGGAGATTCCGTTGTTGTTGAAACAAGAGTTGCTGAAGGAGCTGTTGAAGTAATTTGTAAGACTCCATTTTTGATGAGGCCGTCTATGCTAATCCTTAGCTTCTCACAACCATTACTAGCTGTTTTACACAATTCACAGCAGGCCCCACAACCTGGGAACACTTGGCATCTTAAAAGTTGAACTTTGACTTCAGCCAGTGGTGTTTGAATCTGTGCAACATTATCAATTAGTGTAGATGGTTGGTCTTCTTCAATGGCATTAATCCTAGGTCCGCCATGATTAGGCATAGGATTCCTGTTGACGTTCGGAGGAGGTGCGAAGTTGAGAGCCTTAGAATCAACCAGATCTTGCACCTTCATCTGTAAGGCTCTGCATTTCTCAGTATTATGACCAGGTGCGTTGGAGTGAAAGGCACACCTGGTGTTAACATCATAATTCTTTGGGAGATTGAGAGGATCTGGTGGTGCCAACGTCCTTAACTCAACTAGGTTAAGTTTCAGGAGTTGTGGCAATAAGGCAGCATAAGGCATATGGATAGGATCAATTACCCTATTTGCCTGAGATGGCCTCTGTTGAAAAGGGCACTGTTGTTGGTTGCTATTGTTGTTGTTGTAGGTTCTCTGTTGCGGAAAATGATAGTGATGTTGTTGTTGTTGTTGAGGATATAATGGTTGTTGTGGAACTAGAGCTGGGATGGTAACAACTGCTACTGACCTGTGAGAATATTGGGGTCTGCCCCTGCTTGTATGAATAGCATTTGTCTCACCTGCCCTTCGGGGTCCTGCAAAAGGTTTTCTGGGGTTGCTGGAGGAACTTGCACCATTGTCGGAGATTTTTCCCATCTTCAAGACACTCTCAATTCTCTCACCAGCTATAACTACATCGGCAAAACTGGTAGAGGAGAAAGCAGCAAGTCTATCAATATAAGTCCCTTGCAAGGTGTTCATAAACATGTCAGCCATTTCTCTTTCTGACATGGGTGGCTGGACAGCAGCAGCAAGCTGTCTCCATCTCTGAGCATAATCCCGGAAGCTCTCCCTTGAAGACTGAGACATGCCCATTAGAAGAGTTCTATTGGGAGCCATGTCTAGGTTGTACTGATATTGCCGGATGAAAGCCTCGGCCAAGTCCTTCCAACATCTTATGGTGGCCCTTGTCAGATGCGAATACCATTCTCTTAAAGCTCCAGTCAGACTGTCCTCAAAATAGAACATCCATAACTTCTCGTCCATGGTATAAGCCTTAAATCTCCCTAAGAAGGATTGCAGGTGGGTACGCGGGCAGGAGGTACCATTATACTTCTCAAAGCAAGGGGGTTTGAATTTGTGGGGAATTCTCACCCCATCTACCAGCCCCATATCCATTACGTTGAAGCCCAAAGAATTCTGAGATTCCAAAGATCTTAACTTTTCGGCAATCTCATCCAATCTTCTATCATATACCTCATCTCCAGCCCCAATAATAGTAAATTGTTCTTCTTGGGGATCCTCTTGCAGGATTCTGCCCCCAGCAGTATTACCTTGAACGTTTCTTGGAATATTAACCTCTGGATTCAAATGAGGCCCATACTCTGGAGGGTCAATACGAGGCTGCCCTCGTTCGTTATTGCTGGTTCCTCCCGTCCCAAGGTGAGGTTCCTCAGGTGTCTGTCTCTCTACCAGCTCTCTTAGTCTTTCTTGGCTCTGGGCTAAGCCAGTCATGACAGCCATAAACTGAGACATCTGGTTTCTCATCTCGACTCTTTCGTTTGCCATCTGATTTCTGACCTCATTCAGGTCCTGTTGTACCTGCTCCATTTGAATGCCTGGAAGGTTGTTACGAGTATGGTACCGGTGCGTGCGGTTGACGGCGAACACTCGGCGACGAGCAATGTTTCTTGAGATCACAATAAAGTTAGAGACAATAATAATAAACAAAACATACAAAATAAAGAAAAGTCAGTATGCAATGCAGTATGCTTATTTGTTTTCCAAGGTATCCGGTTTGGTTCTTGGTTTTGACCTTTCCAGACCTCGAGGAAGATGCTTGATGTTGTTGAGAAAAGAAGCCCAATGAAAACAAACTAAATATATTACAAATGATGAAAAATACATAGTCTGTTTTACAACACATGCCCATGGAGGGTCAAAAATACAACAAAAGGAAAAGTACATCAAAAGGAAAGAATAACAAGCAAAGAGGAATCAGACATCCAATCCATAATCATCTTCCCTGACCTCCTTCAGGAGTGCCTCAGTCACCGGACCAACTGGGTGCTCTGTAATGGTCCTAATGAGGAGGTTCCTAGTAGCAATGGCATTAGTCAGCTTCTTATGCATGTCCTGGTCTTTTGATCTCTTTAACCCTGCTCGAAGCTTCAATTATGAAATCTCCTTCTGGGCAACCAACAAAACTTCCTGCTGCTTCTTCTCATTGGCCTCCAGCTGATCAATCTTGGCTTGAGTCTTCTGGTCTTCTTGTGCACGGGCTTCGGTGATCCTGACCCACCTAGCCTGGCTCTCTTGCAGATAGTGCTCAGCCCTAGCATTCTGAATCTTGGCCTCTTTACAAGCATTATTCAATATTTGTTCCCCAGCCCTTGCTTTCCTTATGTAGTCCTCTGTCTTTTCAATATTGGTCAAATGCTCAATCTTGAGCTTTTCCAATCTCTCAATGTCCAGACGACCATCACTTCTTTCCCAAAGAGTCTTCTTCAGGGCTTGAGACAGCTGCTCATTCCTTTCCTTCAACTTTTCAAATTCCTCCAGGCTAACAGTTGCTGCAGGATGTACTGTAGATGGTCCAGGTGTGTCTTCCAAGGTGAAAGGCATTCTGGTAATCTGAGCTCTAGTACGGGACCAGTCTGTGTACTGAGCTGAAGCAACATTGTTACATCTTCCAAGAATAGCTACCCCTTTTGTCTGGATGTTGTCCCAAGCCCAAGCAGCTTGCCTGACAACAACTGAATTAGGTTGAACTTCACAATACAGGGTCTCAGCTAGATCCTGCCCTCTGGGAGGGTGAACTAAGGCATAGCCCAATTGTCTCTTAAACAATAAAGGATTGTAGTTGATGCAACCCTTTACTCCTATCAGTGGCACATTTGGGTATTGTCCACAGCTGGTGATAATGTCCTTGCCTTTGGTGCTCTGGGTGCACCATCTGATATCATCTGAAGTTAAGGCAATGAACCTCTTGGCCCAATTCTTCTGCTGGTGTGGGTTCAAGAAAGCATCTGATTTAGGCAGGTGTCTGAGCAGCCAAGAATAAAACAAAGGAGCACAACATCTTACCAACTTCCCCCTTTGTTTCTCATTCCTCTGATGAATAGAATAGTAGAAATCCCCTAGCAATGTAGGCACTGGGTTCTTCAGAAGAAACAAATGGATGGCATTCTTACTGACAAATTTAGGCTCATATGCAAACAGTATAGCCCCATATATGCTGAGGGCTAAGAGTGCACAGACTGCCCTCCACTCCCCCAATGAAGCCTTCAGGATGGCCTGAGAAATCAAGAAGTCCAAATGCAGACCAGGAATCCCAACTTTTGTTGTCATGTTTTGCTCAATAAGGGCAGGCTCCAAGTGCAATGCCCTTGCTATCTCTTCACTTCTGGGAGCAGTCCTTTCTGGGTTGAAAGGGATTCCCCCTCTGATAGGTACTCCAATCAATAAAGAAAACTCTTCCAACAGAGGCCCAATCTGAAAGTCTGGAAAGTTGAAACATCTCAGTGGAGGGTCATAGAATTGCAAGCATGTGTGGATCATGCTTCTCTGAGAAGGATCAAGATCCATAACCATATCCAAGATACCCCCATAGTGTTCTCTGAACAGTGGGATGTGGTCAGGTGTGATGAGTAACTGGACCTGCCTGATACCAGTCAATACAGGCTCAAAAAAGTGATAAGATATGTTGCTCTTCCTGGGATGAGCCATGAGTGCTGCTGAAGAAGCTGAAGACAAATGCTGATGAAGATCACAGACTGATGCTGGAAGTAAACCTCTGACAGACTGATGCTGGTGGTGATGGAGATAACTGAAGCAAATGCTGATGAAGACAACTGAAGCAAAGGTCTAAGCAGAAGAAGGGGTCAAAACCAAAACCAAGATATAAAGAGGTGGATACCCTGAAAAGCAAATAAACAAATGTCAAATGATGCAATGATGATATATGCAAATGATATGCAAGGGTTTGTGATCAAGATCTGGATCTGATTATCTGTCTTGATATAAAGTCCATGTAGGTTCAGAAAGTCCAGATGGAGGCTCAGAAATCCAGTAACCAGGGTGGGGGACTCAAATAAAGAGTCACATATCCAGGGTTAATCACAAGAACTGTCCAAAGTGGAGTATTCTTAAACAATACAGTAACAAGGTATGATGTGGCCAAGGGGTTCCTGCAAACCTGTAAACAACCCAACCCCCTCACATGTAATGTTCTAGAACAAGGATCCTCAGACTTGGATCAGTTATGAGAAGTGTAAACACTTCTAACCCGGAGGTACAATGTTTATAATAACCATAAAGGATCCTCCTCTAATTCACCTCAGCTTCTGAAGGTCATAATAAAGGTCATCCAGACTTAGCAGGCTTCCCAGATAGCCCTAGCACTACAAGAAATCTGTAGCACAGAGTTCTCAAGAAGAAACCCACATCTGAACCGTGTTTCATATTCCCGCACCAGACCGAAATGGAATGGGAAAGAACATGAACCACTCTAGCCTAGGTGTCACTCTGGTCCCAGGTATAGGACCTCAAACTCTCAATGGAACCCCACCCACCAAAACAGAAAACCAGATCCAGCAAAGACATTATGAAATATGCCAAAGACTGTAAAGAAAGCAATAAATAAATTTGTACATAAAGCAATAAATAAAGCAAAAATAAAATAAACACACATATCACGTAACACCCCAGTAAACACAAATCAAACAAACGCTAGGAGGAACCCACAAAAAGAACCAGAAGCCCTGGTTGCAGCATAAGGGTCCCCAGCAGAGTCGTCAAGCTGTCGCTCCCACCAAATGACACAGGGCCAAGAGGGGTACAGACGCGAACGGTCGTCGAAAGGAGGAACACGAGGGTGAACTGAAAAGAGTCGCCAGCTAGGCATTTTTATCCCGAAGGAAAGGTAATGCTGCATAAACCTAGGAAAAGATGGATAAGACGGTCGCGAACCAGAGAAACTGAGAAAGGGGGTCGGTTACAACCTGGGAAGGTATTAGCACCCAGATTGTCCGTCGTACTCGACGGGATCCACGCTTAAAAGATTTGTGTTTAAAGGGGTAGTGTCAGTGTTATTCTGTGTGCAAATGCTGGAAGAGAATACATGTGTAAGTGCAAAGGAAATGTGAAGTGGATAAGAGAAGTGTCAGTGCTGGAAAGGAGTGCAAAGCTCAAGACTATGAGGCTTAAAGAATAATGCTGGAAGAGGGGGGGATGTACATAGACTTTTGTTCGATAACTGTTAAGTTATGCCTACGTATCCTCTCGTGCAATGAGGAAGTCAGAACACCGTAGTTCGACTCAAAGAGACTGAAAGGAGATTGACTGGTGAACTGCTTACTTGTCTATGCTCAAGTGTATGACCTATCTGGCTCAGGTGTAAACTGTCTTGCGTTAGACGGAAGAAGCGGGTTCTCGTTTATGAGTGAATGAGATGAGAAAAGAATCCCGGAGGAGACGATTATTGTTTGTTTTTGGTATTTTCAATCTTTTATTGCTTTTTTGAGTTTGTCATAAGAAAATGCGCTTAAGCCTAAACCAAGGGTTAGTAGACTCATCACATCCTCCCTCTGATTAGGGGTAATGAGAATACCTTAGGCATGAAGTAAACACCTCACACTTAATCACCATGATGTAGGATTAAGATCATTAACCTACTTACATTTATTTAGATGTTTTTGGAATTTTTGTTTAGTGTTAAGTAATGAGTTTGAGCCATAATCAAAGATTTAATGGACTCATTACACCATCCTAATAGAAGGATAATAGATGAGAACATTTAAGCTGAGAAAGGCTCCTCAACTTAATCCCTGATTAGGGATTAACCTCATGACAAAACAAAACCTTTATTAAAGTGGATTTTAGTTAATGGTAAGATTAATAAGTGGATTTTATGGTTTGAAAGACAACTTGAGGGGGAATTGTCCATTAACACTAGGGTTAGTCCTTCTTAGCCAATTAAGGAAGAATTAGAACCCTAATGCAAGACCCAAGTTACAAGCTTGATGTCTTAGTGATTATTAGATGGATTGATTAAAGGATTTAAACACATTAAGGGTTTAACACTTAGGATTAAAATTATACACTCCATCCTAATAAAAGGATGCAGGCATAAGCTTAATCACCAAGCCTTAAAACCTTTAAGGTTTAGTCCTTGATTAAGAGATGAGAAGAGAAGACACAAAAGATGCCACAAAGGTAAAACTAGTGGGGGAACTAATCAAACCCTAATTGTGACCATGCTTGGGTGTTCCTAAGGTTTATGAGGCTTGCAAGAGATCTTCAAGGAAAAGCCACCAAGGAAGAAGCAGGATGGAAGGAGGAGAAGCAGAAAGAAGCAAGACAACTTGCTTCACTTAAGAAGACAAGTTGCTTGAAGAAAGAAAGTGAGGAGGGAACATGAATGAGCAAGCTCACTCTAATACAAAAGTAAAATGCAGCAATGATGCACAAGAGGGATGAGAAGATATTGTGAGAAGTGAAGGCAAATTCACTTCTCGAAGTAACTTACCACCTGAAAAGTTAGTGAAAGGAAATGAAAATGAAATGAAAATGAAAAGTATGCAATGATGCAAACCAAAACCAGAAGCATGTTCATGATGATAATGATGCAAAGAGATGACATAAATGTATGTCATGAGATGAAGATGATCATACCAAGGATGGGAATGCAAATGAAGCATACAAGTGGCATGAAAGTTCATGAATGCACATGGAAAGTAATGAAAGCAAAAATATGGCAAATGGATGATGCAATGATCAAAAATGATTTCAATATGTACTAAGATGTCTTATATGTCATGTGGAGGCACAAAATGTCATGGAAAGTTCATGTATGCAAGCTTATACAAGATGGATGCAAATGAAGATGCAAATTAGGGTTATATGAACATATGAGATGCATAATCCAAAAACAGAAGCAAAACATGAGATAAAAAATTGAAAATGGACTTAAAGGAACCCTAAACCCACACTAGTTCACCATCCAAAGAGGGAGGTCAGAAGCTTAACCTAGAAGGACTTATGATTTTTCTAAGTTTCTAGGGTTTTAAGGGTTATCCAAAAGGTAAAATGCCAAACAAATTGAAAATGCATTATAAAAATGAGACAAAAATGTTTTTAGGAACTTGAAGTCATACATAACACAATGCAAAAAGAATCATTCACAAACTCACTTTGGTTCAAAAGTTAGGAATTTTTGAAGTTAGGGTTAAAAATATTCAAGTTTAAGAACCCTAATTCAATTGAAAAATGTCAAAGTATGATCAAAACCAAAAAGAAATTTGTATGGTGAGTTTGTAAATGTTTGTAAATGTTTGAAAATGTTCTCTGAATTTTTTTTGGGATTTTTAAATACCTAAATGTATTTTTAATTAATTAATTCTCATTAACTAATTAAAAATAACATTTAAATGATTTAAAAATAATTTTTTAATGCAAAAAATAAAAATAAAAATATTTTTGGGTTCTGAAAATTAATTAAAGTTTGGATAAAAAATTTCAGAATTTTTTGAAGTCTTTTTCTATTTTTAAAAATTCGTACAAATTTAAATAAAGAAAATGAAATAAAAATTAATAAAATGGGAAGTATGCTGGATGGAAGGCTGAGATGCAATCTGGGCTTTAAAGGAGTTGACTGGGCGCGCATCTGGACAGCCCAGGTTCAAACTTCCTTAATTCTAATTATTTATTTAATTAAACCTAATTAATAATTAATGATTCAACCCTAGCCATCAGAACACGCGCCAATCACAAATCCAAGGGTCTACGTTCAAACCTAGCCATAAACCTAATTAATTATCTTAATCACTTTCAGGTGGCCAGAAATGACCTCCGGTCATCTTCTCCGGCCACACTCTCCCCTGAAAAATGCTATCTCTCTCAAAACCTCACCCCAAGCCCCCTAAAGCTCCAGAATCACTCAATGAACATCAAGGAACAAGAATCCAGGCATGAAATCCATTTATTTTCAGAAACAAGCATGAATCGAATCAATCTCTTTCTAGGTCAAAAATTTCAGAGATTCGGTTCATGCTTATTTCTTCACCATTTTCAAAACTACAAAGCTCAATGTACTCAGGGGATTGTAAACACCCCAAATTTTCCCTCACCCATTCACACCATGGCTTGTGATCTCTTCATATGCATAAACTCAATCATAGCATCTCATATTGCACTTTTGATTCACTGCATAGATTCAAAGTCATCTGCATCTAGGGTTTGTGATCTGAGTAATCCAAGAGCTATTTGAGCCACTCCAAAGGTCATCAATCACTTCAAAGGGGTCCATGTATGTTCAAGCATCATATTATATTCTCTCAAAGTCAAGAATATCAAAGAATCACAAGAACTGAGAATGGCATGGAAGCAGAGCCAAGATTAACTACACAGATGACCTAGAATTAGGGTTTTGGTTTCAAAGGCCATAATTCCAAAATATTTTGGTCATTCTTGTTTATATTGGTCTCTATATGGTATGAGGAGCATGCATATCAATTTTCATGAAGAAATTCAATGGGGAAGTCATCTGATCAAGAGTTGACTTTTTGAGCAAGTCAGTGCAAAATCAGGGCATCTGAGGCCCCCAATGACCCAACCAAAGGGTGTTCTTCATCATTTTGATTGTGTATGAACTTTATTTGATCATAGAAGATGTTGGAAGTTCACAAAATTGAAGAATTTCAAGCCATTTGCAAAGTTGACTTTTTGGGAAAGTTGACTTATAAGGAAAATTGCCATTTTAGGAAACTTTTTCAACACTTGCTTTTTGATTCAAAAATGCTTCAAATGGAAAAACTTTGGTCATGAAAGTTGTATAATGGATCATTCCCTTTTCAAAAAGTACAATAACTTGACCTAATTCATTTTGGATCAAAAGTTATGGCTTGTCAAACTTGGCTAAAATCACATAATTTCAAGTTATGCACCAAAGAGGGAAACTTGCAAATTCTTGTACCAAGGCAATTTGTGACTTCTAATTGATGTCTAACCTTTACACAAACATCATACATGACTTAAACTTCAGATTGGCCCAAGAGTTTCTTAAGTTCCATGCCTTAAACTTCAAGAATTACAAAAGGGGCCAAAGTTGTGACAATTTGCAAAAGGGATCAAAACTTCTCATCCACTTGCCTCAGTTCACAAAATCTGATCCAAAAGCATTCCTTGATCCTTGCTGAACTCAACCATGCCCCTATCTCAGCCTGCCACTTGCCCATACCTCCAAGTACAACTTGCTTGACTTTTTGCAACTTGAAGCCATACCAATCCCACAGTGACACAACCACTCTCTGCCCAATCCAGACTTTACAAACACATCCCAAGGCTTCACTCTCATAACACACACAAGCCTGAAAGCTCCAAGAACACAGCCTTCTCATTTTCCACCTCATATGCAAAACCATTCAAAACTCATCATACAAGCTTCAAACACACAAACAAACTTCACCATTGATCTCCACATGCTTCATTGATCACAAACCAGCCATTAAAATAGCCTGAAACTCACTGAAATCAAAACACGATTTCCTCCCCCCCTTGAACAGAACTCTGCCAATCTCCCAAACTAGCCATCCTCAAAGCTTCCTAAGATTCATTTCACCTTCAGAGGACTAAAAGGAGTGGATTTGCAGCAAGGGAAAGGCCAGAAAGCTCATAACCAGGAGGTTCCATCTCAGGTAGCCATCTCAAACATTTTTTCCAAAACTTGCGTTTTAGGTTATAAACTGATTCTATGTGGTATGCTGATCATTTTGAGCTTTGAATCTTTGAAAATGGTTGCGTGTGTAGGATGTATTTGATCTCTGAAACTTTTGTGTGTTTTTCCGTTTTAATTCGTTTCTCTTGATTCATTGGAAATAAATGGATTTTAGGGTGAGGTTTAGGTTTAATGATGTTCATAGATTGATTCTGGAGAGTTTTGTGAGGATTTGATGCGTATTGAGAGAGATAGGGATTTTGGCCTGCCGGAGAAGATGACCGGAACACTGTTCCGGTCATCTGAAAGTGATTAGGGTTAGCTAATTAGGGTTTAGTCTTAATTACGTGAATTTGAATTCTGGCCGTCAAGATGCGCGCGTGGTCAATTCCCGCGTCCTTGAGTTTGAACCACAGCCCTTGATTCTGTTGACTTTCTCATTTTCAGTTTAAATTCAATTTTATTTTCATTTAATTTCATTTCTTTTGTACATTTTATAAAAAATAGCAAAATACTTTAAAAAATTCTGAAAATTTTTATCAAACCTTTTATTAATTTTCAGAAACCAAAAATATTTTTATTTTTATTTTTTGCATTGAAAAATATTTTTAAATCATTTAAAAGTTTATTTTTAATTGATTAATGAGAATTAATTAATTAAAAATACTTTTAAGTATTTAAAAATCACAAAAAAATTCATGAAACATTTAAAATCATTTAGGAACATTGTCCAACTCTAAAACAAAATTTCTTTTTTGATCTTGATGCTTTTTGACAATTTTCAATGGAATTAATTTCATTTCAAGGCATTATTTTGATCCAATCAAAAAAATTCATTTCTGCCTAGCCTTTAAGAGTTGGAAAATGATTCTTCTTACATTGCATCTTGTATAGCATGTAGTTTATAGGATTAAATTGGCATGAGTTGATCTTGCATTTCCTTTTTGTTTGGCATTTTTTCTTGACAAGGTACCTTAAAACCCTAGCAATCTTAGGAAATTCACAACTTCCATTAGGTTAAGAGTTGGATCCCCTCCTTTGGGCAGTGAGGTTGTATAGGTTTAGGGTTCCTTTGAATGCATTTTCAAATTTTTGTCATGATGTTTGCTTCTGGTTTTGAATTTTGTTTTGTGCATTGATCATAAACCCTAATTCATGCTTTCTTTTACATCCATCTTCCATTAACTTGCATACCATGACTTGCCATGACATTTTGTGCATCCATTTGATTCATAATACATCTTAGGACATGTTAAAATCATGTTTAATCATTGCATCATTCATTTGCCATGTTGTATGTCATTTGCATTTCATAACTTTTCATGTATTATTCATGGTTCAAAGCATGCTTCATTTGCATCCATATGTTTATATGATCATCCTCATGCCTTGCCTCAAGTTTGCATCATCTCTTAGCATCATTAACATCATACTTATGCTTCTGATTTTGGTTTGCATCATGCCATTTCATCTCATTTTGCATTGCATTGCATTTCTTTCACTAACTTTTCAGGTGGTAAGTTACTTTGAGAAGTGAATTTGCCTTCACTTCTCACAATCTCTTTCCATCTCTCTTATGCATCATTGCTGCATTTTATCTTGTGCTTGGTTTGATCTTGCTCATTCTTGTTCATCTCTTACTTTCTTTCTTCAAGTGACTTGTCTTATTAAATGAAGCAAGTCACTTTGCTTCTCCTTGCTCTTTTCATCTGCTTCCTGGTGGTTTCTCTGAAGATCTTTCTTGTAAACCTCACAAACCTTAGGAACAACCAAGCATGACAATAATTAGGGTTTTGATTAGTCCCCCATTTATATTTTACCTTTGTGTCTCATTGAGTCTTCTCCTCTCATCTCATAACCAAGGACTAAACCCTAAAGGTTTTAAGGCTTTGTGATTAAGCTTATGCCTGCATCCTTCTATTAGGATGGAGTGTATAACTTTATTCCTAAGTGTCAAACCCTTAATGTGTTTAGCTCCTTTAATAAATCCACTTAATAATCATCAAGACATCAAGCTTGTAACTTGGGCCTTGCATTAGGGTTCTAATTCTTCCTTCATTGGTTAAGAAGGACTAAGCCTAGTGTTAATGGACAAGTCCCCCTCAAGTTGTCTTACAAATCATAAAAATCATTTCTTCATCTTATCATTAACTAAAATCCACTTAATAAAGGCTTTGTTTTGTCATGAGTTTAATCCCTAATCATGGATCAAGTTGAGGAGTCTTTCTCAGCTTAAATGTTCTCATCTATTATCCTTCTATTAGGATGGTGTAATGAGTTCATTAGATCCTTGATTATGGATTAATCTCATTACTTAACACTAAACAAAAACAACAAAAACATCTAAATAATCACAAGTAGGTTAATGATCTTAATCCTACATCAGGGTGATTAAGTGTGAGATGCTGACTTCACACTTAAGGTATTCTCATTACCCCTAATCAGAGGGAAGATGTGATGAGTTTACTAACCCATTGGTTTAGGCTTAAGCTCATTAACTTATGACAAACTTCAAAAAGCAATAAAAGACTGAAAATACAAAAACAAACAATAATCGTCTCCTCCGGGATTCTTTTCTCATCACCTTCACCCACAAGCGAGAACTTGCTTCTTCCGTCTAATGCAAGACAGTTTGCACCTGAGCCAGACAGGTCATACACTTGAGCATGGACAAGTAGGCAGTTCACAAGTCAATTCATCTTTCAGTCTCTTTGGGTCGAACTACGGTGTTCTGACTTCCTCATTGCACGAGAGGATACGTAGGCATAACTTAACGGTTATCGAACAAAAGTATCTGTATATTCCCCCTCTTTCTAGCATTATTCTTTAAGCCTCATAGTCTTGAGCATTTCACTCTTGTTCTTACACTGACACTTCTCTTACACACTTCACTTCTTTTACACTGACACTTGTATTCTTTCCAGCTTTGATACACAGATTGCACTGACACTACCCCTTTAAAACACAAATCTTTTGAGCGTGGATCCCGTCGAGTAAGACGGACAATCTGGGTGCTAATACCTTCCCAGGTTGTAACCAACCCCCTTTCTCAGTCTCTCTGGTTCGCAACCGTCTTATCCATATCCTTCTAGGTTTATGCAGCATTACCTTTCCTTCGGGATAAAAATGCCTAGCTGGCGACTCTATTCATTTCATTTCTCCTTTCGCCGACCGTTCGCGTCTGTACCCCTTCTGACCCAGGTGTCATTTTGGTGGGAGCGACAGCTTGGCGACTCTGCTGGGGACCCTTATACTGTAACCAGGGCTTCTGGTTCTTTTTGTGGGTTCCTCCTAGCGCTTGTTTGATTTGTGTTTACTGGGGTGTTATGTGCTATTTGTGTTCGTATATTTGCTTTATTTTACTACTTTATGTACAGTTATTTATTGCTTTCTTTACAACTTTATATACATCATACTGTCATACTGTTATCTGGCTGGATCTGGTTTTGTTGCTTTGGTGGGTGGGGTTCTACTGAGAGTTAAGGTCCTATACATGGGACCTGAGTGACACCTAGGCTAGAGTGGTTCATGTTCTTTCCCATTCCATTTCGGTCTGGTGCGAGAATATGAAACACGGTTCAGATATGGGTTTCTTCTTGAGAACTCTGTGCTACAGATTTCCTGTAGTGCTAGGGCTATCTGGGAAGCCTGCTATGTCTGGATGACCTTTACTATGACCTTCAGAAACTGAGGTGAATTAGAGGAGGATCTTTTATGGTTATTGTAAACACTGCACCTCCGGTTTAGAAGTGTTTACACTTCTCATAACTGATCCAAAGCTGAGGATCCTTGTTTTAGAACACCACCTGTGAGGGGGTTGGGCTGTTTACAGGTTTGCAGGAACCATTGGCCACATCATACCCTGATACTTATTGTGTTTGAGAATGCTTCACTTTGGACAGTTCTTGTTATTTAACCCTGGATATGTGACTCTTTATTTGAGTCCCCCACCTTGGTTACTGGACTTATGAACCTCCATATGGACTTCTTAAGACATACATGGACTTATACCAAGGCAGTAATCAGATCCAGCTTGATCGCAAACCCTTGCATATCATTTGCATACATCATCATTGCATCATTTAACATTTGCTTATTTGTTTTTCAGGGTATCCACATCATATCTGGCTTGGTTTTGACCCCTTCATCTGCATAGACCTCTCTTTATCAGTATCTGCTTCAGCTATCTTCATCAGGAATCTGCTTCAGTTACATGCACCACCAGCATCATCCTATCAGTGGCTCATCTTCTAGTATCAGTCATCATCATCAGCATCTGTTTCAGCTCTTCATCAGCAGACATGGAACCCAAGAAGAGCAACATCTCATATCATTTCTTTGAGCCTGTGCTGGCTGGCATCAGGCAGGTCCAGGCACTTGTCACTCCAGACCATATACCATTATTCAGAGAACATTATGGAGGCATCCTTGATATGGTTATGGATTTGGACCCTTCCCAGAGGAGCTTGATTCACACTTGCCTACAATTCTATGATCCTCCTTTGAGATGCTTCACTTTTCATAATTTTCAGTTGGGACCTCTGTTGGAGGAGTTTTCATCACTGATTGGAGTACCTTTCAGGGGTGGTGTCCCCTTCAACCCAGAAATGGTTTTTCCCAACAATGAAGAAGTGGCAAAAGCACTGTGCCTGGAACCTATTCTGATTGAGCAGAACATGACAACAAAGGCTGGAATTCCTGGTCTGCACTTGGATTTCTTGACTTCTCAGGCTATCCTGAAGGCCTCCTTGGGGGAATAGAAGGCAGTTTGTGCATTGTTAGCCCTCAGTATATATGGGATTATACTGTTCGCAGATGAGCCCAGGTTTATCAGCAAGAATGCCATTCATCTTTTCATTCTGAGGAACCCAGTGCCCACATTACTGGGAGATTTCTATTACTCTGTTCACCAAAGGAATGAGAAGCAGAGAGGAAGGTTGGTGAGATGCTGTGCTCCCCTATTTCATACCTGGCTGCTCAAACACTTGCCCAAAACTGATGCATTCTTAAATCCTCACCAACAGAAGAATTGGGCTAGGAGACTTATTGCTTTGACCTCAGATGACATCAGGTGGTGCACCCAGAGCACCAAAGCAGGGACATCATTACTAGTTGTGGGCAATTCCCCAATGTACCTCTGATAGGAGTGAAGGGTTGCATCAACTACAACCCTCTGCTATTCAAAAGACAATTGGGCTATGCATTGGTCCACCCTCCTAGAGTACAAGACTTGGCTAAAACCCTTTATTGCGAGATAAAGCCTAATTTAGCTGTTGTCAGGCAAGCATCCTGGGCTTGGGACAATATCCAGACCAAAGGGATGGCCATTCTTGGGAGATGCAACAATGTGGCCTCAGCTCAGTATTATGATTGGTCCCATGCTAGGGCTCAGAT
The DNA here is from genome assembly GCA_963966055.1 of Lathyrus aphaca. Classification (NCBI taxonomy): domain Eukaryota; kingdom Viridiplantae; phylum Streptophyta; class Magnoliopsida; order Fabales; family Fabaceae; genus Lathyrus; species Lathyrus aphaca. The sequence goes on along the minus strand of OZ014524.1, from coordinate 428,979,872 downwards.
TTCTGGGATGCCTTTCACCATTGAGGATGCACCTGGACCATCCACAACACCACCTCCAGCCACTGTCAGCCTGGAAGAGTTTGAGAAACTAAAGGAAAGGAATGAGAATCTGTCTCAAGCCCTGAAGAGGACCCTCTGGGAGAGGAGTGATGGTCGTCTGGACATTGAAAGGTTGGAAAAGCTCATGGTGGAGCATCTAGCCAAGATTGAAAAAGCAGAGGACTACATCAAGAAGTCAAGAGCTGGAGAGCAGATTTTGAAGAATGCCTGTAAAGAGGCCCAGTTTCAAAAGGCTAGGACTGATCTCTATCTGAAAGAAAGTCAAGCTAGGTGGGTCAGGATCACTGAAGCTCGCACTCAGGAAGACAAGAGAACCCAGGACAAGATTGAGCAGTTGGAGGCTAATGAAAAGAAGCAACAGGAGGCTCTGCTAGCAGCCCAGAAGGAGATCTCAGAATTGAAGCTTAGGGCTGGTGTGAAGAGGTCAAAGGACCAAGACAGGCACAAGAGGTTGACCACTGCTATCACCACCAGGAATCTTCTTATCAGAAACCTCACAGAGCATCCAGCTAATCCTGTAACCGAAGCACTTCTGAAGGAAGTTAAGGAGGATGAGTTTTGTCTTGGTGTCTGACTTGTTGCTTGTTGTTGCTTTCATTTCATGTACTTTTCTTTTATGTTGTATTTTTGACCCCTCAGAGGGCATGTGTTGTAAAAAACAAACTATGTATGATCCACCATTTGTAATGTATTCATTAGTTTGTTTCATTTGAATCTCTTTCTCCCAAGCAACATCAAAGCATCTTCCTCAGGGGTCTGGAAAGGTCAAAACCAAAATGCCAAGCCGGATACCTTGGAAACAAATAGGCATACTGCATTGCATACTAACTTTTGTTTTGTTTTGTAGGTTTTTTGTTTGTTACTAACTCTGTTGTGATTCAGGAATTATTGCTCGCCGTCGGGTGTTTCCACTCAACCGTCCGCACAGATATCCCACTCGCAACAACCTTCTGGGTATACAAATGGACCAAGTACAACAGGATCTCACAGAAGTCAGGACTCAAATGGCCAATGAGAGGCTAGAAATGAGAAACCAGATGACCCAGTTCATGGAAGTGATGAATGGCCTGGCTCAAAGCCAAGAAAGATTAAGGGCATTGGTAGAAAGGCAGACCGAGGAAGAACCCCATCTAGGGACTGGAGGAACGAGCAACAATGAGAGGGTTCAGCCTCATGTTAATCCACCAGTGTATGGGCCTCATCTTCATCCAGAGATCAACATCCCTGCTAATGTGCCAGGAAATGCTACTGCGGGAAGAATATTACAAGAAGACCCCCAAGAAGATCAATTCACTGTGATGGGAGCTGGGGATGAAGCCTATGATAGGAGGCTTGATGAAATTGCTGAGAAATTGAGATCTCTGGAGTCTCAAAATTCCCTGGGCTTTGATGTCATGGATATGGGATTAGTGGACGGGGTAAGGATTCCCCACAAGTTTAAACCCCCGTGCTTCGAGAAGTACAACGGAACTTCCTGTCCACGGACCCACTTACAATCTTTTCTGGGGAGACTGAAGGCATACACCATGGATGAAAAACTATGGATGTTTTATTTTGAAGATAGTTTGACAGGGGCCTCAAGGGAATGGTACTCTCACTTGACTATAGCAACCATCAGATGCTGGAAGGACCTAGCTGAGGCCTTCATCAGACAGTACCAATATAACCTGGACATGGCTCCTAACAGGACCCTCCTGATGGGAATGTCTCAGTCATCCAGAGAAAGCTTCCGGGAATACGCCCAGAGGTGGAGACAGCTTGCTGCTGCTGTCCAACCACCCATGTCGGAAAGGGAAATGGCCGACATGTTTATGAATACCCTTCAAGGGACATACATTGATAGGCTAGCTGCCTTTTCTTCCACCAGCTTCGCTGACGTAGTCATAGCTGGAGAAAGAATTGAGAGCCTCATCAGGAGGAGATTGAAACGGTTAATCTTGGGACGGAAGAAGATGTGAAAGAAGTTAGGATCGGGGCCTGCTTACAAGACTCAGTGAAAGAACAACTGATTGATATGCTTCGAGAGTATGTGGATGTGTTTGCTTGGTCTTATCAGGATATGCCGGGGTTGGACACCGATATCGTCATGCACAAGCTGCCATTAAAAGAAGACTGTCCGCCAGTAAATCAGAAGCTGCGCCGTACTCGCCCAGATATGGCAATGAAGATAAAGGAAGAGGTGCAAAAGCAATGGGACGCCGGGTTCCTTGTTGTGACTAGCTATCCACCATGGGTTGCTAATATTGTACCTGTGCCTAAGAAAGACGGCAAGGTGAGAATGTGTGTTGACTACCGGGATCTGAACAGAGCCAGCCCGAAAGATGATTTCCCATTACCTCACATTGACGTATTGGTTGATAATACGGCTCAGTTCTCGGTATTCTCCTTCATGGACGGATTTTCAGGATAGAATCAGATCAAGATGTCACCTGAAGACATGGAGAAGACAACTTTCATCACACCCTGGGGCACGTTCTGTTATAAGGTGATGCCATTCGGACTGAAGAATGCAGGTGCAACGTATCAACGGGCTATGGTAACGCTATTCCACGATATGATCCATAAAGAAATTGAATGTTATGTGGATGACATGATTGCCAAGTCCCTCACAGAAGAAGACCACCTGGTAAATCTGCTGAAACTATTCAAGCGTCTGAGGAAGTACCAACTGAAGTTGAACCCCAACAAGTGCACATTCGGGGTGCGATCTGGTAAGCTGCTGGGATTTATTGTAAGCGAGAAAGGGATTGAGGTTGACCCTGGTAAAGTCAAAGCCATTCAAGAGATGCCTGCACCGAAGACAGAAAAAGAAGTTCGAGGTTTTCTAGGAAGATTGAACTACATTTTACGGTTCATATCTCACCTTACAGCAACTTGTGAACCTTTGTTCAAACTGTTAAGAAAAGAACAAACGGTCAGGTGGAACGAAGACTGCCAGAAGGCTTTTGACAAGATCAAAGAGTACTTACAAGAGCCTCCAATCCTTATGCCTCCAGTTGAAGGAAGACCTCTAATAATGTACTTGACAGTATTAGAAGAGTCAATGGGGTGTGTGCTGGGCCAGCATGATGAGTCTGGTCGAAAAGAGTATGCAATTTACTACCTGAGCAAAAAGTTTACCGACTGTGAACAACGTTATTCACTGCTCGAGAAAACTTGCTGTGCTTTAGCGTGGGCTGCTCGCCGACTGAGACAGTATATGTTGACCCACACCACTTTATTGATCTCAAAGATGGATCCAGTTAAGTACATTTTTGAGAAGCCAGCACTTACCGGACGGGTTGCGAGATGGCAAATGATCCTCACAGAATATGACATCCAGTACACATCTCAGAAAGCCATCAAGGGCAGTGTATTGTCTGATTATCTTGCTGAGCAACCTATTGATGATTACCAGCCTATGAGATTTGACTTCCCTGATGAAGACATCATGTTCATAAAAGCAAAAGATCATGAAGAGCCTATTCACACTGAAGGGCCTGACCCAGAAGAAGAATGGACTATGATGTTTGATGGGGCTGTTAATATGAATGGTCGTGGTGTTGGTGCAGTACTTATTACACCTAAGGGAGTTCACATGCCTTTCTCGGCAAAACTCACCTTTAACTGCACTAACAACGAAGCTGAATACGAAGCTTGCATTATGGGTCTTGAGGAAGCCATTGACCTCAGGATCAAGACATTGACTGTATTCGGAGATTCAGCTCTAGTAGTTAATCAAACCAACGGCAAATGGTACACCCACCAGGATCATCTGATACCTTATAGGGATTATACAAGGAGGTTATTGACTTTCTTTACAACGGTCAAGCTTGAGTATATCCCCCGGGACGAGAATCAGTTTGCAGATGCTCTTGCCACCATTTCATCCATGATCAAAGTTCAAGCTGCCAACTTTGTACCTCAGATTTCAGTGTCCAGATTTGACAGACCAGCGTATGTATTTGCAGCAGATGTTGTTAAAGATGACAAGCCTTGGTTCCATGACATTAAGTGCTTCTTGGAGGATCAAACATACCCACCTGGGGCATCTTCCAATGATAAGAAGACTTTAAGAAGGCTTGCTGGTAGTTTCTTTCTGAACACTAATGGCTCCCTGTACAAGAGAAACTTTGATATGGTACTCCTCAGATGCGTTGATAGAACAGAAGCAGACTTGTTGATGCACGAGGTGCACGAAGGATCCTTTGGTACCCATGCAGGAGGGCATGCCATGGCCAAAACGTTGCTAAGATCAGGTTATTACTGGATCACAATGGACGCCGACTGTTGTGCCTACGCCAGAAAATGCCATAAATGCCAGATCTATGCGGATAAGGTGCATGTACCTCCCAATCCTCTGAATGTGATGTCTTCACCCTGGCCCTTTGCTATGTGGGGCATTGATATGATTGGCAAGATTGAGCCAACTGCTTCAAATGGCCACAGATTCATCCTGGTAGCCATTGACTATTTCACCAAGTGGGTTGAAGCAGCTTCCTATGCAAATGTTACAAGGCAAGTGGTAGCCCGATTTCTGAAGAGAGATATCATCTGTCGATACGGAGTTCCCGAGAGAATCATTACTGATAATGGTTCCAACTTAAACAACAAAATGATGGCAGAGCTATGCCGGGACTTCAAGATCCAACACCACAATTCTTCTCCTTACAGGCCAAAGATGAACGGCGCTGTAGAGGCAGCTAATAAGAATATCAAGAAGATTGTACAGAATATGGTGGTTACCTATAAAGATTGGCATGAAATGCTACCGTTTGCCTTGCATGGGTACCGTACGTCAATCAGAACATCCACTGGGGAAACACCGTATCAGCTTGTGTATGGTATGGAGGCAGTCCTACCTGTTGAAGTTGAATTACCCTCCCTGCGGGTACTGCTGGATGTTAAGCTGAACGAAGCGGAATGGGTCCGATCCCGATACGAACAACTGAGTCTGATTGAAGAGAAAAGATTGGCTGCAATCTGTCATGGGCAGTTGTATCAGAAAAGAATGAAGAAAGCCTTCGATCAGAAAGTCAGGCTCCGAGAGTACCAAGTGGGAGATCTTGTGCTGAAGAGACTCCTCCCTCCTCATACAGACCACAGGGGCAAATGGACTCCGAACTATGAAGGACCATTCGTAGTAAAGAAAGTTTTCTCTGGTGGAGCACTCATGCTCAGCACTATGGATGGTGAAGACTTCCCGTCCCCTGTGAATTCGGATGCAGTTAAAAAATACTTCGCATAAAAATGACCCGCTGGACATAAAAACAGAATGTAAGTCCAGGCAAAAATAGGGCATCCCGGCGAGTCAAAAACAGAATAAAAGACTCGGGCAAAAATAAGGGAAAATAAGCAAGGCGAGAAGAACGTCAAATGTCATACGAGTCATGGCGAAAGGGAAGCTCCTGGAAGCGTCATCAACATTGCCAACCTTTTGTTTCTCAATTTGTAACAATCTCCTCATTTTAGGGGATATGTTTCTTTGACTGTATCTTGCCAATTCAGGGCCTACGAATTAATAAAATCAGATTTTCAGTCATGTCTCGTATCGTACATTTTATTTTCATTTGCAAAATGTCCGATGTCTATAAGATACTGATTGCATAAATACAGATGCTTCTCATCTATAAGAATACGTGCTTGCAGGAAATATACTTACTCCCAGGAGTGTCTAAACTCCTATGATGGAATCCGGTAAGGGATACCTTGGGATTACTTGTACGTTTCCATGTCTTTGCAGGATTGCAGGCACACAAAGCACGACATGGGGCATGAAAGCTTCACCCCGGCAAGCTGGAAAATCATTATCTACTCAATCCATCTTCCAATTAGCATCGGAGATGGTTTTCCCCCAGCTGAGTTGTCAAGTATCATCCTCAGCAGGACACCTACAGAAATCTCCAGGAGGACCTTCCCATGGTCTTTCTTCTTCCCCATCCGAGTTTCCATCTACTATTCCTCCGCAGCCAAGTGCAAAGGCCGGGAAACCATCTCCCCACGGAGTTTCAGCCTCTATCCAGAAGAGCAACGCGCAAAGGAATCACAACAGAGTGAAGAAAGCTTCTACAAACCCCAGTTGGGTCCTTCATTTACTGGAATAGGTCTATCATTGACCCATTTCCCCAAGACGAATCATATACGTTAGATCTACCAATGATCTCACCCCCAGCTGGGATGTCCATTTCAAGCAAGATCAGCCAGAGATCTTCGTAGTAACGGGATCCGAATCCCGAATCGTTATCTTTTTGCATGATCGTAGCATTCGCATCATGTTCACCCCATAAAGCGTAGCATTCCGTCTAATACGGAGCATTACGGCAAAAATCAAACATATTGCATAATCATAAGTCATGTTCTGAATCAAACACTTGTGAATAATGACAATCCATCAACAAATATACAAGATGCTCCCCAGATTCCCCAGCGGAGAGCTAAAGCTAAAGCAGTTGCCTTACACTCACAAATCACAATACATACTCCTTGTGGCACCCGTCCGTGTCATCATATCCCCAGTAGAAAGCCAAAGCGTCCTCTTTGCACTCACAGATACATACATACACAATTCCTTGACACTCGTCCGTGTCACCTTCCCCAGCACAGTAACCTAAACACTTTGTATATCAGATTCTTGTTTATACTATACTTTTCTCTTTTTGACACTCATCCGTGTCACTCTCCCCAGCAAGTTACATACCCGTCTATACACCACTCATACTTATTTCTCTTGTCTCGCTTATACAAATATTCGTCCATATCTTGTCTACACCACTTATATCCTCTCAGATTCGACACTCGTCCATGTTCTTTGTTAACCAGTTGGTACTCGTCTGTACCATCATCTCAGAACACGTGTCAGCGTTTGTTTCTACCCGATACTCGTCCGTATCGTAGTCTTAAGGATGCTCATCCGCATCTTTAATCCATACATTGTGTCAAACATTCTTGTCTTCTTGAATTTAGACACTCGTCTGTGTCTACTATTCCCCAGAAGAGTTCCCTCAGAATCAACACTTGTCCGTGTTCCTTGTTAACCAGTTGGTACTCGTCCGTACCATCATCTCAGAACACGCGTCAGCGTTTGTTTCTACCCGATACTCGTCCGTATCGTAGTCTTAAGGATGCTCATCCGCATCTTTAATCCATACACAACATCAAAACACTTATACCTTTTATTTCTTGGATATAAACACTCGTCCGTGTTTACTATTCCCCAGTAAGTCGCCAGCAAAGCAAAATTTCTTTTCTGACATTCGTCCTATGTCACGATTAACCCTGAGAGCAGCCGTACCCTGCTAGGTGATCGTCCTTCACCTCTTGATGATCGTCCTTCATCATGCTCATCCGATGGCCGTCCCCATCGTTGACCTTTTCTATCCGGCATTCGTCCTATGTCGTGATATTTAGCAGCCGTCCCCTGCTAGGTGATTGTCCTTCACCTCTTGATGATCGTCCTTCATCATGCTCATCCGATGGCTGTCCCCATCGTCGACCTTTTATCCGGCATTCGTCCTATGTCACAATACTTTCGGCAGCCGTACCCTGCCAGGTGATCGTCCTTCACCTTAGATGGCCGTCCCTCATCTTATCCCCAACAGAGCAGCCGTCCCCTGCTAGGTGATCGTCCTTCACCTTTGATGACCGTCCCTCATCATTATTTCATTTATTCTTTAACCCGATGGCCGTCCCCGTCGTGGTCCCTTTTCCTTTTCCTGATGATCTTCCTTCATCAGTTTAGCCCGATGGTCGTCCCCATCGTGGTTTGCATTACTTTATGAACCTGATGGCCGTCCCCATCATTTTTTATTAATCCCCAGAGAATCTTATAGCTTTACCTGATGGCCGTCCCCATCATAATCCCTTTTATCCCCAGCATGTCGGCCGTCCCCGTCATTGCCCTTTCCCCAGCAGTCGTCCTCTGCTCGACGGTCGTCCTCCGTCGCCCGCACTTTATATTATACTTTATTTTCTTTTACAATCTATATCCCTTTTCTTCTTCATTCTGTGAGTGCAAAGTTTGGACTGTCTTTGGTATTCAACCACAAGTTATCTTTTTTGCCTGTTAAGCCATTGCTTACATCCTGCACAGTTAACTCATGTTTGAATAGGGGCAGCTGTAAACACCCCAAATTAGCCCTCACCCATTCACACCATGGCTTGTTATCTCTTCATATGCATAAACACAATCATAGCATCTCATATTGCACTTTTGATTCACTGCATAGATTCAAAGTCATCTGCATCTAGGGTTTGTGATCTGAGTAATCCAAGAGCTATTTGAGCCACTCCAAAGGTCATCAATCACTTCAAAGGGGTCCATGTATGTTCAAGCATCATATTATATTCTCTCAAAGTCAAGAATATCAAAGAATCACAAGAACTGAGAATGGCATGGAAGCAGAGCCAGGATTAACTGCACAGATGACCTAGAATTAGGGTTTTGGTTTCAAAGGCCATAATTCCAAATTTTTTGGTCATTCTTGTTTCTATATGTCTCTATATGGTATGGGGAGCATGCATATCAATTTTCATGAAGAAATTCAATGGGGAAGTCATCTGATCAAGAGTTGACTTTTTGAGCAAGTCAGTGCAAAATCAGGGCATCTGAGGCCCCCAATGACCCAACCAAAGGGTGTTCTTCATCATTTTGATTGTGTATGAACTTTATTTGATCATAGAAGATGTTGGAAGTTCACAAAATTGAAGAATTTCAAGCCATTTGCAAAGTTGACTTTTTGGGAAAGTTGACTTATAAGGAAAATTGCCATTTTAGGAAACTTTTTTAACCCTTGCTTTTTGATTCAAAAATGCTTCAAATGGAAAAACTTTGGTCATGAAAGTTGTAGAATGGATCATTCCCTTTTCAAAAAGTACAAGAACTTGACCTAATTCATTTTGGATCAAAAGTTATGGCTTGTCAAAGTTGGCTAAAATCACATAATTTCAAGTTATGCACCAAAGAGGGAAACTTGCAAATTCTTGTACCAAGGCAATTTGTGACTTCTAATTGATGTCTAACCTTTACAAAAACATCATACATGACTTAAACTTCAGATTGGCCCAAGAGTTTCTTAAGTTCCATGCCTTAAACTTCAAGAATTACAAAAGGGGCCAAAGTTGTGACAATTTGCAAAAGGGATCAAAACTTCTCATCCACTTGCCTCAGTTCACAAAATCTGATCCAAAAGCATTCCTTGATCCTTGCTGAACTCAACCATGCCCCTATCTCAGCCTGCCACTTGCCCATACCTCCAAGTACAACTTGCTTGACTTTTTGCAACTTGAAGCCATACCAATCCCACAGTGACACAACCACTCTCTGCCCAATCCAGACTTTACAAACACATCCCAAGGCTTCACTCTCATAACACACACAAGCCTGAAAGCTCCAAGAACACAGCCTTCTCATTTTCCACCTCATATGCAAAACCATTCGAAACTCATCATACAAGCTTCAAACACACAAACAAACTTCACCATTGATCTCCACATGCTTCATTGATCATAAACCAGCCATTAAAATAGCCTGAAACTCACTGAAATCAAAACACGATTTCCTCCCCCCCTTGAACAGAACTCTGCCAATCTCCCAAACTAGCCATCCTCAAAGCTTCCTAAGCTTCATTTCACCTTCAGAGGACTAAAAGGAGTGGATTTGCAGCAAGGGAAAGGCCAGAAAGCTCATAACCAGGAGGTTCCATCTCAGGTAGCCATCTCAAACATTTTTTCCAGAACTTGCGTTTTAGGTTATAAACTGATTCTATGTGGTATGCTGATCATTTTGAGCTTTGAATCTTTGAAAATGGTTGCGTGTGTAGGATGTATTTGATCTCTGAAACTTTTGTGTGTTTTTCCGTTTTAATTCGTTTCTCTTGATTCAGTGGAAATAAATGGATTTTAGGGCGGAGTTTAGGTTTAATGATTTTCATAGATTGATTCTGGAGAGTTTTGTGAGGATTTGATGCGTATTGAGAGAGATAGGGATTTTGGCCTGCCGGAGAAGATGACCGGAACATTTTTCCGGTCATCTGAAAGTGATTAGGGTTAGCTAATTAGGGTTTAGTCTTAATTACGTGAATTTGAATTCTGGCCATCCAGATGCGCGCGTGGTCAGTTCCCGCGTCCTTGAGTTTGAACCACAGCCCTTGATTCTGTTGACTTTCTCATTTTCAGTTTAAATTCAATTTTATTTTCATTTAATTTCATTTCTTTTGTACATTTTATAAAAAATAGCAAAATACTTTAAAAAATTCTGAAAAATTTTATCAAACCTTTTATTAATTTTCAGAAACCAAAAATATTTTTATTTTTATTTTTTGCATTGAAAAATATTTTTTTAAATCATTTAAAAGTTTATTTTTAATTGATTAATGAGAATTAATTAATTAAAAATACTTTTAAGTATTTAAAAATCACAAAAAAATTCATGAAACATTTAAAATCATTTAGAAACATTGTCCAACTCTCAAACCAAATTTCTTTTTTGATCTTGATGCTTTTTGACAATTTTCAATGGAATTAATTTCATTTCAAGGCATTATTTTGATCCAATCAAAAAAATTCATTTCTGCCTAGCCTTTAAGAGTTGGACAATGATTCTTCTTGCATTGCATCTTGTATAGCATGTAGTTTATAGGATTAAATTGGCATGAGTTGATCTTGCATTTCCTTTTTGTTTGGCATTTTTTCTTGACAAGGTACCTTAAAACCCTAACAATCTTAGGAAATTCACAACTTCCATTAGGTTAAGAGTTGGATCCCCTCCTTTGGGCAGTGAGGTTGTATAGGTTTAGGGTTCCTTTGAATGCATTTTCAAATTTTTGTCATGATGTTTGCTTCTGGTTTTGAATTTTGTTTTGTGCATTGATCATAAACCCTAATTCATGCTTTCTTTTACATCCATCTTCCATTAACTTGCATACCATGACTTGCCATGACATTTTGTGCATCCATTTGATTCATAATACATCTTAGGACATGTTAGAATCATGTTTAATCATTGCATCATTCATTTGCCATGTTGTATGTCATTTGCATTTCATAACTTTTCATGTATTATTAATGGTTCAAAGCATGCTTCATTTGCATCCATATGTTTATATGATCATCCTCATGCCTTGCCTCAAGTTTGCATCATCTCTTAGCATCATTAACATCATACTTATGCTTCTGATTTTTGTTTGCATCACGCCATTTCATCTCATTTTGCATTGCATTGCATTTCTTTCACTAACTTTTCAGGTGGTAAGTTACTTTGAGAAGTGAATTTGCCTTCACTTCTCACAATCTCTTTCCATCTCTCTTATGCATCATTGCTGCATTTTATCTTGTGCTTGATTTGAGCTTGCTCATTCTTGTTCATCTCTTACTTTCTTTCTTCAAGTGACTTGTCTTATTAAATGAAGCAAGTCACTTTGCTTCTCCTTGCTCCTTTCATCTGCTTCCTGGTGGTTTCTCTGAAGATCTTTCTTGTAAACCTCACAAACCTTAGGAACAACCAAGCATGACAATAATTAGGGTTTTGATTAGTCCCCCATTTAGATTTTACCTTTATGTCTCATTGAGTCTTCTCCTCTCATCTCATAACCAAGGACTAAACCCTAAAGGTTTTAAGGCTTTGTGATTAAGCTTATGCCTGCATCCTTCTATTAGGATGGAGTGTATAACTTTAATCCTAAGTGTAAAACCCTTAATGTGTTTAGATCCTTTAATAAATCCACTTAATAATCATCAAGACATCAAGCTTGTAACTTGGGCCTTGCATTAGGGTTCTAATTCTTCCTTAATTGGTTAAGAAGGACTAACCCTAGTGTTAATGGACAAGTCCCCCTCAAGTTGTCTTACAAATCATAAAAATCATTTCTTCATCTTATCGTTAACTAAAATCCACTTAATAAAGGCTTTGTTTTGTCATGAGTTTAATCCCTAATCATGGATCAAGTTGAGGAGTCTTTCTCAGCTTAAATGTTCTCATATATTATCCTTCTATTAGGATGGTATAATGAGTTCATTAGATCCTTGATTATGGCTTAATCTCATTACTTAACACTAAACAAAAACAACAAAAACATCTAAATAATCACAAGTAGGTTAATGATCTTAATCCTACATCAGGGTGATTAAGTGTGAGATGCTGACTTCACACTTAAGGTATTCTCATTACCCCTAATCAGAGGGAAGATGTGATGAGTTTACTAACCCATTGGTTTAGGCTTAAGCTCATTAACTTATGACAAACTTCAAAAAGCAATAAAAGACCGAAAATACAAAAACAAACAATAATCGTCTCCTCCGGGATTCTTTTCTCATCACCTTCACCCATAAGCGAGAACTTGCTTCTTCCGTCTAATGCAAGACAGTTTGCACCTGAGCCAGACAGGTCATACACTTGAGCATGGACAAGTAGGCAGTTCACAAGTCAATTCATCTTTCATTCTCTTTGGGTCGAACTACTGTGTTCTGACTTCCTCATTGCACGAGAGGATACGTTGGCATAACTTAACGGTTATCGAACAAAAGTCTCTGTATATTCCCCCTTTTTCTAGCATTATTCTTTAAGCCTCATAGTCTTGAGCATTTCACTTTTGTTCTTACACTGACACTTCTCTTACACACTTCACTTCTTTTACACTGACACTTGCATTCTTTCCAGCTTTGATACACAGATTGCACTAACACTACCCCTTTAAAACACAAATCTTTTGAGCGTGGATCCCGTCGAGTACGACGGACAATCTGGGTGCTAATACCTTCCCAGGTTGTAACCAACCCCCTTTCTCAGTCTCTCTGGTTCGCAGCCGTCTTATCCATATCCTTCTAGGTTTATGCAGCATTACCTTTCCTTCGGGATAAAAATGCCTAGCTGGCGACTCTATTCATTTCATTTCTCCTTTCGCCGACCGTTTGCGTTTGTACCCCTTTTGACCCAGGTGTCATTTTGGTGGGAGCGACAGGGATCACAAGGAACATTTCTATAACCTTAAAAAATATTTCTGGAAAAAAAGTTTGAGAGAGCTACCTGAGATGTAGCTTTCAACCCTAGAGCTTTCAGGCTGCTTTCTTGCTTCAAAATGCCTCCAATGACCTTCCTGAAGAGGCTTTGATGCTTGGTTGGAGTTTCTTGTAGCTGGTTTGTGAGTTTGATGCAGTTCAATTCAAAGGGGGAAGGAAATCGTGTTTTTGATATGGTGGCTTTTAGGGCAAAATGAAGGGTGGGAAATGATCAGTGGTTGATGCTGAGATGAATGGTGGAAGAATTTTTAAGCTTTGATGTTTGTGTTGTGAGTTTCGAATGAAATTGCAAAGTGGGAGGTTTTTGTGTATGCTGACTTGTGGGAGAGCTCAGGCTATGTTCTTGTTATGTTTGGCTTGCTTTTGATTTGTATAAACAAATGTGATTGGTCAGAAAGTTGGTAATGGCATAGTGTGATTGGTATGACTTGTTTTGCAAAAAGTCAAGGTTATGTGTCCTTTGAGGTATGGGCAAGTTCAGGCCAAGGACAAGGGCATGTCCTACGCAACATGATTCATGGACAACCATGGAAATGAGATTGAGGCAAATCAGCAAGTGGATTGAAGTTTATGGGGGGGTTTTGCAATTTTGGTAAAGTTTGGCCCTTTCTTGATTTCTTCATGTACAAGTCATGAAATTTGGAAATTCTTGGGCCAATTCTGACTTTTAGGCATTGCACAAAGTTTGTATGGTGATTAGAAGTCAATTTGAAGTCAAAAATTTGCTTGGCATGGGGTTTTGCAAAAATCCCTCTTTGGCATGAAACTTGAAATTATGTGATTTTTGCCAACTTTGGAAAGCCATAACTTGAGTTCCAAAATGAATTAGATCTTGTTCTTGTACTTTTTGAAAAGGGAATGATCAAATATACAACTTTCATGACCAAGAATTTTTCATTTGAAGCATTTTTAGTTGAGAAAGAGGAGGTTGAAAAACTTTCCCAAAATGGAAAGTTTACATTACAAGTCATTTCCATATTTGGCAACTTTTGGTTTAGCCCACTTTTCTTCAAACTTGTGAACTTATAAGCAATTCAATGATCAAATAAAGACCATATAACTTCATTTTGATGAAAAATCCACTTTGGTTCCATGTTGGGGGGCCTCAGATGTCCTGATTTGGCTATGACTTGCTCAAGAAGTTACCCAGTGATCAGATGACTTCCACAATGAATTTTTCCATAAAACTTTGTATGCATGATCCTTATAGAATATAGAGACCAATAGAAACAAGAATGACCAAAAAAATTGGAGTTATGGCCTCTGAAACCAAAACCCTAATTTTAGGTCATCTGTGCAGTTAAACCTGGCTCTGCTTCCCTGCCTTGCCAGTTCTTGTGATTTTCTGACTTCCTTGATCTTGGGAGGATATAATATGATGTTTGAACATACATGGACCCTCTTGAGATGATTGAAGACCTTTGGAGTGGCTCAGATGGCTCATGGATTGCACAGATCACAAACCCTAGGTGCTGATGACTTTGAACCAATGCAGTGAAGCAAAAATGCAATATGAGATGATATGATTGAATTTATGCAAATGAAAAGATCACAAGCCATGGTGAAGTGAGTGAGGGCAAATTTGGGGCGTTTACAGTCAGGATCAACTTCAATCCCCTTTTCACTTACAATGAATCCCAGCAGTTTATCGGATCGTACCCCGAACGTGCATTTGTTGGGGTTTAACTTCAGCTGGTACTTTCTCAGACGCTTGAACAACTTCAGCAAATTTACCAGATGATCTTCTTCAGTAAGGGACTTGGCAATCATGTCATACATGTAGCATTCAATTTCTTAGTGGATCATGTCGTGGAATAACGTTACCATAGCCCGTTGATAAGTTGCGCCAGCATTCTTTAGTCCAAATGGAATTACCTTGTAACAAAATGTACCCCAAGGTGTGATGAAGGTTGTTTTCTCCATGTCTTCGGGCGACATCTTGATCTGATTATACCCAGAAAAACCATCCATGAAAGAAAACACCGAGAACTGAGTTGTGTTGTCGACCAATACATCAATGTGAGGTAATGGGAAATCATCTTTCGGGCTAGCTCTGTTCAAATCTCGGTAATCCACATACATACGTACTTTGCCATCCTTCTTAGGCACTGGTACAATGTTAGCGACCCACGGCGGGTAACTAGTTACAACAAGGAAATCGGCGTCCCAATATTTTTGTACTTCTTCCTTAATCTTCATGGCCATATCTAGGCGAGTACGGCGTAACTTTTGCTTCACTGGATGACAATATTCTTTCAGTGGCAGCTTGTGCATAACAATATCCGTATCTAGACCTGGCATGTCTTGATAGGACCAAGCAAAGACGTCGACGTATTCTCGAAGCATGTCGATAAGCTGTTCTTTTACCGAAGCCTGCAGACTGGCCCCAATCTTCACTTCTTTCAAATCCTCTTTGGTACCAAGATTCACTATTTTAACCTCCTCCTGATGAGGAGTAATCACTTTCTCTTCCTGCCTCAACAACCTGGCTAACTCTTCAGGTAACTCATAGTCTTCTTCAACCCCTTCATCAACTTGATTAATTGGATTGTCGAAGTCATACAAGGTCATAGTGGTGATGTTGTCGGTGCAATCTGGAGGGTAATCTCTTCAAGGTTTGAGATTGGTTTGTTTTAGCGATCAATTTTAATCTTGTTCAGAAAAAATGAAGTTATTATTTTGAAAACATTGCCATTTTATTGTTTTGTACAAAAGTAAAATATAAAAAGATAGTGAGCGAAAAAGAAACTTGTTTGCAAAAGATGTCCGATATTCATTGATAATCCATTTGCACAAAATTACAATATGGCTCTATTACAAAATGAGTCCTGACATCTTGGGCAACATGCAGGACTTGATGCATGCTGAAAAAAGCAGGAAATAATAATTACTCTGCAGGAGTAACCCTTATAATTTTCTGGGAAGACCAGTTAAGGACTTGATGACCCGGGATCCTTGGACGTATCCAGCTCTCTAGGTTGAGGTCGCTTTCCGCCTCGTCTTCCACGTTGTTAACAGCATCCGGGGTGAGCATCCCCCCACTGGTGAACTTGGGCTCCCTAGCAGCCTCTGATTGATCTTGTCGGAATGGTTTGTAACCCAAACCAAATCTGTCCTCCTTCTTCTCCACCGGCAGTAGCTTGCCTCAGCCTTGGGCATTTCCATCTTCAACAACCTTCCGGGCTTGCTGATAGGAGACAATTGAAGTACCCATTCTATCCTCCTGGGATGTAGCAAATACTTTAGTTGTCACCTCATTGACGTTCAGTGCTTCGAACCCCTGGCTCATAGTTTCATGGATTTCACCATCCATCTCAATGTATTTGTATGTAGCCAGCTGGCTAACAAAGATGTCCTCTTCACCACAGATGGTGATAATCTGTCCTTCCCACTCATATTTCAATTTCTGGTGAAGGGTCGACGTAACTGCGCCAACGACGTGAATCTATGGTCGACCCAACAAATAGCTGTAGGCTGGCTGAATGTCCATCACATAGAAAGTAGTCTGAAAGACCCGCGGACCGATTATCACATGCAGCTCCACCTCTCCAAGAGCAGACCTCTTGGAGCCATTAAAATCCATGACCACAAGATTGCTTGGTCGAAGAGCTATTCCATCATATTCGAGCTTGACAAGAGCTTTCTTCGGTAGGACATTGAGTGAGGACCCAATGTCTACAAGAACATGAGAGATTACAACCCCTTTGCACTCCAGGGTTATGTGCAAAGCTTTGTTGTGGTGACGCCCTTCTGTTGTCAAATCAGCATTGGTGAAACCTAGCCCATGGCTAGTATTAACATTAGACACCACTGTCTCAAGCTGATTCACTGTGATCTCCTCCGGCACGTAGGCAACATGCATGACTTTAAGTAGTGCATCCCGATGAGCCTCAGAACACAACAACATGGATAAGATTGAGATCTTGGAAGGAGTCTGGTGGATCTTATCCACAACTTTGTAGTCACTTCTTTTAATTATCCTCATAAATTCATCCACATCCTGATCAAAGGATGATTTATGAGTCTCTTTTGGTGCAGGTTCTTCTGGTGCCACACTTTTCCCTTTGGATTTGGCAACAACCTCTGCCTCAGTGTTGGTTCTTGGAGCTTGTGACATGAAGAGGCGTCCGCTTCGGGTGAAACCTCCACCTCCCCCGACATTATCCACTTGGGAGGTGTAAACCGAAGAATCAAGAAGGACTTTTTCTCCGTTGCAGTAAAGGTCTGCACCATAGTGCCATGGTACAACATTGTCTTTATCATATGGAATAGGCCCTGGCACCGTGATGGTGATTGGGCTAACTGCAGCAGAGGTTGGAACTGTTATTGTCTGTGGATCATAGAAGATGGTGACAGGACTTCTTATGGATGTTGGTGGTGATGAATTGAAGCTTGATTGTTGCTGAAAATGTTGCTGAGATTGTTGTTGAAAGTTGCTGGAGTTTGGGACCGTTGTAGGGTCATAATAAATAGTAACTGTGGAGACGTCATTGTTGGTGGTTGCTGTAGTTATAGAAGTAGATGCAATGGAACTGTTGTATGTTGAAGTGATGAAAGAAGTGGTTGCTGATTTTGTAGGCGAGTCAGTAGGAACAATTGTTGTTGTAGTTGTAGAAGAATCATTTGTTGTTAAAAAAGGAGTTTCTGGTGTTGTAGAAGCTGTTGTGGTTACTTGCAGAATGCCTTCTTTAATCAAGCCATTGATGCCATTCCTCAAGCTTGCACACCTGTTCACAGAAAGCTTGCAAGATTCACAACAGGCCTCACAACCTGGAAACACTTGGCATTTCAAAAGCTGAGCTTTAACCTCTGCCAGAGGTGTCTGAATACTTGCAATATCTTCAATCAAACTCATGGGTGAGCCTTCCTCTATAGCATTAATCCTTGGCCCACCATGGATGGGCATAGGATTCTTCATGACATTGGGAGGTGGTTCAAAATTCAGGGCCTTTGAATCTACCAGATCCTGGACCTTCATATGCAGAGCCCTGCACTTTTCTATGGAGTGACCAGGTGCATTAGAATGAAAATCACACCTAGCATTGACGTCGTAATTTCTCGGAAAGTGCTGAGGATCAGGTGGAGCCAATGTCCTTAACTCGACAAGATTGAGCTTTAGGAGTTGTGGCAACAATGTGGCATATGGCATTGGAATAGGGTCAATCACCCCGTTGATCTGAGATGGTCGCTGTTGGAAAGGGCGTTGTTGTTGATTGTTGTTATTATTGTTGTAGGATCTTTGTTGAAGAAACTGTGGCTGTTGAGGAAAGTGTTGTGGTTGTTGAGTATACTGAGGAGGTGGAGTAGGAATAGTGACGACAACAACTGATCTGGGTAGACATTGGGGTCTCCCTCTTCCCACATGTACAAAATTTGTTTCACCAGATCTACGGGGCCCAGCAAATGGCTTCCTTGCACTGCTTGAACTGGCACCATTGTCGGAGATCTTTCCCATCTTCAATAAGCTCTCAATTCTTTCCCCAGCTATCACTACGTCTGCAAAGCTGGTGATAGAAAATGCAGCCAATCTGTCAATATAAGTGCCCTGGAGAGTGTTCATGAACATATCTTCCATCTCCCTTTCTGACATCGGGGGTTGAACGACAACAACTAGTTGCCTCCATCTTTAGGCGTACTCTCTAAAGCTTTCATGGGAAGACTATAACATTCCCATCAGAAGGGTTCTGTTTGGAGCCATGTCCAGATTATACTGATATTGACGAATGAAAGCTTCAGCCAAGTCTTTCCAATTCCTTATTGTGGCTCTGGTCAAATGCGAATACCACTCTCGGGATGCCCCTGTGAAGCTATCCTCAAAGTAAAACATCCACAGTTTCTCATCCATGGTGTAGGCTTTCAATCTCCCCAGGAAAGACTGAAGGTGGGTACGTGGGCAGGATGTGCCATTGAATCTTTCAAAACAAGGAGGTTTGAAATTGTGAGGAATTATAACCCCTTCCACTAATCCCATGTCCATGACATCAAAACCCAAATAGTTTTGGGATTCAAGAGACCTTAAATTCTCTTCAATTTAATCCAACTGACGATCGTAAACTTCGTCTCCAGCCCCAACCATAGTAAACTGCTCTTCTTGAGGGTCTTCCTGCAATTCCCTCCCTCCAGTGTTGCCTTGGGTGTTTCTTATAGGATTGATTTCTGGATTCAGATGAGGTCCAAACTCTGGGGGATCAGTACGAGGCTGTACGTGATCGTTGTTGCTGGTACCCCCTGTACCTGGATGGTTTTCCTCGGGAGGTTGCCGCTCGACCAACTCTCTCAGTCTCTCCTGCCTCTGAGCCAAACCAGTCATCACTGTCATAAATTGGTTCATTTGGGCCCTCATCTCAGTCCTTTCATTGGCCATTTGGGCTCTCACTTCAGTCAAATCTTGTTGAACCTGATCCATTTGTAATCCCGGAAGGTTGTTTCTTGTCGGATACCGGTGCACTCTATTGACATGGAACACTCTTCTGCGAGCAATGTTTCCTGAAACCACAACAAAGTGAGAAACAACAACAAAACAAAAACCTACAAAACAAAGAAAAGATGTTAGTATGCAATGCAGGATGCCTATTTGTCTTCCAAGGGTATCCAGTTTGGTTCTTTGGTTTTGACCTTTCCAGTCCTTGAGGAAATGATGATGTTGAAGAGAGATTAAGCCCACAAAATAATACAAACCATATATTACAAAAAGAGTGAAGATACATAGTTTGATTACAATAAAGTTCCCATGGTGGGTCAAAATACAACAACAAAATCAAAAGTACAAACAAAAGGAAATACAAGTACAAGGAAATCAAACATCCAGTCCAAAGTCATCCTCTCTGACTTCTTTCAAGAGAGCCTCAGTCACTGGGCCAACTGGGTGCTCTGTGATGGTCCTGATAAGAAGGTTCCTAGTGGAAATGGTACTGGTCAACTTCTTATTCTTATCCTGATCCTTTGATCTCTTCAATCCCGCTCGGAGCTTCAACTCAGAGATCTCCTTCTGTGCTGCTAACAAAGCTGCCTGATTCTTCTTCTCACTAGCCTCCAGCTGCTCTATCCTAGCTTGGGTCCTTTGATCTTCTTGTGCACGAGCCTCAGTGATCCTGATCCACCTAGTCTGGCTCTCCTCTAAGTAATGCTCAGCTCTGGCCTTCTGAGTCTTAGCTTCCTTGCAAGCATTATTCAGTACTGACTCTCCTGCTCTAGCCTTTCTGATGTAGTCATCCGTCTTCTCAATCTTGGTCAAGTGCTCGACCCGGAGCTTCTCTAACCTCTCATTATCTAGACGAATGTTATTCCTCTCCCAGAGGGTCTTCTTCAAGGCTTCAGAGAGTTGAGTATTCCTTTCCTTCAATTTTTCAAACTCCTCTAAGCTGACAATAGCTGCAGGCTCCACAGTTGATGGTCCAGGTACATCCTCTAAGGTGAATGGCATCCGGGTGATCTGTCCCCTGGTACGAGACCAATCAAGATACTAAGCTGAAGCTATGTTGTTGCACTTGCCAAGAATAGCTGTCCCTTTAGTCTGAATGTTGTCCCAAGCCCAGGCAGCTTGTCTGACAATGGCAAGGTTATGCTGGATGTCATAGTAGAGAGTTTCTGTCAGATCTTGTCCTCTTGGGGGATGTACCAAAGCTTACCCTAATTACCTCTTGAAAAGAAAAGGGTTGTAGTTGATGCAACCTTTTACTCCAATCAAAGGTACATTGGGATACTGCCCACAGCTAGTAATGATATCTCTGCCCTTGGTGCTCTGAGTGCACCATCTGATGTCTTCTGATGTAAGGGCACTCAATTTCTTAGCTTAGTTCCTTGGCTGATGAGGATTCAAGAAAGTGTCTGACTTCGGCAAGTGTCTTAACAACCAACAGTAGAAAAGGGGTGCACAACATCTGACCAATCTTCCCCTTTGCTTCTCATTCCTTTGATGCACTGAGTAGTAAAAGTCTCCAAGCAGGGTAGGGACTGGATTTCTCAACAAGAATAGGTGAATAGCACTATTGCTCACACACTTTGGCTCATCTGCAAACAAGATAACTCCATATATGCTGAGGGCTAGGAGTGCACAAACAACATCCCACTTCCCTGCTGTAGCATGCAGGGTGGCCTGGGAGATCAAGAAGTCCAAATGAAGGCCTAGGATCCCAGCCTTGGTGGTCATGTTATGGTCAATGAGGGTGGACTTGAAATGCAAAGCCTTATCTATATCTTCATTCTTGGGAGCAACCATCTCAGGGTTGAAGGGAATCCCTCTCCTGATGGGGACACCCAGCAACATGGAAAATTCTTCTAGCAAAGGTCCCAACTGAAAATCTGGGAAAGTGAAACATCTGAGAGGAGGATCATAAAACTGCAAGCAAGTGTGGATCATGCTCCTCTGGGATGCATCTAAGTCCATGATCATATCCATAATGCCTCCATAATGTTCCCTGAATAAAGGGACATGATTAGGAGTGATGAGGGACTGGATCTGTCTGATGCTTGTCAGAGTGGGCTCAAAGAAATGGTATGTGATGTTGCTCTTTCTGGAAGTGTCCATGCTGACAATGGATGCTGGTGAAGAAGAATGAGGATAACTGCTAACAAAGGCCACTGAAGAAGATGCTGAAGAAGAGTCTCTGATGAATACAACTAGTGAAGAGAGCTGACAGGAATCTCTGGTGAAGATAACTGATGCAGAGGGTGATGCAGATAACTGGAGGGATCTGAGCAGTAGAATAGGTCAAAACCAAACCAAAGATAAGATGTGGATACCCTGTAAAACAAATAGACAAATGTTAAATGATGCAAAATGATGTATGCAAAATGATATGCAAAGGGTTTGTGATCAAGTGCTGGATTTGTTATCTGCCTTGATAAGGTCCACGTGTGTTCATAAGTCCGAATGAAGGCTTAGAAAACCAGTAACCAGGTGGGGGACTCAAATAAAGAGTCACAAGTCCAGGGTTTCATAAGAACTGTCCAAAATGATACAACCTTAACAGAACTAGTAACAAGGTATGATGAGGCCAAGGGTTCCTGCAAACCTGTAAACATCCCAACCCCTCACATGTATTGTTCTAGAACAAAGATCCTCAGACTTGGATCAGTTATAAGAAGTGTAAACAATTCTAAACCGGAGGTACAGTGTTTACAATAACCAAAAAAGATCCTCCTCTAATTCACCTCAGATGCTGAAGGTCATAAAAGGTCATCCAGACTTAGCAGGCTTCCCAGATAGCTCTAGTACTACAGGAAATCCGTAGCACAGAGTTCTCAAGAAGAAACCCATGTCTGAACCGTGTTTCATATTCCCGCACCTGACCGAAATGGAATGGGAAAGAATATGAAGCCACTCTATCCTATGTGTCACTCAGGTCCTCGGTATGGAACCTTAATCACTCAACAATCCCACCCACCAAAGCAGACAAGAGATCCAACACAAATGATATGATAATAACAGTATGAAATGCATAAAACTTTAAATGAAAGCAATCAATAAAGCTGTACAGATAGCAATAAATAAAGCAATAAAAAATAAACACAAGTAGCACATAACACCCCCATAAACACAAATCAAACAAGCGCTAGGAGAAACCCATAGAAAGAACCAGAAACCCCGGTTGCAAGATAAGTGTCCCCAGCAGAGTCGCAGAGCTGTCGCACCCGAAGATTTACATCCCGGTACAAGCGCGAACGGTCGGCGAAAGGAGAAAATGAAAATGAAGTGAATAGAGTCGCCAACTAGGCATTTTTATCCCGAAGGAAAGGTAATGCTGCATAAACCTAGGAGAAGATGGATAAGACGGTTGCGAACCAGAGAAACTGAGAAAGGGGGTTGGTTACAACCTGGGAAGGTATTAGCACCCAAATTTCCCGTCGTACTTGATGGGATCCATGCTTAAAAGATTGTGTTTAAAGGGGTAGGTGTATGTGCTATCTGTGTGCAAAAGCTGGAAAAGAAATGTACAGGTGTCAGTGCAAAAGAAAGTGTAATGCTCAGGATTGAGGCTTTTAAAAGAATGCTGAAAGAGGGGGGAGACAAAGAGACTTTTGTTCGATAACAGTTAAGTTATGCCTACGTATCCTCTCGTGCAATGAGGAGGTCAGAACACCGTAGTTCGACTCAAAGAGACTGAAAGATAAATTGATTGATGAACTGCTTGCTTGCCTATGCTCAAGTGTATGACTCGTCTGGCTCGAGTGCTAACTCTCTTGCATTAGACGGAAGAAGCAAGTTCTCGTTTGTGAATGAGTGTGATGAGAAAAGAATCCCGAAGGAGAAGATTATTGTTTGTTTTTGATGTTTTCAGTTTTGTTATTGTTTTTGGTTTTTTGCATAAGTAAATGAGCTTAAGCCTAAATCAAGGGCTTATGGACTCATTATCTTCCCTGATTAGGGATAATGAGCCTACTTAAGTATGAGATAAGCACCTCAACTTAATTACCATGATGATTTAGGATTAAGATCATTAACCTACTTGTGATTATTTAGATGTTTTTGGGTTTTTGTTTAGTGTTAAGTAATGAGTTTAATCTCAAATCCCAGATTAGTGAGCTCATTACACCATCCTAATAGAAGGATAATAGATGAGCACACTTAAGCTGAGGAAGATACCTCAACTTAATCCATGGTTAGGGATTAAATTCATTATATAACAAGCCTTTATTAAGTGGATTTTAATTAAAGGGATGAGATTAAGAAATGAATTTTAAGTTTGTAAGACAACTTGAGGGGGACTTGTCCATTAAACACTAGGTTTAGTCCTTCTTAACCATAAAGGAAGAATTAGAACCCTAATGTAAGGCCCAAGTTACAAGATGAAGTCTTAGTGATTATTAAGATGATATGATTAAGAGGTTTAAACAAATTAAAGGTTTAACACTTAGGATTAAAGTTATACACTCCATCCCAAGAGAAAGATGCATGCATAACCCTAATTCCAAAGTCCTAAAACTTTAAGAGTTTCGTCTCTGATTATTGAGATGAGAAGAGAGACTCAAGGAGACTCAAAGGTAAAAAGCTAGGGGGGGTACTAATCACAACCCTAATTATTATCATGCTTGGATGTTCCTATGGTTTGTAAGGCTTAAGAAAGATCTTCAAGGAAGCCACCAATGGAAGAAGCAGATGAAAGGAGGAAGAAGTAGAAGAATAAGTTACTTACTTCATTGAAGAAGATAAGTAACTTAAAGAAAGAAAGTGGGAGAGAAAGAACACAAGTAAGCAAGTTCACTTCAAAGAAACCAGCAAGATGCATATGAAAGAGATAAAGAAGAAGTGAGAAGTGAAAGCAAATCCACTTCTCAAAGTAACTTACCACCTGAAAGTGTTAGCATGAATGCATAAGATATAAAGCATATAGAAATGAAATGAAATGAGATGAAATGAGATGAAATGACCAAAGTCAGAAGTGTTTATGCAATGTTAAGGTCATGTGAGATGATTCAAAGACATACAAAGTGCATATGTATGATCATACAAGAATGAGATGTCATGTAAGTATGCTTTGAAGTTTGAAAACACATGAAAGTTAATGAAATAAAATGAATGCAAATCATAGCAAATGAATGAAGAAATGATCAAGCATGATTCTAACATGTCCTAAGATGTCTAAGGTGACATATGAATGCAAGAAATGTCATGGCAAGTTCATGTATGGATGCATATGCAAGATGAATGCAAATGAACAACTAAAATTAGGGTTTTATGGACAAGTGAGATGCAAATGAACATAACAGAAGCATATGACGTGATAAAAAATTGAAACCAAGCTCAAACAAGCCCTAATCCTATACTAGGTCACACCCCAAAGGAGAAGGTCAGAAGCCTAACCAATCACAAGTTATGAATTTCCTAAGTTTCTAGGGTTTTTGGATGGTTCAAAAGGGAAAAATGCAAATCAAATAGAAAATGCAAGATAAATTCATGAGATAAATATCCTATAAACTACATGCCATATGAAAAGCAATGCAAAAAGAAGCATCTTCAAACTCTTCTTGGTTAGGCAGAAAATATTTTTTAAAGTTAGGGTTCAAAAATATGATTTAAATGACCCTTAATTCAAAGAAAATTCACAAACTATGATCAAACCTAAAAATAAATTTGTATGAAGAGTTTGAAAATGTTTCTAAATGCAATGGGATGATTCATGATGTTTTTGGTGATTTTTAGAAACCTAAATGTATTTTTAATTAATTAAAAGACTTTAATTAATTAAAAATAACATTTAAATATTTTAAAAATACTTTTTAAATGCAAAAAATAAAATAAAAATCATTTTCAGTTTGAGAAAATTATTTAAAAAAGAAATGCAAAGTTTCATATTTTTGTGATGAGTTTTGATATTTTAAATTAAATATGCAAAATAAATGGATAAAAATGAAATAAAAATGAATAAAATGCAAAGTAATCTGATCCAGAGGCCCAGATTCAAACTGGAAAGGGAGGGAATTGACCACGCGCGCATCTGGACGTCCCACATTCAAACTAGCTTTTAATTATGTTTTAATTAATTAATCAGGATTAAATGATAATGACTCAATCTGGACCACACACTACTAACCTTAATCCTCATCTAACGGCCACAAGCGCATCTGGGCACTTAATCAGAATCTTAGCTCTAATGACTTTCAGGTGGTTGGAGAAGACCTCCGGTCATCTTCTCCGACCAGCTCCTCACCTAACTTTGCTCAATTCATCACCCAAGCCCCCAAAATCTCCATAAATGATCAACTAACTACCCTAAACAATAATCCAGCCTCAAAAATCATTTATCATTCATCATCAACAAGATTCGAATCAAAACATCAAAACGGTAAAAATTTCAGAACATCATGAAATGCTTAAAACTCAACCATTTTAAAAAATAAAGGCATCAACATGATCAGTGAAGCATGAGGAATCATTCTACAACATGAAAACGCATTTCTGGAAAAAAAGTTCTTGAGGTTACCTGAGGTCGAGCTTTCAGTTCTTGAGCTTTCTGGGCCTCTCCCTTGTGCAAACCAACTTCAATGAACCCCCTGAGGATGATGTGAAGCTTGGAAGAAGTTTGTATGGCTTGGTTTGAAGGTTTTGTTTCTGCTGCACCAGAAATCGTGTTTGTGTTTGGCTGTGTTTCAGGCTATGGTGAAGGGTGGGAATGCTCCTTAGGTTATGAGGAAATGATTGGTGAAAGAAAATTGAAGTTTGAGTGGCTGAGGAGTGAGTTTCGAAAGCTTGAAGGTTTTGACAAATTTTGGGCAATCCGAGTTCTAGGATGATTCAGCTGCTTGTGTGTTATGAAATGTGTTCCATAAGGATAGTATAGGCCAATGAGAGTGTTCAGAAAGTGGGTGGTGGCATAGTGTGATTGGTATGGGCCAAGTTGCAAGAAGTCAAGATTTTGTACTTTGAGGTATGGGCATGGTATAGGCCTGAGTTCTTGGGGTGTCTGGCCTCAATTGACTTTATGGAGAGCCATGGAATTGGTTTTGGCATGCTGGCACAAGTGGATGAAGAGATTCATACCATTTTGCAATTCTTGAAAGTTTTGGCCCTTTTGAGATTTCTTGAAGTTCAAGGCATGAAAGAAAAGAAAACTTGGACCAATTCTGATGTTTAGAGGTTGCTTTGACATATTATGAAGTGTTTGTGTACATTTGAAGTCACTAGAATGCCTTAACATGCCAATTTGCAAAATCCCTCTTTGGCATAAAACTTGAAATTTTAGGATTTTTGCCAACTTTGAAAGGCTATATCTTGAGTTCTAGGATGAATCAAGACATGTTCTTGTACTTTTTGAAAAGGGAAAGACCTAATCCACAACTTTCATGACCAAGAATTTTTCATTTGAAACATTTTTGGGTGAGAAAGAGGAGGTTGAAAAACTTTCCCAAAAAGGAAAGTTTCCATGACAAGTCATTTCCATTTTTGGTAAGTTTGCAAATGGCTCAAAATTCTTCAATCTTGTGAACTTCTAACCTCTTCTAAGATTAAATAAAGATCAAATAACATCAATTTGATGAAGATACCCCTTTGGTTCCATTGCTGGGGGCCTCAGATGCCCTGATTTTGACTTAACTTGCTCAAGAAGTTACCCAGTGAATAAATGACTTCCACAATGAATTTCTTCATAAAACTTGGTACATATGATCCTTATGACATATTGAGAACATTAGAAACAAGAATGGCCCAAAAATTTGGAGTTAAGGCCTTTGAAACCAAAACCCTAATTTTGGCCATCTATGCAGTGAAAACCTTAGCTCTGCTTCCATGCCTTGCCAGTTCTTGTGATCTCTTGACTTCCATAAACTTTAAGGGATATAATATGATGATATAACACACATGGACCCTCTTGTAATTCTTTGAGGACTTTAGGATGGCTCATATGTATTCTTGGATTGCTCAGATCACAAACCCTAGATGCAGATGAACTTGAACTATGTAGATGAAATAAAAATGCAATATGAGATGGAATGCTTATGTTAAAACAAAAATTAAAGATCACAAGCCATGGTGTGATATGAGTGAGGGAAAATTTGGGGTGTTTACACTAAGGTATTTCCTTTTCCATTTCTCCTTTATTTTATTCTTTTGTAACAACCTATACGCTTTTAATCTATTTGAGTTCTATTAGATTTACAGATTAACCACATATACTAAGTCAGACAACTACAATTGCTACAACAAGAACACTAAGAACATAAAGAGAGGAGAAAGACTCACTAAAACAAAATAATAACAATATATTCCTTTAATTCAATTTGTGTTCAAATTTTAAGTTGATTTTTAGGGTTATTGTCTGAGATTTCAATTTTTTGTGTTTGTTTGAGAAGAAATGGTGAGAAAATTGATTTTTTTTTTACTTTGGGTATGGTTGAAGATGAATAATGTAAGTTTGATTTTATTTTTCTTTTAGTTCTTATTAAGGTGTTGTATATATGTTTTATATAAATTTGGAGTTGTAGTTCTCATAGTCAATTTTTTGTCATTTTGTTAGCAAAGTAAATTTTAATGATTAAAATTTTCAATCTATAAATTCAAATGATTTTTAATTAGAAAACAATAGAATCTTATTTCTCTTCTCTCTTATCCATCTAAATAATTTTTGGTTTGTTCATCTTCCTCTTCTCTTTCATAATTTTTCATTTAAACCATTAATATATCGTTTTAATTTTGTCACAAGTGTAACACCCTAAAATTTGCCCTCTAATTTCATGGCATTTAGCATATCATATTGCATATATCCTTTCATACATTTCATTACATTCAATAAATAATAAAAATAAATAAATCATTCATCATTGATGGACACGTGGGGCATGTGATCAAGGGTTTTCAAGGAAAATATCAATTATCAGGCCTCAGGCCTCAGGCCTCAGGAGGAAAATGAGTTCAGAACGGCTGACACAAGCACATTTCTAGGGTTTCCCACCAAAAGGAGGGAAAATTTGGATTTCACTTCCATTAACCGGTTAACGTCAGATGTTAGCCGGTTAACACCTACGAATTTTGGGCAAAATCGTCAAAATTCAGTTGGTACTTCCCTCTCCTTTCATTTTCCCATTTGCTTTGTGTTTCCATAAAACTCTAGAACATTCCACATTCTTCACAAGGAATATTCCCAGAATATTCCAAGGAATATGATAAGGAATATTCTCATCCGACCCTTAGCTTAGGATCCAAGCCTTCTGCCCTAACCTAAACCTAACTCCAAGCCTAATGCATATATAAACTTTGTTCATCAAGCAAAAAAAGGATTTACTATTTCTTCACAAAAATTCATCATTCTCACAATCTCAATTCTCTCATTTTCTTCCATTTTCCAAACTCACCAAAGCTTCATCATCAAGATCTTTCAAGTTTCGCAATGAAACTCGAAAGATCGGAAGCTTGGCCTTCATCATCTTCACTGATTCATCGAATAATCAAAGAAATTTTTGCGGTCATGGTGTTTATTTCACCGTTTGGAAGCGTTTCAGATTCTCATCGATTGCATTTATTTTTCGCTCTTACGAATCGAAGCTTGGAACCTCCGGTATTCTCTTCGTTCGTGCATTGATCAACATCACAACAATCACCAAAGCAAGTCTCCGCTTTGTAGGTTGGTGAATCCGAAACCACTTCTTGCTTTAATTTATTTCTCTTCATCTCACCGTAAGGCATTCTTTTATTTCCTTGCTTTTGTGATGCTTTGTTTGACTCGATCATTAGTAACTAGAATTGTAGGGTAATCGCAGTGGTAATAGGCGTTAGAAGGTTATGTTTAGGTGGCAATTTCGTGCTACCATGGTAATGGCTGTATTATGAGCTTTAGGAAATAAGTGGATAGCTAGAAGTGCTTTTTTCCTCACTATTTTTCAATTCTGGTTCAGTGTTAACCGGTTAACACCTAGGGTTAACCGTTTAACACACTGTTTTTGCCCCTGTTTAACTGATTTTTGAACCCGTTAACCGATAAACGCTGTATTGATTTGCATTTTTGTGTTGTTTTCTTGCATGTTTGTGCACCACTCCTTCTTTTATCATCCTGGATCTTTAGATTAGGATTTTAGGAAATTTTTAGAAGCTGGTTTAGTGCAAGTGTGCGTAGTTTCGATAACTTTCGACATGCGTTTCGTTAGATTCTGATTTTAAGCATAAATTGTTGCATATGTGTTCATAACATATTGTGATCATTATTTACATGATTTAACATCATTCATAGTATGTTAATATGTGTTTACACTTCTGTTTTGCATCACATTCGAAGTCCTTTCATGTTTTGGTCAAATCATGTGCATAATGGAAATATTGCATATTGTTAAAACCACATAAATCATTTAGTTTGAATCCATTGATTGTTTGATGATATATTTTGAGTTCATTGTCGATATCCATTTCATGTTGTTATAAATAGGTGCATGATCATTGCATTCCATTGTTGAATCAAAACTCATGTTTTTGCATTTGAAAAATAATGAAAATTTGCCTTGTTTCCATCGCTGCATTTTAAAACAGGAGCTGTAAAAACATGTTGCATTATTCTGTTTTGGTCTTTTTACACCTATTTTCATGCTGATTAGTAGCTGTAATAGGTTTTTTGTGTTGTACATTGCATTGCATTTAGTAGCTGTTTGTGAAATAGGAAGCTGTAGTAGCTGTTGAATTTAGGCTTTGCTTAGTTTTTAGAGTCCTTAGACCTATGATTGAGTCTAGTGTAGGCCATAGATGTATTAGGATATGTGTGGTACTTGTTTACCTTCTTTCCTTTTATCATTTTAGCCTTATCCAACTAACCTTTGTTTTGTAGGGAGATTGAGGTAAGCATGTCCACACAACTTCTTCCTTTTATTTTCTTTATGCTTTCTAAGTGTGTTTGCCTTAGCACTATGTGCTTTGTTTGTATAGGCTTCCCCTTTTTTTTAGAACCTACTTAACTTTCTTAGAAAGTAAGTTGAGTTCTAAGTCCTTCTTCTTTTCTTTTTTCTCATTAGGATTAGAAGACCACACAAGCCATTAGGATCTCCTTTTGCATGCAATAAATAACTTAGGGTTATGTATTAGTTCCCTTAGTTTTTCCCTTTCTTGATTTGAGTATCTCTTTCTCATCTCATGAAGAAAAAACAAAATACCTAATAAAGGTTGGGCTTTCTCGTACGCCAGTAAACTTTCTCGTGGGTTACTTGCACACGTCCCATTTCGGGATGAGGTGTAAGGCATCTACCACGATGAACAAGTCTTAGTATGAGAATGTTTCACAAACAACAAACTCAAAAACGCTTCTTTAAAAGATAGTTAACAAACAACACTCGTCTTTTCCCTTGGGAATTCTTTTCTCACCTCATACTCACTCTCAACGTGAACTTGCTATGACTTATCTCTTTTCAAGACGGTAACGCACTCGTTCAAGGCGAGCCTGTAACACCTGGGCATAAGCATAAGTCGTTCAACGCTTAAAAAACACAAATGGAGTTCCCTCCTTAGTTAGGAGAACTATGTCGACTTTGATTCTCATTTCCCATGAGATACGTAGGCAGCAGGGTAGGGCCCGTTCGAGCACACTCTTTATTTTCCCTACATTTTCCCATTTCTTTTTGTTCTCTTTTTCTAGTTCCCTCTCTC
Organism: Lathyrus aphaca; assembly: GCA_963966055.1. Classification (NCBI taxonomy): domain Eukaryota; kingdom Viridiplantae; phylum Streptophyta; class Magnoliopsida; order Fabales; family Fabaceae; genus Lathyrus; species Lathyrus aphaca. The sequence continues at coordinate 428,948,767 of OZ014524.1, read as the reverse complement.
ATTCCAGTTACAGTAGCATTTTTTATTCAGCACCAGTTTTATTTCTCACCCTTTGAAACAGACTAACAAGCGTGGATCCCGTCGGGTACAGCGGACGGTCTAGGGTGCTAATACCTTCCCAGATCGTAACTGACTCCCGAACCCAGATCTTTGGTTCGCAAGACCTTGTACTTTCCTTTTTCCTTCGGTTTGTGCAGCATTACCTTTCCCATTCATTCGGGATAAAAATGCCTGGCTGGCAACTCTACCTTTTCCGCGACACTTTCGCGTTTGTACTAGGATGAAAATCTCAGGAGCAACAACTGGCGACTCTGATGGGAATCGAACCCAGAATCTCTGGTTTCCCCTTTGAGAGTCAATCCTAGCGCTTGTCTGTTTTTGTTTCTTTGGATGTTTAGATGTTTGCTGCTGTGTATTTGATAGTTTAGCTTTATTGCTTTATTTACAACTTTCATTTACAACATTTATTTACCGCTTTCAGTATTTATTTTCCATGCATCATATATACTGGATTATCTGGTTTGGCTTTTTTATGTGGGATGGGAGTTACTGTGAGATAAGTCAAATACCCCGCTTGATTGCACCCTAGGACTAGTGTGGACAAACATTATACTCGCATGGTATCATTAGGAGTGGCGGTGTGTTCCACACCCAGATTGCGGCCGTCTTGGAATTATCTTGTGTGGGGATTTCCTCCACTTCAGGGTACGACCTCGATAGTTATGTGGATCTTGTGACCGATCATTGAGGACCTTAGTGGAAACAACCCTCTCTAGTGATGACAGTGGCATACCACATTTGTTGGCAAACCCACTCGCATCCGAGGGCCCACTGGGAACTCACATAGGATGGCCTAGTTATCTCATAGGAACCCAGTTAAGGTAAACTATTCGTATGACAATAGTACTGTATCCCAAGGGCTGAATGTACTATTGTTTCTCGATTCAGTGCTTGAAGCTGAGAACTTATGAGGGATACTTGTTTTTCCTGGACTCAGCTGAGACCTCCCTGAGTAGTACATAATGCTAAACCGATCCCCTGATATGGTTATTACGTTATTTCTCCGAGATGGTGAACCTATTATTGCTATTAGGTTTTGAGAGTCTGTGATGTTTGACCCGGAGCACACCCGTGACATGGGAGGGGTTTACAGGTTTGCAGGAACCCTAAAACTTCCAACATACTCGCTTTGCCAACGTTACCTTGTGATATGATCGGGTTCTATATGGTCCTTTGGTTATGAGATCTAGGATTTCTGTTCAGAGAAACTGTTATATTGTTATTGTGACTCTCCACAGACACTCAGCTCACTGCTCAATACCAACATCAGACCACTAATCACATGCCTGCTGCATACATGACAACATAGCATTTCAACACATATGTTCAATTATTTCTAAGGATCGCATATCTAAATCATGTTGTTGGATTTCTTTTGTATCAAAACTTGAATCAAAGAAGATAGATTCCTTGGAAATAACTGAATATATCATTTACATACATCCTTGCATTCATGACAGGTGTTCAGAGACAAATTATTATATTGATTTGGTTTTTCTTCACAGTGGCCAACTTGAATCACAATCATCAAGGTATGGATTTGGAACAACTCCAGACGGAGGTAACTGAATGAAGACCCAGCTGGGGCAAGTCAGGGTAGAGGTGAAAGCTTTATTTCAGAATCAAAAACTGCAGAAAGTGGAGGTCAACCAGATGAAGACTCATATAAGCTTGGTTATGAAATCCTAAATTCATTGTTAAGGAAATAAAGTTATTTTCATCCCTAGTAATGGGAACTACGTCGCTCTGATTCTCCATTAGTCAACAAAGATACGTAGGCAGGAGATTGCATGAGATCTTTGCGAGCAACCTTATTCATTAACTTTATATATCAACCTCTTCCCTCCAGATGTCATTTGGAAGCATCCAACCTCAGCTTCCCAAGAGAGTCCTAGGGGAAGACCAATGGGTAAAGGACAGAGCAGCTTGAGAAAAGTTTGATCATATTCTGATGTCGTGCGTGCAACGTGTTTCCTCATTTGCTCAGATTCAAACTAGTTGACTTAATCGCATCAGGATCATCTCCGATAAAGCTTCCTTTGGGGTTTCAATGTCGAATGCCACGTGAGTACCATTCTGGGGAACCTGCTTTTTTAATTGAAGATTGCAAGTCTTTCAGGGGAAGAGGTAAAGACAAGGTCTCGAATTTGATTGACTCCAAGACTATTGTGTTCACACCAGGTAAAAGTGGGAATATGGCACCAAAACAATAATGGAATGAGCTTCCAAACCACTGTCTGCTGAAAGTCTCTGAGAGCAATAAGTCCAGACGGAGTCAGATCTCCTCAATAATGGCAACCATGATGTGAATGCTAGATGCAAGTACCACTCAAGGGCATTTAGGCATACAATTGACAACTGTGATGTGTTCAGGAAAAAGGTGCAAAATTTGATTAACTCAAAGGTCATCATACCAGAAGGTCTTCCTACAAATTGAAGCCTCCTCACCAGATTGAGCACCCAGTTTCCAAGGGCATATTCATAAGAAATCAGTCTAGACGAAGTCAAGTCTTCTCAATGATGACAATGTTCACCTTCTTTATTGCATTTTCATTTGTAGTTTCTTTTGTTTGTTTAAACATTTGTATGCATGCATGAAACTTATTTGTTTTTGAATGTTAATCATGGTAAAACACACGTGTTTTCTTGAAGTAATCCATTCTTATTCACTCATGACTTTGTGTATATGCATTGCGACACCAACTGTTATGTTTGAACTCTATGAGGGAGGATGACAAAATGAAAACGCAAAAATCTCTAATTGTGTGCTTTTGAGAAAGACCATGTTGATGATGTATATGCATTATTTCAAATCCTAAACACCGGAGATATAAGGGAGATATACCCTCGATAACCCATTTGAGCCTTGAAGTAGGAGTTTCTTTTCACACGAAAAAACCCTAACACATAACCCAGGGGAAGGGTAGGCGTCAATTAATGTGACCGAGTGTTCAAATTTCAAAAAAGAGTGCACATCTGAGGATCCAGTACATTTCATTGTAGAAAATCAAGAGGTCCAAAGACCAGAAACCACAACGTTTATCCCAAGCAAGAGGTCCAAAGACCGGAAACCATAATCTTTATACTATTCTGGAAACCACAATGGTTATCCCTCATCAACTAAAAAGTGAGACATTCACGAACCTTTCAAAGAAATCAAGACAACCAGTGTCACACGATTTGTTAAAAAAAAGGAATCGAAAGAAAAAAGGAAATGAGAAAGCCCGCTAAGTCAAAACTGGAAAACAAACGACTTAGGAAAAAATTAGGGCATCCTGCTGGAATTCACAATCAAAGATTCATAATAATCAATCCAGGAAAAAGTTAGGGATAAGCAAAAGAACGCAAAAGTGAAAGACGAAAAGGAATACACAAGAAAGATCCTTCAATAAGAACAAAGTCGTGTGATACAGACACAAAAGACAATAGGGGTGACTGACTTCCAACAACAACCTGATTGGTGCTTGAGCCGTTAGTAGCAATGGTTCCTCAACCATTAGAAAACCCATTTTGAGAGGTGAGCACTTGTGAAATCTAGCCGAACATAGGAATGGAGAACATCATGAAGAGGGATGGGCACAAATAAACTTCGAGCCTATATCCTTTGTTTCTATAACCGTGAACTAGACTACGATACAACCGTAAAAAATCCTAACTGAAATAGGGTTAATTCGAGAGCGTACTACCACAAAATAGCATTCCTGACTCCTATGAGTTGTGCTAAAGGATCTTTGTTGGTATTGCATGTGCATGCTTTCTTTCAAAAAAATCCATGTCGTATCTTAACCAGTGATTCGCTCACAAAGGTTTGCGACATCTTTTTTCAGTAAAACTTCAAAATTAACATGTGTTTTGCATTAGAATTTTCATTCTCAGAATAAACATTTTCTACTTGCATACATTTGTTTGGCATCATAAAAGTTCACATATGGAATCTCAGTCCAGAAGCTTAATCATGCCAAGTTGAGAAGTCTAAAACTTCTGAAGGACAATCACATCGAGATGCACTTTTCTAAGAAACTCCATTGAGTAGGGACTTTCCCCAACAGTCGTGGTAAGAGCCAACTAATTTGGGGCAATCATGTCGAGCAATCTCTCCAAAGTTTAGCCGAACTAGGGAAATCACTTTGAGATCAAATCTATCAAAGGGCCATCGGTCAGAGGCATTAATTCAAATTTCATCCAAACTGGGGCAATAACTCCGAGATTCAAATCTATCCAAGAACAATTAGTCTGGGTGTTCATTCAGAGATCAGTCAGTCAGGGACAAAACTACTCAAAGGATCATACTGGGGAAGGCCACCCCAATAACACTAGAAGTTACTCTCTCCCAAAGAAGGTCAATAAAAAAATACATATCCAGAGTTCAGAATACTGGGGCAGAATATCTCACAGTGATTCGAGGTTTTTCATGAGTCCTCACAAGGCAAATACTTTCATAGACCATGCAGTCTGGGGAGTTTATTTCGAGATTCGACGAGTCTCTACAAGAGTTTGAAGACACTGAGGCATTTTAGATGCAAAGTCTTCTATAAAATCCTCTTGAGACGATTTCCTTGTAAACAATACAGTCAAAGGCTTCAAAAACAACATCATTCCTTCAGCACAAAGCATGGTGAAGATCTTTCACAATCAGAATTTGTGGTGCTTTTCAGAGCAAGGTGTTGAAAGGTGATGTTCACAAAGTAGATTTTCTCCCCAAGGAGAGACACCTTACAAATCCTATCCCCAGCAGAGGGGTGGTTTCCATACATCATCCTTAGTGGAGTTTAGGTTTGAAATCTTCTCTAGGTGAGTCATAACAAGTGGTTTCTCTAGCAGAATTCCAAAGGTGATGGAATAAGTGATAACTCCCAAATGGATTTACTTTTCCCACAGAGTTAGAATTGTCAAAATTCTCTCACTAGCCAAGTCGGAAGGTTGTCATTTCCCTGCAAAGTTTCATGATTGGGATTCACTCCCATTTTTGAAATATTCCCTAGTGAAGTCGCCAATTTATTTTTAGCAAGTGTTACAAATCGATGCAGACAGATTTATTCACATTTCTTTTCCAAACAGATTATTATCCTCTCAGGAATTTTCGAGATCGATTCAGCGATCATTTGCTCCTCAATGAGAATCAGATATTATCAGGTATCTTTGTATCATTCCTCAGCAAAATTTAAGTCAAGACGTTCTCTCCCTCAGCGGATTTCTACAGAAAGAATTTTCCCTTGTCGAGTCATGCCTTTTGTTATTATCAATCCAATATTAGTGGATTAGTTTTAGATTCAGTCTCAGTGAATCTCTTATTTAGCGCATATCAGAAGCGTATCCAGTCTTAATGGTTCAACCTTGGAATGCATATTTATTCGGTAAAGTGTATACTTCAAGAAGAGGGTCGTTTCAGTGCAACTCGGGCGAGATCCTGACGGTGAAAATCGTCGAAATTTTTCTTTAGAATCGTAACAACACATATTCATATGCGGTTTATAAGCGGGGTTGTTTCAGGGCAACTCAGGCGAGATCCCAACGGTGAGATTCATCGTCAAAGTAGCACTTAGAATCGTTACATCGCATATTTAGATGCGGATTCTAAGTGCACATTTATACCATGTATCCGACTCATAGGATATGTGAATAGGGTCGTTTCAGCGCAACACAGGCGAGATCTTGAAGGTGAAAATCGTCGAAATTTTGCTTTAGAATCGTAATAATGCATATTCAGATGCAGATTCTAAGCATGGTCGTTTCAGCGCAACTCAGGCGGGATCCCGACAGTGAGATTCATCGTCGAAATAGTACTCAGAGGCGTAACTGTTAGACGTTGTGGCTAGTGATCTAGAAGGGGGGTGAATGGATCACCTCCTTGTTAACAAGGTTTTAAAAGATTTTTCAGAGGTTTTTAAAGATTAGCAGAAAACACGGTCCCTAATCGACTTTCGTCTATTCTAGACCAGCCACTAGAAGACCGGACATATGATAAAGTGCTGGATTTGCAATTGAGATGTTAAAGACTTAAACACACAAGCTGTAAAAGTATTGAATGCACCTATTACAAAAACTATTTCCAATGAATCAAAACCGATTAAAAAACATAAATAGAGATGGAGAAGGAATACAATACACAAATATTTGGTAAGGAAGTTCCCCACATTCGTCCTCACGTGTGGGTACGTCTCCCTCTCAATTTCAAACCGAAATTGAGAACTTTTATATCGATATTGCTGAAATCGTCGTTTACAAGGTTGCTATACAAAAACCAGAAATCTATACACCTAGATCTTCCTATTGTATGAACCTTCACTTGATCTGAGCCAAATAAAGATTCCCTTGCAGGTAATACAAACAATTCACCGGTTCCACGATCTATTTGCGAAATCTCCCAATTTCCAAACCTTACGCTGCGGCTGAATCTGTTTTGTAAACGTGACTGACAAACCCTCAAGAACACGCCCGTTCTTGAAGGACAAACCTGATGGTTTTTCCTTGAAACCTTCTTTCACTCTTCAACTCAGCTAGATCAACGATCGTTCCGCTGAACGTTATCTCTTGATCCTCTAATTCACATAACAACAATGATTATGTGTTGATGTTCTTGAATCACAGTGATTGAGAAGATGATGAAGATGAATTTTCTTCTTAAGTTTCAATCCTGCTCACAATTGAATGCACACCCAAAAACTTCTTTTCTTGATTGTGTTCTTCAATTTTCTTGACCTGAAACTCACTTGCAATTTTCTGTCACACCTCTGCACTAACAGAAAAACATATATATACTTGACAAAGTCTGTTAGAAATAGAAACAGATTAATGCATCGATACAAAGTGCGAATGTATCGATACATGATGGTTTTTACACTGTTATGTATCAATACATAATGGAATGAATCGATACATACTGAACCAATGCAAAAGAAACAGAGAAATGAAAACATAATGAATCGATGCATGTTGCGAATGTATCGATACATAGCAGAAATTCCAGAATCATCTCTACAACATGTATCGATGCATGTTGCGAATGTATCGATACATAGCAAAAATTCCAGAATCATCTCTACAGCATGTATCGATGCATGTTGCGAATGTATCGATACATTTGACTTATTTCAGAATTCCAAGGACATTATGTATCGATACATCTTGCGAATGAATCGATACATATAGAAGCAAAAGTCAAATTTTTGTTTAACACAAGACATGTGTTAAAATCTTGCAATGCATACAAAGTGTATGTTAAAAGCATAAACGCATAAAATTTATTATCATTCAAAACTAAAGAGTTGATCACAAACTCCCCCTTTTTGATGATGGCAAATTTTTGCAGAAGTGTGAGAATTACTCCCCCTGAGTTTGTGCATGCTGTCATTTTTCAAAATCAAGTCTTTCTCCCCCTTTGTCAACATAAAAAAAAAATTGTATAGGTGAAGCAGTATTCAGCAATAAGAAGATATATAAGCTAATCACTCACAAAGAGTGAAACATAAAGGGCAAACCAATTAATCGTAAACAACAAACAAGCATAGGCATTGAATTGGTTTAGTAGAGTTAAGAACTACAAAAGAAAACCAAACGCATACAATGTTTAAACATAAAATGCAAAGAAACTTAAGCAACAAGGAAAAAGGAAATGATGTAATGCAAATATGAAATGCAGCCTTAGTGAGGATAGTAGCCACCACAGGATTCCACATCATCTCTATCGGGATCTCTGAAACTTGGAGGAGGAGGTGGAGGAGGCATCTCATCAGGATTTTTCCCCATGAAGTTGTAATGCCTGAACCGATTCTGAACCTCGGTGCTTCTGAATCTGTCCATAATACCCGGATGTGCACGACAATCATCCATGAAACCGTATATCTCATTGTAGAAGACTTGATGCCACTTGACCAAGTCTGTGTGCCATGAGTGTTGGTTATGATACATCCTAGTGTGTTCATCATGCCACTCGATGTTCTTTGTGCCACTCCGTTTGTTGTACATGCCACGCACGGGCTTCTTCATGTCGGGCATTATTGGCAATTTCCATTTGCTCAAACATTTGAGTTAGATATGCAGGAGGAGTAGTAGATGATGTTGGTGGAACAGATGGAGGAACCGGTTCATAGTTAGTAGGAGACCACCTTTGTGGCACCCACTCACCCCAAGCAGTGTTGACATTTGCTTCAGGAGGATTTTCTTCATTTACATCCTCCATATCTTCATCTCTTTGTTTTTCAGCAACAAAAATCTATTCAGAAGGTGTATCAAAGTTGTAAATTCTGGTTCTAGAGCTGCGTTCAAAGAAGTAATAGCATCGACGCTCTGTGTCCCACCTATATCCCATATGAGAAAGAGTAGCACTATTGAATTCTTGAACACTAGATGAAGATAAGAGAGGAACAGGGGGTAAAACCACCTTCCAGAACTTAATGATCCTCATAATCTGTGCGGCATAAGATAGAGTGATGTTCTTCGAACTATTTCTTGTAAGAAAAATACGCTTCACAAAATAATTGGGCCAATTCAACGGAATCTTCTTCTGCAGAATATACAAGAGATGTATGTCTGGCTTATCCAATCTAGAGGGCCCACCGAACCTCGGACGTAAAATATGCGAGAGAATCCAATGCAGAATTCTGGGGATACTCTTAATCATTTCAGAAGTGAAATGCTCATCATCACCTAGAGGCCTTTCCAGTTTTGAAATAGATGCACAATATTCCTTCAGATTAAACTGAGTTTCAAATTTCTGATCATGCCACATCTGCAACTCAGGCGTCGGGGATGGCATTTGGAACACCTTGTTCCAATCACCAGCCTCAAAACAGTAAGTCCTTGTTCCAATAGAGCACTTGAACATGTACCCTTTACCAGATTTCACACCCGCATAAAAAGCACGAATGAAGTCCTCATGATAGTCATCATTAACAGTTAAAAAGGACCCAAGTTTTTGTGTGTCAATCAAATCAGCAACTTCATCTAAACATAGAGTACACACATCTTGAGTATTGAAGACATGGGGTTTCATGACTAACCTTGTCTTGAAGGAAACCTCAAACTCTTCAGCAATGGAAGGATGGAGAATGGATGACCCAGTGGGAGGAATTTCTGGAGCAGGCGGAGCTTGATGTGAAGCCTCAACAGGTTCTTTCCCTTTACCTTTACCTTTTTCTCTAGGAAGCATGACTCTTGGAGGCATGATGATGAAGTTAGGGTTTTGGAAGAAAAGGGGTTTTATGGTGTTAGGGTTATGTAACCGTAAATGATGCAAATGGGATGAAGAAGGAGATAAAATAGAGAGTATGACTGATGCAATAACTGCTGCTGATGTGTCGAAATGTTTTTTTATAACAGTATGCATCGATACATAACCTTATGAATCGATTCATGTTGAGAAATTTTGGATTTTCAAGTTGCTATGTATCGATACAAACCACGAATGTATCGATACATACTGTAACAATTTTGACAAATTTATAAGAAATTTAACATGAATCGACATAAAATGGATATGCATCGATACATATTGCGAAATTTTGGATTTTCAAGTTGCTATGTATCGATACAAACCACGAATGTATCGATACATACTATAACAATTTTGACAATTTTAAAAGAAATTTAACATGAATCGACACAAAATGGATATGCATCAATACATAGACCTTATGTATAAATAAAAAAATTAATGCAGAATGCTGAATGTAGAATGAATCATAACATTGTAATGATGCTTAAGAATACTTTACAAACTAATTATTAATGCTTAAACAATCATATGTAAAGAAGTACATGTAAGCGAGAAAAAATTGCTCAAACATACATTTATCATACAATATCAACAAGATGTAGAGAGAGGAACAATATTACCTCCGTCGTAGTAATCTCATGAAGGACGAGTGAAGTCTACATTCAAATCTCAGTAAACACGATGAGATAAATATAAACTAGATCAAACAAACTTAAGACACTAATGCGGAGAGATCAAGAATCCCTAATTCACGACGAATGTTGAAGAATGGTTCAGTTGCCAATGGTTTAGTGAAAATGTCAGCAAGTTGATTTTTAGTATCAACATGCTCAAAAACAACATCTCCTTTTTCAACATGATCGCGAAGGAAGTGATGTCTAATCTCTATATGTTTGGTGCGTGAGTGTAAAACAGGATTCTTAGTGAGATTAATGGCACTAGTGTTGTCACACTTTATTGGAATACGTTTAAGTTCAATATCAAAATCTTGTAGTTGTTTTCTTAGCCACAAAATTTGAGCGCAACAACTACCGGCTACAACATACTCAGCCTCTGCAGTAGACAAAGCCACGAATACTTGCTTTTTGCTATGCCAACTTATTAAAGAATTTGAAAATAGATGACATGTACCACTAGTGCTTTTCCTATTTGATTTGCAGCCAGCAAAATCAGAATCAGAGTAACCTACTAAGCTGCAATCGCTCCCTTTGGAATACCAAAGCCCGTATTTAGGTGTTCCATGAAGATACCTAAATATACGCTTAACTGATTTTAAGTGAGATTCCTTAGGATTTGATTGATATCATGCACACATACAAACACTAAACATGATGTCCGGTCTAGAAGCAGTTAGATACAAGAGAGACCCTATCATACCTCTATACCTTTTGACATCAACACGCTTACCATGTTCATCTTTGTCCAAGTTTCCGTTGGTAGGCATGGGAGTGTCGATTGATTTTGAATTATTCATTCCAAAGCGCTTGAGCAGTTCTCTACAGTATTTTGTTTGACATACTGATGTACCTTCATCGAGTTGCTTTATTTGGAGGCCTAAGAAGTAGTTCAACTCCCCCATAAGACTCATCTCAAACTCACCCTGCATAACATTAGAAAACTCTTCGACCAAGTGTATGTTAGTTGAACCAAAAATTATATCGTCTACATAAACTTGAACTAAAAGAATGTGCTTTCCTTTATGTCTAATGAAGAGTGTATTATCCACTTTAGCTCTAGAATATCCATGATCAATTAGAAATTGGCTAAGTCTTTCTTACCACACACGAGGTGCTTGCTTAAGACCATATAAAGCACGCTTTAATTTGTAAACATGATCTAGATATTCAGAATTTTCAAAACCGGGAGGTTGTGAAACATATACTTCTTCATTTATGACACCATTTAAAAACGCACTCTTTACGTCCATTTGGTAAAGCTTGAAATTCATAGAACACGCATAAGCAAGCAAGAGACGTATAGCTTCAAGGCGAGCCACTGGAGCATAAGTCTCCTCATAATCTATGCCCTCCTCTTGGTTATACCCTTGTGCTACCAAGCGTGCCTTGTTCCTAGTTATCACTTCGTTTTCATCAAGTTTATTCCAAAACACCCATTTAGTACCTATGATATGATGATCTCGCGGACGAGGGACAAGTTCCCAAACGTCATTTCTTTTAAATTGATTAAGCTCTTCTTGCATGGCCATTAGCCAAAATTCATCAATCAAGGCCTCTTTAGCATTTTTAGGCTCTACTTGTGATACAAAAGCGAAGTGAGAACAAAAGTTACTTATCTTAGAACGAGTCAACACCCCCTTTGAAATATCTCCCAATATATTGTCTATAGGGTGGTCTTTAGAGGATTTCCAAGCTGGTGGAAGTTCATTCACTTCAGATGTTCCTTCCTCTTTATCTTTTTCATGACTAGTATCTTCCTCCTTCTCATTTTCAACAGTTTCAGATTGATCAATTTCTGTAACAACTTCTTTGAGTATGTCTTCTGTAGATACACCTGCATCATCAAAAGAGATACCTTTTCCGACAATTTTTGGATAAGACTCATCAAAAGAAACATGGACAGATTCTTCAACAGAAAGTAAACGCCTATTATACACTCTATATGCTTTACTTGATTGAGAGTATCCAAGGAAAATACCTTCATCAGCTTTGGCATCAAACTTCCCAAAGTTTTCCTTACTATTATTTAAAACAAAACACTTACAACCAAACACGTGAAGATGAGACAAGTTTGGCTTTCTACCTTTTAAAATTTCATAAGGGGTTTTATTCAAAATAGGACGAATTAAGATCCTGTTCAGAACATAACAAGCTGTGCTAATTGCATCAGCCCAAAAATATTTTGGTAAACTACCCTCATTGAGCATTGTTCTTGCCAATTCCTCTAAAACTCGATTTTTGCACTCCACAACACCATTTTGTTGTGGAGTTCGAGGAGCTGAAAAGTTGTGCTCAATGCCATACTTGTCACAATACTTATCAAAGAGATGGTTTTGAAATTCACCTCCATGATCGCTTCGAATTGTAACTATTTTAGAATTCATTTTGTTTTGGGAAAGTTTTGCAAAACTTTTAAAAGCAGAAAAAGTTTCATCTTTGTTATGAAGGAATATAGTCCAAGTGAATCTAGAGTAGTCATCTACTATTACGAAACCATAATAGTTTCCACCTAAGCTCTTTGTCTTAGATGGTCCAAAGAGGTCCATATGGAGAAGCTCAAGGGGTCTTGAAGTTGAAATTATGTTTTTAGATTTAAAGGAGACCCTTGTTTGTTTTCCCATTTGGCAAGCATCACATAAGTGGTCTTTTGAAAATTTTATTTTTGGAAGACCTACTACTAGATCCTTAGATACAACCTTATTAAGCAAATCGAAATTAACATGCGCTAAGCGTCTATGCCATAGCCATGAATCATCATTTAGGACAACTAGACATTTAGTGCTTGTTAAAGATACATCCAAAAGATCAAGCATATATATGTTGTTTACTCTTACACCTTTAAACACAACATTATGTTCAATATGTTCAATTTTGCAACAAGTTTTTGTGAAAGAAACTTTATAACCTTTGTCGCATAATTGACTTATACTCAACAAATTGTGTTTAAGTCCCTCTAAGAGATGGACATCAGAAATAGTAGTGGTAGAGGGATTACCTACACTACCTTTGCCAAGTATAACTCCTTTATTATTGTCTCCAAAAGTGACATACCCCTTCTTCTTTGCTTTGAAGTCAATAAAAAGTGATATGTCACCCGTCATGTGCCTTGAACACCCTCTGTCCAGAAACCATCTTCTTTCCACGGATGCAAGACACTCATCCTACAATATCAAAAGAGAGAGGTAGGTACCCAATTTTTATTGGGTCCAAGTGGGTAAGTGGTAACATGGTTGTCTTTAGGCTTCCATTGATAAATACCTTTAGGCACTAGGAATCTTCTAAATTTGCATTTTTCAATGGTATGGCCAGCATGACAACAATAATGATATACACTACGATAATGTTGTTTATGTTTGGTCCTTAAATCTTTAGGAATAAAAGAGTATCTTGCATATGGAGGATTTAATGATTTTTTAAACAACCTAGTGTCAATGGCATAAGTAATCTTAGGTTTTAAAGCTTTTTCCAATTTGACCTTAAGAGAAATGACCTCTTGTTGCCAAATGTGACAAGCTTCACAATGCCTCATTTTACTACAACCATCAGTATCAATAGCTTTTGAATTTTCTGCAATGCTAGCTTTCAAGTACTCTAGATCTTTTTCAGCATGGAGTACTTTACCTTCCAAGTATGAAAATATTTGTTTATCGGAAGATAATCTTTTAAATGCTTCTATAGCTTCATTATGCAGTTTTTCAAAAGCTATTTTCAATTCAAAAAAGGACATAGAAGAGAGATTGTTATAGTAAGCTTGTTTTACCTTTTTATCATCAATTTTCTTCTTGTGGTGGGACTGATTTTTGGTGTGAGCCATAAGACACAAATTTACGGTTTCATCGCTATCACTTGAGCCTTGTGTACTTGATGAATCACTATCACTTTCCCAAGCAATGTAAGCTCTTCTTTGCTTATTGTACCTTTTTGGTGGAGCTTTTCCTTTATCCTTTTTCTTCAAAGGACAATCCGTCTTATAATGCCCGGACTTACCACAATTAAAACAAGACCCTCTTTCTCTATTCTTCTTAATCTCTTCCTGTTTTGAATCTATAGATTGTCTTCTAAACTTTATGAGATTTTTGTCGGAATGCTTGATTCCATTCTTTCGAATGAATCTATTATATCTCCTAACAAAAAGTTCCATTTCTTCGTCACTACTTGACTCATTGTTGCTTAGCTCTTTTTGTGAGGACTTTGAGTTAGAAGCCACAAGAGCTATAGGCCTCTTCTCACCCTCTTTGTCTTTATTCTTCTCCTTTCCATTTTTACTCTTGTTCTCAAACTTTTCTAGACTTTCTAGTTCTTACCGATGTTCCTCCAGCTTTCCAAACAAAGTAGTCATCGAGAGTGTCGTTAGATCATTGGCTTCCCTGATAGCTGTTACTTTAGGTTGCCATTCCCGGCTAAGACATCTCAGAATTTTATTAGTAGCAATTTCATTGGAAACAGGTTTTCCAAGTGCATTCAAACGATTGATGAGATGAATAAATCTCTTTTGCATGTCGGGAATAGATTCTCCTTGTTTCATGCGAAAGAGTTCGAACTCTTGATTAAGTGTGTTAATACGGGACTGTTTTACTTCAGTTGTACCTTCATGTGCAATTTCTAAAGCGTCCCACATTTCTTTAGCTATCAAGCAATGGGATACTCGATAATACTCATCTGCACTAAGCGCTGAAATTAGCATATTTTGAGCTCTCCAATCACTTGACCACTTTTTCTCATCTTTCTCATCCCAATCATCTTCTGGTTTAGGTACTATGGCACCTGCCTCATTCATCATGGTGATTTGAAAAGGAACATTTTGAATGGCAGTCCATACGCGCCTATCCACAAAGTTTATGTGTACTCGCATGCAGTCTTTCCAGTAGCCATAATTTTCACCATTGAAAACATGAGCTCTATTATACGCCCCTTTGGTTCAGAATCCATATCGTTACAGGCAGCCACAAAGCACCAGCGAACCGGTGCTCTGATACCACTTGTTAGACGTTGTGGATAGTGATCTAGAGGGGGGGGGGGTGAATGGATCACCTCCTTGTTAACAAGGTTTTAAAAGATTTTTCAGAGTTTTTTAAAGATTAGTGGAAAACACGGTCCCTAATCGACTTTCGTCTATTCTGGACCAGCCACTATAAGACCGGACATGTGATAAAGTGTTGGATTTGCAATTGAGATGTTAAAGACTTAAACACACAAGCTATAAAATTATTGAATGCACCTATTACAAAAACTATTTCCAATGAATCAAAACCGATTAAAAAAACGTAAATAGAGATGGAGAAGGAATACAATACACAGAGATTTGGTAAGGAAGTTCCCCACGTTCGTCCTCGCGTGTGGGTACGTCTCCCTCTCAATTTCAAACCGAAATTGAGAACTTTTATATCGATATTGCTGAAATCGTCGTTTACAAGGTTTCTATACAAAAACCATAAATCTATACACCTAGATCTTCCTATTGTATGAACCTTCACTTGATCTGAGCCAAATCAAGATTCCCTTGCAAGTAATACAAACAATTCACCGGTTCCACGATCTATTTGTGAAATCTCCCAATTTCCAAACCTTACGCTGCGGCTGAATCTGTTTTGTAAACGTGACTGACAAACCCTCAAGAACACGCCCGTTCTTGAAGGACAAACCAGTTGGTTTTTCCTTGAAACCTTCTTTCACTCTTCAACTCAGTTAGATCAACGATCGTTCCGCTGAACGTTATCTCTTGATCCTCTAATTCACAGAACAACAATGATTATGTGTTGTTGTTCTTGAATCACAGTGATTGAGAAGATGATGAAGATGAATTTTCTTCTTAGGTTTCAATCCTGCTCACAATTGAATGCACACCCAAAAACTTCTTTTCTTGATTGTGTTCTTCAATTTTCTTGACCTGAAATTCACTTGCAATTTTCTGTCACACCTCTGCACTAACAGAAAAACATATATATACTTGACAAAGTCTGTTAGAAATAGAAACAAATTAATGCATCGATACAAAGTGCGAATATATCGATACATGATGGTTTTTACACTGTTATGTATCAATACATAATGGAATGAATCGATACATACTGAACCAATGCAAAAGAAACAGAGAAATGAAAACATAATGAATCGATGCATGTTGCGAATGTATCGATACATAGCAGAAATTCCAGAATCATCTCTACAGCATGTATCAATGCATGTTGCGAATGTATCGATACATAGCAGAAATTCCAGAATCATCTCTACAGCATGTATCGATGCATGTTGCGAATGTATCGATACATTTGACTTATTTCAGAATTCCAAGGACATTATGTATCGATACATCTTGCGAATGAATCGATACATATAGAAGCAAAAGTCAAATTTTTGTTTAAAACAAGACATGTGTTAAAAGCTTGCAATGCATACAAAGTGTATCAATACAAAGTGTATGTTAAAAGCATAAACGCATAAAATTTATTATCATTCAAAACTAAAGAGTTGCTCACTGTAACAACGTATATTCAGATGCAAATTCTCACAGATGCACATTTTTACCGTATATCTGACCATAGGGTATGTGAAGAGAATCGTAAAAACGCATATTCAAATGTAGATTCTAATCAGGGTCGTTATAGCGCATGTTCAGATGCGAGATCCTGATTAGTGCATGTCTATCCCATAGACTTAAGTGCACCTTTGGGGAACGTATACAGATGTAAACACCCCAAATTTGCCCTCACCCATTCAAACCATGGCTTGTGATCATTTCATATGCATAAACACTATCATAGCATCTCATATTACATTTTTGATTCACTGCATAGATTCAAAGTCATCTGCACCTAGGGTTTGTGATCTGAGCAATCCAAGAGCTTCTTGAGCCACTCCAAAGGTCATCAATCACTTCAAAGGGGTCCATGTATGTTCAAGCATCATATTATATCCTCTCAAAGTCAAGAATGTCAAAAAATCACAAGAACTAAGAATGGTATGGAAGCAGAGCCAGGCTTGACTGCACAAATGACCTAGAATTAGGGTTTTGGTTTCAGGGGCCATAACTCCAAGTTTTTTGGTCATTCTTGTTTCTATTGGTCTCTATATGTTATAGGGAGTATGCATATCAATTTTCATGAAGAAATTCCTTGGGGAAGTCATCTGATCAAGAGTTGACTTTTCAAGCAAGTCAGTGCAAAATCAGGGCATCTGAGGCCCCCAATGACCCAACCAAAGGGTGTTCTTCATCATTTTGATTGTATATGATCTTCATTTGATCATGGAAGATGTTTGAAGTTCACAAAATTGAAGAATTTCAAGTCTTTTGCAAAGTTGACTTTTTGGGCAAGTTTGACTTTTAATGAAATTGTCATTTTAGGCAACTTTTTCAAACCTTACTTTTTGATTCAAAAAAGCTTCAAATGGAAAAACTTTGGTCATGAAAGTTGTAGAATATATCTTTCCCTTTTCAAAAAGTACAAGAACATGACCTAATTCATTTTAGATCAAAAGTTATGGCTTGTCAAAGTTGGCAAAAATCACAAAATTTCAAGTTATGCACCAAAGAGGTATTTTGCAAAATGACTTGATCAAGTGTTCAAAAGCTATCAAATGGATTTCTAAACCACACAAAATGATCATGTGGCATCTAAAGTTCAGAATGGACCAAATAATTACACATTTTTATGGTTTATGGAACAAGATTTTTCATAAGAGGCAAAAGTGAACCAAGTTGCAAAACTCATCATAGCTTCTCATCCACTTGCTTGCTAGCTTGCTGATCAATCCTAGGCATCTCCCCACATCATGCTGCGCAGGACACACTTGTTGTACTTGGCTAGCAAGTAGCCCATGCTTCTCTTACACAAACTTGACCTTTTGGCAAAAGGACCCATACCAATCAATAAAGCACACATCACTTCATCTGACCAATGGCATTTGTTTATACAAAGAAAAAGCAAGCCAAAGCAACTACAACACAAGCCTGAAACCTCCCATAGCACAACATCCTCATTTTCCACCTCTTGAGCAAGAGCCTTCGAAACTCATCACACAGGCCATAAACTCATAAACAAACTTCACAAATCAACTCAACTCACTTCCCTGATCACAAAGCACCCTTCACCACAGCCTGAAAGCCACTAAATCAAAAACACGATCACCACACCACCTTGAACAGAACTTCTGCCATCCCTCAAACTAGCCAAAATAAACTTGCTCTAAGCCTTTCAGAAGCACAAGGGAGATCATAGGAGTAGTTTTGCACAAGAGAAAGGGTCAGAAAGCTCCAAACTGAGAAGCTTCAACTCAGGTAGCTTCATGAAATTTTTTCCCAGAACTTGCTTTTTAAGTTTCTAAATGAATCTACATGCCTCACTAATTATCCTGATATGTTTACTTTTGAGAATGATTAAGAAATGAGCATGTATTGAACTTCTGAAAGTTTTGTTCAGTTTCACGATTTGCTTCGAATCTTGTTTTTGGTGAAAGATAAATGTGTTTTGTTTGCTGATTCATGATGTATGATGCTTGGGGAACATTTCTGGGCAAGAAATTTGGGGTTTAGTGACCTAGGGAAGAAGTTAGGTGTTTTGATTGGCCGGAGAAGACGACCGGAACAGTGTTCCGGTCGCCTGAAAGTCATTAGGGTTTGTTTAATTAGGGTTAATCATAATTAGCCAGGTTTGAATGCCAGCCTTTGGATATGGCGCCAAGTCAAACGCGCGCGCTGCCAGTTCAAACCTGGGCCCTTGGATCTGATTACCACCCATTTAATTCATTTTATTTTTCTTTTTTATTCATTTGTTTTCTCATATTTATTAAAAATAGCAAAACCTTTTTAAAAATTCTGAAATTTTTTGTACAAACTTTTATTTAATTTCAGAAACCAAAAACATTTTTATTTTTATTTTTTGCATTTAAAAAATATTTTTAAATATTTAAAAGTTTATTTTTAATTAATTAATGAGAATTAATTAATTAAAAATACTTTTAGGTATTTAAAAATCACAAAAAAATTCATGAAACATTTAAAACCATTTAGAAACATTGTCCAACCCTCAAACCAAATTTCTTTTTTGATCTTGATGCATTTTGATAATTTTCCATGGAATTAAAATCATTTCAAGGCATTATTTTGATCCA
Source organism: Lathyrus aphaca (assembly GCA_963966055.1). Lineage (NCBI taxonomy): Eukaryota > Viridiplantae > Streptophyta > Magnoliopsida > Fabales > Fabaceae > Lathyrus > Lathyrus aphaca. Next base: position 428,929,708 of record OZ014524.1, on the reverse strand, counting down.
AACTTCAAAAAATCATTTCTGCCTAACCATTGGGAGTGGGACTTTGATTCTTTTTGCATTGCATTTTGTTTAACATGTAGTTTGTGACATTAAATTGGCTTGGTTTGATCTTTCATTTTCCATTTGTTTGGCATTTTTCTTGTTAAGGTACCCAAAAACCCTAGAAATTTTAGGAAATTCATAACTCTAATTAGGTTAAGAGTTGGAACCTCTCCTTTTGGCAGTGAGTTTGTGTAGGGTTAGGGTTCCTTGGATTGCATTTTCAATTTTTTTTATCTTGATGTTTGCTTCTGATTTTGGTTTTTGTTTGATGCTTTGATCATAAACCCTAATTTGGGCTTCCTTTTGCATTCATCTTGCATTTGCTTGCATACCATGACTTGCCATAGCATTTTGTGCATCCATTTGATTCATTTGACATCTTAAGACATATTGTAAGCATGTTTGATCATTGCATCTTGCATTTGCCATGTTGTATGCCATTTGCATTTCATAACCTTTCATGTATGATCATGGTTCTAAACTTGCTTCATTTTCATTAATAAGTTTGTATGATCATCCCCATGCTTTGTTTCATGTTTGCATCATCTCATAGCATCATTATCATCTAATATATGCTTCTGGTTTTGGTTTGCATCATGCCATTTCATTCCATTTTGCATTGCATTGCATTTCTTTCACTAACTTTTCAGGTGGTAAGTAACTTTGAGAAGTGAATTTGCCTTCACTTCTCACAACTTCTTTTCATTTCTTTTATGCATCCATGCTGCATTTTGTTATGTGTTTGAGATTGAGCTTGCTCATTCTTTTTCTTCTTACTTTCTTTCCTCAAGTGACTTGACTTCTTGAATGAAGCAAGTTACTTTGCTTCTCCTTGCTCCTTTCATCTGCTTCCTGGTGGTTCCTCTGAAGATTTCTCTTGTAAACCTCACAAACCTTAGGAACAACCAAGCATGACAATAATTAGGGTTTTGATTAGTCCCCCACTTAGTTTTACCTTTGTGTCTCATTGAGTCTTCTCTTCTCATCTCATAATCAGGGACTAAACCCTAAAGGCTTTAAGGCTTTGTGATTAAGCTTATGCCTGCATCCTTCTATTAGGATGGAGTGTATAACTTTAATCCTAAGTGTTAAACCCTTAATGTGTTTAACCCTTTTAATCAATCCACCTAATAATTATCAAGACATCAAACTTGTAACTTGGGCCTTGCATTAGGGTTCTAATTCTTCCTTAATTGGTTAAGAAGGACTAACCCTAGTGTTAATGGACAAGTCCTCCTCAAGTTGTCTTACAAACAATAAAAACCACTTCTTCATCATATCATTAAATAAAATCCACTTAACAAAGGCTTTGTTTTGTCATGAGTTTAATCCCTAATCATGGATTAAGTTGAGGAGCCTTCCTCAGCTTAAGCACTCTCATCTATTATCCTTCTATTAGGATGGTGTAATGAGTCTGTTTAATCCTTGATTATGGCTTAATCTCATTACTTAACACTAAACAAAAACACCAAAAACATCTAAATAATCACAAGTAGGTTAATGATCTTAATCCTACATCAAAGGTGATTAAGAGTGAGAAGCTGACTTCACACTTAAGGTATTCTCATTACCCCTAATCAGAGGGAAGATGTGATGAGTTTACTAATCCATTGATTTAGACTTAAGCTCATTAACTTATGACAAACTTTCAAGAGCAATAAAAGACTGAAAACTCAAAAGCAAACAATAATCGTCTCCTCCGGGATTCTTTTCTCATCTCATTCACTCACAAACGAGAATTTGCTTCTTCCGTCTAATGCAAGACAGTTTGCATCTGTGCCAGACAGATCATACACTTGAGCATATACAAGTAAGCAGTTCACAAGTCAATTCATCTTTCAGTCTCTTTGGGTCGAACTACGGTGTTCTGACTTCCTCATTGCACGAGAGGATACGTAGGCATAACTTAACAGTTATCGAACAAAAGTCTCTGTATATTCCCCCCCTTTTCTAGCCTTATTCTTTAGCCTCATTATCATGAGCATTTCATCTTTGTTTTTACACTGACACTTCACTTATACACTTCACTTCTCTCACACTGACACCTGTACATCCTTTTCCAGCTCTTTTATACACAAATTGCACTGACACTACCCCTTTAAAACACAAATCTTTTAAGCGTGGATCCCGTCGAGTACTACGGACAATCTGGGTGCTAATACCTTCCCAAGTTGTAACCAACCCCCTTTCTCAGTCTCTCTGGTTCGCAACCGTCTTATCCATGTCTTTCTAGGTCTATGCAGCATTGCCTTTCCTTCGGGATAAAAATGCCTAGCTGGCGACTCTATTCATTCCCTGTGAGTTCACTCCTGTGTGTTCTCACATCCCTCTTTCGCCGACCGTTCGCGTCTGTACCTTTATCTGGGCCATTTCCCATTTATCGGGAGCGACAGCTTGGCGACTCTGCTGGGGACCCTTATACTGTAACCAGGGCTTCTGGTTCTTTTTGTGGGTTCCTCCTAGCGCTTGTTTGATTTGTGTTTACTGGGGTGTTATGTGCTATTTGTGCTTGTATTTGTATTTATTTTTGCTTTATGTATAGTTGTTTTATTGCTTTCTTTATAGCTTTACATATATCATACTGTCATACTGTGCTGGCTGGATCTGTTTTGTTGCTTTGGTGGGTGGGTGTTCTATGGAGAGTTGAGGTCCTATACCTGGGACCTGAGTGACACCTAGGCTAGAGTGGTTCATGTTCTTTCCCATTCCATTTCGGTCTGGTGCGGGAATATGAAACACGATTCAGATATGGGTTTCTTCTTGAGAACTCTGTGCTACAGATTTCCTGTAGTGCTAGGGCTATCTGGGAAGCCTACTAAGTCTGGATGACCTTTATTATTGACCTTCAGAAACTGAGGTGAATTAGAGGAGGATCTTTTATGGTTATTGTAAACACTGTACCTCCGGGTTAGAAGTGTTTACACTTCTCATAGCTGATCCAAGTCTGAGGATCCTTGTTTTAGAACATCACCTATGAGGGGGTTGGGCTGTTTACAGGTTTGCAGGTACCCTTGACCTCAGCATACCCTGTTACTTTGTTTTGATTAAGAGTACTCCATTTTGGAACAGTTCTTGTGATTTTAACCCTGGACATGTGACTCTTTATTTGAGTCCCCCACCTTGGTTACTGGACTTATGAACCTCCATCTGGATTTCTTGAACATACATGGACCTATATCAAGGCAGTTAATCAGATCCAGCTCAGTCACAAACCCTTGCATATCATTTGCATACATCCTCATTGCATCATTTTAACATTTGCTTATTTGTTTTTCAGGGTATCCATACTATATTTTGGCTTGGTTTTGACCCCTTCTTCAGCATAGACCTATCTTCATCAGTACTTGCTTCAGCTATCAGCTACCTGCTTCAGTCACCTACATCACCAGTCTCAGCCTGTCAGTGGCCCATCTTCAGTGTTGTTCTCAGCATCTGTCTCAACTCTTCTTCAGCAGCATGGCACCCAAGAAGAGTAACATCTCCTATCATTTCTTTGAGCCTGAGTTGGCTAGCATCAGGAAGATTCAGACCCTGATTACTCCAGACCATATACCACTATTCAGAGAACATTATGGAGGAATCCTTGATGTGGTTATGGATTTGGACCCTTCACAGAGGAGCTTGATTCATACTTGCTTGCAGTTCTATGATCCCCCTCTGAGGTGCTTCACCTTCCAGAATTTTCAGTTGGGACCATTGTTGGAAGAGTATTCATCACTGATTGGTGTACCCATCAGGGGTGGAGTCCCCTTCAACCCTGAAATGGCTTTCCCTAGTAATGAAGAGGCGGCAAAAGCCTTGTATCTGGAACCAGTTCTGATTGGGCAGAACATGACTACCAAAGCAGGAATCTTTGGTCTACATCTGGATTTCTTGACTTCTCAGGCCATCCTGAAGGCCTCCTCGGGGGAGTGGAAGGCAGTCTGTGCTTTGTTGGCCCTTGGTATATATGGGGTCATACTTTTTGCAGATGAGCCTAAGTTTGTTAGCAAGAATGCAATCCATCTTTTCATCCTGAGGAACCCAGTGCCCACCTTACTGGGAGATCTCTACTACTCTGTCCACCAAAGGAATGAAAAGCAAAGGGGAAGATTAGTGAGATGTTGTGCTCCTTTGTTCCATACTTGGCTGCTCAAGCATTTGCCAAAGACTGATGCATTCTTGAACCCTCACCAGCAGAAGAACTGGGCTAGGAGGCTTGTTGCTCTAACCTCAGATGATATCAGGTGGTGCACTCAGAGCACTAAGGGTAGAGACATCATTACTAGTTGCGGGCAATTTCCTAATGTACCTCTGATAGGAGTGAAGGGTTGCATCAACTACAACCCTCTGCTATTCAAAAGACAACTGGGCTATGCATTAGTCCACCCTCCTAGAGCACAGGATCTAACTGAGACCCTTTATTGTGAGATCAAGCCTAATCTGGCTATTGTCAGGCAAGCATCCTGGGCTTGGGACAATGTACAGACTAAGGGGGTAACCATTCTTGGGAGATGCAATAATGTGGCCTCATCTCAGTACTATGAGTGGTCTCATGCCAGGGCTCAAATTTCTGGGATGCCCTTCACCCTTGAAGATGTGCCTGGACCATCCACAGCACCACCTCCAGCAACTGTCAGCTTAGAGGAGTTTGAGAAATTGAAGGAGAGAAATGAGAATCTGACTCAGGCTCTACAGAAGACCCTCTGGGAGAGGAGTGATGGTCGCTTGGACATTGAAAGGTTAGAAAAGCTAAGGGTGGAGCATCTATCCAGAATTGAGAAGTCAGAGGATTATATCAAGAAGTCAAGGGCTGGAGAGCAGATCTTGAAGAATGCCTGCAAAGAGGCCCAATTCCAGAGAGCTAGGACTGATTTGTATCTAAAGGAGAGTCAAGCTAGGTGGGTCAGGATCACCGAAGCTCGCACTCAGGAGGATAAAAGGACTCAGGATAAGATTGAGCAGCTGGAAGCTAGTGCAAAAGAGCAACAGGAAGCCTTGGCAGCAGCCCAGAGAGAGGTCTCAGAGTTGAAGATTAGAGCTGGTGTGAAGAGGTCAAAGGACCAGAGCCAACACAAGAAGCTAACTGCAGCTGTTGCCACCAGGAATCTCCTTATCAGGAACCTTACAGAGCGTCCAGCTGATCCTGTGACTGAAGCACTTCTCAAGGAAGTTCAGGAGGATGAGTTTGGTCTTGGTGTCTGACTTTTTCTTGTTGTTGTGTTCATTTCATTGTACTTTTCTTTTCTTTATGTTGTATTTTTGACCCCTCAGAGGGCATGTATTGTAAAAAGAAGCAAACTATGTATCATTTACTTTTTGTAATATGTGTGTTGGTTTGTTTTATCGGGGTTCTTTCAAAGCAACATCAAAAGCATCTTCTTCAAGGGTCTGGAAAGGTCAAAACCAAGTGCCAAGCCGGATACCTTGGAAACAAATAAGCATACTGCATTGCATACTAACCTTTGTTTGTTTTGTAGGTTTGTTTTGTTTTTGTTACTAACTCTGTTGTGATCTCAGGAACTATTGCTCGACGTCGGGTGTTCCCACTCAACCGTCCACACAGATATCCCACCCGCAACAACCTTCCGGGTATACAAATGGACCAAGTACAGCAGGACCTTACGGAGGTCAGGACCCAAATGGCCAACGAGAGGTTGGAAATGAGGAATCAGATGACTCAGTTTATGGAGGTGATGAATAATATGGCTCAAAGCCAAGAGAGATTAAGAGCACTGGTAGAGGGGCGGAATCAGGAAGACCCCCATCCAGGGACTGCTGGGACAAGCAATAATGAGAGAGTTCAACCTCATATTAATCCTCCAGTCTATGGACCCCACCTTCATCCAGAGATCAACATTCCTGTTAATGTGCAAAGGACTGCCACTGCAGGCAGGGTATTACAAGAGGACCCCCAGGAAGATCAATTTACAGTGATGGAAGCTGGGGAGGAAGCCTATGACAGAAGGCTAGAAGAGATTGCTGAGAAACTAAGGTCCCTGGAGTCCCAGAATTCTTTGGGCTTCGATGTTATGGACATGGGCTTAGTGGACGGGGTCAGGATTCCCCACAAATTTAAACCACCGTGCTTTGAAAAGTACAACGGAACCTCCTGCCCACGGACCCATTTGCAATCCTTTCTGGGGAGGCTGAAGGCATATACCATGGACGAAAAGCTATGGATGTTTTATTTTGAGGATAGTTTAACTGGAGCTTCAAGGGAATGGTACTCTCACTTGACTAGAGCAACCATCAGGTGCTGGAAGGACTTGGCTGAGGCCTTTATCAGACAATATCAGTACAACTTGGATATGGCTCCCAACAGGACCCTCCTGATGGGAATGTCTCAATCATCCAGGGAAAGCTTCCGGGAGTACGCTCAGAGGTGGAGGCAGCTTGCTGCTGCTGTCCAGCCACCCATGTCAGAGAGGGAGATGGCTGATATGTTTATGAACACCCTCCAAGGGACATACATTGACAGGCTAGCTGCCTTTTCTTCCACTAGCTTTGCCGACGTGGTCATAGTCGGGGAAAGAATTGAAAGCCTATTAAAGATGGGTAAGATTTCTGACAACGGTGCGAGCTCATCCAGCAACACAAGAAAGCCTTTTGTAGGCCCAAGAAGGGCTGGTGAGACCAATGCTATCCATACCAGCAGAAGCAGACCCCAATATGTTCATAGGTCTGTGGCAGCAGTCACCATTCCCGCTCCAATTCATCCTCAACCAGCTTATCAACCACAGCAACAAAATTACCAGCAACAAACTCAGTATCCTCCTCAGAGAAATTATGACAACAACAACACCAACAACAACAATCAGCAAAGACCATTTCAACAGAGACCTTCTCAAGCCAATAGGGTGATCGATCCGATTCCTATGCCCTATGCCACATTACTGCCACAACTCCTGAAACTCAACCTGGTTGAGTTAAGGACATTGGCACCTCCAGATCCTACCAGTCTGCCCAGAAATTATGACGCCAGCGCCAGATGTGCTTTTCACTCAAATGCACCTGGCCACAGTACAGAGAAGTGCAGAGCCTTGCACATGAAAGTACAGGATTTAGTGGATTCCAAAGCTCTAAACTTTGCACCACCACCAAATGTTAACAAGAACCCTATGCCACACCACGGAGGGCCCAGAATCAATGCTATTGAAGAAGACAAGCCGTCTTACTTGATAACCAGTGTGGGTCAGATTCGGACACCCTTGGTAGAGATTAAAGCTCAACTCCTTGAATGTCAAATGTTCCCGGGATGTGAGCTAGGATGTGCTTATTGCAACATTTCAGTGAATGGGTGTGATAACTTGAGGGATGGCATAGATGGTCTCATCCAGAGTGGCCTGCTTCAAATCACAACATCAATACCTACCAATCCTGCAATCTCCTTAACAACAGTCCCGGAGTCTTCTACAACTGCAACAACCATTGTTCCAGATAACTCTTCAATCTCGTCAACAAATGCTTCCTCTGTTACTTCAACAGACCAGATATCAGCAAACATCCCTTCTACAACTTCAGCACCCCTTCATTCAGAATTTCCTACAACAACAACACCCATTCGCTCAACAGTGTCTCCTACAACATCAACAGCAAACAATGAAAGTGTCTCAACAGTTACAATTTATTATGATCCTGCAAATGATTCTGCCTACAACTCACAAAATGCCACTCCTATTAGAGCACCAGTCACAATATACTATGATCCACAGACTATCATGGTCCCTTCTACAGCTTCCATCAGTCTAGTCACCATCACAGTGCCTGGGCCAGTACCTTATGAAAGCAGTAATGCCATCCCTTGGCATTACGGCTCTGATCTATACTGCGAAGGACAGAAAATCACTCTTGAATCATCAACTTCTTCACCACAAATAGACAATGTGGGGGGAGGCGGAGGCTTCACTTGAAGCGGACGTCTCTTTGCCCCACAAATTCAAAGACCCACTGCTGAAGCAGAAGCTGCTGCCAAGGCAAAAGGGAAGAGCATGGTACAAGAAGAGCAAATTGTTAAAGAAGCTTTGAAAACACCTTTTGATCAAGAAGTTGATGAATTCATGAGAATCATCAAGAAAAGTGATTACAAGATAGTGGACCAGCTTCACCAGACGCCTTCCAAGATCTCCATTCTATCATTGCTTATGTGCTCCGAGGCTCATCGGAACGCACTACTAAAAGTCTTGCACGCAGCTTATGTGCCAGAGGAGATTACCGTCAATCAGTTGGAAGCTGTGGTTGGAAATGTTAATGCTAGTAATGGACTAGGATTTACCAACACTGATTTGACTACGGAAGGCCGCAATCACAACAAGGCTTTGCACATTACCATGGAGTGTAAGGGTGCAGTTCTTTCACATGTACTGGTAGACACGGGGTCATCCCTCAATGTCTTGCCTAAAAAAGCCCTTGTGAAGCTGGAGTATGAAGGATTGGCATTACGTCCCAGCAACTTAGTAGTGAGAGCCTTTGACGGTTCTAAGAGATCAGTTCTGGGAGAAATTGAGTTGCCTATAACGATTGGCCCACAAACTTTCAAAACAACCTTCTACGTGATGGACATTCAGCCTGCCTACAGCTGTTTGTTGGGTAGACCATGGATTCATGCCGCTGGCGCAGTTACGTCTACCCTTCACCAAAAGTTAAAATTTGAGTGGGAAGGCCAAGTCGTTACTATCTGTGGGGAGGAAGATATTTTTGTTAGCCATCTAGCTACATACAAATATATTGAGATGGATGGGGAGATCCACGAGACCATGAGCCAGGGATTTGAGGCCCTGAATATTAATGAAACATCTGCTGTACTTGGGACTTCCATGACATCTTACCAACAAGCCCGGAAGGTTGTTGAAGAAGGAACCGCTCAAGGCTGGGGCAAACTGTTGCCTGTGGAGAAGAAAGAGGATAGATATGGGTTGGGTTACAAACCAACTCAACAAGATCAAGCAGAGGCTGCTAAGGAGCCCAACTTTGTTAGTGGGGGGATACTCACCCCTGATGCTGTCAACAACTTGGAAGATGAGTCGGAAGATGAACGCAACCTGGAAAGCTGGATACGTCCAAGGATCCCGGGGAGTCGTATCTCAAACTGGTCTTCCCAGGAAATTATAAGAGTTACTCCTGCAGAGTAATTATTATTTCCTGTATATTTTAAGCATGCATCAAGTCTTGCATCTTGCCCAAGATGAAAAGACTCATTTTGTAATCGGGCCATCTGTAATTTTTGTGCAACAAGATTAATCAATGAAATATCAGACATCTTTTGCAAATGAGTCTTTTTCTTTTCTGCTCACTGTTTTTCCATTCTTCTTTTTGTACAAAAAAATAAATGGCAATGTTTTCAAAATGACAACTTTATTTCACTTTTCTAAACAAGATTAAAATCAATCACTAAAATGAACAATCTGAACCCTTGCAGAGAGTGCCTTCCAGACCGCACCGACAACAACACGGCTATGACTTCGTATGACTTTGACAATCCGATCAATCAAGCTGATGAAGGGGTTGAAGAAGATTACGAGCTTCCTGAAGAGCTAGCCAGGTTGTTAAGGCAAGAGGAAAAGGTTATCACTCCTCATCAGGAGGAGGTCGAAACGATTAATCTTGGTACAGACGAAGATGTGAAAGAAGTTAAAATCGGGGCCTGCTTACAAGACTCAGTGAAGAAACAACTGATTGACCTGCTTCAGGAATATGTGGATGTGTTTGCTTGGTCTTACCAGGATATGCCAGGGTTGGACACCGATATCGTCATGCACAAACTGCCTTTAAGAGAAGATTGCCCACCGGTCAAACAGAAACTGCGCCGTACTCGCCCAGACATGGCAATGAAGATCAAAGAAGAGGTACAAAAGCAGTGGGACGCCGGTTTCCTTGCTGTGACTAGCTATCCGCCGTGGGTTGCTAATATAGTACCTGTGCCTAAGAAGGACGGCAAAGTGAGAATGTGTGTTGACTACCGGGATCTGAACAGAGCCAGCCCAAAAGATGACTTCCCATTACCTCACATTGATGTATTGGTGGATAATACGGCTTAGTTCTCGGTATTCTCCTTCATGGACGGATTTTCAGGATACAATCAGATCAAGATGTCACCTGAAGACATGGAGAAGACAACTTTCATCACACCCTGGGGCACGTTCTGTTACAAGGTGATGCCATTCGGATTGAAGAATGCTGGTGCAACATATCAGCGGGCTATGGTGACATTATTCCACGATATGATCCATAAAGAAATCGAATGTTATCTGGATGACATGATTGCCAAGTCCCTTACAGAAGAAGACCACCTGGTAAATCTGCTGAAGTTGTTCAAGCGTCTGAGGAAGTACCAACTAAAGTTGAACCCCAACAAGTGCACATTCGGGGTGCGATCTGGTAAGCTGCTGGGCTTTATTGTAAGCGAGAAAGGGATTGAAGTTGACCCTGATAAAGTCAAAGCCATTCAAGAAATTCCTGCACCGAAGTCTGAAAAAGAAGTTCGAGGGTTTCTAGGTAGATTGAACTACATCTCAAGGTTCATATCTCACCTTACGGCAACCTGTGAACCTTTGTTTAAACTGTTAAGAAAAGAACAGACGGTCAGGTGGAATGAAGACTGCCAAAGGGCTTTTGACAAGATCAAAGAATACCTGCAAGAACCACCAATCCTCATGCCTCCAGTTGAAGGAAGACCCCTGATAATGTACTTGACAGTATTAGAGGAGTCAATGGGGTGTGTGCTGGGCCAGCATGACGAGTCTGGTCGAAAAGAGTATGCAATATACTACCTGAGCAAAAAGTTTACCGACTGTGAACAACGTTATTCACTGCTCGAGAAAACTTGCTGTGCTTTAGCGTGGGCTGCTCGCCGACTGAGACAATATATGTTGACCCACACTACCTTATTGATCTCAAAAATGGACCCAGTTAAGTACATTTTCGAGAAGCCAGCTCTTACCGGACGGGTTGCTAGATGGAAAATGATTCTCACGGAATATGACATCCAGTACACATCTCAGAAAGCCATCAAGGGCAGTGTATTGTCTGAATATCTTGCTGAGCAACCTATTGATGATTACCAGCCTATGAGATTTGACTTCCTTGATGAAGACATCATGTTCATAAAAGCGAAAGATCATGAAGAGCCTATTCACACTGAAGGGCCTGACCCAGAAGAAGAATGGACTATGATGTTTGATGGGGCTGTTAATATGAATGGTCGTGGTGTTGGTGCAGTGCTCATTACACCTAAGGGAGTTCACATTCCTTTCTCGGCCAAGCTCACCTTCAACTGCACTAACAACGAAGCTGAATACGAAGCTTGCATTATGGGTCTTGAGGAAGCCATTGACCTCAGGATCAAGACATTGACTGTATTCGGGGATTCAGCTCTGGTAGTTAATCAAACCAACGGCAAATGGTACACCCACCAGGATCATCTGATACCTTACAGGGATTATACAAGGAGGTTATTGACTTTCTTCACAACGGTCAAGCTTGAGTATATCCCTCGAGATGAGAATCAGTTTGCAGACGCTCTGGCTACCATTTCATCAATGATCAAAGTTCAGGCTGCCAACTTTGTACCTCAGATTTCAGTGTCCAGACTTGACAGACCAGCATATGTGTTCGCAGCAGATGTTTTCAAAGATGATAAGCCTTGGTTCCATGACATTAAGTGCTTCTTGGAGGATCAAACATACCCACCTGGGGCATCTTCCAATGATAAGAAGACTTTAAGAAGGCTTGCTGGTAGTTTCTTCTTGAACACTGATGGGTCCCTGTACAAGAGAAACTTTGATATGGTACTCCTCAGATGCGTTGATAGAACAGAAGCAGACTTGTTGATTCATGAAGTGCACGAAGGATCCTTTGGTACCCATGCGGGAGGTCATCACATGGCTAAGAAGTTGTTAAGATCAGGCTATTAGTGGATCACAATGGATGCAGACTGTTGTGCCTACGCCAGAAAATGCCATAAATGCCAGATCTATGCGAATAAGGTGCATGTGCCTCCCAATCCCTTGAATGTGATGTCTTCACCCTGGCCCTTTTCCATGTGGGGCATTGATATGATTGGCAAGATTGAACCGACTGCTTCAAACGGCCACAGATTCATCCTGGTTGCCATTGACTATTTCACCAAGTGGGTCGAAGCAGCTTCCTATGCCAATGTTACAAGGCAAGTGGTAGCCAGATTTCTGAAAAGAGATATCATCTGTCGATATGGAGTTCCCGAGCGAATCATTACTGATAATGGTTCCAACTTAAACAACAAAATGATGGCAGAACTATGCCGGGACTTCAAGATCCAACACCACAATTCTTCTCCTTACAGGCCAAAGATGAACGGCGTTGTTGAGGCAGCTAACAAGAATATCAAGAAGATTGTGCAGAAGATGGTAGTCACCTACAAAGACTGGCATGAGATGCTACCATTTGCCTTGCATGGGTACCGCACATCAATCAGAACATCCACTGGGGCAACACCGTATCAGCTTGTGTACGGTATGGAGGCAGTCCTACCTGTTGAAGTTGAATTACCCTCTCTACGGGTACTGATGGATGTTAAGCTGAACGAAGCAGAGTGGGTTCGATCCCGATATGAACAACTGAGTCTGATTGAAGAGAAAAGATTGGCTGCAATCTGTCATGGGCAGTTGTATCAGAAAAGAATGAAGCGAGCCTTTGATCAGAAAGTCAGGCACCGAGAGTACCAAGTAGGAGATCTTGTGCTGAAAAGAATCCTCCCTCCGCATACAGACCACAGGGGCAAATGGACTCCAAACTATGAAGGACCATTCGTCGTAAAGAAGGTTTTCTCTGGTGGAGCACTGATGCTCAGCACCATGGATGGTGAAGACTTCCCGTCCCCTATAAATTCAGATGTAGTTAAGAAATACTTCGCATAAAAATGACCCGCTGGACATAAAAACAGAATGAGAGTCCAGGCAAAAATAGGGCATCCCGGCGAGTCTAAAACAGAATAAAAGACTCGGGCAAAAATAAGGGAAAATAAACAAAAATGTACACCCGCTGAGTTGAAAAGCCACATTGGACAACTCAGGCAAGAATGGGTATCCCGATGGATTGAAAACCCGAAAGGGCAATCCATGCAAAATAAGGGAATAAGCGAACAACTGCACTCTGAATTCGTCTGTATCACCCACAACTTGGTAAGCTTCGAAAGGATCAAGCTTCTGTCAGAATCAGCCTTCTTCAGAAAGCAAGACGAGAAGAACGTCAAATGTCATACGAGTCATAGCAAGAGGGGAAGCTCCTTGAAGCGTCGTCAACATTGCCAGCATTTTGTTTCTCAATTTGTAACAATCTCCTCATTTCAGGAGATATGTTTCTTTGACTGTATCTTGCCGATTCAGGGTATATGAATTAATAAAAACAACTTTTCAGTCAAGTTTCACCTTGTATACTTCATTTTCAAAGAATGTCTGATATCTTTCAAATACTGATTGCATGAATACATATGTTTATCTTCAAAAATAAAAGTTACGTGCTTGCAGGAAATATACTTACTCTCGAGAGTGTCTCACTCCTATGACGGGATCCAATAAGGGATGCCTCGGGATTACTTGTGCGTTTCTATGTCTTTGTAGGATTGCAGGTATTCAAAAGCACAACATGGGGCATGAAGGCTTCATCCCAGCAAACTGGAAAATCAACACTCACTCAATCTTAGCACCCAAGTGCTTGCTCCCCAGCTGAGTTGCCACTTGCTGCTTCTCCCAGCCGAGTTGCCAATAATTCTTCCTCAGCTAAGCACAAAGGCCAGGGAACCATTTCCCCACAAAGTTTCAGCCTCTATCAGAAGAGCGACGCACGAAGGAATCACAACAGAGTGATGAAAGCTTCTACAAACCCCAGCTGGGTCCCTCATTTACCAAGAATGGGTCTATCAGTGACCTATTTCTCCAAGCAGATACATCTCAATGATCTCATCCCCAGCTGGGATGTTCACTTCAAGCAGATCAACCAGAGATCTTCACGGCAATGGGATCCGAATCCCGGATCGGGATCTCTTGCATAATCATAGCATTCGCATCATATTCACCCCACAAAGCGTAGCATTCCGTTTAATACGGAGCATTACGGCAAAAATCAAACATATTTCATAATTATAAGCCATGGTCTGAATCAAACACTTGTGAATATTATCAACCCATCAACACTTACAGAATACATCCCAGATTCCCCAGCCAAAGCAGTTGCCTCACATTCACCAATACGAATACACACTCCTTGTGGCACCCGTCCGTGTCATCATTCCCCCAGTAAAGTCGCCCGAGCTTTTCTCTGCAAACAAACACTTGTATATTACAGATACTTCTCGACACCCGTCCGTGTCATATCCCCAGCAGAAAGCCAAAGTATCCCCTTTGCACTCACAGATACAGATATATGTATAACTTTCTTGACACCCGTCTGTGTCACTTTTCCCAGCATATTCTCTCGAACACTTTGTATACCATATGTTTGTTTATACTATGCTCCTCTCCTTTTGACACTCCTCTGTGTCACTCTCCCCAACAGGTGGAACACTCGAAAATACACTACTCATACTTATTTTACTTATACAGATACTCGTCCGTATCTTATATACACCACTTATATCCCCGCAGATTCAACACTCGTCCGTGTTCTTTGTTAACCAGTTGGTACTCGTCCGTACCATCATCTCAGAACATGCGTCAAGCGTTTGTTTCTACCTGATACTCGTCCGTATCATAGTCTTAAGGATGCTCATCCGCATCTTTAATCCATACACCGTGTCAAACACTTTTGAATATAGACACTTGTCTGTATCTACTATTCCCCAGAAGAGTCCCTTCAGATTCAACACTCGTCTGTGTTCTCTGTTAACCAGTTGATACTCGTCCGTATCATCATCTCTGAACACATGTCAGTATTTGTTTCTACCTGATACTCGTCCGTATCATAGTCTTAAGGATGCTCGTCCGCATCTTTAATCTATACACAATACCAAACACTTATACCTTTTGTTTCTTGGATGTAAAGACTCGTCCGTGTTTACTACTCCCCAGTAAAACAATTTTCTTTTTTATCTGACATCCGTCATGATAAACCCTGAGAGCAGCCGTACCCTGCTAGGTGGTCGTCCTCCACCTCTTGATGATCGTCCTTCATCATGCTCGTCCGATGGCCGTCCCCATCATTGACTTTTCTATCCGACATTCGTCCTATGTCGTGATATTTAGCAGCCGTCCCCTGCTAGGTGATCGTCCTTCACCTTTTTGATGATCGTCCTTCATCATTTTATCCAATGGCCGTCCCCATTGTTGATTTTGGTTATCTGACATTCGTCCTATGTCATGATAAACCTTGAGAGCAGCCGTCCCCTGCTAGGTGGTCGTCCTCCATCTCTTGATAGTCGTCCTCCATCATGCTCATCCGATGGCCGTCCCCATCGTTGACCTTTTATCCGGCATTCGTCCTATGTCGTGATACTTTTGGCAGCCGTACCCTGCCAGGTGGTCGTCCTCCACCTTAGATGACCGTCCCTCATCTTATCTCCAACAGAGCAGCCGTCCCCTGCTAGGTGATCGTCCTTCACCTTTGATGACCGTACCTCATCATCTGTTTATTTCATTTATTCTTTAGCCCGATGGTCGTCCCCGTCGTGGTCCCTTTTCTTTTAGCCCGATGGTCGTCCCCATCGTTGGTTACTTTACTTTATGAACTTGATGGTCGTCCCCGTCATGTTTCATTAATCCCCAGAGAATCTTACAGCTTTATCTTGATGGCCGTCCCCATCATAATCCCTTTTACCCCCAGCATGTCGGCTGTCCCCGTCATTGCTTTATTTGTCGCACTTTTTAGCATGTCGGCCGTCCCCGTCATTGCTCTTTACCCAGCAGTCGTCCTCGGCTCGACGGTCGTCCTCCGTCGCCCACACTTTACAATATACTTTATTTTCCTTTACAATCTATATCCCTTTTCTTCTTCATTCTGTGAGTGCAAATTTTGGACTGTCTTTGATATTCAACCACAAGTTATCTTGTTTGCCTGATAAGCCGTCGCTTACATCCTGCACAGCTAACTCATGTTTGAATAGGGCCAGCTGTAAACACCCAAAATTTGCCCTCACCCATTCACACCATGGCTTGTGATCATTTCATATGCATAAACACTATCATAGCATCTCATATTACATTTTTGATTCACTGCATAGATTCAAAGTCATCTGCACCTAGGGTTTGTGATCTGAGCAATCCAAGAGCTTCTTGAGCCACTCCAAAGGTCATCAATCACTTCAAAGGGGTCCATGTATGTTCAAGCATCATATCATATCCTCTCAAAGTCAAGAATGTCAAAAAATCACAAGAACTAAGAATGGTATGGAAGCAGAGCCAGGCTTGACTGCACAGATGACCTAGAATTAGGGTTTTGGTTTCAGGGGCCATAACTCCAAGTTTTTTGGTCATTCTTGTTTCTATTGGTCTCTATATGTTATAGGGAGTATGCATATCAATTTTCATGAAGAAATTCCTTGGGGAAGTCATCTGATCAAGAGCTGACTTTTCAAGCAAGTCAGTGCAAAATCAGGGCATCTGAGGCCCCCAATGACCCAACCAAAGGGTGTTCTTCATCATTTTGATTGTATATGATCTTCATTTGATCATGGAAGATGTTTGAATTTCACAAAATTGAAGAATTTCAAGTCTTTTGCAAAGTTGACTTTTTGGGCAAGTTTGACTTTTAATGAAATTGTCATTTTAGGCAACTTTTTCAAACCTTACTTTTTGATTCAAAAAAGCTTCAAATGGAAAAACTTTGGTCATGAAAGTTGTAGAATAGATCTTTCCCTTTTCAAAAAGTACAAGAACATGACCTAATTCATTTTGGATCAAAATTTATGGCTTGTCAAAGTTGGCAAAAATCACAAAATTTCAAGTTATGCACCAAAGAGGTATTTTGCAAAATGACTTGATCAAGTGTTCAAAAGCTATCAAATGGATTTCTAAACCACACAACATGATCATGTGGCATCTAAAGTTCAGAATGGACCAAAGAATTACACATTTTTATGGTTTATGGAACAAGATTTTTCATAAGAGGCAAAAGTGAACCAAGTTGCAAAACTCATCATAGCTTCTCATCCACTTGCTTGCTAGCTTGCTGATCAATCCTAGGCATCTCCCCACATCATGCTGCGCAGGACACACTTGTTGTACTTGGCTAGTAAGTAGCCCATGCTTCTCTTACACAAACTTGACATTTTGGCAAAAGGACCCATACCAATCAATAAAGCACACATCACTTCATCTGACCAATGGCATTTGTTTATACAAAGAAAAAGCAAGCTAAAGCAACTACAACACAAGCCTGAAACCTCCCATAGCACAGCATCCTCATTTTCCACCTCTTGAGCAAGAGCCTTCGAAACTCATCACACAGGCCATAAACTCATAAACAAACTTCACAAATCAACTCAACTCACTTCCCTGATCACAAAGCACCCTTCACCACAGCCTGAAAGCCACTGAATCAAAAACACGATCACCACACCACCTTGAACAGAACTTCTGCCATCCCTCAAACTAGCCAAAATAAACTTGCTCTAAGCCTTTCAGAAGCACAAGGGAGATCATAGGAGTAGTTTTGCACAAGAGAAAGGGTCAGAAAGCTCCAAACTGAGAAGCTTCAACTCAGGTAGCTTCATGAACTTTTTTCCCAGAACTTGCTTTTTAAGTTTCTAAATGAATCTACATGCCTCATTGATTATCCTGATATGTTTACTTTTGAGAATGATTAAGAAATGAGCATGTATTGAACTTCTGAAAGTTTTGTTCAGTTTCACGATTTGCTTCGAATCTTGTTTTTGGTGAATGATAAATGTGTTTTGTTTGCTGATTCATGATGTATGATGCTTGGGGATCATTTCTAGGCAAGAAATTTGGGGTTTAGTGACCTAGAGAAGAAGTTAGGTGTTTTGATTGGCCGGAGAAGACGACCGGAACAGTGTTCCGGTCGCCTGAAAGTCATTAGGGTTTGTTTAATTAGGGTTAATCATAATTAGCCAGGTTTGAATGCCAGCCTTTGGATATGGCGCCAAGTCAAACGCGCGCGCTGCCAGTTCAAACCTGGGCCCTTGGATCTGATTACCACCCATTTAATTCATTTTATTTTTCTTTTTTATTCATTTGTTTTCTCATATTTATTAAAAATAGCAAAACCTTTTTAAAAATTCTGAAATTTTTTGTACAAACTTTTATTTAATTTCAGAAACCAAAAACATTTTTATTTTTATTTTTTGCATTTAAAAAATATTTTTAAATATTTAAAAGTTTATTTTTAATTAATTAATGAGAATTAATTAATTAAAAATACTTTTAGGTATTTAAAAATCACAAAAAAAATTCATGAAACATTTAAAACCATTTAGAAACATTGTCCAACCCTCAAACCAAATTTCTTTTTTGATCTTGATGCATTTTGATAATTTTCCATGGAATTAAAATCATTTCAAGGCATTATTTTGATCCAAACTTCAAAAAATCATTTCTGCCTAACCATTGGGAGTGGGACTTTGATTCTTTTTGCATTGCATTTTGTTTAGAATGTAGTTTGTGAGATTAAATTGGCTTGGTTTGATCTTTCATTTTCCATTTTTTTGGCATTTTTCTTGTTAAGGTACCCAAAAACCCTAGAAATTTTAGGAAATTCATAACTCTAATTAGGTTAAGAGTTGGAACCTCTCCTTTGGGCAGTGAGTTTGTGTAGGGTTAGGGTTCCTTGGATTGCATTTTCAATTTTTTTTATCTTGATGTTTGCTTCTGATTTTGGTTTTTGTTTGATGCTTTGATCATAAACCCTAATTTGGGCTTCCTTTTGCATTCATCTTGCATTTGCTTGCATACCATGACTTGCCATAGCATTTTGTGCATCCATTTGATTCATTTGACATCTTAAGACATATTGTAAGCATGTTTGATCATTGCATCTTGCATTTGCCATGTTGTATGCCATTTGCATTTCATAACCTTTCATGTATGATCATGGTTCTAAACTTGCTTCATTTGCATTCATAAGTTTGTATGATCATCCCCATGCTTTGTTTCATGTTTGCATCATCTCATAGCATCATTATCATCTCATATATGCTTCTGGTTTTGGTTTGCATCATGCCATTTCATTCCATTTTGCATTGCATTGCATTTCTTTCACTAACTTTTCAGGTGGTAAGTAACTTTGAGAAGTGAATTTGCCTTCACTTCTCACAACTTCTTTTCATTTCTTTTATGCATCCATGCTGCATTTTGTTATGTGTTTGAGATTGAGCTTGCTCATTCTTTTTCTTCTTACTTTCTTTCCTCAAGTGACTTGACTTCTTGAATGAAGCAAGTTACTTTGCTTCTCCTTGCTCCTTTCATCTGCTTCCTGGTGGTTCCTTTGAAGATTTCTCTTGTAAACCTCACAAACCTTAGGAACAAACAAGCATGACAATAATTAGGGTTTTGATTAGTCCCCCACTTAGTCTTACCTTTGTGTCTCATTGAGTCTTCTCTTCTCATCTCATAATCAGGGACTAAACCCTAAAGGCTTTAAGGCTTTGTGATTAAGCTTATGCTTGCATCCTTCTATTAGGATGGAGTGTATAACTTTAATCCTAAGTGTTAAACCCTTAATGTGTTTAACCCTTTTAATCAATCCACCTAATAATTATCAAGACATCAAACTTGTAACTTGGGCCTTGCATTAGGGTTCTAATTCTTCCTTAATTGGTTAAGAAGGACTAACCCTAGTGTTAATGGACAAGTCCTCCTCAAGTTGTCTTACAAACAATAAAAACCACTTATTCATCATATCATTAAATAAAATCCACTTAACAAAGGCTTTGTTTTGTCATGAGTTTAATCCCTAATCATGGATTAAGTTGAGGAGCCTTCCTCAGCTTAAGCACTCTCATCTATTATCCTTCTATTAGGATGGTGTAATGAGTCTGTTTAATCCTTGATTATGGCTTAATCTCATTACTTAACACTAAACAAAAACACCAAAAACATATAAATAATCAAAAGTAGGTTAATGATCTTAATCCTACATCAAAGGTGATTAAGAGTGAGAAGCTGACTTCACACTTAAGGTATTCTCATTACCCCTAATCAGAGGGAAGATGTGATGAGTTTACTAATCCATTGATTTAGACTTAAGCTCATTAACTTATGACAAACTTTCAAGAGCAATAAAAGACTGAAAAACTCAAAAGCAAACAATAATCGTCTCCTCCGGGATTCTTTTCTCATCTCATTCACTCACAAACGAGAACTTGCTTCTTCCGTCTAATGCAAGACAGTTTGCATCTGTGCCAGACAGATCATACACTTGAGCATAGACAAGTAAGCAGTTCACAAGTCAATTCATCTTTCAGTCTCTTTGGGTCGAACTACGGTGTTCTGACTTCCTCATTGCACGAGAGGATACGTAGGCATAACTTAACAATTATCGAACAAAAGTCTCTGTATATTCCCCCCCTTTTCTAGCCTTATTCTTTAGCCTCATTATCATGAGCATTTCATCTTTGTTCTTACACTGACACTTCACTTATACACAAATCTTTTAAGCGTGGATCCCGTCGAGTACGACGGACAATCTGGGTGCTAATACCTTCCCAGGTTGTAACCAACCCCCTTTCTCAGTCTCTCTGGTTCGCAACTGTCTTATCCATGTCTTTCTAGGTCTATGCAGCATTGCCTTTCCTTCGGGATAAAAATGCCTAGCTGGAGACTCTATTCATTCCCTGTGAGTTCACTCCTGTGTGTTTTCACATCCCTCTTTCGCCGACCGTTCGCGTCTGTACCTTTATCTGGGCCATTTCCCATTTATCGGGAGCGACAACAGACATAAGATTCGTAATTAATCTCTTTTTTATTCAAAGTCCATTGTCTTTGTGTCCATCCAGTAGTCACCTGACCTCGTACAAAAGATAGATCTTCGTTGCTGCTGTGGTATCCTCTTTATCTCCAAGAAGAATACCCTTTGGTTGGGTTTATATTCATCAGCAGGTTTCATTCAGCAAGATTCCTCAACTAGTCTCATCCGACTATCTTTTCTCCAGCATGGCAAGAAGAGGTTTGGTACTCCCCGGATGAGAGGTTATCATTATCTTTTGTCCCCCAGCACGAGACGCCTCACGTCCCTCATCCCCAGCATGAAACTCTTCTTACTTCTCATCCTCAGCAAGAGGCGACTTAAAACTCTTATTTTCAGCAATAAGTATCCTCTCTGATGTTTTCCATCATCCCCAGTAGATTTGGAGATTGAAATCTTCCCCAGCAAGACAACAAAAAGCTGGTGTTCTCCCCAAGCAGAGAATTTTCCTTTAATGAAGGAGTATCCCCCACCAGAGTCTTCTTATCCCCAACAGTACATGAAGATTCATTATTCCCTAGCAGGAGTGAAGATAATGAGAAGTCAGATGGTTTTCCTTCTTACACATCATTGTTCACAGTTTTCCCCGGTGAAGTTGTTAACCAAAGTTCAATCCTCATTGGCATCTCTTCCCCAAGCAGAGGAATGTGTATCTGAGAGATTCCCCAGCAGGTTTCTTCCTCAACAAAATACCCACACATATGTCTCCCAGCCGAGTCAGAAGGATATCACTTCCCCAATGGAGTTCAACAGGTAGCGTACCTCTCAAATCAAGTTCATCCCCAACAGGGTCGTGGCTCTCCAATCTTAAAGTACAATTTATTTTTGGCAGTGGTGACAGTTCAGAGCTAGTGTATCATTAACACTATCCCCCACAAAGTTTCTTTCTCCCTATAGGGATTCATCAAATCAATGCAGTGATTACTTCTTCCCCAATAAAGTGGCTGGGTAGACTTGTTGTCTCCTCATCAGGAGATCCCCTTGCACTTGTATTTAGTAATCATCATTACATTTGCATCCTCAAAAAAGCGTAGCATTTCCATCATTATGGAGCATTATGCCACGGAAAAATTCAAACATATGCATACGAAGCATAAGCTAGTTTTGGTATCTTGCACGAAGGCCTGAAACGTTGGTTATCCAATACAACCAAAAGATCCCCACAAAGGATACCACAATACTTTACTGGACAGAATTTCAAGTTTAATCAAGGTATCAGTGATTTGTCAATCTTTCACTCAGGTACTTGTTGTCCCCTACAGAATTGTCCTTCATGAAATCTTTCGTAAGTCTACCTTCGGCTTAGTCTTACTCTTTGTAAGTCCACCTTCGGCTTGGTTTCTTATTGTTTGAGTCTACCTTCGGCTTAGTCTCATTCTTTGTAAGTCCAACTTTGACTTGGTCTTACTTTTTTGAGTTCACCTTCGGCTTGTTCTTGAATTATTTCGTAAGTCTACCTTCGGCTTAGTCTTACGTTTACGACTCCACCTCCAGCTTGGTTTTGTATCTTTGTTTGAGTCTACCTTCGGCTTAGTCTCATTCTTTGTAAGTCTATCTTCGGCTTGGTCTTACTTTTTTGAGTTCACCTTCGGCTTGTTCTCGAGTTCTTTCGTAAGTCTACCTTCGGCTTAGTCTTACATTTACGATTCCACCTTCGACTTGGTTTTGTATCTTTGTTTGAGTCTACCTTCAGCTTAGTTTCAATCTTTGTAATCCACCTTCGGCTTGGTCTTACTTCTTCGAGTTCACCTTTGGCTTGTTCTCAAATTCTTTCATAAGTCTACCTTTGGCTTAGTCTTACGTTTACGACTCCACCTTCATCTTAGTTTCGTATCTTTGTTTGAGTCTACCCTCGGTTTAGTCTCACTCTTTCTAAGTTCATCTACGTCTTGGTCTTACTTTTTCGAGTTAACCTTCAGCTTGTTCTCGAATTCTTTCGTAAGTCTACCTTCGGCTAAGTCTTACATTTACGACTCCACCTTCGGCTTGGTTTCGTATTGTTTTAGTCTACCTTCAGCTTAGTCTCATTCTTTGTAAGTCCACCTTCGACTTGGTCTTACTTTTTCGAGTTCACCTTCGTCTTGTTCTCGAATTCTTTCGCAAGTCTACCTTTGGCTTAGTCTTACGTTTACGACTTCACCTTCGGCTTGGTTTCGTATCTTTGTTTGAGTCTACCTTCGGCTTTGTCTCATTAATTATAAGTCCACCTTCGGCTTGGTCTTAGTTTTCTCGAGTCACCTTCGGCTTGGCCTCATATCATTGACCCCTTTAAAAGTTTGGGTTATTTTACTTCCCGCAGAGTGCAAATTTTATGTTTTATTCGAGTATTTAGTCCCTCTACACCTCGAACGTCTGAAAGCAATTGCTATCATCCATTCAGGTCTACAATGACTGAATAGGGGCAGCTGTAACACCCAAAAAATTTCCCTCTCATTTCATGGAATTTAGCATATCATATTTCATATATCCTTTCATACATTGCATTACATTCAATAAATAATAAAAATAAATAAATCATTCATCATTGATGGACACGTGGGGCATGTGATCAAGGGTTTTCAAGGAAAATATCAATTATCGGGCCTCAGGAGGAAAATGAGTTTAGAACGGCTGACATAAACACATTTCCAGGGTTTCCCACCAAAAGGAGGGAAAGTTTGAATTTCACTTCCGTTAACCGGTTAACGCCTGCGAATTTTGGGCAAAATTGTCAAAATTCAATTGGTACTTCCCTCTCCTTTCATTTTCTACTTTGCTTTGTGTTTCCATAAAACTCTAAAACATTCCACATTCTTCCTAAGGAATATTCCCAGAATATTCCAAGGAATATTTCGAGAATATGCCAAGGAATATTCTAGGAATATTCCCATCCGACCCTTAGCTTAGGATCTAAGCCTTGTCCCCTAACCTAAACCTAACTCTAAGCCTAATGCCTATATAAACTTTGTTCATCAAGCAAAAAAAGGATTGGCCATTTCTTCACAAAAAATCATCATTCTCACAATCTCAATTCTCTCATTTTCTTCCATTTTTCAAACTCACCAAAGCTTCATAATCAAGATCTTTCAAGTTTCGCATCGAAACTCGAAAGATCGGAAGCTTAGCCTTCATCATCTTCTCTGATTCAACGGATAATCAAAGAAATCGTTGCAGTCACGGTGTTTATTTCACCATTTGAAAGCGTTTCGGATTCTCATCGATTGCATTTATTTTGCACTCTCGTGGAATGAAGCTTGGAACCTCTGATATTCTCTTCGTTCGTGCATTGATCAACATCGCAACAATCACCAAAGCAAGTCTCTGCTTGGTAGGTTGGTGAATTCGAAGCCACTTCTTGCTTTAATTTATTTCTCTTCATCTCGCTGTAAGGCACTCTTCGATTTCCTTGCTTTTGTGATGCTTTGTTTGATTTGATCATTAGTAACTAGAATCGTAGGGTAATCGTAGTGGTAATAGGCGTTAGAAGGTTGTGTTTAGGTGGCAATTTCGTGCGAGCATGGTAATGGATGTATTAGGAGCTTTAAGAAATAAGTGAATAGCTAGAAGTGCCTTTTTCCTCACTATTTTTCAATTTTGGTTCAGTGTTAACCGGTTAACACCCAGGGTTAACCGTTTAATACACTGTTTTTGCCCCTGTTTAAAACTGATTTTTGAACCCGTTAACTGGTTAACCCTGGACGTTAACCGGTTAACGCTATGCTGATTTGCATTTTTGTGTTGTTTTCTTGCATGTTTGTGCACCACACCTTCTTTTATCATCTTGGATCTTTATATTAGGATTTTAGGGAATTTTTAGAAGCTGATTTAGTGCAAGCATAGTTTCGATAGCTTTTGACGTGCGTTTTGTTAGATTTCGATTTTAGGCATAAAGTGTTGCATATGTGTTCATAACATATTATGATCATTGTTTAAATTAGTTATCATCATTCATAGTATGTTAATATGTGTTTACACTCCTGTTTTGCATCGCATTCGAAGTCCTTTCATGTTTTGGTCAAATCATTTGCATAATGGAAATATTTCATATTGTTAAAACCACATAAATTATTTAGTTTGCATCCATTGATTGTATGATGATATGTTTTGAGTTCATTGTTGATATCCATTTCATGTTGTTACATATAGGTGCATGATCATTTCATTCCATTGTTGCATCAAAACTCATGTTTTTGCATTTGAAAAATAATGAAAATCTGCCTTGTTTCCATCGCTACATTTTGAAACAGGAGTTGTAAAAACATGTTGCATTATTTTGTTTTGGTCTTTTTACACCTATTTTCATGTTGATTAGTAGTTGTAATAGGTTGTTTATGTTGTGTATTGCATTTAGTAGCTGTTTTGTGCAATAGGAAGTTGTAGTAACTGCTGAATTTAGGCTTTGCTTAGGTTTTAGTTGTAGTAGCTACAAACTGTTCATTTTAATGCCCATCTTTTAAACATTTCTCTTACTGCAGTTAATAGTTGGTGCATATTAATTTGTATATATTTATAACTATGTTAATCTTAACCAATTGATGAATGAATTCAAGCTTTATAAATGATGGTTTGGTAGACATGTAATATGAATCCAGACAGGACCCGTGCGATGACGTGAGTTTCTTACTAGTTCATTTGTAAAAGATCAATAATTTAGTTTTTTTAGTCAATAAAATTAGTTTGTTTAAAGGAAAATAATAATATAATAAAAAATAGATTATGGGATTGGTCATTTTAAATTAAGATTGAATATCAAAATTTCAAATAATAATAATAATATAATTTTAAAAATTGGGATAAATAATCACCAAAATATAAGGAATGTAACCACTAAGCATAAGTGTAAGGATACAAAAGATCGAAAGATATAGTAAAAGAATAAACAACAAAAACAAACCAACTAACACTACTTACTAAGAAGTCCCCATAGAAAAAGAAAACAAGGTACAAACATGAATCTTCTTTGCTGGCAACAAGTTAGATCTCAACTTGTCAGATTCATCATCAATATATCCTACCATATCAAATATACCTCTAAACTAAAGCAAACGCTTGATCTGATAAGATTCATGAAGAGGAAGTTATCTAGTGAAGGTGTGAGAGTTCACTCTTGATTTACCCATAAACCATTTTCAGACAAAACAAATACTCTTATCATCCACCTCTTTCATTGTTTTTGTGACTCTGCTAAAGATAACTTCATTATAGGATTTTCAAATGAACTAGACTACAGTGTGCCAAATCAAAAAGTTGTAATAACAAGAGTTGTCTCTACATTTCATCTTTATGTTTTGATGATAACAATGAAGTATTTGTGAAAGAAAAATTTTATGCTCTAATTTTTATTATTGTGTAGACCATGTTTATGAAGAAATCGGATCTAACAAACATACTTCAGATGAGCGTGAAAGAACATATGTGAGTTACTATGTGTAACACAAGTCGCAAACATAGTGAAGAAGCAAGGATGCTTATGTATCTGATCATAATCAGAAAGATTCAAAGAGGCTTGATGTTGCTGTTGCAATCTCTTGTGGATGTTGTTCTAAAAGTGGTTCTAATTCTGAAGCAAGCAAAGTTTCTGAAGTTATCATCTTCTGAGAACCAAGTGCTGAAGACTCTGATGACTTAAAGTTCTAAAGACTGAAATTTATGAAGATAGAGTGAACAAAGTTCTGAAGACACTAAAGAATTGAGATTCTGAAGACCCAATATCATGTCACTACTCATGCTTCAATCATCTACAATCATGAGTCTGTGAAGTTTAGAAGACAATGTTAACGTAATCATGGATAATACGTAGTACAAAATGATTTATCCCTCTACCTTTCCACTAACCTTAATTTGTGGGAAAAGGACAGATGTGGCAGTACTATTTCATCCTTGTGTAACGATATTCCTTAGTAGCTAACTGATCTCTAATGGCTCTATTTTGCTTGGCTATAAAAGGAAAGGATCACATGTGTATGTGATGTTATTGATCAACAACCAAAACATGTTTATGATGTTGAACAATAGAAGTTGTCAAAATGGTTCTTGAGTCATGTTGTTAATATTTTCATACAATCACATGAGGTTGCTGATTACAAGATAACAATGGTACAAACCATGATGTGCGAAATTGAAAATACAGCCAAAGGCTGATTATGATTTGACAACAATCTGCTTTTGCAGAAGTCATTGATTCACAAGATGTGCTTAATTTCATATGTTGTAGAATACTTGCAAAGTCGTAGATGAACAAGAAGATGATCATGGAAACTCAATTACAAATCCACAATTGAATGTTGTGTTCTGAAGTGATCATTGGATTGAAGAGAACAAAAGGTTGTTGTCTACAATGTTCTTCAAATGTGAATTAAGATGAAGAAGTCCTTCTATGCGCTTAATCAAGATCAATCAAGCTTTCAAAAGCTTATGAAGAAGAAGACTTCGAACAATTTAATAAGCTTGAGTTTTTGTCTGTGAAGAATCTACTTGAAGAAGAATAAGACTCGACACATTTGAGATATAATACAATGTAATATCTTAGTGTTTATTAGGTGATCTTCTGATGTACTTAAATGTATTTACACATGCTTATGTAAGAAGCAACATTTGTAAACGTTACCCATATCCCTTAAGGACCTTGTGAAGGTCAGAACTTAAGGAGGCTCAGAACTTAGCAGCTTGGTGCTTTCTCAGGACTTGGGGACTTGGTGATATCTCAGGGGTTAGTCTTCTAGTGCTACCCAGGACTGTTTGTTTGTGCATGAAGTCACATGTCTATGCGCAATCAGTCACGATGGGTCACTGCACAAGGAAGTCACATGCCTATGTGCAGTTAGTCACGACAAGTAATCGTGCAAGGAAGTCGCAACAACGGTTGTTCAGTTAGTCACGGTGAGTAGTTGTGCATTGTAATCATTTTGATTAAGTGGATTAATTCCTTGTCTAAGGGAAATCACCTTATGGGGTGGAATGGAGTAGCTTTAGGTTATCAAGTGAACCATGATATATCGCATGTCTCTTCTCTTGTTTATGCTTTAGTTTAATTACTCATGCTTCCGTAATGTAATAACGTTAAAGACAAAAAAATTTAACGAGAGCGAAAACATACAATTCAAACCCCCTTTTCTTGTGTTTTTCTCACACCTTCGATTGGTATCAGAGTCTGGTTCTTCCAATCCGATTATGCAAACTTTGAAAAACTTTCATAATCATTAAGACGCTCTTGGCATAAGAATGTATAAATAGGATATAGCCATTATTGAACTCAAAAATGCCATGTATGAGATTCTTCGAAGGGCCCCTCCTCCTCAAAACCGCTAGGCACTTCTTAGGATAACCCTTAGGATTTTATCTTTGAGTAGTCTTCGTTTTGATTGGTTTAAATTCATAAGTACTAAGAATGTTTTATATTTTTCTATGAATAAATTTATCTTTTGAAATGCATGATTTTTAAATTTGGATAGAATCATTATCATTATACTTGCATTGCTTAAATTGGTATAACTTTTTTGATGATGTCAAAAAGGGGGAGAAGGCTAAGATGATTTTGATAATATTTATTTTCAGAAAAGAAACTCAAACATAAGCTAAACTGATATAAAATGAGTTTATCACTAAAGTTTGTTTGATGTTTAAGGAACTTTGATAGACCCAAAACTGTTTAGAAGTTGAGAACTTTCTGAAAGTTAAAGTTATCAGGATTTTGGTACCATAATGTTCAAAAGTTGTAAACTGTCTGAGATTATGATATTCAGAACATACAAATTAGAAGCAAAATTTTCATGAAAGCAGTCAAAGCCAAATGATCAAATTCAAGATGCTATTCAGAAAATATGAGTAAATCTGAAGTCGGAGACTATCTAAAGATCTGAAGAAGTTATGTAAATTCAAACTCGGATACTCCAGAAGTATAGTGTTTTGGTCTTAAAGAACCAAGGAAAAGAAGTTCTGATAAACCAGGAAATGCCATATCTTATCAGATTCAAAATCAAGCTTTGATTAATCACCAGATGCTATCAATCAGATCCATAATCAAGCTTTGATCAACCATCAAGTTCTGATAGAAACAAGGTTCTAAGATAAAGACCTTTGTTCTAGTCAGATTCTAATGAGTTACAATAGGGAAGTATTCCTTCTCTATTCTATGTTCTGACAACTCAAAATTTATATTTTGTGAGTCTTGGGATCAGGGGGAAATCTGAACAAGCATAAATAAATTTTGAGGTTAACACAATTAAGGGGAGCTATTGTTCCAAACTCTGAATATGTTATGTTTGGTGTTTACCTTGTATAAAACGTTCTATCAAAATACATGGTTTAGTTATCATAAAAAGGGGGAGATTGTAAGAACAAGAGTTGTCTCTGCATTTCATCTTTATATTTTGATGATAACTATGAAGTATTTATGAAAGAACAATTTTATGTTCTAATGTTTGTTATTGTGCAGATCATGTTTATGAAAAAACCATATCTAACAAACACACTTCAGATGAACATGAAAGAACATATGCGAGTTACTATGTGTAACACAAGTCGTAAATATAGTGAATAAGTAAGGATGCTTATGTATCTGATCACAATAAAAAAATATCCAAATATGTCTGACGTTGTTGTTGAAATTCTCTTGTGAATGTTGTTTTGAGAGGGGTTCTAATTCTGAAGCTAGCGAAGCTTTTGAAGTTACCATCTTCTGAGAACCAAGTGCTGAACACTCTGATGACTTGAAGTTCTGAAGACTGAAAGTTCTGAAGACAAGGTTTTGAGTGAACAAAGTTCTGAAGACTTGAGATTCTAAATACCCATTTATCACGTCTCTACTCATGCTTCAATAATTTATAATCAGAAGCCTCTAAAGTTTAGAAGACAATGTTATTGTTATCAAGGATATTACATAGTACAAAATGCTTTATCCCACTACCTCTCCACTAACTTAATTTGTGGAAAAAGGACAGACCTGACAGTACTATTTCATCCTTGTGTTATGACATTCCTCAGTAGCCAACTTCTCTCTAACGACTCAATTTTTCTTGGCTATAAAAGGAAAGGATCACATGTGTATGATTTGACAACAATCTATTTTTGCAGAAGTCATTAACTCATAAGATGCGCTTAATTTCATATGATGCATAAGACTTGCAAAGTCACAGATGAAACAAGAAGATGATAATGGAAACTCAATTACAAATCCACAACTAAATGTTGTGTTCTGAAGTGATCATTGGATTTGAGAGAACAAGGGTCGTTGTCCAGAATGTTCTTCAAATGTGAATCAAGATGAAGAAGTCCTTCTATGCGCTAAATTAAGATCAATCAAATTTTCAAAGGCTTATGAAGAAGAAGACTTCCAGCAATTCAAGAAGCTTAGGTTGTTGTCCATGAAGAAGCTACTTGAAGAAGAAGAATACTCCACATTTTGAGCTACAATACAATGTAATATCTTAGTGTGTATAAGGTGATCTTCTGATGTACTTAAATGTGTTTACACATGCTTACGTAAAAAGCAACATTTGTAAATGTTACCCTTATCCCTTAAGGACCTTATGAATGCCAGAACTTAAGGAAGCTCATAACTTAGCAGCTAGGTGCTTTCTCAGGACTTAGGGTCTTGGTGATTTCTCAAAGGTTAGTGTTCTGGTGCTGCTCAGGACTGTGTGTCTTGGTGCATGAAGATGCATGTGAAATTATAGTATGACAGATTCCAGATGTCCTACAGGATGTTGAGGCATATAGTATGACAGAAACAACAAGGCAATGCATATATCAATAACAGTACTGAAAAGCATAAACAACACACAAGAATGTTAACCCAGTTCGATGACTCACATCTACATATGGAGGCTACCAAGCCAGGAAGAAAATCCACTATCAGTAGTATCAATTCAGAGTTAAACCACTCATTTTACACTCTTCACTTAACCCCTACCCAATGAAACTTCTACCTAAGAGCTCCTCACTCCTAGTATATGAGCATTTCCACTCACTTCCCTTCAGTCACACATTGTGACAATTACAAATAACAAGATCAAACTAGAAGACATACTTCCATGAGAATACCTAGGCATGAAACACATGACTAAGAATAATACTTAGAGTTACTTAATAGCATCCTCCAAGAACAATACTCACTCTTGCTTAAAATCTTATAGGATAACAATGACCAACTCACAATCCAAGTGATTCACACATACCAACTCTCCTAGAGAGTGGTTCACAAACAAAATCCTTAATGTTTACATATTTGCTATCCATGGTTTTTTCTTAAAACTAAGTTACAATGCTTATATTTATAACCTATTTCCCAACTAGATTTAGGCATTAAAAACAACATTAACAAGGCTGCAGAAAATCTGCAAATTAACCTCCAAGAAAATAGGTCTTCAATCATTAGTTTCCTAAATTATCTCCTTATTTGGAAAGTATATATTTCTTTGTGAATTCTGATTGAATCTTCAAAACCCTTAAATCATCACCCTTTAAATTAGTGCCACATAGGATTGCATAATATCTCCAGAATATTCTGCATCTATTAAAATATAACAGAACCAACCACTCCAGCTCAGCACAAGCACAATGTCATATGCGAAGTCGTATGCTCCTTCAAGGACATCTTGACAAACAACTCCAACTTGAATCTCTTAGTCCTTTAAAACAGCTCCACATGTGATAGCATAATATTCTATAGAATAATATGCATAATTTAAATCATAAACCCATCACTCCAGCTCCACAGACCAAGACGTCGTGACATTTGTCTTTGACATCTGTCTGTAACACATGAAAGTAAAACTGTCAACATATGGCTCAATATCTGTCAATTATTATAACCCCATTTGTATTGATGTCTGTGTCACTATGTTAGGACATCTTGTTTGACATGTTCTTCCAGTATCTAGACCATGTTAATTTAACAAATGGAACTTTTTATTTAACATGTTCCAACCATATTATTTTTACAAAACATAATGCCAATAATAAAATCATAGAATTAACAATATTCCCCTTTGGTTTATTTTTCCTAAAACTAATTTATATACAGGTGTAGCAGTACCTCAACATCACATCTTCATATCAGACCTCAATAGTACTCACTATTACCTCTCCCCTTTTTAGCCATAAAAAGACAAATGCATAGTAACAACCAGAGAGGTATATAATCTCCATAATCTTGAAACACACATAAGATTCACAATAACTACATCACAACAACCACAAACCATACACTTCACAATAATGCCAATAAAACAGGACCATAACTCCCCCTGTTTTATACATCACTCCTCCCCCTTAAGAAAAACCACATCAAAGAGAATAAGATAGATCCACATTGAACCAGTCAGGATTAACTCCTCCTCCTTAACTTAGAGTCACCATACAAAACCTCTCCATATTAGCAGTAGAACAAATCACAGAAACTAACACCTATTGTAATTATAAAGAAATCAAATCAAAACTTTATGCAACAAGATGTCCTATATCAGACAACAGATGTTACGAAATCGAATCTGACATCACAAGTAAACCTGCACAGATGTTATTCAACCATGCCAAAGACATCCAACTTTACATCAAGAGTCAGCTTAGTGTTTTACTGTACATGCAGCCAAACTAAGAACCTCCAATCTTCCTCTTTGGCACAATGTGGCTAAAACACTATCAAAACCTTACAACCAGAAAAACCAGAAAAACACAAAACATAGAGATCAATGCAGCAGAAGAAAATTTCTGTTTAGCACATGTTAGAACATTTGATTACACATCACCCAAATAGAACATCAGCTCTCCCCCTTAAACAAAAATTAGTCTTATTTTAATTATGAAAGATTTTAAGGTTAGCTCCAGATATGATTAGCAAGCTCTCCCCATGTCATGGATAATCAATACTCCAGCTGAGCATAAACTCCACAAATTCTCACCTTCACACACTTGTTGAACATACTCTCAAACTATAAAATCAACCATGACTTTTACAGATTCAGATACAACTTTATGAGAATACCATGAAGTACACCAAGCTATATCACAAGGACACAACTGATCAACATCCTTATATATCCACACAAGACACACTTGATTTTGAATTTTTCAATTATTCTAAAACAAATACTCTTAGTTTGCTTGCTACATAGGATCTAGATTGCCACTATCTATGACTTGTAGTAGAAGAAACTACCAGTTCAACAACCATTCTAATCAGACCCCCCAATATGACACTCTTCCCTTGCTCTTAGAAATTCCTTGTCTTATTGCTATCTTCAATCATGACCAAAGTCATGCATTTATCACACACCTTTGTAGATACAGTCAGAAGCTTCTCATCCTTATAATTCAAGCTTCTTTTAACCACCAATAAACATGATTGTTTCAATATCATGTAGGACATCAGCATAGAGTTCCTTGAACCCAAGAAGATCTCCAAGGATCACACATTTAGCAACTAATTCAGGTTGTCACACACCAAAACTCCATGAAGAGAAATAAACAGCCACATAGAGAAAATTAAATTCTCTACACTTCTTGAATTATAATGTTCAGACTGCAGTCCTGCACTTTTACATCAGACATATTCATAGTCTCCCGTCAATGTATTTTGTCATCAATTGAATGTACAACATCTTTCATAGACAGATAGACACTCAGCTATCATTAGAGTATTCACTATCAGCTAGATGCACATCCTTATCAAAACTAGAAAAATACTCAACTACTGTCAAGGTATTTATCATATGTGATAAGGTAACCTTCTCACACAAGGTATGACATTTGGTCTGAAATTCTTTTCCTTCACATTTATGGCACTAGTTGATTCCTCTTTGATTAATCCACACCACTGGTCACTTTATATTAGATAAGTGGCTTGACCCGATACTCCACCATGAGCACAACTACCTCCCTTGGCTGAAAACTCAACACCTTTGAGATATTGTTCCAACATTAGATCTGACAACAACCTGAAACACATGGATTTGATGTAACACCCCGATTTCGTGATTTAATTATGTAGCTTGTTGTCGATTATTTGGTGTTGGTCAAATGTTATTGTGTTGATGATGAGATTATTTGAAATTACTTTAGTGAATAGTAATATTAAGGATAATTATTTTAGATTATTCAAATTATTATTATTTAATTAAAATAAAATAATTAGAGTTATTGGGGATATGTTGGTCAATTGTGGAGACTAAGTTGAGGGAAAAGTTGTAAATAAGTATATGGGGTCCTAAGGGTAAGATTGACAAAAGGAAGTTGAGGGTTTTGGGATACGATCACTTTTCACGATCATGTTTGAAGGAGAAGAGAGAAAACTCTGAGGAACAAGGAGGAGAGGCTAGGGCTTGAAGAATCTCCGGTGAAATTTGAACAAGGAGGAGAGGAAGATGATCATTTCCCCAAGATGATCATTTCCCCCACAGAGTTTCATGATTGGGACGCAACCATCATTGAAATATTCCCCAGTGAGGTCGCTAATTTATTTTTGGCTAGTGTGACAAAGTAATGCAGGCATTTGTTCATATTTCATTCCCTAGCAGAGTCGCCAGCATTCGCTCCCTGGATTTCCATCATGGTACAAACGTGAAAGTGGCGCGGAAAAGGTAGAGTCGTCAGCCATGCATTTTTATCCCAAAGGAATGGGAAAGGTAATGCTAAATAGGCCAAAAAAAGAAAGGAAAGGACAAGGTCTAGTGAACCAAAGAACTGGGTTTGGGAGTCGGTTACGGCCTGTGAAGGTATTAGCACCCTAGACCGTCCTCCATACCCGACGGGATCCACGCTTGCAAAGAAAACTGTTTCAAAGGGTGAAGAAATGAAAGCTGCTGCATAAGAAAGACTGGAATTGGATAAGAAATGAAAATAAATGGGGGAAAAGTAGGGAAAATAAAAGAGTGCTCGAACGGGCCCTACCCCGCTGCCTACATATCTCATCTGGACATGAGGATCAGAGTCATCGTAGTTCCCCTAACTAGGGGTGGAAAGCTTGCTTGTGTTTTAAAGGATTGAACTGCTTATGTCAATACTCAGGTGTTGTAGACTCGTCTGGCACGAGTGCGTTACCGTCTTGCAGAGTGACAAGTAGGTGCAAGTTCATATGATGAGAGTGAGTGAGGTGAGAAAAGAAGTCCCGAAGGAGAGACGCTTATTCTTTGTTTGGTGTTTTTTAGAAGTTTTTTAAGAGTGTGGCACAAGAAAGTGAAAGCAAATCCTTTTCTAGGGGATGTGTACTTATTACCACATTCCTAGATAGAATGAGTAATAAGCACACCAAGAATGAAGAAGACCCTCAAACTTGTTTCCAAAGAAGACATGTTTTTTTTTATATTTTCTTTGTGAAGATAGTCTCATGATTGAACTTGTACATCATAGATAAACTTATACCACAACCAAGATGGGGTGATTACAAGTATCCATGGAATAAGGCCATGTATCAAAGACTACTTCAACTTTTATTAAATTGTTTTTTAGGTTTTTGTATTAAGATGAGAAGAGAAGAACCAAAAAGGAGCAAAGATAAACAACTAAGGGGAAACTAATGAAAACCTAGTGTTGTCATGAAAAAAGGGTGATCCTAGGTTAGTGAGGTTTCATCTATCCTAAAGAAAAGAAGGAAAGAAGAAGAAAGAAAAAGAAGAAAGAAGGTAGAAAATCAACTTACTTCTCCTAAAGAAGTTAAGTTGTTCTCTAAGGGGGAGGAAGAGAAGTTGAAC
Source organism: Lathyrus aphaca (assembly GCA_963966055.1). Classification (NCBI taxonomy): domain Eukaryota; kingdom Viridiplantae; phylum Streptophyta; class Magnoliopsida; order Fabales; family Fabaceae; genus Lathyrus; species Lathyrus aphaca. The sequence continues at coordinate 428,894,132 of OZ014524.1, read as the reverse complement.
ATTGATGGAAAAGGCACATCTCAATCACAAGGTTAAAAGAAATAAATGAGAAGAGAAAAGAGTTGGAGATGTGGAAATCTCATCCACGCCTCTCACTTACCCAAGCCCCTAAAAATGTTAGAAGAATTCACAAATGGAAAGCAAAAACCAAATGAGATCAAATGAAGTAAGAACAAGCAAAGCAACAATGCAAGTAATCCCAAACATAACTTTAACATCCTATTGAAGCACTAATATCACTCACAAAGCATCATGCAAAGATGAAAGCAAGAAGTCATAAGTGACTAGCAAAGAAGTATAGAAGAACTAGGATGAAGATATGAGATTAAGATGAGCAAACAAGGAAAACATCAAAAATAAACTCAAAGTCAGAACCCTAACATGGTAAAGAAGTGCCTAAGAAGAAGTTAGAAACATCACTTGAGGCATACCATCACATATGAAATCAAATAGGGGAAGCATGGTGAGGTTAGAAGTGTGTGGAAACATACTTGTGTAAGTGAAACTTAAAGGGCAAGTAACATAAAACAAGCCTAGATGAAACTTCTATACAAAGACCATGGACATTTTTCAACATGTTAAGAAACCTTAAAACAAACCCTAGGAGTTGGAACAAGTGCCCTTCTACCCTAACAAGCAAGCATTGGTCATGTAAACATCAAACTAGGTCATGTTAAACATAAAATTCAAATAAAATGAGAACAAGTCTTAAAAATTCTGCAATTGAGCACAAAGACACTTTGATCAAGTTAGAACAACATATCAAAACCTCATGGCAAAAATCAGAAGCAAACTAGCTCACATAAATGCTCAAAGTTCAATTAGGTGTTTCAAACTTCTTCACAAAGTAACACGCTAAAACCTATCCAAACAAATCCTAAAAATCATGAAAAAAATCTCAAACATACTGCAACCAGTCAAGAATCCTGCCCAAAAGAATCATATTCATATCTATCACCAAATTCCAAATAGAAATTGGACAAGACATATTGTGCCTAAAAGAAACAAAAATAAAGGAAATAAAATCTATAATTAATTAAGAAGAGAGAAATAATATAAAATATCATGGAAAATTAAAGGAAATTAAAAGGAGTATTCATGAATTTTTCTAGGATTTTTAAATGTTCCTAACAATTTTTATAAATAAAAATGAAAAAATAGATTAAAAGAAATAAACATAAAATGAATGGACCAATGGAGGTTTAATTAGCAGTCCAGTAAGGTTATAAATCATTCTGGGCCTAAACAGGCGGTGCAAACAACAATTAAGCCCATACACTCACAAATAAAGCCAGTCAATATTCACAAATTATGTAGACCCAACAGTTCAAAACGCAAGTCAACAAAGTCTATCAATCTAAAGGTCCAAACACCAAGTCAATGGAATCCAAGTCAACACAATCAAAGGATAAGATCAGGTCATATGGAAAGGGTATGCAAATCTAGTGGCTCACAACAACTCTCAAAACATAACAAACCAACACACCAGATTGAAAGTCTTACGCACAAGTCTACATAATCAACAATCAAAATTGAAGCTCATTAAAATAATCATGCATCCACGCGCACAGAGCTATTAACTGAAAACACAAACCACAAGAGTCTCACGTGCCTCATTAGTTGAGGTGGCAAGCTCCTGGCCCTCAGATTACCGCACATCAACGGATCATGTTCAAACTGACAATAAAATAGTGTTGCCGGCCGGAGAAGAATCCGGTTGTCTTCTTCGGCCAAGCTCCGGCAAAGCAAACACAAAAATTCCCAGAAATCAACATGTCATACATCAATAGAAAGATGTATTTACAAGGATCTCAAATATAACATTCATTTTTACAAACAAACATCACACAAAGAGAATCACATGCTTAAAGTCTAGATCACAAAACTGAAAAATCCAAATCAAAGCATATCACATCTTATACTTACTTCCTAGAGTTTAGATCGAGCATTATCAACATGAAACAAGCAAAAATAGGGCAAAACTGAGGCGTGAGAGGTAATATGTTCAAACCTGAGGGGAGCCTTTCCTTGAGATCTTAATAAAAACCAGAGGTATGCGAGCTTCCTTGAATACTCTTGAAGCTACTTGAAGCTAAATAAAGGCTAAAGCTCTTGATGATGAGTGAAAATGTAGAGAATCTGAATCTTTCACACAAATCACCAACAATGACATTGCTTGCACAAGAAGGATATGATGAAGATGATATTCACGAGTGTAGAGTAATGAGATGCTCTTTTGAGGACCAAGGATCAGATTTGAGAAATTCAGAGAGAGAAGTTTCGTTTTTTGGTGAGGCTTTGAGAGTGATGAATGCGTGTGTCCAAAAATTACCTTTCAAAATTATGAGATGAGGTTTTTATACATGAGGTGTGGGAGTGCAATTGTTGGTATGTAAACCAAGTTTGTTACTCAGCCAAAATGCAGAGTCCGCGCCCGCTTCTTCAACTTTTTCTCATTTTGTTTTTTTGAAATGGCTCATGTGTGTGTGTGGTGCATGGTAGCATGAATGGTCTTATGTGTGCTGGCACCATGTTATTTGATAGAGGGAATTTATGAAGATCCCGTGGTGTTGATTGGATGGAGTGGTTATGGTGCATGTGATCTTACTTCTCATGTGAATCCTATTCTCTTACTCCTACTGACTTCTACGTGAGTGGGTGTATGGAAGAAGTGACTCTCCTTTGTTGAGTGAGGAAAACGCGTGTGAGGGTCAAAAGCAAAGCATATCCTCTTATACTATTTTTATATTATTCCTTTTTTCACAAAAAAAAAAAAGAAGAAATGGAAGCAATAGGTGGTACATGCCTACATTTGGTCACGTGAACAAATCATGATGGACATAAAAAAATGTGTAAGAAAAATAGAAACAAGGTGACACAAAAATAAAAGAATAAAGGACCAAAGGTATAATGACAAGTGTCTCATAAAAACCCTAAAATGAACCTAAACTTCCAAAAATCATATCTTGAGTTCTAGGAAGGCTATGAAAATGTTCTAATAATTTTTAGAAAGGGAAAATCACGCTCTACAACTTCCATATTCAAGGAAAACCATTTGGAGCTTTATTGCACATGAAATAATAGCTTGAAGACTTAGGGCAAATATTACCAAAAATAGAAACTTCTAACTTGAGAATTTCCAATTTTAGCAACTTTTGCACATTCTTGATTTTTGACATTTGAGTTTGTCCAAGCTATTCCTTGACCAAATATGACTTCATGAGATTGATAAACCTGATCAAAACCCTAGAAACTCCTCAGTTGACTTTTGCTCAGCTCCATTGACTTTCTTGCTTCATTACCAAGTAACTACCTCAGTAATTGCCTTTCTCAATGAATTTTTTGCCTCCAACTTCATACACAAGCCTTGTATATCATAAGAGAGACTTTGACCACAAGAATTGGTCAAAACTATGAGAATATGAGGTTCTGATCCAAAACCCTAATTAGGGTTTCCTCTGCATAAGATGATATTGCACTATTGAGTCCCTGATGGTGTTTCACTCTTCTAAGACTTTGAGGGTGACTTTGAACTTGTATGAGATATGAGGAGACCATTTAAGTTTCTTGAAAGGTAACTTGGCTTTTAGCTTGATTTGGAAGATCATGAATTTCCAGATGATTGATCATATGCTTTGTACTTATGATCATGGATGCTTATGCTTCATCTTTCCATGCAAGAATGTTTGAGTATGCTAACTGCATGTCATGCCTATGATATGCAAAATGATATGAAAAAGAGAGGGAAAATTTTGGGGTGTTACAGGGTCCTAAGGGTAAGATTGACAAAAGGAAGTTGAGGGTTTTGGGATACGATCAGTTTTCACGATCGTGTTTGAAGGAGAAGAGAGGAAACTCCGAGGAACAAGGAGGAGAGGCTAGGGTTTGAAGAATCTCCAGTGAAATTTGAAGAGAATCCGTAAGAAGAGACATTTTAAGGTATGAGGAGTATCACTTTTCAATGTTCTTGATGTAGAGTTTAGGTAATGGGGATAGTTCGGGTTTTAGGGAAAAACCTAGGATTTGATGAGTAGAATTGAGGGGTTATTGATGAATTGATATGTGTTGTATGTTGTAAATAATGTATGTGTGTTAGTTATAGGTTCTATAATGAAATTTGTGATTAAAAATGACGAAAATTGGGTTTTGGGTGAAAAAACCGTAGCAGGAGTTTGCTGTCATCGCAGAGTTGGGATGCTGAAATTTGCTTTGCCCACTTAGCTAGCAGATGCTCGCTTAGCAAGCGGTTAAAAACCCAAAATTTTCCCAACCAGAGAGGAGGCCACTTAGCGAACATGCGGGGTCTCTTAGCGAGCCCTCGAAGTGAAAAATTAATGATTTAACTGCATGAAATTACCTAATGATGTGTAGACATGATGTGTTGGTGTCGTGATGTATTATACTCGTTGCCATGATTTATGTTGATGGTTTAGTGATCAAATTATGATAGAAATGAAGTTAAGATGTAGGTTGTTTATATGATGGTTATGTGTTGATTTCTTATGATGGTATGAGTTAGGTGAACGATGATACTATAATTATGCTATGACAGAATAAATAGATGTTCAGAATATTTTGATGTTTATAATTGCTATGTAACAGATATGACAATCAAATGAATTATGATGGTTCGGTGTGAAATGGAGCTGTGATGTTATAATATGATGTGTATGATTGCTATGTGATGATGGATATATATTGATAGATTACATGACTTATGTATAAATATCGTATGAAGAGTATGATGAATATTTACATGAATGCAGATGCAAGTGTTGATTATGTTGATGTTGTTACATTGTTGCATTCATGGCATACTTATGATGATGGAGGATTCAATCCCATTGCGTGTATTGGGGTGTTATTGTTTATGTTGTTTATGTTATGCTCCCTTGTGGAGGGTAGATGGCCCAGTGTCCATCATATGTTGAAATCGGTACCACATGCATTTATGAAGTTACATTTCATTCTTGGTGGCATAGCATGATGCATATGTGTTGAGTAGAGGTTTGATGAGTTTTATGATGTGGTGGGTGAGAATTATGATATATTGCTATATAATGGATGTTGCATGATTATCTTTATAATGATTCGTGATTACTCACAATGCATGCCTTTGGTGATGGTCTATTATGCCATCCTACAGATACTCAAGAATAAGCTTGGTGCATGGATGGAGCTGTAAGTATTGTTATTACGTCGCTTATTTAGTGATATAGTGTCTTGCTCTGGTAGATGTAACATCTGGTGGGACACACTTAAGTGAATATTATATTGTCTGTTAGGATGATTTTTATGAGTTACTAGATGCTGGTTTTTACTTAATGATGATAGTTGATAATGACCTAAGGTCTTGATGTTTTGACAAAATAAATGAATTTTTCTGAAGTTATGATTCCACTGTAAAGTTTAGTTTGATTATTGATTTATAAAAGAAATGAATATTTTGAATGTTTTGAAAACCAGTGTTACGGATTAATGATGTTGTTAAGACATTTTATGAAGAAAATGTGGCACCTTTCTAAGATGTACTATGATTTATTTAAGTGATTATTGTGTTTAATTTCGTGGGGGTTATAAGGGTTTTACATTAATGGTATCCGAGTAGGTCGGTCCATCTGGCTAAGTTGTCTAATGATGTTTGTTCCTTAGTACGCGACAAATGTGTGAAACACTGTCGATACTTACTTGTTTTCTAACCGTTTGTCTCAAGGTGTTGGTTTGAAACAAGTGGGGGAGAAGATATTGCTTCTCTGAGATGTTTGTGATGTGGAGTGTTGGCTCAACATGTATTGAATGGCAAGAGAACATGTATTGAATGGCAAGAGTGCAAATGTTATTAGGACGATGTTTTTCTTGATTCCGGAGGGAATGCAGAGATAAGGCTTGAGTCAACTAAGGAATTGCACATAAGGTGACTTTGTGCATAAGATTGTCCAGAACACTATTAGAGTTTGGTGGGCATGGTTTATGCCCCATAATGATTGTCGGTTATATATTGACTGATTCAGGAACTGCTCACCCTTAATATCTTGTTGATAATATACAGAATCACGTTGGATGGAATAGTCATGTCTTGCCAACTTAGATGGTGTGCACGGTGAAGTAAAATGGAGTTAATCTAAGTGCTTATAGATGGTTTTGATGAGTCGATGCAGATTATTATATTGGAAGATGAAGAAAGTTAGGGTTTCTTGTCCGTCGGTCAAGTTGGAAGGTCTTGAGGGAGAATGATCAAGTATTGTTAATGTTTGCTTCTCGAGGCATAGTGAGAAATGCGACGGTTAGTGTTATACCAGTGGTTTGCAATTCTTGATGTTTTCTTGAAGGTATTCGTGACTTGTCTCTGGAGCGTGAATCTAAGTTCGATGAAGGTGGAAAGTTGCTTGTTCTGTTAAGCAAGTAGTTGAGTTTATGAAAGATGGTGCAAAAGTGTTTAAGATGTGAGTTTCTTTGAAGGCATAAGGAAATGCAATGGTTGGTGATTTATCTAAGGTGTGTTACTTTTGGATGTGTTCCCATGTGATATCAAGGGTTTTCTGTTGAAATCGCAGAGGGGGCTTATCATGGTATGGAGGAAAAGTTGCCCTTCGAGGCAGAAGTGAGCGCGCTTGGCGCGGATAGAAGCTCGCTTAATGAGGGTTACAAACTGAAGAATGTGTTTTAATTGATGAAATTGAGTGAAACCATGCATGTATATATTTTGTAATGATGTGGTGTTGCTGTAACTTGTGTTATGTGTTAACGTATGATATGACAGTTAGTTAGTGATGTAAGTGATGAACTACATTATGGTTGATTATGAAGTCCTATTGTTGTGAATTGTTAATGATGTTGTTGTGATACAAATGAAGTGATTATAAATGATAATGAGATAGTATATTTGGTGATAAAATGGTGAATTAAGGATATTCTAAAGACGGTTATCAGGACGAGGTACAATCACCATGAGAACATTATGATGTCGTTTGGTGTATTTAATGTACCTGGCGTGTTCGTGGAGTATATGAATCAGATTTTTCATCAGTATTAGAGGGTAATTTTGTGGTGGTCTTTGTTGGTGATATTCTGACATATTCTAAGTCTGAAGGAGAACACGCAACACCATTGAAAATTGTGTTGCAAGTACTGAGATAAAGGAAGTTGCTTGCCAAATTGTCAAATTGTGAGTTCTGGTTGTAAGTAGTAAATTTCCTTGGTCAGGTGATTTCTAGTTGTGCAATAATCGTTAGCAACTTTACACAGTTGGTTGAAATAGTCTTACATACACTACATCATCCGGAAAACACAAAGGATTGCAACCTAATGGTAACAAACAAACCACAACATTCTGAACAAAATGTTCTCCAATTATTCTTCACCTTTGGCTAATATTTGCTGAAACAGCCTTTGCATGTGTTTCTCCTGGGATTTTCATCCTAGTACAAACGCGAAAGTGGCACGGAAAAGAAAGAGTTGCCAGCCAGACATTTTTATCCCAAGTAAATGGAAAGGTAACGCTACACAAACGGAGGAAAAGGAAAGGACGAGGTCTTGCGAACCAAAGAGACTGATTTCAGGAGTTGGTTACGATCTGGGAAGGTATTAGCACCCCTGATCATTCGTCGTACCTGACAGGATCCACACTTGCTAGCACTGTTTCAAAGGGTATAAACATCTGCTTCATATGCTGCTGAACTGGAAAGAAAGAATAGGAAAAATTTAAGGAAAAGAAAGAAGTGTGCTCGAATGGGACATACCCCACTACCTATGTATCTCATCAATAATGAGAATCAGAGTCAATGTAGTTCCCCTAACTAGGGAGGACATTTGTTTGTGTTTTTTATGATTGAACTGCTTATGCCTATGCTCAGGTGTTACAGGATCGTCTGGAACAAATGCGTTTACCGTCTTGCAAAAGACAAGTCAAAGTGAGTTTTTTCGTTAAGAGTGAAGGATATGAGAAGAGAATTCCCATAGGAAAGACGTCCGTTGTTGGTTTGGAGCTTTTTTGGACCTTTTTATTTGAGTTTTCATATGAGAGTGTATTCAAGTCTCATTCGATGGAGTGTGTACTTCTTACATCACTCCAAGATGGAATGAAGAAGAAGCACACCTAAGTAAGGAGAAGATCCCTAAGACTTAGTTCCAAGGATTGAGGCTCAAGCACACTAGCCTAGAGCTTGAATATTGGTTCACATGTAGTTGTTAGGTGAGATAAGAACTGTGCAATGTAGTTCAATCTACCTAAAAAGCCACACACTTCTTTTTTTGTTTTAGGCTCAGGAATTTCTTGTATAGCTTTCACCTTTGCAGGATCAATCTCAATCCCCTTTTCTCTTACAATGAAACCCAATAGTTTACCGGAGCGCACTTCGAAGGTGCATTTGTTTGGATTCAACCTCAGTTTGAACTTTCACAACCTGTCAAACAACTTGGCTAAGTTGACCAGGTGTTCTTCCTCTGTTTATGACTTCGCAATCATGTCATCAACATTGACTTCAATCTTATGATGAATCATATCATGAAAGAGAGTCACCATTTCTCGTAGGTATGTTTCCCCAACATTCATAAGACCAAGCGACATCACTTTTTAATAGAAAGTCCCCCAAGGGGTGATGAATGTAGTTTTCTGCATGTCATCTGGCGACATTTTGATTTGATAATAGCCCGAAAAGCCACCCATGAAGGAAAACACTGAGTATTGAGTTGTATTGTCGACCAACACATCAATGTGAGGCAATGGGAAATTATCCTTGGGACTAGATCTGTTCAAATATCGGTAATAAACACACATCCGAACTTTACCATCCTTCTTCGGCACCGACACAATGTTGGCAACCCATGGTGGATAACTTGTAACAGCCAAAAACCTAACATAAAATTGTTTCTGAACCTCTTCCTTTATCTTTATTGCCATATCAGGTCAAGTTCTATGCAGTTTCTATTTCATTGGCGAACATTCTTCTCGGAGTGGTAGTCTATGTACTACAATATCGATGTCAAGTCCCGACATGTCTTAGTAAGACCAGGTGAAGATATCAACCTACTCTCGAAGCATGGAAATCAATCGGCTCTTCACAGACTCTTCTAATGTGGCCCCGATCTTTACCTCTTTCTTAGCCTCTTCAGTATCCAGATTCACGATCTCAATAACCTATTCATGCGACTGAATTACCCTCTCCTCTTGCTTTAACAACTTGGCTAACTCTTCAGGAAATTCACAATCTTCCTCACCTTCCTCTCCGACTTGGTAAATTGGATTGTCGAAGTCATAGTGAGTCATAGCAGGATTGTCATTGATGGGACCCAATGAGGGTGCATCTGCATGAATGATGATTCATGCTTTGTTTTATAATGAGAGTGAGAAAAACAAAAAATTTACATTGCCATTTATGTAAAGGAAAATAAAAATGAAAGTTAGGGAACACCATATCATGAATGCAAAAATCGTCCATTTTATTGATGATTAAACATTGTATATTGAAACAAAGATGCCCTTATAATGAGCTACTACGCCTTAGGCAAGGCGTAGAGCTTTCACACAAAAGTAAGAAAAACACATGACAAATACTCTTGTTGTTGCATAACAGTGATGATATCTTCAGACAACCAGTTATTGAGCTCCACTAGCAGGAAACTCAGCTTGATCCAATTGTCTATTTCACAGTCATTGTCAGCTACATCATCCTTAATGGCGCAGATACGTGTCACACCCCAAAATTTTCCCTCTCATTTTCATGACATTTTGCATATCATATCGCATACATAATTCCAAATCATGTCATAAAGAATTGAATCATAACATTCATAGTTGAGGCATAGGGTTTGTGATCAGTGACTGAGGAAACTGTTGATCATCTAAAAGCAATAAATGGGTCACATGGATTCTCAACATTGTTCCAAGGGTTCACAAAATCCCACAAGAACTCATGTGGTTCCCCAAGTCATAGAAAGAGGTGGATGGATCAAAGAATTCAAGCAGTGCAACACATCCTAACAAAAGGGGATGAAATTAGGGTTTCTAAATAAAGGAGCTTTTAAATGAAATTTTTGTTCAAACTTGATCTCATTTTTTTCCACATGATGTCAAGTGTCAAGGGTTGAAATATCACCCATTGAATCATTTCAGAGGGGCTCCAATTGGCCATTTACTTGAAAATCAAGAAATTTGGGGAAAGTTAACTGTGTTGAGGGAAAAGTTTATTCCTGACTTTTTGAGGTCAAATTCATGAAATTAAGGTTACAAGGAGTCTATGGACCAAATTTGATCAAGAAATGATGGAGGGATCATCAAAAATCAAGAAAATCAAGACTTACCATTTTTTGAAAATTAGGGTTTCCAAAAATGGAAAGTTTTGGCCTTTTTTTTAGCCAAGTTCAAGAGAGGCCTTCTCCCAAAATAAGAGTCAAATAAAAATTCCACTTGGGTTGTTTGAAAGAGGACATCCTAAGCTTCAAATCCATGGGCAGAACATGTTCATGGGATTAAAACTGAAAAAGTTATGATCAAGCAAAGTTTGATCAAACTAAGGCCAAATCCAAGTCATGGGTCAGCCAAGACAAGTCATGCACGCGTGCCCAGCAAGGACTTTAATCAAACATGTGGTGTGTCACAAGTATGGTCATTTTTCTTCATCGAGAATGATTCAAATGGATTTTTATCCAACATCAAAGTTGTTCATTGTTGCATTCTTTACGACTTTCATGTTTAGGAATTTTTCATATGATCAAAGGCTTGAAAGTTATGGAGCCTCAAAATAAAGTTCTCACACTAATCATCCCATGGGCCATTTTCACAAGTCATGTTCAAATTCCGGCAAGCCAAGTATGCATCATTATGTCCTATGGTTCAAGGATCAATTTGAGCAACTTAGAGGTTTTGTTTCACCATGAGTTCAACTTCAAACATGTTGTATGTAATAATACCTTAAATTTGAGTATAAGAATGCCATGATGTGTTGGCTTGAGCAAGAAGAAATCAACAATGGAAGATAATCACATGTCAAATGTTTCCTTGTGCATCAAGGCAATGCAATTCAGGTTGGATCCAACTTAATCCAACTGTGTTTGCTTCACTCTACATGTCAATGATCACAAAATGTATGGCATTGGAACACATAATCATATGGCTGCATGATCACTTTTATTACCATGCACTATTTGAAGAAACAAGGCAAATGGTACAATCCCAAACATAATGCTTCAAGTCACTGCATTGTATCAATTCAGTCTCACTTCCATCACTTCACCCTCACTCCAATTACCATGTATACCATTGCACCTAATCAAACTCGAGCAAAACAAACTCATGACACTCACCATAACTAATTCAACTCAGCTCAACAAACTTGACTCAGTTAACCATAGTCCCAACTATTAATTACAAGAGTTAGGAGCTTAACCACACCTATACGAAGGATTGCCCTAACTGAATCACTACACATTTCATTTTGATCAAAATCGCTCAAAAGAATCATAAAATTCTCTCTGAACTCTCTCTGAGTTTCTTTGATTTTTTTCACTACATTCAGCTTCGAAGAAGCTCCATCTTCATCAATCTTGTTTCATTCATCCTTAGTTCATCTTCACCATCACGTTGTACACGAGATCCATGACTCATTCAACTTTATTCTGCAAAGTTTCATCACTACATTGCTCTGCATCTTCTTGAATTTCACAAGCTTCATCAAGATTCAAGCCATAGTAGAGTGTTTATTTCACTATGGTGAAGCTCAAGGACCAGCATCAAGAGCTTTTGGAGCCTCCCCTTTGGTCTTCTTCAACCCTGAACTCCTCTACAACTCAGGTTTTGATCCTTACTTTTTGGTTCGATTTTAGTGTTCTCTTGGTGGTTTTATGTTGGTTATGGGCTGATAGAAGTTTGCAATGAACTAATTAGTTGATAGACATCTTAGATGTGTAGATGCAGAATTTTAGGTGGATTTTATTTGATTCGATTAGCACTGATTGTGGAGGATACATGATATTTGGACATGGATTCATAATCTACTCAGTGAGAGGATTGTTTTAGTGGTCTTAGATCTTATTTTAATGGAAGTTGGATCTTTGCCCTAGATGCAGGTCACCGGAGAAGGTGATCGGAGGTCGTCTCCGGTGACCTGAATAGTGCCCTAATCCAATTTCCAACTTTATATCATAGCTGTAGGATCTTGATCATCCAACGTTTTTCATGCTGCCAACACATTAATGAGAATGTGCTTCTCATGTCCGTGCCTGGTAAACCTGAGTGGACCTTGGTGATAATCACACCCCCTGCGCAATGATTCCAATAGGTTTCAACTAGTTTTTGCTTCTGAATGCACCCCCACCATTCCTTCTATTTCAATTTTATTTCCCCCCTTTCAATTCAATTTTAATTTTGTAAAAAATACCAAATATCATTCAAAAATTCCATATTAATTCATGTGTCATCTTTGACATTTTTCCAAATTTCTTACATTTTTTATTCCATTTTTTCTTTATTTTTAAGTCAGAATTAATTTTCCAATTAATTTCTTCTTGAATTTCTTATTCTTGACCAATAGCTTTTCTCCAATTTATTTCTCCCTAGTGAAAAATGATCTTGATCCCATTCCTTTTTCCCTAATCAGAGAACATATCAAGGTTCTTAAAAACATTTTTCTTACATTTTTTAGGTCATTTTTGGACCACTTTTGAACTCATTCTTTGAGCCTTCCCCTTCAAAATCAAAAGTCATCTTGTGGCATTGTTTGATTGACTTAAGTTCCAAATTTTTTAGATATATTTTAGAGGTTTCTTAACCCCTAGTTGATGACCCTAAATATCAAGTATCATAATTTTTCCATGTCTTTAGGTATTTTTCTTGTACCTTGTATTACAAGCCACCTTTTGGTCCTTATTCTTTCATACTTCTAACCCCCTTGGTGAGGAAGCATTCATTCCATGCCTTAGAACCTCTTCCATTGATTTAATTTTCTTCTTTTTAACTTTTATAAGCCATTTGTATCCATCTTAAGTCTTTTCCTTTGAAATATTTGGGTTGTTTGGTGTTTAATTTCCATAGGTGTTCATGTAGGCTTACTTTGCCCTAATTCACACACTTCTTCTATCTTAACACTTCTAATCCTACTTTGTGAATATGGTATCCATGTTATATCATTATTACACATCCTATAAATGTCACATATCCATTGTTTAATCTTTACCTCAAGTCATAAACCCTTTTGTTTCATTTTGTTTACTTTTGTACATTAAGACTTCAAAACCAAACTTCTTTGTTCCTTAACCCTAATGTGTTCCATAATAGTTCAATTGTAGTTAATTTTTGAGTTTAATCTTCATATTAACTTTCCATTAAGTCCCTGGTTTTTGTATGAGAAGTCCACCTTTGTTTGTTCATTCTTGATTGTTCTTCTAAATCTTTCTTTACTTAAGAAGTCACATGTTCATCTATTCTTCCTACTTCTCCATTCAATCTTATAATTGAATCTCTTTCACTTGAATCTATTTGTTCTTACTTTGAATAATCATTTGAGACACTTTCATTTAGTGTTAGATTCTGGTTTTAACATTCACCTTGACCTAATTCAAGTTTACTTTTCATAATCATCCAACTTCTCCATCTAACTTCACCTTGATTTCCATTAGAGTTTAATACCTCATTAGGACATATATTATAGTTGTTTGATTTCATAACATTAGAATACTTTAATAGGTTTTAGCTACTGACTTTAGAAGCTTGTTATCCTATAGGATCCTTTAGCTTTAGGTCTTAACCCTAGGAAGTCCTGAGTGCTTTTCCTTAGCTAGTTTGAACTAGTTTGAGCTTTTGCCATGTTTTATGTTTTCAATATGCTTTGAAAATCTAACCCTTGGCTTTTAGGGAGGTTAAGGTAAGCCTTGTGCATAATAATTCTTCCTCATCTCCTTTATGATTTCTAAATATGTTTGCCTTAGCACCCTGTGCTCTGCTTGTATAGGCTTCCCCTTTTCTTAGAAACAACTTAACTTACTTAGGAAGTAAGTTGAGTTCTAAGTCCTTTTTACTTCTTTTCCTTTTTTATCCTTAGGATTAGAAACCACACAAACCATTAGGATCTCCTTTTGCATCCAATAAAAAAACTTAGGGTTATGCCTTAGTTCCCTTAGTTTATCCCTTTCTCGATTTGAGTCTCTCTTTCTCTTCTCATAAAGAAAACAGTAAAAAACACATAATAAAGGTTGAACTTTCTCATACGCCAGGAGACTTTGTCGTGGGTTACTTGAACACGTCCCATTTTGGGGCGAGATGTAAGGCATCTATCATGATGAACAAGTCTTAGCATGAGGATATCTCACAAACAACAAAAGAAAAAACACTTCTTCAAAAGACAGTTTACAAACAACAAACGCCTTTTCCTGCGAGAATTCTCTTCTCACCTCACTCACTCTCAACGTGAACTTTCTATAACTTGCCTCATTTGCAAGACGGTAATGCACTCGTATCAGACGAGCCTGCAACACCTGAGTATAGGCATACGCGGTTCAATCTAAAGAAAAAAACACAAGCAAGTTCCCGCCTTAGTCAAGCGAACTACATCGACTCTAATCCTCATTTTCCCAATGAGGTACGTAGATAGCACGGTAGGGCCCATTCGAGCATACTTTTTTATTTTCCCTAAATTTTCTAGTTCTTTCTCATTCCGTTTCTAGTTAGCAGTTCTTTTGTTCAACATCAACTTTATTCTTTTACCTTTTGAAAGAGACTAACAAGCATGGATGCCGTCGGGTACGGTAGACGATCTGGGGTGCTAATACCTTCCCATGCGGTAACCGACTCCTAAACCCAGATCTTTGGTTCGCAGGACCTTGTCCTTTCCTTTTTTCTTTGGTTTGTGCAACATTACCTTTCCCATTCATTCGGGATAAAAATGCCTGGCTAGAAATTCTACCTTTTCCGCGCCACTTTCGCGTTTGTCCTAGGATGAAAATCCCGGGAGCGACAATACGACTATGATATACCAATCCAACACTGGAGAAAGTGATTGGCCCTTTATGACCTCTGGCATTCTATGTTGTTGTTGCTTGAGCAGGGCGATAGCCGACTCCGAACATATCTTCCTTTTTAGGGACTTCGATCATCTTGCCCTAACCTTCACTATTTCCAGTTTCAATCACCTTGAGAGCTTGTTTGTATGACGTAATGGATACTCCTGTCTTTTTCTCTACAGGGATTAATGCTGATGATGACACTATTTCAGCTTTGATCGGCTCGAAAGCTTGGCCCGAAGTCTCATATATCTCACCATCCATCTCCATGTACTTGAAGGGAGATAAATGGCTTATGAAGATATCCACTTCCTAACATACTATAATGAACTGTCCATCCATGACACACTTAAGTTTCTGACGAAGGTAAAAGACACTGCCCCAGTCGCATGAATCCTCGGGTGTCCCAGTAGAACACTATAGGCATGCTGAATATCCATTATGTAGAAGGTTGTGTTGAAAAATTGTGGGACCACCTTGATCGGGAGTTCTACCTCTCAGAATACAGATCTCTTCGAGCCATCAAATGCCCAAACCAACAGATCACTGGGTCGGAGCACTACACCATCATAGTCCAACTTAATCATGGCTTTTATGGGAGCACGTTTAATGAGGACCCCGTGTCAACGAGCACATAGAAAGTACAACCCCTTTGCACTCCATTTAAATATGCAAAGCTCTATTATGATTCCACCCTTCTGTAGTCAAATCTAAATTTGTAAAACCCAACCCATAACTTGCATTTACACTTGCGACAACAATCTCGAGCTGGTTTACAGATATCTCTTGAGGGATATAGGCTTTATTTAAGATCTTCAACAAAGCGTTCCTGTGGGATTCGGAGCACAGAAGCAGGAACAAGATGGAGATTTTGGAAGGAGTCTGATGAAGGTGGTCGACTATCTTGTAGTCACTCTTCTTGATGATTTGTAAGAACTCTTCAGCTTCCTTCTCAAAGGTGGCTTCTGAAACAGGAGTAGGGACTTCGTTGGACACAACTTGTTTACCCTTGGCCTTAGCCAGGGCCTCTGCATTTCCACTTGGTGATGCCCCATTATTTCTCAATATTTGTTGTGCAAACAACCTTTTGTTTCTAGTAAATCCTCCGACACCTACATTTTCAACCTGATGTTGCACCGTCCATGAAGTAACTATATCTTGCCTCTGGCCATTGCAATAGACTTCGGTATCATAGTGCCATGGAACGACTCTCTTACTATGATATGGAACTAGTCCAAGAACAGTAAATGTGACAGGTGTTGGCCTCGCCGGTGCTGGAATTTCAACAGGGGTGAAATATATAGTCATTGTGGAGACCTCGTCTTCTTCTTTAGACACACGATCAAATTGAATGCCTCCCTCATCAATCAGTTTCTAAATACCCATCTTTAACCTTTCACATCCAATGGTAGAGCTTTCACAATCTTGACAAACCTCCCCACTGTCGCTCCCGAAGATTTACATCCCAGTGCAGACGTGTAAACACCCCAAATTTGCCCTCACTCATTCACACCATGGCTTGTGATCTTTTCATGTGAATAAGTCCAATCATATCACCTCATATTGCATTTTTTGCTTCACTGCATTAGTTCTAAGTCATCTGCATCTAGGGTTTGTGATCTGAGCCATCCATGAGCCATTTGAGCCACTCCAAAGGTCTTCAATCACTTCAAGGGGGTCCATGTATGTTCAAGCATCATATTGTATCCTCTTAAGATCAAAGAAGTCAAAGAATCACAAGAACTGAGAAAGGCATGGAAGCAGAGCCAGGTTTAACTGCACAGATGACCTAAAATTAGGGTTTTGGTTTCAGAGGCCATAAATCCAAATTTTTTGGTCATTCTTGTTTCTATTGGTCTCTATATGTTATGAGGATCATGCATATCAATTTTCATGAAGAAAGTCAATGGGGAAGGCATCTGATCAAAAGGTGACTTCTTGAGCAAGTCAGTGCAAAATCAGGGCATCTGAGGCCCCCAATGACCCAACCAAAGGGTGTTCTTCATCATTTTGATTGTGTATAATCTTTATTTGATCATAGAAGATGTTAGAAGTTCACAAAATTGAAGAATTCCAAGCCATTTGCAAAGTTGACTTTTTGGGAAAATGACTTGTAATTGAAAATTGCCATTTTGGGAAACTTTTTCAACCCTTGCTTTTTGATTCAAAAATGCTTCAAATAGAAAAACTTTGGTCATGAAAGTTGTAGAATGGATCATTCCCTTTTCAAAAAGTACAAGAAATTGACCTAATTCATTTTGGATCAAGAGTTATGGCTTGTCAAAGTTGGCTAAAATCACATAATTTGAAATTTTCTACCAAAGAGGCATTTTGCAAAATGGTATGATCAAGTGTTCTAGAAGCTTCAAAAGTGTACAAACTCTTCACAACATGATCACATGACCTCTAATGATCAGAATGGGCCAAAGAATATTTCATTTTGGTGCCTTGAATCTCAAGAATTTCCAAAGTGGCCAAACTTTGTGAAAATTGCAAAACACTTCATAAGCCTTGATCCACTTGCTGATTTATCTCATAAACAATTCCATGGTTCTCCCTAAACTCAGCTAAGCCAAGACAAGCCAAAAGGCTAGCTATACCATTGCCCATACCTCAAGTACAAGTCAAGTTGACATTTTGGCAACTTGCCCATACCAATTACAACAGGCCACCAACAACTCTCTGCCCAATCCAGACTTTACAAACACACCCCAAGGCTTCATTCTCATAAAACACACAAGCCTGAAAGCTCCAAGAACATAGCATCCTCATTTTTCACCTCATATGCAAAACCATTCGAAATACACAGCACAAGGTTCAAACACACAAACAAACTTCACCATTGATCTCAACATGACTCACTGATCACAAACCAACCATTGAAACAGCTTGAAACCTCACATAAACCAAATACGATTTCTGCCTCTCCTTGAACAGAACTCAAGCAATCTCTCATACCAGCCCAAATAAACTTCAAGCAAGCTTTGCAAACACTTAGGGAAGGTTAGTGGAGTTGATTGGAAGCAAGGAACTGGTCCAGAAGCTCTTGGGTTGGAAGCTTCGATTCAGGTAGCCATGGAAATTCATTTTTCCAGAGCTCTTATCTCTTGTTTCTAAAATGATCTACATGCTTCCCTGAGTTCACTGAACCTCTTATTTTTGAAAATGAATGAGAAATGAGCTTGTATCGTGCTTCTGAAATTTTTGCAGTTTTTGATGTTTGATTCGTATCTTGATTTTGTGTTAAAATAAATGAGATTTGTTGCTGGATTATGCTTTGTTGTTGATCATTGATTGTTTCTGGAGATTTTGGCACATTTTTATGGAGTTTGGAGAGAGTTAGAAAATTGGCCCGTCGGAGAAGACGACCGGAACCACTGTTCCGGTCGTCTGAGAGTAATTAAGTTTAATTAGGGTTTAGGACCAGGTTTGAATTTGGAGCGTAGGATGAGCTGACTTGCTTTGACCCGCGCGCGAATGGACGTCCCAGATTTCCCATTAAAACCCTAATCCAGTCATTTACTTAATTAATTAGGATTAATTTATTTCAAACCTCAGAATGAATCCTGGCCTTCCAAATCCACGCGCGTCAACTCCCTCTCTTTTTATTCAAATCCTGTCCATTGGATGCGCCGACTTCTTCATTTATTCATTTTTATTTTCATTTTATTTCATTTGTTTTGTTCATTTATTTAAAAATAGCAAAAAATGTTTAAAAATTATGAAAATTTTTGTCAATATTTTCATTATTTTTCAGAACACAAAAATATTTTCATTTTTATTTTTCGCATTAAAAATTATTTTTAAGTCATTTAAAAGATTATTTTTAATTAATTAATGAGAATTAATTAATTAAAAATGCTTTTAGGAATTTAAAAATCATAAAAAATTTCACGAAACATTTAAAAATATTTAGAAACATTGTCCAACTCTCAAACCAAATTTATTTTTTGTTCTTGATGCCTTTTGACAATTTTCAATGGAATTAAAATCATTTCAAGGCATTATTTTGGTTCAATCTTCAAAAATTCACTTCTGCCTAACCATTGAGAGATGGACAATGATTCTTTTTGCATTGCATCTTGCATATCATGTAGTTTGTGGGATTAAATTGGCATGATTTGATTTTGCATTTTCAATTTGTTTTGCATTTTTCTTGACAAGGTACCTTAAAACCCTAGCAATCTTAGGAAATTCATAACTCTCCCTAGGTCAAGAGTTGGATCCCCTCCTTTGGACAGTGAGTTTGTATAGGTTTAGGGTTCCTTTGTATGAATTTTCAAATTTTTATCATGATGTTTGCTTCTGATTTTGAATTTTATTGCATACCATGACTTGCCATGACATTTTGGTGTATTCATTTGATTCATAACACATCTTAGGACATATTAGAATCATGTGTGATCATTGCATCTTTCATTTGCCATGTTGTATGTCATTTGCATTTCATAACTTTTCATAAACCTCCATGGTTCATAGCATGCTTCTCTTGCATCCATATGTTTGTATGATTATCCTCTTGCCTTGCCTCATGTTTGCATCATCTCTTAGCATCATTAATATCATACTCATGCTTCTGGGTTTGGTTTGCATCATGACATTGCATCTCATTTGCATAGCATTTCATTTCTTTTGCTAACTTTTCAGGTGGTAAGTTGTTTTGAGAAGTGGATTTGCCTTCACTTCTCACAATCTCCTTTCATCTCTCTTATGCATCATTGCTGCATTTTGTCTTGTGCTTTGGATTGAGCTTGCTCATTCTTGTTCATCTTACTTTCTTTCTTCAAGCAACTTTACTTCTTAAGTGAAGCAAGTTGTTTTGCTTCTTTTTGTTCCTCTCATCTGCTTCTCTCCTTGGTGGTTCCTTGAAGATTCTTCTTGTAAACCTCACAAACCCTAGGACTGCCAAGCATGATAACCTTTTTTTAGGATTGTTTAGTCCCCCATTTAGCTTTTACCTTTGTGTCATCTTTGAGTCTTCTCTTCTCATCTCATAATCAGGGACTAAACCCTAAAGGCTTTAAGGCTTTGTGATTAAGCTTATGCCTGCATCCTTCTATTAGGATGGAGTGTATAACTTTAATCCTAAGTTTAAACCCTTAATGTGTTTAAATCCTTTAATCAATTCACTTAATAATCATCAAGACATCAAGCTTGTAAATTGGGCCTTGCATTAGGGTTCTAATTCTTCCTTAATTGGTTAAGAAGGACTAACCCTAGTGTTAATGGACAAGTCCTCCTCAAGTTGTCTTACAAACCCTAAAAATCACTTCTTCATCTCATCATTAACTAAAATCCACTTAATAAAGGCTTTGTTTTGTCATGAGTTTAATCCCTAATCATGGATTAAGTTGAGGAGTTTTCCTCAGCTTAAACATTCTCATCTATTATCCTTCTATTGGGATGGTGTAATGAGTCTGTTTAATCCCCAATTATGGCTTAATCTCATTACCTAACACTAAACAAAAAAGCAACAAAAACATCTAAATAATCACAAGTAGGTTAATGATCTTAATCCTACATCAGGGTGATTAAGTGTGAGATGCTGACGTCACACTTAAGGTATTCTCATTACCCCTAATCAGAGGGAAGATGTGATGAGTTTACTAACCCTTGGTTTAGGCTTAAGCTCATTAACTTATGACAAACTTTCAAAAGCAATAAAAGACTTGAAACTCAAAACAAACAATAATCGTCTCCTCCGGGATTCTTTTCTCACCTCATTCACTCACAAACGAGAACTTGCTTCTTCCGTCTAATGCAAGACAGTTTGCACCTGAGCCAGACAGGTCATACACTTGAGCATAGACAAGTAAGCATTTCACAAGTCAATTCATTCTTTCAGTCTCTTTGGGTCGAACTACGGTGTTCTGACTTCCTCATTGCACGGGAGGATACGTAGGCATAACTTAACAGTTATCGAACAAAAGTCTCTGTATATTTCCCCCTTTTTTTTTCCAGCCTCACTCTTTTAGCCTCATGATCTGGAGCATCTTATTCCTGTTCTTACACTGACACTGTACATTTACACACTTCACTTCTTTTACACTGACACTTGCATTCTTTCCAGCTTTGATACACAGATTGCACTGACACTACCCCTTTAAAACACAAATCTTTCAAGCGTGGATCCCGTCGAGTACGACGGACAATCTGGGTGCTAATACCTTCCCAGGTTGTAACCAACCCCCTTTCTCAGTCTCTCTGGTTCGCAACCGTCTTATCCATATCCTTCTAGGTCTATGCAACATTACCTTTCCTCCGGGATAAAAATGCCTAGCTGGCGACTCTTTCTTCCCCTTGAGTTCACTCCTGTGTGTTCTCATTTCCCTTTTCGCCGACCGTTCGCGTCTGTACCCCTTCTTGACCCTTTGGTTGTCATTTTGGTGGGAGCGACAACTTGGCGACTCTGCTGGGGACCCTTATACTGTAACCAGGGCTTCTGGTTCTTTTTGTGGGTTCCTCCTAGCGCTTGTTTGATTTGTGTTTACTGGGGTGTTATGTGCTATTTGCGTTTGTATATTTGTATTTATTTTTGCTTTATGTACAGTTATTTATTGCTTTCTTCACAGCTTTATATATCATACTGTCATACTGTCATCCTGCTGGATCTGGTTTTTGTCTTGGTGGGTAGGGGTTCTATTGAGAGTTTAAAGGTCCTATACCTGGGACCTGAGTGACACCTAGGCTAGAGTGGTTCATGTTTTTTCCCATTCCATTTCGGTCTGGTGCGGGAATATGAAATACGGTTCAGATATGGGTTTCCTCTTGAGAACTCTGTGCTACAGATCTCCTGTAGTGCTAGGGCTATCTGGGAAGCCTGCTAAGTCTGGATGACCTTTACTATGACCTTCAGAAACTGAGATGAATTAGAGGAGGATCTTTTATGGTTATTGTAAACACTGTACCTCCGGGTTAAAAGTGTTTACACTTCTCATAACTGATCCAAGTCTGAGGATCCTTGTTCTAGAACACCACCTGTGAGGGGGTTGGGCTGTTTACAGGTTTGCAGGTACCATTGGCTACAGCATACCTTGATACTTTGTTTTGATTAAGAGTACTCCACTTTGGACAGTTCTTGTGATTTGAACCCTGGACATGTGACTCTTTATTTGAGTCCCCCACCTTGGTTACTGGACTTCTGAACCTCCATCTGGACTTCTTAGATATACATGGACTTATATCAAGGCAGTAATCAGACCCAACTTGATCACAAACCCTTGCATATCATTTGCATACATCATCATTGCATCATTTAACATTTGCTTATTTGTCTTTCAGGGTACCCACATTGCATTTGGCTTGGTTTTGACCCCTTCATCTGCATAGACCCCTGTTCATCAGTATCTGCTTCAGCTATCTTCATCAGCTACCTGCTTCAGTTACCTTCATCACCAGCATCAGCCTTTCAGTGGCTCATCTCCAGTGTTAGTCTCCATCATCAGCATTTGTTTCAGCTCTTTATCAGCAGACATGGCACCCAAGAAGAGTAACATTTCATACCACTTCTTTGAGCCTGTGCTGACTGGCATCAGACAGGTCCAGGCACTTATCACTCCAGACCACATCTTATTATTCAGGGAACATTATGGAGGCATCCTTGATGTGGTTATGGATTTAGACCCTTCTCAGAGGAGTTTGATTCACACTTGCCTACAGTTCTATGATCCTCCTTTGAGATGCTTCACTTTCCAGAACTTTCAGCTAGGACCTTTGCTGGAGGAGTTCTCATCACTGATTGGAGTACCTGTCAGGGGTGGTGTCCCCTTCAACCCAGAGATGGTTTCTCCTAGCAATGAAGAAGTGGAAAAAGCATTGCACCTGGAACCTGTTTTGATTGAGCAGAACATGACTACAAAGGCTGGAATCTCTGGTCTACACTTGGATTTCTTGACTTCTCAGGCTATCCTGAAGGCCTCCTTGGGAGAATGGAAGGCAGTTTGTGCATTGTTAGCCCTCAGCATATATGGGGTTATATTATTTGCAGACGAGCCCAAGTTTATCAGCCAGAATGTCATTCATCTTTTCATTCTGAGGAACCCAGTGCCCACATTGCTGGGAGATTTCTACTACTCTGTTCACCAAAGGAATGAGAAGCAAAGAGGAAGGTTGGTGAGATGCTGTGCTCCCCTGTTCCATACCTGGCTGCTTAAACACTTGCCCAAGACTAATGCCTTTTTGAATCCTTACCAACAGAAGAATTGGGCTAGGAGACTTATTGCTTTGACCTCAGATGACATGAGGTGGTGCACCCAGAGCACCAAAGGCAGGGACATAATTACTAGTTGTGGGCAGTTCCCCAATGTACCTCTGATAGGAGTGAAGGGTTGCATCAACTACAACCCTTTACTGTTTAAAATACAATTGGGTTATGCTTTGGTTCACCCCCTAGAGTGCAGGACTTTGCTGAAACCCTGTATTGTGAGATAAAACCTAATCTAGCTGTTGTCAGACAAGCATCCTGGGCTTGGGACAACATCCAGACCAAGGGGATGGCCATTCTTGGAAAGTGCAACAATGTGGCTTCAGCTCAGTACTATGAATGGTCTCATGCTAGGGCTCAGCTTTCTGGAATGCCTTTCACCATTGAGGATGCACCTGGACCATCCACAGCACCACCTCTAGCCATTGTCAGCCTGGAAGAATTTGAGAAACTGAAGGAGAGGAATGAGAATCTGTCTCAAGCCCTGAAGAGGACCCTCTGGGAGAGGAGTGATGGTCGCCTAGACATTGAAAGGTTGGAAAAGCTTAAGTTGGAGCATCTAGCCAGGATTGAGAAAGCAGAGGACTACATCAAGAAATCAAGAGCAGGAGAGCAAATTTTGAAGAATGCCTGTAAAGAGGCCCAGTTTCAGAAGGCTAGGACTGATCTCTATCTGAAAGAAAGTCAAGCTAGGTGGGTCAGGATCACTGAAGCTCGTACTCAGGAAGATAAGAGAACTCAGGACAGGATTGAGCAGTGGGAGGCCAGTGCAAAGAAACAACAGGAGGCTCTGCTAATGGCCCAGAAGGAAATTTCAGAGTTGAAGCTTAGGGCTGGTGTGAAGAGGTCAAAGGACCAAGACAGACACAAGAAGCTGACTGCTGCAATTACCACCAGAAACCTCCTTATCAGGAGCATCACAGAGCATCCGGCTGGTCCTGTAACTGAAGCACTTCTGAAGGAGGTTAAGGAGGATGAGTTTGGCTTAGATGTTTGATCACTTTGCTTGTTGCTATTTCCATTTGATGTACTTTTCTTTTATGTTGTATTTTGACCCTTCAGGGGCATATGTTGTAAAAACAAATTATGTATAATCCATCATTTGTAATGTATTTATCAGTTTGTTTCATCTGAGTTCTTTTTTCTCTCAAGAAACATCAAAACATCTTCCCTCAGGGTCTGGAAAGGTCAAAACCAAATGCCAAGCCGGATACCTTGGAAACAAATAAGCATACTGCATTGCATACTAACTGTTGTTTTGTTTTGTAGGTTCTTGTTTTGTTTGTTACTAACTCTGTTGTCGATTCAGGAATTATTGCTCGCCGTCGGGTGTTCCCTCTCAACCGTCCACACAGATATCCTACTCGCAACAATCTTCCTGGTATCCAGATGGACCAAGTACAACAAGATCTGACGGAGGTCAAAACCCAGATGGCTAACGAAAGGCTGGAAATGAGAAACCAAATGACCCAGTACATGGAAGTAATGAATGGCTTGGCTCAAAGCCAAGAAAGATTGAGGGCATTGGTAGAAAGGCAGACCCCAGAAGAACCCCATCTAGGGAATGGAGGAACAAGTAACAATGAGAGGGTTCAGCCTCATGTCAACCCACCAGTATATGGGCCTCATCTTCATCCAGAGATCAACATCCCTACTAATGTACAAGGAAATGCTACTGCAGGCAGAATCTTACAAGAAGACCCCCAGGAAGAACAGTTCACTGTGATGGGAGCTGGGGATGAAGTCTATGATAGGAGACTTGATGAAATTGCTGAGAAGTTGAGATCTCTGGAGTCTCAAAATTCCCTGGGCTTTGATGTCATGGATATGGGGTTAGAGGATGGGGTAAGAATCCCTCACAAGTTTAAACCCCCGTGCTTCGAGAAGTACAACAGAACTTCCTGTCCACGAACCCACTTGCAATCCTTTCTAGGGAGGCTTAAGGCATACACCATGGATGAAAAACTGTGGATGTTTTATTTCGAAGATAGTTTGACTGGGGCCTCAAGGGAGTGGTACTCTCACTTGACCAGAGCTACTATTAGATGCTGGAAGGACCTAGCTGAGGCCTTCATCAGGCAGTACCAATACAACTTAGACATGGCTCCTAACAGGACCCTCCTGATGGGAATGTCTCAGTCCTCCAGAGAAAGCTTCAGGGAATACGCCCAGAGGTGGAGACAGCTTGCTGCTGCTGTCCAGCCACCCATGTCGGAAAGGGAAATGGCCGACATGTTTATGAACACTCTGCAAGGGACATACATTGATAGGCTAGCCGCCTTTTCTTCCACCAGCTTCGCTGATGTAGTTATAGCTGGGGAAAGAATTGAGAGCCTTCTGAAGATGGGCAAAATTACTGATAATGGTGCAAGTTCGTCAAGCAATCCCAGGAAGCCTTTTGTGGGACCTAGAAGAACTGGTGAGACAAATGCCATTCATGCCAGCAGGGGCAGACCTCAGTATGTTCATAGGTCAGTGGCAGCTGTCACTATTCCAGCTCCGATTCCTCAGCAACCAACATATCTACCACAACAACAACCACACTATCAGCAGCAAGTTCAGTATCCGCCACATAGAAACTACAACAACAACAATCAACAACAAAGACCCTTTCAACAAAGACCATCACAGGCAAATAGGGTGATTGACCCTATCCTTATGCCTTATGCCGCATTATTGCCACAACTCCTGAAACTCAACCTGGTTGAATTAAGGACGTTGGCACCACCAGATCCCTCCAGTCTTCCAAGAAATTATGACGCCAACGCCAGATGTGCTTTTCACTCCAATGCACCTGGCCACAGTACGGAGAAATGCAGGGCTTTGCAAATGAAAGTACAGGATCTAGTGGATTCCAAAGCCCTCAACTTTGCACCCCCGCCAAATGTCAACAAGAATCCCATGCCCAATCATGGAGGACCAAGAATTAATGCCATTGAGGAAGATAAGCCATCTTTCTTAATCACCAGTGTTGGGCAGATTCGGACACCTCTGGTAGAAATTAAAACTCAGCTCCTAGAATGCCAGATGTTCCCCGGGTGTGAGCTCGGTTGTGGTTATTGCAACATTTCGGTCAACGGGTGTGATAACTTGAGAAGCGGCAGAGATGGTCTTATCCAGAGTGGCATACTTCAAATCACAACATCAGCACCTACAAATCCATCAATCTCTTTAACAACAATTCCTGAGTCTTCTACAACTGCAACGACAATTATTCCGAACAATTCCTCAATTTCATCAACAAATGCTTCATCTATCACTTCAACAAACCAGATATCAACAACCATCTCTTCTACAACATCAACACCCATTTATTCAACAGAATTTTCTACAACGCCAACAGATATCTCAGCAGTCACTATTTACTATGATCCGTCAAGTGTTCCTCCAAACAACAACTTTCAACAACAAACAGTGGCACCTCTTGCCAGGTCACCAGTCACCATCTACTACGATCCGCACACCATTTCAGTACCCTCCTCTGCAGCAGTCAGTCCCGTTACCATCACGGTGCCTGGACCCGTTCCATATGAAAACAGCAATGCCATACCTTGGCATTATGGCTCTGACCTCTACTTCAACGGGGAGAAAATCACTTTGGATTCTTCAACCTCTTCTCCACAGATTGATAATGTTGGGGGAGGCGGAGGCTTCACCAGAAGCGGACGCCTTTTTGCCTCACAAATGCAAAGACCTAATGCTGAAGCAGAAGCTGCTGCCAAAGCAAAGGGAAAGAGTGTAATATCTGAAGAACCCATTCTCAAAGAAACTCAAAAAACATCTTTTGAGCAAGATGTAGATGAATTCATGAGAATTATAAAGAAAAGTGATTACAAGGTGGTGGATCAGCTTCACCAAACTCCCTCAAAGATCTCCATATTATCCCTGCTGATGTGTTCCGAAGCTCACCGGAATGCATTACTGAAAGTCTTGCACGCAGCTTACGTGCCAGAAGAGATCACCGTTAATCAGCTAGAAACCGTGGTAGCAAATGTCAATACCAGTCATGGACTGGGCTTCACCAATGCTGACTTGACAACTGAGGGACGTAACCACAACAAGGCTTTACACATCACTCTAGAATGCAAGGGTACTATTCTATCCCATGTACTGGTGGACACTGGGTCTTCACTCAATGTTCTACCAAAGAAAGCCTTGGTGAAGCTGGAGTACGATGGCTTGGCATTACGTCCAAGTAATTTAGTGGTGAGAGCATTTGATGGCTCTAAAAGATCAGTGCTTGGGGAGATTGATCTGCCTGTGATGATTGGCCCGCAGACTTTTAAAATTACCTTCTATGTGATGGACATTCAGCCGGCCTACAGCTGTTTGTTGGGTAGACCTTGGATCCATGCCGCTGGCGCTGTTACGTCTACCCTTCACCAGAAGCTGAAATTCGAGTGGGAAGGCCAGATCATCACCATCTGTGGTGAAGAAGATATCTTTGTTAGCCATCTGGCTACGTACAAGTATATTGAGATGGATGGAGAAATCCATGAAACCATGAGCCAGGGGTTTGAAGCCCTGAACATTAATGAAGCATCTGCTGTACTTGGGACCTCCATGACATCTTATCAGCAAGCCAGGAAGGTTGTTGAAGAGGGGACTGCCCAAGGCTGGGGCAAGCTGCTGCCCGTGGAGAAGAAGGAGGACAGATTTGGGTTGGGTTACAGACCAACTCAACAAGATCAATCAGAGGCTGCCAAGAAGCCCAATTTTGTCAGCGGGGGAATGCTCACCCCGGATGCAGTGAACAACTTGGAAGACGAGGATGAAAGCGACCGCAACCTGGAGAGCTGGATACGTCCAAGGATCCAGGGGAGCCGTATCTCAAACTGGTCTTCCCAGGAAATTATAAGGGTTACTCCTGCAGAGTAATTATTATTTCCTGTATTTTTAAGCATGCATCAAGTCTCGCATCTTGCCCAAGATGTCAAGACTCATTTTGTAATCGGGCCATCTTGTAATTTTGTGCAAACAGATCAATCAATGAATATCGGACAACTTTTGCAAATGAGTCTTTTTTCTTTTCCGCTCACTGTTTTTCATTTTCTTTTTGTACAAAAAATAAAATGGCAATGTTTTCAAAATGATAACTTCATTTCACTTTTTTTCTAAACAAGATTAAAATCGATCACTAAAATAAACAATCTAAACCCTTGCAGAGAGTGCCTTTCAGACTGCACCGACAACGACACTGCTATGACTCTGTATGACTTTGACAATCCAATCAATCAAGCTGATGAAGGGGTTGAAGAAGATTATGAGCTTCCTGAAGAGCTAGCCAGGTTGTTAAGGCAAGAGGAAAAGGTTATCACTCCTCATCAGGAGGAGGTCGAAACAATTAATCTTGGTACGGAAGAAGATGTGAAGGAAGTTAAGATCGGGGCCTGCCTACAAGACTCAGTGAAAGAACAACTGATTGACATGCTTCGTGAATATGTGGATGTGTTTTCTTGGTCTTATCAGGATATGCCAGGGTTGTACACCGATATTGTCATGCATAAGCTTCCTTTAAAAGAGGATTGTCCGCCGGTAAAACAGAAGTTGCGCCGTACTCGCCCAGATATGGCAATGAAGATAAAGGAAGAGGTACAAAAGCAGTGGGACGCCGGGTTCCTTGCTGTGACTAGCTACCCGCCGTGGGTTGCTAATATTGTACCTGTGCCTAAGAAAGACGGCAAAGTGAGAATGTGTGTGGACTACCGGGATCTGAACAGAGCCAGCCCGAAAGATGATTTCCCTTTACCTCACATTGATGTATTGGTTGATAATACGGCTCAGTTCTCGGTGTTCTCCTTCATGGACGGATTTTCAGGATACAATCAGATCTAAATGTCACCTGAAGACATGGAGAAGACAACTTTCATCACACCCTGGGGCACGTTCTGTTACAAGGTGATGCCATTCGGACTGAAGAATGCTGGTGCAACCTATCAACGGGCTATGGTAACATTATTCCACGACATGATCCATAAAGAAATTGAATGTTATGTGGATGACATGATTGCCAAGTCCCTCACAGAAGAAGATCGCCTGGTAAATCTGTTGAAGTTATTCAAGCGTCTGAGGAAGTACCAACTGAAGTTAAACCCCAACAAGTGCACATTCGGGGTGCGGTCTGGGAAGCTGCTGGGATTTATTATGAGCGAGAAAGGGATTGAAGTTGACCCTGATAAAGTTAAAGCGATTCAAGAGATGCCTGCACCAAAGACAGAGAAAGAAGTTCGGGGGTTTCTAGGTTGATTGAACTACATTTCACGGTTCATATCTCACCTTACAGCAACTTGTGAACCTTTGTTCAAGCTGTTAAGAAAAGAACAAACGGTCAGGTGGAACGAAGACTGCCATAGGGCTTTTGACAAGATCAAGGAGTACTTACAAGAGCCTCCAATCCTTATGCCTCCAGTTGAAGGAAGACCTATGATAATGTACTTGACAGTATTAAAAGAGTCAATGGGGTGTGTGTTGGGCCAGCATGACGAGTCTGGTCGAAAAGAGTATGCAATATACTACCTGAGCAAAAAGTTTACCGACTGTGAACAACGTTATTCACTGCTCGAGAAAACTTGTTGTGCTTTAGCGTGGGCTGCTCGCCGACTGAGACAGTATATTTTGACCCATACTACCTTATTGATCTCAAAGATGGACCCAGTTAGGTACATTTTTGAGAAGCCATCACTCACCGGACGGGTTGCAAGATGGCAAATGATCCTCACAGAATATGACATTCAGTACACATCTCAGAAAGCCATCAAAGGCAGTATATTGTCTGATTATCTTGCTGAGCAACCCATTGATGATTACCAGCCTATGAGATTTGACTTCCCTGATGAAGACATCATGTTCATAAAAGCAAAAGATCATGAAGAGCCTGTTCACACTGAAGGGCCTGACCCGGAAGAAGAATGGACTATGATGTTTGATGGGGCTGTTAATATGAATGGTCGTGGTGTTGGTGCAGTACTCATTACACCCAAGGGAGTTCACATGCCTTTCTCGGCAAAACTCACCTTCAACTGCACTAACAACGAAGCCGAATACGAAGCTTGTATTATGGGTCTTGAGGAAGCCATTGACCTCAGGATCAAGACTTTGACTGTATTCGGAGATTCAGCTCTGGTAGTTAATCAAACCAACGGCAAATGGTACACACACCAGGATCATCTGATACCTTACAGGGATTATACAAGGAGGTTATTGACTTTCTTTACAACAGTCAAGCTTGAGTATATCCCTCGGGACGAGAATCAGTTTGCAGATGCCCTGGCTACCATTTCATCAATGATCAAAGTTCAAGCTGCCAACTTTGTGCCTCGGATTTCAGTGTCCAGACTTGACAGACCAACATATGTATTTGCAGCAGACGCTGTAAAAGATGATAAGCCTTGGTTCCATGACATTAAGTGCTTCTTGGAAGATCAAACATACCCACTTGGGGCATCTTCCAACGATAAGAAGACTCTAAGAAGGCTTGCTGGTAGTTTCTTTCTGAATGCTGACGGTTCCCTGTACAAGAGGAACTTTGATATGATACTCCTCAGATGCGTTCACAGAACAGAAGTAGACTTGTTGATGCATGAAGTGCACGAAGGATCCTTTGGTACCCATGCAGGAGGGCATGCCATGGCTAAAACGTTGCTAAGATCAGGATATTACTGGATCACAATGGATGCCGACTGTTGTGCCTATGCCAGGAAGTGCCATAAATGCCAGATTTATGCGGATAAGGTGCATGTGCCTCCCAATCCTTTGAACGTGATGTCTTCACCCTGGCCCTTTGCCATGTGGGGCATTGATATGATCGGCAAGATTGAACCGACTGCGTCAAACGGCCACAGATTCATCCTGGTTGCTATTGACTATTTTACCAAGTGGGTTGAAGCAGCTTCCTATGCAAATGTTACAAGGCAAGTGGTAGCCCGATTTCTGAAGAGAGACATCATCTGTCGGTATGGAGTACCCGAGCGAATCATTACTGATAATGGTTCTAACTTAAACAACAAAATGATGGCAGAGCTGTGCCGGGACTTCAAGATCCAACACCACAATTCTTCTCCTTACAGGCCAAAGATGAACGGCGCTGTTGAGGCAGCTAATAAGAATATCAAGAAGATTGTGCAAAAGATGGTGGTCACCTACAAAGACTGGCATGAAATGCTACCGTTTGCCTTGCATGGGTACCGTACGTCAATCAGAACATCCACTGGGGCAACACCGTATCATCTTGTTTATGGTATGGAAGCAGTCCTACCTGTTGAAGTTGAATTACCCTCCTTACGGGTGTTAATGGATGTTAAGCTGAACGAAGCCGAATGGGTCCGATCCCGATACGAACAACTGAGTCTGATTGAAGAAAAAAGATTAGCTGCAATCTGTCATGGGCAGTTATATCAGAAAAGAATGAAGAAAGCCTTCGATCAGAAAGTTAGGCTCCGAGAGTACCAAGTAGGAGATCTTGTGCTGAAAAGGCTCCTCCCTCCTCATACAGACCACGGGGGCAAGTGGACTCCGAACTATGAAGGGCCATTCGTAGTAAAGAAAGTTTTCTCCGGTGGAGCACTGATGCTCAGCACTAAGGATGGTGAAGACTTCCCGTCCCCTGTGAATTCAGATGTAGTTAAAAAATACTTCGCATAAAATGACCCGCTGGACATAAAAACAGAATATAAGTCCAGGCAAAAATAGGGCATCCCGGCGAGTCAAAAACAGAATAAAAGACTCGGGAAAAAATAAGGGAAAATAAACAAAAATGTACACCCGCTGAGTTGAAAAGCCGCATTGGACAGCTCAGGCAAAAAAGGGTATCCCGATGGATTGAAAACCCGAAAGGGCGATCCATGCAAAACAAGGGAATAAGCGAACAACTGCACTCTGGATTCGTCTGTATCACTTACAACTTGGTAAGCTTCGATCAGGATCAGCCTTCTTCAGAAAGCAAGAAGAGAAGAGCGTCAAATGTCATACGAGTCATAGCACAAGGGAAGCTCCCCGAAGCGTCATCAACATTGCCAACAAACTTTTATTTCTCAATTTGTAACAATCTCCTCATTTTAGGGGATTTGTTTCTTTGACTGTATCTTGCCAATTCAGGGCACATGAATTAATAAAATCAGATTTCCAATCATGTTTCGTCTTTTACATTTTTCATTTGCAAAATGTCTGATGTCTTTAAGATACTGATTGCATAAATACAGATGCTTTTCTCTTAAAAAATACGTGCTTGCAGAAAATATATTTACTCCCGGGGGTGTCTAAACTCCTATGATGGAATCCGGTAAGAGATACCTCGGGATTACTTGTACGCTTGTCTATCTTTTCAGGATTGCAGGTATTCAAAGCACAACAGGGGGGCACGAAAGCTTCATCCCAGCAAGCTGGAAAATCATTATCTACTCAGTCTATCTCCCAATTAGCACCGTAGATGGTTTTCCCCCAGCTGAGTTGTCAAGTATCATCCTCAGCAGGACCCCTACAAGAATCTCCAGGAAGACCTTCCCATGGTCTTTTTTCTTCCCCAGCCGAGTTGCCATCTACTATTCCTCCACAGCCAAGTGCAAAAGCCGGGAAACCATCTCCCCACAGAGCTTCAGCCTCTACCCGAAAGAGCAACGCGTGAAGGAATCACAACAGAGTGACGAAGGCTTCTACAAACCCCAACTGGGTCTTTCATTTACTGGAATAGGTCTATCAGTGACCTATTTCCCCAAGCAGAATCATATATGTTAGATCTACCAATGATCTCACTCCCAGTTGGGATGTCCACTTCAAGCAGATCGGCCAGAGATCTTCGCAGTAACGGGATCCGAATCCCGGATCGGTACCTTTTGCATAATCATAGCATTCGCATCATTATTCTCCCCACAGAGCGTAGCATTCCGTCTAATACGGAGCATTACGGCAAAAATCAAACATACTGCATAATCATAAGCCATGTTCCGAATCAAACACTTGTAAATACTGATAATCCATCAACGATACCCAGAATACCCCCCAGAATTCCCCACCAAGGGAGCCAAAGCATTTGCCTTACACTCACAATTACAAGTACACACTCCTTTTGGCACCCGTCTGTGTCATCATTCCCCAGTAAAGTCGCCCGAGCTTTCTTTACAAACAGACCACTTATATTACAGATACTTCTTGACACCCGTCCGTGTCATATCCCCAGTAGAAAGCCAAAGCGCCCTTTTTGCACTCACAGATACATATATATACAACTCCTTTGACACTCGTCCGTGTCACCCCCAGCATAATTACCCAAACACTTGGTAAACCATGCACTTGTTTGTATTACACTTTTCTCTTTCTTGACACTCATCCATGTCACTCTCCCCAGCAGGTTAAACACTCATCTATACACCACTCATACTTATTTCACTCATACAGATACTCGTCCGTATCTTGTATACATCATTCATGCCTCTGCAGATTTGACACTCGTCCGTGTTCTTTGTTAACCCGTCGGTACTCATCCGTATCATCATCTCAGAACATGCATCAAGCGTTTGCTTCTAACTGATACTCGTCCATATCATGGTCTTAAGGATGCTCGTCCGCATCTTTAATCCATACACCGTGTCGAACACATATGTCTTCTTGAATTTAGACACTCGTCTGTGTCTACTATTCCCCAGAAGAGTCCCCTCATAATCAACACTCGTCCGTGTTCCTTGTTAACCAGTTGATACTCGTCCGTATCATCATCTCTGAACACGTGTCAGTATTTGTTTCTACCCGATACTCGTCCGTATCGTAGTCTTAGGGATGCTCGTCCGCATCTTTAATCTATACACAATGTCAAAATACTTATACCTTTTATTTCTTGGATGTAAACACTCGTCCGTGTTTACTATTCCCCAGTAGGTTGCCAACAAAGCAAATCTTTTTCTATCTGACATTCGTCCTATGTCATGATACCTTTTCGGCAGCCGTACCCTGCCAGGTGATCGTCCTTCACCTTTGGATGACCGTCCCTCATCCTTTCCCCAGCGGAGTCTTTACTCATTAGAGCCCCTTTTTATCCGGCATTCGTCCTATGTCGTGATATTTAGCAGCCGTCCCCTGCTAGGTGATCGTCCTTCACCTTCAGATGATCGTCCTTCATCATTTTATCCGATGGCCGTCCCCATCGTTGATCTTGTTATCTGACATTCGTCCTATGTCATGATAAACCTTGAGAGCAGCCGTCCCCTGCTAGGTGATCGTCCTTCACCTCTTGATGATCTTCCTTCATCATGCTCGTCCGATGGCCGTCCCCATCGTCGACCTTTTACCCGACATTCGTCCTATGTCGCGATACTTTCGGCAGCCGTACCCTGCCAGGTGATCGTCCTTCACCTTAGATGACCGTTCCTCATCTTATCCCCAGCAGAGCAGCCGTCCCCTGCTAGGTGATCGTCCTTCACCTTTGATGACCGTCCCTCATCATTATTTCATTTATTCTTTAACCCGATGGCCGTCCCCGTTGTGGTCTTTTTTCCTCTTCCTGGTGATCGTCCTTCACCTTTGATGACCGTCCCTCATCATTATTTCATTTATTCTTTAACCCGATGGCCGTCCCCACCGTGGTCCCTTTTCCTTTTTCCTGATGATCGTCCTTCATCAGTTTAGCCCGATGGTCGTCCCCATCGTTGTTTACATTACTTTATGAACCTGATGACCGTACCTCATCATTTATTTTTACCTATTCCCCAGAGAAACTTAT
The DNA here is from genome assembly GCA_963966055.1 of Lathyrus aphaca. Taxonomy (NCBI): domain Eukaryota; kingdom Viridiplantae; phylum Streptophyta; class Magnoliopsida; order Fabales; family Fabaceae; genus Lathyrus; species Lathyrus aphaca. The sequence goes on along the minus strand of OZ014524.1, from coordinate 428,859,231 downwards.
AGCTTTATTTGATGGCCGTCCCCATCATAATCTCTCATATCCCCAGCTTGTCGGTCGTCCCCGTCGTAGCTTTATTTTTCGTATCTTCCCCAGCATGTCGGTCGTCCCCGTCGTTGCTCTATCCCCAGCAGTCGTCCTCTGCTTGACGGTCGTCTTCCGTTGCCCGCATTTTATGATATACTTTATTTTTCCTTTTACAATCTATATCCCTTTTCTTCTTCATTCTGTGAGTTCAAATTTTGGACTATCTTTTGGTATTCAACCACAAGTTATCTTGTTTGACTGTTAAGCCGTTGCTTACATCCTGCACAGCTAACTCATGCTTGAATAGGGGCAGCTGTAAACACCCCAAATTTGCCCTCACTCATTCACACCATGGCTTGTAATCTTTTCATGTGCATAAGTCCAATCATATCACCTCATATTGCATTTTTTGCTTCACTGCATTAGTTCTAAGTCATCTGCATCTAGGGTTTGTGATCTGAGCCATCCATGAGCCATTTGAGCCACTCCAAAGGTCTTCAATCACTTCAAGGGGGTCCATGTATGTTTAAGCATCATATTGTATCCTCTCAAGATCAAAGAAGTCAAAGAATCACAAGAACTGAGAAAGGCATGGAAGCAGAGCTAGGTTTAACTGCACAGATGACCTAAAATTAGGGTTTTGGTTTCAGAGGCCATAACTCCAAATTTTTTGGTCATTCTTGTTTCTATTGGTCTCTATATGTTATGAGGATCATGCATATCAATTTTCATGAATAAATTCAATGGGGAAGGCATCTGATCAAAAGGTGACTTCTTGAGCAAGTCAGTGCAAAATCAGGGCATCTGAGGCCCCCAATGACCCATCTTAAGTCTTTTCCTTTAAAATATTTGGGTTATTTGGTGTTTAATTTCCATAGGTTTTAATGTAGGCTTACTTTTCCCTAATTCACACACTTCTTCCATCTTAACACTTCTAATCCTACTTTGTGAATATGGTATCCATGTTATATCATTATTACACATCCTATAAATGTCACATATCCATTGTTTAATCTTTACCTCAAGTCATAAACCCTTTTGTTTCATTTTGTTTACTTTTGTACATTAAGACTTCAAAACCAAACTTCTTTGTTCCTTAACCCTAATGTGTTCCATAATAGTTCAATTGTAGTTAATTTTTGAGTTTAATCTTCATCTTAACTTTCCATTAAGTCCCTGGTTTTTGTATGAGAAGTCCACCTTTGTTTGTTCATTCTTGATTGTTCTTCAAAATCTTTCTTTACTTAAGAAGTCACATGTTCATCTATTCTTCCTACTTCTCCATTCAATCTTATAATTGAATCTCTTTCACTTGAATCTATTTGTTCTTACTTTGAATAATCATTTGAGACACTTTCATTTAGTGTTAGATTCTGGTTTTAACATTCACCTTGACCTAATTCAAGTTTACTTTTCATAATCATCTAACTTCTCCATCTAACTTCACCTTGATTTCCATTAGAGTTTAATACCTCATTAGGACATATATTATAGTTGTTTGATTTCATAACATTAGAATACTTTAATAGGTTTTAGCTACTGACTTTAGAAGCTTGTTATCCTATAGGATCCTTTAGCTTTAGGTCTTAACCCTAGGAAGTCCTGAGTGCTTTTCCTTAGCTAGTTTGAACTAGTTTGAGCTTTTGCCATGTTTTATGTTTTCAATATGCTTTGAAAATCTAACCCTTGGCTTTTAGGGAGGTTAAGGTAAGCCTTGTGCATAATAATTCTTCCTCATCTCCTTTATGATTTCTAAATATGTTTGCCTTAGCACCCTGTGCTCTGCTTGTATAGGCTTCCCCTTTTCTTAGAAACAACTTAACTTACTTAGGAAGTAAGTTGAGTTCTAAGTCCTTTTTACTTCTTTTCCTTTTTTATCCTTAGGATTAGAAACCACACAAACCATTAGGATCTCCTTTTGCATCCAATAAAAAAACTTAGGGTTATGCCTTAGTTCCCTTAGTTTATCCCTTTCTCGATTTGAGTCTCTCTTTCTCTTCTCATAAAGAAAACAGTAAAAACACATAATAAAGGTTGAACTTTCTCATACGCCAGGAGACTTTGTTGTGGGTTACTTGAACACGTCCCATTTTGGGGCGAGATGTAAGGCATCTATCATGATGAACAAGTCTTAGCATGAGGATATCTCACAAACAACAAAAGAAAAAACACTTCTTCAAAAGACAATTTACAAACAACAAACGCCTTTTCCTGCAAGAATTCTCTTCTCACCTCACTCACTCTCAACGTGAACTTGCTACAACTTGCCTCATTTGCAAGACGGTAATGCACTCGTATCAGACGAGCCTGCAACACCTGAGTATAGGCATACGCGGTTCAATCTAAAGAAAAAAACACAAGCAAGTTCCCGCCTTAGTCAAGCGAACTACATCGACTCTAATCCTCATTTACCCAATGAGGTACGTAGATAGCACGGTAGGGCCCATTCGAGCATACTTTTTTATTTTCCCTAAATTTTCTAGTTCTTTCTCATTCCGGTTCTAGTTAGCAGTTCTTTTGTTCAACATCAACTTTATTCTTTTACCTTTTGAAAGAGACTAACAAGCATGGATCCCGTCGGGTACGGTAGACGATCTGGGGTGTTAATACCTTCCCATGCGGTAACCGACTCCTAAACCCAGATCTTTGGTTCGTAGGACCTTGTCCTTTCCTTTTTTCTTTGGTTTGTGCAACATTACCTTTCCCATTCATTCGGGATAAAAATGCCTGGCTAGAAATTCTACCTTTTCCGCGCCACTTTCGCGTTTGTCCTAGGATGAAAATCCCGGGAGCGACAATACGACTATGATATACCAATCCAACACTGGAGAAAGTGATTGGCCCTTTATGACCTCTGGCATTCTATGTTGTTGTTGCTTGAGCAGGGCGATAGCCGACTCCGAACATATCTTCCTTTTTAGGGACTTCGATCATCTTACCCTAACCTTCACTATTTCCAGTTTCAATCACCTTGAGAGCTTGTTTGTATGACGTAATGGATACTCCTGTCTTTTTCTCTACAGGGATTAATGTTGATGATGACACTATTTCAGCTTTGATCGGCTCGAAAGCTTGGCCCGAAGTCTCATATATCTCACCATCCATCTCCATGTACTTGAAGGGAGATAAATGGCTTATGAAGATATCCACTTCCCAACATACTATAATGAACTGTCCATCCATGACACACTTAAGTTTCTGACGAAGATAAAAGACACTGCCCCAGCCGCATGAATCCTCGGGTGTCCCAGTAGAACACTATAGGCATGCTGAATATCCATTATGTAGAAGGTTGTGTTGAAAAATTGTGGGACCACCTTGATCGGGAGTTCTACCTCTCAGAATACAGATCTCTTCGAGCCATCAAATGCCCAGACCAACAGATCACTGGGTCGGAGCACTACACCATCATAGTCCAACTTAATCATGGATTTTTTGGGAGCACGTTTAATGAGGACCCCGTGTCAACGAGCACATAGAAAGTACAACCCCTTTGCACTCCATTTAAATATGCAAAGCTCTATTGTGATTCCACACTTCTGTAGTCAAATCTAAATTTGTAAAACCCAACCCATAACTTGCATTTACGCTTGCGACAACAATCTCGAGCTGGTTTACAGATATCTCTTGAGGGATATATGCTTTATTTAAGATCTTCAACAAAGCGTTCCTGTGGGATTCGGAGCACAGAAGCAGGAACAAGATGGAGATTTTGGAAGGAGTCTGATGAAGGTGGTCGACTATCTTGTAGTCACTCTTCTTGATGATTTGTAAGAACTCTTCAGCTTCCTTCTCAAAGGTGTCTTCTGAAACAGGAGTAGGGACTTCGTTGGACACAACTTGTTTACCCTTGGCCTTAGCCAGGGCCTCTGCATTTCCACTTGGTGATGCCGCATTATTTCTCAATGTTTGTTGTGCAAACAACCTTTTGTTTCTAGTAAATCCTCCGACACCTACATTTTCAACCTGATGTTGCACCGTCCATGAAGTAAATATATCTTGCCTCTGGCCATTGCAATAGACTTCGGTATCATAGTGCCATGGAACGACTCTCTTACTATGATATGGAACTAGTCCAAGAACAGTAAACGTGACAGGTGTTGGCCTCGCCGGTGCTGGAATTTCAACAGGGGTGAAATATATAGTCATTGTGGAGACCTCGTCTTCTTCTTTAGACACACGATCAAATTGAATGCCTCCCTCATCAATCAGTTTCTAAATACCCATCTTTAACCTTTCACATCCAATGGTAGAGCTTTCACAATCTTGACAAACCTCCCCACTGTTGCTCCCGAAGATTTACATCCCAGTGCAGACGTGTAAACACCCCAAATTTGCCCTCACTCATTCACACCATGGATTGTGATATTTTCATGTGCATAAGTCCAATCATATCACCTCATATTGCATTTTTTGCTTCACTGCATTAGTTCTAAGTCATCTGCATCTAGGGTTTGTGATCTGAGCCATCCATGAGACATTTGAGCCACTCCAAAGGTCTTCAATCACTTCAAGGGGGTCCATGTATGTTCAAGCACCATATTGTATCCTCTCAAGATCAAAGAAGTCAAAGAATCACAAGAACTGAGAAAGGCATGGAAGCAGAGCCAGGTTTAACTGCACAGATGACCTAAAATTAGGGTTTTGGTTTCAGAGGCCATAACTCCAAATTTTTTGGTCATTCTTGTTTCTATTGGTCTCTATATGTTATGAGGATCATGCATATCAATTTTCATGAAGAAATTCAATGGGGAAGGCATCTGAATAAAAGGTGACTTCTTGAGCAAGTCAGTGCAAAATCAGGGCATCTGAGGCCCCCAATGACCCAACCAAAGGGTGTTCTTCATCATTTTGATTGTGTATGATCTTTATTTGATCATAGAAGATGTTAGAAGTTCACAAAATTGAATAATTCCAAGCCATTTGCAAAGTTGACTTTTTGGGAAAATGACTTGTAATTGAAAATTGCCATTTTGGGAAACGTTTTCAACCCTTGCTTTTTGATTCAAAAATGATTCAAATAGAAAAACTTTGGTCATGAAAGTTGTAGAATGGATCATTCCCTTTTCAAAAAGTACAAGAACTTGTCAAAGTTGGCTAAAATCACATAATTTGAAATTTTCTACCAAAGAGGCATTTTGCAAAATGGTATGATCAAGTGTTCTAGAAGCTTCAAAAGTGTACAAACTCTTCACAAAATGATCACATGACCTCTAAAGATCAGAATGGGCCAAAGAATATTGCATTTTGGTGCCTTGAATCTCAAGAATTTCCAAAGGGGCCAAACTTTGTGAAAATTGCAAAACACTTCATAAGCCTTGATCCACTTGCTGATTTATCTCATAAACAATTCCATGGTTCTCCCTAAACTCAACTGAGCCAAGACAAGCCAAAAGGCTAGCTATACCATTTCCCATACCTCAAGTACAAGTCAGGTTGACATTTTGGCAACTTGCCCATACCAATCACAACAGGCCACCAACAACTCTCTGCCCAATCCAGACTTTACAAACACACCCCAAGGCTTCATTCTCATAAAACACACAAGCCTGAAAGCTCCAAGAACACAGCATCCTCATTTTTCACCTCATATGCAAAACCATTCGAAACACACAGCACAAGTTTCAAACACACAAACAAACTTCACCATTGATCTCAACATGACTCACTGATCACAAACCAACCATTGAAACAGCTTGAAACCTCACATAAACCAAATACGATTTCTGCCTCTCCTTGAACAGAACTCAAGCAATCTCTCATACCAGCCCAAATAAACTTCAAGCAAGCTTTGCAAACACTTAGGGAAGGTCAGTGGAGTTGATTGGAAGCAAGGAACTGGTCCAGAAGCTCTTGGGTTGGAAGCTTCGATTCAGGTAGCCATGGAAATTCATTTTTCCAGAGCTCTTATCTCTTGTTTCTAAAATGATCTACATGCTTCCCTGAGTTCACTGAACCTCTTATTTTTGAAAATGAATGAGAAATGAGCTTGTATCGTGCTTCTGAAATTTTTGCAGTTTTTGATGTTTGATTCGTATCTTGATTTTGTGTTAAAATAAATGAGATTTGTTGTTGGATTATGCTTTGTTGTTGATCATTGATTGTTTCTGGAGATTTTGGCACATTTTTATGGAGTTTGGAGAGAGTTAGAAAATTGGCCCGTCGGAGAAGACGACCGGAACCACTGTTCCGGTCGTCTGAGAGTAATTAAGTTTAATTAGGGTTTAGGACCAGGTTTGAATTTGGATCGTAGGATGAGCTGACTTACTATGACCCGCGCGCGAATGGACGTCCCAAATTTCCCATTAAAACCCTAATCCAGTCATTTACTTAATTAATTAGGATTAATTTATTTCAAACCTCAGAATGAATCCTGGCCTTCCAAATCCGCGCGCGTCAACTCCCTCTCTTTTTATTCAAATCCTGTCCATTGGATGCGCTGACTTCTTCATTTATTCATTTTTATTTTCATTTTATTTCATTTGTTTTGTTCATTTATTTAAAAATAGCAAAAAATGTTTAAAAATTATGAAAATTTTTGTCAAGATTTTCATTATTTTTCAGAACACAAAAATGTTTTCATTTTTATTTTTCGCATTAAAAATTATTTTTAAGTCATTTAAAAGATTATTTTTAATTAATTAATGAGAATTAATTAATTAAAAATGCTTTTAGGAATTTAAAAATCATAAAAAATTTCATGAAACATTTAAAAATATTTAGAAACATTGTCAAACTCTCAAACCAAATTTATTTTTTGTTCTTGATGCCTTTTGACAATTTTCAATGGAATTAAAATCATTTCAAGGCATTATTTTAGTTCAATCTTCAAAAATTCACTTCTGCCTAACCATTGAGAGATGGACAATGATTCTTTTTGCATTGCATCTTGCATATCATGTAGTTTGTAGGATTAAATTGGCATGATTTGATTTTGCATTTTCAATTTGTTTTGCATTTTTCTTGACAAGGTACCTTAAAACCCTAGCAATCTTAGGAAATTCATAACTCTCCCTAGGTCAAGAGTTGGATCCCCTCCTTTGGACAATGAGTTTGTATAGGTTTAGGGTTCCTTTGTATGCATTTTCAAATTTTTATCATGATGTTTGCTTCTGATTTTGAATTTTATTTTGTGCATTGATCATAAACCCTAATTTGGGCCTTCCTTTGCATCCATTTCTCATTTTCTTGCATACCATGACTTGCCATGACATTTTGGTGTATTCATTTGATTCATAACACATCTTAGGACATATTATAATCATGTGTGATCATTGCATCTTTCATTTGCCATGTTGTATGTCATTTGCATTTCATAACTTTTCATAAACCTCCATGGTTCATAACATGCTTCTCTTGCATTCATATGTTTGTATGATTATCCTCTTGCCTTGCCTCATGTTTGCATCATCTCTTAGCATCATTAATATCATACTCATGCTTCTGGTTTTGGTTTGCATCATGAAATTGCATCTCATTTGCATAGCATTTCATTTCTTTTGCTAACTTTTCAGGTGGTAAGTTGTTTTGAGAAGTGGATTTGCCTTCACTTCTCACAATCTCCTTTCATCTCTCTTATGCATCATTGCTGAATTTTGTCTTGTGCTTTGGATTGAGCTTGCTCATTCTTGTTCATCTTACTTTCTTTCTTCAAGCAACTTGACTTCTTAAGTGAAGCAAGTTGTTTTGCTTCTTTTTGTTCCTCTCATCTGCTTCTCTCCTTGGTGGTTCCTTGAAGATTCTTCTTGTAAACCTCACAAACCCTAGGACTTCCAAGCATGATAACCCTTTTTTAGGATTGTTTAGTCCCCCATTTATCTTTTACCTTTGTGTCATCTTTGAGTCTTCTCTTCTCATCTCATAATCAGGGACTAAACCCTAAAGGCTTTAAGGCTTTGTGATTAAGCTTATGCCTGCATCCTTCTATTAGGATGGAGTGTATAACTTTAATCCTAAGTTTAAACCCTTAATGTGTTTAAATCCTTTAATCAATTCACTTAATAATCATCAAGACATCAAGCTTGTAACTTGGGCCTTGCATTAGGGTTCTAATTCTTCCTTAATTGGTTAAGAAGGACTAACCCTAGTGTTAATGGACAAGTCCTCCTCAAGTTGTCTTACAAACCCTAAAAATCACTTCTTCATCTCATCATTAACTAAAATCCACTTAATAAAGGCTTTGTTTTGTCATGAGTTTAATCCTTAATCATGGATTAAGTTGAGGAGTTTTCCTCAGCTTAAACATTCCCATCTATTATCCTTCTATTGGGATGGTGTAATGAGTCTGTTTAATCCCCGATTATGGCTTAATCTCATTACCTAACACTAAACAAAAAAGCAACAAAAACATCTAAATAATCACAAGTAGGTTAATGATCTTAATCCTACATCAGGGTGATTAAGTGTGAGATGCTGACTTCACACTTAAGGTATTCTCATTACCCCTAATCAGAGGGAAGATGTGATGAGTTTACTAACCCTTGGTTTAGGCTTAAGCTCATTAACTTATGACAAACTTTCAAAAGCAATAAAAGACTTGAAACTCAAAACAAACAATAATCGTCTCCTCCGGGATTCTTTTCTCACCTCATTCACTCACAAAAGAGAACTTGCTTCTTCCGTCTAATGCAAGACAGTTTGCACCTGAGCCAGACAGGTCATACACTTGAGCATAGACAAGTAAGCAGTTCACAAGTCAATTCATTCTTTCAGTCTCTTTGGGTCGAACTACGGTGTTCTGACTTCCTCATTGCACGGGAGGATACGTAGGCATAACTTAACAGTTATCGAACAAAAGTCTCTGTATATTTCCCCCTTTTTTTTCCAGCCTCACTCTTTTAGCCTCATGATCTTGAGCATCTTATTCCTGTTCTTACACTGACACTGTACATTTACACACTTCACTTCTTTTACGCTGACACTTGCATTCTTTCCAGCTTTGATACACAGATTGCACTGACACTACCCCTTTAAAACACAAATCTTTCAAGCGTGGATCCCGTCGAGTACGACGGACAATCTGGGTGCTAATACCTTCCCAGGTTGTAACCAACCCCCTTTCTCAGTCTCTCTGGTTCGCAACCGTCTTATCCATATCCTTCTAGGTCTATGTAGCATTACCTTTCCTCCGGGATAAAAATGCCTAGCTGGCGACTCTTTCTTCCCCTTGAGTTCACTCCTGTGTGTTCTCATTTCCCTTTTCGCCGACCGTTCGCGTCTGTACCCCTTCTTGACCCTTTGGTTGTCATTTTGGTGGGAGCGACAAGACGCGAACGGTCGGTGAAAAGAGAAAAGAAAGGAAATGAATCGAATAGAGTTGCCAGCTAGGAATTTTTATCTCGAAGGAAAGGTAATGCTGCATAAGCCTAGAAAAAGATGGATAAGACGGTTGAGAACCAAAGTGACTGGGTAAGGGGGTTGGTTACGACCTGGGAAGGTATTAGCACCCAGATTGTCCGTCGTACTCGACGGGATCCACGCTTACAAGATTGTGTTTAAAAAGGGTAAGGGTATGTGATATTTGTGTGAAAAATCTAGGAATGAATGTACAGGTGTCAGTGCAAAAGGTGTGAATTGGTCAGGAACTGAGACTTAAAAAGAATGCTGAAAGAGGGGGATGACAAAGAGACTTTTGTTCGATAACTGTCAAGTTAAGCCTACGTATCCTCTCGTGCAATGAGGAAGTCAGAACACCGTAGTTCGACTTAAAGAAACTGAAAATAAATTGACTGTGAACTACTTGCTTGTCTATGCTCAAGTGTATGACTCGTCTGGCTCGAGTGCTAACTGTCTTGTATTAGGTGGAAGAAGCGAGTTCTCGTTTTCAGAATGAGTGTGATGAGAAAAGAATCCCGGAGGAGACGATTAATGTTTTTTTTGTGTTTTCAGTTTTGTTATTGTTTTTGGTGCTTTGCATAAGTTAATGAGCTTAAGCCTAAATCAAAGGCTTGTAAACTCATTATATCATCCCTGATTAGGGATAATGAGCCTACTTAAGTATGACATAAGCATCTCAACTTAATTACCATGATGATGTATGATTACGATCATTAACCTACTTGTGATTATTTAGATGTTTTTTGGGTTTTTCTTTAGTGTTAAGTAATGAGTTTAATCTCTAATCACAGATTAGTGGACTCATTACACCATCCTAATAGAAGGATAATAGATGAGAACACTTAAGCTGAGGAAGATACCTCAACTTAATCCATGGTTAGGGACTAAATTCATTATATAACAAGCCTTTATTAAGTGGATTTTAATTAAGGGATGAGATTAAGAAGTGGATTTTAAGTTTGTAAGACAACTTGAAGGGGACTTGTCCATTAAACTCTAGGGTTAGTCCCTCTTAACCATAAGGAAGAGATATAACCCTAATGTAAGGCCCAAGTTACAAGATAAAGTCTTGGTGATTATTAATGTGATTTGATTAAGAGATTTAAACGAATTAAAGGTTCATAAGTGATTTTGCAATGCAAATGGCGTGTGATATGATGCAATGTCATACAATGTGCACATGAATGATCATACAAAGATGGGATGTCATGAAAGCATGCTTGGAAGCTTGAAAACACATGGATGTTTATGAAATGAAATGAATGCTAGACATGGAAAATGAATGAAGGAATGATCAAGAAATGTTATAACATGCCCTAAGATATCTAAGATGACATATGAATGCTTGAAATGTCATGGCAAGATCACATGATCATGAATATGCAAGGTGAATGCAAATGAACATGAGAAATTAGGGTTACATGGATGTATGAGATGAAAATGAACAAAACAGAAGCATACAACATGACAAAAATTTGAAATCAAGCTCAAACAAACCCTAATCCCATATTAGGTCACACCCCAAAGGAGAAGGTCAGAAGCTAATCCTATTGAAAGTTATGATTTTTCCAAGTTTGCTAGGGTTTTTGGGTGATTCAAAAGGGAAAATGCAAATCAATTTGAAAATGAAAGATAAATTCATGAGGCAAATGACCTAGAAACTACATGCAATATGTGAAACAATGCAAAAAGAATCAAGTTCAAACTCTTCTTGGTTAGGCAGAAATGATTTTTTAAAGTTAGGGTTAAAAAATGTGATTTTATAGAACCCTAATTCAAAGAAAATTCTGAAATTATGATCAAACCTAAAAAGAAATTTGTATGAAGAGTTTGAAAATGTTTCTAAATGTATTGGAATGGTTCATGATTTTTTGGGTGATTTTTAGAAACCTAAATGCATTTTTAATTAATTAAAATACTTTAATTAATTAAAAATAAAATTTAAATATTTTAAAAATACTTTTTATATGCAAAAAATAAAATAAAATCATTTTCAGGTTGAGAAAAATATTTAAAACCAAAATGCAAAGTTTCATATTTTTTGAAAGTGTTTTGGTATTTTTAATAAATATGCAAAAGAAATGAATTAAAATGAAAATAAAATGAATAAAATGGGAAGTAATCAGATCCAATGGTCCAGATTTAAACCTAGGGGGGATGTTGACTGCGCGTGCTATCCAAGGGTCAGGATTGATTCTGATTTAATTTATTAATTAATCCTAATTTAAACTAGCTAATTGATTTTAATTAAATTAATTAATCAGGATTAAACTTAAGTGAACTAATTTGAGCCGCACACGCGCTAACCCTAATCTGAGCCGCACGCGCGCTAACCTAGGGTTCTAATGATTTTCAGGTGACCGGAGCTAGCTCCGGTCATCTTCTCCGGTCACTCAAAATCTCAACTTCTTCCCTAGGTCAAATTAGCACCTCTAAAGCTCCAGAAACGATCTACTACCCTCCCTAAACAAGAATCCATCATCATATAACATTTATATTTCATCAAAAGCAAGAATCAAATCAAACAAGATTTTCGGGCAAACTTTCAGCACAACCATACATGCTCATTTCTCAACCATTTTCAAAACTAAACATATCAGTGTGATCTAGAGAACTTATAGAATCATTCTAAAACATAAAAGAAGGTTTCTGGAAAGAAAATTCTTGAGGTATACCTGAGATGAAGCTTTGCAGTTTGGAGCTTTCTGACCTTTCCTTTGATGCAAATCAACCCCAATGGACTCCTTGAAGTTAAAGAGAAGCTTAGAACAAGCTTGTAATGGCTATTTTGAAGGGTTTGGTTATGGTCTTGCAGAAATCGTATTTATGATTTGCGGGGTTTCAGGCCATGGTAAGGGGTGTTTTTTGTTCTATGAGTGATTTGAAGATGATTGGTGAAGTTTTTTTTGAAGTTTGATGGTTGTTTTTTGAGTTTCGAAGAACGGAAGGTTTTTGATAATTTTGTGAATTCTGAGCTCTCCAATGTTTTTGGCTTGAATGTGTTGTTGAATGAGGTCCTTGGGGATTGCATAAGAGGTTGTGATTGGTCAGAGAGTGGGTGGTGGCTCAGTTTGATTGGTATGGGAGGAAATGCAAAAATGTCAACTTATGTGTACTTGAGGTATGGGTCAATGCAGCAGGGGATTCTGAGCATAGATTGCCTCAGCATGCTTCAGTGAGGGCCCTTGGATCAAAGAAAGGCAGCTGTAAAGCTTAGGTGAAGAGATATCAAGGTTTATGCAATTTTCCAACTTTGATGTTTCTTGTGAATTAAGTCACCAAAACCCTAGGTTCAATGCATAATTCTGATCTTTGAAGGTTGCTTGAACATGTTATGACATAATTGAGCATATTAAAGGTCACTTAGAAGCTTGAAATGCCAATATGCAAAAATCCCTCTTGGACATGAACTTGAAAATTATGTGATTTTTGCCAACTTTGAAAGGCCATATCTTGAGTTCTAGGATGAATCAAGACATGTTCTTGTACTTTTTGAAAAGGGAAAGACCTAATCTACAACTTTCATGTCCAAGAATTTTTCATTTGAAGCATTTTTGGTCATGAAAGAGGAGGTTGAAAATCTTTCCCAAAATGGAAAGTTTCCATTACAAGTCATTTCCAAAAATGGCAAGTTTGCAATTGACTCAAAATTCTCCATTATTTTGAACTTCTAACCATTTCTAAGATTAGATAAATATCATAAAACTTCAATTTGATGAAAATGATCCTTTGGTACCCTTGTTGGGGGCCTCAGATGCCCTGATTTTGACTTAACTTGCTCAAGAAGTTACCCAATGATCAGATGACTTCCACAATGAATTTCTTCATAAAACTTGGTACACATGATCCTTATAACATATTAAGAACATTAGAAACAAGAATGACCAAAACAAATTGGAGTTAAGGCCTCTGAAACCAAAACCCTAATTTTGGTCATCTGTGCAGTGAAAACCCTAGCTCTGCTTCCATGCCTTTGTCAATTCTTGTGTTCCCTTGACTTTAATGAACTTTGGGGGAGCATAATATTATCATAGAACACACATGGACCCTCTTGGAAAGCTTTAAGACCTTTGGCATGGCCCATATTGATTCTTGGATTGCTCAGATCACAAACCCTAGATGCAGATGAAATTCAACTATGCAGTGAAGCAAACATGCAATATGAGATGTAATGCTTATGTTAAAACAAAATGAAAGATCACAAGGCATGGTGTTGATAAAAAGTGGGGAAAATTTTGGGGTGTTTACAGTTGCCCCTATTCAAACATGAGTTAGCTGTGCAGGATGTAAGCGCTTGGCTTAACAGACAAACAAGATAACTTGTGGTTGAATACCAAAGACAGTCCGAAATTTGCACTCGATGGATAGAAGAAGAAAAGGGATATAAATTGTAAAAGGTACTATAGCATGATTATCAAATGAAGGCGATGGAGGATGACCATCGAGCAGAGGACGACTGCTGGGGATAAAGTGGTAAGCAAAGCAATGACGGGGATGGCCGACAAGCTGGGGAAATAAAGAGATCACGACGGGGACAACCATCGGGTAAGGAAATAAGATTCTCTGGGGATTTAAACAAGCATGGATGGGGATGACCATTAGGCTTGGAAAGTAAAGTAAGCAACGATGGGGACGACCATCGGGTTAAAGAATAAATGAAATAATGATGAGGGACGGTCATCAAAGGTGAAGGACGATCACCTAGCAGGGGACGTCTACTGAAAATATCACAACATAAGACGAATGTCGGATAGAAAAGGTAAACGATGGGGACGACCATCGGATAAACATGTTGAAGGAAGATCATCAAAGGTGAAGGACGATCACCTAGTAGGGTACGACTGCTCTCGGGGATTATCACGACATAGGACGAATGTCAGATAACAAGATCAATGATGGGGACGGCCATCGGATAAATGATGAGGGACGGTCATCAAAAGGTGAAGGACGATCACCTAGCAGGGGACGGGTGCTACAAATATCACGACATAGGACGAATTTCGGATAGAAGGTTCCAATAATGGAGATTCCACTAGGGAGAAAGGATGAGGGACGATTATCCAAAGGTGAAGGACGATCACCTGGAAGGGGACGACTGTCGAAAATATCACGACATAGGACAAATTTAGGATAGAAGAAAGTTATTTTGTTGACGGCTTACTGGTGAACGGTAAACACAGGCGAGTGCTTACACTTTCAAGAATAAAAGATATAAGTGTTTGACGGTGTGTATAGATTAAAGATGCGGACGAGCATCCTTAGGACCATGATACAAACGAGTATCGGTAGAAACAAACGCTGACACGTGTTCACAGATGATGATACAGACGAGTATCAACTGGTTAAGCAAGGAACACGGACGAGTGTCGAATCTACTGAGACTTCTGTATAAGTATGTATAAGTATTGATCAGTTGGTGAAGTATGTGCAAGACACAGACGAGTGTCGAAAGATTGGGCAAGGGACACGAACGAGTGTTTGACTTGCTGGGGAAGTATGACACGAACGAGTGTCAAAAGGAATACGTACAGGTTATGAACAAATATTTGTATTTGAGAGTGTAAAGAAGATGCTTTGGCTTTTTTTCTGCACGGGATATGAGTTTCGTATATTGCTGATGAAATATTGATGGTATTTTCTAGTGACTGGCTCGAACCTGGCTTGTGATCATGCAAATGTTTGATTTTTGTCGTAATGTTTCGTATTAGACAGAATGCTACGCTTATTTCGGTGGATATGATGTAAATGCTATGATTATGAAAATGAGAAGCTTGATCTGAGACTCGTATCCTGCGGGGATAAAGATCTCTGGCTGATCTGTTTGGAAGAATAACCCGGCTGGGGGGAGAGATCATTGATGGATTTGTCCGGAGGGAGAAATCTGCTTGGGGAAATAGATCATTGGTAGATCTATCTGGAGGGAGAACTCTTTAATGGGGATGAGGAAATCTTAGCAACTCCGCTAGGGAAATGTTTCAGGTATTGCTCTACTGGGGAGCCAACTCTGTGGGGAATCAATTCCACCAACTCTGCTGAGGATGAGAGAAATCTGGCACTCTGGTGGGGGAAGGAAAGTTCCTTGACCACTTTGTTGTGGAAGATGCCAGGCACTGCTCGGGAGGTCCTGCTCGGGGAGGAGATAACTTCTGGGAAGTAGTATACTGGGGATTCAATGCTTGATATGCCCCCTGTTGCGTATTGAATACCTGCAACCTGTTAAGACAAAGGAAAACACACAAGTGTCCTGAGGTATCCCTAACCGGAATCCGACATAGGAGTTAGATTTTCCTGAAAGCAACATATTTCCTGCAAGCATTTATTAAAAATGGCTCATTTGTTTTACGCAAGTGTTGTATTATGAACATTGGACATTTTGCAAACAAAACAAAAATGTACAAAACGAAGTGTGACTGAAAAATCTGATTTTATTCATTTGTGTGCCCTGAATTGGCAAGTACAATCAAAGAAGCAAATCCCCTGAAATGAGGAGATCGTTGTAAATTGAGAAAATAAAAGTGTTGGCAATGTTGAAGATGACGCTCCAGTGAGCTTCCTTTCCTATGACCTGTATGACCTTGACGTTCTTCTTATATTGCTTTCTGAAGAAGGCTGGTTCTGACTGACGCTTTGTCCTTTCGAAGCTTGCCACGTTGTGAGTGATACAGACGAATTCAGAATGCAGTTGTTCGCTTATTCCCTGATTTTGCGTGGACCGCCCTTTCGGGTTTTAAATCCACCGGGATACCCATTTTTGCCTGAGCTATCCAATGCGGCTTTTCAACTCAGCGGGTGTACATTTTTTTTCAATTTTTCCCTTATTTTTGCCGAGTCTTTTATTCTGTTTTTGACTCGCCGGGATGCCCTATTTTTTCCTAGACTCACATTTTGTTTTTATGTCCAGCGAGTCTTTTTATGCGAAGTATTTTTTAACTGCATCTGATTTCACAAGAGACGGGAAGTCTTCACTATCCATGGTTGCAAGCATTAGTGCTCCACCTGAGAAGACTTTGGTTATGACATAGGGACCTTCATAATTTTGTGTCCACTTGCCCCTGTGGTCTGTATGAGGAGGAAGGATTCTCTTCAAAGCAAGCTCTCCTAATTGGTATTCCCGAGGTCTCACTTTCTAATCGAAGGCTTTCTTCATTCGCTTCTGATATAACTGCCCATGACAGATGGCAGCTAGCCTCTTCTCTTCAATCAGATTCAGTTGATTGTACTGAGACCAGACCCATTCTGCTTCATCCAACTTCACATCCATCATTACCTATAAGGAGGGAAACTCAACTTCAACAGGTAGGACAACTTCCATACCGTACACAAGCTGATAAGGTGTTGCCCTAGTGGACGTCCTGATTGAGGTTCGGTACCCATGCAAAGCAAATGGTAGCATCTCATGCCAATCTTTATAGGTAACCACCATCTTTTGCACAATCTTCTTGATGTTCTTGTTTGCTGCCTCAACAACGCCGTTCATCTTTGGCCTATAAGGAGAAGAGTTGTGATGTTGAAGTTTGAAGTCCCGACACAGTCCTGCCATCATTTTGTTGTTCAAATTGGAACCACTATCAGTAATGATTTGCTCGAGAACTCCATATCGACAGATGATGTCTCTTTTCAGAAAACGAGCTACCACTTGCCTGGTGACGTTTGCATACGAAGCTGCTTCAACCCATTTGGTGAAGTAATCAATGGCTACCAGGATGAATCTGTGACCATTTGAAGCAATCAGTTCAATCTTTCCAATCATATAAATTCCCCACATAGCAAAGGGCCAAGGTGAAGACATCAAGTTCAAAGGATTTGGAGGCACATGCACTTTATCTGCGTAGATCTAGCACTTGTGGCATTTTCTGGCATAGGCACAACAGTCTGCATCCATTGTGATCCAGTAGTAATCCAATCTTAATAACTTCTTTGCCATTGCATGTCCTCCGGCATGGGTACCGAAAGAACCTTCATGCACCTCGTGCATTAACATGTCTGCTTCCTTCTTGTCAACACATCTGAGCAAGACCATGTCGAAGTTTCGCTTGTATAATGAACCATCAGCATTGAGGAAGAAACTGCCGACCAGCCTTCTTAATGTCTTCTTATCATTAGATGATGCCCCAGGTGGGTATGTCTGATTCTCCAAGAAGCATTTGATGTCATGGAACCAAGGCTTGTCATCACTAGCAGTGTCCACAGAGAATACGTATGCCGGTCGGTCCAGTCTAGATACCAAAATCCGAGGCACATAATTGGAAGCTTTTACTTTGATCATGGAGAAAATGGTAGCCAAAGCGTCTGCAAACTGATTCTCATCTCGAGGAATGTATTCAAGTTTGACTGTTGTGAAGAAAGTCAATAGTCTCCTCGTATAGTCACGGTATGGAATCAGATGCTCCTGATAAGTGTACCATTTGCCGTTGGTTTGATTGATTACCAAAGCCGAATCTCCGAATACATTCAAGGTTTTGATCCTGAGGTCAATGGCTTCCTCAAGTCCCATGATACATGCTTCGTATTCTGCTCCGTTGTTGGTGCAGGCAAAGGTGAGTTTTTCCGAGAAAGGCATATGAACTCCTTTAGGTGTAACGAGCACTGCCCTAACTCTACGACCATTCATATTGACAGCCCCGTCAAACATCATAGTCCATGTTTCTTCTGGATCAGGCCCTTCAGTGTGAATTGGCTCTTCATAATCCATTGCTTTTAAGTACATGATGTCTTCATCAGGGAAGTCAAATATCATGGGCTGGTAATCATCAATGGGTTGCTCAACCAGATAGTCAAACAATACACTGCCCTTGATGGCTTTTTGAGATGTGTACTGAATGTCATACTCTGTTAGAATCATTTGCCATCTTGCAACCCTTCCGGTAAGTGATGGCTTCTCAAATATAAACTTGACGGGGTCCATCTTTGAGATCAACAAGGTAGTGTGAATCAGCATGTACTGTCTTAGTCAGCGAGCTGCCCACGCTAAAGCACAACAAGTTTTCTCGAGCAGTGAATAACGTTGTCCACAATCGGTAAACTTTTTGCTTAGGTAGTATATTGCATACTCTTTTCGACCAGACTCCTCATGCTGGCCCAACACACACCCCATTGACCCTTGTAATACTGTCAAGTACATTATCAGAGGTCTTCCTTCAATCGGAGGCATGAGAATTGGAGGTTCTTGTAGGTACTCATTGATCTTGTCAAAAGCCTTCTGACAATCTTTGTTCCACATGACTGTTTGTTCCTTTCTTAGTAGTTTGAACAGGGGCTGACATGTTGCAGTGAGGTGAGATATGAACCTTGATATGTAGTTCAATCTACCTAAGAACCCCCGAACTTCTTTTTCAGTCCTAGGTGCAGGCATCTCCTAAATGGCTTTGACTTTGTCGGGATCAACCTCAATTCCCTTTTCACTTACGATAAAACCCAGCAGCTTGCCGGAACGTACCCCGAATGTGCATTTGTTGGGGTTTAACTTCAGCTGATACTTCCTCAGACGCTTGAACAACTTTAGCAGATTTACCATATGATCTTCTTTAGTAAGGGACTTGGCAATCATATCATCCACATAGCTCTCAATTTCTTTGTGGATCATATCATGAAATAACGTTACCATAGCCCGTTGATAAGTGGCACCGACGTTCTTTAGTCCAAACGACATTCCCTTGTAACAAAATATGCCCCAAGATGTGATGAAAGTTGTTTTCTCGATGTCTTCGGGTGACATCTTGATCTGATTATACCCAGAAAATCCATCCATGAAAGAAAATACCGAGAACTGAGCTGTGTTATCCACCAATACATCAATGTGAGGTAATGGGAAATCATCCTTCGTGCTAGCTCTGTTCAGGTCCCGATAATCTACACAGATACACACCTTGCCATCCTTCTTAAGCACGGGTACAATTTTAGCAACCCACGGCAGGTAACTAGTTACAACAAGGAATCCGGCGTCCCACTGCTTTTGTACTTCCTCCTTAATCTTCATGGCCATATCTGGGCGAGTACGACGCAACTTTTGTTTGACTGGAGGACAATCTTCTTTCAAGGGTAGCCTGTGCATGACTATATCCGTATCTAGACCTGGCATATCTTGATAGGACGAAGCAAAGACGTCGACATATTCCCGAAGCAAACTGATAAGTTGTTCTTTTACTGGAACTTGCAGACTGGCCCCAATCTTCACCTCTTTCAAATCCTCCTCGGTACCAAGATTAACAGTTTCAATTTCCTCCTGATGAGGAGTAATCACTTTCTCTTCTTGCCTCAACAACCTGGCTAACTCTTCAGGCAACTCATAGTCTTCATCAACCCCTTCATCTGCTTGATTAATTGGATTGTCGAAGTCATACAAGGTCATAACAGTGTTGTTGTCGGTGCAATCTAGAGAATTATCTCTGAAAGGGTTGAGATTTGTTCCTTTTAGTGATCAATTTTAAACTTGTTCAAAAAAATGAAGTTAATTATTTTGAAAACATTGCCATTTTATTGTTTTGTGCGAAAAATAACA
The DNA here is from genome assembly GCA_963966055.1 of Lathyrus aphaca. Taxonomy (NCBI): domain Eukaryota; kingdom Viridiplantae; phylum Streptophyta; class Magnoliopsida; order Fabales; family Fabaceae; genus Lathyrus; species Lathyrus aphaca. The sequence goes on along the minus strand of OZ014524.1, from coordinate 428,839,373 downwards.
AAAATGAAAAGACAGTGAGCGGAAGAGAAAATTGTTTGCAAAAGATGTCCATTGTTCATTGATATTCCATTTGCACAAAATACAAATATGGCCCTATTACAAAATGAGTCCTGACACCTTGGGCAAGATGCAGACTTGATGCATGCTAATAAAGCAGGAAATAATAATTACTCTGCAGGAGTAACTCTTATAATTTCTTGGGAAGACCAGTTAAGGACTAGTTGGTCCGGGATCCTTGGACGAATCCATCTCTCCAGGTTGAGGTCGCTTACAACCTCGTCTTCCACGTTATTGACAGCATCTGGGGTTAGCATTCCCCCACTTATGAACTTGGGCTACTTAGCAGCCTCTGCTTAATTTTATCGCAAAGGTTTGTAACCCAAACCGAATCTGTCCTCCTTCTTCTCCACCGGTAGCAACTTGCCCCAGCCTTAGGCGTTTCCATCTTCAACAACCTTCCGAGCTTGTTGATAGGAGACAATTGAAGTACTCATCCTATCCTCCTAGGATGCAGCAAATACTTCAGTTGTCGCCTCATTGACGTTCAGTGCTTCGAAACCTTGGCTCATGGTCTCGTGAATTTCACCATCCATCTCAATGTTATTGTAGGTGGCCAGATGGCTAACAAAAATATCCTCTTCACCATATATTGTGATAATTTGCCCTTCCCACTCGTATTTTAATTTCTGGTGAAGGGTCGACATAACCGCGCCAGCGGCGTGAATCCATGGTCGACCCAACAAACAGTTGTAGACCGACTGAATGTCCATCACGTAGAAAGTAGTTTGAAAGACCTGTGGGCCAATTATCACAGGAAGCTCCACTTCTCCAAGAACAAACCTCTTGGAACCATCAAAAGCCCTAACCACCAGATTTCTTGGTCGGAGAGCTATACCATCATATTCAAGCTTAACAAGGGCTTTCTTTGGCAAGACATTGAGTGAGGACCCAGTGTCAACTAGAACATGTGAAAGCACCGCTCCTTTACACTCTAGAGTGATGTGCAAAGCTTTATTATGATGACGACCTTCCGTAGTCAAATCAGCATTGGTGAAGCCTAGCCCATGACTAGTATTAACATTAGACACCACTGTCTCTAGCTGATTCACTGTGATCTCCTCAGGCACGTAGGCTGCGTGCAAGAATTTAAGTAATGCATCCCGATGAGCTTCAGAACACAATACCAATGATAAAATCGAGATCTTGGAAGGAGTTTGGTGGAGCTGATCCACAAACTTGTAGTCGCTTCTCTTGATTATCCTCATAAATTCATCCACATCTTGATCAAAGGACATTTTATGAGCTTCTTTTGCCACTGATTCTTCGGGCACCACATTTTTTCCTTTAGCTTTGGCAGCAGCCTCTGCCTCAGTATTAACTCTTGGAACTTGTGACGCGAAGAGGCATCCGCTTCGGGTGAAGCCTCTGCCTCCCCCGACATTATCGACCTGTGGTGTATGAGCTGAAGAATCAAGAAGGACTCTCTCCCTGTTGCAGTAGAGGTCTGAACCATAGTGCCATGGCACAACATTATCTTTTTCATACGGAATGGGTCCAGGTACCCTAATGGTGACTAGACTAACTGCAACAGAAGTAGGAACTGTTATCGTCTGTGGATTGTAATATATGGTGACATGATTTCTGACTGGTGGTTGTGGTGAATGACTGAAGTTGGGTTGTTGCTGAGAATTGTTGGAGTCGGGAACCATTGTTGGGTCGTAGTATATGGTGACTGTGGAGATGTTGTTGTTAATGGTTGATGTAGTTGTAGAAGCGGATGCGGTTGAACTAGTGTTTGTTGAAGTGATGGAAGAGATGATTGTTGATTTTGTAGACGAGTCTGTCGGAACAATTGTCTTTGAAGTTGTCGGAGGAGTACTTGTTATTGCTGTAAGAGGAATTGCTGATGTTGTAGAAACTGTTGATGTTATCTACAGGATACCTCCTCTGATAAGGCCATTGATGCCATTTCTTAAGCTTGCACACCCATTGATGGAAAATTTGCAAGATTCATAGTAGGCCTCACATCCTGGGAACACCTGGCATTTTAAAAGCTGAGCTTTAACCTCTGTCAGAGGTGTTTGAATGCTTGCAGTATCTTCAATTAAGTTCATGGGTTAGTCCTCCTTAATTGCATTTATCCTCGGCCCACCATGGCTGGGTATAGGATTCTTTGTAACGTTAGGAGGTGGTGAAAAATTTAAAGCCTTTGAATCAACTAGATCCTGGATCTTCATGTGCAAAGCTCTGCACTTTTCTGTGGTATGGCCAGGTGCATTAGAATGGAAGGCACATCTGGCATTGATGTCGTAATTCCGTGGAAGGTTCTGAGGATCTGGTGGAGCCAGATTCCTTAATTCAACAAGATTAGCTTCAGAAGTTGGGGCAACAAAGTGGCATAAGACATTGGTATAGGATCAATTACCCTGTTGACTTGAGATGGCCTTTGCTGGAAAGGACGTTGTTGTTGGTTGTTGTTGTTGTTGTTGTAGGACCTTTGTTAAGGAAAATGTTGCTGAGGGAACTGTTGTGGTTGCGGAGTGTATTGTTTCTCAGGAGGCGGAGTAGGAATTGGGACAGCGGCAATTGATCTTGGCATATATTGGGGCCTTCCTCTGTCCATGTGTATTGAGTTTGTTTCACCATACTTGCGAGGCCCTGCAAATGGTTTCCTTGTGCTGCTTGAGTTGGCGCCATTATCAGAAATCTTTCCCATTTTTAATAAACTCTCAATCCTTTCTCCAGCTATGACCACATCTGCAAAGCTAGTGGAAGAGAAAGTAGCCAACCTATCAATGTATGTCCCCTGGAGGGTGTTCATAAACATATCTGCCATTTCTCTTTCCGACATTGGAGGTTGAATGACAGCAGCTAATTGCCTCCATCTCTGAGCATACTCTCTGAAGCTTTCCCTTGAGGATTGTGACATACTCATTAGAAGAGTTATGTTAGGATCCATGTCTAGATTGTATTGGTATTGGCGTATGAAAGCCTCGGCCAAATCTTTCCAATTTCTGATCGTTGCCCTAGTCAGATGAGAGTATCACTCACGGGATTCCCCGGTCAAGCTATCCTCAAAATAAAACATCCATAGCTTTTCGTCCATAGTGTAAGCCTTTAATCTTCCCATAAAGGATTGAAGATGGGTGCGAGGGCAAGATGTTCCATTATATCTTTCAAAGCAGGGAGGTTTGAATTTGTGAGGAATTCTAACTCCCTCTACCAGCCCCATATCCATAACATCAAACCCTAAGGAGTTTTGAGACTCCAGAGATCTCAACTTTTCTGCTATCTCGTCCAACCGACGATAATAGACTTTATCTCCTGCCCCAACTACAGTGAATTGTTCCTCCTGAGGGTCCTCTTGCAAGGCACACCCTCCAGTATTACCTTGGGTATTCCTGATAGCATTAATGTCAGGGTTGAGATGAGTTCCATACTCCGGGGGATCAGTATGAGGTTGTACATGATCATTGTTGCTGGTACCCCTTGTACCTGGGTGGTTTTCTTCAGGAGTTTTCCGCTCGACCAACTCTCTTAATCTTTCTTGGCTTTGGGCCAACCCAGTCATTACTTCCATGAACTGGTTCATTTGAGCCCTCATTTCAGTTATTTCATTATCCGTCTGGGTTCTCACGTCAGTCAGATCTTGCTGAACCTGGTCCATCTGTAAGCTCGGAAGGTTGTTTCTTGTCGGGTACCGGTGAACTCTGTTGATGGGGAAGACTCTCCTACGAGCAATGTTTCCTGAAACCACAACAAAGTGAGAAACAACAACAAAAAAAACCTACAAAACAAAAAAATAAGTTAGTATGCAATGCAGTATGTCTATTTGTCTTCCAAGGTTATCCGGTTTGGTTCTTTGGTTTTGACCTTCCAGACCTCGAGGAATGATGATGTTGAAGAGAAATGAAACCCACAGAATAGCACACAAACCATATATTACAAAAATGTAAAGATACATAGTTCATGATTACAATAAGTTCCCATGGTGGGTCAAAATACAACAACAAAATAAAAAGTACAAACAAAAGGAAATACAAGTACGAAGAAATCAAACATCCAACCCAAAGTCATCCTCTCTGACTTCCTTCAGGAGAGCATCAGTCACTGGGCCAACTGGATGCTCTGTGATGGTCCTGATAAGAAGGTTCCTGGTGGCAATATCATTTGTCAACTTCTTATACTTATCTTGGTCTTTTGATCTCTTCAACCCCGCCCAGAGTTTCAACTCAGAGATTTCCTTATGTGCTGCTAACAAGGCTTCCTGACTCTTCTTCTCATTATCTTCTAGCTGCTCTATCCTAGCCTGGGTCTTCTGATCTTCTTGTGGACGAGCCTCATTAATTTTGATCCATCTAGCCTGACTCTCTTCCAAGTAGTGCTCAGCTATAGCCTTCTGAATCTTGGCTTCCTTGCAAGCAATCTTCAACACTAACTCCCCTGCTCTAGCCCTTCTGATGTAATCATTTGTCTTCTCAATCTTGGTCATATGCTCGATCCGGAGCTTCTCTAACCTCTCATTGTCCAGACGACTATAATTCCTCTCCCAGAGGGTCTTCTTTAGGGCTTTAGAAAGTTGAGTATTCCTTTCCTTCAACTTCTCAAACTCCTCTAAACTGACTGTAGCTACAGGCTCTACTGCTGATGGTCCAGGCACATCCTCCAGGGTGAATGGCATGCTGGTGATCTGTCCTCTGATACGAGACCAATCAATATACTGAGCTGAAGTTATGTTGTTGCACTTTCCAAGAATGGCAGTCCCTTTTGTCTGAATGTTATCCCAAGCCCAGGCTGCTTGTCGGGCAATGGCATGGTTATGCTGAATATCACAGTAAAAGGGTTTCTGATAAGTCCTGCTCTCTTGGTGGATGTACCAAGGCATACCCTAATTTCCTTTTGAACAGCAAAGGATTGTAGTTGATGCAACCCTTTACTCCAATCAGAGGTACATTGGGATACTGCCCACAACTAGTAATTATGTCTCTGCCCTTGGTGCTCTGAGTGCACCACCTGATGTCTTCTGACGTAAGAGAAATCATTCTCTTAGCCTAGTTTCTTGACTGATGAGGATTCAAGAAAGCTTCTGACTTTGGCAAGTTCCTCAATAGCCAACAGTAAAAGAGAGGTGCACAACATCTGACTAATTTTCCCCTCTGCTTCTCATTTCTCTAGTGCACTGAGTAATAGAAATCCCCTAGCAAGGTAGGAATTGGATTCTTTAGCAAGAAGAGATGGATAGCATTCTTGCTTACAAACTTAGGCTCGTCTGCAAACAAGATGATACCATATATGCTAAGGTCCAAGAGAGCACAAATAGTTTCCCACTTCCCTACGGTAACATGACTGGTGGCCTGAGTAATCAGGAAGTCTAAATGGAGGCCTGGGATTCCAGCTTTAGTAGTCATATTATGATAAATGATGGTGGTTTCCAAAAACAGAGCCTTAGATATGTCTTCTTTCCTGGGAGCAGTCATCTCAGGGTTGAAAGGAATCCCTCTCCTGATGGGGACACCCAACAACATGGAAAACTCCTCTATCAAAGGGCCCAACTGGAACTCTGGGAAAGTGAAACATCTGAGAGGAGGGTCATAGAACTGAAGACAAGTGTGGATCATACTCCTCTGTGATGCATCCAAGTCCATGATCATGTCCATAATGCCACCCTAATGTTCCCTGAACAAAGGGACATGATCAGGAGTGATGAGTGTCTAAATCTGCCTGATGCCTGCCAGAGTGGGCTCAAAGAAATGATAGGTAATGTTGCTCTTCCTAGATAGGTCCATGCTGACAATGGATGCTGATGAAGAAGACTGAGGAGAAATACTAGTGAAGGCAACTGATAAAGGTGCTGAAGAGAATCTCTGATGAGGATGGCTGATGAATATATATGATGAAGATGAACAGTAAAAACCAATATCAAATAAGATGTGGATACCCTGTAAAACAAATAGACAAATGTTAAAATGATGCAAAATGATGTATGCAAAATGATATGCAAGGGTTTGTGATCAAGTGTTGGATCTGTTATCTGCCTTGATAAGGTCCATGTGTGTTCGTAAGTCCAGATGAAGGCTTAGAGAACCAGTAACAATGTGGGGGACTCAAATAAAGAGTCACAAGTCCAGGGTTTCACAAGAATAGTCCAAAATGATGTAACCTTAACAATATTAGTAACAAGGTATGATGAGGCCAAGGGTTCCTGCAAACCTGTAAACATCCCAACCCCCTCAAAGGTATTGTTCTAGAACAAGGATCTTCAGACTTGGATCAGTTATGATAACTGTAAACACTTCTAACTCGGAGGTACAATGTTTACAATAATCATAAAGGATCCTCCTCTAATTCACCTCAGATGCTGAAGGTCATAAAAAGGTCATCCAGACTTAGCAGGCTTCCCAGATAGCCCTAGTACTACAAGAAATCCGTAGCACAGAGTTCTCAAGAAGAAACCCATGTCTGAACCATGTTTCATATCCCCGCACCAGACCGAAATGGAATGGGAAATAATATAAAGCCACTTTATCCTATGTGTCACTCAAGCTCCCGGTATGGAACCTTACTCACTAAGTATCCCTCCCACCAAGGAAAACAAAAGACCCAGCACATGATATGATGATAATAGTATGAAATGCATAAAAACAATAAATAAAGAAATAAATAAAGTTGTACAGAAAGCAATAAATAAAGCAATAAACAAAATCACAAGTAGCACATAACTACCCCATAAACACAAAGCAAACAAGCGCTAGGAGAAACCCACAAAAAGAACCAGAAGCCCTGGTTGCAAGATAGTTCCCCAGCAGCGTTGCCAGCTAGGCATTTTTATCCCGAAGGAAAGGTAATGCTGCATAAACCTAGAAAGATATGGATAAGACGGTCGCGAACCAGAGAGACTGGGAAAGGGGGTTGGTTACAACCTGGGAAGGTATTAGCACCCAGATTGTCCTTCGTACTCGACGGGATCCATGCTTGAAAGATTTGTGTTTACAGGGGTAGGTGTATGTGATATCTGTGTGCAAAAGCTGAAAAGGAATATACAAGTGTCAGTGCAAGAAAAGGGTGAATGCTCAGGAACTGAGGCTTAAAAGAATACTGGAAGAAGGGGATGACAAAGAGACTTTTGTTTGATAACAGTTAAGTTATGCCTACATATCCTCTCGTGCAATGAGGAAGTCAGAACACCGTAGTTCGACTCAAAGAGACTGAAAGAGATAAATTGACTTGATGAACCGCTTGCTTGTCTATGCTCAAGTGTATTGACTCGTCTGACTCGAGTGCTAACTGTCTTGCATTAGACGGAAGAAGCAAGTTCTCGTTTGTGAGTGAAGATGACGAGAAAAGAATCCCGAAGGAGACGATTATTGTTTGCTTTTGTGTTTTCAGTCTTTTATTGTTTTTGGTGTTTTGCATAAGTTAACGAGCTTAAGCCTATATCAAGGGTTAGTAAGCTCATTTTATCCTCCCTTTGATTAGGGATAATGAGAATACTTTAAGTATGAGATAAACATCTCAACTTAATTACCATGATGATGTAGGATTAAGATCATTAACCTATTATTAGGATGTTTTTGTTTTGTTTGTTTAGTGTTAAGTAATGAGTTTAAGCCATAATCAGGGATTAGTGAACTCATTACACCATCCTAATAGAAGGATAATAGATGAGCACACTTAAGCTGAGGAAGATACCTCAACTTAATCTATGATTAGGGATTAAACTCATGACAAAACAAGCCTTTATTAAAGTGGATTTTAATTAAGAGTGAGATTAAGAAGTGAGTTTTATGGTTTGTAAGACAACTTGAGGGGGACTTGTCCATTAAACACTATGGTTAGTCCTTCTTAACCAATAAAGGAAAAATTAGAACCCTAATGTAAGGCCCAAGTTACAAGTTAATGTCTTAGTGATTATTAGATGGATTGATTAAGAGGTTTAAACAAATTAAGGGTTTAACACTTAGGATTAAAGTTATACACTCCATCCTAAGAGAAGGATGCAGGCATAACCCTAATTCCAAAGTCCTAAAACCTTAAAGGTTTAGTCTCTAATGATGAGATGAGAAGAGAGACACAAAGAAGACTCAAAGGTAAAAGCTAAAGGGGGACTAATCACAACCCTAATTATTATCATGCTTGGATGTTCCTGTGGTTTGTAAGGCTTGAGAAAGATCTTCAGAGAAGCCACCAATGGAAGAAGCAAAAGAAAGGAAGGAGAAGCAGAAGAAATAAGTTACTTACTTCACTGAAGAAGATAAGGGACTTAGAGAAAGAAAGTGAGAGATGAACATGAATGGGCAAGCCCACTCAAAGACAAATAAAAATTCAGCAAAGATGCATATGAAGAAGATGAAGAGAAATGAGAAGTGAAGGCAAATTCACTTCTCAAGTTAACTTACCACCTGAAAATGATACATATGTAATGACAAAGAAACAAAGAAACAAAACCAGAAGCAAACACATGATGTAAATGATGCTATGAGATGATGTGAGAGCTTCCAAGGTGCACATATGTGATCATACAAGGGAATGCATGCATATGAGGCATGTGGGAAGAATGAAAACACATGGATGCTTATGAAATGAAATGGATGCAAAGCATAGCAAATGTATGAATAAATGACCAAGCAAGGTTCAAGCAATGTATTAAGATGTCTAAGATGGCATACAAGTGCTTAGAATGTCATGGCAAGTTCATATGTTCATGCAATGCAATGTAAGATGCAAGTAAGGATGCAAAATTAGGGTTACATGAAAGGATGAGATGCAAATGATCAGAACAGAAGCAATTCACATGATAAAAATTTGCAAATGAGCTCAAACAAACCCTAACCCCATATGATATCACACCCCAAACGAAAATGTCTAAATCTTAACCTAAAGAAAGTTATGATTTTTCTAAGTTAACTAGGGTTTTTGGGTACCCTAAAAGGAAAAATGCAAATTAATTTGAAAATGAAAGATAAATTCATGACAAAAATATCCTAAAAACTACATGATATGCACAAAACAATGCAAAAAGAATCATTATCAAACCATTCATGGTTAGGCAGAAAAGATTTTTCAAAGTTAGGGTTCTAAAAGGGGAATTTTATGAACCCTAAATTCAAATAAAATGTCAAAGTAGGATCAAAACCAAAAAGAAATTTGTATGAATGGTTTGACAATGTTTCTAAATGTCTTAAGATGCAATGTGAATTTTTTTGTGATTTTTAGAAACCTAAATAGTATTTTAATTAATTAATTTCCATTAATTAATTAAAATAAACATTAAAATATTTTTAAAATGCTTTTAAAATGCAAAAAATAAAAATAAAAATTTTTTTGGGTGAAGAAAAACATTTGGAATTAAAATGCAGAAGGAAATATTTTTTGTGATTTTTTAGGTATTTTGAATTAAATGTGCAAGAAAAATAAGAAAAAATCAATTAAGTGAGAAGTATGCAAGATCCATGGCTGAGATTCAAACTGGAGGGGAGACCATTGACTGCGCGCGGAATCCAGTGGCTGGGATTAAATCTGCTATTTAATTAAGTTTTATAATTAATTAATCAGGTTTAAACTTAATGGACTAATCTAAGCCACTCAATGCCTAACCCTAATCCTCATCTAACGGCCAAGATTCAAACTGAGATTTAAAACGTGGATTAGCCCTAATGAATTTCAGGTGACCGGAGCTAAGCTCCAGTCATCTTCTCCGGCGAGACCCCAACATCAACTTCTTCCCTAGGCCATTTCAAGAGCTCTAAAGCTCCAGATTACATCATCTAACAACCCTAAGCACAAATCAAGCATCAAAACACATTTATCAAGCATGAACAACATGAATCGAATCAAACAAGTTTTAGGTCAAAAGTTTCAGAAGCTTCATATATACTTAATACTTAACCATTTGAAAAAATAAACATATCAGCATGATCAGCACATCACATAGATTCATTTAGGAACTTAAAATTACATTTCTTGAAAAAAAGTTCTTGTTGATACCTGAGCTTGAGCTTTCTCAAATGGAGCTTTCTGACTGTTTCCTTGATGCTTTTCCACTCCCCTTAGCCCCCTTGTGCTTCTGAAAGGCTTGAAAGGAGTTTATATGGAGTGTTTTGAAGGTTTAAGTTCAGAGGTGATGGAAATCATTTTTTTTGTTTGAGGTGGTTTCAGGCCAATGTGAGGGGTGGGAAATGATCTGGAGAGTGTGTGGAGATGATTGGTGAAAGAATTTTGGAGTTTTGATGGATGGTTTGAAAGTTTCGAAGAGAGGAAGTTTCTTGAGGATTTTTTCAATCTGAGCTATGGCTGTGATTCAGGCTAGTGTGATGTGTGTTATGGGCTTGTGCAGCAGCTGTTTTATGGCATGTCTGGCCTCAACATGAATCAAGGAGGTCCATGGAATTGAAATTATGCAGCTGGATGGCTTGGAGGGAAAGGTTTCATAGATTTTGCAAGACTTTGCATTTTTGCCCCCTTTGAAATATCTTGTGATGCAAGGCATGAAAACAAGTGATTCCTTGGGAAATTCTGATCACAATGCAATGTAATATGTTTGTATGATGCTTAGAGATGCATTAGAGGTAACAAAATGACTTGGCAAGTGGTTTTGCAAAAAATCCTCTTTGGTGTGAAAGTGAAAATTATAGGATTTTTGCCAACCTTGCAAGGCCATAACTTGAGTTCCATAATGAATTAGGACATGTTCTTGTACTTTTTGAAAAGGGAATGATCCAATCTACAACTTTCATGACCAACAATTTTTCATTTCAAGCATTTTTGGTTGAGAAAGAGGAGGTTGAAGAACTTTCCCAAAATGGAAAGTTTCCATTACAAGTCATTTCCATTTTTGGCAACTTTTGGTTTAGCTCAAATTTCTTCAAATTTGTGAACTTCCAAGCACTTAAATGATCAAATAAAGATCATATAACTTCAATTTGATGAAAATATCCCTTGGGGTCCATTGTTGGGGGCCTCAGATGCCCTTATTTTGCTCTAACTTGCTCAAGAAGTTACCCAATGAACAAATGACTTCCACAATGAATTTCTTCATCAAACTTGGTACACATGATCCTTATAAAATCTTAAGAACATTAGAAAGAAGAATGGCCCAAACATTTGGAGTTAAGGCCTCTAAAACCAAAACCCTAATTTCAGGTCATCTGTGTAGTGAAACCCTAGCTCTGCTTCCATGCCTTGCCAGTTCTTGTGATTTCTTGACTTCCTTGATATTTGAGGGATATAATATGATGATAGAGAACACATGGACCCTCTTGGAACACTTGGAGACCTTTGGAGTAGCTCAGATGGATCCTTGGATTGCTCAAATCACAAACCCTAGATGCAGATGAACTTGAACTATGCAGTGAAACAAAAATGCAATATGAGGTGGTATGCTTATATTAATGCAAACATGAAATAACACAAGCCATGGTTTGAAATGAGTGAGGGAAAATTGGGGGTGTTTACAGCTGCCCCTATTCAAGCATGAGTTAGCTGTATAGGATGTAAGCGACGGGCTTAACAGACAAACAAAATAACTTGTGGTTGAATACCAAAGACAATCCAAAATTTGCACTCACTGGGGAGAAGAAGAAAAGGGATATAAATTGTAAAAGACATTATAGTATGATTATTAAAATGCGGGCGATGGAGGACGACCAACGAGCAGAAGACGATTGTTGGGGATAAAGTGGTAAGTAAAGCAATGACGGGGACGACCGGCAAGCTGGGGAAATAAGGAGATCATGATGGGGACGGTCATCAAGTAAAGTAACAAGGTTCTCTGGGGATTAAAAATAAAGGAAATTATGGGGACGGCCATTAGGTTCATAAAGTAATGTAAACAACGACGGGGACGACCATCGGTTTAAAGAATAAATGAAATAATGATGAGGGACGGTCATCAAAGGTGAAGGACGGTCACCTAGCAGGGGACGGCTGCTCTTTATCACGACATAGGACGAATGTCGGATATAAAAGGTCGACGATGGGGACGGCCATCAGATAAGCATGATGAAGGACGATCATCAAGAGGTGAAGGACGATCAACTAACAGGGTTTGGATGCTCTCAGGGTTTATCACGACATAGGATGAATGTCGGATAACAAGATCAACGATGAGGACGGCCATCAGATTAAAATGATGAGGGACAGTCATCAAAGGGTGAATGACGATCACCTAGCAGGGGACGGCTGCTAAATATCACGACATAGGACGAATGACGGATAGAAAAGGGTTCCAAATAATGGAGACTCCGCTGGGGAAAGGGATGAGGGACGGTCATCCAAAGGTGAAGGACGATCACCTGGCAGGGTACGACTGCCGAAAGTATCACGACATAGGATGAATGTCGGATAGAAGAAAAGTTGTTCTGTTGGGGAGATGGTAAACACAGACGAGTTCCTACGCTTAAGAATAAAAGATATAAGTGTTTTGACATTGTGTATAGATTAAAGATGCGGACGAGCATCCTTAAGACCATGATACGGATGAGTATCGGTAGAAACAAACGCTGATGCGTGTTCAGAGATGATGATACGGGCGAGTACCAACTGGTTAACAAAGAACACAAACGAGTGTCAAATCTGTTTGAGGAGTGATATATATATATATATATATATATATATATAAATATGAGATACACACGAGTATCAAAGACTTCTGTATAAGTATGAATGAGTATTGTGAAGTATGAGCAAGACACGGACGAGTGTTCAACTTGCTGGGAAAGGTGACACAGACGAGTTTCAGAAGAGTATATAGGTATCTGTATTTGAGAATGAAAAGAGGGTATTTGGCTTATATCTGTAGGGGAATAGTATGACTCGGACGAGTGTCGAAAGAGTATATATGAACATATATTTTTGTTGGGGAGTGCAAAGGGGATGCTTTGGCTTTTATTTGCAAGGTATGTGAGCTTTTATATACATTGCTGATGAAATGCTGGTGGTATTTGTAGGTGACTGGTTCGAACCTGGCTTGTGATCATGCAAATGTCTGATTTTTGCCGTAATGCTCCGTATTAGACGGAATGCTATGCTCTGTGGGAAAAATGATATGAATGCTTTGATTATGCAAAAGAGAAACCGATCCGGGATTTGGATCCCACTGAAGATTGGATCTCTGACTGATCTGCTTGGAGGAATATCCTAGCTGGGGAGGATCATTGGTGGATCTGTTAGGATATATAGGTCTTCTTGGGGTAATAGATCATTGATAGACCTATCTTGTAAGGAGAAGCCCAGCTAGGGATAAGGAAGCTTTCGTCACTTTGTTGTATGAGAATTCAGGCATTTCTCTTCTGAGGAGAGGCTGGAACTCTGCGGGGAGATAGTCCCTTTGTCTTTGAGACCTGGAACTCTATTTGGGGAAGAAAAGATCTCTGAACGATCTTCCTAGAGGACTCTGTGGGGATCCCGGTCGGGGATGCTCCTGCTGAATAGACCTATGCTGGTGATGAGGAGGCTTTGCCAACTCCGCTGGGGAAAAGCATTCCTGATACTGTTTGGGGAGAAGGTGTGCTGGGGAAATGTGCTTGGCATGCCCCATGCTGCGATTGAATACCTGCAATCTGTTAAGACAAAGAAATGCACAAGCATCCCGAGGTATCCATTACCGGATTCCGTCATAGGAGTTAGATATTCCTGAGAGTAAATATATTTCCTGCAAGCATTTATTAAGAATGGCTCATTTGTTTTATGCAAATATTATATCATGGATATTGGACATTTTGCAAATGGAACGAAAATGCACAAGACAAGGTGTGACTGAAAATTTGATTTTATTAATCAGGGTGCCCTGAATTGGCGAATAAAGTCAAAGAAACAAAGCCCTTGGAATAAGGAGATTGCTATAAATTGAGAAAAGTAAAAGTGATGCCAATGTGTCGCTCCCACCAAATGACATCTGGTCAGAAGGGGTACAGACGCGAACGGTCGGCGAAAGGGAAGGAATGAATAGAGTTGCCAGCTAGGCATTTTTATCCCGGAGGAAAGGTAATGCTGCATAAACCTAGAAAAGATATGGATAAGACGGTTGCGAACCAGAGAGACTGAGAAAGGGGGTTGGTTACAACCAGGGAAGGTATTAGCACCCAGATTGTCCGCCGTACTCGACGGGATCCACGCTTTAAAAGATTTGTGTTTTAAAGGGGTAGTGTCAGTGTAATTTGTGTATCAAAGCTGGAAAGAATGCAAGTGTCAATGTAAAAAGAAGTGTGAAGTGTATGAGTGAAGTGTCAGTGTGAGAACAAGAATGAAGCTCAAGATTTTGAGGCTTAAAAGAATGATGCTGGAAAAGGGGGAATGTACAGAGATTTTTGTTCGATAACTGTTAAGTTATGCCTACGTATCCTCTCGTGCAATGAGGAAGTCAGAACACCGTAGTTCGACTCAAAGAGACTGAAAGATAAATTGACTTGTGAACTGCTTACTTGTCTATGCTCAAGTGTATGACCTGTCTGGCTCAGGTGCAAACTGTCTTGCATTAGGCGGAAGAAGCAAGTTCTTGCTTGTGAGTGAATGAGGTGAGAAAAGAATCCTAGAGGAGACGATTATTGTTTGTTTTTGTGTTTTCAATCTTTTATTGCTTTTGAAGTTTGTCATAAGTTAATGAGCTTAAGCCTAAACCAATGGGTTAGTAAACTCATCACATCCTCCCTCTGATTAGGGGTAATGAGAATACCTTAAGTGTGAAGTCAGCATCTCACACTTAACCACCTTGATGTAGGATTAAGATCATTAACCCACTTGTGATTAATTAGATGTTTTTGTTGTTTTTTTGTTTAGTGTTAAGTAATGAGATTAAGCCATAATCAAAGATTTAATGGACTCATTACACCATCCTAATAGAAGGATAATAAATGAGAACATTTAAGTTAAGGGAAGCTCCTCAACTTAATCCATGATTAGGGATTAACCTCATGACAAAACAAAGCCTTTATTAAATGGATTTTAGTTAATGGTAAGATGAAGAAGTGATTTTTATGGTTTGTAAGACAACTTGAGGGGGACTTGTCCATTAACACTAGGGTTAGTCCTTCTTAACCAATTAAGGAAGAATTAGAACCCTAATGCAAGGCCCAAGTTACAAGTTTGATGTCTTGATGATTATTAGATGTATTGATTAAAGGATTTTAAACACATTAAGGGTTTAACACTTAGGATTAAAGTTATACACTCCATCCTAATAGAAGGATGCAGGCATAAGCTTAATCACAAAGCCTTAAAGCCTTTAGGGTTTAATCCCTGATTATGAGATGAGAAGAGAAGACTCAAAGATGACACAAAGGTAAAAGCTAAATGGGGGACTAATCAAACCCTAATTGTTATCATGCTTGGTTGTTCCTAGGGTTAATGAGGTTTACAAGAAGATCTTCAGAGAAACCACCAGGAAGGAAGCAGATGAAAGGAGCAAGAAGCAAAGAGAAGCAAAACAACTTGCTTCACTTAAGAAGACAAGTTGCTTGAAGAAAGAAAGTAAGAGATGAACATGAATGAGCAAGCTCAATCCAATACACAAGATAAAATGCAGAAAAGATGCAAGAGAGATGAGAAGAGATTGTGAGAAGTGAAGGAAAATTCACTTCTCAAACAACTTACCACCTGAAATGTTAGCATAAGAAAATGAAATACAATGCAAATGAGATGCAATGTCATGATGCAAACCAAAACCAGAAGCAAGAACATGATGTTAATGATGCTAAGAGATGATACAAACATTAGGCAAGGCATGAGAATGATCAAACAAGCATAAGGATGCAAATGAGGCATGCATTGAACCATGAATGTACATGAAAAGTTATGAAATGTAATGGACATACAATATGGCAAATGAAAGATGCCATGATCAATCATGATTCTAATATGTCCTAAGATGTATTATGAATCATGTAGATGCACAAAATGTCATGGCAAGTCATTGGTTGCAAGCAAATGGGAAATGGATGCAAAGGAAGGCACAGATTAGGGTTACATGCATCATGCAAAGCAAAAATCCAAAACCAGAAGCAAAGGACATGATAAAAATTTGAAAATGCAATCAAAGATACCCTAAACCTATACAAGTTCACTGCCCAAAGGAGGGGGTCCAACTCTTAACCTAGTGTAAGTTATGAATTTCCTAAGATTGCTAGGGTTTTGGGGTACCTCATCAAGAAAAATGCCAAACAAATTTGAAAATGCAAGATCAAATCAAACCAATTTTATCCTATAAACTACATGCTATACAAGATGCAATGCAAAAAGAATCATCATCCAACTCTCAATGGTTAGGCAGAAAAGAATTTTCAAAGTTTGAACCAAAATATTACCTCAAAATGAATTTAATTCCATTGAAAATTATCAAAAGGTATCAAGAACAAAAAATAAATTTGGTTTGAGAGTTGGACAATGTTTCTAAATGTTTTAAAGTGCAATATGAATTTTTGTGTGATTTTTAAATACCTAAATGTATTTTTAATTAATTAATTTTCATTAACTAATTAAAAATAAACATTTAAATGATTTAAAAATAATTTTTAATGCAAAAAATAAAATAAAAATCATTTTCTGATTGAGAAAAATATTTGAAACAAAAATGCAAAAGGAAATATTTTTGGGACTTTTCTAACTATTTTAAAATAAATATGAAAGATAAATGGGTAAAAATGAAATAAAAAGAAAATAAATGGAAAGTATGCAAGAAGAATGGCCAGGATTTGATCTGGGCTTGGACTGGTTGACTGCGCGCCAGATCCAAGGGCCCAGATTCAAATCTGGCTAATTTCAATTATGAATTAATTAAACAGGTTTTTGAATTAATTAAACAAGCTTAGGGTTTTAATGATGCATCCTGGCCACACATTCTCGCGCGAGTCAACCCCAGTCAACCCAATCTACGCTCCACATTCAAACTCACATTAATGACGTAATTAGGGTTTAATGACCCTCAGGTGGCCGGAGAAGACTTCCGGTCGTCTTCTCCGGAGAGACCTTCAACCTATCTCTCTCAAAACCTCACTAAAACATGCCAAAATCTCCAGATCAACTCAACTAAACATCCTAAACAAGAATCCAACAACAAAACTGATTTATTTTTGATGAATCATGAAGAACAAGCAAAAATCAAATTTACGGGCAAAGTTTCAGACAAACCATACATCCTCATTTCTGCATCATTTTCAAAAATTCAAAGCTCATTGCATTCAGGGAAACATGTAGATCATTTTAGTAACTTAAAACAAGGTTCCTGGAAAAAATAAATTTCGAAGCTACCTGAAGTGAAGCTCTCAGTTTGGGGCTTTCAGGCTGCCTCCTTGCTTCAAAACTTCTCCAATGGACCTCCTGAAGATGCTTTGAGGTTTTGTTTGATTGGAAAGTGGCTGATTTGTGAGATTGAGCAACTTATGTTCAGTGATGTGAGGAAATCGTGTTTTGATTTCAGGGAGTTTTAGGGCAAGGTGAAGGGCCAGGGATGATCAGTGAGACATGCTGAGATGTTCTGTGAAGTTTGTTTTTGTGTTTGATGCCTGTGCTGTATGATTCGAAGCAAAATGCATAAGGGGTGAGTTTCTTGAACTATGGCTTATGAGATGTTTCAGGCTTGTGTGTGTGGTGTGTTATGCTGCATTTGGTCCACTTATCACAACTAGAGAGGTCAGAGAAGTTGGTGTGGCACAGGCTGATTGGTACGGGTCTTTTTGCAAAAAGTCCAAGTTAGGTGTACTTGAGGTATGGGCAAGTGTGAGGCTGTGATAGGGGCATGGCTTGGCTCAGCTGAGTTTAGGGAGAACCATGGAATTTGATTAGAAGCAATGCAGCAAGTGGATTAGGGTTTATCATAGGTTTTGCAACTTTGTGACCTTTGGGCCCTTTTGAAGTTTCTTGATCCACAAGGCATGAACATGGGCAAACCTTTGATGCATTATGATTCTTAGGCCTTGGTTTGTGTTTGTGCAAAGATTAGAAGTCACTTTGAGGTCTCATTTTGTCTTGGCAAGTGGTTTTGCAACTTTGCCTCTTTGGTACATAACTTGAAATTATGTGATTTTTCCCAACTTTGACATGCCATAACTTTTGATCCAAAATGAATTAGAATGAGTTCTTGTAATTTTTGAAAAGGGAATGATCCATTCTACAACTTTCATGACCAAAGTTTTCTTATTTGAAGCATTTTTGAATCAAAAAGCAAGGGTTGAAAAAGTTTCCCAAAATGGAAAGTTTCCATTACAAGTCATTTTCTCAAAAAGGCAACTTTGTAAATGACTTGAAATTCTTCAATTTTGTAAACTTCTAACATTTTCTATGATCAAATAAAGATCATATACAATCAAAATGATGAAGAACACCCTTTGGTTGGGTCATTGGGGGCCTCAGATGCCCTGATTTTGCACTGACTTGCTCAAGAAGTCAACTCTTGGTTATATGCCTTCCCCATGGAATTTCTTCATGAAACTTGATATGTATGATCCTTATAACATATAAAGACCAATAGAAACAAGAATGACCAAAAAATTTGGAGTTATGGCCTCTGAAACCAAAACCCTAATTCTAGGTCATCTGTGCAGTTAAGCCTAGCTCTGCTTCCATGCCTTTCTCAATTCTTGTGATTCTTTGACTTCATTGACCTTGTGAGGATACAATATGATGCTTGAACATACATGGACCCCTTTGAATTGATTGAAGACCTTTGGAGCGGCTCAAATAGCTCTTGGATTGCTCAGATCACAAACCCTAGATGCAGATGACTTAGAAACAATGCAGTGAATCAAAAATGTGGTATGAGATTCTATGATTGAATTTATGCATATGAAAAGGTCACAAGCCATGGTGAATGGGTGAGGGCAAATTTGGGGTGTTTACACAATGTTGACGACGCTCCGGTGAGCTTTCCTTGCTATGACCTGTATGACCTTGACGCTCTTCTCATCTTGCTTTCTGAAGAAGGTTGATTCTGACCGATGCTTTAACTCTTTCGAAGCTTGCCGTGTTGTAAGTGATACATGCGAATTCAGAATTCAGTTGCTCGCTTATTCCATGATTTTGCGTGGATCGCCCTTTCAGGTTTTCAATCCATCGGGATACCCATTTTTGCCTGAGCTGTCCGATGTGGCTTTTCAACTCAGCGGGTGTACATTTTTTTTCAATTTTCCCTTATTTTTGCCCGAGGCTTTTATTCTGTTTTTTGACTCGCCGGGATGCCCTATTTTTTCCTGGACTTACATTCTATTTTTATGTCTAGCGGGTCATTTTATGCGAAGTATTTTTTAACTGCGTCTGAATTCACAGGGGATAAGTAATCTTCGCCATCCATAGTAGTGAGCATCAGTGCTCCACCAGAGAAAACCTTCTTTACTATGAATGGACCATCGTAATTTGGAGTCCATTTGCTCCTGTGGTCTGTATGGGGAGGAATGAGTCTTTTCAGCACAAGATCTCCCACTTGGTACTCCCGAAGCTTGACTTTCTGATCAAAGGCTTTCATCATTCTTTTCTGATATAACTGCCCATGGCAGATGGCAGCTAACCTTTTCTCCTCGATCAGATTCAATTGATTGTACCGAGATCGGACCCATTATGCTTCGTTCAACTTCACATCCATCAGTACCCGTAAAGAGGGTAGCTCAACTTCAACAGGTAGGACAACTTCCATACCGTACACAAGCTGATATGGTGTTGCCGCAGTAGATGTTCTGATTGAGGTGCGATACCCATGCAAGGCAAATGGTAGCATTTCATGCCATTCTTTGTAAGTAACCACCATATTTTGCACAATCTTCTTAATGTTTTTGTTTGCTGCCTCAACAGTGCCATTCATCTTTGGCCTGTAAGGAGAAGAGTTGTGATGTTGGATTTTGAAGTCCCGACACAGTTCTGCCATCATTTTGTTGTTCAAATTGGAACCATTATCAGTAATGATTTACTTGGGTACTCCATATCGACAGATGATGTCTCTCTCTTCAGGAATCTAGCTACCACTTGTCTGGTGACGTTTGCGTACGAAGCTGTTTCAACCCATTTGGTGAAATAATCAATGGCTACCAGGATGAATCTGTGGCCATTTGAAGCAGTCGGTTCGATCTTTCCAATCATGTCAATGCCCCACATGGAAAAGGGCCAAGGTGAAGACATCACGTTTAAAGGATTTGGAGGCACATGCACTTTATCTGCATAAATTTGGAATTTGTGGCACTTCTTGGCATAGGCACAACAGTCTGCATCCATTGTGATCCAGTAGTAACCTGATCTTAACAACTTCTTAGCCATTTCATGTCCTCCAGCATGGGTACTGAAAGATCCTTCATGCACCTCGTGCATCAACAAGTCTGCTTCTTTCTTATCAACACATCTGAGAAGAACCATGTTAAAGTTTCGCTTGTATAATTAACCATCAACATTAAGGAAGAAACTACCAGCCAGCCTTCTTAATATCTTCTTATCATTGGATGATGCCCCAGGTGGGTATGTTTGATCTTCTAAGAAGCATTTGATGTCATGGAACCAAGGCTTGTCATCTTTAGTAATGTCCACAGAGAATACGTATGCTGGTCGGTCTAATCTGGATACCGAAATCTGAGGCATAAAATTGGCAGTTTGAACTTTGATCATGGAGGAAATGGTAGCTAAAGCATCTGCGAACTGATTTTCGTCTCGAGGGATATACTCAAGTTTGACTGTTGTGAAAAAAGTCAATAATCTCCTCGTATAGTCACGGCATGGGATCATATGCTCTTGGTGAGTGTACCATTTTTCGTTGGTCTGATTGATTACCAAAGCTGAATCTCCGAATACAGTTAAAGTCTTGATCCTGAGGTCAATGGCTTCCTCAAGCCCAATAACACAGGCTTCGTACTCAGCTTCATTGTTAGTGCATGCAAAGGTGAGTTTTGCCGAGAAAGGCATATGAACTCCTTTTGGTGTAATGAGCACTGCACCAACTCCACGACCATTCATATTGATAGCCCCATCAAACATCATTGTCCACTCTTCTTCTGGGTCAGGCCCTTCAGTGTGAACAGGCTCTTCATGATCTTTTGCTTTCAGAAACATGATGTCTTCATCAGGGAAGTCAAATCTCATAGGTTGGTAATCATCAATGGGTTGCTCAGCCAGATAGTCAGACAATACACTGCCCTTGATGGCTTTTTGAGATGTGTACTGAATGTCATATTCTGTCAGAATCATTTTCCATCTTGCAACCCTTCCGGTAAGTGTTGGCTTCTCAAATATGTACTTGACGGGGTCCATCTTTGAGATCAACAAAGTAGTGTGAGTCAACATATATTGTCTTAGTCGGCGAGCAGCCCACGCTAAAGCACAACAAGTTTTCTCGAGCAGTGAATAACGTTGTTCACAGTCGGTAAACATTTTACTTAGGTAGTATATTGCATACTCTTTTCGACCAGACTCGTCATGTTGGCCTAACACACACCCCATTGATACTTCTAATACTGTCAAGTACATTATTAGAGGTCTTCCTTCAACTGGAGGCATAAGAATTGAAGGTTCTTGTAAGTACTCCTTGATTTTGTCAAAAGCCTTCTAACAATCTTCGTTCCACCTGATTGTTTGTTCCTTTCTTAACAACTTGAACATGGGCTCACAGGTTGCAGTGAGGTGAGATATGAACCTTGATATGTAGTTCAATCTGCCTAAGAACCCCCGAACTTCCTTTTCAGTCCTAGGTGCATGAATCTCCTGAATGGCTTTGACTTTGTCAGGATCAACTTCAATTCCCTTTTCACTTACGATAAATCCCAGCAGTTTACCGGACCGCACCCCGAATGTGCATTTGTTGGGGTTTAACTTCAGCTGATACTTTCTCAGAATTTTGAACAACTTCAGCAGATTTACCAGATGATCTTCTTCAGTGAGGGACTTGGCAATCATGTCATCCACGTAGCATTCAATTTCTTTGTGGATCATGTCATGGAATAACATTACCATAGCCCGTTGATTAGTGGAACCAACATTCTTCAATCCAAAAGGCATTACCTTGTAACAAAATGTGCCCCAAGGTGTGATGAAGGTATTCTTCTCCATGTCTTCAGGTGACATCCTGATCTGATTTTACCCGGAAAAACCATCCATGAAGGAAAACACCGAGAACTGAGCTGTGTTGTCAACCAATACATCAATGTGAGGTAAAGGGAAGTCATCCTTCAGGCTAGCTCTGTTCAGATCCCGATAATCCACACACATCCGTACTTTGCCATCCTTCTTAGGCACTAGTACAATATTAGCGACCCACGGCGGGTAACTAGTTACAACAAGGAAACCGGTGTCCCACTGTTTTTGTACTTCTTCCTTAATCTTCATGGCCATATCCGGACGAGTGCGGCGTAACTTCTGCTTCACTGGAGGGCAATCTTCTTTCAAAGGCAGCTTGTGCATAACAATATCCGTATCCAGACCTGGCATGTCTTGATAGGACCAAGCGAAGACGTCGACGTATTCTCGAAGCATGTCAATGAGTTGTTCCTTTATTGAAGTTTGCAGACTGGCCCCAATCTTCACTTCTTTTAAGTCTTCTTCGGTACCAAGATTCATTGTCTCAACCTCCTCCTGATGAGGAGTAATCACTTTCTCTTCTTGCTTCAACAACCTGGCTAACTCTTCAGGTAACTCATAGTCTTCTTCAACCCCTTCATCAGCTTGATTAATCAGATTGTCAAAGTTGTACAAGGTCATAGCAGTGCTGTTGTCGGTGCAATCTGGAGGATAATCTCTGCAAGGGTTGAGATTGGTTCGTTTTAGTGATCAATTTTAATCTTGTTTAGAAAAAAGTGAAAATGAAGTTATTATTTTGAAAACATTGCGATTTTATCGTTTTGTACAAAAGTGATAAAAAATGGAAAGACAGTGAGCAAAAAAGAGACTCGTTTGCAAAAGATGTCCGATATTCATTGATTAATCCATTTGCACAAAATTACAATATGGCCCTATTACAAAATGAGTCCTGACACCTTGGGAAAGATGCAGGACTTGATGCATACTAAATAGACAGGAAATAATAATTACTCTGCAGGAGTAACCCTTATAATTTCCTAGGAAGACCAGTTAAGGACTTGGTTCCCCGGGATCCTTGGACGTATCCAGCTCTCCAGGTTGTGGTCGCTTTCCTCCTCGTCTTCCAAGTTGTTAACAGCATATGGGGTGAGCATTCCCCCAATGATGAACTTGGGCTCTTTAGCAACCTTTTATTGATCTTGTCGGAATGGTCTGTAACCCAACCCGAATATGTCCTCCTTCTTTTCCACTGGCAGCAACTTGCCCCAGCCTTGGGCATTACCATCTTCAACAACATTTCGGGCTTGCTGATAGGAGACAATTGATGTACCCATCCTGTCTTCCTGGGATGCAGCAAATACTTCAGTTGTTGCCTCATTGGCGTTCAGGGCCTCGAACCCTTGGCTCATAGTTTCATGGATTTCACCATCCATCTCAATATATTTGTAAGTAGCCAGATGGCTAACAAATATGTCCTCCTCACCACAGATGGTGATAATCTATCCTTCCCATTCATATTTCAGTTTCTGGTGAAGGGTCGACGTTACTGCGCCTGCGGCGTGAATCCAAGGTCGACCTAACAAACAACTGTATGCCGGCTGAATGTCCATCACATAGAAAGTAGTCTTAAGACTTGCGGACCGATTATCACTGACAACTCCACCTCTCAAAGAATAGATCTTTTGGAGCCATCAAAAGCCCTGACCACATGGTTGCTTGGCCGGGGAGCTTTTCCATCATATTCGAGCTTGACAAAAGCTTTCTTGGGTAAGACATTGAGTGAGGACCCAGTGTCTACAAGAACATGAGATAGTACAGCTCCTTTGCACTCCAGGGTTATGTGCAAAGCTTTGTTGTGGTGACGTCTTTTTGTTGTTAAATCAGCATCAGTGAAACCTAGCCCATGGCTAGTATTGACATTTGAAACCACTGTTTCAAGCTGATTTACTGTGATCTCTTCTAGCACGTAAGCAGCGTGCATAACTTTGAGTAGTGCATCCCGATGGGCTTCGGAACACAACAGCATGGATAAGATAGAGATCTTTGAAGGAGTCTGGTGGAGCTGGTCCACAACTTTATAGTCACTTCTTTTAATTATCCTCATAAATTCATCCACATCCTGATCAAAGGATGATTTATGAGTCTCTTTTGGTGCAGATTCTTCTGGTATCACACTCTTTCCTTTGGCTTTGGCAACAACTTCTGCCTCAGTATTAATTCTGGGAGCTTGTGACGTGAAGAGACGTCCGCTTCGGGTGAAGCCTCCGCCTCCCCCGACATTGTCCATTTGGGGAGTGAGAACTGGAGAATTAAGAAGGACTTTCTCTCCATTGCAGTAAAGGTCAGCACCATAATTCCATGGTACAACACTATCTTTGTCATATGGAATTGGCCCGGGCACCGTGATAGTGACTGGGCTCACTGCAGCAGATGTTGGAACCGTAATAGTCTGTGGATCATAAAGGATAGTAACAGGACTTCTTGTGGATGTTGGAGGTGGTGAATTGAAGCTTGGTTGAAACTGTTGTTGAGATTGTTGAAAGTTGCTGGAGTTCGGGACCGTTGTCGGGTCATAATAAATTGTAATAGTGGAGACATCATTGTTGGTGGTTGCTGGATTTGTAGAAGGAGATGAAATGAAACTGTTGTTTGTTGAAGTGACAGAAGAAATGGTTGTTGAAGTTGTAGATGAATTAGTAGGAACAATGGTTGTTGCAGTTGTAGAAGAATCAATAGGAACAATGGTTGTTGCAGTTGTAGAAGATTCATTTTTTGTTGACAAAAGAGTTGCCGGTGTTATAGAAGCTGTTGTTGTAATTTACAGAATGCCTTCTCTGATCAAGTCATTAATTCCACTCCTCAAGCTTGCACACCCATTCTCGGAAAATTTTCATAATTCACAACAGGCCTCACAACCTTGAAACACCTGGCATTTCAAAAGCTGGGCTTTAACCTCTGCCAGAGGTGTCTGAATACATGCAATTTCTTCTATTAAACTCATGGGTGAGCCTTCCTCTATAGCATTAATCCTTGGCCCACTGTGGCTTGGCATAGGATTTTTCATCACATTGGGAGGTGGTGCAAAGTTCAGGGCCTTTGAATCTACCAGATCCTGGACCTTCATATGCAGAGCCCTGCATTTTTCCGTAGAGTGGCGAGGTGCATTAGA
This sequence comes from Lathyrus aphaca, assembly GCA_963966055.1. Taxonomy (NCBI): domain Eukaryota; kingdom Viridiplantae; phylum Streptophyta; class Magnoliopsida; order Fabales; family Fabaceae; genus Lathyrus; species Lathyrus aphaca. The sequence continues at coordinate 428,814,232 of OZ014524.1, read as the reverse complement.
ATGAAAAGCACACCTAGAGTTGACATCGTAGTTTCTCGGAAGGTTCTGAGGATCAGGTGGAGCCAATGTCCTCAACTCAACAAGATTGAGCTTTAGGAGTTGTGGCAGCAATGTAGCATATGGCATTGGAATAGGGTCAATCACCCTGTTGATCTGAGATGGCTGCTGTTGAAAAAGGCGTTGTTGTTGCTTGTTGTTATTATTGTTATAAGATCTTTGTTGTGGAAACTGTGGTTGTTGCGGAAAGTTTTGTGGTTGTTGAGCATACTGAGGAGGTGGAGCAAGGATAGTAACATCAGCAACTGTTCTGGGCAGATATTGGGGTCTCCCTCTTCCCATATGCACATAGTTTGTCTCACTAGATCTACGGGGCCCAGCAAATGGCTTCCTTGTACTGCTTGAACTGGCACTGTTGTCGGAGATCTTTCCCATCTTTAGTAGGCTCTCTATTCTTTCCCCAGCTATCACCACATCTGCAAAACTGGTAGAAGAGAATGCAGCCAACCTGTCAATATAGGTTCCCTGGAGGGTATTCATGAACATGTCTGCCATTTCCCTTTCTAACATCGGGGGTTGAACTGCAGCAGCCAGTTGCCTCCACCTTTGGGCATACTCTCTAAAGATTTCATGGGAAGACTGAGACATTCCCATTAGAAGGGTCCTGTTTGGAGCCATGTCTAGGTTATACTGATACTGATGGATGAAAGCTTCAGCCAAGTCTTTCCAATTTCTTACTGTAGCTCTGGTCAAATGGGAGTACCATTCTCGGGATGCCCCTGTCAAGCTATCCTCGAAGTAAAACATCCACAACTTCTCGTCCATGGTGTATGCTTTTAATCTTCCCAAGAATGACTGAAGGTGGGTGCGTGGGCAGGATGTGCCATTATACCTTTCAAAACACGGGGGTTTGAACTTGTGAGGAATTCTCACCCCTTCCACCAATCCCATGTCCATGACATCAAAACCTAGAGAGTTTTGGGATTCAAGAAACCTCATCTTCTCTGCAATTTCATCCAACTGACGGTCATAAACTTCGTTTCCATCCCCTACCACAGTGAACTGCTCTTCTTGAGGATCTTCCTGCAAGACCCTTCCTCCAGCAGTGTTACCTTGAGCATTTCTTATGGCATTGACTTCTGGGTTCAGATAAGGCCCAAACTTTGGTGGATCAGTGCGAGGCTGCACGTGATCGTTGTTACTGGTACCCCTTGTACCTGGATGGTGTTCCTCAGGAGTTTGTCGCTCGACCAACTCCCTCAGTCTTTCCTGGCTCTGAGCTAAACCAGTCATTACAGTCATGAATTGAGTCATCTGATTTCTCATCCCAACTCTCTCATTGGCCATTTGGGTCCTCACTTCGTTCAAGTCTTGTTGAACTTGATCCATCTGGAGTCCCGGAAGGTTGTTTCTTGTCGGGTACCGGTGTATTCTGTTGACAGGGAACACTCTTCTGCGAGCAATGTTTCCTGAAACCACAACAAAGTGAGAAACAAAAACAAAACAAAGACCTACAAAACAAAGTGAATGTTATTATGCAATGCAGGATGCCTATTTGTCTTCCAAGGGTATCCGATTTGGTTCTTTGGTTTTGACCTTTCCAGACCTCGAGGAAACGCTGATGATGAAGAGAGATTAAGCCCAAAAATACAAACCATGTATATTACAAAGAGTGAAGATACATAGTTTGATTACAATACATCCCCATGGTTGGTCAAAATAAATCAACAAAAAGAAAATACAATCAAAATGAAGTACAAACAAAATGAATCAAACATCTAGCCCAAAGTCATCTTCTCTGACTTCCTTCAGGAGGGCCTCAGTCACTGGACCAACCGGGTGCTCTGTGATAGTCCTGATGAGGAGGTTCTTGGTAGCAATGGCACTGGTCAACTTCTTATGCTTATCCTGATCCTTTGACCTTTTTAACCCCGCCCGAAGTTTCAATTCAGATATCTCCTTCTGTGCTGCCAATAATGCCTCCTGATGCTTCTTCTCACTAGCCTCTAGTTTCTCTATCTTAGCTTGGGTTCTCTGATCTTCTTGTGCACGGGCTTCAGTGATCCTGATCCACCTAGCCTGGCTCTCCTCTAGATAATGCTCTGCCCTAGCCTTCTGAGTCTTTGCTTCCTTGCAAGCATTCTTCAACATAAGCTCTCTGTAAACACCCCAAATTTGCCCTCACCCATTCACACCATGGCTTGTGATCTCTTCATATGCATAAATTCAATCATAGCATCTCATATCACATTTTTTGATTCACTGCATGGGTTCAAAGTCATCTGCATCTAGGGTTTGTGATCTGAGCAATCCAAGAGCTTCTTGAGCCACTCCAAAGGTCATCAATCACTTCAAAGGGGTCCATGTATGTTCAAGCATCATATTATATCCCCTCAAAGTCAAGAATGTCAAAGAATCACAAGAACTGAGAATGGCATGGAAGCAGAGCCAGGTTTAACTGCACAGAAGACCTAGAATTAGGGTTTTGGTTTCAAAGGCCATAACTCCAAATTTTTTGGTCATTCTTGTTTCTATTGGTCTCCATATGGTATAGGGATCATGCATATCAATTTTCATGAAGAAATTCAATGGGGAAGTCATCTGATCAAGAGTTGACTTTTTGAGCAAGTCAGTACAAAATCAGGGCATCTGAGGCCCCCAATGACCCAACCAAAGGGTGTTCATCATCATTTTGATTATGTATGATCTTTATTTGATCATGGAAGATGTTAAAAGTTCACAAAATTGGAGAATTTCAAGTCATTTGCAAAGTTGACTTTTTGGGAAAGTTGACTTATAATGAAAATTGCCATTTTGGGAAACTTTTTCAACCCTTGCTTTTTGATTCAAAAATGCTTCAAATGGAAAAACTTTGGTCATGAAAGTTGTAGAATGGATCATTCCCTTTTCAAAAAGTAAAAGAACATGACCTAATTCATTTTTGATCAAAAGTTATGGTTTGTCAAAGTTGGGAAAAATCACATAATTTGAAGTTTTCTACCAAAGAGGCATTTTGCAAAATGGTATGATCAAGTGTTATAAAGACTTCAAATATGCACAAACTCATTACAACATGATCATATGACTCATAAAAATCAGAATTGGCCCAAGAATCATCTCATTTCATGCCTTGAACCTCAAGAAATCCCAAAGGAACCAAACTTTATGAAACTTGCAAAACCTATCACAAACCATCAACCACTTGTTGCATTGCTTCTAGACCTGTTCCATAGCATTCCTTGATTCAAGCTGAGCCAAAGCAAGCCAAAAAGCAAGTTGTACCATTTCCCATACCTCTCTTACACAAAGTTTGACATTTTGGCAACTTGCCCATACCAATCACCATAGGCCACCAACAACTCTCTGACCTATCACCTTTTGATACATGGACCAAAGCCAGCATAACACACAACACACTTCAGGCTGAAACTGAATCCAAGCCATAGTTATCAAATTTGCTCCAACTTGCAAAACCATTCGAAACACTCTCCACAAGCCTCAAACACACAAACAGACTTCACAAAACATCTCCACAGGACTTGCTGATCACAAACCAACCATTAAAATAGCCTGAAAGCCACTGAAACCAAAACACGATCACCACCACCCCTTGAACAGAACTTCTTCCATCTCCCAAACCAGCCATCAACAAGAGTTGTGAAGCATTCCATTGAGCTCAGGGGGACCAGAGGAGTCAGTTTGCATAGGAGAAAGGCTCAGAAAGCTCCTGTTCGAAGAACTTCAGTTCAGGTATCCATCAAGAACAAATTTTCCAGAACTCATTTTACTTGTTATAAATTGATTCTACATGTTATCCTGATCATCATGATGTGTTTAAAAATGAAAATGGTGGAATATTGAGCATGTATGAGTTGTCTGAAACTTTCTGCCCTAAATTTGTTTTGCTTCGATTCACATGATTGATGAATGAAAAATGGTTTTTGTTTGGGGGTTTTGATTCAGTGTTGAATGGGGTTTGATTCTGGGCAGAGAGATTTCATTTTTATTGCGTGTAGAGAGAGATAGTGATTTCACCTTGCCGGAGAAGATGACCGGAACACTGTTCCGGTCATCTGAAAGTCATTAGGGTTAATTAATTAGGGTTTAGTCTTAATTACGTAAGTTTGAATGTGAGCCGTCCAGATGCGCGCGCTAGTCAATTCCCTCCCTTTTCGTTTGAATCTTGGCCCTTGGATGCGCTGACTTTCTCATTTTCAGTTTAAATTCATTTATATTTTCATTTTATTTCATTTGTTTTGTTCATTTATTTAAAAATAGTAAAAATCATTGAAAAATTCTGAAAATTTTTATTCAAGCTTTTATTAATTTTCAGAAACCAAAAACATTTTTATTTTTATTTTTTGCATTAAAAATTATTTTTAAATCATTTAAAAGTTTATTTTTAATTGATTAATGAGAATTAATTAATTAAAAATACTTTTAAGTATTTAAAAATCACAAAAAAATTCATGAAACATTTAAAATCATTTAGAAACATTGTCCAACTCTCAAACCAAATTTATTTTTTGATCTTGATGACTTTTGAAAATTTTCCTTGGAATTAATTTCATTTCAAAGCATTATTTTGATTCAATCTTCAAAAATTCATTTATGCCTAGCCTTTAAGAGTTGGACAATGATTCTTTTTGCATTGCATCTTGTATAGCATGTAGTTTATAGGATTAAATTGGCATGAATTGATCTTGAATTTCTTTTTTGTTTGGCATTTTTCTTGACAAGGTACCTTAAAACCCTAGCAATCTTAGGAAATTCATAACCCTCATTAGGTTAAGAGTTGGATCTTATCCTTTGGGCAGTGAGTTTGTATAGGTTTAGGGTTCCTTTGAGTGCATTTTAAAATTTTTATCATGATGTTTGCTTCTGGTTTTGAATTTTGTTTTGTGCATTGATCATAAACCCTAATTTGTGCCTTTCATTTGCACCCATCTTCCATTTGCTTGCATACCATGACTTGCCATGACATTTTGTGCATCCATTGGGTTCATAACACATCTTAGGACATGTTAGAATCATGTTTGATCATTTCATATTTCATTTGTCATGTTGTATGTCATTTGCATTTCATAACTTTTCATGTATATCCATGGTTCAAAGCATGCTTCTTTTGCATCTATGTGTTTGTATGATCATCCCTATGCCTTGCCTCATATGTGCATCATCTCTTAGCATCATTAGCATCATACTCATGCTTCTGGTTTTGGTTTGCATCATCCCATTTCATCTCATTTTGCATTGCATTGCATTTCTTTCACTAACTTTTCAGGTGGTAAGTTACTTTGAGAAGTGAATTTGCCTTCACTTCTCACAATCTCTTTTCATCTCTCTTATGCATCATTGCTGAATTTTGTCTTGTTATTGAGATTAAGCTTGCTCATTCTTCTTCATCTTACTTTCTTTCCTCAAGTGACTTGTCTTCTTAAATGAAGCAAGTTACTTTGCTTCTCTTTGCTCCTTTCATCTGCTTCCTGGTGGTTCCTCTGAAGATCTTTCTTGTAAACCTCACAAACCTTAGGAACAACCAAGCATGACAATAATTAGGGTTTTGATTAGTCCCCCATTTAGCTTTTACCTTTGTGTCTCTTTGAGTCTTCTCTTCTCATCACATAATCAGGGACTAAACCCTAAAGGCTTTAAGGCTTTGTGATTAAGCTTATGCCTGCATCCTTCTATTAGGATGGAGTGTATAACTTTAATCCTAAGTGTTAAACCCTTAATGTGTTTAAATCCTTTAATCAATTCACTTAATAATCATCAAGACATCAAGCTTGTAACTTGGGCCTTGCATTAGGGTTCTAATTCTTCCTTAATTGGTTAAGAAGGACTAACCCTAGTGTTAATGGACAAGTCCCCCTCAAGTTGTCTTACAAACAATAAAAATCACTTCTTCATCATACCATTAACTAAAATCCATCTAATAAAGGCTTTGTTTTGTCATAAGGTTAATCCCTAATCATGGATTAAGTTGAGGAGCTTTCCTCAGCTTAAACATTCTCATCTATTATCCTTCTATTAGGATGGTGTAATAAGCCTGTTTAATCCTTGATTATGGCTTAATCTCATTACTTAACACTAAACAAAAACACCAAAAACATTTAAATAATCACAAGTGGGTTAATAATCTTAATCCTACACCATGGTGATTAAGTGTTAGAAGCTGACTTCACACTTAAGGCATTCTCATTACCCCTAATCAGAGGGAAGATGTGATGAGTTTACTAAATCCATTGGTTTAGGCTTAAGCTCATTTTCCTATGACAAATTCCAAAAGCAATAAAAGACTGAAAACTCAAAAACAAACAATAATCGTCTCCTCCGGGATTCTTTTCTCATCCTCATTCACTCATAAACGAGAACTCTCTTCTTCTGTCTAATGCAAGACAGTTTGCACCTGAGCCAGACAGGTCATACACTTGAGCATAGGCAAGCAAGCAGTTCACAGGTCAATTTACCTTTCAGTCTCTTTGGGTCGAACTACGGTGTTCTGACTTCCTCATTGCACGAGAGGATACGTAGGCATAACTTAACAGTTATCGAACAAAAGTCTCTGTATATTTCCCTCTTTCCAGTATCATTCTCTTAGCCTCATAATCTTGAGCTTCATTCATTTCCTTTACACTGACACTGTACATTTATACACTCCACATCCTTTTACACTGACACTTGCATTCTTTCCAGCTTTGATACACAAATTGCACTGACACTACCCCTTTAAAACACAAATCTTTTAAGTGTGGATCCCGTCGAGTACGACGGACAATCTGGGTGCTAATACCTTCCCAGGTTGTAACCAACCCCCTTTCTCAGTCTCTCTGGTTCGCAACCGTCTTATCCATATCTTTTCTTAGGTTTATGCAACATTACCTTTCCTTCGGGATAAAAATGCCTAGCTGGCGACTCTTTTCATTCATTTCATCCTTTCGCCGACCGTTCGCGTCTGTACCCCTTCTGGCCAGGTGTCATTTTGGCGGGAGCGACACTCTCCTGCTCTAGCCTTTCTCATGTAGTCATCCGTCTTCTCAATCTTGGTCAAGTGCTCAATCCTGAGCCTCTCTAACCTCTCATTATCCAGATGACTGTCATTCCTCTCCCAGAGGGTCTTCTTCAAGGCCTCAGAGAGCTGAGTATTCCTCTCTTTCAGTTTCTCAAACTCTTCCAAACCGACAGTGGCTGCAGGTTGCACTGTTGAAGGTCTAGGTACATCTTCTAAGGTGAATGGCATCCGGGTGATCTGTGCCCTGGCACGAGACCAATCAAGATACTGTGTTGAGGCAATGTTGTTGCACTTGCCAAGGATAGCTGTCCCCTTAGTTTGAATGTTATCCCAGGCCCAGGTTGCCTGTCTAACAATAGCAGAGTTGTGCTAGATTTCACAATAGAGGGTCTCAATCAAATCTTGCCCTCTTGGAGGATGAACCAAGGTATACCCCAATTGTCTCTTAAAAATTAAGGGGTTGTAGTTAATGCAACATTTTACTCCAATCAAAGGCACATTAGGATATTGCCCACAGCTAGTAATGATGTCCTTGCCCTTGGTGCTCTGAGTGCACCATCTGATGTCTTCTGATGTCAAGGAAATCAATCTCTTAGCCCAGTTCTTTGACTGATGAGGGTTCAGGAAAGTATCTGACTTTGGCAAATGTCTTAGCAACCAACAATAATAGAGGGGAGCACAACATTTGACCAGTCTTCCTCTTTGCTTCTCATTCCTCTAGTGTACTGAATAATAGAAGTCTCCAAGAAAGGTAGGAACTGGGTTTCTTAGTAAGAACAGGTGAATGGAATTCTTGCTCACAAACTTTGGCGCATCTGCAAACAAGATAACCCCATATATGCTGAGTGCCAAGAATGCACAAACAACATCCCACTTCCCTGCTGCAGCATGCAGGGTGGCCTGGGAGATCAAGAAATCCAAGTGATGGCCTGGAACCCCAGACCTGGTGGTCATGCTCTGATCAATGAGGGCAGGCTCCAAATGCAATGCCTTAGCTATGTCTTCAATCTTGGGAGCAACCATCTCCTGTTTGAAAGGAATCCCTCTCCTGATAGGAACTCCTAGCAACATGGAAAATTCTTCTAGCAGAGGTCCCAACTGAAAATCAGGAAATGTGAAGCATCTGAGAGGAGGATCATAAAACTGAAAGCAAGTTTGGATCATGCTCCTCTGGGATGCATCCAGGTCCATGATCATGTCCAATATGCCCCCATAATGTTTTCTGAATAATGGGACATGATCAGGAGTAATGAGAGACTGGATCTGTCTGATGCCTGTCAGAGTGGGCTCAAAGAAGTGGTATGTGATGTTGCTCTTTTTGGAAGTGTCCATGCTGATAATGGATGTTGGTGAAGAGACTGAGAAGAAATCCTGATGAAGGTAACTGCTGAAGACTAATGAAGACAACTGGAGGAGGGTCTCTGACAAACTGATGAAGGTGCTGGAGAAGATAACTGAAGAAGTCTGAGCAGCAGAATGGGTCAAAACCAAACCAAAGATAAAAAGGTGGATACCCTATAAAACAAATAGGCAAATATTAAATGATGCAAAAATGATGTATGCGGAATAATATGCAAAGGGTTTGTGATCAAGTGCTTGATCTGTTTATCTGCCTTGATAGGGTCCATGTGTTCATAAGTCCGGATGGAGACTTAGAAAACCAGTAACCAGGTGGGGGACTCAAATAAAGAGTCACAAATCCAGGGTTTCACAAGAAATGTCCAAAGTGATGCATTCTTAAACAAAACTGATAACAGGGTATGATGAGGCCAAGGGTTCCTGTAAACCTGTAAACATCCCAACCCCCTCACATGTAATGTTCTAGAACAAGGATCCTCAGACTTGGATCAGTTATGAGAAGTGTAAACACTTCTAACCCGGAGGTACAATGTTTACAATAACCATAAAAGATCCTCCTCTAATTCACCTCAGATGTTGAAGGTCATAAAAAGGTCATCCAGACTTAGCAGGCTTCCCAGATAGCCCTAGTACTACAGGAAATCCGTAGCACAGAGTTCTCAAGAAGAAACCCATATCTGAACTGTGTTTCATATTCCCGCACCAGACCGAAATGGAATGGGAAAGAATACAAAGCCACTCTAGAATATGTGTCACTCAGGTCCCCGGTATGGAACCTTAATCACTCAACAATCCCTCCCACCAAGGTAAACACAGATCCAACACAGATGATGATAACAGTATGAAGTGCATAAAACTTTAAATGAAAGAAATAAATAAAGCTGTACAGAAAGCAATAAATAAAGCAATAAATAAATAAGCACAAGTAACACATAGCACCCCCGTAAACACAAATCAAACAAGTGCTAGGAGGAACCCACAAAAAGAACCAGAAGCCCTGGTTGCAATATAAGGGTCCCCAGCAGAGTCGCCAAGTTGTCGCTCCCCCGAAAAGACACTCGGGTCAAACAAGGTACAGACGCGAACGGTCGGCGAAAAGAGAAAATGAAACGAAGGTGAATAGAGTCGCCAGCTAGGTATTTTTATCCCGAAGGAAAGGTAATGCTGCATAAACCTAGAAAGATATGGATAAGACGGTCGCGAACCAGAGAGATTGAGAAAGGGGGTTGGTTACAACCTGGGAAAGTATTAGCACCCAGATTGTCCTTCGTACTCGACGGGATCCATGCTTGAAATATTTGTGTTTAAAGGGGTAGGTGTATGTGCTATCTGTGTGCAAAAGCTGAAAAGGAATATACAAGTGTCAGTGCAAGAAAAGGGTGAATGCTCAGGAACTAAGGCTTAAAAGAATACTGGAAGAGGGGGATGACAAAGAGACTTTTGTTCGATAACAGTTAAGTTATGCCTACATATCCTCTCGTGCAATGAGGAAGTCAGAACACCGTAGTTCGACTCAAAGAGACTGAAAGAGATAAATTGACTTGATGAACCGCTTGCTTGTATATGCTCAAGTGTATTGTCTCGTCTGGCTCGAGTGTTAACTGTCTTGCATTAGACAGAAGAAGCAAGTTCTCGTTTGTGAGTGAAGATGATGAGAAAAGAATCTCGAAGGAGACGATTATTGTTTGTTTTTGTGTTTTCAGTCTTTTATTGTTTTTGGTGTTTTGCATAAGTTAATGAGCTTAAGCCTATATCAAGGGTTAGTAAGCTCATTATATCCTCCCTTTGATTAGGGATAATGAGAATACTTTAAGTATGAGATAAACATCTCAACTTAATTACCATGATGTTGTAGGATTAAGATCATTAACCTACTTGTGATTATTAGGATGTTTTTGTTTTTTTTTCTTTAGTGTTAAGTAATGAGTTTAAGCCATAATCAGGGATTAGTGAACTCATTACACCCTCCTAATAGAAGGATAATAGAGGAGAACACTTAAGCTGAGGAAGATACCTCAACTTAATCCATGATTAGGGATTAACCTCATGACAAAACAAGCCTTTATTAAAGTGGATTTTAATTAAGAGTGAGATTAAGAAGTGAGTTTTATGGTTTGTAAGACAACTTGAGGGGGACTTGTCCATTAAACACTAGGGTTAGTCCTTCTTAACCAATAAAGGAAAAATTAGAACCCTAATGTAAGGCCCAAGTTACAAGTTAATGTCTTAGTGATTATTAGATGGATTGATTAAGAGGTTTAAACAAATTAAGGGTTTAACACTTAGGATTAAAGTTATACAATCCATCCTAAGAGAAGGATGCAGGCATAACCCTAATTCCAAAGTCCTAAAACCTTAAAGGTTTAGTCTCTAATGATGAGATGAGAAGAGAGACACAAAGAAGACTCAAAGGTAAAATCTAAAGGGGGACTAATCACAACCCTAATTACTATCATGCTTGGATGTTCCTATGGTTTGTAAGGCTTGAGAAAGATCTTCAGAGAAGCCACCAATGGAAGAAGCAGAAGAAAGGAAGGAGAAGCAGAAGAAATAAGTTACTTACTTCACTGAAGAAGATAAGTGACTTAGAGAAAGAAAGTGAGAGATCAACATGAATGGGCAAGCCCACTCAAAGACAAAGAAAAATGCATCAAAGATGCATATGAAGAAGATGAAGAGAAATGATAAGTGAAGGCAAATTCACTTCTCAAGTTAACTTACCACCTGAAAATGTTAGTACAAGGTGCATAAAGAAAGAAATGACATGAAATGATACATATGTAATTACATATGAAACACATGATGTAAATTATGCTATGAGTTTATGTGAGAGCATACAAGGTGCACATATGTGATCATACAAGGGAATGAATGCATATGAGGCATGTGGGAAGCATGAAAACACATGGATGCTTATGAAATGAAATGGATGCAAAGTATAGCAAATGTATGAATAAATGACCAAGAAATGTTCAAGCAATTTCTTAAGATGTCTAAGATGGCATACAAGTTCTTAGAATGTCATGGCAAGTTCATATGTTCATGCAATGCAATATAAGATGCAAGTAAGGATGCAAAATTAGGGTTACATGAAAGGATGAGATGCAAATGATCAAAACAGAAGCAATTCACATGATAAAAAATTTCAAATGAGCTCAAACAAACCCTAACCCCATATGATATCACACCCCAAAGGAAAATGTCTAAATCTTAACCTAAAGAAAGTTATGATTTTTCTTAGTTAACTAGGGTTTTTGGGTACCCTAAAAGGAAAAATGCAAATTAATTTGAAAATGAAAGATAAATTCATGACAAAAATATCCTAGAAACTACATGATATGCACAAAACAATGCAAAAAGAATCATTATCAAACCATTCATGGTTAGGCAGAAAAGATTTTTCAAAGTTAGGGTTCTAAAAAGGGAATTTTATGAACCCTAAATTCAAAGAAAATGTCAAAGTAGGATCAAAACCAAAAAGAAATTTGTATGAATGGTTTGACAATGTTTCTAAATGTCTTAAGATGCAATGTGAATATTTTTGTGATTTTTAGAAACCTAAATGGTATTTTAATTAATTAATTTCCATTAATTAATTAAAATAAACATTTAAATATTTTTAAAATGCTTTTAAAATGCAAAAAATAAAAATAAAAATGTTTTTGGCTGAAGAAAAACATTTGGAATTAAAATGCAGAAGGAAATACTTTTTGTGATTTTCTAGGTATTTTAAATTAAATGTGCAAGAAAAATAAGAATAAACGAATTAAAAATCAATTAAGTGAGAAGTATGCAAGATCCATGTCTGAGATTCAAACTGGAGGGGAGACCATTGACTGCGCGCGCAATCCAGTGGTTGGGATTGAATCTGGCATTTAATTAAGTTTTATAATTAATTAATCAGGTTTAAACTTAATGGACTAATCCGAGCCACTAAATGCTTAACCCTAATCCTCATCTAACAGCCAAGATTCAAACTGAGATTTAAAACGTGGATTAACCCTAATGACTTTCAGGTGACCGGAGCTAAGTTTCGGTCATCTTCTCCGGCGAGACCCCAACATCAACTTCTTCCCTAGGCCATTTCAAGAGCTCTAAAGCTCCAGATTACATCATCTAACAACCCTAAGCATGAATCAAGCATCAAAACACATTTATCAAGCATGAACAGCATGAATCGAATTAAACAAGTTTTAGGTCAAAAGTTTCAGAAGCTTCATATATACTCAATACTTAACCATTTGCAAAAATAAACATATCAGCAGGATCATCACATCACATAGATTCATTTAGGAACTTAAAATTACATTTCTATAAAAAAAAGTTATTGATGATACCTGAGCTTGAGCTTTCTCAAATGGAGCTTTTTGACTGTTTCCTTGATGCTTTTCCACTCCCCTTAGCCCCCTTGTGCTTCTGAAAGGCTTGAAAGGAGTTTATATGGAGTGTTTTGAAGGATTCAGTTCAGAGGTGATGGAAATCGTGTTTTTGTTTGAGGTGGTTTCAGGCCAATGTGAGGGGTGGGAAATGATCTGGAGAGTGTGTGGGGATGATTGGTGAAAGAATTTTGGAGTTTTGATGGATGGTTTGAAAGTTTCGAAGAGAGGAAGTTTCTTGAGGATTTTTTCAATCTAAGCTATGGCTATGTTTCAGGCTTGCGTGATGTGTGTTATGGCTTTCTTTTGGTCCATATAACAAGTCTTGATTGGCCAGAGAGTGGGTGGTGGCTGCAGCTGATTGGTATGGGGTGATTTACAAAAAATCAACATTATGTGTACTTGAGGTATGGGTTTATGCAGTAGCTGTTTTATGGCATGTCTGGCCTCAGCATGAATCAAGGAGGTCCATGGAATTGAAATTATGCAGCTGGATGGCTTGGAGGGAAAGGTTTCATAGATTTTGCAAGACTTTGCATTTTTGCCCCCTTTGAAATATCTTGTGATGCAAGGCATGAAAACAAGTGATTCCTTGGGCAATTCTGATCACAATGCAATGTACTATGTTTGTATGATGCTTAGAGATGCATTAGAGGTCACAAAATGACTTGGCAAATGGTTTTGCAAAAAATCCTCTTGGTGTGAAAGTGAAAATTATAGGATTTTTGCCAACTTTGCAAGGCCATAACTTGAGTTCCATAATGAATTAGGACATGGTATTGTACTTTTTGAAAAGGGAATGATCCAATCTACAACTTTAATGACCAACAATTTTTCATTTGAAGGATTTTTGGTTGAGAAAGAGGAGGTTGAAGAACTTTCCCAAAATGGAAAGTTTCCATTACAAGTCATTTCCATTTCAAGCACTTCAATGATCAAATAAAGATCATATAACTTCAATTTGATGAAAATACCCCTTGGGTTCCATTGTTGGGGGCCTCAGATGCCCTAATTTTGCTCTAACTTGCTCAAGAAGTTACCCAATGAACAGATGACTTACACAATGAATTTCTTCATCAAACTTGGTACACATGATCCTTATAACATCTTAAGAACATTAGAAATAAGAATGGCCCAAAAATTTGGAGTTAAGGCCTCTGAAACCAAAACCCTAATTTCAGGTCATCTGTGTAGTGAAACCCTAGCTCTGCTTCCATGCCTTGCTAGTTCTTGTGATTTCTTGACTTACTTGATCTTTGAGGGATATAATATGATTATAGAGCACACATGGACCCTCTTGTAACACTTGGAGACCTTTGGAGTGGCTCAGATGGATCCTTGGATTACTCAGATCACAAACCCTAGATGCAGATGAACTTGAACTATGTAGTGAAACAAAAATGCAATATGAGGTGGTATGCTTATATTAATGCTAACATGAAAGATCACAAGCCATGGTGTGAAATGAGTGAGGGCAAATTTGGGGTGTTTACAGGTATTAGCACCCAGATTGTCCGTCGTACTTGACGGGATCCACGCTTACAAGATTGTGTTTAAAAAGGGTAAGGGTATGTGCTATCTGTGTGCAAAAGCTAGGAATGAATGTATAGGTGTCAGTGCAAAAGGTGTGAATTGCTTAGGAACTGATACTTAAAAAGAATGCTGAAAGAGGGGGATGACAAAGAGACTTTTGTTCGATAACTGTTAAGTTATGCCTATGTATCCTCTCGTGCAATGAGGAAGCCAGAACACCGTAGTTCGACTTAAAGAGACGAAAAATTAATTGACTGTGAACTGCTTGCTTGTCTATGCTCAAGTGTATGACTCGTCTGGCTCGAGTGCTAACTGTCTTGCATTAAACGGAAGAAGCGAGTTCTCGTTTTCAAAATGAGTGTGATGAGAAAAGAATCCCGGAGGAGACAATTATTGTTTGTTTTTGTGTTTTCAGTTTTGTTATTGTTTTTGGTGTTTTGCATATGTTAATGAGCTTAAGCCTAAATCAAAGGCTTGTAAACTCATTATATCCTCCCTGATTAGGGATAATGAGCCTACTTAAGTATGAGATAAGCATCGCAACTTAATTACCATGATGATGTAGGATTAAGATCATTAACCTACTTGTGATTATTTAGATGTTTTTTGGGTTTTTGTTTAATGTTAAGTAATGAGTTTAATCTCTAATCACAGATTAGTGGACTCATTACACCCTCCTAATAGAAGGATAATAGATGAGAACACTTAAGCTGATGAAGATACCTCAACTTAATCCATGGTTAGGGACTAAATTAATTATATAACAAGCCTTTATTAAGTGGATTTTAATTAAGGGATGAGATTAAGAAGTGGATTTTAAGTTTGTAAGACAACTTGAGGGGGACTTGTCCATTAAACTCTAGGGTTAGTCCCTCTTAACCATAAGGAAGAGATAGAGCCCTAATGTAAGGCCCAAGTTACAAGATAAAGTCTTGGTGATTATTAATGTGATTTGATTAATATATTTAAACAAATTAAATGTTTAACACTTAGGATTAAAGTTATACACTCCATCCTAAGAGAAGGATACAAGCATAACCCTAATTCCAAAGTCCTAAAACTTTAAGAGTTTAGTCTGTTATTATTGAGATGAGAAGAGAGACTCAAGGAGACTCAAAGGTAAAAAGCTAAGGGGGACTAAACACAACCCTAAATATTATCATTCTTGGATATCCTATGGTTTTTGAGGCTTAATAGAAAAGATCTTCAAGGCCACCAATGGAAGAAGCAGATGAAAAAAGAAGGAGAAAGAAGAACAAGTTACTTACTTCATGAAGAAGATAAGTAACTTGAAGGAAAGAAAGTAAGAATGATGGAACATAAGTGAACAAGTTCACTTCAAAGACATTTAAATGCATATGAATAAGATAAGAAGAAGTGGGAAGTGAAGGCAAATCCACCTCCCAAAACTTACCAAAAGTACCTGAAAGTGTTAGCATGAATGCTTAAGACATAAAACATAAAGGAAGGAATGGAAATGAGATGCAAATACCAAAGTCAGAAGTGATTATGCATTTCAAATGGCATGTGAGATGATGCAATATCATAAAATGTGCACATGAATTATCATACAAAGATGGGATGTCATGAAAGCATGCTTCGAAGCTTGAAAACACATGGATGTTTATGAAATGAAATGAATGCAAGACATGGAAAATGAATGAAGTAATGATCAAGCAATGTTATAACATGCCCTAAGATGTATAAGATGACATATGAATGCTTTAAATGTCATGGCAAGTTCACATGATCATGAATATGCAAGGTGAATGCAAATGAACATGAGAAATTAGGGTTACATGGATGTATGAGATGCAAATGAACAAAACAAAAGCATATAACATGACAAAAATTTGAAATCAAGCTCAAACAAACCCTAATCCCATATTAGGTCACACCCCAAAGGAGAAGGTCAGAAGTTAATCCTATTGAAAGTTATGATTTTTCCAAGTTTGCTAGGGTTTTTGGGTGATTCAAAAGGGAAAATGCAAATCAATTTGAAACTGCAAGCTAAATTCATGAGGCAAATGACCTAGAAACTACATGAAATATGTGAAACAATGCAATAAGAATCAAGTTCAAACTCTTCTTGGTTAGGCAGAAATGATTTTTTAAAGTTAGGGTTAAAAATTGTGATTTTAAAGAACCCTAATTCAAAGAAAATTGTGAAATTATGATCAAACCTAAAAATAAATTTGTATGAAGAGTTTGAAAATGTTTCTAAATGTATTGGAATGGTTCATGATTTTTTGGGTGATTTTTAGAAACCTAAATGCATTTTTAATTAATTAAAATACTTTAATTAATTAAAAATAACATTTAAATATTTTTAAAATAATTTTTATATGCAAAAAATAAAATAAAAATCATTTTTAGGTTGAGAAAAATATTTAAAACCATAATACAAAGTTTCATATTTTTTGAAAGTGTTTTGGTATTTTTAATAAGTTATGCAAAAGAAATGAATTAAAATGAAAATAAAATGAATAAAAATGGGAAGTATTCAGATCCAGTGGTCCAGATTTAAACCTAGGGGGGATGTTGACTGTGGGCGCTATCCAAGGGTCAAGATTGATTCTGATTTAATTTATTAATTAATCCTAATTTAAACTAGCTAATTGATTTTAATTAAATTAATTAATCAGGATTAAACTTAAGTGAACTAATCTGAGCCACACGCGCGCTAACCCTAATCTGAGCCGCACGCGCGCTATTCTAGGGTTCTAATGATTTTCAGGTGACCGGAGCTAGCTCCGGTCATCTTCTCCGGCCACTCAAAATCTCAACTTCTTCCCTAGGTCAAATTAGCACCTCTAAAGCTCCAGAAATGATCTACTACCCTCCCTAAACAAGAATCGATCATCATATAACATTTATATTTCATCAAAAGTAAGAATCGAATCAAACAAGGTTTTCGAGCAAACTTTCAGGACAACCATACATGCTCATTTCTCAACCATTTTCAAAACTAAACATATCAGTGTCATTTAGAGAGCATATAGAATCATTCTAAAACTTAAAAGAAGGTTTCTGGAAAATTTGTTCTTGAGGTATACCTGAGATGAAGCTTTGCAGTTTGGAGCTTTCTGACCTTTCCTTTGATGCAAATCAACCCCAATGGACTCCTTGAAGTTAAAGAGAATCTTAGAACAAACTTGTGATGACTATTTTGAAGGGTTTGGTTCTGGTCTTGCAGAAATCGTATTTCTGATTTGGGGGGTTTCAGGCCATGGTGAGGGGTGTTTTGTGTTCTATGAGTGATTTGAAGATGATTGGTGAAGTTTGTTTTGAAGTTTGATGGTTGTTTTTTGAGTTTCGAAGAAGGGAAGGTTTTTGATAATTTTGTGAATTCTGAGCTCTCCAATATTTTTGGCTTGAATGTGTTGTTGAATGAGGTCCTTAGGGTTTGCATAAGAGGTTGTGATTGGTCAGAGAGTGGGTGGTGGCTCAGTTTGATTGGTATGGGAGGAAATGAAAAAATGTCAACTTATGTGTACATGAATGGGTCAATGCAGCAGGGGATTTTGAGCATAGATTGCCTCAGCATGCTTCAGGGAGGGCCCTTGGATCAAAGAAAGGTAGTTGTAAAGCTTAGATGAAGAGATAGCAAGGTTTATGCAATTTTCCAACTTTGATGTTTCTTATGAATTAAGTCACCAAAACCCTAGGTTCAATGCATAATTCTTATCTTTGAAGGTTGCTTGAACATGTTATGACATAATTGAGCATATTAGAGGTCACTTAGAAGCTTGAAATGCCAATATGCAAAAATCCCTCTTTGACATGAACTTGAAAATTATATGATTTTTGCCAACTTTGAAAGGCCATATCTTGAGTTCTAGGATGAATCAAGACATGTTCTTGTACTTTTTGAAAAGGGAAAGACCTAATCTATAACTTTAATGTCCAAGAATTTTTCATTTGAAGTATTTTTGGTCATGAAAGAGGAGGTTGAAAATCTTTCCAAAAATGGAAAGTTTCCATTACAAGTCATTTCCAAAAATGGCAAGTTTGCAATTGGCTCAAAATTTTTCAATATTGTGAACTTATAACCATTTCTAAGATCAAATAAAGATCATAGAACTTCAATTTTATGAAAATGATCCTTTGGTACCCTTGTTGGGGGCCTTAGATGCCCTGATTTTGACTTAACTTGCTC
Source organism: Lathyrus aphaca (assembly GCA_963966055.1). NCBI lineage: Eukaryota > Viridiplantae > Streptophyta > Magnoliopsida > Fabales > Fabaceae > Lathyrus > Lathyrus aphaca. Next base: position 428,795,796 of record OZ014524.1, on the reverse strand, counting down.
AAGAAGTTACCCAATGATCAGATGACTTCCACAATGAATTTCTTCATCCAACTTGGTACACATGATCCTTATAACATAATAAGAACATTAGAAACAAGAATGACCAAACAAATTTGGAGTTAAGGCCTCTGAAATCAAAACCCTAATTTTGGTCATCTGTGTAGTGAAAACCCTAGCTCTGCTTCCATGCCTTTGCCAATTCTTGTGATCCCTTGACTTTCATGAACTTTGGGGAGCATAATATGATCATTGAACACACATGGACCCTCTTGTAAAGCTTTAAGACCTTTGGGATGGTGCAAATTGATTCTTGGATTGCTCAGATCACAAACCCTAGATGCAGATGAAATTGAACTATGCAATGAAGCAAACATGCAATATGAGATGTAATGCTTGTGTTAAAACAAAATGAAAGATCATAAGTCATGGTGTTGATAAAAAGTGGGGGGAAATTTGGGGTGTTTAAACCCACAACCCGGGAATAAATCCTTCTTTGCCAAACAGTTCTTCACTGCTAACAACAAAGTCTTTATGGAGTTGACATCATATAGCAAGTTCCGAGATTTGTCTGGGCTTTGGTAGCTTTAAAGTTCAGAGTTGGAATATTTGTAGTTGTAGAAGATTTTGGAAAAGTTGAGAATATGACATTGGAGGTGTTTCAAAATGTTTGTCCCTCGGCTTTGGAGGATAGTATTGTCTAGGAGTTTGTTGCTGTTGGAAGTTTTGTTGACGTTGCTGTTGTAGTCCAGGTTGATTAGTTACGGTTGGAATAGTGACAACTGCATCCTGGTAATAAGGAACCTGATTTCTCCTCTTTTGTTGGGCGTATACTGCCCCTGGTTCTCCGTCCCTTCTCTTCTGACCATTTGAGAATGGTTTCTTAGTTCCCGACATGGAAGTACCATTGTTCTGGATCTTTCATAGCTTCATCCAGTTCTCAATCCTTTCTCCTGTCAATATGATGTCAGAGAAACCTCTTGATGAGCACCTCGTGAGGCGTTCCATGAAATTCCCTAGGAGAGTATCCATGAACAAGTCTACCATTTCTCTTTCAAGCAAAGGTGGTTGAACTCTAGCAGCTAGCTCACGCCACCTTTTTCCATATTCCTTAAAGCTTTCAGAATTCTTCTGCGACATGATTTGCAGTTGGGTCTGGCTAGGGGCCATGTCAATGTTGTATTGGTATTTCTTCATGAAGGCTTACCCGATTTATTTGCACTTGAGGAACATTGTTCTTTCTAGTTTTATATTCCACTCAAGAGATCCACCAGACAAGCTGTCCTGGAAGAAGTATATCCAGAGCTTTTCGTCCTTGGTATAAGCAGCAATGTTGCAGTAGTAGGCCTGAAAGTGGATCTTGGGATAAGAACTTATGTTATACTTATCAAACCCCATAGCTTTGAACTTTGGTGGGATCACCAACCCTTGCATAAACCCCTTGTCAGAGACATCAATCCCTAAAGTGTCCTTGCATTCGAGAGCCCGAACTTTTTCTGCCAGCATTTGGAAATTCACGATGACTACCACCAGTACCAATACCCATGTCATTGTTCAGTAGTGAGAACTTTTCAGCCTGGTTATCTTCCACATGGGGAATTAGAATAGGAATACCCATAGGGGTAGGGGGTCTTACAACTCCCGCAGGCGCACTAGTAGCATTAACATGATTCCCTTGTGCATCTAGATTGACTCCAGCACCCGGAACCTCCACTTATGACGTATCAAGCCTTTGAACAACAGCCTCTAGCTCTTGCTTCCCCAAGGAAACCCCTTGAATCATGTTCATAAACTCATTCATGCATAGGTGAAGCACAACCAATTCGGTCTGCACAACATCCATGATGTACTGTTGGTTCTGTCGGGTGGCGTACCTGTGAGGGTGATGGTCTGCAATCCTTATTGGATAATCAAATAAGTTAAGAAACCCAAACAACTTGTAAAAATGCAAGAAATGATATGAATGCTATGCAAATGCTGTGTTTTTCATTCTCAAGGTCATTCATGTACCAATTCCGGTATTCGATAATATGGAAATCCAGATGGCCTTTGGAACCTGACTTTTTGGAAGAAACATTTACGCAAAGCTCAGATAAGATGGTTGTGACAAAGCGGTGTCTGGAACACGTGTCGGTGCATAGAAAACAATCAAAAAGCTAAACCAAATTAGCTAACATGAAATAAAGCTCAAAAGCAAGAATAGATCTCCCCTAAGGGTTACAAGTTTCTACAATAATGAAAACAGAAAGAGTATAAAAATATTCCCACAACAAGCCTGTGGGTAATCAGGTACAATCAAAGAAAACTAGGCCCTATGAAACTCCATATCTTTCAACCTCCATCTAAATTTTTTGACATCCTCGAACAATTGGGCAACATCCGGATGTCTTGGGTCTTTAATCAACTTATGGATGAGCAGATCTCTTTGGTCAAAAGAAGCATGCAACTCACAAATTTGTTGCAAGAACACCTCTTCATTATCCCTACTAGAACCCGGCTCTAACTCAGCACATGTATGATCAGAAATAGCCTAAGCGGGGGGGGGGGGGGGGGTGAATTAGTTTCTTAGAAAATTTTCCGGAATTTTATCGATGGTTGAATTTTTCTTGATTATGGTTCTAAGTTATGAAAGTGGTAAAGCAGAAAAATAAAAGACACTAGGATTTATACTGGTTCCCCTCAAAGATTGAGAGTACTCCAGTCCCCTTACGACTCGTAAGAGATTTTATTATAGTTTTAGAATTGTACAACCTATCACACCAAAACCTGGTGAAACCTACTTTCTAACAACTATACAAGCAATGTGTTGAAGAATAATCCTCTTAACAACACCAACCCTTGTGTCCAACAATCCTGGATCACAAGTCAACAATAGAAATAATTATTTACAATGTTTGATAATTTGATGAAAGATGTAATATTAATCTTCTTTGATTGATCTTCTCCTTGAATCAAAATTCACTCAAGATTTATATACAAGTGTTCAAATGTAAAATGAAATGGGATGAACAAAAATGAACACTTTAATAAATATTTGAAAATATGTGAGAGTCATTGAATATGAGTTTTTAATGAAAATTCTAGGTGTTTTTCAAAATGAAAATATTCAGAATTTATAAATTTCAAAACACCTATTCAAAGAGGTATTATTTGATCATGAAAAGTAGTGAAAATGTATGAAAAATTTGAAATGAGTTTTCATGAAAGGTGGCCAATTTTTACAAAAACGTACTGTGTTAACCGATTAACCAAATGGGTTAATGCTTTAAAACATTAAAATAAAAATTTGAAATTTGGTACCGTTAACCGGTTAACCTATATGGTTAACTGGTTAACACTGTTAAAAAACAGAATAAATTTGTTTTAAAGTGTTAAACCAGTTTGTAAAAATGTGGCAATGACTTTATGCAACATGCTAACATAAATTATGATTATTGAACACTTGTATATCAAATCAAAGGTGAGTTTTGATATACCTTAAGATTGTGTCCAAAGTTTGAATCTTTATGAAAATGGAAAAGAAGCTTAATCACATAATACCATTGCCTTTGAAAGAGAATGTCCTTGTTCTTGATAACATTGGAAGCTCTTATCTTTTTGCAGTCATGAAGTGCATAGAGGATTGTTGTCTTCATCGAAATTCTTGAGGTTGAAGCATGCTTCTACAATCCCCCTTTTTTATGATGACAACCAATATTTCATGAAAGCTTTGATCGACGTTTCTTTACACTTGATCCTCCCCTAAGTCCAACAACTCCCCCTAAATATCAGAGGCAATACAAGTTCTGCATAGAGAGATTTTAGAGAAACAAATCTTCTCCCCCTTTGTCATTAGCAAAAAGGAAGAAGCTTTCGTAGAAAATATAGCAAGCAAGCAAGCAATAATAAGTGATCATTAAAGCAAGAATATAAGGCATATGCATACTTAATATAAACCATAATTTGATTAACAAAAGTGCCAAGCAAAGTACATGATAATTGAAACAAACATAATCAAAATTGCCTAAGTATTAGGACTTAAAAGCATAATTTTTTAAACTAACTTAATGCATAAGAAACATAAAACACAACAACAAGAATAAATGCTTTTCATTCATCCTCCGACATTTCCTCGCACTCCTTTTCAACCTCTTCGCTACTCGCTTCACCCTCATCATCATCATCCTCGGTTTGGTTGCGGGAACTTAACACTAGTTTCCGGAGGCTACTTATGGCACATGTGGTTTCTCGGTGTTGGGTCATTATGGTAGTATAGAGAAATTCATTGGTTATACCACCTTCGGGAATAGGAAAGGAAGAAGCGGAAGATTTGTCGTCATATTTGAAAGAGCCATCATTGCACTTGACTATGTCGGTGTTATTCATGATAGTTATTTCATTAATCTCATTGGTGGTAGTCTTCATAGCAATGAAGGGTTCTCTTCCTATTGCCAAATCAGTTAGTTCCAAAATTCTTGAAATTAGATGAGCATACGGAGGCGTCTTGAGAGTGAGTTGTTGACGGAGGTGGTACATCATTGTCAGAAGCCAATTCACTTTGAGCTTGTTTTTTATTTCAAACATCACCTGAATCTCTAGCTCATTGATTTGCGACTGGTTAGAATCCTTAGGTAGAAGCACTTAACAGATGACATAGTGAAGCATGCAGTCATCAACCGACAAATTATTTATATAACAAAACACCCGACAAGTACGTTGTCCCGACATAACAACCTCGTTAGGAAACCTGCAAATCTTATATTAATATTCCATTTTATCATATGTTGCCCAAATTCCGTCAGTGTGGTTGACACCCTTTTAGAGAAAAACACCAGAATATGGAATATTAAGAGAGGTAGCAAATGAAGCTAAATCCTCCTCAATCATACAGTCTCTAACAATAGTTCTAAGCTTATGTTTACCATTTGCATCCATGTTAAGATTGAAGAAATTCATAAAAGATTTGACCAAGTCCGGATATTACTTCCCATTGTCAGTAATAAACTCATCCATTTTCTGATACTTCAATAAATCCGGAAACGTAAAAGTTGGAGTAGTAAAGGACTTAAGATTAACATATTTACCCTTTATAAGATTACGAACTTTGACTTTGAAATCAATCCTCCTCTTTTTGGTAGTTACCATTCTAGTTTCTTCAGCACTAACATCCTCTGACACTAGAGCTTTTCCTTTCCTTTGTGAGGCCATGATGAAGGTTGAAGATTTTCTAGAGTTTTGAGTGATGATTTTCAGATTTGTGAGTGGTGTGTAAAATGAGGTTTAGAGAGAGGGTTTATAAGGACTTTATGGTGATTGGAGCTTTAATGAGGGTTAATGGATTTAAGTGGGTGAAAGTTGGAAGGATGTTGATAAATGTGATTAAAGTGAGTCAAAGAAGAAGAAGAGTTTATGGAATGTTGGAAAAGGTAAATGAAAGCACATGCAATGTATCAAAACATACACACAACCGTATTAAAATAACATAAAAAAATAAAAACAACGCTGGTTTTTTTAAGTCCAGAATCGTGTTTGGAAAGCGTTAACCGGTTAACCAAATCCGTTAACCGGTTAACCGACTGAATTTTTAAAAAGAATTTAAAAAACCAGCAACATGTTTTAGGAAAAATGGAAAAATATTTTGACAAATTTTTTCACAAAGTGTTAGCATATACAATGACTCAACTTTTCGATCAAAAATATTTGAAAACCGACAAGTTTCGGGAACGCGAAAATAAAAAAAACGAAAAACAGCCAAAAGTGAGTGCTAGCATTTTATAGCAAAAACATGAAATAAGTGCATTTTTGTGAAAACATACCATATTACAAGTAAAATCTAGATAGGTTTAGATGTCACCTTCATTGAGAATACCAAGTTCTCGCCGAATTTTGAAGAATTGCTCTTTAGCCAATGGTTTCGTGAAGATATCGGCAAGTTGGTGATGTGTATCCACGAATGTGACGTCTACATCTCCATTAAGCACATGATCACGAAGGAAATGGTGCCATATGTCTATGTGCTTTGTCCATGAATGCATGACCGGGTTCTTTGTGATGTTGATGGAACTTGTGTTATTGCATCAAAGAGGAATGCAACTGAAGTCTAATCCAAAATCAAGAAGTTGTTGCTTAAGCCAATGAATTTGTGCACAACAACTACCTGTTGCAATGTATTTAGCTTTGGCCGTGCTAAGTGCGACACAAACTTGTTTCTTGCATGCCCATGACACTAATGCATTCCCGAGAATGTGACATGTACCACTTGTTCTTTTTCTATCGGTCATACATCCTCGATATTTCGTAATATCAATTGAAGTACCAGATTCATCTTGATCAACGTATGTTCCGGATCCCATTGGAGTGGACATCACTTTGCAACTATCCATATCGAATCTTTTCAATAGTTCCTTGCAATACTTGGATTGGTTGATGAAGATTCCATCCTTTGTTTGCTTGATTTGTAGTCCAAGAAAATAGTTTATTTTTCCCATCATGGACATCTCGAATTCTCCTTGCATCATTTGTGAAAACTCTTCACAAAGTTCCTTGTTCGTTGAACCGAAAATGATGTCATCGACATAGACTTGAACCAATAAGGTGTTATCTTTTATCTTCTTTATGAAAAATGTCTTGTCAACCTTTCCTTTTACAAATCCCTTTTCACAAAGAAAGTTGTTGAGGCAGTCATACCACGCTCGTGGTGGTTGCTTTAAACCATAAAGAGCCTTTTTCAACTTGTAGACATGTGAGGGATTCTTGAAGTCTTCAAAGCCCAGAGGTTGTTTGACATAGACTTCTTCATTGATGTAGCCATTCAGGAAAGCGCTTTTGACATCTATCTGAAACAACTGAAAATTCATAGAAAAAACATAAGCAAGTAATAATCGTATAGCTTCTAACCTTGATACTAGAGCGAACGTCTCATCAAAATCGATTATTTCCTCTTGGTTGTATCCTTGTGTGACCAATCTTTCTTTGTTACGAACTATGATTCCATTCTCATCAAGTTTTTTCTTGAACACCCATCTTGTTCCTATGATGTGTTTGTTGTCCGGTCTTGGTACGAGACTCCAAACTTGATTTCTTTCGAATTGGTTTAGTTCTTCTTGCATTGCTACTATCCATTGATCGTCACCTAAGGCTTCATCGACTTTGGTTGGTTCAATTTGAGATACAAACGCCATGTTGAGACAAGCATCCTTGAGATTTAATCATGTTGCTACACCTTGGCTAATATCACCAATAACTTTATCGATCGGGTGATCTCTATGAGTCCTCCATTCTTTCGGTAGATCATGATGCTCTTCAATTATTTGTGTGTCATCTTCTTATGATTTTGGTTGATCATTTGAAACATCCTTTTATGGTTGTGTCATATCTATTATATCATCATCATCATCAACAACAAGAATATTATCCTCTTTCGAGGGGTTAGTTTCATCAAAAGATACATGTATTGATTCTTCAATAGATAAAGTTCTTTTATTAAAAATTCTAAATGTTTTACTAGAGAGAGAGTAACCAATAAAAATACCTTCGTCGGACTTCTCATCAAACTTACCAAGATTGTCCTTGTCATTGTTGAGAATAAAACACTTGCACCTGAAAATATGGAAGAATGAAATATTGGGTTTCCTTCCTTTGAACAACTCATACAGAGTCTTTTTGAGAATCGGCAGAATGTTGACACGGTTGCTTACAAAACATGTTGTGCTTACCGCATCCGCCTAAAAGTACTTTGGAATATTTGAGTCGTTAAGCATCATTCATGCAAGTTCCACCAATGACCTATTCTTCCTTTCTACGACACCGTTTTGTTTTTTTAGGGTCCTTGGTGCTGAGAAGTTGTGAGAGATTCCGTGCTCTTTGCAAAATTCTTCAAATGAAGCATTTTGGAATTCTCCACCATGGTCTCTTCTTATGGATACTATTGTGAGGGACTTATCGTTTTGTATTTGTTTCGCATACTTCTTGAAAGCTTTGAAAGCGTCACTTTTCTGCACTAGAAACAATGTCCATGTATATCTAGAGAAATCATCAACAATAACTAAAGCGTATACATTACCTCCGAAGCTTTTCGTTCTTGATGGACCAAAGAGATCCATATGCAACAATTGTAGTGGCCTAGATGTGGACACCACTTTCTTGTATTTGAAAGATGTCTTGGTTTTCTTCCCTTTTTGGCATGCGTCACATAACTTATCCTTGATGAATTTTATCTTTGGAAGACCAACAACTAGGTCATACTTTATCAACTTGTTCAAGTGCTCCATGTGAATGTGAGCGAATATTTTATGCCATAGCCAAGCCTCGTTGTTGTTCGCCAATAAGTATTTTACCTTCAAGGAAGAGTCATCAAAAGAAATCATAAAAATATTATTAATTCTTTTACCTTTTAGCAAGAAATCATTTGAGACTTCATGTTCGATTAGGCATTCTTCCTTTGTGAAGTTGATTCGGAACCCTTTGTCACACAATTGACTTATGCTTAGTAGGTTATCTTTGGCCTTCCACGTAAAGGACATCTTCGATGGTTATAAACAGTGTTGCTCCAATGGTTCCTATTCCAAGAATCTTTCCTTTATTGTCATCACCGTATGTTACATATCCTTTGGCCTTTAAAGATAGATGTGAAAATTTGTTGATATCGTCCGTCATATGCTTTGAACATCCGCTATCAAGATACCATTGATTGGATGTTGAATTCAAGCATACCTACAAAAAAAAATTAAGTTTCATTAGGTACCCAAATTTCTTTGGGTCCTTGATAGTTAGTACCTTTTTCAACCCACACATAATTCCCTTTTGCAATACCAATATTGCGCACATAACAAGCATTAGGTGTATGGCCTTTGATTCCACAATAAAAGCAAGTTGGTTGGAAATTACTTCTATATCTAGGGACATAAACCTTTTTAAAAACAACCCTTTTCTATTCATGACTTTGATGCACACTTTTAGAATTTTTTACTTTCTTTTTAGAAATTTGCTCACTTGCTTTAACGAAAATGGTCTCATTTGTGCTTGGTTTAGAAAACTTATAATATCCTCAACCACTTTTATCATTAGGATATCTTTGGTGCCTAAGAATTTCTTCCAAGCCAATTTGACCTTTTTCATATCTTTCAAGAACTCTTTTAAGTTGAACAATTTGAAAAGAGTAAGATTCACAATTCTTACAAGAAAGATTTTGTTTTTCATTTTCAACATATTTTTCCAAAGAAATGATCTTTTCTTCTGAGGATGAAATTAATTTCTTTTGAGATGAAATGGTTTTATAAATTTTTTTACATTCTTTTAATAATTCATCTATAACATCTTGTGCATCATTATCATAAACAGAAAAGTTGCTACTAACCTCATACTTTTCGTCATCGGAGTGATATGAAGCTATTAGAGCCATGTTTGCATATTCATCGCTTTCCGATTCCGATGAGGAACTTATCTCATTATCGCCCTAAGAAATGTATGCCTTCATGTTCTTGATCTCCTTCTTGCCTTTGAATCCTCCTTTCTTTGCATGTTTCGGGAAATCCGGCTTTATGTGACCTTGCCTTCCATATTCATAACAACTAACGTCTTGAATTGATGCGGGTGCTTCCTTTTTCCTGAAATGTCTATTCTTTTTAGCATAAAAGGAATTCTTATTTGTATTTAAAAACTTACCAAGCTTCTTTACAAGAAGCATGAAATTCTCATCTTCCGATGTCTCCTCATCTTTATCATCTTTTGATTCAACCTTCAAGGCAATTCCTTTGGACTTCTTTTCTTGACTTTCGTGTTTCTCGAGCCTTCCAAGTTCCAATTCGTGTTCTTAAAGTTTACGAAATAGAGATGTGGATGTCATCGTTGAGAGACTCTTATTTTCCGAGATAGCGGTCACTTTCGGTTGCCATTCTCTTGTCAAGGATCTTAGGACTTTGAGGTTGAGATCATCATTTGTAAATGTTTTTCCGAGAGCAATCAAATGATTTGTAAGATGGACAGATCTCTTCTGTAGTGAAACTATGGATTCACTGGGCTGCACGCGGAACATTTCATACTCTTGACTTAGTGTGTTTAGCCTTGATCTCTTTACTTCAGCGGTTCCTTCATGTGTTTCTACCAAGGTGTCCCAAATATCCTTTGCGGATTTACATTGAGATTTGCAAAAGAACTCATCCATACTAAGAACACTTTGTAGAATGTTGACTGCCTTCTTTTCATTTAGAATCATTTTCTTATACTCTTCGTCATATGTACTTTTCAACTTTGCGGTTCCAAAACCATTAACGACATTCATCGGATTATATGGACCGTTTTCAACTGCTTCCCATATACCTTCTCCTTGGGCTTCAAGATGTGCCTTCATTCTGATTTTCCAGAAATCGAAATATTCTCCGGAGAAGAGTGGAGGTTTATTGTTACTTCCACCATCTTTGAAAACTGGGTTTGTGCTTGTGGAATCCATGCTGGATCTCTAGGAATAAGTTACCTATAACCTGATCTGATGCCAAATGTAAGATCAAAAAGAGCCTAAGAAGGGGGGGGGGTGAATTAGGTTCTTAGAAATTTTTACGGAATTTTATCAATGGTTGAATTTTTCTTGATTATGGTTCTAAGTTATGAAAGCGGTAAAGCCGAAAAATAAAAGAAACCGGGATTTATACCGGTTCCCCTCACAGATCGAGAGTACTCCAGTCCCCTTATGACTCGTAAGAGATTTTATTATAGTTTTAGAATTGTACAACCTATCACACCAAAACCTAGTGAAGCCTACTTTCTAACAACTATACAAGCAATGTGTTGAAGAACAATCCTCTTAACAACATCAACCATTGTGTCCAAAAATCCTGGATCACAAGTCAACAATAGAAATAATTCTTTACAATGTTTGATAATTTGATGAAAGATGTAATATCAATCTTCTTTGATTGATCTTCTCCTTGAATCAAAATTCACTCAAGATTTCTATACAAGTGTTCAAATGTAAAATGAAATGGGATGAAAAAAAATGAACACTTTAATGAATATTTGAAAATATGTGAGAGGGATTGAATATGAGTTTTTTTTATGAAATTCTAGGAGGTGTTTTTTGTAACACCCCAAATTTGATTATGAGTAATTGTTGCCTATTTGAGGATATATGATGATTTTTGGCAAATAGGTGGTTATGTGGCCCGATGCATTATGGTGAAATTATTTTAATAATATTAATAATAAGAATAATAATCATGTAGCATTATTCGAAATTATTGTTTATTATTTAATAATTATAGAAATGGGAGTGTGGAGGTTATGTTGGTCATTTGGGAGTATAAGGAGTAATTTTATATAATATGAATAATTAGTGTATTATTATATAATTATAATTATTTCATAAAAATATTGAAGAAAGGGTAAGGTGGTCTTTATGAGAAAAAGTAAGGATAAGTGGGGAAAAACCTAAACTAGGATAATTTTACCCAAATAGGAGAACACGATCAAAAGTTCTCACTTTTTGTGTTTTTGGTGAAGAAGAGCTCTGAGGAAAGGAAAAGAGGAGAGAAAGCTCAGAGTCAGGAAGTTACAAAGAACCTTGGTGAAGAATATCAATCGGCGGAATTCTCTAAGGTATGGGGAGTTTTCATAATCTATTATAATTATATAGGAATTGGTTTATGAATAGATTAGGTTTTGTATGATTTTGGTGATTGTTAGGTTTGATGACATATATTGAGTTATAAGAGTATGAATTGGTGAATTAGGATTGATAAGATGATTTAGAATGGTGTTTGATGTTTGAATTGATATATTGTTGTTGTATATGATTAATTTTGATTGGTAAGAAGTTTTGGGTTGCATTGGAATGAATTCGTATGAAAAATTGATGTATTTTGGTGTAGAATTCGTAAAAACAACATAAAACTGCTTATGTACAGGTGTTAACCGGTTAACCATAGGTGTTAACCAGTTAACCAGTGAAAAATATGCGTTTTGGGCGAAAAAATAAGGCGTTAACCTGTTAACGCTATAGGTTAACTGGTTAACACTGTAACAGTGGCACTTTTAATTTGAAAAATTCATAACTTTTGATATGTAACTCCGATTTAGGTCCCGTTTGAAGCGTCGGAAAGCTAACGAGACGAAATTTAATTTGATGAAATAAAATGAGTGAAGTGAGAAATTTTTCAATGATGAATATTTAGGAAAATTTGAATTGGATTTATGATTATAAGCATAATTTTATTGAAAGTTGATGATTTGATGTTGTTGATGAAGGAAGTTGTTTTGTTGTATTGTTGGAATAGGTTTTATGATTAAAAACATGATTTATATTGAAAATTGATGATTTTTTGTTATTGACAAGAGAAGTTGTGTCTTGGACAGGATGTTCCCATCCAATATTGACTGCTCTCCAGGCCTTGTTGTCAAGTGATCTTAAGAATGCAATCATTCTTGGTTTCCAGTAGTCATAATTAGATCCATCCAGTATAGGTGGTCTATTAACTGATCCTATATCTCTGTCCATGTTTACAGAATTTGTATTCCCTAGATCTCACCCAGTATAAACAGGCAGGGCGCCTGCTCTGATGCCAATTGAAATTTTGTGATCAGGTATGAGATGTCCTATGAGATGTTCCAACACTTGACAGATTTAACCAAAACTTAAAGTGCAAGAAATTTAAACAACACAGTAGTTTGTTAACCCAGTTCAGTGTATAACTACACTTACATCTGGAGGCTACCAAGCCAGGAGGAAATCCACTATAAGTAATATTAATTCTAGACTTAAACCACCCAGTTTAATCTTTCACTTAATATCTACCCAATGCAATTTCTACCTAAGTCACTACTTAGATATGAGTACCAACTCACTCCCCCTCAATCACACAGTGATCTTGTTTACAAGTTTAATGAAATTGAAGTCATACTTCAAACAAAACAGCTTGATCTTACTTCACAGTTTCAATCAAGTCACAAATACACTTTTGCTTAAAAGCTCATAAAGTGGTACAATAAAAACAACCTGCTATTAAAACACACAACACCCTATTTTGTCTTATAAAATTCGTACTTAATTCTGAGATATTTTGTAGATTAAATAGGTGTTTGTATTTTGGGCTTTCTGTAGGTTAATCCAGTCCTAAAACGCATGCAGCTTCCACCTTGAATTAGGGTTTATTACTTCCTAGATTCTAGGTGATTTAGTTCTTATGATTATGCTGAAGCCTCATAACACCACTCCCTACATATGCGCCTTATTCTGTTATTGTCCATCCATAATTAATTCCAGATAACTCTCCTTAAATTTCTCAGATCAGTTAGTCATTAATTAATTCTAGTAGCAGGTTTGAGATGTCTCAACATCTGTTGGGACATCCTGAAAAACTGAACTTAAATCATTTACACAATGTCCCAACATCTGGTGTGACATCCTGAATTAAGTTCTTATACTCTGTTTGATAATGTCCCAACATCTGATAGGACATTCTAAACTGAATTCAATATTTCTTGTTGGTCAAAAATTCTGCCAATTCTAAACATCTACAGGTTTGATAGTGATTCTTTTTTCATTGCATCCCACATATCATGTAGTTTCTAGGATAAAATTGGCATGAATTTATCTTTTATTTTTGATTTGTTTTGCATTTTTCCTTGTAAGGTACCTTAAAACCCTAGCAAACTTAGAAAAATCATAAGTTCTTTAAGGTTTAGCTTCTGACCTTCCCCTTTGGGCAGTGAACTTGTATAGGTTTAGGGTACCTTTGATCCCATTTTCAATTTTTTATCTCATGTTTTGCTTCTGATTTTGAATTTTGCATTGCATATTGTATGTAAACCCTAATCTTTGCCTTCATTTGCATTCATTCTTCATATACTTGCATACATGAACTTTCCATGACATTTTGTGCATCCACATGACATATAAGACATCTTAGGACATATTGACATCATGTTTGATCATTGCATCATCCATTTGCCATGTTATGCATCCATTTCATTTCATAAGTTTTCATGAACTTTCTTGCTTCCTTTCATGTCTCATTTGCATCTTCATTACTTGTATGATCATCCACATCTCTTGGTATGCTTTTGCATCATCCCATAGCATCATTTGCATCATGGACATGCTTCTGATTTTGGTTTGCATCCTTGCATCCATTTCATTTTCATTTCATTTCATTTCCTTTGCTAACTTTTCAGGTGGTAAGTGTTTGAGAAGTGAATTTGCCTTCACTTCTCATAACCTCTTCTCATCCCTTTTATGCATCAATTGCTGCATTCTTACTTGTGAATTAGAGTGAGCTTTCTCATTCATGCTCCTTATCCTCTTTCTTTCTTCAAGCAACTTATCTTCTTAAGTGAAGTAATTTGTCTTGCTTCTTGCTGCTTCTTTTCCTTCCATCTGCTTCTTCCTTGGTGGCTCTTCTTGAGGATCTTCTTGCAAGCTTCATAAACCCTAGGAACATCCAAGCATGATCAAAATTAGAGTTTGATTAGTCCCCCCTTTAGTTTTACCTTTGTGTCTTCTCTTCTCATCTCTTAATCAAGGACTAAACCCTTAAGGTTTTAAGACTTTGTGATTAGGGTTATACATGTATCCTCCTCTTAGGATGGAGTGTATAACTTTAATCCTAAGTGTTAAACCCTTAATGTGTTTAAATCCTTAATCAATTCATCCAATAATCACTAAAGACATCAAGCTTGTAACTTGGGCCTTGCATTAGGGTTCTAATTCTCCCTTAATTGGTTAAGAAGGACTAACCCTAGTGTTAATGGACAAGTCCCCCTCAAGTTGTCTTAAAAACCATAAAATCCACTTCTTAATCTTACCATTAACTAAAATCCACTTTAATAAAGGGTTTGTTTTTTCATGAGTCCACCTTAATTATGGCTTAAACTCATTACTTAACATCAAACAAAAACTCCAAAAACATCTAAATAAAGGCAAGTAGGTTAATGATCTTAATCCTACATCATGGTGATTAAGTGTGAGGTGTTTACTTCACACTTAAGGTATTCTCATTACCCCTAATCAGAGGGAAGATGTGATGAGTTTACTAACCCCTGGTTTAGGCTTAAGCTCATTAACTTATGCAAAACACCAAAAACAATAACAAAACTGAAAACACAAAAACAAACAATAATCGTCTCCTCCGGGATTCTTTTCTCATCTCATTCACTCACAAACGAGAACTTGCTTCTCCCGTCTAATGCAAGACAGTTTGTACCTGAGCCAGACAGGTCGTACACTTGAGCATAGACAAGTAAGCAGTTCACAAGTCAATTTATCTTTTAGTCTCTTTGAGTCGAACTACGGTGTTCTGACTTCCTCATTGCACGAGAGGATACATAGGCATAACTTAATAGTTATCGAACAAAAGTCTCTGTATTTTCCCCCCTCTTCCAGCATTATTCTTTAAGCCTCATAGTCTTGAGCTTCATTCTCTTTTCTTACACTGACACTCTTTTATTTCACTTCACATTTCTTTTGCACTGACACTTGTATTCTTTTCAAGCTTTTGCACACAAAATAGCACTGACATTACCCCTTTAAAACACAAATCTTTCAAGCGCTGATCTCGTCGAGTACGACGGACAATCTGGGTGCTAATACCTTCCCAGGTTGTAACCAACCCCCTTTCTCAGTATCTCTGGTTCGCGACCATCTTATCCATCTTTTCTTAGGTCTATGCAGCATTACCTTTCCTTCGGGATAAAAATGCCTAGCTGGCGACTCTTTTCAGTTCATCTTCATGTTCTCCTCCTTTCGCCGACCGTTCGCATCTGTACCCCTTCTAACCTGGGTGTCATTTGGTGGGAGCGACAGCTTGGCAACTCTGCTGGGGACCCTTATACTGCAACCAGGGCTTCTGGTTCTTTTTGTGGGTTCCTCCTAGCGCTTGTTTGATTTGTATTTACTGGGGTGTTATGTGCTATGTGTGTTTATTTATTTTTCTTTATTTATTGCTTTATGTGCAACTTTATTTATTTACTTTCTTTACAATCTTATGCATATTTCATACTGTCATTTGCTGGATCTGGTTTGCTGTTTTGATGGGTGGGGTTCTATTGAGAGTTTAAGGTCCTATACCTGGGACCTGAGTGACACCTAGGCTAGAGTGGTTCATGTTCTTTCCCATTCCATTTCAGTCTGGAGCGGGAATATGAAACACGGTTCAGATGTGGGTTTCTTCTTGAGAACTCTGTGCTACAGATTTCCTGTAGTACTAGGGCTATCTGGGAAGCGTGCTAAGTCTGGATGACCTTTATTATGAACTTCTGAAGCTGAGGTGAATTAGAGGAGGATCTTTTATGGTTATTGTAAACACTGTACATCCGGGTTAGAACTGTTTACACTTCTCATAATTGATCCAAGTCTGAGGATCCTTGTTCTAGAACATTACCGGTGAGGGGGTTGGGCTGTTTACAGGTTTGCAGGAACCCTTGGCCACATCATACCCTGTTACTGTAGTGTTTAAG
Source organism: Lathyrus aphaca (assembly GCA_963966055.1). Lineage (NCBI taxonomy): Eukaryota > Viridiplantae > Streptophyta > Magnoliopsida > Fabales > Fabaceae > Lathyrus > Lathyrus aphaca. Next base: position 428,779,377 of record OZ014524.1, on the reverse strand, counting down.
AATACTTCACTTTGGGCAGTTCTTGTGATTAACCCCGGACATGTGACTCTTTATTTGAGTCCCCCACCCTGGTTACTGGATTTCTGAGCCTCCATCTGGAATTTTGAACATACATGGGCCTTATATCAAGACAGATAATCAGATCCAGCTTGATCATAAACCCTTGCATATCATTTGCATATATCATCATTGCATCATTTAACATTTGTTTATTTGCTTTTCAGGGTATCCATTTCATTGTATCTTGGTTTTGGTTTTGACCCCTTCTTCTGCATAGGCCTCTGCTTCAGCTATCTTCATCAGATATCTGCTTCAGTTATCTCCATCCTCATCAGCACCAATCTGTCAGTGGTCCAATTTCAGCATCTCAGTCCGTGATCTTCATCAGCACTTATCTTCAGCTTCTTCAGCAACACTCATGACTACTCCCAGGAAGAGCAACATATCCTACCACTTTTTTGAGCCTGTGTTGACTGGTATCAGGCAGGTCCAGTCACTTATCACACCTGACTACATCCCACTGTTTGGAGAGCACTATGGAGGTATCCTGAACATGGTTATGGACCTTGACCCTTCTCAGAGGAGCATGATCCACACATGCTTACAGTTTTATGACCCACCACTAAGATGCTTCACCTTTCCAGACTTTCAGCTAAGGCCTCTACTGGAAAAGTTTTCTTCGTTGATTGGAGTACCTATCAGAGGTGGAATCCCTTTCAACCCAGAGATGACTGCTCCCAGAAAGGAAGAGATAACAAGGGCACTGTATTTGGAACCTGCCCTTATTGAGCAAAGTATGACAACAAAAGCTGGGATTCCTTGTTTGCATTTGGACTTCTTGATCTCTCAAGCCATACTGAAAGCTTCATTGGGAGAGTGGAGAGCAGTCTGTGCACTATTAGCCCTCAGTATATATGGGGCTATACTGTTTGCAGATGAGCCCAAATTTGTCAGCAAAAATGTCGTCCATCTGTTTCTCCTGAAGAACCCAGTACCCACACTGCTAGGAGATTTTTACTACTCCATTCATCAGAGGAATGAGAAATAAAGGGGGAAGTTGGTAAGATGTTGTGCTCCTTTGTTTTATACCTGGCTGCTCAGACACATGCCTAAGTCAGATGCTTTCTTGAACCCCCATCAGCAGAAGAATTGGGCCAAGAGGTTCATTGCCTTAACTTCAGATGATATCAGATGGTGCACCCAGAGTACCAAAGGCAAGGACATTATCACCAGTTGTGGACAATACCCAAATGTGCCTCTGATAGGAGTGAAGGGTTGCATCAACTACAATCCTTTACTATTTAAGAGACAATTGGGATATGCCTTGGTTCATCCTCCCAGAGGACAGGATTTAGCTGAGACCATATATTGTGAAGTACAACCTAATTCAACTGTCGTCAGACAAGCATCCTGGGCTTGGGACAACATCCAGACAAAAGGGGTAGCTATTCTTGGAAGATGTAACAATTTTGCTTCAGCTCAGTACTCAGACTGGTCCCGCACTAGAGCTCAGATTACCATAATTCCTTTCACCTTGGAAGACATGCCTGGGCCATCTACAGTACAGCCTGCAGCAACAGTTATCCTGGAGGAATTTGAAAAGTTGAAAGAAAGGAATGAGCAGCTATCCCAGGCCTTGAAGAAGACCCTTTGGGAAAGAAGTGATGGTCGTCTGGACATTGAGAGATTGGAAAAGCTTAGGGTGGAGCATCTTTCCAAAATTGAGAAGACAGAAGACTACATAAGGAAAGCAAGGGCTGGGGAACAAATATTGAAGAATGCCTGCAAGGAGGCCAAGATTCAGAAAGCTAGGGCTGAGCACTATCTGCAAGAGAGCCAGGCTAGGTGGGTCAGGATCACCGAAGCCCGTACACAAGAAGACCAGAAGACTCAAGCCAAGATTGAACAGCTAGAGGCCAATGAGAAGAAACAGCAGGAAGCTCTGTTGGCTGCACAGAAAGAGATATCAGAGTTGAAGCTCAGAGCAGGATTGAAGAGATCAAAAGACCAGGACAGGCATAAGAAGCTGACTACTGCCATTGCTACCAGGAATCTCCTCATTAGGACCCTTTACAAAGCACCCAGCTAGTCCAGTGACTGAGGCACTCCTGAAGGAGGTCAGAGAGGATGAGTTTGGACTGGATGTCTGATTCTTTGCTTGTTGTTTGTTTCCATTTGATGTACTTTTCCTTTTGTTGTATTTTGACCCTCCATGGGCATGTATTATAAAACAAACTATGTATTGTTCACCATTTGTAATATATTTTAGTTTGTTCTCATTTTGGGTTTTCTCTCAACAACATCAAGCATTTTCCTCGAGGTCTGGAAAGGTCAAAACCAAGAACCGAACCGGATACCTTGGAAAACAAATAAGCATACTGCATTGCATACTAACTTTGTTTTTGTTTTGTAGGTTTTGTTATTTTTGTTTCTAACTTTGTTGTGATTTCAGGAAACATTGCTCATCGCCGAGTGTTCCCTGTCAACCGCACGCACCGGTACCCGACTCGTAACAACCTTCCCGGCATTCAAATGGAACAAGTACAGCAGGATCTAACTGAGGTCAGAAATCAGATGGCCAATGAGAGAGTAGAGATGAGAAATCAGATGTCTCAGTTCATGGCAGTGATGACTGGCTTAGCCCAGAGTAAAGAAAGGTTAAGAGAGCTGGTGGAAAGACAAACTCCTGAGGAGCCTCATCTTGGAACAGGAGGAACTAGCAACAATGAATGGGGCCAGCCTCGTATTGACCCACCGGAGTATGGACCTCATCTAAATCCAGAAGTTAACATCCCGAGGAATGGTCAGGGTAATACTGCTGGGGGCCCAATCCTGCAGGAAGATCCCCAGGGAGAGCAATTTACTTATATAGGGGCAGGGGATGAGCTATATGACAGAAGATTAGACGAGATTGCTGAAAAATTAAGATCTTTGGAATCTCGGAATTCTTTGGGCTTTGATGTGATGGATATGGGACTAGTGGATGGGGTGAGAATTCCCCACAAATTCAAACCCCCATGCTTTGAAAAGTACAATGGTACCTCCTGTCCTCGCACTCATCTGCACTCTTTCTTGGGAAGGCTCAAAGCTTATACCATGGATGAAAAGTTATGGATGTTCTACTTTGAGGACAGTCTGACTGGAGCTTCGAGAGAATGGTATTCGCATTTGTCTAGGGCCACCATAATATGTTGGAAGGATTTGGCCGAGGCTTTCATTCGTCAATATCAGTACAACCTGGACATGGCTCCCAATAGAACTCTTCTAATAGGCATGTCTCAGTCTTCTAGAGAGAGCTTCCGGGATTATGCCCAAAGGTGGAGACAACTTGTTGCTGCTGTCCAACCACCCATGTCATAAAGGGAAATGGCTGACATGTTCATGAACACATTGCAAGGGACTTATATTGATAGACTGGCTGCTTTCTCCTCTACCAGTTTTGCTGATGTGGTCATAGCTGGTGAGAGGATTGAAAGTCTCTTGAAGATGGGCAAAATCTCCGACAGTGGTGCAAGTTCCTCCAGCAATCCCAGAAAACCTTTTGCGGGACCCCGAAGGGCAGGTGAAACTAATTCCATTCATGCAAGCAGAGGCAGGCCTCAATATGCTCACCGGTCAGTAGCAGCTGTTACCATCCCAGCTCCAATTCCACAACAATCATCATATCCTCAACAACAACCACAATATCAACAACAAGCTCGTTATCCGCAACAAAGGTCGTACAACAACAGCAATAGTAACCAACAACAGCGTCCCTTCCAACAAAGGCCATCACAAGCAAACAGGGTAATTGACCCAATCCCAATGCCGTATGCTGCACTCTTGCCACAACTCCTAAAGCTCAACCTAGTTGAGTTAAGGACGTTGGAACCTCTGGATCCTCTCAATATGCCAAAGAACTATGATGCAAATGCCAGGTGTGCATTCCATTCAAACGCACTGGGGCATAATACTGAAAAGTGCAGGGCCCTACAGATGAAAGTCCAGGATCTGGTGGACTTAAAAGCTCTCAATTTTGAACCTCCTCCGAACGTCACAAGAAATCCAATTCCTAGTCACAAAGGGCCTAGGATCAATGCTATTGAGGAGGGCAAACCATCCATATTAATTAACAGTGTTGCACAGATCCGAACACCTTTGGTTGAAATCAAAGCTCAGCTATTAGAATGCCAAGTGTTCCCCGGATGTGAGGTCGGCTGTGGATATTGCAACATTGCCGTTAATAAATGTGAGAGACTGAGAAACGACATAGATGGCCTCATTAGAGATGGCATTCTTCAGATTATGACAACGGCGACTACAACTCCAACAATTCCTTCATCAACAATCACAAATACTCCTACAACGTCAGCAACCATTGTTCCAACAGATTCTGCTACAACTCCAACAAATATTCAATCAATCACTTCAACGGATACAGATTCAGTCACAGTTCCTACTACAACTTCAACACCCGTCCAGTCAACAGTACCGTCTACAACACAAGCACAAGTTAATGAAAGCGTCTCAACGATTACGATATACTACGATCCCGCAAATGTTCCTTCCAACAACTCACAACAAAATGCTACTCCTGTCAGAGCTCCAATTACCATATATTATGATCCGCACACCATTATGGTCCCCTCTGCAGCTGCTATCAGTCCGGTCACTATCACAGTGCCTGGGCCAGTTCCTTATGAAAGCAATAATGCCATCCCTTGGCATTATGGCTTAGATCTATACTACGAGGGGCAGAAAATCACTTTAGATTCATCAATTTCTTCACCCCAGATAGACAATGTGGGGGGAGGCGGAGGCTTCACTAGAAGCGGATGTCTCTTTGCCTCGCAAATACCAAGACCCATTGCTGAAGCAGAAGTTGCTGCTAAGGCAAAAGGGAAGAGTGTGGTGCAAGAAGAACCAGTTGCTAAAGAAACTTTGAAGACTCCTTTTGATCAAGAGGTTGATGAATTCATGCGGATAATCAAGAAGAGTGATTATAAGGTGGTGGACCAGTTTCACCAGACACCTTCCAAAATCTCCATACTATCATTGCTAATGTGTTCTGAGGCTCATTGGAACGCACTATTAAAAGTCCTGCACGCAGCTTATGTGCCGGAGGAGATTACTGTCAATCAGTTAGAGGCTGTGGTTGGAAATGTCAACGCTAGTCATGGACTAGGATTTACCAACGCTGATCTGACAACGGAAGGTCACAATCACAACAAGGCTTTGCACATTACCTTGGAGTGTAAGGGTACAGTTCTTTCTCACGTATTGGTGGACACAGGGTCATCACTCAATGTCCTACCCAAGAAAGCCCTTGTGAAGCTGGAGTATAATGGATTGGCACTACGCCCAAGCAAATTGGTAGTGAGAGCCTTTGACGGTTCTAAAAGATCGGTTCTGGGAGAGATAGAGTTGCCAATAATGATTGGCCCACAGGTTTTCAAAATGACCTTCTTTGTGATGGATATATAGCCTGCCTACAGCTGTCTATTGGGTAGACCATGGATACACGCCGCTGGCGCCGTGACGTCAACCCTTCACCAGAAGTTAAAATTTGAGTGGGAGGGCCAAGTCATTACCATTTGTGGGGAAGAGGATATCTTCGTTAGCCAGTTGGCTACTTTCAAATACATTGAAATGGACGGGGAAATTCCCGAAACAATGAGTCAAGGGTTTGAGGCCGTTAATATTAATGAAGCATCTGCTGTGTATGGGACTTCCATCACCTCATACCAACAAGCCCGAAAGGTTGTTGAGGAAGGTACCGCTCAAGGCTGGGGCAAGCTGCTGCCAATTGAAAAGAAAGAAGACCGATTCGGGTTGGGTTACAGACCAACTCAACAAGATCAACCAGAGGCTGCAACGGAGCCCAAGTTTGTCAGTGGGGGGATGCTCACCCCAGATGCTGTGAATAGTTTGGAAGATGAATCAGAAGACGAGCGCAACCTAGAAAGCTGGATACGTCCAAGGATCCCGGGGAACCATGTCTCAAACTGGTCTTCCCAGGAAATTATAAGAGTTACTCCTGCAGAGTAATTATTATTTCCTGTCTTTAAGCATGCATCAAGTCATGCATCTTGCCCAAGATGTCAGGGCTCATTTTGTAATCGGGCCATCTTGTTTTTTGTGCAAACGATCAATTAATGAATATCAGGACATCTTTTGCAAATGAGTCTTTTCTTTTCCGCTCACTGTTTTTCATTTTTCATTTTTTGTACAAAAATAAAATGGCAATGTTTTTAAAAATAATAACTTCATTTTCACTTTTTCTAAAGCAAGATAAAACTGATCACTAAAATGAACGAATCTAAACACTTGCAGAGATGCCCTCCAGACTGCACCGACAACAACACCGCTATGACTTCGTATGACTTTGACAATCCGATTAATCAAGCCGATGAAGGGGTTGAAGAAGATTATGAGCTACCTGAGGAATTAGCCAGGTTATTGAGACAAGAGGAGAAGGTTATCACTCCTCATCAGGAGGAAGTTGAGACGGTTAATCTTGGTACAGAAGAAGACTTGAAAGAAGTTTAGATCGGGGACTGTCTGCAAGATTCAGTAAAAGAGAAACTTATTGACATGCTTCGGGAGTATGTGAATGTTTTTGCTTGGTCTTATCAGGATATGCCAGGGTTGGACACCGACATTGTTATGCACAAGCTGCCTCTGAAAGAAGATTGTCCGCCAGTAAAACAGAAGTTGCGCCGTACTCGCCCAGATATGGCCATGAAGATAAAAGAAGAGGTACAGAAACAGTGGGACGCCGGTTTCCTTGCTGTAAGTAGTTACCCGCCATGGGTTGCTAACATTGTACCCATGCCTAAGAAGGATGGAAAGGTGATGATGTGTGTGGATTACTAGGATCTGAATAGAGCCAACCCGAAAGACGACTTCCCATTACCTCACATTGATGTATTGGTCGACAATACGGCTCAGTTCTCGGTGTTCTCCTTCATGGATGGATTTTTAGGATATAATCAGATCAAAATGTCACCTGAAGACATAGAGAAGACAACTTTCATCACACCCTGGGGCACATTCTGTTATAAGGTAATGCCATTCGGACTGAAGAATGCTGGTGCCACTTATCAACGGGCTATGGTAACATTATTCCATGACATGATCCATAAAGAAATTGAATGTTATGTGGATGACATGATTGCCAAGTCCCTCACAGAAGAAGACCACCTAGTGAATCTGTTGAAGCTATTTAAGCGTCTGAGGAAGTACCAATTGAAGTTAAACCCCAACAAATGCACATTCGAGGTGCGATCCGGTAAGCTGCTGGGATTTATTGTAAGTAAGAAAGGGATTGAAGTTGACCCTGACAAAGTCAAAGCCATCCAAGAAATGCATGCACCAATGACTGAAAAAGAAGTTCGGGGGTTCCTAGGTAGATTGAACTACATTTCAAGGTTCAAATCTCACCTTACAGCAACCAGTGAACCCTTATTAAAGTTGTTAAGAAAGGAACAAACGGTCAGATGGAATGAAGACTGCCAGAGGGATTTTGACAAAATCAAGGAATACTTACAAGAGCCTCCGATCCTTATGCCTCCAGTTGAAGGAAGACCTCTAATAATGTACTTAACAGTATTAGAAGAGTCAATGGGGTGTGTGATGGGCCAGCATGACGAGTCTGGTCGAAAAGAGTATGCAATATACTACCTAAGTAAAAAGTTTACCGACTGTGAACAACGTTATTCACTGCTCGAGAAAACTTGCTGTGCTTTAGCGTGGGCTGATCGCCGACTAAGGAAGTATATGTTGACCCATACTACCTTATTGATCTCAAAGATGGACCCAATCAAGTATATATTTGAGAAGCCAGCACTTACCAGACGGGTTGCAAGATGGCAAATGATTCTCACAGAATATGACATTCAGTACACATCTCAAAAGGCCATCAAAGGCATTGTATTGTCTGATTATCTTGCTGAGCAACCCATTGATGATTACCAGCCTATGAGATTTGACTTCCCCGATGAAGAAATCATGTTCATAAAAGCAAAAGATCATGAAGAACCTATTCACACTGAAGGGCCTGACCCAGAAGAAGAATGGACTATGATGTTTGATGGGGCTGTTAATATGAATGGTCGTGGTGTTGGTGCAGTACTCATTACACCTAAGGGAGTTCACATGCCTTTCTCGGCAAAACTCACTTTTAACTGCACTAACAACGAAGCTGAATACGAAGCTTGTATTATGGGTCTTGAGGAAGTCATTGACCTCAGGATCAAGACTTTGACAGTATTCGGAGATTCAGCTCTGGTCATTAATCAAACCAACGACAAATGGTATACTCACCAGGAGCATCTGATACCTTACCAGGATTATACAAGGAGGTTACTTACATTTTTCACAACAGTCAAGCTTGAGTATATCCCTCAGGATGAAAATCAGTTTGCAGATGCTCTGGCTACCATTTCATCCATGATCAAAGTTCAAGCTGCCAACTTTGTACCTCGGATTTCGGTGTCCAGACTTGACAGACCAGCATACATATTCTCAGCAGACCTTACTAAAGATGAAAAGCCTTGGTTCTATGACATCAAATGCTTCTTGGAGGATCAAACATACCCACCCGGGGCATCTTCCAATGATAAGAAGACATTAAGAAGGCTAGCTGGTAGTTTCTTCCTAAATGTTGATGGTTCCTTGTACAAAAGAAACTTTGATATGGTACTTCTCAGATGTGTTGATAAGACAGAAGCAGCTTGCTGATGCACGAGGTGCACGAAGGATCTTTTGGTACCCATGCTGGAGGGCATGCAATGGCTAAAAAGTTGTTAAGATCAGGCTACTATTGGATCACAATGGATGCAGACTGTTGTGCCTATTCCAGGAAATGTCATAAATGCCAGATTTATGCAGATAAAATGAATGTGCCTCCGAATCCTTTGAATGTGATGTCTTCACCTTGGCCCTTTGCCATGTGGGGCATTGATATGATTGGCAAGATTGAACCGACTGCTTCAAATGGCCACAGGTTCATCCTGGTAGCCATTGACTATTTTACCAAGTGGGTTGAAGCAGCTTCATATGCAAATGTCACCAGGCAAGTGGTAGCCCGATTCCTGAAGAGGGACATCATCTGTCGGTATGGAGTGCCCGAGCGAATCATTACTAATAATGGTTCCAACTTGAACAATAAAATGATGGCAGAGCTGTACCGGGACTTCAAGATCCAACACCACAATTCTTCTCCTTACAGACCAAAAATGAATGGCGTTGTAGAGGCAGCTAACAAGAATATCAAGAAGATTGTTCAGAAGATGGTGGTCACCTATAAAGACTGGAATGAAATGCTACCATTTGCCATGCATGGGTATCGTACGTCAATCAGAACATCCACTGGGGAAACACCGTATCAGCTTGTGTATGGTATGGAGGCAGTCCTACCTGTTGAAGTTGAACTACCCTCCTTGCGGGTACTAATGGATGTTAAACTGAGTGAAGCAGAATGAGTCTGATCCTGGTACGAACAACTGAGTCTGATCGAAGAGAAGAGGTTATCTGCAATCTGTCATGGGAAGTTATATCAAAAAAGAATGAAGAAAGCCTTCGATCAGAAAGTCAGGCTTCAGGAATACCAAGTAGGAGATCTCGTGCTAAAAAGACTTCTCCCTCCTCATACAGACCACAGGGGCAAGTGGACTCCGAATTACGATGGTCCATTCTTAGTAAAGAAAGTCTTCTCTGGTGGAGCACTGATGCTCAGTACTATGGATGGTGAAGATTTCTTATCCCCTGTGAATTAGAGTGAGCTTGCTCATTCATGCTCCTTCTCCTCTTTCTTTCTTCAAGCAACTTATCTTCTTAAGTGAAGTAAGTTGTCTTGCTTCTTGCTGCTTCTTTTCCTTCCATCTGCTTCTTCCTTGGTGGCTCTTCTTGAGGATCTTCTTGCAAGCTTCATAAACCCTAGGAACACCCAAGCATGATCACAATTAAAGTTTGATTAGTCCCCCATTTAGTTTTACCTTTGTGTCATCTTTGTGTCTTCTCTTCTCATCTCTTAATCAAGGACTAAACCCTTAAGGTTTTAAGACTTTGTGATTAGGGTTATGCCTGTATCCTCCTCTTAGGATGGAGTGTATAACTTTAATCCTAAGTGTTAAACCCTTAATGTGTTTAAATCCCTTAATCAATTCATCCAATAATCACTAAAGACATCAAGCTTGTAACTTGGGCCTTGCATTAGGGTTCTAATTCTTCCTTAATTGGTTAAAAAGGAATAACCTTAGTGTTAATGGACAAGTCCCCCTCAAGTTGTCTTACAAACCATAAAATCCACTTCTTAATCTTACCATTAACTAAAATCCACTTTAATAAAGGTTTTGTTTTGTCATGAGGTTAATCCTTAATCATGGAGTAAGTTGAGGAGCCTTTCTCAGCTTAAATGTTCTCATCTATTATCCTTCTATTAGGATGGTGTAATGAGTCCATTAAATCCTTGATTATGGCTTAAACTCATTACTTAACACCAAACAAAAACTCCAAAAATATCTAAATGAAGGCAAGTAGGTTAATGATCTTAATCCTACATCATGGTGATTAAGTGTGAGGTGTTTACTTCACACTTAAGGTATTCTCATTACCCCTAATCAGAGGGAAGATGTGATGAGTTTACTAACCCCTGGTTTAGGGTTAAGCTCATTAACTTATGCAAAACACCAAAAACAATAACAAAACTGAAAACACAAAAACAAACAATAATCGTCTCCTCCGGGATTCTTTTCTCATCTCATTCACTCACAAACGAGAACTTGGTTCTCCCGTCTAATGCAAGACAGTTTGTACCTGAGCCAGACAGGTCATACAATTGAGCATAGACAAGTTTCGCTCCCAAAGATTTGTATCCCGGTACAAGCGCGAACGGTCGGCGAAAAGAGGAATGAGAACACACAGCAGTGAACTCAAAAAGACAAAGAGTCGCCAGCTAGGCATTTTTATCCCGGAGGAAAGGTAATGCTGCATAGACCTAGAAAGAAATATGGATAAGACGGTTGCGAACCAGAGAGACTGAGAAAGGGGGTTGGTTACAACCTGGGAAGGTATTAGCACCCAGATTGTCCGTCGTACTCGACGGGATCCACGCTTAAAAGATTTGTGTTTTAAAGGGGTAGTGCCAGTGCAATTTGTGTATAAAAGAGCTGGAAAAGGATGTACAGGTGTCAGTGTAAGAGAAATGTGAAGTGTACAAATGAAGTGTTAGTGTAAGAACAGGAGTGAAATGCTCATGACCATGAGGCTTTAAAAATGATACTGGAAAGAGGGGGAATATACAGAGACTTTTGTTCGATAACTGTTAAGTTATGCCTACGTATCCTCTCGTGCAATGAGGAAGTCAAAACACCGTAGTTCGACCCAAAGAGACTAAAAGGTGAATTGACTTGTGAATTGCTTACTTGTCTATGCTCAAGTGTATGACCTGTCTGGCTCAGGTACAAACTGTCTTGCATTAGACGGAAGAAGCAAGTTCACGTTTGTGAGTGAATGAGATGAGAAAAGAATCCCGGAGGAGACGATTATTGTTTTTTTTTTGTATTTTCAGTCTTTTATTGCTTTTGAAAGATTTGTCATAAGTTAATGAGCTTAAGCCTAAACCAATGGGTTAGTAAACTCATCACATCTTCCCTCTGATTAGGGGTAATGAGCATACCTTAAGTGTGAAGTCAGCATCTCACACTTAATCACCCTGAAGTAGGATTAAGATCATTAACCTACTTGTGATTATTTAGATGTTTTTGTTGTTTTTGTTTAGTGTTGAGTAATGAGATTAAGCCATAATCAGGGATTAAACAGACTCATTACACCATCCCAATAGAAGGATAATAGATGAGAATGTTTAAGCTGAGGAAAGCTCCTCAAATTAATCCATGATTAGGGATTAAAATCATGACAAAACAAGGCCTTTATTAGATGGATTTTAAGTTAATGATAAAACGAAGAAGTGAGTTTTATGATTTGTAAGACAACTTGAGGGGGACTTGTCCATTAACACTAGGGTTAGTCCTTCTTAACCAATTAAGGAAGAATTAGAACCCTGATGCAAGGCCCAAGTTACAAGCTTAATGTCTTGATGATTATTAAGTGAATTGATTAAAGGATTTAAACACATTAAGGGTTTAACACTTAGGATTAAAGTTATACACTCCATCCTAACAGAAGGATGCAGGCATAAGCTTAATCACAAAGCCTTAAAGCCTTTAGGGTTTAGTCCCTGATTATGAGATGAGAAGAGAAGACTCAAAGATGACACAAAGGTAAAACTAAATGGGGAGACTAATTAAACCCTAATTGTTATCATACTTAGTTGTTCCTAGGGTTTGTGGGGTTTAAGAAAGAAATCTTCAAGGAACCACCAAGGTGAGAAGTAGATGAAAGGAGCAAAGAGAAGCAAAACAACTTGCTTCACTTAAGAAGTCAAGTTGCTTGAAGAAAGAGGGCAAGATGAACAAGAATGAGCAAGCTCAATCCAAAGCACAAGATAAAATGCAGCAATGATGCATAAGAGAGATGAAAAGAGATTGTGAGAAGTGAAGGCAAATTCACTTCTCAAAGTAACTTACCACCTGAAAAGTTAGTGAAAGAAATGAAATGCAATGCAAATGAGATGAAATGGCATGATGCAAGACAAATTCATAAGCAAACACATGATGCTAATGATGCTAAGAGATGATGCAAACATGAGACAAGGCAATAGAATGATCATACAAACATATGGATGCAAGAGGAGCATGTTTTGAACCATGGATGTACATGAAAAGTTATGGAATGCAAATGACATACAACATGGCAAATGAAAGATGCAATGATTAAACATGTTTCTAATATGTCCTAAGATGTATTATGAATCACATGAATGCACAAAATGTCATGGCAAGTCATGGTATGCAAGCAAATGGAAGATGGATGCAAAGGAAGGCATAAACTAGGGTTTATGATCAATGCACAAAACAAAAACCAAAACCAGAAGCAAACATCATGATAAAAAATTGAAAATGCAATCAAAGGAACCCTAAACCTATACAAACTCACTGCCCAAAGGAGGGGATCCAACTCTTAACCTATTGAAAGTTATGAATTTCTTAAGATTGTTAGGGTTTTAAGGTACCTCATCAAGAAAAATGCCAAACAAATAGGAAATACAAAATCAAATCATGCCAATTTTATCCTATAAACTAAATGTTATGCAAAATACAATGCAAAAAGAATCATTGTCCAACTCTCAATAGTTAGGCAGAAATGAATTTTTGAAGTTTGAAGCAAAATAATGCCTTGAAATGAATTTAATTCCATTGAAAATGATCAAAAGACATCAAGAAAAAAAATAAATTTGGTTTGAGAGTTGGACAATGTTTCTAAATGTTTTTTAAATGTTACATGAAATTTTTTGTGATTTTTAAATACCTAAAAGTATTTTTAATTAATTAATTTTCATTAATTAATTAAAAATAAACTTTTAAATGATTTAAAAATAATTTTTAATGCAAAAAATAAAAATAGAAATATTTTTGTGTTCTGGAAATTAATTGAACCTTTGACAAAAAATTTCAGAATTTTTTAAAGTGTTTTGCTATTTTTAATAATTCGTGGAAGTTAAATATAAAACAAATGAAATAAAAATGAAATTAAATGAAAAAAAGGAAAAGTCAAATGATCTGAAGGCCAGGATTCAAATTCAAGGGGGCGGGAGTTGACTTCGCAGGCTATCCAATGGCCAGAATTCAAACTATGCTAATTATGATTAAACCCTAATTAACTAACCCTAATCACTCTCAGGTGACCGGAGCAAGCTCCGGTCATCTTCTCCGGCCAATCCCCTCCCCTGAATCCCTCAAAACGCCATGAAACTTCACCAAAAGCTCCAGAATCAAACCTTAAACAACCCTAAACACGAATCAATCCTCAAAAATCATTTATCACTCAAGAACATCATGAATCGAAGCAAACAATTTTTAGGTCAGAAAGTTTCAGAGCAACCATACATCCTGGTTTCTCAACCATTTTCAAAAATAATCACATCCCCATGATCAGGGGAGCACATAGAATCGTTTAAGAACTTAAAATGGAGTTTCTGGAAAAAAGTTTGAGATGGCTACCTGAGATGGAATCTCCTGGTTCTGGGCTTTTTGGCCTTTCCTTTGCTGCAAATCCACTCCTTTGAATCCTCTGATGATGAAATGAAGCTTAGAAAGCTTTGAGGATGGCTGGTTTGGGAGATTGGCAGAGTTCTATTCAGTGAAGTGAGGAAATCGTATTTGGTTTGTGTGAGGTTCTGGGCTGTTTCAATGGTTGGTTTGTGATCAGTGAGTCGTGTTGAGATGTTTTGTGAAGTTTGTTTGTGTGTTTGATTCTTGTGGAGAGTGTTTCAAATGGTTTTGCATATGAGGCATAAACTTGGAACTATGTCTATTGATCTCTTTCAGGCTTGTGTGTGTGGTGTGTTATGCTCCTTTTGGTCCATGTATCAAGTGGTGATAGGTCAGAGAGTTGTTGGTGGCCTATGGTGATTAGTATGGGCAAGTTGCCAAAATGTCAAACTTTGTGTAAGAGAGGTATGGGCTCATGGCTAGCCAAGGACAAGAGGGGTGTCCTATGCAGCAAGAAGTGTGGAGAGCCCTAGGATCAATTCTGAAGTCAGCAAGCAAGTGGATTAAGGTTTGAGTGAGGTTTTGCAACTTGGTTCATCTTTGGCCCTTTTGAAGTTTCTTGATCCACAAGTCATGAAAATGAGTGATCCTTTGATGCAATCTGACTTTTAGGCCTTGGTTCATGTTTGTGTGAAGTTTAGAAGTCCACTTGATAGCACAATTTTCCTTGGCAAGGGATTTTGCAACTTTGCCTCTTTGGTGGAAAACTTGAAATTATGTGATTTTTCCCAACTTTGACAAGCCATAACTTTTGATCCAAAATGAATTAGGTCAAGTTCTTGTACTTTTTGAAAAGGGAATGATCCATTCTACAACTTTCATGACCAAAGTTTTTCCATTTGAAGCATTTTTGAATCAAAAAGCAAGGGTTGAAAAAGTTTCCCAAAATGGCAAGTTTCCATTACAAGTCATTTTCCCAAAAAGTCAACTTTGCAAATGGCTTGAAATTATTCAATTTTGTGAACTTCTAACATCTTCTATGATCAAATAAAGATCATACACATTCAAAATGATGAAGAACACCCTTTGGTTGGGTCATTGAGGGCCTCAGATGCCCTAATTTTACACTGACTTGCTCAAAAAGTCAACTCTTGATCAGATGACTTCCCCATGGAATTTCTTCATGAAAATTGATATGCATGATCCCTATACCATATAGAGACCAATAGAAACAATAATGACCAAAAAATTTGGAGTTATGGCCTTTGAAACCAAAACCCTAATTTTAGGTCATCTGTGCAGTTAAACCTGGCTCTGCTTCCATGCCATTCCCAGTTCTTGTGATTTTTTGACATTCTTGACTTTGATAGGATATAATATGATGCTTGAACATACATGGAACTCTTTGAAATGATTGATGACCTTTGGAGTGGCTCAAGAAGCTCTTGGATTACTCAGATCACAAACCTTAGATGCAGATGACTTAGAATCAATGCAGTGAATCAAAAATGCAATATGAGATGCTATGATTGAACTTATGCATATGAAGAGATCACAAGCCATGGTGTGAATGAGTGAGGGCAAATTTGGGGTGTTTACAGCTGCCCATATTCAAACATGAGTTAGCTGTGTAGAATGTAAGCAACGGCTTATCAGGCGAACAAGATAACTTGTGGTTGAATACCAAAGACAGTCCAAAATTTGCACTCACAGAATGAAGAAGAAAAAGGATATAGATTGTAAAAGGAAAATAAATTATATTATAAAAAGTGCGGGCGACGGAGGACGACCGTCGAGCAGAGGACGACTGCTGGGGAAGGAGCAATGACGGGGACGACCGACATGCTGGGGAAGAAATGGGAGAATAAAGCAAAGACGGGGACGACCGACTAGCTGGGGAAGATGCGGGAAATAAAGCAAAGACGGGGACGACCGACTAGCTGGGGATATGAGAGATTATGATGGGGACGGCCATCAGGACTCTCTGGGGATTATAGGTAAAAATAAAATGATGAGGTACGGTCATCAGGTTCATAAAGTAATGTAAGCAGCGATGGGGACGGCCATCGGGCTAAACTGATGAAGGACGATCATCAGGAAAAGGAAAAGGGACCACAACGGGGACGACCATCGGGTTAAAGAATAAATGAAATAATGATGAGGGACGATCATCAAAGGTGAAGGACGATCACCAGGAAAAGGAAAAGGGACCACGACGGGGACGACCATCGGGTTAAACTGATGAAGGACGATCATCAGGAAAAGGAAAAGGGACCACGACGGGGACGGCCATCGGGTTAAAGAATAAATGAAATAATGATGAGGGACGGTCATCAAAGGTGAAGGATGATCACCAGGAAAAGGAAAAGGGACCACGACGGGGACGGCCATCGGGTTAAAGAATAAATGAAATAATGATGAGGGACGTTCATCAAAGGTGAAGGACGATCACCAGGAAAAGGAAAAGGGACCACGAAGGGGACGGCCATCTGTAAACACCCCAAATTTGCCCTCACCCATTCACACCATGGCTTCATTTCATATGCATAAATCCAATCATAGCATCTCATATCACATTTTTAATTCACTGCATAGATTCAAAGTCATCTGCACCTAGGGTTTGTGATCTGAGCAATCCAAGAGCTTCTTGAGCCACTCCAAGGGTCATCCATCACTTCAAAGGGGTCCATGTATGTTCAAGCATCATATTATGTCCTCTCAAAGTCAAGAATGTCAAAAAATCACAGGAACTGAGAATGGTATGGAAGCAGAGCCAAGTTTGACTGCACAATTGACCTAGAATTAGGGTTTTGGTTTCAGAGGCCACAACTCCAAATTTTTTGGTCATTCTTGTTTCTATTGGTCTCTATATGGTATAGGGAGTATGCATATCAATTTTCATGAAGAAATTCCATGGGGAAGTCATCTGATCAAGAGTTGACTTTTCAAGCAAGTCAATGCAAAATCAGGGCATCTGAGGCCCCCAATGACCCAACCAAAGGGTGTTCTTCATCATTTTGATTGTATATGATCTTTATTTGATCACACAAGATGTTGGAAGTTCACAAAATTGAAGAATCTCAAGTCATTTGCAAAGTTGACTTTTTGGGAAAGTTTGACTTTTAATGAAATTGCCATTTTAGGAAACTTTTTCAACCTTTACTTTTTGATTCAAAAATGCTTCAAATGGAAAAACTTTGGTCATGAAAGTTGTAGAATGGATCTTTCCCTTTTCAAAAAGTACAAGAACATTACCTAATTCATTTTGGATCAAAAGTTATGGCTTGTCAAAGTTGGCAAAAATCACAAAATTTGAAGTTTTCTACCAAAGAGGCATTTTGCAAAATGACTTGATCAAGTGTTTTAAAGGCTTCAAATGTGCACAAACTCATTACAAAATGATCATGTGACTTCTAAAAACCAGAATTGGCCCAAGAATTATGCATTTTGATGCTTTGAACTTCATGAAATTCCAAAGGGGCCAAATCTTGTGAAAATTGCAAAACATATCATAAACTTCATGCAACTTGCTGAATCATCTCAAATCAAGTTCCATGGTTCTCCCTAAACTCAGCTGAGCCAAGCCATACCCCTATCTCAGCCTGCCACTTGCCCATACCTCCAAGTACAACTTGCTTGACTTTTTGCAAATCACCCCATACCAATCAGCATAGCCCACACCAACTCCACAGACCTATCACAGCTTGATATGTGGACTTTATGCAAGCCATAACACACAAGAACACAGCCTAAGACTTCAGCATTCACAAGTTCACAAAAATCTCTCCAACTTGCATTTTCCTTCGAAACACTTTCCACAAGCCTCAAACACACAAACAAACTTCACAAACAATCTCAACACACTTCACTGATCACAAACCACCCATCACCATAGCCAGAAACTCCCTGAATCAAAAACACGATTTCAACATACACTTGACCTGAGCTTCTTCCAACTTTCTCTAGAGGCCACATAAACTCCAACTAAGTGTCAAAAGCTTCTAAGGAGGATCATTGGGACTTGTTTGAGCCGAAGAAACAGCCAGAAAGCTCCTGAATCGAAAGCTCAATCTCAGGTAGCATGATGAACAATTTTTCCAGAACTTTAATTTCTTGTTAGAATATTGTTCTGTATGTTGACCTGATCATGGGGATCTATTTATTTTTGAAAATGAGCCAGAAACAAGCATGTTATGATGTTCTGAAAGTTTGACCTAAAAACTTCTTTGATTCGATTCGTGTTTGTGTTTGAAGTTAAACATGATTTTGTGCTTGATTCATGTTTGGGGTGGGTAGGAGATGAATTCTGGAGAGTTAGAGCCTTTGAAATGGCCTGGAGAGTGAGATTGAGTTTTTGGTTGATCGGAGAAGATGACCGGAACACTGTTCCGGTCACCTGATTTTGTTTAGGGTTCAGATTAGGGCACTAATCATAATTAGCGAATTTTGAATCTTGGTCGTCCAGATGCGCGCCAAGTCCACTCCCGCGCGTGTATGTTTTAATATCAGCCTTTGGATGCGCTGACTTTTCTCTTTTTCAGTTTAATTTCTTTTTTATTTCATTTAAATGCATTTGTTTTCTACATTTTATAAAAAATAGCAAAACACTTTTAAAAATTCTGAAAATTTTTGTACAAGCTTTTATTAATTTTCAGAAACCAAAAACATTTTTATTTTTATTTTTTGCATTAAAAAATATTTTTAAATCATTTAAAAGTTTATTTTTAATTAATTAATGAGAATTAATTAATAAAAAATACTTTTAGGTATTTAAAAATCACCAAAAAATTCATGAAACCTTTAAAATCGTTTAGAAACATTGTCCAACCCTCAAACCAAATTTCTTTTTGATCTTGATGTCTTTTGACAATTTTTCATGGAATTAATTTCTTTTCAAGGCAATATTTTGATCCAAACTTCCAAAAATCATTTCTGCCTAACCATTGAGAGTTGGACTTTGATTCTTTTTGCACTGTGTCTTGCCTATCATGTAGTTCATAGGATTAAATTGGCATGATTTGATTTTGCATTTTCAATTTGGTTGACATTTTTCTTGACAAGGTACCTTAAAACCCTAGAAATCTTAGGAAATTCATAACTTGCACTAGGTTAAGAATTGGATCCCCTCCTTTGGGAAGTGAGTTTGTATAGGTTTAGGGTTCCCTTGGTTGAATTTTCAATTTTTTATCTTGATGTTTGCTTATGGTTTTGGTTTTTGTTTGGTGCATTGATCATAAACCCCAATTTGGGCTTCCTTTTGCATTCATCTTGCATTTGCTTGCATACCATGACTTACTATGACATTTTATGCATCCATTTGATTCATGTTACATCTTAGGACATACTAGAATCATGGTTGATCATTGCATCTTGCATTTTCCATGTTGTATGCCATTTGCACTTCATAACTTTTCATGTATGATCATGGTTCTAAGTATGCTTCTCTTGCATCTATATGTTCATATGATCATCCTCATGCCTTGATTCATGTTTGCATCATCTCATAGAATCATTATCATCATGTATATGCTTCTGGTTTTGATTTGCATCATGTCATTTCATCTCATCTTGCATTGCATTGCATTCCTTTCATTAACTTTTCAAGTGGTAAGTAACTTTGAGAAGTGAATTTGCCTTCACTTCTCACATTTTCCTTTCATCTCTCTTATGCATCATTGCTGCATTTTGTCTTGTGTTTGAGATTGAGCTTGCTCTTTCTTCTTCTTCTTATTTTCTTTCTTCAAGTGACTTGTCTTCTTGAATGAAGCAAGTTACTTTGCTTTTCTTTGCTCCTTTCATCTGCTTCCTGGTGGTTCCTCTGAAGATTTCTCTTGTAAACCTCACAAACCTTAGGAACAACCAAGCATGACAACGATTAGGGTTTTGATTAGTCCCCCATTTAGATTTTACCTTTGTGTCTCATTGAGTCCTTTCTTCTCATCTCATAATCAAGGACTAAACCCTAAAGGCTTTAAGGCTTTGTGATTAAGCTTATGCCTGCATCCTTCTATTAGGATGGAGTGTATAACTTTAATCCTAAGTGTTAAACCCTTAATGTGTTTAACTCCTTTAATCAATTCACTTAATAACCATCAAGACATCACACTTGTAACTTGGGCCTTGCATTAGGGTTCTAATTCTTCCTTAATTGGTCAAGAAGGACTAACCCTAGTGTTAATGGACAAGTCCTCCTCAAGTTGTCTTACAAATCATAAAATCCACTTCATCATCATATCATTAACTAAAATCCATTTAATAAAGGTTTCTGTTTTGTCATGAGCTTAATCCCTAATCATGGATTAAGTTGAGGATCTTTCCTCAGCCTAAACACTCTCATCTATTATCCTTCTATTAGGATGGTGTAATGAGTCTGTTTAATCCTTGATTATGGCTTAATCTCATTACTTAGCACTAAACAAAAACACCAAAAACATCTAAATAATCACAAGTAGGTTAATGATCTTAATCCTACACCAAAGGTGATTAAGTGTGAGAAGCTGACTTCACACTTAAGGTAATCTCATTACCCCTAATCAGAGGGAAGATGTGATGAGTTTGTTAACCCATTGGTTTAGGCTTGAGCTCATTAACTTATGACAAACTTTCAAAAGCAATAAAAGATTGAAAACGCAAAAACAAACAATAATCGTCTCCTACGGGATTCTTCTCTCATCTCATTCATTCACAAACGAGAACTTGCTTCTTCCGTCTAATGCAAGACAGTTTGCACCTGAGCCAGACAGGTCATACACTTGAGCATAGACAAGTAAGCAGTTCACAAGTCAATTCATCTTTCAGTCTCTTTGGGTCGAACTACGGTGTTCTGACTTCCTCATTGCACGAGAGGATACGTAGGCATAACTTAACAGTTATCGAACAAAAGTATCTGTATATCCCCCCTCTTCCCAGCATTATTCTTTAGCCTCATTATCATGAGCATTTCATCTTTGTTCTTACACTGACACTTCACTTATACACTTCACACTTCTCTTACACTGACACCTGTACATCCTTTTCCAGCTCTTTTATACACCAATTGCACTGACACTACCCCTTTAAAACACAAATCTTTTAAGCGTGGATCCCGTCGAGTACGACGGACAATCTGGGTGCTAATACCTTCCCAGGTTGTAACCAACCCCCTTTCTCAGTCTCTCTGGTTCGCAACCGTCTTATCCATATCTTTTTAGGTTTATGCAGTATTACCTTTCCTTCGGGATAAAAATGCCTAGCTGGCGACTCTATTCATTCCCTGTGAGTTCACTCCTGTGTGTTCTCACATCCCTCTTTCACCGACCGTTCGCGTCTGTACCTTTATTTGGGCCATTCCCATTTATCGGGAGCGACACCATCGGGTTAAAGAATAAATGAAATAATGATGAGGGACGGTCATCAAAGGTGAAGGACGATCACCAAGCAGGGGACGGCTGCCGAAAGTATCGCGACATAAGACGAATGCCGGATAAAAGGTCGACGATGGGGACGGCCATCGGATGAGCATGATGAAGGACGATCATCAAGAGGTGAAGGACGATCACCTAGCAGGGGACGGCTGCTCTCAAGGTTTATCATGACATAGGACGAATGTCAGATAACAAGATCAACGATGGGGACGGCCATCGGATGAGCATGATGAAGGACGATCATCATGAGGTGAAGGACAATCACCTAGCAGGGGACGGATGCTCTCAAGGTTTATCATGACATAGGACGAATGTCATATAACAAGATCAACGATGGGGACGACCATCGGATAAAATGATGAAGGACGATCATCAAAAGGTGAAGGACGATCACCTAGCAGGGTACAGCTGCTAAAAATCACGACATAGGACGAATGCCGGACAGAAAAAGGGGTTCTAATGAATAGAGACTCCGCTGGGGAAAGGATGAGGGACGGTCATCCAAAGGTGAAGGACGATCACCTGGCAGGGTACGGCTGCCGAAAGGTATCACGACATAGGACGAATGTCGGATAGAAAAAAGTTGCTTTGTTGGCGACCTACTGGGGAATAGTAAACACGGACGAGTGTTTACATCCAAGAAATAAAAGGTATAAGTGTTTTGATGTTGTGTATAGATTAAAGGTGCAGACGAGCATCCCTACGACTACGATACGGACGAGTATCGGGTAGAAACAAATACTGACACGTGTTCAGAGATAATGATACGGACGAGTATCAACTGGTTAACAAGGAACACGGACGAGTGTTGATTCTGAGGGGACTCTTCTGGGGAATAGTAGACACAGACGAGTGTCTAAATTCAAAAAAGACATGAGTGTTTGACACGGTGTATAGATTAAAGATGCGGACGAGCATCCTTAAGACTACGATACGGACGAGTATCAGGTATAAACAAACGCTTGACGCATGTTCTGAGATGATGATACGGACGAGTACCAACGGGTTAACAAAGAACACGGACGAGTGTCGGATCTGAGGGGATTTGAGTGGTATATACAAGATACGGACGAGTATCTGTATGAGTGAAATAAGTACGAGTGGTGTACAGGAGAGTGTTTAACCTGCTGGGGAGAGTGACACGGACGAGTGTCAAAAAACAAGTATATGGTTTACAAAGTGTTCAAGTAACTATGCTGGGGAAAGTGACACGGACGGGTGTCAGGGAACCTGTATGTATATGTGAGTGCAAAGGGGACGCTTTGGCTTTCTACTGGGGATATGACACGGACGGGTGTCAAGAAGTATCTGTGATATGTATAAGTGTTTGTTGGCAAAGAAGGCTCGGGCGACCTTACTGGGGAATCATGACACGGACGGGTGCCAAAAGGGGTGTGTATCTGGTATTTGTGAGTGTAAGGCCAATGCTTTAGCTCTCTGCTGGGGATATGACATGGACGAGTGTCAAGGAGTGTCTGTATATTTACGGAAGGTGCCTTGGCTCTCTGCCGGGGAATCTGGGGAGTTTTCTGTATATTGTTGATGGGTTGTCAATATTCACAAGTGTTTTGATTCAGAACATGGCTTATGATTATGCAATATGTTTGATTTTTGCCGTAATGCTCCGTGTTAGACGGAATGCTATGCTCTGTGGGGAGAAAATGATGCGAATGCTATGATTATGCAAAAGGTAACCATTCGGGATTCGGGTCCCGTCACTACGAAGATCTCTGGTTGATCTGCTTGAAGTGGACATCCTAGCTGGGGATAAGATCATTGGTAGATCTGATAAGATGTATCTGCTTGGGGAAATAGGTCACTGATAGACCTATCTTGGTGATGAGGGACCCAGCTGGGGGTTTGTAGAAGCTTTCTTCACTCTGTTGTGATTTCTTCATATGTTGCTCCTTCGGATAGAGGCTGAAGCTTTGTGGGGAGATGGTTCCCTGGTTTGTTTTGTGCTTGGCTGCGGAGGAATAGTAAATGGCAACTCGGCTGGGGGAGAAGAAAGACCATGGGAAGGTCTTCCTGGAGATTTTTGTAGGGTCCTGCTGAGGATGATACTTGACAACTCAGCTGGGGGAAAACCATCTCTGGTGCTAAGGCTGAGTGGATAATGATTTGCCAGCTTGCTGGGATGAAATTTTTCATGCCCCATGCTGTGCTTTGAATACCTGCAATCCTGAAAAGATAGAGAAACGCACAAGTAATCCCGAGGTATCCCTTACCGGATTCCATCATAGGAGTTTAGGCACTTCTGGGAGTAAGTATATTTCCTGCAAGCACGTATTCTTTAGAAGAGAAACGTCTGTATTTATGCAATCAGTATCTTAGAGACATCGGACATTTTTTTGAAAACGAAAATAAAATGTACGAGACGGGACAATGACTGAAAATCTGATTTTATTAATTCATGTGCCCTGAATTGGCAAGATACAGTCAGAGAAACAGATCCCCTAAAATGAGGAGATTGTTACAAATTTAGAAACAAAAGATGTTGGCAATGTTGACGATGCTTCAAGGAGCTTCCCTTCGCTATGACTCGTATGACATTTGACGTTCTTCTTATCTTGCTTTCTGAAGAAGGCTGATTCTGAACGATGCTTGATCCTTTTGGGGCTTACCAAGTTGTAAGTGATACAGACGAATTCAGAATGCAGTTGTTCGCTTATTCCCTTGTTTTGCATGGATCGCTCTTTCGGGTTTTCAATCCATCGGGATACCCATTTTTGCCTGAGCTATCCAATGCGGCTTTTCAACTCAGCGGATGAACATTTTTGTTTATTTCCCTTATTTTTGCCCGAGTCTCTTATTCTGTTTTGACTCGCCGGGATGCCCTATTTTTGCCTGGACTTACATTCTGTTTTTATGTCCAGCGGGTCATTTTATGCGAAGTATTTTTTAACTGCATCTGAATTCCCAGGGGACGGGAAGTCTTCACCATCCATAGTACTGAGCATGAGTGCTCCACCGGAGAAAACCTTCTTTACTACGAATGGCCCTTCATAGTTTGGAGTCCACTTGCCCCTGTGGTCTGTATAAGGAGGGAGGAGTCTTTTCAGCACAAGATCTCCTACTTGGTACTCTCGGAGCCTGACTTTCTGATCGAAGGATTTCTTCATTCTTTTCTGATATAGCTGCCCATGGCAGATTGCAGCTAATCTTTTCTCTTCGATCAGATTCAGTTGTTCGTATCGGGATCGGACCCACTCTGCTTCGTTCAGGTTGACATCCATTAATACCCGTAAGGAGGGTAATTCAACTTCAACAGGTAGGACTGCCTCCATACCATACACAAGCTGATACGGTGTCGCCCCAGTGGATGTCCTGATTGACGTACGGTACCCATGCAAGGCAAACGGTAGCATTTCATGCCATTCTTTATAGGTAACCACCATCTTTTGCACAATCTTCTTGATATTCTTATTAGCCGCCTCGACAACGCCATTCATCTTTGGCCTGTAAGGAGAAGAATTGTGGTGTTGGATCTTGAAGTCCCGACACAGTTCTGCCATCATTTTATTATTCAAGTTGGAACCATTATCAGTAATGATTCGCTCGGGCACTCCATACCGACAGATGATGTCTCTCTTCAGAAATCGGGCTACCACTTGCCTTGTAACATTTGAATATGAAGCTGCTTCAACCCACTTGGTAAAATAGTCAATGGCAAGCAGGATGAATCTGTGGCCGTTTGAAGCGCACGGTTCAATCTTGCCAATCATATCAATGCCCCACATGGCAAAGGGCCAGGGTGAAGACATCACATTCAGAGGATTGGTAGGCACATGTACCTTATCCGCATAAATCTGGCATTTATGGCATTTTCTGGCATAGGCACAACAGTCAGCATCCATTGTGATCCAGTAATAACCTGATCTTAGCAACTTTTTAGCCATGGCATTCCCTCCTGCATGGGTACCAAAAGATCCTTCGTGCACCTCGTGCATCAACAAGTCTGCTTCTGTCTTATCAACGCATCTGATGAGTACCATATCAAAGTTTCTCTTGTATAGGGAACCATCGGTATTCAGGAAGAAACTACCAGCTAGCCTTCTTAATGTCTTCTTATCATTGGAAGATGCCCCATGTGGGTATGTTTGATCCTCCAAGAAGCATTCAGTGTCATGGAACCAAGGCTTATCATCTTCGGCAACATCTGCCGCAAATACATATGCTGGTTTGTCAAGTCTGGATACTGATATTCGGGGCACAAAGTTGGCAGCTTGAACTTTGATCATGGATGAAATGGTAGCAAGAGCATCTGCAAACTGATTCTCATCTCGAGGGATATACTCAAGCTTGACTATTGTAAAGAAAGTCAATAACCTCCTTGTATAATCCCTGTAAGGCATCAGATGATCCTGGTGTGTGTACCATTTGCCATTGGTTTGATTAATTACCAGAGCTGAATCTCCGAACACAGTCAAAGTCTTGATCCTGAGGTCAATGGCTTCCTCAAGACCCATAATGCAAGCTTCGTATTCAGCTTCGTTGTTAGTGCAGTTAAAGGTGAGCTTTGCCGAGAAAGGCATGTGAACTCCTTTAGGTGTAATGAGTACTGCACCAACACCACGACCGTTCATATTAACAGCCCCGTCAAACATCATAGTCCATTCTTCTTCCGGGTCAGGCCCTTCGGTGTGAACGGGCTCTTCATGATCTTTTGCTTTGATGAACATGATTTCTTCATCAGGGAAGTCAAATCTCATAGGCTGGTAATCATCAATAGGCTGCTCAGCAAGATAATCAGACAATACACTGCCCTTGATGGCTTTCTGAGATGTGTACTGGATGTCATATTCTGTGAGGATCATTTGCCATCTTGCAACCCGTCCGGTGAGTGCTGGTTTCTCAAAAATGTACTTAACTGGGTCCATCTTTGAGATCAATAAAGTAATGTGGGTCAACATATACTGTCTCAGTCGGCGAGCAGCCCACGCTAAAGCACAGCAAGTTTTCTCGAGCAGTGAATAACGTTGTTCACAGTCGGTAAACGTTTTGCTTAGGTAGTAAATTGCGTACTCTTTTCGACCAGACTCGTCATGCTAGCCCAGCACACACCCCATTGACTCTTCTAATACTATCAAGTACATTATCAGAGGTCTTCCTTCAAATGGATGCATAAGGATTGGAGGCTCGTGTAAGTACTCCTTGATCTTGTCAAAAGCCTTTTGGCAGTCTTCGTTCCACCTGACCGTTTGTTCCTTTCTTAACAGCTTGAACAAAGGCTCACAGGTTGCCGTAAGGTGAGATATGAACCTTGAAATGTAATTCAATCTACCTAGGAAACCTCGAACTTTTTTCTCTGTCTTCGGTGAAGGCATTTATTGAATGGCTTTGACCTTATCAGGGTCAACTTCAATCCCTTTCTCACTTACAGTAAATCCCAGCAACTTACCAGATCGCACCCCGAATGTGCACTTGTTGGGGTTCAGCTTCAGTTGGTACTTCCTTAAACGCTTGAATAGCTTCAACAGATTTACCAGGTGGTCTTCTTCCGTGAGGGACTTGGCAATCATGTCATCCACATAACATTCAATTTCTTTATGGATCATGTCGTGGAATAATGTCACCATAGCCCGTTGATATGTTGCACCAACATTCTTCAGTCCGAATGGCATCACCTTGTAACAGAACTTGCCCCAGGGTGTGATGAAAGTTGTCTTCTCCATGTCTTCAGGTGACATCTTGATCTGATTGTATCCTGAAAATCCGTCCATGAAGGAGAACACCGAGAACTGAGCCGTATTATCAACCAATACATCAATGTGAGGTAATGGGAAGTCATCTTTCGGGCTGGCTCTGTTCAGATCCCGGTAGTCCACACACATTCTCACCTTGCCGTCTTTCTTAGGCACAAGTACAATATTAGCAACCCACGGCGGATAGCTAGTCACAGCAAGGAACCCGGCGTCCCACTGCTTTTGTACCTCTTCTTTGATTTTCATTGCCATATCTGGGCGAGTGCGGCGCAGTTTCTGTTTAATCGGTGGGCAGTCTTCTTTCAGTGGTAGCTTGTGCATGACGATATCGGTGTCCAACCCTGGCATATCCTGATAAGACCAAGCAAACACATCCACATATTCACGAAGCAGGTCAATCAGTTGTTCTTTCACTAAGTCTTGTAAGCAGGCGCCGATCTTAACCTCTTTCACATTTTCATTTGTACCAAGATTAATCGTTTCAATCTCCTCCTGGTGAGGAGTGATAACCTTCTCCTCTTGCCTTAACAACCTGGCTAGCTCTTCAGGAAGCTCATAATCTTCTTCAACCCCTTCATCAGCTTGATTGATTGGATTGTCAAAGTCATACGGAGTCATAGCTGTGTTGTTGTCGGTGCAGTCTGAAAGGCACTCTCTGCAAGGGTTTAGATTGTTCATTTTAGTGATCAATTTTAATCTTGTTTAGAAAAAAGTGAAATGAAGTTATCATTTTGAAAACATTGCCATTTTTATTTTTGTACAAAAAGAAAAATGAAAAACAGTGAGCGGAAAAGAAAAAAAGACTCATTTGCAAAAGATGTCCGATATTGATTTGATCTGTTTGCACAAAATTACAAGATGGCCCGATTACAAAATGAGTCTTGTCATCTTGGGCAAGATGCAAGACTTGATGCATGCTTAAAAATACAGGAAATAATAATTACTCTACAGGAGTAATCCTTATAATTTCCTGGGAAGACCAGTTTGAGATACGGCTCCCCGGGATCCTTGGACGTATCCAGCTCTCCAGGTTGCGCTCATCTTCCGACTCATCTTCCAAGTTGTTCACAGCATCCGGGGTGAGCATCCCCCCGCTGACAAAGCTGGGCTTCTTGGCAGCCTCTGATTGATCTTGTTGAGTTGGTTTGTAACCCAACCCAAATCTGTCCTCCTTCTTCTCCACGGGCAGCAGCTTGCCCCAGCCTTGGGCAGTCCCCTCTTCAACAACCTTCCTGGCTTGTTGATAAGACGTCATGGAGGTTCCCAGTACAATAGATGCTTCATTTATGTTCAGGGCCTCAAACCCCTGGCTCATAGTTTCATGGATTTCTCCATCCATCTCAAAGTATTTGTACGTAGCCAGATGGCTAACAAAGATGTCCTCTTCACCACAGATGGTGATGATCTGGCCTTCCCACTCGAATTTCAGCTTCTGGTGAAGGGTAGACGTAACTGCGCCAGCGGCATGGATCCAAGGTCTACCCAACAAACAGCTGTAGGCCGGCTGAATGTCCATCACATAGAAGGTAATTTTGAAGGTCTGCGGGCCAATCATCACAGGCAGATCAATCTCCCCTAGCACTGATCTCTTAGAGCCATCAAATGCTCTTACCACCAAATTACTTGGACGCAGTGCCAAACCATCATACTCCAGCTTCACCAAGGCTTTCTTTGGTAGAACATTGAGTGAAGACCCAGTGTCCACCAGTACATGGGATAGAACAGCACCCTTGCATTCCAGAGTGATGTGTAAAGCCTTGTTGTGGTTACGCCCCTCAGTTGTTAAGTCAGCATTGGTGAAGCCCAGTCCATGACTGGTGTTGACATTTGCCACCACAGTTTCTAGCTGATTAACGGTGATCTCCTCTGGCACGTATGCTGCGTGCAAGACTTTCAATAATGCATTCCTGTGAGCTTCGGAACACATCAACAGGGATAATATGGAGATCTTTGAGGGAGTTTGGTGAAGCTGATCCACCACTTTGTAATCACTTCTCTTTATAATCCTCATGAATTCATCTACATCTTGCTCAAAAGATGTCTTCTGAGTTTCTTTGACAGTTAGCTCTTCAACTACCACACTCTTTCCTTTTGCTTTGGCAGCAGCTTCTGCCTCGGCGTTAGGTCTTTGCAATTGTGAGGCAAAAAGGCGTCCGCTTCTGGTGAAGCCTCCGCCTCCCCCAACATTATCAATCTGTGGAGAAGAAGTTGAAGAGTCCAAAGTGATTTTCTCCCCATTGCAGTAGAGGTCAGAGCCATAATGCCAAGGGATGGCATTACTGCTTTCATATGGAACTGGTCCAGGCACCGTGATGGTAACTGGACTGACTGCAGCAGGGGAGGGTACTGAAATAGAGTGCGGATCGTAGTAAATGGTGACTGGTGTCCTGGCAGGAGGTGCCACTGTTTGTTGTTGAAAGTTGTTGTTTGGAGGAACACTTGATGAATCATAATAAATAGTGACTACTGAGATATCTTCATTAATTGTTGTTGGTGTTGTAGAAGGTCTTGCTGGATAAATGGATGTTGATGTTGTAGAAGATTCTGCAAAATGGAGGGATGATGATGTTGTAGAAGAAATGGTTGTTGACATCTGATTTGTTGAAGTGATGGACGGAGCCGTTGTTGATGATATCGATGAATTGGTTGGAATGATTGTTGTTGCAGTTGTAGAAGAGTCAGGAATCGTTGTCAGAGGGATTGCTGGATTTGTAGGAGCTAATGTTGTGATCTGAAGTATACCACTTTTGATAAGACCATCTATGCCGCTTCTCAAGTTATCACACCCGTTGACCGAAATGTTGCAATAACCACAACCGAGCTCACACCCGGGGAACATCTGGCATTCTAGGAGCTGAGCTTTAATTTCTACCAGAGGTGTCCGAATCTGCCCAACACTGGTGATTAAGAAAGATGGCCTATCTTCCTCAATAGCATTAATTCTTGGTCCTCCATGATTGGGCATGGGATTCTTGTTGACATTTGGAGGGGGTGCAAAGTTGAGGGCTTTGGAATCCACCAGATCCTGCACCTTCATTTGTAAAGCCCTGCATTTCTCCGTACTGTGGCCAGGTGCATTGGAGTGAAAAGCACATCTGGCGTTGGCGTCATAATTTCTTGGAAGACTGGAAGGATCTGGTGGTGCCAATGTCCTTAGCTCAACCAAGTTGAGTTTCAGGAGTTGTGGAAATAAAGCGGCATAAGGCATAAGGATAGGGTCAATCGCCCTATTTGCCTGTGATGGTCTTTGCTGAAAGGGTCTTTGCTGTTGATTGTTATTGTTGTTGTTGTTGTAATTTCTCTGTGGCGGATACTGAACTTGCTGTTGATAGTGTGGTTGTTGTGGTGGTTGATATGCTGGTTGCTGAGGAATCGGAGCTGGAATAGTGACAGCTGCCACTGACCTATGAACATACTAAGGTCTGCCCCTGTTGGCATGAATATCATTAGTCTCACCGGTTCTTCTAGGTCCCACAAAAGGCTTCCTGGGATTACTCGACGAACTTGCACCATTATCAGTAATTTTGCCCATCTTCAGAAGGCTTTCAATTCTTTCTCCAGCTATGACTACGTCAGCGAAGCTGGTGGAAGAAAAAGCAGCTAGCCTGTCAATATATGTTCCTTGTAGAGTGTTCATGAACATGTCGGCCATTTCTCTTTCCGACATGGGTGGCAGGACAGCAGCAGCAAGCTGTCTCCACCTCTGGGCATATTCCCTGAAGCTTTCTCTGGATGACTGAGACATTCCCATCAGAAGGGTTCTGTTAGGAGCCATGTCCAGGTTGTATTGGTACTGCCTGATGAAAGCCTCAGCTAGGTCCTTCCAGCACCTGATAGTAGCTCTGGTCAAGTGAGAGTACCACTCCCTTGAAGCCCCAGTCAAACTATCTTCAAAGTAAAACATCCATAGTTTTTCATCCATGGTGTATGCCTTAAGCCTCCCCAAAAAGGACTGTAAGTGAGTTCGTGGACAGGAAGTTCCGTTGTACTTCTTGAAGCACGGGGGTTTAAACTTGTGGGGAATTCTTACCCCGTCCACTAAGCCCATATCCATGACATCAAAACCCAGGGAATTTTGAGACTCTAGAGATCTCAATTTCTCAGCAATCTCATCAAGCCTCCTATCATAGGCTTCATCCCCAGCTCCCATCACAGTGAACTGTTCTTCTTGGGGGTCTTCTTGTAAGACTCTTCCTCCAGTAGTATTTCCTTGCACAATACCCGGGATGTTGACTTCCGGATGCAGATGAGGCCCATATACTGGTGGGTTAACATGAGGCTGAACCCTCTCATTGTTACTTGTTCCTCCAGTCCCTAGATGGGGTTCTTCTGGGGTCTGCCTATCTACCAATTCCCTCAATCTTTCTTGACTTTGAGCCAAGCCATTCATTACTTCCATGAACTGGGTCATTTGGTTTCTCATCTCCAACCTTTCGTTAGCCATCTGGGTCCTGACCTCTGTCAGATCTTGCTGTACTTGGTCCATCTGGATACCAGGAAGGTTGTTGCGAGTAGGATATCTGTGTGGACAGTTGAGAGGGAACACCCGACGGCGAGCAATAATTCCTGAACCACAACAGAGTTAGTAACAAACAAAACAAAAACCTACAAAACAAAACAAAAGTTAGTATGCAATGCAGTATGCTTATTTGTTTCCAAGGTATCCGGCTTGGTACTTGGTTTTGACCTTTCCAGACCCTGAGGAAGATGCTTTGATGTTGCTTGAGAGAGAGAGAGAGACTTAATGACACAAACTGACAAATACATTACAAATGGTGGATCATACATAGTTTGTTTTTTACAACACATCCCCCTGAGGGGTCAAAATACATCATAAAAGAAAAGTACATGAAATGGAAATAGCAACAAACAAAGTGATCAAACATCTAAGCCAAACTCATCCTCCTTAACCTCCTCCAGAAGTGCTTCAGTTACAGGACCAGCCGGATGCTCTGTGATGCTTTTGATAAGAAGGTTCCTGGTGGTAATAGTAGTGGTCAGCTTCTTGTGTCTGTATTGGTCTTTTGACCTCTTCACACCAGCCCTAAGCTTCAATTCTGAAATTTCCTTCTGGGCTGCCAGCAAAGCTTCCTGTTGCTTCTTTTCATTTGCCTCCAACTGCTCAATTCTGGCCTGAGTTCTCTTATCTTCTTGAGTGCGAGCTTCAGTGATTTTGACCCACCTAGCTTGACTTTCTTTCAGATAGAGATCAGTCCTAGCCTTCTGAAACTGGGCCTCTTTTCAGGCATTCTTCAAAATCTGCTCTCCAGCTCTTGATTTCTTGATGTAGTCCTCTGCTTTCTCAATCCTGGCTAGATGCTCCACCTTTAGCTTTTCTAACCTCTCAATGTCTAGACGACCATCATTCCTCTCCCAGAGGGTCTTCTTCAGAGCTTGAGACAGATTCTCATTTCTCTCCTTCAGTTTCTCAAATTCCTCCAGGCTGACAGTGGCTGGAGGTGGTGTTGTGGATGGTCCAGGTGCATCCTCAATGGTGAAAGGCATCCCAGAAATCTGAGCCCTAGCATGGGACCATTCATAATACTGAGCTGAAGCCACATTATTGCATTTCCCAAGAATGGCCATCCCTTTGGTCTGGATGTTGTCCCAAGCCCAGGATGCTTGTCTGACAACAGCTAGGTTTGGTTTTATCTCACAATAAAGGGTTTCAGCCAAGTCTTGCACTCTAGGAGGGTGAACCAAAGCATAGCCTAACTGTCTCTTAAATAGCAAAGGGTTGTAGTTGATGCAACCCTTCACTCCTATCAGAGGTACATTGGGGAACTGCCCACAGCTAGTAATTATGTCCCTGCCTTTGGTGCTCTGGGTGCACCATCTGATGTCATCTGAGGTCAAAGCAGTAAGTCTCCTAGCCCAATTCTTCTGTTGGTGAGGATTCAGGAAGGCATCAATCTTGGGCAAGTGTTTGAGCAGCCAGGTATGAAATAAGGGAGCACAGCATCTCACCAACCTCCCTCTCTGCTTCTCATTCCTTTGGTGAACAGAATAGTAGAAATCTCCCAGCAAGGTGGGCACTGGGTTCCTCAAAAGGAAGAGATGAATAACATTCTTGCTGATAAACTTGGGCTCGTCTGCAAAAAGTATAACCCCATATATACTGAGGGCTAACAATGCATAAACTGCCTTCCATTCTCCCAAGGAGGCCTTCAGGATGGCCTGAGAAGTCAAGAAATCCAAGTGTAGACCAGGGATGCTAGCCTTTGTTGTCATGTTCTGCTCAATCAAAATAGGCTCCAGGTACAATGCTTTTGCCACTTCTTCATTGCTGGGAGAAGTCATTTCAGGGTTGAAAGGGACACCACCCCTGACAAGCACTCCAATCAAAGATGAGAACTCCTCCAGCAAAGGTCCCAACTGAAAATTCTGGAAAGTGAAGCATCTCAAAGGAGGATCATAGAACTGTAAGCAAGTGTGGATCAAGCTTCTCTGAGAAGGGTCTAGGTCCATAACCATATCTAGGATGCCTCCATAATGTTCTCTGAATAATGGGATATGGTCTGGAGTAATGAATGCCTGGACCTGCCTGATGCCAGCCAGCACAGGCTCAAAGAAATGGTATGAGACGTTGCTCTTCTTGGGTGCCATGACTGCTGATGAAGAGCTGAGACAAATGCTGATGATGAAGAATGATACTAGAAGTGAGCCACTGATAGGCTGAGGATGATGATGGAGGTAGCTGAAGCAGGCTGAAGCAGATAGCTGATGAACAAGGGTCTATGCAGATGAAGGGGTCAAAACCAAGCCAAATGAAATATGGATACCCTGAAAAACAAATAAGCAAATGTTAAATGATGCAATGATGATGTATGCAAATGATATGCAAGGGTTTGTGATCAAGCCGAATCTGATTACTGTCTTGATATAAGTCCATGTATGTTTAAGAAGTCCAGATGGAGGTTCAGAAGTCCAGTAACCAAGGTGGGGGACTCAAATAAAGAGTCACATGTCCAGGGTTAAATCACAAGAACTGTCCAAAGTGAAGCATTCTTAAAAACAAGTACCAGGGTATGATGTGGCAAAGGGTTCCTGCAAACCTGTAAACAGCCCAACCCCCTCACGGGTGATGTTCTAAAACAAGGATCTTCAGACTTGGATCAGTTATGAGAAGTGTAAACACTTCTAACCCGGAGGTACAATGTTTACAATAACCATAAAAGATCCTCCTCTAATTCACCTCAGTTTCTGAAGGTCATAGTAAAGGTCATCCAGACTTAGCAGGCTTCCCAGATAGCCCTAGCACTACAGGAGATCTGTAGCACAAAGTTCTCAAGAAGAAACCCATATCTGAACCGTGTTTCATATTCCCGCACCAGACCGAAATGAAATGGGAAAGAACATGAACCACTCTAGCCTAGGTGTCACTCAGGTCCCAGGTATAGGACCTTAAACTCTCAATAGAACCCCACCCACCAAAACAAAACCAGATCCAGCCAGATAACAGTATGACAGTATGATATATAAAGCTGTAAAGAAAGCAATAAATAACTGTACATAAACCAGTAAATAAAGCAAATATACAAGCACAAATAGCACCAAACACCCCAGTAAACACAAATCAAACAAGCGCTAGGAGGAACCCACAAAAAGAACCAGAAGCCCTGGTTGCAGTATATGTGTCCCCAGCAGAGTCGCCAAGCTGTCGCTCCCAAAGATTTGCATCCCGGTACAAGCGCGAACGGTCGGCGAAAAGAGGAATGAGAACACACAGGAGTGAACTCAAAAAGACAAAGAGTCGCCAGCTAGGCATTTTTATCCCGGAGGAAAGGTAATGCTGCATAAACCTAGAAAGAAAAATGGATAAGACGGTTGCGAACCAGAGAGACTGAGAAAGGGGGTTGGTTACAACCTGGGAAGGTATTAACACCCAGATTGTCCGTCGTACTCGACGGGATCCACGCTTAAAAGATTTGTGTTTTAAAGGGGTAGTGCCAGTGCAATTTGTGTATAAAAGAGCTGGAAAAGGATGTACAGGTGTCAGTGTAAGAGAAATGTGAAGTGTACAAATGAAGTGTTAGTGTAAGAACAGGAGTGAAATGCTCATGACCATGAGGCTTAAAAAATGATACTGGAAAGAGGGGGAATATACAGAGACTTTTGTTCGATAACTGTTAAGTTATGCCTACGTATCCTCTCGTGCAATGAGGAAGTCAGAACACCGTAGTTCGACCCAAAGAGAATGAAAGGTGAATTGACTTGTGAATTGCTTACTTGTCTATGCTCAAGTGTATGACCTGTCTGGCTCAGGTGCAAACTGTCTTGCATTAGACGGAAGAAGCAAGTTCTCGTTTGTGAGTGAATGAGATGAGAAAAGAATCCCGGAGGAGACAATTATTGTTTGTTTTTTTTGTATTTTCAGTCTTTTATTGCTTTTGAAAGACTTGTCATAAGTTAATGAGCTTAAGCCTAAACCAATGGGTTAGTAAACTCATCACATCTTCCCTCTGATTAGGGGTAATGAGCATACCTTAAGTGTGAAGTCAGCATCTCACACTTAATCACCCTGAAGTAGGATTAAGATCATTAACCTACTTGTGATTATTTAGATGTTTTTGTTGTTTTTGTTTAGTGTTGAGTAATGAGATTAAGCCATAATCAGGGATTAAACAGACTCATTACACCATCCCAATAGAAGGATAATAGATGAGAATGTTTAAGCTGAGGAAAGCTCCTCAACTTAATCCATGATTAGGGATTAAACTCATGATAAAACAAGGCCTTTATTAGATGGATTTTAAGTTAATGATAAAATGAAGAAGTGAGTTTTATGATTTGTAAGACAACTTGAGGGGGACTTGTCCATTAACACTAGGGTTAGTCCTTCTTAACCAATTAAGGAAGAATTAGAACCCTGATGCAAGGCCCAAGTTACAAGCTTAATGTCTTGATGATTATTAAGTGAATTGATTAAAGGATTTAAACACATTAAGGGTTTAACACTTAGGATTAAAGTTATACACTCCATCCTAACAGAAGGATGCAGGCATAAGCTTAATCACAAAGCCTTAAAGCCTTTAGGGTTTAGTCCCTGATTATAAGATGAGAAGAGAAGACTCAAAGATGACACAAAGGTAAAACTAAATGGGGAGACTAATTAAACCCTAATTGTTATCATGCTTAGTTGTTCCTAGGGTTTGTGGGGTTTAAGAAAGAAATCTTCAAGGAACCACCAAGGTGAGAAGCAGATGAAAGGAGCAAAGAGAAGCAAAACAATTTGCTTCACTTAAGAAGTCAAGTTGCTTGAAGAAAGAGGGCAACATGAACAAGAATGAGCAAGCTCAATCCAAAGCACAAGATAAAATGCAGCAATGATGCATAAGAGATATGAAAAGATATTGTGAGAAGTGAAGGCAAATTCACTTCTCAAAGTAACTTACCACCTGAAAAGTTAGTGAAAGAAATGAAATGCAATGCAAATGAGATGAAATGGCATGATGCAAGACAAAGTCAGAAGCAAACACATGATGCTAATGATGCTAAGAGATGATGCAAACATGAGACAAGGCAATAGAATGATCATACAAACATATGGATGCAAGAGGAGCATGTTTTGAACCATGGATGTACATGAAAAGTTATGGAATGCAAATGACATACAACATGGAAAATGAAAGATGCAATGATTAAACATGTTTCTAATATGTCCAAAGATGTATTATGAATCACATGAATGCACAAAATGTCATGGCAAGTCATGGTATGCAAGCAAATGGAAGATGGATGCAAAGGAAGGCATAAATTAGGGTTTATAATCAATGCACAAAACAAAAACCAAAACCAGAAGCAAATGACATGATAAAAAATTGAAAATGCAATCAAAGGAACCCTAAACCTATACAAACTCACTGCCCAAAGGAGGGGATCCAACTCTTAACCTATTGAAAGTTATGAATTTCTTAAGATTGTTAGGGTTTTAAGGTACCTCATCAAGAAAAATGCCAAACAAATAGGAAATGAAAAATCAAATCATGCCAATTTTATCCTATAAACTACATGTTATGCAAAATACAATGCAAAAAGAATCATTGTCCAACTCTCAATAGTTAGACAGAAATGAAATTTTGAAGTTTGAAGCAAAATAATGCCTTGAAATGAATTTAATTCCATTGAAAATGATCAAAAGACATCAAGAACAAAAAATAAATTTGGTTTGAGAGTTGGACAATGTTTCTAAATGTTTTTTAAATGTTACATTAAATTTTTTGTGATTTTTAAATACCTAAAAGTATTTTTAATTAATTAATTTTCATTAATTAATTAAAAATAAACTTTTAAATGATTTAAAAATAATTTTTAATGCAAAAAATAAAAATAAAAATATTTTTGTGTTCTGAAAATTAATTGAACCTTTGACAAAAAATTTCAGAATTTTTTAAAGTGTTTTGCTATTTTTAAAAATTCGTGGAAGTTAATTATAAAACAAATGAAATAAAAATGAAATTAAATGAAAAAAAGGAAAAGTCAAATGATCTGAAGGCCAGGATTCAAATTCAAGGGGGCGGGAGTTGACTTCGCGCGCTATCCAATGGCCAGAATTCAAACTACGCTAATTATGATTAAACCCTAATTAACTAACCCTAACCACTCTCAGGTGACCGGAGCAAGCTCCGGTCATCTTCTCCGGCCAATTTTTAGGTCAGAAAGTTTCAGAGCAACCATACATCCTGGTTTCTCAACCATTTTCAAAAATAATCACATCCCCATGATCAGGGGAGCACATAGAATCGTTTAAGAACTTAAAATGGAGTTTCTGGAAAAAAGTTTGAGATGGCTACCTGAGATGGAATCTCCTGGTTCTGGGCTTTCTGGCCTTTCCTTTGCTGCAAATCCACTCCTTTGAATCCTTTGATGATGAAATGAAGCTTAGAAAGCTTTGAGGATGGCTGGTTTGGGAGATTGGCATAGTTCTGTTCAATGAAGTGAGGAAATCGTATTTGGTTTGTGTGAGGTTCTGGGCTGTTTCAATGGTTGGTTTGTGATCAGTGAGTCGTGTTGAGATGTTTTGTGAAGTTTGTTTGTGTGTTTGATGCTTGTGGAGAGTGTTTCGAATGGTTTTGCATATGAGTCATAAACTTGGAACTATGGTTATTGATCTCTTTCAGGCTTATGTGTGTGGTGTGTTATGCTCCTTTTGGTCCATGTATCAAGTGGTGATAGGTCAGAGAGTTGTTGGTGGCCTATGGTGATTGGTATGGGCAAGTTGCCAAAATGTCAAACTTTGTGTAAGAGAGGTATGGGCTCATGGATAGCCAAGGACAAGAGGGGTGTCTTGCGCAGCAAGAAGTGTGGAGAGCCTTAGGATCAATTCTGAAGTCAGCAAGCAAGTGGATTAGGGTTTGAGTGAGGTTTTGCAACTTGGTTCATCTTTGGCCCTTTTGAAGTTTCTTGATCCACAAGTCATGAAAATGAGTGATCCTTTGATGCAATCTGACTTTTAGGCCTTGGTTCATGTTTGTGTGAAGTTTAGAAGTCCATTTGATAGCACAATTTGCCTTAGCAAGGGATTTTGCAACTTTGCCTCTTTGGTGGAAAACTTGAAATTATGTGATTTTTCCCAACTTTGACAAGCCATAACTTTTGATCCAAAATGAATTAGGTAAAGTTCTTGTACTTTTTGAAAAGGGAATGATCCATTCTACAACTTTCATGACCAAAGTTTTTCCATTTGAAGCATTTTTGAATCAAAAAGCAAGGGTTGAAAAAGTTTCCCAAAATGGCAAGTTTCCATTACAAGTCATTTTCCCAAAAAGTCAACTTTGCAAATGGTTTGAAATTCTTCAATTTTGTGAAATTCTAACATCTTATATGATCAAATAAAGATCATACACATTCAAAATGATGAAGAACACCCTTTGGTTGGGTCATTGAGGGCCTCAGATGCCCTGATTTTACACTGACTTGCTCAAAAAGTCAACTCTTGATCAGATGACTTCCCCATGGAATTTCTTCATGAAAATTGATATGCATGATCCCTATACCATATAGAGACCAATAGAAACAAGAATGACCAAAAAATTTGGAGTTATGGCCTTTGAAACCAAAACCCTAATTTTAGGTCATCTGTGCAGTTAAACCTGGCTCTGCTTCCATGCCATTCCCAGTTCTTGTGATTTTTTGACATTCTTGACTTTGAGAGGATATAATATGATGCTTGAACATACATGGACCTCTTTGAAATGATTGATGACCTTTGGAGTGGCTCAAGAAGCTCTTGGATTGCTCAGATCACAAACCCTAGATGCAGATGACTTGGAATCAATGTAGTGAATCAAAAATGCAATATGAGATGCTATGATTGAACTTATGCATATGAAGAGATCACAATCCATGGTTTGAATGAGTGAGGGAAAATTTGGGGTGTTTACAACAAGTAAGCAGTTCACAAGTCAATTTATCTTTCAGTCTCTTTGAGTCGAACTACGGTGTTCTGACTTCCTCATTGCACGAGAGGATACGTAGGCATAACTTAACAGTTATCGAACAAAAGTCTTTGTATTTCCCCCCTCTTCCAGCATTATTCTTTAAGACTCATAGTCTTGAGCTTCATACTTTTTTCTTACACTGACACTCTTTTATTTCACTTCACATTTCTTTTGCACTGACACTTGCATTCTTTTCCAGCTTTTGCACACAAAATAGCACTGACATTACCCCTTTAAAACACAAATCTTTCAAGCGTGGATCCCGTCGAGTACGACGGACAATCTGGGTGCTAATATCTTCCCAGGTTGTAACCAACCCCCTTTCTCAGTATCTCTGGTTCGCGACCGTCTTATCCATCTTTTCTTAGGTCTATGCAACATTACCTTTCCTTCGGGATAAAAATGCCTAGCTGGCGACTCTTTTCAGTTCATCTTCATGTTCTCCTCCTTTCACCGACCGTTCGCGTCTGTACCCCTTCTGACCTGGGTGTCATTTGGTGGGAGCGACAGGGAGCACACCATCTAACTAGACCTCCTTGCTTCTTCTCATTCTTATAGTGCACTGAATAATACAAGTCACCCAGGAGGGTGGGCACCAGATTCTTCAACACAAATAAATGAATAACATTTATGTCCAAAAATTTGTCCATATCAGCGAACAGGATGATCCCATAAATGGATAATGCTAAGATGGCGCAAACAAAATCCCACTGATTTGTCACTGCAAGTTCTCCAGCCCTTCTAACCAGATACTCAAAAGAGAAACCAAGTACTTTTGCTTTGGTGGTAGACAGATTTGCAGATACTTCAGATGAGCTCAAATAAAGAGCTTTAGTGATGTCAGCATGGGTTGGTCTTGTCATCTCTGAGTTGAAAGGAATCTGATCCTTGATCGACACTCCCATAATCTCAGCATACTCTTCCAGTAAAGGACCCAACTGAAAGTCATGAAAAGTGAAACACCTGAGCCGTGGGTTGTAATACTGCAACAAAGTGTGAATGACGCTTCTTTGGAAGCTATCCAAGTTGAATACCAAGTCCAGAATATCACCATACATTTCCTTGAAGTATCCCAGATGACCCGGGGTAATAAGAGACACCATTTGGTTGATCAAGTCCACTTTGGTATCAAAGAATTTGTAGTGCACAGTCCTTTTTCTGATGTCTTCCATTCTGAAGTAATGATATGACCAGGAACCGGAAGTAATGCAAACCCTGAGAATAAAAGAAACACAAATGATTAATGATGTTATGATGCTTATGCAAGGCGAGGCATGTGATCAGTGAAGTGTTTGTGATGTGCCAATCATATAATCAGGTGTCGGTGCAAGGTCACAATATCAACATATCACAATAACAACCCCTTTGATCTGGGATCCATATCTTAGAACCAATGTACAAGAGAACCATATCACAAAACTGAACCAATGGCAAAGCGGGTATGCTGAAGGTCTTAGGGTTCCTGCAAACCTATAAACCCCTCCCAATCTCACGGGTGTGCTACTCGGGTCAACATCACAGACTCTCAAAGCCGAATATCAATAATACGTTCACCATTTCGGAGAAATGGCTCATGACCAAATCAGGGAATCGGTTTGGCATTATGTACTACTCAGGGAGGCCTCAGCTGAGTCCAGAAAAACAAGCATCCCTCATAAGTCCCCAGCTTCAAGCACTGAATCGAGAAATAATAATACATTCATCCCGAAGGGTACAATACTACCATCAAACAAATTTCTTTAACTGGATTCCTATGAGAGAATCAGGCCATCCTATGCGAGTTCCTAATGGACCCTCGGATGCGAGTGGGTTTGCCAACAAATGTGGTCTGCCACTATCATCACTAGAGAGAGGTGTTTCCATTAGGGTCCTCTAAGATCGGTCACCAGATTCACATAACTATCAAGGTAGTACCCTGAAGTGGGGAAGAACCCCCACACAGAATAGTCCCAAGACGGTCGCAGTCTGGGTGTGGAACACATCGCCACTCATCATGTAACCATGCGAGTACAACATGTCCACACTAATCCTATAGTGCACTCAAGCCGGGTATTTGGCTTATCTCACAGTAACTCCCATCCCACAGAAAAAATGAAAACTAGCACAGCCAGACAGTCTAGTATAATATGATGCATGGAAAATAAATACTGAAAGCAGTAAATAAATGCGGTAAAGTAAAGCTGTAAAGTAAAACTGTAAATAAAAACAGTAAAGCTAAACTAAAGCACACAATAACAAACAGATAAACACCTAAATAAACAAAACCAAACAGGCGCTAAGATTGACTCTACAAGGGAAACCAGAGATTCTAGGTTCGATCCCCAGCAGGGTCGCCAGCTGTCGCTCCCGGGATTTTCTTCCTAGTACAAACGCAAAAGTGGCGCGAAAAAGGTAGTGTCGCCAGCCATGCATTTTATCCCGAAGGAATGGGAAAGGTAATGCTGCACAAACCCGAGGAAGAAGGAAAGGACGAGGTCCTGCGAACCAAAGATCTGGGTTCGGGAGTCGGTTACGACCTGGGAAGGTATTAGCACCACAGACCGTCCGCCGTACCCGAATGGGAATGAGAAATAAGAAAGAAACTGGAAAAGAGAATGGAAAGGAAGAATAGGGAAAATAAAGGGAAAATAAAGAATATGCTCGAACGGGCCCTATCCCGCTTCCGACGTAGTTTGCCTAACTAAGGCGGAAACTATTTGTTTGTATTTTTTATGGCTTGAACTGCGTATGTCTATGCTCAGGTGTTACAGGCTTGTCTGGTACGAATGCGTTTACCGTCTTGCATGCGAGACAAGTCGTCGCAAGTTCGTGTTATGAGTGAATGAGATGAGAAGAGAAGTTCCCACAGGATAGTCGCTTATTGTTTGTTTTTGTCTTTTATGAGAAATGTTTTAAATTTGTTTGTGAACATTCTCATACTAAGACTTATCCATCGTGGTAAGTACTTACACCTCGCCCCGAAACAGGACGTGTATAAGAACTCCGCAACAAAGTCTCGTGTCGTACAAGAATGTTCAACCTTTATTAGGTGTTTTTATTATTTTCTTTATGAGGAGAGAAAGAAGGACTCAAGTTACAAAAGGTAAAAACTAAGGGACTAAGACTCAATCCTAAATTTAGTTATTTATTCAAAAGTGGTCCTAATGGTTTGTGTGGTTTTCTAAACCTAATGAATAAAAGAGAACTAAAAACTACTAGAATTCAACTTACTTCCTAAGGAAGTTAAGTTGATTCTAAGAAACATAGGGAAGCCTATACAAGTAGAAAAATCAAATATTGAGGCAAAAGCATTAAAATTGAAATAAGAAATTAATTCCAAAAATTGCATGTTAAAGCCTAAAACTAACAGTAAGCCTAAACCTTATCTAAACATATTTATTGAAAATTCTAAGCCTAAGTCCTAAAACTAAGGGAATTTATTTAATAACTTCATTATAAAATCAGTAGCTAAACTATACTAAATCATTCTAAAATCCTAAGATTAAACCTAATTGAACTAAATCTTAATGAACCATAAAAATCCTAAGCTAAACTAGGTTGATTTACCATGTAACAATGGACTAAAAAATAATGCACTAAAAATAGTAAAATCCTGGAAAAAATATGAAATTAATTCTCTAGGGTCCTTAACCTGACTATAGAATTATGCTAAAAAATATCCTAAAAATTCAGAACCTAACTATGCCTACAAGTCACTTAAATCTACCTAAGGACTAATCACAATTTTACATGAATTAAGCTACCAAAACAGTGGATAAAGTGGCCTAAAAATCTACCAAAAAATATCCTAGGTCCTATTATAAGTCCTCTAATCATAGCAAAAAGAATGGGCTAAATATCTTACAGGAAGTGGAAAAAATAAAATGAATAAAATTATGGGTAACTAAAAGAATTCAATAAAATGCTAATTAAATGGAAAATCAAAATTAAATCGAAAAAAGCCAAAATTCAGAAAGTAAAAATGTCACAAATTTCAAAATTGAATTATAAACCTACTGGAATTTTTGTAGAGTTTTATTATGAATTTTACTATTTTTTAAGGATTTATTTCTAACTATTACTAAAACAAAAATTAAAAAGAAAGAAGTAAAAGGAGGGGGCGCAACTAGCAGTTTTTTGAAGTTAATTAGGCAATGGGCCTAAACCGGGGGTGCAAAAAGCGAAAGACAAGGCCCAGTCTGTGCAGGTAAAATGGGGTGCATGGTATGGGCTTTGGTCAATATAATTGACTAAATCTGGACCGCTAGATCTAGTCTTTTCCATGGTATTCTAATCAAAGAGTCTACAAGCACATGACCAAACTAACTATGGTGGACTATGCACATAGGAACGACCGCTGGGATAGCCTACCGGACGGTGACAAGTGTCACCACCGATGCGGCTGGGGATTCAAAAAGATCCAACCTTATCTCTAAGAATTGAACAATTAATGGCCTTGATAGCATTCATCAAAGACTTTTATGGCTCTTAATACCCTTTTAATTCTTAATATTCCCATGATATTCTCTTAATTACTCTGTTAAATTAACTTGATTGTTTTTAATTAAAAAAAATTGTCTTTATACATAAAAATGAAAAAGACAATTCACAAAGCCACAAAACTCCCGTGAACCCTAATCCCTTCTCCTTCATTTCTTCCGCCGCCACCGTCTCATCGTCTCTCTTCATTTTTTCCAAGCCGCCACCATCTTTCAAACCTCTCCTCCAATCCACCATCAACAACAACACAAGCATTCACAAATTAACTATAACCACAACAAACCGAATGCCAACAACACCGAAACCCTAAGCTTTTCCCCTTTCAAAACCCTAGCTTCTATGCTTGCTATAAAACTGAAATCAAAGCCTCAACAAATTCTCGGATTCTATGCCTACACACATCAATCACACAATCGCGTGTAAAAACAAACTTGGGTTTGCACCTTGTTAGCCGATGAAGAACAAAGGTCGCGATGAAGATGCTACCGAGCGATTCGCGGAGGAGAAGAACAAAGTGATGCATCCGCTCAGCTTCCTCGAAGGTCCTGTGGAGATGATCGAGGATGACGCAAAGATGGCGCTTGAGGTGGCTTAGTAAGTTCGGCTTCAATGTACGATTCCACTTCGCTTTTCAACTCCTGCGATTTCGCTTGTTACTATTACGAATTGACGCAGATTGTTGTGTGTTCTTGATTTTGCAGATTGTTGAAGAATGATGAAAGTTTCACCATAGTGATGAAGATTCAAAGGGACTTTGGAGTTGATG
The DNA here is from genome assembly GCA_963966055.1 of Lathyrus aphaca. Taxonomy (NCBI): domain Eukaryota; kingdom Viridiplantae; phylum Streptophyta; class Magnoliopsida; order Fabales; family Fabaceae; genus Lathyrus; species Lathyrus aphaca. The sequence continues at coordinate 428,734,491 of OZ014524.1, read as the reverse complement.
AATCACAAAAGATGATGATGGAGGAAGGCTAATGATTAAGATGAGTTTGAAGAGGACGTGGTAATGGATTTTCAGAATTGCAGGAGAAAATTCTTGAAGAAAATGATTGAAGGTGCTGTGAAGAAAAGAGAGGATTGAACAATGGGGGAGAAGAAGAAGGAGGGGGTTTTGGTTGAAGTGTGAAAGATAGAGAAGGAGAAGTTGTGAGAGAGATTAGTGAATTGAAAATTGTGAAGAAGTTTGAATGAGATGAAGTTGTGAAAAAGATTGAGGAAGAAGAGGATTCTGATTTATAGAAGACTTCGAATGAAGTTTCCAAAAGAAAAGTCGGTTATGATTGTTATTTTTCAGTTATTGATTTTCGAATTAATTTTGGTTATGTTATGAGTTTTTTTTTCTTCCCCCTATTTCTGATTGTTATTAGTTGTTAGTTTTTGATGATCTTGATTTTATTTGCACGTGTGATTGTTGAATGTGTGATAAAAATTAGAGAGATTGATGAAGAAGATCTCAGGAAGTTTTCCAAGAGAGAGATTGAAGAAGTTGCATAGGAAAGTTTGTTAGAGTTTAAATACGAAAGGTATTAAAAAACCGATTTTATGTTATGACTTGTGGAGAGTTTGATGAAGATAATTGATGAAAGGTTCTCAAGTTCTTATGAAATATTCATTGTTTTTTCTCTTTTCTGATTTGCAGGTTATGGTGATGATGGTTGATGGTGGCGATTGAAATTGGAATCGCAAGTGTGGTTGATGTTGTTCCAGATGATGATGAAGAACTTGGATGTGCAGGTTCTTGAATTTTCAGTGTTCGTTGCGATGATTTTTTTATTCAACTTTTGTTCTTCCACCGAATTCGAATTCGAATCCACTTCTGAAATTCTTATAGAACTCACGTTGCTCTTTGTCCTTTGGTGATCTTTAATTGTTGTGCGATGAATTCATATTGGTTGTTCTTGATGCAGGTCAGTTTTGGAGTCAGCGGCGAACTGTTGTTGAATAGGATCGGAATTCGGACTTCGAGTTTGAGCCCCTGATTGCAATGGCCCAATCTCCCAAAAACAAAGTAACGTGTTCCTTCTGAAGTGATATGGATCACTATTTCTCTGGTGTTGTACGTGGCTATTGCATTTGCTATCGTACACGTGTCGTAACCTTGTTGCTTCATTTCCACCACATCGTGTAACGGCGTGTAAGAAAACACGAGATCATCGCCGACATTGAAGGTAGTTGTTGAAGACCAGTCGTGCATATTGGAATTGAGATCCCAGCCGGAAGCTCTGCCAACGGTGTGGTTAGCACCACAAACTCCACGGAAGAGAATTGAAGTGACTACAATGACGATTATAGCTTTCATAGCCCAAACTAGCCTCATTTTCCCATGTATGAATACTGAGCAGAGAATGTAGTAATGCACGTTAGAGTGTGAAGTTGTACGGAAGCTTTTTTCTGCACATCAAGCTGTTTTCTTCCCTTAAATTTCCATTTTATTATAATATAAAAACAAACAAAAAAACAATGGGCCCTTAGACATGAACCATGAATTTAAATTGACTTAAGGTTTGGACTTGGACTGAATTTGGACCTAATATGTGAGCTTGACTTGGAGAAAATGAGATTCTTTAAAAGAATGAAATTGAAAATTAGATGTGGAAATGATCAAAATAAAATTGGATTTACAAAAGGGAATTAGAAATGACTTGAATGTGGTTATTGAGTTTTGAAATGGGATTATGATAATCAAGAGAAATAATTAAAAAAAGATATTTGACTCTAATGGAAATAGGAAAGGTGGAGTTTAATTATAATGGGTTCTAAAATAAAAATGGGCTTGATTTGCGTTTCACTTTGGACTCTTGGTAATGGATTTGAAATGGACCGACAACAATGTAAACTTTAAAAATGGGTTAAAATCGGTTTAGACAACAAATGGCTTTAAAAAAGAAGAAAAGGTGTAGAACGGAAAAATATAGAATGATATATTAAATGAGAATGGAGGAAGTCGAGTCTTTTTTTCATGTGAATAGAAGACAAAAAAATGGATTTTGGACAATGATGTGGGTTCAATAGATTTTGGTGAATTTAGGGATTGAAAATAGTAAATGATATTTGAATCTATAAATTGAAATTGAACTTGAATGACTCCTTCCAAATAAATCATAACCGTGCACTTCCTATCCTTAGTTTAAATCAAAGTCTCGAACCGAAGAACTTCAATATCATTGTGAATCCCCAAAATCCATAGCTCAACCCATGCTACTTGCTTTCCATCAAATAACCCAAATCGAACTTTAATACAAAGGACCTCAGTTGATGGAATGCCTTTGAGTTCAGTGGTGAATAAAACCATAATCCATCTAGATAATGAGCCAGATGCGCCAATGGACAACCTTTGCAAGAACAATCCTTGAAGACCACTTAATCATGGAAACAAAACCTTAACGAAGTAGAAAAATCATATGAAGAGGATGTTATTGATTGCCACATGATCAGAACTTTGAATTCATCTAATAACCACACATAGGGTGCGAAACCCTAGTTCCATAATCTGTGAAACAAACTCCAGTGAAGTAGAAACCACAAACCCATGGAATAATCTGGTTCTTCAAAGGATACTGATCTCATGCCTGAGGAATACAATGCAAATGCATGATTGTGAATATTATGACCCAGTGGAGAATGCATATGAATATGAAGCGTAAGCCCGTTAAGGTAATAAATATGAGGGAAAATTTTGAGGTATTACACAGAGTAACAGATATGTCTGCTTTGGTAGGTGCCAAGTGAGTTGGACTTTGACTTTTGGTGGTTTCTAATAGAAATTGGACTTTAAGGGTGCCAAATAAAATTGGACTTTGACCACAAGGTATGATGACAAGACCTCAGGAAATGCAAATGAGCACGAAGTATATTTCGAACTATAAATGAAATTTTATATGATGTAAATGGTTAATGCTTGCAATGCAAATGCTGAGACCATTGGGTAAAACTCTTTTGGAGATGTGAGGCTGGGACAACTGATTCCACAACATAGGGAACTTTGCCAACTATGTCTTTGAAAGATGTCCTGAACACAAACTTCTATTACACTTGTTAGAAGTATCAATATGTTGATCCAGTTAGGAAGGATTGATAGCTTCACTTGGGGATTGCTCGAAGTAGACTACCCCATGTTGATTGATTATGGAATGACTGCTTGACTAGTCACTTGAAATGTCTGCCCCAACATAAGTCTTGAAGAGAGATTCTCTGAATAACAAAATCTTTGATTGTGATATGCCCTTGATAGGATCACTGATCAAGTTTCTCAATTGTTTAAAATTCTTTGATGATGTGTGCTTACTTGAAAATAAAATATTCATTCAAAAATGTTAATTTTAATGCAATGCTCAAGCAAAAATTTTGAAATCAAAATAATTATTGGAATGATATTGGTATAAGGAAAATGAATCAAATTTAAGAATGCAATGTTTATTTAGACATGCAAAGTGAAATATAATGCAAAGTGAAAGATAATGCAAAAGGTATGATACCAAAGCATATGATTGGAAAATCTCTTTAGGAGTTAGCTTACGCAACCTTGTTGCGATATGTTTTCAAAATAAACCTAGCTTCAATTAGGTCTTTAAAAGGTTGTAACGTGGTCTGGTTCACGGTTTTCAAAACAAAGGATATAAGGCTCAAAATTTAATTTTTACTCAACCCATTCTCCATGATGATCTCCAGTCCTATGCTCAACTAATTCAACCTATGCATTCAGGTTTTAAGATTTGGAATTGCACTAATGATGATGGCTTAAAAGCCAAAGGATCTTCAAATAGAAGTCATTGCTTTTTCTTGCCTTTGTTAAAGATCTGGGTCAACTCATATTTATCTTTGTTGAGGAATTTCGATAACCTCTCTTTGTCTTTGTTGAGGATTTTGGTGACCTCTCTTGATTTGCATTGTTCCTTTGACATTTTCAGTCCATTTGTATACCTAAGTCGCCTTTTTTGGATTTTGACTTGGCAACTTTTTCTTTTTCTTGATTTTTGGACAATGACTGCTATCGGCTTCTTCGACATTTCTTTGATGTGTGCGAAAGAAAAATTGGGATTGAAATCCTTATTGAAAGGTGTATGGAATTATTCTATGAAATTGAATGCATATTCGAATTAACTGAGAACTACCCTGCCCCTTGGTTAAGATTGCGGGGATTTTCATGTAGAAAGAAACTCCAACTTCAAGGCTTAAAGGGGTTGACAATAGATTAACTTCCTTATTTCTTCGGTGTTTGGGAGTTGAAACAATGCCTGTGTATCATCAACAAGGTTTTATTTTGAAAGCATATCATTCAACAACTTGGGTATTTCGTTTTTGTCATCCTCCCTCCAATCAACAGATGAATAAGAGAAACAATGATATATATTTTTTGAATTTTTGAAAAGGAAAAGCATGAATATGCACAAATATGAAAGTGAATGAATTGATTCAAAATATGCGATGCTAATTTCATTAACATTGAGATTAAAGAAAAAACAAGTCTTAAAGAAAGTACACATAATACTAACAAAGAAAATTAAAACTAAAGAGAAACAAGGCCTAATGTCTAATCAACATCAAGGGTGAGCTTTCCCGTCTGATCCACTGGCTTTAGGTAGTAACTTGTGATTCTCTAACCAAATCTTTAGCCACTCTGCTCTAACCTGGAATCTCTGTCCACCTTGTGAGTCCATCTTGGTGTAAAACTGAGTACATCCCCTCTGACCAAATCTTAAACTCGATGCTGGAAGGTATAACAGTGTTCAATATCATGACCTGCTGCTCCTTCATGGTATGGGCAATGGAGATCAGTCCTAAATCCTGTTGGAAGAGGATTTGGGGGAGTGAGCGGTCTAGTTGTGATCAGACCCTTTTGGACCAAATAAGGTTACAACTCAGAATACGCCATAGGAATAGGGTCAATTGTAGTCCTATTTTTGATTTTACGATTCAGATTCTGACCAACATTTCTTTGTGGGGAAGCATCCCTCACTATCAAAGTTTGCATCATCCCCATGATTATGTTCATGTTTCCTTTCAACTCATCGAGGTCTTCTCTAACCCTTCTGTTATGTTGTTCTTGATTTTCAATTCTTCTCCTGATGTTGGCCTTAGTTCCGAACTTGTATTAGGGAATCAACTTGGTGACTACTCAACAATCTCAAGATGAGAACAAATGAAATGAGCTCATGAATGCAAGAGTGAATGCAATGATTATACAAATGAAGTGCAAAGAGCTGCTACAATCCACATGACCAGTTCAGAAGATGGTGTCAAACAATATGTATCTCTGATCAAAGGCCCTCATGGGTAGGTTCCCAGAAGCATGGATCATTATCGAAAACATTATTGCATTGACAGAGATCCATCAAAAACAATAATATCTTTGAAACAATTGCTTCTAGGTGAGGTCTTCATGTCGGCCTACGAAGAATATTCCTCATAGGATTTTACTACATAACCATCAACACCAGGTTTCTCAGACATTTTCGATCGAGATTGAAAATATTACTATCAGATAGTAATACGTTCAAAGGATCTAGTCTGATTGTGGTTTTTGCATTAACCCGTTGAGTCACATAGATCTCGTAGGTTAACATTACTAACCACTATGGATTGGTTTGAAGGTTCCTGGAGTCGACAATTCAACTTAGAAACATTGTCAACACTACAAAGGAACATCTCATCACAATATTTCCAAGAGAATCTATTCCAGACGATGGGTTTCGCTTTATACCCTAGAGAAGATTCCCCGTAGTCCTCCACTACACAACCATATTCTATTCCTAAGGTTTTTCTCAGGCTTTGGTAGTGAGTCTATCTCCCACATCCAATGATCAAAGAATCCCACAAATGAACAATAATAATGTATATAAGAAAGAAAATAATCAATAAAGAAGACAAATAAACAAAGCAATCACTCAAGCGAAAACTATCCTAAGTTAGGCTCGACTCTCTCTTATGCACAAGGCATGTCTCCAGCAGAGTCGCCAAGCCGCCGTACCTTGGAAATGGCTACGATCCTCGCGCTGACTGCGGAACAAACGAAACAACAGATCACCATCTTATTCTATTCATACTAACTAGAGAACAGGAAAATATAGATACAACTAATAAGGAAAGGATATGGTCGACGAAACCAAATATAAGTTCGGGAGTCAGTTACGCAAGGGGAAGGTATTAGCACCCCTCACGTCCGTTGTACTCAACGAGAACCTCTTAGTCTAGTTTGTGAATGAGTGATAAACTACGCTATTGTCTTCTTAAGGGTTAAATGATACATAAAATGGGTAGTTTTGTTCCTAGGGTGCTCGGCAAGGAGTAAGACCCGTGTGCCTACGTATTCCCTTGTGCAATGGAAAAGTTAGAGCCTCGTAGTTCGTGGTTATACGGTTGGTCGATTGATTTTATTAGGAGTCAATTGTTCACACCCGAAATAGATGCCTCGCACCCAAGAAATTGAGGAAACCCACCAAAGATTTAATGCACTTCTTCTTCACCTTGTTTTGATAATTATTCAGTATTTTAATTACCTAAACCACTTGACGTTGGATCAAGGGTTTGGATCTATAAGTAACATTTTGGAAAGAAGGGAAAGTCGATCCAGATGAAGTGTAAAGGTTAATTGGTTATATGGGATCGAATTCTAGTACTAAGGAAGGTGCCTTGTAAACGAAACCAAAACCTAAGGGGAAGTGAAAGTGTGCGAGTGAAACCACTTGGCATTGGACCAAGGGTTCGCGAGCTAAGAAAAAATAAATAAATAAATGACATACATCGGAATTGGGAGAGGGGTACAAGTAAGTTACACATGATTGTACGTAATAAAAGGGTTCATTGTATTTTCCCAAGAGGAAGTGTGTGTGAAGTGTCCTAAACTATGCGAAGGCGTTGGACCTTGAAAATAAACCGAAAGTGTAACACACCATTTTTAATATTTAATCTTCAGGTAATTTTTGTGCTTTGTTGGCCTTGTTTAAGGCATATGTTTTATTGTTTTTGGTGTTGTGTCTTAGTGGGACGGGTAAAGTCGGGTGCACTTAGTGATAGTGAGTGTACAAATAATTATCAGAAGATCATTTAATTAACTATATTATTATTACTATTATTATTATGAATAATATTATTACTATTATTAACATTATAATAATATTGGTAATTAAAATTAATACTATTATTATTAATTGGAATATGGGGTAACTTAGTAAAAGTCTTGGTGAGGTATTTAGAGGAGAATTAGTCTAATCAAGAGATTAGGGTAAAATTAACCGTAAATAATTCGTGAGAAGAGCAAAGGAGGTAGACAGAAGGAAGAACAACCTAGGGCATAATTCTTTAAGAAATTCGAAGGAATTTTCACCCAAATTCGAGGTAAGGGGGGAGAACGGGTTTAAATTCAGGTGATTTAACATGATGGGTAGTTGCGGGTATCCTTCCCTCTTAGGGTTTTTTGTGATTTATGATGTTTATGACGAATATGTGAAATATGTGATATTTATTGAGAATTTGTGAATGTGATGATAATATTGATATTGTTCTGTTGCCATATTGTTGTTGATGTTCTGGTTGATTCATAAAATCTGTTGATGTTGTTGTTGTTAATGAACAGTACGATCTTAGATCTAAAAACGAAAATACGAATTGAATATAGTAACTTAGATGAAAGAATGATGAGAGTAAGAGTGTAAAACTGGTGTAGAAACGATTTTAGGATAGGTATGAATCGTGGAATCGAGTGGAATGAGAAAAAAAATCTGGAAATAGGAAGAAAACTCGAAAAACTCATGGTTTCTGCCCATACGCATATAGACCATGCCAATACGCGTATGAAGGAGTGGGGGAAGCAAGTGGTACACGTATTCAAGGGAAATACGCGTATGGGGTGTGTGGCTTGTGGGACAATACGCGTATTAGAGGGACAATATGCGTATTAGGGGAAAAAGGGGCCAAGGTGATACGCGTATGGTGTGTATGGGCTAGGGTCAAAACGTGTATTTCCTTGCCAATACGCGTATGACTAGTGGTTAGGGCAAAAACGCACAATTTTCCGATTTCTTTCCCGATTTCGAATGCCTAGCCGATTCCTTTGGTGGTTTATGTTTAGATGAATCTTAAAACATGTTTAATCGAGAATTAACATTGAGATGGAAGTAATAGTGAGATTTAGTCGGATTTAGCTAGTTGAATAATCGGTTAAATTGTGTGAGGTTGATATTGGTGATTTTTTAGTGAAACGATTATTGTGTTTTGATCGGATGGATCGTGTGGATGTATAATATGGTGAATTATACATAATGTATGCTCTTACATTGTCATGCATATATTTGTAAAGTTATTGTTGGGATGATCGTGCCGGATGAGCGAATACGATCATCCTTACTCCGATACAGAGAGTGTTGGGATAATCATTGCTGGATGGGTGTATGTGATTATCGTGTTCTATTGAATGAACAAAACCTGGTACCACATGCACTGTGTCGTGTTGAGTTACATTGCATAACTATTGTTGGTTGTTGTATAATTATTGTTGTATCCGTTGTTGTGGGATATTGGTGAACTGATTATAATTATTGTTGTGTGTGAGAAACTACCCTGTAGATGTTATTTGCACCATTTATATTTGAATCTTATTTCTCACTCCTTTTTTATTGTTGTTACGTCTGTGCTTCTTAGGAAGAAGAGATAATCCAGGTACTTGAGAGTGCATAGAGTCGTGTTGCCTGTTCGAGTCTAGGATACTTTGATACGTAACACGGGAATGGGGAATTTTTTCGATTGTTTAATTGTTTTATTTGTTACGTATCTACTTTATGAAAATAGATTTTTGAGGATATTATTGTTGAGTTTGGATTATTGCCTTAGTTGATTTAAATACTTATTTTATTCCGCTATTTTTAATGAAAAGACTTTTTTGGTGTTTAAAGTGTCGTAAACGATGTAGCATTCCACTTTGGAAACTCTCATTTTATATTAAAACTATTATTTTATTTATTTGGGAAAGTGGGTGTTACAATTGGTATCAAAGAAGGTCGGTCCAATCAGTCAGATGTTGTGTCGAGTCAGTCCTTAGTATAAGAGTTGTTATTGTGTTCTAATCCGAAGTGTTTGTGTTTGTTGTATTAGAATGGTAGGAAGGACTGATGCCGCACTTGTTGCTGCTATACAAGCCATGGCACAAGCTGTTGAGAATATTGGTCCAGCAGTTGGGAATGCTGAGTTTCGTGATCTGGATCAGTTCAAAAGTAACAAGCCGCCTACATATGAATGAGGTATCTTGGATCTAGAGGCTGCACAGAAATGGCTGAAGAAAATTGAGAAGATCTTCAGGACCATGGGGTGCAATAATGATCAGAAGATGAGGTTTGGTACTCACATGTTTGAGGGCGAAGCTGAACTTTGGTGGGACAACAGTCGCCACAGATTGGAGACTGCAGGTACTGTTATTACTTGGGCAGTGTTTAGAGGTGAGTTTCTAGAGAAGTATTTTCCAGAAGATATTTGCAGTGCTAGAGAGGTTGAATTTATGGAACTGAAGCAGGGTAATATGACTGTGGCTGAGTACGCTGCAAAGTTCGAAGAGCTGGTGCAATATTGTGCACATTACAACACCGAAGATGTTATGACCTCGAAGTGTTTGAAATTTGAGAATGGATTTTATCCTGAGATCAAATAGGACATTGCTTTCTAGAAGATCAGAAACTATCCAGAGTTGGTAAGTAGGAGCAAAATTTATGATAATGATAACAAGGCTCGGATTTCTCACCACAAAGTTGTGAATGATAAGAAGGGTAAATAGAGGTTTGGGGGTACTCCTTATAGTGCTCTGGCTGATAAAGGTAAACAAAAGTCTACTGCTGACAAGAAGCCAGGTGGAGGAGGGGAGAATCCCAACCCTGTAAAGTGTTTTATATGTGGAGGCACATGTCATCGTGCCAACACTTTCCAGAATGAAGTCAAGAAGTGCTTCAAGTGTGGAAGGACATGTCATGTGGTAGCTGACTGTAGATCATATAGGTCATGTGGCCATTATGCCTATATGCTTTAATTATGGTGAACATGGTCATATTAGTATGACTTGTCACAAACCGAAGAAGACTCAAGGAGCCAATGGTAAAATGTTTGCTTTAGTGGGAGCTCAATCAACTAATGAGGAGCGTTCCATCAAAGGTACTTGCTTTATTAATAGTACTCATTTGACACGTATCTGATGTGTTGAGTGACTAGGATATATTCAGACCATGACCCCGGGGCATGCAGGCCAAACTAACTCTCTATTTCACAGGTACTATCAGCTGTGTTCATTAACATGCAGGTACAGGCGTTGCCAACAAAGCCATCTCCGGCATAGAGCTTCGAGAAGCCTCTTCTCTAGAAGATCCTAGAGCATGAATCCTTAGCAAGTCTCGTCAGATCATCGCCTCTCCAACAGAGCAACAATAAAGAGAAGGATATTTTCCAAGCAGAGGGGTATCATTATCTCGTACCCCCAACAGAGGACGCCTTCCGTTTCTCATCTCCAGCATGAGGCACGTCCTACCTCTCACTCCCAACAAGAGGCGATAAAACTCTTATTTCCAGTAGGAAGTATCCCCAACTGAGTTCTCCATCCTCCCCAGCAGGATTGGAAATGGAAGTTTTCTCCAACAGAGCGGCAAAAGGAAGGATACTTCTCAAACGGAATAATGTCATAATCTCTAATCCCCATCATGAGACTTTCTTCTCCTTATCCCCATCCGGAGATGATTCAAAGCTTTCATCTTCAGCAGGAAATGTCCCTCCTGGGGAATTCTCCATTATCCCCAGTACAGTCAGAATTGGAAAAAGGAAAGCATTCTCCCCAAGTAGAGAGCCCTTCTTCAACAAAGGAAAATTCACCAATCAGAGTCTTCTTATCCCCAACAACACGGGAAGATTCATCATTCCCCAACAGAGGTGAAGATATAAAAGAGCTTGCAGTTCTCTTCCTTGCTCGACAGTGTTCTCCGTTTTCCCTAGCGAGTTTGCCAAATAAATTCGAGTCCTCATTGACACTTCTTTCCCAAACGGAAAAGGTTGTATTTGAGGAGTCCCCAACAGATCTCTTCCCCAAGCATAAGATATGGCACCTAAGGGTTTCCCCCCAACATGCCTCTTCCTCAGCAGAGTACCAACACATTGGATTCCCCAGCCGGGTCAGAGGAATATCACTTCCCTAATGGAGTTCGGCGGGTGGCATATCTTTTAAATCAAGTTCATCCCCAACAGGGTCTTAGATCTCCAATCTCGAAGTCCAATTTATTTTTGGCAATGGCAGCAGTTCAGAGCCGGCGTATCATTAACACCATCCCTGCAGAGTTGCTTTTCCTCATAGGGATTCATCACAATCAATGCATAAATTGGTTCTTCCCCGGTGAAGCCATCAAGGATACTTGTTGTCTCCTCATCAGGAGATCTCTTTGCATTTTCCTTTAGTAACCATCATTACATTTGCATCCTCAAAACATGTAGCATTTCCATCATTATGGAGCATTACGCCATGGAAAAATTCAAACATATGCATACGAAGCATAAGCCAGTTTTGGTACCTTGCACAAAGCCCGAAACATCAGTTTCGGAATCAGACCGATGTATCCCCACGGAATGCCAAGTTCATTTCTCGATGTGGTTATCTCTATCAAATTTTGTTTGCTATCCCCAATTGAGTCTTGTTTAAGTACAACAGTCTCATTTTTTCACATCTTCGTTTAAGTAAAACGGTTGCGTCACGGGTAATCATTTAAAGTACAATGATCCCATTTTCTTTAATCTCATCTAAGTACGTTGATTTCAATCCTTCGATTCCATTTAAGTACAATGGTCTCATCGTTTAGTCTTGTTTAAGTACAACAATTTCATTTTTCTGCGTATCTGTTTGAGTACAACGATCCCGTTCCCTCGAGTTTCCATTTAAGTATAATGCTCTCGTCTTTGAGTCTTGTTTAAGTACAACAGTCTCATTTTTCTGCGTCTCCGTTTAAGTACAACGGTCGCGTTGTTGGTTATCATTTAAGTACAAAATCCCGTTCCCTTGATTTCATCAAAGTACGATGATTTCAATTCCTCGATTCCGTTTAAGTACAACGGTTGCGTCGCAAGTAATCATTTAAGTACAATGATCCCGTTCCTTTCGAGTTTCCATTTAAGTACAATGGTCTCGTCATTGAGTCTTGTTTAAGTACAACAATCTCATTTTTCCACGTCTCCGTTTAAGTACAATGGTCACGTCTTGGGCTCTCATTTAAGTACATCGATCCTGTTTTCCTCGATTCTATTTAAGTACAATGGTATCGTGTTTGAGTCTCTGTTTAAGTACAACAGTCCCATTTCTTCGTGTCTCCGTTTAAGTACAACAGTCGTGTCGCGGGTAATCATTTAAGTACAATGATCCCGTTTTCCTAGACTTCATTTAAGTACGATGATTTCATGCCTACAACTCCATTTAAGTACAATGGTTTCATGTTGTCGAGCTCCCATTTAAGTACAATGGCCTCGTTCTTTTGTTTCTGTTTAAGTACAATGGTCACGTTTCGGGTTATCGTTTAAGTACAATGATCCCGTTCCTTCTTATTCCGTTTCAGTACAATGGTTTCATTTCCGATTCTGTCTAAGTACGATGGTCTCGTTTCCCTTGAGTTATCATCTAAGTACGATGAACTCATTCCTTTTATCTTGTCAGAGGTCAATCCCATGTTTTGAGTTGTCATTCGCGAATAAAAGTTTTTTCTCAATCATTTTTTCATTCCCACATGTCGCTCCCGATGATTTGCATCCCGGTACAAACGCAAATGGTCGGCGAAAGGAGGAATGAGAGATGAAATGAATAGAGTCGCCAGCTATGCATTTTTATCCCGAAGGAAAGGTAATGCTGCGTAAACCTAGAAAAGATATGGATAAGACGGTTGTGAACCAGAGAAACTGAGAAAGGGGGTTAGTTACAACCTGGGAAGGTATTAGCACCCAGATTGTCCGTCGTACTCGACGGGAACCACGCTTAAAAGATTGTGTTTGAAAGGGGTAGTGTATATGCTATCCGTGTGCAAAAGATGGAAAAGAATATACAAGTGTCAGTGCAAAATGTGAATTGCTCAGGAACTGAGGCTTAAAAGAGAATGCTGAAAGAGGGGGAAGACAAAGAGACTTTTGTTCGATAACAGTTAAATTATGCCTACGTATCCTCTCGTGCAATGAGGAAGTCAGAACACCGTAGTTCGACTCAAAGAGACTGAAAAATAAATTGATTGTGAAATGCTTGCTTGTCTATGCTCAAGTGTATGACTCGTCTGGCTCGAGTGCTAACTGTCTTGCATTAGACAGAAGAAGCAAGTTCTCGTTTATGAATGAAGATGATGAGAAAAGAATCCCGAAGGAGACGATTATTGTTTGTTTTTGTGTTTTCAGTTTTGTTATTGTTTTTGGAGTTTGCATAAGTTAATGAGCTTAAGCCTAAATCAAGAGGCTTGTAAACTCATTATATCCTCCCTGATTAAGGATAATGAGAATACTTAAGTATGAGATAAGCATCCCAACTTAATTACCATGATGATGTATGATTAAGATCATTAACCTAGTTGTGATTATTAGATGTTTTTGGGTTTTTGTTTAGTGTTAAGTAATGAGTTTAATCTCTAATCACAGATTAGTGAACTCATTACACCATCCTAATAGAAGGATAATAGATGAGAACACTTAAGTTGAGGAAGATACCTCAACTTAATCCATGGTTAGGGATTAAATTCATTATATAACAAAGCCTTTATTAAATGGATTTTAATTAAGGGGTGAGATTAAGAAGTGGATTTTATGGTTTGTAAGACAACTTGAGAGGGACTTGTCCATTAAACACTAGGGTTAGTCCTTCTTAACCATAAAGGAAGATTAGAACCCTAATGTAAGGCCCAAGTTACAAGATGAAGTCTTAGTGATTATTAAGATGAATTGATTAAGAGGTTTAAACAAATTAATGGTTTAAAACTTAGGATTAATGTTATACACTCCATCCTAAGAGAAGGATGCATGCATAACCCTAATTCAAAAGTCCTAAAAGTTTAAGAGTTTAGTCTCTGATTGTTGAGATGAGAAGAGAGACTCAAGGAGGCTCAAAGGTAAAAACTAAGGGGTACTATCAATCCTAGAAGTTATCATGCTTAGGCATCCTATGGTTTTGTGAGGCTTAAAAGGAGAAGTCTTCAAGGAAGCCACCAAGGAGAAGCAAGATGAAAAGAGGATGAAACAGAAGAATAAGTTACTTACTTCCTAAGAAGATAAGTAGCTTGAAGGAAGAAAGGAAGAGAAGCACAAGTGAGGAAAACCCACTCAAAGACAAACAAAAATGCAGTAAGAATGCAATATGAAGAGATGAGAAGAGGTGGGAGGTGAAGGCAAATCCACCTCCCAAACAACTTACCATTAATCCTGAAAAGTTAGTACAAGATGCAATATGAAAGGAATGAATTGAAATAAAACAAATATAAGTGAAAATACCAAGACCAAAAGCATGTACATGATGCAAATGATGCTATGATATGATGCTAAGGCATACAAGATGCATGTATGTGATCATACAAGAGAATGAATGCAAATGAAGCATGTAGGAAGTATGTAAAGACATGGATGTTTATGAAATGAAATGGATGCAAAGCATATCAAATGTATTAATAAATGATCAAGCCATGTTCAAGAAATGTATTAAGATGTCTAAGATGGCATACAAATGCTTGGAATGGCATGGCAAGTTCACATGTTCATGCAATGCAATGTAAGATGCAAATAAAGATGCAAAATTAGGGTTACATGGAAGGATGAGATGCAAATCGCAAAGACAGAAGCAAATGACATGATAAAAAATTGAAAATGCACTCAAAGGAACCCTAAACCTATACTAGGTTAACATCCAAAGGAGGAGGTCAGAAGCTAAACCTAGAAGGAGTTATGAATTTCCTAAGTTTCTAGGGTGTTTTGGGTGATCCTCAATGTATAATGCCAAACAAATTAAAAATGAAAGATAAATTCATGCCAAAAATATCCTAGAAACTACATGATGTGTGTGAAACAAAGCAAAAAGAACCAACTTCAAACCCTTCATGGTTAGGCAGAAAAGATTTTTCAAAGGTTAGGGTTTAAAAATTGTCAAATGATGATCAAACCCAAAAAGAAATTTGTATGAGGGGTTTGAAAATGTTTCTAAATGTGTTGAGATGCAATATGCATTTTTTGGTGATTTTTAGAAACCTAAATGTTATTTTAATTAATTAATTTCCATTAATTAATTAAAATAAACATTTAAATATTTTAAAAATACAATTTTTATGCAAAAAATAAAAATAAAAATATTTTTGGTTTCTGAAAATTAATAAAAGTCATGATAAAAAATTTCAGAATATTTTAATGATTTTTGCTATTTTAAAATAAATGAGAAAGAAAATGCAATAAAATGAAAATAAAAATGAAATAAAAGGAAAGTAATCCAATCTGATGGCTGGGATTCAAAAGGGGGAAGACTGCGCGCGCTATCCTAAGGCCCAAATTGAATCTGGCTAATTAATATTAATTAATTGAATTAATTTGATTAGGGTTTAAGTGAATGCAACTTGGCCATCCAAACACGCGGTAAACATGATCTAAAGGTCAAAATTCAAACTAACCAAATTAACCCTAAAATTAACCCTAATGATTCTCAGGTGACCGGAGCAAGCTCCGGTCATCTTCTCTGGCCAACCTCTCATGCCATCTCTCTCAAAACGCCACTAAAATGCATCAAACTCTCCAGAAATGATCAATGGACAACAACAAACAAGAATCCAGCAACAAATTTCATTTATTTCACAACAACAACAAGAATCGAAGCAATCAAGTTTTACGGGCAAAATTTCAGAGAGTCAATACATGCTTATTTCTTGCTCATTTTCAAAACCAAACACATCCCCATGATCAGTGCAACATATAGAACAATATAAGAACTTAAAAACACATTTATGGAAAAAATGTTCTTGAGGTTACCTGAGTTGAAGCTTTCGAAACACGAACTTTCTGGGCTCTTCTTTGGTGCTAAACCACTCTCCTTGACCCCCTTATGCTTCTGGAATGCTTGAAACAAGTTTATATGGAGTGTTTTGAAGGTTTCAGTTCAGAGGTGAGTGAAATCGTGTTTTGGATTCTTGAGGTTTCATGCTTGTTTAAGGGTTGGGAAATGATCTGGAGGGTGTATGGAGATGATTGGTGAAGTTTGCTTGAAGTTTTGATGGCTGGTTTATGAATTTCGAAGAGATGAAGTTTGAGAGGAATTTTTAGCAAGCTGAGCTATGGGATGATTCAGGGCAATGTGTTGTATGAAATAAGTCCCTTGAGGCATGTATGTGAAGTTGTGATAGGTCAGAATAGTTGGTATGGGCTATGCTGATTGGTATGGGTGATTTTGCAAAAAGTCAAGTTTGGTTGTACTTGAGGTATGAGTTATGGCAGGCCTGGTTGCAAGGGGGTGTCTGGCCTCAGCTGAGTTCAAGGAGGTCCATAGAAACAGATTTGGCATGCTGGCACAAGTGTATGGGGAGATCTATACCATTTTGCAAATTTGATAAGTTTTGGCCCTTTTGAAATTTCTTGAAGTTCAAGGCATGAAAAAGCATGATTCTTGGGACAATTTTGATCAAAATGAGTTGTACTGTGATGGTATGATGTTTAGAGATGCATTAGAGGTCATGAAATGGCTTGGCAAGTGGTTTTGCAAAAAATCCTCTTTGGTGTATTCTTGAAAATTATAGGTTTTTTGCCAACTTTGAAGGATCAGAACTTGAGTTCCATAATGAATTAGAACATGTTCTTGTACTTTTTGAAAAGGGAAATACCTAATCTATAACTTTAATGACCAAGAAGTTTTCATTTGAAGCATTTTTGGTTGAGAAAGAGGAGGTTGAATAACTTTCCCAAAATGGAAAGTTTCCATTACAAGTCATTTCCATTTTTGGCAACTTTTGGTTTACCTCAAATTTCTTCAATTTTGTGAACTTACAAGCACTTAAATGATCAAATAAAGATCATATAACTTCAATTTGATGAAAATACCCTTTTGGTTCCATTGTTGGGGGCCTCAGATGCCCTGATTTTGCTCTGACTTGCTCAAGAAGTTACTTAATGAACATATGACTTCCACAATGAATTTCTTCATCAAACTTGGTACATATGATCCTTATAACATCTTAAGAACATTAGAAACAAGAATGGCCTAAAATTTTGGAGTTAAGGCCTCTGAAACCAAGCCCCTAATTTTGATCATCTGTGTAGTGAAAACCCTAGCTCTGCTTCCATGCCCTGCCAGTTCTTGTGATTTCTTGACTTCTTTGAACTTTGAGGGATATAATATGATGATGGAACACACATGGACCCTCTTGGAACAATTGGAGACCTTTGGAGTGGCTCAGATGGATCCTCTGATTGCTCAGATCACAAACCCTAGATGTAGATGAACTTTAACTTATGCAGTGAAACAAAAATGCAATATGAGGTGCAATGCTTATGCTTATGAAAAAATGAAAGATCACAAGCCATGGTGTGAAATTAGTGAGGGAAAATTTGGGGTGTTTACAACTGCCCCTATTAAAACATGAGTTAGTTGTGCAGGATGTAAGCGCTTGGCTTAACAGACAAACAAGATAACTTGTGGTTGAATACCAAAGACAGTCCAAAATTTGCACTCACTGGGGAGAAGAAGAAAAAGGGATATGTAAAAGACAGTATAGCATGATTATCAAGTGAAAGCGATGGAGGACGACCATCGAGCAGGGGACAACTGTTGGGGATAAAGTGATAAGTAAAGTAATGACGGGGATGACCGACAAGCTGTGGAAATAAAGAAGCTGCGACAGGGATGGCCATCGGGTAAAGAAACAAGATTCTCTGGGGATTAAAGTAAAGACAATGATGGGGACGGCCATCGGTTCGAAAAGTAACGTAAACAACGACGGGGACGGCCATCGGTTTAAAGAATAAATGAAATATTGATGAGGGACGGTCATCAAAGGTGAAGGACGATCACCTAGCAGGGGATGACTGCTCTTTATCACGACATAGGATGCATGTCGGATAGAAAAGGTCGATGATGGGGACGGCCATCAGATAAAATGATGAAGGACGAACATCAAGAGGTGAAGGACGATCACCTAGCAGGGTACGGCTGCTCTCGGGGTTTATCACGACATAGGACGAATGTCGGATAACAAAATCAACGATGGGGACAACCATCAGATGAAATGATGAGGGACGGTCATCAGGAGGTGAAGGACGATCACCTAGCAGGGTACGGCTGCTCTTTATCACAACATAGGACGAATGTCGGATAGAAAAGAGTTCCAATAATGGAGATTCCGCTGGGGAAAGGATGAGGGACGGTCATCCAAAGGTGAAGGACGATCACCTAGCAAGGGACGGCTACCGAAAGTATCACGACATAGGACAAATGTCAGATAGGAGAAAGTTGTTTGCTGGGGAATGGTAAACACGGACGAGTGTTTACGTTTTCCAGAATAAAAGGTATAAGTGTTTTGACGCTGTGTATAAATTAAAGATGCGTACGAGCATCCTTAGGACCATGATACGGACGAGTATCGGTAGAAACAAATGTTGACACATGTTCAGAGATGATGATACGGACGAGTACCAACTGGTTAACAAAGAACACGGACGAGTGTCGAATCTGTGGGGAATAATATATATACAAGATAGGACGAGTATCAAAGACTTCTGTATAAGTGAGTACAGATTTGTTGGTGAAGTATGAGCAAGACACAGACAAGTGTTCAACTTGCTGGGGAAAGTATGACACGGACGGGTGTCAAAATGTGTATAAGTTATGAACAAATATTTGTATGTGAGAGTGTAAAAGGTGTTCTGGCGACCTGTGGGGATAGGATGACACGGACGAGTGTCGAAAGGAGTGTGTTATAAACAATTATTTGATTGGCAACAAGTGATTTGGCAACCATGCTGGGGAAAGGTGACACAGACGAGTGTCAAAAGAATATATATAGGTATCCGTATTTGAGAATGCAAAGGGGATGTCTTTTTTGCTTATAACTGCAGGGGAATGATATGACACGGACGAGTGCCGAAAGAGTATATATAAACAGGCATTTGTGTTAGAGAGTGCAAAGGGGACGCTTTGGCTTTTATTTGCAAGGGATGTGAGCTTTATATATATTGCCGATGAAATACTGATGGTAATTGCAGGTGACTGGTGTAAACACCCCAAATTTTCCCTCACTAATTTCACACCATTGGCTTGTGATTTTTCATAGTTGCATAAGCATAAGCATACCATCTCATATTGCATATTTGTTTCATATAGTTCAAGTTCATCTGCATCTAGGGTTTGTGATCTGAGCAATCCAAGGATCCATCTGAGCCACTCCAAAGGTCTCCAAGTGTTCCAAGAGGGTCCATGTGTGTTATATCATCATATCATATCCCTCAAAGTTCAAGGAAGTCAAGAAATCATAAGAACTTGGAAAGCATGGAAGCAGAGCTAGGGTTTCACTACATAGATGACCAACATTAGGGTTTTGGTTTCAGAGGTCATAACTCCAAATATTTGGGCCATTCTTGTTTCTAATGTTCTTAAGATGTTATAAGGATCATGTGTACCAAGTTTGATGAAGAAATTCATTGCGGAAGTCATATGTTCATTAGGTAACTTCTTGAGCAAGTTAGAGCAAAATCAGGGCATCTAAGGCCCCAACAATGGAAACAAGGGGTTATTTTCATCAAATTGAAGTTATATGATCTTTATTTGATCATTTAAGTGCTTGGAAGTTCACAAAATTGAAGAAATTTGAGCTAAACCAAAAGTTGCCAAAAATGGAAATGACTTGTAATGGAAACTTTCCATTTTGGGAAAGTTTTTCAACCTCCTCTTTCTCAACCAAAAATGCTTCAAATGAAAAATTGTTGGTCATGAAAGTTGTAGATTGGATCATTCCATTTTCAAAAAGTACAAGAACATGTTCTAATTCATTATGGAACTCAAGTTATGGCCTTGCAAAGTTGGCAAAAATCCTATAATTTTCACTTTCACACCAAAGAGGATTTTTTGCAAAACCACTTGCCAAGTCATTTTGTGACCTCTAATGCATCACTAAGCATCATACAAACATAGTATAATGCATTGTGATCAGAATTGCCCAAAGAATCACAACATTTCATGACTTGCATCACAAGATTTCTCAAAAGGGGAAAATTACATAACACTTGCAAAACCTATGAAATCTTTCCCTCCAAGCCATCCAGCTGCATAATTTCAATCCCATGGCTCTCCTTGAACCAAGATGAGGCCAGATATGCCCTTGATCAACTCCTGCACAAGCCCATACCTCAAGTACACAAGTTGTTGACTTTTTGCAATTGAGCCCATACCAATCAACAACATCCACAACAACTCTATGGCCAATAGATACATGTTATGTGGACCAAAAGCAAGCCAATTCACATAACCTTGGAGCTCAGAACCATACACAAGCCAAGTTTCACAAAATCACCTTTAACCTTCATCTCTTCGAAACACACTGCACAAGTATCAAACCTCAAATATTTTTTCACCATTCATCTCAAAATGACTCAAGGATCATAAACCCCCCATTGCCAAGCCCTAAAAGTCAGCCAAACACAAACACGATTTTGGACCAGCTGAGTTGCAACCTCTCAATCCAGCCATTCTAAACTCATTCAAAGCCTTGCAACATCATCAGGGGATCAAGTGAGGTGGATTTGCACAGGAGAAGAGGCCCAAAAGCTCCAGAAGTGAAAGCTCCAACTCAGGAAGCCACCTTCAAACTTTTTTCCAGAACCTCCCTTTTTATGTTATAGAATGATTCTACATGCTCCCCTGATCACCACGATATAATTTGTTTTGAGAATGGTTGAGTTTTAAGCATTTCACGAACTTCTGAAATTTTTGATTGCTTTTCTGTCTTGCTTTGATTCATGTTGTTCATTTGAAATAAATGGATTTTGTTGGTTGATTCATGTTTAGAGTGGTGTGAGGATTATTTCTGGAGAGTTTGATACATTTTCATGGCGTATTGAGAGAGATAGCATGTGAGGTTGGCCGGAGAAGATGACCGGAGCTTGCTCCGGTCACCTGAGATTAATTAGGGTTTCATTTCCCAGTTTTATTGTGAGCCCTTGGATTAGAATTAGATTAGGCATCGTACGGTCCAGATGAGTTCATTAACCCTAAACATTAATTAATTAGATTAATTAGGTTTAATTGAATTAATTTAATCAGATTGAATCCTGGCCTTAAAAATGCACGCGCAGTCAACCCCTCCCCCCCCCCCAGGTTTGAATCTCAGCCTTAGGATCAGCTGACCTTCCCTTTAAATTCATTTTATTTTAATTTTTATTCCATTTTCTTGCATAATTATTTTAAAATATCAAAACTCATCCAAACATTTTCAAACTTTGCATTTCTGATTCGAATATTTTTCTCCATCCTAAAACATTTTTTATTTTATTTTTTGCATTTAAAAAGCATTTTTAAAATATTTAAATGTTTATTTTAATTAATTAATGGAAATTAATTAATTAAAATACCATTTAGGTTTCTAAAAATCACAAAAAAATTCACATTGCATCTTAAGACATTTAGGAACATTGACAAACCATTCATACAAATTTCTTTTTGGTTTAGAACATACTTTGACATTTTCTTTGAATTTAGGGTTCATAAAATCCCCTTTTTAGAATCCTAACTTTGAAAAATCTTTTCTGCCTCACCTTGAAGGGTTTGATGATGATTCTTATTGCATTGTTTTCCACATATCATGTAGTATCTAGGATATTTTTGTCATGAATTTATCTTTAATTTTCAAATTGATTTGTATTTTCCCTTTTAAGGTACCCAAAAACCCTAGTTAACTTAGAAAAATCATAACTTCCTTTAGGTTAAGAGTTAGACCTTCTCCTTT
Organism: Lathyrus aphaca; assembly: GCA_963966055.1. NCBI lineage: Eukaryota > Viridiplantae > Streptophyta > Magnoliopsida > Fabales > Fabaceae > Lathyrus > Lathyrus aphaca. The sequence continues at coordinate 428,712,500 of OZ014524.1, read as the reverse complement.
GGGGTGTGATATCAAATGGGGTTAGGGTTTGTTTGAGCTCATTTGCAAATTTTTATCATGTGAATTGCTTCTGTTTTGATCATTTGCATCTCATCCTTTCATGTAACCCTAATTTTGCATCCTTACTTGCATCTTACATTGCATTGCATGAACATGTAAACTTGCCATGACATTCTAAGCACTTGTATGCCATCTTAGACATCTTAAGACATTGCTTGAACATTTCTTGATCATATATTCATACATTTGCCATGCTTTGCATCCATTTCATTTCATAAACATCCATGTACTTTCAACTTCAAAGCATTGCTTCATTTGCATTCATTCTTTTTGTATGACCATTCATTGCACTTGGTATGCCTTTGCATCATGTGTATGCTTCTGGTTTTGGCATTTTCCCATTCATATGCATTGTTTCATATCTTTTCTTTTCTTATGCATATGTGCTAACATTTTCAGGTGGTAAGTTAACTTGAGAATTGAATTTGCCTTCACTTCTCATTTCTCTTCATCTTCTTCATATGCATCTTTGCTTCATTTTATTTGTCTTTGAGTGGGCTTTCCCATTCATTTTCATCTCTCACTTTCTTTCTTTAAGTTACTTATCTTCTTCAATGAAGTAAGTAACTTATTTCTTCTGCTTCTTCCTCCTTTCATCTGCTTCTTCCATTGGTGGCTTCTTTGAAGATCTTTCTCAAGCCTTACAAAGCATAGGAACATCCAAGCATGATAATAATTAGGGTTGTGATTAGTCCCCCCTTAGCTTTTACCTTTGAGTCTTCTTTGTGTCTCTCTTCTCATCTCATCATTAGAGACTAAACCTTTAAGGCTTTAGGACTTTGGAATTAGGGTTATGCATGTATCCTTCTGTTAGGAGGGAGTGTATAACTTTAATCCTAAGTGTTAAACCCTTAATTTGTTTAAACCTCTTAATCAATCCATCTAATAATCGTTAAGACATTAACTTGTAACTTGGGCCTTACATTAGGGTTCTAATTCTTCCTTTATGGTTAAGAAGGACTAACCCTAGTGTTTAATGGACAAGTCCTCCTCAAGTTGTCTTACCAATCATAAAATCCACTTCTTAATTTCATCTTCAATAAAAATCCATTTAATAAAGGTTTGTTTTGTCATGAATTTAATCCCTAACCATGGATTAAGTTGAGGTATCTTCCTCAGCTTAAGTGTGCTCATCTATTATCCTTCTATTAGGATGGTGTAATGAGTTCACTAATCCTTGATTATGGCTTAAACTCATTACTTAACACTAAATAAGAAAACCAAAAACATCTAAATAATCACAAGTAGGTTAATGATCTTAATCCTACATCATCATGGTAATTAAGTTGAGGTGCTTATCTCACACTTAAGTATTCTCATTATCCCTAATCAAGGGAGGATATAATGAGTTTACAACCTTTGATATAGGCTTAAGCTCATTAACTTACGACAAACACCAAAAACAATAAAAGACTGAAAACACAAAAATAAATAATAATTGTCTCCTTCGGGATTCTTTTCTCATCACACTCATTCACAAACGAGAACTTGCTTCTTCCGTCTAATGCAAGACAGTTAGCACTCGAGCCAGACGAGTCATACACTTGAGAATAGACAAGCAAGTAGTTCACAGTCAATTTTTCTTTTAGACTCTTTGAGTCGAACTATGATATTCTGACTTCCTCATTGCACGAGAGGATACGTAGGCATAATTTAACTGTTATCGAACACAATCTCTGTGTCTTCCCCCTCTTTCAGCATTCTCTTTTAAGCCTCAGTTCCTGAGCAATTCACCTTCTGCACTGACATCTGTATATTCTTTTCCAGCTATTGCACACAGATAGCACATACACTACCCCTTTAAACAAAATATTTTAAGCGTGGATCCCGTCGAGTACGACGGACAATCTGGGTGCTAATACCTTCCCAGGTTGTAACCAACCCCCTTTCTCAGTTTCTCTGGTTCGCAACCGTCTTATCCATCTTTTCTAGGTTTATGCAGCATTACCTTTCCTTCGGGATAAAAATGCCTAGCTGGCGACTCTATTCAGTTCATTTCATTTCCTCCTTTCGCCGACCGCGTCTGTACCCTATCTGACCAGGTGTCGTTTCGGGGGAGCGACAACTTGGCGACTCTACTGGGGACCCTTATATTGCAACCAGGGCTTCTAGTTTTTTTGTGGGTTCCTCCTAGCGCTTGTTTGATTTGTGTTTACGGGGGTGTTATGTGCTACTTGTGCTTATTTATTTATTGCTTTATTTATTTCTTTCTGTACAGCTTTATTTATTGCCTTCATTTACAGTTTTTATGCATTTCATAGTGTCATTATCATGTGTTGGATCTGTTGTTTCCTTGGTGGGTGGGGGCTCATTGAGTGATTAAGGTCCTATATCGGGGACCTGAGTGACACATAGGCTAGAGTGGCTTCATATTCTTTCCCATTCCATTTCGGTCTGGTGCGGGAATATGAAACACGGTTCAGACATGGGTTTCTTCTTGAGAACTCTGTGCTACGGATTTCCTGTAGTACTAGGGCTATCTGGGAAGCCTGCTAAGTCTTGATGACCTTTTTATGACCTTCAACATCTGAGGTGAATTAGAGGAGGATCTCTAAGCCTCCATCCGAACTTTTAAACACACATGGACCCTATCAGGGTAGATAACCAGATCCAGCACTTGATCGCAAACCCTTTGAATATCATTTTGCATACATCATTTTTGCATCATTTGACATTTGCCTATTTGTTTTACAGGGTATCCACCTTATTATCTTTGGTTTGGTTTTGACCCATTCTGCTGCTCAGACTTCTTCAGTTATCTTCTCCAGCACCTTCATCAGTTGTCAGAGACTTTCCTCCATTTGTCCTCATCAGTCTTCAGCAGTTACCTTCATCAGGGTTTATCTCAGCTCCTTCATCAGCATCCATTATCAGCATGGATACTTCCAGGAAGAGAAACATCACATACCACTTCTTTGAGCCTACCCTGACAGGCATCAGACAGATCCAGTCTCTCATTACTCCTTATCATGTCCCATTATTCAGAGAACACTATGGAGGCATATTGGATATGATCATGGACCTGGATGCATCCCAGAGGAGCATGATCCATACTTGCTTGCAGATTTATGATCCTCCTCTCAAATGCTTTACATTCCCTGATTTTCAGTTGGGACCTCTGCTAGAAGAATTTTCCATGTTGTTAGGAGTTCCCATCAGGAGAGGGATTCCTTTCAACCCTGAGATGGTTGCTCCCAAGAATGAAGACATAGCTAGGGCATTGCATTTGGAGCCTGCCCTCATTGATCAGAGCATGACCACTAAGGCTGGGGTTCTAGACCTTCACTTGGATTTCTTGATCTCCCAGGCCACCCTGCTTGCTGCAATAGGAAAGTGGGAAGCTGTTTGTGCACTCTTAGCTCTCAGCATATATGGGATTATCTTGTTTGCAGACGAGCCAAAGTTTGTAAGTAAGAATGCTATTCACCTGTTCTTACTGAGGAACCTATTTCCTACCTTGCTTGGAGACTTCTATTACTCAGTACACCAGAGGAATGAGAAGCAAATAGGAAGACTGGTCAGATGCTGTGCTCCCCTTTATTGCTCTTGGTTGTTAAGACATTTGCCAAAGTCAGATACTTTCCTGAACCCTCATCAGCCAAATAACTGGGCTAAGAGATTGATTACCTTGACATCAGAAGACATCAGATGGTGCACTTAGAGTACCAAGGGCAAGGACATCATTACTAGCTGTGGTCAGTATCCTAATGTGCCTTCGATTGGAGTAAAAGGTTGCATCAACTACAACCCTTTGCTTTTTAAGAGGAAATTAGGGTATGCTTTGGTTCATCCTCCAAGAGGGCAAGATTTGACTGAGACTCTCATTGTGAAATCCAGCACAACTCTGCTGTTGTCAGACAAGCTGCTTGGGCTTGGGATAACATTCAGGCTAAGGGAACAGCCATCCTTGGAAAATGCCACAATATTGCTTCAGCACAGTATTTTGATTGGTCTCGTACCAGGGCTCAAATCACTCAGATGCCATTTACCTTAGAAGATGTACCTGGACCATCAACAGTGCAACCTGTAGCTATTGTCAGTTTGGAAGAGTTTGAGAAACTGAAAGAGAGGAATACTCAACTCTCTGAAGCCTTGAAGAAGACTCTCTAGGAGAGAAATGACATTCGTCTAGATAATGAGAGGTTAGAGAGGCTTAGGATTGAGCATTTAACCAAGATTGAAAAGACGGATGACTACATCAGAAAGGCCAGAGCAGGAGAATTAGTACTGAAGAATGCTTGCAAGGAAGCAAAGACTCAGAAGGCTAGGGCAGAGCATTATCTAGAGGAGAGCCAGGCTAGGTGGATCAGGATCACTGAAGCCCGTGCACAAGAAGATCAGAGAACTCAAGCTAAGATAGAGCAACTGGAGGCTAGTGAGAAGAAGAATCGGGCAGCCTTGATAGCCGCACAGAAGGAGATATCTGAATTGAAACTCCGGGCAGGTTTGAAGAGGTCAAAGGATCAGGATAAGCATAAGAAGTTAACCAGTGCCATTGCTACCAGGTGTTAGAACAATTATGGTTCTAAACCTCTAAGAGTTTTGATGATAACAAATATTATTATGCAAGAATAGAAGTTCTAATGACTCTCTTTATTATATGTAGAAGAGGAAGTTATTTAAAGGAGACGTGCATTATTAGAAGATACATTGAACTGTATATAGAAGATACACTTATTGAAGAATCCATCATTTAATGACATGGTTTAATAGTTGTGCATCAAGACTTTATTATCTCTGATTTACGTCTAGAAGATGATGATCTTCATAATGAAGGCATTAATTAATGAATATATTAATTAATGATGAAGACAAGTATCTCTTGTTATGGAAGGAATTTATGGTATTAACTAATATCCTAAATTAGCTCAAGATGTCTCCAACGGCTACAATATTCAAGAACTATATAAGGAATCAAATTGAAGATTTCAGAAACTACACTCACGAGAAAAAGACTGATTCATTTGTGCTAAACTCTTCTAACTATCACTTAGTGATCATAGCTTTATTAGAAGCAAAATAGTTACTTCTTTATTATTAATGTAAAAGTTAAGTAAAATCCCTTGAGTGACTAGTTTCAGTCAGAAGACTCAAGAGGACATTGACAGTAGGTCAGTGTGTGTATTCATTTATTGAATAGTGGATTAAGACCTCAGTGATAGAGGCAAAATCACCTTGGCAGGTGGACTGGACGTAGTTTGAGTTCAAACGAACCAGGATAAATCAATTTGTCATTAGAAGTTAATTTTAGTTGTTAAAGAAAACCCAATTCCAACCCCCCTTCCTTGTGTTTTACGCACCTTCAATTAGCATCAGAGTGCTAGGTTCTGAGAAATACACTTAACCGTGTCAGTAAAAGATCCAGAAGTTAAAACACATGGCAGACGCTGACAATAACAACAATGACTACCAAAATGACAAGATCAACGCAAAACCTCCAGTGTTCAATGGTGACAATTTTGACTACTGGAAGGATGTTCTGGAAAGTTTCTTTCTAGCTCTGGATGGAGATCTTTGGGACATGGTGATAGATGGATACATTCATCCTGTTGGAGTAGATGGTCAGAAGATTGAAAGAAAAAATATGACAGCTCAACAGAAGAAGGAATTCAGAAATCATCACAAAGCTAGAACCATACTTCTAAGTGCTATCTCATATACAGAATATGAGAAAATCACAAACAGAGACTCAACTAAACACATGTTTGATTCTATGAGGATGACACATAAAGGCAACACTCAAGTCAAAGAGACTAAAGCTCTGGCCCTCATCCAGAAGTATGAAGCTTTCAAAATGGAAGAAGATGAGACAATTGAAAAAATGTTCTCAAGGTTCCAAATTCTGGTAGCTGGTCTGAAAGTTCTGGACAAAGGCTACTCAACAGCAGATCATGTAAAGAAAATCATCAAAAGCTTGCCAAAGGCTTGGAGGCCCATGGTCACTGCTCTAAAGCTATCTAAAAATCTGAATGAAATATCTTTAGAAGAACTGGTCATCTCTTTGAGAAGTCATGAGATAGAACTAGAAGAAGATGAACCCCAGAAGAAAGGTAAGTCTGTAGCTCTTAAATCTAACAAATCTGTTTCTAAAGCTTTACAGGCAGAAGAAGAAGAAATTTCTGGATGCTCATCAGAAGAAGATGAATTATCTCTTTTATCCAGAAGAGTCTAACAACTCTGGAAGCATCGTTAGAAGAAGTTCAGAAATACCAGAAGAACAAGTAATCACTCTGAAGCAAAATCTGGTCACAAGAAACCCAGAAGAAAAGAAGTTGTGTGCTATGAATGCAAAGAACCAGGACACTACAAAAGTGAATGTCCAAAACTCCAAAAAGAAAAACCCAGAAAGAAATTCAACAGAGAAAAGAAAAAGAGTCTCATGGCAACATAGGATGATTCTGAATCATCTGAAGCAGAGTCAGATTCAAAAGATGAACATGCTAACATTGCACTAATGGAAAATATACCAGAAGATGATCACTCATCAGAATCAGAATCAGACTCAGATTCAGAAGAGGTATTCTCTAAACTTTCTAGATCTCAATTAGAAGCTAGCCTCTCAGAAATTCTTGAAAAATATCAGAAGCTTCAATTCAAATACAAAGACATGAAACAAAGTCTGGTATCTGAATTAGAAGAAGTTAGAAAACTAAAAACAGAAAACTCTGAGCTGGAAGAAAATATTTTTGAATGCAAAAACTCTTTTGAAAAACTTAAAGCTCAGAAGGAATCTGAATTAGAAGATCTAATCAATTCTGATAATATCATAAAACAATATGACTATGGTTTTCAAAAATTCCTAGCTAAAAGCATAGATAGAAGCAAAATTGCATCTATGATCTATGGAGTTAGCAGAAATGATAGAAGAGGCATAGGCTATGTGAAAACTAAAGAAACTCTGAAGTTTAAAAAGATTGATGACATTGTCATAAAAACTAATACTCCTCTAAGTTCTCATTTTACATATGGTCATAACCATGACTTAATATATATTAGTGAGTCATCTTGTTCCACAAGTTCTGATTTGAAACCTAAAATAAATCAGAAGTTTGTGAAAACTAACAAACATGGACCCAGAAAAATATGGGTACCCAAAGATAAAATTGTGTATGTTGCAGATGTCTTTAACAGCAAAACTGAAACACCAATCATGGTACCTGGACTCTGGATGCTCACGACACATGACGGGAAGAAAGCATATGTTCCAAAGTCTTGAATTAAAAGATGGAGGCCACGTAGGTTTTGGAGGCAACCAAAAAGGAAAAATAAATGGCTCTGGAACTATTGGTAATGGAAACCTTCCTTCTATCTCTAATGTTCTATTAGTAGAAGGATTAATGGATAATCTATTATCCATAAGTCAATTAAGTGATAATGGCTATGACATAATCTTTAATAAAAAGTTCTGTAAAGCTGTTAGTCAGAAAGATGGAACAATCCTCTTCAGTGGAAAGAGAAAGAACAACATATATAAAATAAAACTTTCAGAATTAAAAAATCAGAATGTAAAATGTCTAATGTCTGTGGAAACTGAGCAATGGGTCTGGCACAGAAGATTGGGACATGTTAATATGAGAAGATTATCTCAACTTAACAAACTCAATCTGGTCAGAGGACTTCCAAACTTGAAGATCAACTCAGAAGCTTTGTGTGAAGCATGTCAGAAAGGCAAATTTTCAAAACCTGCCTTTAAAGCTAAAAATGTTGTATCTTCCTCTAGACCACTAGAACTTCTGCACATTGACTCTTTTGAACCAGTGAAAACTGCTTCTGTCAGTGGCAAGAAGTATGGATTGGTGATCGTAGATGACTTCAGCAGATGGACATGGGTAAAGTTTCTTAGACACAAGGATGAGTCAATTGCTGTATTTTCTAACTTCTGCAAACAAGTTCAAAATGAAAAAGAATTTAAAATTATTAAAATCAGAAGTGATCATGGTGGAGAATTTGAAAACAAAAAATTAGAATCATTTTTTAATGAAAATGGCATCTCTCATGATTTTTCTTGTCCTAGAAATCCACAACAAAATGGTGTTGTAGAACGTAAGAATAGAGCATTGCAAGAGATGGCCAGAACCATGATCAATGAGACTAACATGGCTAAACATTTTTGGGCAGAAGCAGTAAATACAACATACTATATTCAGAATAGAATATCTATAAGACCTATTCTTGAAAAGACTCCTTATAAATTGTGGAAGAACAGAAAGCCCAACATTTCATATTTTCATCCTTTTGGGTGCAAATGTTTTATTCTGAATACTAATGATCCTCTGAATAAATTTGATTCTAAGGCACAAAAGTGTTATATGTTAGGATACTCTGAACGTTCAAAGGGATACAAGGTATATAACACAGAAACACGTATTGTGATAGAATCTATTTATGTCAGATTTTATGATAAGCTTGGTTCTGAAAAACCAAAGCAGAATGAATCTCTTGCAGATATAGAAGTTGAAATTTCTACAAACAGAACATCTGAAGAACAATCACCTACAGAACAAAACAAGACAATCACTCCAACAAGCTCTGAAGAACCCACTCAGAAGAAACTATCCAGAAGCAAGCTGAATCATCCAGAAGATAAAATCTTGGGAAAGAAGGATGAACCAATCAGAACAAGATCATCATTCAGAAACTCTGAAGAATCTCTAATAGGACTAGTCTCCCTGATTGAACCAACTTCTGTAGGTGAAGCTTTCTCAGAAAATGATTGGATTCTGGCTATGCAAGAAGAACTTAACCAATTCACCAGAAATGATGTATGGGATCTAGTTCCTAGGCCCAGAGGATTCAACATCATTGGAACCAAGTGGGTATTCAGAAACAAGCTAAATGAGCAATTAGAAGTTGTCAGAAACAAAGCAAGATTGGTTGCACAAGGTTATAGTCAATAAGAAGGAATTGACTACACAGAAACCTATGCCCCAGTTGCCAGGTTAGAATCAATTAGACTTCTAATTTCATTTGCTGTAAACCATGATATCATTCTATATCAAATGGATGTCAAGAGTGCATTTTTAAATGGTTATATTGATGAAGAAGTGTATGTACACCAACCCCCTGGCTTTGAAAATATAAAATTTCCAGAACATGTTTTCAAACTCAAAAAATCTTTATATGGTCTGAAAAAGCAAGCTCCCAGAGCTTGGTATGAAAGACTAAGCACTTTTCTTCTGGAAAATGATTTCATCAGAGGGAAAGTGGATACAACACTTTTCAGTAAAAACATTAAAAATTATCTTCTGATATACCAAATTTATGTAGATGATATAATATTTGGTTCTACTAAAAGTGCCTTGGGAAAGGAATTTGCTAAGTCTATGCAGGCAGAATTTGAAATGAGCATGATGGGAGAGTTAAAGTTCTTTCTGGGAATCCAAATAAATCAAACATCAGAAGGAACATATATCCATCAAAGCAAATATGTCAAAGAACTTCTGAAGAAATTTGATTTATCAGAAAGTATCATCTCTAAAACTCCTATGCATCCTACATGTATTCTGGAGAAAGAAAAGGTAAGTAAGAAAGTAGATCAGAAACTCTACAGAGGTATGATTGGCTCTATCCTCTATCTAACTGCTTCTAGACTAGATATTCTATACAGTGTATGTCTTTAACTCTTAGAAGTTCTGAATTTAATCCTCTATTTTATTCTTTCAGAAGATATTATTTTCTTAACTGTTTAATTCTGAGAACTTATGTTCAAAGGAATAACATGCAGATCTTTACATCAACAAGTGTCAACAAGGCTCTAAGGAATCCTATCAGAATTAGAACAAGTGTCCAAATTCTGAAGAGTGACAGAACATGCACTGGACAACTGTCCTCTATAGAAGGATATCTGTTAATCCTCTGGGAAACTGAAACGGCTGACTTGACACCATAAAGGCAAATATCTTTTTGGTAACTGTTCCAGAATCTTTTACGCCTTCCCCTATGTCTGCTGCATTAATTACATTCCATCATTATGTTTTTTTTTAATTAAATTTTTCCCACAAATTTCTCGTATTATTAAATGAAATTTTTTCTATATAAACAACTTTTTACTTTCACTTTTCTTTTTTACCTTCATTGCATTTTTACTGAAAAAATTTTCACTCTCACTTTTCGTTCTCTCTAAATTTTTCCTAAAACCCTAAACCCTAAAAACTCATCTTAGTAACAATGGCTTCCTCCTCTCAACAACAACAAGACTCAACAGACGTGCTCTATGCTGAACCTGTGAAGACCCTTCTTACTCCAACTGACAAACTTGAAGTTCTGTGTGAACCTTTTGTGGATTTTAACAGCTTGAAAGATAATGGTTTTGACCTACTTCCTGCCGTCGTAGCTCAAGGTTGGGAGAAGTATTTTGATCGTCTCATGGGACCAGTTTTCCCAAAATTAGTTAAGGAGTTCTGGGTGTATGCAAGTGCTTCCAACACTCATGTTACTTAATATGTGCTGGGAAAAAGAATCATAATCTCTGAAGACCACATTGCTAGGCTCATTGAATCTGATGGCAATGGAATCAAGTGTAGTGAAATGGAAAAACTGTCAGATACCAAACTGATAGCTAAAGAAATCTTCACTTCTGGCCAACCTTCTAACAAGATAAAAGATCTGAAGATGCATCTTAGAATTTGGGCCAAGATAATTCTTGGAAGCATCTGCCACAGGAAAGCAACCAACTCTCCAGATTATATCAACATGGATCAGCAGTTCCTGCTGTACTTTTTTGCTAAGCAGAAGAAGGTTAACCTTGCACACTCTCTATTTCAACATCTGAAAAACAGTGTGAAGGAAACAAGGGATGGAGAGAAAACTAAGAGGGATTGGATTCCTCTAGGGCGTTTAATATCTGACATCCTCCATGAGAATAAATTGGAGGACTATTTGGCTGAAGTCAAGCAGATAGAGCTTCTAGAAACAGATGTTGGTAAGCCTCTAAATGCTAAGAATCTGAAGAAGATGAAGTTCATAACTTCCATCAAGAAAGATCTTGTCCTCTACTCCAGAGAGGTCATAACCACAAGGAAGATTCCTCTGCAGAACTTCCCACTCTTTTCTTCTGACACACCTCCAGAGGTTGTGGTTAGATACTTGGATTCCTGCAAGCAACATGGTGTGGATACAATGTTCAAGGCAACAGAACTTACTCAACAAACTCCAGATGCTGCATCAGCAAGGAGCAAGAAAAGAAAGGCTGGAGAAGGATCGTCTCAGAAGGCTCCTAAAACTACCAGAAGAACAGGTAATACTTCTGCCTCTAACTCTTAATTTATTTCTGTAGTAGAAGAAGTTATAGTAGAAATGTATGAAACACCCTCTGACCCAACACCTTCTGATCCAATTCCTTCTGCACCAACTCCTTCTGAACCAACCCCATCATCTGAACCAACCCCATCCTCTGAACCTATTCCTCCTTCTAACCCTATTTCCTATGTCATACCTGCAATCTCTGCTGTCTCTTCCATCTTATTCTCACTTTATCCACCAGAAAATGAACCCCATCAACCACAAACCCTATCAGACTTTGATATCCCCATTGACACAAACCCTCTATCTGATATAGACCGTTCACCATCAGCTGAAACACACACTGCCCTTCAACATGTTCTTTCTGACATTGATGATTTCCAACCCCCTGACTCTGAACAAATCCCATATTCTCAAACTTTTGAAACACACCACCATAGCAGTTTCCAACCACTAAATTCTGATGGCCTTGTTTTTAATCTTTCACCAATAAGAGAAAGCTCCCTGTCCTCCTATGAGTCTACCCCTCCTAACTCACCGACTTTCATCACAATCCCTGACACACCACCAGAAGAAGCTGAACCTGAAAATCCCCTTAGAACTTCTGTCAATATTGAAGCTCTACAAAAATTATCCTCTGTCTCAAATAAAACTGCCATACCAGCACCAAAACCAAAACCCACAAAAACAAACATTTTTGCACTGCTTATTGCTTTTGAAACAAAAATGAAATTCAGGATAGAGGATCTGAAGGCTGCTTGATCAGAGCTTCCTAATCCAGCTGCTTCTGACTTTCTGTGGGCCAAGTTCAGAAAATGGTTCAATTCTGAAACCAAAAAGCTAAAGGACATCTGCTATGACCTTGCTCATCAGAACTTCTATGAGTATCTCAAGGCAGTTGTTTCAAACATTGAACAGAATAAACCATTTCTGCTGGACAACAAACCCTGGACAGAGTCAGAACCTCTGGATTCAAACTCTGGTCTTCAAATGGTTTTGGTACCTTCTGATGAAGGTCAGGATGTTGAATCTGCTCAATCACCAGCAACTGAAGAATTTTCTGAGAATCAAGCTGCTCCAGAAGATGAAGAAACTCTGCCAACCAATCTTGTTCTAAAGACCTTAGAAGAATTGAAGAAGGAAAATTAGATGGTTAAGCAAAGGTTGGATAAGCAAGATGAAACCAATGTTGAGTTGAAGACGATGATTGGAAAGCAAGTGGAATCATCCTCTAAGATCAAGTCTCTACTGGAGGCCTTAGTTACTAAGATGCATCCATGATTTTCTGTTTATCTTCTGCTTATCTTTTTCTGTTTTATCTTCTGTTTATCATGACTTTTTAAGTTCTACTGGTTATTTTCTTGTTGGCTTTTGATTCTGTTTAATGAAAACTTATTTTGCTTCTACACCATTGCATTTTTTCTGCATTTATACTTTTTGATTATGACCAAAAGGGGGAGAAACGTAGAAGATCTTGATCTATAGCAGTTATCAAGATTTGCCTCTAACATATACATTCTAATAAAACTATTTGAGTTGTGATTCTAAAATAGAAACAGGTCAAGTAATCAACTCAGGGGGAGCTAAGGCTAATGAAACTTCTGAAGGATAAAACTTCTGAAGAAACCTCTAATAGAAATATCTGATTTTATTTAATCAAAGGGAGTTCTTCTAATCCTATTAAACTCTATTTTTTAAAATCTAAATAAATGTTTTGTCATCATCAAAAAGGGGGAGATTGTTATAACAATTATGGTTCTAAACCTCTAAGAGTTTTGATGATAACAAATATTATTATGCAAGAATAGAAGTTCTAATGACTCTCTTTATTATATGTAGAAGAGGAAGTTATTTAAAGGAGACGTGCATTATTAGAAGATACATTGAACTGTATATAGAAGATACACTTATTGAAGAATCCATCATTTAATGACATGGTTTAATAGCTGCGCATCAAGACTTTATTATCTCTGATTTACGTCTAGAAGATGTTGATCTTCAAAATGAAGGCATTAATTAAAGAATATATTAATTAATGATGAAGACAAGTATATCTTGTTATGGAAGGAATTTATGGTATTAACTAATATCCTAAATTAGCTCAAGATGTCTCCAACGGCTACAATTTTCAAGAACTATATAAAGGAATCAAATTGAAGATTTGAGCAACTACACTCACGAGAAAAAGACTGATTCATTTGTGCTAAACTCTTGTAACTATCACTTAGTGATCATAGCTTTATTAGAAGCAAAAAAAGTTACTTCTTTATTATTAATGTAAAAGTTAAGTAAAATCCCTTGAGTGACTAGTTTCAGTCAGAAGACTCAAGAGGACATTGACAGTAGGTCAGTGTGTGTCTTCATTTATTGAATAGTGGATTAAGACTTCAGTGATAGAGGCAAAATCACCTTGGCAGGTGGAATGGACGTAGTTTGAGTTCAATCGAACCAGGATAAATCAATTTGTCATTAGAAGTTAATTTTAGTTGTTAAAGAAAACCCAATTCCAACCCCCCTTCCTTGTGTTTTACGCACCTTCACCAGGAACCTCCTCATCAGGACTATCACAGAGCACCCGGTTGGTCCAGTGACTGAGGCCCTCCTGAAAGAAGTCAGAGAAGATGACTTTGGGCTGAATGTTTGATTCACTTTGTTTGTTCTTCATTTTTTATTGTATTTTCTTTTTGTTGATGTATTTTGACCCACCATGGGAATGTATTGTAATCAAACTATGTATCTTTACTCTTTGTAATATATATCAGTTTGTATTATTTTTGGTGGGCTTTATCTCTCTACAACATCACTAGCTTTTCCTCGAGGTCTGGAAAGGTCAAAACCAAAGAACCAAACCGGATACCCTTGAATACAAATAGGCATCCTGTATTGCATACTAACATTCTCTTTGTTTTGTAGGTTTTTGTTTTATTGTTGTTTCTCACTTTGTTGTGGTTTCAGGAAACATTCCTCGCAGAAGAGTGTTCCCTGTCAACAGAATACACCGGTACCCGACGAGAAACAACCTTCTGGGACTTCAGATGGATCAAGTTCAACAAGACCTGAATGAAGTGAGGGCCCAGATGGCCAATGAAAGGGTTGAGATGAGGAATCATATGACCCAATTCATGACAGTGATGACTGGCCTAGCTCAGAGCCAGGAAAGACTGAGGGAGTTAGTTGAGCGATAAATTCCTGAAGAACACCATCCAGGTACAGGAGGTACCAGCAACAACGATCACGTGCAGCCTCGCACTGATCCACCCGAGTTTGGACCTCATCTGAACCCAGAAATCCATGCCATAAGAAATACTCAGGGTAACACTGCTGGAGGAAGGGTCTTGCAGGAAGATCCTTAAGAGGAGCAGTTTACTGTAGTAGGGGCTGGAGACGAAGTTTACGACCGTCGGTTAGATGAAATTCCTGAGAAACTAAGGTCTCTTGAATCCCAAAACTCTCTAGGGTTCGATGTCATGGACATGGGATTGGTGGAAGGGGTGAGAATTCCTCACAAGTTCAAACCCCCGTGTTTTGAAAGATATAATGGCACATCTTGCCCACGTACCCACCTTCAGTCATTTTTGGGAAGATTAAAAGCATACACCATGGACGAGAAGTTGTGGATGTTTTACTTCGAGGATAGCTTAACCGGGGCATCCCGAGAATGGTACTCCCACTTGACCAGAGCCACAGTAAGAAACTGGAAAGACTTGGCTAAAGCTTTCATCCGTTAGTATCAATATAACCTGGACATGGCTCCAAACATGACCCTTCTGATGGGAATGTCACAATCTTACCGTGAAATGTTTAGGGAGTATGCCCAAAGGTGGAGGCAACTGGCTGCTGCAGTTTGATGCGTGTTTTTCGCAAGTGTACGAACACGTCAGAGTAATATAAAAGATTGTCGAATCCATAGAGACCAAGTGTCAATCTATCGTACCTGTTGTTATGGTGTGTATCTAAGGCAACTGAATATAATGGTTTTAAGGAGTGCGCAATGGTAAATAAAATGGTAATTTTAAGCAATTAATAAAGACAGGCTCGAATGTAATTCACATAATCAATAGATAATCCGATATTTGTTAATATATCTATTTTAACAGGAATTGTCGCTTTCGCGTATTCAGAACCGAGTTGTACCCTCTAATCAACCCCTCCTATTGTCACATATAAAAAGGTGCGTACTGCATTAGAGTAGTAAACCTATTTTTAAGAAATATAGTATCTTAAATAAGTTAAAAAGTACTTTAACCTGGATTTCTTAGCAAAATGAGGTTCTCACGAACCAGACTCTAAACTTCTTAACGCATCCGAAAATCATTTTAAAATCCCTTTTCTTTTTAATCTAAAAACTCCTAATGAACTAGACAAAGCGCTTTTGGCTGTTTTTGAAATAGTTAAAAACAATTAAAATTATATTGAAAGTTAAAATAGCCCTTAAGTGTTTCTACAAACAATTATACGGATTACTGGTTCAATTATGATCCTTACATTCTAAACTTTATGGGTTTAGTTAGACATGGTAAAGTAAAAGTTCTTTTTATTATTTTTCATAAAAGTAGTTAGTGCGAGTGCGGAAAGTAAATTAAAGTAGTGCGAGTGCGGAAAGTAAATAAAAGTAAAGCGGGTGCGGAAAATAAACGAAAGTAGTGCGAGTGCGAGAAATAAATAAAGTAAATTGAGTGCGGGAAATAAATAAAAGTAAAGCAATGCGGAAAGTAAATAAAATAAAGCGAATGCAGAAAAAATAAAATACGAACTGGAATTAAAATGGCGGCAGGATTAACTTCCTCCCAGAGTGCTCCAAAACTCGATCACACAGACTCGATCACTCGATTGCAGTAACACCCCGATGTGAAGTGATTACTACTTTAAAATTGATATATGCCTAAGAGATTCTAAGTTTGGATGAAGAAAACGAAATTCTAAAGTCCTATTTATAGGCAAATATTAAATGGGAAAGGCCCAGGATGCCCCCTCCACTAAAAAGTGGAGGGAAGCACTTTTGCCTTGTGGCGCCCGCCACAGGGCCATGGCGCCCGCCATGAGTGCAAGGTGTTGGATAAAGTGGGGATCGTGGGTCTTGGCAGTTGTGGAGTGGTCGTGAGACGTGGCCACTTCATGGCCGACCCCATGGCGCTAGCCATGGTGAATGCCGTAAGTGTAAAAAGCTGAATTTCTTGGTTTTCGTCCGTTTCCACTCCTTTTTCGCTCCTTTTCTTGATTTAGGCCCCGATTACATAGAAAACCTGAAAATAAAGAAAAACAAAGTAATAACATAACAAAATAACAATAAAACCTAAGAATGCATGCGAAATCGGAGTCAGAAATACGGTGAAATTTAGTGTTACCAAATCCTCCCACACTTAGACCTTTGCTTGTCCTCAAGCAAACATTAAAGCTCAAAAATGAAGAAAATTGGTGTCAACACGTGATTTGGGCTAAAGGGCTTCTAAGTTCAAGTCAGGATGTAGTGACAGGTACTAACTAAGTGAACCAAGGGTACCATAATAACACAGACACAAACTTCGATCCTATATTAACCACCCCATGTCATCCCACAATACCTAGGCCTATCTTCTCATCTCTTTTTGGGTCCTTTTCATTCAGGCGCAATCACATTAAGCCCGTTATCTGTACATGCTTCATAGTAGAGTGACCGGTTAGTGATTCTGATCCATAACATAAGGTTTCTGGCACATACGCATGTGTAAATCTGTTTTATTTGATCTAAATTTAGCTGCGGGGGATAGGATCATAATCCGCCCTACCAAGTTCAGTGCCAGATACCTCTGAACCAACTAACAATACGTGACTGCAATTTGTTTTTTCTTTTTGCGGCAAAAAATTTTTTTTTTCTTCTCTTTTTTCGGTTTAAATGACTTTGTGAGGGTCACCTATCCCAGAGTTTGCCTTTTTCTTTTTTTTTATTAGCACTGGATCATTCACTTATGTTCATCGGCCCCCTATGTAGAGCATGCTTAGGCCGGAGCTGACTGCTAAAATAAACTACTTAGGAAATTTTTTGAACGATAATAAAGGCCATGGTGCGGGGTTTAGGAGTGATTCCTATATTCAAGAGGTCTATGGTGCTACAATGGTACTGGTGTTTCAAAAAGTTGACCTAAGTCATCATATCCTAATCCAAACCTGTCTCAAAGCCCAAAAAGCATGTGAAACAACATTGTTTTATTTAAAAAAAAAATTTTTGGTAAGGCTAAGGAAATGGGAAAAAATGAGGATGTATTAAAGATACACTATACTAGTGACTCGTCAGACTCATGCATTATCTAAGAAAAGTTAAACTAGGTAACTTACTGGGAAGGGAAATAACATAAAGCAAATAAATAACTAGAAAGGGAAATGACAGAAAGCAATAAAATCTCCTCCCACACTTAAATCGAACATTGTCCCCAATGTATCGAAATAAGATAAGGAGGGTAACCTGGAAAACTACTACGGAGGAGCACTGGTGCCCTCGCCGTCCTGCTGTGATGGTATGGAACGACGGGATCTACTGCGCTGCTGGTCCCTCCGGTCAAGTCGTGCCGATAAGGCAGCCTGGGCACCCCAGACCTCTCGAAGGTTACCTAGGATGGAACCCTGAGTAGCCTCCATAAGCTGGTGGTGTCGGTGATTGACTTCTCACTGACGGGCCTGCTCTGATGTGATGTCGGTCAAGGCACGACAAACGTTACTGTAGGCACGATCCGAAACCGATTGCGATTGTTGCATGAAGCTCATGTTGTCAGTCAGTTGTTGTGAAATAGTAGAGAGTAGGCTGTCTCGCCTTTCCTCTCTAGCCGTCATATCACGCCACATCTCCTCAGTGACATAGAATCCAGGAGCAACACCTACAACAAGGTTAGAGGAAAATGGTGCGGTGTGTGACTGTGAAGGACGATGGGGGACATGTGAGGTATGGGAGATTGTTCTCTCCGATCATATTCTTCATCAGTGTCATGTGCCTCCCCATCAGGAATATTAGGAGGAAGTGAACCCAAAATAGGTGGAGCATTCAGATCATAGGTCCAGTTCCTTTCATTACATAAACGGGACCGGATTGATATGGGTATTAGTGAGGCATCCTTGCAAAAATAGGAGCTCTTTAGTGTTTACCTTATTTGGACTCTCCCGGCCAAAAATAGTACATGCCAAAAGATATCTGAAAACTCTTATGGTCGGGTTATGGATGCTCGACGCAAGTATTCCTTCAAAAGAATTTATTGAAGTACTTGACAGCCTCTGCCAGAAGGAAAATACTTCGGCCGACCATTCCGCATTCAAAGGTGCCTCACATATCGCACCTTCCCTATGAGGGATTCCTAACAAGCTTGTTAGTTCGTCGGTACTGTATTCGTATTCAATTCCAAACAGTCTAAAATTAACAATACCGACTGTGCTAGCAATGTTAGGACTGACAGTGTATATCAATGAACTTAAAAACTCAACTATCAGCCTCTCATAGGTAGGTTCCTGATTAACAAAAATATTATGCAAGCCTAGAAAATCTAATAAATGAAAAACACTATGATACAGACCCAAAGCATAAAGACAATTATCATTGACGTACCTAGTCGAGAGAATTTCTCGACTTTGAAGCATTTGAATAATTTTTCTTTGCCTATCACCCGGTCTTCCATCGCGAAGAAGATATTCATTGAACTCCATTGTTGTTGCCCCTTGAAAGGTAAAAAGTGGTGAAAATGGTTTATGAGAGAAATGGTAAAGGTTGGATTTTTATGGTTTGTGGTGGATGAAAATGAAAATGGATTTTGGATGGGTTTTATAGATGGTGAATATTTTGGAAATGTGGGAGCTTTAATGGGGTTCAATGGGGTTTTTGGAAGTTTGAAAAATGGGTTTTTGAGGTTTGAAGGTGTGAAAATGGTGAAAATGGAGAATCAGCCCCGAAATAAAGGGGGACGACATGGCGCCCGCCATAAGGCCAATTGCCTTTGGGCCTTGGATTTTTCAATTCTTCTTTTGGGCCCTTTTGCACCTTCGGTCTTCGTGGGGGTCCGGATAGCGTTTTCTTCTCTCTTCTAAGGCATGAAGCTTGCATATTTTTTTTATGAAGACAAAAATGAAAATATTTTTGTCTTTATATTTTTTTCTTTATTCGACAAAAAAAAAATAAAATAAAACAAAAGAAAAGAGAAAAAAGGAGATTAGTGCATGAAATAATATATAAGATAAAATCAAAGTACATGAAAGAAGTGTAATAGATGCGATAATATAAAATATGTCTGGAGATGCGAGAATTAAAATAAAGCATGAAAAAGAAATTAAATACTAGGGTAATAACGTCGGTGTAAAACAAATCATGTGGTAGGCTTCTCTTCCTGGTTTGATCCACGAATCTCAGCTATCTCCCTCTAAAGCTCTTCAATCTCCTGATATAGAGCATCGGCCTCTGAGGCATGAGTGAGATCGGATACCTCGATCTGTAATGCCAAGTCCACTACTTCCTGCTTGAGCGGGGCAGTCTCCTTATGGAACGTATAAATCTGGGTTTGTAGATCAGGCGGCTGCAAAGACATATTGTTAGACATAACAGATGATTCGGGGAGAAAGAGGTGTAGGAGTGTACTTAACGGCGAGAGGTGATTTTGGCTCTTCGACAATCTCTCTATAACCCTCTAAAGCATAACTCCAATTAGCAGGGTCGTGGACACTGGTCATCAGCGGGTCTGGTAATGTAAAGTAATGTATCACTTCGCCGTCGATCAGTAATCTAAACGTGTTGGGCTCAAAAGAGGCCCTCCTCATCAGTCCTTTGTCAAGACAAAAGTCAACATCCAGTGTGGTGTAGCAGCAAAAGGTCCTGAGGTGCAATAATTTGAGAGACAAACCCAATGCCGTAGCTATCTGTGTAACAATCCCACCGACATGTATAATGCCTACAGATGATCTGGCGACACTAGTAAGGCCCTTCAACAGAAAGTTGCCACAAGCAACTGGGCGTGACTGAGTCGCACAAAACAGTAGGAAGATCTCCTCTTCACTCAGCAGAGTCTCTGTATCTGGCAAACCGAGGAAAGAGTGTGCTAGAATCATCTGGAAGTACCTTAACGCAGGATTGTGGATTACCTGAGAAAACTGAGTGGAAGGCTCTTGGCTCCCTCCACCTGAGATGTTAGACCAAAACCTTTCCACTTCTCTGCTCCTAAAATACCCCATCGGTGTCTCTGGAATAACATCAGGAGTAGTCTGAAAACCTAGTAAATCACCAAACTCTTTGTGAGAGAAGGAGTAGTCAGTCCCGAACAACCTGAAAACAGCATGTCCATCGGGTCCAACCCAAGGATCATAGTCAAATGAGCTGAGGAACTCTAGAGTCAAGTTCCTGTAAGTGTTGTTCATATCGTCGAATTGGTCCCACTGGAGTTGGTGGCATAAGAATCTGACGCTTGGCTCTATCCCCAAGGCATCCATGCAATCTTGGTCTAGGTACCTGGTAGGTGCCATAGGGCGTCTCATGTGGACATAGTAACGCTCTCTCTGTGTGTCGTCTCTAAAGGCCATGTGCATGTCATCGGGGTTCTGCATTATGCACAAGGTTAGCAAACAAGTCCTGAAATCACATAAAACATTCAATCGTTAGTCCTGACAGAATAATAAAGTAAACAAATTAAAATAAAGAAAAAATAAATAAAAAGTACGTAAATAAGAAAACCATGGGTTGCCTCCCATGCAGTTCTTGTTTAACGTCATTAGCTTGACGACCAGATTTTATACATCATTCGGAGGATATGGTGGATCACTCAGAGTATGGCAGGTGTATGTTGTTGGGATGTCACCTCCTTCGTAGGGCTTCAACCTCTGTCCATTGACGATGAACGGTTTACATGTTTGGTTCTTGATTTCAATAGCACCAGATCTTAGAATCTTATATACTTCGAAAGGGCCAGTCCATCTCGAACGAAGCTTCCCTAGAAAAGGTTGTAACCTAGAATCGAATAGGAGAACATGATCGCCTATTTTGAAGTCTTTTCTTATGATTATTTTGTCATGCCAAGCCTTTGTTCTTTCTTTGTATATGATGGCATTTTCGTAGGCAGATTGTCTGAGCTCTTCTAATTTGTGGATATAAAGGATACGTTTTTCACCAGCAGTTAGGTAATCCAAATTCAAAGTTTTGATGGCCCAATAGGCCTTATGCTCCAACTCAAAAGGTAAGTGACATGATTTTCCATATACCAGTTGATAAGGGGTTGTTCCTATAGGGGTTTTGAAAGCGGTTCTATAGGCCCATAATGCTTCTTGAAGTTTCTGCGACCAATCTTTTCTAGATATAGAGACAGTCTTCTCAAGAATTTGTTTGATCTCCCTATTAGATACTTCCACTTGTCCATTAGTCTGTGGGTGGTATGGTTTTTCTACTCTATGCTTAACTCCATACTTGCTTAAAAGTTTATCAAATATTCTCGATATGAAGTGTGATCCTCCATCACTTATGACTAAACGGGGGGTTCCAAACCTGGGAAATATATAGTTCTTAAACAATTTGATGACTACTCTGGTGTCATTCGTGGGTGCGACGATAGCTTCAATCCATTTAGACACGTAGTCAACAGCTACTAAGATATACTGATTTCCTAAAGATGGTGGGAACGGTCCCATAAAGTCTATACCCCATACGTCGAAGAGTTCTACTTCTTGGATATTTCTTAGAGGCATTTCATTACGTCTTGAAATATTTCCCGTACGTTGGCATCTGTCACATTTGACAATGAAAGCATGGACATCACGCCACATGGTAGGCCAGAATAGGCCAGCTTGAAGAATCTTATCGTAGGTCTTAGATATGCTTGCATGTCCACCATAGGGTGCAGAGTGACAATGCTCAATTATATTATGTACCTCTTCTTCTGGAACACAACGGCAGAAAATGCCATCTTTACCTCTCTTGAAAAGAAATGGTTCGTCCCAATAGAAGTTTCTCACATCACTGTAGAACTTCTTCTTCCGGTGGTAATTTAGATCGGGGGGTATGATGTCAGCGGCTAGATAATTAACAAAGTCTGCATACCAAGGTACATTACTTATAGCTAAGGATTTATGAGAATTCTCATGTGGGTCTGGGTTATCATCTTCAATAGTTTATAGTTGGGCTATCAGTCTATCATAGGCAAAATCGTCATTTATGGGTACTAAGTCAGGTTTCAGGTATTCTAGCCTAGAAAGGTGATCAACTACTACATTATATGTGCCTTTCTTATCACGGATATCTAAATCAAACTCTTGCAGTAATAGAATCCATCGAAGTAACCTAGATTTGGCATCCTTTTTACTTAGTAAGTAACGAATGGCAGCATGGTCGGTGTAAACTATAATTTTGGCTCCTACTAGATAAGATCTAAATTTGTCTATGGCGAAAACTACAGCTAGGAGCTCTTTTTTGGTTGTTGCGTAGTTGAGCTGTGCAGCGTCTAGGGTTCTACTGGCATAATAAATTACGTGTAACTTTTTATCTTTTCTCTGACCTAGAACGACTCCTACAGCATAGTCATTAGCGTCACTTATTATCTCAAACGGTTCTGACCAATCAGGGGGTTTCATATCAGAGCTTGCTTCAGAAGATTAAATGCTTCAGTACATTTTTCATCGAAGATGAATTCAACATCTTTCATTAAAAGACCAGTTAAGGGCTTTGTTATTTTGGAGAAGTCCTTGATAAAACGTCGGTAAAATTCGGCATGTCCAAGAAAACTTCTTATCTCCCTGATAGTCTTTGGCGGTTTTAGATTCTTTATGACTTCTATTTTAGCTTTTTCTATCTCTATACCTTTTTCGGAAACTATATGTCCTAAAAAAATCCCTTCGGTGACCATGAAATGACATTTTTCCCAATTTAGCACAAGGTTTACCTCTACACATCTTTCTAGGATTTTCTCAAGGTTGATAAGACAATTTTTGAAATCAGATCCACAAACTGAGAAATCGTCCATAAATACTTCCATGATTCCATCTAAATAGTCTGCAAAGATAGACATCATGTAGCGTTGGAAAGTGGCAGGGGCATTACAGAGTCCAAAATGCATTCTTCTGTAGGCAAAAGTTCCAACAAGGCATGTAAAGGTAGTTTTTTCTTGATCTTCTGGGTGAATAGGTATTTGGAAGAATCCTGAATATCCATCTAGGTAACAAAAGTAAGAGTGTCTGGCTAGGCACTCCAACATTTGGTCTATGAATGGTAATGGGAAATGGTCCTTCCTAGTTGCTTTATTTAATTTTCTATAGTCTATGCACATACGCCAACCTCCATCGGTTCTTTTTGCTACAGGTTTGCCCTTCTCGTTTTGCACGACTGTGATGCCTCCCTTTTTAGGTACTACATGCACAGGACTCACCCATTTACTGTCCGAGATCTGATATATTATACTTGCCTCTAGTAACTTAAGAACTTCAGTTTTAACTACTTCACTCATCATAGGATTTATTCTTTGTTGGTGTTCTCTGGAGGGTTTTGAATCTTCTTTAAGCAAAATCCGATGCATGCATACGAATGGGCTTATTCCTTTTAGATCTGAGATCTTATATCCTAAGGCTGAGAGGTACCTTCGTAAAACATCTAACAATTGGTTGGTTTCCTCTTGGTTTAAGGTAGCACTAACTATAACTAGACGGTTCATTTCTTCATCAAGAAATTCATATCTCAGGTTTTTAGGTAGTTCCTTAAGTTTTACGGTTGGTTTCATAGGGCAAGGCATAGGATCTGGGGTAAGAGATAAACATTCGTGAAGGTTATCATCAATGTAGGGTTTTTTATAACTGTCATCTTCCCAAATAAGGGTTGATGGCAATTTTATAGATTCAGTTTCTTCTTCTTGTTCTAATTCTCTAATGCATTCATCAATGATATCTAAGGCATAACAAGTATCTCCTATTACAGGTGCCATAAGGAATTTCAAAAGTACAAATTCTATCTTCTCGTCACCTACCTCGAAGGTTAGTCTCCCTTTTTTAACATTTATTATGGCTCCTGCAGTCGATAAGAACGGTCTACCTAGGAGGATTGGTATGTCGTCATCTTCTTTAATGTCCATGACAACAAAATCAGTAGGTATAAACAGCTGACCTATCCTAATAGGGATGTCTTCAAGTATGCCTATAGGGTGTTTAACGGATCTATCGGCTAATTGAAGTGACATCTTAGTAGGTTGTAATTCTCCTAAGTTTAATCTCTCACAAACTGCTAAAGGCATTAAGCTCACACTAGCTCCTAAGTCTAGAAAAGCTTTTTCGATGACATGATTCCCCAAAATACAAGGAATGGAAAAATTTACGAGATCTTTATCTTTCCTTGCTAACCTATTTTCGGAAATAGAATTACATTCCACGGGTTTCGGATCTTCAAGTCTACATTTATTTGTAAGTATGTCTTTGAGAAACTTTGCGTAAGAGGGTATTTGGGTGATGGCTTCTATAAAGGGGATTTCTACGTGAAGTTTTTCTATAACCTTAACGAATTTTCGATACTGATTATCGATTTGGGTTTTCTTTAGTCTTTGAGGGTATGGTATTGGTGGTTTGTATGGCGGTGGTGGTACATAGGTTTTGTTTTTAGGTTCTTCTCCTTTTTCTTGACTTTCCGGGTTTTCAGATTCCTCTGGTTCCTTCTCCTCATTTCTCTTAGAAGTTTCGGGCTCACTTAATCTAGAGTTAGAAGGTTCCTTATAAGCGGTTCCACTTTGTAGAGTAATGGCATTTGCTTTCCCTTTTGGGTTTTGTCCAGGGAACTGTCCTCCAGGTGTAGTCTGAGGGGCTTGGTTTAAAGCTACCTGAGAGATCTGGGTTTCAAGCATCTTATTATGAGTAATAATTTGGTCAACCTTGGTTCCTAACTGGGTAATTAGTTCGTTAACATGGATGTTTTGGTTCATGAACTCTTTGTTTTGTTGTGTTTTAGCGGTGATAAAATTTTCCACAATTTTCTCAAGGCTCGGACTTGGTGGTACAGGTTGCATAGGTTGATTTGTTCTTGGGGCTTGGTAACCTTGTTGTCTCGGAAGTGCGGTATTTTGGATAGGGTTATTACTTTTATAGGAGAAGTTTGAGTGATTCCTCCATCCAGGGTTGTATGTGTTTGAAAATGGGTTCCCTTGGGTGTAGTTCACTTTCTCAGGGTTGGTCTCATTTAACAGATTGCATTCGGTGGATTGCTGTCCTTGCATCCCACATATCTCACAATTCGGCGAAACTGCAGCTACAGTATTTGGGGTTGTACACATATGTTCGACTCTAAGGGCCAACGCATCCATTTTAGCCTGCATCATGTCCAAGAGCTTAGCTCATGTATTCCTCCTTGGGCTTCCTTCTTTTCCACTGTTGCTCGTTCTACTCCCCATGATTGATGGTTTTGGGCCATATCTTCGATAAGGGCACTAGCTTCAGGGTAAGGTTTGTTCATCAGTGCGCCATCGGCAGCGTCGATGGTCATCTTAGTGTTATAATGAAGTCCATTATAGAAGGTTTGAATGATTAGCCAATTCTCTAAGCCATGATGTGGGCATGCTCTTAATAGCTCTTTACATCTCTCCCTGGCTTTGAACAACGACTCTCCTTGGTGTTGGGTAAATCTGGTTATTAGGTTTCGAAGAAGAGCGGTCTTACTTGGGGGAAAATATCTAGCAAGGAAAACTTTTCTAAGGTCTTCCCAAGTTGTTATGGAATTGGGTGGAAGGGAATCTAACCATGATAGAGCTTTATCTATGAGGGAAAAGGGAAATAATCTTAAGCGTATCGCCTCAGGAGGAGCTCCATTGGTTTTAAAGGTGTCTGCTAACTGAAGAAACTTTTTTAATTGTTGGTTTGGGTTCTCGGTAGCAAGACCTGCGAATTGTCTCTGTTGCACTAATTGCAGTAGGGATGGTTTAAGCTCAAAATTATTGCCTGGGATAGCGGGGTTTACTACACTGGAACTAGGTTCCTCGTTTGATGGTTAGGCGAAGTCCTTAAGAGGTCTTCGGTTTTGATCTTCGACCATAGCTATCCTATTCCTATGGAAAAACAAACGTGCGCGAGCGTAACATTCAGGTTCAGCTAGAGGGTCTACTAAACTTCTGGCACTGCGAGTCTTTTGCATTGACCGGTGGGTAACAACCTTAGTCTAAATGGTATAACTATTGGGTATGAAATTTGACAAAATTGGTTCCCGGCAACGGCGCCAAAAACTTGATGCGTGTTTTTCGCAAGTGTACGAACACGCCAGAGTAATATAAAAGATTGTTGAATCCACATAATGGTTTTAAGGAGTGCGCAGTGGTAAATAAAATGGTAATTTTAAGCAATTAATAAAGACTGGCTCGAATGTAATTCACATAATCAATAGATAATCCGGTATTTGTTAATAGAACTACTTATGGGAGATGTTTTCTACTTTGAAAAGAACTAATTTAATAGTAATTGTCGCTTTCGCGTATTCAGAACCGAGTTGTACCCTCTAATCAACCCCTCCTATTGTCACGGATAAAAAGGTGCGTACTGCGTTAGAGTAGTAAACCTATTTTTAAGAAATATAGTATCTTAACTAAGTTGAAAAGTACTTTAACCTGGATTTCTTAGCAAAAATAGGTTCTCACGAACCAGACTCTAAACTTCTTAACGCGTCCGAAAATCGTTTTAAAATCCCTTTTCTTTTTAATTTAAAAACTCCTAATGAACTAGACAGAGCGCTTTTGGCTGTTTTTGAAATAGTTAAAAACAATTAAACTTATATTGAAAGTTAAAATAGCCCTTAAATGTTTCTACAAACAATTGTAAGGATTACTGGTTCAATTACGATCCTTACATTCTAACCTTTATGGGTTTAGTTAGACATGGTAAAGTAAAAGTTCTTTTTATTATTTTTCATAAAATTATTTAGTGCGAGTGCGGAAAGTAAATGAAAGTGATGCGAGTGCGGAAAGTAAATAAAAGTAAAGCGGGTGCGGAATATAAACGAAAGTAGTGCGAGTGCGAGAAATAAATAAAGTAAAGCGAGTGCAGGAAATAAATAAAAGTAACGCAATGCGGAAAGTAAATAAAATAAAGCGAATGCGGAAAAAATAAAATACGAACTGGAATTAAAATGGCGGCAAGATTAACTTCCTCCCAGAGTGCTCCAAAACTCGATCACACAGACGTATACAGACTCGATCACTCGATTGCAGTAACACCCTGATGTGAAGTGATTACTACTTTAAAACTGATATATGCCTAAGAGATTCTAAGTTTGGATGAAGAAAAAGAAATTCTAAAGTCCTATTTATAGGCAAATATTAAATGGGAAAGGACCAGGATGCCCCCCTCCACTAAAAAGTGGAGGGAAACACTTTTACCTTGTGGCGCCCGCCACAGGGCCATGGCACCCGCCATGAGTGCAAGGTGCTGGAGAAAGTTGGGATCATGGGTCTTGGCAGTTGTGGCGTGGTCTTGAGACGTGGCCACGTCATGGCAGACCCCATGGCGCCAGCCATGGTGGATGCCGTAAGTGTAAAAAGCTGAATTTCTTGGTTTTCATCCGTTTCCACTCCTTTTTCGCTCCTTTTCTCGATTTAGGCCCCGATTACATAGAAAACCTGAAAATAAAGAAAACCAAAGTAATAACATAATAAAATAACAATAAAACCTAAGAATTCATGCGAAATCGGAGTCAGAAATACGGTGAAATTTAGTGTTATCACAGTTCAACCCCCGATGTCTGAAAGGGAGATGGTAGACATGTTCATGAATACTCTCCAGGGTACATATATTGATAGATTGGCTGCATTTTCCTCCACTAGCTTTGCAGATGTGGTGATAGTTGGGGAAAGAATAGAGAGCCTACTGAAGATGGGAAAGATCTCCGACAACGGTGCCAGCTCAAGCAGTGCAAGGAAGCCATTTGCTGAGCCCCGTAGATCTGGTGAAACAAACTTTGTACACATGGGAAGAGGGAGACCCCAATACCTGCCCAGATCAGTTACTGTTGTTACTATCCCTGTTCCACCGCCTTAGTATACTCAACAACCATAGCACTTTCCGCAACAACAACAATTTCCTCAATAGAGATCTTATAACAAAAATAACAACAATCAACAATAACGCCCTTTTCAACAGCGGCCATCTCAGGTCAACAGGGTGATTGACCCTATCCCAATGCCATATGCCACACTGCTGCCACAACTCCTAAAGCTCAATCTTGTTGAGTTGAGGACATTGGCTCCACCTGATCCTCAGAACCTTCCAAGAAATTATGATGTCAACGCTAGGTGTGCTTTTCATTCTAACCACCTGGTCACTCCACGGAAAAATGCAGAGCTCTGCATATGAAGGTCCAGGATCTGGTAGATTCAAAGGCCCTGAACTTTGCACAACCTCCCAATGTCATGAAAAATCCTATGCCAAGCCATAGTGGGCCGAGGATTAATGCTATAGAGGAAGGCTCACCCATGAGTTTAATAGAAGATATTGCAGGTATTCAGACACCTCTGGAAGAGGTTAAAGCCCAGCTTTTGAAATGCCAAGTGTTTCCAGGTTGTGAGGCCTTTTGTGAATCATGCAAACTTTTCGAGAATGGGTGTGCGAGCTTGAGGAGTGGAATTTATAGCTTGACAGAGAAGGCATTCTGCAAATTACAACAACTGCTTCTACAACACCAGCAACTCTTTTGTCAACAACAAGTGATTCTTCTACAACTGCAACAACCATTGTTCCTACTGATTCATCTGCAACTTCAGTAATCATTTCTTCCATCCTTCAACAAACAACAGTTCCATTTCATCTCCTTCTACAACTCCAGCAGCCACCAGCAATGATGTTTCCACAGTTACAATTTATTATGACCCAACAACGGTCCCAGATTCCAGCAACTTTCAGCAACCCCAACAATAGTTTCAACCAAGCTTCAATTCACCACCACCAATATCCATCAGAAGTCCTGTCACTATCTTCTATGATCCACAGACAATTACAGTTCCAACTTCTGCTGCAGTTTGTCCAGTCACCATCACGGTTCCAGGGCCAATTCCATATGATAAAGACAGTGTTATACCATGGCATTATGGTGCTGACCTTTACTGCAACGGAGAGAAAGTCCTTCTTGATTCTCCAATTCTTGCTCCCCAAGTGGACAATGTCGGGGGAGGCGGAGGCTTCACCCGAAGCGGACGTCTCTTCGCGTTACAAGCTCCAAGAACCAATACTGAGGCAGAGGCTGCTGCCAAAGCCAAAGGGAAGAGTGTGATACCTGAAGAATCTGCACCAAAAGAGACTCATAAATCATCCTTCGATCAGGATGTGATTGAATTCATGAGGATAATTAAAAGAAGTGACTATAAAGTTGTGGACCAGCTCCACCAGACTCCTTCTAAGATCTCTATATTATCCCTGCTGTTGTATTCCGAAGCTCATCGGGATGCACTACTCAAAGTTCTGCACGCTGCCTATGTGCCAGAAGAGATCACAGTGAATCAGCTTGAAACATTGGTGTCTAATGTCAATACTAGCCATGGGCTAGGTTTCACTGATGCTGATTTGACAACAGAAGGACGTCACCACAACAAAGCTTTGCACATCACCCTGGAGTGCAAAGGAGCTGTACTATCTCATGTTCTTGTAGACACTGGGTCCTCACTCAATGTCTTACCCAAGAAAGCTCTTGTCAAGCTCGAATATGATGGAATAGCTCTCCGGACAAGTAATCTTGTGGTCAGGGCTTTTAATGGCTCCAAAAGATCTGTTCTTGGAGAGGTGGAGCTACCAGTGATAATCGGTCTACAGGTCTTTAAGACCACTTTCTACGTGATGGACATACAGCCGGCCTACAGCTGTTTGTTAGGTCAACCATGGATTCACGCCGCAGGTGCAGTAACGTCGACCATCTATGGTGGGAAGGACAGATTATCACCATCTGTGGTGAAAAGGACATATTTGTTAGCCATCTCGCTACATACAAGTATATTTAAATGGATGGTGAAATCCATGAAACTATGAGCCAAGGGTTCGAGGCCCTGAATGTTAGTGAGGCGAAGACTGAAGTATTTGCTGCATCCCAGGAGGACAGGATGGGTACTTCAATTGTCTCCTATCAGCAAGCCCGGAAGGTTATTGAAGATGGTAATGCTCAAGGCTGGGGCAAGTTGCTGCCAGTGGAAAAGAAGGAGGACAAATTCGGTTTGGGTTACAAACCATTCCGACAAGATCAATCAGAGGCTGCAAAGGAGCCCAAGTTCATCAGTAGGCAGATGCTCACCCCAGATGATGTTAACAACCTGGAAGACGAGGCGGAAAGCGACCGCAACCTGGAGAGATGGATACGTCCAAGGATCCCGGGGAGCCAAGTCCTTAACTGGTCTTCCCAGAAAATTATAAGGGTTACTCCTGCAGAGTAATTATTATTTCCTGTCTTTTTCAGCATGCATCAAGTCCTGCATCTTGCCCAAGATGCCAGGACTCATTTTGTAATAGGGCCGTATTGTAATTTTGTGCAAATGGATTAATCAATGAATATCGGACATCTTTTGCAAACGAGTCTCTTTTTTGCTCACTGTCTTTTCATTTTCCACTTTTTGTACAAAACAATAAAATGGCAATGTTTTCAAAATAAACAACTTCATTTTCTCTTTTTCTAAACAAGATTAAAATTGATCACTAAAACAAACAAATCTCAACCCTTGCAGAGATTATCCTCCAGATTGCACCGACAACAACACTGTTATGACCTTGTATGACTTCGACAATCCGATTAATCAAGCTGATGAAGGGGTTGAAGTAGACTATGAGTTACCTGAAGAGTTAGCCAGGTTGTTGAGGCAAGAGGAAAAGGTGATTACTCCTCATCAGGAGGAAGTTGAGACAGTTAATCTTGGTACTGAAGAGGATTTGAAAGAAGTGAAGATTGGGGCCGGTCTGCAGGCTTCAGTAAAAGAACAACTCATTGACATGCTTCGAGAATATGTCGACGTCTTTGCTTGGTCCTATCAAGACATGCCAGGTCTGAATACTGATATTGTTATGTGTCGCTCCCAATAAATGGGAATGGCCCAAATAAAGGTACAGACGCAAACGGTCGGCGAAAAGAACAATGAGGACACACAACAGTGAACTCACTGGGAATGAATAGAGTCGCCAGCTAGGCATTTTTATCCCGGAGGAAAGGCAATGCTGCATAGACCTAGAAAGATATGGACAAGACGGTTGCGAACCAGAGAGACTGAGAAAGGGGGTTGGTTACAACCTGGGAAGGTATTAGCACCCAGATTGTCCGCCGTACTCGACGGGATCCACACTTAGAAGATTTGTGTTTTAAAGGGGTAGTGTCAGTGCAATTTGTGTATAAAATAGCTGGAAAAGATGTACAGGTGTCAGTGTAAAAGAAATGAAGTGTGATATGTATAAATGATGTGTCAGTATAAGAATGAGAATGAATTGCTCAAGATTATGAGGCTTAAAGAAATGAGCTGGAAGGAGGGGGAATATACAGAGACTTTTGTTCGATAACTGTTAAGTTATGCCTACGTATCCTCTCGTGCAATGAGGAAGTCAGAACACCGTAGTTCGACCCAAAGAGACTGAAAGGTGAATTGACTTGTGAACTGCTTACTTGTCTATGCTCAAGTGTATGACCTGTCTGGCTCAGGTGTGAACTGTCTTGCATTAGACGGAAGAAGCGAGTTCTCGTTTATGAGTGAATGAGGTGAGAAAAGAATCCCGAAGGAGACGATTATTGTTTGTTTTTGTGTTTTCATCCTTTTATTGCTTTTGGAGAGTTTGTCATAAATTAATGAGCTTAAGTCTAAACCAATGGGTTAGTAAACTCATCACATCCTCCCTCTGATTAGGGGTAATGAAAATACCTTAAGTGTGAAGTCAGTGTCTCACACTTAATCACCATGATGTAGGATTAAGATCATTAACCTACTTGTGATTATTTAGATGTTTTTGTTGTTTTTGTTCAGTGTTAAGTAATGAGACTAAGCCATAATTAGGGATTAAACAGACTCATTACACCATCCTAATAGAAGGATAATAGATGAGAATGTTTAAGCTGAGGAAAGCTCCTCAACTTAATCCATGATTAGGGATTAACCTCATGACAAAACAAAGCCTTTATTAAATGGATTTAGTTAATGGTATGATTAAGAAATGAGTTTTATGATTTGTAAGACAACTTGAGGGGGACTTGTTCATTAACACTAGGGTTAGTCCTTCTTAACCAATTAAGGAAGAATTAGAACCCTAATGCAAGGCCCAAGTTACAAGCTTGATGTCTTGATGATTATTAAGTGAATTGATTAAAGGATTTAAACACATTAAGGGTTTAACACTTAGGATTAAAGTTATACACTCCATCCTAATAGAAGGATGTAGGCATAAGCTTAATCACAAAGCCTTAAAGCCTTTAGGGTTTAGTCCCTGATTATGAGATGAGGAGAGAAGACTCAATGATGACACAAAGGTGAAAGCTAAATGGGGGGACTAATCAACCCTAATTGTTATCATGCTTGGAAGTCCTAGGGTTTGTGAGGTTTAAGAGAGAAAGAAGTCTTCAAAGGGCCACCGAGGAGAGAAGCAAGATGAAAAGGAGCAAGAAGCAGCAAAACAACTTGCTTCACTTAAGAAGACAAGTTTCTTGAAGAAAGAAAGTAAGAGATGAACATGAGTGAGCAAGCTCAATCCAATACACATACAAAATGCAGCAAGGGAAGTGTGAGAGAGATGAAAAGAGAACATGAGAAGTGAAGGCAAATTCACTTCTCAAAGTAACTTACCACCTGAAAAGTTAGTGAAAGAAATGAAATGCAATGCAAATGAGATGAAATGGCATGATGCAAACCAAAAACAGAAGCATGAGTATGATGTTAATGATGCTAAGAGATGATGCAAACATGAGGCAAGGCATTAGAATGATCAAACAAGTATATGGATGCAAATGGAGCAAGTTAAGACACATGAACATACATGAAAAGTCATGAAAAGTCATGAAATGCAAATGGCATACAACATGGCAAATGCAAGATGCAATGATCAAGCATGCTTCCAATATGTCTTATGATGTTAGATGAATCACATGGAGGCATAAAATGCTATGGCAAGTCAAGGTATGAATGCAAATGTAAGATGGATGCATATGGAAGCCCAAATTAGGGTTTATGATCAAAGCATCAAACACAAACCAAAATCAGAAGCAAACATCAATACAAAAAATTGAAAATGCACTCAAAGGATCCCTAAGTCTATACTAACTCACTTCCCAAAGGAGAAGTTCCAACTCTTAACCTAATTCAAGTTATGGTTTTCTTAAGTTTTCTAGGGTTTTAGGGTTCCTTAACAAGAAAATTACCAAACAAATTGAAAATGAAAGATCAAAACATGGCCATTTAATCTCACAAACTAAATGCTAAACACAATGCAATGCAAAAAGAATCAAAGTCCAACTCTCTTTGGTTAGGCAGAAATGATTTTTGGAAGTTTGGATCAAAATAATGCATTAAAATGATTTTAATTCCATGGAAAATTCTCAAAATGCATCAAGATCAAAAAAGAAATTTGGTTTGAGGGTTGGACAATGTTTCTAAATGTTTTTAAAGGTTTCATGAATTTTTTTATGATTTTTAAATACCTAAAAGTATTTTTAATTAATTAATTCTCATTAATTAATTAAAAATGAACTTTTAAATATTTAAAAATACTTTTTAAATGCAAAAAATGAAAATAAAAATATTTTTGTGTTCTGAAATTAAATAATAACTTGTGCAAAAAAAATCAGAATTTTTAAATTGATTTTACTATTTTTAATAAAATATAGAAAACAAAAGGATTAATATGAAAATAAAATGAAATTAAAAGCTGAAAAAGAAAAGTCAAACAATCTGATGGCCCTCATTCAAACTCCAACACGCGCGAATTGACCTGACGCGCATCTGGACGGCCAGCATTCAAACTCACTAACCCTAATTAATTAACCCTAATCCAGCCGTTAATGACTCTCAGGTGACCGGAACAGTGTTCCGGTCATCTTCTCCGATCACTCCAAACTTCAAACTCTCCCTAAACGCATCTAAAACGAAATCTAATTAAACAGAAATGATCCCCACCTAAAAACGAATCAGAACCCCCATTCAAAACACATTTATCATTCCTAAACTGGCTGAATCGAATCAAACAAATCCTAGGGCAAAAAGTTTCAGAAACAGATTAAACTCTCATCTCTCCACCATTTTCAAAACCAAAGACATCAGAGTGATCAGTGAACTACAAAGAACAACTTAGGAACTTTAAAAATCATTTCTGGAAAAAAAGTTCTTGAGCTACCTGAGTTTTGAAGCTTTCAACTTTGCAGCTTTCTGACCTCCCCTCTTTATGCAATCCACTCCTTTTGGTCCCTTGATGATGTCTGGATGCTTAGAAGGAGTTTGTGCTGGCTGGTTTGGGAGATTGAACAAGTTCTGTTCAAGCTCAGGTGAGAATCGTGTTCTGGATTCTTTGAGTTTCAGGTTGATTTTAGGGGTGCTTTGTGATCAGGGTGATGTGTGGAGAAGGTTTGTGAAGTTTGTTTAAGAGTTTGTGGCTTGTATGAAGAGTTTCGAATGCTCTTGCTCTTGAGAGTGAAAATGAGAAAGTTATGTTCTTGCTGGTTTCAGGCTTGTGTGTTATGTTGTTTGGCTTGCCATTTGTTTGTATAAACAATGCTGATTGGTCAGAAGATGTGACATGCCCTTTTGTGATAGGTGTAGCTACTTTTGCAAATTTGTCAACTTTGTGTAAGAGAAGCATGGGTCATGTTCTAGCCAAGTACAAGGGGTGTGGGCTGCGCAGCATGGTGTGAGGGAAAGGCTAGGATGGTTCAGCAATGTAGCTAGCAAGTGGATGAGAAACTATCATGACTTTTGCAACTTGCTTGCTTTTGGTTCTCATGAAAAGATCTTTCCTCACAAGCCATAAAACATGTGATCCCTTTGCCCCATTCTGATTTTTAGGACTTGTGTGATGTTTGTGTAATGGTTTGACATCAATTAGAAGTCACAAATTGCCTTGATACAAGATTTTGCAAGTTTTCCATTTGGTGCATAACTTGAAATTTAGTGATTTTAGCCAACTTTGATGAACCATAACTTTTGATCCAAAATGAATTAGGTCATGTTCTTGTACTTTTTGAAAAGGGAAAGATCTAATCTTCAACTTTCATGACCAAAGTTTTTCCATTTGAAGCATTTTTGAATCAAAAAGTAAGGGTTGAAAAAGTTGCATAAAATGACATTTTCATTAAAAGTCAACCTTGCCCAAAAAAGTCAACTTTGCAAAAACTTCAAATTCTTCAATATTGTGAACTTCCAACCTCTTCCATGATCAAATAAATATCAAATACACTCAAAATGATGAAGATCACCCCTTGGTTGGGTCATTGGGGGCCTCAGATGCCCTGATTTTGCACTGACTTGTCCAGAAAGTCAACTCTTGATCAGATGACTTCCCCATGGAATTTCTTCATGAAAATTGATATGCATACTCCCTATACCATATAGAGACCAATAGAAACAAGAATGACCAAAAAATTTGAAGTTATGGCCTCTGAAACCAAAACCCTAATTTCAGGTCATCTGTGCAGTCAAGCCTGGCTCTGCTTCCACACCAATCCCAGTTCTTGTGATTCTTTGGCATTCTTGACTTTGAGAGGATGTAATATGATACTTGAACACACATGGACCCCTTTGAAGTGATTGATGGCCTTTGGAGTGGCTCAGGAAGCTCTTGGATTGCTCAAATCACACACCCTAGGTGCAGATGACTTTGAGTCTATGCAATGAATAAAAAATATGATATGAGATGGTATGATTGAGATTATGCATATGAGAAAGATCACAAGCCATGGTGTGAATGGGTGAGGGCAAATTTGGGGTGTTTACAGCTGCCCCTATTCAAACATGAGTTAGCTGTGCAGGATGTAAGCGACGGCTTATCAGGCAAACAAGACAACTTGTGGTTGAATACCGAAGACAGTCCAAAATTTGCACTCACAGAATGAAGAAGAAAAGGGATATAGATTGTAAAATAAAATAAAGTATATTATAAAGTGCGGGCGACGGAGGACGACCGTCGAGCAGAGGACGACTGCTGGGGAAAGAGCAATGACGGGGACGGCCGACATGCTGGGGATAAAAGGGATTATGACGGGGACGGCCATCAAGCAAAGCTTATAAGATTCTCTGGGGATTAATGAAACATGACGGGGACGGCCATCAAGTTCATAAAGCAAAGTAACCAACGATGGGGACGGCCATCGGGCTAAAAAGGAAAGGGACCACGACGGGGACGGCCATCGGGTTAAAGAATAAATGAAATAAACAGATGATGAGGTACGGTCATCAAAGGTGAAGGATGATCACCTAGCAGGGGACGGCTGCTCTGTAAGGGTTAAGACGAGGGACGGTCATCTATGGTGGAGGACGACCACCAGGCAGGGTACGGCTGCCGAAAAAAGTATCGCGACATAGGACGAATGCCGGACAAAAGGTCAACGATGGGGACGGCCATCGGATGAGCATGATGGAGGACGACCATCAAGAGGTGGAGGACGACCACCTAGCAGGGGACGGCTGCTCTCAAGGTTTATCATGACGTAGGACGAACGCCAGATAACCAAAATCAACAATGGGGACGGCCATTGGATAAAATGATGAAGGACGATCATCAAGAGGTGGAGGACGACCACCTAGCAGGGGACGGCTGCTAATATCACGACATAGGACGAATGTCGGATAGAAGACCGACGATGGGGACGGCCATTGGATGAGCATGATGGAGGACGACCATCAAGAGGTGGAGGACGACCACCTAGCAGGGTACGGCTGCTCTCAGGGTTTATCATGACACAGGACAAATGTCAGATAAAAAGGAAAATTTGCTTTACTGGGGAATAGTAAACACGGACGAGTTGTTTACATTTCAAGAAATATAAGGTATAAGTGTTTGGTATTGTGTATAGATTAAAGATGCGGACGAGCATCCCCAAGACTACGATACGGACGAGTATCAGGTAGAAACAAGTACTTGACGCATGTTCAGAGATGATGATACGGACGAGTATCAACTGGTTAACAAGGAACACGGACGAGTGTTGATTCTGATGGGACTCTTCTGGGGAAAAGTAGACACAGACGAGTGTCTAATTTCATGAAGACAAAAGTGTATGGATTAAAGATGCGGATGAGCATCCTTACGATGCGGACGAGCATCAAGTAGAAACAAACGCTTGACGCATATTCTGAGATGATGGTACGGACGAGTACCAACTGATTAACAAAGAACATGGACCAATGTCGAATCTGTGGGAATATAAACAGTATATATAAGATACGGACGAGTATCTGTATAAGAGTAACATGAGTAGTGAGTACGAGTGATGTATAGATGATTATTTTAACTGCTGGGGAGAGTGACACGGACGAGTGTCAAAAGGAGAAAAGTATTAGTATAAACAAAGTACAAAGTGTTTATGTTACTGTACTGGGGAAAATGACATGGACGGATGTCAAGGAAGTTATGTATAAGTATATGTGAGTGCAAATAGGGTGTCTTTGGCTTTTTGCTGGGGATATAACACGGACGGGTGCCACAAGGAGTGTGTACTGATATTTTGTGAATGTGAGGCAACTGCGTTTGCTGGGGAATTTGGGGGGTACTCTGTCTATTGTTGATGAGTTGATAATATTCACAAGTGTTTGATTCAGACCATGACTTATGATTATGCTATATGTTTGATTTTTGCCGTAATGCTCCGTACTTAATACGGAATGCTACGCTTTGTTTGGTGAATATGATGCGAATGCTATGATTATACAAAGATACCAATCCGGGATTCGGATCCCGATGTCGTGAAGATCTCTGGTCGATCTCGCTTGAAGTGAACATTCCAGCTGGGGACAAAACCATTGGTAGATCTGGTGAGATGATTCTGCTTGGGGAGATAAGTCACAGATAGACCCATCCTTGGTAATGAGGGGACCCAGCTGGGGTTTGTAGAAGCTTTTGTCACTCTGTTGTGACTCCTTCGTGCGTTGCTCTTCTGGATAGAGGCTGATACACTGTGGGGAGATGGTTCCCTGGATTTTGTACTTGACTGAGGAAGAATGATTGGCAACTCGGCCGGGAGAATCAACAAGTGGCAATTCAGCTGGGGAGGAAACGCCTTGAGTGTTAAGACTGAGTGAGTGTTGATTTGCCAGCTTGCTGGGATGAAGCTTTCATGCCCCATGTTGCGCTTCGGATACCTGCAATCCTGCAAAGACAAGAAACGCGCAAGTAATCCCGAGGTACCCCTTACCGGATCCCGTCATAGGAGTGAGACACTCTCGAGAGTAAGTATATTTCCTGCAAGCACGTGTTTTATTTCTAAAGATAAACATCTGTATTCATGCAATCAGTTTTTCTTAAGACATCAGACATTCTTTGCGAACAGAAATGTACAAAACGAAACATGACTGAAAAATCTGATTTTATTAATTTAAATGCCCTGAATTGGCAAGATACAGTCAAAGAAACGAATCTCCTGAAATGAGGAAATTGTTACAAATTGAGAAACAAAAATGCTGGCAATGTTGTCGACGCTTTCAAGGAGCTTCCCCTCTTCCTATGACCCGTATGACTATTGACGCTCTTCTCGTCTTGCTTTCTGAAGAAGGCTGATTCTGACAGAAGCTTGATCCTTTCGAAGCTTACCAAGTTGTAGGTGACACAGACGAATTCAGAGTGCAGTTGTTCGCTTATTCCCTTATTTTGCATGGATCGCCCTTTCGGGTTTTCAATCCATCGGGATACCCATTTTTGCCTGAGTTGTCCAATGCGGCTTTTCAACTCAGCGGGTGTACAATTTTTTTGTTTATTTTCCCTTATTTTTGCCCGAGTCCTTTATTCTGTTTTTGACTCGCCGGGATGCCCTATTTTTGCCTGGACTTACATTCTGTTTTTGTGTCCAGCGGGTCATTTTTTACGCGAAGTATTTTTTAACTGCATCTGAATTCACAGGGGACGGGAAATCTTCACCATCCATGGTGCTGAGCATCAGTGCTCCACCAGAGAAAACTTTCTTTACAACAAATGGTCCTTCATAATTTGGAGTCCATTTGCCCCTGTGGTCTGTATGAGGAGGGAGGATTCTCTTCAACACAAGATCTCCTACTTGGTATTCTCGGTGCCTGACTTTCTGATCGAAGGCTCTCTTCATTCTTTTCTGATACAACTGCCCATGACAGATTGCAGCCAATCTTTTCTCTTCAATCAGACTCAGTTGTTCGCATCGGGACCGGAGCCATTCTGCTTCGTTCAGCTTAACATCCATCAATACTCGTAAAGAGGGTAACTCAACTTCAACAGGTAGGACTGCTTCCATACCATACACAAGCTGCTACGGTGTTGCCCCAGTGGATGTTCTGATTGACGTGCGGTACCCGTGTAAGGCAAATGGCAGCATCTCATGCCAGTCTTTATAGGTGACTACCATCTTCTGCACAATCTTCTTGATATTCTTATTAGCTGCCTCAACAGCGCCATTCATCTTTGGCCTGTAAGGAGAAGAATTGTGATGTTGGATCTTGAAGTCCCGACATAGTTCAGCCATCATTTTGTTGTTTAAGTTGGAACCATTATCAGTAATGATTCGCTCGGGAACTCCGTACCGACAGATGATATCTCTCTTCAGAAATCTGGCTACCACTTGCCTTGTAACATTTGCATATGAGGCTGCTTCAACCCACTTGGTGAAATAGTCTATGGCGACCAGGATGAATCTGTGGCCATTTGAAGCAGTCGGTTCAATCTTGCCAATCATATCAATGCCCCACATAGCAAAGGGCCAGGGTGAAGACATTATATTCATAGGATTGGGAGGCACATGCACCTTATCCGCATAGATCTGGCATTTATGGCATTTTCTGGCATAGGCACAACAGTCGGCATCCATTGTAATCCAGTAATATCCTGATCTTAGCAACTTTTTAGCCATGGCATGCCCTCCCGCATAGGTACCAAAGGATCCTTCGTGCACCTCGTGCATTAACAGGTCTGCTTCTGTTCCATCAACACATCTTAGGAGTACCATATCAAAGTTTCTTTTGTATAAGGAACCATCCGTGTTCAGAAAGAAACTACCAGCAAGCCTTCTCAAAGTCTTCTTATCCTTGGAAGATGCCCCAGACGGGTATGTTTGATCCTCCAAGAAGCACTTAATGTCATGGAACCAAGGCTTATCATCTTTGACAACATCTGCTGCGAACACATATGCTGGTCTGTCAAGTCTGGACACTGAGATCTGAGGTACAAAGTTGGCAGCTTGAACTTTGATCATAGATGAAATGGTAGCCAGAGCATCTGCAAACTGATTTCGTCCCGAGGGATATACTCAAGCTTGACCGTTGTAAAGAAAGTCAATAACCTCCTTGTATAATCCCTGTAAGGTATCAGATGATCCTGGTGTGTGTACCATTTGCCGTTGGTTTGATTAACTACCAGAGCTGAATCTCCGAATACAGTCAACGTCTTGATACTGAGGTCAATAGCTTCCTCAAGACCCATAATACAAGCTTCGTATTCAGCTTCGTTGTTAGTGCAGTTGAAGGTGAGCTTTGCCGAGAAAGGCATGTGAACTCCCTTAGGTGTAATGAGTACTGCACCAACACCACGACCATTCATATTAACAGCCCCATCAAACATCATAGTCCATTCTTCTTCCGGGTCGGGCCCTTCAGTGTGAATAGGCTCTTCATGATCTTTCGCTTTTATGAACATGATGTCTTCATCAGGGAAGTCAAATCTCATAGGCTGGTAGTCATCAATAGGTTGCTCAGCAAGATATTCAGACAATACACTACCCTTGATGGCTTTCTGAGACGTGTACTGAATGTCATACTCCGTGAGAATCATTTGCCATCTTGCAACCCGTCCGGTAAGAGCTGGCTTCTCGAAAATGTACTTGATTGGGTCCATCTTTGAGATTAATAAGGTAGTGTGGGTCAACATATACTGTCTCAGTCGGCGAGCAGCCCACGCTAAAGCACAGCAAGTTTTCTCGAGCAGTGAATAGCGTTGTTCACAGTCGGTAAACTTTTTGCTCAAGTAGTATATTGCATACTCTTTTCGACCAGACTCGTCATGCTGGCCCAGCACACACCCCATTGACTCTTCTAATACTGTCAAGTACATTATCAGAGGTCTTCCTTCAACTGGAGGCATAAGGATTGGTGGTTCTTGCAGGTATTCTTTGATCTTGTCAAAAGCCCTCTGGCAGTCTTCGTTCCACCTGACCGTCTGTTCCTTTCTCAATAGCTTGAACAAGGGTTCACAGGTTGCCGTAAGGTGAGATATGAACCTTGAAATGTAGTTCAATCTACCTAGAAACCCTCGAACTTCTTTCTCAGTTTTCGGTGCAGGCATTTCTTGAATGGCTTTGACTTTATCAGGGTCCACTTCAATCCCTTTCTCACTTACAATAAATCCCAGCAGCTTACCAGATCACACCCCGAATGTGCACTTGTTGGGGTTTAACTTCAGTTGGTACTTCCTCAGACGCTTGAATAGCTTCAGCAGATTTACCAGGTGGTCTTCCTCTGTAAGGGACTTGGCAATCATGTCATCCACATAACACTCGATTTCCTTATGGATCATATCGTGGAATAATGTTACCATAGCCCGTTGATATGTTGCACCGGCGTTCTTCAGTCCGAATGGCATTACCTTGTAGCAGAACGTGCCCCAGGGTGTGATGAAGGTCGTCTTCTCCATGTCTTCAGGTGACATCTTAATCTGATTGTATCCTGAAAATCCGTCCATGAAGGAGAATACCGAGAACTGAGCCGTATTATCAACCAATACGTCAATGTGAGGTAATGGGAAATCATCTTTCGGGCTGGCTCTGTTCAGGTCCCGGTAGTCAACACACATCCTTACTTTACCGTCTTTCTTAGGCACAGGCACAATATTAGCAACCCACGGTGGATAGCTAGTTACAGCAAGGAACCCGGCGTCCCACTGCTTTTGCACCTCCTCTTTGATCTTCATTGCCATGTCTGGGCGAGTACGGCGCAGTTTCTGCTTAACTGGTGGGCATTCTTCTCTTAAAGGCAGCTTGTGCATAACAATGTCGGTGTCCAACCATGGCATATCCTGGTAAGACCAAGCAAACACATCCACATACTCTTGAAGCAGGTCAATCAGTTGTTTCTTCACTGAGTCTTGTAAGCCGGCCCCGATTTTAACTTCTTTCACATCTTCATCTGTACCAAGATTAATCGTTTCTACCTCCTCCTGATGAGGAGTGATAACCTTCTCCTCTTGTCTCAACAATCTGGCTAACTCTTCAGGAAGCTCGTAATCTTCTTCAACCCCTTCATCAGCTTGATTGATCGGATTGTCGGAGTCATACGAAGTCATAGCCGTGCTGTTGTCGGTGCTGTCTGGAAGGCACTCTTTGCAAGGGTTCAGTTTGTTCATTTTAGTGATTGATTTTAATCTTGTTTAGAAAAGTGAACTAAGGTTGTCATTTTGAAAACATTGCCATTTATTTTTTGTACAAAAAGAAAAATGGAAAAAAACAGTGAGCGGAAAGGAAAAAAGACTTGTTTGCAAAAGATGTCTGATATTTCATTGATTAATCTTGTTGCACAAAAATTACAGATGGCCCGATTACAAAATGAGTCTTGTCATCTTGGGCAAGATGCCAGACTTGATGCATGCTTAAAATATACAGGAAATAATAATTACTCTGCAGGAGTAACTCTTATAATTTCCTGGGAAGACCAGTTTGAGATACTGCTCCCCGGGACCTTTGGACGAATCCAGCTTTCCAGGTTGCGTTCATCTTCCGACTCATCTTCCAGGTTGTTGACAGCATCGGGGGTAAGCATCCCCCCACTAACAAAGTTGGGCTTCTTGGCAGCCTCTGCTCGATCTTCTTGAGTTGGTTTGTAACCCAACCCAAATCTATCTTCTTTCTTCTCCACAGGCAACAATTTGCCCCAGCCTTGAGCGTTTCCTTCTTCCACCACCTTCCGGGCCTGCTGGTAGGATGTCATGGAAGTCCCAAGTACAGCAGATGTTTCATTAATATTCAGGGCCTCAAACCCTTGACTCATTGTCTCGTGGATCTCCCCATCCATCTCAATATATTTGTAAGTCGCCAGATGGCTGACAAAAATATCCTCCTCTCCACAGATAGTAACGACTTGGCCTTCCCACTCAAATTTTAACTTCTGGTGAAGGGTAGACGTTACTGCGCCAGCGGCATGAATCCATGGTCTACCCAACAAACAGCTGTAGGCAGGCTGAATGTCCATCACGTAGAAGGTCGTTTTGAAAGTTTGTGGGCCAATCGTTACAGGCAACTCAATTTCTCCCAGAACCGATCTCTTAGAGCCGTCAAAAGCTCTCACTACCAAGTTACTGGGTCGCAATGCCAATCCTTCATATTCCAGCTTCACAAGGGCCTTTTTGGGTAAGACATTGAGGGATGATCCTGTGTCTACCAGCACATGGGAAAGAACTGCACCTTTACATTCCATGGTAATGTGCAGAGCCTTGTTATGATTGCGGCCTTCCATAGTCAAATCAGTGTTGGTGAATCCTAGTCCATTGTTAGCATTAACATTTCCAACCACAGCTTCCAACTGATTGACCGTGATCTCTTCTGGCACATAAGCTGCGTGCAAGACTTTGAGTAGTG
Source organism: Lathyrus aphaca (assembly GCA_963966055.1). Lineage (NCBI taxonomy): Eukaryota > Viridiplantae > Streptophyta > Magnoliopsida > Fabales > Fabaceae > Lathyrus > Lathyrus aphaca. The sequence goes on along the minus strand of OZ014524.1, from coordinate 428,668,528 downwards.
CGTTCCGATGAGCTTCGGAGCACATAAGCAATGATAGAATGGAGATCTTGGAAGGCGTCTGGTGAAGCTGGTCCACTATCTTGTAATCACTTTTCTTGATGATTCTCATGAATTCATCAACTTCTTGGTCAAAAGGTGTCTTCAAAGCTTCTCTAACAACCTGTTCTTCTTGCACCATACTCTTCCCTTTTGCCTTGGCAGCAGCTTCTGCTTCGGCAGTGGGTCTTTGAATTTGCGGGGCAAAGAGACGTCCGCTTCGAGTGAAGCCCCCGCCTCCTCCCACATTGTCTATTTGTGGTGAAGAGTCTGATGATTCAAAAGTGATTTTTTGTCCTTCGCAGTATAAATCAGAGCCGTAATGCCAAGGGATGGCATTGCTGCTTTCATAAGGTACTGGTCCAGGCACTGTGACAGTGCTTGGACTGATGGCAGCTGCGGAAGGAATCGTGATAGTCTGTGGATCATAATATATTGTGACTGGTGCTCTGGTAGGAGTGGCACTTTGTGAGTTGTAGGCAGAATCATTTTCAGGATCATTATAAATCGTAACTGTTGAGACATTTTCATGGTTGGCTGCTGATGTTGTAGGAGACATTGTTGGAAGGATGGGTGTTGTTGTTGTAGGAGATTCAAAATGAAGTGGTGCTGAAGTTGTAGAAGGAATGTTCGTTGATATCTGGTCAGTTGAAATGACAGATGAAACATTTGTTGATGAAGCTGAAGAGTTGTCTGGAACAATGGTTATTGCAGTTGTAGTAGATTCTGGAACTGTTGTTAATGAGATTGCTGGATTGGTAGGAATTGATGTTGTAATCTGAAGCAGGCCACTCTGGATGAGGCCATCTATGCCATCTCTCAGGTTATCACAACCATTCACTGAAATGTTGCAATAAGCACACCCTAACTCACATCCTGGGAACATTTGACATTCCAGGAGTTGAGCTTTAATCTCCACCAAGGGTGTCCGAATCTGACCCACACTGGTTATCAAGTAAGACGGCTTGTCTTCTTCAATAGCGTTGATTATGGGACCACCATGGTGTGGCATAGGGTTCTTGTTGACATTTGGTGGTGGTGCAAAGTTTAAAGCCTTGGAATCCACTAGATCCTGCACTTTCATGTGCAAAGCTCTGCACTTTTCCGTACTATGACCAGGTGCATTTGAGTGAAAGGCACATCTGGCGCTGGCGTCGTAATTTCTGGGCAGACTGTTAGGATCCGGAGGTGCCAATGTCCTTAGCTCAACCAGGTTGAGTTTCAGGAGTTGTGGCAGTAGAGTGGCATAGGGCATAGGGATCGGATCGATCACCCTATTGGCCTGAGAGGGCCTCTGTTGGTATGGTCTCTGCTGATTGTTGTTGTTGGTGTTGCTGTTGTTGTAATTTCTTTGAGGAGGATACTGAGTTTGTTGTTGGTAATTTTGTTGCTGAGGTTGATAAACTGGTTGAGGATGACTTGGAGCGGGAATGGTGACTGTTGCCACAGACCTATGAACATATTGGGGTCTGCCCCTGCCGGTATGGATAGCATTGGTCTCACCAGTTCTTCTTGGGCCTACAAAAGGCTTTCTTGTGTTACTGGATGAGCTTGCACCGTTATCTGAGATCTTACCCATCTTTAATAGGCTTTCAATTCTCTCCCCGGCTATGACTACATCTGCAAAGCTGGTAGATGAGAAGGCAGCTAGCCTATCAATGTAAGTCCCCTGGAGGGTGTTCATAAACATATCAGCCATCTCCCTCTCCGACATGGGTGGCTGGACAGCAGCAGCAAGCTGTCTCCACCTTTGAGCGTATTCACGGAAGCTTTCCCTGGATGACTGAGACATCCCCATCAGGAGGGTCCTGTTGGGGGCCATATCCAGGTTGTACTGATACTGTCTGATAAAGGCCTCTGCCAGGTCCTTCCAGCATCTAATGGTTGCTCTTGTCAAGTGGGAGTACCATTCCCTCGATGCTCCAGTTAAGCTATCCTCGAAATAAAACATCCATAGCTTTTCGTCCATGGTATAGGCCTTCAGCCTCCCCAGAAAAGATTGTAGATGGGTCCGGGGACAGGAAGTCCCATTATACTTCTCAAAGCATGGTGGTTTAAATTTGTGGGGAATCCTGACCCCGTCCACTAGACCCATGTCCATAACATCAAATCCCAAAGAATTCTGGGACTCCAAAGATCTTAGTTTCTCAGCAATCTCTTCTAGCCTTCTGTCATAGGCTTCTTCCCCAGCTCCCATCACTGTGAACTGATCTTCCTGGGGGTCTTCTTGCAGCACTCTACCTGCAGTGGCAGTCCCTTGCACATTGACAGGGATGTTGATCTCTGGGTGCTGGTGGGGTCCAAAGACTGGGGGATTAACATGAGGTTGGACTCTTTCATTGTTGCTTGTCCCAGCAGTCCCTGGATGATGGTCTTCCTGATTCCTCCCTTCTACCAGTGCTCTTAACCTCTCCTGGCTTTGAGCCATATTGTTCATCACCTCCATAAATTGTGTCATCTGATTCCTCATTTCCAACCTCTCGTTGGTCATTTGATTCCTGACCTCTGTAAGGTCCTGCTGCATTTGATCCATCTGTATGCCCGGAAGATTGTTGCGGGTGGGGTATCTGTGTGGACGGTTGAGTGGAAACCCTCGACGTCGAGCAATAGTTCCTGAAGTCACAACAGAGTTAGTAGCAATAAAACAAAACCTACAAAACAAAACAAAGGGTTAGCATGCAATGCAGTATGTCCATTTGTTTCCAAGGTATCCGGCTTGGCACTTGGTTTTGACCTTTCCAGACCCCTGAAGAAGATGCTTGTGATGTTGCTTGAAGAATTCAGATGAAACAAACCAACACATATATTACGAAAAGGTAAATGATACATAGTTTATTTCTTTTACAATACAAGCCCTCTGAGGGGTTAAAAATACAACATAAAGAAAAATACATAAAATGAAAGCAACAACAAGTAAAAGTCAAACACCCAGACCAAACTCATCCTCCTGAACTTCCTTGAGATGTGCTTCAGTCACAGGATCAGCTGGACGCTCTGTAAGATTCCTGATAAGGAGATTCCTTGTAGCAACAGCTGCAGTTAGCTTCTTGTGCTGACTCTGGTCCTTCAACCTCTTTACACCAGGTCTAATCTTCAACTCTGAGATCTCTCTCTGGGCTGCTGCCAGGGCTTCCTGTTGCTCTTTTGCACTAGCTTCCATCTGCTCAATCTTATCCTGAGTCCTTTTATCCTCCTGAGTGCGAGCTTCGGTGATCCTGACCTACCTAGCTTGACTCTCTTTTAGATACAAATCAGTCCTGGCCTTCTGGAACTGAGCTTCCTTGCAGGCATTCTTCAAGATCTGTTCTCCAGCCCTAGACTTCTTAATGTAATCTTCTGATTTCTCAATTCTAGCCAGATGCTCTACCTTCAACTTTTCTAGCCTCTCAATATCCAGCCTACCATCACTCCTCTCCCAGAGGGTCTTCTGTAAAGCCTGAGTCAACTTCTCATTTCTCTCCTTCAATTTCTCAAACTCCCCTAAGCTGACAGTTACCGGAGGGGGTGCTGTGGAAGGTCCAGGCACATCTTCAACAGTGAAAGGCATTCCAGAAATTTGAGCCCTGGCATGAGAACACTCATAGTACTGGGCTGAGGCTACATTGTTGCATCTCCCAAGAATGGTTACCCCCTTAGTCTGCACATTGTCCCAGGCCCAAGATGCCTGCTTGACAATAGCCAGATTAGGCTTGATTTCACAATAGAGGGTCTCAATCAGGTCCTGTGCCCTAGGAGGATTGACTAATGCATAGCCCAGTTGTCTTTTGAATAGCAGAGGGTTGTAATTGATGTAACCCTTCACTCCAATCAGAGGCACATTGGGAAATTGCCCACAACTTGTAATGATATCTCTGCCCTTGGTGCTCTGAGTGCACCACCTGATGTCATCTGAGGTTAGAGCAACAAGCCTTCTAGCCCAGTTCTTCTGCTGGTGAGGGTTCAAAAATGCATCAGTCTTTGGCAAATGCTTGAGCAGCCAAGTATGGAACAAAGGTGCACAGCATCTCACTAATCTCCCCCTTTGCTTTTCATTCCTTTGATGAACAGAGTAGTAAAGATCTCCCAGTAAGGTGGGTACTGGGTTTCTCAGGATGAAAAGATGGACTGCATTCTTCCTAACAAACCTAGGTTCATCTGCAAAAAGTATGATCCCATATATGCTAAGAGCCAACAGAGCACAGACTGCCCTCCACTCCCCCAGGGAGGCCTGCAGACTAGCCTGAGAAGTCAAGAAATCCAGATGAAAACCAGAGATTCCAGCTTTAGATGTCCAATTCTGCCCAATCAGAACTGGTTCCAGATGTAATGCTTTTGCTATCTCCTCATTACTTGGGAAAGCCATCTCAGGGTTGAAGGGAATTCCACCCCTGATAGGTATTCCAACCAATGATGAATACTCCTCCAGCAAGGGTCCCAACTGAAAATTCTGAAATGTGAAGCACCTCAGGGGGGGATCATAGAACTGCAGGCAAGTATGTATCAAGCTCCTCTGTGAAGGGTCCAAATCCATAACCACATCAAGGATTCCTCCATAATGTTCTCTGAAAAGTGGTACATGGTCTGGAGTAATCAGGGTCTGAATCTTCCTGATGCTAGCCAGCTCAGGCTCAAAGAAGTGATAGGAGATGTTACTTTTCTTAGGTGCCATGTTGCTGAAAGATAGGTGTTGATGATGAAGACTGAGGACAACACTGAAGATGGGCCACTGATAGGCTGAGACTGAAGATGCAAGTGACTGAAGCAGGTGGCTGATTGCTGAAGCAAGTGCTGATGAAGATGGGTCTAAGCTGAAGAAGGGGTCAAAACCAAGCCAAAATGATAGGATGGATACCCTGAAAAACAAATAAACACATGTCAAAATGATGCAATGAGGATGTATGCAAATGATATGCAAGGGTTTGTGACTGAGCTGGATCTGATTAACTGCTCTGATATAGGTCCATGTATGTTCAAGAAATCCAGATGGATGTTCATAAGTCCAGTAACCAGGGTGGGGGACTCAAATAAAGAGCCACACGTCCAGGGTTAAAATCATAAGAACTGTCCCAAAATGGAGTACTCTTAATCAAAACAAAGTAACAGGGTATGCTGAGGTCAAGGGTACCTGCAAACCTGTAAACAGCCCAACCCCCTCACAGGTGATGTTCTAAAACAAAGATCCTCAGACTTGGATCAGTTATGAGAAGTGTAAACACTTCTAACCCGGAGGTACAGTGTTTACAATAACCATAAAAGATCCTCCTCTAATTCACCTCAGTTTCTGAAGGTCAATACTAAAGGTCATCCAGACTTAGCAGGCTTCCCAGATAGCCCTAGCACTAAAGGAAATCTGCAGCACAGAGTTCTCAAGAAGAAACCCATATCTGAACCGTGTTTCATATTCCCGCACCAGACCGAAATGGAATGGGAAAGAACATGAACCACTCTAGCCTAGGTGTCACTCAGGTCCCAGGTATAGGACCTTAACTCTCAGTAGAACACCCACCCACCAAAGCAAAACCAGATCCAGCCAGACAACATGACAGTATGATATATGTAAAGCTAGAAACAAAACAATAAAACAACTGTACATAAAGCAAAAATAAAAATAAACATACAAGCACAGATAGCACACAACACCCCAGTAAACACAAATCAAACAAGCGCTAGGAGGAACCCACAAAAAGAACCAGAAGCCATGGTTACAGTATAAGGGTCCCCAGCAGAGTCGCCAAGCTGTCGCTCCCGATAAATGGGAATGGCCCAAATAAAGGTACAGACGCGAACGGTCGGCGAAAAGAACAATGAGGACACACAGCAGTGAACTCACTGGGAATGAATAGAGTCGCCAGCTAGGCATTTTTATCCCGGAGGAAAGGCAATGCTGCATAGACCTAGAAAGATATGGACAAGACGGTCGCGAACCAGAGAGACTGAGAAAGGGGGTTGGTTACAACCTGGGAAGGTATTAGCACCCAGATTGTCCGCCGTACTCGACGGGATCCACGCTTAGAAGATTTGTGTTTTAAAGGGGTAGTGTCAGTGCAATTTGTGTATAAAATAGCTGGAAAAGATGTACAGGTGTCAGTGTAAAAGAAATGAAGTGTGATATGTATAAATGATGTGTCAGTATAAGAATGAGAATGAATTGCTCAAGATTATGAGGCTTAAAGAAATGAGCTGGAAGGAGGGGGAATATACAGAGACTTTTGTTCGATAACTGTTAAGTTATGCCTACGTATCCTCTCGTGCAATGAGGAAGTCAGAACACCGTAATTCGACCCAAAGAGACTGAAAGGTGAATTGACTTGTGAACTGCTTACTTGTCTATGCTCAAGTGTATGACCTGTCTGGCTCAGGTGTGAACTGTCTTGCATTAGACGGAAGAAGCGAGTTCTCGTTTATGAGTGAATGAGGTGAGAAAAGAATCCCGAAGGAGACGATTATTGTTTGTTTTTGTGTTTTCAGCCTTTTATTGCTTTTGGAGAGTTTGTCATAAATTTATGAGCTTAAGTCTAAACCAATGGGTTAGTAAACTCATCACATCCTCCCTCTGATTAGGGGTAATGAGAATACCTTAAGTGTGAAGTCAGTGTCTCACACTTAATCACCATGATGTAGGATTAAGATCATTAACCTACTTGTGATTATTTAGATGTTTTTGTTTTTTTTGTTCAGTGTTAAGTAATGAGACTAAGCCATAATTAGGGATTAAATAGACTCATTACACCATCCTAATAGAAGGATAATAGATGAGAATGTTTAAGCTGAGGAAAGCTCCTCAACTTAATCCATGATTAGGGATTAACCTCATGACAAAACAAAGCCTTTATTAAATGGATTTAGTTAATGGTATGATTAAGAAATGAGTTTTATGATTTGTAAGACAACTTGAGGGGGACTTGTCCATTAACACTAGGGTTAGTCCTTCTTAACCAATTAAGGAAGAATTAGAACCCTAATGCAAGGCCCAAGTTACAAGCTTGATGTCTTGATGATTATTAAGTGAATTGATTAAAGGATTTAAACACATTAAGGGTTTAACACTTAGGATTAAAGTTATACACTCCATCCTAATAGAAGGATGTAGGCATAAGCTTAATCACAAAGCCTTAAAGCCTTTAGGGTTTAGTCCCTGATTATGAGATGAGGAGAGAAGACTCAATGATGACACAAAGGTGAAAGCTAAATGGGGGGACTAATCAACCCTAATTGTTATCATGCTTGGAAGTCCTAGGGTTTGTGAGGTTTAAGAGAGAAAGAAGTCTTCAAAGGGCCACCGAGGAGAGAAGCAAGATGAAAAGGAGCAAGAAGCAGCAAAACAACTTGCTTCACTTAAGAAGACAAGTTTCTTGAAGAAAGAAAGTAAGAGATGAACATGAGTGAGCAAGCTCAATCCAATACACATACAAAATGCATCAAGGGAAGTGTGAGAGAGATGAAAAGAGAACATGAGAAGTGAAGGCAAATTCACTTCTCAAAGTAACTTACCACCTGAAAAGTTAGTGAAAGAAATGAAATGCAATGCAAATGAGATGAAATGGCATGATGCAAACCAAAAACAGAAGCATGAGTATGATGTTAATGATGCTAAGAGATGATGCAAACATGAGGCAAGGCATTAGAATGATCAAACAAGTATATGGATGCAAATGGAGCAAGTTAAGACACATGAACATACATGAAAAGTCATGAAATGCAAATGGCATACAACATGGCAAATGCAAGATGCAATGATCAAGCATGCTTCCAATATGTCTTATGATGTTAGATGAATCACATGGAGGCATAAAATGCTATGGCAAGTCAAGGTATGAATGCAAATGCAAGATGGATGCATATGGAAGCCCAAATTAGGGTTTATGATCAAAGCATCAAACACAAACCAAAATCAGAAGCAAACATCAATACAAAAAATTGAAAATGCACTCAAAGGATCCCTAAGTCTATACTAACTCACTTCCCAAAGGAGAAGTTCCAACTCTTAACCTAATTCAAGTTATGGTTTTCTTAAGTTTTCTAGGGTTTTAGGGTTCCTTAACAAGAAAATTACCAAACAAATTGAAAATGAAAGATCAAAACATGGCCATTTAATCTCACAAACTAAATGCTAAACACAATGCAATGCAAAAAGAATCAAAGTCCAACTCTCTTTGGTTAGGCAGAAATGATTTTTGGAAGTTTGGATCAAAATAATGCATTAAAATGATTTTAATTCCATGGAAAATTCTCAAAATGCATCAAGATCAAAAAAGAAATTTGGTTTGAGGGTTGGACAATGTTTCTAAATGTTTTTAAAGGTTTCATGAATTTTTTTATGATTTTTAAATACCTAAAAGTATTTTTAATTAATTAATTCTCATTAATTAATTAAAAATGAACTTTTAAATATTTAAAAATACTTTTTAAATGCAAAAAATGAAAATAAAAATATTTTTGTGTTCTGAAATTAAATAATAACTTGTGCAAAAAAAATCAGAATTTTTAAATTGATTTTACTATTTTTAATAAAATATAGAAAACAAAAGGATTAATATGAAAATAAAATGAAATTAAAAGCTGAAAAAGAAAAGTCAAACAATCTGATGGCCCTCATTCAAACTCCAACACGCGCGAATTGACCTGACGCGCATCTGGACGGCCAGCATTCAAACTCACTAACCCTAATTAATTAACCCTAATCCAGCCGTTAATGACTCTCAGGTGACCGGAACAGTGTTCCGGTCATCTTCTCCGATCACTCCAAACTTCAAACTCTCCCTAAACGCATCTAAAACGAAATCTAATTAAACAGAAATGATCCCCACCTAAAAACGAATCAGAACCCCCATTCAAAACACATTTATCATTCCTAAACTGGCTGAATCGAATCAAACAAATCCTAGGGCAAAAAGTTTCAGAAACAGATTAAACTCTCATCTCTCCACCATTTTCAAAACCAAAGACATCAGAGTGATCAGTGAACTACAAAGAACAACTTAGGAACTTTAAAAATCATTTCTGGAAAAAAAGTTCTTGAGCTACCTGAGTTTTGAAGCTTTCAACTTTGCAGCTTTCTGACCTCCCCTCTTTATGCAATCCACTCCTTTTGGTCCCTTGATGATGTCTGGATGCTTAGAAGGAGTTTGTGCTGGCTGGTTTGGGAGATTGAACAAGTTCTGTTCAAGCTCAGGTGAGAATCGTGTTCTGGATTCTTTGAGTTTCAGGTTGATTTTAGGGGTGCTTTGTGATCAGGGTGATGTGTGGAGAAGGTTTGTGAAGTTTGTTTAAGAGTTTGTGGCTTGTATGAAGAGTTTCGAATGCTCTTGCTCTTGAGAGTGAAAATGAGAAAGTTATGTTCTTGCTGGTTTCAGGCTTGTGTGTTATGTTGTTTGGCTTGCCATTTGTTTGTATAAACAATGCTGATTGGTCAGAAGATGTGACATGCCCTTTTGTGATAGGTGTAGCTACTTTTGCAAATTTGTCAACTTTGTGTAAGAGAAGCATGGGTCATGTTCTAGCCAAGTACAAGGGGTGTGGGCTGCGCAACATGGTGTGAGGGAAAGGCTAGGATGGTTCAGCAATGTAGCTAGCAAGTGGATGAGAAACTATCATGACTTTTGCAACTTGCTTGCTTTTGGTTCTCATGAAAAGATCTTGCCTCACAAGCCATAAAACATGTGATCCCTTTGCCCCATTCTGATTTTTAGGACTTGTGTGATGTTTGTGTAATGGTTTGACATCAATTAGAAGTCACAAATTGCCTTGATACAAGATTTTGCAAGTTTTCCATTTGGTGCATAACTTGAAATTTAGTGATTTTAGCCAACTTTGATGAACCATAACTTTTGATCCAAAATGAATTAGGTCATGTTCTTGTACTTTTTGAAAAGGGAAAGATCTAATCTTCAACTTTCATGACCAAAGTTTTTCCATTTGAAGCATTTTTGAATCAAAAAGTAAGGGTTGAAAAAGTTGCATAAAATGACATTTTCATTAAAAGTCAACCTTGCCCAAAAAAGTCAACTTTGCAAAAACTTCAAATTCTTCAATATTGTGAACTTACAAACTCTTCCATGATCAAATAAAGATCAAATACACTCAAAATGATGAAGATCACCCCTTGGTTGGGTCATTGGGGGCCTCAGATGCCCTGATTTTGCACTGACTTGTCTAGAAAGTCAACTCTTGATCAAATGACTTCCCCATGGAATTTCTTCATGAAAATTGATATGCATACTACCTATACCATATAGAGACCAATAGAAACAAGAATGACCAAAAAATATGAAGTTATGGCCTCTGAAACTAAAACCCTAATTTCAGGTCATCTGTGCAGTCAAGCCTGGCTCTGCTTCCACACCAATCCCAGTTCTTGTGATTCTTTGGCATTCTTGACTTTGAGAGGATGTAATATGATACTTGAACACACATGGACCCCTTTGAAGTGATTGATGGCCTTTGGAGTGGCTCAGGAAGCTCTTGGATTCCTCAGATCACAAACCCTAGGTGCAGATGACTTTGAGTCTATGCAATGAATCAAAAATATGATATGAGATGGTATGATTGAGATTATGCATATGAGAAAGATCACAAGCCATGGTGTGAATGGGTGAGGGCAAATTTGGGGTGTTTACATTATGCACAAGTTTCCTTTAAAAGAAGATTTCCCTCCAGTGAAACAAAAGCTACGCCGTACTTGTCCGGATATGGCCATGAAGATTAAGGAAGAAGTACAAAAACAGTGGGACGCCGGTTTCCTTGTTGTAACTAGTTACCCGACGTGGGTCACTAATATTGTACCAGTGCCTAAGAAGAATGGAAAAGTAAGGATGTGTGTGGATTACCAGGATCTGAACAGAGCTAGCCCAAAGGACGATTTCCCATTACCTCACATTGATGTATTGGTCGATAATACAGCTCAGTTCTCGGTGTTTTCCTTCATGGATGGATTTTCTGGGTATAATCAGATCAGGATATCACTTGAAGACATGGAGAAAACAACCTTCATCACACCTTGGGGCACATTTTGTTACAAGGTAATGCCATTTGGACTGAAGAATGCCGGTGCAACTTATCAACGGGCTATGGTAACATTATTCCACGACATGATCCACAAAGAAATTGAATGCTACGTGGATGACATGATTGCCAAGTCCCTCACTGAAGAAAATCATCTGGTAAATCTGCTGAAGTTGTTCAAGCATCTGAGAAAGTATCAGCTGAAGCTAAACCCCAATAAATGCACATTTGGGGTACGTTCCGGTAAACTGCTGGGATTCACCGTAAGTGAAAAGGGAATTGAAGTTGATCCTGACAAAGTCAAAGCCATTCAGGAGATGCCTGGACCTAAGACTGAAAAAGAAGTTCGGGGGTTCTTAGGTAGATTGAACTACATATCAAGGTTCATATCTCATCTTACTGCAACCTGTGAGGCCCTTTTCAAATTGTTAAGAAAGGAACAAACGGTCAGGTGGAACGAAGATTTTCAGAAGGCTTTTGAAAAATTCAAGGAGTACCTACAAGAGCCTCCAATTCTTATGCCTCCAGTTGAAGGAAGACCTCTAATAATGTACCTGACAGTATTAGAAGGATCAATGGGGTGTGTGTTGGGCCAGCATGACGAGTCTGGTCAAAAAGAGTATGCAATATACTACCTAAGCAAAACGTTTACCGACTGTGAACAACGTTATTCATTGCTCGAGAAAACTTGTTGTGCTTTAGCGTGGGCTGCTCGCCGACTAAGGCACTATATGTTGACTCACACTACCTTGTTAATCTCAAAGATGGACCCCGTCAAGTACATATTTGAGAAGCCAGCACTTACCGGAAGGGTTGCAAGATGGAAAATGATTATGACAGAGTATGACATTCAGTACACATCTCAAAAGGTCATCAAAGGCAGTGTATTGTCTGACTACTTAGCTGAGCAACCCATTGATGATTATCAGCCCATGGGATTTGACTTCCCTGATGAAGACATCATATTCCTAAAAGAAAACGATCATGAAGAGCCTGTTCACACTGAAGGGCCTGACTCAAAAGAAGAATGGACAATGATGTTTGATGGGACTGTCAATATAAATGGTCGTGGAGTTGGTGCGGTGCTCATTACACCTAAGGGAGTTCATATGCCTTTCTCGGCAAAACTCACCTTTGCATGCACTAACAACGAAGTTGAATACGAAGCATGTATCATGGGTCTTGAGGAAGCCATTGACCTCAGGATCAAGACATTAATTGTATTCGGAGATTCAACTTTGATAATCAATCAAACCAACGGCAAATGGTACACTCACCAAGAGCATCTGATCCCATACCGTGACTATACGAGGAGATTATTGACTTTCTTCACAACAGTCAAACTTGAGTATATCCCTCGAGACGAAAATCAGTTCGCAGATGCTTTAGCTACCATTTCCTCCATGATCAAGGTTCAAACTGCCAATTTTATGCCTCGGATTTCGGTATCCAGACTAGACCGACCAACATACGTATTCTCCATGGACATTGCAAAAGATGACAAGCCTTGGTTCCATGACATCAAACGCTTCTTAGAGGATCAACCATACCCACCTGGGGCATCATCCGATGATAAGAAGACATTAAGAAGGCTGACTGGCAGTTTCTTCCTCAATGCTGATGGTTCATTATACAAGCGAAACTTTGATATGGTTCTGCTCAGATGTGTTGACAAGGAAGAAGCAGACTTGCTAATGCACGAGGTGCATGAAGGATCTTTCGGTACCCATGCTGGAGGACATGCAATGGCTAAGAAATTATTACGATCAGGTTACTACTGGATCACAATGGATGCAGACTGTTGTGCCTATGCCAGGAAGTGTCATAAATGCCAGATTTATGCAGACAAAGTGCATGTGCCTCCAAATCCTTTGAACATGATGTCTTCACCTTGGCCCTTTGCCATGTGGGGCATTGACATGATTGGAAAGATCGAACCTACTGCTTCAAATGGCCACAGATTCATCCTGGTAGCCATTGATTACTTTACCAAATGGGTTGAAGCAGCTTCGTATGCAAACGTCACCAATAAGTGGTAGCCAGATTTCTGAAAAGAGACATCATCTGTCGATATGGAGTTCCCAAGAGAATCACTACTGACAATGGTTCCAATTTGAACAACAAAATGATGGTAGAACTGTGCCGGGACTTCAAAATCCAACATCAAAACTTTTCTCCTTACAGGCTAAAGATGAATGGCGTTGTTGAGGCAGCTAACAAAAACATCAAGAAGATTGTGCAAAAAATGGTGTTTACTTACAAAGACTGGCATGAGATGCTACCATTTGCTTTGCATGGGTACCGAACCTCAATCAGAATGTCCACTGGGGCAACACCTTATCAGCTTGTGTACAGTATGGAAGTTGTCCTACCTGTTGAAGTTGAGCTACCCTCCTTACAGGTAATGATGGATGTTAAGCTGAACGAAGCAGAATGGGTCCGATCTCGGTACAATCAACTGAATCTGATCGAAGAAAAGAGATTAGCTGCAATCTATCATGGGCAGTTATATCAGAAAAGGATGAAGAAAGCCTTCGATCAGAAAGTCAGGCTTCGGGAATACCAAGTAGGAGATCTTATGCTGAAAAGACTCCTTCCTCCTCATACAGACCACAAGGGCAAGTGGACTCCAAATTACGATGGTCCATTCATAGTAAAAAAGGTTTTCTCTGGTGGAGCACTGATGCTCACTACCATGGATGGTGAAGATTTCTTGTCCCCTGTGAATTCAGATGCAGTTAAAAAATACTTCGCATAAAATGACCTGCTGGACATAAAAACAGAATGTAAGTCCAGGCAAAAATAGGGCATCCCGACGGGTCAAAAACATAATTAAAGACTCGGGCAAAAATAAGGGGAAAAAAAAATGTGTGTACACCCGCTGAGTTGAAAAGCCGCATTGGACAGCTCAGGAAAAAATGGGTATCCCGGTGGATTGAAAACCTGAAAGGGCGATCCACGCAAAATCAGGGAATAAGCGAACAAACTGCATTCTGAATTCGTCTGTATCATTTACAACACGACAAGCTTCGAAAGGATAAAGCATTGGTCAAAATCAACCTTCTTCAGAAAGCAAGATGAGAAGAATGTCAAGGTCATACAGGTCATAGCAAAGGAAGCTCACTGGAGCGTCGTCAACATTGCCAGCACTTTTACTTTTCTCAATTTATAACAATCTCCTCATTTCAAGGGATCTGTTTCTTTGATTGTATCTGCCAATTCAGGGCATCCAAATTAATAAAATCATATTTTCAGTCACATCTCTTCTTGTACATTTTTTGTTTCGTTTGCAAAATGTCCAATATCCATAATATGATATTTGCATAAAACAAATGGGCCATTCTTAGTAAAAGCTTGCAGGAAATATATTTACTCTCAGGAATATCTAACTCCTATGACAGAATCCGGTAAGGTATACCTCGGGATACTTGTGCATCTTTCTTGTCTTAACAGATTGTAGGTATTCAATACGCAACCTGGGGCATGCCAAGCGCACTTCCCCAGCATACCTCCTCCAAATAACATCTGGAATGCTTTTCCCCAGCGGAGTTGTTAAGGCCTCCCCATGACCAGCATAAGTCTATTCAACAGGAGCTTCCCCAATCGGGATCCCCACAGAGTTCTCTAGGAAGATCGTTCAGTGATCTTTTCTTCCCCAAACAGAGTGCCAGGTCTCTCAAAGATAAAAGGACTATCTCCACGCAGAAGTTCCAGCCTCTCCCCAGGAGAGCAATGCCTGAAACCCTTACACAACAAAGTGACGAAAGTTTCCTTACCCCTAGCTGGGTTTCTCCTTACAGGATAGGTCTAGCAATGATCTACTTCCCCAAGCAAAGTTGTATATCCTAATAGATCTACCAATGATCTCTTCCCCAGCTGGGATATCCCTCCAAGCAGATCAGCCAGAGATCTTCACAACAGCGGGATCCGAATCCCAGATCAGTTTTCTTTTTGCATAATCATATCATTCACATCATTTTCCCCCACAGAGCGTAGCATTCCATCTAATACGGAGCATTACGGCAAAAGTCAAACATTTGCATGATCACAAGTCAGGTTCGAGCCAGTCACCTGCAATTACCATCGGTATCTCATCAGAAATGTATATAAAAGCCAAAGCGTCCCCTTTGCACTCGCCAACATGAATGCTTGTTTATATATACCTTTTTGGCACTCGTCCGTGTCACCTTTCCCCAGCAAGTTGAACACCCGTCTGTGTCTTGCTCATACTTCACAATACTTACTCATACTTATACAGAAGTCTCTGATACTCGTCCGTATCTTGTTTACATATTATTCCCCACAGATTCGACACTCGTTCGTGTTCTTTGTTAACCAGTTGATACTCGTCCGTATCATCATCTCTGAACACGCGTCAGCGTTTGTTTCTACCGATACTCGTCCGTATCATGGTCCTAAGGATGCTCGTCCGCATCTTTAATCTATACACAATGTCAAACACTTATACCGTTTTTATTCTTAAGCATAAGCACTCGTCCGTGTTTACCATTCCCCAGTAAGTCCCCAGCAGAACAACTTTTCTCCTATCCGACATTCGTTCTATGTCGTGATGCTTTCGGCAGCCGTACCCTGCCAGGTGATCGTGTTTCACCTTCGGATGACCGTCCCTCACCCTTTTCCCCAGCGGAGTCTCCATTATTGGAATCCTTTTCTATCCGACATTCGTCCTATGTCGTGATATTTAGCAGCCGTCCCCTGCTAGGTGATTGTCCTTCACCTTTTGATGATCGTCCTTCATCATGCTTATCCGATGGCCGTCCCCATCGTTGATCTTGTTATCCGACATTCGTCCTATGTCATGATAAACCCCGAGAGCAGCCGTACCCTGCTAGGTGATCGTCCTTCACCTCTTGATGATCGTCCTTCATCATGCTTATCTGATGGCCTTCCCCATCGTCGACCTTTTCTATTTGATATTTGTTCTATGTCGTGATAAGGAGCAGCCGTCCCCTTCTAGGTGATCATCCTTCACCTTTTGATGATCGTCCCTCATCATTATTTCATTTATTCTTTTACCCGATGGTCGTCCCCGTCGCGGTTTATTTACCCTTTAACCTGATGGTCGTCCCCGTCAGTGCTTTCCTCATTTCTTTAATCCCCATAAAATCTTGTTTCTTTACTTGATGGCCGTCCCCATCATGATCTTTTTATTTCCCCAGCTTGTCGGCCGTCCCCGTCATTGCTTTACTTACCATTTTATCTCCAGCAGTCGTCCTCTACTCGATGGTCTTCCTCCATCGCCCGCATGTTAATAATCATGCTATAATATCTTTTTACAATTTATATCCATTTTCTTCTTCTCCCCAGTGAGTGCAGATTTCGGACTGTCTTTGGTATTCAACCACAAGTTATCTTGTTTGTCTATTAAGCCCGGCGCTTACATCCTGCACAGCTAACTCATGTTTGAATAGGGGCAGCTATAAACACCCCAAATTTGCCCTCACTAATTTCACACCATTGGCTTGTGATTTTTCATAGTTGCATAAGCATAAGCATACCATCTCATATTGCATATTTGTTTCATATAGTTCAAGTTCATCTGCATCTAGGGTTTGTGATCTGAGCAATCCAAGGATCCATCTGAGCCACTCCAAAGGTCTCCAAGTGTTCCAAGAGGGTCCATGTGTGTTCTATCATCAAATTATATCCCTCAAAGGTCAAAGAAGTCAAGAAATCACATGAACTGGCAATGCATGGAAGCAGAGCTAGGGTTTCACTACATAGATGACCAAAATTAGGGTTTTGGTTTCAGAGGCCATAACTCCAAATTTTTGGGCCATTCTTGTTTCTAATGTTCTTAAGATGTTATAAGGATCATGTGTACCAAGTTTGATGAAGAAATTCATTATGGAAGTCATCTGTTCATTAGGTAACTTATTGAGCAAGTCAGAGCAAAATCAGGGCATCTGAGGCCCCCAACAATGGAACCAAGGGGTTATTTTCATCAAATTGAAGTTATATGATCTTTATTTGATCATTTAAGTGCTTGGAAGTTCACAAAATTGAAGAAAATTGAGCTAAACCAAAAGTTGCCAAAAATGGAAATGACTTGTAATGGAAACTTTCCATTTTGGGAATGTTTTTCAACCTCCTATTTCTCAACCAAAAATGCTTCAAATGAAAATTTGTTGGTCATGAAAGTTGTAGATTGGATCATTCCCTTTTCAAAAAGTACAAGAACATGTTCTAATTCAGTATGGAACTCATGTTATGGCCTTGCAAAGTTGGCAAAAATCCTATAATTTTCACTTTCACACCAAAGAGGATTTTTTGCAAAACCACTTGCCATGTCATTTTGTGACCTCTAATGCATCTCTAAGCATCATACAAACATATTACAATGTATTGTGATCAGAATTGCCCAAAGAATCACAACATTTCATGAATTGCATCACATGATTTCTCAAAAGGGGAAAATTACATAACACTTGCAAAACCTATGAAATCTTTCCCTCCAAGCCATCCAGCTGCATAATTTCAATCCCATGGCTCTGCTTGAACCAAGCTGAGGCCAGACATGCCCTTGAACAACTCCTGCATAAGCCCAAACCTCAAGTACACAAGTTGTTAACTTATTGCAATTAAGCCCATACCAATCAGCTGCATCCACAGCAATTCTCTGGCCAATAGAGACATGTTATGTGGACCAAAAGCAAGCCAATTCACATAACCTTGGAGCTCAGAACCATACACAAGCCAAGTTTCTCAAAATCACCCTCAACCTTCATCTCTTCGAAACACACTGCACAAGTATCAAACCTCAAATATTATCCACCATTCATCTCAAAATGACTCAAGGATCATAAACCCCCATTGCCAAGCCCTAAAAGTCTGCCAAACACAAACACGATTTTGGACCAGCTGAGTTGCAACCTCTCAATCCAGCCATTCTAAACTCATTCAAAGCCTTACAACATCATCAGGGGATCAAGTGAGGTGGATTTGCACGGGAGAAGAGGCCCAAAAGCTCCAGAAGAGAAAGCTCCAGCTCAGGTAGCCACCTTCAAACTTTTTTCAAGAACCTCCCTTTTATGTTATAAAATGATTCTACAGGCTCCCCTGATCACTATGATATAATTTGTACTGAGAATGGTTGAGTTTTAAGCATTTCACGAACTTCTGAAATTTTTGATTGCTTTTCCGTTTTTCTTTGATTCATGTTGTTCATTTGAAATAAATGGATTTTGTTGGTTGATTCATGTTTAGAGTGGTGTGAGGATCATTTCTGGAGAGTTTGAGACATTTTCATGGCGTATTGAGAGAGATAGCATGTGAGGTTGGCCGGAGAAGATGACGGGAGCTTGCTCCGGTCACCTGAGATTAATTAGGGTTTCATTTCCCAGTTTTATTGTGAGCCCTTGGATTAGGATTAGATTAGGCAGCGTACGGTCCATATGAGTTCATTAACCCTAAACATTAATTAATTAGATTAATTAGGTTTAATTGAATTAATTTAATCAGATTGAATCCTGGCCTTTAAAACGCGCGTGCAGTCAACCCCTCCCCCCCAGGTTTGAATCTCAGCCTTAGGATCAACTAACCTTCCATTTAAATTCATTTTGTTTTCATTTTTATTCCATTTTCTTTCATAATTATTTTAAAATATCAAAATTCATCCAAAAATGTTCAAACTTTGCATTTCTGATTAAAATATTTTTCTCCATCCAAAATTTTTTTTAATTTTATTTTGTTCATTTAAAAAGCATTTTTAAAATATTTTAATGTTTATTTGAATTAATTAATGGAAATTAATTAATTAAAATACAATTTAGGTTTCTAAAAATCACAAAAAAATTCACATTGCATCTTAAGACATTTAGAAACATTATCAAACCATTCATACAAATTTCTTTTTGGTTTTGAACATACTTTGACATTTTCTTTGAATTTAGGGTTCATAAAATCCCCTTTTTAGAACCCTAACTTTGAAAAATCTTTTCTGCCTAACCATGAAGTTTTTGATGATGATTCTTATTGAATTGTTTTCCACATATCATGTAGTATCTAGGATATTTTTTTTCATGAATTTATCTTTCCTTTTCAAATTGATTTGCATTTTTCCTTTTAAGGTACCCAAAAACCCTAGTTAACTTAGAAAAATCATAACTTCCTTTAGGTTAAGAGTTAGACCTTCTCCTTTGGGGTGTGATATCATATGGGGTTAGGGTTTGTTTGAGCTTATTTGCAAATTTTTATCATGTGAATTGCTTCTGTTTTGATCATTTGCATCTCATCCTTTCATGTAACCCTAATTTTGCATCCTTACTTGCATCTTACATTGCATTGCATGAACATGTAAACTTTCCATGACATTTTAAGCGCTTGTATGCCATCTTAGACATCTTAAGACATTTCTTGAACATTGCTTGATCATTTATTCATACATTTTCCATGCTTTGCATCCATTTCATTTCATAAACATCCATGTACTTTCAACTTCAAAGAATTGCTTCATTTGCATTCATTCTTTTTGTATGACCATTCATTGCACTTGGTATGCCTTTGCATCATGTGTATGCTTCTGGTTTTGGCATTTTCCTATTCATATGCATTGTTTCATATCTTTTCTTTTCTTATGCATATGTGCTAACATTTTCAGGTGGTAAGTTAACTTGAGAAGTGAATTTGCCTTCACTTCTCATTTCTCTTCATCTTCTTCATATGCATCTTTGCTGCATTTTATTTGTCTTTGAGTGGACTTGCCCATTCATGTTCATCTCTCACTTTCTTTCTTTAAGTTACTTATCTTCTTCAATGAAGAAAGTAACTTATTTCTTCTGCTTCTTCCTCCTTTCATCTGCTTCTTCCATTGGTGGCTTCTTTAAAGATCTTTCTCAAGCCTTACAAACCATAGGAACATCCAAGCATGATAATAATTAGGGTTATGATTAGTCCCCCCTTAGCTTTTACCGTTGAGTCTTCTTTGTGTCTCTCTTCTCATCTCATCATTAGAGACTAAACCTTTAAGGCTTTAGGACTTTGGAATTGGGGTTATGCCTATATCCTTCTCTTAGGATGGAGTGTATAACTTTAATCCTAAGTGTTAAACCCTTAATTTGTTTAAACCTCTTAATCAATCCATCTAATAATCGTTAAGACATTAACTTGTAACTTGGGCCTTACATTAGGGTTCTAATTCTTCCTTTATGGTTAAGAAGGACGAACCCTAGTGTTTAATGGACAAGTCCTCCTCAAGTTGTCTTACCAATCATAAAGTCCATTTAATAAAGGTTTGTTTTGTCATGATTTTAATCCCTAACCATGGATTAAGTTAAGGTATCTTCCTCAGCTTAAGTGTGCTCATCTATTATCCTTCTATTAGGATGGTGTAATGAGTTCACTAATCCTTGATTATGGCTTAAACTCATTACTTAACACTAAACAAGAAAACCAAAAACATCTAAATAATCACAAGTAGGTTTATGATCTTAATCCTACATCATCATGGTAATTAAGTTGAGGTGCTTATCTCACACTTAAGTATTCTCATTATCCCTAATCAAGGGAGGATATAATGAGTTTACAACCTTTGATATAGGCTTAAGCTCATTAACTTACGATAAACACCAAAAACAATAAAAGACTTAAGACACAAAAACAAACAATAATCGTCTCCTTCGGGATTCTTTTCTCATCACACTTATTCACAAACGAGAACTTGCTTCTTCCGTCTAATGCAAGACAGTTAGCACTCGAGCCAGACGAGTCATACACTTGAGCATAGACAAGCAAGCAGTTCACAGTCAATTTATCTTTCAGTCTCTTTGAGTCGAACTACGGTGTTCTAACTTCCTCATTGCACGAGAGGATACGTAGGCATAACTTAACTGTTATCGAACACAGTCTCTGTGTCTTCCCCCTCTTTCAGCATTCTCTTTTAAGCCTCAGTTCCTGAGCAATTCACCTTCTGCACTGACACCTATATATTCTTTTCCAGCTCTTGCACACAGATAGCACATACACTACCCCTTTAAACACAATCTTTTAAGCGTGGATCCCGTCGAGTACGATGGAGAATCTGGGTGCTAATACCTTCCCAGGTTGTAACCAACCCCCTTTCTCAGTTTCTCTGGTTCGCAACCGTCTTATCCATCTTTTCTAGGTTTATGCAGCATTACCTTTCCTTCGGGATAAATATTCCTAGCTGGTGACTCTATTCAGTTCATTTCATTTCCTCCTTTCACCGACCGTTCGCGTCTGTACCCTATCTGACCAGGTGTCTTTTCTGGGGAGCAACAACTGGCTCGAACCTGACTTGTGATCATGCAAATGTTTGATTTTTGCCATAATGCTCCGTATTAGACGGAATGCTACGCTTTGTGGGGAAAAATGTGAATGCCATGATTATGCAAAAGAGAAACCAATCCGGGATTTGGATCCCACTGAATATTGGATCCCTGGCTGATCTGCTTGGAGGAATATCCCTGTTGGGGAAGAGACCATTGGTAGATCTGTTAGGAGGTGTAACTCTTCTTGGAGAAATAGATCATTGATAGGCCTATCCTGTAAGGAGAAACCCAGTCGGGGAGAAGGAAACTTCTGTCACTTTGTTGCGTGAGAGTTTCAGGCATTGCTCTTCTGGGAGAGGCTGGAACTTCTGCGGGGAAATTGGCTGGGGATGGTCCCGTTGAGTAGACCTATGCTAGGGATGAGGAGGCTTTGACAACTCCGCTGGAGAAAAACATTCCAGATACTGTTTGGGGAGGAGGTATGTTGGGGAAGCGTGCTTGGCATGCCCCATGCTGCGTATTGAATACCTGCAATCTGTTAAGACAAAGAAACGCACAAGTATCCCGAGGTATCCCTTACCGGATTCCGTCATAGGAGTTTAGATATTCCTGAAAGTAAATATATTTCCCGCAAGCATTTTATTAAGAATGGCTCATTTGTTTTATGCAAGTATCATATCATGAATATTGGATATTTTGCAAATGAAATAAAATGTACAAAAAGAGGTGTGACTGAAAATCTGATTTTATTAATCTGGGTGCCCTGAATTGGAAAATACAGTCAAAGAAACAAATCCCCCGGAATGAGGAGATTGTTATAAATTGGGAAAAGTAAAAGTATTGGCAATGTTGACGGCTTTCCATTGAGCTTCCTTTGCTATGACGTGTATGATCTTGACGTTCTTCTCATCTTGCTTTATCCTCTCGAAGCTTGCTGTGTTGTGAGTGATACAGACGAATTCAAAATGCAGTTGTTTGCTTATTCCCTGATTTTGCATGGATCGTCCTTTCGGGTTTTCAATCCACCGGGATACCCATTTTTGCCTGAGCTGTCCAATGCGGCTTTTCAACTCAGCGGGTGTACACACATTTTTTTTTATTTTTCCCTTATTTTTGCCCGAGTCTTTTATTTTGTTTTTGACCCGCTGGGATGCCCTATTTTTCCCTGGACTTACATTCTGTTTTTATGTTCAGCTGGTCATTTCATGCGAAGTATGTTTTAACTGCATCTGAATTCACAGGGGATAAGAAATCTTCACCATCCATAGTAGTGAGTATCAGTGCTCCACCAGAGAAAACCTTCTTTACTATGAATGAACCATCGTAGTTTGGAGTCCACTTGCCCCTGTGGTCTATATGAGGAGGAAGGAGTCTTTTCAGCACAAGATCCCTTACTTGGTATTCCCGAAGCCTGACTTTCTGATCGAAGGCTTTCTTCATTCTTTTCTGATATAACTGCCCATGACAAATTGTAGCTAATCGCTTCTCTTCGATCAGATTCACTTGATTGTACCGAGATCGGACCCACTGATCCGCGTGTCACGCACGGATCAAAAACGAGTAATTTAAAAATGTAGTTACGGTAACGACAACTCTAGTATCGTCTCACAAGGATTCTTGATCTTATTAACTAACGATAGTAACGATTAATGGGGGTTTAGATTTTAATTTGAAGAAAAAGCAATTAAAATAAAAAGTGATTACCAAATAAGCTAAAACGGTTAATCCTACTGATTTGAGTTCCAACTTATCATTGGTTATTATAATTTCAACCTCCTAAGCGGATTATCTATTCCTATTTGATTATAAAATTCATTGACAAGTGCAACTGGTTTTATGTGATGTATATTCCTATTATTCGAATTAAGCAAACGAATTTAAGCTCTCGTGAATTAAGCAAACACGGTTTAATCAAACACGATAACGAATTAAGCAAACGCTAACGTGACTACGGTCAAGGATCATACAACAATTGTAGATGTTTAGAATTGGCAGAATTTTTGACCAACAAGAAATATGGAATTCAGTTCAGAATGTCCTATCAGATGTTGGGACATTATCAAACAGAGTATAAGAACTTATTTAAGGATGTCACACCAGATGTTGGGACATTGTGTAAATGATTTAAGTTCAGTTTTTCAAGATGTCCCAACAGATGTTGAGACATCTCAAACCTGCTACCAGAATTAATTAATGACTAACTGATCTGAGATATTTAAGGAAAGTTATCTGGAATTAATTATGGATGGATAAAAACAGAACAAGGCGCATCTGTAGGAAGATTTATTATGAGGCTTCAGCATAATCAGAAGAACTAAATCACCTAGAATCTAGGAAGTAACAAACCCTAATTCAAGGTGGAAGCTGCATGCGTTTTAGGACTGGATTAACCTACAGAAAGCCCAAATTACAAACACCTATTTAATCAACAGAAACTCACAGAATTGAGTACGAATTAAAGAAGACCAAATAGAGTGCTTTGTGTTTTAAATAGCAGGTTGTTTTATTGTACCACTTTATGAGCTTTTAAGCATAAGTGCATTTGTGACTTGATTGAAACTGTGAAGTAAGATCAAGCTGTTTTGTTTGAAGTATGACTTCAATTTTATTAAACTTGTAAACAAGATCACTGTGTGATTGAGGGGGAGTGAGTTGGTACTCATATCTAAGTAGTGTCTTAGGTAGAAATTGCATTGGGTAGATATTAAGTGAAAGATTAAACTGGTTGGTTTAAGTCTAGAATTAATATTACTTATAGTGGATTTCCTCCTGGCTTGGTAGCCTCCAGATGTAAGTGTGGTTATACACTGAACTGGGTTAACAAACTACTGTGTTGTTTATTTTTCTTGCACTTTAAGTTTTGGTTAAATCTGTCAAGTGTTGGAACATCTCATAGGACATCTCATACCTGATCACAGAATTTCAATTGGTATCAGAGCAGGCACCCTGCCTGTTTATACTGGGTGAGATCTAGGGAATACAAATTCTGGAAACATGGACAGAGATATAGGATCAGTAAATAGACCACCTATACTGGATGGATCTAATTATGACTACTGGAAACCAAGAATGATTGCATTCTTAAGATCACTTGACAACAGGGCCTGGAGAGCAGTCAACATTGGATGGGAACATCCTATCCAAGACACCAAAGATGGATCAAAAGTGTTGAAACTTGAAGAAGAATGGAGTAAGGAGGAAGAAGATTCAGCACTAGGCAACTCTAAGGCCTTAAATGCTTTATTCAATGGCATTGATAGGAACATATTTAGACTTGTGTGCATCACTGTGAGCTGGCCAAAGATGTGTAGGACACTCTCAAAACTACTCATGAAGGAACATCAAAGGTAAAGATGTCAAGACTTCAACTTCTCACCACCAAGTTTGAAAACTTGAGAATGAAGGAAGATGAGACAGTTCATGAATTCTACATGAACATCTTAGAAATAGCCAATACTTCTGGAGCCTTGGGAGAAAAGATGATTGATGAAAAGCTTGTAAGAAAGATTCTCAGATCTTTCCCAAAAAGATTTGACATGAAAGTCACAGCAATAGAAGAAGCTCAAGACATATGCACAATGAAAGTTGAAGAGCTCATTGGTTCCCTTCAAACATTTGAGATGGGAATGAATGACACAAATGTAAAGAAGAACAAAAGCATAGCCTTAGTGACAAATACTGATGAAGAAGAAGATGATGAATCAGAAACTGGTGAAATCTTATCAGACAACATTGCTATGCTTGGAAGACAATTCAAAAAGATTCTCAGAGGGATGGAAGGCAAATCCAAACCCAGTGGAAGATACACAAACTCTTCTGAGAACAAAAGACCTTATGATGCTAACAGAAGGTCAAATTATGATGAAAAGACCAGTCAAGAAAAAGGAATCAAATGCCATGGATGTGAAGGATATGGACACATCAGGAATGAATGTCCTACCTACTTAAAAAGGCAAAAGAAAGGACTCTCTGTAACCTGGTCTGATGAAGACTCAGGAGGTGATTCAGAAGAAGAATCAGCTAAGCATATCACTGCTCTAGCTGGATTATGTGAATCTGAAAGTGAATCCAGTGATGGGGAGCTTACTTTTGAAGAACTTGAGCAAGCATACAAAGATCTATACAAAAGAAGCACTGAAATATGCAGTGAGGTTATAAAGCTAAAGAAGCAGAATGAGGCACTAAAAGATGAAAAAGCAAGTGATCAAGAGATCATTGACACCTTGAAAAGTGAAGTAAGTCTTCTCAACTCCAAGTTGGAACACATGTCCAAATCTGTGAGAATGCTGAACAGTAGCTCAAGTACACTGGATGATATTCTCAACAACAGTAAGCATTCAGGGGATAAAAGTGGACTGGGATTTAACAGAGTTCATAAGGATGAAGCTAGCTCTAGAAAAACTACTTCAAAGTCCATACAGTCAAACAAGATGTCCCAACAGATGCTTCAACATCAGGAAAAGAACCCAAAGTCAAACATAATGTTCCAACAGATGTCTCATCATTCTGAAAAGAACAAAATGAAGAAGAAGTATCAAAGATGGATATGTCATCATTGTGGAAGATTTGGACATATCAAACCTCATTGCTATAAGTTGCATGGATATCCAAATCAGATGTATCAGCAACCTCTTAAGCAGAAGGTAGAAGTTACCAAGAAAGTGTTGCAGAGACATCAAAGAGATCAGCAACCTCCTAAGCAGAAGACAGAGGTCTTCAAGAAGGTATGGAGACCAAAAGCTAGTCTTCATGTTGATCAAAGCTACATACCCAAGAACAAGATCAACAAGCAACCTTGGAACTATACTGATGAACAATACACAGGGCAGAGGTATCAAAAGAAATCTCAACTCAAATGGTCAAAGAAAGGTGTTGCATATATAGCACATACATCACTAAGAGTATCAGCCAAAGAAGACTGGTACTTTGACAGTGGATGTTCAAGACACATGACTGGATTGAAGAATCTGCTAGTAGACTTAAAGTCACATTCATCCAGATATGTAACCTTTGGAGATGGAGCTAAAGGAGAAATCAAGGGAGTTGGGACCTTGGACTGTCAAGATGTACCAAGGCTAAATGATGTGCTACTGGTTAAAGGTTTAACTGCTAACCTGATCAGCATAAGTCAATTATGTGATCAAGGGTACAGTGTAAACTTTACCAAAACTGATTGTATAGTGTCTAACAAAGAACAAGAGGTTGTTATGAGAGGAGCCAGATCTAAAGACAACTGTTACATGTGGGAACCTCAAGACTTCAGTCTTACTTCAACTTGCTCTTTAGCTAAAGAAGAAGAAGTGAAACTATGGCACCAAAGACTAGGTCATCTTCATTTCAGAGGCATAAAGAAGATTATATCTATGGATGCTGTAAGAGGTATTCCTAAACTGAAGATTGATGATGGCAAAATATGTGGTGAATGTCAAATAGGCAAGCAAACCAAGATGTCCCATCCAAAGCTCCAACATCTGACAACTTCCAAAGTTTTGGAACTATTGCATATGGATCTTATGGGACCTATGCAGGTTGAGAGCCTTGGTGGTAAGAGGTATGCCTATGTGGTGGTTGATGACTTTTCAAGGTATACATGGATAAATTTCATCAAAGAAAAGTCTGATGTATTTGATGTATTCAAAGACTTATGCCAAAGAATACAAAGGGAAAAAGCCAGCTGTGTGATCAGAATAAGAAGTGATCATGGAAAAGAATTTGAGAACCAAAAATTCTTAGATTTCTGTTCTTCAGAAGGAATCAATCATGAATATTCTTCACCAATCACTCCTCAACAGAATGGGATTGTTGAGAGGAAGAATAAAACTATTCAAGAATCAGCAAGAGCTATGATCCATGCTAAAAAGTTACCTTTGTACATCTGGGCTGAAGCTATGAACACAGCTTGTTACATCCATAACAGAGTTACTCTAAGGAAAGGAACTTTGTCCACAATCTATGAAGTCTGGAAGGGCAGAAAACCCACAGTTAAGTACTTCCATGTGTTTGGAAGTAACTGTTATATTCTGGCAGATAGGGAGCAAAGAAGAAAAATGGATCCTAAAAGTGATGAAGGAATTTTTCTTGGATACTCTATAAACAGCAGAGCATATAGAGTATTTAATTCTAGAACCAAGGTTATCATGGAATCCATAAATGTGATAATTGATGATGCTCCTACAGATGTCCCAGAAGATGTTGGAACATCTGCTGATATCAAGACTGAAGATGAAGAAAAGAGTGATCAAAATAACTTCACTCAAACTGATGCAAGGACAGAACAATCCAGCAAACCTCCCTCCATCAGAATCCAGAAGGATCATCCCAAAGATTTGATAATTGGTGATCCTAACAGAGGTGTAAGCACTAGATCAAGAGAAGTGATTTCAGGGTCCTGTTTTGTTTCTAAAATAGAACCTAAAAACATCAAGGAAGCTCTTACTGATGAATATTGGATTTGTGCTATGCAAGAGGAATTAGGTCAATTCACAAGGAATGAAGTGTGGAACCTTGTTCCTAGACCTGATGACATAAATGTGATTGGAACTAAATGGGTGTATAAGAATAAGTCAAATGAGCAAGGAGTTGTTACAAAGAACAAAGCTAGACTTGTAGCTCAAGGATACACTCAAATTGAAGGAGTAGACTTTGATGAAACCTTTGCACCAGTAGCAAGGCTTGAATCAATCAGACTACTTTTGGGAATTGCTTGTATCTTAAAGTTCAAGCTATTTCAAATGGATATGAAAAGTGCCTTTTTAAATGGTTATCTCAATGAAGAGGTATATGTAGAACAGCCTAAAGGATTTGTTGATCCAAGCTGTCCAAATCATGTATACAAACTAAAGAAGGATCTTTATGGTCTGAAGCAAGCTCCAAGGGCATGGTATGAAAGGATGACTACTTTTCTTATCAAGCAAGGGTATAGGAAAGGTGGAATTGACAAAACCTTGTTTGTCAAAGATGAAGAAGGAAATGTCATGATTGCTCAAATATATGTAGATGACATTGTCTTTGGTGGGATGTCAGACAGGATGGTCAAACATTTTGTCAACCAGATGGAATCTGAATTTGAAATGAGCCTAGTAGGAGAATTAACCTACTTTCTTGGATTGCAAATAAAGCAAATGGAGGACTCCATGTTCATTTCCCAAAGCAAGTATGCTAAGAACATAGTCAAGAAATTTGGGATGGACAGTGCTACTCATAAGAGAACTCCTGCCCCCACACATTTAAAGCTGACTAAAGATGACAAGGGTGAGAATGTAGATCAAAGCCTATACAGAAGCATGATTGGAAGCTTGCTATATCTAACTGCTAGCAGACCAGACATAGCATTTGCAGTAGGTGTTTGTGCAAGATATCAAGCTGATCCAAAAGTTAGTCATCTTAATCAAGTCAAGAGAATTCTGAAATATGTTAATGGTACTTGTGACTATGGCATAATGTATTTTCATGGTTGCAAACCCATTCTCACTGGCTTCTGTGATGCTGATTGGGCTGGAAGTGCTGATGACAGAAAAAGCACTTCAGGAGGATGCTTCTTTCTAGGAAACAATTTGATCTCTTGGTTCAGTAAGAAACAAAATTGTGTATCCTTATCCACTGCTGAAGCTGAATATATAGCAGCTGGAAGCAGTTGTTCACAGTTGGTTTGGATGAAGCAAATGCTCACTGAGTACAATGTCCCACAAGATGTCATGACATTGTACTGTGACAACTTAAGTGCAATTAACATATCAAAGAATCCTATCCAACATAGCAGAACCAAGCATATTGATATCAGACATCATTTCATCAGAGATCTTGTAGAAGAGAAAGTGATTTCACTGGAACATGTAGCTACAAATCTGCAGTTGGCTGATATATTTACCAAAGCCTTGGATGCTACTCAATTTGAAAATCTAAGGGGCAAATTGGGAATCTGCTTATGTGAAATTTAGCAGTTATGGAGATGTGCCAACATGTCATATGACATTGTGTGGCATAAGCACCAGATGGCAACACCAGTCTGGTCAAGAACCTTGAGTATTCCTCTCCTAAAAAGTCTCAAAGTAACGGCTACTTATATTATATTAGCTTGCTTTCAGCTATCCATCTTCTCATCATACTCTCAAAAACGAATTGCATTCTCTAACTGCCTTTCAGAAATCTTCAAACCTAAAACTCTTCATCCACCTTCTTCGAAAATGTCTCAAAACCCTAACATTCCTGAAGAAATCCTCAACAAGGAAGATGTGGTTCATGCAACCCCCATTTTTGTGGTACCTATGGATTCAACTCCAATGGACAAAATCAGATGAAGTGTTCCTCATGCTAAAAAGCCAAGAACTCCAAAAAGAACAAAAGATCAAGTTTGCAGCAAATCCAAAGGCATTCCTTCACCAGCAAACATACCTCAAAAATCTTCTGAATATGTGGATGCTTCCATAAAGGAGTTGGTAACCAAGATCCTATCTGAGCAAAGAGTGGTAAGTGGGATATCTATCCCTCTGAACACCATGCCAGCCCCACAAGAAGATCAACAAACTCAGGCTTCAAAGGACACTCCTGCTCAACAGGATGTCCCAATAGATGTTGAAACATCTGAGGATCAGCAAAAGGCCTCATCTGATGCTGCTGTTGAAACATCTGAGGACCAGAAAAAGGCCTCAAATGATAGTGATGAAGAAGCATCTGAGGACCAAACCAAGGCCTCAACTGAAGAGCACATCTCTGTTGATCCACCAGCTGAAGAGGAGACTGCTCAATCTCCTCCTGTTGTGATCCTAGAGCATGATTCTGATACAGAAATCATTGCCTCTGTAAAACCTAGCATAGCCAAAAGGCTCAGAACTAGGAAAGAAAAGATGCATGCAGGACATGCAATTCCTGAGAAGAAGCAAGCTACCCCAAAGAAGGACAAAGCTAAAGCTGTCTTTGGTCCTACAAAACAATGGAGCAAAGTCCAAACACAAAAGAGGAAAGTTGTCACTCCTTCAGACTCAGATGTTGAAGCAGATGTCCCAACATCTCCTCCAAAGAAGAAACCAGCACCCTCAAGGGCTTCAACTGCTGTTCCAGAAGCTCCCTTGGACAATATCTCCTTTCATCATGTTTCAAGTGTGAATAGATGGAAGTTTGTCTATCAAAGAAGGGTAGCACTTGAAAGAGAGCTGAGCAGTAATGCACTTGAGTGCACAGAGTTAATTGATCTTATATCTACTGCTGGCCTCTTCAAAACAGTCTCCAATTTCTCTCCCTGTTATGAGCTGCTTGTCAAAGAGTTCATAGTCAACCTCCAAGAAGATTGTGCCAATGGTAAGTCTGCTGAATTCAGAAAAGTATTTGTAAGAGGCAGGTGTGTAGAATTCTCTCCTCAGGTCATCAACCAATACCTTGGAAGAGAATCTGATGGTCCAAATGAATTAGGGAAGACTGATAACCAGGTCTGCAAGGTTATCACTGCAAACCAGGTCAAGGCTTGGCCAGTTAAAGGAAAGTTCTCAATGAGCATGCTGACAAGAAAATATGCCATGCTGAACAGGATTGGTACAGCAAATTGGGTACCTACCAATCATACATCATCAATATCCACTGGCCTGGGCAGGTTCATTTATGCTGTGGGCACTCAAACTAAGCTGGATTATGGAGCCTACATCTTTGATCAAACATTGAAGCATGATAGCTCATCTGCAACAAAGCTGTCAATTGCCTTCCCTTCCCTGCTGTGTGGAATAGTGCTGAGTCAGTACCCTGGGATCCTCACTGAGAAGGACACAGTTTGCAAAAGAGAAAGCCCTCTGGCCTTTCACTATAAGCTGTTCCTAAGTCATCATGCAGCAGATGTTGAAGCACCCTCTGGGACATCTGCAGGTCCTTCAAATGCAAAGTATCCAATCTCCAAGGCTGCATTGATTGCTGAACTAAAGAGCACTTGCAAAGAACTTGAAGCAAGGAAGCAGAAGCTTGAGGAGATTATCCAAAGGCTGGAGAGTGAAAGTGATCAGAAAGCTGCTTCTTCTGATGAGGAGACTGAGGATGATGAAGAAACTGACTGTGAGGAATCTGAGTGAAAATTGTATGTGAGGATTTTGTAATGACAGCTTCTGCATTGTATTTTTGAATTAGTCTCTTTGGCCCCAAAATTTATGTCTAACAAGGGGGAGAACAACAACAACAATGTGTAATGCTGTTTGATTATGAATGAAAAATCTCTGTTTGTTTCTGAACTAAATCTGTAAAATATTTCTGTTGCAACAAGACTGGATACATGTATGTTTGAGGGGGAGTAATCTCAAATATGATTCAACAGAAAAGTAATGTTATACTCTGATAAAAGAACTTCTGCTGCACTCTGAAAATCAGAAAAGAATGTTAGCCAAAAATTAGCCAAAGGGGGAGTTTGTAGATGTTTAGAATTGGCAGAATTTTTGACCAACAAGAAATATGGAATTCAGTTCAGAATGTCCTATCAGATGTTGGGACATTATCAAACAGAGTATAAGAACTTATTTCAGGATGTCACACCAGATGTTGGGACATTGTGTAAATGATTTAAGTTCAGTTTTTCAGGATGTCCCAACAGATGTTGAGACATCTCAAACCTGCTACCAGAATTAATTAATGACTAACTGATCTGAGATATTTAAGGAAAGTTATCTGGAATTAATTATGGATGGATAAAAACAGAACAAGGCGCATCTGTAGGAAGTTTTATTATGAGGCTTCAGCATAATCAGAAGAACTAAATCACCTAGAATCTAGGAAGTAACAAACCCTAATTCAAGGTGGAAGCTGCATGCGTTTTAGGACTGGATTAACCTACAGAAAGCCCAAATTACAAACACCTATTTAATAAACAGAAACTCACAGAATTGAGTACGAATTTAAGAAGACCAAATAGAGTGCTTTGTGTTTTAAATAGCAGGTTGTTTTATTGTACCACTTTATGAGCTTTTAAGCATAAGTGCATTTGTGACTTGATTGAAACTGTGAAGTAAGATCAAGCTGTTTTGTTTGAAGTATGACTTCAATTTTATTAAACTTGTAAACAAGATCACTATGTGATTGAGGGGGAGTGAGTTGGTACTCATATCTAAGTAGTGTCTTAGGTAGAAATTGCATTGGGTAGATATTAAGTGAAAGATTAAACTGGTTGGTTTAAGTCTAGAATTAATATTACTTATAGTGGATTTCCTCCTGGCTTGGTAGCCTCCAGATGTAAGTGTGGTTATACACTGAACTGGGTTAACAAACTACTGTGTTGTTTATCTTTCTTGCACTTTAAGTTTTGGTTAAATCAGTCAAGTGTTGGAACATCTCATAGGACATCTCATACCTGATCACAGAATTTCAACAATCAAATTAAATTAACACTAATATATGATAATCGAATTAAGCAAACAATGATCACATATCATTATATTGAAAGGAATAAAATTTGGATTGAAAATTATTATAACCTCAAAGTATGATGGAACCTGTAATCAACAGGATTTTGCCTTGGAATTAGTTCTCCATTCTGGTTCTTTCAAGCGTAAGAAAAATAAAATAAAATCGTGAAAAGTGTTTTTCAAGAGTAGTTGCGGCTGCTAGGTTAAATAGAAAACCTAAAAACCCGTTTACAACCCAACTGGGTCAAATACATAATCCAGGCTCAATTCTAAATGACCCGAAACTGAATAAAACTAATGCAGCAGTTTCAAACGAAATTCTGGAAAATATGACTCCGAATCTGACTTTGACTCCAACACGAAAGTAGTAGCTCTCTCTTAGCTTTCCATCGACTGGTAGAATGCCTCAATCAGATTCCTGGAACTCCGGTTATGATCATTTCCGTAAAAGCTGTAAAAGCTGAAAATTAAGTACGAAAATCAAATTAAACCAACAATAAATAAATTAGAAAAACAAATTAAAATATAAAAATAAAAAAAGAAAACTAAAGAAATGCCTAAGTACAATCATGTAGAAATGTGCACCAAAATGCACTGATCACCCACTCTGCTTCGTTCAGCTTTACATCCATCAATTTCCGTAAGGAGGGTAATTCAACTTCCATAGGCAGGACAGCTTCCATACCATATACCAGTTGATAAGGTGTTTCCCTAGTAGACGTTCTGATTGAGGTCCGATACCTGTGCAAAGCAAATGGTAGCATCTCATGCCAGTCTTTATAAGTAACCACCATCTTTTGCACAATCTTCTTGATATTTTTGTTAGCTGCCTCAACAGCGCCATTCATCATTGGCCTGTAAGGAGAAGAGTTGTGATGTTGAATTTTGAAGTCCCGACACTGTTCTGTCATCATTTTGTTGTTCAAATTGGAACCATTGTCAGTAATGATTCGCTCAGGTACTCCATATCGACAGATGATGTCTCTTTTCAGGAATCTAGCTACCACTTGTCTGGTGACGTTTGCATACGAAGCTGCTTCAACCCACTTGGTGAAGTAATCAATGGCCACCAAGA
Organism: Lathyrus aphaca; assembly: GCA_963966055.1. Lineage (NCBI taxonomy): Eukaryota > Viridiplantae > Streptophyta > Magnoliopsida > Fabales > Fabaceae > Lathyrus > Lathyrus aphaca. The sequence continues at coordinate 428,634,818 of OZ014524.1, read as the reverse complement.
TGAATCTATGACCATTTGAAGCAGTCGGTTCGATCTTTCCAATCATGTCAATTCCCCACATGGCAAAGGGCCAAGGTGAAGACATTACATTCAAAGGATTTGGAGGCACCTGCACTTTATCTGCGTAGATCTGGCATTTATGGAATTTTCTGGCATAGGCACAACAGACTGCATCCATTGTGATCCAGTAATAACCTGATCTTAACAATTTCTTAGCCATTGCATGTCCTCCAGCATGGGTACCGAAAGATCCTTCATGCACCTCGTGCATCAGCAAGTCTGCTTCTTTCTTATCAACACATTTGAGCAGTACCATGTCAAAGTTTCGCTTGTATAATGAACCATCAGCATTAAGGAAGAAACTACCGGCCAACCTTCTTAATGTCTTCTTATCATTGGATGATGCCCCAGGTGGTTATGTTTGATCCTCTAAGAAGCTTTTGATATCATGGAACCAAGGCTTGTCATCTTTAGCAATGTCCACGGAGAATACGTATGCTTGGCGGTCTAGTCTGGATACCGAAATCTGAGGCACATAATTGGCAGTTTGAACCTTGATCATGGAGGAGATGGTAGCTAAAGCATCTGAAAACTGATTTTCGTCTCGAGGGATATACTCAAGTTTGACTGTTGTGAAGAAAGTCAATAATCTCCTCGTGTAGTCACGGTATGGGATCAGATGCTCTTGGTGATTGTACCATTTGTCGTTGGTCTGATTGATTACCAAAGCTGGATCTCTGAATACAGTTAATGTCTTGATCCCGAGGTCAATGGCTTCCTCAAGACCCATGATGCAGGCTTCGTATTCAGCTTCGTTGTTAGTGCATGCAAAGGTGAGTTTCACCGAGAAAGGCATATGATCTCCTTTAGGTGTAATGAGCACTTCACCAACTCCACATCCATTCATATTGACAGCCCCATCAAACATCATTGTCCACTCTTCTTCTGGGTCAGGCCCTTCAGTGTGAACAAGCTCTTCATGATCTTTTTCTTTTAGGTACATGATGTTTTCATCAGGGAAGTCGAATCTCATAGGCTGGTAATCATCGATGGGTTGCTCAGCTAGATAGTCAGACAACACACTGCCCTTGATGGCCTTTTGAGATGTGTACTGAATGTCATACTCTGTCAGAATCATTTGCCATCTGGAAACCCTTCTAGTAAGTGTTGGCTTCTCAAATATGTACTTGACGGGGTTCATCTTTGAGATCAATAAGGTAGTGTGAGTCAACATATACTGCCTTAGTCGGCGAGCAGCCCACGCTAAAGCACAACAAGTTTTCTCAAGCAGTGAATAACGTTGTTCACATTCGGTAAACTTTTTGCTTAGGTATTATATTGCATACTCTTTTCGACCAGACTCGTTATGCTGGCCCAACACACACCCCATTGACCCTTCTAATACTGTCAGGTACATTATTAGAGGTCTTCCTTCGATTGGAGGCATAAGAATAAGAGGTTCTTGTAAGTACTCCTTGATTTTGTCAAAAGCCTTCTGACAATCTTCGTTCCACCTGACCGTTTGTTCCTTTCTTAACAATTTGAATAGGGGTTCACAGGTTGCAGTGAGATGAGATATGAACCTTGATATGTAGTTCAATCTACCTAAGAACTGCCGAACTTCCTTTTCATTCCTAGGTGCAGGCATCTCTTGAATGGCTTTAACTTTGTCAGGATCAACTTCAATTCCATTTTCACTTACAATGAATCCCAGCAACTTACCGGAACGTACCCCGAATGTGCATTTGTTGGGGTTTAGCTTCAACTGATACTTTCTCAGACGCTTGAACAACTTTAGCAGATTCACCAGATGATCTTCTTCAGTGAGGGACTTGGCAATCATGTCATCCACGTAGCATTCAATTTCTTTGTGGATCATGTCGTGGAATAAAGTTACCATAGCCCGTTGATAAGTTGCACCGGCATTCTTCAGTCCGAAAGGCATTACCTTATAACAAAATATGCCCTAAGGTGTGATGAAGGTTGTTTTCTCCATGTCTTCGGGTGACATCCTGATCTGATTATACCCTGAAAAACCATCCATGAAGGAAAACACCGATAACTGAGCTATGTTGTCGACCAATACATCAATGGGAGGTAATGGGAAATCATCCTTCGGGCTAGCTCTATTCAGATCCCGGTAATCCACACAGATACGTACTTTTCCATCCTTCTTAGGCACTGGTACAATGTTAGCAATCCACGGCGGGTAACTAGTCACAACAAGGAAACAGGCATCCCACTGTTTTTATACTTCTTCCTTAATCTTCATGGCCATATCTGGGCGAGTACGGCGTAGCTCCTGCTTCACTGGAGGGAAATCTTCTTTCAAAGGCAGCTTGTGCATAACAATATCCGTATCTAGACCTGGCATGTCTTGATAGGACCAAGCAAAGACGTCGATGTATTCTCGAAGCATGTCAATAAGTTGTTCTTTTACTGAAGCTTGCAAACCGGCCCCAATCTTCACCTCTTTCAAATCCTCTTCGGTACCAAGATTAACTGTTTCAACCTCCTCCTGATGAGGAGTAATCACTTTCTCTTCCTGCCTCAACAACCTGGCTAACTCTTCAGGTAACTCATAGTCTTCTTAAATCCTTTCATCGGCTTGATTAATTGGATTGTCAAAGTCATACAAGGTCATAGCAGTGCTGTTGTCGGTGCAATCTGGAGGATAATCTCTACAAGGGTTGAGATTGGTTTGTTTTAGTGATCAATTTTAATCTTGTTTAGAAAAAGTGAAAATGAAGTTATTATTTTGAAAACATTGCCATTTTATTGTTTTGTACAAAAGTGAAAAATGAAAAGACAGTGAGCGAAAAAGAGACTTGTTTGCAAAAGATGTCCGATATTCATTGATAATTCATTTGCACAAAATTACAATATGGACCTATTACAAAATGATCCCTGACACCTTGGGCAAGATGCAGGACTTGATGCATGCTAAAAAAGATAGGAAATAATAATTACTCTGCCGGAGTAACCCTTATAATTTCCTGGGAAGACCAGTTAAGGACTTGATTCCCCGAGATCCTTGGACGTATCCAGTTCTCTAGGTTGAGGTTGCTTTCTGCCTCGTCTTCTAGGTTGTTAACAGCATTTGGGGTGAGCATCCCCCCACTGATGAACTTGGGCTCCTTAGCAGCCTCTGATTGATCTTGTTGGAATAGTCTGTAACCCAAACCGAATCTGTCCTCCTTCTTTTCCACTGGCAGCAACTTGCCCCAACCTTGAGCATTACCATCTTCAACAACCTTTCGGGCTTGCTGATAGGAGACAATTGAAGTACCCATCCTATCTTCTTGGGATGCAAAAAATACTTCAGTTGTCGCCTCATTGACATTCAGGGTCTCGAACCTTTGGCTCATAGTTTCATGGATTTCACCATCCATTTCAATATACTTGTATGTAGCCAAATGGCTAACAAATATGTCCTCCTCACCACAGATGGTGATAATTTGTCCTTCCTACTCATATTTCAATTTCTGGTGAAGAGTCAACATTACTGCGCCTGCGGCGTGAATCCATGGTCGACCCAACAAACAGTTGTAGGCTGGATGAATGTCCATCACATAGAAAGTAGTCTTAAAGACCTGCGGACCGATTATCACTGGAAGCTTCACCTCTCCAAGACCAGTCATCATTTTCATAAACTGGTTCATTTGATTTCTCATCTCAAACCTTTCATTGGTCATCTGGGCCCTCACTTCATTAAGGTCTTTTTGAACCTGATCCATCTGTAGTCCCAGAAAGTTGTTTCTTGTTGGGTACCAGTGTATTCTGTTGACAGGGAACACTCTTCTGCGAGCAATGTTTCCTGAAACCACAACAAAGTGAGAAACAACAATAAAACAAAACCCTACAAAACAAAGAAAATGTTAGTATGCAATGCAGGATGCCTATTTGTCTTCCAAGGGTATCCGATTTGGTTATTTGGTTTTGACCTTTCCAGACCTCGAGGAAATGCTGATGATATTGCAGAGAGAGATAAAGCCCACCAAAAATAGTACAAACCATATATATTACAAAGAGTGAAGATACATAGTTTGATTACAATAACATTCCCCTGGCGGGTCAAAATACAATAACAGAAGGAAAATACAACAAAAATGAAGTACAATCAAAAGAGTCAAACATCCAATCCAAAGTCATCTTCTCTGACTTCCTTCAGGAGGGCCTCAGTCACTGGACTAACCGGGTGCTCTATGATAGTCCTGATGAGGAGGTTCCTGGTAGCAATGGCACTGGTCAACTTCTTGTGCTTATCCTGGTCCTTTGACCTCTTCAACCCCGCCCGGAGTTTCAACTCGGAGATCTCCTTCTGTGTTGCTAATAATTCCTCCTAATTCCTCTTCTCACTAGCCTCCAATTGCTCTATCTTAGCTTGGGTCCTTTGATCTTCTTGTGCACGGGCTTCAGTGATCCTGATCCACCTAGCCTGGCTCTCCACTAAATAGTGCTCTGCCCTAGCCTTCCGAGTCTTTGCTTCCTTACAAGCATTCTTCAGTACTAACTCCCCTGCCCTAGCCTTTCTGATGTAGTCATCCGTCTTCTCAATCTTGGTCAAGTGCTCAATCTGGAGCTTCTCTAACCTCTCATTATCCAGACAACTGTCATTCCTCTCCCAGAGGGTCTTCTTCAAGGCTTCAGAGAGTTGAGTATTCCTTTCTTTCAGTTTCTCAAACTCTTCCAAACTGACAGTGGCTGCAGGTTGCACTGTTGAAGATCCAGGTACATCTTCCAAAGTGAATGGCATCCGGGTGATCTGTGCCCTGGTACGAGACCAATCAAGATACTGTGTTGAGGCTATATTGTTGCACTTACCCAGAATGGTTGTCCCCTTAGTCTGAATGTTATCCCAGGCACAGGCTGCTTGTCTAACAATAGCAGAGTTGTGCTGGATTTCACAATAGTGGGTCTTAGTCAAGTCTTTCCCTCTTGGGGGATGAACCAAAGCATACCCTAACTGTCTCTTGAAAAGCAAAGGGTTGTAGTTGATGCAACCTTTTACTCCAATCAAAGGCACATTAGGATATTTCCCACAGCTATTAATGATGTCTTTGCCCTTGGTGCTCTGAGTGCACCATCTGATGTCTTCTGATATCAGGGCAATCAATCTCTTAGCCCAGTTCCTTGGCTGATGAGGGTTCAGGAAAGTATCTGATTTTGGCATGTGTCTTAGCAGCCAATAGTAATAGAGAGGAGCACATCATCTGACCAATCTTCCTCTTTCCTTCTCATTCCTCTGGTGTACTGAATAATAGAAGTCTCCAAGCAAGGTAGGCACTGGGTTCCTCAGTAAGAACAGGTGAATAGCATTCTTGCTTACAAACTTTGGCTCGTCTGCAAACAAAATAACCCTATATATGCTGAAGGCTAGGAGTGCACAGACAACATCCCACTTCCCTGCTGCAGCATGCTGTCGCTCCCGATAAATGAGCATGACTCAAATAAAGGTACAGACGCGAACGGTCGGCGAAAGGATGAAATGAGAACACACAGGAGTGAACTCAAGAGAAAGAAAGAGTCGCCAGCTAGGCATTTTTATCCCGAGGGAAAGGTAATGCTGCATAAACCTAAGAAAAGACGTGGACAAGACGGTTGCGAACCAGAGATACTGAGAAAGGGGGTTGGTTACAACCTGGGAAGGTATTAGCACACAGATTGTCCGTCGTACTCGACGGGATCCACGCTTAAAAGATTTGTGTTTTAAAGGGGTAGTGTCAGTGCAATTTGTGTATAAAAGAGCTGGAAAAGGATGTACAGGTGTCAGTGTAAAAGAATGTGAGGTGTATAAGTGAAGTGTCAGTGTAAGAACAGGAATAAAATGCTCAAGACTATGAGGCTTAAAGAATGAAGCTGGAAGGAGGGGGAATATACAGAGACTTTTGTTCGATAACTGTTAAGTTATGCCTACGTATCCTCTCGTGCAATGAGGAAGTCAGAACACCGTAGTTCGACCCAAAGAGACTGAAAGGTAAATTGACTTGTGAACTGCTTACTTGTCTATGCTCAAGTGTATGACCTGTCTGGCTCAGGTGCTAACTGTCTTGCATTAGACGGAAAAAGCGAGTTCTCGTTTATGAGTGAGTGTGATGAGAAAAGAATCCCGGAGGAGACGATTATTGTTTGTTTTTGAGTTTTCAATCTTTTATTGCTTCTTTGAAATTTGTCATAAGTTAATGAGCTTGAGCCTAAACCAATGGGTTAGTAAACTCATCACATCCTCCCTCTGATTAGGGGTAATGAAAATACCTTAAGTGTGAAGTCAGCATCTCACACTTAATTACCCTGATGTAGGATTAAGATCATTAACCTACTTGTTGTTTATTTAGATGTTTTTGTGTTTTTGTTTAGTGTTGAGTAATGAGATTAAGCCATAATCAGGGATTAAACAGACTCATTACACCATCCTAATAGAAGGATAATAGATGAGAATGTTTAAGCTGAGGAAAGCTCCTCAACTTAATCCATGATTAGGGATTAACTTCATGACAAAACAAAGCCTTTATTAAATGGATTTTAATTAATGATAGGATGAAGAAGTAATTTTTATGGTTTGTAATACAACTTGAGGGGGACTTGTCCATTAACATGAGGGTTAGTCCTTCTTAACCAATTAAGGAAGAATTAGAACCCTAATGCAAGGCCCGAGTTACAAGCTTGATGTCTTGATGATTATTAGATGGATTGATTAAAGGATTTAAACACATTTAGGGTTTAACACTTAGGATTAAAGTTATACACTCCATCCTAATAGAAGGATGCAGGCATAAGCCTAACCACAAAGCCTTAAAGCCTTTAAGGTTTAGTCCTTGATTATGAGATGAGAAGAGAAGACTCAAAGAGACACAAAGGGTAAAAGTTAAATGGGGGACTAATCAAACCCTAATTATTATCATGCTTGGTTGTTACTAAGGTTTGTGAGGTTTACAAGAGACATCTTCAGAGAAACCACCAGGAAGCAGATGAAAGGAACAAAGAGAAGCAAAACAAATTGCTTCACTTAAGAAGTCAAGTTGCTTGAGAAAAGAAAGTAAGATGAAGAAGAATGAGCAAGCTCAATCTCAAACACAAGACAAAATGCAGCAATGATGCATAAGAGGGATAAAGAGAAATTGTGAGAAGTGAAGGCAAATTCACTTCTCGAAGTTACTTACCACCTGAAAAGTTAGTGAAAGAAATGCAATGCAATGCAAAATGAGATGAAATGACATTATGCAAATCAAAACCAGAAGCATAAGTATGATTCTAATGATGCTATGAGATGATGCAAACATGAATCAAGGCATGAGGATGATCATACAAACATATGGATGCAAGAGAAGCATGCTTAGAACCATGAACATACATGAAAAGTTATGAAATGTAAATGACATACAACATGGCAAATGGAAGAAGCAATGATCAAACATGATTCTAAGATGTCCTAAGATGTATTATGAATCAAATGGATGCACAAAATGTCATGGCAAGTCATAGTATGCAAGCAAATGGGAGATGGATGCAAATGAAAGCCCAAATTAGGGTTTATGATCAATGCACTAAACAAAAATCAAAACCAGAAGCAAACATCATGATAAAAAATTGAAAATGCATTCAAAGGAACCCTAAACCTATACAAACTCACTGCCCAAAGGAGGGGTTCTAACTCTTAACCTAAAGAGGGTTATGAATTTCTTAAGAATGCTAGGGTTTTAAGGCACCTTGTGTAGAAAAATGCCAAACAAATATGAAATGCAAGATCAATTCATGCCAATTTAATCCTATAAACCACATGCTAAACAAGATGCAATGCAAAAAGAATCAAGGTCCAACTCTTAAAGGCTAGGCAGAAATAAATTATTGAACATTGGATCAAAATAATGCCTTGAAATGAAATTAAACCCATGGAAAATTGTCAAAAGACATCAAGATCAAAAAAGAAATTTGGTTTGAAGGTTGGACAATGTTTCTAAATGATTTTAAATGTTTCATGAATTTTTTTTGTGATTTTTAAATACCTAAAAGTATTTTTAATTAATTAATTCTCATTAATTAATTAAAAATAAACTTTTAAATGATTTAAAAATAAATTTTAATGCAAAAAATAAAAATAAAAATGTTTTTGGTTTCTGAAAAATTAATAAAAGGCTTTATAAAAAATTTTAGAATTTTTCAAAACGTTTTTCTATTTTAAATTAAATGAAGAAAACAAATGAATTTAAATGCAATAAAAATGAAATTAAACTGAAAAATGGAAAAGTCAGCACAATCATAGGATGACATTCAAACTCACACGCGCGGGAGTGGACTTGGCGCGCATCTGGACGGCCAAGATTCAAAATTCACTAATTATGATTAGTGCCCTAATCTGAACCCTAAACAAAATCAGGTGACCGGAACAGTGTTCCGGTCATCTTCTCCGATCAACCAAAAACTCAATCTCACTCTCCAGGCCATTTCAAAAGCTCTAAATCTCCAGAATCAATCTATGAACAACCCTAAGCATAAACCCTAACTCAAACAACATTTATTTTCACTGAATCAAGAGGAACAAGCAAGAACATTTTTTCGGGCAAACTTTCAGATCAAGCATACAACCTCAAAACTCAATTATTTTCAAAAATAAAATGTTCAGTGAACTCAGGGAAGCATGTAGATCAACTTAGAAACAAGAGAAAGGAGTTCTGGAAAAATGAATTTCCATGGCTACCTGAATCGAAGCTTTGATTTTTGGCACTTTCTGGATGATTTCTTGCTTTCAATCAACTCCAATGGACCTCCTGAGAAGCTTTCAATGCTTGTTTGAAGTTTATAATGGTTGGTTTAAGAGATTGCTAAGGTTCTGCACAAAGGGGGGGAGAAATCGTATCTTGGTTTCTGGGGGTTTCAGGCTATGGTGATGGGTGGTTTCTGATCAGTGAAGCATGCTGAGTTTGTTTGTGAAGTTTGTTTGTGTGTTTGCAGCTTGTGAGAGTGTTTCGAAAGCTTTTGCAAATGGGGTGAAAAATGAGAGAGCTGTGTTCTTGGTGCTTTCAGGCTTGTGTGTTATGTGAAATGTCTTGCTTTTGGTTTGTATAAACAAATGGGATTGGTCAGATGAGTTGATGTGTACTGCTGTGATTGGTATGGCTCAAGTTGCCAAAATATCAAATTTGTGTAAGAGAGGTATGGGTTGCTAGCTAGCCAAGGACAAATGGGGTGTCCTGCGCAGCAAGATGTGTGGAGAGCCCTAGGATTGTTTGTGAAGTCAGCAAGCAAGTGGATTCAAACTTGAGTGAGTTTTTGCAACTTGCTTCACTTTTGTTTCTTTTGAGAATTCTTGCTCCATAAGTCATGAAAATGAGTGATCCCTTGGCCCATTCTGAATTTTAGAGGTCATATGATCATGTTGTGAAGAAATGGTACACCTTTGAGGCCTTTAGAACACTTGATCATAGCATTTTGCAAAATGCCTCTTTGGTAGAAAACTTCAAATTTTGTGATTTTAGCCAAATTTGACAAGCCATAGCTTTTGATCCAAAATGAATTAAGTCATGTTCTTGTACTTTTTGAAAAGGGAATGATCCATTCTACAACTTTCATGACCAAAGTTTTTCCATTTGAAGCATTTTTGAATCAAAAAGCAAGGTTTGAAAAAGTTTCCCAAAATGGCAATTTTCATTAAAAGTCAAACTTCCCAAAAAAGTCAACTTTGCAAATGACTTGAAATTCTTCAATTTTGTGAACTTCCAACATCTTCCATGATCAAATAAAGATCATACACAATCAAAATGATGATGAACACCCTTTGGTTGGGTCATTGGGGGCCTCAGATGCCCTTATTTTACACTGACTTGCCTAGAAAGTCAACCCTTGATCAGATGACTTCCCCATTGAATTGCTTCATGAAAATTGATATGAATGATCCCTATACCATATAGAGACCAATGGAAACAAGAATGACCAAAAAATTTAGAGTTATGGCCTTTGAACCCAAAACCCTAATTCTAGGTCATCTGTGCAGTCAAACCTGGCTCTGCTTCCATACCATTCCCAGTTCTTGTGATTTTTTGACATTCTTGACTTTGAGAGGATTTAATATGATGCTTGAACATACATGGACCCCTTTGAAGTGATTGATGACCTTTGGAGTGGCTCTAGAAGCTCTTGGATTGCTCAGATCACAAACCCTAGATGCAGATGACTTTGAACCAATGCAATGAATCAAAAATGTGATATGAGATACTATGATTGGATTTATGCATATGAAAAGATCATAAGCCATGGTGTGAATGGGTGAGGGCAAATTTGGGGTGTTTACACATGCAGGGTGGCCTGGGAGATCAAGAAATCTAAGTGAAGGCCTGGAACCCCAGCCTTGGTGGTCATGCTCTGATCAATGAGGGAAGGTTCCAATTGCAATGCCTTAGCTATGTCTTCATTCTTGGGAGCAACCATATCAGGGTTGAAAGGTATCCCTCTCCTAATAGGAACTCCTAACAACATGGAAAATTCTTCTAGCAGGGGTCCCAACTGAAAATCAAGGAATGTGAAGCATCTGAGAAGAGGATCATAAAACTGCAAGCAAGTATGGATCATGCTCCTCTGGGATGCATCCAGGTCCATGATCATGTCCAATATGCCTCCATAATGTTCCCTGAATAATGGGACATGATCAGGAGTAATGAGAGACTGGATTTGTCTGATGTCTGTCAGAGTGGGCTCAAAGAAGTTGTATGTGATGTTGCTCTTTCTGGAAGTGTCCATGCTGACAATGGATGTTGGTGAAGAACACTGAGAAGAAATGATGATTAAGGTAGCTGCTGAAGACTGATGAAGATAATTGGAGAAGGTTCTGAGGAAGGGTCACTGATGTAGACAAACTGAAGAGGAATCTCTGATGAAGACAAACTGATGAAGGTGCTGGAGAAGATAACTGAAGAAGTCTGAGCAGCAGAATAGGTCAAAACCAAACCAAAGATAATAAGGTGGATACCCTGTAAAACAAATAGGAAAATGTTAAATGATGCAAAATGATGTATGCAAAATGATATGCAAAGGGTTTGTGATCAAGTGCTGGATCTGTTATCTGCCTTGATGGGTTCCATATGTTCATAAGTCCGGATGGAGGCTTAGAAAACTAGTAACCAGGTGGGGGACTCAAATAAAGAGTCACAAATCCAGGGTTTCACAAGAGCTATCCAAAGTGATGCATTCTTAAAACAAAACTGGTAACAGGGTATGATGAGGCCAAGGGTTCCTGTAAACCTGTAAACATCCCACCCCCTCACATGTATTGTTCTAGAACAAGGATCCTCAGACTTGGATCAGTTATGAGAAGTTTAAACACTTCTAACCTGGAGGTACAGTGTTTACACTAACCATAAAAGATCCTCCTCTAATTCACCTTAGATGCTGAAGGTCATAAAAAGTAATCCAAACTTAGCAGGCTTCCCAGATAGCCCTAGTACTACAGGAAATATGTAGCACAAAGTTCTCAAGAAGAAACCCATGTTTTAACCGTGTTTCATATTCCCGCACCAGACCGAAATGGAATGGGAAAGAATATGAAGCCACCCTAGCCTATGTGTGACTCAGGTCCCCGATATGGAACCTTATCACTCAATGATCCCCACCAACCAAAACAGACAAGAGATCTAGCACATATGATAATGACAGTATGAAATGCATAAAACTGTAAATGAAAGCAATACATAAAGCTGTACAGAAAGCAATAAATAAGCACAAGTAGCACATAACACCCCCGTAAACACAAATCAAACAAGCACTAGGAGGAACCCACAAAAAGAACCAGAAGCCCTGGTTGCAATATAAGTTTCCCCAGCAGAGTCGCCAAGCTGTCGCTCCCGAAGATTTGCATCCCAGTACAAGCGTGAACGGTCGGCGAAAGGAGGGATGAGAGATGAAGTTAATAGAGTCGCCAGCTATGCATTTTTATCCCGAAGGAAAGGTAATACTGCGTAAACCTAGAAAAGATATGGATAAGACGGTTGTGACCCAGAGAAACTGAGAAAGGGGGTTGGTTACAACTTGGGAAGGTATTAGCACCCAGATTGTCTGACGTACTCGACGGGATCCACGCTTAAAAGATTGTGTTTGAAAGGGGTAGTGTATGTGCTATCCGTGTGCAAAAGCTGGAAAAGAATATACAAGTGTCAGTGCAAAAGGTGAATTGCTCAGGAACTGAGGCTTAAAAGAGAATGCTGAAAGAGGGGGAATATACAGAGACTTTTGTTCGATAACTGTTAAGTTATGCCTACGTATCCTCTCGTGCAATGAGGAAGTCAGAACACCGTAGTTCGACTCAAAGAGACTGAAAAATAAATTGATTGTGAACTGCTTTCTTGTCTATGCTCAAGTGTATGACTCGTCTGGCATGAGTGCTAACTGTCTTGCATTAGACGGAAGAAGCAAGTTCTCGTTTATGAATGAAGATGATGAGAAAAGAATCCCGAAGGAGACGATTATTGTTTGTTTTTGTGTTTTCAGTTTTGTTATTGTTTTTGGAGTTTGCATAAGTTAATGAGCTTAAGCCTAAATCAAGAGGCTTGTAAACTCATTATATCCTCCCTGATTAGGGATAATGAGAATACTTAAGTATGAGATAAGCATCCCAACTTAATTACCATGATGATGTAGGATTAAGATCATTAACCTATTTGTGATTATTAGATTTTTTTGGGTTTTTTTTAGTGTTAAGTAATGAGTTTAATCTCTAATCATAGATTAGTGAACTCATTACACCATCCTAATAGAAGGATAATAGATGAGAACACTTAAGCTAAGGAAGATACCTCAACTTTATCCATGGTTAGGGATTAAATTCATTATATAACAAAGCCTTTATTAAGTGGATTTTAATTAAGGGGTGAGATTAAGAAGTGTATTTTATGGTTTGTAAATCAACTTGAGGGGGACTTGTCCATTAAACACTAGGGTTAGTCCTTCTTAACCATAAAGGAAGAATTAGAACCCTAATGTAAGGCCCAAGTTACAAGATGAAGTCTTAGTGATTATTAAGATGAATTGATTAATAGGTTTAAACAAATTAAAGGTTTAACACTTAGGATTAAAGTTATACACTCCATCCTAAGAGAAGGATGCTGGCATAACCCTAATTCCAAAGTCCTAAAACTTTAAGAGTTTAGTCTCTGATTGTTGAGATGAGAAGAGAGACTAAAGGAGACTCAAAGGTAAAAACTAAGGGGGACTATCAATCCTAGAAGTTATCATGCTTATCCATCATATGTTTTTGTGAGGCTTAAAAGTAGAAGTCTTCAAGGAAGCCACCAAGGAGAAGCAAGATGAAAAGAGGAGGAAGCAGAAGAATAAGTTACTTACTTCTTAAGAAGATAAGTAGCTTGAAGGAAGAAAGGAAGAGAAGCATAAGTGAGGCAAACCCACTCAAAGACAAACAAAAATGCAGTAAGAATGCAATATGAAGAGATGAGAAGAGGTGGGAGGTGAAGGCAAATCCACCTCCCAAACAACTTACCATTAATCCTGAAAAGTTAGTACAAGATGCAATATGAAAGGAATGAATTGAAATGAAGCAAATGTAAGTGAAAATACCATGACCAGAAGCATGTACATGATGCAAATGATGCTATGATATGATGCTAAGGCATACAAGATGCATGTGTGTGATCATACAAGAGAATGAATGCAAATGAAGAATGTAGGAAGCATGTAAACACATGGATGTTTATGAAATGAAATGGATGCAAAGCATATAAAATGTATGAATAAATGATCAAGCAATGTTCAAGAAATGTCTTAAGATGTCTAAGATGGCATACAAATGCTTGGAATGGCATGGCAAGTTCACATGTTCATGCAATGCAATGTAAGATGCAAATAAAGATGCAAAATTAGGGTTACATGGAAGGATGAGATGCAAATGGCAAAGACAGAAGCAAATGACATGATAAAAAATTGAAAATTCACTCAAAGGAACCCTAATCCTATACTAGGTTACCATCCAAAAGGGGAGGTCAGAAGCTAAACCTAGAAGGAGTTATGAATTTCCTAAGTTTCTAGGGTTTTTTGGGTGATCCTCAATGTAAAATGCCAAACAAATTAAAAGTGAAAGATAAATTCATGCCAAACATATCCTAGAAACTACATGATGTGTGTGAAACAAAGCAAAAAGAACCAACTTCAAACCCTTCATGGTTAGGAAGAAAAGATTTTTCAAAGGTTAGGGTTTAAAAATGTGATTTTATGAACCCTAAATTCAAAGAAAATTGTCAAATGATGATCAAAGCCAAAAAGAAATTTGTAAGAGGGGTTTGAAAATGTTTCTAAATGTGTTAAAATGCAACATGAATTTTTTGGTGATTTTTAGAAACCTAAATGCTATTTTAATTAATTAATTTCCATTAATTAATTAAAATAAACATTAAAATATTTTAAAAATATAATTTTTATGCAAAAAATAAAAATAAAAATATTTTTGGTTTCTGAAAATTAATAAAAGTCATGATAAAAAATTTCAGAATTTTTTAATGATTTTTGCTATTTTAAAATAAATGTGAAAGAAAATGCAATAAAATGAAAATAAAAATGAAATAAAAGGAAAGTAATCCAATCTGATGGTTGGGATTCAAAAGGAGGAAGACTGCGCGCGCTATCCTAAGGCCCAGATTGAATCTGGCTAATTAATCTTAATTAATTTAATTAATTTGATTAGGGTTTAAGTGAATGCATCCTGGCCATCCAAACACGCGGTAAGCATGATCTAAAGGTCAGAATTCAAACTAACCTAATTCACCCTAAAATTAACCCTAATGATTCTCAGGTGACCGGAGCAAGCTCCGGTCATCTTCTCCGGCCAACCTCTCATGCCATCTCTCTCAAAACGCCACTAAAACGTATCAAACTCTCCAGAAATGATCAATGGACAACAACAAACAAGAATTCAGCAACAAATTTCATTTATTTCACAACAACAACAAGAATCGAAGCAATCAAGTTTTACGGGCAAAATTTCAGAGAGTCAATACATGCTTATTTCTTGCTCATTTTCAAAACCAAACACATCCCCATGATCAGTGCAACATATAGAACTATAAAAGAACTTAAAAACACATTTCTGGAAAAAATGTTCTTGAGGTTACCTGAGTTGAAGCTTTCAAAACAGGAACTTTATGGGCTCTTCTTTGGTGTTAAACCACTCTCCTTGACCCCCTTATGCTTCTGGGATGCTTGAAACAAGTTTATATGGAGTGTTTTGAAGGTTTCAGTTCAGAGGTGAGTGAAATCGTGTTTTGGATTCTTGAGGTTTCAGGCTTGTTTAAGGGTTGGGAAATGATCTGGATGGTGTATGGAGATGATTGGTGAAGTTTGCTTGAAGTTTTGATGGTTGGTTTATGAATTTCAAAGAGATGAAGTTTGAGAGGAATGTTTAGCAAGCTGGGCTATGGGATGATTCAGGGAAATGTGTTGTATGAAATGAGTCCCTTGAGGCATGTATGTGAAGCTGTGATAGGTCAGAATAGTTGGTGTGGGCTATACTGATTGGTATGAGTGATTTTGCAAAAAGTCAAGTTTGGTTGTACTTGAGGTATGGGTCATGGCAGGCCTAGTTGCAAGGGGTGTCTGGCCTCAGCTGAGTTCAAGGAGGTCCATAGAAACAGATTTGGCATGCTGGCACAAGTGTATGGGGAGATCTATACCATTTTGCAAATTTGAGAAGTTTTGACCCTTTTGAAATTTCTTGAAGTTCAAGGCATGAAAAGCATGATTCTTGGGCCAATTCTGATCAAAATGAGTTATACTATGATGGTATGATGTTTAGAGATGCATTAGAGGTCATGAAATGGCTTGGCAAGTGGTTTTGCAAAAAATCCTCTTTGGTGTATTCTTGAAAATTATAGGTTTTTTGCCAACTTTGAAGTATCATAACTTGAGTTCAATAATGAATTAGAACATGTTCTTGTACTTTTTGAAAAGGGCAAGACCTAATCTACAACTTTCATGACCAAGAAGTTTCCATTTGAAGCATTTTTGTTTGAGAAAGAGGAGGTTGAAGAACTTTCCCAAAATGAAAGTTTCCATTACAAGTCATTTCCATTTTTGGCAACTTTTGGTTTAGCTCAAATTTCTTCAATTTTGTGAACTTCCAAGAACTTCAATGATCAAATAAAGATCATATAACTTCAATTTGATGAAAAATACCCTTTTGGTTCCATTGTTGGGGGCCTCAGATGCCCTGATTTTGCTCTGACTTGCTCAAGAAGTTACCTAATGAACATATGACTTCCACAATGAATTTCTTCATCAAACTTGGTACATATGATACTTATAACATCTTAAGAACATTAGAAACAAGAATGGCCCAAAAATTTGGATTTAAGGCCTCTAAAACCAAAACCTTAATTTTGATCATCTATGCAGTGAAAACCCTAGCTCTGCTTCCATGCCCTGCCAGGTCTTGTGATTTCTTGACTTCTTTGAACTTTGAGGGATATAATATGATGATGGAAAACACATGGACCCTCTTGGAACAATTGGAGACCTTTGGAGTGGCTCAGATGGATCCTTGGATTGCTCAGATCACAAACCTTAGATGCAGATGAACTTGAACTTATGCATTGAAACAAAAATGCAATATGAGGTGCAATGCTTATGCTTATGCAAAAATGAAAGATCACAAGCCATGGTGTGAAATTATTGAGGGAAAATTTGGGGTGTTTACACCACAAAGTCCAAATTTTCCGATTTATTCGGGTATTCAATCACTCTATACCTTGAACGCCTAAAAGCCATTGCTATCATCCATTCAGGTCTAAAGATGATTGAATAGGGGCAGCTGTAATACCCTAAAAGTTCCCCTCTTATTTTATTTCCCACCTCAAGTGGTTTATTCTTCTTCATTTTTCATGATCGTCCAAGCATCGCATCGCACTCAAAAAAAATCATGATCATTTGCATGTGCATGAGGCCTGTGGTCGAGCAAGGCTTATCAATCATTGGGGACACAAGAGAAGATAAATAATGCCACAAAAATTAACCCAAGGCATTTCCAATTTAACCTACCAACCAAAAGAAAAATCCATATTTTTCTGCCATTAACCGATTAACGCATATGGTTAACCAGTTAACAGGCACACAAATGGGCAAATATTTCAAAAAGTGGATGTTTTCACCATTTCCCTACACTTTTTCCTCTTCTCTTTTTCTACTTCACTCACATTCCATTTCACCTTGAAACTTCTACCACATTATAGACCTTTCCACATTCTTCCAAGGAATATTCCTTAAGCCCTAACCAACTTTAACTAACTCCATACCTAAGTCCAAACCTAACCTAATGCCCAAGCCTAAGTTCATTCCTACCCTCTATATAAGCCCTAATCAATCCAATGAAAGGGGTTCCAACTTCATTTTCATCATTTCACTTTCCAAATCTCTTATTTCTCTCTCAATTCTCTTCCATTGCTAAATTAATCAAAGTTTCATCTTCATCATAATCCATCAAGTTTCACATCGAAACTCGATCGATCGGAAGCTTAACCTCCATCTTCTTCACCAATTCAGTGGTTTATCAAATATCTGATATGGTTACGATGTTTATTTCACCAATCGGAAGAAATTTGGAGCATCGACATTTATTTTGCGTTCTTGCAGATTGAAGATCGAAGCTCACATTTTTCTCTTCATTTTGCACACCGATAGAATCGCAACACTCACCAAAGCAATCCTCCGCTTTGTAGGTTGGTGAATCTGATACCGTTTCTTCGCTTTTAACTTATTCTCTTCATCTCGCCGTATGGCATTCTTTGATTGCTGATTGTTTGATTGTGTTTTGATCATTTGTGTTTCGGTTACGATTTGATTGCGATTTGTGTATTTAGATTGTTAGAATCTATAATTGTAGCTCATTCTAGGGGCCAATAGGTGTTAGAAAACCTTAGTTAAGCAGCAAATTCGTGTTAGCATGTTCATGTATGTGTTAAGGGTTTTTAGAAGTAGATTTAAGACCAAAAGTGCTTCTGCATAGCTGAATTTTTGCATTCTGTTTAGTGTTAACCGGTTAACGCATATGGTTAACCGGTTAAAACGTTGAAATTTGCTACTAGTTTTGAAACTTTGAGGTCGTTAACCGGTTAACCTATAATGTTAACCGGTTAACGATGTTTGATTTTGGAAAATCAGCTTATTTCAAGGCATGTTTGCATTACATTATTCCTTTAATCTTCTTATAGTAATAGATCATGATTTTAGGGAATTTTCAAGACCACTTTAGGTGTTCTATTCATCATTTCGAGTCGTTTCGACATGCGTTTCATTACTTTTGCATATTTTGTGCTTATTTGTTCATTAATGCATAAAGTGCTTTGTACATGTTGTTGCTAGGTTAAAATGCATCAATTTGCGTGTAAATGAATGTTTCATATTCTGTTTTGCATCATTTTCGTGATCCATGCAAGTTCTTAATTGTTTGAGTGTTTTAATGCCATATCATGAACTCTTGAAAAAACACATAATCATGAGTATGCATATTCTTGCATTTTATTTGCATTTTTTATTACACTTCTAGTTGATACCAATTATGTTTTGTGTCAAATGCAGGTTCAATCATTGATTCTTGTAGATACATGTTCATAATCCATGTTCATGTGTTTATTTGCCAAAACTTGAAATGCATACTTATTGCATATTTGTTATTTTTGTGCATTCTTTAATAAGCAATTCATTGTAAATAATCATGTCCATAATCCATGTTAATCTTTCATGTTTATTCCATTTAATCATGTTAATTGTGCATTGTTTGTCATCCATTGTGGGCATAATAAAAAATTAATCAAATCTGTCTCACTTTCCATAACTGTATTTTGATGTCATAGCTGTAAAATGTATGTTGTTTGTTGCATTTTCACACTTTTTACACCTGTTTTGCATGCTGATTGTTAGCTGTAGAAAGCTGTGTGCATTGTGCATTGCATTTAATTGATGTTTGTGCATTTAGGAGTTGTAATAGGCTGTTGGATTTTTTGCTTTGCATATATTTCTAGGTCCCTTAAACTTAGGATTGAGTCTAGTTTAGGTCCTAGATCCTTTAGGATTTGTTTGGTAAATGTTTACCTCATTTCTTATTCATGTTTATCATGCTAACCCTTGTTTTGTAGGGAGGTAAAGGTAAGTCTCTAAACCTTAATCTCTTTTACATTCTTTATGCTTTCAAAGTGTGTGTGTTTTAGCATTCCTTTGCTATTTCTTAGACAACTTCATGCTAATCCCCTTAGATTCAACTTAACTTCATTAGGAATTAAGTTGTAAACTATTTCCTATCTTCTTTTCCTTTTCGCATTAGGAATAGAAACCGCACTAACCTAGGTTCATCCATGCATGATAACACTAGGATTTTAGTCTCCCGCTTTAGACTTTTGCCTTTGGTTCGCTTTGCTTTCTTTCTCATCTATAAAGAAAATAATAAAAGCACCCAATAAAGTTTGAGCTTATCATACAACATGATACTTTTCCGTGGGTTACTTATACGCGTTCCATTTCGGGCGAGGTGTAAGGCATCTACCACGATGAACATGTCTTAGTGTGAGAACTTTCACAAACAATAATAAACAGAAAACAAGTCTCTAAAAGACAAAACAACAAACAAAACTTGTCTTTTCCTTCGGGAATTATTTTTTCACCTCACTCACTCTCAACGCGAACTTGTGACGACTTATCTCATTTGCAAGACGGTAACACACTCGTACCAGACGAGCCTGCAATACCTGAGCATAGACATACGCAGTTCAGCTCTAAAAAACACAAAATAGTTTCTGCCTTAGTTAGGTGAACTACGTTGACTCTGATCCTCATATTCCTGATGAGGTACGTAGGTAGCGGGGTAGGACCCGTTCGAGCACATTCTTTATTTTCCCTACATTTTCCCCTTTCGATCTCTTTTCTAGTTCTCTTCATCATTTCAGTTCCAGTTAGCAATTCTTTTATTCAGCAACAACTTTATTTCTCACCCTTTGAAACAGACAAACAAGTGTGGATCCCGTCGGGTACGGCGGACGACCTAGGGTGCTAATACCTTCACAGGTCGTAACCGACTCCCGAACCCAGATCTTTGGTTCGCAGGACCTCATCCTTTCCTTTTCTCTTCGGTTTGTACAACATTACCTTTCCCATTCATTCAGGATAAAATGCCTGGCTGGCGACACTACCTTTTCCGCGCCACTTTCGCGTTTGTACTAGGATGAAAATCCCGAGAGCGACACTTAACCCTCTTGTTATAGGATTTTTCTACTCTTCTCTTCTACCTTTTTAATAATTCTAAGGCACGAAGTCTCTCTTCTTCCAAATCCACCAATTCGTCTAACATCATATCCCAATAATCCTCAGATGGAATCTCATGATGTCTTTAAATTCGTGTGGACTGAAGGTAGATTTCAAGAGGTAATACTACATCATGCCCATAAGTAAGTCGAAAAAAAGTAGTATCGGTTGCTTCTTTAGGTGATGTTCGACATGCCCAAAGGATTTGGTCCAATGTCTTATGACAATTTCTTGGCTTCTTACCTACATGTTTCTGAATCAAATCAATGACTATTTAATTTGCTACTTCGACCTGGCCATTAGCCTGGGCGTAATATGGCATAGATGTCAAAAGTTTAAAACCCATTTCTTTGGCGAAATCTTGCATTTTTCGACCAATAAACACAGATCATTGGTCAGCCGTAATTGTTTATGGGATCCCATTTTTATAGATGATATGCTTCTGAATAAACTCAATTACATCTTCCTAATCAACATTTGGAAATGGAATCGCTTCCACCCATTTAGAAAAATAGTCAATCCCTACCAAATTGTATTTATGATTCTTTGAAGATGCTGGTAGAATTTCTCCAACCAGGTCCAAATCCCATCCTCTAAAGGGCCAAGGTTTCACTATGGAGTGCAATTCATTTGCAGGAACATGTTGAATGTCAGTATGCACTTGACTTTCTTGACTGTTAGAACAATTCTGATTCTAATCTTCCATTAAAGTTTTGATGATAACAATATCTTTTCTAAGAGAATAGAAGTTCTAATTTATATTGCACTAACCTTTGTTTTATGTGCAAAATAGAAGTTGTAGAAGTTTTCATAAGGAAGGATAATCTGACTCTACTCAAGCATCTTCTAAGAGGAACAACCTAGCGCTCATTTATAGAAGATCTGTTGTCAAAGAGAAGTTCAAATTAAAGACGTTTTTAATGTTGTGTATTCATTTATGACACTCTGATTTGCATTTAGAAGATTCTGATTGTCTCAATTAAGGACTATTTAAAGAAAATCAGAATAATGGCTGGGAACAAGAATCTTTTTTATTTGGAAGGATTTAATGGCAATTAACAACTATCCAAATCAAGCTCCAGATGTTCCCAACGACTATCTACTTCAAATCACTATTTAAAGGAATCAACCTGAAGATTTGAAGCTCTCGCTTTCACGCTCTATTACACGCTCAAGTTATCTTGCTCTCAATACTGTAACAGATCACTTTGTGATATAGCTTTTTAGAAGCATTCTTTAGTTACAAATTTTTAATCTTTGTAAAAGATAATTGTTTTTTCGTTGAGTGGCTAGTTCAGTCAGTAGACTCTAGAAGACTTTGACAGTAGGTCATTGTGGTTGTATTCATTTTTAAATAGTAGATTAAGACCTCGTTGAGAGAGGCAAAATCACTTTGGCGGATGGACTGGATGTAGTTTGAGTTCAAACGAAACAGGATAAATCAAAGTGTCCTTTAAAGTCTTTTTGTTTTCTAAAACCCAATTCCAAACCCCCTTCCTTGTGTTTTTACGCTTCTTCAATTGGAATCAGAGCTCTAGGTTCTGAGATATACACTTAACCGTGTCAGTAAAAGATCCAGAAGTTAAAACACAATGGCAGATGCGGTCAACAACAACAATGACAATCAAAATGACAAGATCAACGGAAAACCTCTAGTGTTAAATGGTGACAACTTTGACTACTGGAAGGATGTTCTGGAAAGTTTCTATCTGGCTCTGGATGGAAATCTTTGGGATATAGTGACATATGGATACACTCATTCTGTTGGAGCAGACGGTCAGAAGATTGAAAGAAAGAACATGACAACTCAACAGAAGAAGGAATTCAAAAACCATCACAAGGCCAGAACCATACTTATGAGTGTTATTTCCTATATAGAATATGAGAAGATCACAAACAGAGAATCAACCAAAAACATGTTTGACTCCCTGAGGATGACACATGAAGGCAACACTTAAGTCAAGGAGACAAAAACTCTGGCTCTTATTCAGAAGTATGAAGCGTTCAAGATGGAAGAAGATGAAACAATTGAGAAGATGTTCTCAAGGTTTCAAATTCTGGTTGCTGGACTGAAAGTTATGGAAAAAGGCTACTCAACAACAGATCATGTGAAGAAGATCAATAAAAGCTTGCCAAAGGCTTGGAGACCCATGGTCACTGCTTTGAAGCTATCAAAGAATCTGAACGAGACATCTCTGGAAGAACTGGTCAGCTCTCTGAGAAGTTATGAGATAGAACTAGAAGAAGATGAACCCCAGAAGAAAGGTAAGTTTGTTGCTCTTAAATATAAAAACTCTGATTCTAAAGCTTTGCAGGCAGAAGTAGAAGAAAGCTCTGGAGGCTCATCAGAAGAAGACGAACTATCTCTTCTATCCAGAAGAGTTCAACAACTCTGGAAGCATCGTTAGAAGAAGTTCAGAAATCCCAGAAGATCAAGCAATCACTCTGAAGCATCCTCTGGTCACAGGAAACCCAGAAGCAAAGAAGTAGTGTGCTACAAATGCAAAGAACCTGGACACTACAAGAGTGACTGTCCAAAACTCCAGAAAGAGAAACCTAGAAAGAAATTCAACAGAGAAAAGAAAAGGAGTCTCATGGCAACATGGGACGATTCAAAATCATCTGAAGCTGATTTAGACTCAGAAGATGAACATGCCAACATTGCATTCATGGCAAAAATACCAGAAGATGTTCACTCATCAGAATCACAGACAGATTCTGACACAGAAGAGGTATTCTCTAAACTTTCTAGATCTCAATTAGAAGATAGCCTCTCAGAAATTCTTGAAAAATATCAGAAGCTTCAATTCAAATACAAAGACATAAAACAAAGTTTAGTATCTGAATTGGAGGAATTTAGAAAACTTAAGTCAGAAAACTCCGAGCTAAAAGAAAATATTTTTGAATGTAAAAATTCTTTTGAAAAACGTAAAGCTCAGAAGGAATCTGAATCAGAAGTTCTACCTGGTTCTGATAGTATCATAAAGCAATATGATTAAAGTTTTCAAAATTTTCTAGCTAAAAATATAGACAGAAGCAAAATTGCCTCTATGATCTATGGAGTTAGCAGAAATGGTAGAAGAGGTATAGGCTATGTGAAAACTAAAGGAGAGGAAACTCTGAAGTTTTAAAAGGTTGATGACATGGTCATAAAAGTTAATACTCCTTTAAGTTCTCATTTACCTATGGTCATAATCATGATCTAAAATATACTAGTGAGTTTGTAAAAACTAACAAACAAGGACCCAAAAAGATATGGGTACCCAAAGATAAAATTGTGTATGTTGCAGATGTCTTTAAAATCCAAACTGAAACACCAATCTTTGTACCTGGACTCTGGATGCTCACGACACATGACGGGAAGAAAGCATATGTTCCAAAGTCTTGAGCTAAAAGCTGGAGGCTGAGACAACCTATGTCCCATTAGTTAAATTCTAACAAAACTTTAAATATAAATACATAAAATTTGAAAATTTTACATAACAAGACTGAATTAATAAAACATACATATGCTCCAAATATATCTTACATAGAGTTTGACATTGTTAAGATTAATGGACTTGCCACATAGATAAAACTCAAAAGAAAAGTACAGAAAGGAAATCAAAAGAAAGCATAGTGAAAAGGACCTCCTACGTCCAACGAGACTAACACTTATACTGATTGTAATACTAATAAGATAAGCGTTTGGACAAAACGCTAATAGACTCCAATCTTGATTTCATAGAAAATCCATATCCTCGTCACTTCATATCCTTTCCACTAGGACTACCGAGCTCGTCATCTGATCGTCATAGATTAACCCAAAAATACAAGACAAAAAGGACACAGGGCTAAGATTCATGTACAGGTTTAAAAGTGGGAATGAGTGTGTAAAATAATAATATATATGACAACCACAATTACTCAAACAAGCATATCCTCAACCCATAATTACATTTATTATATCTCTATTTATTATAATGCATCCTTGAACTATATGCTGACACAGGCCACTAAACGCTGTCAGTGATATCTATCCCTTTTACCAAGATCGGATATCACCAGACCACATGCCTCCAACGTACTCCCAATTACCAAGAGCTATGTCACCTAACTTCACGTGGAATCTAGGTGTTATAAGTTGATCGTCCCTGAGAATTTAGGCCAAGAACTTCGTCTTGCCTAGCATGCATAAATATAAATCCCCGTCGGGATTGTAGGTGACTGATCAACCTCGTATGTCCCATACCGCACAGAAGTGGATTTATACATTCCTCAATGCAAGTCTATATGATCACTCAATCATCTTGTGGCAACTCTCAACCATAAGTGTTAAAATAATACTTGGGACATATCATATCATTTGTTTAGGCAATACTTATTATGCTAAATCCATCAAATGCTTACTCGTATTTTATCTTGGCATAATCCTTATCTTCATAAAATCAGTTCAGTTCATACAATGAATATGGTATGGTTGACTTCCCAGGTAAGAGAGGTGGACTGTAAAGGACATAGCCGACCAAGTCATTCCTTAGCCAGAATCCAACCAAATACAACTACTCAATGTATTCAACTTCCCTTCATTTATTGGGGATCTAACACTTAATATCTAACAATTTCGTTTCTCTCCTTAATATATCATTTTTCTTAGTCTATCAATCACAATCATTCAAGTATAAATAAAATAACAATTAAACAATTAATCAAATAATACGATCACAATACCACCTCAATTTATCATATATTACTCCTATGATAAATAATTAAGGTCGGCGTAACCTCGTTTAATGATCCGTGAAAATCATTATTCGAGAATAGGTTCTCCTTACTTATTTATCGCTAGTAGGGCTTAGGTCACCACTACATATATATATTAAGCTATTTTACGC
Source organism: Lathyrus aphaca (assembly GCA_963966055.1). Classification (NCBI taxonomy): domain Eukaryota; kingdom Viridiplantae; phylum Streptophyta; class Magnoliopsida; order Fabales; family Fabaceae; genus Lathyrus; species Lathyrus aphaca. The sequence continues at coordinate 428,609,667 of OZ014524.1, read as the reverse complement.
TAACCGTCCCAACATATACGAAATCTTGCCCCCGCCTTTTGTTAATGAGTGTTGTTGAAAGTCCACATTTGTTTTCTCCGATCTTTGCCAAGAACTTAATTTACGATAATCGTTGAATTGTACGAAATTTACAAAATGATTAGAAAATAATTTTTGTTTAGTTAAACATAATCCTATTGCAATTTGAAATTTTATTAAAATATTTAATAATAGTCTCCACTATATTTAAAATATTATTAAATTCAAATATAAATTAGACTATACCCTCGTTTGGATTTGTTCATTTTAGAAAATTATCAAGAGTATATTTCTAATAACATTTTAATTTTATAATTATAACGACTTAAAATGGTAATTTTAGCCTGGACTTTATAAGTTCAGTATCTCGACGTCTAAGCGAAATTTAAATAGAAATCTTTAAAATAACTTTTGTAAAAATAACATAATTAAAATAAAATGGACATTATAACGACTCACCAGTTACTTATGAAAATGATTTGGGCATAACATTTACGTATTAAACTCCTTTGAAAATTTCTAAGAACATTGACCGCAAAATAACTCTAAAAGTTACGAACCGACATCGTGAGAACCTCGATAACTAAAACTAATATTGTTATATGAAGAACTAGAGAAATAAAGAAGTAGAGAGGTAAGAAAGATAATTTGTGAATGAGTGAATGAAAATGGGGTGGGAAAGGCCCCTATTTATTCTAGTTGTAAAATATTAAAATAACATAAATTCACATTCTTTTGCCCATGCCTTCTAACTTCTTAACTCTTGCTAGTAAATATGTCTTATCAAAGATTTACAAGTCTTTCTTCAATAGTTCCATAAATGATCTACTATGACTTTGTGAAAATAATTTATAAGAAAGATATGAAAGCTTGATTTTATGATGTTTCATGACATAAGATCATGTAGGAAATTAATAGAAAATGGGATATATATTTCTTTTATGAAATGAAATGATAATAAAATAACTAGGATAATTATTCAGTATCTTTATTAACTTAAGATTGTTTTATTTACTAATTAATTTGTAGACTAAATTAGTGGTATTCCAATAAAATAAAATCCAATAATAATAATAATAATGAGAAAAACACCAACTATAATAATAATAATAAAAATAATATGGATAATTAATTAACTTACAATTAAGTATTTTAATACTAATTTTAAAATTTAGTTTAAAAAATGAAACGGTGATATTCAAATCGAATAGTAATATTAATAATAAAAATAAAGGGTGATTAATTGATAAATTAATTATTATAGGCACTAGTTTCAATGTTTAGTTTGTAATATTTAGCGATGTTAAAGTCTCAAATATAATCTTATATATTAATTAATGTATGGAAAATTAGGATGTTACATTACCACCCCCCTTAAAGAAAATTTCGTCCCCGAAATTTAGCGTACCTAAAACATATGAGGATATTTTTGATGCATGTCTTCTTCTCTTTCCCAAGTAGAAACACCAGTTAAATCATCCCACACAACTCAGACCAATGGTATTTGTTTTCCATGAAGTTCCTTAATTCGATGATCTACAATCTTGACAAGTAAAGCCTCATGCTCCAAGTTATCTCTAAGTTCCACAGTTTCAGGCTCAATGACATGTGAAGGGTCAGGGTAATACTTCCTCAATTGTGATACATGGAAAACATCATGAAGATTAGACAGGTTTGGTGGCAAAGCAATTTGATATGCTACAGGTCCAATCCTCTGTAGAATTTGAAAAGGTTCGATAAACCTCGGTGTTAACTTCATAGTTTTGATTGCCCGTGTGATTCCCGCTCTAGGAGTTACCCTAATGAACACATGATCTCCTGCTTCAAATTCCAAAGGTCTTCTCCTCTTATCACTATAACGCTTTTGATGATCTTGTAAAGTCTTCATCTTTTGTCTAATAAGCTTAACCTGATCAGTCGTTTGTTGCACAAATTCCGAACCCAATATTTTATTTTCTCCAATTTCATACCAACATAAAGGTGTACGATACTTTCGTCCATACAATGCTTCATATGGAGCCATGCCAATACTTGAGTGAAAGCTATTGTTGTAAGTAAACTCAATCAATGGTAAAAACTCATCCCAACTTCCCTTGTGTTCAAGAGCACAAGCTCTTAAGAGATCCTCTAATGACTGAATTGTTCTTTCAGAATGGCCATCTGTTTGGGGATGATAAGATGAACTTAACCTTAGTTTGGTTCCTAACTCTAAGTGCAATTGACGCCAATACTTTGATGTGAATCTCGGATCGCTATCACTGATTATACTTGTAGGTATTCCATGTAATCTAACAATTTCCTTTACATACACTTGAGCTAGTCTCTCTAAGCTAAACGTCTGATTTATGGGAATGAAATGTGCACTCTTTGTCAACCTATCAATTATTACCCAAATCACATCATGCTTTTTCTGAGTGTTGGGAAAAGCAGTTACGAAATCCATAGCTATACCGTCCCACTTCCACTCTGGAATGTCTAAAGATTGTAACAATCTGGATGGCTTTTGATGTTCAATCTTAGCCTTCTGACATACCAAACAACTTTGAACATACTCTGCTACATGCTTCTTCATTCCAAACCACCAAAACATTTTCTTTAAGTCTTGATACATCTTTGTGGCTCCTAGATGAAAACTCATCTTACTTTTGTGGCCTTCTTCCAAAATCATCTTTCGAATATCCTGGTTTTGAGGTACACACAACGTTTCTCTAAACCTTAAGATTCCATCACTTCTTATGTTAAAATCTCTATTTTTACCATCATTTATTGTTTCCTTTATGTTCATTAGATGGTCATCAAGTTGTTGTTCATCTTTGATCCATTTTAGAAATTCATTAGATACGACAACAACGCCCATGAATATACTTCCTCCATTATGTTGTACTCCTATGTTTAAATCCACAAATTGGTTAATCAACTCTTCTTCCTTCAACATCATTGTTGATACATGAAGTTTCTTTCGACTCAAAGCGTCTGCTACAACATTGGCCTTCCCTGGGTGATACTGCAACTCAAAATCATAGTCCTTCAAGAATTCCATCCAGTGCCTTTGTCTCATGTTTAGATCTTTCTGATCAAATAAGTACTTAAGGATTTTGTGATCACTTAACACGGTGAACTTTGATCCATAAAGATAATCCCTCCAAATATTTGAAGAAAACACAATTTCTTCTAACTCTAAGTCATGAGTCGGGTAGTTCCTCTCGTGCACCTTCAATTGTCTTGATGCGTAAGCTATCACTTTCCTTTCTTGCATCAACACACAACCAAGAACTTGGTATGATGCATCACAATACACATCAAATTGTCCTGCTGGGTCAGGTAAGATGAGTATTGGTGATGAAGTCAATCTTTCCTTCAACTTATGAAAACTTTCTTCACACTCCTTTGTCCATTCAAAGTTTTTACCTTTCCTTGTTAACTGAGTCATAGGTAAAGCGATTTTTGAAAATCCTTCGATGAACCTCCAATAATATCCAGCTAGTCCAAGAAAACTTCGAATCTCGGCAACATTCTTTGGATTCTCCCACTTTGTTACTGCTTCGACTTTACTCGGGTCTACTACAATGCCTTCTTTACTTATTACATGACCAAGAAATTGTACCTCCTTCAACCAAAATTCACATTTCGAGAATTTTGCGTACAATTGACGGTCCTTTAATATTTGTAGCAGAATTCTCAAATGTTCTTCGTGCTCTACCTCATTCTTGGAATAACTCAAAATGTCATCAATGAAAACTACAACAAATTGATCTAAGTAAGACCTAAAGATCTTATTCATGTAATCCATGAATACTGCGGGAGCATTAGTCAAACCAAATGGCATAACCAAGTACTCATAGTGTCCATAACGGGAACTAAAAGTTGTTTTTGGAATATCATCCTCCTTCACCCTGATCTGATGATATCTAGACTTCAAGTCAATCTTCGAGAATACCGATGCTCACTTCATCTGGTCCATCAAGTCATCAATTCTAGGCAAAGGATACTTGTTTTTCACAGTGGCTTTATTAAGCTGTCTGTAATCCACACAAATTCTAAAAGAACCATCTTTCTTCTTCTTCACAAATAAGATTGGAACTCCCCATGGCGATACAATTGGTCTAATTAATTCCTTCTCTAACATCTCGTCCAATTGTTTCTTTAGCTCAACAAGCTCTGAGGGTGACATTCGATAAGGAGATATAGAAATTGGTCCAGTTCCTGGAACCAAGTCTATAGAAAAATCCACTTCCCTAACCGGTGGTCAACCTGGAACATCTTCTGGAAAGACTTCCGGGAATTCACACACCACTGGAAAATTTTCAACACTAGGAGTTTCTCCTGCTGACATGGAGAATAACATCATAAATTTTTGAGTGAGAGTTTCAGTCTTTCTGATTTCTCCGCTATCTTCCCCAAATGTTAAGATTTTATTTTTACACCCCAAGTTTACATCATTGGCTGATAACCAATCCATTCCTAAGATAATATCTAGGTCTTGTAGCGGGAGTACCACAAGATCTACTAAGAATCTTCTATTTTCTAAGGTTATTGGGCAATCTACACAAATTGAACAAGTTACCATTCTTTCTCCTGAGGGAGTTGTAATGGTTAACTTATACTTTAGATCAACAATTTCAAATCCCAAAATTTCAGCACAAGATGCAGATATGAAAGAATGTGTAGCTTCTGAATCGAATAATACTGATACCAACTTATCTCCAATTAAACACATACCTTGAATTAACCCATCTGTCTTTAAGATCTCAGCTCCCCTAATTGCAAATACTTTTCTAGTGGTTGGCTTATTGTGATTCTAAGGTCGTTGACCAACATTTAGGCCTCCGTTCCTTTCCCTCCCTATATTATTATTATTGTTTATTAGACCGCTCTTCTGGCCTGTTGGTTGATTTTGTCCTTGGGATAGTCTTTGAGATAATGTCCCTTCTGACCACAACGAAAACAAGCTCCAATATTTCTATTTGGACAATCTTTGTTAAGACGTGTCCCTCCACAACTGTAACACTTGAACATTAACCTTCTAGGATCCTAGTTATGAAATGGTGTAGGCCTTTGATATGGCCTGCTCCCTTGCTGGGTCCTTCCTCCATGGCCTCGGTTAAAATGGCCCATGTGATTGTTGTTTTGGTTCGATCCTCCTGATCCATATTAATTCTTCCTATTGTCAATTCCTTCCAATTCCAGACACCTTTCTGTAAGCTCACCAAAGCGCACCATATGCAGAGGTAGAACTTCCCTCTGAATATCATATTTCAACCCATCTTGATACTTTTCACACATCCATTCTTCCCTTGGATGCAAGCGGTAAAACTCAGAATACTTTAGCAAGGATTCAAACTTCCTTGTATACTCTCCAATTGTCATCACACCTTGACACATGTTCTGGAATTATCTCTCTTTATCTTTCCTACATAACTTTGGAATAAGATCCAATTGATCTCTCTTCCTTCCTCTTCCAACAATCTTTGTTTTCCTCTCCACCAGGCTTCAGCATCGCCTGTTAGCATGAATGTTGCGTAACCGACCCTTCTATTTTCTCTACAGTGAGTAAAAGAAAATATCTTCTCAATCTCTTGCAACCATTTCTCAGCACCCTCTGGATTAAAGTCACCACCAAATTGTGGTGTTTTGCCCTTCAAAAACGAGTTTAATCCCGCATCTTCATGCATTATTTCCCTTTGTTGTTGCTGAAAAAGCTGATGATCTCGAGTGATTTGCAGGATTTGAGCATTTTGTTGTGTTTGAACTAACACAGCTGCAGCAAGTTCACGAACATCTCGAGTGTCAGCTTGAGAGTTCGTTCCAGTTTGGGAATGATCCTCTCGACCTATGGGAATGGTAGGTACTCCTTCGGGAGTAACTTCATCACTCGCATTTCTACATACCCCTCTAGTAGTGCCTCTACCAGCACTCCTACCTTGCCTCGCGTTTCTGACATTCTGAACCATAACTTCCTGAAAGGATAAGTTATTAGGTTCAATCACTCATAAGACATAAAGAACATAATAATTATGTATATTTATATCCCAATGAATGATTCATCGATAAGGATTTTTCATCTCTCACATGCAAGGGATAAATATGTCTAAAAGGTCGAATTAGGCATGATTATATCTATAATTCGGTCAAACTTAATCACGATTTAAAAAGAAATGTCAATTTATTCAATAACAATGATTACCAAAACTATGACCATGTTTCATTCAAAAACCATTATTCCAAAACCAAGCTAAAACTAGTAATGGTAAAACTATAATTATCATTATCGCTACAAAATCTTTACCTAATTCTTCATGCTTGGTAATACCAATAAGAAACAAGATAATGACAAGAAGAGTGATGAATAAAAGAAAATATTTAGCCATTTGAAAGGTATAGATAGATACTTTGAAATTGATATGAAAGTAATGAATAAGTATGAAGTATTTATAGAGATAATTTTGTGAGGTGTCCGTTACGTTACCGTTGGGTTTGTGACCGTTGGGGGAGAAAAAAATAGGTCAAGTGTGTTAAAGACGCTTCCTAGATTAATATATTAGAAGACTCTTGAGACGAAGACTCAACGCACAGAAGAAAAGCTATCATCCAGTTTGGAATCCAACTTAATACAATCAGTATAACTCTAGACACTTACGGTCCGAGCTGAATCGACTAGCTCTGATACCATTTAATGAGACAGCCTATGTCCCATTAGTGAAATTCTAACAAAACTTTAAATATAAATACACAAAATTTGAAAATTTTACATAACAAGACTGAATTAATGAAACATACATATGCTCCAAATATATCTTACACAGAGTTTGACATTGTTAAGATTAATGGACTTGCCACATAGATAAAAACTTAAAAGAAAAGTACATAAAGGAAATCAAAAGAAAGCATAGTGAAAAGGACCTCTTACGCCCAACGAGACTCACACTTATACTGATTGTAATACTGATACGATAAGCATTTGGACAAAATGCTAATAGACTCCAATCTTTATGTCATAGAAAATCCATATCCTCGTCACTTCATATCCTTTCCACTGGGACTACCGAGCTCGTCGTCTGATCGTCATAGATTAACCAAAAAATACAAGACAAAAAGGACACAGGGCTAAGATTCATGTACAAGTTTAAAAGTGGGAATGAGTGTGTAAAATAATAATATATATGACAACCACAATTACTCAAACAAGCGTATCCTCAACCCATAATTACATTTATTAAATCTCTATTTATTATAATGCATCCTTGAACTATATGTTGACACAGGCCACTAAACGCTGTCAATGATATCTATCCCTTTTACCAAGATCGGATATCACCAGACCACATGCCACTAACGTACTCCCAATTACCAAGAGCTATGTCACCTAACTTCACGTGGAGTCTAGGTGTTATAAGTTGATCGTCCCTGAGAATTCAGGCCAAGAACTTTGTCTTGCCTAGCATGCATAGATAAAAATCCTCGTCGGGATTGTAGGTGACCGATAAACCTTGTACGTCCCATACCGCACGGCAGTAGACTAATACATTCCTCAATGCAAGTCTATACGATCACTCAATCATCTTGTGGAAACTCTCAACCATAAGTGTTAAAATAATACTTGGGACATATCATATCATTCTTTTAGGCAATACTTATCATGCCAAATCCATCAAATGCTTACTCGTATTTTATCTTGGCATAATCCTTATCTTCATAAAATCAGTTCATATCATACAATGAATAAGGTATAGTTGACTTCCTAGGTAAAAGAGGTTGACTGTAAAGGACATAGCTGACTGTCGCTCCCAAAGATTTGCATCCCGGTACAAGCGCGAACGGTCGGCGAAAGGAGAAATGAAGATGAGGATGAATAGAGTCGCCAACTAGGCATTTTTATCCCGAAGGAAAGGTAATGCTGCATAAAACTAAGAAAAGATGGATAAGACGGTTGCGAACCAGAGAAACTGAGAAAGGGGGTTGGTTACAACCTGGGAAGGTATTAGCACCCAGATTGTCCGTCGTACTCGACGGGATCCATGCTTGAAAGTTGTGTTTAAAGGGGTAGTGTATATGCTATCTGTGTGCAAGAGTTGGAAAAGAAATATACAAGTATCAGTGCAAGAAAGTGAAGTGAGGTGAGATTCTCAGGAATGAGGCTTAAAAGATAATGCTGGAAGAGGGAGAAAGAGACAGAGACTTTTATTCGATAATAGTTAAGTTATGCATACGTATCCTCTCGTGCAATCAGGAAGTCAGAACACCGTAGTTCGACTTAAAGAGACTGAAAGATAAATTGACTGATGAACTGCTTGCTTGTCTATGCTCAAGTGTATGACTCGTCTGGCTCGAGTGCTAACTGTCTTGCATTAGACAGAATAAGCAAGTTCTCATTTGTGAGTGAAGATGATGAGAAGAGAATCCCGAAGGAGACGATTATTGTTTGTTTTTATGTTTTCAGTCTTTTATTGCTTTTTTGTGTGTTTGCCATAAGTTAATGAGCATAAGCCTAAACCAAGGGTTAGTAAACTCATCATATCCTCCCTTTGATCAGGGATAATGAGAATACATTAAGTGTGAGATAAGCAACTCAACTTAACTACCATGATGATGTAGGATTAAGATCATTAACCTACTTGTGATTATTTAGATGTTTTTGAGTTTTTGTTTAGTGTTAAGTATTGAGTTTAAGTCATAATCAAAGATTAGTGAACTCATTACACCATCCTAATAGAAGGATAATAGATGAGCACACTTAAGCTAAGGAAGATACCTCAACTTAATCCATGATTAGGGATTAACCTCATGACAAAACAAACCTTTATTTAATGGATTTTAATCAAGGGTAAGATTAAGAAATGAGTTTTATGATTTGTAAGACAACTTGAGGGGGACTTGTCCATTAACACTAGGGTTAGTCCTTCTTAACCAATAAAGGAAGAATTAGAACCCTAATGCAAGGCCCAAGTTACAAGCTATTGTCTTAGTGATTATTAAGATGGATTGATTAAGAGATTTAAACAAATTAAGGGTTTAACACTTAAGATTAAAGTTATACACTCCATCCTAAGAGAAGGATGCAGGCATAACCTTAATCACAAAGTCTTAAAACCTTAAAGGTTTAGTCTCTAATGATGAGATGAGAAGAGAGACACAAAGAAGACTCAAAGGTAACAACTAAGGGGGGACTAATCACAACCCTAATCATTGTCATGCTTGGATATTCCTATGGTTTGTAAGGCTTGAGAAAGATCTTCAGAGAAGCCACCAATGGAAGAGGCAGATGAAAGGAAGAGAAGCAGAAGAAACAAGTTACTTACTTCACTAAAGAAGATAAGTAACTTGGAGAAAGAAAGTGAATGATGAACATGAATAAGCAAGCTCACTCTAAAGAAAAGAAAAATTCAGCAATGATGCATAAGAAGAATGAGAAGAGAAATGAGAAATGAAGGCAAATTCACTTCTCAAGTTACTTACCACCTGAAAAAGGTTAGCATAAAGGGAAGAAATGATATGAGAATGAAACATATGCAAAGGTAAAAAACCAAAAACAGAAGCAAACGCATGATGCAAATGATGTTATGAGATGATGCAAAGGCATACCAAGTGCTATGAATGTTCATACAAGAGATGAGATGTAAAGGAAGCATGCTTTGAAGTATGAAAACACATGTATGTTTATGAAATGAAATGGATGCAAAGCATAGAAAATGCATGAAGAAATGACCAAGCAATGTTCAAAAAATGTCTTAATATGTCTAAGATGGCATACAAGAGCTTAGGATGTCATGGAAAGTTCATATGTTCATGCAATGCAATGTAAGATGCAAGCATGGATGCAAGATTAGGGTTACATGAAAGGATGAGATGCAAAAGTCAAAAACAAAAGCAAATCATAAGATAAAAAAAATTGCAAATGAACTCAAAGGAACCCTAACCCCATATGATATCACACCCCAAAGGAGAAGGTCTAACTCTTAACCTAAAGAAAGTTGTGATTTTTCTAAATTTGCTAGGGTTTTTGGGTACCTTAAGAGAGAAAATGCAAATCAAATGGAAAATGCGAGATAAATTTATGACAAAAATATGCTAGAAACTACATGATGTATAGAATGCAATGCAAAATGAATCATTATCAAACCCTTCATGGTTAGGCAGAAAAGATTTTTCAAAGTTAGGGTTCCAAAAAGGAATTTTTATGAACCCTAAATTCAAGAAAAATATCAAATTTGGATCAAAAACCAAAAAGAAATTTGTGTGAATGGTTTGACAATGTTTCTAAATGTCCTAAGATGCAATGTGAATTCTTTTGGAATTTTTAGAAACCTAAATGGTATTTTAATTAATTAATTTCCATTAATTAATTAAAATAAACATTTAAATATTTTTAAAATGATTTTTTAATGCAAAAAATAAAAATAAAAATGTTTTTGGGTGAAGAAAAATATTTGAAGTCAAAATGCAGAAGAAAAATATTTTTGGAATTTTTTAAGTATTTTAAATAAATTGGACAAGATAATTGCAATTAAATGAAATAAAATATGAATTAAAGGCTGGTCAACTGATCCAATGGATCAGATTCAAACTGGGGTTTGGAGGGAAGACCACGCGCGCTATCCAACGGTCAAAATTCAAACTGACTAAATTCTAATTAATTAATTAATTAAACACAATTAACCCTAATATGAACTAATCCTGGCCACCCATTTCAAATTAATCCTGATCCAAGGGCCCAGAATGCGCCTGGCACACTAAACCCTAAAATTAGCCCTAATCCTTTTCAGGTGACCGGAACAGTGTTCCGGTCATCTTCTCCGGCAACACCCCAGCATCAACTTCTTCCCTAGCCCATTTCCAGAGCTCTAAAGCTCCAGATCACTTCCCCACACCTTCCTAAGCATGAATCTAACCTCAAAACTAATTTCTAATGGCTGAATCAAAGGATACGAATCAAAACCTAAAAACTGCACAAGTTTCAGAGCATGCATACAAGCTTATTTCTCAACCATTTTCAAAAGTAAACACATCATGATGATCAGCAAAGCATAAAGAACATCTTTATAACAAGAAAAACAAGTTCTGGAAAATTTGTTCTTGAGGATACCTGAGATGGAGCTTCTTCAATCTGAGCTATCTGGCCTCCTCTTTGGTGCAAAATGACTCCAATGATCCTCCTGGTGATGTTTTGATGCTTGGAAGGAGTTTATAATGGCTGGTTTGAGTGGTTGTTCCTCAGCTGGTCAGAAATCGTATTTCAGTTTTGGGTGCTTTTAGATTGTAATGAAGGGTGGGAAATGATCCTTTGGTGAAGCTGAGTTGATTGATGAAAAAAGTTTGAAGTTTGAGTGTGTGAGCAGAGTGTTTCGAAAGCTTTTGCTTTTGGGGTGATTTTGAGGAACTTGGTAATTCTGAGGTTCCAGGCTTGTGTAATGTATGTTATGAGTTGCTTTTGATCCACATAACAAGCTTTGATAGGTCAGAGGAGTTGTTGTTCCTATGGTGATTGGTATGGGCAAGTTGCCAAAATGTCAACATAACTTGTACTTGAGGTATGGGCTGGTTCAGTGGCTGTTTCAAGGCATGGCTCGAGTCAGCTTGGTTCAAGAATAGCCATGGAAGTCATATTTTTCAAATGGCACAAGTGGAAGCATGGTTGTATGGGTTTTTGCAAGTTTTGTATATTTTGGCAACTTTGTGATTTCTTGACGTGCAAGGCATAGAAACTTGAGATTCTTGGGCCAATTCTGATTCTTAGGCAATACACTATGTATTTATGAAGCCTAGAAGTGTATTAGAGGTCACAAAATGGCTTGGTTTGTGAATTTGCAAAAAAATCCTCTTTGGTGTGAAAGTGAAAATTATGTGATTTTTGCCAACTTTGCCAAGTCATAACTTGAGTTCCATAATGAATTAGAACTTGTTCTTGTACTTTTTGAAAAGTGAATGATCCAATCTACAACTTTCATGACCAACAATTTTTCATTTGAAGCATTTTTGGTTGAGAAAGAGGAGGTTGAAATACTTTCCCAAAATGGAAAGTTTCCATTACAAGTCATTTCCATTTTTTGGCAACTTTTGGTTTAGCTCAATTTTCTTCAATTTTGTGAACTTCCAAGCACTTCAATGATCAAATAAAGATCATATAAATCCAATTTGATGAAAATACCCCTTTGGTTCCATTGTTGGGGGCCTCAGATGCCCTAATTTTGCTCTGACTTGCTCAAGAAGTTACCTAGTGAACAGATGACTTCCACAATGAATTTATTCATCAAACTTGGTACATATGATTCTTATAACATATTGAGACTATTAGAAACAAGAATGACCAAAAAATTTGGAGTTATGGCCTCTGAAACCAAAACCCTAATTTCAGGTCATCTGTGTAGTGAAACCCTAGCTCTGCTTCTTTGCTTTGCCAGTTCTTGTGATTTCTTGACTTCCTTGATCTTTGAGGGATATAATATGATGATAGAACACACATGGATCCTCTTGGAATGAATGGAGACCTTTGGAGTGGCTCAGATGGATCCTTGGATTGCTCAGATCACAAACCCTAGATGCAGATGAACTTGAACTAATGCAGTGAAACAAAAATGCAATATGAGATGATATGTTTAACTTATGCAAAGATGAAAGATCACAAGCCATGGTGTGAAATTAGTGAGGGAAAATTTGGGGTGTTTACAGCTGCCCCTATTCAAACATGAGTTAGTTGTGCAAGATGTAAGCGACGGGCTCAACAGACAAAACAAGATAACTTGTGGTTTAATACCAAAGACAGTCCAAAATTTGCACTCACTGGGGAGAAGAAGAAAAGTGATATAAATTGTAAAAGAAAGTATAATATGATTATAAAGTGCGGGTGATGGAGGACGACCATCGAGCAGAGGACGACTACCGGGGATAAAGCAATGACGGGGACGACCGACATGCTGGGGAAATAAAGAGATCATGATGGGGACGACCATCAAGTAAAGTAACAAGGTTCTATGGGGATTAAAGTAAGGGTAATGATGCGGAAGGCCATCAGGTTTGCATAGTAAAATAAACAACGAAGGGGACGGCCATCGGTTCAAAGAATAAATGAAATAATTGATGAAGGATGTTTATCAAAGGTGAAGGACGATCACCTAGCAGGGGACGACTGCTCTTTATCACGACATAGGATGAATGTCGGATAGAAAAAGGTCGACGATGGGGACGGCCATCAGATAAGCATGATGAAGGACGATCACCTAGCAGGGTACGGCTGCTCTCGGGGTTTATCATGACATAGGACGAATGTCAGATAACAAGATCAACGATGGGGACGGCCATCGGATAAAATGATGAAGGACGATAATCAAAAGGTGAAGGACGATCACCTAGCAGGGGACGGCTACTCTTTATCACGACATAGGACGAATGTCGGATAAAAAAGGTCGACGATGGGGACGACCATCAGATAAGCATGATGAAGGACGAGCATCAAGAGGTGAAGGACAATTACCTAGCAGGGTACGGCAACTCTTGGGGTTTATCATGACATAGGACGAATGTCAGATAACAAGATCAACGATGGGAATGACCATCGGATAAAATGATGAAGGACGATCATCAAAAGGTGAAGGACGATCACCTAGCAGGGGACGGCTGCTAAATATCACGACATAGGACGAATGTCGGACAACAAAGGGTTCCAATAATGGAGACTCCGCTGGGGAAAGGATGAGGGACGGTCATCCGAAGGTGAAGGACGATCACCTAGCAGGGTGTAAACACCCCAAATTTTCCCTCACTCATTTCACCATGGCTTGTGATCTTTTCATTTGCATAGTATCAATCATAGCATCTCATATTGCATTTTTGTTTCACTGCATTGGTTCAAAGTCATCTGCATCTAGGGTTTGTGATCTGAGCAATCCCTGAGCCATCTGAGCCACCCCAAGGGTCATCAATCATCTCAAGAGGGTCCATGTATGGTCAAGCATCATACTATATCCTCTCAAGATCAGAGAAGTCAAAGAATCACAAGAACTAATGAAGGCATGGAAGCAGAACCAAGCTTAAACTGCACAGATGACCTAAAATTAGGGTTTTGGTTTCAGAGGCCATAATCCAATTTTTTTGGTCATTCTTGTTTCTATTGGTCTCTATATGATATGAGGATCATGCATACCAATTTTCATGAAGAAATTCAATGGGGAAGGCATCTGATCAAAAGATGACTTCTTGAACAAGTCAGTGCAAAATCAGGGCATCTGAGGCCCTCAATCACCCAACCAAAGAGTCTTCTCCATCATTTTGGGTGTGTATGATCTTTATTTGATCTTAGAAGAAGTTAGAAGTTCACAAAATTGAAGAATTTCAAGCCATTTGCAAAGTTGCCATTTTGGGAAAGTGACTTGTAATGAAAACTTGCCATTTTGGGAAAGTTTTTCAACCTCCTCTTTTTGATTCAAAAATGCTTCAAATGAAATATTCTTGGTCATGAAAGTTTTAGATTGGATCCTCCTATTTTCAAAAAGTACAAGAACTTAACCTAATTCATCATAGAACTCAAGTTATGGTCTTGCAAAGTTGGGAAAAATCACAAAAATTCACTTATGTGCCAAAGAGGGAAACTTGCAAATTCTTGTACCAAGGCAATTTGTGACTTCAAATTGATGTCTAAGCATTACACAAGCAGAATACATGACCTAAAATTCAGAATTGCCCAAAGATTTCTCAAGTCCCATGCCTTAAACATCAAGAAATTCAAAAGGGGCCAAAGTTGTACAAAATTGCAAAATGATCCAAATCTCTTCATCCACTTGAGCCAGCTCACTAAATCATTTTTCATGGACCTCCTTGAAGCTGGCTGACTCGAGCCATGCCCCTAAAACAGCCTGCCATGAGCCCATGCCTCAAGTACACCAACTTTTAACATTTTGGCAACTTGCCCATACCAATCAACATAGGACATCACCCACTCTCTGACCTATCACATTTCATTATGTGGATCAAAACCAAGCAAAAGCACACAACATTGCAGCTGAACAATTGAGAATACACAGCACACTCAAAAATCCCCAAATTTGCAAAAGCCTCCGAATCTCTTGATTCAACCATAAAACCTTCAAACTTTTTCCACCATTCAACTCCATAAACCTCACTGATCATTTCCCACCTTTCATTTTTCCCTAAAACCTTCATAATCAAAAACACCATTTCAACATTTCATGAACTGAGTTTCTGCCAACTTCCTCTAGAGGCCATTTAAACTCAAACCAAGCATCACAAGCTCTTGGGGGGAATCATTGGAGTGGATTTGAGGCAAAGAACTGGCCAGAAAGCTCCTGTTTCGAAAGCTCAACTTCAGGTAGCCATGGCATTCATTTTTCCAGAACTCTTATTATATGTTATAGAATGATTCTACATGTCTCACTGATCACCATGATGTCTTTACTTTTGAGAAAAGTTGAGAAATAAGCATTTCATGAGCTTCTGAAATTTCTGCCATGTTTTCCGTTTTGCTTCGATTCATGATTTTGATGATGAACAAATGATTTTTGGTGGTTGATTCTTGTTGGGGTTGAGGAGAGGATCATTTCTGGAGCTTTAGGGGTCTTGGGGTTGCGTATTCAGGGAGATTGAGTGAGGAGCTAGCCAGAGAAGATGACCGGAACACCTGAATGTAATTAGGGTTCAGATTAGGGTTAATGACATAATTAGTGAAGTTTGAATTTGGGTCGTCCATTTGCGCGCGCTGGTCAATTCCCTCCCCTTTTTATTTGAATTTGGGCCTTTGGATCTGAATACTTTCATTTTAATTCATTTTAAATTCATTTTAATTACATTTCTTTCTACATTTTATTAAAAATAGCAAAACATTTCTAAAAAATTTCATTTTTTGCATCATGTCTTAAAATATTTTTCTCATTCTGAAAATAAGTTTTTTTTTTTGCATAATTATCGTATTTTTAAAATATTTAAATGTTTATTTTAATTAGTTAATGGAAATTAATTAATTAAAATACCATTTAAGTTTCTAAAAATCACCAAAAAAATCACATTGCATCTTGATACATTTAGGAACATTATCAAACCCTTCAAACAAATTTCTTTTTGGTTCTTGACCTATTTTAACATTTTTCTTTGGAATTAGGGTTCTTAAAAGTCAATATTTTTGTCCTAACTTAGAAAAATTCATTCTTCCTAACCTTGAAGAGTTTGATGATGGTTCTTTTTGCATTGCATTCCTCATGTCATGTAGTTTCTAGGATAAAATTGATTTGAATTTATCTTTCATTTTCAATTTGTTGTGCATTTTTCCTTTTGAAGTGCCTTAAAACCCTAGCAAACTTAAGAAAATCATAACTCCCATTAGGTTAAGAGTTAGGTCCCCTCCTTTGGGCAGTGAACTTATGTAGGGTTAGGGTTCCTTTGATCCCATTTTCATTTTTTTATCTTGTCATTTGCTTCTGATTTTGAATTTTTGCTTTGTATCTTGTGCATAAACCCTAATTTTTGCTTTCATTTGCATTCACCTCTCATATGCTTGCATACATGAACTTACCATGACATTTTGTGCATCCACATGACATATAAGACATCTTAGGACACATTAAAATCATGCTTGATCATTGCATCATCCATTTTCCATGTTATGCATCCATTGCATTTCATAGGTTTTCATGAACTTTCATGCTTCTTACATGTTTCATTTGCATCCTCATCCTTGTATGATCATCCACAACTCTTGACATGCTTTCATACTATCTCATAGCATCATTTACATCATGTTTATGCTTATGGTTTTGGTTTGCATCCTTGCATCTTTCTCATTCTCATTTCATTTTCATTTCCTTTCACTAACTTTTCAGGTGGTAAGTTACTTTGAGAAGTGAATTTGCCTTCACTTCTCACAATCTCTTTTCATCTCTCTTATGCATTCTTTTCTGCATTTTACTTGTGAATTAGAGTGAGCTTGCTCATTCATGCTCCTTCCTCTCTTCCTATCTCCAAGCAACTTATCTTCTTAAGTGAAGTAAGTTGACTTGCTTCTTTCTGCTTCTCCTCCTTTCATCTGCTTCTTCCTTGGTGGCTTTTCTTTGAAGATCTTTTGCAAGCCTCATAAACCTTAGGAACAACCAAGCATGATCACAATTAGGGCTTGATTAGTCCCCCATTAGTTTTACCTTTGTGTCATCTTTTATGTCTTCTCTTCTCATCTCATAATCAGGGACTAAATCTTTAAGGTTTTAAGGTTTTATAATTAGGGTTATGCCTGTATCCTTCTATTAGGATGGAGTGTATAACTTTAAATCCTAAGTGTTAAACCCTTAATGTGTTTAAATCTCTTAATCAATCCATCTAATAATCACTAAGACATTAAGCTTGTAACTTGGGCCTTGCATTAAGGTTCTAATTCTTCCTTGATTGGTTAAGAAGGACTAACCCTAGTGTTAATGGACAAGTCCCCCTCAAGTTGTCTTATAAACCATAAAATTCACTTCTTAATCTTACCATTAACTAAAATCCACTTTAATAAAGGCTTTGTTTTGTCATGAGGTTAATCCCTAATCATGGATTAAGTTGAGGTATCTTCCTCAGCTTAAATGTTCTCATCTATTATCCTTCTATTAGGACGGTGTAATGAGTCCATTAAATCCTTGATTATGGCTTAAACTCATTACTTAACACTAAACAAAAACACCAAAAACACCTAAATAAATGCAAGTAGGTTAATGATCTTAATCCTACATCATGGTGATTAAGTGTGAGGTGTTTACTTCATACTTAAAGTATTCTCATTACCCCTAATCAGAGGGAGGATGTGATGAGTTTACTAACCCTTGGTTTAGGCTTAAGCTCATTTTCCTATGACAAACTCCAAAAAGCAATAAAAGATTTAAAACACAAAAACAAACAATAATCGTCTCCTCCGGGATTCTTTTCTCATCTCATTCACTCACGAACGAGAACTCGCTTCTTCCGTCTAATGCAAGACAGTTTGCACCTGAGCCAGACAGGTCATACACTTGAGCATAGACAAGTAAGCAGTTCACAAGTCAATTTATCTTTTAGTCTCTTTGAGTCGAACTACGGTGTTCTGACTTCCTCATTGCATGAGAGGATACGTAGGCATAACTTAACAGTTATCGAACAAAAGTCTCTGTATATTCCCCCTCCTCCAGCATTTTTCGTTTAGCCTTATTATCTTGAGCTTTGCACCCCTGTTCTAGCACTGACACTTCACATGTTTCACTTCACTTACTTCTAGCACTAACACTTGCATTTTTTCCAGCTTTGATACACAGATTGCACTGACATTACCCCTTTAAAACACAAATCCTTTAAGCGTGGATCTCGTCGAGTACGGCGGACAATCTGGGTGCTAATACCTTCCCAGGTTGTAACCAACCCCCTTTCTCAGTTTCTCTGGTTCGCAACCGTCTTATCCATCTTTTCTTAGGTTTATTCAGCATTACCTTTCCCTCGGGATAAAAATGCCTAGCTGGCGACTCTTTTTCTTTCCAGTTCACCCTTGTGTGTTCCCTCCTTTCGCCGACTGTTCGCGTCTGTACCCCATTTGACTTAGCCTCATTTGGTGGGAGCGACAGCTTGGCGACTCTGCTGGGGAAACTTATATTGTAACCAGGGCTTCTGGTTCTTTTTGTGGGTTCCTCCTAGTGCTTGTTTGATTTGTGTTTACTGGGGTGTTATGTGCTAATTGTGTTTATGTATTGGCTTTATTTATTGCTTTATGTACAACTTTATTTATTGCTTTCTTTACAGTTTTTCGTATTTCATACTGTCATACTATCTGTGCTGGATCTGGTTTTCTGTTTTGGTGGGTGGGGTTCCATTGAGAGTTTAAGGTCCTATACCTGGGACCTGAGTGACACTTAGGCTAGAGTGGTTCATGTTCTATCCCATTCCATTTCAGTCTGGTGCAGGAATATGGAACACGGTTCAGAGGTGGGTTTCTTCTTGAGAACTCTATGCTACAGATTTCCTGTAGTGCTAGGGCTATCTGGGAAGCCTGTTAAGTCTGGATGACCTTTGTTATGACCTTCAGAAGCTGAGGTGAATTAGAGGAGGATCTTTTATGGTTATTGTAAACACTGTACCTCCGGGTTAGAAGTGTTTACACTTCTCATAACTGATCCAAGTCTGAGGATCCTTGTTTTAGAACATTACCTGTGAGGGGGTTGGGCTGTTTACAGGTTTGCAGGTACCCTTGGCCACATCATACCCTGTTTTTGTTTTGTTTAAGAGTACTCCACTTTGGACAGTTCTTGTGATTAACCCTGGACATGAGACTCTTTATTTGAGTCCCCCCACCTTGGTTATTGGATTTCTAAACCTCCATCTAGACTTTTGAACATACATGGACTTATATCAAGACAGATAATCAGATCCAGCTTGATCACAAACCCTTGCATATCATTTGCATATATCGTCATTGCATCATTTAACATTTGTTTATTTGTTTTTCAGGGTATCCACATCATATCTGGTTTGGTTTTGACCCCTTCTTCTGCATAGACCTCTGCTTCAGCTATCTTCATCATCACCAGCATCAGCCTATCAGTGGCCTATTTCCAGCATCAGTCTGTGGTCTTCATCAGCACTTACCTTCAGTTTCTTCACCAGCACTCATGACTACTCCCAGGAAAAGCAACATATCCTACCATTTCTTTGAGCCTGTGTTGATTGGTATCAGGAAGGTCCAGACACTTATCACACCTGACCACATCCCATTGTTTAGAGAGCACCATGGAGGTATCCTGGATATGGTTATGGACCTTGACTCTTCTCAGAGAAGCATGATCCACACCTGCTTGCAGTTTTATGACCCTCCTTTGAGATGTTTCACATTCCCAGACTTTCAGTTAGGGCCTCTGCTGGAAGAGTTTTCTTCATTGATTGGAGTACCTATCAGAGGTGGAATCCCTTTCAACCCAGAGATGACTGCTCCCAGAAATGAAGAGATAGCAAAGGCATTGTACCTGGAGCCTGCCTTGATTGAGCAAAGTATGACCACAAAAGCTGGGATCCCTGGTTTTCATTTGGACTTCTTGATTTCTCAGGCCATCCTGAAAGCTTCATTGGGGGAGTGGAAGGCAGTCTGTGCACTGTTAGCCCTCAGCATATATGGGGTTATACTATTTGCATATGAGCCTAAATTTGTCAGCAAGAATGCCATCCATCTGATTCTTCTGAAGAATCCAGTACCTACATTGCTAGGAGATTTTTACTACTCCATTCATCAGAGGAATGAGAAACAAAGGGGGAAGTTGGTAAGATGTTGTGCTCCTTTGTTTTACACCTGGCTGCTCAGACACCTGCCTAAGTCAGATGCCTTCCTGAATCCCCACCAACAGAAGAATTGGGCCAAGAGGCTCATTGCCTTGACTTCAGATGATATTAGATGGTGCACCCAGAGCACAAAAGGCAAGGACATTATCACCAGCTATGGACAGTACCCAAATGTGCCTCTGATAGGAGTAAAGGGTTGCATTAACTACAATCCTTTGCTGTTTAAGAGACAACTGGGCTATGCTTTGGTCCACCCTCCCAGAGGACATGATTTAGCTGAGACCCTGTATTGTGAAGTGAAACCTAATTCAGCTGTTGTCAGACAAGCATCCTGGGCTTGGGACAACATCCAGACAAAAGGGATGGCTATTCTTGGAAAATGCAATAATGTTGCTTCAGCTCAGTACTATGATTGGTCCCGTACTAGAGCTCAAATTACCGGAATACCTTTTATCTTGGTAGACATGCCTGGACCATCCACAGTGAGGCCAGCAGCAACTGTCAGCCTAGAAGAATTTGAGAAGTTGAAAGAAAGGAATGAGAACTTGTCTCAAGCTTTAAAGAAGACTCTTTGGGAAAGGAGTGATGGTCGTCTGGATATTGAGAGGTTGGAGAAACTTAGGGTGGAGCATCTTACCAAAATTGAGAAGACAGAGGACTATATCAGGAAAGCAAGAGTCGGGGAACAAATATTGAAGAATGCCTGTAAAGAGGCCAAAATTCAGAAGTCTAGGACTGAGCTCTATCTGCAAGAGAGTCAGGCTAGGTGGGTCAGAATCACCGAGGCCCGTACACAAGAAGACCAAAAGACTCAAGCAAGGATAGAGCAACTAGAGGCCAATGAGAAGAAGCAGCAAGAAGCTTTGTTGGCAGCCCAGAAGGAGATTTCAGAGTTAAAGCTCAGAGCAGGATTGAAGAGATCAAAGGACCAGGACAGGCATAAGAAGCTGACCACTGCCATTGCTACTAGGAACCTCCTCATTAGGACCATTACAGAGCACCCAGCTGGTCCAGTGACTGAGGCACTCTTGAAGGAGGTCAGAGAAGATGAATTTGGACTAGATGTCTGATTCTTTGATTGTTGTTTGTTTCCATTTGATGTACTTTTCCTTTTGTTGTATTTTGACCCTCCATGGGCATGTTTTGTAAACAGACTATGTATTGTTCACCATTTGTAATATATTCTAGTGTGTTTTCATTTGGGTTTTTTCTCTCAAGCAACATCAAGCATCTTCCTCGAGGTCTGGAAAGGTCAAAACCAAGAACCAAACCGGATACCTTGGAAAACAAATAAGCATACTGCATTGCATACTAACTTTTTCTTTGTTTTGTAGGTTTTGTTTATTACTTTGTTTCTAACTCTCTTGTGATCTCAGGAAACATTGCTCGTCGCCGAGTGTTCCCTGTCAACTGCGCGCACCGGTACCCGACTCGTAACAACCTTCCCGGTATTCAAATGGAACAAGTACAGCAGGATCTGACTGAGGTCAGAAATCAGATGACCAATGAGAGATTGGAGATGAGAAATCAGATGTCTCAATTTATGGCAGTAATGACTGGCTTAGCCCAAAGTCAGGAAAGGTTAAGAGAGCTGGTGGAAAGACAAACTCCTGAAGAGCCTCATCTTGGAACAGGAGGGACTAGTAACAATGAGCGGGGCCAGCCTCGTACTGACCCACCAGTATTTGGACCTCATCTGGATCCAGAAGTTAATATCCCGAGAAATGTGCAAGGTAATACTGCTGGGGGGAGAATCTTACAAGAGGATCCCCAAGAAGAACAATTTACTGTTATAGGGGCTGGAGATGAAGTATATGATTGGAGATTGGACGAAATTGCTGAGAAGTTAAGATCTTTGGAGTCTCAGAATTCTTTGGGCTTCGATGTGATGGACATGGGGCTAGTGGATGGGGTGAGAATTCCCCACAAATTCAAACCCCCGTGCTTTGAGAAATACAATGGTACCTCTTGTCCTCGCACTCACCTGCAGTCTTTCCTGGGAAGACTCAAAGCTTATACCATGGATGAAAAGTTGTGGATGTTCTACTTCGAAGACAGTTTGACTGGGGCTTCAAGAGAGTGGTATTCACACCTATCTAGGGCCACCATTAGATGCTAGAAGGATTTGGCCGAGGCTTTCATCCGTCAATATCAGTACAACCTGGACATGGCTCCCAACAGGACCCTTCTGATGGGAATGTCACAATCTTCTAGAGAGAGCTTTAGAGAATATGCCCAAAGGTGGAGACAGCTTGCTGCTGCTGTCCAACCACCCATGTCAGAGAGGGAGATGCCTGACATGTTCATGAATACATTGCAAGGAACCTATATTGATAGATTGGCTGCCTTCTCCTCTACCAGTTTTGCAGATGTGGTCATAGCTATTGAGAGGATTGAAAGCCTCTTAAAGATGGGCAAAATTTCCGACAGTGGTGCAAGTTCATCCAGCAATCCCAGGAAGCCTTTTGTGGGACCCCGAAGGGCCGGTGAAACTAATTCCATTCATGTAGTTAGGGGCAGGCCTCAATATGTTCACTGGTCAGTAGCAGCTGTTACCATTCTAGCTCCAATTCCTCAACAATCAGAATATCCTCAACAATAACAACCACAGTATCAACAACAAGTTCATTATCCGCAACAGAGAACCTACAACAACAGCAACAACCAACAACAGCGTCCTTTCCAACAAAGACCATCACAGGCAAACAGGGTAATTGACCCAATCCCAATGCCGTATGCTGCACTCTTGCCACAAATCCTGAAGCTCAACCTAGTTGAATTAAGGACATTGGCACCTCCAGATCCCACCAATATGCCAAAGAATTATGATGCAAATGCCAGGTGCGCATTTCATTCAAACGCACTGGGGCATAATACTGAAAAATGCAGGGCCTTACAGATGAAAGTCCAAGACCTGGTGGACTCAAAAGCTCTCAACTTTGCACCTCCTTCGAATGTCACAAGGAATCCAATGCCTAGTCACAACGGGCCTAGGATTAATGCTATTGAGGAAGGCAAACCATCCACCTTAATCACCAGTGTTGCACAAATTCGAACACCTTTGGTTGAAATCAAAGCTCAGCTTTTAGAATGCCAAGTGTTCCCCGGGTGTGAGTTCGGCTGTGGGTATTGCAATATTGCAGTCAACGGGTGTGAAAGGATGAGAGACAGCATAGATGGTCTTATTAAGGATGGCATCCTTCAGATTACGACAACAACGACTACAACTCCAACAATTCCTTCATCGACAATCCCAAATACTCCTATAACGTCAACAACCATTGTTCCTACGGATTCTACTACAACTCCAACAACCGCTCAATCAACATTTCAATGGATACAAGTTCAGTCACCATTCCTGCTACAACTTCAACACACATTCAGTCAACAGTACCTTCTACAACATCAGCAGCAATTGATGAGAGTGTCTCAACGGTTACAATATACTACGATCCCGCAAATGTTCCTACCAACAATTCACAACAAAATGTTACTCCTGTCAGAACACCAGTCACCATATACTATGATCCACACACCATCGTGGTCCCTTCTGCAGCTGCTATCAGTCTGGTCACTATCACAGTGCCTGGGCCAGTTCCTTACGAAAGCAATAACGCCATCCCTTGGCATTATGGCTCAGATCTATACTGCGAGGGGTAGAAAATCACTTTGGAATCATCAACTTCTTCACCTCAAATAGACAATGTGGGGGAGGCGGAGGCTTCACTAGAAGCGAACGTCTCTTTGCCTCGCAAATTCCAAGACCCATTACCGAAGCAGAAGCTACTGCCAAGGCAAAAGGAAAGAGCATGGTGCAAGAAGAACAAGTTGTCAAAGAAGCTTTGAAGACTCCTTTTGATCAAGAGGTTGATGAATTCATGAGAATCATAAAGAAAAGTGATTACAAGGTGGTAGAATAGCTTCACCAAACACCTTCCAAAATCTCTATACTATCGTTGCTAATATGCTCCGAGGCTCATCGGAACGCGCTATTAAAGATCCTGCAAGCAGCTTATGTGCCGGAGGAGATTACTGTCAATCAGTTAGAGGCTGTGGTTGGAAATGTCAACGCTAGTAATGGACTAGGATTTACTAACACTGATCTAACAACGGAAGGTCGCAATCACAACAAGGCTTTGCACATTACCTTGGAGTGTAAGGGTGCAGTTCTTTCTCACGTATTGGTGGACACGGGGTCATCGCTCAATGTCCTACCTAAGAAAGCCCTTGTGAAGCTGGAGTATGACGGATTGGCACTACGCCCAAGTAACTTGGTAGTGAGAGCTTTTGACGGTTCTAAAAGATCAGTTCTGGGAGAGATAGAATTACCAATAATGATTGGCCCACAGGTTTTCAAAACGACCTTCTTTGTGATGGATATACAGCCTTCCTACAGCTGTCTATTGGGTAGACCATGGATACACGCCGCTGGCGCCGTGACGTCGACCCTTCACCAGAAGTTAAAATTCGAGTGGGAAGGCCAAGTCATTACTATTTGTGGGGAGGAGGATATTTTTGTTAGCCAGCTGGCTACTTTCAAATACATTGAAATGGATGGGGAAATTCATGAAACCATGAGCCAAGGGTTTGAGGCCCTTAATATTAATGAAACATCTGATGTGCTTGGGACTTCCATCACATTATATCAACAAGCCCGGAAGGTTGTTGAGGAAGGTACCGCCCAAGGATGGGGCAAGTTGCTGCCCATGGAGAAGAAAGAAGACCGATTCGGGTTGGGTTACAGACCAACTCGACAAGATCAACCAGAGGCTGTGAAAGAGCCCAAGTTTGTTAGCGGGGGGATGCTCACCCCGAATGCTGTGAATAGCTTGGAAGATGAGTCAGAAGACGAGTGCAACCTGGAAAGCTGGATACGTCCAAGTGTCGCTCCCACCAAATGACACCCAAGGTCAGAAGGGGTACAGACGCGAACGGTCGGCGAAAAGGATGAGAACACACAGGGGTGAACTCAAGAGAAAAGAAAAGAGTCGCCAGCTAGGCACTTTTATCCCGGAGGAAAGGTAATGCTGCATAGACCTAAGAAAAGATATGGATAAGACGGTTGCGAACCAGAGAGACTGAGAAAAGGGGTTGGTTACAACCTGGGAAGGTATTAGCACCCAGATTGTCCTCCGTACTCGACGGGATCCACGCTTAAAAGATTTGTGTTTTAAAGGGGTAGTGTCAATGCAATTTGTGTATCAAAGCTGGAAAGAATACAAGTGTCAGTGTAAAAGAAGTGTGAAGTGTTTGAGTGAAGTGTCAGTGTAAGAACAAGAATGAAATGCCCGGGATAAAGAGGCTAAAGAATAATACTGGAGGAGGGGGGAATATACAGAGACTTTTGTTCGATAACTGTTAAGTTATGCCTACGTATCCTCTCGTGCAATGAGGAAGTCAGAACACTGTAGTTCGACCCAAAGAGACTGAAAGATAAATTGACTTGTGAACTGCTTGCTTGTCTATGCTCAAGTGTATGACCTGTCTGGCTCAGGTGCAAACTGTCTTGCATTAGACGGAAGAAGCAAGTTCTCGTTTATGAATGAATGAGATGAGAAAAGAATCCCGGAGGAGACGATTATTGTTTGTTTTTGTGTTTTCAGTCTTTTATTGCTTTTGGAAATTTGTCATAAGAAAATGAGCTTAAGCCTAAACCAATGGATTAGTAAACTCATCACATCCTCCCTTTGATTAGGGGTAATGAGAATACCTTAAGTGTGAAGTCAACATCTCACACTTAATTACCATGATGTAGGGTTAAGATCATTAACCTACTTGATTATTTAGATGTTTTTGTTGTTTTTGTTTAGTGTTAAGTAATGAGATTAAGCCATAATCAAGGATTTAATGGACTCATTACACCATCCTAATAGAAGGATAATAGATGAGAACATTTAAGCTGAGGAAGATACCTCAACTTATTCCATGATTAGGGATTAACCTCATGACAAAACAAAGCCTTTATTAAGTGGATTTTAGTTAATGATAAGATGAAGAAATGAGTTTTATGGTTTGTAAGACAACTTGAGGGGGACTTGTCCATTAACACTAGGGTTAGTCCTTCTTAACCAATTAAGGAAGAATTAGAACCCTAATGCAAGGCCCAAGTACAAGCTTGATGTCTTGATGATTATTAAGTGAATTGATTAAAGGATTTAAACACATTAAGGGTTTAAAACTTAGGATTAAATTTATACACTCCATCCTAATAGAAGGATGCAGGCATAAGCTTAATCACAAAGCCTTAAAGCCTTTAGGGTTTAGTCCCTGATTATGAGATGAGAAGAGAAGACTCAAAGAGACACAAAGGTAAAAGCTAAGTGGGGGACTAATCAAACCCTAATTGTTATCATGCTTGGTCATTCCTAGGGTTTGTGGGGTATAAGAAGGAAATCTTCAAGGAACCACCAAGGAGAGAAGCAGATGAGAGGAGCAAAGAGAAGCAAAACAACTTGCTTCACTTAAGAAGACAAGTTGCTTGAAGAAAGAAGGTAAGATGAACAAGAATGAGCAAGCTCAATCCAATACACATACAAAATGCAGCAAGGGAAGTATGAGAGAGATGAAAAGAGAATGTGAGAAGTGAAGGCAAATTCACTTCTCAAACAACTTACCACCTGAAAAGTTAGCAGAAGAAATGAAATGCAATGCAAAATGAGATGCAATGTCATGATGCAAATCAAAACCAGAAGCATAAGTATGATGTTAATGATGCTAAGAAATGATGCAAACATGAGGCAAGGCATGAGAATGATCATACAAACATATGGAGGCAAGAGAAGCATGTTTTGAACCATGGATGTACATGAAAAGTTATGAAATGTAATGGACATATAACATGGCAAATGCAAGATGCAATGATCAAACATGATTCTAATATGTCTTAAGATGTATTATGAATCAAATGAATACATAAAATGTCATGGCAAGTCATGGTATGCAAGCAAATGGAAGATGGATGCAAAGGAAGGCATAAATTAGGGTTTATGATCAATACTCAAAGCAAAATTCAAAACCAGAAGCAAATGACATGATAAAAATTTGAAAAAAAAGGAACCCTAAACCTATACAAACTCACTGCCCAAAGGAGGGGATCCAACTCTTAAACTAGTGAGAGTTATGAATTTCCTAAGGTTGCTAGGGTTTTAAGGTACCTTGTCAAGAAAAATGCAAAAACAAATTGAAAATGCAAGATCAATTCATGCCAATTTTATCCTATAAACTACATGTTATGCAAGATGCAATGCAAAAAGAATCAAGACCCAACTCTCAAAGGTTAGACAGAAATGAATTTTTGAAGTTTGAAATTAAATATTGCCTTGAAATGGAATAAAATCCAAAAAAAATTGTCAAAAGGCAT
This sequence comes from Lathyrus aphaca, assembly GCA_963966055.1. NCBI lineage: Eukaryota > Viridiplantae > Streptophyta > Magnoliopsida > Fabales > Fabaceae > Lathyrus > Lathyrus aphaca. The sequence continues at coordinate 428,582,027 of OZ014524.1, read as the reverse complement.
CAAGATCAAAAAATAAATTTGGTTTGATAGTTGGACAATGTTTCTAAATGTTCCTAAATGCAACATGAATTTTTTTGTGATTTTTAAATACCTAAAAGTATTTTTAATTAATTAATTTTCATTAATTAATTAAAAATAAACTTTTAAATGATTTAAAAATAATTTTTAATGCAAAAAATAAAAATAAAAATATTTTTGTGTTCTGAAAATTAATTAAACCTTTGACAAAAAATTTCAGAATTTTTAAAGGTTTTTTGCTATTTTAAATTAAATGTACAAAATAAATCAAATCAAATGAAAATAAAAATTAAAATAATGAGAAGTATGCACAATGAACGCACCAGATTGATTCTAGACTGGGAAAGGTTGACTTGGCGCCACATCCAATGGCCCAAGTTCAAACCTGGCTAATTCTGGTTTTAAAATTAATTAAACTGGATTAATTAAGTTAATTGAAGATTAGGGCTAAATGATGAGATCCTGGCCATCCAAACACGCGCGGGTCAAACAAGGTCAAACGCATCCATGGCCAGAATTCAAAGTTCATTAATGACACAGATTAGGGTTAATGAATTTCAGGTGGCCGGAGAAGACTTCCGGTCGTCTTCTCCGGCGAACCCAAACCCTAGATTTCGCTACAGGTCACTAAACATGCAATTTCTTCCACAAAAATGATCCTCTCCCCAATCTAAACCTAACCCCTCTTCCAAAAATCATTTATTTTCATTAACAGGCCTGAATCGAAGGAAAATACGAAACACGAGCAAACTTTCAGAGTGACATGAAATGGTCATCTCTTACTTATTTTCAAATCTAAATACATCCAGATGATCAGTGCAACATGTAGATTCGTTTTGTAACAAGAAAATGGAGTTCTGAGAAAAAAGTTCTTAGGTTGTACCTGAGCTGGAGACCTTCGAAAATGAACTTTCAGAGCCTTCCTTTTGTGCCAATGATCTCCCTTGATCCTCCTGAGGTTGATGGAACCCTTGAATGAAGTTGAGAGTGGCTAGTTTTTGTGGTCCAGTTCTGGTGTAGCAGGAAATGAGGTTCTTGTGTGTGCTGTTTCAGATCATTGTGAGGGGTGGGATCTGTTCTATGGATGATTTCTGGTTGATTGGTGAAGGAGTTATTGAAGTTTGATGGCTGTGCTGTGTGATTCAAAGAGGGAAAGGTTTTGACAGTTTTTGGAGTGTGCTGCAATGTGTCTGTTTCAGGCTTGTGTATGTTATGTTTTATGATCCTTAGGTGATTCATAAACTATCCCAACAAATCTGGAGAGCAGGTGTGCACTATGGGATTGGTATGGGATGATTGGCCAAAAAGTCAAGTTTAGGTGTACTTGAGGTATGGGCAAGTGTGAGGTTGTGATAGAGGCATGGTTGAGTTCAGCCGAGATCATGGAGTTCATATGGATCAGATTCTATGAGCTGTAACAAGTAGAGGCATGGCTTCATGAGTTTTTGCAAGTTGGTACATGTTTGCCCTCTTTGGAAATTCATGAAGTTCAAGGCACCAAAATGCAATATTCTTGGGCCAATTCTGATCTTTAGAGGTCATGTGAGTATGTTGTAATGAGTTTGTGCACATTTAAAGTCCTTAGAATGCTTGATCACATCATTTTGCAAAATGCCTCTTTGGTACAAAACTTGAAATTATGTGATTTTTCCCAACTTTGACAAGCCATAACTTTTGATCCAAAATGAATTAGAATGAGTTCTTGTAATTTTTGAAAAGGGAATGATCCATTCTACAACTTTCATGACCAAAGTTTTCTCATTTGAAGCATTTTTGAATCAAAAAGCAAGGGTTGAAAAAGTTTCCCAAAATGGCAAGTTTCCATTACAAGTCATTTTCCCAAAAAGTCAACTTTGCAAATGGCTTGAAATTCTTCAATTATGTGAACTTCTAACATCTTCTATGATCAAATAAAGATCATACACAATCAAAATGATGAAGAACGCCCTTTGTTTGGGTCATTGAGGGCCTCAGATGCCCTGATTTTGCACTTACTTGCTCAAAAAGTCAACTCTTGATCAGATGCCTTCCCCATTGAATTTCTTCATGAAAATTGATATGAATGATCCCTATACCATATAGAGACCAATAGAAACAAGAATGACCAAAAAATTTGGAGTTATGGCCTTTGAAACCAAAACCCTAATTCTAGGTCATCTGTGCAATTAAACCTGACTCTGCTTCCATGCCATTCCCAGTTCTTGTGATTCTTTGATTTTCTTGACTTTGAGAGGATATAATATGATGCTTGAACATACATGGACCCTTTTGAAGTGATTGATGACCTTTGGAGTGGCTCAAATGGCTCTTGGATGGCTCAGATCACAAGCCCTAGATGCAAATGACTTAGAACCAGTGCAATGAATAAAAAATGTGGTATGAGATGCTATGATTGAACTTATGCACATGAGAAGATCACAAGCCATGGTGTGAATGGGTGAGGGAAAATTTGGGGTGTTTACACCAAGGATCCCGGGGAACCATGTCTCAAACTGGTCTTCCCAGGAAATTATAAGGGTTACTCCTGCAGAGTAATTATTATTTCCTGTATTTTTAAAGCATGCATCAAGTCCTGCATCTTGCCCAAGATGTCAGGACTCATTTTGTAATCGGGCCATCTTGTATTTTGTGCAAAGATCAATTAATGAATATCAGGACATCTTTTGCAAATGAGTCTTTTCTTTTCCGCTCATGTTTTTCATTTTTCATTTTTTGTACAAAAATAAAATGGCAATGTTTTTCAAAATAAATAACTTCATTTTCACTTTTTTCTAAATAAGATAAAACTGATCACTAAAATGAACAAATCTAAACCCTTGCAGAAAGTACCCTCCAGACTGCACCAACAACAACACTGTTATGACTTCGTATGAATTTGACAATCCGATTAATCAAGCTGATGAGGGGGTTGAAGAAGACTATGAGCTACCTGAAGAACTAGCCAGGTTGTTAAGACAAGAGGAGAAGGTTATCACTCCTCATCAGGAGGAAGTTGAGACGGTTAATCTTGGTACAGAAGAAGACTTGAAGGAAGTTAAGATCGGGGCCTGCCTGCAAGATTCAGTAAAAGAGCAACTGATTAACATGCTTCGGGAATATGTGTATGTTTTTGCTTGGTCTTATCAAGATATGCCAAGCTGCCTCTGAAAGAAGACTGTCCGCCAGTAAAACAGAAGCTGCGCCGCACTCGCCCAGATATGGCAATGAAGATAAAAGAAGAGGTACAAAAACAGTGGGACGCCGGTTTCCTTGCTGTGACCAGTTACCCTCCGTGGGTTGCTAACTTTGCACCTGTGCCTAAGAAGGATGGCAAAGTGAGGATGTGTGTGGATTACCGGGACCTGAACAGAGCAAGCCCGAAAGATGATTTCCCATTACCTCACATTGATGTATTGGTTGATAATACGACTCAGTTCTCGGTTTTCTCCTTCATGGATGGATTTTCAGGATATAATCAGATCAAAATGTCACCTGAAGACAACTTTCATCACACCCTGGGGCACATTCTGTTATAAGGTAATGCCATTTGGACTGAAGAATGCTGGTGCCACTTATCAACGGGCTATGGTAACATTATTCCATGACATGATCCACAAGGAAATTAAATGTTATGTGGATGACATGATTGCCAAGTCCCTTACAGAAGAAGACCACCTGGTGAACCTATTGAAGCTATTCAAGCGTCTGAGGAAGTACCAACTGAAGTTAAACCCCAACAAGTGTACATTTGGGGTGCGATCCGGTAAGCTGCTGGGATTTATTGTGAGTGAGAAAGGGATTGAAGTTGACCGTGATAAAGTTAAAGCCATTCAAGAAATGCCTGCGTCGAAGACCGAAAAAGAAGTTCGGGGGCTCTTAGGTAGATTGAACTACATTTCGAGGTTCATATCTCACCTTACAACAACCTGTGAACCCTTATTCAAGCTGTTAAGAATAGAAAAAACGGTCAGGTGGAATGAAGACTGCCAGAAGGCTTTTGACAAAATCAAGGAATACTTACAAGAGCCTCCAATTCTTATGCCTCCAGTTGAAGGAAGACCTCTAATCATGTACTTGACAGTATTAGAAGAGTCAATGGGGTGTGTGCTGGGCCAGCATGACGAGTCTGGTCGAAAAGAGTATGCAATATACTACCTAAGCAAAAAGTTTACCGACTGTGAACAACGTTATTCACTGCTTGAGAAAACTTGTTGTGCGTTAGTGTGGGCTGCTCGCCGACTGAGACAGTATATGTTGACCCACACTACCTTATTGATCTCAAAGATGGACCCAGTTATGTACATATTCGAGAAGCCAACACTTACCAGACGGGTTGCAAGATGGCAAATGATTCTCACAGAATATGACATTCAATACACATTTAAAAACCATCAAAGGCAGTGTATTATCTGATTATCTTGCTGAGCAACCCATTGATGATTACCAGCCTATGAGATTTGACTTCCCTGATGAAGACATCATGTTCATAAAAGCAAAAGATCACGATGAGCCTATTCACACTGAAGGGCCTGACCCAGAAGAAGGATGGACAATGATGTTTGATGGGGCTGTTAATATGAATGGTCGTGGTGTTGGTGCAGTACTCATTACACCTAAGGGGGTTCACATGCCTTTCTCGGCAAAACTCACCTTTAACTGCACTAACAACGAAGCTGAATACGAAGCTTGTATTATGGGTCTTGAGGAAGCCATTGACCTCAGGATCAAGACTTTGACTGTGTTCGGAGATTCAGCTCTGGTAATCAATCAAACCAACGGCAAATGGTACACTCACCAGGATCATCTGATTCCATACCGGGATTATACAAGGAGATTACTGACTTTCTTCACTAAAGTCAAGCTTGAGTATATCCCTCGAGACGAAAATCAGTTTGCAGACGCTTTGGCTACCATTTCGTCCATGATCAAAGTTCAAGCTGCCAACTTTGTGCCTCGGATTTCAGTATCCAGACTTGACAGGCCAACATACGTGTTCTCAATAGACCTTGCTAAAGATGATAAGCCTTGGTTTCATGACATCAAATGCTTCTTGGAGGATCAAACATACCCACATAGGGCATCATCCAATGATAAGAAGACATTAAGAAGGCTAGCTGGTAGTTTCTTCCTGAATGCTGATGGTTCCTTGTACAAGCGAAACTTTGATATGGTACTTCTCAGGTGTGTTGATAAGACATAAGCAGACTTGTTGATGCACGAGGTGCACGAAGGATCCTTTAGTACCCATGCTGGAGGGCATGCAATGGCTAAAAGGTTGTTAAGATCAGGCTATTACTGGATCACAATGGATGCAGACTGTTGTGCGTATGCTAGGAAATGCCATAAGTGCCAGATTTATGCAGATAAAGTGCATGTGCCTCCGAATCCTTTGAATGTGATGTCTTTACCTTGGCCCTTTTCCATGTGGGGCATTGATATGATTGGCAAGATTGAACCGACCGCTTAAAATGGCCACAGATTCATCCTGGTAGCCATTGACTATTTTACCAAATGGGTCGAAGCAGCTTCGTATGCAAATGTCACCAGGAAAGTGGTAGCCCGATTCCTAAAGAGAGACATCATATGTCGGTATGGAGTGCCCGAGCGAATCATTACTGATAATGGTTCTAACTTGAACAATAAAATGATGGTCGAACTGTGCCGGGACTTCAAGATCCAAGACCACAATTCTTTTCCTTACAGGCCAAAGATGAATGGCGTTGTTGAGGCAGCTAACAAGAATATCAAGAAGATTGTGCAGAAAATGGTGGTCACCTACAAAGACTGGCATGAAATGCTACCCTTTGCTTTACATGGGTACCGAACGTCAATTAGAACATCCACTGGGGCAACACCGTATCAGCTTGTGTATGGTATGGAGGAAGTCTTACCTGTTGATGTTGAATTACCCTCTTTACGGGTATTGATGGATGTTAAGTTGAACGAAGCAGAATGGGTGTGATCCCGATACGAACAACTAAGCCTGATCAAAGAGAAGAGATTGGATGCAATTTGTCATGGGTAGTTGTATCAGAAAAGTATGAAGAAACCCTTCGATCAGAAAGTCAGGCTTCGAGAATACCAAGTAGGAGATCTTGTGCTGAAAAGACTCCTTCCTCCTCATACAGACCACAGGGGCAAGTGGACTCCGAATTATGATGGTCCGTTCATAGTAAAGAAAGTTTTCTCTGGTGGAGCACTGATGCTCAGTACTATGGATGGTGAAGACTTCCTGTCCCCTGTGAATTCAGATCCAGTTAAAAAATACTTCGCATAAAAATGACCCGCTCGACACGAAAACAGAATGTAAGTCCAGGCAAAAATAGGGCATCCCGGCGAGTCAAAAACAGAATAAAGGACTCGGGCAAAAATAAGGGAAAATAAATAAAAAATGTACACCCGCTGAGTTGAAAAGCCGCATTGGACAGCTCAGGCAAAAATGGGCATCCCGGTGGATTGAAAACCCGAAAGGGCGATCCACGCAAAATAAGGGAATAAGCGAACAACTGCATTCTGAATTCGTCTGTATCACTTATGACATGGAAAGCTTCGAAAGTATACAGCATCGGTCAGAATCAGCCTTCTTCAAAAAAGCAAGATGAGAAGAACGTCAATGTCATACAAGTCATAGCAAAAGGGAAGCTTACTTGAAGCGTCATCAACATTGCCAACATCTTTTTGTTTCTCAATTTGTAACAATCTCCTCATTTCAGGGGATCTGTTTCTTTGACTGTATCTTGCCAATTCAGGGCACGCAAGTTAATAAAATCAGATTTTTAGTCATATTTCGTCTCGTACATTTTATTCTTATTTGCAAAATGTCCGATGTCCTTAAGATGTTGATTGCATAAACACGAATGCGTCTTTTCTAAATACATGCTTATAGGAAATATATTTGCTCCCGGGGGTGTCTAAATTCCTACGATGGAATCCAATAAGGGATACCTCAGGATACTTGTACGTTTCCTTGTCATAACAGGATTACAGGTAGTCAAAGTACAACATGGGGCATGAAAGCTTCTCCCCAGCAAGTCGCCAAATCACTTTTTACTCGGCTCATCTTCTAAATAGCACTAGAGATGCTTTCTTCCCCAGCTGAGTTGCCAAACTTCAGTCATCTCCAGCAAAATCACAAAAATCTCTAGGGAGGTCGTTCAGTGAACATTCCTCCTCAGCCAAGTGTTAGACAGGGAACCATCTCCCCGCAGAGCTCCAGCCTCTCCAGAAGAGCAATGCCTGAAAACCTCACAGCAAAGTGATGAAAGCTTCCGTAGCCCCCAGTTGGGTTCCTCATTACCAAGATAGGTCTATCATTGACCTATTTCCCCAGGCAGAATCATCTGTATTAGATCTACCAATGATCTCATCCCAGCTGGGATATCTTTTCAAATAGATCAGTCAGAGATCTCCACGGGCAGCAGGACCCGAGTCCCGGATCAGTATCTTTTGCATAATCATAGCATTTACATCATATCTCCCCTCAGAGCGTAGCATTCCGTTTAATACGGAGAATTACGGCAAAAATCAAACATATTGCATAATCACAAGTCATGTTCTGAATCAAACACTGGTGTATACCAACATTCCGTTAGCAATGTATACAAGGACTCACGGTCCCAGCAGAAAGCCAAAGCGTTCCCTTTGCACTCACTAATACATATTAATATATACCCTCTTCGACACTTGTCCGGGTCGTATCATTCCCCTGCAGATATAAGCCACAAACAGATATCTATACACTCCTTTGACACTCGTCTGTGTCACCTTTCCCTAGCAAGTTGAACACTCGTCTGTGCCTCACTCATGCTTATTTTTCACTCATACAGATACTCGTCCGTATCTTGTATACACCACTTATCTCTCCTCATATTCAACACTCGTTCGCGTTCTTTGTTAACTAGTTGATACTCGTCCGTATCATTATCTCTGGACATGTGTCAGCGTTTGTTTCTACCGATACTCGTCCGTATCATGGTCCTAAGGATGCTCGTCCGCATCTTTAATCTATACACCGTGTCAAACACTTATATCTTCCTGAATTTAGACACTCGTTTGTGTCTACCATTCCCCAGAGGAGTTCCCAGCAAATCCCTAGTAAAAAGCAAATTTTCTTCTTATCTGACATTCGTCCTATGTCATGATACTTCCGGCAGCCATACCCTGCCAGGTGATCGTCCTTCACCCTTTTGATGATCGTCCTTCATCATTTTTATCCGATGGCCGTCCCTGTCGTTGATCTTGTTATCTGACATTCGTCCTACGTCATGATGAACCCCAAGAGTAGTCGTACCCTGCTAGGTGATCGTCCTTCACCTCTTGATGTCCGTCCTTCATCATACTTATCCGATGGCCGTCCCCATCGTCGACTCTTTCTATCCGACATTCGTCCTATGTCTTGATACTTTCGGCAACTGTACCTTGCCAGGTGATCGTCCTTCACCTTAGATGATCGTCCCTCATCTTACCCCCAACAGAGCAGCCGTCCCCTGCTAGGTGATCGTCCTTCACCTTTGATGACCAAACCCCATCACTTATTTCATATATGCCTTGAACCTGATGGTCGTCCCCATCATTTACTTTACCTTTAATCCCCAGAGAGTTTTGTTCCTTTACGTGATGGTCGTCCCCATCATAATCCCTTTATTTCCCCAGCATGTTGGTCATCCCCGTCATTGCTTTATCCCCAGCAGTCATCCTCTGCTCGACGGTCGTCCTCCGTCGCCCGCACTCTATAATCATACTTTACTTCCTTTTACAATCTATATCCCTTTTCTTCTTCATTTAGTGAATGCAAATTTTGGACTGTCTTTGGTATTCAACCACAAGTTATCTTGTTTGCCTGTTAAGCCGTCGCTTACATCCTGCACAGCTAACTCATGTTTGAATAGGGGCAGCTGTAAACACCCCAAATTTTCCCTCACTCATTTCACCATGGCTTGTGATATTTTCATTTGCATAGATTCAATCATAGCATCTCATATTGCATTTTTGCTTCACTGCATTGGTTCAAAGTCATCTGCATCTAGGGTTTGTGATCTGAGCAATCCCTGAGCCATCTGAGCCACCCCAAGGGTCATCAATCATCTCAAGAGGGTCCATGTATGGTCAAGCATCATACTATATCCTCTCAAGATCAGAGAAGTCAAAGAATCACAAGAACTGAGGAAGGCATGGAAGCAGAGCCAAGCTTAAACTACACAAATGACCTAAAATTAGGGTTTTGGTTTCAGAGGCCATAACTCCAATTTTTTTGGTCATTCTTGTTTCTTTTGGTCTCTATATGATATGAGGATCATGCATACCAATTTTCATGAAGAAATTCAATGGGGAAGGCATCTGATCAAAAAATGACTTCTTGAACAAGTCAGTGCAAAATCAGGGCATCTGAGGCCCTCAATCACCCAACCAAAGAGTCTTCTCCGTCATTTTGGGTGTGTATGATCTTTATTTGATCTTAGAAGAAGTTAGAAGTTCACAAAATTGAAGAATTTCAAGCCATTTGCAAAGTTGCCATTTTGGGAAAGTGACTTGTAATGAAAACTTGCCATTTTGGGAAAGATTTTCAACCTCCTCTTTTTGATTCAAAAATGCTACAAATGAAAGATATTTGGTCATGAAAGTTGTATATTGGATCCTCCCATTTTCAAAAAGTACAAGAACTTAACCTAATTCATCATAGAACTCAAGTTATGGTCTTGCAAAGTTGGGAAAAATCACAAAAATTCACTTATGTGCCAAAGAGGGAAACTTGAAAATTCTTGTACCAAGGCAATTTGTGACTTCAAATTGATGTCTAAGCATTACACAAGCATAATACATGACCTAAAATTCAGAATTGCCCAAAGATTTCTCAAGTCTCATGCCTTAAACTTCAAGAAATTCAAAAGGGGCCAAAGTTGTACAAAATTGCAAAATGATCCAAATCTCTTCATCCACTTGAGCCAGCTCACTAAATCATTTTTCATGGACCTCCTTGAAGCTGGATGACTCGAGCCATGCCCCTAAAACAGCCTTCCATGAGCCCATACCTCAAGTACACCAACTTTTGACATTTTGGCAACTTGCCCATACCAATCAACATAGGACAACACCCACTCTCTGACCTATCACATTTCATTATGTGGCTCAAAACCAAGCAAAAGCACACAACATTGCAGCTGAACACTTGAGAATACACAACACACTCAAAAATCCCCAAATTTGCAAAAGCCTTCGAATCTCTTGATTCAACCATAAAACCTTCAAACTTTTTCCACCATTCAACTCCATAAACCTCACTGATCATTTCCCACCTTTCATTTTGCCCTAAAACCTTCATAATCAAAAACACGATTTCAACATTTCATGAACTGAGTTTCTGCCAACTTCCTCTAGAGGCCATTTAAACTCAAACCAAGCATCACAAGCTCTTGGGGGGAATCATTGGAGTGGATTTGAGGCAAAGAACTGGCCAGAAAGCTCCTATTTCGAAAGCTCAACTTCAGGTAGCCATGGCATTCATTTTTCCAGAACTCTTATTTTATGTTATAGAATGATTCTACATGTCTCACTGATCACCATGATATCTTTACTTTTGAGAATAGTTGAGAAATAAGCATTTCATGAGCTTCTGAAATTTCTGCCATGTTTTCCGTTTTGCTTCGATTCATGATTTTGATGATGAACAAATGATTTTTGGTGGTTGATTCTTGTTGGGGTTGAGGAGAGGATCATTTCTGGAGCTTTAGGGGTCTTGGGGTTGTGTATTAAGGGAGATTGAATGAGGAGCTAGCCGGAGAAGATGACCGGAACACTGTTCCGGTCACCTGAATGTAATTAGGGTTCAGATTAGGGTTAATGACATAATTAGTGAAGTTTGAATTTGGGCCGTCCATTTGCGCGCGCTGGTCAATTCCCTCCCCTTTTTATTTGAATCTGGGCCTTTGGATCTGAATACTTTCATTTTAATTCATTTTAAATTCATTTTAATTACATTTCTTTCTACATTTTATTAAAAATAGCAAAACATTTCTAAAAAATTTCATTTTTTGCATCATGTCTTAAAATATTTTTCTCATTCTGAAAATAATTTTTTTTGTGCATAATTATCATATTTTTAAAATATTTAAATGTTTATTTTAATTAGTTAATGGAAATTAATTAATTAAAATACCATTTAAGTTTCTAAAAATCACCAAAAAAATCACATTGCATCTTGATACATTTAGGAACATTATCAAACCCTTCAAACAAATTTCTTTTTGGTTCTTGACCTATTTTAACATTTTTCTTTGGAATTAGGGTTCTTAAAAGTCAATATTTTTGTCCTAACTTAGAAAAATTCATTCTGCCTAACCTTGAAGTGTTTGATGATGGTTCTTTTTGCATTGCATTCCTCATGTCATGTAGTTTCTAGAATAAAATTGGTTTGAATTTATCTTTCATTTTCAATTTGTTGTGCATTTTTCCTTTTGAAGTGCCTTAAAACCCTAGCAAACTTAAGAAAATCATAACTCCCATTAGGTTAAGAGTTAGGTCCCCTCCTTTGGGCAGTGAACTTATGTAGGGTAATGGTTCCTTTGATCCTATTTTCATTTTTTTATCTTATCATTTGCTTCTGATTTTGAATTTTTGCTTTGTATCTTGTGCATAAACCCTAATTTTTGCTTTCATTTGCATTCACCTCTCATATGCTTGCATACATGAACTTACCATGACATTTTGTGCATCCACATGACATATAAGACATCTTAGGACACATTAAAATCATGCTTGATCATTGCATCATCCATTTGCCATGTTATGCATCCATTGCATTTCATAAGTTTTCATGAACTTTCATGCTTCTTACATGTTTCATTTGCATCCTCATCCTTGTATAATCATCCACAACTCTTGACATGCTTTCATACTATCTCATAGCATCATTTACATCATGTTTATGCTTCTGGTTTTGGTTTGCATCCTTGCATCTTTCTCATTCTCATTTCATTTTCATTTCCTTTCACTAACTTTTCAGGTGGTAAGTTACTTTGAGAAGTGAATTTGCCTTCACTTCTCACAATATCTTTTCATCTCTCTTAAGCATTCTTTTCTGCATTTTACTTGTGAATTAGAGTGAGCTTGCTCATTCATGCTCCTTCCTCTCTTCCTATCTCCAAGAAACTTATCTCCTTAAGTGGAGTAAGTTGACTTGCATCTTTCTGCTTCTCCTCCTTTCATCTACTTCTTCCTTGGTGGCTTTTCTTTGAAGATCTTTTGCAAGCCACATAAACCCTAGGAACAACCAATCATGATCACAATTAAGGCTTGATTAGTCCCCCATTAGTTTTACCTTATTGTCATCTTTTGTGTCTTCTCTTCTCATCTCATAATCAGGGACTAAATCTTTAAGGTTTTAAGGCTTTGTGATTTGGGTTATGCCTGTATCCTTCTATTAGGATGGAGTGTATAACTTTAAATCCTAAGTGTTAAACCCTTAATGTGTTTAAATCTCTTAATCAATCCATCTAATAATCACTAAGACATCAAGCTTGTAACTTGAGCCTTGCATTAAGGTTCTAATTCTTCCTTAATTGGTTAAGAAGGACTAACCCTAGTGTTAATGGACAAGTCCCCCTCAAGTTGTCTTATAAACCATAAGATTAACTTCTTAATCTTACCATTAACTAAAATCCACTTTAATAAAGGCTTTGTTTTGTCATGAGGTTAATCCCTAATCATGGATTAAGTTGAGGTATCTTCCTCAGCTTAAATGTTCTCATCTATTATCCTTTTATTAGGACGGTGTAATGAGTCCATTAAATCCTTGATTATGGCTTAAACTCATTACTTAACACTAAACAAAAACACCAAAAACACCTAAATAAATGCAAGTAGGTTAATGATCTTAATCCTACATCATGGTGATTAAGTGTAAGGTGTTTACTTCATACTTAAAGTATTCTCATTACCCCTAATCAGAGGGAGGATGTGATGAGTTTACTAACCCTTGGTTTAGGCTTAAGCTCATTTTCCTATGACAAACTCCAAAAAGCAATAAAAGATTTAAAACAAAAAAACAAACAATAATAGTCTCCTCCGGGATTCTTTTCTCATCTCATTCACTCACGAACGAGAACTCGCTTCTTCCGTCTAATGCAAGACAGTTTGCACCTGAGCCATACAGGTCATACACTTGAGCATAGACAAGGAAGTAGTTCACTAGTCAATTTATCTTTTAGTCTCTTTGAGTTGAACTACGGTGTTCTGACTTCCTCATTGCACGAGAGGATACGTAGGCATAACTTAACAGTTATCGAACAAAAGTCTCTGTATATTCCCCCTCCTCCAGCATTTTTCTTTTAGCCTCATTATCTTGAGCTTTGCTCCCCTGTTCTAGCACTGACACTTCACATGTTTCACTTCACTTACTTCTAGCACTGTCACTTGCATTTTTTCCAGCTTTGATACACAGATTGCATTGACACTACCCCTTTAAAACACAAATCCTTTAAGCGTGGATCCCGTCGAGTACGGCGGACAATCTGGGTGCTAATACCTTCCCAGGTTGTAACCAACCCCCTTTCTCAGTTTCTCTGGTTCGCAACCGTCTTATCCATCTTTTCTTAGGTTTATGCAGCATTACCTTTCCCTCGGGATAAAAATGCCTAGCTGGCGACTCTTTTTCTTTCCAGTTCACCCTTGTGTGTTCCCTCCTTTCGCCGACCGTTCACATCTGTACCCCATTTGACTTAGCCTCATTTGGTGGGAGCGACACAGGGTACGGTTGCTGAAAGTATCACGACATAGGACGAATGTCGGATAGAAGAAAGAGTTGCTTTGCTGGCGACTTACTGGGGAATGGTAAACACGGATGAGTGCTTACGGTTTCCCGAATAAAAGGTACAAGTGTTTGACGCTGTGTATAGATTAAAGATGCGGACGGGCATCCTTAGGACCATGATACGGACGAGTATCGATAGAAACAAACGCTGACGCATGTTCAAAGATGATGATACGGACGAGTACAACTGGTTAACAAAGAATACGGACGAGTGTCGAATCTGTGGGGAATAAGTGTATACAAGATACGGACGGGTATCTGTATAAATATGAGTGAGTATTGTGAAGTATGAGCAAGACACGGACGAGTGTTCAACTTGCTGAGGGAAGGTGACACGGACGAGTGTCAGAAGATAAAGGTGTATAAGTTATGGACTTATATTTATATATGAGAGTGCAAAAGGTATCTCGGCGACCTGTGGGGATAGGATGACACGGACGGGTGTCAATGAGAGTGAATTATAAACATGTACTTGGTTTACAACAAGTGATTTGGCAACCGTGCTGGGGAGTGGTGACACGGACGGGTATCAAGAGAGTGTATATGCATTTGTAATCACAGAGGATGTTTGTGGTTTATATCTGCAGGGGAGTGATATGACACGGACGAGTGTCAGAAAGGTATATATGAACATGTATCTGTTGGAGAGTGCAAAGGGGACGCTTTGGCTGTTATATACATTGCTGATGAAATACTTATGGTATTTGCAGGTGACTGGTTCGAACCTGACTTGTGATCATGCAAAATGTTTGATTTTTGCCGTAATGCTCTGTATTAGACGGAATGCTACGCTCTGTGGGGAAGATGATGCGAATGCTATGATTATGCAAAATAAACCGATCCGGGATTCGGATCCCACTATTGTGGAGATCTCCGGCTGATCTGCTTGAAGGAGAATCCCAGCTAGGGATGAGATCATTGGTAGATCTGATAAAATATGTGGCTCTGCTTGGGGAAATAGATCACTGATAGATCTATCCGGTAAGGAGATAACCCAGCTGGGGATAAGGAAACTTCCATCACTTTGTTGTGTATGGATTTCAGGCATTGCTCTTCTGGGGAGAGGCTGGAATCCTGCGGGGAGATGGTTCTTCTGTCTTTGAGACCTGGCACTCTGTTTGGGGGAGGAAAGATCACTGAACGATCTTCCTAAAGATATTTGTGGGGATCCCGGCTGAGGATGTGGAAGCTTTGACAACTCTGTTGGGGAAAAAGCATTTTCAGATGCTGCTTGGAGAAGAGGTGTTGGGGAAGTGATGCTTGGCATTCCCCATGTTACGTATTTGAATACCTGCAACCTGTTAAGACAAAGGAGCGCACAAGTATCCCGAGGTATCCCTTACTGAATTCCGTCATAGGAGTTAAATATTCCTGAGAGTAAATACATTTCCTGCAAGCATTTATTAATAATGGTTCATTTGTTTTATGCAAATGTTATATCATGGATACTGGACATTTTGCAAACGAAACAGAAATGTACAAAAAGAGGTGTGACTGAAAATCTGATTTTATTAATCTGGATGCCCTGAATTGGCAAATATAGTCAAAGAAACGGATCCCCTGGAATGAGGAGATTGTTACAAATTGAAAAAGTAAATGGGCTGGCAATGCTGATGACGCTTCGGTGAGCTTCCTTTGCTATGGCCTGTATGACCTTGACGTTCATCTCATCTTGCTTTCTGAAGAAGGTTGATTCTGACCGATGCTTTATCCTTTCGAAGCTTGCCGTGTTGTAAATGATACAGACGAATTCAGAATGCAGTTTGTTCGCTTATTCCTTGATTTTGTGTGGATCGCCCTTTCGGGTTTTCAATCCACCGGGATACCCATTTTTGCCTGAGCTGTCCAATGCGGCTTTTCAACTCAGCGGGTGTACATTTTTCTTTTCAATTTTCCCTTATTTTTTCCCGAGTCTTTAATTCTGTTTTTGACTCGCCGGGATGCCCTATTTTTGCCTGGACTTACATTCTGTTTTTATGTCCAGCGGGTCATTTTATGCGAAGTATTTTTTAACTGTATCTGAATTCACAGGGGATAAGAAATCTTCATCCTCCATAGTAGTGAGCATCAGTGCTCCACCATAGAAAACCTTCTTTACTATGAATTGACCGTCATAGTTTGGAGTCCACTTGCCCCTGTGGTCTGTATGAGGAGGGAGGAGTCTTTTCAGCACCAGATCTCCTACTTGGTATTTCCGAAGCCTGACTTTCTGATCGAAGTCTTTCTTCATTCTTTTCTGATATAGCTGCCCATGACATATTGCAGCTAATCTCTTTTCTTCGACCAGATTCAGCTGATTGTACCGAGAACGGACCCATTCGGCTTCATTCAGCTTGACATCCATCAGTACCCGTAAGGAGGGTAGTTCAACTTCAACAGGTAGGACAACCTCCATACCATATACCAGTTGATAAGGTGTTGCCCCAGTGGACGATCTGATTGAGGTTCGGTACCCATGCAAGGCAAATGGTAGCATCTCATGCTAGTCTTTGTAAGTAACCACCATTTTTTGCATAATCTTCTTGATGTTCTTGTTAGATGCCTCAACAGCGCCATTCATCTTCGGCCTGTAAGGAGAATAGTTGTGGTGTTGGATTTTGAAGTCCCGACACAGTTCTGCCATCATTTTGTTATTCAAATAGGAACCATTATCAGTAATGATCCGCTCGGGTACTCCATATTGACAGATGATGTCTCTTTTCAGGAATCTGGCTACCACTTGTCTGGTGACGTTTGCATACGAAGCTGCTTCAACCCACTTGGTGAAATAATCAATGGCTACCAGGATGAATCTGTGGCCATTTGAAGCAGTCGGTTCAATCTTTCCAATCATGTCAATGCCCCACATGGCAAAGGGCCAAGGTGAAGACATCACGTTCAACGGATTTGGAGGTACATGTACTTTATCTGCATAAATCTAGCATTTATGGCACTTTCTGGCATAGGCACAACAGTCTGCATCCATTGTGATCCAGTAGTAACCTGACCGTAACAACTTTTTAGCCATCGCATGTCCCCCAACATGGGTACCGAAAGATCCTTCATGCACCTCGTGCATCATCAAGTCTGGCTCTTTCTTATCAACACATCTGAGCAAGACCATGTCAAAGTTTCGCTTGTACAAGGAACCATCAACATTAAGGAAGAAACTACCAGCCAGCCTTCTTAATGTCTTCTTATCATTGGATGATGCCCCTGGTGGGTAAGTCTGGTCCTCTAAGAAGCATTTGATGTCATGGAACCAAGGCTTGTCATCTTTAGCAATGTCCACGGAGAATACATATGCTGGTCGGTCTAGTCTAGATACCGAAATCCGAGGCACATAATTTGCAGTCTGGACCTTGATCATGGAGGAAATGGTAGCTAAAGCATCGACGAACTGATTTTCGTCTCGAGGGATATACTCAAGTTTAACTGTTGTGAAGAAAGTCAATAATCTCCTCGTATAGTCAAGGTATGGGATCAGGTGCTCTTGGTGAGTGTACCATTTCCCGTTGGTCTGATTGATTACCAAAGCTGAATCTCCGGATACAGTTAAAGTCTTGAACCCGAGGTCAATGGCTTCCTCAAGACCCATGATATAGGCTTCGTATTCAGCTACGTTGTTAGTGCATGCAAATGTGAGTTTCACCGAGAAAGGCATATGAACTCCTTTAGGTGTAATGAGCACTGCACCAACTCCACGACCATTCATATTGACAGCCCCATCAAACATCATTGTCTATTCTTTTTCTGGGTCAGGCCCTTCAGTGTGAATAGGCTCTTCATGGTCTTTTGCTTTCAAGAACATGATGTCTTCATCAGGGAAGTCTGTCGCTCCCACCAAAATGACACCCGGGTCAGAAGGGGTACAGACGCAAACGGTTGACGAAAGGAGAGAGAACACACAAGGGTGAACTCAAAAGACAAGAGTCACCTGCTAGGCATTTTTATCCCGGAGGAAAGGTAATGTTGTATAAACCTGAGGAAAGATGATGGATAAGACGGTTGCGAACCAGAGAGACTGAGAAAGGGGGTTGGTTACAACCTGGGAAGGTATTAGCACCCAGATTGTCCTTCGTACTCGACGGGATCCACGCTTGAAAGATTTGTGTTTTAAAGGGGTAGTGTCAGTGCAATCTGTGTGTCAAAGCTGGAAAGAATGCAAGTGTCAGTGTAAAAGAAATGTGAGGTGTATAAGAGAAGTGTCAGTGTAAGGATAAGAATGAATTGCTCAAGACTATGAGGCTAAAAGAATAATGCTGGAAGGAGGGGGAATATACAGAGACTTTTGTTCGATAACTGTTAAGTTATGCCTACGTATCCTCTCGTGCAATGAGGAAGTCAGAACACCGTAGTTCGACTCAAAGAGACTGAAAATAAAATTGACTGTGAACTACTTGTTTGCCTATGCTCAAGTGTATGACTCATCTGGCTCAAGTGCTAACTGTCTTGCATTAGACGGAAGAAGCAAGTTCTCGTTTGTGAATGAGTGTGATGAGAAAAGAAACCCGAAGGAGACGATTATTGTTTATTTTTGTGTTTCCAGTTTTGTTATTGTTTTTGGTGTTTTGCATAAGTTAATGAGCTTAAGCCTAAACCAAGTGTTAGTAAACTCATCACATCCTCCCTCTGATTAGGGGTAATGAGAATACCTTAAGTGGGAAGTAAACACCTCACACTTAATCACCATGATGTAGGATTAAGATCATTAACCTACTTGCATTTATTTAGATGTTTTTGGTGTTTTTGTTTAGTGTTGAGTAATGAGATTAAGCCATAATCAGAGATTTAATGGACCCATAACACCATCCTAATAGAAGGATAATAGATGAGAACATTTAAGCTGAGGAAGGCTCCTCAACTTAATCCATGATTAGGGATTAACCTTATGACAAAACAAACCTTTATTAAATGGATTTTTAGTTAATGGTAAGATTAAGAAATGATTTTTATGGTTTGTAAGACAACTTGAGGGGGACTTGTCCATTAACACTAGGGTTAGTCCTTCTTAACCAATTAAGGAAGAATTAGAACCCTAATGCAAGGCCCAAGTTACAAGCTTGATGTCTTAGTGATTATTAAGTGAATTGATTAGAGGATTTAAACACATTAAGGGTTTAACACTTAGGATTAAAGTTATACACTCCATCCTAATAGAAGGATGCAGGCATAAGCTTAATCACAAAGCCTTAAAACCTTTAGGGTTTAGTCCTTGATTATGAGGTGAGAAGAGAAAACTCAAAGATGACACAAAGGTAAAAGCTAAGTGGGGGACTAATCAAACCCTAATCATGATCATACTTGGTTATACCTAGGGTTTATGAGGCTTAAGAAAGAAAGAGATCTTCAAAGGCCACCAAGGAGGAACAAGATAGAAAAGAGATGAGATGAGAAGAGAAAAGAGGGAAGAGAGGCACAAGTGAGCAATTTCACTCCAAGACAAGTAAAAATGCAGAAAGGATGTAAAATGATAAGGTGAGAAGAGGTAGGAGGTGAAGGCAAATCCACCTCCCAAACAAACTTACCATTAACCTGAAAAGTTAGTACAAGATGCATAAGAGAAGAAATGAGATGAAACAATGCATATGGATGGGCAAAGGCCAAAGTCAGAAACATACACATGATGCAAATGATGTCAAGAGATGGTGCAAAGTCATACAAGATGCATATATGTGAGCATACAAGAGAATGGATGCATATGGAGCATGCCTTGAACCATGAAAGTTCATGAAAACTTATGAAATGCAATGAAGGTATGACATGTTAAATGAATGATGCAATGATCAAACATGATTCTAATATGTCCTAAGATGTCTTATGAATCATATGGATGCACAAAATGTCATGGCAAGTTCTTGAATGCAAGCAAATGAAAGATGGATGCAAAGTAAGGCAAGAATTAGGGTTTATGCATAACATGCAACACAAAACTCAAAATCAGAAGCAAATGACATGATAAAAAATTGAAAATGGAATAAAAGGAATCCTAACCCTACACAAGTTCACTGCCCAAAGGAGGGGACCTTACTCTTAACCTAGTGGAAGTTATGAATTTCTCAAGTTATTTAGGGTTTCAAGGTACCTCAAAAGGAAAAATGCACATTAAATTGAAAATGAAAGATAAATTCAAACCAATTTTACCCTAAAAACTACATGCTATGAAGAATGCAATGCAAGAAGAACCATTATCAAACTCATCATGGTTAGGCAGAATGAATTTTTTCAAGTAAGGACCAAAATATTGCCTTTAAACAAATTTAATTCCAATGAAAATTGCCAAAATGCATCAAGGACCAAAAAGAAATTTGTTTTGAGAGTTGGATAATGTTTCTAAATGTTTTAAAATGCAATATGAATTTTTTGGTGATTTTTAAATACCTAAATGCATTTTTAATTAATTAATTTCCATTAATTAATTAAAAATAAACATTTAAATGATTTAAAAATAATTTTTAATGCAAAAAATAAAAATAAAAATATTTTTGGGTTCTGAAGATTAATGAAATATTTGACAAAAAAAATCAGAATTTTTCAATATGTTTTGCTATTTTTTTAAAATTCGTGAAAGTTAAATATAAAACAAATAAAATAAAAATGAATTTAAATGAAAAATGAGAAAGTCAAACAATCCAAGGGCTGTGGTTCAAACTCAAGGAAGCGGGAATTGACTACGCGCGCTAATGGACGGCCAGAATTCAAACTCACGTAATTATGTCATTAACCCTAATCCTGAGCCCTAATGACTTTCAGATGACCGGAACAGTGTTCCGGTCATCTTCTCCGGCTAGCTCCTCACCCCGTCTCCCTCAATACGCAACCCCAAGACCCCTAAAGCTCCAGAAATGATCTTCTCCTCAACCCCAACAAGAATCAAACATCAAAACTCATTTATCCAACCCCAAAATCATGAATCGAAGCAAAACGGAAAGTATGGCAGAAATTTCAGAAGATCAATGCATGCTTAATACTTGACTATTTTCAAAACCAAACACATCAGCATTATCAGTGAATCATGGAGAATCAATTATTAACTTAAAAACACGTTTCTGGAAAAATTGTTCTTGAGCTCACCTGAACTGGAGCTTTGAACTTTGGAGCTTTCTGGCTGCTTCTTTGGTCCAAGATGCCTTTAATGAACCTCCTGAGAAGGTTGCAATGCTTGTTTGGAATTTCTTATGGCTGGTTTAAGAGATTGATGAAGTTCTGACCAAGGGGAGTGAAAAATCGTATTTCTGTTTGGGATGGTTTCAGGATCAAATGATGGTTGGGAAATGATCAGAGGATCATGGTGAGTGATTCTATGAAGTTTATTTTGAGGTTTGTGGCTTGTCTCTTGAGATTCGAAGAAAAATGCATAAAGAGGGATTTTTGAGAATGCTGACTTGTGGGAGAGCTCAGGCTGTGTTGTGTGTTGTGTTTAGTTCCTTTTGGTCCATGTATCAAGTTGGGATAGGTCAGAGAGTTGTTACTGGCCTATGTTGATTGGTATGGGTCATGGAAGGCTGGTTTAGGGGCATGGCTTGGTTCAGCTGAGATCAAGGATTGCTTATGGATCAGATTTTGTGAACTGAGGCAAGTGGATGAGAAACTTTGGGTAATTTTGCAAATTGGTACAACTTTGGCCCCTTTTGTGATTTCTTGAAGCATAAGTCATGAAACTTGGAGATTCTTTGGTGCATTCTGATTTTTAGGTCATGTTTTATGCTTGTGTAATGCTTAGAAGTTGATTTGAAGTCATAATTGGCCTTGGCATGATGTTTTGCAACTTTCCTCTTTTGGTGTAAAAGTGAAATTTATGTGATTTTGTCCAACTTTGACAAGCCATAACTTTTGATCCAAAATGAATTAGAATGAGTTCTTGTACTTTTTGAAAATGGGAGGATCCATTCTACAACTTTCATGACCAAAGTTTTTCAATTTGAATCATTTTTGAATCAAAAAGAGGAGGTTGAAAAACTTTCCCAAAATGGCAAGTTTGCATTATAAGTCACTTTCCCAAAAAGGCAACTTTGCAAATGGCTTGAAATTTGTCAATTTGGTGAAATTCTAACATCTTCTATGATCAAATAAAGACCATACACATTCAAAATGATGGAGAATTCCCTTTGGTTGGGTCATTGGGGGCCTCAGATGCCCTGACTTTGCACTGACTTGCTCAAGAAGTCATTTCTTGATCAGATGCCTTCCCCATTGAATTTCTTCATGAAAATTGATATGCATGATCCTCATATCATATAGAGACCCATAGAATCAAGAATGATAAAAAAAATTGGAGTTATGGCCTTTGAAACCAAAACCCTAATTTTAGGTCATCTATGCAGTTAAACCTGGCTCTGCTTCCACGCCTTTCTTAGTTCTTGTGATTCTTTGACTTCCTTGACCTTGTGAGGATATAATATGATGCTTGAACATACATGGACCCCTTTGAAGTGATTAATGACCTTTGGAGTGGCTCAAATGGCTCTTGGATTGCTCAGATCACAACCCCTAGATGCAGATGACTTAGAAACAATGCAGTAAAGCAAAAATGCAATATGAGATGATGTGATTAAACTTATGCATATGAAAAGATCACAAGCCATGGTGAAATGAGTGAGGGCAAATTTGGGGTGTTTACAGCTGCCCCTATTCAAACATGAGTTAGCTGTGCAGGATGTAAGCAACGGCTTATCATTCAAACAAGATAACTTGTGGTTGAATACCAAAGACAGTCCAAAATTTGCACTCACAGAATGAAGAAGAAAAGGGATATAGATTGTAAAAGGAAGTAAAGTATAATTACAAAGTGCGGGCGAAGGAGGACGACCGTCGAGCAGAGGACGACTGGTGGGGATGAAGCAATGACGGGGACTGCCGACTTGCTGGGGATATAAGACATTATGATGGGGATGGTCATCAAGTAAAGAAATAAGACTTTCTGGGGATTAAAGATAGATGATGGGGACGGCCATCGGGTTGAGGAAATAAATGAAACAGATGATGAGGTACGGTCATCAAAGGTGAAGGATGATCACCTAGCAGGGGACGACTGCTCTGTTGGGGATAAGATGAATGATGGGGACGACCATCGGGAAGAAATAAATGAAATAAATGATGAGGCACGGTCATCAAAGGTGAAGGACGATCACCTAGCAGGGGACGGCTGCTCTGTTGGGGATAAGATGAGGGACGATCATCTATTGGTGAAGGACGATCACCTGGCAAGGTACGGTTGCCGAAAACATCACGACATAGGACGAATGTCGGATAGAAAGAGTCGACGATGGGGACGGCCATCAGATATGATCATCAAGAGGTGAAGGACGATCACCTAGCAGGGTACAGCTGCTAAAAATATCACGACATAGGACGAATGTCGGATAAAAAGGTCGACGATGGGGACGGCCATCGGATATGATCATCAAGAGGTGAAGGACGATCACCTAGCAGGGTACGGCTGCTAAAAATATCACGACATAGGACGAATGTCGGATAGGAAAGGGTTCTAATGAATAGAGACTCCGCTGGGAATGATGAAGGACGATCATCAGAAAGGTGAAGGACGATCACCTGGCAGGATACGGTTGCCGAAAGGTATCATGACATAGGACGAATGTCAGATAGAAAGGTAATAATTTATCAAGTTTTGCCGGGAATTCTTCTGGGGAATGGTAGACACAGACGAGTGTCTAATTTCATGAAGACATAAGTGTTTGACACGGTGTATAGATTAAAGATTCAGACGAGCATCCTTAAGACTATGATACGGACGAGTATCAGTAGAAACAAACGCTTGACGCATGTTCAGAGATGATGATACGGACGAGTACCAACTGGTTAACAAAGAACACGGACGAGTGTCGACTCTGAGGGGATTTAAGTGGTATATACGAGATACGAACGAGCATCTGAAACAAGTAAACATGGGTGAGACACAAGCGAGTGTTCAACTTGCCAGGGAGAGCATGACACGGACGAGTGTCGGAAAAGTGTATTATAAGCAATGTATTTGGTTCACAAAGTGTATTAGGCAACTGCTGGGGAAGGCGACACGGACGGGTGTCGGAGAATTTGTACATATATGTACCTGTGAGTGCAAAGGGGAAGCTTTGGCTTTCTACTGGGGATATGACACAGACAAGTTTCAAAAGGAGCCTGTATCCGTATTTGTGAGTGTAGAGGAAATGTTTTAATATCCTGTCGGGGAGTTTGAGAGGTATTTTGTATATTGCTGATGGAACGTCAGTACTTACAAGTGTTCAATTCGACACATGGCTTATGATTATGCAATATGTTTGATTTTTGCCGTAATGCTCCATATTAGACGGAATGCTACGCTCTGTGGGAAAAATATTATGCGAATGCTATGATCATGCTAAGATACAGATCTGGGATTCGGATCCCGTTGCTGTGGAGATCTCTGGCTGATCTGCTTGAAGCGGATATCCCAGCTGGGGATGAGATCATTGGTAGATATGACATATACGACTCTTCATGGGGAAATAGATCACTGATAGACCTATCTCAGTAATGAGGAACCCAGCTGGGGTTCGTAGAAGCTTTCTTTACTCTATCGTGAGATCTTCAGGCGTTGCTCTTCTGGATAGAGGCTGAAACTCTGTGGGGAGATGGTTCCCTGTCTGTCACTCGGTTGGGGAGGAAGAAAGATCACTGAAAGATCTCCTAGGGATTTCTGTGGAGATCCTGCTGAGGATGATACTTGACAACTCAGCTGAGGATATGAGCACCTTCTAGTACTGCTCTAAAGGAAATGATAGAGAAGTGATATCTGGCAATGTTGATGGGGAGAAAGCATCTCTGGTGCTGTTTGGAAGGTGTGCTGAGGAAATAATGATTTGGCAGCATACTGGGGAGAAACTTTCATGCCCCATGTTGTGCTCTGAACGCCTGCAATCCTGTAAAGACAAAGAAACGCACAAGTACCCCGAGGTATCCCTTACTGGATTCCATCATAGGAGTTTAGACACTCCCGGGAGTAAGTATATTTCCTGTAAGCACGTATTTTTAGAAAGGAAACATCTGTATTTATGCAATCAATATCCTAAAGATATCGGACATTTTGCAAATCAAAAATAAAACGTACAAGACAAGATATGACTGAAAATCTGATTTTATTAATTTACGCGCCCTGAATTGGCAAGATACAGTCAAAGAAACGGATCCCCTGAGACGAGGAGATTGTTACAAATTGAGAAACAACAAGATGCTGGCAATGTTGATGAAGCTTCAGTGAGCTTCCCTTTTACTATGACTCGTATGACTTTGACGTTCTTCTCATCTTGCTTTCTGAAGAAGACTAATTCTGACCGA
The DNA here is from genome assembly GCA_963966055.1 of Lathyrus aphaca. Taxonomy (NCBI): domain Eukaryota; kingdom Viridiplantae; phylum Streptophyta; class Magnoliopsida; order Fabales; family Fabaceae; genus Lathyrus; species Lathyrus aphaca. The sequence continues at coordinate 428,556,934 of OZ014524.1, read as the reverse complement.
TGCTCGAACCTTTCGAAGCTTACCATGTTGCAAGTGATACAGATGAATTCAGAATGCAGTTGTTCGCTTATTCCCTTATTTTGCGTGGATCGCCCTTTCGGGTTTTCAATCCACCAGTGTAAACACCCCAAATTTGCCCTCACCCATTCACATCATGGCTTGTGATCGTTACATGAGCATAAGATCAATCATAGCATCTCATATTGCACTTTTGCTTCATTGCATTGATTCAAAGTCATCTGCATCTAGGGTTTGTGATCTGAGCCATCCCTGAGCCATTTGAGCCACTCCAAAGGTCTTCAATCACTTCAAAGGGGTCCATGTATGTTCAAGCATCATATTATATCCTATCAAGATCAAAGAAGTCAAAGAATCACAAAAACTGAGAAAGGCATGGGAGCAGAGCCAGGTTTAACTACACAAATGACCTAGAATTAGGGTTTTGGTTTCAAAGGCCATAACTCCAAAATTTTTGGTCATTCTTGTTTCTATTGGTCTCTATATGGTATAAGGATCATGCATGTCAATTTTCATGAAGAAATTCCATGGGGAAGACATCTGATCAAGGGATGACTTCTTGAGCAAGTCAGTGCAAAATCAGGGCATCTGAGGCCCCCAATGACCCAACCAAAGGGTGTTCTCCATCATTTTGAATGTGTATGATCTTTATTTGATCATAGAAGATGTTAGAAGTTCACAAAATTGAAGAATTTCAAGCCATTTGCAAAGTTGCCTTTTTGGGAAAGTGACTTGTAATGAAAACTTGCTATTTTGGGAAAGTTTTTCAACCTTCTCTTTTTGATTAAAAAATGCTTCAAATGAGAAAATTTTAGTCATGAAAGTTGTAGAATGGATCCTCCCATTTTCAAAAAGTACAAGAACTCATTCTAATTCATTTTGGATCAAAAGTTATGGCCTTGCAAAGTTGGATAAAATCATTGAAATTTCACTTTTGCACAAAGAGGGAAACTTGCAAAAACCCTTGCCAAACCAATTTGTGACTTCAAAGTGGCTTCTAATAATCATACAAACACAATGCAATGCCTAAAAGTCAGATTTGTGCCAAGAATTTCTCACTTGCATGACTTGGATTACAAGTTGCATAAAGCACTTTTCTCATGAAACTTCAAAAATTGAATCTTTGCAAAAAGAACTTCTCATGCTTGAATTGAACACTAATTGATCTCAAATCATTCTAGCAACTTCATATGGCTCATATTGCTACATTTTGCCCAAAATATCACAAGTTTCTTTGCCTTGGTTCATGAGAAAATCCAAAGAGGGAAATATGCAAGAACCTTAGAAACCCTTGATCAAGGCTAGCCAGCTCACAAAGTCAGATCTAAAGGCCTTCCTTGACTCAAGCTGAGGCAGGACAAGCCCTAAGATCTCTTCTGACCCGAGCCATACTCATAGTACACAAGATCTTGACTTTTTGCATTTTGCCCATGCCAATCCCACTGTGCCACCACCAACTCTCTGCCCAATCAGAGTCAAATATGTGGACATCAAGCATCCCAAAACACACCACACACAAGCCAGAAAGCTCCCATAATCCAGCATCCACAAAAACTGTCAAAAACTCTTTCTCTTCGAATCTCTTCACACAGCCATCAAACCTTCATTTTTCCTTCACCAATGAATCATACACCTTCCATGGAACCAAAATCCACCATTGGAACAGCTTGAAACCTCACATATCTCAACTGTGAAATCTGCCATATCAGAACACAAACTCACAAATCAGCCACCAACAAAAGGTTTTGAGCATTCCATTGATCTCAGGAGGTTCAGAGGTGACACTTTGCACAAAAGAGAGGCTGAAAAGCTCATATTCACAGTTCATCATCTTAGGTAGCTTCAAACTTCAAACTTTTCAGAGTTTGTTTTTCTTGTTACAAAATGAAAGTGTATGTTGTACTGGTCATGCTGATGTCTTTGGAATTAAAAATGGTGAAGAAATGACCATTTCATGGCTCTCTGAAATTTCACCCGCAAAACTTGTTTGCTTCGATTCCATCTGTTCTTGGTTTAGAAATGATGTTTGAGGGGTGATTTGAATAGGGTTTGGGTAGAGGATCATTTCCCTGTGTTCAATTTGAGGTGGGGTGGCCTGTAGCATGATTTAGGGTTTTTGACCCGCCGGAGAAGATGACCGGAGCTTCCCTCCGGTCACCTGAAAATCATTAAGCCCTAACCCTAATTAGTTTGTCAGATGCATTCGTGGCCATTGGATTCAGATTATCTTAAGTTTTGAGTGGCCCAGATCAATTCACTTAACCCTAATCTGTTTTTATTAATTTAATAAATCATATTTAAGTTAATTAAGCCAGAATGAATCCTGACCCTCAGTTTGCGCGCGCAGTCAACCATTGACCCCCAAGTTTGAACATCAGCCATTGGATTTGCATACCTTTCTTTTTATTTAATTTTATTTCATTTCTTTTTCATTTTATTTCTACGAATTATTTAAAATAGTAAAACACATTTAAAAATTCTGAAAATTTTTGTCAAACATTTCATTAATTTTCAGAACCCAAAAATATTTTTATTTTTATTTTTTGCATTAAAAATTATTTTTAAATCATTTAAATGTTTATTTTTAATTTGTTAATGAAAATTAATTAATTAAAAATGCATTTAGGTATTTAAAAATCACCAAAAAATTCTCATTGCATTTTAAAACATTAGAAACATTATCAAACTCTCAAAACAAATTTCTTTTTGGTCCTTGATGCATTTTGACAATTTTCATTGGAATAAAATTTGTTTAAAGGCAATATTTTTGTTCAAACTTTGAAAAATCCATTCTGCTTAACCATTGAGAGTTTGATGATGGTTATTCTTGCATTACATCCTTCATAGCATGTAGTTTATAGGATAAAATTGGTTTGAATTCATATTTCATTTTCAATTTGTTTTGCATTTTTCTTTGTGAGGTACCTTGAAACCCTAATTGACATGAGAAATTCATAACTTGCACTAGGTTAAGAGTTAGGTCCCCTCCTTTGGGCAGTGAACTTGTGTAGGGTTAGGGTTCCTTTGATCCTATTTTCAATTTTTTGTCATGTCATTTGCTTCTAGTTTTGAATTTTTACATTGCATGTTGTATGTAAACCCTAATTTGTACATTCCTTTGCATCCACCCCTCATTTGCTTGCATTTAAGAACTTGCCATGACATGTTGTTCAACTACATGATTCATAATACATCTTAGGACATATTAGAATCATGTTTGATCATTGCATCTTTCATTTACCATGTTATATGTCCATTCCATTTCATAAACTTTCATGAACCTTTATGGTTCAAAGCATGCCTCATTTGCATCCTTATGCTTGTTTGATCACTCTCATCTCTTGTCATGTGTTTGCATCATCTCTTAGCATCATTGCAATCATGTTTATGCTTCTGACTTTGGTTTGCATCATGACAGTTCATCTCATTTGCATTGCATTTCATTTCTTTGCTAACTTTTCAGGTGGTAAGTTGTTTTGAGAAGTGAATTTGCCTTCACTTCTCACAATCTCTTCTCATCTCTCTTGCATCATTGTAGCATTTTATCTTTGTATTAGAGTGAGCTTGCTCATTCATGCTCCTTCCCTCTTTCTTCCTTCAAGCAACTTGTCTTCTTAAGTGAAGCAAGTTGTCTTGCTTCTCTCTGCTTCTTTCTCCTTTCATCTGCTTCTCTCCTTGGTGGCTCATTGAAGATTTCTCTCTCTCTTAAGCCTCACAAAACCCTAGGATCTCCAAGTATGATAACAATTAGGGTTTGATTAGTCCCCCCATTTAGTTTTACCTTTGTGTCATCTTTGAGTCTTCTCTTCTCATCTCATAATCAAGGACTAAACCCTAAAGGTTTTAAGGCTTTGTGATTAGGGTTATGCCTGCATCCTTCTATTAGGATGGAGTGTATAACTTTAATCCTAAGTGTTAAACCCTTAATGTGTTTAAATCCTTTAATCAATCCATCTAATAATCACTGAGACATCAAGCTTGTAACTTGGGCCTTGCATTAGGGTTCTAATTCTTCCTTAACTGGTTAAGAAGGACTAACCCTAGTGTTAATGGACAAGTCCCCCTCAAGTTATCTTACAAACCATAAAAATCACTTCTTCATCTCATCATTAACTAAAACCAACTTTAATAAAGGTTTGTTTAGTCATGAGGTTAATCCCTAATCATGGATTAAGTTGAGGAGTTTTCCTCAGCTTAAATGTTCTCATCTATTATCCTTCTATTAGGATGGTGTAATGGGTCCATTAAATCCTTGATTATGGCTTAATCTCATTACTTAACACTAAGAAAAACTCCAAAAAAGGCATCTAAATAAATCACAAGTAGGTTAATGATCTTAATCCTACATCAGGGTGATTAAGTGTGAGGTGTTTACTTCACACTTAAGGTATTCTCATTACCCCTAATCAGAGGGAGGATGTGATGAGTTTACTAACCTTTGGTTTAGGCTTAAGCTCATTAACTTATGACAAATCCAAAAGCAATAAAAGATTGAAAATACAAAAACAAACAATAATCGTCTCCTCCGGGATTCTTTTCTTATCTCATTCACTCACAAACGAGAATTTGCTTTTTCTGTCTAATGCAAGACAGTTTGCACCTGAGCCAGACAGGTCATACACTTGAGCATAGACAAGCAAGCAGTTCACAAGTTAATCCATCTTTCAGTCTCTTTGGGTCAAACTACGGTGTTCTGACTTCCTCATTGCACGAGAGGATACGTAGGCATAACTTAACAGTTATCGAACAAAAGTCTCTGTATATTCCCCCTCTTCCAGCATTATTCTTTTAGCCTCATTATCTTGAGCATTTCATTTTTGTCCTTACACTGACACCTCTCTTACACACTTCACTTTTCTTTGACACTAACACTTGCATTCTTTTCCAGCTTTGATACACAAATTGCACTGACACTACCCCCTTTAAAACACAAATCTTTTAAGCGTGGATCCCGTCGAGTACGGCGGACAATCTGGGTGCTAATACCTTCCCAGGTTGTAACCAACCCCCTTTCTCAGTCTCTCTGGTTCGCAACCGTCTTATCCATATCTTTTCTTAGGTCTATGCAGCATTACCTTTCCTTCGGGATAAAAATGCCTAGCTGGCGACTCTTGTCTTCTGAGTTCACCCTTGTGTGTTCTCACTCCTTTCGCCGACCGTTCGCGTTTGTACCCCTTCTGGCCCCTGTGTCATTTGGTGGGAGCAACAACCGGGATACCCTTTTTTGCCTGAATTGTCCAATGTGGCTTTTCAACTCAGCGGGTGTACATTTTTTATATTTATTTTCCCTTATTTTTGCCCGAGTCTTTTATTCTGTTTTTGACTCGCCGGGATGCCCTATTTTTTCCTGGACTCACATTCTGTTTTTATGTCCAGCGGGTCATTTTTTATGCGAAGTATTTTTTAACGGCATCTGAATTCACAGGGGACAGGAAGTCTTCACCATCCATGGTACTGAGCATCAGTGCTCCACCAGAGAAAACTTTCTTTACTATGAACGGACCATCGTAATTTGGAGTCCACTTGCCCCTGTGGTCTGTATGAGGAGGAAGGAGTCTTTTCAGCACAAGGTCTCCTACTTGGTACTCTCGAAGCCTGACTTTCTGATCGAAGCCTTTCTTCATTCTTTCCTGATACAGCTGTCCATGACAAATTGCAGCCAATCTCTTTTCTTCAATCAGATTCAGTTGTTCGTATCGGGATTGGACCCACTCTGCTTCATTCAATTTGACATCCATCAGTACCCGTAGGGAGGGTAATTCAACTTCAACAGGTAGGACTGCCTCCATACCATACACAAGTTGATACGGTGTTGCCCCAGTGGATGTTCTGATTGACGTACGGTACCCATGCAAGGTAAATGGTAGCATTTCATGCCAGTCTTTGTAGGTGACTACCATCTTCTGTACAATCTTCTTGATATTCTTGTTAGCTGCCTCTACAGCGCCATTCATCTTTGGCCTGTAAGGAGAAGAATTGTGGTGTTGGATCTTGAAGTCCCGGCATAGTTCTGCCATCATTTTGTTGTTTAAGTTGGAACCATTATCAGTAATGATTCGCTCGGGCACTCCATACCGATAGATGATATCTCTCTTCAGAAATCGGGCTACCACTTGCCTTGTAACATTTGCATAAGAAGCTGCTTCAACCCACTTGGTAAAATAGTCAATGGCTACCAGGATGAATCTGTGGCCATTTGAAGCATTTGGTTCAATTTTGCCAATCATGTCAATGCCCCACATGGCAAAGGGCCAAGGTGAAGACATCACGTTCAAAGGATTGGGAGGTACATGCACTTTATCCACATAAATCTGGCATTTTCTGGCATAGGCACAACAGTCTGCATCCATTGTGATCCAGTAATAGCCTGATCTTAACAACTTTTTAGCCATAGCATGCCCTCCCGCATGGGTACCAAAGGATCCTTCATGCACCTCGTGCATCAACAAGTCTGCTTCTGCCCTATCAACACATCTGAGGAGTACCATATCAAAGTTTCTCTTGTACAGGGAACCATCAGTATTCAGGAAGAAACTACCAGCTAACCATCTTAACGTCTTCTTATCATTGGAAGATGCCCCAGGTGGGTATGTTCGATCCTCCGAGAAGCATTTGATGTCATGGAACCAAGGCTTATCATCTTTGACAATATCTGCTGAGAACACATATGCTGGTCTGTCAAGTTTGGACACTGAAATTCAAGGCACAAAGTTGGCAGCTTGTACTTTGATCATGGATGAAATGGTAGCCAGAGCATCTGCAAACTGATTTTCGTCTCGAGGGATATACTCAAGTTTGACTATTGTGAAGAAAGTCAATAACCTCCTTGTATAATCCCGATAAGGTATCAGATGATCTTGGTGGGTGTACCATTTGCCGTTGGTTTGATAAATTACCAGAGCTGAATCCCCAAACACAGTCAAAGTCTTGATCCTGAGGTCAATGGCTTCCTCAAGACCCATAATGCAAGCTTCGTATTCAGCTTCGTTGTTGGTGCAGTTGAAAGTGAGCTTTGCCGAGAAAGGCATGTGAACTCCCTTAGGTGTAATGAGTACTGCACCAACACCACGACCATTCATATTAACAGCCCCGCCAAACATCATAGTCCATTCTTCCTCTGGGTCAGACCCTTCAGTGTGAATAGGCTCTTCATGATCTTTTGCTTTTATGAACATGATGTCTTCATCAGGGAAGTCAAATCTCATAGGCTGGTAATCATCAATGGGTTGCTCAGCAAGATAATCGGACAATACACTGCCTTTGATGGCTTTCTGAGATGTGTACTGAATGTTGTATTCCGTGAGGATCATTTTCCATCTTGCAACCCGTCCGATAAGTGCTGGCTTCTCAAAAATGTACTTAACTGGATCCATCTTTGAGATCAATAAAGTAGTGTGGGTCAACATATACTGCCTTAGTCGGCGAGCAGCCCACGCTAAAGCGCAACAAGTTTTCTCGAGCAGTGAATAATGTTGTTCACAGTCGGTAAAATTTTTTCTTAGGTAGTAAATTGCATACTCTTTTCGACCAGACTCGTCATGCTGGCCCAACACACACCCCATTGACTCTTATAATACTGTCAAGTACATGATTAGAGGTCTTCCTTCAACTGGAGGCATAAGGATTGGAGGCTCTTGTAAGTATTCCTTGATTTTGTCAAAAGCCCTCTGGCAGTCTTCATTCCACCTGACTGTTTGTTCTTTCCTTAACAATTTGAACAAAGGCTCACATGTTGCTGTAAGGTGAGATATGAACCTTGAAATGTAGTTCAATCTACCTAGAAACCCCCGAACTTCTTTTTCTGACTTCGGTGCAGGCATTTCCTGAATGGATTTGACTTTATCAGGGTCAACTTCAATTCCTTTCTCACTTACAATAAATCCCAGCAGCTTACCAGATCGCACCCCGAATGTGCACTTGTTGGGGTTTAACTTCAGCTGATATTTCCTCAGACGCTTGAATAACTTCAACAGATTCACCAGGTGGTCTTCTTCTGTGAGGGACTTGGCAATCATGACATCCACATAACATTCAATTTCTTTATGGATCATGTCATGGAATAATGTTACCATAGCCCGTTGATAAGTTGCACCAGCATTCTTCAGTCCGAATGGCATCACCTTATAACAGAACGTGCCCCAGGGTGTAATGAAAGTTGTCTTCTCCATGTCTTCAGGTGACATCTTGATCTGATTGTATCCTGAAAATCCGTCCATGAATGAGAACACCGAGAACTGAGCCGTATTATCAACCAATACATCAATGTGAGGTAAAGGGAAGTCATCCTTCGGGCTGGCTCTGTTCAGGTCCCGGTAATCCACACACATCCTCACCTTGCCATCTTTCTTAGGCACAGGTACAATATTAGCGACCCACGGCGGATAGCTAGTCACAGCAAGGAAACCGGCGTCCCACTGCTTTTGCACCTCTTCCTTTATCTTCATTTCCATATCTGGGCGAGTACGGCGCATCTTCTATTTTACTAGCGGACAGTCTTCTTTTAAAGGCAGCTTGTGCATGACAATATCGGTGTCCAACCCTGGCATATCCTGATAAGACCAAGCAAAGACATCCACATACTCCCGAAGCATATCAATCAGTTTCTCTTTTACTGAATCTTGTAGGCAGGCCCCGATCTTAACTTTTTTCACGTCTTCTTCCGTACCAAGATTAACCGTTTCAATCTCCTCCTGATGAGGAGTGATAACCTTCTCCTCTTGCCTTAAAAACCTGGCTAGCTCTTCAGGTAGCTCATAATCTTCTTCAACCCCTTCATCAGCTTGATTGATTGGATTGTCAAAGTCACACAAAGTCATAGCAGTGTTGTTGTTAGTGCAGTCTGAAAGACACTTTCTGCAAGGGTTTAGATTGGTTTATTTTAGTGATCAGTTTTTATCTTATTTAGAAAAAGTGAAAATGAAGTTATTTATTTTGAAAACATTGCCATTTTATTTTTGTACAAAAAGAAAAAAATGAAAAGATAGTGAGCGAAAAAAAGACTCGTTTGCAAAAGATGTCCGATATTCATTGATTGATCTATTTGCACAAAATTACAAGATGGCCCGATTACAAAATGAGTCTTGACATCTTGGGCAAGATGCAAGACTTGATGCATGCTTTAAAATACAGGAAATAATAATTACTCTGCAGGAGTAACCCTTATAATTTCCTGGGAAGACCAGTTAAGGACTTGGCTCCCCGGGATCCTTGGACGTATCCAGCTCTCCAGGGTGCGGTCGCTTTCCTCCTTGTCTTCCAAATTGTTCACAGCATCCGGGGTGAGCATTCCCCCGCTGATAAAATTGGGCTCCTTTGTAGCCTCTGATTGATCTTGTTGAGTTGGTCTGTAACCCAACCCAAATATGTCTTCTTTCTTCTCCACGGGCAGCAACTTGCCCGAGCCTTGGGCAGTACCCTCTTCAACAACCTTCCGGGCCAGATGGCTAACAAAGATGTCTTCCTCCCCACAGATGGTGATGATCTGGCCTTCCCACTCGAATTTCAGCTTCTGGTGAAGGGTAGATGTAACAGCGCCTGCGGCGTGGATCCAGGGTCTACCCAACAGACAACTGTAGGCCGGCTGAATGTCCATCACATAGATGGTAGTTTTAAAGGTCTGCGGGCCAATCATCACAGGCAGATCAATCTCCCCAAGCACTGATCTTTTTGAGCCATCAAATGCTCTCACCACCAAATTACTTGGACGCAGTGCCAAGCCATCATACTCCAGCTTTACTAAGGCTTTCTTTGGCAGAACATTGAGTGATGACCCAGTGTCCACCAGTACATGAGATAGAACAGCACCCTTGCATTCCAAGGTGATATGCAAGGCCTTATTATGGTTGCGTCCCTCCGTTGTTAAGTCAGCATTGGTAAAGCCCAGTCCATGACTAGTGTTGACATTTGCCACCACAGTTTCTAGCTTATTAACAGTGATCTCCTCTGGCACGTATGCTGCGTGCAGGACTTTTAATAATGCATTCCTGTGAGCTTCAGAACACATCAATAGTGATAATATGGAGATTTTTGAGGGAGTTTGGTGAAGCTGATCCACCACCTTGTAATCACTTCTTTTTATGATTCTCATGAACTCGTCTACATCTTGTTCAAAAGATGTCTTCTGAGTTTCTTTGACAGTTGGCTCTTCAGGTACCACACTCTTTCCTTTTGCTTTGGCAGCAGCTTCTGCTTCAACATTAGGTCTTTGAGTTTGTGAGGCAAAAAGGCGTCTGCTTCTGGTGAAGCCTCCGCCTCCCCCAACATTATCAACTTGTGGAGAAGAGGTTGATGAATCCAGAGTGATTTTCTCCCCGTTGCAGTAGAGATCAGAGCCATAATGCCAAGGTATGGCATTACTGCTTTCATAGGGAACTGGTCCAGGCACCGTGATAGTAACTGGACTGACTGCTGGAGAGGAGGGTACTGTAATGGTGCGCGGATCGTAGTAAATTGTGACTGGTGACCTGGAAGGAGGTGCCACTGTTTGTTGCTGGAAATTATTGCTGGGAGGAACCTCTGATGGGCCATAGTAGATTGTAACTGCTGAGAACTCTTCGTTAATTTTTGTTGGCGTTGTAGAAGATTCTGCTGATAAAATGGATGCTGATGTTGTAGAAGAAATGGTTGTTGAAATTTGACTTTTTGAAGTGATGGACGGAGCCATTGCTGATGATATTGATGAATCGGTAGGAATGATTGTTGTTGTTGTTGTAGAAGAATCAGGAATTGTTGTTAAAGGAATTGCTGGATTTGTAGGCGCCGTTGTTGAGATCTGAAGGATTCCATCCTTGATAAGACCATCTATGCCGCTTCTCAAATTTTCACACCCGTTGACAGCAATGTTGCAATACCCACAACCGAGCTCACACCCGGGGAACACTTGGCACTCTAGAAGCTGAGCTTTAATTTCGACCAAAGGTGTTCGAATTTGTGCAACACTGGTGATCAAGGTAGATGGTTTGTCTTCCTCAATGGCATTAATCCTCGGCCCTCCATGATTAGGCATAGGATTTTTGTTGACATTCAGAGGAGGTGCAAAGTTGAGGGCTTTAGAATCCACCAGATCTTGGACTTTCATTTGCAGGGCCCTGCACTTCTCAATATTGTGACCAGGTGCATTGGAGTGGAAAGCACACCTAGCGTTGGCATCATAATTTCTTGGGAGATTGGAGGGATCTGGTGGTGCCAACGTCCTTAACTCAACCAAGTTAAGTTTCAGGAGTTGTGGCAATAAGGCAGCATAAGGCATAGGGATAGGGTCAATCACCCTGTTTGCCTGTGATGGTCTTTGTTGGAAGGGTCGTTGTTGTTGATTGCTATTGATGTTGTTGTAGGTTCTCTGTTGCGGATACTGAACTTGCTGCTGATAATGTGGTTGTTGTTGTTATTGATATGCTGATTGCTGAGGAATCGGAGCTGGAATGGTGACAGCTGCTATTGATCTGTGAACATACTGAGGTCTGCCCCTGCTGGCATGAATGGCATTTGTCTCACTGGTCCTTCGAGGTCCCACAAAAGGCTTCTTGGGATTACTGGACGAACTTGCACCATTATCAGAAATTTTGCCCATTTTTAGCAGACTTTCAATCCTTTCCCCAGCTATAACTACGTCAGCAAAACTGGTGGAAGAAAAGGCATCTAGTCTATCAATATATGTTCCCTGCAAAGTATTCATGAACATGTCGGCCATTTCTCTTTCTGACATGGGTGGTTGGACAGCAGCAGCAAGTTGTCTCCACCTCTAGGCGTATTCCCTGAAGCTTTCTCTGGAAGATTGGGACGTTCCCATCAGAAGGGTCCTGTTAGGAGCCATGTCCAGATTGTATTGATATTGTCTGATGAAGGCTTCAGCCAAGTCCTTCCAACATCTGATGGTAGCTCTGGTCAGGTGTGAATACCACTCCCTTGAAGCCCCAGTCAAACTATCTTCAAAGTAGAACATCCACAGCTTTTCATCCATGGTATATGCTTTAAGTCTTCCTAGGAAAGACTGCAGGTGAGTTCGTGGACAAGAGGTTCCATTGTATTTCTCAAAGCACGGGGGTTTGAATTTGTGGGGAATTCTCACCCCATCCACTAGCCCCATATCCATTACATCGAAGCCCAAGGAATTTTGAGACTCCAGAGATCTCAATTTCTCAGCAATTTCATCTAACCTCCGGTCATAGACTTCATCTCCAGCTCCCATGACAGTAAACTGCTCCTCTTGGGGATCCTCTTGTAGGATTCTCCCTTCAGCAGTATTTCCTTGCACATTTCCCGGGATGTTGACTTCCGGATCTATATGAGGTCCAAATACTGGTGGATTAACATGAGGCTGGCCCCTCTCATTATTACTAGTTCCTCCAGTTCCAGGATGAGGTTCTTCGGGGGTTTGTCTTTCCACCAATGCCCTTAACCTCTCTTGACTCTGGGCCAAGCCAGTCATTACATTCATGAATTGGGTCATTTGGTTTCTCATCTCCACTCTTTCATTAGCCATCTGAGTCCTGACCTCAGTCAGGTCCTGCTGTACTTGCTCCATTTGGATACCAGGAAGGTTGTTGCGAGTAGGGTACCGGTGCGCACGGTTGACAGGGAACACTCTTCTGCGAGCAATGTTTCCTGAAGTCATAGCAAAGTTAGAAATAGAGATAATAACAAAACCTACAAAACAAAACAAAGGTTAGTATGCAATGCATCATGCTTATTTGTTTTCCAAGGTATCCGGCTTGGTTCTTGGTTTTGACCTTTCCAGACCTCGAGGAAGATGCTTTTGACTTTGTTGAGAAAAAGAAACCCCAAAATGGAAACAAACTAAAATATATTACAAATGGTGAATCATGCATAGTTTGTTTTACAACATATGCCCCTGGAGGGTCAAAATACAACAAAAAGAAAAGTACATCAAATGGAAATGAACAACAAGCAAAGAAGTCAAACATCCAATCCAAACTCATCCTCCTTAACCTCCTTCAGAAGTGCCTCAGTCACTGGACCAGCTGGATGCTCTTTAATAGTCCTGATGAGGAGGTTTCTGGTGGCAATGGCAGTGGTCAGCTTCTTGTGCCTGTTCTGATCCTTTGATCTCTTCAACCCAACCCTAAGCTTCAACTCTGAAATCTCCTTCTAGGCTGCCAACATAGCTTCCTGCTGCTTCTTTTCATTAGCCTCTAACTGTTCAATCATGGCTTGAGTTCTCTGATCTTCTTGTGTCCGGGCTTCAGTGATTCTGACCCACCTTGCTTGACTCTCTTGCAGATAGAGCTCAGTTCCAGCCTTCTGAATCTTGGCCTCTTTACAGGCATTCTTCAGTATTTGCTCCCCAGCTCTTGCTTTCCTGATATAGTCCTCTGTTTTCTCAATCTTGGCCAGATGCTCCACCCTAAGCTTCTCCAACCTCTCAATGTCCAGACGACCATCACTCCTTTCCCAAAGGGTCTTCTTCAGAGCTTGAGACAGATTCTCATTCCTTTCCTTCAGCTTCTCAAATTCATCCAGGCTGACAGTTGCTGTTGGCTGTACTGTAGAGGGTTCAGGTATATCCTCAATGGTGAAAGGCATTCCAGTAATCTGAGCTCTAGCATGGGACCAGTCATAGTACTGAGCTGAAGCAACATTATTGCACCTTCCAAGAATAGCCATCCCTTTTGTCTGGATGTTGCCCCAAGCCCAGGATGCTTGTCTGACAACAGCTAAATTAGGTTTCACTTCACAATACAGGGTCTCAGCTAAATCTTGCGCTCTAGGAGGGTGAACCAAAGCATAGCCCAGTTGTCTCTTAAACAGCAAAGGATTGTAGTTGATGCAACCCTTTACTCCTACCAGAGGTACATTTGGGTATTGTCCACAGCTGGTGATAATGTCCTTGCCTTTGGTGCTCTGGGTGCACCATCTGATATCATCTGAAGTTAAAGCAATGAACCTCTTGGCCCAATTCTTCTGTTGGTGGGGATTCAGGAATGCATCTGACTTTGGCAGGTGTTTGAGTAGCCAGGTGTGAAACAGAGGAGCACAGCATCTCACCAACTTCCCTCTTTGTTTCTCATTCCTCTGATGAATGGAGTAATAGAAATCTCCCAGCAATGTGGGTACTGGGTTCCTCAGAAGGAAAATATGAATGGCATTCTTGCTGATAAATTTGGGCTCATCTGCAAACAGTATAACCCCATATAGGCTGAGGGCTAACAGTGCACAGACTGCCCTCCACTCTCCCAAGGAGGCCTTCAGGATGGCCTGAGAAATCAAGAGGTCCGAATAGCAATAATACTTTCACCATTTCCGAGAAATGGCTCATGACCAAATCAGGGAATTGGTTTGGCATTATGTACTACGCAGGGAGGCCTCAGCTGAGTCTGGGAAAAACAAGCATCCCTTATAAGTTCCCAGCTTCGAGCGCTGAAATCAAGAAACAATTGTACATTCAGCCCGTAGGATACAGTACTATTGTCATACGACCAGATGCTTTGACTGAGTTCCTATAAGAGAACCAGGCCATCCTATGCGAGTCCCCAATGGACCCTCGGGTGCGAATGGGTTTGCCAATGAAATGTGGTCTGCCACTATCACCACTAGAGAGGGTTGTTTCCACAAAGGTTCTCAATGATCGGTTCCCAGATGCATATAACTATCAAGGTCCTATCCCGAAGTGGAGGAAATCCCCACACAAGATATTTCCAAGACGGTCGCAATCTGGGCGTGAAACGCATCGCCACTCATCATGTCACATGTGAGTACAATATGTCCACTCTAATCCTATAGTGCACTCAAGCTGGGTACTTGGCTTATCTCTCAGAAACAGTATCACCCTAACCCACAAAACAGAAAACCAGTCCATACAGTCCAGTATGATATATGATGCGGAAAATAAATACTGAAAACTGTAAATAAAGCGGTAAATAAAACTGTAAAGAAAATAACAGTAATATACACACAACAACAAACAATCAACACCCAATTAAAACAGAAACATGCAAGCGCTAGGAGAGACTCTCAAGGGAACCAGAGATCCTGGTTAGGAACGTCCCCAACAGAGTCGTCAGCTGTCGCTCCCCGGATTTCCATCCTGGTACAAACGCGAAAGTGGCGCGGAAAAGAATAGAGTCGTCAGCCAGGCATTTTTATCCTGAAGGAACGGGAATGGTAATGCTGCACAAACCAAAAGAAAAGAAAAGGAAGGACACGGGTCTTGCGAACCAAAGAGACTGAGTTCGGGAGTCGGATATGATCTGGGAAGGTATTAGCACCCAGATCGTCCGCCATACCCGACGGGATCCACGCTTGCAAAGAAACTGTTTCAAAGGGTGAAGAAATGAAAGCTGCTGCAAAGAAAATGAACTGAAGTGGATAAACGAAAAGAAAAGGGAACTGAAAAAGAAATGAAAAGGAAAAATGTAGGGAAAATAAAGATTGTGCTCGAACGGGCCCTACCCCGCTGCCTACGTACCTCATCTGGACAATGAGGATCAGAGTCGCCGTAGTTCCCCTAACTAGGGGTGGAAAAGATTGCTTGTGAATTAAGTCTAGAACTGCCAATGTCAATGCTCAGGTGTTGCAGGCTCGGACGACGTGTGCGTAACCGTCTTGCAAAGTGACAAGTAGGAGCAAGTTCTCGTACGGAGCGAAGGAGATGAGAAAAGAATTCCCGAAGGAAAAGACGCTTATTGTTTGTTTGTGTTTTTTATGAAGCTTTTAGGAGTGTGTCACAAGAAAGTGAACTCAAGCTCTTTTCCATGGAATGCACACTTGTCAATACATTCCAAGATGGAAAAATAGAACAAGCACACTCAAGTAAGGAGAAGATCCCTAAAACTTGAACCCAGAGATTAGGGCTTAGGCTCACTAACTCATTAACTTATTAAGTGTTTTTGGTATTTACAATGAAGAAGTGCTTTTTATGATTTTCTTTGTGAAGATGATATCTTGATCAGACTTGTGCATCACAAGATAAGCTTGTACTATCCCAAGATGGGAAGACTACAAGTATCTCATGGGATAAGGCTATTGCTCAAGGTATCACTTCAAACTTTATTAAGTGTCTTCTTTAGAGTTTTGAGATGAGAAGAGAAAAGAAACCAAAAGGATCACAAAGGTAAAAAGTCTAATGGGGGACTAATGAATCCTAAGTGTTGTCATGCATGGAAATCCTAGGTTAGTGAGGTTAACTATCCTAAAGAAGAAAGAAAAAAAGAAGAGAAGAAGAAGAAAGAAGAATAGAAGAGGTGGGAAGGTAAGGCCTAAGCCCAACAATCACAAGATTAGAACAAATGATAATAAGAAGATAAGAGATAAGATTTGGAGATGTAGGAATCACACCCACACCTCTCACTTACCAGAGCCCCTGAAATGGTTAGTGAACCGCATAAGCATAAGACGGAAATAAGAACATCCAAACAATACGCAAACCAAAAATGACAATCACAAATCAAACACAATCAACAAAGTCAGTACCTAACCCTATAGACGACCTAAAACAAAGACCCACAAATCCTAATAGGATGGCATAAATGCCTTCCTCAAACTATGTTAGCAAGAAGAAAGAAAGAGGCACGAAACGTTACCTAAGAAACAAAACTCCAAACAAATATCAAATGACATGAGAAAATTATGAAATTAAATCTCTAAAGCCACCAACCAGCAACAAATAATATGCCAAAATATCTCACAAAAATTCACAAAGAAACTCCACTAAATAATCGCATAAAGTCGCTTAAGAACAAGTAACGGAATCGCACAAATACGACTTACAAAACTATGGATAAAATGGAATAAAAATAATACAAAAATATTTTTATGAACTTTTATGAGTCTATGAAATAATGCAAAAAGAATGGAGTTAAAATAATGAACGAGAGAGGAGAAACAAAATTTACAAGATGATGCGTTAATTATGGAAACTAAATGAAAAAGAAATTAAAAGAAATTCGAAATAAAAATGAAAATTAATAAGATCAGGAAATAAAAAATATGACCAAATTCTAAAATGGATTATGAGATTAAATATATTTTTTATAGAATTTTCTAAAATGATTTGGTATTTAAAATGAATTAAAATCTAAAACTATATGAAAAAGAAATAAAATTCTAACAAAATAGGGAGGGGGGCAACTAGTAATAAAAATAGCTAAAAAACTAAAATGGGCCGCGAAAGGGGGTGGTGAAAGCAATGGGCAAGGAGGCCCAAACATAAGGACTGAGGGTCTATAGCAAGAGCACGCGGTCAACACAGTTGACTGGAGCAGAGACGCATGATTCCATTGACCTCCAAGATATGATCATCTGACGGTCTAAAAACGCAGGTGCATGATATCAGGACGTACGAGCACGCGCGTGATCTACACAAAAAGGTCCTACCGGACGGTGACAAGTGTCACCGCCGGTATGGACAGCAACAACAAAATCTCCACTGCCCTTATCCTCTTATCGCCTCGATTCCCTCAACTCTTTCTTTATTAATTTTCCTGATAACTTAAATATTCTTTTAACAATTTCTTTAACATCAAACTCTATAACAATAAAATGAAAAAAAGAAAACAAAAAAACCAAACGCAATCAACTCTCGCACCCTCCCATTCTCACCTTATTCTTTCTTCTTTCTCCAATCTCAACGCCGCCGTCTCATCGGCCACCATCAATCATCCTCCGAACAACCAAAAAAAACCGCACCAACACCTTACGAAATCCTCAATCCAAATCCAACATCAAGTTCAATAAATCGTAAACTCGAATCAATGGTGAAAACAACAACATCAAGCAAACACACAACCAACGGAAAATGATCTTGATAACAGTTACCTACCGAATATAGTCTGGTGCTTCTTCGAGTCAGTGGCGACGAAAAGAAAATAGTGGCGGGGAACGTTGGGAGGCGATGACGATGATGAGGTTATGCGATAGAGAGAGAGAGGAGTTCAGATTCGCTGCGATTGAAGATGGGTGATTGTTGTTCTGGTCTGAATATGTGAAAGAGAGTGAGTGAGGGTGTTGTAGGTGAAGGAGTTCGAGTGTGAGTGATTTGGTTGAAGGTTGTGAGAATGGTTATGGAGGTTGGTTGTTAATGGTGTTGAAGAATTGATTTGGTGTGTGGAAGATTTGCGGTGGATTGTTGATGATGGAGGATTTCGGTTGAAAGGGATATGAAGGTTTAACGATAGTTGAAGGTTGTTGGGCTTAGAGTGTTGCGGTTGTGTTGTTAATGAGAAAGAAGAAAACAAGCTCTGGGAGATTAACAACGGTTAATGGAGGGAGTTTTGTTAAAATGAAGAGAATCGAAGGTGGTTATTCAAATCTGAAAAATGCAGGGTGACTGGAGATTTGTTGTTGGTGGTTTTGAAAAATGAATCTTCTCCCTCTTTTCTTTTGTGTATAAACGCTGTCAATTGTTGTTATGAGTGAGGGTTGTTGTGCATTGGTAATGTGGTGAGTAGTGCGTGAAACTTGGTTAGTGTGAGGAGCGGTTTCTGTCTGCGTTTTGATTCATGTTGAAAACAAAATGGTGAATTGATGCAGGGTATGATGGGTGTTAATTGTGTTTTTCACCAAAAGTTGGTTTTTTCATGTGAAGGTTATGTTGAGTTGGTGTGGTAAATTTGTACGTGTGATGTATGTTGTACGTGCATATGGAGTTTGCCGTGAAATTGGGTGGAATTGGTGTGAGTCAGCTTGAAAGAAAACGAAATGCACCAAGTACCTTCTCTTTTTTTTTGTTGCAATTTTCTGTAACATAGATTGTATGATGGACAAGGAGTAATGGACTTCAATGGTTTTTTTAATAATAAAGACAATAAAAAAACTTAACTTTTAGGAAATGAATTAAAAATCTATTAATGAATAAAATTTGTAATTGGTGTAACTTGAATAAAAATGGATTAAGTAAATGGACAAAAATGGACAAAATATGGTATATGAATTTGAATGAGTAATGGGTGGATATCAAAATGTGGTTAGTAAAAATCGGATAATGGATAGGAAATGATGAAAACAAAGAATATGGATATGAACAAACGGTTTAGACACGAAACGAAAAAGAAATGGAATTTGGCCAAAAAAAACCCCAACGCGACCACGACCATGAAATCCCGATTTTCCACTTGGAACCATTCTTGAATAACACGGCTACCATAGAACCATTCGCCACTGAAATAATCAGTCATCTCATATAAATCACTGCTTGATATCCTGAAGAATTCCACACACCACAATTTGATCTTGAACGCACAATGACCGAGAAATAGCCCACTAAAAATAAACAATTTGCACTGCATAATGAATAGTCCCTGCAGACGTGGAACTCTTGAAAACCGCTAGACCAGGGAAATAAACCCTAATCCAGTGACAGGAGCATAAGAATATGATGTCATTGATGACTGCATAGCCGAAGCTTTGAATTCTCTTGATAACCACAAAAAGCAACGTGAAACCCTAATCCTTCAGAAAATCGATCCCATGTCTCAGGAGCCAATGCAAATGGTATGCAAAATGCGCATGAATGCAAAACGAAAAGCGGGAAAAGATAGAAATGCCAGAGGGCAAATTTAGGGTGTCTACAAAGGTAAACAGAGTCGCCACCGCGCTTTTATTTTATTCCAAATGGAAAAGGGAAAAAGAGCGAATAAAACCTAATGAAACTA
Source organism: Lathyrus aphaca (assembly GCA_963966055.1). Classification (NCBI taxonomy): domain Eukaryota; kingdom Viridiplantae; phylum Streptophyta; class Magnoliopsida; order Fabales; family Fabaceae; genus Lathyrus; species Lathyrus aphaca. The sequence goes on along the minus strand of OZ014524.1, from coordinate 428,537,309 downwards.
AAAGCAAAAAGCTAAAAGAATCGAACAAAGAACGGGTAAGGGGATAGGTTACAAATTGGGAATGTTTTACGCACCCAAAATGTCCGTGGTACTCCACGGGAGCCCTTTGAAATATTTATTGCTTTTGGTTTGAAAATGGTTTGTTTGAGAGAGATTGAAGAGATGAGAAAAGAAATGTTTTTTAAGAATTTTGTTTGAAGATACGATTGTCTCATGCCTACGTACCCACAAAGTGCAATGCGAGATCAAAACCTCGTAGTTCGTGGTACAAAATGTGAAAAGAAACATTGTGTTGAATTGATTTTAAAATGTAAAGATAAGTCGTCATTCTTTAGCGAATAATTCCACTAGAAAGAATGAATCATATCTAAACATAAAAATGGAAAGTGCACGAGGGCACAAAAACAATTGAATGAGTTTGAATTTTTTAAAGTGTTTTGAAAAGAAAGTTTCGATATGCTTATGTGGTTTATCATTTATTAAGAAAAAAAGATGAAAAGGTAAAACCTCTTGACCTAAGTCAAGGTGTGATTATGAAAGGAGTTTGATGTTTAAAAACAAAGAAGATTTTTGAAATAGGGAGAAGATTTGAAAATTTATGAAAGGGGATGAGATGAAGTGACTATCCTAAGACTTTAAAGTAAAAGTTAAGGGAAGAACAATCAAACCGTATGGTGAACATTCTTTGAAACAATAGGACTTCCATCTTCAAAAACAAGTGAACCAAATCCGCTAAGGTCTTCAATCCATAATATCTCAAGCAAAGGAATGATCCTAGAATCTAAGTCCAAAACTCCAAGTCTAATGCTAAGGATAGTGTCCATAGTCCAAAATTAAAGTCACAAGTCTTTCAGAAGTTTAATCCTTTATTAATGTTTTTGTATCCAAATGGACAAAAGGAAAATCAACATAACAAAAAAAAGAGCAAATAATAAACATGATAATGAATGAATAAAGCATAGTAAAGCAAAATAAAATAAAAGCAAATAAAAGTACAAGAATTTAAATGTTAATAGCAAAAGAATTAAAGTGCAAGAATCTAAAATATTAATAGTAGTAATAGTATAATAATATTTACATAATAATGGTATGGTGAACTTAATCAACCACAACCAAAAGAGTAACCAAAATCGAAAGGCAACCGAATCCGCTTAGCATCTTACACTATAGCGATTAATCAAGGCAAATCGAACTGAATTCAATGAAATTTGAAAGGCGATTGGGAGACCCAAAGCACCCACGAAAGTGCAAGTACCCAATTAGATTTTTATTCTGAATTCAGGTACAAATTTAGGTCTATTTTAAGCAATCGCCGAGTAATTTACGAAGTAATTACCCTACAAATGAGGCCGGCCACAACCAATTAAGGTGTATAATGTTAGTGCTAATGCATGCGAGATAAACGATATGTAAATCGTTATCCGGACGCGATACCGTACAAAAATAAAGGTGAATACCAAATTGAGCTGCACTTATGGTATTCTTCCATCCTTAAGTTCAATCACTCATCTAGGTGGATTCAAGCATGAAAATGTATCACTAATGCAAAGTACCTTAAATGAATTGAATAATCCACTTAAAGGTTGTTGGGAATAAATGAACATTAACTACTCTAATCTACACCTAAAGTTCATTGAAATTAAGGAGAAATCACTCTCAAAAGTGCTTCCCAAGGTAAAAATAAAAAGGAGGAAGAAGAAGAAGAAAGAGGAACCAAAAAGGGGCTTGAAACAAACCAAAACACACCATTCTGACTTGTGTTAACCGGTTAACCAATTAGTTAACCGGTTAACGCAAGCAGATTTTGAATATTTATGCTGTTTTGATGATGGTTAACCGGTTAACGCTGTACCAGAAGCTGAAAAATGCAGAAAATTCAGCATGATCCATTTTGAAACCTTTTCTCAAACATTGGATGATCATGATCTGAATTTTCACGAATTTTAAAACCAAAATACAGTGGAATCCCTGCAATCAAACAACAAATAAAGATCCAAAGGATCTAGAAACAAAAACACCAAAGATCTACATCTTGAATGTTGATGGTGAATATGGGTTTATGGAGGAAGATGAATTACCATAAGCTTTTCTTCAAATTGGACCAATACAAGCTTAGATCTACTGAAATTGATGAGCAAAAGAATGAAAGGATGAAGGTTTAGCTCAAGTTAATCAAGAATTTAATGTGATTTCTTGATAACTTCAAAAGAAGAAGAGTGAGCTTTTGAGAATTTTGGTGTTGGGGGTATTTTGCAAGAGGTTTTGTGGCTATCAAAAGCTTGTAGAGATTTTTGCAATGTGAATTTGGCTTTCTAAAGCTTCTGGGATGAATGAAATTGTGGTCCTATTTAAAGGCTTTAAGTATGGAAATTTGGTGGAATGGAGCTTGCTTTGGTAATTTGAAATTAGGTTTGGTAATTGGAATTTGGTGGGAAATGGAAAAGAGTGGTGATTAATGAGGGTTTATGGTAGGAAATGATCAAAGTGATGTAGAGAAATCAGAAATCAATGGATCTAGAACATTCCAATTAAATCAATGATCTAAGGGTGCTTAATTTGAATAAAATATTCAATTTTCGCACTGGTTAACCGGTTATCCAAGCTAAAATTTGAATATTTTTATTCAAAAGAGGTTGCTTGGTCATTCTGGCCCGATTCTTTTTGTGTGTCGAAGAAGTAAACACATGGTCCTTGGAAATCCTTTGAATGAATCAATTAACTTGGGACATCCTTGACCAGATAAAAATTTGAATTATTTGCGGATCAACTTCGACTTTTTTCTGTGAAATTTTGCTCGAGCTGCAGGACTGCTATTTTTGGTATTTCCACATGGTTCCTCTTCCTGAAAAAGGTTAGCAAAAGGAAACAAAAATATTTTTGAATTTTGATTAATGGTTAGTAAACATAAATAAATAAAATAACTAAAAACAACGGTGATCCCCTACCAGGCATAAACCTAACCCGAGAAAAACTGTGCAACCAGTGTGATCTTGTTTGTATGCAAGATGCAGATGAAATGCGAAGAAAAGTTAGGGCAAAACATAGGGTGCAACACCTGCCCCTGTTTGGTAGATTCATCTCTGATCAACTAACTCCTGAATGATTTCCCCTCAATCAATTAATATATGAGGACTTGGTTTAGACCGACTGATTTATTGGTCAATGACACCACTAGATAACATGCCCCTGATTTATAGGCCTACAAGATGCTCCTGACTCTGGTCATCATTGTTGAATGATCAAATTTTCTCGCAATTTCTCTTTGTAGGAACTCCCCTGATGTCACAGACTGACTCGCAATTAAAATTGTTCATCCACAAATGGTAAATTTAATGCGGTGCTCATGCAAGTTTTGAAAATTTATTTATTTGAATGTTGTGGTAGTGTGTGACGAATGAACCATTAGTCTAAACTTAGTGATGATAGCAAATCTTAGAAGTCAATTTACACAACCTTGTCAAAGCATGCTTTCAGAATTGACCTTACTTCAATTAGGACTTTCAAGGGTTATGATTTGGTCTGATTCACGGTTTTAGAAAGAAGGATTTATGACTAAAAATTTATATGTGCCCACCCATTCTCCTTGATATTCTCCAATTCTATGTTCAGCTAATTTGGCCTAATTTCCCATCTCTAGAAAGGATTTTGTAATGGTTGATGAACCAATGACACTGATGGTTTAAGCACCAATGAGGTTTTTTAGAGTAACAATCACCCCTTTTGTCTTTGTGTCTGTAGTCACACGACTTTGTTCTCATGGAAGTTTTTTCTTTCTGATTTTTTTTACTCCCTAACTTTTGCTTGGATTGATTCTTCTTTTCTTTTTTTTGAATTTTTTTCGATTTTGAAGTCCAGCGGGATGCCCTAACTTTTGCCTAAGTAATTTGTTTTCCTGTATTTTTTTTGGACTTAGCGGGCTTTATGTCTTTTTTTATTTTGATTTTTTTGAACAAATCGTGTGACACTTGTTTGTCTGACTTGCATAGAAAGGTTGTGATTGCCTCATTCTTTTGTTGTTAAGGGATAACCATCGCGGTTTTACGTCCCTTGACCTCTTAATATGTAATGAATAAAGGGTAATGGATGTTTGGATGCACACTACTTTGGAAAGTTGAACACTCAATCCAATTAACTGATGACTACCCATCCCCGGGTTGAATGTGAGGGTTTTTTCTGCTCAGAAAAGGAACTGCTACTTCAAGGCTCAAAGGGGTTGACGAGGGTCTATCTCCCTTATATCTCCGATATTTGGGAATTGAAGCAATGCCTGTATATTGTCAGTAGGTTCTAAACCAAAAGCATACCTTCAACGATTATGGGCATTCAGTTTTCATCATCCTCCCTCTAGTCTTCTAAACAACAGTGAAATAAATGGGAGGTATACAGATGCATTTTTTTTGTTTTTGATGCAAGTAAAGAAAAAAGAGCGAATACGACATAATTGATTTAAAAAGTGCATGCTCACTTCATTAACATTACCATTCAAAACAACAATGTTTAAATGACAAGTAGCTATTAATAGGAAAGAAACTACCATACAAATGATAGAAAAGATACAATGATCTCCAACTCTGATGATGTCTTGTTAGAACCACTGAAATCAGGAGACACTCCCTCAAAGTCCTCAGACTCAATCAGGCGAGAGGTTGACGTGCACAACCAGGCTTCCTTCTGGAAAGGATATGTACCCCTTGTCGATCAACTGCTGTACCTTGGCTTGAAAAGCTCTGCAATCTTCCGTTGAATGCCCCATTGATCCACCATGATATCCACATTGCTCGTGAGGATGGTACTCTGGAGGGTATGGTTCTGGAAACGACTTGAGAGGTTAGGAACCACCAATGTGCTCTGAACTATATGTGGAAAAAGTCGAATGTATGCCATATGTAACACCCCCTTTCTATACCCCCCAAATAATCAGTTAAATCATTTAGGCACATATTAAAATTTCATCACAGTATAATTTAAACATGATATAAAAGAGGCAGGCCACATTATACGTGAAATTAAAACATACAACACCTTCTCATTTAAAGATATGCAACAAACGAGGTAACTTGCAACATAAGGATTTCATCCTTACACCCGTATTCCAAAGATTCAAATAACAGCGGAAACTAACATCAACTACATCAAACTTATATACTTATATAAATATATCAACAAGTTTGATTCACCAAATATTTCATGTTTATATAAAACATTCATCACCAAAATACATGTACAAAATGTATCACAAAAGGCATCAAGCCGACCCTAGCTACCCGATGCTACATATCAGAGCCGACCGACCAAAAGAAGAGAAGACACACTTCACCAAAAAGTCCTCCAGCAACCTACTCTGCAATGACTCATAGAGCATCATAAATTAGAAGAAGGGTGAGAAACATTATCACAATAACATTGTATATAATTATATATCTCAACATATAAAAGACACATAAAATATGTTCTCACCACAAATCATCTCCAACATACATAACCTCAAGCATACTTATCATGCATACTTTCACCACTTCATTCACATCACATAAACATACAACATTCATGTTTATTCACACATATACACTACAATGCAAGTAAACACACAAACACAAACACACACACACACACATATATATATATATATATATATATATATATATATATATATATCCACACATATATATATACTCAAGTATGTTTTCATCAATACATACTTTCATCTCCATATAAACATATATATATATATATATATATATATATATATATATATATATATATTCATGTTTATTTCATCAATTCAAAATTTAGATGATAAATGCAAATCATAGAGACCGACTCACGACTCTATGCAAATGCAATGCGGCACCGACTCAATCATCATCAAGTTCACTTAGGAACTAATTGGAACCATCGCTCATTATCTAAAGTAACTCCCCGTCGGGTATACGATGTTCACCCATTGCTCACACCCCACATGGGCACACAATGTTTATGGATTGCTCACACTCCACACAGGCACACAATCTGATTGCTCACACCCCACACAGGCACACAATCAATGTGAATAAATCACCCATTGCTTACACCCCACACGGGCACACAATGTTTATGGATTTCTCACACCCCACACGGGCACGCAATCTGATCGCTCACACTCCACATGGGCACACGATCGTGTTGTAGTCATCGCTCACACTCCACATGAGCACACGATGCTACAACGGATTCACAAAGAATCCCGCAACACAAGAATGCATACATTATGCTTCACATGCAAAATGACACACGACAATCTTGAAAATGCATACATATTCACAATAATATCATGCATTCATCTCATACAATCACAAACAATTCATGCACATTCGAATCAATTATGCCAAACGACAACGAATCTTCACAATCAATCATGCATTCATATTCACTCAAGCAATGCATCTAATTGCCAAACGGCCACCATACCACAATCAAACCCACAATTCCATATTAACTCATTTACGTTTTATCGGAAAAGTCAGGTAAAAGTCGGCTAAAAATTACATTAATTAGAATCATTACTTTTTACACGTTTTTAGCTTCGAATTGATATAAAGAATGCCTAAATCAGATAACCGAAACTAAAGTTATGAATTAAAACACAAAACTTCTAAAAAAACCTCCAGGCTCGCTGAGTGCCCTTCTCGCTCGCTGAGTGAGGAAATCCCTGGAAAACTCGCCGAGCGACGTGTTGCTCACTGAGCGGACACTGTGATTTCAGAAATCTCAGTTGCGCAACAGTCCTCTCAAAACCAAAAAAACTCAAATGAAACTTCATAAACATGATCAATAACATATAGTTAACATCATACTTCGAAACTCCATCAAAACCCTAACATGATCAATAACCTACCATTTTTCTCACATTATCATCAAAACCCTAACATTTCATTCTCTCTAAACTCCATCAAAACAAAACCCATACAATCTAACACATACATAATCATATACAAGATTAAGATAACAATGTTTATCACCCTTACCCGATTGTTTCAATTCCTAGGAGCAATCTTGATGATTTTCTTACTTTTTCCTCTTTTCTCTTCTTTTCTCTTCTCTTTATTTCTTTCTCTTCTTTTTCTTTCTATCTCCCTTTCTTTCTATTTTTTCCACTCTTATATCTTTTTCTTTCTATCTTTCTATTTTTCTCTCTTATAACTCTTACTAACTATTTCTACACTTAACTCATTTTCTCCCCTTTTCCACCAAATATCATTTTCTCACAAAATAATAATTCTACACAAATTCTCATTTATTACTAATTATCAAATGTCTAAAATATCCTCCAATCTAATTTTACCCGAAAATTCACAAAACGGTAAAATCACATATCATACCAACATATCACATTAACACATCAACATATCATATTATCATGTCAATTTCACAAATAAGACAATTATCACTCAAATAAAATAAAAGACTCAACAAAATTGGGAAATATCGAATTGGGGCATTACAACTCTCCCCCACTTTAGAAATTTTCGTCCTCGAAAATATTACCTGATTCAAACAACTCCGGATATGACTCTCATATCCCCCTCTCTAATTCCCAAGTCATATTGCCTTCCGTAGCGCCTCCCCACGCTATTTTCACAAGCGAAATATCCTTGCCTCTTAGCTTCTTGATTTCACGATCCAAAATCGTAACCGACAAAGCTTCCACCGTAAGGTTATCTCTTACTTCAACCTCGTCCATAGGAATACCATGTGACGATTCCGGAACATACATCCGAAGTTGCCAAACATGGAACACATCATGCAAATTCGAAAGGTTCGGAGGCAACACCACACGGTAAGCCACAACACCAACTCGTGCAGTAATCTGATACGACCCAATAAAACAAGAAGTCAACTTCTTCGACTTCAAAGCACGACCCACACCCGTAACCGGTGTAATTTTGAAAAACACATGGTCGCCTTCCTGAAACTCAAGATCTTTCCTTCTCTTGTCATGATAACTCTTTTGTCTACTTTGAGAAGCTCTCATCTTCTCTCGAATAAACTTCACCTTTTTCGTCGTCTGTTGTACCATCTCCGGTCCAACTACCATTCTCTCCCCGGTTTCATGCCAACATAAAGGCGTTCGACATCTCCGACCATACAAAGCCTCAAATGGTGCCATAACTATACTCGAATGAAAATTATTATTATAGGTGAACTCAATCAACGCCAAATAACTATCCCAAACACCACCTTGTTCTAGCACGCAACAAATCCTCCAACTATTGAATTGTCATCTCGGTTTGACCGTCCATTTGCGGATGGTAAGCCGAACTCAATCTTAGCTTAGAACCCAAGGCCTTTTGTAAACTTTCCCAAAACCTCGATGTAAATCTAGGATCTCTATCCGATACAATACTCTTAGGAAATCCATGTAACTTCATAACCACAAAAACATAAATCTCGGCTAACTTCTCCAAAGGATAACTAATATCAATCGGAATAAAGTGAGCAGATTTAGTTAGCCTATTAACAATCACCCAAATGTCATTATGACCTCTTTGCGTATTCGGCAATCCCGTAACAAAATCCATCAATATACTATCTCATTTCCATTCCGGAATATCTAACGACTGCATCAAACCACCAGGCTTCTGATGTTCTACCTTAGACTTCTGACAAGTCAAACACGCGTAAACAAAATGAGCTACATCTTTCTTTAATACGGACCACCAAATGATATTCTTCAAATCTTGATACATCTTATTCGCTCCCGGATGAATACTTAAATTACTTCGGTGTCCATACTCCAATACCATCTTTTTTAGCACCACATCATCAGGAATACAAATACGACCACGTAATCTCAAAACCCCAAAATTATCAACTTTGAAATCCCCATTCTCATTCATCATCAAATCGAAAAATTTCAAATCCAACTCTTGCTTTTCACACAAGGTTGCAAGAAAATCATTCGTAACATGTAGCATACCAAATCTCACACTTCTCGGCATCATCTCACAAACCAAACTCAAGTCTCTAAAATCCTCCAAAAGTTCCCATTCTCTTATCATCAATGCGGACATATGTAGCAACTTACGACTTAGAGCATCGGCCACCACATTCTCCTTACCCGGGTGGTAATTCAAACCAAAATCATAATCCTTCAAAATCTCTAACAATCTCCTTTGTCTCATGTTCAATTTCTTTTGATCAAATAAATATTTCAAACTCTTGTGATCACTAAAAACATCAAATCTTGCACCATAAAGATAATGCCTCCAATTTTTCAAAACAAACACCACGACCGCTAATTCCAAATCATGCGTAGGATAATTCTTTTCATGCACTCTCAATTGCCTTGAAGCATAAGCCACAACATCTCCATCTTGCATCAAAACACCACCTAATCCAAAAAATGAAGCATCACAAAACACCACAAATGGTTCCGTCGGATTTGGCAAAATCAAGATCGGAGCCATTGTTAACCTTCTCTTAAGTTCCATGAAACTCATTTCACAATGAATATCCCAAATGAAAGCCTTTCCCTTACAAGTCAACTGCGTTAACGGAAGTGCCAACTTTGAAAATCCTTCAATAAACCTCCGATAATAACCCGCCAAGCCTAAAAAGCTCCGAATCTTCGTAACCGATCTAGGAACTTCCTATTGCATTACCGCATCAATCTTGGATGGATCAACCATCAAAAATAACATGTCCAAGAAAACTTACCTTCGACAACCAAAACTCGCACTTTGAATACTTAGCATACAATTGCTTCTCTTTCAAAATCTGTAACATAATCCTTAAATGCTCTTCATGATCTTCTTGAGACTTAGAATAAATCAAAATGTCGTTGATGAACACAACCACAAAACGATCCAACTGTTCATGAAAAATACGATTCATGTTGTCGATCCCGGGATTTTCATCCTAGTACAAACGTGAAAGTGGCGTGGAAAAGGTAGAGTCGCCAGCCATGCATTTTTATCCCGAAGGAACGAGAAAGGTAATGTTGCACAAATATGAGGAAGAAGGAAAGGACGAGGCCTTGCGAACCAAAGATCTGGGTTCAGGAGTCGGTTACGACCTGGGAAGGTATTAGCACCCCAGATAGTCCACCGTACCCGACGGGATCCACGCTTGTTTGTCTGTTTCAAAGGGGTGAGAAATAAAATGTTGTTGAACAAAGAACTGCTACTGGAACTGAAAGGGAACTGGAAAATGAGAATGGAACGAAAAGGGGGAAATTTAGGGAAAATAAAGAATGTGCTAGAATGGGCCCTACCCCGCTGCCTACACACCTCATTGGGAAAATGAGGATCAGAGTCGACATAGTTCGCCTAACCAGGCGGGAACTTTGTTTGTGTTTTTTATGCTGGAACTGCGTATGTCTATGCTCAGGTGTTGCAGGCTCTTCTGGTACGAGTGCATTTACCGTCTTGCATGTGAGACAAGTCGTCGCGAGTTCGCGTTGAGAATGAATGAGGTGAGAAAAGAAGTTCCCGCAGGAAAGTCGCTTATTGTTTGTTGTTTGCTTTTTAAGAGTTTTCTATGAATTTAGCACAAGGAAGTGAATTCAAACTCGTTTCCATGGAATGTGTACTTTCTATTACATTCCAAGATGGAATAGTAGAACAAGCACACCAAGCAAGGAGAATTTATCCGAGACTTGTTCCCAAGGATTAGGGTCTAAGTTCACTAGCTTGTTGAACTTTATTAAGTGTTTTTGTAGCTTTTATGAAGAAGTGTATTTTAGATTTTTCTTTGTGAAACAACCCCTTGATAAGACTTGTACATCATGCTAGACAAGCCTACACCACTCCAAGGTGGAATGAATGCAAGTGCCCCATGGAATAAGGCTATACACAAAGGATCCTTTCATGCATTTATTAAGTCTTTTTGGATTTTTGTTTGAAGATAAGAAGAGAAGACTCAAAAGGCAAAGGTCAAAGCTAATGGGGGAATAAGACACAACCCTAAGTCATCTTATTGTGCACAAAGAGGTGATCCCATGGTTAATGAGGTATTCTATCTTAAGAAAAAGAAAGAACAAGTTAGAATTCAACTTACTTCCTAAGGAAGTTAAGTTGAATCTAAAGAGAGAAAGGGGAACCTATGAACAAAGCACAAAGGTTCTAAGGCAAAAACAATTTATGCATAAAAGATAAGGAATGAAGTGATTACCTCATCTTCCCCCCCCTACAAAAAAAATATTAGTATGATGAAGCAAAATGAGCAATTTTTTACATGGTAAATTTCACAAACAATTTTCACTATCTAAGGAGGAGATTAGTGAACCCTTAAGACAATTACCTAAGCCTAAGGAAACTTATAAGATGGTAAACTTAAAAATTCAGTAGCTAAACTCAACTCAAGTATTCTAAAGCTACAAAGGTGGACAACTTCAAACTATGCCCTAAAAATGAGCTAAACCCTATTAAGATCTAAGGTGAAGTTACATGAAGAAACTTTAAAGGATTAAGTAAACCAAAATAGTATAAACCCTAAAGTGGATAGAAAATCCAGGGGTTAACATCTCACTAAAGTCTCCTAAGAGGTAAAACTAAAATGGGGGAAGATATCCAAGTGAAAGAGATGCAAACTATGAGTGAAATAGTGTGAGTACAAGAAGGAATGCGTATGAAACTTCAAAGGAACAAAAAAACTTAAGGTAAAAGATCAAACATGACCAAAAGGGTTTGAATTCCCCATAAAAAAACCAGGGGCTTGATGAAATTTTAGAATGTAATTAAGACTCACAAATGACATACAAGTAAGGTGATATGGAAACATTAGGACTAAGGATACTAAAAGGTTAGGTATGAAGCATTGAGAAGGCATATGACACTAAATGAAGCTTAAGGACTTATGAATTGAAATTAACACTTGAGAATGTGTATAAAACACTTATGAGATGAATGAAAATTATTTAAGAGGAATAACATGTCCCTAAAGTTGGTTTTGAGGGGTTAAGATGGACGATGAAGAAGAATTAGGTCAAAAGGAGGCAATGATGACTTATGGCTTAAGACAAACCTAAAATCAAAAGGTAAAGATTCCATAGGGGTGCTCTACACTTAAGGACCTATAATATGACCTACAAGACCCAAAATCAAGACCTTATAACAATGGCATGAATGCCTTATTCAAATGGAATGAGGGAGGTTTCTAAAAGGGACCAAAAATGACTTAAGGCTTAAGCAACTTGGGAAAAATATCAAATGACCTAGAAAAATTATGAAATTTGACAACTCAATACAAAATCCATAGAGTAACATGTGCACAAACAAACTCTTAAAAATTCCTATTTTTGAGTGGTGAAAGGCTCATTAGAAAGTAATTAGGGTTTATGTGACTAATGTGGAAAAATGGACTCAAAAGGACCCCAAACAAAGACCCAAAAATCCAGAGAAAAATATTTTGAAGGATTTCAATGAGTTATTAAGATAACAAATAAAGAATAGGACATTTATCCTATATGGTTCATGAGAACAAAAATGGACAAGTTTGTTGGTCAAAAATGAGAAAATAAGAAAACAATTAAAGTGAAAATTATTTATGACTTCAAAAATGGACAAAGATAAAATCCAAATATATGGAAAATTAAAGAAAATTATAAAGATCCTATGTGAATTTATTTGGAATTTTTTTATGCTTTTTGGTATTTTTAATAATGCAAAACAAAAATGATATAAAATGAAAAAGAAAATAAAATTGAACTAAAATGACATTGAGCCTGGGGGGTCTAAAAAGTAAGAAAATGAACTAATTGGGCTCAGGTGAATTGCGCAGGGGGTGCCAATATGAAACTGAAGACTTTGGTGTTGACTTTGGTCATGTGACTGGCACGGGAATTTTAATGTGCTGTCACTCTGAGGATGCTTGGATCATGTTCATCTAACGGCTACGTTATAAACTTAGGGAAATTAGGGCTTAACTATTCTGATGACCGGAGAAGAATTCCAGTCATCTTCTCCGTTCATGATCCGGTAGGGCAAACCCTAAACATCACTAAAATGAATTCTAAAACCAAGCAATGCTCGTCTCCTCACCCTGATCAATAATCTGGCCTCGCATCTCACTAAGAGTCCCTAAATTTCCTGAATCAAAGACAAACAAATCCAGTCCTAAAAATGGATCTAAGTACCTAGAGTGCATATCAACTAGCCAGTCATTCCACAACTTCTATTAAGCTCAACACAAGATAAAACCAATGAAAAATACACAATTCGAAATGGTGAAGTTTCAGGGCATACCTGAGTTGCAGAGATGACAAATTGTTGCTATAAGGCCAGAGATGAGATTCCTATGAATGCTTGATCTTGCTCTAACACAACAAGAGTGAAATAAACACTCTGTACCTTGTTACTCTTGATGATTCGAAGAAAGTGCAGTGAAGTGTGTGATTTTGCAGTGGAGATTTCTTGATGATTTGAGTTGATCAAGCCATGGAGATGAAGCTAGACATGATGCTGATGATGAATGGAGGTAGAAGGAAGAGAGATTATGGAAATTTGAAGAGCTTGAATCCAAATTGCTATGAGGATCAACAATGGTGCAGTATGTGATCTTTGAAGAATCAAGTTGTGCAATGCTTGTAGATTGATATTGAGATGATGAAGATGATAGCTTGATGAAGAATGAGGATGAATTGGTGACGATGATGCTTGCTCGAGGCAAAATGCAGAGAGAATGCAGAGAGGATTTGTGTGAACTTCTATGGTGTGAATTGAGCAAAATGATGAGAGACCTCAAAATGCAGTGCACTCTTCTCTTTTATAGGCTCATTGACCTTAAGTTAACAGTTAGAACTAGGGTTCTAGCTATGGTTAACTGAGTTGAATTAGTTAGAAGGTGAGTCAAGTTAGTTATGCCATAGAACTCACTAGAAGTTTCCATACTCGAGCTGAATCATATGTTGCAAGCTTGATGTTGCTTATGGTGTGGTTTAATGTGATGCCAAGAAGCTGAATTGATCTGATTGTGTAGCTTGCTTGCATCCCTTAGCAGCTCATCATTTTGCTTAGATTAGAGAGGATGCATAGCAATTGGTATGATCATGCACACACATGATAACTTGAGCTCTTGGACATGAGGTTTCTGATTGTAGCATGCTAATTAAAGTGTGCAAGCTGAACTGAAGTGGAATCCTCTTATGATCCAATGACTTAGCCTGCCAGAAGTCAGATTGCACATTGTGATCTTCCAAGAGGTGTAACTTCATGATCAAGGCATCTATTGATGAAGCTCTTATGCTCAAACTGAAGAGAGTGATGCAATGGACATGTTTGGTGTTTGGTTTAAGATGAAACATGACCTATAACCATCTCAACTATGCCAATGAATATCATGTCATGAAGCTGCAAAATGGGCCTGCATGGCCTGCCCTTGGCCTGGCCAGATTCCTTGCATTTTTGCAGTTTGAAACCCTACACTTTGCCTCTCCATAGCTTTCAATCCATTGATCACATGAAAAAATGTTGAACATGAAAGTTGTAGCAATCATATAGGGGAACAACTTTGTAGTTCACCAAAATTTGATTTGAATCATTTTTTACCAAGAAAAATGGCATGAAATTTGACCCTCCACCTGTTTGATGATATGCCTTGCAGGGCGCGCGCTGGCCTGCATTTGGCCTGCCCATGACCTACCTTGGGCCTTGAATTGTTCCAACTTGCCAAGATCATGTCTCACTCATTTTTTATGCTATTGAGGAGTTCCACCTATGGATTTGAAGCTCAAGATGCCCTCTTTAATTGGACCCAAGTAGAATTTTGATAGCCCTCATATTTTGGGAGAAGGCCTCTCTCAAAGATTCTGCAAAAATGGCTAAAACTTGCCATTTTTGGAAACCCTAATTTTCCAAAAATGGTAAGTTTTGGTTTTCTTAATTTCTCTTGATTCCTCCATCATTTCTTGATAAAATTTGAATCATAGGACCCTTGTAACCCTAATTTCATGATTTTGATCTCAAAAAGTCAGGAGTTGACTTTTTCCTCAGCATGATTGACTTTTCCCCAAATCCCTGATTTTCAATCATCTGGCCAATTGAACCTCTTCCATAATGAATTTGTGGATGAAATTTGAACCCTAGGCACTTGTAATCATATATAAGACAATGAAATCCACTTTGAATCAAAACTTCATGCAGAAGCCCAGTAGAAATGAAACCCTAATTTTGCCATTTTCATCAGGAGGTGTTGCACTGCTTGCCTTTCTTGATCAAACCAAATATTTCCATGACTTGTGGCTTCAAATGAGAACTTGTGGGATGTTGTAGAACCTTTGAACAATGTTGAGAAGCTTTGTGGCCCTTTGATTGTCTTTGTATAGCCTTCAGTTGC
Organism: Lathyrus aphaca; assembly: GCA_963966055.1. Lineage (NCBI taxonomy): Eukaryota > Viridiplantae > Streptophyta > Magnoliopsida > Fabales > Fabaceae > Lathyrus > Lathyrus aphaca. The sequence continues at coordinate 428,521,997 of OZ014524.1, read as the reverse complement.
TCCAATCATTGACCACGTGCCTATGCCTCAGCTATGCGACACATGATGCAATGTTTTTTTTGGTTATTTGTGAACTTATATATGCTAAATGCTATGCAAAATGTTTGAGGAAATGAGAGGGGAAATTTTGAGGTATTACAACTGCCCCTATTCAATCACCTGCAAGCTTGAATGAATAATTGCAAAAGCTTTTAGACATTCAAGGTATGGGGTGATTGAATACTCAAATAAAACCTGGAAATTTGAACTCGGTGGATAATAGAAATGCCATCTGATTTTTATTTTGCTTTTTTTTTTCTTTTTTTGTTTGTTTTGACCTCTGAATAGGTAGCGGAAAAAGAACAGGGTGAAACGGGATCATTGTACATAAACGAGAGCCCAGGCAAACAGGACCGTTGTACAAAACAATAACCTGCGACGCGACTGCTGAGCGAATCAAGCCATGGAAAAGGAGCCTGTTGTACAAAACAGGGCTTGGAACGAGACCATTGTACAAAATGGAACTCGGAGATGTGACTGCTGAGCGAATCAAGCCAAAAAGAAAAACATGCGAATGCTGAGCGAATCAAGCCACGGAAAGGGAGCCTGTTGTACAAAACATTGCTTGGAACGAGATCATTGCACAAAACAGAACTCGGAGATGTGACTGCTAAGCGAATCAAGCCACAAAGAAAAACACGCGACTGTTGAGCGAATCAAGCCACGGAAAGGGAGCATGTTATACAAAATAGGGCTTGGAATGAGACCATTATACAAAACGAAACTCGGAGATGTGACTGCTGAGTGAATCAAGCCACAAAGAAAAACACGCAAATGCTGAGCGAATCAAGCCACGAAAAGGGAGCCTGTTGTACAAAACAGGGCTTGGAACGAGACCATTGTACAAAATGGAACTCAGAGATGTAACTGCTGAGCGAATCAAGCCATGGGAAAAATGACAACATTGACTTGGAAAGACAAAGATGTTTGGCAAATGGTCTAAGTATATTTTGTGGGGAATATCTCAGGTTGAGAAGATTCTTCGGGTCATATGTAATGTACCTCAAAACTAGCCCATGTTGGCATGCGTATGCTTGGGTTTATGGCGTAATGCTCCATGAGGATGGAAATGCTACGCTTTGGAGGATGCAAATGTAATGTTGATTACTAAATGAAAATGCAAATGCAAAAAAGATCTCCTGATAAGGAGACTGCAAGTATCCCAAATGGCTTGACTGGGGAGAAATGATAATCACTGCATTGATCTGGTCCATCCTAATGAGGAGGAAACAACTCCGCGGGGAACGTTGTTAATGATGCACTGGCCCTGAACTGCCGTTATTGCCAAACATAAATTGGACTTTAAGACCCTGCTAGAGATGGACCCAAGATTGGAGAGCCAAGACCCTGATGGAGATGAACTCTAGATTGGAGATCCAAAACCCTGCTGGAGATGGACTCTTCTCGAACTCTGATGGGGAAGTGGAGACCTCCTGACTTGGCTGGGAACCAGAGGTATGGCTCTGCTGAGGAAGCAAACTGCTGGGAGAGGAAATACACTCCTTGCACTGTTAGGGATTGCCCTTGTGTTGAAAGAAAACTTCTGCTTGGGGAGGACAAACATCTCTTGCCATTAATGCTGGAGAAGAACTTCAACTTCACTTCTACTGGGGATAACTAGAGACACTAGGGAAAACACTTGTTCTTGTTCAAGTATAATGAAATGTTCTTTTTGGAAATCTGATTTAGCTCTGTTAGTGACACTTGTACCTACACCTGCGTAACCACAATTGATAGTGCCCGCAACATAGAGAGTTAGTTTGGACCTGTATGCCCCAGGCTCATAGCATGCATCATTATTTGGGCCTCTTAACACCCTTTTTAGAGTTGTATTAAATGTTTTTGTCCTCCTAAATGAGTTAGAAAGCATTCAAATGTTCACAACACAATATAAATCACAATTTGTGGGACGTTTTCACAATCAATCAATGCTAGATGAAAAACAAAAACAAGAAGCAAATAGTCACAAGTTGACTGAAATTGGATTTTTATTGATTTGGAACATGGCCATGAATAGGCATTACAAAGGACGCAATTCCCTAGAAAGAGGAAATAGCCAAAAAGGAAAACAAACTATCCTATTGGCAATGTGAGAAGTGGATCTCATCAAGTTTCGACCCGGCTATGACTCGTATATCTTCAAGACTATCTGCTTGCTCTGTCCCTTGAGAAAGGTGATTGAACTGGTCTTCAACCCTTAAAATAACCTCACTTGCAGATGAGTTACGAATTTCGCAGATCGCAGTCGTTCGTGTTAGTCCCTCTTTTGTGTGGATCGCCCTTTTGGGTTTTCAATCCACCGGGATACCCTTTTTTGCCTGAGCTGTCCAATGTGGCTTTTCAGCTCAGCGGGTGTACATTTTTTTCAAGATTTCCCTAATATTTTCCCGAGCCTTTTATTCTTTTTTTGGCTCACCGGGATGCCCATTTTTGCCTGGATCTTTATTCTGTTTTTATCCAGCGGGTGTTTTTTACACGAAGTATTTTCTTACTGCGTCTGTGTTGATAGAGGAATGGAAGTCTTCTCTATCCATGGTTGTTAGCATCAAGGCTCCACCTGAGAAAACCTTTTTAACCATGAATGGTCCTTCATAATTAGGTGTCAATTTGCCCATGTGATTGTTAAGAGGAGGAAGAATCCTTTTCAGCACCAGGTCACCTAGTATGTACCTTTGTGGTCGTACCTTCTTATCGAAAGCCTGCTTCATCCGCCGCTGATACAACTGTCCATGGCATACAGCTGTTAGGCGTTTTTCTTCAATGAGGCTTAGTTGATTGTATCTGGATCGGAGCTATTCAACTTCATCTAGCTTAATGTCCATCATTAACCTCAACGAGGGGATATCTACTACAATTGGTAGGACCGCCTCCATACCATATACCAATGAGAACGGGGTTGCCCCTGTTGAGGTGCGCACTGACGTTCTGTACCCATGTAAAGCAAATGGTAGCATCTCATGCCAGTATTTGTATGTCACAACCATCTTCTAAATGATCTTCTTGATGTTCTTGTTGGCTGTCTCAATGGCGCAATTCATCTTCGGGCGATATGGAGAAGAGTTGTGATGTTCTATTTTGAAATCCCTACACAAGTCAGCCATCTTCTTGTTGTTGAGATTATCAGTAATGATTCTTTTGGGAATTCCGTACCGGAAAAGGTGTAAACACCCCAAATTTTCCCTCACTCATATCACACCATGGCTTGTGATCTTTCATTTTTGTTTTTACATAAGCATTACATCTCACTTAGCATATTTGCTTCACTGCATAAGTTCAAGTTCATCTGCATCTAGGGTTTGTGATCTGAGCAATCCAAGAATCCATCCGAGCCATCCCAAAGGTCTAAAAGCTTTCCAAGAGGGTCCATGTGTGTTATATCATCAAATTATACTCCACAAAGTTCATGAAAGTCAAGAGATCACAAGAACTAGCAAAGGCATGGAAGCAGAGCTAGGGTTTTTCACTGCACATATGCCCAAAATTAGGGTTTTGGTTTCAGAGGCCTTAACTCCAAATTTTTGGGCCATTCTTGTTTCTAATGTTCTTAACATGTTATAAGGATCATGTGTACTAAGTTTGATGAAGAAATTCATTGTGGAAGTCATATGTTCACTGGGTAACTTCCTGAGCAAGTTAAGTCAAAATCAGGGCATCTAAGGCCCCCAACAATGGAACCAAAGGGGTATTTTCATCAAATTGAAGTTATATGATCTTTATTTGATCTTAGAAGTGGTTGGAAGTTCACAAGATTGAAGTATTTTGAGCCAATTGCAAACTTGCCATTTTTGGAAATGACTTGAAATGCAAACTTTCCATTTTGGAAAAGTTTTTCAACCTCCTCTTTCATGACCAAAAATGCTTCAAATGAAAAATTATTGGTCATGAAAGTTGTATATTAGGACTTTCCCTTTTCAAAAAGTACAAGAACATGTCTTGATTCATCGTAGAACTAAAGATATGGCCTTTCAAAGTTGGCAAAACTCCTATAATTTCAAGCTTCATGTCAAAGAGGGATTTTGCATTTTGGCATGTTCAAGCATTCTAATGACTTCTAATGTGCACAAACACTTCACAATATGTCAAGACAACCTCAAAACATCAGAATTGTGCATTGAACCTAGGGTTTCCATGACTTGAACTTCAAGAAATCACAAAAGGGCCAAAACTCTCCAAAATTGCAAAATGCATTGGATCCTCTCATCCACTTGTGCCAGCTATATAATCTTGATTCTATGGCTCTCCATGAATCTTGCTGAGGCCAGACACCCCAAAAAACCAGACCTGCCATAGCCCATACCTCAAGTACACAAAAATTGACTTTTTTGCAAAACACCCCATACCAATCAGCCTGTGCCACAACAACTATCTGAGCAATCTCATTGGCTTAAACAAACATTATGCAAGCCATTTCATAACACACAAGAGCCTGAAACATCCCAACAAACCAGAATTCACAAAATCCCTCAAAAACTTCCCTTCTTCGAAAATCAAAAACCAGCCACTGAAACTTCAAACTTTCTTCACCAATCAACTCAAAAACACCTCAGGATCATTTCCCACCCTTCACCATAGCCTAAAACATCCTCAATCAGAAATACAATTTCTGCATACTCAGAACCAAACACCTCAAAATAGTCATCCCAAGCTTGCTCTAAGCTCCTCATCATCATCAAGGAGATTATTGGGGGTGGATTTGAACCAAGAGGGAGGCCAGAAAGCTCAAGAACATAAAGCTTCAACTCAGGTAGCTATGATGATCTTTTTTTCCAGAACTTCTCTTTTAAGTTTCTACATGATTCCTTATGCTTCCCTGGTCATGCTGATGCTTTTACTTTTGAAAATGGTTGAGTTTTAAGCATTTCATGATGTTCTGAAATTTTTCCCGTGAAATCATTTTTGCTTCGATTCATCATGTATGCGTGAAATAAATTGTTTTTGATGTCTGATTCTTACTTGTTGATGTTTAATGATCATTTCTGGAGCTTTAGAGTGTTTAATTTGGCCTAGGGAAGAAGTTGGGTTGAGTGAGCTGCCGGAGAAGATGACCGGAACACTGTTCCGGTCACCTGAGGTTAATTAGGGTTTAATTAGGGTTTAGGGTTAGTTTGAATCTCAGCCTTTAGATCCTTGCTTCCCGCGCGTGTTGGACGGCCTAGATGCTCCTTTAAAACCCAAATCCTGTTTAATTAGATTAATTAGGATTAATTAATAAAATTAACCCAGATTGAACCTCACCCCTTGGATAACGCGCGTGGTCAATTCCCCCCACCCCAGTTCAAATCTCAGCCTTAGGATCATCATACTTCTCATTTAAATCATTTTTATTGCATTATCTTGCATAATTTATTTAAAATAGCAAAAAGCATCCAAAAAATATTTTCTTTTCCATTCTGACTTTAAATATTTTTCTCATTCCAAAAATGATTTTTATTTTATTTTTTGCATTAAAAAAGCATTTTTAAAACATTTAAATGTAATTTTTATTTAATTAAAGTATTTTAATTAATTAAAAATACATTTAAGTTTCTAAAAATCACCAAAAAAATCATGAATCATCCCAATGCATTTAGAAACATTTTCAAACTCTTCACATAAATTTATTTTTAGGTTTGATCATAGTTTTCCAATTTTCTTTGAATTAAGGGTCATAAAAATCATATTCTTAATCCCTAACTTTGAAAAATCATTTCTACCTAACCAAGAAGAGTTTGAAGTTGATTCTTTTTGCATTGTGTTACATATTGCATGTAGTTTATAGGTCTTTTTCCTCATGAATTTATCTTACATTTTCAAATTGATTTGCATTTTTCCTTTTGAATCACCCAAAAACCCTAGCAAACCTAGGAAAATCATAACTTTTGATAGGTTAGGCTTCTGACCTTCTCTGTTGGGGTGTGACCTAATATGGGATTAGGGTTCGTTTGAGCTTAATTGAAAATTTTTATCATGTCATATGCTTTTGTTATTTCCATTTGCATCTCATATGTCCATGTAACCCTAATATCTCATGTTCACTTGCATTCATCTTGCATATGCTTCAATACATGAACTTGCCATGATATTTCATGCATTCATATGTCATCTTAGACATCTCAGGACATGTTAGAACCTTGCTTGATCATTTCTTCATCCATTTGCCATGTTATGCATTCATTTCATTTCATAAACTTTCATGTGTTTTCAAACTTCAAAGCATGCTTACATGACATCTCATTCTTGTATGATCATTCATATGCATCTTGTATGCCTTTGCATCACATTACATGACATTTACATAAACACTTCTGACTTTGGTCATTTCATCTCATTTCACTTCATTTCTTCATGCTTTATACTCTATGCATCCATGCTAACACTTTCAGATTTGGTAAGTTATTTTGGGAGGTGGATTTTCCTTCACCTCTCACATCTTCTTATCTCTTTCATTTGCATTTTATTTGTCCTTGAAGTGAATTTGATTCACTTATGTTCCATATCTCTCACTTTCTTTCTTCAAGTTACTTATCTTCTTCAATGAAGTAAGTAACTTATTCTTCTGCTTCTTCCTCCTTTCATCTGCTTCTTCCATTGGTGGCTTCCTTGAAGATCTTTCTCAAGCCTTACAAACCATAGTGTCGCTCCCTGGATTTCCATCCTGGTACAAACGCGAAAGTGGCGCGGAAAAGGTAGAGTCGCAGTCGCCAGCAAGGCATTTTTATCCCGAAGGAACGAGAATGGTAATGTTGCACAAACCAGAAGAAAGAAAAGGAAGGAACACGGGTCCTGTGAACCAAAGAGACTGAGTTCGGGAGTCGGTTACGACCTGGGAAGGTATTAGCACCCAGATCGTCCGCCGTACCCGACGGGATCCACGCTTGCTAAGAAAATGTTTCAAAGGGTGAAGAAATGAAAGTTGCTGCAAAGAAAATTAACTCAACTGAATAAAAGAAACGAAAAGGGAACTGAAAAAGAAATGAAAAGGAAAAATGTAGGGAAAATAAAGATTGTGCTCGAACGGGCCCTACCCCGCTGCCTACGTACCTCATCTGGACAATGAGGATCAGAGTCGCCGTAGTTCCCCTAACTAGGGGTGGAAAATATTGCTTATGTCTTAAGGCTTGAACTACCTATGTCAATGCTCAGGTGTTGCAGGCTCGGACGACGAGTGCGTTACCGTCTTGAAAAGTGACAAGTAGGAGCAAGTTCACGTACAGAGCGAAGGAGGTGAGAAAAGAATTCCCGATGGAAAGACGCTTATTGTTTGTCCAGTGTTTTTTAGAAGCTTTTTATGAGTGTGTCACAAGGAAGTGAACTCAAGCTCCTTTCCATGGAATGTGCACCTGCCACTACATTCCAAGATGGAATAATAGAACAAGCACAATCAAGTAAGGAGAAGATCCCCAAAACTTAATTCCAGAGATTAGGGCTTAGGCTCACTAACTCATTGAATTTATTAAGTGTTTTTGTATTTTTTGATGAAGAAGTGTGTTTTATGGTTTTCTTGGTGAAGATGGTATCCTGATCAGACTTGTGCATCACAAGACAAGCTTGTACTATCCCAAGATGGGAAGACTACAAGTGTATCGTGGAATAAGGCTATTGTTCAAGATATCAATTTAATCCTTATTAAGATGCTTTTTATGGTTTTGAGATGAGAAGAGAAGAGAAGCAAAAGGATCTCAAAGGTAAAAGTCTAATGGGGGACTAATGAATCCTAATTGTTATCATGCATAGAATATCCTTGGTTAGTGAGGTTTACTATCCTAAAGAAGAAAGAAAGAAGAAGAGAAAGAGAAGAAAGAAGAATTTAAGAGGGAGGAAGTAAGGCCTAAGCCCCAACAATCACAAGTAAGAGAATAACATGAAAAGTGAAGAGATGAGAATTGGAGATGTGGGAATCACATCCACACCTCTCACTTACCAAAGCCCCTGAAATGGTTAGTGACAAAAAAATAAATGCAACACAAAATGAACATAATATCAAACCCAATCCATACAACCAGAAGTGAAGTCTTAATCACAAAGGCCAAATGCCAATCCAAAGCATAAGAATGAGAAAAGGACTATACAACTCAACATGAAGCATTATGAATCACCATGACAAAAACAAAGTAAACATGAGATAACACAAAGCAAAATAGACAAAGCAACATCACAAAGTTCAGGACCAGAACCCTAACATGTTAAGAAAGTGCCTAAGGATCACATGAGATAAAGAGAAAAAGCACACATACTCAAGTATTTACATCATGAGAAGTAAAGAAGCAAAAGAAGTGAGGTGAACATGCATAGAAGTGAATGAACTTCAAAAGCAAACAAACACAAAATTTCTCAAGGCACAAGCATCAACTCAAGACCAGAGGGGTATCAACATCCTAAGAAGGCTCTAAACAATTTAAAGAAGTTGGCACAAGTGCCCTTCTAACCTAAGGGTTGAACATAAGACCAAAAGGAAACAAAAGAGGATAGGCAAAGAACAAAAATTCAAATCAATTCAAGTTACATCCAAAAATTCCACAAACTTGCACAAAGACTCCTCAATCACACAATATTGACATGCCAAAAGGAGGGAATGAGAATCAGAAGTGTAGCAATTCAAAATAAGGGCTCAAACATTGATTAGGGTTAGAAGACTTCATGCACAAGTTAGAGACCAAAATCAATTAAGCAAAGTTCTAAAAATCATAATAAAAATCATCAACAAACTACATCTCAACATGAATCCAGAGCCAAAAGAATTAGCTCAAAATTCAAATTAATGACCAAGATAAAAAATGCACAAGACAGCATGCTTCAAAATGAAATAAAAACAATTAATTAAAAGAAATAATTAATTCCAGCGTGGCAATTAAAAATAAATGAAAAATAAAAATGCCTAAAATTAGAGAAAACTCAAAGGATCAATCATGAAATTTTTTAGAATTTTTATGAACTTATTTCTATTTTCAAAAATTGAAAATCAAACTGAAAATCAAATGAAATAATGAAACCAGGGGTGTGGTTAGCAACGAAAACAGTTCAATATAACTTGGGCTTACAAAGACAGGGGGTGTGAATAGCAAGGGAGGCCCATTAGGTCTGCGCAATATACAACAATTATGGTGGAAAATCAAATAATCAAGAAAAAACCAAAGCCAGTGGATCAAATGGACGCGTGAGATTCAGTTAACCAATGCCCTAAGTCCTCTCATTCATTAACCAGGGTGTAAGAACATGATAATAATGGTGAGGTGCGAAATACAAAGCTTAATTCAGATTAAAATTATAAAATGAAGCACGTGAGAGGGAGGGGGTGATTTTAATGCGCTGGCAAGCCAACACCCGTCCAGATCACATATCCTATGGCTGGGAAGTCATCTTCCCCAAACAACAAAGTCCAGAATCCGGTGACCGGAGCCCTAGCTCCGACACTGGAAAATTCAACAATATGAACAAACTTCCACATAAATGATTCAAACTATCCAGATCAAACAATAAAACCAAGCTGAATCCAAATATGACAAAAAAATTCACAATGGATCAAGGAGCAAGTCAGATCGAAGACAAAAAGTTTCATGCATCAAACTGCAATTCATCATAACAAGTTCATTTTGCACTCATTTAACATTCTAAATAGATCAACAACACCAGCAAAACATGTAGATCACAATGAGCACAACAATTTCATTTCTGGATCTGAGAATTTGATGCTGACTTGAGATCTACAGATCTGGAAATAGCTTGAGAGAAACTAGGAGGAGCTGCAGATCCACTCCAAATCCACTCTAGTTGCAAAATAAATGCAACTAAAGCCTTGAAAACCGATAGATCTAAGAACTCAAAGCTTGCTGCACTGAAATGGCAAGGTGTGAAATCCTGAGGATTAGCTTGAACAAGTGGTTGATTTTGACTCCTTGCACTTTACTGATCAAGAATATGTCACTGGTTCTTGCAAAGAGTGAGTGTATGATGAAATTCGAAGAGAATTGAAAATGGAGCAAAAACTTGAGAGTGAACAAATGTTATGGATCTGAGGTGAAATGAAACCCTAATTAGCTTATAAAGGATGCATGCTTTCAGTGTTTGAAATTGCAAGGAGAATGCACGTGGGAATCATGAGGGAGGATCAAATTGCAAAACAATTCAAGAGTGGTGTGAAGTAGTGAAATGCTCGTGCTATCCCTTCTCTCCTTGCACATGTTCTAGTATAATCTAGCCCTTGATTCATAATTGGAAGCATCCTGGCCCTTGGATGTAAGGGTCATGCTTTTTGAATGATTATGCAATTTTGCATCTTATGTAATATACCTCACTCCATGCACGAATTTGATGATGTCTTTGGAGAAAAATGACATTTATGCAATGCCTTGTAATATTATGACCTTATTTTGTCCATGAAAAAACTTGAAAATGACTTTCATGAGTTCTTGCATTTGGATGAAACTTGGAATTCAAGGCATGCCTTAAAAATCAAGTAATTTTCGAAGGCCCTATCTCATGATCAATGAGGGATATGAAAATGTACTTATAATTTTTGAAAATGGGAGAACCTAACCTTCAACTTTCATGTTTAATGGCAACTCATTCGAAGCTTTTTTCACCATGTTATAAGTCTTTGAAAATTAGGGCAAAAAGTTGCCAAAATTAGAAAGTTCCATGACAAACCACATGCCAAAAATGGAAAACTCCTCAAAACCCCTTGATTCTTGATCTTTGACCTTGCCAAACCTCTTTTAAGGTTATAAGAACATCCATTGACTTGAAAAATGAGATTGGACCCTTTGAATTCTCACAGTTGACTTCTAGAATGCACAATTGACCAATTTCTTCTTTTACAAGCAACTGATGAAATAACTGACTTCCACAAGGCGATTTCTCACCAAATTTCATCCCTAGGATCCTCTTATCATATGAAAGACTTTGCCCAGATGAAATGGCCAAAGTCACAAAGTTTTCATGCTTGAAAGTGAAACCCTAATTTGGGATCATTGTGTAGGAGCTTGCCCTAGCCTGAATTCACTGGTGATCTCCCAACCTCCTGGGCTTTTGTGACTGATCTTGAACTTGTGAATGTCATGTGGACTCCTCATAGGACTTGGAAAAATCCACCGGGCCTCTTGTTATAGCTTGTGATGCTTCAAATCCACCCACAAATGATCATATGCCTAATGCTAGGTCATGAGAATGTTATGCCTCATCTTTCCATGCAAAGATGCCAAGGACATGATATGTTTATGATGATTATGGTATGATGATGATGCTTAAAAAGAAGAGGGAAATTTTGGGGTGTTACAGCTGCCCCTATTCAAACAACTGTTAATCTGAAAAGGAAGGTAGCACGGGCTATCGACCGTTCAAGATGAACTGTGGTTGAATACCAAGAAAACCTGAAATTTGCACTCTGCTGGAGAATGCAAGAACTGGGAAATAAACCCAACCAAATGACGCTTTGGTGACTGAAGTGAAGACAAAGCAGACGAGCTCCTTCCAAGTTGAACTGTTATTTTGGATAAGAATACTTTGACAAACGAGTCTTCTTCGAGCAATCCTTCTACGCCAGGAACTGGACATACGAGCCCTCTTCAAATAAACCTGTCACGCCAGGAACTGGACCTACGAGCCTTCATACAATTTGCAAAATATATGACTTGAGACAGACGAATCTCCTTCGGATAAACCTGTTATGCTAGGACCGGTGATGCACTTAAGTCTGTGGGATAGACATGCATAATCAGGATAGATGAACCCTCTTCATATATTCTCTGCGGATATATGGTCTAAGACAGACGAGCCTTCTTCGAGCAAACCTGTTACGCCAGGTGCAACAATAATAAGCGGTGCTTGAGACTGACGAATCTCCTTCGGACAAACTGTTACGCCAGAACCGTAACTATTTTGACGTTTTAATCCCACCATCAGGACTTTAAACCTCTTCAACACAGACGAGTATTGGATGATCATCAAGAGAAACACAGACGAGTGCCATAAGTCAACAATACAAACGAATATCAGACGATGATCTAAGAAACGCAGACGAGCGCTTCAGGCAATGATACAGATGAATATCAGCCACTGGTACAGACGAATACCAGAAACCCAACACAGACGAGCGTTTGGAGTAGCAATACAGACGAGTACCAGAAATCCAACACAAACGAGCATTTGGAGTAGCAATACAGACGAGTACCAGAGTGATTATCAAATCAACACATATAGATATAAGCTAACACAGACGAGTTTGAGGGATGATACAGACGAGTATCAAGACAATACAAACGATCTTCAAGCAGATAACAAACACAGACGAGCGTTGGGGAATGCAGACGAGCAACAAGCAAATATCAATCACACACGAGTGTTGGGAAGTGCAGACTAGCAACAACAATTACAACCATGGGTAACTGCTGGGGAAAGCAAACGAGCAATACCAAAATGGGAACACAGACGAGTGCTGGGGAATATTTCAATGATGGTTGTATCTCAATCATGAAACTCTGTGGGGGGGGAGAATGACGATCTTCTAACACGGCTAGGGAGATGCTTCCTCAAATATCCTTTGCTTGGGAAGAAAAGTTTTGACAGTTATAAACTTTGTGGGGAATGGGCCTCCCACTTCCTGCTGGGCACTCCTTGTGAAAATAAATTGCTTGGGGATCCCACTTTCTCTGACTCAGCTGGATATAATTCTGTTTGGGAAAATGTGACGCCATCCTGCAAAACTTGCAACAACAGAAAACACATATGTGCCCCGGGGACTTGCATGGTATGATCTGTTCATCCATCGTCACCCGACACTCAAAGAGGATTTCAAATGTTTTCCTACAGTGTCATTTTTCAAATGATCACCATGTTTTAGATGCAATGCTTATTATTTTTGCCAAAAATTCAGGACATTTTTGCAAACAAAAGATAAACACAACACAACTCTTTGACTGAATATTCTTTTATTGAAAGGCCTCTGAATAGGCAAAGTTTTTACATTAGGCAGCAACTACCTGGAAAGAGGTAGCTACCATAAAGTTGAGAAAATAAACTATCCTAATGGCAATGGCCACGGCATCCCAATGAGTTTCCTTTCTGCTATGACCAGTATGTCTTCAAAACTCTCCATTCTTGCGTTTGATTTCTGAACAGATGAGGGGACTGATTCTTATCCTTCTGATATTTGTCAAGCTGTACGAAACGATGATTTGGTTTAGATTACTTGGATCGCAGTTGTTCGCTTACACCCTTGTTTTGCGTGGATCGCCCTTTCGGGTTTTCAATCCACCGGGATACCCTTTTTTTGCCTGAGCCATCCGATGTGGCTTTTCAACTCAGCGGGTGTACATTTTTTTATATATTTGTTTTCCCTAACTTTTGCCCGAGCTTTTTATTCTGTTTTTAGCTCGCCGGGATGCCCTTTTCTTGCCTGGACTTTAATTCTGTTTTTGTGTCCAGCGGGTCTATTTATGCGAAGTATTTTTTAACTGCGTCCGAGTTAATAGGGGATTGGAAATCTTCTCCATCCATAGTGGTGAGCATCAACGCTCCACCTGAGAAAACTTTCTTTACTATGAACGGTCCTTCGTAGTTTGGGGTCCACTTGCCCTTGTGATCTGAACCTGGAGGAACAATCCTCTTGAGTACAATCTCACCTACTTGATACTCCCGAGTATGTACTCGTTGGTCGAATGCTTGCTTCATTCTCCTCTAATAAAGCTGACCATGACAGATAGCCGCTAATCTCTTTTCCTCAATTAGACATAACTGATTGTATCGAGCACGTACCCACTCAGCCTCATCGAGCTTCACATCCATCATCACACGCAATGAAGGAATTTCTACCTCAACAGGCAAGACTGCCTCCATACCATATACCAATGAGAAAGGAGTTGCCCCGGTTGACGTCCTGACTAACGTTCGGTACCCATGCAGCGCAAATGGTAACATCTCATGCCAATCTTTGTAAGTGACAACCATCTTTTGCACAATCTTCTTAATATTCTTATTTGCCGCCTCTACCGCACCATTCATCTTTGGCCGATAAGGAGAAGAATTGTGATTCTGAATCTGGAAGTCCCCACACAATTCTGCCATCATCTTGTTGCTCAAGTTAGAACCATTGTTGGTAATGATTCGTTTGGGCACTCCGTATCTGCAAATAATGTCTCTTTTCAAAAATTTGGCTACCACTTGACGAGTGACGTTGGCATAAGAGGCTGCTTCAACCCACTTAGTAAAGTAATCGATCGCAACCAGAATGAAACGATGACCATTTGAAGCAGTAGGCTCTATTTTCCCGATCATGTCAATGCCCCACATAGAAAAGGGCCAAGGAGATGACATGACGTTGAGCAGGCTTGGAGGAACATGCACCTTGTCTGCATAAATCTGGCACTTGTGGCACTTGCGGGCATACGAACAACAGTCTGCATCCATTGTCATCCAATAGTACCCCAATCTCAACAACTTCTTAGCAATTGCATGTCCTCCTTCATGAGTACCGAAGGATCCCTCGTGGACTTCCTACATTAACAGGCTTGCTTCGTGTCTATCCACGCATCTGAGCAAAACCATGTCAAAGTTCCTCTTATACAAAACCCCATCTGTATTCAAGAAGAAACTAGCAGCAAGTTGTCTTAAGGTCTTTTTATCGTTGGATGTCCCCCAGTTGGGTATTCCTGCTTTTCCAGGAAAAGCTTGATATCAAAGTACCAAGGTTTCTCGTCAGACATTGCGTCTACAGAGAAAGCATAAGCTGGTGCGTCAAGCCTGGAAATGTTAATCCTGGGCACATAATTCCAACACAAGACTTTGATGGACGAAGAAAGAGTAGCCAATGCATCGGCAAATTAATTCTCATCTCGTGGTATATACTAAAGCTTAACCGTTGTGAAGAACGTCAACAGTCTTCTGGCGTAATCCCTATAAGGAATTAAATGTTCTTGATGTGTATACCACTTGCCGGTAATCTGATTGATGACGAGGGCCGAATCTCCGAATATATCGAGGGTCTTAATCCGAAGATTAATAGACTCCTCTATTCCCATTATGCACGCCTCGTATTCCGCTTCATTGTTGGTGCAGCCAAAAGTAATTCTGGCAGCGAATGGAAAGTGAACACCTTCAGGAGTGATAAGAATAGCACCAACTCCACGTCCGTTGATATTGACTTCCCCATCAAACATCAACTTCCATTTGGATTCAGGGTCTTGCCCCTCCTCCGGAAGTGGTTCCTCGCAATCTTTTGCCTTTAGGTACATGATGTCCTCATCAGGGAAATCAAACTTCATTGGCTGATAGTCATCTTCAAGAGGTTGCTGTGCAAGGTAATCTAACAATACACTTCCTTAGATGGCTTTCTAAGAAGTATATTGTATGTCGTACTCTGTTAAGATCATTTTCCACCTTGCAACCCTTCCGGTTAATGCTGGTTTCTCGAAAATATACTTGACATGATCCATTTTGGAAATTAGCAGTGTGGTATGGGTCAACATATACTGTCTCAGTCGGCGAGCAGCCCATACCAAAGCGCATCAAGTTTTATCGAGCGGTGAGTAACGTGATTCACAGTCGGTAAAATTTTTGTTAAGGTAGTAAATAGCATACTCTTTTCGACCAGACTCGTCATGTTGGCCTAGAACACACCCCATCGACCCTTCTAGAATAGTCAAGTACATGATAAGTGGTCGTCCTGGAACTGGAGGCATTAGAATCGGAGGTGTCTGCAAATATTCTTTTATCTTTTCAAAGGCTCTTTTGATAGTCCTCATTCCACCTGACCATTTGCTCTTTTCTTAGCAATTTGAATATTGGCTCACACGTGGCAGTTAGATGAGATATGAACCGTGAAATGTAGTTCAATCTCCCTAAAAACCCGCGCATTTCTTTTTCTGTTTTCGGTGCAGGCATATCTTTTATTGCTTTGACTTTTGCAGGATCCACCTCAATTCCTTTCTGGCTAACAATAAAACCCAGCAATTTTCCGGAACGCACTCCGAAAGTGCACTTGTTTGGATTCAACCTCAGCTTGTACATTATCAGTCTATCAAACAACTTTTTGAGATTGATCAGATGTTCTTCTTCGTCTCGAGACTTGGCAATCATGTCGTCCACATAGCATTCAATCTCCTTGTGTATCATGTCGTGGAACAATGTGACCATAGCCCGCTGATATGTTGCCCCGACGTTCTTCAAACCAAAGGGCCTCACCTTGTAACAGAATGTACCCCACGGGGTAATGAACATTGTTTTCTCCATGTCTTCCGGTGCCATTTTAATCTGATTATACCCGGAGAATCCATCCATGAAGGAAAATACCGAGAACTGAGCGGTGTTATCTACCAGCACATCAATGTGTGGTAATGGAAAGTCATCCTTTGGACTTGCTCTGTTTAGATCCCGATAATCAACGCACATCCGAAATTTGTCGTCTTTCTTTGGTACAGGCACAATGTTAGCTACCCAAGGTGGGTAACTAGTTACGGCAAGGAATCCAGCATCCCACTGCTTCTGAACTTCCTCCTTGATCTTCATCGCCATATCAGGACGAGTTCTTCTCAGCTTTTACTTTACCGGAGGACAGTCTTCTCTTAGTGGCAGCTTATGCACAACAATGTCAGTATCTAGTCCTGGTATATCTTGATACGACCAGGCGAAGATATCCACATACTCACGTAGCATACCAATCAACTCTTTCTTTACCTCGGCCTGCAGACTGGCCCCAATCTTTATCTCTTTCTTCACATCTTCAGTCCCAATGTTGATGATCTCTATCTCTTCCTGATGAGGCTGAATGACCCTTTCCTCTTGTTTCAACAACCTGACCAATTCTTCGAGGAGTTCACAGTCTTCCTCAACCCCTTCATCAGCTTGGTAGATAGGATTGTCGAAGTCATGCGTGGTCATAGCAGGAACGTTATCACTAGAATCCGGATGATCAATACTGCACAGATGATGTGCTTATTTCAGAATCTGTTTTTTTTTCTTTTCAAAAGAGACACAAACATACAAACAACAGGAAAAGGAAATACACATTGCCTTTTTATTTTTTTGTGAAAATTTTTAAAACGAAAGAAAGAGAACACGATTTGCTTGAAAAAATGTCCTTTATTTCATGGTAAAATAAATGTGTTAAAAGCATGGTGGCCCTACAAATGGATCCGTGCACCTTGGGCAGAGTGCAGGATTGACATGAAGCATGATAAAAAGGAAACAAGTAAATTACTTTGATTTCCAGGTAACTTGAACGAAATCCTCGGCAGACCAGTTCTTGAGCTCTTCCCCTGGTGCACACGGGTGAATCCAGTTATCCCAGTCGCAGTCACTGTCCCCTTCTTCACTTGTTGCACAGATGTTGTTGCGATCGAGCATCCCGGCGCTTGTGAAAGTTATGGCTTTACCCCCTTGAGGCCAGTTAGACCCACCAGGCTGGTAACCAAGACCGAACTTGTCATCTTTCTTCTCTAATTCCAGCAACTTGCCCCAACCCTGGGCTCTTCCGGATTGAACCACTTCTTTGGCGTGCTTGTAGGAGTGAATGGAGGTCCCTTATTTCTCGTTGTTCCTCTCTGCCGGAGCCAAAATGCTGACATTAACCGCTTCGAAAGTCTGACACAACGTTTCATGAATCTCTCCGTCCATCTCTACGTACTTGAAAGTTGATAGGTGGCTCACAAAGATATCTTCTTCCCCACACACAGTGATCACTTGGCCATCAACCACGTACTTCAACTTCTGGTGCAAAGTGGATGTTACTGCACCTGCAGCATGAATCCAGGGACGTCCCAGCAAGCAACTATATTCAGGTTGAATATCCATGACATAGAACATGCTCTTGAACACTTGAGACCCTATTTTCACAGGTAACTCAACTTCCCCGAACACTGACCTGCGGGACCCATCAAAGGCTTTAACAATCAAATCACTGGGTCGCAAGACGAAGCCATCAACATTCAACTTCATTAAGGCTTTCTTAGGGAGTACGTTAAGAGAAGAGCATGTGTCAACCAGGACATGTGATAAAACAACACCCTTACACTCCATAGTAATATGCAGTGCTTTGTTGTGATTGCGGCCTTCTGAAGTAAGATATCTATCTGTGAAGCCCAACCCGTGGCTTGCATTCACACTGCCTACTACAGCCTCCAATTGATTAACAGTTATCTCCTGTGGAATATATGCCATCTACAACACTTTCAGCAAGGCTTCTCTGTGAGCTGGAAAACACATCAGCAAAGACAAAATTGATATTTTGGACGGCGTTTGATTCAACTGCTCAACCACCTTATAATCACTCTTCTTTATTATCTGCATAAATTCCTCCACTTCTTTCTCAAAGGTACCTTGTCCAGCAGCAGGAGTTGTCTTTTCTTCGGTCGCTATATGCTTTCCTTTAGCCTTTGCAACAGCTTCATCTTCAGGATCTCCTCTCAGAGCTTGAGGAGCAAAAAGACGTCCTCCTCTCGTAAAACCACCAACTCCTCTGACGTTCACCACAGTCGGGTCAATCGTTACTGCCTTACTCTCCACCCTCTGTCCTTCCACATACACATCTGAGCCATAATGCCACGGGATGGCTTTATCATCAGTATAAGGAACAGGCCCGGGAACAGTAATAGTAACAGGACTAACTTCTGGAGCATATATAGTCACAGGCTCCCTCCTGGCAGGTACTTCAGCTGGATCATAGTAGATTGTTATGGTAGACACACAATCACCTCCATTATCAACTTTATCAAACTGCAACGACCCCTCATCAATCAGATATTGCAGCCCCACCTTCAAGTCTTCACAGCCGTTCACTGAACTTAAACACTTTTCACAATCAGAATCACACCTCGGGAACACTTGTCCTTTTAACAGCCTTTCTTTCCCCACCAGCAGTGGAGTCTTTACTTCTTCGACATTCAGAATCAAACTTAACTTCTCACCACCGTCAACAACATTTATTCTAGCCCCTCCATGGTTTGGAATAGGGTTTAATGTAACATTAGGCGGTGGTGCAAAGTTAATCGCCTTTGAATCGATCAAATCTTGAACTTTATGTTGTAGTGCCCTGCACTTCTCAGTTGAGTGCCCGGGTGCCCCTGAATGGAACGCGCATCTCGCGTTAGCATCGTACCCCACTGGAAGCTCTCCAGGTGGAGGTGGTGCTAGTGTCCTCAGTTGTATCAAGTTCAAGTCTAACAACCTCTGCAACAATGCCGTATATTTCATGGGAATGGATTCAAGCACCCTATTAGCCGGACGAGTTTGTCTCGGTTGATAAGGTCTTTGCTGATAATTGCTACGTTGTGGCTGTTGTTGTTGTTGTTGTTGTGGCTGAGTCTGTACTTGTTGCACAGGACCTTAAGGAATAGTGACAGCTGCCACTTGCTCATATGATCTTCTATATCCTCGGCCCCGTCCCCGACCGTACACAACATTGGTTTCTCCTTCTCTCCTTCTCGGAGGTCCATTAAAAGCCTTTCTTACACCGCTCGAGCTACTCGCACCAGTATCCTGAATCTTCCCCATCTTTAACAGAGTTTTGACCCTCTTGCCTGCTATCACTATATCATTGAACTTAGTTGCGGAACAAGATGCCAAACTCTCGATAAACACCCCTTGCAATGTTCCCATGAACATACCAGCCATCTCATTTTCCAGCAAAGGTGGTTGTACTCTGGAAGCAAACTGATGCCACCTTTGAGCATACTCCTTAAACCCCTCCTTAGCATTTTGAGACATGGTCTGCAATTGAGTGCGATTTGGAGCCATGTCCAAATTGTAATGGTATTGCTTCACGAACTCCTCTGCTAAATCCTTCCAGCTCTTAATGTTAACCCTGCTCAACTTTATATACCACTCCAAGGAAGCCCCCACCAGGCTATCCTGGAAGTAATACATCCATAACTTCTCGTCATCAGTATGGGCAGCAATTCTTCTAACAAATAACTGGAGGTGAGTCTTCGGGCAAGCCGTGCCGTTGTACTTCTCGAAAGTAGGGACCTTGAACTTGTAAGGGATTCTAACCCCTGGAACCAAGCCCAAGTCAGTAATATTAAACCCCAGGGAGCTCTGAGATTGAATGGCCCGGATCTGCTCAGCCATCTCTTCAAACTTTCTGTTCATTTCAGCCCCTTGGCCTTCTGCTTCGTCCAACAAAGTAAACTATTCATCTTGACCATCCATCTGTACGTTGTTCAGTCCATCATTGATAATGGTGATCCCTGGCTGTGCCACAGGGATTTCAACTTGACGGGCTCCAATACCGTTGCGATTACCTCCATCAACAGCCCCATTGTTCCTGGCCTGACTATTTTTCACCATCTCATGTAAACGTTCCTGAGTCTGACCCATCCCTGCCATAAGGGTCATGAAATTGTCCATTCTCAATCTCAAGTCAGCTAAATCAGCCTGCATTTGATCCATCACTCTTTCTCTGTTGACTCTTGTGGGATATCTGTGTACATTTGGCTGTTCTCGGACCTTCCTGGGAGCTATAGTACCTGAAAGGACATAAACGTTAGAAACTGAAGAACTACCTGCAAAACAAACAAACACGTTATATGCATGCAATGTAACTACTCATGTTTCCAAGTTTAGGCATTTGTATGCCCCAGTTCTGGTATTTGCTCTAGATAACCACCTTGAGTATTAATTTTCAAACTTTCCCTTTGAAGAGTGTTCAGATCTTAGTAGTATCAGTCAAACAAGCTTTGCATACTCAGAAATGGTAATTTGAATATTAACACTGCATAACATGGATAACCCACTGCCGGCCAAAAGTTAGAGCACAAACAAATTCCCCGAAGGGTTACAAGTCAATACATGAACAAAGACAAAAGATAAAGCAAGACTCCTACAACAAGTCTGTAGGTAGTCTGAACAACAATAAAGAAAATCTAGACTAAAGACTCAGGTTCTTCTGCAGCTATCACCTCTGTCCTGTTCTTCTTCACACCTGCTCTCAGCTTGAGCTCTTCAATCTCCTTTAATGCCTCCTCCAAGGCCATCTGGCTCTGTGCCAACTGTTGAGTCTTTTCCCTTCGTATGTTGTGGACTTGTTCCACCTCTTCTTTCTTGAAGGCCATCTGTACCTCGAAAAACTCTTCTTTCTCTTTATACTTCTTCTGCTCCTGTTCTCTTTGGCCTTGCAACCAAACAATAGTCTGGCGAGCTTCTTTAAGAGTCTTCAGAGTCTTCTTACGCTCTGCTTCCCTTTTAGATTCCATCAGACCCAATCTCTGAAAGTGAGCTTCCCTTCCAGCAAACTCTTTCTCTTTAGCTTCCAGTTTCTTATACTCCTCAAGAGAGACAGTATTCTGACATGGCACTTCTTTGGGATATAATGGAGCTTCCACTGAAAATGGCATGAGCACTTCCTCTACACGTTTCTGCAACCATGTAGCAAAAAGAGGATATGTCTTGGGATCTACTCTTCCAAAGTCCTTCTTCCCTTTCTTCATCCTGTGAGCCCAAGCCTGAGATGCTTGTATGACCAACTCTTTGTTTCCCTCCACGGGAAAATACAAAGACTCAACAAATTCTTCCATATTTGATGGATCTCTCAGAGGATAGCCAAATTGCTTCCTGGATAATGTTGGATGATAACTGATCACACCCTTTCTTCCTAGCGAAGGCACTCAAGCAAATCTTCCACAACTAACCAGCAACTCCTTTCCTAGCAAATCTCTGTCATATCCCCAAGCTATATCTTCAGAAGTTAGTCCCATTAGCCTCCTAGACCACCTCCATTCATCTCTCATCTCCTTGAAAGAGCCTGACTTTGGCAATTGCCTGGCAAACCACTCAGCAAATAATGAAGCACAACAGTCCACTGGTCCACCTCTGCCTTTTTCATTCCGGTAATGAACATTGTAATAGAAATATCCCAACAGAGTTGGCACAGGATTGCCTTTAGCAAAAATGGAGATTTCCTCCAAGCTCACAAACTCCTTTTCTCCAGGGAAAAGACTAGATCAATACACCATCAAAGCCACCACAGCACCAAAATCTCCCCACTTACCCTCTCTTGCATACTCTTCAGCCTCTAGTATAAGCACATCCCAAGGGAGTCCTCTGCCTTCACTGTCCTTCAAAGCCTTCTTGACCTTAGCAACTGGCTATGTCTTATTCCTTGAGAACCACCTCTGACCCATAGTAAGGCAAAGTATCTCCGACAGGAATACCCAAAATGTTGGAAATCTCCTACAAGGTAGGAGCCAAGATATAATCTGGAAATACAAAGCACCGCAACAAAGGATCATAAAACTGAAGCAAAGTGTGCAAACTATCCTTCTGGTCTTTTCTGAACACTCTTGACTTCTGGTTGGAGAAAGGTATAATGAACATTCTTCTTCCTTGTAATTCTCTTAACTTCTGCCATATGAAGAGCTTATAATTACCAGAATTGGGTGCTAACTGTGAACAACAACCTGAAAAACGGAAACACAAATAGTTAATGCAAGTATGATGCGATGCAAATGCAATGCAGGTATATGATCAATCTGGGACCATCTGGATACTGGACACTGGATATTAGGACCCTCTGCATAACAGAAAACCAAAATCCTCTGAGCCATAACCCTCTGATAGAAACTCTTAGAACCAAGAGACCAAGAAATCCAGAACCATAAGGACCAAATCATAACAAGGACCATACTGATAATGAGGGTATGTAGAGGCCAAGGGTTCCTGCAAACCTGTAAACCCCTCCCAATCTCACTGGTATGCTCCGGGTCAGACATCACGGACTCTCAAAGCCGAATAGCAATAATAATTTCACCATTTCCGAGAAGTGGCTCATGACCAAATCTGGGAATCAGTTTGGCATTATATACTACGCAGGGAGGCCTCAGCTGAGTCCGGGAAAATAAGGTTATCTTATGTAAGTTCCAGGTGGGCCCTCAGATGCGAATGGGTTTGCCACAAAATGTGGTCTGCCACTATCACCATTGGAGAGGGATGTTTCCACAAGATTCTCAATGATCGGTCCCCAGTTGCACATAACTATCAAGGTTATGAAATGAAAGAGGAAGATCCCCAAATCAAGACATTTCCAAGACGGTCGCAAATCAAGACATTTCCAAGACCTCATGAGGCCAAAGTGGAACCACTCTAAGTCCTAAGGTGCACTCGAGCCATGGTAATGAGCTCATCTCACAGAAAGAGTATCACCCAAGCCCACCAAACAGAAAATCCAGTCCAGACAGTCCAGTAATAATATATGATCAATGAAAATAAAATACTGAAAACTGTAAATAAAGCTGTAAATAAAATAACAGTAAAATAATCACGCAACATGAAACAATCAACACCTAGTGAGACAGAAACAAACAAGCGCTATGAGAGACTCTCAAGGAAACCAGAGATTCTGGGTTCGATCCTCAACAGAGTCGCCAGCTGTCGCTCCCTGGATTTCCATCCTGGTACAAACGCGAAAGTGGCGCGGAAAAGGTAGAGTCGCCAGCCAGGCATTTTTATCCCGAAGGAACGGGAATTGTAATGCTGCACAAACCAGAAGAAAGAAAAGGAAGGAACATGGGTCCTGCGAACCAAAGAGACTGAGTTCGGAAGTCGGTTACGACCTGGGAAGGTATTAGCACCCAGATTGTCTGTCGTACCCGACGGGATCCACGCTTGCAAAGAAAATGTTTCAAAGGGTGAAGAAATGAAAGCTGCTGCAAAGAAAATGAACTGAACTGGATAAAAGAAACGAAAAGGGAACTGAAAAAGAAATGAAAAGGAAAAATGTAGGGAAAATAAAGATTGTGCTCGAACGGGCCCTACCCCGCTGCCTACGTACCTCATCTGGACAATGAGGATCAGAGTCGCCGTAGTTCCCCTAACTAGGGGTGGGAAATATTGCTTGTGTCTTAAGGCTTGAACTGCCTATGTCAATGCTCAGGTGTTGCAGGCTCGGACGACGAGTGCGTTACCGTCTTGCAAAGTGACAAGTAGGAGCAAGTTCGCGTACGGAGCGAAGGAGGTGAGAAAAGAATTCCCGAAGGAAAGACGCTTATTGTTTGTCCAGTGTTTTTTAGAAGCTTTTTATGAGTGTGTCACAAGGAAGTGAACTCAAGCTCCTTTCCATGGAATGTGCACCTGTCACTACATTCCAAGATGGAATAATAGAACAAGCACACTCAAGTAAGGAGAAGATCCCCAAAACTTAATTCCATAGATTAGGGCTTAGGCTCACTAACTCATTGAATTTATTAAGTGTTTTTGTATTTTTTGATGAAGAAGTGTTTTTTATGGTTTTCTTGGTGAAGATGGTATCCTAATCAGACTTGTGCATCAAAGACAAGCTTGTACAATCCCAAGATGGGAAGACTACAAGTGTATCATGGAATAAGGCTATTATTCAAGATATCACTTCAATCCTTATTAAGATGCTTTTTATGGTTTTGAGATGAGATGAGAAGATAAGTAAAAGGATCTCAAAGGTAAAAGTCTAATGGGGGACTAATGAATCCTAATTGTTATCATGCATAGAATATCCTAGGTTAGTGAGGTTTACTATCCTAAAGAAGAAAGAAAGAAGAAGAGAAAGAGAAGAAAGAAGAGTAGAAGAGGGAGGAAGTAAGGCCTAAGCCCCAACAATCACATGTAAGAGAATAACATGAAAAGTGAAGAGATGAGAATTGGAGATGTGGGAATCACATCCACACCTCTCACTTACCAAAGCCCCTGAAATGGTTAGTGACATAAGAATAAATGCAACACAAAATGAACATAATATCAAACCCAATCCACACAACCAGAATTGAAGTCTTAATCACAAAGGCCAAATGCCAATCCAAAGCATAAGAATGAGAAAAGGACTATACAACTTAACATGAAGCATTATGAATCACCATGACAAAAACAAAGTAAACATGAGATAACACAAAGCAAAATAGACAAAGCAACATCACAAAGTTCAGGACCAGAACCCTAAGTGGTTAAGAAAGTGCCTAAGGATCACATGCGAAGAAGAGAATAAGCACACATACTCAAGTATTTACATCATGAGAAGTAAAGAAGCAAAAGAAGTGAGGTGAACATGCATAGAAGTGAATGAACTTCAAAAGCAAACAAACACAAAGTTTCTCAAGGCACAAGCATCAAATCAAGACTAGAAGGGTATCAACATCCTAAGAAGGCTCTAAACAATTTAAAGAAGTTGGCACAAGTGCCCTTCTAACCTAAGGGTTGAACATAAGACCAAAAGGAAACAAAAGAGGATAGGCAAAGAACAAAAATTCAAATCAATTCATGTATACATCAAAAAATTCCACAAACTTGCACAAAGACTCCTCAATCACTCAATATTGACATGCCAAAAGGCGGGAATGAGAATCAGAAGCTTAGCAATTCAAAATAAGGACTCAAACATGGATTAGGGTTAGAAGACTTCATGCACAAGTTAGAGACCAAAATCAATTAAGAAAAGTTCTAAAAATCATAATAAAAATCATCAACAAACTACATCTCAACATGAATCCAGAGCAAAAAGAATCAGCTCAAAATTCAAATTAATGACCAAGATAGAAAATGCACAAGATAGCATGCTTCAAAATGAAATAAAAACAATTAATTAAAAGAAATAATTAATTCCAGCGTGGCAATTAAAAATAAATGAAAAATAAAAATGCCGAAAATTAGAGAAAACTCAAAGGATCAATCATGAAATTTTTTAGAATTTTTATGAACATATTTCTATTTTTAAAAATTGAAAATCAAACTGAAAATAAAATGAAATAATAAAAAGAAATAATGAAACCAGGGGTGTGATTAGGAACGAAAACAGTTCAATATAACTTGGGCTTACAAAGACAGGGGGTGTTAATAGCAAGGGAGGTCCATTAGGTCTGCGCAGTACACAACAATTATGGTGGAAAATCAAATAATCAGGAAAAAACCAAAGCCAGTGGATCAAATGGATGTGTGAGATTCAGTCAACCAATGCCCTAAGTCCTCTCATTCATTAGCCAGGGTGTGAGAACATGATAATAATGGTGAGGTGCGAAATACAAATCTTAATTCAGATTAAAATTATAAAATGAAGCACGTGAGAGGGAGGGGGTGATTTTAATGCGCTGGCAAGCCAACACCCGTCCAGATCACAGATCATATGGCTGGGAAGTCATCTTCCCCAAACAACAAAGTCCAGAATCCGGTTACCGGAGCCTTAGCTCCGGCACCGGAAAATTCAACAATATGAACAAACTTCCACTGAAATGATTCAAACTATCCAGATCAAACAATTAAACCAAGCTGAATCCAAATATGACAACAAAATTCACAATGGATCAAGGAGCAAGTCAGATCGAAGACAAAAAGTTTCATGCATCAAACTGCAATTCATCATAACAAGTTCATTTCGCACTCATTTTACATTCTTAATAGATCAACAACACCAGCAAAACATGTAGATCACAATGAGCACAAACAATTTCATTTCTGGATCTGAGAATTTGATGCTAACCTGAGATCTACAGATCTGGAAATAGCTTGAGAGAAACCAGGAGGAGCTGCAGATCCACTCCAAATCCACTCTAGTTGCAAAATAAATGCAACTAAAGCCTTGAAAACTGCTGGACCTTAGAACTCGAAGCTTGCTGCACTGAAATGGCAAGGTGTGAAATCCTGAGGATTAGCTTGAACAAGTGGTGGATTTTGAATCCTTGCACTTTACTGATCAAGAATATGTCACTGGTTCTTGCAAAGAGTGAGTGTATGATGAAATTCGAAGAGAATTGCAAATGGAGCAAAAACTTGAGAGTGAACAAATGTTATGTGTAACGCTCTGTTTATTAATTAATTATTTAATTAATTATATTTGCGTTATTGGCGTTGATTTATGTTGAATTATCAGAGTTGTTTGTGATAAATTGCTAAGTTCGTTTGAATTAAGTTGAATGAGTCGATTTAAGTTGTGGGAATTGATGTGGAATATTCTCCCGTTTATGGTTGGATAAGTTGTTTAGATGCTTGGACCATTTGGTCAAATGTTGGAGGATAATCTAATTAAGTCGGGAGAAAATAATTAGTCGTGAATTATTAATTGATTTTCAACGTTATGGTAAATTAAGTTGTTAAATCGGAAAATCGAAGAAATAATATTATCATTGGTAGTATTGATTATTGGAGCATGTTGGTTATTGGGCTTGGATTTCGTCGGAATTAGCAATTAAAGGGGTGCAGTGTTTAGGCCCATTAATTGTTTTATTGGATTATTATTATTTTAATAAAAAGGAATAATAGAATGAGTCAAAAGGGAAGAAGTAAGAGAAGAAAAGGGAATAGTGGAAATTAGGGAAAACGAGGAAAAAGTCTTAGAGAAAAATAAGGGTTTTAGAGGAGAGAAAACAACTTGGGAGAAAAGAAGGAGAAAGAAGGATTCATGTTCATATCTTAATTTTCGCACATACGGTACAGCCTCTACTAAACAGGTGATAACTTTTTACTCGTAATTCTGATTAAAACGATTCTTGGATTTTTGGAAAGCTTACGAAATTCCCTTCGAATTGATATATAATTTCGTGTCAATAAGTTTAGTATTGAATGAGAAAAATGCATTTGAAGTTTGGAAGTTCATGCTGGAAATTGGTCAAATAGTGGTTACGGGATTGATGGTGATGAAGACTAAATTTTGGTCAAGATATGAAGTCAATGGCAGCATGTTCGTATTTCTAATCTCTATGGATGAAAGAGGAGAGGAAAAAGGGCCACATAGGCAAAGGATTGGAAATTCGATCGGAGATTCGAAGCGGCCATCGATTAAGGTAAGGGGGAGAAAAGGGTTTATAATTGGTGATAGGACATAGAAGGGTAATTGGGAGTTCCTTCCTCCCTTAGGTATATTAAGAGATTATGATAATAATGATTGAATTATATGAATATGTAGATTGTTATGATTGTGAATAACATGAGATATGTGTATGCTTTGTGTGTGAATAAGATGCACTGATGGTTGGTTGATGAGATCATGATGATCGTAAAGCATGATGTGTTCATGTGTATTGTGATATGGTATGCGTTGTTGTGTCTGCATGCGCATACATTTGATGGAATAATCATGTCGTGGATGTGATTATTCGGGATTCGTTGAGAATCGTGGTTGCAGGGATGATCGTGTCTTGTTGGAGACGTTAACGATGCATTCAGGGTTCTATTGATGAACCGTTATTATGAGTCGGTACCGCATTTGCATTGTGCATTAGAGTCACATTGCATTATGATTGATTGAATATTATGATTGATTGAATAATATGATTGATTGAATAATATGATTGATAGTTTGGTGTGATTAGGGGTGAATTACTTCTTCATATATGTCGTATGTGCCGTTATATTATGAATCTATTTCTCACCCCTATTGTTTATTTTGTTGTGTCTGTGCTTCTTCGGAAGTACAGATAATTCAGGTGCGTGAGGAACGCTTTTGATGTTGATGTCTGTGTCCTAGGAGCTCTGATATGTAACGGGAACGGGGATTTTTAATATAATATTTCATTTGATTTTTATAAACTTTTATATAACTAAGTATTGAGTTAAGGAACATTGTTATGAATGAATTGTAATGCTTTTGAGCAATTTGATATTAAAGCTTTATTTCCGCTGCTTACTTTTGAATAAAAGAATGATGGTTGATTGATGATGTAGCGACTCACTTTAGTTGATTAACTCTGATTTAATGAAAAATTTATATAATTTTGAAAATGGGAAAAGTGGGTGTTACAATTGGTATCAGAGCAGGTCGGTCCGTCCGGCCAATGTTGTCTAACGTTGTTAATTCCTTAGTACGCGACATGTGTGTGAAACACTGTCGGTACTTGTTGTTAGTTTCTAGTCGTTGCTTGCAGGTGTTTGTTGGAATTAAGTGGGGGAGAAGCTTGACTCTCAGACTGTTGTTGGAATGTCGAAGTTGGTTCAAAGTTGATGTTTATTGCAAGAGTGCAAGGTTGTTGAAGAGATGTTGTTGCAGACCGGCAAGAGCATGGACTCATGAGTTCATATCGGTCGAATTTGAGAAGTGCGTATATTTTATATGAGAATTGTTTGAGGAGGAAGATTTATTTTGATGGAAATGATAAGTTGAAGGACCAAGTCGGTATATTGTTTCGCTTTGAGTGTAGTTGGATTAAGTCGGGTAATTTTCTAAGTTGGAAGAAGAGTAAGATTCTTGGTAGAGCTTGGAAGTAAGAGCAAGAGAGATAGAACTTATGTTCGCCAATCTCAAAAATCTGGTTTTTGCAATGTTGGAGCAGCTGTCACGAGAAGTGGCATAAATTTTTAACCGTGAATCGGATTGAAGCGGTTCTGGATTTTTTTGAAAGCTTACAAAATTCCCTACAATTTGCATATAAGATTTTCATTCAGGAGGTTTATAATTAGGGAGATAAATGTATTTTAATAATTGGGTCTGCTACTGATTTTTTTTTTTTGAAATTCTGCATACGGTAATTCTAAATCAGTCTCATTGTAAGGAGGATAACTTCTTACTCGTAAGTTGGATCCAAGCGGTTTTTGAAGTTCTGGAATCTTCACGAAATTCTCTTCATGTTAGAATATAATTTTGTGAGTTAGAGGTTTTTATTGGAAGATATAATTGTGTTTGAAGTTGAATGTCTATTGCTGAAAATTTGGAAAGATGAAAATGTTATTAAAGAATAAAATGTTGGTATCGGAGAATGCATAAAGATACAATTTATATCAAATGAGGAAAATTAAAGTGCCTATTCTAGATGATGGTGATGTTGAGAGGAAGACCGAAGTTGAGTAGTGTTGTTAAATATTTTAACTTGGATGAGAGTTGTAATTGGAGCGAACCGAATTAGATTATGTTGATGTTGTGGCGGCTCTGGTGTTTGAAGGATATTTAAAGTTGTGTTGCGCTTGGAGCATGTATAAGAGATTGCGTATCGAATTTTGGATGCATTGGTGTAATTGACGAAGTCGAAAATTTTAGAGACTAAGGAGAAGTGGATAAGCCGTAGAAAGTTGGCAGAGCATTATACTTACGGACTTTGGGCACAAGTTGAAGTATGCTATTATGTTGAGTAATGATTATTTATGCCACCGTTATGGTTGACGGATGTCTATTGACAAATTGAGGAACTGATCACCCTTAATCTATTGTTGATAGAAGACGAAATTATAATGGATGGATAGATGTGTCATACCGACTAGTATGGTATATGAGTTAAATCAGTTGAAGTCGACTTGGGCAATTGAGTATTGTTTGAATTGTTCATGAAGAATCATGTATAAGAATGTTAGTCAGATTTAAGAATGATGGTATGAAGTTGCGTTGGGATTAAATAGTATTATGGAAATTCGTAGTTGAATGCTGGATAATGAGAATGTTGTTTGTGATGATTTAAAATGGTACGAGGCCTGAAGTTTTCTTGGGGATAATTCAAAAGTAAAGTATATGGTAAAGTAAAACCAAGATTGTCAAGAATGTAGGATAAAGTTGAATTGCAAGAGCCAGACGAAGTGGAATTATGAGTGGGTTTATTAAAGTGTGATTTTGATTAGAACATGGATAGTTGTTTTGGTTGCGTTGGTTCGGATAAGAATTTATGAAAGGTTGTGTTAGTATGAGTAAGAATCGAGGATTCGATACGTTGGATTAGTTAGAAGCAGAGAAATATGAGTTATCTTATGGAAATTGTTATATCGATGGACCTTATATTGTCCTAATGATGTAGTGTGTTAAGATGATTTTCGAAGAATGTGTTATTTTAAGATGATAAAGTTGTAGTTGTGTTGAGAATAATTGAGAATTCATGAAGCATATAGTTATTGTCTAAAATTTGGAAGTTGTCGTAGTTGTATCTATGTTGAATGTTCAGAGGTGTTGCCTTATGAATCTAAGTTGCAAGTATTAGAAGAAATGAAATTATAAGTTGGTGTATTAGAGTGGGGTTTTGGTTGTAACAAGAAGAGCCATTTTGAGGTGTTGACTTGGAAAAGAATCTATGAAGCATATTGTCCATATAAGTAGGAATCGATGATTTGGTTGTTAGATTCGTTAGGAGCGAAGAAAATGATTGATCTGGTTGGAGTTAAGTGAACTCAGATGTTATATGTTGTTGTAATGATGTTAAGTATTTTAGAGGGCATGTTAATGAAAGATAGTAAAGTTGTAGTCTATGTTGATGATAATTGGGAATTCATAGAAGTATATGAATATTTTATCCAAGATTTGGAAGTAGTCGCAGTTGTTATTGGTTGAATGTTTAGAGGCGTTATCTTAAGGATCTAATTTGTAACTATTCGGTAACTACAAGAGTTAGAATACCTGTTGGAACAGAATTCCAAAGGATTAAGTCGGAGGCTTTGTTTATATGTCGATTTTGGTGAGTGTAAGTTGGAGTTAAACTCAGTAAATTTGGTAGTGTGCAATTAATCAGAGTGTGCAGCGAAGGCGCGATGTCATGTAATTGTTATTATCTGAATTACAACGATGTTGGTAGCTTTGTTGTATTATATGTTGTGTTTAAGTTATGTATTATTGTTTGTGGTATATGTGGGTTGCCTTTGGAATGAGAGTTGATTAGTCTGATGGAATAAGTAGTTGGAGTAGTTTAATCGGATAAATTTTCGAGGACGAAAATATCCTAAGTGGGGGAGAGTTGTAACGCTCTGTTTATTAATTAATTATTTAATTAATTATATTTGCGTTATTGGCGTTGATTTATGTTGAATTATCAGAGTTGTTTGTGATAAATTGCTAAGTTCGTTTGAATTAAGTTGAATGAGTCGATTTAAGTTATGGGAATTGATGTGGAATATTCTCCCGTTTATGGTTGGATAAGTTGTTTAGATGCTTGGACCATTTGGTCAAATGTTGGAGGATAATCTAATTAAGTCGGGAGAAAATAATTAGTCGTGAATTATTAATTGATTTTCAACGTTATGGTAAATTAAGTTGTTAAATCGGAAAATCGAAGAAATAATATTATCATTGGTAGTATTGATTATTGGAGCATGTTGGTTATTGGGCTTGGATTTCGTCGGAATTAGCAATTAAAGGGGTGCAGTGTTTAGGCCCATTAATTGTTTTATTGGATTATTATTATTTTAATAAAAAGGAATAATAGAATGAGTCAAAAGGGAAGAAGTAAGAGAAGAAAAGGGAATAGTGGAAATTAGGGAAAACGAGGAAAAAGTCTTAGAGAAAAATAAGGGTTTTAGAGGAGAGAAAACAACTTGGGAGAAAAGAAGGAGAAAGAAGGATTCATGTTCATATCTTAATTTTCGCACATACGGTACAGCCTCTACTAAACAGGTGATAACTTTTTACTCGTAATTCTGATTAAAACGATTCTTGGATTTTTGGAAAGCTTACGAAATTCCCTTCGAATTGATATATAATTTCGTGTCAATAAGTTTAGTATTGAATGAGAAAAATGCATTTGAAGTTTGGAAGTTCATGCTGGAAATTGGTGAAATAGTGGTTACGGGATTGATGGTGATGAAGACTAAATTTTGGTCAAGATATGAAGTCAATGGCAGCATGTTCGTATTTCTAATCTCTATGGATGAAAGAGGAGAGGAAAAAGGGCCACATAGGCAAAGGATTGGAAATTCGATCGGAGATTCGAAGCGGCCATCGATTAAGGTAAGGGGGAGAAAAGGGTTTATAATTGGTGATAGGACATAGAAGGGTAATTGGGAGTTCCTTCCTCCCTTAGGTATATTAAGAGATTATGATAATAATGATTGAATTATATGAATATGTAGATTGTTATGATTGTGAATAACATGAGATATGTGTATGCTTTGTGTGTGAATAAGATGCACTGATGGTTGGTTGATGAGATCATGATGATCGTAAAGCATGATGTGTTCATGTGTATTGTGATATGGTATGCGTTGTTGTGTCTGCATGCGCATACATTTGATGGAATAATCATGTCGTGGATGTGATTATTCGGGATTCGTTGAGAATCGTGGTTGCAGGGATGATCGTGTCTTGTTGGAGACGTTAACGATGCATTCAGGGTTCTATTGATGAACCGTTATTATGAGTCGGTACCGCATTTGCATTGTGCATTAGAGTCACATTGCATTATGATTGATTGAATATTATGATTGATTGAATAATATGATTGATTGAATAATATGATTGATAGTTTGGTGTGATTAGGGGTGAATTACTTCTTCATATATGTCGTATGTGCCGTTATATTATGAATCTATTTCTCACCCCTATTGTTTATTTTGTTGTGTCTGTGCTTCTTCGGAAGTACAGATAATTCAGGTGCGTGAGGAACGCTTTTGATGTTGATGTCTGTGTCCTAGGAGCTCTGATATGTAACGGGAACGGGGATTTTTAATATAATATTTCATTTGATTTTTATAAACTTTTATATAACTAAGTATTGAGTTAAGGAACATTGTTATGAATGAATTGTAATGCTTTTGAGCAATTTGATATTAAAGCTTTATTTCCGCTGCTTACTTTTGAATAAAAGAATGATGGTTGATTGATGATGTAGCGACTCACTTTAGTTGATTAACTCTGATTTAATGAAAAATTTATATAATTTTGAAAATGGGAAAAGTGGGTGTTACATTATGGATCTGAGGTGAAATGAAACCCTAATTAGCTTATAAAGGGTGCATGCTTTCAGTGTTTGAAATTGCAAGGAGAATGCACGTGGGAATCATGAGGGAGGATCAAATTGCAAGAAAATACAAGAGTGGTGTGAAGTGGTGAAATGCTCGTGCTATCCCTTCTCTCCTTGCACATGTTCAAGTATAATCCAGCCCTTGATTCATAATTGGAAGCATCCTGGCCCTTGGATGTGAGGGTCATGCTTTTTGATTGATTATGCAATTTTGCATCTTATGTAATATACCTCACTCCATGCACGAATTTGATGATGTCTTTGGAGCAAAATGACATTTATGCAATGCCTTGTAATATTATGACCTTAGTTTGTCCATGAAACAACTTGAAAATGACTTTCATGAGTTCTTGCATTTGGATGAAACATGGAATTCAAGGCATGCCCTAAAAATCTAGTAATTTTTGAAGGCCCTATCTCATGATCCATGATGGATATGAAAATGTACTTATAATTTTTTAAAATGGGAGAACCTAACCTTCAACTTTCATGTTTAATGGCAACTCATTTGAAGCTTTTTTCACCATGTTATAAGTCTTTGAAAATTAGGGCAAAAAGTTGCCAAAATTAGAAAGTTCCATGACAAACCACATGCCAAAAATGGAAAACTCCTCAAAACCCCTTGATTCTTGATCTTTGACCTTTACAAACCTCTTTTAAGGTTATAATAACATCCCTTGACTTGAAAAATGAGATTGGACACTTTGAATTCTCACAGTTGACTTCTAGAATGCACAATTGACCAATTTCTTCTTTTACAAGCAACTAATGAAATAACTGACTTCAACAAGGAGTTTTCTCACCAAATTTCATCCCTAGGATCCTCTTATCATATGAAAGACTTTTCCCAGATGAAATGGCCAAAGTCACAAAGTTTTCATGCTTGAAAGTGAAACCCTAATTTGGGATCATTGTGTAGGAGCTTGCCCTAGCTTGAATTCACTGGTGATCTCCCAAACTCCTGGGCTTTTGTGACTGATCTTTGTCGCTCCCGATAAATGAGAAAGGACTCAAATAAAGGTACAGACGCGAACGGTCGGCGAAAGGATGAAATGAGAACACACAGGAGTGAACTCAAGAGAAAGAAAGAGTCGCCAGCTAGGCATTTTTATCCCGAGGGAAAGGTAATGCTGCATAAACCTAAGAAAAGACATGGATAAGACGGTTGCGAACCAGAGAGACTGAGAAAGGGGGTTGGTTACAACCTGGGAAGGTATTAGCACCCAGATTGTCCGCCGTACTCGACGGGATCCACGCTTAAAAGATTTGTGTTTTAAAGGGGTAGTGTCAGTGCAATCTGTGTATCAAAACTGGAAAAGACTGCAAGTGTTAGTGTGAAAGAATGTGAAGTGTATAAATGAAGTGTCAGTGTAAGAATAGGAGTGAAATGCTCAGGACAATGAGGCTAAAAGAATGATGCTGGAAAGAAGGGGAATATACAGAGACTTTTGTTCGATAACTGTTAAGTTATGCCTACGTATCCTCTCGCAATGAGGAAGTAAGAACACCGTAGTTCGACCCAAAGAGACTGAAAGATGAATTGACTTGTGAACTGCTTACATGTCTATGCTCAAATGTATGACCCGTCTGGCTCAGGTGCGAACTGTCTTGCATTAGACGGAAGAAGCAAGTTCTCGTTTATGAGTGAAGGTGATGAGAAAAGAGTCCCGGAGGAGACGATTATTGTTTGTTTTTGTGTTTTCAGTCTTTTATTGCTTTTGAAAATTTGTCATAAGTTAATGAGCTTAAGCCTAAACCAATGGATATAGTAAAGTCATCACATCTTCCCTCTGATTAGGGGTAATGAGAATGCTTTAAGTGTGAAGTCAGCTTCTCACACTTAATTACCATGGTGTAGGATTAAGATCATTAACCTTCTTGTGATTATTTTAGATGTTTTTGTGGTTTTTGTTTAGTGTTAAGTAATGAGGTTAAGCCATAATCAGGGATTAAACAGGACCATTACACCATCCTAATAGAAGGATAATAGATGAGAATGTTTAAGCTGAGGAAAGCTCCTCAACTTAATCCATGATTAGGGATTAAACTCATGACATAACAAAGCCTTTGTTAAGTGGATTTTAATTAATGATGAGATGGTGAAGTGATTTTTAGGATTTGTAAGACAACTTGAGGGGGACTTGTCCATTAACACTAGGGTTAGTCCTTCTTAACCAATTAAGGAAGAATTAGAACCCTAATGCAAGGCCCAAGTTACAAGCTTGATGTCTTGATGGTTATTAAGTGGATTGATTAAAGGAGTTAAACACATTAAGGGTTTAACACTTAGGATTAAAGTTATACACTCCATCCTAATAGAAGGATGCAGGCATAAGCTTAATCACAGAGCCTTAAAGCCTTTAGGGTTTAGTCCTTGATTATGAGATGAGAAGAGAAGACGCAATGAGACACAAAGGTAAAGTCTAAATGGGGGACTAATCAAAACCCTAATTATTGTCATGCTTGGTTGTTCCTAAGGTGTGTGAGGTTTGCAAGAGAAATCTTCAGAGGAACCACCAGGAAGCAGATGAAAGGAGCAAAGAAAAGCAAAGTAACTTGCTTCATTCAAGAAGACAAGTCACTTGAGGAAAGAAGGTAAGATGGAGAAGAATGAGCAAGCTCAATCTCAAACACAAGACAAGATGCAGCAATGATGCACAAGAGAGATGAAAAGAAATTGTGAGAAGTGAAGGCAAATTCACTTCTCAAAGTAACTTACCACCTGAAAAGTTAGCAAAGGAATGGAATGCAATGCAAATGGAATGCAAAATGAGATGAAATGGCATGATACAAATCAAAACCAGAAGCATGTACATGATGATAATGATGCTATGAGATGATGCAAACATGAATCAAGGCATGAGGATGATCATACAAACATATGGATGCAAGAGAAGCATGCTTAGAACCATGAACATACATGAAGAGTTATGGAATGCAAATGACATACAACATGGCAAATGAAAGATGCAATGATCAAACATGCTTCTAATATGTCTTAAGATGTCTAATGAATCAAATGAATGCACAAAATGCTATGGCAAGTCATGGTATGCAAACAAATGCAAGATGAATGCAAAAGGAAGCCCAAATTAGGGTTTATGATCAATGCACAAAACAAAAACCAAAACCAGAAGCAAACA
Source organism: Lathyrus aphaca (assembly GCA_963966055.1). Taxonomy (NCBI): domain Eukaryota; kingdom Viridiplantae; phylum Streptophyta; class Magnoliopsida; order Fabales; family Fabaceae; genus Lathyrus; species Lathyrus aphaca. The sequence continues at coordinate 428,485,258 of OZ014524.1, read as the reverse complement.
TCAAGATAAAAAATTGAAAATGCACTCAAAGGAACCCTAACCCTACATAAACTAACTGCCCAAAGGAGAGGTCCCAATTCCTAACCTAATGAGGGTTATGAATTTCTTAAGATTTCTAGGGTTTTAAGGTACCTTGTCAAGAAAAATGTCAAACAAATTGAAAATGTAAAACCAAATCATGCCAATTTAATCCTATAAACTACATGATATGAAAGACACAATGCAAAAAGAATCAAAGTCCAACTCTTAAACACTAGGCAGAAATGAATTTTCAAAGATTGGATCAAAATAATGCCTTGAAATGAAATTAATTCCATGAACAATTGTCAAAAGACATCAAGATCAAAAAAGAAATTTGGTTTGAGGGTTGGACAATGTTTCTAAATGATTTTAAATGTTTCATGAATTTTTTGGTGATTTTTAAATACCTAAAAGTATTTTTAATTAATTAATTCTCATTAATTAATTAAAAAAAATCCTTTAAATGATTTAAAAATATTTTTTAATGCAAAAAATAAAAATAAAAATGTTTTTGGTTTCTGAAAATTAATAAAAGATTGCATAAAAATTTTCAGAATTTTTATAAATGTTTTGCTATTTTAAATTAAATGAAGAAAACAAATGAAATAAAAAAGAAAATAAAACTGAATTTAATGGAAGTAAGCATGATCAATGGCCGAGGTTTAAATTGAGAAACGCGCGCGTTGACTGGCGCCACATCCAAAGGCTGATATTCAAACTTACCTAATTAAACTAATCTGAATTAATTAAATTAAATAAAATGAGATTAGGGCTAATCAAATGATATGGACCCTTGAACACGCGCGGGAGTTGACTAAGTCAGCCAGATCAACGCACCACATTCAAACTACATTAATTACACAGATTAAACCCTAATCACTTTCAGGTGGCCGGAGAAGACTTCCGGTCGTCTTCTCCGGCAAGACCCTCACCTGAAAGTTGCTAAAATCCTCAAAACTCCATGAAAATGAAAACTAATGACCCAGAAATCATCCCCATTCGAAACTAAATCAAAACCCCCAAACAAACATCATTTTTCATTCATCAATCAGCCAAATCGAAGCAAAACATTCCTAGGGCAAAAAAGTTTCAGAGCATTCATACATCCTGGTTTCTCAACCATTTTCAAAAATAATCATATCCCCATGATCAGGGGAGTGCATAGAAGCATTTAAGAACTAAAAATGGAGTTTCTGGAAAAAAAGTTTGAGATGGCTACCTGAACTGAAGCTTTGGTTTCTGGTACTTTCTGGCTGGTTTCTTGCTTTCAATCAACTCCCCTGGACCCCCTGAGAAGCTTTCAATGCTTGTTTGAAGTTTATAATGGATGGTTTGAGAGATGGCAGAAGTTCTGTTCAAGGGAGGGTGGTGATCGTGTTTTTGATTCAGGGAGTTTCAGGCTATGGTGATGGGTGGTTTTTGATCAGTGAGGTGTGCTGAGTTGATTTGTGAAGTTGGTTTGTGTGTTTGCAGCCTGTGGAGAGTGTTTCGAATGAAAATGCAAGTTGGAGCAAAAATGATAACTATGGCTTGTGGGCAAGATCAGAGTGTGTTGTGTTATGTGTTAGGCTGGGTTTTGTCCATGTATCAAAAGGGGATAGGTCAGAAAGTTGTTGGTGGCCTATGGTGATTGGTATGGGTCTTTGGCCAAAATGTCAACTTGATGTGTACTTGAGGTATGGGCTATGGTACAACTTGCTTTTTGGCTTGCTTTGGCTCAGCTTGAATCGAGGAATGCTATGAAAAAGGTTTAGAGGCAATGCAGCAAGTGGTTTATAACTTGTGATAAGTTTTGCAAGTTGGTTCAAGTTTGGTTCCTTTGAGATTTCTTGAGTTTCAAGGCATCAAAGTGCCAAGTTCTTTGGCCCATTCTGAATTTTAGAGGTCATATGATCATGTTGTGAAGAAATGATACACATTTGAGGCCTTTAGAACACTTGAACAAACCATTTTGCAAAATGTCTCTTTGGTAGAAAACTTCAAATTTTGTGATTTTAGCCAACTTTGACAAGCCATAACTTTTGATCCAAAATGAATTAGGTCATGTTCTTGTACTTTTTGAAAAGGGAATGATCCATTCTACAACTTTCATGACCAAAGTTTTTCCATTTGAAGCATTTTTGAATCAAAAAGCAAGGGTTGAAAAAGTTTCCCAAAATGGCAATTTCATTAAAAGTCAAACTTTTCCCAAAATGTCAACTTTGCAAATGACTTGAAATTCTTCAATTTTGTGAACTTCCAACATCTCCTATGATCAAATAAAGATCATACACAATCAAAATGATGAAGAACACCCTTTGGTTGGGTCATTGGGGGCCTCAGATGCCCTGATTTTACACTGACTTGCTTGAAAAGTCAACTCTTGATCAGATGACTTCCCCATGGAATTTCTTCATGAAATTTGATATGCATGCTCCCTATACCATATAGAAACCAATAGAAACAAGAATGACCAAAAACTTTGGAGTTATGGCCTCTGAAACCAAAACCCTAATTTTAGGTCATCTGTGCAGTCAAGCCTGGCTCTGCTTCCATACCATTCTCCGTTCTTGTGATTTTTTGTCATTCTTGACTTTGAGAGGATATAATATGATGCTTGAACATACATGGACCCCTTTGAAGTGATTGATGACCTTTGGAGCGACTCAAGAAGCTCTTGATTTGCTCAGATCACAAACCCTAGATGCAGATGACTTTGAACCAAAGCAATGAATCAAAAATGTGGTATGAGATGCTATGATTGGATTTATGCATATGAAGATCACAAGCCATGGTGTGAATGGGTGAGGGCAAATTTGGGGTGTTTACAGCTGCCCCTATTCAAACATGAGTTAGCTGCGCAGGATGTAAGCAGCGGCTTATCAGGCAAACAAGATAACTTGTGGTTGAATACCAAAGACAGTCCAAAATTTGCACTCACAAAATGAAGAAGAAAAGGGATATAGATTGTAAAAGAAAATAAAGTATATTATAAAGTGTGGGCGACGGAGGACGACCATCGAGTAGAGGACGACTGCTGGGGAAAGAGCAATGACGGGGACGGCCGGCATGCTGGGGAGAGTGTGTGAAGTAAAGCAATGACGGGGACGACCATCATGCTGGGGATATAGGAGATTATGATGGGGACGGCCATCAAGTAAAGCTGTAAGATTCTCTGGGGGGTATGTAAAAAGTAAATGATGAGGTACGGTCATCAGGTTCATAAGGTAACGCAAACAACGGTGGGGACGACCATCGGGCTAAACTGATGAAGGACGATCATCAGGAAAAGGAAAAGGGACCACGACAGGGACGGCCATCGGGTTAAAGAATAAATGAAATAATGATGAGGGAAGGTCATCAAAGGTGAAGGACGATCACCTAGCAGGGGACGGCTGCTCTGTTGGGGATAAGATGAGGGACGGTCATCTAAGGTGAAGGACGATCACCTGGCAGGGTACGGCTGCCGAAAGTATCGCGACATAGGACGAATGCCGTATAAAAGGTCCACGATGGGGATGGCCATCGGACGAGCATGATGAAGGATGATCATCAAGAGGTGAAGGACGATCACCTAACAGGGGACGGCTGCTCTCAAGGTTTATCATGACATAGGACGAATGTCAGATAACAAGATCAACGATGGGGACGGCCATCGGATAAAATGATGAAGGATGATCATCAAAAGGTGAAGGACGATCACCTAGCAGGGGACGGCTGCTAAAGTTATCACGACATAGGACGAATGTTGGATAAAGAAGATCAACGATGGGGACGGCCATCGGATGCGCATGATGGAGGACGATCACCTAGCAGGGTACGGCTGCTCTCAGGGTTTATCATGACATAGGATGAATGTCAGATAGAAAAGAAATATTGCCTTGCGGGCGATCCACTGGGGAATAGTAAACACGGACGATTGTTTATATCCCAGAGATAAAAGGTATGAGTGTTTTGGTGTTGTGTATAGATTAAAGATGCGGACGAGCATCCCTAAGGCTACGATACGGACGAGTATCGGGTAGAAACAAATACTGACACATGTTCAGAGATGATGATACGGACGAGTATCAACTGGTTAACAAAGAACACGGACGAGTGTTGATTCTGAGGGGACTCTTCTGGGGAAAAGTAGGCACAGACGAGTGTCTAAATTCAAGAAGACAAGAGTGTTTAACACAGTGTATGGATTAAAGATGCAGACGAGCATCCTTAAGACTATGATACGGACGAGTATCAGGTAGAAACAAACGCTTGACGCATGTTCTGAGATGATGGTACGGACGAGTACCAACGGGTTAACAAAGAACACGGACGAGTGTCGAATCTGCGGGGATATAAATGGTGTATACAAGATACGGACGAGTGTCTGCATAAGTAAAATAAGTATGAGTGGTGTATAGATGAGTGTTCAACCTGCTGGAGAGAGTGACACGGACGAGTGTCAAAAGGAGAAAAGTAAAGTGTAAACAAGTATCTGATATACAAAGTGTTTAGGCTACTGTGCTGGGGAAAATGATATAGACGGATGTCAAGGAATTGTATATATATGTATCTGTGAGTGCAAAGAGGACGCTTTGGCTTTATGCTGGGGATATGACACGGACGGGTGCCACAAGGAGTATATACTGATGTTTGTGGGTGTAAGGCAACTGCTTTAGCTCTTTACTGGGGGATCTGGGGGAGCATTCTGTATATTGTTGATGGATTATCATTATTCACAATTGTTTGGTTCAGACCATGACTTATGATTATGCAACATGTTTGATTTTTGCCGTAATGCTCCGTATTAGACGAAATGCTACGTTTTGTGGGGTGAATATGATGCGAATGCTATGATTATGCAAAGATACCGATCCAGGACTCGGATCTCGTTGCCACGAAGATCTCTGGTCGATCTGTTTGAAGTGAGCATCCTAGCTGGGGATGAGATCATTGGTAGATCTGACAAGATGTATCTGCTTGGGGAATAGGTCACTGATAGACCCATCCTTGGTAACGAGGGACCCAGCTGGGGTGAAGCCTTCATGCCCCATGTTGTGCTTCAAATTCCTACAATCCTGAAAAGATAGAGAAACGCACAAGTAATCCCGAGGTATCCCTTACCGGATTCCATCATAGGAGGTTAGACACACACTGGGAGTAAGTATATTTCCTGCAAGCACGTATTTTCAGAAGAGAAGCATCTGTATTTATGCAATCAGTATCTTAGAGACATCGGATATTTTGCAAATGAAAATAAAATGTACGAGACGAGACATGACCGAAAATCTGATTTTATTAATTTATATGCCCTGAATTGGCAAGATACAGTCAAAGAAACAAATCCCCTAAAATGAGGAGATTGTTACAAATTGAGAAACAAAATGTTGGCAATGTTGACGACGCTTCAAGGAGCTTCCCTTTTGCCATGACTCGTATGACATTTGACACTCTTCTCGTCTTGCTTTCTGAAGAAGGCTGATTCTGAGTGGAGCTTGATCCTTTCGAAGCTTACCAAGTTGTAGGTGATACAGACGAATTCAGGATGCAGTTGTTCGCTTATTCCCTTATTTTGCATGGATCGCCCTTTCGGGTTTTCAATCCATTGGGATACCCATTTTTGCCTGAGTTGTCCAATGCGGCTTTTCAACTCAGCGGGTGTACATTTTTTATTTATTTCCCTTATTTTTGCCCGAGTCTTTTATTCTGTTTTTGACTCGCCGGGATGCCCTATTTTTGCCTGGACTTACATTCTGTTTTTATGTCCAGCGGGTCATTTTATGCGAAGTATTTTTTAACTGCATCTGAATTCACAGGGGACGGGAAGTCTTCACCATCCATGGTGCTGAGCATCAGTGCCCCACCAGAGAAAACTTTCTTCACTACGAATGGTTCTTCATAGTTCGGAGTCCACTTGCCCCTGTGGTCTGTGTGAGGAGGGATGATTCTTTTCAGCACAAGATCTCCTACTTGGTACTCTCGGAGCCTAACTTTCTGATCGAAGGCCTTCTTCATTCTTTTCTGATACAACTGCCCATGACAGATTGCAGCTAATCTCTTTTCTTCGATCAGATTCAGTTGTTCGTATTGGGATCGGACCCATTCTGCTTCGTTCAGCTTAACATCCATCAGTACCCGCAGGGAGGGTAATTCAACTTCAACTGGTAAGACTGCTTCCATACCATACACCAGCTGATACGGTGTTGCCCCAGTGGATGTTCTGATTGACGTGCGGTACCCATGCAAGGCAAACGGTAGCATTTCATGCCAGTCTTTGTAGGTGACTACCATCTTCTGCACAATCTTCTTGATATTCTTATTAGCCGCCTCAACAGCGCCATTCATCTTTGGCCTGTAAGGAGAAGAATTGTGGTGTTGGATCTTGAAGTCCCGGCATAGCTCTGCCATCATTTTGTTGTTTAAATTGGAACCATTATCAGTAATGATTCGCTCGGGAACTCCGTATCGACAGATGATGTCTCTCTTCAGAAATCGGGCTACCACTTGCCTTGTAACATTGGCATAGGAAGCTGCTTCGACCCACTTGGTGAAATAGTCAATAGCAACCAGGATGAATCTGTGGCCGTTTGAAGCAGTGGGTTCAATCTTGCCAATCATGTCAATGCCCCACATAGCAAAGGGCCAGGGTGAAGACATCACATTCAAAGGATTGGGAGGCACATGCACCTTATCCGCATAGATCTGGCATTTATGGCATTTTCTGGCGTAGGCACAACAGTCGGCATCCATTGTGATCCATTAATAGCCTGATCTTAGCAACTTTTTAGCCATGCAATGCCCTCCTGCATGGGTACCAAAGGATCCTTCGTGCACTTCTTGCATCAACAAGTCTGCTTCTGTTCTTTCAACGCATCTGAGGAGTACCATATCAAAGTTTCTTTTGTACAGGGAACCATCAGTGTTCAGAAAGAAACTACCAGCAAGCCTTCTTACAGTCTTCTTATCATTGGAAGATGCCCCAGGTGGGTATGTTTGATCCTCTAAGAAGCACTTAATGTCATGGAACCAAGGCTTATCATCTTTGACAACGTCTGCTGCAAATACATATGTTGGTCTGTCGAGTCTGGACACTGAAATCCGAGGCACAAAGTTGGCAGCTTGAACTTTGATCATGGATGAAATAGTAGCCAGAGCATCTGCAAACTAATTCTCGTCCCGAGGGATATACTCAAGCTTGACCGTTGTAAAGAAAGTCAATAACCTCCTTGTATAATCCCTGTAAGGTATCAGATGATCCTGGTGGATGTACCATTTGCCGTTGGTTTGATTAACTACCAGAGCTGAATCTCCGAATACAGTCAAAGTCTTGATCCTGAGGTCGATGGCTTCGTCAAGACCCATAATGAAAGCTTCGTATTCAGCTTCGTTGTTAGTGCAGTTAAAGGTGAGTTTTGCCGAGAAAGGCATGTGGACTCCCTTAGGTGTAATGAGTACTACACCAACACCACGACCATTCATATTAACAGCCCCATCAAACATCATAGTCCATTCTTCTTCCGGTTCAGGCCCTTCAGTGTGAATAGGCTCTTCATGATCTTTTCCTTTTATGAACATGATGTCTTCATCGGGGAAGTCAAATCTCATAGGCTGGTAATCATCAATAGGTTGCTCAGCAAGATAATCAGACAATACACTGCCCTTGATGGCTTTCTGAGACGTGTACTGGATGTCATATTCTGTGAGGATCATTTGCCATCTTGCAACCCGTCCGGTAAGAGCTGGCTTCTCGAAAATGTACTTAACTGGATCCATCTTGGATATCAACAAAGTGGTGTGGGTCAACATATACTGTCTCAATCGGCGAGCAGCCCACGCTAAAGCACAGAAAGTTTTCTCGAGCAGTGAATAACGTTGTTCACAGTCGGTAAACTTTTTGCTCAGGTAGTATATTGCATACTCTTTTCGACCAGACTCGTCATGCTGGCCCAGCACACAACCCATCGACTCCTCTAATACTATCAAGTACATTATCAGAGGTCTTCCTTCAACTGGAGGCATAAGGATTGGAGGCTCTTGTAAATACTCCTTGATCTTGTCAAAAGCCCTCTGGCAGTCATCGTTCCACCTGACCGTCTGTTATTTTCTTAACAGTTTGAACAAGGGTTCACAGGTTGCCGTAAGGTGAGATATGAACCTGGAAATGTAGTTCAATCTACCTAGAAACCCTCGAACTTCTTTTTCTGACTTCGGTGCAGGCATTTCTTGAATGGCTTTGACTTTATCAGGGTCAACTTCAATCCCCTTCTCACTTACAATAAAACCCAGCAGCTTACCAGATCGTACCCCGAATGTGCACTTGTTGGGGTTCAACTTCAGTTGGTACTTCCTCAAACGCTTGAATAGTTTCAGCAGATTTACCAGGTGGTCTTCTTTTGTGAGGGACTTGGCAATCATGTCATCCACATAACATTCAATTTCTTTGTGGATCATATCGTAGAATAATGTTACCATAGCCCGTTGATATGTTGCACCTGCATTCTTCAGTCCGAATGGCATCACCTTATAACAGAAAGTGCCCCAGGGTGTGATGAAGGTTGTTTTCTCCATGTCTTCAGGTGACATCTTGATCTGATTGTATCCTGAAAATCCGTCCATGAAGGAGAACACCGAGAACTGAGCCGTATTATCCACCAATACATCAATGTGAGGTAATGGGAAGTCATCTTTCGGGCTGGCTCTGTTCAGATCCCGGTAGTCAACACACATTCTTACTTTTCCGTCCTTCTTAGGCACAGGTACAATATTAGCAACCCATGGAAGATAACTAGTTACAGCAAGGAACCCGGCGTCCCACTGCTTTTGCACCTCTTCTTTTATTTTCATTGCCATATCTGGGCGAGTACGGCGCAACTTCTGTTTAACCGGCAGGCAGTCCTCTCTTAGTGGCAGCTTGTGCATGACGATATCGGTGTCCAACCCTGGCATATCCTGGTAAGACCAAGCAAACACATCCGCATACTCCCGAAGCAGATCAATCAGTTGTTCTTTCACTGAGTTTTGTAGGCAGGCCCCGATCTTAACCTCTTTCACGTCTTCATTCGTACCAAGATTAACTGTTTCAATCTCCTCCTGATGAGGAGTGATAAACTTATCCTCTTGCCTTAACAATATGGCTAGCTCTTCAGGAATCTCAAAATCTTCTTCAACCCCTTCATCGGCTTGATTGATTGGATTGTCAAAGTCATACGAGGTCATAGCTGTGCGGTTGTCGGTGCAGTCTGGAAGGTACTCTCTGCAAGGGTTCAGTTTGTTCATTTTAGTGATTGATTTTAATCTTGTTTAAAAAAGAGTGAAATGAAGTTATCATTTTGAAAACATTGCCATTTTATTTTTGTACAAAAAGAAGAATGGAAAAACAGTGAGCGGAAAAGAAAAAAGACTCATTTGCAAAAGATGTCTGATTATCATTGATTGATCTGTTTGCACAAAATTACAGATGGCCCGATTACAAAATGAGTCTTGTCATCTTGGGCAAGATGCAAGACTTGATGCATGCTTAAAATATACAGGAAATAATAATTACTCTGCAGGAGTAACCCTTATAATTTCCAGGGAAGACCAGTTTGAGATACAGCTCCCCGGGATCCTTGGACGTATCCAGCTCTCCAGGTTGCGCTCATCTTTCGACTCATCTTCCAAGTTGTTTACTGCATCGGGGGTGAGCATCCCCCCACTGACAAAATTGGGCTTCTTAGAAGCCTCTGCTTGATCTTGTTGAGTTGGTTTGTAACCCAATCCAAATCTGTCCTCTTTCTTTTCCACAGGCAACAGCTTGCCCCAGCCTTGAGCATTCCCCTCTTCAACAACCTTCCTGGCTTGCTGGTAAGATGTCATGGAAGTCCCAAGTACAGCAGATGCTTCATTGATGTTCAAGGCTTCGAATCCCTGACTCATGGTTTCATGGATCTCCCCATCCATCTCTATGTATTTGTATGTAGCCAGATGGCTAACAAAAATATCTTCCTCTCCACAAATAGTAACGACTTGGCCCTCCCACTCGAATTTTAACTTCTGGTGAAGGGTTGAGGTCACGGCGCCAGCGGCGTGTATCCATGGTCTACCCAATAAACAGCTGTAGGCAGGCTGTATATCCATCACGAAGAAGGTCGTTTTGAAAGTCTGTGGGCCAATCATTATAGGCAACTCAATTTCTCCCAGAACTGATCTCTTAGAACCGTCAAAGGCTCTCACTACTAAGTTACTGGGGCGCAATGCCAATCCTTCATACTCCAGCTTTACAAGGGCCTTCTTAGGTAGGACATTGAGGGATGACCCTGTGTACACCAGTACATGAGAAAGAACTGCACCCTTACACTCCAAGGTAATGTGCAAAGCCTTGTTGTGGTCGCGACCTTCCGTCGTCAAATCAGTGTTGGTAAATCCTAGTCCATGACTAGCGTTGACATTTCCAACTACGGCCTCTAACTGATTGACGGTAATCTCCTCTGGCACATAAGCTGCGTGCAAGACTTTTAGTAGTGCGTTCCGATGAGCCTCGAAGCACATTAGTAATGATAAAATGGAGATCTTGGAAGGCGTCTGGTGAAGCTGGTCCACTATCCTGTAATCACTTTTCTTGATGGTTCTCATGAATTCATCAACCTCCTGATCAAAAGGGGTCTTTAAAGCTTCTTTAGCAACTTGTTCTTCTTGCACCATGCTCTTCCCTTTGGCCTTGGCAGCAGCTTCTGCTTCAGCAATGGGTCTTGGAATTTGCGGGGCAAAGAGACGTCCGCTTCGAGTGAAGCCTCCGCCTCCCCCCACATTGTCTATCTGTGGTGAAGAAGTTGATGATTCCAGAGTGATTCTCTCCCCATTGCAGTATAGGTCAGAGCCATAATGCCAAGGGATGGCATTACTGCTTTCATACGGAACGGGCCCAGGTACTGTGATGGTAATCGGGATGACTGCAGCAGAGGAGGGTGTTGCAATAGTATGTGGATCATAGTAGATAGTGACCGGTGATATGGCAGGAGGTGCCACTGCTTGTTGTTGAAAATTGTTGTTCGGAGGGATACTTGACGGATCATAATAAATAGTGACTACTGAGATATTTGCTGGTGTTGTAAGAGAAGATTCTGAATAGAAGGGTGCTGACGTTGTAGAAGGAATGTTTGTTGATATCTGTCTTGTTGAAGTGATATTTGAAGCATTTGTCGATGAAACTGAAAAATTGTTTGGAGTAATTTTTGTTGCAGTTGTAGGAAACTCTGGAACTGTTGTTGGAGAGATTGCTGGATTTGAAGGTATTGATGTTGTGATTTGAAGTAGACCATTCTGGATAAGACTGTCTATGCCGCTTCTCAAGTTATCACACCCATTTACCGAAATGTTGCAATAACCTCACCCGAGCTCACACCCAGGGAATATCTGGCATTCAAGGAGTTGAGCTTTAATCTCTACCAGGGGTGTCCGGATCTGCCCAACACTGGTTATCAAGAAGGACGGCATGTCTTCCTCAATAGCATTGATTCTGGCCCCTCCATGGTTGGGCATGGGGTTTTTGTTGACATTTGGCGGGGGTGCAAAGTTTAGAGCTTTGGAATCTACCAGGTCATGCACCTTCATCTGTAAAGCTCTGCACTTCTCTGTACTGTGGCCAGGTGCATTGGTGTGAAAAGCACATCTGGCATTGGCGTCATAATTTCTTGGCAGACTGGAAGGATCTGGTGGCGCCAACGTCCTTAACTCAACCAAGTTGAGCTTCAGGAGCTGTGGCAGTAAAGCGTCATAGGGCATAGGGATTGGATCAATCACCCTATTGGCCTGAGACGGTCTCTGTTGAAATGATCTTTGCTGATTGTTGTTGTTGCTGTTGTTGTAGTTTCTCTGAGGAGGATACTGAGTTTGTTGCTGGTAATGGGGTTGTTGATGTGGTTGATATGCTGGTTGCTGAGGAAGTGGAGCGGGAATGGTGACTGCTGCCACTGACCTATGAACATATTGTGGTCTGCCCCTGCTGGCCTGAATAGCATTAGTCTCACCGGTTCTTCTTGGACCTACAAAAGGCTTTCTGGGGTTGCTGGACGAGCTCGCACCGTTGTCAGAAATTTTGCCCATCTTTAATAGGCTTTCAATCCTTTCTCCAGCTATGACTACGTCAGCGAAGCTGGTGGAAGAAAAGGCAGCTAGCCTGTCAATATATGTCCCTTGGAGGGTGTTCATAAACATGTCGGCCATTTCCCTTTCCGACATGGGTGGCTGGACAGCAGCAGCAAGCTGTCTCCACCTCTGGGCGTATTCCCGGAAACTTTCCCTGGACGATTGAGACATTCCCATAAGGAGGGTCCTATTAGGAGCCATATCCAAGTTGTACTGGTATTGTCTGATAAAGGCCTCAGCTAGGTCCTTCCAGCATCTGATGGTTGCTCTGGTCAAGTGAGAGTACCATTCCCTTGAAGCTCCTGTTAAGCTATCTTCAAAATAAAACATCCATAGCTTTTCATCCATGGTATATGCCTTCAGCCTCCCCAGAAAAGATTGTAAATGGGTTCGGGGACAGGAAGTTCCGTTGTACTTCTCGAAGCACGGAGGTTTAAACTTGTGGGGAATCCTTACCCCGTCCACTAGACCCATGTCCATAACATCAAAGCCCAAGGAATTCTGAGACTCCAGGGATCTCAATTGTTCAGCAATTTCATCTAGCCTTCTGTCATAGGCTTCATCCCCAGCTCCCATCACAGTAAATTGATCTTCCTGGGGGTCTTCCTGTAATACTCTGCCTGCAGTGGCATTCCCTTGCACATTAGCAGGGATGTTGATCTCTGGATGAAGGTGGGGTCCATACACTGGAGGATTAATATGAGGTTGAACCCTTTCATTGTTGCTTGTTCCCCCAGTCCCTAGATGGGGTTCCTCCTGGGTCTGCCTCTCTACTAAAGCCCTTAATCTCTCTTGGCTCTGTGCCAATCCATTCATCACCTCCATAAACTGGGTCATCTGATTTCTCATCTCCAGTCTCTCATTGGCCATTTGAGTCCTGACCTCTGTAAGGTCCTGTTGTACTTGGTCCATTTGTATACCCGGAAGGTTGTTGCGGGTAGGATATCTGTGTGGACGGTTGAGTGGGAACACCCGACGTCGAGCAATAGTTCCTGAATCACAACAGAGTTAGTAACAAAAATAAAACAAAACCTACAAAACAAAACAAAAGGTTAGTATGCAATGCAGTATGCTTATTTGTTTCCAAGGTATCCGGCTTGGCATTTGGTTTTGACCTTTCCAGACCCCGAGGAAGATGATGTTTGATGTTGCTTAGGAGAGAGAGATTCAAATGGAACAAACTAATGAATATATTACAAAAAGTGAATGATACATAGTTTGTTTTTTACAATACATGCCCTCTGAGGGGTCAAAATACAACATAAGAAAAAAGAAAAGTACATGAAATGAAAGCAACAACAAGCAAAAGTCAGACATCAAGGCCAAACTCATCCTCCTGAACCTCCTTCAGAAGTGCCTCAGTCACAGGGTCAGCTGGATGCTCCGTGAGGTTCCTGATTAGAAGATTCCTAGTGGTGATGGCAGTGGTTAGCTTCTTGTGTCTGCCCTGGTCTTTTGACCTCTTCACACCAGCCCTGAGCTTCAATTCTGAGATCTCCCTCTGGGCTGCTAATAGGGCTTCCTGTTGCTCCTTTGCATTAGCCTCCAACTGCTCAATCTTGTCCTGGGTTCTCTTATCCTCCTGAGTGCGAGCTTCAGTGATCCTGACCCACCTAGCTTGGCTCTCCTTCAGATAGAGATCAGTCCTGGCTTTCTGGAATTGAGCCTCCTTACAGGCATTCTTCAAAATCTGCTCTCCAGCCCTGGACTTCCTGATGTAGTCCTCTGACTTCTCAATCCTGGCTAGATGCTCCACCTTTAGCTTTTCTAACCTTTCAATGTCCAGACGACCATCAATCCTCTCCCAGAGGGTCTTCTGTAGAGCCTGAGTCAGATTCTCATTTCTCTCTTTTAGCTTCTCAAACTCCTCCAGGCTGACAGTTGTTGGAGGTGGTGCTGTGGATGGCCCAGGTACATCTTCAATGGTGAAGGGCATCCCAGAAATTTGAGCCCTGGCATGAGACCACTCATAATACTGAGCTGAGGCCACATTGTTGCATCTCCCAAGAATGGTTACCCCTTTAGTCTGGACATTGTCCCAAGCCCAGGATGCTTGCCTGACAATAGCCAGATTAGGCTTGATCTCACAATAAAGGGTCTCAGCTAGATCTTGTACTCTAGGAGGGTGGACCAATGCATAGCCCAGTTGTCTTTTGAATAGCAGAGGGTTGTAGTTGATGCAACCCTTCACTCCTATCAGGGGTACATTGGGGAACTGCCCACAACTAGTAATGATGTCCCTGCCCTTGGTGCTCTGGGTGCACCACCTGATATCATCTGAGGTCAAAGCAACAAGTCTCCTAGCCCAATTCCTCTGTTGGTGAGGATTCAAGAATGCATCACTCTTGGGCAGGTGTTTGAGCAGCCAGGTATGGAATAGGGGAGCACAGCATCTCACCAATCTTCCCCTTTGCTTTTCATTCCTTTGGTGAACAGAGTAGTAGAAATCTCCCAGTAAGGTGGGCACTGGGTTCCTCAGAATGAAAAGATGGATTGCATTCTTGCTAATAAACTTAGGCTCATCTGCAAATAATATAACCCCGTATATGCTAAGGGCTAATAATGCACAGACTGCCTTCCATTCTCCCAAGGAGGCCTTCAGGATAGCTTGAGAGGTCAAGAAATCCAAGTGTAGACCAGAGATTCCAGCCTTTGCTGTCATGTTCTGCTCAATCAGAATTGGTTCCAGATACAATGCCTTTGCCACCTCTTCATTACTGGGAAAAACCATCTCAGGGTTGAAGGGGACTCCACCCCTGATAGGTACACCAATCAGTGATGAATACTCTTCCAACAAGGGTCCCAACTGAAAATTCTGGAAGGTGAAGCACCTCAGAGGGGGATCATAGAACTGCAGGCAAGTATGAATCAAGATCCTCTGGGAAGGGTCCAAATCCATAACCACATCAAGGATGCCTCCATAATATTCTCTGAATAGTGGTATATGGTCTGGAGTAATCTGGGCCTGGACCTTCCTGATGCCAGCCAGCTCAGGCTCAAAGAAATGGTAGGAGATGTTGCTCTTCTTGGGTGCCATGTTGCTGAAGAAAAGCTGAAATAGATGCTGATGATGATGACTGATACTAGAAGATGGGCCACTGACAGGCTGAGACTGGTGATGCAGGTGACTGAAGCAGGTAGCTGATGAGGATAGCTGAAGCAGATACTGGTGAAGATAGGTCTATGCAGATGAAGGGGTCAAAACCAAGCCAAATGTAATATGGATACCCTGAAAAACAAATAAACACATGTTAAATGATGCAATGATGATGTATGCAAATGATATGCAAGGGTTTGTGATCAAGCTGGATCTGATTAACTGCCTTGATATAGGTCCATGTATGTTTAAGAAGTCCAGATGGAGGTTCATAAGTCCAGTAACCAAGGTGGGGGACTCAAATAAAGAGTCACATGTCCAGGGTTAAAAATCACAAGAACTGTTCCAAAATGGAGTACTCTTAATCAAAACAAAGTAACAGGGTATGTTGAGGTCAAGGGTACCTGCAAACCTGTAAACAGCCTAACCCCCTCACAGGTGGTGTTCTAAAACAAGGATCCTCAGACTTGGATCAGTTATGAGAAGTGTAAACACTTCCAACCCGGAGGTACAGTGTTTACAATAACCATAAAAGATCCTCCTCTAATTCACCTCAGTTTCTGAAGGTCAATACTAAAGGTCATCCAGACTTAGCAGGCTTCCCAGATAGCCCTAGCACTACAGGAAATCTGTAGCACAGAGTTCTCAAGAAGAAACCCATATCTGAACCGTGTTTCATATTCCCGCACCAGACCGAAATGGAATGGGAAAGAACATGAACCACTCTAGCCTAGGTGTCACTCAGGTCCCAGGTATAGGACCTTAAACTCTCAATAGAACCCCACCCACCAAGACAAAAAACCAGATCCAGCCAGATGACAATATGACAGTATGATATATAAAGCTGTAAAGAAAGCAATAAATAACTGTACATAAAGCAAAAATAAATACAAATATACAAACACAATTAGCACATAACACCCCAGTAAACACAAATCAAACAAGCGCTAGGAGGAACCCACAAAAAGAACCAGAAGCCCTGGTTACAGTATAAGGATCCCCAGCAGAGTCGCCAAGCTGTCGCTCCCGATAAATGAGAAAGGACTCAAATAAAGGTACAGACGCGAACGGTCGGCGAAAGGATGAAATTAGAACACACAGGAGTGAACTCAAGAGAAAGAAAGAGTCGCCAGCTAGGCATTTTTATCCCGAGGGAAAGGTAATGCTGCATAAACCTAAGAAAAGACATGGATAAGACGGTTGCGAACCAGAGAGACTGAGAAAGGGGGTTGTTTACAACATGGGAAGGTATTAGCACCCAGATTGTCCGCCGTACTCGACGGGATCCACGCTTAAAAGATTTGTGTTTTAAAGGGGTAGTGTCAGTGCAATCTGTGTATCAAACCTGGAAAAGACTGCAAGTGTTGGTGTGAAACAATATGAAGTGTATAAATGAAGTGTCAGTGTAAGAATAGGAGTGAAATGCTCAGGACAATGAGGCTAAAAGAATGATGCTGGAAAGAAGGGGAATATACAGAGACTTTTGTTCGATAACTGTTAAGTTATTCCTACGTATCCTCTCGCAATGAGGAAGTCAGAACACCGTAGTTCGACCCAAAGAGACTGAAAGATGAATTGACTTGTGAACTGCTTACTTGTCTATGCTCAAATGTATGACCCGTCTGGCTCAGGTGCGAACTGTCTTGCATTAGACGGAAGAAGCAAGTTCTCGTTTATGAGTGAAGGTGATGAGAAAAGAGTCCCGGAGGAGACGATTATTGTTTGTTTTTGTGTTTTCAGTCTTTTATTGCTTTTGAAAATTTGTCATAAGTTAATGAGCTTAAGCCTAAACCAATGGATTTAGTAAACTCATCACATCTTCCCTCTGATTAGGGGCAATGAGAATGCTTTAAGTGTGAAGTCAGCTTCTCACACTTAATTACCATGGTGTAGGATTAAGATCATTAACCTACTTGTGATTATTTTAGATGTTTTTGTGGTTTTTGTTTAGTGTTAAGTAATGAGGTTAAGCCATAATCAGGGATTAAACAGGCCCATTACACCATCCTAATAGAAGGATAATAGATGAGAATGTTTAAGCTGAGGAAAGCTCCTCAACTTAATCCATGATTAGGGATTAAACTCATGACATAACAAAGCCTTTGTTAAGTGGATTTTAATTAATGATGAGATGGTGAAGTGATTTTTAGGGTTTGTAAGACAACTTGAGGGGGACTTGTCCATTAACACTAGGGTTAGTCCTTCTTAACCAATTAAGGAAGAATTAGAACCCTAATGCAAGGCCCAAGTTACAAGCTTGATGTCTTGATGGTTATTAAGTGGATTGATTAAAGGAGTTAAACACATTAAGGGTTTAACACTTAGGATTAAAGTTATACACTCCATCCTAATAGAAGGATGCAGGCATAAGCTTAATCACAGAGCCTTAAAGCCTTTAGGGTTTAGTCCTTGATTATGAGATGAGAAGAAAAGACACAATGAGACACAAAGGTAAAGTCTAAATGGGGGACTAATAAAAACCCTAATTATTGTCATGCTTGGTTGTTCCTAAGGTGTGTGAGGTTTGCAAGAGAAATCTTCAGAGGAACCACCAGGAAGCAGATGAAAGGAGCAAAGAAAAGCAAAGTAACTTGCTTCATTCAAGAAGACAAGTCACTTGAGGAAAGAAGGTAAGATGAAGAAGAATGAGCAAGCTCAATCTCAAACACAAGACAAGATGCAGCAATGATGCACAAGAGAGATGAAAAGAAATTGTGAGAAGTGAAGGCAAATTCACTTCTCAAAGTAACTTACCACCTGAAAAGTTAGCAAAGGAATGGAATGCAATGCAAATGGAATGCAAAATGAGATGAAATGGCATGATACAAATCAAAACCAGAAGCATGTACATGATGATAATGATGCTATGAGATGATGCAAACATGAATCAAGGCATGAGGATGATCATACAAACATATGGATGCAAGAGAAGCATGCTTAGAACCATGAACATACATGAAGAGTTATGGAATGCAAATGACATACAACATGGCAAATGAAAGATGCAATGATCAAACATGCTTCTAATATGTCTTAAGATGTCTAATGAATCAAATGGATGCACAAAATGCTATGGCAAGTCATGGTATGCAAACAAATGCAAGATGAATGCAAAAGGAAGCCCAAATTAGGGTTTATGATCAATGCACAAAACAAAAACCAAAACCAGAAGCAAACATCAAGATAAAAAATTGAAAATGCACTCAAAGGAACCCTAACCCTACACAAACTCACTGCCCAAAGGAGAGGTCCCAATTCCTAACCTAATGAGGGTTATGAATTTCTTAAGATTGTTAGGGTTTTAAGGTACCTTGTCAAGAAAAATGTCAAACAAATTGAAAATGCAAAACCAAATCATGCCAATTTAATCCTATAAACTACATGATATGCAAGACACAATGAAAAAAGAATCAAAGTCCAACTCTTAAAGACTAGGCAGAAATGAATTTTCAAAGATTGGATCAAAATAATGCCTTGAAATGAAATTAATTCCATGAACAATTGTCAAAAGACATCAAGATCAAAAAAGAAATTTGGTTTGAGGGTTGGACAATGTTTCTAAATGATTTTAAATGTTTCATGAATTTTTTGGTGATTTTTAAATACCTAAAAGTATTTTTAATTAATTAATTCTCATTAATTAATTAAAAAAAATCCTTTAAATGATTTAAAAATATTTTTTAATGCAAAAAATAAAAATAAAAATGTTTTTGGTTTCTGAAAATTAATAAAAGATTGCATAAAAATTTTCAGAATTTTTATAAATGTTTTGCTATTTTAAATTAAATGAAGAAAACAAATGAAATAAAAAAGAAAATAAAACTGAATTTAATGGAAGTAAGCATGATCAATGGCTGAGGTTTAAACTGAGAAACGCGCGCGTTGACTGGCGCCACATCCAAAGGCTGATATTCAAACTTACCTAATTAAACTAATCTGAATTAATTAAATTAAATAAAATGAGATTAGGGCTAATCAAATGATCTGGACCCTTGAACACGCGCGGGAGTTGACTAAGTCAGCCAGATCAACGCACCACATTCAAACTACATTAATTACACAGATTAAACCCTAATCACTTTCAGGTGGCCGGAGAAGACTTCCGGTCGTCTTCTCCGGCAAGACCCTCACCTGAAAGTTGCTAAAATCCTCAAAACTCCATGAAAATGAAAACTAATGACCCAGAAATCATCCCCATTCGAAACTAAATCAAAACCCCCAAACAAACATCATTTTTCATTCATCAATCAGCCAAATCGAAGCAAAACATTCCTAGGGCAAAAAAGTTTCAGAGCATTCATACATCCTGGTTTCTCAACCATTTTCAAAAATAATCATATCCCCATGATCAGGGGAGTGCATAGAAGCATTTAAGAACTAAAAATGGAGTTTCTGGAAAAAAAAGTTTGAGATGGCTACCTGAACTGAAGCTTTGGTTTCTGGTACTTTCTGGCTGGTTTCTTGCTTTCAATCAACTCCACTGGACCCCCTGAGAAGCTTTCAATGCTTGTTTGAAGTTTATAATGGATGGTTTGAGAGATGGCAGAAGTTCTGTTCAAGGGAGGGTGGTGATCGTGTTTTTGATTCAGGGAGTTTCAGGCTATGGTGATGGGTGGTTTTTGATCAGTGAGGTGTGCTGAGTTGATTTGTGAAGTTGGTTTGTGTGTTTGCAGCCTGTGGAGAGTGTTTCGAATGAAAATGCTAGTTGGAGCAAAAATGATAACTATGGCTTGTAGGCAAGATTAGAGTGTGTTGTGTTATGTGTTAGGCTGGGTTTTGTCCATGTATCAAAAGGGGATAGGTCAGAAAGTTGTTGGTGGCCTATGGTGATTGGTATGGGTCTTTGGCCAAAATGTCAACTTGATGTGTACTTGAGGTATGGGCTATGGTACAACTTGCTTTTTGGCTTGCTTTGGCTCAGCTTGAATCAAGGAATGCTATGAAAAAGGTTTAGAGGCAATGCAGCAAGTGGTTTATAACTTGTGATAAGTTTTGCAAGTTGGTTCAAGTTTGGTTCCTTTGAGATTTCTTGAGTTTCAAGGCATCAAAGTGCCAAGTTCTTTGTCCCATTCTGAATTTTAGAGGTAATATGATCATGTTGTGAAGAAATGATACACATTTGAGGCCTTTAGAACACTTGAACAAACCATTTTGCAAAATGTCTCTTTGGTAGAAAACTTCAAATTTTGTGATTTTAGCCAACTTTGACAAGCCATAACTTTTGATCCAAAATGAATTAGGTCATGTTCTTGTACTTTTTGAAAAGGGAATGATCCATTCTACAACTTTCATGACCAAAGTTTTTCCATTTGAAGCATTTTTGAATCAAAAAGCAAGGGTTGAAAAAGTTTCCCAAAATGGCAATTTCATTAAAAGTCAAACTTTTCCCAAAAAGTCAACTTTGCAAATGACTTGAAATTCTTCAATTTTGTGAACTTCCAACATCTCCTATGATCAAATAAAGATCATACACAATCAAAATGATGAAGAACACCCTTTGGTTGGGTCATTGGGGGCCTCAGATGCCCTGATTTTACACTGACTTGCTTGAAAAGTCAACTCTTGATCAGATGACTTCCCCATGGAATTTCTTCATGAAATTTGATATGCATGCTCCCTATACCATATAGAAACCAATAGAAACAAGAATGACCAAAAAATTTGGAGTTATGGCCTCTGAAACCAAAACCCTAATTTTAGGTCATCTGTGCAGTCAAGCCTGGCTCTGCTTCCATACCATTCTCCGTTCTTGTGATTTTTTGACATTCTTGACTTTGAGAGGATATAATATGATGCTTGAACATACATGGACCCCTTTGAAGTGATTGATGACCTTTGGAGCGGCTCAAGAAGCTCTTGATTTGCTCAGATCACAAACCCTAGATGCAGATGACTTTGAACCAAAGCAATGAATCAAAAATGTGGTATGAGATGCTATGATTGGATTTATGCATATGAAGATCACAAGCCATGGTGTGAATGGGTGAAGGCAAATTTGGGGTGTTTACAGCTGCCCCTATTCAAACATGAGTTAGCTGCGCAGGATGTAAGCAGCGGCTTATCAGGCAAACAAGATAACTTGTGGTTGAATACCAAAGACAGTCCAAAATTTGCACTCACAGAATGAAGAAGAAAAGGGATATAGATTGTAAAAGAAAATAAAGTATATTATAAAGTGTGGGCGACAGAGGACGACCATCGAGCAGAGGACGACTGCTGGGGAAAGAGCAATGACGGGGACGGCCGGCATGCTGGGGAGAGTGTGTGAAGTAAAGCAATGACGGGGACGACCATCATGCTGGGGATATAGGAGATTATGATGGGGACGGCCATCAAGTAAAGCTGTAAGATTCTCTGGGGGGTATGTAAAAAGTAAATGATGAGGTACGGTCATCAGGTTCATAAGGTAACGCAAACAACGGTGGGGACGGCCATCGGGCTAAACTGATGAAGGACGATCATCAGGAAAAGGAAAAGGGACCACGACGGGGACGGCCATCGGGTTAAAGAATAAATGAAATAATGATGAGGGACGGTCATCAAAGGTGAAGGACGATCACCTAGCAGGGGACGGCTGCTCTGTTGGGGATAAGATGAGGGACGGTCATCTAAGGTGAAGGACGATCACCTGGCAGGGTACGGCTGCCGAAAGTATCGCGACATAGGACGAATGCCGGATAAAAGGTCCACGATGGGGATGGCCATCGGACGAGCATGATGAAGGATGATCATCAAGAGGTGAAGGACGATCACCTAACAGGGGACGGCTGCTCTCAAGGTTTATCATGACATAGGACGAATGTCAGATAACAAGATCAACGATGGGGACGGCCATCGGATAAAATGATGAAGGATGATCATCAAAAGGTGAAGGACGATCACCTAGCAGGGGACGGCTGCTAAAGTTATCACGACATAGGACGAATGTCGGATAAAGAAGATCAACGATGGGGATGGCCATCGGATGAGCATGATGGAGGACGATCATCAAGAGGTGAAGGACGATCACCTAGCAGGGTACGGCTGCTCTCAGGGTTTATCATGACACAGGACGAATGTCAGATAGAAAAGAAATATTGCCTTGCGGGCGATCCACTGGGGAATAGTAAACACGGACGAGTGTTTATATCCCAGAGATAAAAGGTATGAGTGTTTTGGTGTTGTGTATAGATTAAAGATGCGGACGAGCATCCCTAAGGCTACGATACGGACGAGTATCGGGTAGAAACAAATACTGACACATGTTCAGAGATGATGATACGGACGAGTATCAACTGGTTAACAAAGAACACGGACGAGTGTTGATTCTGAGGGGACTCTTCTGGGGAAAAGTAGGCACAGACGAGTGTCTAAATTCAAGAAGACAAGAGTGTTTGACACAGTGTATGGATTAAAGATGCGGACGAGCATCCTTAAGACTATGATACGGACGAGTATCAGGTAGAAACAAACGCTTAACGCATGTTCTGAGATGATGGTACGGACGAGTACCAACGGGTTAACAAAGAAAACGGACGAGTGTCGAATCTGCGGGGATATAAATGGTGTATACAAGATACGGACGAGTGTCTGCATAAGTAAAATAAGTATGAGTGGTGTATAGATGAGTGTTCAACCTGCTGGAGAGAGTGACACGGACGAGTGTCAAAAGGAGAAAAGTAAAGTGTAAACAAGTATCTGATATACAAAGTGTTTAGGCTACTGTGCTGGGGAAAATGATATAGACGAATGTCAAGGAATTGTATATATATGTATCTGTGAGTGCAAAGAGGACGCTTTGGCTTTATGCTGGGGATATGACACGGACGGGTGCCACAAGGAGTATATACTGATGTTTGTGGGTGTAAGGCAACTGCTTTAGCTCTTTACTGGGGGATCTGGGGGAGCATTCTGTATATTGTTGATGGATTGTCATTATTCACAAGTGTTTGGTTCAGACCATGACTTATGATTATGCAACATGTTTGATTTTTGCCGTAATGCTCCGTATTAGACGAAATGCTACGTTTTGTGGGGTGAATATGATGTGAATGCTATGATTATGCAAAGATACCGATCCAGGACTCGGATCTCGTTGCCACGAAGATCTCTGGTCGATCTGTTTGAAGTGAGCATCCCAGCTGGGGATGAGATCATTGGTAGATCTGACAAGATGTATCTGCTTGGGGAATAGGTCACTGATAGACTCATCCTTGGTAACGAGGGACCCAGCTGGGGTTTGTAGAAACTTCCCTCACTCTGTTGTGATTCCTCCATGCGTTGCTCTTCTGATAGAGGCTGAAGCTCTGTGGGGAGATGATTTCCTGGCTTTTGTACTTGGCTGAGGAGGAAGAATGATTGGCACCTCGGCTGGGCGAAGCAACAAGTGGCAACTCAGCTGGGGAGAAAACACTTTGAGTGAGTGCTGATTTGTCAGCTTGCTGGGGTGAAGCCTTCATGCCCCATGTTGTGCTTCGAATGCCTACAATCCTGAAAAGATAGAGAAACTCACAAGTAATCCCGAGGTATCCCTTACCGGATTCCATCATAGGAGGTTAGACACACACTGGGAGTAAGTATATTTCCTGCAAGCACATATTTTCAGAAGAGAAGCATCTGTATTTATGCAATCAGTATCTTAGAGACATCGGACATTTTGCAAATGAAAATAAAATGTACGAGACGAGACATGACCGAAAATCTGATTTTATTAATTTATATGCCCTGAATTGGCAAGATACAGTCAAAGAAACAAATCCCCTAAAATGAGGAGATTGTTACAAATTGAGAAACAAAATGTTGGCAATGTTGACGACGCTTCAAGGAGCTTCCCTTTTGCCATGACTCGTATGACGTTTGACACTCTTCTCGTCTTGCTTTCTGAAGAAGGCTGATTCTGAGTGGAGCTTGATCCTTTCGAAGCTTACCAAGTTGTAGGTGATACAGACGAATTCAGGATGCAGTTGTTCGCTTATTCCCTTATTTTGCATGGATCGCCCTTTTGGGTTTTCAATCCATCGGGATACCCATTTTTGCCTGAGTTGTCCAATGCGGCTTTTCAACTCAGCGGGTGTACATTTTTTATTTATTTCCCTTATTTTTGCCCGAGTCTTTTATTCTGTTTTTGACTCGCCGGGATGCCCTATTTTTGCCTGGACTTACATTCTGTTTTTATGTCCAGCGGGTCATTTTATGCGAAGTATTTTTTAACTGCATCTGAATTCACAGGGGACGGGAAGTCTTCACCATCCATGGTGCTGAGCATCAGTGCCCCACCAGAGAAAACTTTCTTCACTACGAATGGTCCTTCATAGTTCAGAGTCCACTTGCCCCTGTGGTCTGTGTGAGGAGGGATGATTCTTTTCAGCACAAGATCTCCTACTTGGTACTCTCGGAGCCTAACTTTCTGATCGAAGGCCTTCTTCATTCTTTTCTGATACAACTGCCCATGACAGATTGCAGCTAATCTCTTTTCTTCGATCAGATTCAGTTGTTCGTATCGGGATCGGACCCATTCTGCTTCGTTCAGCTTAACATCCATCAGTACCCGCAGGGAGGGTAATTCAACTTCAACTGGTAAGACTGCTTCCATACCATACACCAGCTGATACGGTGTTGCCCCAGTGGATGTTCTGATTGACGTGCGGTACCCATGCAAGGAAAACGGTAGCATTTCATGCCAGTCTTTGTAGGTGACTACCATCTTCTGCACAATCTTCTTGATATTCTTATTAGCCGCCTCAACAGCGCCATTCATCTTTGGCCTGTAAGGAGAAGAATTGTGGTGTTGGATCTTGAAGTCCCGGCATAGCTCTGCCATCATTTTGTTGTTTAAATTGGAACCATTATCAGTAATGATTCGCTCGGGAACTCCGTATCGACAGATGATGTCTCTCTTCAGAAATCGGGCTACCACTTGCCTTGTAACATTGGCATAGGAAGCTGCTTCGACCCACTTGGTGAAATAGTCAATAGCAACCAGGATGAATCTGTGGCCGTTTGAAGCAGTGGGTTCAATCTTGCCAATCATGTCAATGCCCCACATAGCAAAGGGCCAGGGTGAAGACATCACATTCAAAGGATTGGGAGGCACATGCACCTTATCCGCATAGATCTGGCATTTATGGCATTTTTTGGCGTAGGCACAACAGTCGGCATCCATTGTGATCCAGTAATAGCCTGATCTTAGCAACTTTTTAGCCATGGCATGCCCTCCTGCATGGGTACCAAAGGATCCTTCGTGCACTTCTTGCATCAACAAGTCTGCTTCTGTTCTTTCAACGCATCTGAGGAGTACCATATCAAAGTTTCTTTTGTACAGGGAACCATCAGTGTTCAGAAAGAAACTACCAGCAAGCCTTCTTACAGTCTTCTTATCATTGGAAGATGCCCCAGGTGGGTATGTTTGATCCTCTAAGAAGCACTTAATGTCATGGAACCAAGGCTTATCATCTTTGACAACGTCTGCTGCAAATACATATGCTGGTCTGTCGAGTCTGGACACTGAAATCCGAGGCACAAAGTTGGCAGCTTGAACTTTGATCATGGATGAAATAGTAGCCAGAGCATCTGCAAACTGATTCTCGTCCCGAGGGATATACTCAAGCTTGACCGTTGTAAAGAAAGTCAATAACCTCCTTGTATAATCCCTGTAAGGTATCAGATGATCCTGGTGGGTGTACCATTTGTCGTTGGTTTGATTAACTACCAGAGCTGAATCTCCGAATACAGTCAAAGTCTTGATCCTGAGGTCAATGGCTTCGTCAAGACCCATAATGCAAGCTTCGTATTCAGCTTCGTTGTTAGTGCAGTTAAAGGTGAGTTTTGCCGAGAAAGGCATGTGGACTCCCTTAGGTGTAATGAGTACTACACCAACACCACGACCATTCATATTAACAGCCCCATCAAACATCATAGTCCATTCTTCTTCCGGTTCAGGCCCTTCAGTGTGAATAGGCTCTTCATGATCTTTTCCTTTTATGAACATGATGTCTTCATCGGGGAAGTCAAATCTCATAGGCTGGTAATCATGAATAGGTTGCTCAGCAAGATAATCAGACAATACACTGCCCTTGATGGCTTTCTGAGACGTGTACTGGATGTCATATTCTGTGAGGATCATTTGCCATCTTGCAACCCGTCCGGTAAGAGCTGGCTTCTCGAAAATGTACTTAACTGGATCCATCTTGGATATCAACAAAGTGGTGTGGGTCAACATATACTGTCTCAATCGGCGAGCAGCCCACGCTAAAGCACAGCAAGTTTTCTCGAGCAATGAATAACGTTGTTCATAGTCGGTAAACTTTTTGCTCAGGTAGTATATTGCATACTCTTTTCGACCAGACTCGTCATGCTGGCCCAGCACACAACCCATCGACTCCTCTAATACTGTCAAGTACATTATCAGAGGTCTTCCTTCAACTGGAGGCATAAGGATTGGAGGCTCTTGTAAATACTCCTTGATCTTGTCAAAAGCCCTCTGGCAGTCATCGTTCCACCTGACCGTCTGTTATTTTCTTAACAGTTTGAACAAGGGTTCACAGGTTGCCGTAAGGTGAGATATGAACCTGGAAATGTAGTTCAATCTACCTAGAAACCCTCGAACTTTTTTTTCTGACTTCGGTGCAGTTATTTCTTGAATGGCTTTGACTTTATCAGGGTCAACTTCAATCCCCTTCTCACTTACAATAAAACCCAGCAGCTTACCAGATCGTACCCCGAATGTGCACTTGTTGGGGTTCAACTTCAGTTGGTACTTCCTCAAACGCTTGAATAGTTTCAGCAGATTTACCAGGTGGTCTTCTTCTGTGAGGGACTTGGCAATCATGTCATCCACATAACATTCAATTTCTTTGTGGATCATATCGTAGAATAATGTTACCATAGCCCGTTGATATGTTGCACCTGCATTCTTCAGTCCGAATGGCATCACCTTATAACAGAAAGTGCCCCAGGGTGTGATGAAGGTTGTTTTCTCCATGTCTTCAGGTGACATCTTGATCTGATTGTATCCTGAAAATCCGTCCATGAAGGAGAACACCGAGAACTGAGCCGTATTATCCACCAATACATCAATGTGAGGTAATGGGAAGTCATCTTTCGGGCTGGCTCTGTTCAGATCCCGGTAGTCAACACACATTCTTACTTTGCTGTCCTTCTTAGGCACAGGTACAATATTAGCAACCCACGGCAGATAACTAGTTACAGCAAGGAACCCGCCGTCCCACTGCTTTTGCACCTCTTCTTTTATTTTCATTGCCATATCTGGGCGAGTACGGCGCAACTTCTGTTTAACCGGCGGGCAGTCCTCTCTTAGTGGCAGCTTGTGCATGACGATATCGGTGTCCAACCCTAGCATATCCTGGTAAGACCAAGCAAACACATCCGCATACTCCCGAAGCAGATCAATCAGTTGTTCTTTCACTGAGTTTTGTAGGCAGGCCCCGATCTTAACCTCTTTCACGTCTTCATTCGTACCAAGATTAACTGTTTCAATCTCCTCCTGATGAGGAGTGATAAACTTCTCCTCTTGCCTTAACAATCTGGCTAGCTCTTCAGGAAGCTCAAAATCTTCTTCAACCCCTTCATCGGCTTGATTGATTGGATTGTCAAAGTCATACGAGGTCATAGCTGTGCGGTTGTCGGTGCAGTCTGGAAGGCACTCTCTGCAAGGGTTCAGTTTGTTCATTTTAGTGATTGATTTTAATCTTGTTTAAAAAAGAGTGAAATGAAGTTATCATTTTGAAAACATTGCCATTTTATTTTTGTACAAAAAGAAGAATGGAAAAACAGTGAGCGGAAAAGAAAAAAGACTCATTTGCAAAAGATGTCTGATTATCATTGATTGATCTGTTTGCACAAAATTACAGATGGCCCGATTACAAAATGAGTCTTGTCATCTTGGGCAAGATGCAAGACTTGATGCATGCTTAAAATATACAGGAAATAATAATTACTCTGCAGGAGTAACCCTTATAATTTCCTGGGAAGACCAGTTTGAGATACAGCTCCCCGGGATCCTTGGACGTATCCAGCTCTCCAGGTTGCGCTCATCTTTCGACTCATCTTCCAAGTTGTTTACTGCATCGGGGGTGAGCATCCCCCCACTGACAAAATTGGGCTTCTTAGCAGCCTCTGCTTGATCTTGTTGAGTTGGTTTGTAACCCAATCCAAATCTGTCCTCTTTCTTTTCCACAGGCAACAGCTTGCCCCAGCCTTGAGCATTCCCCTCTTCAACAACCTTCCTGGCTTGCTGGTAAGATGTCATGGAAGTCCCAAGTACAGCAGATGCTTCATTGATGTTCAAGGCTTCGAATCCCTGACTCATGGTTTCATGGATCTCCCCATCCATCTCTATGTATTTGTATGTAGCCAGATGGCTAACAAAAATATCTTCCTCTCCACAAATAGTAACGACTTGGCCCTCCCACTCGAATTTTAACTTCTGGTGAAGGGTTGAGGTCACGGCGCCAGCGGCGTGTATCCATGGTCTACCCAATAAACAGCTGTAGGCAGGCTGTATATCCATCACGAAGAAGGTCGTTTTGAAAGTCTGTGGGCCAATCATTATAGGCAACTCAATTTCTCCCAAAACTGATCTCTTAGAACCGTCAAAGGCTCTCACTACTAAGTTACTGGGGCGCAATGCCAATCCTTCATACTCCAGCTTTACAAGGGCCTTCTTAGGTAGGACATTGAGGGATGA
Source organism: Lathyrus aphaca (assembly GCA_963966055.1). Lineage (NCBI taxonomy): Eukaryota > Viridiplantae > Streptophyta > Magnoliopsida > Fabales > Fabaceae > Lathyrus > Lathyrus aphaca. Next base: position 428,456,372 of record OZ014524.1, on the reverse strand, counting down.
CCCTGTGTCCACCAGTACATGAGAAAGAACTGCACCCTTACACTCCAAGGTAATGTGCAAAGCCTTGTTGTGGTCGCGACCTTCCGTCGTCAAATCAGTGTTGGTAAATCCTAGTCCATGACTAGCGTTGACATTTCCAACTACGTCCTCTAACTGATTGACGGTAATCTCCTCTGGCACATAAGCTGCGTGCAAGACTTTTAGTAGTGCGTTCCGATGAGCCTCGAAGCACATTAGTAATGATAAAATGGAGATCTTGGAAGGCGTCTGGTGAAGCTGGCCCACTATCCTGTAATCACTTTTCTTGATGGTTCTCATGAATTCATCAACCTCCTGATCAAAAGGGGTCTTTAAAGCTTCTTTAGCAACTTGTTCTTCTTGCACCATGCTCTTCCCTTTGGCCTTGGTAGCAGCTTCTGCTTCAGCAATGGGTCTTGGAATTTGCGGGGCAAAGAGACGTCCGCTTCGAGTGAAGCCTCCGCCTCCCCCCACATTGTCTATCTGTGGTGAAGAAGTTGATGATTCCAGAGTGATTCTCTCCCCATTGCAGTATAGGTCAGAGCCATAATGCCAAGGGATGGCATTACTGCTTTCATACGGAACGGGCCCAGGTACTGTGATGGTAACCGGGATGACTGCAGCAGAGGAGGGTGTTGCAATAGTATGTGGATCATAGTAGATAGTGACCGGTGATATGGCAGGAGGTGCCACTGCTTGTTGTTGAAAATTGCTGTTCGGAGGGATATTTGACGGATCATAATAAATAGTGACTACTGAGATATTTGCTGGTGTTGTAAGAGAAGATTCTGAATAGAAGGGTGCTGACGTTGTAGAAGGAATGTTTGTTGATATTTGTCTTGTTGAAGTGATATTTGAAGCATTTGTCGATGAAACTGAAAAATTGTTTGGAGTAATTGTTGTTGCAGTTGTAGGAAACTCTGGAACTGTTGTTGGAGAGATTGCTGGATTTGAAGGTATTGATGTTGTGATTTGAAGTAGACCATTCTGGATAAGACTGTCTATGCCGCTTCTCAAGTTATCACACCCATTTACCGAAATGTTGCAATAACCGCACCCGAGCTCACACCCAGGGAATATCTGGCATTCAAGGAGTTGAGCTTTAATCTCTACCAGGGGTGTCCGGATCTGCCCAACACTGGTTATCAAGAAGGACGACATGTCTTCCTCAATAGCATTGATTCTAGGCCCTCCATGGTTGGGCATGGGGTTTTTGTTGACATTTGGCGGGGGTGCAAAGTTTAGAGCTTTGGAATCTACCAGGTCTTGCACCTTCATCTGTAAAGCTCTGCACTTCTCTGTACTGTGGCCAGGTGCATTGGTGTGAAAAGCACATCTGGCATTGGCGTCATAATTTCTTGGCAGACTGGAAGGATCTGGTGGCGCCAACGTCCTTAACTCAACCAAGTTGAGCTTCAGGAGCTGTGGCAGTAAAGCGTCATAGGGCATAGGGATTGGATCAATCACCCTATTGGCCTGAGACGGTCTCTGTTGAAATGATCTTTGCTGATTGTTGTTGTTGTTGTTGTAGTTTCTCTGAGGAGGATACTGAGTTTGTTGCTGGTAATGGGGTTGTTGCTGTGGTTGATATGCTGGTTGCTGAGGAAGTGGAGCGGGAATGGTGACTGCTGCCACTGACCTATGAACATATTGTGGTCTGCCCCTGCTGGCCTGAATAGCATTAGTCTCACCGGTTCTTCTTGGACCTACAAAAGGCTTTCTGGGGTTGCTGGACGAGCTCGCACCGTTGTCAGAAATTTTGCCCATCTTTAATAGGCTTTCAATCCTTTCTCCAGCTATGACTACGTCAGCGAAGCTGGTGGAAGAAAAGGCAGCTAGCCTGTCAATATATGTCCCTTGGAGGGTGTTCATAAACATGTCGGCCATTTCCCTTTCCGACATGGGTGGCTGGACAGCAGCAGCAAGCTGTCTCCACCTCTGGGCGTATTCCCGGAAGCTTTCCCTGGACGATTGAGACATTCCCATAAGGAGGGTCCTATTAGGAGCCATATCCAAGTTGTACTGGTATTGTCTGATAAAGGCCTCAGCTAGGTCCTTCCAGCATCTGATGGTTGCTCTAGTCAAGTGAGAGTACCATTCCCTTGAAGCTCCTGTTAAGCTATCTTCAAAATAAAACATCCATAGCTTTTCATCCATGGTATATGCCTTCAGCCTCCCCAGAAAAGATTGTAAATGGGTTCGGGGACAGGAAGTTCCGTTGTACTTCTCGAAGCACGGAGGTTTAAACTTGTGGGGAATCCTTACCCCGTCCACTAGACCCATGTCCATAACATCAAGGCCCAAGGAATTCTGAGACTCCAGGGATCTCAATTTTTCAGCAATTTCATCTAGCCTTCTGTCATAGGCTTCATCCCCAGCTCCCATCACAGTAAATTGATCTTCCTGGGGGTCTTCCTGTAATACTCTCCCTGCTGTGGCATTCCCTTGCACATTAGCAGGGATGTTGATCTCTGGATGAAGGTGGGGTCCATACACTGGAGGATTAATATGAGGCTGAACCCTCTCATTGTTGCTTGTTCCCCCAGTCCCTAGATGGGGTTCCTCCTGGGTCTGCCTCTCTACTAAAGCCCTTAATCTCTCTTGGCTCTGTGCCAATCCATTCATCACCTCCATAAACTGGGTCATCTGATTTCTCATCTCCAGTCTCTCATTGGCCATTTGAGTCCTGACCTCTGTAAGGTCCTGCTGTACTTGGTCCATTTGTATACCCGGAAGGTTGTTGCGGGTAGGATATCTGTGTGGACGGTTGAGTGGGAACACCCGACGTCGAGCAATAGTTCCTGAATCACAACAGAGTTAGTAACAAAAATAAAACAAAACCTACAAAACAAAACAAAAGGTTAGTATGCAATGCAGTATGCTTATTTGTTTCCAAGGTATCCGGCTTGGCATTTGGTTTTGACCTTTCCAGACCCCGAGGAAGATGATGTTTGATGTTGCTTAGGAGAGAGAGATTCAAATGGAACAAACTAATGAATATATTACAAAAAGTGAATGATACATAGTTTGTTTTTTACAATACATGCCCTCTGAGGGGTCAAAATACAACATAAGAAAAAAGAAAAGTACATGAAATGAAAGCAACAACAAGCAAAAGTCAGACATCAAGGCTAAACTCATCCTCCTGAACCTCCTTCAGAAGTGCCTCAGTCACAGGGTCAGCTGGATGCTCCGTGAGGTTCCTGATTAGAAGATTCCTAGTGGTGATGGCAGTGGTTAGCTTCTTGTGTCTGCCCTGGTCTTTTGACCTCTTCACACCAGCCCTGAGCTTCAATTCTGAGATCTCCCTCTGGGCTGCTAATAGGGCTTCCTGTTGCTCCTTTGCATTAGCCTCCAACTGCTCAATCTTGTCCTGGGTTCTCTTATCCTCCTGAGTGCGAGCTTCAGTGATCCTGACCCACCTAGCTTGGCTCTCCTTCAGATAGAGATCAGTCCTGGCTTTCTGGAATTGAGCCTCCTTACAGGCATTCTTCAAAATCTGCTCTCCAGCCCTGGACTTCCTGATGTAGTCCTCTGACTTCTCAATCCTGGCTAGATGCTCCACCTTTAGCTTTTCTAACCTTTCAATGTCCAGACGACCATCAATCCTCTCCCAGAGGGTCTTCTGTAGAGCCTGAGTCAGATTCTCATTTCTCTCTTTTAGCTTCTCAAACTCCTCCAGGCTGACAGTTGTTGGAGGTGGTGCTGTGGATGGCCCAGGTACATATTCAATGGGGAAGGGCATCCCAGAAATTTGAGCCCTGGCATGAGACCACTCATAATACTGAGCTGAGGCCACATTGTTGCATCTCCCAAGAATGGTTACCCCTTTAGTCTGGACATTGTCCCAAGCCCAGGATGCTTGCCTGACAATAGCCAGATTAGGCTTGATCTCACAATAAAGGGTCTCAGCTAGATCTTGTACTCTAGGAGGGTGGACCAATGCATAGCCCAGTTGTCTTTTGAATAGCAGAGGGTTGTAGTTGATGCAACCCTTCACTCCTATCAGGGGTACATTGGGGAACTGCCCACAACTAGTAATGATGTCCCTGCCCTTGGTGCTCTGGGTGCACCACCTGATATCATCTGAGGTCAAAGCAACAAGTCTCCTATCCCAATTCCTCTGTTGGTGAGGATTCAAGAATGCATCACTCTTGGGCAGGTGTTTGAGCAGCCAGGTATGGAATAGGGGAGCACAGCATCTCACCAATCTTCCCCTTTGCTTTTCATTCCTTTGGTGAACAGAGTAGTAGAAATCTCCCAGTAAGGTGGGCACTGGGTTCCTCAGAATGAAAAGATGGATTGCATTCTTGCTAATAAACTTAGGCTCATCTGCAAATAATATAACCCCGTATATGCTAAGGGCTAATAATGCACAGACTGCCTTCCATTCTCCCAAGGAGGCCTTCAGGATAGCTTGAGAGGTCAAGAAATCCAAGTGTAGACCAGAGATTCCAGCCTTTGCTGTCATGTTCTGCTCAATCAGAATTGGTTCCAGATACAATGCCTTTGCCACCTCTTCATTACTGGGAAAAGCCATCTCAGGGTTGAAGGGGACTCCACCCCTGATAGGTACACCAATCAGTGATGAATACTCTTCCAACAAGGGTCCCAACTGAAAATTCTGGAAGGTGAAGCACCTCAGAGGGGGATCATAGAACTGCAGGCAAGTATGAATCAAGCTCCTCTGGGAAGGGTCCAAATCCATAACCACATCAAGGATGCCTCCATAATATTCTCTGAATAGTGGTATATGGTCTGGAGTAATCTGGGCCTGGACCTTCCTGATGCCAGCCAGCTCAGGCTCAAAGAAATGGTAGGAGATGTTGCTCTTCTTGGGTGCCATGTTGCTGAAGAAAAGCTGAAATAGATGCTGATGATGATGACTGATACTAGAAGATGGGCCACTGACAGGCTGAGACTGGTGATGCAGGTGACTGAAGCAGGTAGCTGATGAGGATAGCTGAAGCAGATACTGGTGAAGATAGGTCTATGCAGATGAAGGGGTCAAAACCAAGCCAAATGTAATATGGATACCCTGAAAAACAAATAAACACATGTTAAATGATGCAATGATGATGTATGCAAATGATATGCAAGGGTTTGTGATCAAGCTGGATCTGATTAACTGCCTTGATATAGGTCCATGTATGTTTAAGAAGTCCATATGGAGGTTCATAAGTCCAGTAACCAAGGTGGGGGACTCAAATAAAGAGTCACATGTCCAGGGTTAAAAATCACAAGAACTGTTCCAAAATGGAGTACTCTTAATCAAAACAAAGTAACAGGGTATGTTGAGGTCAAGGGTACCTGCAAACCTGTAAACAGCCTAACCCCCTCACAGGTGGTGTTCTAAAACAAGGATCCTCAGACTTGGATCAGTTATGAGAAGTGTAAACACTTCCAACCCGGAGGTACAGTGTTTACAATAACCATAAAAGATCCTCCTCTAATTCACCTCAGTTTCTGAAGGTCAATACTAAAGGTCATCCAGACTTAGCAGGCTTCCCAGATAGCCCTAGCACTACAGGAAATCTGTAGCACAGAGTTCTCAAGAAGAAACCCATATCTGAACCGTGTTTCATATTCCCGCACCAGACCGAAATGGAATGGGAAAGAACATGAACCACTCTAGCCTAGGTGTCACTCAGGTCCCAGGTATAGGACCTTAAACTCTCAATAGAACCCCACCCACCAAGACAAAAAACCAGATCCATCCAGATGACAATATGACAGTATGATATATAAAGCTGTAAAGAAAGCAATAAATAACTGTACATAAAGCAAAAATAAATACAAATATACAAACACAATTAGCACATAACACCCCAGTAAACACAAATCAAACAAGCGCTAGGAGGAACCCACAAAAAGAACCAGAAGCCCTTGTTACAGTATAAGGATCCCCAGCAGAGTCGCCAAGCTGTCGCTCCCGATAAATGAGAAAGGACTCAAATAAAGGTACAGACGCGAACGGTCGGCGAAAGGATGAAATAAGAACACACAGGAGTGAACTCAAGAGAAAGAAAGAGTCGCCAGCTAGGCATTTTTATCCCGAGGGAAAGGTAATGCTGCATAAACCTAAGAAAAGACATGGATAAGACGGTTGCGAACCAGAGAGACTGAGAAAGGGGGTTGTTTACAACCTAGGAAGGTATTAGCACCCAGATTGTCCGCCGTACTCGACGGGATCCACGCTTAAAAGATTTGTGTTTTAAAGGGGTAGTGTCAGTGCAATCTGTGTATCAAAACTGGAAAAGACTGCAAGTGTTGGTGTGAAACAATGTGAAGTGTATAAATGAAGTGTCAGTGTAAGAATAGGAGTGAAATGCTCAGGACAATGAGGCTAAAAGAATGATGCTGGAAAGAATGGGAATATACAGAGACTTTTGTTCGATAACTGTTAAGTTATTCCTACGTATCCTCTCGCAATGAGGAAGTCAGAACACCGTAGTTCGACCCAAAGAGACTGAAAGATGAATTGACTTGTGAACTGCTTACTTGTCTATGCTCAAATGTATGACCCGTCTGGCTCAGGTGCGAACTGTCTTGCATTAGACGGAAGAAGCAAGTTCTCGTTTATGAGTGAAGGTGATGAGAAAAGAGTCCCGGAGGAGACGATTATTGTTTGTTTTTGTGTTTTCAGTCTTTTATTGCTTTTGAAAATTTGTCATAAGTTAATGAGCTTAAGCCTAAACCAATGGATTTAGTAAACTCATCACATCTTCCCTCTGATTAGGGACAATGAGAATGCTTTAAGTGTGAAGTCAGCTTCTCACACTTAATTACCATGGTGTAGGATTAAGATCATTAACCTACTTGTGATTATTTTAGATGTTTTTGTGGTTTTTGTTTAGTGTTAAGTAATGAGGTTAAGCCATAATCAGGGATTAAACAGGCCCATTACACCATCCTAATAGAAGGATAATAGATGAGAATGTTTAAGCTGAGGAAAGCTCCTCAACTTAATCCATGATTAGGGATTAAACTCATGACATAACAAAGCCTTTGTTAAGTGGATTTTAATTAATGATGAGATGGTGAAGTGATTTTTAGGGTTCGTAAGACAAGTTGAGGGGGACTTGTCCATTAACACTAGGGTTAGTCCTTCTTAACCAATTAAGGAAGAATTAGAACCCTAATGCAAGGCCCAAGTTACAAGCTTGATGTCTTGATGGTTATTAAGTGGATTGATTAAAGGAGTTAAACACATTAAGGGTTTAACACTTAGGATTAAAGTTATACACTCCATCCTAATAGAAGGATGCAGGCATAAGCTTAATCACAGAGCCTTAAAGCCTTTAGGGTTTAGTCCTTGATTATGAGATGAGAAGAGAAGACACAATGAGACACAAAGGTAAAGTCTAAATGGGGGACTAATAAAAACCCTAATTATTGTCATGCTTGGTTGTTCCTAAGGTGTGTGAGGTTTGCAAGAGAAATCTTCAGAGGAACCACCAGGAAGCAGATGAAAGGAGCAAAGAAAAGCAAAGTAACTTGCTTCATTCAAGAAGACAAGTCACTTGAGGAAAGAAGGTAAGATGAAGAATAATGAGCAAGCTCAATCTCAAACACAAGACAAGATGCAGCAATGATGCACAAGAGAGATGAAAAGAAATTGTGAGAAGTGAAGGCAAATTCACTTCTCAAAGTAACTTACCACCTGAAAAGTTAGCAAAGGAATGGAATGCAATGCAAATGGAATGCAAAATGAGATGAAATGGCATGATACAAATCAAAACCAGAAGCATGTACATGATGATAATGATGCTATGAGATGATGCAAACATGAATCAAGGCATGAGGATGATCATACAAACATATGGATGCAAGAGAAGCATGCTTAGAACCATGAACATACATGAAGAGTTATGGAATGCAAATGACATACAACATGGCAAATGAAAGATGCAATGATCAAACATGCTTCTAATATGTCTTAAGATGTCTAATGAATCAAATGGATGCACAAAATGCTATGGAAAGTCATGGTATGCAAACAAATGCAAGATGAATGCAAAAGGAAGCCCAAATTAGGGTTTATGATCAATGCACAAAACAAAAACCAAAACCAGAAGCAAACATCAAGATAAAAAATTGAAAATGCACTCAAAGGAACCCTAACCCTACACAAACTCACTGCCCAAAGGAGAGGTCCCAATTCCTAACCTAATGAGGGTTATGAATTTCTTAAGATTGTTAGGGTTTTAAGGTACCTTGTCAAGAAAAATGTCAAACAAATTGAAAATGCAAAACCAAATCATGCCAATTTAATCCTATAAACTACATGATATGCAAGACACAATGCAAAAAGAATCAAAGTCCAACTCTTAAAGACTAGGCAGAAATGAATTTTCAAAGATTGGATCAAAATAATGCCTTGAAATGAAATTAATTCCATGAACAATTGTCAAAAGACATCAAGATCAAAAAAGAAATTTGGTTTGAGGGTTGGACAATGTTTCTAAATGATTTTAAATGTTTCATGAATTTTTTGGTGATTTTTAAATACCTAAAAGTATTTTTAATTAATTAATTCTCATTAATTAATTAAAAAAAATCCTTTAAATGATTTAAAAATATTTTTTAATGCAAAAAATAAAAATAAAAATGTTTTTGGTTTCTGAAAATTAATAAAAGATTGCATAAAAATTTTCAGAATTTTTATAAATGTTTTGCTATTTTAAATTAAATGAAGAAAACAAATGAAATAAAAAAGAAAATAAAACTGAATTTAATGGAAGTAAGCATGATCAATGGCTGAGGTTTAAACTGAGAAACGCGCGCGTTGACTGGCGCCACATCCAAAGGCTGATATTCAAACTTACCTAATTAAACTAATCTGAATTAATTAAATTAAATAAAATGAGATTAGGGCTAATCAAATGATCTGGACCCTTGAACACGCGCGGGAGTTGACTAAGTCAGCCAGATCAACGCACCACATTCAAACTACATTAATTACACAGATTAAACCCTAATCACTTTCAGGTGGCCGGAGAAGACTTCCGGTCGTCTTCTCCGGCAAGACCCTCACCTGAAAGTTGCTAAAATCCTCAAAACTCCATGAAAATGAAAACTAATGACCCAGAAATCATCCCCATTCGAAACTAAATCAAAACCCCCAAACAAACATCATTTTGCATTCATCAATCAGCCAAATCGAAGCAAAACATTCCTAGGGCAAAAAAGTTTCAGAGCATTCATACATCCTGGTTTCTCAACCATTTTCAAAAATAATCATATCCCCATGATCAGGGGAGTGCATAGAAGCATTTAAGAACTAAAAATGGAGTTTCTAGAAAAAAAGTTTGAGATGGCTACCTGAACTGAAGCTTTGGTTTCTGGTACTTTCTGGCTGGTTTCTTGCTTTCAATCAACTCCACTGGACCCCCTGAGAAGCTTTCAATGCTTGTTTGAAGTTTATAATGGATGGTTTGAGAGATGGCAGAAGTTCTGTTCAAGGGAGGGTGGTGATCGTGTTTTTGATTCAGGGAGTTTCAGGCTATGGTGATGGGTGGTTTTTGATCAGTGAGGTGTGCTGAGTTGATTTGTGAAGTTGGTTTGTGTGTTTGCAGCCTGTGGAGAGTGTTTCGAATGAAAATGCAAGTTGGAGCAAAAATGATAACTATGGCTTGTGGGCAAGATCAGAGTGTGTTGTGTTATGTGTTAGGCTGGGTTTTGTCCATGTATCAAAAGGGGATAGGTCAGAAAGTTGTTGGTGGCCTATGGTGATTGGTATGGGTCTTTGGCCAAAATGTCAACTTGATGTGTACTTGAGGTATGGGCTATGGTACAACTTTCTTTTTGGCTTGCTTTGGCTCAGCTTGAATCAAGGAATGCTATGAAAAAGGTTTAGAGGCAATGCAGCAAGTGGTTTATAACTTGTGATAAGTTTTGCAAGTTGGTTCAAGTTTGGTTCCTTTGAGATTTCTTGAGTTTAAAGGCATCAAAGTGCCAAGTTCTTTGGCCCATTCTGAATTTTAGAGGTCATATGATCATGTTGTGAAGAAATGATACACATTTGAGGCCTTTAGAACACTTGAACAAACCATTTTGCAAAATGTCTCTTTGGTAGAAAACTTCAAATTTTGTGATTTTAGCCAACTTTGACAAGCCATAACTTTTGATCCAAAATGAATTAGGTCATGTTCTTGTACTTTTTGAAAAGGGAATGATCCATTCTACAACTTTCATGACCAAAGTTTTTCCATTTGAAGCATTTTTGAATCAAAAAGCAAGGGTTGAAAAAGTTTCCCAAAATGGCAATTTCATTAAAAGTCAAACTTTTCCCAAAAAGTCAACTTTGCAAATGACTTGAAATTCTTCAATTTTGTGAACTTCCAACATCTCCTATGATCAAATAAAGATCATACACAATCAAAATGATGAAGAACACCCTTTGGTTGGGTCATTGGGGGCCTCAGATGCCCTGATTTTACACTGACTTGCTTGAAAAGTCAACTCTTGATCAGATGACTTCCCCATGGAATTTCTTCATGAAATTTGATATGCATGCTCCCTATACCATATAGAAACCAATAGAAACAAGAATGACCAAAAAATTTGGAGTTATGGCCTCTGAAACCAAAACCCTAATTTTAGGTCATCTGTGCAGTCAAGCCTGGCTCTGCTTCCATACCATTCTCAATTCTTGTGATTTTTTGACATTCTTGACTTTGAGAGGATATAATATGATGCTTGAACATACATGGACCCCTTTGAAGTGATTGATGGCCTTTGGAGCGGCTCAAGAAGCTCTTGATTTGCTCAGATCACAAACCCTAGATGCAGATGACTTTGAACCAAAGCAATGAATCAAAAATGTGGTATGAGATGCTATGATTGGATTTATGCATATGAAGATCACAAGCCATGGTGTGAATGGGTGAGGGCAAATTTGGGGTGTTTACAATCTTGAACTTGTGAATGTCATGTGGACTCCTCATAGGACTTGGACAAATCCACTAGGCCTCTTGTTATAGCCTGTGATGCTTCAAATCCACCCACAGATCATCATATGCCTAATGCTAGGTCATGAGAATGTTATGCCTCATCTTTCCATGCAAAGATTCCAAGGACATGATATGTTTATGATGATTATGGTATGATGATAATGCTTAAAAAGAAGAGGGAAAATTTGGGGTGTTACACATAGGAACATCCAAGCATGATAATAATTAGGGTTGTGATTAGTCCCCCTTAGCTTTTTACCTTTGAGTCTCCTTGAGTCTCTCTTCTCATTTCAATAATCAGAGACTAAACTCTTAAAGTTTTAGGACTTTGGAATTAGGGTTATGCCTGCATCCTTCTATTAGGATGGAGTGTATAACTTTAATCCTAAGTGTTAAACCTTTAATTTGTTTAAACCTCTTAATCAAATCATCTTAATAATCACCAAGACTTTATCTTGTAACTTGGGCCTTACATTAGGGTTCTAACTCTTCCTTATGGTTAAAAGGGACTAACCCTAGTGTTTAATGGACAAGTCCCTCTCAAGATGTCTTACAAACCATAAAATACACTTCTTAATCTCATCCCTTAATTAAAATCCATTAAATAAAGGCTTGTTATATAATGAATTTAGTCCCTAACCATGGATTAAGTTGAGATATCTTCCTCAGCTTCTGTGTGCTCATCTATTATCCTTCTATTAGGATGGTGTAATGAGTCCACTAATTTGTGGTTAGAGATTAAACTCATTACTTAACACTTAACACTAAACAAAAAACCCAAAAACATCTAAATAATCACAAGTGGGTTTATGATCTTAATCCTACATCATCATGGAAATTAAATTGTGTTCTTATCTCATACTTAAGTAGGCTCATTATCCCTAATCAGTGAGGATATAATGAGTGTACAAACCATTGATTTAGGCTTAATCTCATTAACTTATGCAAAACACCAAAAACAATAACAAAACTGAAAACACAAAAACAAACAATAATCGTCTCCTTCGGGATTCTTTTCTCATCACACTCATTCATAAACAAGAACTTGCTTCTTCCGTCTAATGCAAGACATTTAGCACTTGAGCCAGACGAGTCATACACTTGAGCATAGGCGAGCAAGCAGTTCACAGTCAATTTATCTTTCAGTCTCTTTGAGTCGAACTACGGTGTTTTGACTTCCTCATTGAACGAGAGGATATTTAGGCATAACTTAACTGTTATCGAACAAAATTCTCTTTGTTTTCCCCCTCTTTCAGCATTCTCTTTAAGCCTCAGCTCCTGAGCATTCATCTTTTGCACTGACACTTGTATTTTCTTTTCTCAGCTTTTGCACACAAATAACACATACACTTACCCCTTTTAAACACAAACTTTCAAGCGTGGATCCCGTCGAGTACGACAGACAATCTGGGTACTAATACCTTCCCAGGTTGTAACCAAACCCCTTTCTCAGTTTCTCTGGTTCGCAACCGTCTTATCCATCCTTTTCTAGGTTTATGCAGCATTACCTTTCCTTCGGGATAAAAATTCCTAGCTGGAAACTCTATTCATCTTCCCTTCATCTTCTCTTTTCGCCGACCGTTCGCGTCTGTACCTTGTTTTGACCCTGTGTCTTTTCGGGGGATGCGACAAAATGATGTCTCTTTTAATAAACCGGGCTACCACTTGTTTAGTAACATTGGCATAAGATGCCGCTTTGACCCACTTCGTGAAATAGTCTATGGAAACCAGGATGAAGCAGTGACCGTTGGAAGTTGTCGGCTCAATCTTTCCAATCATATCAATGCCCCACATGGCGAACGGCCACGGTGAAGACATGACACTCAATGGATTCGGAGACACATGGACCTTATCAGCATAAATCTGGCACTTGTGACATTTACAGGAGTATTTACAGCAATCAGATTCCATGGTGATCCAATAATATCCCGATCTCAACAATTTCTTGGCCATAGCATGTCCTCCAGCATGGGTACCGAAGGAGCCTTCATGAAACTCTTGCATCAACAGGTCTGCTTCGTGTCTATCCACACATCTGAGTAGAACCATGTCGAAGTTTCGCTTGTATAGCACATCATCCTGATTCAAGAAGAAACCACCTGCTAGTCTTCTGAGGGTCTTCTTGTCTTTATTGGATGCCCCAGCCGGGTATTCTTGAGTTGTCAAGAAGTGCTTTATATCATGATACCAAGGTTTGTTATCTTCACCATTGTCAACTGCAAAGACATAAGCAGGTATTTCAAGACGGGAGACCATGATTTGAGGCACGAAATTCTCTTGACAAATTTTAATCATAGACGACAAAGTTTGTAGAGCATCAGCGAACTGATTTTCGTCTCGGGGAATATAACTCAACTTGACCTTGGTGAAGAAAGTCAACAACCTCCTGGTATAATCCCTGTAAGGAACCAAGTGAGGTTGATGAACTAGCCATTTTCCATTGACTTGGTTTACTACCAATGCAGAATCTCCGAAGATCTCGAGGTTCTTGACTCGCAAGTTGGTTTCCTCTTTAACCCCCATGATGCAAGCTTCATACTCTTCCTCATTGTTAGTGCATTCGAAATTCAACCGAACAGCTAAAGGTGTATGGACCCCTTCTGGTGAGATGATAACAACACCTACGCCGCTTCCGTTCATGTTCACAGCTCCGTCAAAGATCAAGTTCCATTTGGATTCAGGGTCTGGCCCCTCCTCCAGAAGTGGTTTTTCACAGTCTTTCAACTTGAGGAACATGATGTCCTCATCCGAAAACTCGAATTTCATGGGTTGATAATCGTCGATTGGCTGTTGAGCCAGGTATTCTGACAATACACTTCCATTGATTGCTTTTTGCAATGTGTAATGGATATCATATTCTGTTAAGATCATCTTCCATCGGGCTACCCTTCCTGTTAGAGCCGGCTTCTCGAAGATATATTTCACAGGATCCATCTTGGAAATTAAGAGAGTGGTGTGAGTCAATATGTACTGTCTTAGTTGGTGAGAAGCCCATGCCAAAGTGCAGCAAGTTTTCTCGAGTAGTGAGTAGCGTGTCTCATAATCCGTACACTTTTTTCTAAGGTAATAAATGGCATGCTCTTTTTGACCAGACTCGTCTTGCTGACCCAACACACATCCCATCGATCCTTCAAGCACAATAAGATACATGATCAAAGGTCTCCCTGGCACTGGAGGCATGAGAATTGGAGGTTCTAGCATGTACTCCTTGATTCAGTCAAAGGCTTGCTGACAGTCTTCATTCCATTTAATGGTCTGATTCTTCCTCAGAAGTTTAAAGATGGGCTCACACGTGGCTGTTAGGTGAGATATAAACCGTGTAATATAGTTTAGTCTCCCTAAGAAACCTGTAAACACCCCAAATTTGCCCTCTCTTTTTCTCACACCATGGCTCGTGATCTCTCATATTGCATTGCATAAGCATATCATCTCACATTGCATAGTTCACTTTATTTGCATAGCTGCATTAGGGTTTGTGATCAAGAGAATCCAAGAAGAGATCTGAGCTATCTCAAAAGTCTTGAAGCATGCCAAGATGGTCCATGTGTGTTCCATGATCATCTTATGCTCACCAAAGTTCATTAAATTAAAAAATCACAAAGCATTGCAAAGGCATGGAGGCAGATTGAAGATTTCCTACACAGATGACCTAAATTTAGGGTTTTGGGTTTGAGGCACTTAACCTCAAATTTTTTGTTCATTCTTGATCCTAATGGTCTTTATATGTTATAAGGATCATGTGTACCAAATTTGATGAAGAAATTCATTGTGGAAGTCATTTGATCAACTGGTAACTTATTATGCAAGAAAAGTCAGAATCAGGGCATCTGAGGCCACCACTAATGGTACCAAAGAGTCATCTTCATCATTTTGAGGTTCTATGATCTTTATTGGATCTTAGAAGTGGTTATAAGTTCACAAGATTGAAGAATTTCAAGCCATTTGCAAACTTTCCATTTTTGGACATGACTTGTAATGAAAACTTTCCATTTTGGGAAATATTTTCAACCTCCTCTTTCTTGATCAAAAAGGCTTCAAATGAAAAATCTTTAAACATGAAAGTTGTAGATTGGATCTTCCCATTTTGAAAAAGTACAAGAACTTCTCTTGATTCATCCTAGAACTCAAGATATGATGTTTCAAAGTTGGGAAAAACTTATAATTTTCAAGTATGTGCCAAAGAGGGAATTTTGCAAATTTGATTTCCAAGACTTCTAATGACCTCTAATCCACTTCTAAGTACCATAACATGTTCATACAACATTTCCAGATCAAATTTGTGCCTTGGATCACAAGAAACCAAGCCTTATTTTTCACAAATTTCCAAAGAGGGAAAATTGCAAAAGCCATGCTATCTCTTGCATCAAGTGTTACAGCTCACAAAATCTTATCCAAAGCCCCTCCATGAATCAAGCTGAGGAAGGACAAGCCATAGAAACACTTTTTTCCCATGCCATGCTATCTATGACACAACTTTGAATTTTTTGCAAATTGGCCCATACCAATCACACTATGCCACCACCCACTCTCTGGCCAATCAACATACATTATGTGAACCCTAAGGAGCTCAAAACTCACAACACACAAGCCTGAAACCATCCATACATTCAGATTGCCTAAAACTTGCAAAAACCTTCACCTCTTCGAATCACATCACACAAGCCTCAAAACTCAAATCTTTTTCCACCAATCATCTCCACATAACCTATAGATCATAAACCACCCTTCATAATGGCTTAAAAGGCACTGAATCACAAACACGATTCTGACCATCTCAAAACTGAAAAAACACAAATCAAGCCATTTAAGCTCCATCTAAGCACTCCATTCACTCAAGGGGGATCATTGGAGGTTGATTGCACAAAGAAAGAGACCAGAAAGCTCAGGTTTAGAAAGCTCCAGTTCAGGTAGCTTCTTCAAACAATTTTTCTAGAACCTTTCTTTTATGTTATAGAAAGAATCTAAATGCTCCCCTGATCATTGTAATGTCTTTACTTTTGAAAATGGTTGGAAAATGAGTGTGTACGAAGCTTCTGAAATTTTTCCCGTGAAACTTGTTTAATTCGATTCTCTTTGTATGTGCATGATAAATTGTTTTTGTTGCTTGATTCTTGTTTAATGTTGTTTGTGGATGCATTCTGGAGGTTTTGGGAGCTTGGGGTGGCTTAGGGAGTGAGTTCAGGTGAAGAGCAAGCCGAAGAAGACGACCGGAGCTTATCTTTGGTCGCCTGAGTTTAATTAGGGCATAATTAAGATTAGGGTTTCCAGTTTTGTTTTGGACCATTGTGTAAACACCCCAAATTTTCTCTCACTTTTTCTCACACCATGGCTTGTGTTCTTTCATATTGCATTTGCATAAGCATATCATCTCACATTACATATTTGTTTCACTACATAAGTTGCACAATTAGGGTTTGTGATCAGGAGAATCCAAAGAAGTGATCTGAGCCATCTCAAAGGTCTTGAATGAGTGTTCTATGATCATCTTATTCTCTCCAAAGTTCATTAAAGTCAAGAGATCATAAAACATTGCAAAGGCATAGAGGCAAGCTGAAGATTTCCTGCACAGATGACTTAAAATTAGGGTTTTGGTTTCAGAGACCTTAATCTCAAATTTTTTGGTCATTCTTGATTCTAATCGTCTTAGTATGTTATAAGGAACATGTGTACCAAATTTGATGAAGAAATTCATTGTGGAAGTCATATGATCAACTGGTAACTTATTGTGCAAGAAATTCATCAAATTGAGGTTCTATGATCTTTATTTGATCTTAGAAATGTTTAGAAGTTCACAAGATTGAAGAATTTCAAGCCATTATCAAACTTTTCATTTTTGGACATGACTTGTAATGGAAAATTTCCATTTTGGGAATGATTTTCAACCTCCTCTTTCTTGATCAAAAATGCTTCAAATGAAAAATCCTTAAACATGAAAGTTGTAGATTGGATCTTCCCATTTTCAAAAAGTACAAGAACTCCTCTTGATTCATCCTAGAACTAAAGATATGGTCTTTCAAAGTTGGGAAAATCCTATAATTTTCAAGTTCAGGCCAAGGAGAAATTTTTGCAAAATCAAGTTTCAAGCACTTTCATGACCTCTAATTGACTTCAAAACAACATTACATGATAATGCAACTTGCCTTGATCAAAATTGTGCCAAGATTCACAAGATTCTATGCCTTGCACTTCAAGAAATTCCAAAGAGGGAAATTTGCAAAACCTATAATATCTCTTAATCCAAGTGCTCCAGCTGCATAAACTTCATCCAAAGGCCCTCCATGAATCAAGCTGAGGCCAGACACCCCTTCAAACAACCTCTAACTCGTGCCATGCTTAGGGTACCATAACTTTTAAATTTTTGCAAATGAGGCCATACTAATCCCACTATGCCATACCTACTCCTCTGGCCAATCATTACATCACATACAAGCCTCAAGCAACTCTTTTCATAACACATACAAGCCTGAAAGATCACACAAGCTCAAAATCAAGAAAACTCCAAAAAGCTTCATGCTATCGAATCTCTCATTCTAGCCAACAAAAACCAAAATTTCTTTCACCATTCAACTCCACATAACCTAAGGATCAAATCCCACCCATCACCATGGCCTGAAACAAGCCCAAATACAAACACAATTTCTGCATATTCAGAACTAAAACTCATAAACTAGCCAAAATAAACTCATTCCAAGCATCACAATAGACTCAGGGGGACCAAAGGAGGTGGATTGCACAAAAGAAAGGCCCAGAAAGTTCCATTTCAAAGAACTTCAACTCAGGTATCCTCCACGAAATTTTTTTCAAAAGCTTGTTTTCTTGTTATAATATGATTCTATGTGTTGCACTGATCATGGGGATGTGTTTAGTTTTGAATATGAGCAAGAATTGAGTATGTATTGATGATCTGAAATTTTGACCTAGAAACTTGTTTGCTTCGATTCAGCCATTTGATGCATGATAAATAGTTTTTGTTGCTTGATTATTGTTGTATGATGTTAGTAGAACATTTCTGGGCAAACAATTAGGAGTTTAGAAGCTTATTTGAGGTTCTGAAGTTTTTGCTCGCCGGAGAAGATGATCGGAGGTTAGCTCCGGTCACCTGAAAATAATTAGGGCTTAATTGTGATTAGTTGCCCAGATTCATTTGTGGCCTTAAGATTTTGATTAGGGTTAGTGTAGGAACGACCCAGATTGCGCGTATTAACTTAATCCTGCTTAATTAATTATAAAACAAATTAATTATCCAGAATGAATCCTGACCCTTCAAACACGCGCGCAGTCAACCCGGTCCCTTTATTTTATTTTATTTCTCCTTTTATTTTATTTTTATTTCATTTTATTGCATTTATTTTCCATATTTATTTTAAAATATCAAAACACTTTCAAAAAATCTCATTTTCTGCATTTTTGTTTCAAATAATTTTCTTTACTCAAAAACATTTTTTATTTTAATTTTTGCATTAAAAAAGTATTTTTAAAACATTTAAATGTTTTATTTAATTAATTAATTGATTTTAATTAATTAAAAATGCATTTAGGTTTCTAAAAATCACCAAAAAATTCATGAAGCATTCTTAAACATTTAGAAACATTTTCAAACTCACCATACAAATTTCTTTTTAGGTTTGATCACATTTTCACAATTATCTTTGAATTAGGGCTCTTAAATTTCACATTTTTAAACCCTAACTTGAAAAATTCATTTCTGCCTAACCATGATGAGTTTGAACTTGATTCATTTTGAATTGTTTCACATATTGCATATAGTTTCTAGTTTATTTATTTTATATTTTTGCATTGCATTTTCTATTTGATTTGCATTTTCCCTTTAGAAGCACCCAAAAACCCTAGTTAACTTAGGAAATTCATAACTTTGCCTAGGTTGAGCTTCTGACTTTCTCCTTTGGTGAGTGATCTTTTATAGGTTTAGGATTTGTTTGAGTTCAATTTAAATTTTTTATCATGAGGTTTGCTTCTGTTTTGGTCATATGCATCTCATGTTGTCTTAAAACCCTAATTTCTCATGTTCATTTGCATTCACCTTTGCATATCATCATCATATGAACTGGCTATAACATTTCAAGCATTTGTATGACATCTTAGACATCTTAAGACATGCTTTAACATTTCTTGATCATTTATTAATTCATTTGCTATACTTTGCATTCATTACATTTCATGAACATCCATATGTTTTCATGCTTCTAAACATGCTTCCTTTGCATCTCATCTTTGTATGAACATTCATAAGAATTGTGTATGACTTTGCATCATCTCATAACACATTTTCATTGCATATCCATTTCTTGTTTTGGTTTTTGCATCTTATGTCATATCATTTCCTTTTTCTTTATGTCTTATGCATCCATACTAACATTTCAGGGGCTTATGGTAAGTTGTTTGGGATGTGGATTGGCCTTCACATCCCATCTCTTCTCATCTATTAATTTGCATTTCTTATTTTTATTTGAAGTGAATCTAATTCACTTATGCTCTCTCATTCTTACTTTCTCTCTTTAGGTTACTTATCTTCTCCAAAAAGTGAGTAACTTATTCTTTCTCTCATTCTCTTTTCATCTGCTTCTTCTTCCTTGGTGGCCATCTGAAGACCTTTCTTTAAGCCTCACAAACCATAGGATATCCAAGCAAGATAATTTTAGGGTTATGTATAGTCCCCCCTAGCTTTTTACCTTTGAGTCTCCTTGAGTCTCTTTCTCATCTCATAATCAGAGGCTAAACACTTAAAGCTTTAGGACTTTGAATTAGGGTTAGGTCTGCATCCTTATCTTAGGAGGGAGTGTATAACTCTAATCCTTAGTGTTAAACCTTTAATTTGTTTAAACCTCTTAATCAAAACACCTAATAACTATTAAGACGTAAGCTTGTAACTTGGGCCTTACATTAGGGTTCCATCTCTTCCTTATGGTTAAGAGGGACTAACCCTAGTGTTTAATGGATAAGTCCCCCTCAAGATAAGTCTTACAAACATAAAAAACATTTCTTAATCTCACCCTTTAATTAAAATCCACTTAATAAAGGCTTGTTATATAATGAATTTAATCCCTAACCATGTATTAAGTTGAGGAGTCTTCCTCAGCTTAAGTGTTATCATCTATCATCCTTCTCTTAGGATGGTGTAATGAGTTCACTAATCCATGATTAGAGATTAAACTCATTACTTAACACTAAACAAAAAAAACCAAAAACATCTTAATAATCACAAGTAGGTTAATGATCTTAATCCTACATCATCATGGTAATTAAGTTGAGATACTTATCTCATACTTAAGTAGGCTTATTATCCCTAATAAGGGAGGATATAATGAGTTTACAAACCCTTGATTTAGGCTTAAGCTCATTATCATATGCAAAACACCAAAAACAATAAAAAAATGAAAACACAAAAAAAAACAATAATTGTCTCCTTCGGGATTCTTTTATCATCACACTCATTCATAAACGAGAACTCACTTCTTCCATCTAATGCAAGACAATTAGCACTCGAGCCAGACGAGTCATACACTTGAGCATAGACAAGCAAGCAGTTCACAGTCAAAATCATTCCTAGACTCTTTGAGTCGAACTACGATGTTCTGACTTCCTCATTGCACGAGACGATATATAGGCATAACTTAACAATTATCGAACAAACATATATGTATCTTCCCCCCTCTTCCAGCTTTCTAAGCCTCATTCTTGAGTACTCACCCTCTCTTTTTTTGCACTGACACTTTGTACCTTTTCCCCTTGCTTTTTGCACACAGTCAGCACTTACACTATCCCTTTTAAACACAATCTTGTAAGTGTGGATCCCGTCGAGTACGACGGACGATCTGGGTGCTAATACCTTCCCAGGTCGTAACTAACCCCCTTTTTCAGTTTCTTTGGTTTGCAACCGTCTTATCCATACCCTTCCAGGTTTATGCAGCATTACCTTTCCTTCGGGATAAAAATGCCTAGCTGGAGACTCTATTCAACCTCAACCTCCAACATCACCGACAGTTCGCGTCTGCACCGGATTGTAAAATCTTCGGGAGCGACAACTTGGCGACTCTGTTGGGATGCCTTTGCAACCAGGGCTTCTGGTTCTTTTTGTGGGTTTCTCCTAGCGCTTGTTTGATTTGTGTTTATGGGGGTGTTATGTGCTATGTGTGCTTTTTGTTTATTGCTTTATTTATTGCTTTCTGTACAACTTTATTATCACTTTCATTTACTTTTTTTATGCATTTCATATTATTATTATGTCATATTTGTGCTGGATTTGTTGGTTTGCCTTGGTGGGAGGGGTATTCTAGTGAGAAAGGTCCAACACAAAGGCCCGAGTGACAGACATGGGATTAGAGTGACTTCATATTCTTTCCCATTCCATTTCGGTCTGTGGCGGGAATATGAAACACAATTCAGACATGGGTTTCTTCTTGAGAACTATGTGCTACGGATTTCCTGTAGTACTAGGGCTATCTGGGAAGCTTGCTAAGTCTGGATGACCTTTTTAGATGACCTTCAACATCTGAGGTGATTTAGAGGAGGATCCTTTATGATTAATGTAAACATTGTGCCTCCGGGTTAGAAGTGTTTACACTTCTCATAATAGATCTGAACCTGGGGATCCTTGTTTAAGAACAATACATGTGATTGGGTAGGGTTGTTTATAGGTTTGCAGGAACCTTTGGCCTCAACATACCCTGTTACTGATATTGTTTTAAGGTTACACTATTTTGGACTGATCTTATGAAACTCTGCATTTGTGACTCTTTATTTGAGTCCCCCACCTGGTTATTGGTTCTCAAACCTTCATCCAGATTTCTGAACACTCATGGACCCTATCAAAAGCAACTGGCAAATCCAACACCTGATCGCAAACCCTTGCATATCATTCTGCATACATCATTTTGCATCATTTTAACATTTGTCTATTTGTTTTACAGGGTATCCTCATCATCTTTGGTTTGGTTTTGACTGTTCTTCATCAGGTATCTTCATCAGTTATCTTCATCAAAGATGTCCTTCAGCTGTTATCTTCTCCGGTGACCTTCATCAGCACCCATTGTCAGTATGGACTCAACCAGGAAGAGCAACATCACATACCATTTCTTTTAGTACCCTTTGGCAGGCATCAGGCAGATTCAGGAACTTATCACCCCTGATCATGTCCCCTTATTCAGAGAACATTATGGTGGTATCCTGGACATGATCATGGACTTGGATGCATCACAGAGGAGCATGATTCACACCTTTCAACCCTGAGATGACTGCTCCTAAGAATGAAGACATAACTAAGGCTCTACATTTGGAAGTTAATATCATTGATCAGCATATGACCACCAAGGGTGGAATCCCAAGCCTTCATTTGGACTTCTTAATCACCCGGGACACCAGCCATGCTGCAACAGGGAAGTGGGAAACTGTTTGTACTCTCCTGGCTCTTAGTATATATGGTATCATCTTGTTTGCAGAAGAGCCTAAGTTTGTAAGCAAGAATGATATCCACATCTTCCTGCTAAAGAATCCAGTTCCTACCTTGTTAGGAGATTTCTACTACTCAGTGCATCAGAGAAATGAGAAACAGAGGGGAAGGCTAGTCAGATGTTGTGCACCTCTCTTATATTGTTGGTTATTGAGACACATGTCGAAGACAGAAGCTTTCCTGAGTCCTCATCAGTTAAGGAATTGGGCTATGAGAATGATTGCCCTTACTTCAGAAGACATCAGGTAGTGTACTCAGAGCACCAAGGGCAGGGACATAATTACAAGTTGTGGACAATATCCTAATGTGCCTCTTATTGGAGTAAAAGGTTGCATCAACTACAATTATTTGCTTTTCAAAAGACAGTTAGGGTATGCCTTAGTACATCCACCAAGAGAGCAGGACTTAGCAGAGATCCTTTACTGTGATGTTCAGAATAATCATGCCATCATTCGATAAGCAGCCTAGGCTTGGGATAACATACACACTAAAGGAATTGCCATTTTGGGGAAGTGCAACAACATAGCTTCAGCTCAGTACATTGAAATGTCCCACATCAGAGGACAGATCACCCGCATGCCATTCACCCTGTAAGATGTACCAGGGCCATCAGCAGTAGAGCCCATAGCCACAATCAGTTTATAGGATTTTGAGAAGTTGAAGGAGAGGAATAAACATATTTCTGAAGCTCTGAAGAAGACCCTTTGGGAAAGGAATGATGGTCGTCTGGACATTGAGAGATTATAGAAGCTCTGAATCGAGCATGTGACTAAGATAGAGAAGACAGAGGACTTCATCAGAAAAGCCCGAGCAGGGGAATTGGTATTGAAGAATGCTTGCAAGGAAGCCAAGATTCAGAAAGCCAGAGCTGAGCATTATTTGGAAGAGAGTCAGACTAGATGGATCAGGATCACTGAAGCTCGTTTGCAAGAAGATCAGAAGACACAAGCTAAGATAGAGCAGCTGAAATCTAATGAGAAGAAGAGTCAGGAAGCCTTGTTAGCAGCATAGAAGGAAATCTCCGAGCTAAAACTTCGGGAGGGGTTGAAGAGATCAAAATACCAAGACAAGTACCAGAAGTTGACAAGTGCCATTGCAACCAGAAACCTTCTTATCAGGTCCATCATAGAGCATCCAGTTGGACCGATAACTGATGCTCTTCTGAAGGAAGTCAAGGAGAATGACTTTGGGCTGGATGTTTGATTTCTCTTTTACTTGTAATTTATTTTGATTGTAGTTTAATTCTCATGGTGGTTTTGTTGTACTTCTTGGTTTGATTGTATTTTGACCCACCATGGGAGCTTATTGTAATCATAAACTATGTATCTTTTGCATTTGCAATATATGGTTTATGTATTACCTGGATTTTCTCTTGGATTTCACTTCTCTTCAACATCTCCATTCCCAGAGATCTAGAAGGTCAAAACCAAAGACCCAAACCGGATACCCTTGGAAAACAAATAGACATACTGTATTGCATACTAACCTCGTTCTTTTTTTTGTAGGTGTTTTGTTGCTGTTTTCTCACTTTGTTGTGTGTTTCAGGAAACATTGCTCGTAGGAGGGTTTTCCCCATCAACAGAGTTCACCGGTATCCAATCAGAAACAACCTTCCGAGCTTACAAATGGACCAAGTTCAACAAGATTTGATTGACGTAATAACTCAGATGGCTAATGAGAGAACTGAGATGAGGGCTCAAATGAACCAGTTCATGGCAGTAATGGCTGGGTTGACACAGAGCCACGAGAGGTTGAGAGAGTTAGTCGAGCGGCAAACTCCAGAAGAGATTCATCCAGGCACAAGAGGTACTAGTAACAATGATCATGGGCAGCCACGAACAAATGCGCCAGAGTTTGGGCCCTACCTCAATCCTGAAGTCAATGTTATCGGAAATACCCAAGGAAATGTAGGAGGTCATGTTCTACAAGAGGATCCTTAGGATGAACAGTTCACAGTAATTGGTGCCAGGGATGAAGCCTATGATCGTCATTTGAACGAGATAGCGGAGAAGCTAAGATCCTTAGAATCTCAAAACTCTTTGGGATTTGATGTAATGGACGTGGGATTAGTAGAAGGAGTCAGGATTCCTCACAAGTTCAAGCCTCCATGCTTTGAGAAATACAATGGTACCTCCTGTACTCGTACCCACCTTCAATCCTTTCTGGGAAGATTAAAAGCTTATACCATGGATGAGAAGTTGTGGATGTTCTACTTCTAAGATAACTTGACTGGGGCATCCCATGAGTGGTATTCTCATCTATCCAGAGCAACAATCAGGAACTGGAAGGATTTAGCCGAAGCTTTCATACGTCAGTATCAATACAAGTTGGATATGGCTCCCAATAGGACCCTCTTGATGGGTATGTCTCAGTCTTCAAGAGAAAGCTTCAGGGAATATGCCCAAAGATGGAGACAGCTTGCTGCTGCTGTCCAGCCTCTCATGTCAGAAAGAGAGATGGCTGACATGTTTATGAACACCCTACAGGGGACTTACATTGACAGACTTGTTGCTTTCTCTTCCACCAGTTTTGCTGATGTAGTTATAGACGGTGAGAGAATTGAGAGTCTGTTGAAGATGGGTAAAATCTATGACAACGGTGCCAGTTCCAACAATGCCAGGAAACCATTCTCAGGACCTCGGAGGACAGGTGAGACCAACTCAATACATATGGGCAGAGGTAGGCCTTAATACATGCCAAGATCAGTGGCTGCTGTCACCATTCCTGCTCCAGCACCTCATCCACAGTATCCTCAACAATCACAACACTTCCCACAACAACAACAGTTTCCTCAACAGAGATCTTACAACAAAAACAATCAGCAACAACGTCCGCTTCAACAAAGGCCTTCACAAATTAACAGGGTTATCGATCCCATTCTGATCCCCTTTGCTACCTTGCTTCCACAATTGCTGAAGCTCAATCTAATAGAATTAAGGACTCTAGCTCCACCAGATCCCCAGAATCTCCAAAGAAACTATGATGTCAACACCTGATGTGCCTTCCATTCCAATGCACCTGGCCATACAACAGAGAAGTGCAAAGCTTTACACATGAAGGTTCAAGATCTGATTGATTCTAAGGCAGTCAACTTTGCACCCCCTCCAAGTGTTACCAAGAATCCTATGCCTAGCCATGGTGGACCTAGGATAAATGCCATTGAGGAGGATCAACAATTAAGCCTAATTGACAATGTTGCAAATATTCAAACACCTCTGGCCGAGGTTAAAGCCCAGCTTTTAAAGTGCCAAGTGTTTCCGAGTTGTGAGGCCCATTACGAAGCTTGCAAGATTTCTACCAACGGTTGTGCAAATTTGAGGACTGGTATCAACAGTCTTATCAGAGAAGGAACTTTATAGATCACTTCAACAGTTCCAGCTCCTACAACATCAACAACCATCCCTTTGTCAACGTCGACAGACATCAGTTCAACACATCCTTCTACAACAACAGCAACCACCAATGAAGACATTTCCACAGTCACCATATATTATGATCCGGCTACAATCCATGTTCCAGATTCTTTCAACGACTCACATCAACATCTACATCAACGTCAGCAACTCTCATCACCTGCACCATCTCCAGTCAGACCTCCTGTCACAATATATTATGATCCTCATATTGTCGCAACTCCTTCTTCTGCAGCAATCAGTCCGGTTACTATCATAGTACCTGGACCAGTTTCATATGAAAGCAGTAGTGTCGTGCCTTGGCATTACGGCTCAAATTTATATTGCAACGGAAGGAAAGAAACTTTTGATTCTTCATCCTCTTCACCACAAATTTATAATGTAGGGGGAGGAGGAGGCTTCACTCGAAGCGGACGTCTCTTCGCGTCATAGTTCCTAAGGGCTAATACTGAAGCAGAAGCTACTGCTAAAGCTAAAGGCAAGAGTGTGGTTGAATTCATGATAATTATCAAAAAAAAAGTGACTATAAGGTTGTGGACCAACTCCATCAGACACCCTCCAAAATATCTATTCTATCGTTGCTCATGTGTTCCGAAGCTCACAGGAATGCACTTCTCAAAGTCTTGCACGCATCTTACGTGCCTGAAGAGATTACAGTCAATCAGCTAGAAACAGTGGTTTCAAATGTCAATACTAGTCATAGACTAGGGTTCACCGGTGTTGATCTAACTACAAAGGGTCGTAACCATAACAAGGCTTTACATATCACCTTGTAGTGTAAAGTTAATGTTCTTTCTCATGTCTTGGTTGACACTGGGTCCCCACTCAATGTTCTTCCAAAGAAAGCCTTGGTCAAGATGGAATATGATGGTCTTGCACTGCGTCCAAGTAACCTGGTTGTGAGAGCCTTTGACGGTTCTAAAAGATCGGTTCTTGGAGAAATTGAACTTCCTGTGGTAATTGGCCCACATATCTTCAAAACTATCTTCTACGTGATGGACATTCAGCCTGCCTACAGCTGTTTGTTGGGTCAACCATGGATTCATGCCGCTGGAGCCGTAACATCGACCATTCACCAGAAGTTAAAATACGAGTGGGAGGTGCAAGTTATCACCATTTGTTGAGAGGAGGACATCTTCGTCAGTCATCTAGCTACTTACAAGTATATTGAGATGGATGGGGAAATCCATGAAACGATGAGTCAAGGTTTTGAGGCCCTCAATGTCAATGAAGCAACAACTGAAGTGTCTGGTACTTCAATCTCTTCTTACAAGCAAGCTCGGAAGGTTGTGGAAGACGGGAATGCCCAAGGCTGGGGCAAGCTGCTGCAAGTTCAGATCAAAGAAGACAAGTTCAGGTTGGGTTACAGACCATCCCGACAGGTCCAAGAGGAGGCTGATGAAGCTCCCAAGTTTATCAGTGGGGTAATGCTGATCCCATATGCAATCAACAATGTGGAAGACGATGCTGAAAGCGACTTCAACCTGGAAAGTTGGATTCATCCAAGAGTCCCAGGCCAGCAAGTCCTCAACTGTTCTTCCCAGGAAATTATAAGGATTACTGCTGCAGAGTAATTATTATTTCCTGTTTAAGCATGCATCAAGTCCTACATCTTGCCCAAGGTGTCAGGACTCATTTTGTAATAGGGCCATATATGTATTTTGTGCAAATGAATGATTAATGAACAATGGACATCTTTTGCAAACGATCTTTTTTCGCTCACTGTCTTTCATTTTTGTTATTTTCGCACAAAACAATAAATGGTAATGTTTTTTCTCAAATAAATAACTTCATTCACTTTTTCCTAAATAAGATAAAATCAATCGCTAAAAATGAACAAATCTCAACCCTTGCAGAGATAATCCTCCAGATTGCACCGACTACGATACTGCTATGACCTTGTATGACTTCGACAATCCGATTAATCAAGCAGATGAAGGGGTTGATGAAGACTATGATTTGCCTGAAGAGTTGGCAAGGCTGTTGAGACAAGAGGAAAAAGTGATTGCTCCTAATCAGGAGGAGGTTGAAACTGTCAATCTTGGTACCGAGGAAGATGTAAAGGAGGTGAAGATCGGGTCTAGTCTGCAAGCTCTAGTGAAAGAATAGCTCATCAGTATGCTTCGGGAATATGCTAACGTTGGTCTTGGTCCTATCAAGATATGTCAGGTCTAGATACGGATATTGTCATGCACGATTGTCATTGAAAGAAGATTGCCCGCAAGTTAAACAGAAGTTGCGCCATACTCTCCCAGATATGGCCATGAAAATCAAAGAGGAAGTGCAAAAGCAGTGTGTCGCTCCCTGGATTTCCATCCTGGTACAAACGTGAAAGTGGCGCGGAAAAGGTAGAGTCGCTAGTCAGACATTTTTATCCCAAAGGAACGGGAATGGTAATGCTGCACAAACCGAAGAAAAGAAAAGGAAGGACAAAGGTCCTGCGAACCAAAGAATATGGGTTCGGGAGTTGGTTATGATCTGGGAAGGTATTAGCATCCTAGACCGTCCGCCGTACCCGATGAGATCCACGCTTGCAAAGAAACTGTTTCAAAGGGTGAAAATATGAAATTTGCTTCAAAACTGAAACTGAAACTAGAATGAGAAAAGAACTGAAAAAGGAAACAACGAGGAAGAATGTAGGGAAAATAAGGATTGCGCTCGAACGGGCCCTACCCCGTGTAAACACCCCAAATTTGCCCTCACTAAGTTTACACCATGGCTTGTGATTCTTTTCATTTGCATAAGTTCAATCATATCATCTCATATTGCATTTTTACTTCACTGCATTGGTTCAAAGTCATCTGCATCTAGGGTTTGTGATCTGAGCTATCCCTGAGCTATCTGAGCCACTCCAAGAGTCTCCAATCATCTCAAGAGGGTCCATGTATGTTCAAGCATCATATTATATCCTCCCAAGATCAAGGAAGCCTAAAAAATCACAAGAACTGAGGAAGCATGGAAGCAGAGCCAAGCTTAACTACACAGATGACCTAAAATTAGGGTTTTGGTTTTAAAGGCTATAACTCCAAATTTTTTGGTCATTCTTGTTTCTATTGGTCTCTATATGATATGAGGATCATGCATACCAATTTTCATGAAGAAATTCAAAGGGGAAGGCATCTGATCAATAAATGACTTCTTGAACAAGTCAGTGCAAAATCAGGGGATCTGAGGCCCCCCATCATCCAACCAAAGGGTCTTCTCCATCATTTTGAATGTATATGATCTTTATTTGATTTTAGAAGAAGTTAGAAGTTCACAAAATTGAAGAATTTTCTAGTCATTTGCAAAGTTGCCATTTTGGGAAAGTGACTTGTAATGCAAACTTGCCATTTTGGGAAAGTTTTTCAACCTCCTC
The DNA here is from genome assembly GCA_963966055.1 of Lathyrus aphaca. Lineage (NCBI taxonomy): Eukaryota > Viridiplantae > Streptophyta > Magnoliopsida > Fabales > Fabaceae > Lathyrus > Lathyrus aphaca. The sequence continues at coordinate 428,427,161 of OZ014524.1, read as the reverse complement.
TTTTTGATTCAAAAATGCTTCAAATGAAAATTTCTTGGTCATAAAAGTTGTAGATTGGATCATTACCTTTTCAAAAAGTATAAGAACTTGATCTAATTCATCCTAGAACTCAAATTATGGCTTTCCAAAGTTGGCAAAAATCACTAAATTCCATGTTTCATGCCAAAAGAGATTATTTGCAAAACCTCATACCAAACCATTTTATGACTTCTAAATGACTTATATGCACCATTGAAACTTGCCAAAATCAGAATTGCACCAATTCACAAAGCTTCATGCCTTGGATCATAAGCTACCCTAAGGCATTTTTCATAAATTTTCAAGAAAGTTACCTTTTGCAAAAAGAACTTCTAATGATTGGTTTGGTTGCTATTTAATCTCAAAGCATCATAACAACTTCATATGGTTCATTTTGCTGCAATTTGTCCAAGAATTCACAAGATTTCTTGCCTTGGTTCACAAGAAATTTCAAAGAGGGAAATATGCAAGAACATTGGAAACTCTTGATCAAGACCATCCAGTTCCCAAAACCTGATCCAAAGGCCTTCCTTGACTCAAGCTGAAGCAGGACAAGCCCTAGGATCTCCTCTGACCCGAGCCATACCTATGGTACACAAAATCTTGACTTTTTTCATCTTTGCCCATACCAATCAAGCTGCTCCACAACAAGTCTCTGCCCAATCAAAACTTGTTATGTGGACCTCAAGGACTTGAAACATACACACACACAAGCCATCATCCTCCCATAAGCCAGGATTCACAAAAACTGTCAAAAATCTTCACCTCTTCGAAACTTCTTCCACAGCCATCAAACTTCCATTTTTTCTTCACCAATAAGTCATATATCATCCAAGGAACAAGAATCAACCCTTAAAACAGCCTGAAACATCACATACACAAACCTCAAAATCTGCTACACCAGAGCTGGAATCTCAAAACTAGCCACTCTCAAGGTTTTCTAAGCTCCATTTCATCATCAGGAGGTTTAGAGGGTTGGAATTGCATCAAAGGAAGAGCCAGAAAGCCCAGAATCAGAAGGTTCAATCTCAGGTATAGCTCAAGAACTTTTTTCCAGAAGCTTGTTTTTAAGTTCTTAATCGAATCCTTATGTTGTGCTGGTAATCCTGATGTATTTATTTTTCAAAATGGTGGTAATCCTGAAAGTTTCTGACCTAAAAATGTCTTGTTTCGATTTGGCTTTTTGATGAGTGATAAATGGTTTTTGTTTGGGGATTTAGGTTTAGTGATGCGTAGGGTTCATTTCTGGGTAGAAAAATCATGTTTTAGATGCTTAGGGAGAGAGATAGGGTTTTGGCTCGTCGGAGAAGATGACCGGAACACTGTTCTGGTCACCTGAAAGTGGTTTTCCCTAATCAGTGTAATTAGTGAGGTTTAAACGTGAGCCATCAGATCTTGCTTCCCGCGCGTGTTTCAAGGGCTCCGATCATGTCATTAGCCCTAATCCATGATTTATTTAATTTAATTAGGTTAATTAGCTCAGATGAGATCCTGGCCATCCATTAGCGCGCCAGTCAACCCTGGAACCCCAGCTTTAAATCTCAGCCTCAGGATCCTCATACTTCTCATTTAAATTAATTTTATTTTCATTTTATTTGCATTTCTTTGTTCATTTTATTTAAAATAGCAAAATGCATTCAAAATTTTTTATTTTTTGCATCATAACTTTAAATGTTTTTCTCATTCTAAAAATAATTTTTGTTTTATTTTTTGCATTAAAAATTATTTTTAAATCATTTAAATGTTTATTTTTAATTAGTTAATGGGAATTAATTAATTAAAAATACTTTTAGGTATTTAAAAATCACAAAAAAAATTCAGAGAGCATTTTAAAATATTTAGAAACATTTACAAACTCACAAGACAAATTTCTTTTTGGTTTTGATCATACTTTGACAATTTTCATTTGAATTAGGGTTCTTTAATTTGAATATTTTTAACCCTAACTTCAAAAATTCATAACTTTTGATCCAAGTTGAGTTTGTGAATGTTTCTTTTTGCATGGTGTGCTACATACTTTCAAGCTTCTAAAAACATTTTTGCTTCATTTTAATCTTTCATTTTCCATTTGTTTGGCATTTTTCCAAAAGGATCACCCTTAAAACCCTAGAAATTTAGGAAAATCATAAGACCTTTAGGGTTTAGCTTCTAACCTTCCCCTTTGGGCAGTGAACTTGTATGGGTTTAGGGTACCTTTGATCCCATTTTCAATTTTTTATCTCATGTTTTGCTTCTGATTTTGAATTTTGCATTGCATCTTGTACATAAACCCCTAATCTTTGTCTTCATTTGCATTCATCCTTCATATGCTTGCATACATGAACTTGCCATGACATTTTGTGCATCAAATTGACATATGAGACATCTTAAGACATATTAGGATCATATTTGATCATTGCATCATCCATTTGTCATGTTTTTGTTTTCATTTAATGTCATATGCATTCATGAACTTTCATGCCTCTTATATGCTTCATTTGCATTCTCATCCTTTGTATGATCATCCACATCTCATGACATCCATATGTATCATCCCATAGCATCATTAGGATCATGAATATGCTTCTGACTTTGGTTTTCATCTTTGCAATTCATCTCATTTTCATTTCATTTCATTTCTTGTTGCTAATTTTTCAGGTGGTAAGTGTTGAGAAGTGAATTTGCCTTCACTTCTCATAATCTTTTCTCATCTCTCTTTATGCATCCTTGCTGCATTTTAATTTTATATTAGAGTGAGCTTGCTCATTCATGCTCCTTCTCTTCTTTCTTTCTTCAAGCAACTTGTCTTCTTAAGTGAAGTAAGTTGTCTTGCTTCTTTCTGCTTCTTCTCCTGCCATCTTTCTTCTTCCTTGGTGGCTCTTCTTGAAGATCTCTTGCAAGCCTCACAAACCCTAGGAATACCCAAGCATGATCACAATTAGGGTTTGATTAGTCCCCCCATTAATTTTTCCTTTGTGTCATCTTTGAGTCTTCTCTTCTCATCTCTTAATCAAGGACTAAACCTTCAAGGTTTTAAGGCTTTGTGATTAAGCTTATGCATGCATCCTTCTATTAGGATGGAGTGTATAACTTTAATCCTAAGTGTTAAGCCCTTAATGTGTTTAAATCCTTTAATAAATTCACCTAATAATCATCAAGACATCAAGCTTGTAACTTGGGCCTTGCATTAGGGTTCTAATTCTTCCTTAATTGGTTAAGAAGGACTAACCCTAGTGTTAATGGACAAGTCCCCCTCAAGTTGTCTTACAAATCATAAAATCCATTTCTTAATCTTACCATTAACTAAAATCCACTTTAATAAAGGTTTTGTTTTGTCATGAGGTTAATCCCTAATCATGGATTAAGTTGAGGAGCCTTTCTCAGCTTAAATGTTCTCATCTATTATCCTTCTATTAGGATGGTGTAATGGGTCCATTAAATCCTTGATTATGGCTCAAACTCATTACTTAACACTATACAAAAATACCAAAAACATCTAAATAAATTCAAGTAGGTTAATGATCTTAATCCTGCATCAAGGTGGCAAAGTGTGAGGTGTTTATCTCATACTTAGGGTATTCTCATTACCCCTAATCAGAGGGAGGATGTTATGAGTTTACTAATCCTGGGTTTAGGCTTAAGCTCATTTACTTATAACAAAATCAAAAAAGGCAATAAAAGATTGAAAACACAAAAACAAACAATAATCGTCTCCTTCGGGATTCTTTTCTCATCACACTCATTCACAAACGAGAACTTGCTTCTTCCGTCTAATGCAAGACAGTTTGCACCTGAGCCAGACAGGTCATACACTTGAGCATAGACAAGCAAGCAGTTCATCAGTCAATTTACCTTTCACTCTCTTTGAGTAGAACTACGGTGTTCTGACTTCCTCATTGCACGAGAGGATACGTAGGCATAACTTAACAGTTATCGAACAAAAGTCTTTGTATATTCCCCCCTCTTCCAGCATTATTCTTTAAGCCTCATAGCCTTGAGCTTTGCACTCTTTTCTTACACTGAAACTCCTTTGCTTCATTCTGCACTTCTTTTGCACTGACACTTACATTCTTTTCCAGCTTTTGCACACAAAATAGCACTGACACTACCCCTTTAAACACAAACTTTCAGGCGTGGATCCCGTCGAGTACGACGGACAATCTGGGTGCTAATACCTTCCCAGGTTGTAACCAACCCCCTTTCTTAGTATCTCTGGTTCACGACCGTCTTATCCATATCTTTCTAGGTTTATGCAACATTACCTTTCCTTCGGGATAAAAATGCCTAGCTGGCGACTCTTTTCAGTTCACCCTTGTGTTCTCTCTTTTGCCGACTGTTCGCGTCTGTACCCCTCTTGACCAGGTGTCATTTGGTGGGAGCGACACCCCGCTGCCTACATACCGCATCTGGACATGAGGATCAGAGACGCCGTAGTTCCCCTAACTAGGGGTTGAAAAGATTTCTTGTGAATTAAGGCTTGAACTGCCTATGTCAATGCTCAGGTGTTGCAGGCACGGACGACGAGTGCGTTGCCATCTTACAAAATGACAAGTAGGAGCAAGTTCGTGTACAGAGTGAAGGAGATGAGAAAAGAAGTCCCGAAGGAGAGACACTTATTGTTTGTTTGTGTTTTTTATGAGTCTTTTATTTGTGTGGCACAAGAGAATGAACTCAAGCTCTTTTCCATGGAATGTGTACTTGCTACTACATTCCAGGATGGAATAATAGAACAAGTACACCAAGTAAGGATAATTTATCCAAGACTTGTTTCCAAAGGCAAGGGCCTAAATTCATTAACTTGTTGAATTTATTAGGTGTTTTAGTGATTAAAAATGAAGAAGTTTTTTTTAGGGTTTTTCTGTGATGAAGATGACTTCATGATCCGGCTTATGCATCATGCTAGACAAATGCACTATTCCTAGATCGAATGAATACATATGCCCCATGACACAAGAATTCCCTTCTTTCTTTATTAATGTTTTTTAAGTTTTTGTTTTGAGATTAGAAAAGAAAGAACCAAAAGAGCAAAAGGCAAAAGTCTAATGGGGAAAGACTAAACCTAAAGTTATCTTGCAAAAGTGGTCCTACGGTTAGTGAGGTTTCAACTATCCTAAGAGAAAAGAAGAACCAAAAAGGAGCAAAAGAGAGGAGAAGCTAGAGAGCAACTTACTCTTCTATAGGAGATAAGTTGCTCCTAAAGGGGGAAGAAAAAAGTTGCATCACATGATGGCATAAGGCACATCAAAAACCACAAAGTAGAAAGAAACATAAAAAGAAAAGACGAAGAGTTGAAATGTGGATAAACATCCACATTTCTCTTACCATGAGCCCCTGCAATGTTAGCGAAATTCCAGCAAATTGATCAACACAATCCATGGAATTAGCATGCTCAAAGTTCAAATCAACAAAGATCAAACAAACATGCCAAACTTTGCACATACAAGCATTTACGTGTCGAGAACATGAAGGCATGCATCAACCAGCAAGCAAATCACCCTAAACTAGCATATTCAATGATCATACAATGATCCATGGCAATTTAAACAAGTAAGGGGATCAAACAAGCTCAAAACAGCTCAAAAAAAGCATTCTGCATCAGTGTTAACCGGTTAACCAAAGTGTAAACCGGTTAACCAGTTCAAACCTGCAGCAAATTATGCAGAAAAAGGGTGCGTTAACCGGTTAACACTGTCAAAACAACATCAAATCCTGCATGAAAATCAGTTCAAATCCAGCTTATCCAAATAATTCCACACCAGACCAACAATCAATTAAGCATGAAATAAATGGATCAATTCACATTAATTAACATCATTAAGCTCATGAACATTAGCACACAAATCCGGTTACGAATCTACCAATCAATTCAAGCAACACAAGCAAATACACAAGCACATGGTGGATCTAAAGCATAAGCATGCAAATAAGCTAAAACAGAGCTAGATCTGAATTTAACCAACCTACAAAGCTGAGGTATGCTTTGGTAGTTGTTGTTTAAGCTGGAAATGAGAGATTTCGTGGAAAAATTTGAAATTCGGTGCTAAGCTTCACACTCCATGCAAAATAAATGCAAGCAAAGGGTCTTGATGCAGAATTTTGGCTCCAAAAGCACTTCTAATTTCCAAACCAGATCTGAACCACCAAGTAAACCAGCAAAATGATGCAAATAAGTTATGGATGGAGGTCTAGTTCCAAGATCTACACACTTTAAGGCAAAGTTATGTGATCTTCAAATAGGAACTTTGAGTGATTTGGAAAATTGAGAGAAAAAAGTGAAAGAATGGTGAGAGAGATCAAAATTCAGAAAATGAAGAGGAGTGAATTATGAGAGAGAGCCTCTTGGTTTAGAGGGAAATGGATTAAATATGGTTTAGGTTTGGGGCCCAAAATTTAGGCTTGGGATCCAAAAAATATGGTTTGGAAAAGTGATTAGGATCTAGCATTGGAATTAGGCTTGGATAAATGCTCTAGATCCTTCTCCTTAATTCAAATGAATAAAAATCAGGAAATTGGAAAATTGGAGCCAAAACACAAGCTGAATTTTGCTGCTGGAATTCAAAATTCGCAGCCGTTAACCGGTTAACCAAAGCGTTAACCGATTAACGCCGGTGAATTTTGAATTTTCCCTCCTTTTGGTAGGAAACCTCAATAATAACCTGGCGCCGACCGTTTTGATCTGATTTTGATCCTCAATCCTCTTTAGGGCTTTGAACATGATACAGAGCTTGCATAAAGGATCCTGTGGGCTTCTTGCCAGGTCACCATGCTCTTGATTTTGACTTGTAGTGCTTCAAATTTCCCGGATGATCGATCATATGCCTTATGCTAGAACATGCAAGTGCTATGCTTCATTTTTCTATGCAAAATGCTAAGGACATGACATGCTTATGATGATTATGATATGATGATGATGATAAAAAGAAGAGGGCAAATTTGGGGTGTTACAGCTGCCCCTATTCAAGCAACTATTAATCTGAAAAGGACGGTAGCACGGCTATCGACCGTTCAAGATAAACTGTGATTGAATACTAAGGAGACCTGAAATTTTCACTCTACTGGAGAATGCAAGAAATGGGAAATAAACCCAACCAAATGATGCTTTGGCGACTGAAGTGAGGACAAAGCAGACAAGCTCCTTCCAACCTGAATTGTTACTTCAGATAAGAAAAACTTAGACAGACGAGTCTTCCTCGAGCAAACCTGTTATGCCAGGAAATGGACATACGAGCCCTCTTTAAACAAACCTATTACGCCAGGGAATGGACATACGAGCCATCTTTATACATTTTAAAACATATGATCTGAGACAGATGAACCTCCTTCTGATAAACCTGTTACGCCAGGACCGATGATGCACTTAAGTCTGTGGGACAGACATGCATGATCATGATAGATGAACCGTCTTCATATATTATCTGTGGATATATGGTCTAAGACAAACGAGTCTTCTTTGAGCAAACCTGTTACGCCAGGTGCAACATTTGGATTTGACGAACCCTCCTCACAAATCTTACGTAGATAAGTGGTCTCTGAGAAATACGAACCTCTTTCAGATAAACCTGTTATGCCAGGACCGGTTTCTGTTTTGACGTTTAATCCCACCGTCAGGACTTCAAACCTCTTCAACACAGATGACCATTGGATGATCATCAAAAGAACACAGACGAGTGCCATAAGTCGATGATACAAACAAATATCAGATGATGATCTAAGAAATGCAAACGAGCGCTTCAGGCAATGATAAAGACGAATATCAGCCACTGATACAGACGAATACCAGAAATCCAACACAGACGAGCATTTGGAGTAGCAAAACAGACGAGTACCAAAGATCCAACACAGACGAGCATTTGGGAGTAGAAATACAGACGAGTATCATAATGATTATCAAATCAGCATTCATATGGATATAAGCTAACACAAACGAGTGCGGGTTTGACACAGACGAGTATCCAAGCAATGCAAACAAGTTTCAAATAGATAACAAACACAGACGAGTGCTGGAGAATGCATACGAGCATCAACTAAATTCAGACACAGACGAGTGCTAGGAATGCAGACGGGAAACAAACAAATGTTACACACAGACGAGTGCTGAGGAATGCAGACGAGCAACACACATATTTCAAACACAGACGAGTGCCAAGGAATGCAGACGAGCAACTATCAAACAACATCAGACAAAGACGAATGATGGGGAATACAGACAAGCAACAACATCTACCACACACAGGCGACTTCCGGGGAAAAACATACGAGCATTAAATCTACCACACACAGGCGATTGTTGGGGAAAACATACGAGCATTAAATGAGTATCAAACATAGACGAGTGCCAGGAATGCAGACAAGCGCCAAATGTCCGGTAAGAAACACAACTCTGCCGGGGAGAATCAAACGAAGAATAATTCACAAACGAGCGAGTGCTGGGAATGCAAACGGACATCCAGCAGGTATCAAACATCAAACACAGACGAATGTTAGGGGGTTCAGACGAGCAACTATCAAACATCAAACACAAACGAGTGCTAGGAGGGGTGCAGACGAGCAAATATCAAACATCAAACACAGACGAGTGTTAGGACATGCATACGAGTATCACGCGAAGTACCCTGATTGGTAACAAAAATCACGACTCTGCAGGGGAACCTGGTCCAGAGGCTTTGACGATGCTCTGGTTGAGGAGATTAACAACTGTGGGTATCATCACAAAGGCCAAAAATAAATTGGCGACTTCTCTGGGGAATATTTCAACGATGGGAGTAAATCCCGATCATGAACTCTGCGGGGATAGCCATCTTCAGACTCAGCTGGGGAAAAAGGCTTGGTCAAGACTCTAGCTGGGGAGAGAATTCTGAAAATTCTGACTCTGTGTGGAAACCAGGCACACAACTACTCGCTGGGGATAATTTCGCTTGTGGAAAAATAATCCGCTTGGGGATGGAAGCTCTTCGATTAGCCTTGGAATTCTGCTGGGGAAATAATCAAGATATCCTGGCAATACTTGGTTGAGGAATGAAATGTGACTAAATCACTGCATTACTTTGTCACACTGGCCACAAATAAATTGGCGGAGTTGCTGGTAAAATTTCTATGATGGTTGCGTACCACTCATAAAACTCTGTGAGGAAATGACGAACTTCCGACCCGGCTGGGGAAACACCTGGTCAAATCACATTTTCTAGGGAAAGATTTCTGACCGTTAAAACCCTGTGGGAATTAGGCATTCAGTTACTCGCTGGGAATAGCCCATTCTGAAATAAAGACTCCGATTTGGGACAAACCTCTTCGACTGGATTTGAAGCTCCGCTGAGGGTACCACCCTACTCTGACTCAGCTAGGGACGGTTCCATTTGAACCCTACTGGGGATAACCATGTCTTTCTTGTGAAGAACAACCGCCGCTTGGTGAGGACACCTCTTGGATTAGGTTTGAAAATTTTGTCGGGCGATTCCACTTGCTCTAGCTTAGGTGGGGAACACTCTCTGCTTGGGGAAATACCACATCGCCCTACAAAACCTGCAAAAACAGTATACGTACATGTGCCCTGGGGACTTGCATGGTATGATCTGTTCATCCATTGTCACCCGACACTCAAAGACAGTTTTAATTATTTCCCTGCAATGTCAATTTTTTTATAGAAAAATCAACATGTTTCATATGCAATGCTTTTTTTTGCCAAAAATTCAGGATATTTTTGCAAACAAAGTAAACACAACGCAACACAACTTTTGACTGAACATTCATTCATTGAATGGACTCTGAATAGGAAAAGTTTTACATCAGGAAGCAACTATCTGGAAAGAGCTAACTACCATAAAATTGAGAAAAGAAACTATCCTAATGGTAATGTACACGGCATTCCAATGAGTTTCCTTCCTGCTATGCCCAACATGTCTTCAAGACTTTCTGTTCTTGCCTTTGCTTTTTGAAGAAGACGAGGGGAGTGATTCATATCCTTCTGATATTGTCAGACTGTTTAAAACGGTGATTTGGTTCAGATTACCCGGATCGCAGTTGTTCGCTTATTCCCTTGTTTTGTGTGGATCGCCCTTTCGGGTTTTCAATCCATCGGGATACCCTTTTTTTCCTGAGCTATCCGATGTGGCTTTTCAACTCAACGGGTGTACACATTTTTTTATATTTATTTTCCTGACTTTTGCCCGAGCGTTTTATTCTGTTTTTAGCTCGTCGGGATGCCCTTTTCTTGCCTGGACTTTAATTCTGTTTTTGTGTCCAGCGGGTCTTTTTATGCGAAGTATTTTTTAACTGCGTCTGAGTTAACAGGAGACTAGAAATCTTCTCCATCCATAGTAGTGAGCATCAGCGCCCCACCTGAGAAAACATTCTTTACTATGAATGAGCCTTCGTAATTTGGGGTCCACTTGCCCCTGTGATCTGAACCTGGAGGAATGATCCTCTTGAGCACAAGCTCACCGACTTGATACTCTCGAGTACATACTCATTGGTCGAATGCTCGCTTCATTCTCCTCTGATAAAGCTGACCATTATAGATAGCCGCTAATCTTTTTTCCTCAATTAGACATAACTGATTATATCGGGCACGTACCCACTCAGCCTCGTCGAGCTTCGCATTCATCATCACACGTAATGAAGGAATTTCTACTTCCACGGCCAAGACTGCCTCCATGCCATATACCAAGGAGAAAGGGGCTGCCCCGGTCGACGTCCTGACTGACGTTCGGTACCCATGCAGCGCGAATGGTAACATCTCATGCCAATATTTGTAAGTGACAACCATCTTCTGCACAATATTCTTAATATTCTTGTTAGCTAACTCTACCGCGCCATTCATCTTTGGTCAGTAAGGAGAAGAATTGTGATGCTGAATCTTAAAGTCCCGACATAGTTCTGCCATCATCTTGTTGTTTAAGTTGGAACCATTATCAGTAAAGATTCGCTCGGGCACTCCGTATCTGCAAATGATGTCTCTTTTCAGAAACCTGGCTACCACCTGACGAGTGACATTGGCGTAAGATGCTGCTTCGACCCATTTGGTGAAATAATTAATTGCACCCAAGATGAAGCGATGGACATTTGAAGCAGTAGGCTCTATCTTCCCGATCATGTCAATGACCCACATAGAAAAGGGCCAAGGAGATAACATGACGTTGAGCGGGCTAGGAGGAACATGCACCTTGTCTGCATATATCTGGAACTTATGGCACTTACGGGCGTACGAACAACAGTTTGCATCCATTGTTAGCCAATAATAACATGATCTCAATAACATCTTAGCCATAGCATGCCCTCATGCATGAGTACCGAAAGATCCCTCTTGGACTTCCTGCATTAACAGGTTTGCTTCGTGTCTATCCACGCATCTGAGCAAGACCATGTCAAAGTTCCACTTATACAGAACCCAGTCTGCATTCAAGAAGAAGCTAGCAGCAAGTCGTCTCAAGGTCTTCTTTTCATTGGATGATGCCCCAGCTGGGTATTCTTGTTTTTCCAGGAAAAGCTTGATATCAAAGTACCAAGGTTTCTCATCAGACACTGTGTCTACAGAGAAAGCGTAAGTTGGTGCGTCAAGCCTGGAAACGTCAATCCTAGGCACGTAGTTCCAACATAAGACTTTGATGGACGAAGAAAGAGTAGCCAATCATCGGGAAATTGATTCTCGTCTCGTGGTATATATTGAAGCTTAACTGTTGTGAAGAACATCAACAGTCTTCTGGCATAATACCTATAAGGAATTAAGTGTTCTTGATGTGTATACCACTTGCCGGTAATCTGGTTGATAACGAGGGCTGAATCTCCGAATATATCGAGGGTCTTAAACCGAAGATTAATAGCCTCCTCTATTCCCATTATGCACGCCTTGTATTCCGCTTCATTGTTGGTACAGCTAAAAGCAATTCTGGTAGCGAAGGGAAAGTGAACACCTTCAGGACTGATAAGAACAACACCAACTCCATGTTCTTTGATATTGACTGCCCCATCAAACATCAACTTCCATTTGGATTCGGGGTCAGGCCTCTCCCCCGGAAGTGGTTCCTCGCAATCTTTTGTCTCGAGGTACGTGATGTCCTCATCAGGGAAATCAAACTTCATCGGCTGATAGTCCTCCTCAAGTGGTTGCTGTGCAAGATAATCCGACAATACACTTCCATTGATGGCTTTCTGGGAAGTATATTGTATGTCATACTCTGTTAAGATCATTTTCCACCTTGCAACTCTTCCGATTAATGCTGGTTTCTCGAAAATATACTTGACGGGGTCCATTTTTGAGATTAGCAATGTGGTATGGGTCAACATGTACTGTCTCAGTCGGCGAGCAGCCCATATCAAAGTGTAGCAACTTTTCTCGAGCAGTTAGTAATGAGATTCACAGTCAGTAAACTTTTTGCTAAGGTAATAAATAGCATGCTCTTTTCGACCAGACTCGTCATGTTGGCCTAGAACACACCCCATCGACCCTTCTAAAACAGTTAAGTACATGATAAGTGGCCGTCCTGGAACTGGAGGCATCAGGATTGGAGGCTCCTGCAAATATTCTTTTATCTTTTCGAAGGCTCTTTGACAGTCCTTATTCCACCTGACCGTTTCTTCTTTTCTTAACAATTTGAAGATTGGCTAGCATGTGGCAGTTAGATGAGATATAAACCGAGAAATGTAGTTCAATCTCCCTAAAAACCCACGCACTTATTTTTCTGTTTTCGGTGCAGGCATGTCTTGTATTGCTTTTACTTTTGCAGGATCTACCTCAATCCCCCTCTGGCTAACAATGAAACCCAGCAATTTACCGGACTACACTCCGAAAGTGCACTTGTTTGGATTCAACCTCAGTCTGTACTTTATCAATCTATCAAACAACTTTTTGAGATTGACCAGATGCTCTTCTTCGTCCCGGGATTTGGAAATCATATCGTCCACATAACATTCAATTTCCTTGTGTATCATGTCGTGGAACAAAGTTTCCATCGCTCGTTGATACGTTTCCCCGACATTCTTCAATCCGAAGGGCATAACCTTATAACAGAATGTACCCCACAGGGTAATGAACGTCATTTTCTCCATGTCTTATGGTGCCATCTTGATCTGATTGTACCCGGAGAAGCCATCCATGAAAGAAAATACCGAGAACTGAGCAGTGTTATCTACCAGCACATCAATGTAAGGTAATGGAAATTCATCCTTTGGACTTGCTCTATTTAGATCCCGATAATCGATGCACATGCGAACCTTGCCATCCTTCTTTGGTACCGGCACAATGTTAGCTACCCAAGGTGGGTAACTAGTTACAGTAAGGAATCCAACATCCCACTGCTTTCGAACTTCCTCCTTGATCTTCATAGCCATATCAGGGCTGGTTCTTCTCATCTTTTGCTTTATAGGAGGACAGTCTTCTTTAGTGGTAGCTTGTGCACAACGATTTCAGTATCCAACCCTGGCATATCTTGATATGACAAGGTGAAGATATCCACATATTCACGAAGCATACCGATCAACTCTTTCTTTACCTCGGCCTGCAGAATGGCCCCAATCTTTATCTCTCTCTATTTACATCTTTAGATCCGATGTTGATGATCTCTATTTCTTCCTGATGAGGCTGAATGACCCTTTCCTCTTGTTTCAACAACCTAACCAATTCTCCCGGGAGTCCACAGTCTTCCTCAACCCCTTCGTCAGTTTGGTAGATAGGATTGTCGAAGTCATGCATAGTCATAGCAGGAACGTTATCACAGGAATCCGAATGATCAACACTGCACAAATGATGTGCTTATTTCAGAATCTGTTGTTTCAAAGGAGACGCAAACACACAAAAACACTGAAAAAGAAAACATTGCCATTTCATTTGTTTTTTTTATTTTGTGAAAAATTTTAAAACGAAAGAAAGAGAACGCAATTTGCTTGAAAAATGTCCTTTATTTAATGGAAAAAGTAAAATGCATTACAACATGGTGGCCCTACATATGGATCCATGCACCTTGGGCAGAGTGCAGGATTTGACATACAGTATGTTAAAAATGGAAAGAAAGAAAATTACTTTGACTGCCAAGTAACTTGAACAAAATATTCAGCAAACCAGTTCCGGAGCTCCTCCCCAGGTACGCATGGGTGAATCCAATTATCCAGGTCGTAATCATTATCTCCCTCTGCATCTGGAGCACAAATGACTTTGTGATCGAGCATTCCAGTGCTTGTGAATGCTATGGGCTTACGGCCTTGAGACTAGCTGGACTGACTAGGTTGATATCCGAGACCAAACTTGTCATCTTTCTTTTCCATTTCCAGTAGCTTACCCCAGCCCTAAGCATTTTCGGATTGAACTACCTCCTTAGCTTTCTTGTAGGAGTAGATAGGAGTCCCTTCCTTCTCATTTCTTTGAACTATAGCAACCGGAGACAAAGTATTGACATTAACCGTCTCAAAAGCATGGCAAAGTGTCTCATGGATCTCCCCGTTGATTTCCACGTACTTGAAGGTCGACAGATGGCTTACGAAAATATCATCTTCACCGCATACAGTAACAACTTGACCGTCTACCACATACTTCAACTTTTGATGCAACGTGGATGTTACTGCGCCAGCAGCGTAAATCCAAGGACGTCCCAACAAACAACTATAAGTGGGTTGAATATCCATAACATAGAATATGCTCTTGAACACCCGAGACCCAATCTTCACCGGTAGTTCCACCTCCCCAAACTCAGATCTTCGTGACCCCTCAAAGGCTTTCACAATCAAATCACTGGGTCACAAAATGATGTCGTCAACATTCAGCTTCATTAAGGCCTTCTTAGGGAGCACATTGAGAGAAGAGCCTGTATCTACCAGGACATGTGATAGAACATCCCCCTTACACTCCATGGTGATGTGTAAGGCCTTGTTATAATTACGTCCCTCAGAAGTGAGATCTCTATCTGTGAATCCCAACCCATGGTTTGCGTTCACACTGCCTACCACGACCTCCAACTGGTTAATAGTTATCTCTTGGGGTACATACACCATTTGCAAAACTTTCAACAAAGCCCCCCGGTGAGGTTGGGAACACATCAGCAATGATAGAATGGATATCTTGGATGGGGTCTGATTCAGCTGTTCAACCACCTTATAGTCACTTTTCTTAATTATTCTCATGAATTCCTCGACTTCTTTTTCAAAAGTGCCCTGACTAGCAGCAGGAGTTGTCACCTCTTCAGTTGGTATCTGCTTACCCTTAGCCTTTGCAACAGCTTCATCTTCGGGACTACCTCTAAGAACTTGAGGAGCAAAGAGACGCCCACTCCAAGTAAACCCCCCAAATCCTCCGACATTCACAACAGTCGGGTCAATTGTTACTGCTTTACTTTCCACCTTCTGGCCTTCTA
Organism: Lathyrus aphaca; assembly: GCA_963966055.1. Taxonomy (NCBI): domain Eukaryota; kingdom Viridiplantae; phylum Streptophyta; class Magnoliopsida; order Fabales; family Fabaceae; genus Lathyrus; species Lathyrus aphaca. The sequence continues at coordinate 428,411,829 of OZ014524.1, read as the reverse complement.
TGTACACGTCTGAGCCATAGTGCCAAGGGATGGCTTTGTCATGAACATAGGGAACTGGTCTCGGAACAGTAATGGTCACTGGACTCACTTCTGGAACATAGATAGTCACCGGCTCTCTCCGGGCAGGAACCTCAGCAGGATCAAAATAAATTGTCATTGTAGACACACAATCACTTCTATCGTCAACTATGTCAAACTGTAGAGACCCCTCATCAATTAAACACTGCAGCCCATCTTTCAAATACCCACAACCATTAGCTGAATTCGATCAACTCTTACAATCAAAATCGCAAGATCAGGTTCAACCTCTCGCCACTATCGATAGCGTTTATCCTGGCCCCTCCATGATTGTGAATGGGGTTTGATGTAACATTTGGAGGCGGTGCAAAGTTAATTGCTTTCGAGTCAATCAAGTCTTGGACCTTATGCTGTAACGCCCTGCACTTCTCCGTTGAGTGACCGGGAGCTCCTGAGTGAAATGCACATCTTGCATTAGCATCATACCCCAATGGAAGCTCTCCAGGTGGAGGTGGTGCTAATGTCCTCAACTGAATCAAATTCAAGTCTAACAGTCTCTTGAGCCGTGTTGTGTACGTCATCGGGATGGCTTCAAGCACCCTGTTAGCTGGGTGAGCTTGTCTCTGTTGACAGGGCCTTTGTTGATAGTTATTGCATTGCGGTTGTTGTTGTTGTTGTTGTTGTTGCACAGGACATGTGGGGATGGTGACAGCTGACACCTGCTCGTAAGATCCTCTGTATCCGCGCCCCGACCTCGACCGTACACAACATTAGTCTCTCCCTCCCTTCTTATTGGTGTTAGAACAATTATGGTTCTAAACCTCTAAGAGTTTTGATGATAACAAATATTATTATGCAAGAATAGAAGTTCTAATGACTCTCTTTATTATATGTGTAGAAGAGGACGTTATTTAAAGGAGACATGCATTATTAGAAGATACATTGAGCCGTATATAGAAGATACACTTATTGAAGAATCCATCATTTAATGACATGGTTTAATAGCTGCGCATCAAGACTTTATTATCTCTGATTAACGTCTAGAAGATGATGATCTTCATAATGACGGTATTAATTAAAGAATATATTAATTAATGATGAAGACAAGTATCTCTTGTTATGGAAGGAGTTTATGGTATTAACTAATATCCTAAATTAGCTCAAGATGTCTCCAACACCTACAATATTCAAGAACTATATAAAGGAATCAAATTGAAGATTTGAGTCACCACACTCACGAGAAAAAGACTTATTCATTTGTGCTAAACTCTTGTAACATTCACTTAGTGATCATAGCTTTATTAGAAGCAAAATAGTTACTATATTATTTTTATTGTAAAAGTTAAGTAAAATCCCTTGAGTGACTAGTTTCAGTCAAAAGACTCAAGAGGACATTGACAATAGGTCAGTGTGTGTATTCATTTATTGAATAGTGGATTAAGACCTCAGTGAAGAGGAAAAATCACCTTGGCGGGTGGACTGGACGTAGTTTGAGTTCAAAAGAACCAGGATAAATCAACTTGTTATAGAAGTTAATTTTTAGTTGTTAAAGAAAACCCAATTCCAACCCCCCTTCCTTGTGTTTTACGCACCTTCAATTGGCATCAGAGCGCTAGGTTCTGAGAAATACATTTAACCGTGTCAGTAAAAGATCCATAAGTTAAAACACATGGCAGACGTTGGCAATAACAACAATGACTACCAAAATGACAAGTCAACGCAAAACCTCCAGTGTTCAATGGTGACAATTTTGACTACTGGAAGGATGTTCTGGAAAGTTTCTTTCTAGCTCTGGATGGAGATCTTTGGGACATGGTGACAGATGGATACACTCCTCCTGTTGCAGCAGATGGTCAGAAGATTGAGAGAAAAAATATGACAGCTCAACAGAAGAAGGAATTCAGAAATCATCACAAAGTTAGAACCATACCTCTGACTGCTATCTCATATACATAATATGAGAAAATTACAAACAGAGACTCATCCAAACACATGTTTGATTCCCTGAGGATGACACATGAAGGCAACACTCAAGTCAAGGAGACTAAAGCTCTGGACCTCATCCAGAAGTATGAAGCTTTCAAAATGGAAGATGATGGGACAATTGAAAAAATGTTCTCAAGGTTCCAAATTCTGGTAGCTGGACTGAATGTTCTGGACAAAGGCTACTCAACAACAGATCATGTAAAGAAAATCATCAGAAGCTTGCCAGGCTTGGAGGCCCATGGTCACTGCTCTTAAGCTATCTTAAAATCTGAATGAAATATCTTTAGAAGAACTGATCAGCTCCTTGAGACGTCATGAGATAGAACTAGAAGAAGATGAACCCCAGAAGAAAGGTAAGTCTGTAGCTCTTAAATCTAACAAATTTGTTTCTAAAGCTTTACAGGCAGAAGAAGAAGAAAGTTCTGGATGCTCATCAGAAGAAGATGAATTATCTCTTCTATCCAGAAGAGTCCAACAACTCTGGAAGCATCGTCAGAAGAAGTTCAGAAATACCAGAAGAACAAGCAATCACTCTGAAGCAACATCTGGTTACAAGAAACCCAAAAGCAAAGAAGTTGTGTGCTATGAATGCAAAGAACCAAGACACTACAAGAGTGAATGTCCAAAACTCCAGAAAGAGAAACCCAGAAACAAATTCAACAGAGAAAAGAAAAAGAGTCTCATGGCAACATGGGATGATTCTGAATCATTTGAAGCAGAGTCAGATTCAGAAGATGAACATGCTAACATTGCACTAATGGCAAAAATACCAGAAGATGATCACTCATCAGAATCAGAATCAGACTCAGATACAGAAGAGGTATTCTCTAAACTTTCTAGATCTCAATTAGAAGCTAGCCTCTCAGAAATTCTTGAAAAATATCAGAAGCTTCAATTCAAATACAAAGACATGAAACAAAGTATGGTATCTGAATTAGAAGAAGTTAGAAAACTAAAGACAGAAAACTCTGAGCTGAAAGAAAATATTTTTGAATGCAAAAACTCTCTTGAAAAACTTAAAGCTCAGAAGGAATCTGAATTAGAAGATCTAATCAATTCAGATAGTATCATAAAACAATATGACTATGGTTTTCAAAAATTTCTAGCTAAAATCATAGATAGAAGCAAAATTGCATTTATGATCTATGGAGTTAGCAGAAATGATAGAAGAGGCATAGGCTATGTGAAAACTAAAGAAACTCTGAAGTTTAAAAAGATTGATGACATTGTCATAAAAACTAATACTCCTCTAAGTTCTCATTTTACCTATGGTCATAACCATGACTTAATATATACTAGTGAGTCACCTTGTTCCACAAATTCTGATCTGAAACCTAAAATAAATCAGAAGTTTGTGAAAACTAACAAACATGGACCCAGAAAAATATGGGTACCCAAAGATAAAATTGTGTATGTTGCAGATGTCTTTAACAGCAAAACTAAAACACCAATCATGGTACATGGACTCTAGATGCTCACGACACATGACGGGAAGAAAGCATACGTTCCAAAGTCTTGAATTACAAGATGGAGGCCACGTAGGTTTTGGAGGCAACCAAAAAGGAAAAATAATTGGCTCTGGAACTATTGGCACAAAATTTTTATATGTTAGGATACTCTGAACGCTCAAAGGGATACAAAGTATACAACACAGAAACACGTATTGTCATAGAATCTATTTATGTCAGATTTGATGATAAGCTTGGTTCTGAAAAACCAAAGCAGAATGAATCTCTTGCAGATATAGAAGTTGAAATTTCTACAAACAGAACATCTGAAGAACAATCACCTACAGAACAAAATAAGACAATCACTCCAACAAGCTCTGAAGAACCCACTCAGAAGAAACTATCCAGAAGCAAGTTGAATCATCCAGAAGATAAAATCTTGGGAAAGAAGGATGAACCAATCAGAACAAGATCATCATTCAGAAACTCTGAAGAATCTCTAATGGGACTAGTCTCCCTGATTGAACCAACTTTTTGTAGAAGAAGGTCTCTCAGAAAATGATTGGATTCTGGCTATGCAAGAAGAACTTAATCAATTCACCAGAAATGATGTATGGGATCTAGTTCCTAGGCCCAGAGGATTCAACATCATTGGCACCAAGTGGGTATTCAGAATCAAGCTAAATGAGCAAGGAGAAGTTGTTAGAAACAAAGCAAGACTGGTTGCACAAGGTTATAGTCAACAGGAAGGAATTGACTACACAAAAACCTATGCCCCAGTCGCCAGGTTAGAATCAATCAGACTTCTAATTTCATTTGAACGGTCCTGACTTCTGAAGCTTCTTAGCAAACCACTCGACAAACAATGGAGCACAACAATTCACATACCCTTTTCTCTTCTCATTTTTGTGATGGACACCGAAGTAAAAGTCTCCCAACAACGTAGGCACCAGGTTTCTCTTAATGAAAAGAGTGATAGCATCCAAGCTTACCCATCCTTTCTCTCATGGGAACAGACTTGTCCTGTAGACCATTAATGCTAACATCGCACTGAACTCTAACCACTTCCCTTCCAAAGCAAACACATGTTCTTATGTGATAAGAAAATCCAGATTAAATCCCTTCCCCTTACCGGCTTCCAACTCCATCTTCACTCTAAGCATACTCAAATGAAAAGCACCTGCAATGTCCTTGTACGGGGAAACTTCTCTGTGGCATAATAGGGAACACCATTCTTGACAGAAATCTTCAGGATGTCAGAAATCTCTTCCATATTAGGAGCCAAGACACAATCAGCAAACACAAAACTTCTCAATTGAGGGTCATAAAACTGCAGCAAAGAATGAAAACTATCTCTCTGATCCACAATAGGTTTGTTCATATATCCTAAGATCTTCCCATACCGGCTTCTGAAATCTTGTCACTCATCAAGCCCACCAGTTTCTGAATATCCTCAATTTCTGGATGCGGGAAAGTGTAATGAGCATTCCTTTTTCTGGGTGTCTCTTGAACTTCTGTCATCTGGGGAAACAATGAATACCAGAACTGAGCACAATGGATAAATGATGACCTATAATGGAAACACGAACATTTAATGCGAGTATGATGCGATGCAAATGCAATGCAGACATATGATCAACAACTGGGACTGTCTGAATACAGAACATTGGACCCAAGTGACCAAGAACCAAGATCCTCTAAATAAAGCCCCATGAACAAGAATTCAGTCTCAAAAGCCCCAAAATCAGATATCAGATGACTTAAGAACTCCAAAAATCCATGTAGCCTTATCAAATCATAGAACTGTACTAGTAATGAGGTATGATGAGGTCAATGGTCCCTGCAAACCTATAAACCCCTCCCAATCTCACGGGTGTGCTCCGGGTCTAACATCACGGACTCTCAAAACCAAATAGCAATAATACGTTCACCATTTCCGAGAAATGGCTCATGACCAAATCAGGGAATCGGTTTGGCATTATGTACTACTCAGGGAGGTCTCAGCGTGAGTTCGGGAAAACAAGCATCCTTTATAAGTTCCCAGTTACAAGCACTGGAATTGAGAAACAATAGTACATTCATCCCGAAGGGTACAATACTATTGTCATACGACCATATGCTTTGACTGAGTTCCTATAAAAGAACCAGGCCATCTTATGCGAGTTCCTAGTGGGCCCTTGGGTGTGAATGGGTTTGCCACAGAATGTGGTCTGCCACTGTCACCACTGGAGAGGGATGTTTCCAAAAAGGTCCTCAATGATCAGTCCCTCGAGGAACATAACTATCGAGGTTGTGTATGAACCCAGAAAGATTCCGACATCAATACATTTCCAAGACGGTCGCAAGTCTGGGTGTAGAACTCACTACTACCAACATAGCAAGATGCCATGAAGCCAAAGTGACTGTCCACCCTAAGTCCTAGGGTGCACTCGAGCCCCGGTTACGAGATCATCTCTCAGTAACAGTTCCCAATCCCACAGAAAAAAGGAAACCAGTACAGCCAGACAGTCCAGTAATATAAGATGCATGTAAATAAAATAATGAAAACTGTAAATAAGGCTGTAAATAAAACTATAAATAAACAAGAGTAAAATAAACACGCAACAACATACAATCAAACTCCCGATGAAACAGAAACACACAAGCGCTAGGAGAGACTCTCAAAGGGGAAACCAGAGATACTCTGGCTAGAAAGTCGCCAGCTGTCGCTCCGTGGATTTCCATCCTTGTACAAATGCGAAAGTGGCACGGAAAAGGTAGAGTTGTCATCCAAGCATTTTTATCCCGAAGGAACGGGAATGGTAATGCTGCACAAACCAAAGAAAAGAAAAGGAAGGACAAAGGTCCTGCGAACCAAAGAATCTGGGTTCGGGAGTCGGTTATGACCTGGGAAGGTATTAGCACCCTAGATCGTCCGCCGTACCCGACGGGATCCACGCTTGCAAAGAAACTGTTTCAAAGGGTGAGAAAATGAAAGTTGTTGCAAAACTAAAACTGAAACTGGAATGAGAAAAGAAATGAAAAAGTAAACAACGAGGAAAAATGTAGGGAAAATAAGGATTGTGCTCGAACGGGCCCTACCCCGCTTCCTACGTACCTCATCTGGACATGAGGATCAGAGATGTCGTAGTTCCCCTAACTAGGGGTGGAAAATATTTCTTGTGAATTAAGGATTGAACTTCCTATGTCAATGCTCAGGTGTTGCAGGCTCGGACGACGAGTGCGTTACCGTCTTACAAAATGACAAGTAGGAGAAAGTTTGCGTATGGAGCGAAGGAGTTGAGAAAAGAAGTCCCGAAGGAGAGACGTTTATTGTTTGTTTGTGTTTTTTATGAGTCTTTTATTTGTGTGGCACAAGAGAATGAACTCAAGCTCTTTTCCATGGAATGTGTACTTGCTACTACATTCAGAGATGGAATAATAGAACAATTACACCAAGTAAGAAGAATTTATCCAAGACTTGTTTCCAAAGGCAATGGCCTAAATTCATTGACTTGTTGAATTTATTAGGTGTTTTAGTGATTAAAAATGAAGAAGTTTTTTTTTAGGGTTTTTCTTTGATGAAGATGACTTCATGATCCTACGTGTGCATCATGCTAGACAAATGCACTATTCCAAGATGGAATGAATACATATTCCCCATGGAATAAGGCTATTACACAAGAAGTCACTTCTTTCTTTATTAAGTTTTTTAGGTTTTTGTTTTGAGATGAGAAAAGAAAGAACCAAAAGAGCAAAAGGCAAAAGTCTAATGGAGAAAGACTAAACCTAAAGTTATCATGCAAAAGTGGTCCTACGGTTAGTGAGGTTTCAACTATCCTAAGAGAAAAGAAGAACCAAAAAGGAGCAAAAGAGAGGAGAAGCTAGAAAGCAACTTACTCCTCTATAGGAGATAAGTTGCTCCTAAAGGGGGAAGAAAATAGTTGCATCACATGATGGTGTAACACCCCAAATTTGCCCTCTCCTGTTTAGCATCACCATCATATCATAATCATCATCAACATGTCATGTCCTTAGCATATTGCATAGAAAAATGAGGCATAGTACTTGCATGTTCCAGCATAAGGCATATGATCAATTATCAGGGAAATTCAAAGCTCACAAGGCATGGTACAAGTTTGATATCTTGGTCAAAGGCCTTAAAAAGGATTGAGGATCAAAATCAGATCAAAACGGTTGGCGCCGGGTTATTCCTGAGGTTTCCCACCAAAAGGAGGGAAAATTCAAAATTCATTGGCGTTAACTGGTTAACGGATTGGTTAACCGGTTAACGGCTGCGAATTTTAAATTCCAGCATCATTGTCAGCATGTGCTTTTGGCTCCAATTTTCAAGTTTCTGATTTTTATTCATTTTGGAATTAATTGGAAATTAAAGAGAAGGATCTAGAGCATTTATCCAAGCCTCATTCCTTTGCTAGATCCTAATCACATTACCAAACCATAATTTTGGATCCCAAGCCTAATTTTTGGGCCCCAAACCTAAACCATATTTAATCCATTTCTCTCTAAACCAAGAGGGGGCTCTCTCATTTTTCATTCTCATTCTGTATTTCCACTATTCTCTCTCACTTTTCTCTCATTTTCTCTCCCACATTCTCCAAATTCACTAAGAGTTCCTCTTTGAAGATCACATAACCTTGCCTTCAGGTGTGTAGATCTTGGAACTAGACCTCCATCCATAGCTTCTTGGCATCATTTTGCTGGTTTAATTGGTGATTCGGATCTAGTTTGGGATTTAGAAGTGCTTTTGCATCCAAAAATTTTCATCAAGACCTTGTTCTTGCATTTATTTTGCATGGAGTGTGAAGCTTAGTACCGGATCTTCAAAGTTCTCCGCGAGATCTCTCATTTCCAGCTCAATCAACAACTACCAAAGCATACCTCACCTTTGTAGGTTGGTTAAATTCAGATCTAGCTCTGTTTTAGCTTATTTGCATGCTTGTACTTTAGACCTGCCACGTGCTTGCGTATTTGCTTGTGTCGTTTGATTTGATTGGTTGATTTGTAACCGGATCTATGTATTAATGTTCATGAGCTTGATGATGCTATTTAATGTGAATTGGTCCTCTTATTTCATGATCAATTGATTGTTGGTCTGGTGTGAGATTAATTGGATAAGCTGGTTTGAACTAATTTTCTGCAGGAAATTGTTGTTGTTTTTTCAGTGTTAACCGGTTAACGCTTTGGTTAACCAGTTAATGTACCTGTTTCTGTACTAGTTTTCTGCAAGTTTGGATTGGTTAACCGGTTAACGCTTTGGTTAACCGGTTAACACTGATGCAGTGTGCCATATTTGCTTTGTTTTGGGCTTGTGTGATCCCGTTACTTGTTTTAAATGCCATGGATCATTATGTGATCATTGAATATGATTGTTTTTGGTGATTTGCTTGCTGGTCGATGCATGCCTCCATGCTCTCGACACGTAAATGCTTGTATGTGCAATTTTGGCATGTTGTTTGATCTTTGTTGATATGAACTTTGAGCATGCCATCTCCATGAGTTTTGTTAATAAACATGTGATGGATTTTGCTAACACTTGCAGGGGCTCATGGTAAGAGAAGTGTGGATGTTCATCCACATTTCAAATCTTCATCCTTTTCCTTTTAAGTTGCTTTCTCTTTGTTTTTGAAGTTCCTTATGCCATCATGTGATGCAACTTTCTTCTTCCCCCTTTAGGAGCAACTTATCTCCTTTAGAGGAGTAAGTTGCTTGCTAGCTCTTGCCTCCTCTTCTTCTTTCTCCTCTTTGGTTTTTCTTTCCTCTTCTTAGGATTGTTGAAACCTCACTAACCTTAGGACCACTTTTGCATGACAACTTTAGGTTTAGTCTTTCCCCATTTTAGACTTTTGCCTTTTGCTCCTTTGGTTCTCTTTCTCTTCTCATCTCAAAACAAAACCAAAAAAAACATTAATAAAGAAAGAAATGACTTCTTGTGTAATAGCCTTATTCCATGGGGCATATGTATTCATTCCATCTTATAATAGTGCATTTGTCTAGCATGATGCACAAGTCGGATCATGAAGTCATCTTCATCAAGAAAAACCCTAAAAAATACTTCTTCATTTTAATCACTAAAACACCTAATAAATTCAACAAGTCAATGAAATTAGGCCCTCGCCTTTGAAAACAAGTCTTGGATAAGTTCTCCTTACTTGGTGTGCTTGTTCTATTATTCCATCTTGGAATGTAGTAACAAGTACACATTCCATGGAAAAGAGCTTGAGTTCATTCTCTTGTGCCACACTAAATAAAAGCTCTAAAAAACACAAACAAACAATAATCGTCTTTTCTTCGGGAATTCTTTTCTCATCTCCATCGCTCCATCCGCGAACTTGCTCCTATTTGTCATTTTGCAAGACGGTAACACACTCTTCGTCCGAGAGCCTACAACACCTGAGCATTGACATAGGCAGTGCAAGCCTTAATTCACAAGCAATATTTTCTACCCCTAGTTAGGGGAACTACGGCATCTCTGATCCTCATGTCCATTGAGGTACGTAGGTGGAGGGGTAGGGCCCGTTCGAGCACAATCTTAATTTTCCCTACATTTTTCCTTTTCATTTCTTTTTCAGTTCCCTTTTATTTTCTTTTTATCTAGTTCAGTTCCTTTTCTTTGCAGCAGCTTTCATCCCTTCCCCCTTTGAAACAAATTTCTTTGCAAGCGTGGATCCCGTCGGGTACGACGGACGGTCTGGTGTACTAATACCTTCCCAGGTCGTAACCGACTCCCGATCTCAGATTCTTTGGTTCGCAGGACCTTTGTCCTTCCTTTATTTTCTTCGGTTTGTGAAGTATTAGCATTCCCGTTCTTTCGGGATAAAAATACCTGGCTAGCGACTCTAACCTCTTTCTGCGCCACTTTCGCGTTTGTACCAAGATGGAAATCCGGGGAGCAACAGCTGGCGACTCTGCTGGGGATAGGCCAGAATCTCCGGTTCCCCTTGAGAGTCAATCCTAGCGCTTGCGTGTTTCTGTTTCTTTGGGGTGTTGATTGTTTTCTGTTGCGTGTTTATTTTACTGTTGTTTATTTACAATTTTATTTACAGCTTTATTTACACTTTTCAGTATTTATTTTCATGCATCATATATATTATACTGGACAGTCTGGCTGTGTTGGTTTATTTTTTCTATGGGATTGGGAATTGTTACTGAGAGATGAGCTCGTAACCGGGGCTCGAGTGCACCCTAGGACTTAGAGTGGATAATCACTTTGGCTTCATGGCATCTTGCTATGTTGGTAGTAGTGAATTCCACACACAGACTTGCGACCGTCTTGGAAATGTATTATGCCGGAATCTTTCTGGGGTAATACACAACCTCGATAGTTATGTGCATCTGGGGACAGATCATTGAGGACCTTTGTGGAAACATCCCTCTCCAGTGGTACAGTGGCAGACCATATTTCGTGGCAAACCCATTCACACCCGAGGGCCCACTAGGAAGTCGCATAAGATGGCCTGATACTTTTATAGGAACTCAGTCAAAGCATCTGGTCGTATGCCGATAGTATTGTACCCTTCGGGATGAATGTACTATTGTTTCTCGATTCCAGCGCTTGAAGCTGGGAACCTATAAAGGATGCTTGTTTTTCCCGGACTCACGCTGAGGCCTCCCTGAGTAGTACATAATGCCAAACCGATTCCCTGATTTGGTCATGAGCCATTTCTCGGAAATGGTGAACGTATTATTGCTATTCGGCTTTGAGAGTATGTGATGTTTGACCCAGAGCACACCCCGTGAGATTGGGAGGGTTTTACAGGTTTGTAGGAACCCTTGACCTCATCATACCTCATTTCCAGTACAGTTCTATGATTTGATAAGGCTACATGGATTTGGATCTTTAATTTTGGGGCTTATTTGAGACTGAATTCTCGTTCATGGGGCTTTATTCAGAGGATTTTGGTTCGTGGTCACTTGGGTCCCGTGTTCCGTATCCAGACAGTCCCGGTCGTTGATCATATGACTGCATTGCATTTGCATCGCCTCATACTAGCATTAACTTTTTGTGTTTCCATTTCAGGTTAGCATTTGTACCCAGTTCTGGTATTCATTGTTTCTCCAGATGACAGAAGTTCAAGGGATACCCAGAAAAAGGAATGTTCATTATACTTTCCTGCAACCCGAAATTGAGAGAATTCAGAAACTGGTGGACTTGATGAGTGACAAGGTTTCAGATGATATCAGAAGCCGGTATGGGAAGATTTTGGGTTACATGAACAAACCTACTGTTGATCAGAGGGATAGTCTTCATTCATTGTTGCAGTTTAATGACCCTCAATTGAGAATTTTCGTGTTTGCTGATTATGTCTTGGCTCCCACTATGGAAGAGATTTCTGACATCTTGAAGATCCCTATCAAGAATGGTGTTCCCTATTATGCTGCGGAGAGGTGTCCCCCGTACAAGGATATTGTAGGTGCTTCTCATTTGAGTATGCTTAGAGTGAAGATGGAGTTAGAAGCCACTAAAGGGAAGGGATTTAATCTGGATTTCCTTATCACAGAAGCTCATGTGTTTTCTTTGGGAGGGAAATGGATAGAGTTCAGTGCGCTGTTAGCATTAATGGTCTACGGGATAAGTCTTTTTCCAAGAGAGAAAGGATGGATAAGCTTGGAGGCTATCACCCTTTTCATTTAAGGGAACCTGGTGCCTACGTTGTTGGGAGACTTTTACTTCGGTGTCCATCAAAGAAATGAGAAAAGAAAAGGTTACATGAATTGTTGTGCTCCATTGTTTGCCGAATGGTTTGCTAAGAAGCTTCCAAAGTCAGGACCGTTCAAAGATCTTAAGCAAGATTGGAAGTGGGCTAGAAGATTGATGGGGTTAACATCTGACGACATAGCCTGGGGATGTAGCAGAAACTTGGTAGGGAAGGAGTTTATTACAAGGTGTGGTGAGTTTCCCTATGTGCCGTTGTTGGGTAGAAAAGGAGTGATAAGTCATAATCTTGTGCTGTCCAGAAAACAGTTTGGTTATCCACTGAAGGACCCTCCATCAGATGAAGAAATAACTAAGACTTTGTCTTTTCCAGCTGAAGATAATGAGTTGTTGGTTATTCAAGCATCCCAAGCTCGGGAAACAAAGCTTAGAGAGGGTAAGAAAGAATTCGGAAAGGTAGACCCTAAGACCAATCCCTCTTTTAATGCTTGGATACAAGGGAGGGTTGATACCTTCTTCCTTCCGTTTTCGGTTGAGGCTCCGCTATATCTAAAGGAGGTACCGATACAAACCACTATTTCTATCGAAGATTACAGGAAGTTGGAAGCTCAGTTGCACAAGGTTCGGGTAGAGAATTCTGAAATGGCTAGTTTGTATCACCGTGCCAATCATGTTAAGCAAGAAGCGGAAGAAAAGCTACAGATGACACAGGCTACTTTAGAAGCTAAAGAAAAGGAGTTTGCTGGGAAAGAAGCTCATTTTCAGAGATTAGGTTTAGCAGAGTCAAAGAGAGAAGCGGAGCATAAGAGGATTGTGAAGACCCTCAGAGAAGCTCGTCAATCTATTGCTTGGTTACAGGGGCAAAGAGAACAGGAGCAGAAGAAGTACCAAGAAAAGGAAGAGTTTATTTGAAACGCAGATGGAATTCAAGAAAGAAGAGGTCGAACAAGTTCACAAAATACGAAGGGAAAAGACTCAACAATTGGAACAGAGCCAATTGGACTTGAAGGAAGCAATGGAGGAGATTGCAGATCTTAAGCTGAGAGCAGGCGTCAAGAAGAACAGGACGGAGGTGGTGACTGTAGAAGAGGAGCCTGGATTTTCCTTTTAGTCTAGGGTTTTTAGTTTTTTGTTGATTGTATCCAGACTACCTACAGGCTTGTTGTAGGAGTCTTGCTTTATCTTTCTTTCATTTGTATTGAATTGTCACCCTTTGGGTAATTCTGTTCTTGTCTATAACTCTGATTGTTGGTAGTTTGTTCATGCTATGGAATGATACTTTCCAAGTGACAGTTTCTAAATGAGCAAAGCTATTTGTCCTAAGACACCAGGGCCTGAATACTCCTCAAAAGAGTTTGAAAAGTCAGTTTCCAAAAAAGGGTCATCTGGAGTATTTTTCTGTCAAAATACCAGAACTGGGGCATATTAATGCCTAAACATGGAAACATGAATAATTACATTGCATGCATATAACGTGTTTGTTGTTTTGTAAGTATTTCTCCAGTGTTCTAACGTTCATGTCACTTCCAGGCACTATAGCTCCCAAGAAGGTTCAGAGACTGTCAACGGTGCACAGATACCCTACAAAGGTGAACAGAGAAAGAGCAATGGAGCAGATGCAAGCAGATCTGGCTGACTTAAGGACGAGAATGGACTACTTCATGACCCTCATGGCTGGGATGGGTCAAACTCAAGAGCGTCTGCGCGAGATGGTAGAGAACAATCAATGCAGGAACAATGGGGCTGGCGCCCGTCATGTTGAAATCCCTGTGGTGCAACCAGGGGTCACTATTGTCAATGATGGAGTGAATAATCTGCAGATGGATGGGCAGGACGAACTGTTCACCTTGCTGGATGAGGCAGAAGGCCAAGGGGTTGACATGAATAGAAGATTTGAAGAGATGGCTGAGCAAATTTGTGCCATTCAGTCTCAGAGTTCTCTTGGGTTTGACATCATTGATTTGGGCTTGGTGCCAGGGGTGAGAATTACCTACAAGTTCAAAGTCCCGACTTTTGATAAGTACAACGGAACAGCTTGCCCGAAAATTCATCTTTAGTCTTTTGTGGGAAGGATTGTTGCGCGTACAGATGATGAGAAGTTGTGGATGTATTACTTCCAGGATAGTCTTGTAGGAGCTTCCTTAGAATGGTACATGAAGCTGAGCAGGGTCAATATTCGAAGCTGGAAGGATTTAGCTGAGGCATTTGTGAAGCATTATCAGTATAATTTGGATATGGCTCCAAATCGTACCCAGTTGCAGACAATGTCTCAGAATGCTAAAGAAGGGTTCAAAGAGTACGCCCAGAGGTGGCGTCAGCTTGCTGCTCGAGTGCAACCTCCCTTGTTGGAAAATGAAATGGAAGATATGTTTATGGGAACGCTGCAAGGGGTGTTTATTGAGAGACTAGCGTCTTTTTCGGCAACGAAGTTCAACGACATCGTGATAGCTGGAGAGAGGGTCGAAACTCTTCTGAAAACGGGGAAGATTCAAGACATTGGTCCAAGTAGCTCAAGCGGTGTGAGAAAGGCTTTCAGTGCACCTCAAAGAAGAAGGGAGGGTGAGACTAATGCTGTGTACAGTCGAGGTCGGGGCCGCGGATACAGAGGATCTTATGAGCAGGTGGCAGCTGTCACCATCCCCACAGGTTCTGTACAACGGCAGCAATAGCCGCAACGCAATAACTATCAGCAAAAACCATATCAATAGAGACAAGCTCGTCCAGCTAATAGAGTGTTTGAAGCCATCCCAATGACGTACACGGCACTGCTCCAAAGATTGTTAGAGTTGAATTTGGTTCAGTTAAGGACGTTAGCACCACCTCCACCTGGAGAGCTTCTAGTGGGGTATGATGCTAATGCAAGATGCGCATTTCATTCAGGAGCTCTTTGGCACTCAACGGAGAAGTGCAGGGCATTACAACATAAGGTCTAGAACTTGATTGATTCAAAGGCAATTAACTTTGCACCGCCTCCAAATGTCACATCAAACCCCATTCCAAATCATGGAGGGGCCAGGATAAATGCCGTTGACGGTGGTGAGAGGTCAAATTTGATCTTGAATATGGATGAAGTGAAGACTTCCTTGTTAGTCGTGAAAGATAGACTGTTGAAGGGGGAGGTTTTCCAGGTTGTGATTTTGACTGTGAGGGTTGCATGAATTCCGTTAATGGATGTGGGGATTTGAAAACTGGGCTGCAGTGTTTGATTGACGAGGGGTCGCTACAGTTCGACAGAGTTGACGATAAAAGTAATTGTGTGTCTACAGTGACAATTTATTTTGATCCTGCTGAGGTTCCTGTCTGGAGAGAGCATGTGACTATCTATGTTCCCGAAGTGAATCCAGTGAGCATTATAGTTCCGGGATCAGTCCCTTACGCTGATAACAAGGCCATCCCTTGGCATTATGGCTCGGACGTGTACGTAGAAGGCCATAAAGTGGAAAATCAAGCAGTGACATTTAACCCGACTGTTGTGAATGTCAGAGGAGTTGGCGGGTTTACTCGAAGTGGGCGTCTTTTTGCTCCTCAAGCCCTTAGAGGTGATCTTGAAGCTGAAGCTGCTACGAAGGCTAAGGGTAAACAGATAGCAACTGAAGAGGTGACAACTCCTGTTGCCGGTCAAGGCGCTTTTGAAAAGGAGGTCGAGGAATTCATGAGAATAATAAAGAAAAGTGACTATAAGGTGGTTGAACAGCTGAATCAGACCCCGTCCAAGATATCCATTATGTCGTTGTTGATGTGTTCCCAAGTTCATCGAGAGGCTTTGCTAAAAGTTTTGCAAATGGCGTATGTACCACAAGAGATAACTGTCAACCAGTTGGAGGTTGTGGTAGGCAGCGTAAACGCCAGCCATGGATTGGGATTCACAGATAGAGATCTCACTTCTGAGGGAATCAATCACAACAAAGCCTTACACATCACCATGGAGTGTAAGGGTGTTGTTCTATCTCACATCTTGGTAGATACAGGCTCTTCTCTCAACGTGATCCCTAAGAAGGCCTTAATGAAGCTGAACGTTGATGGCACCGTCTTGCGACCTAGTGATTTGATTGTGAAAGCCTTTGAAGGGTCCCAAAGATCTGTGTTTGGGGAGGTGGAGCTACCAATGAAGATTGGGTCTCAGATATTCAAGAGTACATTCTATGTTATGGATATTCAATCCTCTTATAGTTGTTTGCTGGGACGTCCCTGGATTCACGCTGGTGGCGCAATAACATCGACGTTGCATCAGAAGTTGAAGTATGTGATAGACGGCCAAGTTGTTATTGTGTGCGGAGAAGATGATATTTTCGTGACCCATCTGTCAACCTTCAAGTATGTGGAAATAGACGGGGAGATCCATGAGACACTTTGCCATGCTTTTGAGACGGTCAAAGTCAGTACTTTGTCTCCAGCAGTTCAAAACAGTGAGAAGGAAGGGACTCATATCTACTCCTACAAGCAAGATAGTGAGGTGGTTCAATCCAGAAATGCCCAGTGCTGGGACAAGCTGCTGGAAGTGGAAAAGAAAGATGACAAGTTCGGTCTCAGATATCAACCTGGTCAGTCCGACTGGTCTCATGGCAGTAAGCCCATAGTATTCATAAGCGCTGGAATGCTCGACTACAACAATGTTTGTGTAACGGATGCAGATGGGGATAGTGACTGCGACTTGGATAACTGGATTCACCCTTGCGTACTTGGGGAGGAGCTCCGGAACTGGTTTACCGAAGATTTTGTTCAAGTTACTTGGCAGTCAAAGTAATTTTCTTTGTTTCCATTTTTATCATACTGCATGTCAAATCCTGCACTCTGCCCAAGGTGCATGGATCCATATGTAGGGCCACCATGTTTTTAATGCATTTACTTTTTCCATGAAATAAAGGACATTTTTCAAGCAACTTGTGTTCTCTTTCTTTCATTTTAAATTTTTTCTCAAATAAAATGGCAATGTTTTTCTTTCCAGTGTTTTTATGTATTTGTGTCTTCGAAAAAATTCCGATTCTGAGATAAGCACATTACTTGTGCAGTGTTGATCATTCGGATTCCTGTGACAACGTTCCTGCTATGACTATGCATGACTTCGACAATCCTATCTACCTAGCTAACGAAGGGGTTGAGGAAGACCGTGAACTCCCGGAAGAATTGGTCAGGTTGTTGAAACAAGAGGAAAAGGTCATTCAACCTCATCAGGAAGAAATAGAGATCATCAACATCGGATCTGAAGATGTAAAGAGAGAGATGAAGATTGGGGCCAGTCTGTAGGCCGAGGTAAAGAAGGATTTGATTGGTATGCTATGTGAATATGTAGATATCTTTGCTTGGTCGTATCAAGATATGCCAGGGTTGGATACTGACATTGTTGTGCATAAGCTGCCACTAAAGGAAGTCTGTCCTCCCATGAAACAAAAGCTGAGAAGAACAATCCCTGATATGGCTATGAAGATCAAGGAGGAAGTTCAGAAGCAGTGGGATGTCGGGTTCCTTGCTGTGACCAGTTACCCACCTTGGGTAGCTAACATTGTGCCTGTACCAAAGAAAGATGGCAAGGTCCGGATGTGCGTCGATTATCGGGACCTAAACAGAGCAAGTCCAAAGGATGACTTTCCATTACCTCACATTGATGTGCTGGTAGATAACACTGCTCAGTTCTCGGTATTTTCTTTCATGTATGGCTTCTCCGGGTATAATCAGATCAAGATGACACCGGAAGACATGGAGAAAACAACGTTCATTACCCCGTGGGGTACATTCTGTTACAAGGTTATGCCCTTTGGATTGAAGAACGTCGGGGCAACGTATCAACGGGATATGGTAACATTGTTCCACGACATGATACATAAATAAATTGAATGCTATGTGAACGACATGATTGCCAAGTCCCGGGATGAAGAAGATCATCTGGTCAATCTCAAAAAGTTGTTTAATAGGTTGATAAAGTACATATTGAGGTTGAATCCAAACAAGTGCACTTTCGGAGTGCGGTCCGGTAAATGGTTGGGTTTCATTGTTAGTCAAAGAGGAATCGAGGTAGATCCTGCAAAAATAAAAGCAATACAAGATATGCCTGCACTGAAAATAGAAAAAGAAATGTGTGGGTTTTTAGGGAGATTGAACTACATTTCGCGGTTTATATCTCATCTAACTGCCACATGCGAGCCAATATTCAAATTGTTGAGTAAAGAGCAAACTGTCAGGTGGAATTAAGGTTGTCAAAGAGCCTTTGAAAAGATAAAAGAATATCTGTTGGAGCCTCCGATTCTAATGCCTCCAGTTCCTGGACGACCACTTATCATGTACTTGACTATGTTAGAAGGGTCGATGGGGTGTGTTCTAGGCCAACATGACGAGTCTGGTCGCAAAGAGCATGCTATTTACTACCTTAGCAAAAGGTTTACCGAATATGAATCTTGTTACTCACTGCTCGAGAAAACTTGTTGCGCTTTGGTATGGGCTGCTCGCCGACTGAGACAGTACATGTTGACCCATACCACATTTCTAATCTCTAAAATGGACCCTGTCAAGTACATTTTTGAGAAACTAGCATTAACCGGAAGGGTTGCAAGGTGGCAAATGATCTTAACAGAGTATGACATACAATATACTTCCTAGAAAGCCATCAAAGGAAGTGTATAGTCGGATTATCTTGCACAACAACCGCTTGAAGACGACTATCAGCCAATGAAGTTTGATTTCCCTGATGAGGACATTGTGTACCTCCAGGCAAGAGATTGCGAGGAACCACTTCCGCAGGAGGGGCCTGAACCTGAATCCAAATGGAAGTTGATATTTGATAGGGCAGTTAATATCAACGGACATGGAGTTGGTGTTGTTCTTATCACTCCTGAAGGTGTTCACTTTCCCTTCGCTGGAAGAATTACTTTTGGTTGCACCAATAATGAAGCGGAATACGAGGCGTGCATAATGGGAATAGAGGAGGCTATTAATCTTCGGATTAAGACTCTCGATATATTCAGAGATTTAGCCCTTGTTATCAATCAGATTACCGGCAAGTGGTATACATATCAAGAACACTTAATTCCTTGTAGGGATTATGCCAGAAGATTGTTGACGTTCTTCACAACGGTTAAGCTTCAGTATATACCATAAAATGAGAATCAATTTGCCAATCTATTGGTTACTCTATCTTCGTCCATCAAAGTCTTGTGTTGGAACTATGTGCCAAGGATTGACATTTCCAGGCTTGACATGTGAGCAACCTTAGTTTTTGATTGATTATAAATTTTAAGTGTTTGTGTTTGTTTCACATTAAGAAATATGCTTGCTTAAGTTTTGGTTCTTTTGTTTTTCAATGTTTATGATCTTTTGGAAAAACACGCATAATGAATCGATACATGCTAGCTTGAATCGATTCATGCTGTTTGAAGGTTTCTGGAATTCGCATAATGAATCGATACATTCCATCTTGAATCGATACATGCTGTTTGAAGGTTTCTGGAATTCGCAAAATGAATCGATTCATCCTATGATGTATCGATTCATGTTGTTTTAATGATTATGTTTTCTTAAAAATGATCAGTATGTATCGATTCATCCAAGCTTGAATCGATTCATTAATCTGTTATTTCTCTAACAGAATCTGCATACATATATGTGCTTTTGTTTCATTTAGACAGATTATAGATTACAGATTATAGATCACAGAAAAATTAGAGACGAATTTTGCAGTGATTAAGCATTGAAGAACACATCAAGATAGGGTTTTTTGGAGTGTTGGGAATTCAATGTTGAGCAAGTTTGAAACCTAGAATCAAAGATATCTTCATCATCTTCTCAAAGATCTTAATTCAAGAACATCAACAAGGAAGTGTTTGCTGTCCTGTGAATTGAAGGCTTTCGAGATAACGTTCAGTGGTACGATCGAAGATCCAGCTGAGTTGAAGATTGATAGAAGGTTTCAAGGAAAAACCAGCTGGGTTTTCCTTCATGAACGGGCGTGTTCTTGAGGGTTTGTGAGTCACGTTTACAAGTCAGATTCAGCCGCAGCGAGAGTTTTGGGAATCGGTGGATTTCGCAAATAGGTCGTGGAACCGGTGAATTGATTGTATAACTTGCAGGGAATCTTGATCGGGCTCAAATCAAGTGGAAGTTGATACAATAGGAAATTCTAGGAGTTTAGAATTCTGGTGTTTGTATTGGAACCTTGTAATCGACGGATTCAGCAACTTTGATATAAGAATTCTCAATTTCAATTTGAAATTGAGAGGGAGACGTACCCACACGCGAGGACGAACGTGGGGAACTTCCTTACCAAATCTCGGCGTATTGTTTCTCTTCTCTATCTTTATTTTGTTTTAATTTGTTTTTCGATTCATTAGAAATAGCTTTAGTGCTAGGTGTGTCGTACCTCGAAAAATACGATCCCTCGCGAACGCGGTCGCGGCTGGGCTGACTTGAGAGTCGCCACCTAATTTTATTTATTCCCGAAGAGGGAAGTGGAAAATATAGATAAAACCACCAAGAAGGGATAAAACAAGGTCATCGCAAACCATTGTTGGGGTTCGGAAGTCGGTTATGTAGGAGGAAGGTATTAGCACCTCCTACATCCATCGTACTCGATGGGAACCATCTAGATTGTCACGCGCGAAAGGATGTCTATACTTATGATTACTTGTTGAACTAAAGGGTTTATTGATCCTAGGGGCTCGGCAAGGATTGAGATCCTCGTGCCTACGTATTCCCTTGTGCAATGGGAAAGTCAGAGCTTCGTAGTTCGGCCTGATATGGGTATCAGTTGTTGATTTTATTACCTTTCTTCGATGAAAGGATTTAAGAGTCCATTTGCACTAAAGACTATGGATAGTTTATCTCGCCCAACAAGACGAGTGTCCTGCGTCGAAATAATCGGAGCGAGTAACGAAAGCTCGTTATCCCCCTTTCTATCGCTTAAGGCTCGTGGCGTGCAATTTTCCTCGTATTTATTGGAGTGTTTTGTTTCCTAAGACCGCTTGATGTTGGATCAAGGGTTTGGATCTAAGAAGTAACATTTTGGTTTTTGAAGTTTAAGGTGAATGCAAGTGGAAGTTTTATTTGTTGATTTTGTTAGCGAGGCACAACGTGCTCGGCTCGCAAAGTTGAGGAAATAAGCTAAAGACTAGCTATGGAAAACAAGCGCAATGCGTTGATTCGTTAAGTTGGAAAAAGTTGCTGAAAGTGTAAGGTGCAAAGTTCGTGCAGATGGCGATCGAGGAACGATCGACTTACGTGTGTGTATGAAGTGAAGTGCATATGGATGTTTATTTGGCGTTGGACCAAAGATTTCGTTTATCTTTGAAATGACTAATCTTAATGTGCGTTCGTTTTTTACTTAGCAATTTATCGTCAAAAATGCAAAAGTAATCACACAAGCAGTCATATCATCATATCACAAGCCAGGAGAATCGAGCATACGCAAACATTCATCACACACATAATCGAGCAAAGGTGAAAAGATTAATTAATCAAATTAAATAGAAATATTTAATTAGATTAATTAACGAATTAATTAATCGAATTAAATAAAATTATTTAATTAAATTAGTCAATAAAAATATTTTTGAATTTTTTTATACAAGGAAAACTTAATCACACAAAAAAAAATAGAGAAATTAACAATTTGAAAATAAAGTAAAGAAAATGTTTTTTTTTTTATATGTGTTAATTGAAAATGAAAGTTAATTAATAAGATAAAGTTATTTAATAAAATTATCTGATTAATTTATTAGGTTAAACAAAATTAATAAAACTAATCAGCAAGAAAATTTGTTTTAATTTGTTTTTAGAGATTTTAATAAGAGAAGTGTCATGGGGAAGGGTTAGATGACCGGTGACAGGTGTCATCAGGGACACACGTGTCACCGGTGTGATGGACTGTGATAGGCCAACAAGAAAGCCAACAGCCGGCAACGGTAAAAGCAGGAAGACGATCAACTAAATGAATCACGGAGAAAAAACAAACTCTCAAAACTTTACTCATCTCCTCATTCCTCTTTCTCTTCTTTTCTCTGAATCATTTTTCAAAACAACAAAAAAAACAAGAAGAAATGGTCATGAACTCGGTTCCTCTTCTTCGAGAGAAGATGTGAGGTTCACCTTCATCGTTCGTTCCTCAATCATTTCAACACGCACAAACAAATCATCACATAAACAAACAACAACGAAACCCTAATCCCAAATGAAACCAACCCCTTTTCACTATGGTTGTGATGATTACATCGTATAAGCAAAGAGAAAGATTCAGGAGCGAGTAAATGAAGGTGAAGAAAACTACCTCAACGGGGAAGACGCGATTCAGATCGGCTTCAAGGTATGGCCTCGTTTTCTTTTCCTCGATTCCCTTCTTCTTCTGTTCTTTCGCCCTCGGGGTTGCTTTTTTGTTGTTTTACTACTGTTGTTTGTTGAGTATGGTGGATGAGGTCTAGCTCGTGATATTCAGGCATTCAATGTGAAGCTCTGAATACATTGGTTTCTTTGAGCTTTTAGTGAATTAGGGTTTTGGGAGCAATTTCTGTAGAGTTTCACTGATGAGTTTTTTTCCGTGTATGATAGGGTTTTCAGGTGGCGGTCCCCTCCTGTGTCAATCATTGAAGAGTCATTTTATAGGAGAATCTCCTGGTGCTTTGTGAGGCTTGGAAGGAAATGTGTGAATCGGTGTGCTGAGCTGTGAATCCGTTGGAGGATATTTGAGAAGATTTGTGGGACCTCTAATGGGTGAGTCACAAATTAACTTTGTCTGTAGTGATTTTCCAACTGGCGCGTGGTCCTTGTAAATTTCCAGCTAACTTTGATTTTATAACTGAATCTGCTCTTATTATTGCCTTGTATATTAATTATCGTTGTCTCAACTTTCATGTATCCAATGCTCCTACCACAGAGCCAATGAAGACTCTTGTCTTTGTTTTAGGTTGAAAGCTCTGTCTGTTTATTTCCATGGATGCACAAAAACATATAATTAAGGTCTTGACTTCTTTTGCTGCAGTGACTTTTGACAGGTCTCGGTATAGTCGTATGATCAGCGCTTTGGCGGAACCGATGTGGAGCTCCTAGCAGGTTGATGGTTTGTGTCAAACACCAGGTGGTGGAGAGATCTATTAGGCAAATGCAATCCTTTCGCGTACTTCGGCTCTTGTCATTTGGAGTATGAATGGTGAGAAACAACTCCTTAATGGCTTGCTTGTAATACTGTTGCAACTTTATTTTCAATAATCGGTGTGAGCCTTGACTTCCCTCTTTGACTGCTTGTTGTATGTCATTCAATGAATCTTCCAGTGGTGGCAACTGCTATTTCAATTCCTGCTCTCCAATGTTAGTTCTACCAACAAATATGGCAGTTTTAAGTGACTCGAGAGATCGGCTAAATGCTTGGACCTCTTTTTCTATTTGTTGAGCAAATTCTCTAGTAGGAGCCAAAACTAATGCCAGGGGACCATCTCCACGTCGAATTAGAGGCTGGATCAAGCAATGCTGTATCGTAAGAGTAGTGAAAGCTGTGGTCTTCCCACTACCAGTTTCAACACAATCCAAACAAATCCCTTCCACTGAGAGCAAAAGGCATGGCTTGTGCCTAGATAGAAGTTGGTGAAATAGGATGCAAGTAAAAAATCAAGAGTTGTTTGGCATGAATAAGATCACCTCATTATTGATGTAAGGACCCTGTTACTTGGACTTTTAGTTGCTTGTGAATTTGTTATTGCGATACCGCTAAACATGCTTTCTTGTGCTTGCTATTGACCGTGTTGCTGCTGCGATATTACATGAATCATATGCCTGCTTATACCTTTGATAATGAACCGGTTTCCTTGTTTTGATCTTCTGCAGGCTTGAAAGAGAGGCTCTGATGTATCTGTCATGACAGGTTGTACGCATCGAGTACGAATTAGCTGGTACGTACTAAGTCCTCAATCTTTGACTTGCTTTAATGTTATGTGGCTGCATTAGTTCTCATGTTGACATGATATTCTTGCTTATTCAACCTTTCTCATTTTTAGAAATCTTATTATTCAAGCAAAGTAATTTCTGTTTGGTTTGTGTATTGAGTCAGGTTGTGGAAGGATAATCTTTTGCTTATTTCAAGAATTTGCAGCATGGTTTATCTTTCCTTATTGCAGACTTTGGAATTTGGCTTTGAAGGGAAAAAAAACCAACTTTCATTCCTTGTTTTTTGTTAATGAAGTAACTTTGTAAAACAAATCAAGTCCTTGAACCCTTTTAAAATGTGCATCTTTGAACTATAATATTGTCCTTATTTAGACTTTTGAATGATGCTTTGTTCATGATTAATGTGCAGGTCCATCAATATCTTCACATTCGCTTGGTCTTCAAGAGTGTGTTCACGGTGAGTATAGCGGTGAAGCATTAACGGATATAGGCAACTGCGAGCATGCTTATCATGCAGTCCTATAATTCACTCACTTTCTGGTTTTGGATGGTATTAGGAGGTTTCGCCAGCTGAAACAGAATTATGGCAGCTTGACGGTGGAGTCATGGAATAATAAGAAAAGATCTGGCTTTTATTTGGTGCAGAGTTGTTTAGGTACGAATCTATCCTGATGGTATCGCCTTTTGTAGCAGGTCTTTGGTATGACTGCCGGATTGGATTTATCTTCTTTATTGGCTAACACCGTGTTTCGAACTTTTGGGATGCATCCTAATAGTATACTCATTATGTTGCAATGTTTCAGGTAGTGGTAGCTTGCTTTCAGCACGTCATACGGAAGTCACCAAACCGAAGACCACCAAGAACTCCTTGCATTTCTTTCTTGGGCATTTGTTATACTTTGGCGCAAATATGAAGAACTTGAAGAATCATTTGCGTTGTTATCGTTTTGGGCGCTTTTTGGTGGTAATGATTGTATTGTCATTGTAACTGTGAATTCCATGTGGTTACTGTATTGGATTTTCTATTCTTCATGTTGTTGTAACTTATGTGGTGATTCTATCGATAGCGTGACTTGGATTCTTTGCCTTAATACTGAAACATTGTGTCATGTTTGAAATTGCAGGATGCTGAACTTAGTTCATGTCGTGTGAAGAGATGATGAGAACAAAAGTGATTCACATTAGTTTTGGAGTTTATGCTTGGAATAGGATTTGGCTTGATAAAGAAAAAGAGGCGGAGTATGGCACCAAATTGAAACCCGACTGGAAAAAAAACAACAACTTGTCATAGAATAACTTGGCAACTCTTATGACTTGTTACCATACAATCCTAAGCCTGGGTGTAGAATGGCTTGAATTTGGACTTGTAATGATCTTGAATTGTAATATAAATTCAAACTTGACTTTAGCAACCTGAACTTTGTACCAATCCACCAACTTTTACACTTGTATTTTATTCTTCAAGTTTGTGAAATTTTGGACCTTTTATCAACTTATTCTTGCACCAAGTATGCATCAACAAGCATTATTCTCCCTTCCTTGATGAGAAACAGGGCTAACTTTAAACCTTGAAATTGTGCCACGCAAAATCTCTTTGAACATAACAAACTTTGATCAACAATCTTTAAAACACATCTTGAGCTCTTCACATTTGTTAAATCCGCATAAATTATATCTTGGTCCCTTAGATTCAAACAAAGCGATGGTCTTTGAGGTTGACTTGAAAACTCGTTGACGAGGCTCGAAAATGTGGTTGAAATCATTCCTCTAATTACAAAGTCTAGCAAACTTTGCAATAATAATAAATTTTAGAACCTTAAGGAGTCTTGAAAATAAATTGGTCATGGCTTAGCTTAATGATTTAAATCTTTCGATTATGGCGTCATTTTAGTTATAAACCACAAAACCAAATTTGAAACATCGAGATCTTCAAATCCGCTTAAATCCCCTTAGTCATATCTTGTCTTTGAATAAATTCCATGAATCACTTTTTGAACTAATTCACAGTCTATAAAATAAATGAGGTTAAAATTAATCATAAATCCAATCCAGATATTAACCACCTCATGGCATCGATTCAAATTCTTGACAACTACTAGCCAACTTGCATAACCTCAGCCTATCCATCAAGCAAGACAACACACATATTTGACTCTTGAATGATGGTTAGTAACATAAACAAAATAAAGTAAAAACTAAATGGGTAGGACAAATTTGGGGTATGACAGATGCCCCTATCTAATTATCTTGAAAACCGAAGAAGTTGAAATGCTGCATGGCATTCAAATTTTTAGGTTGAAGGTTAATTAGATACAAAACAGACCCCAACATTTGTCTGAGAAGGTGCGAAATGCAGTGCAATAATGAAATAAGAGGATGAGATGGTAGATTGTACAGAATGTAAGAGATTCTTCGTATCAACGAAGCAGCATCCCCATTTGATGAATAAATTTCTCCAAGTCGTACGAAACAGTCCCTTATGCATTAGGGTTTCTTTGAAGACAAGATCCTAACAAAAAGTGCGATTCCTTGGGTCATGCGAAGCAGTTCCTTAACAATAAAGGCTCTTCAGAAAATATCCAAATCAGCATCTTAATCAATGATATTCTCTGATCCAACAAAGCAGTTCCTCACACTTAAGGCTCTCCATTGATACTTAGAGAAACATCTCAACAAAGGCATAATATTTTCTAAGTCATACGAAGCAGTTTCCTTTGGTCAGGACTCTTCAATGACTCTAGAACAAGTGTCTTAACAAAGCATGAGATTCTTTAGTCCATCAAAGCAGTACCTTACCAATGAAGGCTCTTTGTGGACGTTAGAACAATGTCTCGAATAAATGGGGTAAGATTTTCATATCATGCGAAGCAGTTCCTTAAACATAGGATCTTCAGTGATACTAGAACAATGTCTTTACCGAACATGAGATTCTTCGGGTCTAGCGAAGCAGTACCTTTTCGATTAAGGTTCTTCGGAGAATGGCCAAAGCAGTATTTTGAACAATGAGATTCCCTAACTCATCAAAGCAGTACCTTACCATAAAGGCTCTTTGGAAATATTTAGGGCAGTATCTCGAAGAAAATGGTATAAGATTTTCCAGATCAGGCGAAGCAGTTCCTTATATTTAAGGATCTTCAATGACATTAGAACAGTACCTTTATCAAATGATGCAAGATTTTCTAGATCATACAAAGCAATTCCTTATATTTAAGGATCTTCAATGATACTAGAATAGTATCTCCATCACAATATGAGATTCTTCGGGTCTTGCGAAGCAGCACCTTTTCGATTAAGGTTCTTCGGAGGATTCCAAAGCAGTATTTCGAACAAAATGGTGTAAGATTTTCCAGATCATGCGAAGCAGTTCCTTATATTCAAGGATCTTCAGTGATACTAGAACAGTATCTCTATCACAATATGAAATTCTTCGGGTCTCGCGAAGCAGTACCTTTTCGATTAAGATTCTTCGGATGTCTCCAAAGCAGTATCTCGAACAATGAGATTCCCTAGCTCATCAAAGCAGTACCTTACCATAAAGGCTCTTTGGAAATATTTAGGGCAGTATCTCGAAGAAAATAGTGCAAGACTTTCTAGATGTGAAGCAGTTCCCTATATTTAAGGATCTTCAGTGATACTAGAACAGTATCTTAAACACAACATGAGATTCTTCGGATCTTGCGAAGCAGTACCTTTTCGATTAAGGTTCTTCGGATGGCTCCAAAGCAGTATCTCGAACAATGAGATTCTCTAGCTCATCAAAGCAGTACCTTACCATAAAGGCTCTTTGGAAATATTTAGGGCAGTATCTCGAAGAAAATAGTGCAAGACTTTCTAGATGTGAAGCAGTTCCCTATATTTAAGGATCTCCAATGATACTAGAACAGTATCTTAAACACAACATGAGATTCTTCGGATCTTGCGAAGCAGTACCTTTTCGATTAAGGTTCTTCGGATGGCTCCAAAGCAGTATCTCGAACAATGAGATTCCCTAGCTCATCAAAGCAGTACCTTACCATAAAGGCTCTTTGGAAATATTTAGGGCAGTATCTCGAAGAAAATGGTATAAGATTTTCCAGATCAGGCGAAGCAGTTCCTTATATTTAAGGATCTTCAATGACATTAGAACAGTACCTTTATCAAATGATGCAAGATTTTCTAGATCATACAAAGCAATTCCTTATATTTAAGGATCTTCAATGATACTAGAATAGTATCTCCATCACAATATGAGATTCTTCGGGTCTTGCGAAGCAGCACCTTTTCGATTAAGGTTCTTCGGAGGATTCCAAAGCAGTATTTCGAACAAAATGGTGTAAGATTTTCCAGATCATGCGAAGCAGTTCCTTATATTCAAGGATCTTCAGTGATACTAGAACAGTATCTCTATCACAATATGAAATTCTTCGGGTCTCGCGAAGCAGTACCTTTTCGATTAAGATTCTTCGGATGTCTCCAAAGCAGTATCTCGAACAATGAGATTCCCTAGCTCATCAAAGCAGTACCTTACCATAAAGGCTCTTTGGAAATATTTAGGGCAGTATCTCGAAGAAAATAGTGCAAGACTTTCTAGATGTGAAGCAGTTCCCTATATTTAAGGATCTTCAGTGATACTAGAACAGTATCTTAAACACAACATGAGATTCTTCGGATCTTGCGAAGCAGTACCTTTTCGATTAAGGTTCTTCGGATGGCTCCAAAGCAGTATCTCGAACAATGAGATTCTCTAGCTCATCAAAGCAGTACCTTACCATAAAGGCTCTTTGGAAATATTTAGGGCAGTATCTCGAAGAAAATAGTGCAAGACTTTCTAGATGTGAAGCAGTTCCCTATATTTAAGGATCTCCAATGATACTAGAACAGTATCTTAAACACAACATGAGATTCTTCGGATCTTGCGAAGCAGTACCTTTTCGATTAAGGTTCTTCGGATGGCTCCAAAGCAGTATCTCGAACAATGAGATTCCCTAGCTCATCAAAGCAGTACCTTACCATAAAGGCTCTTTGGAAATATTTAGGGCAGTATCTCGAAGAAAATAGTGCAAGACTTTCTAGATGTGAAGCAGTTCCCTATATTTAAGGATCTCACATGATACTAGAACAGTATCTTAAACACAACATGAGATTCTTCGGATCTTGCGAAGCAGTACCTTTTCGATTAAGGTTCTTCGGATGGCTCCAAAGCAATATCTCGAACAATGATATTCTCTAGCTCATCAAAGCAGTACCTTACCATAAAGGCTCTTTTGTGGACGCTAGAACAGTATCTCGAATAAATAGTGCAAAACTTTCTAGATGTGAAGCAGTTCCCTATATTTAAGGATCTTCAGTGATACTAGAACATTATCTTAAACACAACATGAGATTCTTCGGATCTTGCGAAGCAGTACCTTTTCGATTAAGGTTCTTCGGGGAAGGCCAAAGCAGTATCTCGAACAATTGAAATTCTCTAGCTCACCAAAGCAGTACCCTACCAATGAAGGCTCTTTTGTGGACGCTAGAACAATATCTCGAATAAATAGTGCCAGACTTTCTAGATGTGAAGCAGTTCCCTATATTTAAGAATCTTCAGTGATACTAGAACAGTATCTTAAACACAACATGAGATTCTTCGGATCTTGCGAAGCAGTACCTTTTCGATTAAGGTTCTTCAGGGAATGCCAAAGCAGTATCTCAAACAATGAGATTCCCTAGCTCATCAAAGCAGTACCTTACCATAAAGGCTCTTTGGAGATATTTAGGGCAGTATCTCGAAGAAAATAGTGCAAGACTTTCTAGATGTGAAGCAGTTCCCTATATTTAAGGATCTCCAATGATACTAGAACAGTATCTTAAACACAACATGAGATTCTTCGGATCTTGCGAAGCAGTACCTTTTCGATTAAGGTTCTTCGGATGGCTCCAAAGCAGTATCTCGAACAATGAGATTCCCTAGCTCATCAAAGCAGTACCTTACCATAAAGGCTCTTTGGAAATATTTAGGGCAGTATCTCGAAGAAAATAGTGCAAGACTTTCTAGATGTGAAGCAGTTCCCTATATTTAAGGATCTCCAATGATACTAGAACAGTATCTTAAACACAACATGAGATTCTTCGGATCTTGCGAAGCAGTACCTTTTCGATTAAGGTTCTTCGGATGGCTCCAAAGCAGTATCTCGAACAATGAGATTCCCTAGCTCATCAAAGCAGTACCTTACCATAAAGGCTCTTTGGAAATATTTAGGGCAGTATCTCGAAGAAAATAGTGCAAGACTTTCTAGATGTGAAGCAGTTCCCTATATTTAAGGATCTCCAATGATACTAGAACAGTATCTTTAACAAATGATGCAAGATTTTCTAGATCATGCGAAGTAGTTCCTTATATACAAGGATCTTCAAAGATACTAGAACAGTATCTCCATCACAATATGAGATTCTCTAATCCAGGCAAAGCCGTACCTTACTAATGAAGGCTCTTTGGGGGTATTTAGAGCAATATCTCTCCCTCATGGCATAAGACTTTCTAGGTCATGTGAAGCAGTTCCCTATGTTCAAGGATCTTCAATGATACTTAGAACAGTATCTCTACCATATCATGAGACTCTTCAAATCTTGCGAAGCAGTACCTTCTGATCAAGGTTCTTCGGAGGATTTTAAAGCAGTATCTCAATCAAATCTTCCAGGATGCTCTCTGCTTGGAGAGCAACGAAGATGGTGGACAACATCATCATCAACTATAAAGCTTGAAGAATGATTTGCTGGGGAATAAAACCCGTAAGCGTATGCGGGATATCAGCTCCTTTCAGAGGAATACCATCAACTTTGAGAAAGGAAAATCCTGGATGCATGTCCTGGATCCTGTTATGCTATCCTGATAAGACCTCGTACATTGCATGATGCACGATGATTCATGAGAATTCAATGATAAATGATTCTAATGCAAATGCTTTGTTATATGATAATGATTAATATGATTGTGTTTGATGACATTCTTGTTTTCAGACAAGAATGCTATGCATGCCATGCTTGTGACAATGCAAACGGTTGCGTATGCTGGAGATAAAATTTGATAATTGCCAAGGATATTAGGCTTTAGGGTTTAGTAGTTGCCAAGGAAAATGGACTTTTAGGTTTTATGAAGGATGCCAACATGGTGGACTTTAAGACTTTTGGTGGTTGCCAATGAATATTGGACTTTCAAAGGTTTTGGAGGTTGCCAATAAAATTGGACTTTACGATTTTGGTGGTTGCCAATAAAATTGGACTTTAAGATTTTGGTGAAGGGTATTGACTTCTCGACACTTGGTATCCGACGATGCTCTGATCGGAGGATGGATGCGACCATTTGTGGTGTCCCCAAGTTTGATCTATTGTTGAAGTTGTATGTTGCTGACAGAATTTCAACTTCTCTGACAGATGTCATGATGACTTTCAAATGAGCGTAGCGACATAATCAATGCATGTGTATTATGCTTTGGCTTAGCCCTAAGGCCTTATTTTATAACTGCCTTGCCCCAGTCTGTAGGGACTTTGAAGGAACCTTCTTCGAATAGAAGCCTTGAGAATGACTGTGCCATATCCTAGCACTTTACAAGTTGCCCCAGTATCTGGGTCTCATGGGGAGTTGCTCCTGTCTGAGTCTTTGGAAGGACTTGCCCCGAATTAGGTGATCATGAATTATTTGCCCCAGATAGGCTACTAATTGGGATAGTCTAGTTCTAATGCTTGGAGATTTGATTTTCGACCAACCAATTCTCAGGTCCACATAGTCATTGAAAGTCTTACCCCTGATATGGAGTGATCTTGATTCGAGTCAACGCCAATGAATTCTCAAGCTCATCTTTGACTTTTCCCTGTTTGGAATTTCCTTAGACGCTAAGTACTGACTTGCAATTAAAATTTATTTGTACAGAAATGGTAATTTCAATGCAATATTCATGCGAGTTTTGAAAAACATTTATTTGAATGATGTGATAGTGTGTGACGAATGGCTCGATTGTCCAAACGTAGTGCTGATTTAGCAAGTGATTTGTGATACCCCAAGGAGAATATTAGCAAATCTTTTAGGAGTCAGTTTATGCAACTTTGCTGAAATATGATTTCAAAATAAACCCTGCTTCAATTAGGTCTTTTGAAGGGTTGTATCATGGTCTGGTTCACGGTTATAAAACAAAGGATATAGGCTCAAATATTTTGTACCCACCCATCTTCGTGATGTTCTCCAGTCCTACGTTCAGTTAAATGACACACATGTTTGTCTCCTATGAGAGCTTGAAGGTGTAGTGGTTGAAGATGATTGTTCAAGACCTTTTTTACAATGGCAGTCACCTTACTCATTTTTCTGGGATGTTAGTGACCCTTTTGATTTTGGATAAGATGGTCACTAAAATTTATTTTGTTTTGCTGAGGATTTTGACAACCTCTTGCTACTTGTTTTTTGTGATCCCTAATTTTTGCATGGACCGTTATTTTTGAAGTCTTTAGTCCATCGGGATTGCCCTAACTTTTGCCTAAGTCTCCTATTAGGATGTTCAACTTAGCGGGCTTTTTATATATTTTTATTTCTTTTTTGTTGAAGGATTGTGACTGCCAAGTCCTTGATCATGGATGGATCTCC
Organism: Lathyrus aphaca; assembly: GCA_963966055.1. Classification (NCBI taxonomy): domain Eukaryota; kingdom Viridiplantae; phylum Streptophyta; class Magnoliopsida; order Fabales; family Fabaceae; genus Lathyrus; species Lathyrus aphaca. The sequence continues at coordinate 428,379,272 of OZ014524.1, read as the reverse complement.
GGATTGGAATGTTTCACCTTGTAGTTTAGATGTACAGTCAGGTTAACTGAACACTACCCTGCCCTGGGTTAAGCGTAAGGGTTTTGAATATCCGAAGGAAACTCCTACTTCTAGGCTCGAAGTGGTTGTCTAGGGATTAACTCCTTATCTCTCCAGTGTTTGGGGATTTGAAACAATGCATGTACATCATCAGCAAGGTTCTTTCGGAAAGCATATTACCAGCAATTATGGATATTACGTTTTCGTCATCCTCCTTCAAATATTTGCTAACAGTGTGAAAAAGGAGGTAAAGTGCATTTTTTTTTATATATATATTTTTTGCAATAAGTGGGAAAATGTGAGTGAATACGAATGGATTCGTTCAAAACGTGCATGTTCATTACATTAATATTACCATTAAAGACAAAAGTTCTTAAAAGCAAGTAGTTCTTAACACGAAAGAAACTACAAATACAAAGTAATGATATGAGCTAAAGATTGCCAGTGTTGATGAACTGGGCTTTGATTTACCGTTGGGAAGCCTTAATTCAGAATTGCTCTTCAAGATCAGTTTGAGAACCATCTTCGCATGTACTCTCAGCAACTTCTTCCATGACATGGATCAATGAGCCCGCCTGATTGTGGATTTGAATTCCTTGAGGTGTGAATGAGATTACCTTGGAATCAATCAGATCCTGGACTTTATTTTTGAATTGTTGGCAATCATCAGTTGAATGTCCCGGTGAGTTAGCATGGAAGCCACAATAAGCATTAGGATCAAAGTTCGGTCGATGTGGAAGAGGCATTGTATCTATCTTCCTTGGCTCTACCAATCCACTATTAATCAAATGTGGAAGTATGTGACTGTGAAACATCGACAATTGATCAAAATTCCTTTTTGGTCTTTTGGCGTAGTAAGGACGCCGTTGCGGAGTACGTTGTTGTTGCATTGACTCTTGATGTGCAACCTGTTGTCGATACTGAGGAGGTCCTCTGCATGGGTGTTGTTGATAAGGCACTGGAGGTGGAGCCTGTAGAGCTTCCCAAACTGCATTAATTTCCTCCCCTGTTTCTTGGGAACTGACAACTGATTCGCTTTCACTAGTCTGGACGTCTGAGATGTCCTGTACTTTTCTACTTTTGAGTAGGATCTCGATTCGTTCTCCAACTGACACCAATTGTGAAAAGCCGGGAAAAGAACCGCCTATCATTCTTTCAATGTACGGACTTTGCAAACTATCCATAAATAAGCCAACCAGCTCTTTCTCTAAAATTGGTGGTTGAACACAAGCAGCTAACTCTCTCCATCTTTGAGCATACTTTTTGAATGGTTCATCACTTTCTTGAGATAACCCTTGCAGTTGTATACGGTCTGGAGACATGTCGAAATTGTAGTCATACTGCTTCATGAAAGCACTGGACAAGTCCAACCATGATTGGATGTGGCTACTCTTTAGCTGTGTGTACCAGTTCAATGATGCTCTACTCAAGCTGTCTTGGAAACAATGAATCATCAATTTATCGTTCTTAGTATGAGTGGTCATTTTTCTACAGAACATCACCAAATGATTCTTTGTACAACTATCTCCTTCATACTTCTCAAATTTTGGCATTTTGAATTTAGGAGGGATTACCACATCAGGCACTAAACATAAGTCAAAAGCGTTCAGACCAAAAGCATCATGTCCTTTTAAGGCCTCAAATTTCTCTTCCAACACACGACATCTTTCGGCAAACTCAGGATTTTGAGGTTGTTCAACATTCAATACAAGGTTTGACCCTTTGGGATTAGGCGCGGAGATTGAAAAGCTATGATACTCCATGGCGTCAACTGATGAAGAATTCTCATTCCTGACAATGTGACACTTTTGTGTAATAGAATCCCCAACTGCCGTTCGTTGAATGTTGTCCTCTCTTTTTGCCAAAGCTATCATGGCCTCCACAAGTTGCTCCACCTGTTTCTTCATTGAGTCTACATCTCCTCTTAAATTAACATGGCTTCGCTCCAAAGGATCCATAGTCCTTAAAGCTACTTTAAGTCTGATACAAGTGTCGAGAAATCAACTCTACATATGGACCAAGGATGGAAAGTTCTTTTGTTTTGGGAAAATGATATGCAATGCGTATGAAATGGTATGCAAGTGAAATGCAAGATCCAGGATCATAGGACCAGAGGTATGGAATGGAGGATACTTCGACCACTCTCCTCACAAGGACCTCACTGGCTGACCTCTACAGTTTTAGGGATCCCAAAGTTAACAATTCGTATGGATGTTCATTACACACGCCATCAACGTGACGGTTAATTGACTCCACCATATGAATTTCGTTTGGGTGAGATCTTCGTATCGAGCCACGCAAGAGAGAAAATCCTGGTGCCCCATACTACGTGATCGTCGACACGAGGTTTAGAACAAAGTCCTGGAGTTATGGAACTTTCTCAAATGTTTGATGCACGTGTCAATTTTGACAGTCAATCAACTCCATTGAGTAAGTCTATTCCAAGTGAGGTTTTCGTATTGAGCCACGCGAGGGTGAACCCTGGTGCCCAATACTACGTAACCATCAACCGATGTTTTAACCAAAAGGTTCTAAAGGTCCTCAGAGTCAACGACTTTAATGAAAACAACTGAGCACACACGCCAAAAGCTTGACGGTTGTCAGTATTTCCATTAAAATCTACTCCGAGTGAGGTTTTCGTATCGACAACCCACGAGAGAGGTTCTCTCGGGAGCCCATACTACACAACCTCGCTAACTTATGTTTACACTCATAGACCCGGGTATAGAGCCTTTCCCTCAAGTTGTTTTGATCAAAGTATCGATTCAGTACCAAAGATCCACAATAAGGATATAAAATGTAAAGCAATAAAGAAAGCGATAAACAGGTAACACATAATCAAACATCCAAACAAGCGTTTCCAACCTAGACTAGGCTCGACTTGCATAGGGGTGAACCAGTCCCCAGCAGAGTCGCCAGCTGTCGTACCTCGAAAAATACGATCCCTCGCGAACGCGGTCGCGGCTGGGCTGACTTGAGAGTCGCCACCTAATTTTATTTATTCCCGAAGAGGGAAGTGGAAAATATAGATAAAACCACCAAGAAGGGATAAAACAAGGTCATCGCAAACCATTGTCGGGGTTCGGAAGTCGGTTATGTAGGAGGAAGGTATTAGCACCTCCTACATCCATCGTACTCGATGGGAACCATCTAGATTGTCACGCGTGAAAGGATGTCTATACTTATGATTACTTGTTGAACTAAAGGGTTTATTGATCCTAGGGGCTCGGCAAGGATTGAGATCCTCGTGCCTACGTATTCCCTTGTGCAATGGGAAAGTCAGAGCTTCGTAGTTCGGCCTGATATGGGTATCAGTTGTTGATTTTATTACCTTTCTTCGATGAAAGGATTTAAGAGTCCATTTGCACTAAATACTATGGATAGTTTATCTCGCCCAACAAGACGAGTGTCCTGCGTCGAAATAATCGGAGCGAGTAACGAAAGCTCGTTATCCCCCTTTCTATCGCTTAAGGCTCGTGGCGTGCAATTTTCCTCGTATTTATTGGAGTGTTTTGTTTCCTAAGACCGCTTGATGTTGGATCAAGGGTTTGGATCTAAGAAGTAACATTTTGGTTTTTGAAGTTTAAGGTGAATGCAAGTGGAAGTTTTATTTGTTGATTTTGTTAGCGAGGCACAACGTGCTCGACTCGCAAAGTTGAGGAAATAAGCTAAAGACTAGCTATGGAAAACAAGCGCAATGCGTTGATTCGTTAAGTTGGAAAAAGTTGCTGAAAGTGTAAGGTGCAAAGTTCGTGCAGATGGCGATCGAGGAACGATCGACTTACGTGTGTGTATGAAGTGAAGTGCATATGGATGTTTATTTGGCGTTGGACCAAAGATTTCGTTTATCTTTGAAATGACTAATCTTAATGTGCGTTCGTTTTTTACTTAGCAATTTATCGTCAAAAATGCAAAAGTAATCACACAAGCAGTCATATCATCATATCACAAGCCAGGAGAATCGAGCATACGCAAACATTCATCACACACATAATCGAGCAAAGGTGAAAAGATTAATTAATCAAATTAAATAGAAATATTTAATTAGATTAATTAACGAATTAATTAATCGAATTAAATAAAATTATTTAATTAAATTAGTCAATAAAAATATTTTTGAATTTTTTTATACAAGGAAAACTTAATCACACAAAAAAAAATAGAGAAATTAACAATTTGAAAATAAAGTAAAGAAAATGTTTTTTTTTATATGTGTTAATTGAAAATGAAAGTTAATTAATAAGATAAAGTTATTTAATAAAATTATCTGATTAATTTATTAGGTTAAAAAAAATTAATAAAACTAATCAGCAAGAAAATTTGTTTTAATTTGTTTTTAGAGATTTTAATAAGAGAAGTGTCATGGGGAAGGGTTAGATGACCGGTGACAGGTGTCATCAGGGACACACGTGTCACCGGTGTGATGGACTGTGATAGGACAACAAGAAAGCCAACAGCCGGCAACGGTAAAAGCAGGAAGACGATCAACTAAATGAATCACGGAGAAAAAACAAACTCTCAAAACTTTACTCATCTCCTCATTCCTCTTTCTCTTCTTTTCTCTGAATCATTTTTCAAAACAACAAAAAAAACAAGAAGAAATGGTCATGAACTCGGTTCCTCTTCTTCGAGAGAAGATGTGAGGTTCACCTTCATCGTTCGTTCCTCAATCATTTCAACACGCACAAACAAATCATCACATAAACAAACAACAACGAAACCCTAATCCCAAATGAAACCAACCCCTTTTCACTATGGTTGTGATGATTACATCGTATAAGCAAAGAGAAAGATTCAGGAGCGAGTAAATGAAGGTGAAGAAAACTACCTCAACGGGGAAGACGCGATTCAGATCGGCTTCAAGGTATGGCCTCGTTTTCTTTTCCTCGATTCCCTTCTTCTTCTGTTCTTTCGCCCTCGGGGTTGCTTTTTTGTTGTTTTACTGCTGTTGTTTGTTGAGTATGGTGGATGAGGTCTAGCTCGTGATATTCAGGGATTCAATGTGAAGCTCTGAATACATTGGTTTCTTTGAGCTTTTAGTGAATTAGGGTTTTGGGAGCAATTTCTGTAGAGTTTCACTGATGAGTTTTTTTTCCGTGTATGATAGGGTTTTCAGGTGGCGGTCCCCTCCTGTGTCAATCATTGAAGAGTCATTTTATAGGAGAATCTCCTGGTGCTTTGTGAGGCTTGGAAGGAAATGTGTGAATCGGTGTGCTGAGCTGTGAATCCGTTGGAGGATATTTGAGAAGATTTGTGGGACCTCTAATGGGTGAGTCACAAATTAACTTTGTCTGTAGTGATTTTCCAACTGGCGCGTGGTCCTTGTAAATTTCCAGCTAACTTTGATTTTATAACTGAATCTACTCTTATTATTGCCTTGTATATTAATTATCGTTGTCTCAACTTTCATGTATCCAATGCTCCTACCACAGAGCCAATGAAGACTCTTGTCTTTGTTTTAGGTTGAAAGCTCTGTCTGTTTATTTCCATGGCTGCACAAAAACATATAATTAAGGTCTTGACTTCTTTTGCTGCAGTGACTTTTGACAGGTCTCGGTATAGTCGTATGATCAGCGCTTTGGCGGAACCGATGTGGAGCTCCTAGCAGGTTGATGGTTTGTGTCAAACACCAGGTGGTGGAGAGATCTATTAGGCAAATGCAGTCCTTTCGCGTACTTCGGCTCTTGTCATTTGGAGTATGAATGGTGAGAAACAACTCCTTAATGGCTTGCTTGTAATACTGTTGCAACTTTATTTTCAATAATCGGTGTGAGCCTTGACTTCCCTCTTTGACTGCTTGTTGTATGTCATTCAATGAATCTTCCAGTGGTGGCAACTGCTATTTCAATTCCTGCTCTCCAATGTTAGTTCTACCAACAACTATGGCAGTTTTAAGTGACTCGAGAGATCGGCTAAATGCTTGGACCTCTTTTTCTATTTGTTGAGCAAATTCTCTAGTAGGAGCCAAAACTAATGCCAGGGGACCATCTCCACGTCGAATTAGAGGCTGGATCAAGCAATGCTGTATCGTAAGAGTAGTGAAAGTTGTGGTCTTCCCACTACCAGTTTCAACACAATCCAAACAAATCCCTTCCACTGAGAGCAAAAGGCATGGCTTGTGCCTAGATAGAAGTTGGTGAAATAGGATGCAAGTAAAAACTCAAGAGTTGTTTGGCATGAAGAAGATCACCTCATTATTGATGTAAGGACCCTGTTACTTGGACTTTTAGTTGCTTGTGAATTTGTTATTGCGATACCGCTAAACATGCTTTCTTGTGCTTGCTATTGACCGTGTTGCTGCTACGATATTACATGAATCATATGCCTGCTTATACCTTTGATAATGAACCGGTTTCCTTGTTTTGATCTTCTGCAGGCTTGAAAGAGAGGCTCTGATGTATCTGTCATGACAGGTTGTACGCATCGAGTACGAATTAGCTGGTACGTACTAAGTCCTCAATCTTTGACTTGCTTTAATGTTATGTGGCTGCATTAGTTCTCATGTTGACATGATATTCTTGCTTATTCAACCTTTCTCATTTTTAGAAATCTTATTATTCAAGCAAAGTAATTTCTGTTTGGTTTGTGTATTGAGTCAGGTTGTGGAAGGATAATCTTTTGCTTATTTCAAGAATTTGCAGCATGGTTTATCTTTCCTTATTGCAGACTTTGGAATTTGGCTTTGAAGGGAAAAAAAACCAACTTTCATTCCTTGTTTTTTGTTAATGAAGTAACTTTGTAAAACAAATCAAGTCCTTGAACCCTTTTAAAATTTGCATCTTTGAACTATAATATTGTCCTTATTTAGACTTTTGAATGATGCTTTGTTCATGATTAATGTGCAGGTCCATCAATATCTTCACATTCGCTTGGTCTTCAAGAGTGTGTTCACGGTGAGTATAGCGGTGAAGCATTAACGGATATAGGCAACTGCGAGCATGCTTATCATGCAGTCCTATAATTCACTCACTTTCTGGTTTTGGATGGTATTAGGAGGTTTCGCCAGCTGAAACAGAATTATGGCAGCTTGACGGTGGAGTCATGGAATAATAAGAAAAGATCTGGCTTTTATTTGGTGCAGAGTTGTTTAGGTACGAATCTATCCTGATGGTATCGCCTTTTGTAGCAGGTCTTTGGTATGACTGCCGGATTGGATTTATCTTCTTTATTGGCTAACACCGTGTTTCGAACTTTTGGGATGCATCCTAATAGTATACTCATTATGTTGCAATGTTTCAGGTAGTGGTAGCTTGCTTTCAGCACGTCATACGGAAGTCACCAAACCGAAGACCACCAAGAACTCCTTGCATTTCATTCTTGGGCATTTGTTATACTTTGGCGCAAATATGAAGAACTTGAAGAATCATTTGCGTTGCTATCGTTTTGGGCGCTTTTTGGTGGTAATGATTGTATTGTCATTGTAACTGTGAATTCCATGTGGTTACTGTATTGGATTTTCTATTCTTCATGTTGTTGTAACTTATGTGGTGATTCTATCGATAGCGTGACTTGGATTCTTTGCCTTAATACTGAAACATTGTGTCATGTTTGAAATTGCAGGATGCTGAACTTAGTTCATGTCGTGTGAAGAGATGATGAGAACAAAAGTGATTCACATTAGTTTTGGAGTTTATGCTTGGAATAGGATTTGGCTTGATAAAGAAAAAGAGGCGGAGTATGGCACCAAATTGAAACCCGGCTGGAAAAAAAACAACAACTTGTCATAGAATAACTTGGCAACTCTTATGACTTGTTACCATACAATCCTAAGCCTGGATGTAGAATGGCTTGAATTTGGACTTGTAATGATCTTGAATTGTAATATAAATTCAAACTTGACTTTAGCAACCTGAACTTTGTACCAATCCACCAACTTTTACACTTGTATTTTATTCTTCATGTTTGTGAAATTTTGGACCTTTTATCAACTTATTCTTGCCCAAGTATGCATCAACAGGCATTATTCTCCCTTCCTTGATGAGAAACAGGGCTAACTTTAAACCTTGAAATTGTGCCACGCAAAATCTCTTTGAACATAACAAACTTTGATCAACAATCTTTAAAACACATCTTGAGCTCTTCACATTTGTTAAATCCGCATAAATTATATCTTGGTCCCTTAGATTCAAACAAAGCGATGGTCTTTGAGGTTGACTTGAAAACTCGTTGACGAGGCTCGAAAATGTGGTTGAAATCATTCCTCTAATTACAAAGTCTAGCAAACTTTGCAATAATAATAAATTTTAGAACCTTAAGGAGTCTTGAAAATAAATTGGTCATGGCTTAGCTTAATGATTTAAATCTTTCGATTATGGCGTCATTTTAGTTATAAACCACAAAACCAAATTTGAAACATCGAGATCTTCAAATCCGCTTAAATCCCCTTAGTCATATCTTGTCTTTGAATAAATTCCATGAATCACTTTTTGAACTAATTCACAGTCTATAAAATAAATGAGGTTAAAATTAATCATAAATCCAATCCAGATATTAACCACCTCATGGCATCGATTCAAATTCTTGACAACTACTAGCCAACTTGCATAACCTCAGCCTATCCATCAAGCAAGACAACACACATATTTGACTCTTGAATGATGGTTAGTAACATAAACAAAATAAAGTAAAAACTAAATGGGTAGGACAAATTTGGGGTATGACAAGGTGCATTCAACTGTTTTACATATTGTGTGTTTAATCCTTTATCATCGCAATCGTAAAATCCATCACGTTATCACTTGTCTGGTCTTCTAGTGGCCGGTTCAGAATAGACGCTTGTTTATTCAGGACCTTCGTTTCCGTAATTCTTTTAAAACTCTGAAAAACGTTTTAAATCCTTGAAAACAAGGAGGTGATCCATTCACCCCCCCTCTAGATCACTCGCCACAGCGTCTAACAAGTGGTATCAGAGCACCGGTTCGCTGGTGCTTTGTGGCTTCCTGTAACGTTATGGATTCTGAACCAAAGGGGGCGTACAATAGAGCTCCTGTTTTCAATGGTGAAAATTATGGCTACTGGAAAGACTGTATGCGAGTTCATATAAATTTTATTGATAGGCGCGTATGGGCTGCCATTCAAAATGGTCCTTTTCAAATTACCATGATATATGAGGTAGGTGCCATAGTACCTAAACCAGAAGACGATTGGGATGAAAAAGATGAGAAAAAGTGGTCAAGTGATTGGAGAGCTCGAAATATGCTAATTTCAGCACTTAGTGCAGATGAGTATTATCGAGTTTCCCATTGCTCGACAGCTAAAGAAATGTGGGATGCTTTAGAAATTGCTCATGAAGGCACAACTGAAGTAAAACAGTCCCGCATTAACACACTTAATCAAGAGTTCGAACTCTTTCGCATGAAACAAGGAGAATCTATTTCCGACATGCAAAAGAGATTTGTTTATCTCATTAATCGTTTGAATGCACTTGGAAAACCTGTTTCCAATGATATTGCTACTAATAAAATTCTGAGATGTCTTAGCAGGGAATGGCAACCTAAAGTGACAGCTATCAAGGAAGCAAATGATCTAACGACACTCACAATGACTACTTTGTTTGGAAAGCTGGTGGAACATCAGCAAGAACTAGAAAGTCTAGAAAAGTTTGAAAACAAAAGTAAAAAGGGAAAAAGAAAAGAATAAAGACAAAGAGGGTGAGAAGAGGCCTATAGCTCTTATGGCTTCAAACTCAAAGTCCTCACAAAAAGAGCTAAGCAACAATGAGTCAAGTAGTGATGAAGACTCCGGTGACGAAGAAATGGGACTTTTTGTTAGGAGATATAATAGATTCATTCGAAAGAATGGAATCAAGCATTCCGACAAAAACCTCATAAACTTTAGAAGACAATCTATGGATTCAAAACAGGAAGAGATTAAGAAGAATAGAGAAAGAGGGTCTTGCTTTAATTGTGGCAAGTCCGGCCATTATAAAACGGATTGGCCTTTAAAGAAAAAGGATAAAGGAAAAGCTCCTCCAAGAAGGTATAATAATAAGCAAAGAAGAGCTTACATTGCTTGGGAGAGTGATAGTGATTCATCAAGTACACAATGCACAAGTGATAGTGATGAAACCGCAAATTTGTGTCTTATGGCTCACACCAAAAATCAGTCCCACCACAAGAAGAAAAGTGATGATAAAAAGGATGAGTGTCTTGCATCCATAGAAAGAAGATGGTTTCTGGACAGCGGATGTTCAAGGCACATGACGGGTGATATATCACTTTTTATTGACTTCAAAGCAAAGAAAAAGGGGTATGTTACTTATGGAGACAATAACAAAGGAGCTATACTTGGTAAAGATAGTGTAGGTAATCCCTCTACCACTACTATTTCTGATGTACATCTTGTAGAGGGACTTAAACGCAATTTGTTAAGTATAAGTCAACTATGCGACAAAGGTTATAAAGTTTCTTTCACAAAAACATGTTGCAAAATTGAACATACCGAACAAAATGTTGTGTTTAAGGGTGTAAGAGTAAACAATATATATATATATGCTTGATCTTTTGAGTGTTTCCTTAACAAGCACTAAATGTCTAGTGGCCTTAAATGATGATTCATGGCTATGGCATAGACGCTTAGCGCATGTTAATTTCGATTTGCTTAATAAGGTTGTATCCAAGGATCTAGTAGTAGGTCTTCCAAAAATAAAATTTTCAAAAGACCACTTATGTGATGCTTCCCAAATGGGAAAACAAACAAGGGTCTCTTTTAAATCTAAAAATATAATTTCAACTTCAAGACCCCTTGAGCTTCTCCATATGGATCTCTTTGGACCATCTAGGACAAAGAGCTTAGGTGGAAACTATTATGGGTTCGTAATAGTAGATGACTAATCTAGATTCACTTGGACTATATTCCTTCATAGCAAAGATGGAACTTTTTCTGCTTTCAAAAGTTTTGCAAAGCTGTCCCAAAATAAAATGAATTCTAAAATAGTTACAATCCGAAGCGATCATGGAGGTGAATTTCAAAACCACCTCTTTGATAAGTTTTGTGATAAGTATGGCATTGAGCATAACTTTTCAGCTCCTCGAACTCCACAACAAAATGGCGTTGTGGAACGCAAAAATCGAGTCTTAGAGGAATTGGCAAGAACAATGCTCAATGAGGGTGGATTACCAAAATACTTTTGTGCCGATGCAATTAGTACGGCTTGTTATGTTCTCAATAGGATTCTAATTCGTCCTATTTTGAATAAAACTCCTTATGAAATTTTAAAAGGTAGAAAGCCCAACTTGTATCATCTTCATGTATTCGGTTGTAAATGTTTTGTTTTGAATAACGGAAAGGAAAATCTTGGGAAGTTTGATGCTAAAGCTGATGAAGGTATTTTTCTTGGTTACTCTCAATCAAGCAAAGCATATAGAGTGTATAATAGGCGTTTACTTTCTGTTGAAGAATCTGTCCATGTTTCTTTTGATGAGTCTTACCCAAAAATTGTCGGAAAAGGTATCTCTTTTAATGACACAGGTGTATCTACACAAGACATACTCAAAGAAGCTGGTTCGGAAATTGATCAATCCGAAGCGGTTGCTATTGAGAAGGAGGAAGATACATGTATTGAAAAAGATAAAGAGGAAGGAACATCCGAAGTGAAGGATCTTCCACCAGCTTGGAAATCCTCTAAAGACCACCCCATAGACAATATATTGGGAGACATTTCAAAGGGAGTATTGACTCGTTCTAAGATAAGTAATTTTTATTCTCACTTCGCTTTTGTATCACAAGTGGAACCTAAAAATGCTAAAGAGGCCTTGGTTGATGAATTTTGGCTAATGGCCATGCAAGAAGAGCTAAATCAATTTAAAAGAAATGATGTTTGGGAACATGTCCCTCGTCCGCGAGATCATCACATCATAGGTACTAAATGGGTTTTTAGGAATAAACTTGATGAAAGCGGAGTGATAACTAGAAATAAGGCACGCTTGGTAGCACAAGGGTATAACCAAGAGGAGGGCATAGATTATAAGGAGACTTATGCTCCGGTTGCTCGCCTTGAAGCCATACGTCTTTTGCTTGCCTATGCGTGTTCTATGAATTTCAAGCTTTACCAAATGGACGTAAAGAGTGCGTTCTTAAATGGTGTTATAAATGAAGAAGTGTATGTTTCACAACCTCCTGGTTTTGAAAATTCTGAGTATCTAGATCACGTTTACAAATTAAAGCGTGCTTTATATGGTCTTAAGCAAGCACCCCGTGTGTGGTACGAAAGACTTAGCAAATTTCTACTTGATCATGGATATTCTAGAGGTAAAGTGGATAATACACTCTTCATTAAACACAAAGGAAAACACATTTTTTTAGTTCAAGTTTATGTAGACGATATCATCTTTGGTTCAACTAACATACACTTGGTCGAGGAATTTTCTAATGTTATGCAGGGTGAGTTTGAGATGAGTCTCATGGGGGAGTTAAACTACTTCTTAGGCCTCCAAATAAAGCAACTTGATGAAGGTACAACAGTATGTCAAACAAAATACTGTAGAGAGTTGCTCAAACGTTTTGGAATGAATGATTCTAAATTAATTGACACTCCTATGCCTACCAATGGAAACTTGGACAAAGATGAACAAGGTAAGTGTGTTGATGTCAAGAGGTATAGAGGTATGATCGGATCTCTTTTGTATCTTACTGCTTCTAGACCAGACATCATGTTTAGTGTGTGTATGTGTGCAAGATATCAATCAAATCCTAAGGAATCTCACTTAAAATCAGTCAAGCGTATATTTAGGTATCTTAATGGAACACCTAAATATGGGCTTTGGTATTCCAAAGGAAGCGATTGCTGCTTAGTAGGTTATTCTGATTCTGATTTTGCTGGCTGCAAATCAGATAGGAAAAGCACTAGTGGCACATGTCATTTGTTTTCAAATTCGTTAATAAGTTGGCACAGTAAAAAGCAAGTATCCGTAGCTTTGTCTACTACAGAGGTTGAGTATGTTGCAGCCGGTAGCTGTTGTGCTCAAATTTTGTGGCTAAGACAACAACTACAAGATTTTGACATTGAACTTAAATGCATTCCAATTAAATGTGACAACACTAGTGCCATTAATCTCACTAAGAATCCTGTTTTACACTCGCGCACCAAACATATTGAGATTCGACATCACTTCCTTCGCGATCATGTTGAAAAAGGCGATGTTGTTTTTGAGCATGTTGATACTAAAAACCAGCTTGCTGGCATTTTCACTAAACCTTTGGCAACTGAACCATTCTTCAACATTCGTCGCGAATTAGGGATTCTTGATCTCTCCGCATTGGTGCCTTAAATTTGATTGCTGAGTTTCTATTTATCTCATCATATTTGCTAAGTTCTGATTGTAGTCTTCACTAGTGCCTCATGAGAATACTACGATGGAGGTAATATCGTTCCTCTCTTCACTTTGTTAATATTGTATGATCAATGTATGTTTGAGAAATGATTTCTTGTTTACATGAACTTCTTTTCATATGAATGTTTGAACATTGATGTTTTTATGCGTAAAGTATTCTTAAGCATGTATACAATGTTGTAATTCATTCTGCTGCATAATGGTTGTTTTGCACAGTCATTGGTGTGTCAATTCTTGCAATAACCACTGAAATTTCAAATTTTCGCATAATGAATCGATCCCAACCTTCATGAATCGATTCATGTTGATTTTAGTTTAATTTCTAAACAAACCAGGTACAGTATGTATTGATTCATAGTGGCTTGTATCGATTCATTGTCATCTGTAATTCAAAAATTTCGCAAAATGAATCGATCCCAATCTGCTTGAATCGATTCATGATTTAAATTTAAATTTCTTTCAAAAACCAGTTACAGTATGTATTGATTCATAGTGGCTTGAATCGATACATAGCTTTTTGACTCTTAAATTTTTCGTAAAATGAATCGATGCATACAGGGATGAATCGATTCATCCTGGCGCAAATTCAGTTTATTTTTTAATGAATCGACACATCAGCAACTGCCATGACATTTGTATCAGTTACAAAACCCCATTATCTCCATTATGTCTCTCTCATGATCTCATTTACATCATTTACATCATTTACATCAAACCCTAATTGTCACAAAAACCCCTCTTCTCTCAAACCCTAATCTTCCACCATGCCTCCAAGAGTGTTGCTTCCAAGAGAGAGAGGAAAACGAAAAGGCAAGGAACCCGTTGGGTCTTCTTCTCAGGCTCCTTCTCTTCCTGAAATTCCTCCATCCGGGACTGCAATCCTTCATCCGACCATTATTGAAGAATTTGAAACTTCCTTTAAATCAAGGTTAGTAATGAAACCACATGTGTTTGATCCTAGTGATGTTCGTATTTTATGTTTGGAAGAAGTTGCTGATTTAATCGAAGCACAAAGTCTTGGATTCTTTTCATATGTTAAAGATGAGTATCATGAAGATTTTGTTCGTGATTTCTATGCTGGTGTGAAAACTGGAAGAGGCTATATGTTTAAGTGTTCAATTGGAACAAGAACATATCGTTTTGAGGCTGATTACTGGTCCACAGTGTTCGGTATGCCATCTGTGTCGGCTGACTAGCAGATGTGGCATGACCAGAGCTTTGAAACTCAGTTTAAGTTGAAGGAATTTTGTGCATCCATTTCTAAGTTGGATAGACCTCTTGCTGATGATGAGCCTCTGACTTCAGGCATGATCAAAAGTGTACCAAGAATTCTGCACTGGATTCTTTCGCATATCTTGCGTCCAAGGTCCGGTGGACATTCTCGTTTGGACAAGCCGGATATACATTTGTTGTACATTTTGCAGAAGAAGATTCCCTTAAATTGGGCAAACTACTTTGTCAAGTGTATCTTTCTTACGCGAAATAGCTCCAAAAACATCACCCTTGCCTATGCTTCTCAGATCATGCGGATTCTCAAGTTTTGGAAAGTTACTTTTCCTCATGTGCCTCTCGTATCAGTCTCTAGTGTGCAAGAATTCAACAATGCCACACTCTCTCATATGGGTTATCGATGGGATATCGAGCGTCGTTGCTTCTATTTCTTTGAACACAGCACTCGAACTCGCATCTACAACTTTGACAATCCGGATGAACACATTTATGTTGAAGAACAAAGGGATGAAGAAATGGAAGATGCTGAAAATCCTCCTGATGCGAATGCCAACACCGGTTGGGGTGACTGGGTACCACAAAGGTGGTCTCCTACAAACTATGATCCCGCTCCCTCATCGGCTCCACCGACTTCATCCACTGCTGCTCCAGCCTATCTCACTGATATGTTTTCACAATTGGAAGTTGCAAACAATGCCCGACATGAGGAGGCTCGTGCGTGGCATGTCCAGCAAACGGAATGGCATAAGGAGCATCGTGAATGGCATGATGAGCATACTCGAATGTACCATAATCAATATTCCTGGCATACTGAATTGGTTAAGTGGCATCAAGTGTTCTATAATGAGATGTCTGGATTTATGGATGATTGTCGTTCGCACCCGGGGATTATGGAACGGTTTCAAAGCACAGAAGTTCAGCGGCGTTTCAGGCGTTATGCTTTTATGGGGCAGAATCCAGATGAATTGCCTCCTCCACCTCCTCCTCCAAGCTTCCGTGACCCTGATCGCGATGATGCGGAGTCGTGTGGTGGCCATTTTCCTCATTGAAGCATTTCATTTTGCATTTCATCATTGTGTGTTGCTTAAGTTTCTTTGCTTTTCTTGTTTGAATAATTTATGTTTTGATTTGGTTTTGTAATTCGCAACTTTATTTGACAATTTCACTGCCTATGATTATGTAATTTTGCGTTTGTTTACACTGTTTGCGCTTTTTGCTTCATTCTTTGTGAGTGAACTTGCTTCTGTATCTTAGTTTTGTTGTTTCTGGTTCTTCACCTATAACTCTTTCTTGCTGTTGACAAAGGGGGAGAAAAAGGCAAGTGTGAAAAGACAATGACAGGCACAAACTCAGGGGGAGTACTCTCTCACACTTCAAAATTTGGTCATCATCAAAAAGGGGGAGTTTGTGAGCAACCTTAGTTTTTGATTGATTATAAATTTTAAGTGTTTGTGTTTGTTTCACATTAAGAAATATGCTTGCTTAAGTTTTGGTTCTTTTGTTTTTCAATGTTTATGATCTTTTGGAAAAACACGCATAATGAATCGATACATGCTAGCTTGAATCGATTCATGCTGTTTGAAGGTTTCTGGAATTCGCATAATGAATCGATACATTCCATCTTGAATCGATACATGCTGTTTGAAGGTTTCTGGAATTCGCAAAATGAATCGATTCATCCTATGATGTATCGATTCATGTTGTTTTAATGATTATGTTTTCTTAAAAATGATCAGTATGTATCGATTCATCCATGCTTGAATCGATTCATTAATCTGTTATTTCTCTAACAGAATCTGCATACATATATGTGCTTTTGTTTCATTTAGACAAATTATAGATTACAGATTACAGATCACAGAAAAATTAGAGACGAATTTTGCAGTGATTAAGCATTGAAGAACACATCAAGATAGAGTTTTTTGGCGTGTTAGGAATTCAATGTTGAGCAAGTTTGAAACCTAGAATCAAAGATATCTTCATCATCTTCTCAAAGTTCTTAATTCAAGAACATCAACAAGGAAATGTTTGCTGTCCTGTGAATTGAAGGCTTTCGAGATAACGTTCAGTGGTACGATCGGAGATCCAGCTGAGTTGAAGATTGATAAAAGGTTTCAAGGAAAAACCAGCTGGGTTTTCCTTCAAGAACGGGCGTGTTCTTGAGGGTTTGTGAGTCACGTTTACAAGTCAGATTCAGTGGATTCCGCAGCGAGAGTTTTGGGAATCAGTGGATTTCGCAAATAGGTCGTGGAACCGGTGAATTGATTGTATAACTTGCAGGGAATCTTGATCGGGCTCAAATCAAGTGGAGGTTGATACAATAGGAAATTCTAGGAGTTTAGAATTCTGGTGTTTGTATTGGAACCTTGTAATCGACGGATTCAGCAACTTTGATATAAGAATTCTCAATTTCGATTTGAAATTGAGAGGGAGACGTACCCACACGCGAGGACGAACGTGGGGAACTTCCTTACCAAATCTCGGCGTATTGTTTCTCTTCTCTATCTTTACTTTCGTTTTAATTTGTTTTTCGATTCATTGGAAATAGCTTTAGTGATAGGTGCATTCAACTGTTTTACATATTGTGCGTTTAATCCTTTATCATCGCAATCGTAAAATCCAGCACGTTATCGCTTGTCTGGTCTTCTAGTGGCCGGTTCAGAATAGACGCTTGTTTATTCAGGACCTTCGTTTCCGTAATTCTTTTAAAACTCTGAAAAACGTTTTAAATCCTTGAAAACAAGGAGGTGATCCATTCACCCCCCTCTAGATCACTCGCCACAGCGTCTAACATGACACACCAGCTTATGCTTTCTCTGTAGACGCAGTGTCTGATGAGAAACCTTGGTCTTTTGATATCAAGCTTTTCCTGGAAAACCAAGAATACCCAGCTGGGGCATCATCCAATGACAAGAAGACCTTGAGACGACTTGCTGCTAGTTTCTTCTTGAATGCAGATGGGGTTTTGTATAAGAGGAACTTTTACATGGTTTTGCTCAGATGCGTGGATAAACACGAAGCAGGCCTGTTAATACAAGAAGTCCACGAGGGATCTTTCGGTACTCATACAGGAGGACATGCAATGGCTAAGAAGTTATTGAGATCAGGGTACTATTGGCTAACAGTGGATGCAGACTGTTGTTTGTACGCCTGTAAGTGCCACAAGTGCCAGATATATGCAGACAAGGTACATGTTCCTCCTAGCCTGCTCAATGTCATGTCATCTCCTTGGCCCTTTTCTATGTGGGGCATTGACATGATCGGAAAAATAGAGCCTACTGCTTCAAACGGTCATCATTTCAACTTGGTTGCGATTGATTACTTCACCAAATGGGTTGAAGTAGCATCTTATGCCAATGTCACTCGTCAAGTGGTAGCCAAATTTCTGAAAAGAGACATCATTTGCAGGTACGGAGTGCCCGAGCGAATCATTACTGATAATGGTTCCAACTTAAACAACAAGATGATGGCAGAGCTGTGCCGAGACTTTAAGATTCAACATCACAATTCTTGCCCTTACCGGCCAAAGATGAATGGCGCAGTAGAGGCGGCTAACAAGAATATTTAGAATATTATGCAGAAGATGGTTGTCACTTACAAAGATTGGCATGAGATGTTACCATTTGCGCTACATGGGTACCGAACGTCAGTTAAGACGTCAACTGGGGTAACTCCTTTCTCATTGGTGTATGGCATGGAGGCAATCTTGCCTGTTGAGGTAGAAAATCCTTCATTGCGTGTGATGATGGACGTGAAGCTTGATGAGTCTGAGTGGGTACGTGCCTGATATAATCAGTTGTGCCTAATTGAGGAAACGAGATTAACGGCTATCTATCGTGGTCAGCTTTATCATAGGAGAATGAAGCGAGCATTTGACCAACGAGTATGTACTCGAGAGTATCAAGTAGGCGAGCTTGTACTCAAGAGGATCATTCGTCCAGGTTCAGATCACAGGGGCAAGTGGACCCCAAACTACGAAGGCCCATTCATAGTGAAGAAAGTTTTCTCAGGTGGGGCGCTGATGCTCACTACTATGGATGGAGAAGATTTCCAGTCTCCTGTTAACTCGGAAGCAGTTAAAAAATACTTCGCATAAACAGACCCGCTGGACACAAAAACAGAATTAAAGTCCAGCCAAGAAAAGGGCATCCCGGCGAGCTAAAAACAGAATAAAAAGCTTGGGCAAAAATTAGGGAAATAAATGAAAAGATGTACACCTACTGAGTTGAAAAGCCACATTGGACAGCTCAGGCAAAAAAGGGTATCCCGGTGGATTGAAAACTCGAAAGGGCGATCCACGCAAAACAAGGGAATAAGCAAACAATTGCGATCCAGGTAATCTGAACCAAATCACTGTTTCGTACAGTCTGACAATATCAGAAGGATAGAAATCAGTCACCTCGTCTTCTTCAGAAAGCAAAGGCAAGAACAGAAAGTCTTGAAGACATGTTGGTCATAGCGGGAAGGAAACTCATTGGAATGCCGTGTACATTGCCATTAGGATAGTTTCTTTTCTCAATTTTATGGAAGCTACCTCTTTACAGGTAGTTACTTCCTGATGTAAAGCTTTTCCTATTCAGAGGCCATTCAATGAATAAATATCCAGTCATAAAGCCGTGTTGTGTTGTGTTTACTTTGTTTGCAAAAATGTCCTGAAGTTTTGGCAAAAAGAACATTGCATTTGAAACATGTTGATTTTTCTGGAAAAAATTGACATGGCAGGGAAACAATTAAAAATTATCTTTGAGTGTCGGGTAACAATGGATGAACATATCATACCATGCAAATCCTCGGGGCACTTGTGTGTATATTGTTGTTGCAGGTTTTACAGGGAGATATTGCGATTCCCCAAGCAGAGAATGCTCCCCAGCTGAATTATAGCAGTAAGACCCCTAGCAGAATGTCAAATCTAATCAGAGATGGTATCACCCCCCAAGTGGTGTTTGTTCTTCACAAGAAAGACATATTTTTCCCCTATAGAGTTTAGATGGAGTTGTCTCCAGCTGAGCTAGAGCAAATGGAATCCTCAGCGGAGTTTCAAATCCGATCGAAGAGGTTTGTCCCCAATCGGAGTCTGTGTCGGTATAGGTTATCCCCAGCGAGAAACTGAATGCTTGTTTCCCTACAAAGTTAGAATTTTCAGAATTCCCTCCCCAGCCGGGGTCTTGACCAAGCCTCTTCCTCAGCCGAGCTTGAAGATGGCTATCCCCACAGAGTTCATGATCGAGATTCACTCCCGTCATTGGAGTATTCCCCAGAGAAGTTGCCAATCTATTTTGGCCACGTGATGATACAAACCTTCATTCATCTCCCTAGTCAGAGTTAGGCATCGTCAAAGCCTTCAACCAGGTTCCCCTGCAGAGTCAGGATTATTGTTGCCAATCAGGGAATTTCGTTTGGTGCTCGTCTGCATTTCCTGGCACTCGTCTGTGCTGAGTATCCATTTTGTTGCCCGTCTGCATGCCCTCCAACACTCGTCTATGTCTGATGTTTGATTATTGCTCGTCTGCACTCTCCAACACTCGTCTGTGTCTGATGTTTGATTGTTGCTCGTCTGTACTCTCCAGCATTCGTCCGTGTTTGATGTTTGGTATCTGCTGAATGTTCGTCTGCATTTCCAACACTCGCTTGTTATTGAAATATTCTTTGTTCAATTATCCCCAGCAGAGTTGTGTTCCTTACCAGGCATTTGATGCTTATCTGCACTCTCCAACATTCGTCCTTGTTTGATGTTTTGTTATCTGGTGGATGTTCGTCTACATTCTCAGCACTCGCTCGGCCATGAATTTTATCCCCTGCGGAGTCGGGATTTTTGTTGCCAATCAGGGCATTTTGTTTGATGCTCGTCTGCAATGCAACACCCATCCGTGTTTGATGTTTGATAGGTGCTCGTCTACATCGCCCCAACACTCGTCTGTGTTCACATTTTGTCTTTGCTCGTTTGCTTTCCCCAGCAGTCGCTTATGGTTGGTAGATGCTAATGCTCGTCCGCACTTCTCAGCACTCGTCTGTGTGTAACATCTGTTTGATTCTCGGCACTTGTTTGTGTTTGAACTTATGGATGCTCGTATGCGTTCTCCAGCACTCGTTTGTGTTTGTTATTTTTTCGAAACTTGTTTGCATTGTTGGATATCGTATGTATCATCCTTCCGACTCGTCGGTGTTAACTTATATCCATATGAATGTTGATTTGATAATTTCTCTGGTACTCGTTTGTATTGCTACTCCAAATGCTCGTCTGTATTGGATCTCTGGTATTCGTCTGTATCTGTGGCTAATATTCATCTATATCACCGCCAGAAGCGTTCGTCTGTGTTTCTTAGATCATCGTCTGATATTCGTTTGTATCATTGACTTTTGGCGCTTGTCTTTGTTCTTCTGATGATCATCCAATACTCGTCTATATTGAAGAGGTTTGAAGTCCTGACGGTGGGATTAAAGTCAAAAGGGTTATCGGTCCTGGCGTAACAGGTTTATCCGAAGAAGGCTCGTTTGTCTTAAGACCATATGTCTACGGATAACATATGAAGAGGGTTTGTCAAATCCTAATGTTGCACCCGCCGTAACAGGTTTGCTCAAAGAAGACTCGTTTGTATTAAACCATATATCCACGGATAATATATGAGGAGGGTTCGTCTATCTTGATTATGCATGTTTATCCCACAGACTTAAGTACATCACCAGTTCCTGGCGTAACAGGTTTATCCGAAGGAGGTTTGTCTGCCTCAGGTCATATATTCCAAAATGTATGAGGGCTCGTATGTCCAGTCCTTAGCGTAACAGGTTTGTTTGAAGAGGGCTCGTATGTCCAGTTCCTGGTGTAACAGGTTTGTTCGAGGAAGACTCGTTGTCTGATATTTGCTATCCAAAGTAACCATTTAGGTTGGAAGGAGCTCGTCTGCTTTCTCCCCACTTCAGTCGCCAAAGCGTCAGTTGGTTGGGTTTATTTCCCATTGCTTGCATTCTCTAGCAGAGTGCAAATTTCCGGTCTTCTTGGTATTCAACCACAGTTCATCTTGAACGGTCGATAGTCGTGCTACCGTCCTTTTCAGATTAATAGTTGCTTGAATAGGGGCAGCTGTAACACCCCAAATTTGTCCTCTCCTGTTTAGCATCATCATCATATCATAATCATCATCAACATGTCATGTCCTTAGCATATTGCATAGAAAAATGAGGCATAGTACTTGCATGATCCAGCATAAGGCATATGATCAATTATCAAGGAAATTCAAAGCTCACAAGGCATGGTACAAGTTTGATATCATGGTCAAAGGCCTTAAAAAGGATTGAGGATCAAAATCAGATCAAAACGATTGGCGCTGGGTTATTCCTGAGGTTTCCCACCAAAAGGAGGGAAAATTCAAAATTCACTGGCGTTAACCGGTTAACGGATTGGTTAACCGGTTAACGACTACGAATTTTGAATTCCAGCAGCATTGTCAGCATGTGCTTTTGGCTCCAATTTCAAAGTTTCTGATTTTTATTCATTTTGGAATTAATTGGAAATTAAATAAAAGGATCTAGAGCATTTATCCAAGCCTCATTCCTTTGCTAGATCCTAATCACATTACTAAACCATAATTTTGGATCCCAAGCCTAATTTTTGGGCCCCAAACCTAAACCATATTTAATCCATTTCTCTCCAAACCAAGAGGGGGCTCTCTCATTTTTCATTCTCATTCTGAATTTTCACTCTTCTCTCTCACTTTTCTCTCATTTTCTCTCCCACATTCTCCAAATTCACTAAGAGTTCCACTTTGAAGATCACATAACCTTGCCTTAAGGTGTGTAGATCTTGGAACTAGACCTCTATCCATAGCTTTTTGGCATCATTTTGCTGGTTTAATTGGTGATTCAGATCTGGTTTGGGATTTAGAAGTGCTTTTGCATCCAAAATTCTGCATCAAGACCTTGTTCTTGCATTTATTTTGCTTGAAGTGTGAAGCTTAGTACCGGATCTTCAAAGTTCTCCACGAGATCTCTCATTTCCAGCTCAATCAACAACTACCAAAGCATACCTCGGCTTTGTATGTTGGTTAAATTCAGATCTAGCTCTGTTTTAGCTTATTTGCATGCTTGTGCTTTAGATCTGCCACGTGCTTGCATATTTGCTTGTGCTGTTTGATTTGACTTGTTGATATGTAATTGGATCTATGTATTAATGTTCATGAGCTTGATAATGCTATTTAATGTTAATTGATCCTCTAATTTCATGCTCAATTGATTGCTGGTCTGGTGTGAGATTAATTGGATAAGCTGGTTTGAAATGATTTTCTACAGGAAATTGTTGTTGTTTTTTCAGTGTTAACTGGTTAACGCTTTGGTTAACCGGTTAACACACCTGTTTTTGTACTGGTTTTCTACAGGTTTGGATTGGTTAACCGATTAACGCTTTGGTTAACCGGTTAACAGTGATGCAGTGTGCCATATTTGCTTTGTATTGGGCTTGTGTGATCCCCTTACTTATTTTAAATGCCATGGATCATTATGTGATCATTGAATATGATTGTTTAGGGTGATTTGCTTGCTAGTTGATGCATGTCTCCATGTTCTCGACACGTAAATGCTTGTATGCGCAATTTTGGAATGTTGTTTGATCTTTGTTGATATGAACTTTGAGCATGCCATCTCCATGAGTTTTGTTGATAAACATGTGCTGGATTTTGCTAAAACTTGCAGGGGCTCATGGTAAGAGAAGTGTGGATGTTCATCCACATTTCAAATCTTCATCCTTTTCCTTTTAAGTTTCTTTCTCTTTGTTTTTGATGTGCCTTATGCCATCATGTGATGCAACTTTCTTCTTCCCCCCTTAGGAGCAACTTATCTCCTTTAGAGGAGTAAGTTGCTTGCTAGCTCTTGCCTCCTCTTCTTCTTGCTCCTCTTTGGTTTTTCTTTCCTCTTCTTAGGATAGTTGAAACCTCACTAACCTTAGGACCACTTTTGCATGACAACTTTATGTTTAGTCTTTCCCCATTTTAGAATTTTGCCTTTTGCTCCTTTGGTTCTCTTTCTCTTCTCATCTCAAAACAAAACCAAAAAAAAACATTAATAAAGAAAGAAGTGACTTCTTGTGTAATAGCCTTATTCCATGGGGCATATGTATTCATTCCATCTTAGAATAGTGCATTTGTCTACCATGATGCACAAGTCGGATCATGAAGTCATCTTCATCAAGAAAAACCCTAAAAAACACTTCTTCATTTTAATCACTAAAACACCTAATAAATTCAACAAGTCAATGAAATTAGGCCCTCGCCTTTGAAAACAAGTCTTGGATAAGTTCTCCTTACATGGTGTACTTGTTCTATTATTCCATCTTAGAATATAGTAACAAGTACACATTCCATGGAAAACAGCTTGAGTTCATTCTCTTGTGCCATACTAAATAAAATCTCTAAAAAACACAAACAAACAATAATCGTCTTTCCTTCGGGAATTCTTTTCTCATCTCGTTCGCTCCGTCCGCGAACTTGCTCCTATTTGTCATTTTGCAAGACGGTAACGCACTCGTCGTCCGAGAGCCTGCAACACCTGAGCATTGACATAGGCAGTTCAAGCCTTAATTCACAAGCAATCTTTTCTACCCCTAGTTAGGGGAACTACGACGTCTCTCATCCTCATGTCTAGTGAGGTACGTAGGCAGTGGGGTAGGACCCGTTCAAGCACAATCTTTATTTTCCCTACATTTTTCCTTTTCATTTCTTTTTCAGTTCCCTTTTATTTTCTTTTTATCTAGTTCAGTTCCTTTTCTTTGCAGCAGCTTTCATCCCTTCCCCCTTTGAAACAAATTTCTTTGCAAGCGTGGATCCCGTCGGGTACGGCGGGCGGTCTGGGGTGCTAATACCTTCCCATGTCGTAACCGACTCCCGATCTCAAATTTTTTGGTTCGCAGAACCTTTGTCCTTCCTTTATTTTCTTCGGTTTGTGCAGCATTACCATTCCCGTTCTTTCGGGATAAAAATGCCTGGCTGGTGACTCTAACCTCTTTCTGCGCCACTTTCGCGTTTTACACCAGGATGGAAATCCGGGGAGCGACAGATGACATAAGGCACATCAAAAACCACAAAGTAGAAAGAAACTTAAAAAGAAAAGATGAAAAGTTGAAATGTGGATAAACATCCATATTTCTCTTACCATGAGCCCCTACAATGTTAGCGAAATTCCAGTAAGTTGATCAACACAATCCATGAAATTAGCATGCTCAAAGTTCAAATCAACAAAGATCAAACAAACATGTCAAACTTTGCACATACAAGCATTTACGTGTCAAGAACATGAAGGCATGCATCAACCAGCAAGCAAATCACCCTAAACTAGCATATTCAATGATCATACAATGATCCATGGCAATATAAACTAGTAAGGGGATCAAACAAGCTCAAAACAGCTCAAAAAAGCATTATGCATCAGTGTTAACCGGTTAACCAAAGCGTTAACCGGTTAACCAGTTCAAACTTGCAACAAATTATGCAGAAAAAGGGTGCGTTAACCGGTTAACCAAAGCGTTAACCGGTTAACACTGTCAAAACAACAACAAATCCTGCATGAAAATCAGTTCAAATCTAGCTTATCCAAATAATTCCACACCAGACCAACAATCAATTAAGCATGAAATAAATGGATCAATTCACATTAATTAACATCATTAAGCTCATGAACATTAGCACACGGATCCGGTTACGAATCAACCAATCAATTCAAGCAACACAAGCAAATACACAAGCACATGGTGGATCTAAAGCACAAGCATGCAAATAAGCTAAAACAGAGCTAGATCTGAATTTAACCAACCTACAAAGATGAGGTATGCTTTGGTAGTTGTTGTTTGAGCTGGAAATGAGAGATTTCGCGAAAAACTTTGAAGATCCAGTGCTAAGCTTCACACTCCATGCAAAATAAATGCAAACAAAGGGTCTTGATGCAGAATTTTGGCTCCAAAAGCACTTCTAATTTCCAAACCAGATCTGAACCACCAAGTAAACCAGCAAAATGATGCAAAGAAGCTATGGATGGAGGTCTAGTTCCAAGATCTACACACTTTAAGGGAAAGTTATGTGATCTTCAAAGAGGAACTTTGAGTGATTTGGAAAATTGAGAGAAAAAAGTGAAAGAATGGTGAGAGAGATCAAAATTCAGAAAATAAAGAGGAGTGAATTATGAGAGAGAGCCTCTTGGTTTGGAGGGAAATGGATTAAATATGGTTTAGGTTTGGGGCCAAATTTTAGGTTTGGGATCCAAAAAATATGGTTTGGAAAAGTGATTAGGATCTAGTATTGGAATTAGGCTTGGATAAATGCTCTAGATCCTTCACCTTAATTCAAATGAATAAAAATCAGAAAATTGGAAAATTGGAGCCAAAACACAAGCTGAATTTTGCTGTTGGAATTCAAAATTCGCAGTCGTTAACCGATTAACCAAAGCGTTAACCGGTTAACGCCAGTGAATTTTGAATTCTCCCTCCTTTTGGTGGGAAACCTCAATAATAACCCGCGCCGACCATTTTGATCTGATTTTGATCCTCAATCCTTTTTAGGGCTTTGAACATGATACAGAGCTTGCATAAAGGATCATGTGAGCTTCTTGCCAGGTCATCATGCTCCTGATTTTGACTTGTAGTGCTTCAAATTTCCCGGATGATCAATCATATGCCTTATGCTAGAACATGCAAGTTCTATCCTTCATCTTTTTATGCAAAAGGCTAAGGACATGACATGCTTATGATGATTATGATATGATGATGATGATAAAAAGAAGAGGGAAAATTTTGGGTGTTACACAGTGGGAAGTCGGTTTTCTTGCTATGACTAGTTACCCGCCGTGGGTTGCTAACATTGTACCCGTACCTAAGAAGGATGGCAAGGTGCGTATGTGTGTGGATTACCGGGACCTGGACAGAGTTAGCCCGAAAGATGATTTCCCATTACCTCACATTGATGTATTAGTGGATAACACGGCTCAGTTCTCGGTATTTTCTTTCATGGATGGATTTTCTAGATACAATCAGATTAAGATGTCATCTGAAGACATGGAGAAGACAACCTTCATCACACCTTGGGGCACGTTCTGTTACAAAGTAATTTCGTTTGGTCTGAAGAATGTCGGTGCAACATATCAACGGGTTATGGTAACATTATTCCACGATATGATCCATAAAGAAATTGAATGTTATATGGATTATATGATTGCCAAGTCCCTCACAGAAGAAGATCATTTGGTGAATTTACTAAAACTGTTCAAGCGCCTGAGGAAGTATCAGTTGAAGTTGAACCCCAACAAATGCACATTCGAGGTACGTTCTGGTAAGCTGCTAGGTTTTATTGTAAGTGAAAAGGGAATTGAGGTTGGTCCCGACAAAGTCAAAGCTATTCAGGAAATGCCTGCACCTAAGACTGATAAAGAAGTTCGAGGGTTCTTAGGTAGATTGAACTACATCTCAAGGTTCATATCTCATCTCACTGCAACCTGGGAACCCTTGTTCAAGCTGTTAAGAAAAGAGCAAACAATCAGGTGGAACGATGACTGTCAGAGAGCTTTTGACATGATCAAGGAATATCTACAAGAACGTCCAATTTTCATGCCTCCAGTTGAAGGAAGACCTCTAATCATGTACCTGACAATATTAGAAGATTCAATGGGATGTGTGTTGGGCCAGCATGACGAGTCTGGTCGAAAAGAGTATGCAATATACTACCTAAGCAAAAAGTTTACCGACTGTGAACAACATTATTCACTGCTCGAGAAAACTTGTTGTGCTTTAGTGTGGGCTGCTCACCGACTAAGACAGTATATGTTGACTCATACTACCTTATTGATCTCAAAGATGGATCCAGTCAAGTACATATTTGAGAAGCCAGCACTTACCGAAAGAGTTACAAAATGGCAAATGATTCTAACATAATATGACATTCAGTACACCTCTCAGAAAGCTATCAAGGGTAGTGTATTGTCTGACTATCTGGATGAGCAACCCATTGATGATTACCAGCCTATGAGGTTTGACTTCCCTGATGAAGACATCATGTTCTTGAAAGCAAAAGATTGTGAAAAGCCTATTCACACTAAAGGGAATGACCTATAAGAAGCATGGACTATGATGTTTGATGGGGCAGTTAATTGCAACGGTCGTGGGGTTGGTGCAGTGCTTATTACACCTAAAGGGGTATATATGTCTTTCTCAGCAAGGCTCACTTTTGACTGCACTAACAACGAAGCAGAATACGAAGCTTGTATCATAGGTCTTGAGGAAGCCATTGACCTCGAGATCAAAAACTTGAATGCATTTGGAGATTCAACTTTAGTAATCAACCAGACCAACGACAAGTGGTACACTCATCAGGAGCATCTGATTCCCTATCGTGACTATACGAGGAGACTGTTGACCTTTTTCACAACAATTAAGCTTGAATACATCCCTCGAGATGAGAATCAGTTTGCAGACTCCTTGGCTACCATTTCATCCATGATCAATGTACAAGCTTCTAATTATGTACCTCGGATTTTGGTATCCAGACTGGACAGACCGACACATGTATTCTTTGTGGACATTGTCACTAATAACAAGCCTTGGTACCATGACATCAAATGCTTCTTAAAAACTCAGACATACCCACCAGGGGCATCGTCCAATGTTAAGAAGACATTAAGAAGGCTAGCCGACAGTTTCTTCCTTAATACTAATGGTTCTTTGTACAAGCGAAACTTCGACATGCTCTTGCTCAGATGTGTTGACAAGAAGGAAGCAGACCTACGGATGCAGGAAGTACATGAAGCTTCTTTTGGTACCCATGCCTGAGGACATGCAATGGCAAAGAAGCTATTAAGATCAGGTTACTACTAGATCACAATGGATGCAGACTGTTGTGCCTATGCCAGAAAATGCCACAAATGCCAGATCTACGCAGATAAAGTGCATGTGCCTCAGAATATTTTGAATGTAATGTCTTCACCTTGGCCCTTCGCCATGTGGGGAATTGATATGATTGGAAAGATTGAACCGACTACTTCAAATGGTCACAGATTCATCCTGGAAGCCATTGATTACTTCACCAAATGGGTTGAAGCAGCGTCGTATGCAAATGTCACCAGGAAAGTGGTAGCTCGATTTCTGAAAAGGGATATCATCTGTCGATATGTAGTTCCCGAGCGAATCATTACTGATAATGGTTCCAATTTGAACAAAAAGATGATGGCAGAGATTTCTCGGGACTTCAAAATTCAACATCATAACTCTTCTCCTTACAGGTCAAAGATGAATGGCATTGTTGAGGCAGCTAACAAGATTATTAAGATGATTAAGCAAAAGATGGTAGTCACCTACAAAGACTGGCACGATATGCTACCATTTTCCTTGCATGGGTACCGAACCTCTATCAGAACATCTACTGGGGTAACCCCTTATCAACTTGTGTATGGTATGGAAGTTGTCCTACCTGTTGAAGTTGAACTACCCTCCTTACGTGTAATGATGGATGTGAAACTGGATGAAGCAGAATGGGTCCGATCTCGATATAATCAACTGAGTCTGATTGAAGAAAAGAGATTAACAGCTATCTGTCATGGGCAGTTATATCAAAACTGAATGAAGAAAGCCTTCGATCAGAAATTCAGACCTCGGGAATACCAAGTGGGAGAGCTTGTGCTGAAGAGACTTCTTCCTCCTCATACATACCACAGGGGCATATGGACGCCAAACTACGAAGGCCCATTCATAGTCAAGAAAGTTTTCTCTGGTGGGGCACTGATGCTCACTACTATGGATGGCGAGGATTTCTTATCTCATGTGAATTCAAGTGCAGTTAAAAAATACTTCGCATAAAAGACACGCTGGACATAAAAACAAAATGTAAGTCTAGGCAAAAATAGGGCATCCCAGCGAGTCAAAAATAGAATAAAAGACTTGGGCAAAAATAATGGAAAAAAAATGTACACCCGCTGAGTTTAAAATCCGCATTGGACAGCTCAGGCAAAAATGGGTATCCCGGTGGATTGAAAACCTGAAAGGGCGATCCACGCAAAATCAGGGAATAAGCGAACAACTGCATTCTGAATTCGTCTGTATCACTCACAACATGGAAAGCTTCGAAAGGATAAAGCATCGGTCAGAATCAACCTTCTTCAGAAAGCAAGATAAGAAGAATGTCAAGGTCATACGGGTCATAGCAAATGAAGCTCACTGGAGCGTCAACTTCAAACATTGCCAACACCTTTTGTTTTTTCAATTTTACAGCAATTTCCTCCTTTCAGGGATTCGCTTCTTCACTGTACTTGCCTATTCAGGGCGCACAAATCAATAAAATCAGAATATTCAGTCACACTTTGTTTTGTACATTTTTGTTTTCGTTTGCAAAATGTGCAAAGTTCATAATATAACACTTGCATAAAACCTATAAGCCATTTTCAATAAAATGCTTGCAGGAAATATGTTGCACTCTTAAGCAAATCTAACTCCTATGACGGAATCCGGTTGAGGATACCTCGGGACACTTGTGCGTTTCTTTCTTAACAGGTTGCAGGTACTCAAGGCAGGAAATCTTTCGCAACATGGGGTATATCAAGCCTCGTATCCCCAGCCAAGTCAGCAATCACCTCATCAGCAGGATTACTTGACATAAGTATTCCCCCACAAAGTTGTCATCCTCTCAAAGGATCCTTTAAGAAACTCATCAAATCCCCAGCATGTCGCTTGGACAACAGAGTTACAACAGATTACTTACCAAAAGTTCTCTTCTCCACAGGCAGGATCTCACGAGCAGTTCCAGACGGCTTTTCCCCAGCAAAGTAGCCAGGAACTTTCTATTCCCCATCAGAGTTGCCAGGATTTTCTCATCCTCAACAAAGTTTGCAGAATCGCTTTCCCGCAGAGTTGCCTGTTTCTCCCCAGTGGAGCAATGCCTGAAATACTCTTCCCCAGCGGAGTTGCCAAACACTCCTCATCACCAGCATGAGTTCTTCAACAAAGGCTTCCTCAGCCGGGATCCTCACACATTTCTCCCCACAGATCAGCCAATGATCTCTTCTCCCAGCGGAGTTCTACCTCCATATAGATCGCCCAGATATCTTTCTCCCCACAGGATCCGGATCTCGAATCGGTTCTCTCATTTTGCAAAAATCATAGCATTTGTATTATATTCACCAAATAAGCGTAGCATTCCGTCCGATACGAAGCATTACGGCAAAAATCAAACATTTGCATGATCATAAGCCAGGTTCGAGCCAGTCACCTATAAATACAAAATCACTTCACTAACAATATACAAGACTTGTCCCCCGCAAACAAAGTCAGAATACCTTTTGCACTCTCGATACTGATATTTGTTCATACTTGTACATATTCTTTTGACACTCGCCTGTGTCATACTTCCCCGGCAAGTCAAACACTCGTTTATGTCCCTTGCTCAATATTTCTGACACCCGTCCATGTCTTGCACATATCCTCCAGTAGATCAAACACTTGTATGTACTTATCCTCTGATACTCGTCTGTATCTTGTATATATCACCTCCCATGCAGATCAAATAATCGTCTGTGTTCCTTGCTTAACCGATTGATACTCGTCCATATCATCATCTTTAAACACGCGTCAGCATTTGCTTCTATCGATACTCGTCCGTATCATGTTACTAAGGATGCTCGTCCGCATCTTTAGTTTATACACACTGTCAAACACTTATACCCTTTATATCAAAGCGTAAGCACTCGTCCGTGTTTACCATTCCCTAGTGAGTCACCAACAAAACAATCTATTTCTATCCGGAATTCGTTCTATGTCGCGATGTCTTTCCGGCAGCCGTCCCCTACCAGGTGATCGTCCTTCACCTCTGGATGACCGCCCCTCATCCTATTCCCAATGGAATTCCCATTGTTGGAACTTTCTATCTGGCATTTGTCCTATGTCGCGATATCTTTTTAGCAGCCGTCCCCTGCTAGGTGATCGTCCTTCACCTTATGATGACCGTCCCTCATCATTTATCTGATGGCCGGCCCCATCGTTGATCTTTGTTATCCAACATTCGTCCTACGTCGAGATAATCCCCAACAGAGCAGTCGTACCCTGCTAGGTGATCGTCCTTCACCTCTTGATGATCGTCCTTCATCATGCTTATCCGATGGCCGTCCCCATCGTTGATCTTTTCTATCCAGCATTCGTCTTATGTCGTGATATTTTCAGCAGTCGTCCCTTACTAGGTGATCGTCCTTCACCTTTTTATGACCGTTCCTCATCAGTATTTCATTTATTCTTTTACCCGATGGTCGTCCCCGTCAGTGCTTTCCTCATTTCTTTAAACCCCAGATAGTTTTATTTATTTACCCGATGGCCGTCCCCGTCGTGGTCTTTTCCTTTATCCTGGTGATTGTCCATCATTAGTTTACCCGACGGTCGTTCCCGTCATGGTCTCTTTATTTCCCAGCATAATGGTCGTCCCCGTCATTGCTTTACTTACCGTTTTTTCATCCCCAGCAGACGTCCTCTGCTCGATGGTCATCCTCCATCGCTTTCATTTGATACTCATACTATACTATCTGTTACAATTTATATCCCTTTCCTTATTTTGATAAAGAGTGCAAATTTCAGACTGTCTTGGTATTCAACCACAAGTTATCTTGTTTATATGTTAAGCAAGATGCTTACATCCTACACATCTAACTCATGCTTGAATAGGAGCAGCTGTAAACACCCCAAATTTTCCCTCACTTTTTCTCAAAACATGGCTTGTGATCTTTCATATTGCCTTTGCATAAGCATATCATCTCACATTGCATATTTGTTTCATTGCATAAGTTGCACAATTAGGGTTTGTGATCAGGAGATCCAAAGAAGTGATATGAGCCATCTCAAAGGTCTTGAAGCTTGTTAAGAGGGTCCATGAGTGTTCTATTATCATCTTATTCTCTCCAAAGTTCATTAAAGTCAAGAGATCACAAAGCATTGCAAAGGCATAGAGGCAGGCTGAAGATTTCCTACACAAATGACTTAAAATTAGGGTTTTGGTTTCAGAGACCTTAATCTTAATTTTTTTGGTCATTCTTTATTCTAATGGTCTTAATATGTTATAAGGAGCATGTGCACCAAATTTGATGAAGAAATTCATTGTGGAAGTCATCTGATCAACTGGTAAAGTATTGTGCAAGAAAAGTCAGAATCAGGGTATCTGAGGCCCCCAACAATGGAACCAAAGGATCATTTTCATCAAATTGAGGTTCTATTATCTTTATTTGATCCTAGAAGTTTTTATAAGTTCACAAGATTGAAGAATTTCAAGCCATTTGCAAACTTTCCATTTTTGGACATGACTTGTAATGGAAACATTCCATTTTGGGAAAGATTTTCAACCTCCTCTTTCTTGATAAAAATGCTTCAAGTGAAAACTCCTTAAACATGAAAGTTGTAGATTGGATCTTCCCATTTTCAAAAAGTACAAGAACTCCTCTTGATTCATCATAGAACTCAAGATATGGTCTTTCAAAGTTGGGAAAAATCCTATAATTTTCAAGTTCATGCCAAAGAGGGATTTTTGCAAAATCAAGTTTCAAGCACTTTCATGGCCTCTAATTGACTTCAAAACATCATTAAATGATAATTCAACTTGCCTTGATCAAAATTGTGCCAAGATTCACAAGATTTTATGCCTTGCACTTCAAGAAATTCCAAAGAGGGAAATTTGCAAAACCTATGATATCTCTTAATCCAAGTGCTCCAGCTGCATAAACTTCATCCAAAGGCCCTCCATGAATCAAGCTGAGGCCAGACACCCCTTCAAACAACCTCTGACTCGTGCCATGCTTAGGGTACCATAACTTTTGACTTTTTGCAAATGAGGCCATACCAATCACACTATGCCACACCAACTCCTCTGGCCAATCATTACATCACATACAAGTCTCAAGCAACTCATTTCATAACACACACAAGCCTGAAAGATCACACAAGCTCAGAATCAAGAAAACTCCCAAAAACCTCATGCTATCGAATCTCTCATTCTAGCCAACAAAAACCAAAACTTCTTTCACCATTCAACTCCACATAACCTAAGGATCAAATCCCACCCATCACCATGGCCTGAAACAAGCCCAAACACAAACACGATTTCTGCATATTCAGAACTGAAACTCATAAACTAGCCAAAATAAACTCATTCCAAGCATCACAATAGACTCGGGGGGACCAAAGGAGGTGGATTGCACAAAAGAAAGGCCCATAAAGTTCCATTTCAAAGAACATGAACTCAGGTATCCTCCACGAACAATTTTTCCAGAAGCTTGTTTTCTTGTTAAAATATGATTCTATGTGTTGCACTGATCATGGGGACGTGTTTAGTTTTGAAAATGAGCAAGAATTGAGTATGTATTGATGATCTGAAATTTTGACCTAGAAACTTGTTTTCTTCGATTCAGCTATTTGATGCATGATAAATATTTTTTGTTGCTTGATTATTGTTGTATGATGTTAGTAGAACATTTATGGGCAAGAAATTAGGAGTTTAGAAGCTTATTTGAGGTTCTGAAGTTTTTGCTCGCTAGAGAAGATGACCAGAGGTTAGCTCCGGTCACCTGAAAATAATTAGGGCTTAAGTGTGATTAGTTGCCCAGATTCATTTGTGGCCTTAGGATTTTGATTAGGGTTAGTGTAGGAACGGCCCAGATTGCGCGTATTAACTTAATCCTGATTAATTAATTATAAAACAAATTAATTAGCCAGAATGAATCCTGACCATTCAAACACGCGCACAGTCAACCAGGTCCCCCCAGGTTCAAATCTGGACCATTAGATCAGCTTACTTCTCCTTTTATTTTATTTTTATTTCATTTTATTGCATTTATTTTCCATATTTATTTTAAAATATCAAAACACTTTCAAAAAATTTCATTTTCTGCATTTTTGTTTCAAATAATTTCCTTTACTCAAAAAAAAATTTTATTTTAATTTTTGCATTAAAAAATTATTTTTAAAACATTTAAATGTTTTATTTAATTAATTAATTGATTTTAATTAATTAAAAATGCATTTAGATTTCTAAAAATCACCAAAACATTCATGAAGCATTCTTAAACATTTAGAAACATTTTCAAACTCACCATACAAATTTCTTTTTAGGTTTGATCACATTTTCACAGTTATCTTTGAATTAGGGTTCTTAAATTTCACATTTTTAAACCCTAACTTGAAAAATTCATTTTTGCCTAACCATGATGAGTTTGAACTTGATTCTTTTTGCATTGTTTCACATATTGCATATAGTTTCTAGGTTATTTATTTTATATTTTTTCATTGCATTTTCAATTTGATTTGCATTTCCCCTTTAGAAGCACCCAAAAACCCTAGTTAACTTAGGAAATTTATAACTTTGCCTAGGTTGAGCTTCTGACTTTCTCCTTTGGTGAGTGATCTTGTATACATTTAGGGTTTGTTTGACTTCAATTTCAAATTTTTATCATGAGGTTTGCCTCTGTTTTGGTCATATGCATCTCATGTTGTCTTAAAACCCTAATTTCTCATGTTCATTTGCATTCACCTTTGCATATCATCATCATATGAACTTGCCATAACATTTCAAGCATTTTTATGACATCTTAGACATCTTAAGACATGCTTGAACATTTCTTGATCATTTCTTCATTCATTTTCTATACTTTGCTTTCAGTACATTTCATGAACATCCATGTGTTTTCATGCTTCTAAACATGCTTCCTTTGCATCTCATCTTTGTATGAACATTCATAAGCATTATGTATAACTTTGCATCATATCATAACACATTTGCATTGCATATCCATTTATAGTTTTGGTCTTTGCATCTTATGTCATCTCATTTCCTTTTGTTTTATGTCTTATGCATCCATACTAATATTTCAGAGGCTTATGGTAAGTTGTTTGGGATGTGGATTGGCCATCACATCCCATCTCTTCTCATCTCTTCATTTGCATTTCTTATTTTTCTTTGAAGTGAATCTAATTCACTTATGCTCTCTCATTCTTACTTTCTCTCTTTAGGGTACTTATCTTCTCCAAAACGTGAGTAACTTATTCTTTCTCTCCTTCTCTTTTCATCTGCTTCTTCTTCCTTGGTGGCCATCTGAAGACCTTTCTTTAAGTCTAAAAAACCATAGGATATCCAAGCATGATAATTTTAGGGTTGTATATAGCCCCCTAGCTTTTACCTTTGAGTCTCCTTGAGTCTCTTTATCATCTCATAATCAGAGGCTAAACACTTAAAGCTTTAGGACTTTGAATTAGGGTTAGGCCTGCATCCTTATCTTAGGATGGAGTGTATAACTCTAATCCTTAGTGTTAAACCTTTAATTTGTTTAAACCTCTTAATCAAAACACATAATAACTATTAAGACTTAAGCTTGTAATTTGGGCCTTACATTAGGGTTCCATCACTTCCTTATGGTTAAGAGGGACTAACCCTAGTGTTTAATGGACAAGTCCCCCTCAAGATAAGTCTTACAAACATAAAAAAAACATTTCTTAATCTCACCCTTTAATTAAAATCCACTTAATAAAGGCTTGTTATATAATGACTTTAATCCCTAACCATGGATTAAGTTGAGGAGTCTTCCTCAGCTTAAGTGTTCTCATTTATCATCCTTCTCTTAGGATGGTGTAATGATTTCACTAATCCGTGATTAGAGATTAAACTCATTACTTAAAAATAAACAGAAAAACCAAAAACATCTTAATAATCACAAGTAGGTTAATTATCTTAATCCTACATCATCATGGTAATTAAGTTTAGATACTTATCTCATACTTAAGTATGCTCATTATCCCTAATCAGGGAGGATATAATGAGTTTACAAACCCTTGATTTAGGCTTAAGCTCATTATCCTATGCAAAACACCAAAAACAATAAAAAAAAACTGGAAACACAAAAAACAAACAATAATCGTCTCCTTCGGGATTCTTTTCTCATCAAACTCATTCATAAACGAGAACTCGCTTCTTCCGTCTAATGCAAGACAGTTAG
This sequence comes from Lathyrus aphaca, assembly GCA_963966055.1. Taxonomy (NCBI): domain Eukaryota; kingdom Viridiplantae; phylum Streptophyta; class Magnoliopsida; order Fabales; family Fabaceae; genus Lathyrus; species Lathyrus aphaca. The sequence continues at coordinate 428,342,700 of OZ014524.1, read as the reverse complement.
CACTCGAGCCAGACGAGTCATACACTTGAGCATAGACAAGCAAGCAGTTCACAGTCAAAATCATTCCCAGTCTCTTTGAGTCGAACTACGATGTTCTGACTTCCTCATTGCACGAGAGGATACGTAGGCATAACTTAACAATTATCGAACAAAAATCTCTGTGTCTTCCCCCTCTTCCAGCTTTCTAAGCCTCATTCTTGAGCACTCACCCTCTCTTTTTTTGCACTGACACTTTGTACCTTTTTCCCCTAGCTTTTTGCACACAGTCAGCTATTACACTACCCCTTTTAAACACAATCTTGTAAGCGTGGATACCGTTCAGTATGACGGACGATCTGGGTGCTAATGCCTTCCCAGGTCATAACTAACCCCCTTTCTCAGTTTCTTTGGTTCGCAACCGTCTTATACATACCCTTCCAGGTTTATGCAGCATTACCTTTCCTTCGGGATAAAAATTAGCTGGCGACTCTATTTAACCTCAACCTCCAACATCGCCGACAGTCCGCGTCTGCACCGGATTGTAAAATCTTCGGGAGCGACACATTGGATCTTGACTTAATCTGAAACCAACGCACCAGATTCACCATTAGTTTAAAACGTGTTTAATTAGTTTAATTCATAATTAATTAGTAAGGATGAATGACAACCATCAGATCACGTGCCAATCTCATTTTCAAACCTGAGCCATTAGATCACCATACTTAAAGTCACGTGGACCTTGCATATGGGCCTTAGATCCTCTCATCTTTCAATCCTAACCATCCTTTCTGCATACTTTTATTTTTCTTTTTAATTATTTTATATTTTCTTTCATATATTTATTTAAAATAGCAAAAGTATTTTAAAAATCATCATTTTCTGCATTTCCATTTCAAATATTTTTCTAAACTCAAAAAAATTTTATTTTTAATTTTTGAATTAAAAATGTATTTTTAAATCATTTAAATGTTTTATTTAATTAATTAATTGATTTTAATTAATTAAAAATACATTTAGGTATCTAAAAAACACCAAAAAAATCATGAAGCATTCTCATACATTTAGAACAATTTACAAACCCATCACACAAATTTATTTTTAGGTTTGATCATATTTTCACAATTTATTTTGAATTAGGGTTTCTAAATTCACATTTTTCTAACCCCAACTTAAAAAAATCATTTCTGATCAACCATGATGAGTTTGCATTTGGTTCTTTTTGCATTGTTTCATATTTTGCATCTACTATCTAGGTTATTTAACTCATAATTTTGCATTGCATTTTTAAATTGTTTTACCTTTATCCTTTAGAAGTACCCAAAAACCCTAGCTAGACTTGGAAAATTCATAACTCCCTTTAGGTTTAGCTTCTGACCTCCATCTTTGGGTAGTGATCTTGTGTTTGTTTAGGGTTTGTTTGAGTTTATTTTCTATTTTTTATCATGATGTATGCTTCTGTTTTGATCATGTACATCTCATACATTCATAAACCCCTAATTTCTCATGTTCATTTGCATTCATCTTTGCATATCTCAATCATGTGAACTTTCCATGACATTCCATGCTCTTGTATGCCATTTTAGACATCTTAAGACATGTTTGAACATTTCTTGATCAATTCTTCATTCATTTGGTATGCTTTGCATTCATTGCACTTCATGTTTATTCATGTGTTTTCAAGCTCCTAACATGTTTGTTTTGCACCTCATCCTTTTTATGATCATTCATATGCATCATGCATGTCTTTGCATCATTCCATAACACATTTGCATCATGTTTACACTTCTGGTCTTGGTCTTTGCACCTTCATTTGCTTTATTTCCTTTTGCTTTGCATCTTATAAATTCACACTAACATTTCAGGGGCTTATGGTAAGTTGTTTGGGATGTGGATTTGCCTTCACATCCCACCTCTTCTCATCTTTTCACTTGCATATTTTATATGTCTTTAAAGTGAACTTGCTTCACTTGTGCTCTTGATCTTTTCTCTTTCTCTTAGGTTACTTATCTTCTTCAGGAAGTAAGTAACCTATTCTCCTCTCTCTTCTCTTTTTCATCTGCTTCTCTTCCTTGGTGGCCTCCTGAGGATCTTTCTTTAAGACTCACAAACCATAGGAACAACCAAGAATGATAACTTTAGGGTTGTACATAGTCTCCCCTAGTTTTTTACCTTTGAGTCTCCTTGAGTCTCTCTTCTCACCTCATTATCAAGGCTAAACACTTAAAGCTTTAGGACTTTGAATTAGGGTTATGCCTACATCCTTATCTTAGGATGGCGTGTATAACTTTAATCCTTAGTGTTAAACCTTTAATTTGTTTACACATTCTAATCAAAACACCTAATAATGATTAAGACTTAAGCTTGTAACTTGGGCCTTATATTAGGGTTACATCTCTTCCTCTTTTGTTAAGAGGGACTAACCCTAGTGTTTAATGGACAAGTCCCCCTCAAGTTAGTCTTACAAACATAAAATCCACTTCTTAATCCCACCCTTTAATTAAAATCCACTTAATAAAGGCTTGTTATATAATGAATTTAATTCCTAACCATGGATTAAGTTGAGGAGTCTTCCTCAGCTTAAGTGTTCTCATCTATCATCCTTCTCTTAGGATGGTGTAATGAGTTCACTAATCCCTGATTAGAGATTAAACTCATTACTTAACACTAAATAATACCCAAAAACATCTTAATAATCCAAAGTAGGTTAATGATCTTAATCCTATATCATCACGGTAACTAAGTTGAGATCTTCATCTCATGCTTAAGTAGGCTCATTATCCCTAATCAGGGAGGATATAATAAGTTTACAACCCTTGATTTAGGCTTAAGCTCATTATCCTATGCAAAACACCAAAAATAATAAAAAACTAAAAACACAAAAACAAACAATAAACGTCTCCTCCAGGATTCTTTTCTCATCACACTCATTCTGAAAGCGAGAACTTGCTTCTTCCGTCTAATGCAAGACAGTTAGCACTCGAGCCAGACGAGTCATACACTTAAGCATAGACCAGCAAGCAGTTCACAACAAAATCATTCCAGTCTCTTTGAGTCGAACTACGGTATTCTGACTTCCTCATTGCATGAGAGGATACGTAGGCATAACTTAACAGTTATCGAACAAAAGTCTCTTTGTCTCCCCCCTCTTTCAGCTTTCTTTCTAAGCCTCAGTCTTGAGCACTCACCCTCTATTTTGCACTGAAACCCTGTACATTCCTTCCTAGCTTTTCATACACAGTCAGCCCATACACTACCCCCTTTTAAACATAATCAATTAAGTGTGGATCCCGTCGAGTACGACGGACGATTTGGGTGCTAATACCTTCCCAGGTCGTAACCAACCCCCTTTCTCAATTTCTTTGGTTTGCAACCGTCTTATCCATACCCTTCCAGGTTTATGCAGCATTACCTTTCCTTCAGGATAAAAATACCTAGTTGGTGACTCTATTTCAACCTCAACCTCCAACATCATTGACGGTTCGTGTCTGCACTGGGACGAAAGTCTGGGGAGCGACAGCTTGGCGACTCTGCTGGGGAGGAACTTTGCAACCAGGGCTTCTGGTTCTCTTGTGGGTTTCTCCTAGCACTTGTTTGTTTTGTGTTTATGGGGGTGTTATGTGCTATATGTGTTTTTGTTTTTGCTTTATTTATTGCTTTCTGTACAGCTTTATTTACTGCATTTACTTTATCACTTTCATTTACCGCTTTATGCATTTCATTTTATTATCATATCATCTGTGCTGGTTTGCTGGTTTGCTTTGGTGGGAGGGGTATTCCGGTGAGAAAGGTCCAACACAAAGGCTTGAGTGACAGACATAGGATTAGAGTGGCTTCATATTCTTTCCCATTCCATTTCGGTCTAGTGCGGGAATATGAAAACACGGTTCAGACATGGGTTTCTTCTTGAGAACTCTGTGCTACGAATTTCCTGTAGTGCTAGGGCTATCTGGGAAGCCTGCTACGTCTGGATGACCTTTTTAGATGACCTTCAGCATCTGAGGTGAATTAGAGGAGGATACTGTATGATTAGGGTAAACACTATACCTCCGGGTTAGAAGTGTTTACACTTCTCATAATAGATCTGGACCTGAGGATCCTTGTTCTAGAACAATACTTGTGAGTGGGTGGGGTTGTTTACAGGTTTGTAGGAACCCTTGACCTCAACATACCTTGTTACTGGAATTTTTTTAAGGTTACACTATTTTGGACTAGTTCTCTGAAACCCTGGACAAGTGACTCTTTATTTGAGTCCCCCACCTGGTTACTGGTTCTCAGACCTTCATCCGGAATTATGAACACTCATGGACCCTATCATAAGCAACTGACAATCCAGCACCTGATCATAAACTATTGCATATTATTTAGCATACATCATATTGCATCATTTAACATTTGTCTATTTGTTTTATAGGGTATCCACATCTTCTTTGGTTTGGTTTTGACCGTTCTTCTGCTCAGATATCTGCTTCAGCCATTCTCTTCAGCTATCTGCTTTGGTTATCTTCTCCAATTACCTTCATCGGCATATCTTCAATATGGATTCAACCAGGAAAAGCAACATCACATACCATTTCTTTGAGTACCCTCTAGCAGGCATCAGGCAGATACAGGCTCTTATCACCCCTGATCATGTTCCCTTATTCAGAGAGCATTATGGTGGGATCCTGGACATGATCATGGACTTGGATGCATCACATAGGAGCATGATTCACACATGTCTTCAGTTCTATGACCCTCCTCTACATTGCTTCACTTTTCCAGAATTTCAGATAGGTCCTCTATTGGAAGAGTATTCTATGTTGTTGGGTCTCCCTATCAGAAGAGGAATCCCTTTTAACCCTGAGATAACTGCTCCTAAGAATGAAGACATAGCCAAGGCATTACATCTGGAAGAAACTATCATTGATGAGCACATGACTTCCAAGGACGGAATCCCAAGCCTCCATCTGGATTTCTTGGTCACTCAAGCTACAAAGCAGGCTACAGTAGGGAATTGGGAATCTGTTTGTGCTCTCTTGGCTCTTAGTATATATGGTATCATCTTTTTTGCGGTCGAGCCTAAGTTTGTAAGAAAAAATGCCATCCACATCTTCATGCTCAAGAACCCAGATCCCACCTTGTTAGGAGACTTTTACTACTTATTGCATCAGAGGAATGAGAAGCAGAGAGGAAGACTGGTAAGATGTTGTGCACCCCTCTTCTACAGTTGGTTAGTGAGACACATGCTGAAGACGGAAGCTTTCCTGAATCCACATCAGACAAGAAATTGGGCTAAGAGGATGAGTGCCCCTTACTTCAGAAGACATCAGGTGGTGTACTCATAACACCAAGGGTAGGGACATAATTACAAGTTGTGGACAATATCCTAATGTACCTCTTATTGGAGTGAAGGGTTGCATCAATTACAATCCTTTGCTTTTTAGAAGACAGTTGGGGTATGCCCTGGTACATCCACCAAGGGAGCAGGACTTAGTATAGTCTCTTTATTGTGCCTTTCAGAGCAATCATGCCATTGTCCGACAAGCAGCCTGGGCTTGAGACAACATATAGACTAAAGGGACTGCTATTCTGGGTAAATGTAACAACATAGCTTCTGCTCAGTACACTGAATGGTCGCGCATCAGAGGACAGATTACTCACATGCCATTCACCCTGGAGGATGTACCAGGGCCATCAGCAGTAGAGCTTGTAGCCACAGTGAGTCTGGAGGAATTTGAGAAGCTAAAAGATAAGAATGGCCAACTTTCTAAAGCTCTGAAGAAGACCCTTTGGGAAAGGAATGACAGTCGGCTGGACAATGAAAGGTTAGAGAAGCTCTGTATCGAGCATGTGACTAAGATAGAGAAAAAAGAGGACTTTATTAGAAAAGCCCGAGTGGGAGAACTGGTATTGAAGAATGCTTGCAAAGAAGCCAAGATTCAGGAAGCCAGAACTGAACACTGCCTAGAAGAAAGTCAGGCTAGATGGATCAGAATAACTGAAGCTCGCTTGCAAGAAAATCAGAAAAAACAGGCTAAGATAGAGCATCTGGAAGCCAATGAGAAGAAGAGTCAAGAAGCCATGTTAGCAGCACAGAAGGAAATCTCCGAGCTGAAACTCCGGGCGGGGTTGAAGAGATCAAAAGAATAAGACAAGTATCATAAGTTGACAAGTGCCATTGCAACCAAAAACCTTCTTATCAGGACCATCACAGAGCATCCAGTTGAACCAGTGATTGATGTTCTCCTGAAAGAAGTCAAGGAGGATGACTTTGGGCTGGATGTTTGATTTCTCTTTTACCTGTATTTTATTTTGGTTGTACTTTTATTCTCCATGGTGATTTTGTTTGTATTCTTGACTTGATTGTATTCTGACCCACCATGGGAACTTGTTGTAATCATAAACTTTGTATTTTGGCATTTTGTAATGTTATGGTTTATATGTTACCTGGATTTTCTCTTGGACTTCGTTCACTTCAGCATCTTCATCATTCCCAGGGGTCTGGAAGGTCAAAACCAAAGAACCAAACCGGGATACCCTCTGAAGACAAATAGACATACTGCATTGCATACTAACTTCATATTCTTTGTGTTGTAGGAGTTTTGTTGTTGTTTTCTCACTTTGTTTCTTGTTGCCGGAAATATTGCTCGCAGGAGGGTCTTTCTCGTCAATCACATCCACAGATATTCGACCCGTAACAACCTTCCGAGTCTGCAAATGGATCAGTTACAACAAGAACTGACAGATGTGAGGACTCAGATGATTGATGTGAGGACTCAGATGAATCAATTCATGGCTATGATGATTGGGCTAGCATAAACCCAGGAAAGATTAAGGGAGTTAGTCGAGCGGCAAACTCCAGAAGATAACCATGCAGGCACTGGGGGTACTAGTAACAACGCGCGCGATCAGCCACAAACAAATCCACCAGAGTTTGGGCCCCACATCAACCCTGAAGTCAATGTTATTGGAAATACCCAGAGAAACACTGGAGATCGTGTTCTACAGGAAGATCCTCAGGACGAGCAGTTTACAGTGTTAGGTGCTTGGGTTGATGAAGTTTATGACCGTCGTCAGGACGAGATATCTGAGAAACTAAGATCCTTGGAATCCCAAAAATCTTTTGGATTTGATGTGATGGATATGGGTTTAGTGGAAGGAGTCAGGATTCCTCACAAGTTATAACCTCCATACTTTTAGAAGTATAACGGTACCTCCTGTCCTCGTACCCATCTTCAATGTTTACTGGGGAGATTGGAAGCTTATACCATGGATGAGAAGCTGTGGATGTTTTACTTTGGAGATACCATGGATGGGGCATCCAGAGAGTGGTATTCACACCTATCAAGGGCTACTATCAAAAACTGGAAGGACTTAGTCGAGGCCTTTATACGGCAATATAAGTACAACCTGGATATGGCTCCCAATAGGACCCTCCTGATGGGTATGTCTTAATCTTCAAGAGAAAGTTTCCGTGAATATGCCCAAAGGTGGAGACAAATTGTTGCTGTTGTCCAGCCACCTATGTCTGAAAGAGAAATGGCTGATATGTTTATGAATACATTGCAAGGAACCTACATTGACCGGCTTGCTGCTTTCTCTTCTACCAGTTTTGCTGATGTGGTTATAGCTGGTGAGAGAATTGAAAGTCTTTTGAAGATGGGGAAGATCTCTGAGAACGGTTCTAGCTCCAGTAATACAAAGAAACCTTTCTCAGGACCTCGTAGAACAGGTGAGACCAACTCAGTGCATATGGGCAGAGGTAGGCCTCAATACATGCAAAGATCAGTAGCCGCTGTCACCATTCCCACTCCAGCACCTCAGCAACAACAGTATCCTCAGCAATAATAGTATCCTCAGCAACAACAGTATCCTCAGAAACAACAGTTTCCACAATAGCAACAAAGATCTTTCAACAACAATAACCAACAACAACGTCCGTTCCAACAAAGGACTTCACAAATCAACAGGGTTATCGATCCAATCCTGATGCCCTATGCAGCTCTACTTCCACAATTATTGAAGCTCAAACTGATTGAATTGAGAACCTTGACTCCACCTGATCCTCTGAATCTTCCAAGGAACTATGATGTCAATGCCAGATGTGCTTTTCACTCCAATACACCTTGCCATTCAACAGAGAAATGCAGGGCCTTGCACGTGAAAGTCCAAGATCTGATTGATTCCAAAGCTTTGAATTTTGCACCTCCACCAAATGTTACAAAGAATCAAATACCGAATCACGGTGAACCGAGGATTAATTCTATTGAGAAAGACCAACCAGCAATTCTGATTGATAACATTGCAAACATTCAAACACCACTGACCGAAGTGAAAGCTCAGCTATTAAAGTGCCAAGTGTTTCCAGACTGTGAAGCCCATTGCGAGGCTTGCAGGATTTCTACCATTGGTTGTGCAAATATGAAGATCGATATCAGTATTCTTATCAGAGAAGGCATCCTACAAATCACTTCAACGATTCCATCTTCTACAACTCCAACAAACATCTCTCCTACAACATCAACAAATATCATTTCAGAGGTATCTCCTACAACATCAACAAACATCATTCCAACAGAGTCTACTACAACAACAACAACCATCAATGAAGACATCTCAACGGTCACCATTTATTATGACCTAGCGACCATTCATGTTCCGGATTCTTTTGACAACAACTTTCAGCAACATCAACAACTCCCTGCACCTGTGTCACCTGCAATCAGACCTCCTGTCACAATCTATTATGATCCACAAACTGTCACAACTCCTTCTTCCGCAACAATCAGTCTGGTAACCATCACGGTACCTGGATCAGTTCCATATGATAGTAGTAGTGTCGTTCTTTGGAATTACGGCTCAGATCTATATTGCAACGGAAAGAAAGTCACTCTTGATTCTTCAACTTCTACTCCACAGATTGATAATGTAGGGGGAGGCGGAGGCTTCACTCGAAGCGGACGTCTCTTTTCCTCACAGTTCCCAAGAGTTAATGCTGAAGCAGAAGCTGATGCCAAAGCTAAAGGCAAGAATGTGGTGCCAGAAGAACCAATTTCCAAGGAAACTTAGAAGACATCCTTTGATCAAGATGTGGACAAGTTCATGAGAATTATCAAGAAGAGTGACTACAAAGTTGTTGAACTGCTCCATCCAACACCCTCCAAGATCTCCATTCTATCTCTACTCATGTGTTCCGAAGCTCACCGGAATGCACTTATCAAGGTCTTGCACGCAGCTTATGTGCCCTAAGAGATTACAGTAAACCAGCTAGAAACGATGGTTTCAAATGTCAATACTAGTCATGGACTAGGTTTCACCAATGCTGATCTGACCACGGAGGGCCGTAACCACAACAAGGCTTTACATATCACCTTGGAATGTAAAGGTGTTGTACTTTCTCATGTCTTGGTTGACACTGGGTCATCTCTCAATGTTCTTCCAAAGAAAGCCTTGGTCAAGCTAGAATATGATGGTTTTGCACTCCGCCCGAGCAACCTAGTTGTGAGAGCCTTCGATGGTTCTAAGAGATCAGTTCTTAAAGAAATAGAGTTGTCTGTGGTAATTGGCCCACAGACTTTCAAAACTACCTTCTATGTGATGGACATTCATCCTGCCTACAATTGTTTGTTAGGTCGACCCTGGACTCACGCCGCCGATATAATAACGTCTACCCTTCACCAGAAGTTAAAATACGAGTGGAAGGCCAAATTATCACCATCTGTGAAGAGGAGGACATCTTCGTCAGTCATCTAGCTACTTATAAGTACATTGAGATGGATGGGGATATCCATGAAACAATAAGTCATGGTTTTGAAGCTCTTAATGTCAATGAAGCAACAGCCGAAGTGTCTGGTACTTCAATTTCTTCTTACAAATAGGCTCGGAAGGTGGTTGAAGACAGGAATGCCCAAGGCTGGGGCAAGCTGCTACAAGTTCAGATGAAAGACGACAAATTCAGTTTGGGTTACAGACCATCCTGACAGGTCCAAGAGGAGGCTGCTGAAGCTCCCAAGTTCATAAGTGGGGGAATGCTGACCCCGGATGCTATCAACAATGTGGAAGACGAGGCCGAAAGCGACTACAACCTGGAAAGCTGGATTCGTCCAAGAGTCCCGGGACAACAAGTCCTCAACTTGTCTTCCCAGGAAATTATAAGGGTTACTGCTGCAGAGTAATTATTATTTCCTGTTTAAGCATGCATCAAGTCCTGCATCTTGCCAAGGTGTCAGGACTCATTTTGTAATAGGGCCATATATGTATTTTGTTCAAATGAAATATTAATGAACAATGGACATCCTTTACAAACAATCTTTTTGCTCACTGTCTTTTCATTTTTGTTTTCGCACAAAACAATAAATGGAAATGTTTTCTTAATAAACTTCATTCACTTTTTCTAAATAAGATAAAATAAATCACTAAAATGAACAACTCTCAACCCTTGCAGAGATAGCCTTCCAGAATGCACCGACAACGACACTGCTATGACCTCGTATGACTTCGACAATCCGATTAGTCAAGCAAATGAAGGGGTTGAAGAAGACTATGATTTTCCTAAAGAGTTAGCCAAGTTATTGAGACAAGAGGAAAAAGTGATTGCTCCTCATCAGGAGGAGGTTGAGACTATTAATCTTGGTACAGAGGAAGATGTGAAAGAAGTGAAGATCGGGGCCAGTCTACAAGCTCTAGTGAAAGAACAGCTTATCAGTATACTTCGGGAATATGTCGACGTGTTCGCTTGGTCTTATCAAGATATGCCGGGTCTGGACATAGATATTGTCATGCATAGGTTGCCACTAAAAGAATATTGTCCGCCAGTTAAACAGAAATTGTGTCGTACTCGCCCGGACATGGCCATGAAAATCAAAGAGGAAGTATAAAAGCAGTGGGACGCCAGTTTCCTTGCTGTAACTAGTTACCAGCCTTGGGTTGCTAACATTGTACCCGTACCTAAGAAGGATGGCAATGTGCGTATGTGTGTTGATTACCGGGATTTGAACAGAGCAAGCCCGAAAGATAATTTCCCATTACCTCACATTGATGTATTGGTGGATAACACATCTCAGTTCTCGGTATTTTCTTTTATGGATGGATTTTCTGGATACAATCAGATTAAGATGTCACCTGAAGACATGGAGAAGTCAACCTTCATCACACCTTGGGGCACGTTCTGCTACAAAGTAATGTCGTTCAGTCTGAAGAAGGCCGATGCAACATATCAACAGGCTATGGTAACATTATTCCATGATATGATCCATAAAGAAATCGAATGCTATATGGATGATATGATTGCCAAGTCCCTTACAGAGGAAGATCATCTGGTGAATCTGCTGAAATTGTTCAAGCGTATGGGAAAGTACCAGTTAAGGTTGAACCCCAACAAATGCACATTTGGGGTGCATTCTGGTAAGATGTTGGGTTTTATTGTAAGTGGAAAAGGAATTGAGGTTGATCTCGATAAAGTCAAAGCTACTCAGGAAATGCTTGCACCTAAGACTGAGAAAGAAGTTTGAGGGTTCTTAGGTAGATTGAACTACATCTCAAGATTCATATCTCATCTCACTGCAACCTGCGAGGCCTTGTTCAAGCTGTTAAGAAAAGAGCAAACAGTCAGGTGGAACGATGATTGTCAAAGAGCTTTTGACAAGATCAAAGAATATCTGCAAGAACCTCCAATTCTCATGCCTCCAGTCGAAGGAAGACCTCTAATCATGTACCTGACAGTATTAGAAGAGTCGATAGGGTGTGTGTTGGGCCAGCATGACGAGTCTTGTCGAAAAGAGTATGCAATATACTACCTAAGAAAAATGTTTATCGACTGTGAACAACGTTATTCACTGCTCGAGAAAACTTGTTGTGCTTTAGCGTGGGCTGCTCGCCAACTAAGACAGTATATGTTGACTCATACTACCTTGTTGATCTCAAAGATGGACCCCGTCAAGTACATATTTGAGAAGCCAGCACTTACCAGAAGGGTTGCAAGGTGGCAATTGATTCTAACATAATATGACGTCCAGTACACCTCTCAGAAAGCCATCAAGGGCAGTGTGTATTGGTTGACTATCTGGTTGAGCAAACCATTGATGATTAGCAGCCTATGGGATTTGACTTCCCTGATGAAGACATCATGTTCTTAAAAGTAAAAGATTATGAAGAGCCTATTCACACTGAAGGGCCAGACCCAGAAGAAGCATGGACTATGATGTTTGACGGGGCAGTTAATTGCAACGGTCGTGGGGTTGGTTCAGTGCTTATTACACCTAAAGGGGTTCATATGCCTTTCTCAGCAAGGATCACCTTTGCTTGCACTAACAACAAAGCCGAGTACGAAGCTTGTGTTATGGGTATTGAGGAAGCCATTGATCTCAAGATCAAAACCTTAAATGTATTCGGATATTCATCTTTGGTATTCAACCAGACCAACAACAAGTGCTATACTCATCAGGAGCATCTAAATCCCTACCGTCACTATACGAGGAGATTGTTAAACTTCTTCACAATAGTTAAGCTTGAATATATCTCTTGAGATGAGAATCAGTTTGTAGACGCCTTGGCTACCATTTCATCCATGATCAAACTACAGGCTGCTAACTATGTACCTTGGATTTTGGTATCCAGACTGGACAGACCAGCATATGTCTTTTTTGTGGACATTGTCACTGATAACAAGCCTTGGTTCCACGACATCAAATGCTTCTTGGAAACTCAGACATACCCACCTGGGGCATCGTCAAACGATAAGAAGACATTAAGAATGCTAGCTGGCAGTTTCTTCCTCAGTACTGATGGTTCTTGTACAAGTGAAACTTCGACATGGTCTTGCTCAGATGTGTTGACAATAAGGAAGCAGGCCTACTGATGCACGAAGTACATGAAGGTTCTTTCGGTACCCATGCCGGAGGACATGCAATGGCAAAGAAGTTATTAAGATGGGTTACTATTGGATCACAATGGATGCAGACTGTTGTGCTTATGCCAGAAAATGCCACAAATGCAAGATCTACGCAGATAAAGTGCATGTGCCTCTGAATCCTTTGAATGTAATGTCTTCACATTGGCCCTTCGTCATGTGGGGCATTGATATGATTGGAAAGATTGAACCGACTGCTTCAAATGGTCACAGATTCATCCTGGTAGCCATTGATTACTTCACCAAATGGGTTGAAGTAGCTTCGTATGCAAATGTCACCAGACAAGTGGTAGCTAGATTTCTGGAAAGGGATATCATCTATCGATATGCAGTTCACGTGCGAATCATTACTGATAATGGTTCCAATTTGAACAACAAGATGATGGCAGAACTTTGTCGAGACTTCAAAATTCAAAATTCAACATCACAACTCTTCTCCTTACAGGCCAAAGATGAATGGTGTTGTTGGGGCCACTAACAAGAATATTAAGAAGATTGTGCAAAAGATGGTAGTCACCTACAAAGAATGGCACGAAATTCTTCCATTTTCCTTGCATGGGTACCGAACCTCTATCAGAACATCTACTGGGGAAACACCTTATCAGCTTGTGTATGGTATGGAAGTTGTCCTACCTGTTGAAGTTGAACTACCCTCCTTACGGGTAATGATGGATGTGAAACTAGATAGAGAAGAATGGGTCTGATATCGATATAATCAATTGAGTCTGATTGAAGAAAAGAGATTAGCAACCATCTATCATGGGAAGTTATATCAAAAGTGAATGAAGAAAGCCTTTGATCAGAAAGTCAGACCTCGGGAATACCAAGTGGGAGATCTTGTTCTGAAAAGACTTCTTCCTCCTCATACAGACCACAGGGGCAAATGGACGCCAAACTCACAAGGCCCATTCATAGTAAAGATATCTTTCTCTGGTGGGGCACTGATGCTCACTACTATGGATGGCGAGGATTTCTTATCTCCTGTGAATTCAGATGCAGTTAAAAAATACTTTGTATAAAAGACCCGTTGGACATAAAACAAAATGTAAGTCTAGGCAAAAATAGGGCATCCCGGCGAGTCAAAAACAAAATAAAAGACTCGGGCAAAAATAAGGGGAAAAACTTGAAAACAATGTACACCCGCTGAGTTGAAAAGCCACATCGGACAGCTCAGGAAAAAATAGGTATCCCGGTGGATTGAAAACCCGAAAGGGCGATCCACGCAAAATCTGGAAATAAGTGAACAACTGCATTCTGAATTTGTTTGTATAACTCACAACATGGCAAGCTTCGAAAGGATAAAGCGTAGGTCATAATCAACCTTCTTCAGAAAGCAATATAAGAAGAACGTCAAGGTCATACAGGTCATAGCAAAGGAAGCTCACTGGAGCATCAACTTCAACATTGCCAACACCTTTATTTTCTCAGTTTATAGCAATCTCGTCCTTTCAGGGATTCGCTTCTTCAGTGTACTTGCCCATTTAGGGCACACAAATCAATAAAATCATAATATTCAGTCACACTTTGTTTTGTACTTTTTTGTTTCGTTTGCAAAATGACCAAAGTTCATAATACAACACCTGCATGAAAACATATAAGACATTTTCAATATATGCTTGCAGGAAATATGCACTCTTGAGAAAATCTAACTCCTATGACGGAATCCAGTTGAGGATACCTCGGGACACTTGTGCGTTTCTTTTTAACAGGTTGTAGGTACTCAAGACAGACAATCTCACAGCATGGGGTATATGAAGCCTCGTATCCCCAGCCAAGTCAACAATCACCTCATCAGCAGGGTTAATTGACAAGAGTTTTCCCCCGCGAAGCTGTCATCCTCTTAGAGGATCCTTCAAGAAACTCATTAAATCCCCAGCGTGTTGCATGGACGAAGGAGTTACAACAGATTACTTCCCAGAAGTTCCCTCCTCCCCAAGCAGGATCTCCCGAGCAATGCCTGAACTGCTCTTCCCCAGCGAAGTTTCTAGGAACACCTTCTCCCTAGAAAAGTCGCCAGGAACTTCTTTTTCCCCAAAGATTTGCCAGAGTCTTCTTTTCCCTAGTGAGGTCGCCAGAGTTTTCCTCAGCTAAGTTGCCAAGATCCTCTCATCTCCAGCAATTTGCCAAAGTTTTCCCCAATATATTTTCCAGGATCTTCTTTTCCTCAATGGAGTCGCCAGGATTTTCTCATCCTCAGTAGAGTGGGAAGAGTTAGCTTCCTCAGCCAGTCGCTGGGACTTTCTGTTCCCTATCAGAGTTGCCAGTTCCTCCCCAGCGGAGTTGCCGAAGCCTCCTTATCCCCAGCATGAGTGTCTTCAACAGAAGCTTCCCCAGTCGAGATCCCCACAGAGTTCCCTAGGAAGATCGTTCGGTGATCCTCTCTCCCCACAGATCGGCCAATGATCTCATTCCCTAGCGGAGTTCTCCCTCTAGACAGATCGCCCAGAGATCTTACTCCCCGCAGGATCCGGATCTCGGATCGGTTCTCTCATTTTTGCATAATCATAGCATTCGCATCATTTTTCCCCAAAATAGGCGTTACATTCCGTCTAATACGGAGCATTACGGCAAAAATCAAACATTTGCATGATCATAAGCCAGGTTCGAGCCAATCACCTGAAAACATCATAATCACTTCACCAGCAATATACAAAACTTATCCCCCGCAGACAAAGCCAAAATACTTTTTGCAGTCTCAATACATATACTTGTTCATACTTGTACATATTCTTTTTGACACTCGCCCATGTCGTACTTCCCCAACAAGTCAAAAGCTCGTCTGTGTCTCTTGCTCAATCGTTTTGACACTCGTCTGTGTCCCTTGCTCAATCTTTTTGACATTCGTCCGTGTCTTGCACTTATTTCCCCAGCAGGTCAAACACTTGTACATAATTATACACAATCCTCTGATACTCGTCCGTATCTTGTATGTATCATCTCCTCAGCAGATCAACACTCGTTCGTGTTCCTTTCTTAACCGATTAATACTCGTCTGTATCATCATCCTTAAACATGTGTCAGCGTTTGTTTCTATCGATACTTGTCTGTATCGTAGTCCTAAGGATGCTCGTCCGCATCTTTAGTCTATACACACTGTCAAACACTTATGCCTTTTATTTCAAGGTGTAAACACTCGTCCGTGTTTACCATTCCCCAGTAAGTCACCAACAAAACAACTTTTCTATCCATTTGTGATATTTTCGGCAACCGTCCCCTGCCAGGTGATCGTCCTTCATCTTTGGATGACCTTCCCTCATCCTATTTTCCAGTGGAGTCCCCATTGTTGGAACTTTCTATCCGGCATTTGTCCTATGTCGCGATATTTTTAGCCGCCGTCCCCTGCTAGGTGATCGTCCTTCACCTTATGATGACCGTACCTCATCATTTATCTAATGGCCATCTCCATCATTGATCTTTGTTATCTGACATTTGTCCTATGTCGAGATAATCCCCAACAGAGAAGTCGTACCCTGCTAGGTGATCGTCTTTCACCTCTTGATGATCGTCCTTCATCATGCTTATCCGATGGCTGTCCCCATCGTTGATCTTTTCTATCCGGAATTTGTCCTATGTTGTGATATTTTCAGCAGCCGTCCCATGCTAGGTGATCATCCTTCACCTTTTGATGACCTTCCCTCATCATTATTTCATTTATTCTTTTACCCGACGGCCGTCCCCGTCGCAGTTTATTTACCCTTTAACCTGATGGTCGTCCCCGTCAGTGCTTTCCTCATTTCTTTAATCCCCAGAGAATTTTTTTATTTTTACCCGATGGTCGTCCCCGTCGTGGTCTTTTCCTTTATCCTGATGATTGTCCTTCATCAATTTACCCGATGGTCGTCCCGGTCACGGTCTCTTTATTTCCCAGCATGATGGCCGTCCCCGTCATTGCTTTACTTACCACTTTTTATTCCCAGCAGTTGTCCTCTACTCGATGGTCGTCCTCCATCGCTTTCATTTTATATTCATACTATACTGCCTGTTACAATTTATATCCCTTTCCTTCTTTTAATAAAGAGTGCAAATTTCGGACTGTCTTGGTATTCAACCACAAGTTATCTTGTTTATCTGTTAAGCCAGGCGCTTACACCCTGCACAGCTAACTCATGCTTGAATAGGGGCAGCTGTAAACACCCCAAATTTTCCCTCTCTTTTTCTCACACCATGGCTTGTGATCTCTCATATTGCATTGCATAAGCATATCATCTCACATTGCATAGTTCATTTTATATGAATAGCTGCATTAGGGTTTGTGATCAGGAGAATCCAAGAAGTGATATGAGCTATCTCAAAGGTCTTTAAGCATGCCAAGATGGTTAATGTGTGTTACATGATCATCTTATGCTCCCCAAAGTTCATTAAATTAAAAAATCACAAAGCATTGCAAAGGCATGGAGGTAGACTGAAGATTTCCTACACAGATGACCTAAAATTAGGGTTTTGGGTTTGAGGCCCTTAACCTCAAATTTTTTGGTCATTCTTGATTCTAATTGTCTTTATATGTTATAAGGATCATGTGTACCAAATTTGATGAAGAAATTCATTGTGGAAGTCATCTGATCCACTGGTAACTTATTGTGTAAGAAAAGTCAGAATTAGGGCATCTGAGGCCACCAACAATGGTACCAAAGGGTCATCTTAATCATTTTGAGGTTCTATGATCTTTATTTAATCTTATAAGTGGTTAGAAGTTCACAAGATTGAATAATTTCAAGCCATTTGCAAACTTTCCATTTTTGGACATGACTTGTAATGAAAACTTTCCATTTTGGGAAAGATTTTCAACCTCCTCTTTCTTGATCAAAAATGCTTCAAATGAAAAATCTTTAAACATGAAAGTTTTAGATTTGATCTTCCCATTTTCAAAAAGTACAAGAACTCCTCTTGATTCATCCTAGAACTCAAGATATGATATTTCAAAGTTGGGAAAAATCTTATAATTTTCAAGTATGTGCCAAAGAGGGAATTTTGCAAATTTGATTTCCAAGACTTCTAATGACCTCTAATCCACTTATAAGTACCATAACATGCTCATACAACATTGAAGGTCAAATGTGTGCCTTGGATCACAAGAAACCATGCCTTATTTTTCACAAATTTCCAAAGAGGGAAAATTCCAAAAGCCATGTTATCTCTTGCATCAAGTGTTACAACTCACAAATTCTGATCCAAAGGTCCTCCATGAATCAAACTGAGGTAGGACAAGCCATAGAAACACTTTTGTCCTATGCCATGCTATCTATGACACAACTTTGACTTTTTTTTCAAATTGGCCCATACCAATCACACTATGCCACCACCCACTTTCTGGCCAATCAACATACATTATGTGAACCCTAAGGAGCTCAAAACTCACAACACACAAGCCTGAAACCATCCATACATTCAGATTGCCAAAAACTTGCAAAAACCTTCATCTCTTCGAATCACATCACACAAGCCTCAAAACTCAAATCTTTTTCCACCAATCATCTCCACATAACATATAGATCATAAACCACCCTTCATAATGGCTTAAAAGGCACTCAATCACAAACACGATTTCTGACCATCTCAAAAATGAACACACAAATCAAGCCATTTAAGCTCCATCTAAGCACTCCATTCACTCAAGGGGGATCATTGGAGGTTGATTGCACAAAGAAAGAGGCCATAAAGCTCAGGTTTAGAAAGCTCCAGTTCAGGTAGCTTCTTCAAACAATTTTTCCAGAACCTTTCTTTTATGTTATAGAACAAATCTAAATGCTCCCTTGATCACTGTGATGTCTTTACTTTTGAAAATGGTTGGAAAATGAGTGTGTACAAAGCTTCTGAAAATTTGCCCGTCAAACTTGTTTGGTTCGATTCTCTTTGTATGTGCATGATAAATTGTTTTTGTTGCTTGATTCTTGTTTAATGTTGTTTAGGGATGTATTCTGGAGGTTTTGGGAGCTTGGGGTGGCCTAGGGAGTGATTTCAGGTGAAGAGCACGCAGGAGAAGATGACCGGAGCTTATCTCCGGTCGCCTGAGTTTAATTAGGGCATAATTAAGATTAGGGTTTCCAGTTTTGGTTTAGACCATTGGATATTGACTTAATCTGAAACCAACGCACCAGATTCACCATTAGTTTAAAATGTGTTTAATTAGTTTAATTCCTAATTAATTAGTCAGGATGAATGACAACCATCAGATCACGCGCCAATCTCATTTTCAAACCCGAGCCATTGGATCACCAGACTTAAAGTCACATGGACCTTGCATCTGGGCCTTAGATCCTCTCATCTTTCAATCCTGACCATCCTTTGTGCATGATTTTATTTTTCTTTTTAATTATTTTATATTCATTTGATATATTTATTTAAAATAGCATAAACATTTTAAAAATCATCATTTTCTGCATTTCGATTTCAAATATTTTTCTAAACTCAAAAACATTTTTATTTTTAATTTTTGCATTAAAAATGTATTTTAAAATCATTTAATGTTTTATGAATTAATTAATTGATTTTAATTAACTAAGAATACATTTAGGTATCTAAAAATCACCAAAAAAATCATGAAGCATTCTCATACATTTAGAACAATTTACAAACCCATCATACAAATTTATTTTTAGGTTTGATCATATTTTCACAATTTACTTTGAATTAGGGTTTCTAAAATTCACATTCTTCTAACCCTAACTTAAAAAAAATCATTTCTGATCAATCATGATGAGTTTGCATTTGGTTCTTTTTGCATTGTTTCATACTTTGCATCTACTATCTAGGTTATTTAACTCATAATGTTTCATTGCATTTTCAAATTGTTTTGCATTTTTCCTTTAGAAGTACCCAAAAACCCTAGCTAGACTTGGAAAATTCATAACTCCCTTTAGGTTTAGCTTCTGACCTCCATCTTTGGGGAGTGATCTTGTGTGTGTTTAGGGTTTATTTGAGTTCATTTTCAATTTTTTATCATGATGTATGCTTCTGTTTTGATGATGTACATCTCATACATTCATAAAACCCTAATTTCTCATGTTCATTTGCATTCATCTTTGCATATCTCAATCATGTGAACTTGCCATAACATTCCATGCTCTTGTATTCCATTTTATACATCTTAAGACATGTTTGAACATTGTTTGATCATGTCTTCATTCATTTGGTATGCTTTGCATTCATTGCACTTCATGTTTATTCATGTGTTTTCAAGCTCCTAACATGTTTGTCTTGCACCTCATCCTTTGTATGATCATTCATATGCATCATGCATATCTTTGCATCATTCCATAACACATTTGGATCATGTTTACACTTCTGGTCTTGGTCTTTGCACCTTCATTTGCTCTATTTCCTTTTTATTTGCATCTTATACATTCACACTAACATTTCGGGGCTTATGGTAAGTTGTTTGGGATGTGGATTTGCCTTCACATCCCACCTCTTCTCATCTTTTCACTTGCATATTTTATATGTCTTTGAAGTGAACTTGCTTCACTTGTGCTCTTGCTCTTTTCTCTTTCTCTTAGGTTACTTATCTTCTTCAGGAAGTAAGTAACCTATTCTCCTCTCTCTTCTCTTTTTCATCTGCTTCTCTTCCTTGGTGGCCTCCTGAGGATCTTTCTTTAAGCCTCACAAACCATAGGAACAACCAAGCATGATAACTTTAGGGTTGTACATAGTCTCCCCTAGTTTGTTTTACCTTTGAGTCTCCTTGAGTCTCTCTTCTCACCTCATAATCAAGGTTAAACACTTAAAGCTTTAGGACTTTGAATTAGGGTTATGCCTGCATCCTTATCTTAGGAGGGAGTGTATAACTTTAATCCTAGTGTTAAACCTTTAATTTGTTTACACCTTCTAATCAAAACACCTAATAATGATTAAGACTTAAGCTTGTAACTTGGGCCTTATATTAGGGTTACATCTCTTCCTCTTGGTTAAGAGGGACTAACCCTAGTGTTTAATGGACAAGTCACCCTCAAGTTAGTCTTACAAACATAAAATCCACTTCTTAATCCCACCCTTTAATTAAAATCCACTTATTAAAGGCTTGTTATATAATGAATTTAATCCCTAACCATGGATTAAGGTGAGGAGTCTTCCTCAGCTTAAGTGTTCTCATCTATCGTCCTTCTCTTAGGATTGTGTAATGAGTTCACTAATCCCTGATTAGAGATTAAACTCATTACTTAACACTAAACAATATCCAAAAACATCTTAATAATCCAAAGTAGATTAATGATCTTAATCCTATATCATCACGGTAATTAAGTTGAGATCTTCATCTCATGCTTAAGTAGTCTCATTATCCCTAATCAGGGAGGATATAATGAGTTTACAACCCTTGATTTAGGCTTAAGCTCATTATCCTATGCAAAACACCAAAAACAATAAAAAACTGAAAACACAAAAACAAACAATAAATGTCTCCTCCGAGATTCTTTTCTCATCACACTCACTCTGAAAGCGAGAACTTGCTTCTTACGTCTAATGCAAGACAGTTAGCACTCGAGACAGACGAGTCATACACTTGAGCATAGACCAGCAAGCAGTTCACACAAAAATCATTCCAGTCCCTTTGAGTCGAACTACGGTGTTTTGACTTCCTCATTGCACGAGAGGATACGTAGGCATAACTTAACAGTTATCGAACAAAAGTCTCTTTGTCTCCCCCCTCTTCCAGGTTTCTTTCTAAGCCTCAGTCTTGAGCACTCACTCTCTTTTGCACTGACACCCTGTACATTCCTTCCTAGCTTTTCATACATAGTCAGCACATACACTACACCCTTTAAAACATAATCAAGTAAGCATGGATCCCGTCGAGTACGACGGACGATCTGGGTGCTAATACCTTCCCAGGTCGTAACCAACCCCCTTTCTCAGTTTCTTTGGTTCGAAACCATCTTATCCACACCCTTCCAGGTTTATGCAGCATTACCTTTCCTTCGGGATAAAAATGCCTAGCTGGCGACTCTATTTCAACCACAACCTCCAACATCACCGACGGTTCGCGTCTGCACCGTGACAAAAGTTCTGGGAGTGACAAAACCACGCACTTGCTTTTCAGTCTTTGGCTCAGGCATCTCTTGGATGGCTCTTACCTTGGCTGGATCAACCTCAATTCCCCGCTCACTAACAATGAAGCCAAGTAGCTTGCCAGAACGGACCCCAAAGGTGCACTTGTTCGAATTCAACCTCAATCTGAACTTCCAGAGTATGTCAAACAACTTTGCTAGATTGACCAAGTGCTCTTCTTCTGTTTGGGATTTTGCTATCATATCATCAACATAAACCTCAATTTCATGATGAATCATGTCGTGAAATAGAGTTACCATTGCCCGTTGGTAAGTGGCTCCAACATTCTTCAGACCAAATGGCATGACCTTGTAACAGAAGGTACCCCAAGGCGTGATGAAGGTAGTCTTTTCCATATCATCGGAAGACATCTTAATCTGGTTATAACTTGAAAACCCATCCATGAAAGAGAACATAGAAAATTGAGCAGTATTATCAACAAGCACATCTATGTGAGGCAGATGGAAATCATCTTTAGGGCTGGCCCTGTTCAAATCCCTGTAGTCTACACACATCCTGACCTTACCGTATTTAGGGACCGACAAAATATTGGCAACCCACGGAGGGTAACTAGTCACAGCCAAGAAACCAGCATCAAATTGCTTTTGTACTTCCTCTTTGATCTTGATTACCATATCAGGGCGTGTGCGCCTCAACTTTTTCTTCACTAGCGGGCAGTCTTCTTTCAGAGGCAGCTTGTGTACCTGAATGTCAGTGTTTAAACCAGGCATATCCTGGTAAGACCATGCGAAGACATCAACATATTCTCGAAGCATCACAATTAGAGGAGTCTTGATAGATTCTTCTAACGCGGCCCCGATCTTAAATTCTTTCTTGTCTTCTTCGGTACCCAAGTTTATCACTTCAATGTCTTTTTCATGCGGCTGAATCATTTTTTCCTCCTGTTTAAGCAGTCTGGCTAATTCTTCAGGTAGTTCGCAATCTTCTTCACCTCCCTCATCGGCTTGATAAATTGGATTGTCAAAGTCATACTTAGCCATAACAGGGTCGAAATTGATAAGATCCGGTGACGAGCACCTGCATGAGTGGGATTCATGCAAGGCTTTTAGAAAAAGCTTGAGAAAATGAGGAATATTGCCATTTTAAAAACTTTTCTTTCTTTTTGAAAAACAAAAGCAAAAATAAAAGACAAAGAACAACATGGATGAATGTGAAACGTCAGCTTCATTAATGATTATGGATTGTGTTAGGAACAAAAGAACCCTTACAAAAAGCTACCATGCCCTAGGCAAGACATAGTGCTTGAGTACAGGAAAGACAAAAACAAAAATCATTACTCTTCGAAGGAGGTGACTGAGATAAGCCTTTTAGACGACCAATTGATAAGTTGAGCCCCTGGAACAGAAGGTCTGATCCACTCATCTAAGTCACAGTCACTATCAACTGCGTCGTCCTGCATGACACTGATGCTTCCGTAATCCACCATTCCCACACTCGTGAAGGTAATCGGGCCTTGATGACCTCTAGCGCTCTGTCTAGATGATGATTTCCCAGGATTGTAGCCAACCCAAAAAATATCCTTCTTTTCTAAAACTTCTACTAGACTGCCCCAGCCTTCTCGTATCCCCGACTCTACCACCTCTAGAGCTTTCTTATAAGAGGCTATGGAAACCCCCTTCTTTGGTTCTTCAGAAGAAGCTGCTAATGAAGATGTTAGTTCAACTTTTAGGGGCTCAAAATCCTGACATGGCCTCTCAACTATCTCTTCATCCATCTCCACATATTTGAATGAAGCCAGATGACGGGCGAAGATATCCTCTTCCCCACAGACTGTTACAATTTAGCCCTCCCAGACGAACTTCAGTTTCTGATGAAGTGTGGATGACACTGCCCCTACTGAATGTATCCAGGGCCTCCCCAGTAAACAACTATATGCAGGCTATATATCCATCACATAGAATGTGGTATTGAAGATTTATGGACCTACTTTAATTGGTAAATCCACCTCCCCAAACACTTATCTCCTCGACCCATCAAATGCTCTAACCACCAGGTCATTGGGCTTTAGAATTACTCCATCATAATCCAACTTCATCAATGCCTTCTTGGGCAGAACATTCAGCGATGATCCGGTATCTAACAACACGTGAGAAAGCACTGCACCTTTACACTCTAAAGAGATATGCAATGCTCGATTATGAGCACTACCTTCAGATGTTAGATCCATGTCTGTAAAACCCAATCCATGACTGGCATTGACACTGGATACCACCGCTTCTAATTGATTTACTGAGATATCCTCAGGCACATAAGCCTTGTTCAGGATATTCAAGAGAGCTTTCCTATGGGAGTCGGAACACATTAGCAAAGACAAGATGGAAATCTTCGATGGGGTCTGTGTCGCTCCCCCGAAAAGACACTAAGGTCCCAAGGCGCGGACGCGAACGGTGGGCAAAAAGATAAAATGAAAATGAATTGAATAGAGTCGCCAGCTAGGCGTTTTTATCCCGAAGGAGAGGTAATGTTGGATAAACTTGGAAAGAGATGGATAAGACGGTTGCGAACCAGAGAAACTGAGAAAGGGGGTTGGTTACAACCTGAGAAGGTATTAGCACCCAGATCGTCCGTCGTACTCGATGGGATCCACACTTACAAGATTGTGTTTAAAGGGGGTAAGAGTATGTGTTGTCTGTGTACAAAAGCTAAGAAAAGAATATACAGGTGTCAGTGCAAAAGGTGAATTGCTCAGGGAATGAGGCTTTAGAAAGAATGCTGAAAGAGGGGGAAGACACATAGACTTTTGTTCGATAACCGTTAAGTTATGCCTACATATCCTCGCGTGCAATGAGGAATTCAGAACACTGTAGTTCGACTCAAAGAGACTGAAGATAAAATTGACTGTGAACTGCTTACTTGTCTATGCTTAAGTGTATGACTCGTCTGCCTCGAGTGCTAATTGTCCTGCATTAGACGGAAGAAACAAGTTCTCGTTTATAAATGAGTGTGATGAGAAAAGAATCCCGGAGGAGACGATTATTGTTTGTTTTTGTGTTTTCAATCTTTTATTGCTTTTGGAGTTTTGCATAGGATAATGAGCTTAAGCCTAAATCAAGGGTTTGCAAACTCATTATATCCTCCCAGATAAGGGATAATGAGCCTACTTAAGTATGAGATAAGCATCTCAACCTAATTACCATGATAATATAGGATTAAGATCATTAACCTACTTGTGATTATTTAGATATTTTTGTTTTTTGTTTAGTTTTAAGTAATGAGTTTAATCTCTAATCACAGATTAGTGAACTCATTACACCTTCCTAATAGAAGGATGATAGATGAGAACACTTAAGCTGAGGAAGATACCTCAACTTAATCCATGGTTAGGGATTAAATTCATTATATAACAAACCTTTATTAAATAGATTTTAATTAAAGGGTGAGATTAAGAAATGAATTTTATGGTTTGTAAGACAACTTGAGGGGGACTTGTCCATTAAACACTAGGGTTAGTCCCTCTTAACCATAAGGAAGAGATAGAACCCTAATGTATGGCCCAAGTTACAAGATAAAGTCTTAGTGATTATTAATTTGATTTTATTAAGAGATGTAAACTAATTAAAGGTTTAACACTTAGGATTAAAGTTATACACTCCATCCTAAGAGAAGGATGCAGGCATATCCCTAATTCCAAAGTCCTAAAACTTTAAGAGTTTAGTCTCTGATTATTGAGATGAGAAGAGAGACTCAAGGAGACTCAAAGGTAAAAGACTAAGGGGAACTATACACAACCCTAAAAGTTATAATGCTTGGGTATCTTATGGTTTTTTAGGCTTAAGAGAAAAGATCTTCAAGGCCACCAATGGAAGAAACAGATGAAAAGAGAAGGAGAAAGAAGAACAAGTTACTTACTTCCTGAAGAAGATAAGTAACTTGAAAGAAATAAAGTGATAAGGATGGAACACAAGTGAATTATATTCACTTAAAAAGCATGTAAATATGCATATGAATGATGAGAAGAGATGGGAAGTGAAGGCAAATCCACCTCCCAAATAACTTACAAAAAGTTCCTGAAAATGTTAGTATGAATGCATTAGACATGAAGTAAAAGGAAATGAATTGAAATGAGGTGCAAAGACCAAAGTCAGAAGTGATTATGCAATGCAAATGGCATATGAGATGATGCAAAGTCATACAATATTCATATGAATGATTATACAAAGATGAGATGCAAAGGAAGCATGCTTAGAAGCTTGAAAACACATGGATGTTTATGAAATGTAATGAATGCAAGACATAGAAAATGAATGAAGAAATGATCAAGCAATATTCAAGCATGTATTGAGATGTCTAAGATGTCAAACAAATGCTTGGAATGTCATGGCAAGTTCACATGATGATGATGATGATATGCAAAGATGAATACAAATGAACATGAGAAATTAGGGTTTTATGAATGCATGAGATGCAAATGACCAAAACAGAAGCATGCAACATGATAAAAAAATTAAACCAAAATCGATAAAACCTTAATCCCATATAAGGTTCCACCCCAAAGGAGAAAGTCAGAAGCTTAACCTAGTGAGAGTTATGAATTTTCTAATTTTGCTAGGGTTTTTGGGTGATTCTTAGAAGAAAATGAAAATCAAATTGAAAATGCAAGATAAATTCATGAGAAAAATAACCTAGAAACTACATGCAATAT
The DNA here is from genome assembly GCA_963966055.1 of Lathyrus aphaca. Lineage (NCBI taxonomy): Eukaryota > Viridiplantae > Streptophyta > Magnoliopsida > Fabales > Fabaceae > Lathyrus > Lathyrus aphaca. Next base: position 428,316,133 of record OZ014524.1, on the reverse strand, counting down.
TAGAAACAATGCCAAAAGAATCAAGTTCAAAATCATCATGGTTAGGCAGAACTGAAAATTTCAAGTTAGGGTTAAAAAATGTGATTTTTAAGAATCCTAATCAAAGGAAATTTTGAAATTATGATCAAACCTAAAACTAAATTTGTATGATGAGTTTGAAATTGTTTCTAAATGTATTGGAATGGTTCATGAATTTTTTGGTTATTTTTAGAAACCTAAATGTATTTTTAATTAATTAAAATCCATTAATTAATTAAAAATAACATTTAAATATTTTAAAAATACTTTTTTAATGCAAAAAATAAAATAAAAATCATTTTTGGGTTGAGAAAAATATTTGGATCAGAAATGCAAAAGATCATATTTTTGTGATGTGTTTTACTATTTTAAATAAAATGAGCAAAAGAAATAAAGAAAATAAAATAAAAATGCAATTAAATGGAAGTATGCAGATCCAGTGGTTGAGATTTAAACCTGGGGGGAGGGGTTTGACTACGCGCGCAATCCTATGGTCAAGATTCAAACTGGCTAATTGATTTTAATTTAATTAATTAATTATGGATTAACATTAATGAAGCAATCTGGGCCACTAAAATACGCGTTAACCCTAAGATCCAAAGGCCTAGATTCAAACCTGGCTAAACCCTAATTAACAAACCCTAATGATTCTCAGGTGACCGGAGCAAACTCCAGTCATCTTCTCCGGCCACACCTTCATGATATCTCTCTCAATACGCCATAACAATGCATCAAACTCTCCAGAAATGATCAATGAACAACAACAAACGCGAATCCATCAACAAACAACATTTATATTTCAAGAATATCATGAATCGAAGCAAAACGGAAAAATACACATAACTTTTAGAAGTTCAATACATGCTTGATTCTTAACCATTTTGAAAACTAAATATAGCACCATGATCAGAGAGACATATAGAATCATTTAAGAACTTACAATAGGAGTTCTGGAAAAATTATTCTTCATGGTTACCTGAGATGAAGCTTTCTTAATATGGGCTTTTGGACCTCTTTATTTATTCAAACCAACCCCAATGAGCTCCCTGATGATATTGCATTGCTTGGAACACGTTTGTATGACTTGGTTTATGAGTTTCAGTTCATCTGCACCAGGAATCGTGTTTCTGATTGAGGTGTTCTTAGGCCATAGCAAAGGGTGGGAAATCATCCTTGAGTGATGGTGAGATGAATGGTGAAAGAATCTTTGAGTTTTGATGGTTGTGTTGTGCAATTTGAAGAGATGAAGTTCTATGGTGATTTTTTGGGATTCTGAGTTATGGGTGCTTGCAGGCTTGTGGGTTATGTGTTTTGTGTTCCTTAGGGTTTGTATAAACCAATAGGAGTGATCAGAAGAGTTGGTGTGGCCTAGTGTGATTGGTATGGGCAAGTTGCAAAAAAGTCAATTTTGTGTACTTGGAGGTATGGGCCATGGCAGAGCTGGCTTCAAGGGGTGTCTGGCCTTAGCTCGCATCAAGGAGAGCCATAAAATTGGTTTTATGCAGCTGGCACAACTCGAGGGAAGGTTTCAAGAGGTTTTGCAACATTTCCCTCTTTGAAAATTTCATGAATATGTCTTGTGGAAACTTGCAATTCAAGACACAATTTTGGTTCAAATGCATTGCACTATGTTTGTATGATGTTTAGCAATCAATTAGAGGTCATGAAATGGCTTGGAACTTGAATTTGCAAAAAATCCTCTTTGGCATGAACTTGAAAATTATAGGATTTTTTCCAACTTTGAAAGGCCATATCTTGAGTTCTAAGATGAATCAAGACCTGTTCTAGTACTTTTTGAAAAGGGAAAGACATAATCTACAACTTTCATGCCCAAGAATTTTTCATTTGAAGATTTTTTGCTCATGAAAGAGGAGGTTGAAAATCTTTCCCAAAATGGAACGTTTCCATTACAAGTCATTTCCAAAAATGGCAAGTTTGCATTTGGCTCAAAATTCTTCAACTTTGTGAACTTCCAACCACTTCTAAGATCAAATAAAGATCATAGAGACTCAAAATGATGATGATGACCCTTTGGTACCCTTGTTGGGGGCCTCAGATGCCCTGATTTTGACTTTACTTGCTCAAGAAGTTACCCAATGATCAGATGACTTCCACAATGAATTTCTTTATCAAATTTGGTACACATGATACTTATAACATATTAAGACCATTAGAAATAAGAATGACCAAAAAATTTGGAGTTAAGGCCTCTGAAACCAAAACCCTAATTTTGGTCATCTGTGTAGGAAAACCCTAGTTCTGCTTCCATGCCTTTGCCATTCTTTGTGATCTATTGACTTTCATGAACTTTGGGGAGCATATTTTGATCAAGGAACACACATGGGATGGCTCATATTACTTCTTGGATTGCTCAGATCACAAACCCTAGATGCAGATGAAATGGAACTATGTAGTGAAACAAATATGCAATATGAGATGGTATGATTAGGCTAATGCAAAAAATGAAAGATCACAAGCCATGGTGTGAGAAAAAGTGAGGGAAACTTTAGGGTGTTTACAACTGCCCCTATTCAAGCATAAGTTAGTTGTGCAGGATGTAAGCGCCCGACTTAACAGACAAACAAGATAACTTGTGGTTGAATACCCAAAGGCAGTCCAAAATTTGCGCTCACCGGGGAGAAGAAGAAAAGGGATATAAATTGTAAAAGGTAGTATAGTATGATTATCAAATGAAAGCGATGGAGGTCGACCATCGAGAAGTGGACGACTAATGGGGATAAATCGGTAAGCTAAACAATGACGGGGACGGCCGACAAGCTGGGGAAATAAAGAGACCACGACGGGGACGACCATCGGGTAAGGAAATAAAACTCTCTAGGGGTTAAAGAAATGAGGAAAACACTGACAGGGATGGACATCAGGTTTGGAAAGTAAACAACGATGGGGACGACCATCGGGTGAAAGAATAAATGAAATAATGATGAGGGACGATCATCAAAGGTGAAGGACGATCACCTAGCAGGGGACGGCTGCTGAAAATATCATGATATAGGACGAATGTCGGATAGAAAAGGCCAACGATGGGGACGAATATCAGATAAGCATGATGAAGGACGATCATCAAGAGGTGAAGGACGATCACCTAGCAGGGTACGGCTACTTTCAGGGATTATCACGACATAGGACGAATGTCGAATAACAAGATCAACGATGGGGACGGCCATCGGATAAATGATGATGGATAGTCATCAAAAGATGAAGGACGATCACATAGCAGGGGATGGCTGCTGAAAATATCACGACATAGGACGAATGCCGGATAGAAAGTTCCAATAATGGGGAAAAGGATGAAGGATGATCATCCAAAGGTGAAGGACGATCACCTGGCAGGGGACGGCTGCCGAAAGTATCACGACATATGACAAATATCGGATAGAAGAAAGTTTTTTTATTAGCGACTTACTGGGGAGTGGTAAATACGGACAATTGCTTACATCTTCAAAAATAAAAGATATAAGTGTTTTGACGGTGTGTATAGACTAAAGATGTGGACGAGCATCCTTTGGACCATGATACAGACGAGTATCGATAGAAGCAAACGCTGACACGTGTTTAAGGATGACGATACAGACAAGTATCAATCGGTTAAGCAAGGAACACGGACGAGTGTTTATTCTGTCGGGGGTGATATACACGAGATACGGACGAGTATCAAGGGATTGTATATGTACAAGTGTTGACCTGTCGGTGAAGTATGTGCAAGACACGGACGAGTGTCGAAATATTGAGCAAGGGACACGGACGAGTGTTTGACTTGCTGGGGAAGCTTGACACGGACGAGTGTCAAAAAAAATATGTACGAGTTGTGAACAAATATCTGTATTTGAGAGTGCGGAAGGTATTCTAGAGACCTGCGGGGGGATAAGATGACACTGACGAGTGTCGAAAAGAGCATGTATAATTATAAACAGGTATATGTGTTTTGAGAGTGCAAAGGGGATGCTTTGGCTTTTATCTGCAGGGGGTATGAGTTTTGTATATTGCCGGTGAAATATTGATTGGTATTTGCAAGTGGTTGGCTCAAACCTGGCTTACGATCATGCAAATGTTTGATTTTTTCCGTAATGCTCCATATTAGATGGAATGCTACGCTTATTTTGGTGAATATGATGTGAATGTTATGATTATACAAACGAGAAACTCGATCTGAGATTCGGATCCTGCGGGTATAAAGATCTCTGGCTGATCTGCTTGGAGGGTGTAAACACCCCAAATTTGCCCTCACCCATTCACACATGACTTGTGATCATCTCATATGCATAAACACAATCACATCATCTCATGTCTCATTTGTTTTCACTGGATAGTTTCCAAGGCATCTGCACCTAGGGTTTGTGATCTGAGCAACCTCAGGGCATCTTGAGCCATTCCAAAGGCCACTAATCAACTCAAAGGGGTCCATGTGTGTTCTTATATCATGTTACATCCTCACAAAGTCAAAATTGCAGAGGGATCACAAGAACTAGGGTTTGAGTGGATGCAGAGCCAGGATGAACTGCACAGCTGACTGAAAATTAGGGTTTTGGTTTCAGAGGCCATAACTCCAAATTTTTTGGTCATTCTTGTTTCCATTGGTCTCTATATGGTATAGGGAGTATGCATATCAATTTTCATGAAGAAATTCCATGGGGAAGTCATCTGATCAAGAGTTGACTTTTCAGACAAGTCAGTGCAAAATCAGGGCATCTGAGGCCCCCAATGACCCAACCAATGGGTGATCTTCATCATTTTGAGTGTATATGATCTTTATTTGATCATGGAAGAAGGTTGAAGTTCATAAAAATCAAAAATTTAGGGTTTTTGCAAATGTTGACTTTTTGGGCATAGTTGACTTTTCAAGAATGCATCATTTTAGGTCAATTTTCAAGCCTTGATTCATGATCCAAAAAGGCTTCAAATGGAAAAACTTTGGTCATGAAAGTTGTAGATCTCATCTTTCCCTTTTCAAAAAGTACAAGAACATGATCTAACTCTTCATGGATCAAAAGTTATGGCCATGCAAAGTTGCCAAAAATCATTGTTTTTCAAGTTATGCACCAAGTGGAAATTTTGCTAAGTCTTGAATCAATGCATGATTGCTGCCTCAAATTCATGACAAACCAGCATGTGAACATCCTCTAAGTCACAAAAATCAGAAATGGACCAAGTTTGCTCATGGTTTGGTTCATGAAACTTGATTTTTCTCATGGAAATCCATAAAGCTAACCAAGTTGCAAAACACTCATGAGCTTTCAACCAACTTGCTGCATTGAGCCTTGGGTCAAGCCAACCTCTCACACTCACCATGCTGCACCAGAACCCAAGTTGTCCTTGCCTAGTATCATGCCATGCCCTATCTTACACAAAAGTGGACTTTGAGCAAAAAGCAACTCACCTATCATAGCAGGCCATGTCACATCAAGAGGCCAATCAGAATTGTTTATTCATTCATTTTGCTAGCCATATCACATAGAACAAAGGCTGAAACATTACACATTCACTACTTACACAAAAAACCTCCCAACTTGCAAGTTCCATCGAATCTCTTTACACAGCCTGCAAACCCAAAATCTTTTTCCTCCATTCATCTCACCTTGATCCATAGAACACAAAGCATCAAGAACCAGAGCTTGAAACAACCAAAACACTTCACTGCCATCTCTCACCTCAGTTTGCAGTTTCACTTGCAACTCTCACTATAGCCCACAAACATCAAAACAAACTTTGCCAAACTTCTCAACACACTTCATAGATCACAAACAACCATCTCTCATAGCCTGAAAGTGCCAAAATCTCAACTGCCATTGTTGACTGAACTGAAGCAGTTCTCTTCGAAACTCATCATCCAGCAAGTCTAAACTCCATTTGAGCATCCAGACATCTTTGGGGGGCCAAGAGGAGCAGCTTGCACTTAAAGAAAGGGCCTGAAAGTTCCTAAATCAAAGGTTGCAAATCTCAGGTAGCTCCAAATATTTTTTTCCAGAAATCTCATTTTATGTTACAAACTTGTTCCTTATGTTCTCCTGATCATGCTGATGCTTTTAGTTTTTGAAATGGATGTGTTTTGAGAATTTAATTGCTGTTTAAAGCTTGCGAACCCTAGAACTTAGTTTCTTCGATTCAGCTTGTTTAGGTTAGATAAATTTGTTTTGGAAGAGGGGTTTAGTTCGTGAGAGTGTTAGGATCATTTCCCATGTCTTAGGTTTCATTTATATTACGTTTTGAGAGGTTTTGAACTTTTTCAGGCAAGCTTCTGGCCGGAGAAGACGACCGGAAGTCTTCTCCGGCCACCTGAGATTAATTATGCCCTAATTGTGTAATTAAGCCAAGTTTGAATTGTGAGCGTACGATCCCTCTGACCAGTTGACTTCCCTCCCTTTCCAATGGCCCAGATCACTGCAATTAGCCCTAATCCACGTGTTAGGCTTTAATTAATCACGTTTTATTTAATTTGATCTGAAGCAATCTGGGCCTCTCATTCTGGCGCGTAGTCAACCCCATTTGAACCCTGGACGCATCCTGGCCATCCATCCTGCATACTTCAGTTTTAATTCATTTTAATTCATATTTATTTCATTTAAATTGCACAATTTATTTAAAATAGTTAAAAAATCATAAAAATTATGAAACTTTTTCTTTAAGGTTTTATTAATTTTTATGACTCAAAAACATTTTTATTTTATTTTTTATCATTAAAAAAGTATTTTTAAATATTTAAAAGATTATTTTTAATTGATTAATGAGAATTAATTAATTAAAAATACTTTTAGGTATTTAAAAATTACAAAAAAATTCATGAAATGTTCTAAGACATTTAGAAACATTGTCCAACCTTCAAACCAAATTTCTTTTTTGATCTTGATGCATTTTAAGAATTTTTCATTGAATTAAATCATATTTTATGCATTATTTTGATCACAAGTTTGAAAATTCATTTCTGCCTTTTGGTGAAGGTTGAGACATTGATTCTTTTTGCTTTGTTTTCCATTTGGCATGTATTTTCAAGGATAAAAAGGCCATGATTTGATCTTGCATTTTCCAATTGATTGGCATTTCTTTTGTTACAAACCCTAAAAAACCCTAATAACTTGCAAAATTCACAACTTGAGTTTGGTTGAGGGTTGAGAGCTCCCCTTTGGGCAGTGGTTTATTATAGGCCTAGGGTTTCTTTGGGTACCATTTTCCATTTTTTAGGTTAAGGTTTGCTTCTGTTTTTGGTTTATGTGTGATGTTTGATCCATGAACCCTAATTTGGGCTTTCCCTTTGCATCATTCTTGCATTTCCTTGCATAACATGACTTGCCATTACATTTTGTGCATTCTCATGATTCATTTAACATCTTAAGACATGTATGAATCATGTTTGATCATTGCATTGCATATTTGCCATGTCATTTGTCTTGTATGTTTCATAACATTTCATGTTTGTCCATGCTCCTCAACTTGCATCATCTGCATCCATGACTTTGTATGAACATCTCATTGTCTTGTCTCATGTTCATAGCACTTCATAACATCATAATCATCATGTGTATGCTCCTGGTTTTGCTTTGTATCATGTCATTACAGCTCATCTTGCATTGCATTGCATTTCTTTCTAACATTTCAGGTGGTAAGTAAAACTTGAGAAGTGAATTTGCCTTCACTTCTCATATCCTTTCCTTTCATCTCTTTTGCATACCTTGCTGCATTCTTATATGTGTTTGAGTTTGAGCTTGCTCATTCTTCCTCCTCCCACTTTCTTTCTTCAAGTGACTTGACTTCTTGAATGAAGCAAGTCACTTTGCTTCTCTTGATCTTGTTCATCTGCTTCCTGGTGGTTCATCTGAAGATTGTTTCTTGAAACCTCACAAACCTTAGGATCAACCAAGCATGATAATGAATTAGGGTTTTGATTAGTCTCCCCCATAGTTTTTTACCTTTGTGTCTCTCCTTGAGTCATCTCTTCTCACCTCATAATCAGGGACTAAACCCTCAAGGCTTTAAGACTTTGTGATTAAGATCATGCCTGCATCCTTCTTTTAGGATGGAGTGTATAACTTTAATCCTAAGTCTTGGACCCTTAAGGTGTTGAAATCTCTTAATCAATTCACTTAATAAACATCAAGGCATTACACTTGTAACTTGGGCCTTGCATTAGGGTTCTAATTCTTCCTTAATTGGTTAAGAAGGACTAACCCTAGTGTTAATGGACAAGCCCCCCTCAAGTTGTCTTACAAATCATAAAATTCACTTCATCATCATACCATTAATAAAATCCACTTAATCAAAGGTTTGTTCTGTCATGGGTTTAATCCCTAATCATGGATTAAGCTGAGGATCCTTCCTCAGCTTAAACACCCTCATCTATTATCCTTCTTTTAGGATAGTGTAATGAGCCTGTTAAATCCCTGATTATGGCTTAACCTCATTACTTAACACTAAACAAAAATCACAAAAACATTTAATTAATCACAAGTAGGTTAATGATCTTAACCCTACATCAAAGGTGATTAAGTGTGAGAATCTGACTTCACACTTAAGGTAATTCTCATTACCCCTAATCAGAGGGATGATGTGATGAGTTTACCAAATCCATTGATTTAGGTTTAAGCTCATTATCTTATGACAAACTCCAAAAAGAAATAAAAGACTGAAAACTCAAAAACAAACAATAATCGTCTCCTTCGGGATTCTTTTCTCATCATCTTCACTCACAACCGAGAACTTGCTTCTTCCGTCTAATGCAAGACAGTTTGCATATGTGCCAGACAGATCATACACTTGAGCATAGACTGCAAGCAGTTCACCAGTCAATCCTTTCAGTCTCTTTGGGTCGAACTACGGTGTTCTGACTTCCTCATTGCACGAGAGGATACGTAGGCATAACTTAACAGTTATCGAACAAAAGTCTCTGTATATTCCCCCTCTTTCCAGCTCATTTCTTTAGCCTCATGATCTTGAGCATTCCACTCCTTTCTTACACTGACACTTTCATACTTCACATCACTTATACACTTCACTTCTTTTGCACTGACACCTGTACATATTGCTTTCCAGCCATCTTGCACAAATTGCACTAACACTACCCCTTTAAAACACAAATCTTTTAAGCGTGGATCCCGTCGAGTACGACGGACAATCTGGGTGCTAATACCTTCCCAGGTTGTAACCAACCCCCTTTCTCAGTCTCTCTGGTTCGCAAACCGTCTTATCCATCTCTTTCTAGGTCTATGCAGCATTACCTTTCCTCCGGGATAAAAATGCCTAGCTGGCGACTCTTTTCATTCTCCAGTGAGTTCACGGCTGTGTGTTCTCACTGTTCCCTTCGCCGACCGTTCGCGTCTGTACCTTCATCTGATCCATTTTCATTTGTCGGGAGCGACAGCTTGGCGACTCTGCTGGGGACCCTTATACTGCAACCAGGGCATCTGGTTCTTTTTGTGGGTTCCTCCTAGCGCTTGATTGATTTGTGTTTACTGGGGTGTTATGTGCTTGTTTGTGCTTGTATTTATTTTTGTTTATTGCTTTATGTACAGTTACTTTACTGCTTTCTTTACTGCTTTTATATATCATACTGTCATACTGTGCTGGCTGGATCTGGTTTTTCTTTGGTGGGTGGGTGTTCCATTGAGAGTTAAGGTCCTATACCTGGGACCTGAGTGACACCTAGGCTAGAGTGAATCATATTCTTTCCCATTCCATTTCGGTCTGGTGCGGGAATATGAAACACGGTTCAGATATGGGTTTCTTCTTGAGAACTCTGTGCTACGGATTTCCTGTAGTGCTAGGGGGATCTGGGAAGCCTGCTAAGTCTGGATGACCTTTTAGTATTGACCTTCAGAAATTGAGGTGAATTAGAGGAGGAATTGTTATGGTTATTGTAAACACTGTACCTCCGGGTTAGAGGTGTTTACACTTCTCATAACTGATCCAAGTCTGAGGATCCTTGTTCTAGATCACTACCTGTGAGGGGGTTGGGCTGTTTACAGGTTTGCAGGTACCTTGACCTCAGAATACCCTGTTACTTTGACTTTGTTAAGAATGCTCCATGTTGGATAGTTCTTGTGATTCTAAAACCCTGGACATGTGGCTCTTTATTTGAGTCCCCCACCTTGGTTACTGGATTTATAGACCTCCATCCGGAATTCTTGAACACACATGGATCTATACCAAGGCAGTTTATCCAGATCCAGTTCAGTCACAAACCCTTTGCATATCATTTGCATACATCCTCATTGCATCATATTAACATGTGCTTATTTGTTTTTCAGGGTATCCATTTTCATCAGGTTTTGGTTTTGACCCCATCTGCAGCTTTAACCCATCTTCACCAGCATCTGCTTCAGTTTAGCTGTCTGCTTCAGCACCAGCCAGTCAGTGGTTTTCTCTACTTCAGCATTGTCATCAGCACTCTACCCAGTCTTCAGCATCATGGCTCCAAAGAAAAGCAATATCACCTATCATTTCTTCCAACCAGACTTGTCAGACATCAGGAGGGTCCAAACCCTGATGACCCCAGATCACATACCTCTGTTCAGGGAGCATTATGGGGATATACTTGACTTGGTTATAGACATGGACCCATCTCAGAGGAGCCTGATCCATACCTGCATCCAGTTCTATGACCCCCCATTGAGGTGTTTCACCTTTCAAGACTTTCAGTTGGGGCCTCTCTTAGAAGAATATGCATCTTTGGTTGGTTTGCCTATCAAGAGAGAAATTCCTTTTAACCCTGAAATGGTCTTTCCCAGCAATGGAGAGATAGCAAGAGCTTTGCACCTGGAACCTGCTTTGATTGAGCAGCATATGACCTCTAAAGCTGGGATCCCTGGTTTTCATCTGGACTTCCTGATTTCTCAAGCTAGTTTGAAGGCCTCCCTGGGGGATTGGAAGGCTGTTTGTGCATTGTTGGCCTTGAGTGTATATGGAATTGTGTTGTTTGCAGATGAGCCTCGATTCATCAGCAAGAATGCAATTCACCTGTTCATCCTGAAGAACCCAGTGCCAACCTTGTTGGGTGACCTTTATTACTCAGTACATCAGAGGAATGAGAAACAGAGGGGTAAGCTAGTGAGGTGTTGTGCTCCACTATTCCATGCTTGGCTTCTCAAGCATCTACCCAGGACAGATGCATTCCTGAATCCTCATCAGCAAAGCAACTGGGCTAAGAGGCTCACTACTCTCACTGCAGCAGACATCAGATGGTGCACCCAAGGCACCAAGGGCAGAGATATGATCACAAGCTGTGGGCACTTTCCCAATGTACCTTTGGTAGGAGTTAAGGGAAGTATCAACTACAACCCCCTGCTGTTCAAGAGGCAATTAGGCTATACACTGGTTCATGTTCCTAGGGAACAAGACCTGGTTGAGACCCTCTACTGTGAGAACAAGATCAGTTTGACTGTTGTTAGGCAGGCTGCCTGGGCCTGGGATCATGTTCAAACCAAGGGAATCACCATTCTGGGGAAGTGCAATAATGTGGCATCGGCCCAATATCATGAGTGGTCCTATGCTAGGGCCCAAATCTCAGGATTGCCCTTCACCATCAAAGACATGCCTGAGTCATCATCAGCACCACCCCCTGCTACTGTCAGTTTGGAAGAGTTTGAAGGCTTGAAAGAAAGAAATGAGAAGCTATCCCAAGCCCTGCAGAAAACCCTCAGGGAGAGGAGTGAAGGTGTAAGGGAGATTGAAAGATTGGAGAAGCTGAGAGTGGAACACTTGACTAAGATTGAGAAGTCTGGAGACTATATCAACAAGTCTAAAGCTGGTGAGCAGATTCTGAAAAATGCTTGTAAAGAAGCCCAGTTCCAAAGAGCAAGGACAGACTTGTACTTGAAAGAGAGTCAGGCCAGGTGGGTCCGGATCACTGAAGCCCGTACTCTAGAAGACAAGAGAGTTCAAGATAAGATGGAGCAGATGGAAAAAGCCCTGGCAGCAGCCCAGGAGGAAATTTCAGAGTTAAAAATCAAAGCTGGAGTGAAGAAATCCAAAGACCAAAGCCAGAACAAGAAGTTGACTGCAGCTGTTGCAACAAGAAACCTTCTCATCAGGAATCTTACGGAGCATCCGGCTGATCCTGTGACCGAAGCACTTCTTAAGGAAGTTCGCGAGGATGAGTTTGGCCTTGGAGTCTGATTATTTGCTTGTTGTTGTTCCTTTTCCATGTACTTTTGCTTTTTGGTGATGTATTTTTGACCCCTTAGAGGGCTAGTGTTGTAAAAAATGAACAATTTGTATTATTTTACCTTTGTAATATATTTGTGTTTGTTTCCATCTGGGTTCACTTCAAAAGCAACTTCAACAGCATCATCTTCAAGGGTCTGGACGGGTCAAAACTGAAGACCAAGCCGGATACTTTGATAGCAAATAAGCATACTGCATTGCATACTAACCCTTTTGTTTGTTTTGTAGGTTTTGTTTTATTGTTTCTAACCTCTGTTGTGACACTCAGGAATTATTGCTCGCCGCAGGCTATTCCCTCTCAACAGGCCACACAGGTACCCTACAAGAAACAACCTTCCGGGCATCCAGATGGACCAGTTGCAGCAAGACCTCAATGAGGCCAGAACCCAGATGGCTAATGAAAGGGTGGAGATGAGAACCCAAATAACTCAGTTCATGGAAGTGATGAATAATTTAGCTCAAAGCCAGGAGAGGCTTAGAGTTCTGGTAGAGGGAAGAACTCAAGATGACCCCCATGTGGGAACTGCTGGCACCAGTAACAATGAAAGGGTGCAACCACATGTTAACCCCCCTGTGTTTGGTCCACATCTACATCCTGAGATTCATATTCCTGCAAACGTTCAAGGAACAGCTACTGCAGCCAGAGTACTTCAAGAGGATCCTCAGGAGGATCAGTTTACAGTCATGGGTGCTGGAGAGGAAACCTATGATAGGAGATTGGATGAGTTGGCTGAGAAGTTGAGGTCTTTGGAATCCCAAAATTCTTTGGGGTTCGATGTCATGGACATGGGTTTAGTAGAGGGGGTCAGGATCCCTCATAAGTTCAAGCCTCCTTGTTTCGAAAGATATAATGGGACTTCATGCCCCCGGACTCATTTGCAATCGTTTCTGGGAAGGCTGAAGGCCTATACAATGGATGAGAAGCTCTGGATGTTTTACTTCGAAGACAGTTTGACTGGAGCATCAAGGGAATGGTATTCCCATCTGACAAGAGCAACTGTAAGATGCTGGAAGGACCTGGCAGAGGCCTTCATCAGACAGTATCAGTATAATCTGGACATGGCACCCAATAGGACCCTCCTAATGGGGATGTCACAATCATCAAGAGAGAGCTTCAGAGAATATGCTCAAAGATGGAGACAGCTTGCTGCTGCTGTCCAGCCACCTATGTCTGAAAGAGAGATGGCTGATATGTTCATGAATACCCTTCAGGGAACCTATATTGACAGGTTGGCTGCTTTCTCGTCCACTAGCTTCGCAGATGTTGTTATAGCTGGGGAGAGAATTGAAAGCCTGTTAAAAATGGGTAAAATTTCCGATAATGGCGCCAGTTCGTCCAGCAGTACAAGGAAGCCTTTTGCAGGCCCTAGAAGAGCTGGCGAGACCAATGCCGTTCATACCAACAGGGGTAGGCCCCAATATGTTCAAAGGTCCATAGCAGCAGTCACTATCCCTGCTCCAGCTCATCCACAGCCAGTCTATCAACCTCCTCAACAAAACTTCCAACAACAACCTCCGTATCAGCAGAACCAATATCCTCCCAGGAACAACTACAACAACAACTCCAACAACAACAATCAACAGAGGCCATTCCAACAAAGGCCCTCTCAAGCTAATCGAGTGATCGACCCGATCCCAATGCCGTATGCTGCCTTGCTGCCACAACTTCTGAAACTCAACCTGGTTGAGCTAAGAACGTTGGCACCTCCGGATCCAAACAGTCTACCAAGAAACTATGACTCTAATGCTAGGTGTGCTTTTCACTCAAACGCGCCTGGCCACAGTACAGAAAAATGCAGGGCTCTGCATATGAAGGTACAAGACTTGGTAGACTCCAAGGCTCTGAACTTTGCACCTCCGCCCAATGTCAACAAAAACCCAATGCCAAACCATGGTGGTCCTCGAATTAACGCAATCGAAGAAGACACACCGTCTTATTTCATAACCAGTGTGGATCAGATCAGGACACCATTGGTGGAAATCAAAGCTCAACTCCGTGAAAACAATATATTTCCGGGGTGTGAACTAGGGTGCCCCTACTGCAATATTTCTTGGAATGGGTGTGAAGACTTGAGGAATGGCATTGACAGCCTTATTCAGAGTGGCTTACTGCAGATCACTACATCATTCCCGGCAAACCCGACGACTTCGGCAACAACGGTTTCAGATCCTCCTACAAATGCAACAACAATTGTTCCCGATAATTCATCAGCAACATCAGCAAGTACTTCATCTGTTCTACCCAATGATCAGTTTTCAACAGTTTCTCCTGCTACAACTTCAGCTTCAGTCCACTTCGACTCCCCATCAACAACAACAACAGTTCTTCCCACAGAACCTTTTACAACACCAGCAAACAATCACGAAGATGTCTCCACTGTTACCATATTCTACGATCCAGAAAACAATTCCGCTTATCATTCAGAAGGTGCTGCTCCCACTAGAGCACCAGTTACAATCTTTTATGATCCACAGACAATAACAGTCCCCTCAGCAGCAGCAATCAGTCCAGTCACTGTCACGGTGCCTGGACCTGTACCATATGAAAGCGATAGGGCCATCCCTTGGCACTATGGCTCTGACGTATACTGTGAAGGAAAAAGAATCACTCTGGAAACATCATCACCTGCACCACAAATTGATAATGTGGGCGGAGGCGGAGGCTTCACCCGAAGCGGACGTCTCTTTGCTTCACAAGTTCAAAGACCTACTGCCGAAGCAGAAGCTGCTGCCAAGGCAAAAGGAAAAAGCCCGGTGCAGGAAGATCCAGCTGCCAAAGAAGCCCTGAAGACTCCATTCGATCAGGAAGTTGATGAGTTTATGAGGATCATCAAAAA
Source organism: Lathyrus aphaca (assembly GCA_963966055.1). Classification (NCBI taxonomy): domain Eukaryota; kingdom Viridiplantae; phylum Streptophyta; class Magnoliopsida; order Fabales; family Fabaceae; genus Lathyrus; species Lathyrus aphaca. The sequence goes on along the minus strand of OZ014524.1, from coordinate 428,301,110 downwards.
GAGTGATTACAAAATTGTGGATCAGCTTCACCAGACGCCATCCAAAATCTCCATCCTCTCACTGCTTATGTGCTCCGAAGCCCATCGGAATGCACTACTGAAGGTACTGCACGCAGCTTACGTGCCCGAGGAGATTACTGTCAACCAATTGGAAACCGTGGTTGGAAACGTTACTGCTAGCAATGGGCTAGGGTTTACCAATTCTGACCTGACAGCGGATGGCCGCAATCACAACAAAGCCTTGCACATAACCATGGAATGCAAAGGAGCTGTCCTTTCACATGTGCTGGTGGACACAGGATCATCCCTGAATGTCTTACCAAAGAAGGCTCTGGTGAAGCTTGAATATGATGGTTTGGCATTGAGACCCAGCAACCTGGTGGTTAGAGCTTTTGATGGCTCGAAGAGATCGGTTCTGGGAGAGATTGAGCTGCCCGTGACAATTGGCCCGCAGACTTTTAAAACTATCTTTTATGTGATGGACATTCAGCCCGCCTACAGCTGTTTGTTGGGTAGACCCTGGATTCACGCCGCTGGCGCTATAACGTCTACCCTTCACCAAAAGTTAAAATTTGAGTGGGAAGGTCAAGTTGTCACAATCTGTGGAGAGGAGGACATTTTTGTCAGCCACCTGGCGACCTACAAGTACATTGAAATGGATGGAGAGATCCATGAAACAATGAGCCAGGGGTTTGAAGCGTTGAATGTGAATGAAGCATCTGCTGTATCTGGTACCCCGATGTCGTCTTATCAACAAGCCCGGAAGGTTGTTGAAGAAGGAACTGCCCTAGGCTGGGGCAAGGTCTTAGCTGTGGAGGAGAAGAAGGACAAATTTGGGTTGGGTTACAGACCAACTCAACATCAAGCAAAGGCTGCTGCAGAGCCAGGATTTGTCAGTGGGGGAATGCTAACCCCCGATGCTATCAACTGTCTGGAAGACGAGCTGGAAGAGGAACGCAACCTGGAGAATTGGATTCGTCCAAAGGTCCCGGGGAGCAGTGTCTCGAACTGGTCTTCCCAGGGAATTATAAGTGTTACTCGAGCAGAGTAATTATTATTTCCTGTATCTTTTATAGCATGCATCAAAGTCTTGCATCTTGCCCAAGATGACAAGACTCATTTTGTAATCAGGGCCATCTGTACTTTTGTGCAAACAAGATTAAATTAATGAAATATCAGACAATCTTTTGCAAACGAGTCGTTTTCTTTTCTGCTCACTGTTCTTCCTTTTTTCTTTTTGTACAAAAATAAATGGCGGTGTTTTCAAAATGATAACTTCATTTCACCTTTTTCTAAAGCAAGATTAAAATCAATCACTAAAATGAACCGACTTAACCCTTGCAGAGAGTGCCTTCCAGACAGCACCGACAACAGCACAGCTATGACATCGTATGACTTTGACAATCCGATCAATCAAGCTGATGAAGGGGTTGATGAAGAATATGAGCTTCCTGAAGAGCTAGCCAGGTTGCTGAGACAGGAGGAAAAAGTCATTACTCCTCATCAGGAGGAGATTGAAGTGATTAATCTTGGTACGGAGGAAGACGTGAAAGAAGTCAAAATCGGGGCCTGCCTGCAAGACTCAGTGAAGAGACAGCTGATAGATCTGCTTCAAGAGTATGTTGATGTGTTTGCTTGGTCCTACCAAGATATGCCAGGGTTGGATACCGATATTGTTGTGCATAAGCTGCCTTTGAGGGAAGAATGCCCACCAGTCAAACAAAAGCTGCGCCGAACTCGCCCAGACATGGCTATGAAAATCAAGGAAGAGGTACAAAAGCAATGGGACGCCGGGTTCCTTGCTGTAACTAGCTATCCACCGTGGGTTGCTAATATTGTGCCTGTGCCTAAGAAGGACGGCAAAGTAAGAATGTGTGTTGATTACCGGGATCTGAACAGAGCCAGCCCGAAAGATGACTTCCCATTACCTCACATTGATGTATTGGTGGATAACACGGCTCAGTTCTCGGTATTCTCCTTCATGGATGGATTTTCGGGATACAATCAGATCAAGATGTCACCTGAAGACATGGAGAAGACAACATTCATCACACCTTGGGGCACGTTCTGTTATAAAGTGATGCCATTCGGACTGAAGAATGCTGGTGCAACGTATCAACGGGCTATGGTAACATTGTTTCATGACATGATCCATAAGGAAATCGAATGTTATGTGGATGACATGATCGCCAAGTCCCTTACAGAGGAAGATCACCTGGTGAATCTGCTCAAGTTATTCAAGCGTCTGAGGAAATACCAACTAAAGTTGAACCCCAACAAATGCACATTCGGGGTGCGATCCGGTAAGCTGCTGGGCTTTATTGTAAGTGAGAAAGGGATTGAAGTTGACCCTGATAAAGTCAAAGCTATTCAAGAAATGCCTGCACCGAAAACTGAGAAAGAAGTTCGAGGGTTCTTAGGTCGATTGAACTACATTTCACGGTTCATATCTCACCTTACAGCAACTTGTGAACCCTTATTCAAGCTATTAAGAAAGGAGCAAACGGTCAGGTGGAACGAAGACTGCCAGAAAGCTTTTGACAAGATCAAGGAATATTTACAAGAACCTCCAATCCTTATGCCTCCAGTTGAAGGAAGACCTCTGATTATGTACTTGACAGTATTAGAAGAATCGATGGGGTGTGTACTAGGTCAGCATGACGAGTCTGGTCGAAAAGAGTATGCGATATACTACCTAAGCAAAAAGTTTACCGACTGTGAACAGCGTTATTCACTGCTCGAGAAAACTTGCTGTGCTTTAGCGTGGGCTGCTCGCCGACTGAGACAGTATATGTTGACCCACACTACCTTATTAATCTCAAAAATGGATCCAGTTAAGTACATTTTCGAGAAGCCAGCTCTTACCGGACGGGTTGCAAGATGGCAGATGATTCTCACAGAATACGACATACAGTACACATCTCAGAAGGCCATCAAGGGCAGTGTACTATCTGAATATCTTGCTGAGCAACCCATTGATGACTACCAGCCTATGAGGTTCGACTTCCCCGATGAAGACATCATGTTCATTAAAGCAAAAGATCGTGAAGAGCCTATTCACACTGAAGGGCCTGACCCAGAAGAAGAATGGACTATGATGTTTGATGGGGCTGTCAACATGAATGGCCGCGGTGTTGGTGCAGTACTCATTACACCTAAAGGGGTTCACATGCCTTTCTCGGCAAAGCTCACTTTCAACTGCACTAACAACGAAGCTGAATACGAAGCTTGCATTATGGGTCTTGAGGAAGCCATTGACCTCAGGATCAAGACATTGACCGTATTCGGAGATTCAGCTTTGGTAGTCAATCAGACCAACGGAAAATGGTACACCCACCAAGATCATCTGATACCTTACAGGGATTATACAAGAAGGTTATTGACTTTCTTCACAACAGTCAAGCTTGAGTATATCCCTCGGGACGAGAATCAGTTTGCGGATGCTCTTGCTACCATTTCATCCATGATCAAAGTTCAAGCTGCTAACTTTGTACCTCAGATTTCAGTATCGAGACTTGATAGACCAGCATATGTATTTGCAGCAGATATTGCTAAAGATGATAAGCCTTGGTTCCATGACATCAAGTGCTTCTTGGAGGATCAAACGTACCCACCTGGGGCATCTTCCAATGATAAAAAGACTTTAAGAAGACTTGCTGGAAGTTTCTTTCTGAACACTGATGGATCTTTATACAAGAGGAACTTTGATATGGTGCTTCTCAGATGTGTTGACAAGACGGAAGCGGATTTACTGATGCATGAAGTGCACGAAGGATCCTTTGGCACCCATGCTGGAGGGCATGCCATGGCTAAAAAGTTGTTAAGATCAGGCTATTACTGGATCACAATGGATGCAGACTGTTGTGCTTACGCCAGAAAATGCCATAAATGCCAGATTTATGCAGACAAGGTGCATGTGCCTCCCAATCCCCTGAACATAATGTCTTCACCATGGCCCTTTGCTATGTGGGGCATTGACATGATTGGCAAAATTGAGCCAACTGCTTCGAACGGCCACAGATTCATCCTGGTCGCCATCGACTATTTCACCAAGTGGGTTGAAGCAGCCTCATATGCAAATGTCACAAGACAAGTGGTAGCCAGATTTCTGAAGAGAGATATCATCTGTCGGTATGGAGTGCCCGAGCGAATCATTACTGATAATGGTTCCAACTTGAACAACAAAATGATGGCAGAGCTGTGCCGGGACTTCAAGATCCAACATCACAATTCTTCTCCTTACAGGCCAAAGATGAACGGCGCTGTCGAGGCGGCAAATAAGAATATCAAGAAGATTGTGCAGAAGATGGTAATCACCTACAAAGACTGGCATGAAATGCTACCGTTTGCCTTGCATGGATACCGCACGTCAATCAGAACATCCACTGGGGCAACGCCGTATCAACTTGTGTATGGTATGGAAGCAGTCCTACCGGTGGAAGTTGAATTACCCTCTTTACGAGTACTGATGGATGTTAAACTGAGTGAAGCAGAATGGGTTCGGGCCCGATACGAACAACTGAGTATGATCGAAGAGAAAAGATTGGCTGCAATCTGCCATGGGCAGTTATATCAGAAGAGAATGAAGAAGGCCTTCGATCGGAAAGTCAGGCACCGAGAGTACCAAGTAGGAGATCTTGTGCTGAAAAGAATCCTCCCTCCTCATACAGACCACAGGGGCAAATGGACTCCAAATTACGAAGGACCATTTGTTGTGAAGAAAGTCTTCTCTGGTGGAGCACTGATGCTCAGCACCATGGATGGTGAAGATTTCCCGTCCCCTGTGAATTCAGATGCAGTTAAAAAATACTTCGCATAAAATGACCCGCTGGACATAAAAACAGAATGTAAGTCCAGGCAAAAATAGGGCATCCCGGCGAGTCAAAAACAGAATAAAAGACTCGGGCAAAATAAGGGAAAATGAATAAAAAAATTGTACACCCGCTGAGTTGAAAAGCCGCATTGGACAGCTCAGGCAAAAATGGGTATCCCGATGGATTGAAAACCCGAAAGGGCGATCCGTGCAAAATAAGGGAATAAGCGAACAACTGCATTCTGAATTCGTCTGTATCACCTACAACTTGGTAAGCTCCAAGGGATCAAGCTGCAATCAGAATCAACTCTCTCCAGAAAGCAAGACGAGAAGAACGTCATTGTCATACGAGTCATAGCAGAAGAGGAAGCTCCTCAAAGCGTCGTCAACACCGCCAGCACTTTATTTCTCAATTTGTAACAATCTCCTCATTTCAGGAGATATGTTTCTCTGACTGTATCTCGCCAATTCAGGGCACATGAATTAATAAAATCAGATTTTCAGTCATGTCTCGTTTTTACATTTATGTTTTGCAAAGAGTTGTCTGATGTCTCTAAAAACACAATTGCATAAGTACAGATGCCTCTCTCTAAAAATAAAACACATGCTTGCGGGGAATATACTTACTCTCGAAAGTACTTTTTTTCCTATGACGGAATCTCAGTAAAAGATACCTCGGGACCATTTGTGCGTTTCTTTATCTTTGCAGGATTGCAGGTATCCAGAACGCGACCTGGGGCATGCAAGTTACGTCTCAGCAACTGGCAAATCATTATCAACTCACCTGGCACTGGGAGGTGCCCACTTCCCCAGCAAAGTTGCCAAATCAACGTACAGCATCGGAAACACTCTATCCCCAGCTGAGTTTGCTTCTTGTTGCTACCCCCAGTTGAGTTGCCTCTCATAATTCCCCAGCCGAGTAGCCATTATTCCTCAGCAGGATGCGAGAATCGAGGAATCATCTCCCCACAGAGCTTCGGGCCTCTATTCAGAAGAGCAGCGCACGAAGAAGTCACAACAGAGAGAGAGAAGGCTTCTACAAACCCCAGCTGGGTCCCGTATTATAAGAATATGTCAAGCAGTGACCTATATCCCCAAGCAGATACAACTACAGATCTATCAATGATCTCATCCCCAGCTGGGATGTTCACTTCAAGCAGATCGACCAGAGATCTCCGCGGCAACGGGATCCGAATCCCGGATCGGTGCCTCTTTGCATAATCATAGCATTCGCATCATATTCACCCCCAGAGCGTAGCATTCCGTCTAATACGGAGCATTACGGCAAAAATCAAATGCATAGCATAATCATAAGTCATGTTGTGATTTGAACACTTGTAAATATTGACAATCTGTCGGCATACAGAATACATCCCCATCAGAGTCCCAGCAAAAGCAGTTGCCCCATATCACAAACACCAGTGCATATCTCCTTTTTGATACCCGTCCGTATCATCATTTCCCAGCAGGTTGCCTGAATACACTTTACAAACCAAGATCACCAGTATTGCAGATACATCCTGACACTCGTCCGTGTCGTGTCACCAGCAGAAAGCCAAAGACACCCTCTTTGCACTTACATATACCTATACACTTTCTTGACACCCGTCCGTGTCATATCCCCAGCGTGGTCGCCTATACTTGTATATACACTTTCCTGACACCCGTCCGTGTCATATCCCCAGCAGATAAACACCCACCTATACATTATATACTCACTACTCATTGGTACACCTACTCAGATACTCGTCCGTATCTTATATACACCATGTATATCCCCGCAGATTCGACAGTAGTCCTTGTTCTTTGTTAACCAGTTGGTACTCGTCCGTACCATCATCTCAGAACATTGCGTCTAATGTTTGTTTCTACATGATACTCGTCCGTATCATAGTCTTAAGGATGCTCGTCCGCATCTTTAATCCATACACCGTGTCAAACACTTATGTCTTCTTGAATATAGATGCTCGTCTGTGTCTACTATTCCCCAGAAGGATACTTTCAGATGCAACACTCGTCCGTGTTCCTTGTTAACCAGTTGATACTCGTCCGTATCATCAGCTCTGAGCACGTGTCAGTTTGTTTCTACGTGATACTCGTCCGTATCATAGTCTTAAGGATGCTCGTCCGCATCTTTAATCTATACACAATACCAAACACTTATACCTTTTGTTTCTTGGATGTAAACGCTCGTCCGTGTTTACTATCTCCCCAGTAGATTGCCAACAAATTTTCTTTTTATCTAACACTCGTCCTGTGTTATGATACCTCTGAGAGCAGCCGTACCCTGCTGAGTGGTCGTCCTCCACTTCTTGATGGTCGTCCTCCATCATGCTCATCCGATGGCCGTCCCCATCGTTGATTTTAGCAGCCGTCCCCTGCTAGGTGGTCGTCCTCCACCTTTTGATGATCGTCCTTCATCACTTTATCCAATGGCCGTCCCCATTGTTGATTTTAGTTGTCTAACACTCATCCTGTGTTATGATAAACTTTGAGAGCAGCCGTCCCCTGCTGAGTGGTCGTCCTCCACTTCTTGATGGTCGTCCTCCATCATGCTCGTCCGATGGCCGTCCCCATCGTTGACCTTTTCTATCCGATGGCCGTCCCCATCGTTGATATTTTGGCAGCCGTACCCTGCCAGGTGGTCGTCCTCCACCTTTGATGGCCGTCCCCATCATATTTCTTTTATACCCAACAGAGCAGCCGTCCCCTGCTAGGTGATCGTCCTTCACCTTTGATGGCCGTACCCCATCATCTGTTTATTTCATTTATTCTTTAACCCGATGGCCGTCCCCGTCGTGGTCCCTTTTCCTTTTTAGCCCGATGGCCGTCCCCATCGTTGGTTACTTTACCTTTATGAACTTGATGGCCGTCCCCGTCATGTTTCATTAATCCTCAGAATTTTGCAGCTCTATCTTGATGGCCGTCCCCATCATGATATTTTATTTTCCCAGCTAGTCGGCCGTCCCCGTCTTAGCTTTACCTTTTATCCCCAGCATGTCGGCCGTCCCCGTCATTGCTTTACACACTTTCCCCAGCATGTCGGCCGTCCCCGTTTACCCAGCAGTCGTTCTCTGCTCGACGGTCGTCCTCCGTCGCCCACACTTTACAATATACTTTATTTGCTTTTACAATCTATATCCCTTTTCTTCTTCATTTCTGTGAGTGCAAATTTTGGACTGTCTTTGATATTCAACCACAAGTTATCTTGTTTGCCTGTTAAGCCGCCGCTTACAACCTGCACAGCTAACTCATGCTTGAATAGGGGCAGCTGTAAACACCCCAAATTTGCCCTCACCCATTCACACATGACTTGTGATCATCTCATATGCATAAACACAATCACATCATCTCATGTCTCATTTGTTTTCACTGGATAGTTTCCAAGGCATCTGCACCTAGGGTTTGTGATCTGAGCAACCTCAGGGCATCTTGAGCCATTCCAAAGGCCACTAATCAACTCAAAGGGGTCCATGTGTGTTCTTATATCATGTTACATCCTCACAAAGTCAAAATTGCAGAGGGATCACAAGAACTAGGGTTTGAGTGGATGCAGAGCCAGGATGAACTGCACAGCTGACTGAAAATTAGGGTTTTGGTTTCAGAGGCCATAACTCCAAATTTTTTGGTCATTCTTGTTTCCATTGGTCTCTATATGGTATAGGGAGTATGCATATCAATTTTCATGAAGAAATTCCATGGGGAAGTCATCTGATCAAGAGTTGACTTTTCAGACAAGTCAGTGCGAAATCAGGGCATCTGAGGCCCCCAATGACCCAACCAATGGGTGATCTTCATCATTTTGAGTGTATATGATCTTTATTTGATCATGGAAGAAGGTTGAAGTTCATAAAAATCAAAAATTTAGGGTTTTTGCAAATGTTGACTTTTTGGGCATAGTTGACTTTTCAAGAATGCATCATTTTAGGTCAATTTTCAAGCCTTGATTCATGATCCAAAAAGGCTTCAAATGGAAAAACTTTGGTCATGAAAGTTGTAGATCTCATCTTTCCCTTTTCAAAAAGTACAAGAACATGATCTAACTCTTCATGGATCAAAAGTTATGGCCATGCAAAGTTGCCAAAAATCATTGTTTTTCAAGTTATGCACCAAGTGGAAATTTTGCTAAGTCTTGAATCAATGCATGATTGCTGCCTCAAATTCATGACAAACCAGCATGTGAACATCCTCTAAGTCACAAAAATCAGAAATGGACCAAGTTTGCTCATGGTTTGGTTCATGAAACTTGATTTTTCTCATGGAAATCCATAAAGCTAACCAAGTTGCAAAACACTCATGAGCTTTCAACCAACTTGCTGCATTGAGCCTTGGGTCAAGCCAACCTCTCACACTCACCATGCTGCACCAGAACCCAAGTTGTCCTTGCCTAGTATCATGCCATGCCCTATCTTACACAAAAGTGGACTTTGAGCAAAAAGCAACTCACCTATCATAGCAGGCCATGTCACATCAAGAGGCCAATCAGAATTGTTTATTCATTCATTTTGCTAGCCATATCACATAGAACAAAGGCTGAAACATTACACATTCACTACTTACACAAAAAACCTCCCAACTTGCAAGTTCCATCGAATCTCTTTACACAGCCTGCAAACCCAAAATCTTTTTCCTCCATTCATCTCACCTTGATCCATAGAACACAAAGCATCAAGAACCAGAGCTTGAAACAACCAAAACACTTCACTGCCATCTCTCACCTCAGTTTGCAGTTTCACTTGCAACTCTCACTATAGCCCACAAACATCAAAACAAACTTTGCCAAACTTCTCAACACACTTCATAGATCACAAACAACCATCTCTCATAGCCTGAAAGTGCCAAAATCTCAACTGCCATTGTTGACTGAACTGAAGCAGTTCTCTTCGAAACTCATCATCCAGCAAGTCTAAACTCCATTTGAGCATCCAGACATCTTTGGGGGGCCAAGAGGAGCAGCTTGCACTTAAAGAAAGGGCCTGAAAGTTCCTAAATCAAAGGTTGCAAATCTCAGGTAGCTCCAAATATTTTTTTCCAGAAATCTCATTTTATGTTACAAACTTGTTCCTTATGTTCTCCTGATCATGCTGATGCTTTTAGTTTTTGAAATGGATGTGTTTTGAGAATTTAATTGCTGTTTAAAGCTTGCGAACCCTAGAACTTAGTTTCTTCGATTCAGCTTGTTTAGGTTAGATAAATTTGTTTTGGAAGAGGGGTTTAGTTCGTGAGAGTGTTAGGATCATTTCCCATGTCTTAGGTTTCATTTATATTACGTTTTGAGAGGTTTTGAACTTTTTCAGGCAAGCTTCTGGCCGGAGAAGACGACCGGAAGTCTTCTCCGGCCACCTGAGATTAATTATGCCCTAATTGTGTAATTAAGCCAAGTTTGAATTGTGAGCGTACGATCCCTCTGACCAGTTGACTTCCCTCCCTTTCCAATGGCCCAGATCACTGCAATTAGCCCTAATCCACGTGTTAGGCTTTAATTAATCACGTTTTATTTAATTTGATCTGAAGCAATCTGGGCCTCTCATTCTGGCGCGTAGTCAACCCCATTTGAACCCTGGACGCATCCTGGCCATCCATCCTGCATACTTCAGTTTTAATTCATTTTAATTCATATTTATTTCATTTAAATTGCACAATTTATTTAAAATAGTTAAAAAATCATAAAAATTATGAAACTTTTTCTTTAAGGTTTTATTAATTTTTATGACTCAAAAACATTTTTATTTTATTTTTTATCATTAAAAAAGTATTTTTAAATATTTAAAAGATTATTTTTAATTGATTAATGAGAATTAATTAATTAAAAATACTTTTAGGTATTTAAAAATTACAAAAAAATTCATGAAATGTTCTAAGACATTTAGAAACATTGTCCAACCTTCAAACCAAATTTCTTTTTTGATCTTGATGCATTTTAAGAATTTTTCATTGAATTAAATCATATTTTATGCATTATTTTGATCACAAGTTTGAAAATTCATTTCTGCCTTTTGGTGAAGGTTGAGACATTGATTCTTTTTGCTTTGTTTTCCATTTGGCATGTATTTTCAAGGATAAAAAGGCCATGATTTGATCTTGCATTTTCCAATTGATTGGCATTTCTTTTGTTACAAACCCTAAAAAACCCTAATAACTTGCAAAATTCACAACTTGAGTTTGGTTGAGGGTTGAGAGCTCCCCTTTGGGCAGTGGTTTATTATAGGCCTAGGGTTTCTTTGGGTACCATTTTCCATTTTTTAGGTTAAGGTTTGCTTCTGTTTTTGGTTTATGTGTGATGTTTGATCCATGAACCCTAATTTGGGCTTTCCCTTTGCATCATTCTTGCATTTCCTTGCATAACATGACTTGCCATTACATTTTGTGCATTCTCATGATTCATTTAACATCTTAAGACATGTATGAATCATGTTTGATCATTGCATTGCATATTTGCCATGTCATTTGTCTTGTATGTTTCATAACATTTCATGTTTGTCCATGCTCCTCAACTTGCATCATCTGCATCCATGACTTTGTATGAACATCTCATTGTCTTGTCTCATGTTCATAGCACTTCATAACATCATAATCATCATGTGTATGCTCCTGGTTTTGCTTTGTATCATGTCATTACAGCTCATCTTGCATTGCATTGCATTTCTTTCTAACATTTCAGGTGGTAAGTAAAACTTGAGAAGTGAATTTGCCTTCACTTCTCATATCCTTTCCTTTCATCTCTTTTGCATACCTTGCTGCATTCTTATATGTGTTTGAGTTTGAGCTTGCTCATTCTTCCTCCTCCCACTTTCTTTCTTCAAGTGACTTGACTTCTTGAATGAAGCAAGTCACTTTGCTTCTCTTGATCTTGTTCATCTGCTTCCTGGTGGTTCATCTGAAGATTGTTTCTTGAAACCTCACAAACCTTAGGATCAACCAAGCATGATAATGAATTAGGGTTTTGATTAGTCTCCCCCATAGTTTTTTACCTTTGTGTCTCTCCTTGAGTCATCTCTTCTCACCTCATAATCAGGGACTAAACCCTCAAGGCTTTAAGACTTTGTGATTAAGATCATGCCTGCATCCTTCTTTTAGGATGGAGTGTATAACTTTAATCCTAAGTCTTGGACCCTTAAGGTGTTGAAATCTCTTAATCAATTCACTTAATAAACATCAAGGCATTACACTTGTAACTTGGGCCTTGCATTAGGGTTCTAATTCTTCCTTAATTGGTTAAGAAGGACTAACCCTAGTGTTAATGGACAAGCCCCCCTCAAGTTGTCTTACAAATCATAAAATTCACTTCATCATCATACCATTAATAAAATCCACTTAATCAAAGGTTTGTTCTGTCATGGGTTTAATCCCTAATCATGGATTAAGCTGAGGATCCTTCCTCAGCTTAAACACCCTCATCTATTATCCTTCTTTTAGGATAGTGTAATGAGCCTGTTAAATCCCTGATTATGGCTTAACCTCATTACTTAACACTAAACAAAAATCACAAAAACATTTAATTAATCACAAGTAGGTTAATGATCTTAACCCTACATCAAAGGTGATTAAGTGTGAGAATCTGACTTCACACTTAAGGTAATTCTCATTACCCCTAATCAGAGGGATGATGTGATGAGTTTACCAAATCCATTGATTTAGGTTTAAGCTCATTATCTTATGACAAACTCCAAAAAGAAATAAAAGACTGAAAACTCAAAAACAAACAATAATCGTCTCCTTCGGGATTCTTTTCTCATCATCTTCACTCACAACCGAGAACTTGCTTCTTCCGTCTAATGCAAGACAGTTTGCATCTGTGCCAGACAGATCATACACTTGAGCATAGACTGCAAGCAGTTCACCAGTCAATCCTTTCAGTCTCTTTGGGTCGAACTACGGTGTTCTGACTTCCTCATTGCACGAGAGGATACGTAGGCATAACTTAACAGTTATCGAACAAAAGTCTCTGTATATTCCCCCTCTTTCCAGCTCATTTCTTTAGCCTCATGATCTTGAGCATTCCACTCCTTTCTTACACTGACACTTTCATACTTCACATCACTTATACACTTCACTTCTTTTGCACTGACACCTGTACATATTGCTTTCCAGCCATCTTGCACAAATTGCACTAACACTACCCCTTTAAAACACAAATCTTTTAAGCGTGGATCCCGTCGAGTACGACGGACAATCTGGGTGCTAATACCTTCCCAGGTTGTAACCAACCCCCTTTCTCAGTCTCTCTGGTTCGCAAACCGTCTTATCCATCTCTTTCTAGGTCTATGCAGCATTACCTTTCCTCCGGGATAAAAATGCCTAGCTGGCGACTCTTTTCATTCTCCAGTGAGTTCACGGCTGTGTGTTCTCACTGTTCCCTTCGCCGACCGTTCGCGTCTGTACCTTCATCTGATCCATTTTCATTTGTCGGGAGCGACAGAGGGATAACCCAACTGGGGGAAGATATCATTGATAAATCTGTCCGGAGGGAGAACTCCCTAATGGGAATGAGGAGGTTTTAGCAACTCCACTGGGGATGTGTTTCAGGTATTCCTCTTCTGGGGAGGCAATTCTGTGGGGAATCAATTCCACCAAATCTGCTAAGGATGAGAGAAATCTAGTATCTCTGGTGGGGAAAAGAAATTTCTTGGACCACTTTGCTGTGGTAGAGGCTGCCAGGCACTGCTCGGGAGGTCCCGCTCGGGGAGGAGATAACTTCTGGGAAGTAGTATGCTGGGGATTCAATGCTTGATATGCCACATGTTGCGAAAGATTGTCGGCCTTGATTACCTGTAACCTATTAAGACAAAGTGAAACGCACAAGTGTCCCGAGGTATCCTTAACTGGATTCCGTCATAGGAATTAGATTTGCTTAAGAATTCATAATTCCTGGAAGCATTTTGTTTAAAAATGGCCTATAAGTTTCATGCAAATGTTGTATTACGAACTCTAGACATTTTGCAAACACAAACAAAATACAAAGTGTGACTGAATATTCTGATTTTATTGATTTGTGTGCCCTGAATAGGAAAGTATAGTCAAAGAAGCGAATCCCCTGGAAGGAGGAGATTGTTGTAAATTGAGAAGAAAAAAGTGTTGGCAATGTTGAGGATGATGCTCCAGTGAGCCTCCTTTTCTATGACATGTATAACCTTGACGTTCTTCTTATCTTGCTTTCTGAAGAAGGTTGATTCTGACTGGCGCTTTGTCCTCTCGAAGTTGGCCATGTTGTGAGCGATATAGACGAATTCAGAATGCAGTTGTTCGCTCATTCCCTGATTTTGCGTGGATCGCCCTTTCGGGTTTTCAATCCACCGGGATACCCATTTTTGCCTGAGCTATCCGATGTGGCTTTTCAATTAGAGGGTGTACATTTTTTTGATTTTTTTCCTTATTTTTGCCCGAGTCTTTTATTCTGTTTTTGACTCGTCGGGATGCCCTGTAACACCCCATTTCTACCCGTCTTTAATTATTAAATCAGAGTTAAATAAAATCTCACAACGAACATGGAATGTCACATTTTCAACTTTTAAAACCGAACAACAATTTATATAATAAAATTCACTTCAAAACAACGCAGCGGATTTCAACTTTATTAAACTTTAAACAATTTCAAATTCAACTTTAATTCGACAGACATCAAAACATTTAACTTGGTTCTTTTAATATAAAACAAATTGTAACTACTTCATAAACTTAAACAGAATCATAAATGCAAAACAAGCATTTATTCCCCGAAGTGCTACGTATCAGAGCGACAATCACCAACTCAAATCTACTAAATACTGGACTCTTCGAAACCTACAAGTCACCAACAAGTGGCAACATACAACAGAAGGGGTGAAATATCGAATAACATAAACAAGGTTCAATAATCAATATGTAAACAGAATAATCATACAAACTCACCACTTCACAACATCAACACAATTACAATACATAACATTTATCAACATAGTAATTATCAATTCAACATTTATCAACATAACCATCATCAATGCAACATTAATCAACATAACAATCATCAACACCACATTAGTCACATATCAACTTAACAACACAATAATGCAATGTGAATGCAACTCAACTTAATTATGCATGCGGTACCATTCGGAGCAAACTCCCAACTTAAAATATTGCCAGGTTATCGAGGCATCACGACATAAGCCTTCAACTTTCAACTTAAAATATTGCCAATCCAGGCCAACTTGAATCGAGCATGAGCTCCAACTTAAAATATGCACATGTATGCGAATGTATGAAGCATACAACAACAACCATAACGACATAATCAACCACATAACGATGTAACAACTTGAAACAATATAGCAATGTAACAACTTAACAACATGGCAACTTGAATCAATGTTGGTCAATAGACCTGCAACTTTAATAATCATCCTTTAAACGGAACAACGCAACTTATAACAACTTCAACACCTCTTCAACGTAAAAACAACGATTTGTGACTTAATCGACTAAATTACTAAATTAATTATTTTAAACTCTCCAATCTACTATAAACAACTTATTATATCTCTACTTTAAGTGTAAGATCAATTTAACTCGAAACGGACGCGAAAAAAGGCGAATCGGTGAAAACTGCATTTTTCCTCACCTGACCTGCACATACGCGTATGGCCTAAGGTGTTACGCGTATGGCCCTAAGTGTTACGCGTATGGTCTGCATAATAGGCATGTGTTACGTGTATGGCCTAGTCTGTTACGCGTATGGTCTGCATAATAGGCATGTGTTACGTGTATGGCCTAGTCTATTATGCGTAAGGCCAAATCTGTTACGCAAACTGACAGAAGCCTACAATTTCAACTTTTCTGTCATTTCTCATACTTTTCACCATTCGGTTCATCCTTAATTAGGTTTCTACATCAATTTTATTCTCAAAACGTCTACCAATATTCATCTATTAATTCCTATGATTGATTTTACGAAACCTATCTCCATCTACACGAATTCTGCAACTACGAATCATCAACAACACATACAACATAACAACTTTCAACATATTCATCAACAACATAACAAGAACAACATATATTTCATCAGATATCAACACGAAATTATCATCAATCAATCATATTAAAACGCAGCAACGAATTTACCCGAAAACCCCAATCTACAAACGATCATCTAGACCCGGTTATGGAATTCGAACCCCACCCTTACCTTAATCGATGACCGCTTCGAATCTTCGATCGAATTTCCAACCCCTTTGCATATGTAGCCCTTTTCCTCTCCTCTTTCATCCATGGAGATTAGAAATACAAACACGCTGCCATTGAGTTCCTATATTGACCAAAATTTAGCCTTCATCACCATCAATCCCGTAACTACTATTTGACCAATTTCCAGCATGAACTTCCAAACTTCAAATGCGTTTTTCTCCTTCAATACAGAACTTATTGACACGAAATTATATATCAAATCGAAGGGAATTTTGTAAGCTTTCCATAAATTCAAGAATCGCTTTAATCAGAATTACGAGTAAAAAGTTATCACCTGTTTAGTTGAGGATGTACCGTATGTGCGAAAATTAAGATATGAACATGAATCCTTCTTTCTCCTTCTTTTCTCCCAAGTTATTTTCTCTCCTCTAAAACCCTTATATCTCTCTAAGACTTTTTCCCTAATTTCCACGATTCCCTCTTCTTCTGTTACTTTTTCTCTTTTGACTCATTCTTTTATTCTTTTTTATTATAATAATAATAATCCAATAAAACAATTAATGGGCCTAAACACTGCACCCATTTAATTGCTAATTCCGACGAAATCCAAGCCCAATAACCAACATGCTCCAATAATCAATACTATCACTGATAATATTATTTCTTCGATTTTTCGACTTAACAACTTAATTTACCATAACGCTAAAAATCAATTAATAATTCGTGACTAATTATTTTCTCCCGACTTAATTAGATTATCTTCCAATATTTGACCAAACGGTCCAAGCACCTAAATAACTTATCCAACCATAAACGGGAGAATATTCCACATCAATTCCCACAACTCAATTAATTCAACTTTATCCAACGAACGACAATGCAACTTAAATCGACTCATTCAACTTAATTCAAACAAACTTAGCAACTTATCAAAAACAACTTCGACAATTCAACATAAATCAACACCAATAACGCGAATATAATGAATTATATAATTAATAAATAAATAGAGCATTACAACTCTCCCCCACTTAGGATATTTTCGTCCTCGAAAATTCATCTGATTCAACTACTCCAACTACTTATTCCATCCGACTACTCAACTCTCATTTCCAAAGGCAACCCACGTATACCACAAACAATAATACATAACTTAAACACAACATATAATACAACAAAGCTACCAACATAGTTGTAATTCAGGTAATAACTGCATGACATCGCGCCTTCGCTGCGCACTCTGATTAATTGCATACTACAAAGTTTACTGAGTTTAACTCTAACTTACACTCATCAAAATCGACATATCAACAAATCCTCTGACTTAATGCTTTGGAATTATGTTCCAACAGGTATTCTAACTCTTGTAGTTACCGAATAGTTACAAATTAGATCCTTAAGATAACGCCTCTAAACATTCAACCAATTACAACTGCGACTACTTCCAAATCTTGGATAAAATATTCATATACTTCCATCCCAATTATCATCAACACAACTACAACTTTACCATCTTAAAATAACGCATCATTCGAAAATCATCTTAACACACTACATCATTAAGACAATATAAGGTGCATCAATACAACAGTTTCCACAAGATAACTCATATTTCTCTGCTTCTAACTAACCCAACGTATCGAATCCTCGATTCTTACTCATACTAACACAACCTTTCATAAATTCTTATCTGAACCAACGAAACCAAAACAACTATCCATGTTCTAATCAAAATCACGCTTTAATAAACCCACTTAAAATTCCACTTCGTCTGGCTCTTGCAACTCAACTCTATCCTACATTATTGACAATCTTGGTTTTACTTTACCATATACTTTACTTTTGAATTATCCCCAAGAAAACTTCAGGCCTTGTACCATTTAAATCATCACAAACAACATTCTCATTATCCAGTGTTCAACTACGAATTTCCCTAATAGTATTTAATCCCAATGCAACTTCATACCATCATTCTTAAATCTGACTAACATTCTTATATATGATTCTCCATAAACAATTCAAACAATACTCAATTGCCCATCTCGACTTCAACTGATTTAACTCGTTTACCATACTAGTCGGTATGACACATCTATCCATCAATTATAATTTCGTCTGCTACCAACAATAGATTAAGGGTGATTAGTTCCTCAATTTGTCAATAGACATCCGACAACCATAACGGTGGCATAAATAATCATTACTCAACATAATAGCGTACTTCAACTTGTGTCCAAAGTCCGTAAGTATAATGCTCCACCAACTTTCTACGGCTTATCCATTTCTCCTTAGTCTCCAAATATTTCGACTTCGTCAATTATACCAACGCATCCCAAAATTCGATACACAATCTCTTATACACACTCCAAGCGCAACACAACTTTAAATATTCTTCTAACACCGGAGCAGCCACAACATCAACAGAATCCAATTCGGTTCGCTCCAATTACCACTCTCATCCAAGTTAAAAGATTTAACAACACTAATCAACTTCAGTCTTCCTCTCAACATCACCATCATCTAGCATAGGCACTTTAATTGTCCTCATTTGACATAAATCGTATCTCTATGCATTCTCCGATACCAACATTTTATTATTTAATAACATTTTCATCTTTCCAAATTTTCAGCAATAGACGTTCAACTTCGAACACAATTATCTCTTCCAATCATGACTTTCATCCAAATTATAATTCTTAACAGCACAATTCAAACATCCGTCTTTCTCTCGACATTACTATCATCTAACATCAGCACTTTAATCATTCTCATTACATATTTATTCATTCTCCGAATACTTATGCATTCCCTCTAATACCAACTTCTTATTATTTTTCCAACATTTTCATCTTTCTAAAATTTCCAGCAACACACGCTCCACTTCGAACGCATTTATCTTCTCCAGTATAGACCTCCAAATCACAAAATTATATTCTAACATGAAGATAAATTTGTGCATATTCCAGAACTTCAAGAATCGCTCGAATCCGACTTACGAGTAAAAATTTATCCCCATTGCAATGGGACTGGTCAACAATTTTCGTATGCAGAATTTCCACAATCAGCAGCAGACCCAACTATTAAAACCTACTTATTTTCCTCATAATAAACCTCCTGAATGCAAATCTTATATGCAAATTGTAGGGAATTCTATAAGCTTTCCAAAAAGTCCAGAAACGCTTCAATCCGATTCACGGTTAAAGAGTTATGCCACTTCTAGTGACAGCTGCTCCAAGATTGCAAAAACAAGAATTTTGAGATTGGCGAACATAAGTTCTATCTCTCTCGCTCTTACTTCCAAGCTCTTCCGTGAATATCACTCTTCTTCCAACTTTGAAAATTACTCTACTTAATCCAACTACACTCAAAGCGAAACAATATACCGACTTGGTCCGTCAACTTATCATTTCCATCCAAATAAATCTTCTCCTCAAACAATTCTCATATAAAATATACACACTTCTCAAATTCGACCGATATGAATTCATGAGTCCATGCTCTTTCCGATCTGCAACAACATCTCTTTAACAACCTTGCATTCTTGCAATCAACATCAACTTTGAACCAACTTCGACATTCCAACAACAGTCAGGGAGTCAAGCTTCTCCCCCACTTAATTCCAACCAACACCTGCAGACAACGACTAGAAACTAACAAAAAGTACGGACAGTGTTTCACACACATGTCGTGTACTAAGGAATCAACAACGTTAGGCAACATTGGCCAGACAGACCGACCTGCTCTGATACCACTAATGTAACACCCCATTTCTACCTGTCTTTAATTATTAAATCAGAGTTAAATAAAATCTCACAACGAACATGGAATGTCACATTTTCAACTTTTAAAACCGAACAACAATTTATATAATAAAATTCACTTCAAAAAAACGCAACGGATTTCAACTTTATTAAACTTTAAACAATTTCAAATTCAACTTTAATTCGATGGACATCAAAATATTCAACTTGGTTCTTTTAATATAAAACAACTTGTAACTACTTCATAAACTTAAACAGAATCATAAATGCAAAACAAGCGTTTATCCCCCGCAGTGCTATGTATCAGAGCGACAAATACCAACTCGAATCTACTAAATACTGGACTCTTCGTTACCTGCAAGTCACCAACAAAAAGGCAACATACAACAGAAGCGGTGAGATATCGAATAACATAAACTGGATTCGATAATCAATATGTAAACAGAATAATCGTACAAACTCACCACTTCACAACATCAACACAATTACAATACATAATATTTATCAACATAGTAATTATCAGTTCAAAATTTATCAACATAACCATCACCAATGCAACATTAATCAACATAACAATCATCAACACCACATTAGTCACATATCAACTTAACAACACAATAATGCAATGTGAATGCAACTCAACTTAATTATGCATGCGGTACCATTTGGAGCGAACTCCCAACTTAAAATACTGTCAGGTTATCAAAGCATCAAGGCATAAGCCTTCAACTTTCAACTTAAAATATTGCCAATCCAGACCAACTTGAATCGAGCATAAGCTCCAACTTAAAATATGCACATGTATGCGAATGTATGAAGCATACAACAACAACAACCATAACGACATAATCAACCACATAATGACGTAACAACTTGAAACAACATAGCAATGTAACAACATAACAACATGGCAACTTGAATCAATGTTGGTCAATAGACCTGCAACTTTAATAATCATCCTTTAAATGGAACAACGCAACTTATAACAACTTTAACACCACTTCGACCTAAAAACAACGATTTGTGACTTAATCGACTAAATTACTAAATTAATTATTTTAATCTCTCCAATCTACTATAAACAACTTATTTTATCTCTACTTTTAGTCTAAGATCAATTTAACTCGAAACGGACGCGGAAATAGGTCGTATTGCTGAAAACTGCATTTTTCCTCACCTAACCTGCTCATACGCGTATGGCCTAAGGTGTTACGCGTATGACCCTTAGTGTTACGTGTATGGTCTGCATAATAGGCATGTGTTACGTGTATGTCCTAGTCTGTGACGCGTAAGGCCAAATCTGTTACGCAAACTGACAGAAGCCTACAATTTCAACTTTTCTGCTATTTCTCATACTTTTCACCATTCGGTTCATCCTCAATTGGGTTTCTACATCAATTTTATTCTCAAAACGTCTACCAATATTCATCTATTAATTCCTATGATTGATTTTACGAAACCTATCTCCATCTACACGAATTCTGCAACTACGAATCATCAACAACACAGACAACATAACAACTTTCAACATATTCATCAGCAACACAACAAGAACAACATATATTTCATCAGATATCAACACGAAATTATCATCAATCAATCATATTAAAACGCAGCAATGAATTTACCCGAAAACCCCAATCTACATACGATAATCTAGTCCCGGTTATGGAATTCGAACCCCACCCTTACCTTAATCGATGACCGCTTCGAATCTTCGATCGAATTTCCAACCCCTTTGCATATGTAGCCCTTTTCCTCCCCTCTTTCATCCATGGAGATTAGAAATACAAACACGCTGCCATTGAGTTCCTATATTGACCAAAATTTAACCTTCATCAACATCAATCCCGTAACTACTATTTGACCAATTTCCAGCATGAACTTCCAAACTTCAAATGCGTTTTTCTCCTTCAATACAGAACTTATTGACACGAAATTATATATCAAATCGAAGGGAATTTCGTAAGCTTTCCATAAATTCAAGAATCACTTTAATCAGAATTACGAGTAAAAAGTTATCACCTGTTTAGTGGAGGTTGTAACGTATGTGCGAAAATTAAGATATGAACATGAATCCTTCTTTCTCCTTCTTTTCTCCCAAGTTATTTTCTCTCCTCTAAAACCCTTATATCTCTCTAAGACTTTTTCCCTAATTTCCACGATTCCCTCTTCTTCTGTTACTTCTTCTCTTTTGACTCATTCTTTTATTCCTTATTATTATAATAATAATAATAATCCAATAAAACAATTAATGGGCCTAAACACTGCACCCCTTTAATTGCTAATTCCGACGAAATCCTAGCCCAATAACCAACATGCTCCAATAATCAATACTATCACTGATAATATTATTTCTTCGATTTTTCGACTTAATAACTTAATTTACCATAACGCTAAAAACAATTAATAATTCGTGACTAATTATTTTCTCCTGACTTAATTAGATTATCTCCCAATATTTGACCAAATGGTCCAAGCACCTAAATAACTTATCCAACCATAAACGGGAGAATATTCCACATCAATTCCCACAACTCAATTAATTCAACTTTATCCAACAAACGACAATGCAACTTAAACCGACTCATTCAACTTAATTCAAACAAACTTAGCAACTTATCACAAACAACTTCGACAATTCAACATAAATCAATACCAATAACGCGAATGTATAGAATTAAATAATTAATTAATAAATAGAGCATTACATGCCCTATTTTTTCCTGGACTTAGATTCTGTTTTTATGTCCAGCGGGTCATTTTATGTGAAGTATTTTCTAACTGCATCTGAATTCACAGGAGACGAGAAGTCTTCACCATCCATGGTTGCTAGCATCAACGCTCCACCTGAGAAGACTTTGGTTATTACGTAGGGACCTTCATAGCTTGGTGTCCACTTGCCCGTATGGTCTGTATGAGGAGGAAGAATTCTTTTCAGAACAAGCTCTCCCACTTGGTATTCCCGAGGTCTGACTTTCTGATCGAAGGCTTTCTGCATTCGCTTCTGATATAACTTCCCATGACAGACGGCAACTAATCTTTTCTCTTCAATCAGATTCAGTTGATTGTACCAAGACCGAACCCATTCTACTTCATCCAGTTTCACATCCATCATTACCCGTAAGGAGGGTAGCTCAACTTCAACAGGTAGGACAACTTCCATACCATACACAAGTTGATAAGGCGTTGCCCCAGTAGATGTTCTGATAGAGGTCTAGTACCCATGTAAGGCAAATGGTAGCATTTCATGCCAGTCTTTGTAGGTAACTACCATCTTCTGTACAATCTTCTTGATATTCTTGTTAGCGGCCTCAACAGCGCCATTCATCTTTGGCCTGTAAGGAGAAGAGTTGTGATGTTGGATTTAAAGTCCCGACACAGTTCTGCCATCATTTTGTTTCTTAAATTGGAATCATTATCAGTAATGATTCGCTCGGGAACTCCATATCGACAGATGATATCCCTTTTCAGATATCTAGCTACCACTTGTCTGGTGACATTTGCATATGAAGCTGCTTCAACCCATTTGGTGAAGTAATCAATGGCTACCAGGATGAATCTGTGACCATTTGAAGCAGTCGGTTCAATCTTTCCAATCATGTCAATGCCCCACATAGTGAAGGGCCAAGGTGAAGACACCACGTTCATAGGATTTGGAGGCACATGCACTTTATCTGCGTAGATCTGGCATTTATGGCACTTTCTGGCATAGGCACAACGGTCTGCATCCATTGTGATCCAGTAGTAACCTGATCTTAACAACGTCTTTGCCATTGCATGTCCTCCGGCATGGGTTCCGAAAGAACCTTCGTGTACTTCGTGCATCAATAGGTCTGCCTCCTTCTTGTCAACACATCTGAGAAGGACCATGTCAAAGTTTCGCTTGTATAAAGAACCATCAGCATTGAGGAAGAAACTGCCAGCCAACCTTCTTAATGTCTTCTTATCATTAGATGATTCCCCATGTGGGTATGTCTGATTCTATAAGAAGCATTTGATGTCGTGGAACCAAGGCTCATCATCACTAGCAGTGTCCACAGAGAATACATATGCCGGTCTGTCCAGTCTGGATACCAAAATTCGAGGCATATAATTGGCAGCTTGTACTTTGATCATGGATGAAATGGTAGCCAAAGTGTCTGCAAACTGATTCTCATCTCAAGGGATGTATTCAAGCTTAACTATTGTGAAAAAGGTCAACAATCTCCTCGTATAATCATGGTATGGAATTAGATGCTCCTGATGAGTGTATCATTTGTTGTTGGTCTAGTTGATTACCAAAGCCGAATCTCCGAATACATTCAAGGTTTTGATCCTGAGGTCAGTGTCTTCCTCAAGACCCATGATACAGGTTTCATATTCTACTTTGTTGTTAGTGCAGGCAAAGGTGAGTTTTGCCGAGAAAGGCATATGAACTCCTTTAGGTCTAATAAGCACTGCACCAACTCCACGACCATTCATATTGACAGCCCCGTCAAACATCATAGTCCATGCTTCTTCTGGATCAGGCCCTTCAGTGTGAACCGGCTCTTCACAATCGTTTTCTTTTAAGTACATTATGTCTTCATCAGGGAAGTCAAATCTCATGGGCTGGTAATCATCAATGGGTTGCTCAGCCAGATAATCAGACAATACACTGCCCTTGATGGCTTTTTGAGAAGTGTACTGAATGTCATGCTCTGTTAAAATCATTTGCCATCTTGCAACCCTTCCGGTAAGTGTTGGCTTCTCAAATATGTACTTGACGGGGTCCATTTTTGAGATCAACAAGGTAGTATGTGTCAACATATACTGTCTTAGTCGGCGAGAAGCCTATGCTAAAGCACATCATGTTTTCTCGAGTAGTGAATAACGTTGTTCACAATCGGTAAAAGTTTTTCTTAGGTAGTATATTGCATACTCTTTTCGACCAGACTCGTCATGCTGGCCCAACACACACCCCATTGACCCTTCTAATAATGTCAGGTACATTATCATAGGTCTTCCTTCAATTGGAGGCATGAGAATCAGAGGTTCTTGCAGGTACTCCTTGATTTTGTCAAAAGCTTTCTGACAATCGTCGTTCCACCTGACTGTTTGTTCCTTTCGTAACAACTTGAATAGAAGTTCACAAGTTACGGTGAGGTGAGATATGAACCTTGAGATGTATTTCAATCTACCTAAGAACCCTCGAGCTTCTTTCTCAGTCCTAGGTGCAGGCATTTCCTGAATAGCTTTGACTTTGTCGGGATCAACCTCAATTCCCTTTTCACTTACAATAAAACCCAGAAGCTTACCGGAACGTACCCCGAATGTGCATTTGTTGGGGTTCAACTTCAGTTGATACTTCCTCAGACGCTTAAACAACTTCAGCAGATTCACCAGATGATCTTCTTCTGTGAGGGACTTGGCAATCATATCATCCACATAACATTCAATTTCTTTGTGTATCATATCGTGGAATAATGTTACCATAGCCCGTTGATACGTTGCACCGGTGTTCTTCAGTCCAAACGACATTACCTTGTACAAAAGGTGCCCCAAGGTGTGATGAAAGTTGTTTTCTCCATGTCTTCGGGTGACATCTTAACCTGATTGTATCCAGAAAATTTGTCCATGAAAGAAAATACTGAGAACTGAGTTGTGTTATCCACCAATACATCAATGTGGGGTAATGGGAAATCATCCTTCGGGCTAGCTCTGTTCAGGTCCCGGTAATCCACACACATACACACCTTGCCATCCTTCTTAGGCATAGGTACAATGTTAGCAACCCACGGCGGGTAACTATTTAGAACAAGGAAATCGGCATCCCACTGCTTTTGTACTTCTTCCTTAATCTTCATGGCCATATCTGGGCGAGTGCGACGCAACTTCTGCTTAACCGGCGGGCAATCTTCTTTCAAGGGTAGCCTGTGCATGACAATATTCGTATCTAGACCTGACATATCTTGATAGGACCAAGAAAAGACGTCGACATATTCCCGAAGCATACTGATGAGTTGTTCTTTTACTGGAGCTTGCAGACTGGCTCCAATCTTCACTTATTTCATATCTTCCTCGGTACCAATATTAACAGTTTCAATTTCCTCCTAATGAGGAGTAATCACTTTCTCTTCTTGCCTCAACAACCTGGCCAACTCTTCAGGCAACTCATAATCTTCATCAACCCCTTCATCTGATTGATTAATTGGATTGTCGAAGTCATACAAGGTCATAGCAATGCTGTTATCGGTGAAATCTGGAGGATTATCTCTGCAAGGGTTGAGATTTGTTCTTTTTAGTGATTGATTTTAATCTTTCTCAGAAAAAGTGTGAATGAAGTTATTATTTTGAAAACATTTCCATTTATTGTTTTGTGCGAAAAATAACAAAAATGAAAAGACAGTGAGCGAAAAAAGAAAATTGTTTGCAAAAGATGTCCATTGTTCATTGATATTCCATTTGCACAAAATACAAATATGGCCCTATTAGAAATTGAGTCCTGACACCTTGGGCAAGATGCAAGACTTGATGATGCTAAAGCAGGAAATAATAATTACTCTGCAGGAGTAACTCTTATAATTTCCTGGGAAGACCAGTTAAGGACTTGTTGGCCCGAGATCCTTGGACGAATCCAGCTCTCCAGGTTGAGGTTGCTTTCATCCTCGTCTTCCATGTTATTGACAGCATCTGGGGTCAGCATTCGCCCACTTATGAACTTGGGCTCTTTAGCAGCCTCTGCTTGATCTTGTCGGGATGGTTTGTAACCCAAACCGAATCTGTCTTCTTTCTTCTCCACAGGTAGCAGCTTGCCCCAGCCTTGGGCGTTCCCATCTTCAACAACCTTCCGAGCTTGTTGGTAGGAGACAATCGAAGTACACATCCTATCCTCCTGGGATGCAGCAAATACTTCAGTTGTCGCCTCATTGACGTTCAGTGCTTCGAAACCTTGGCTCATGGTCTCGTGAATCTCACCATCCATCTCAATGTATTTGTAGGTTGCTAGATGGCTAACAAAAATGTCATCTTTACCATAGATTGTGATAATTTGCTCTTCCCACTCGTATTTTAATTTCTGGTGAAGGGTCGACGTAACTGCGCCAGCGGCATGAATCCAAGGTCGAACCAACAAACAGCTGTAGGCCGGCTGAATGTCCATCACGTAGAAAGTAGTTTGAAAGACCTGTGGGCCAACTATCACATGAAGCTCCACCTCTCCAAGAACAAACCTCTTGGAACCATCAAAATCTCTAACCACCAGATTGCTTGGTCGGAGAGCTATACCATCATATTCAAGCTTAACAAGGGCTTTCTTTGGCAAGACATTGAGTGAGGACCTAGTGTCAACTAGAACATGAGAAAGCACGGCCCCTTTACACTCTAGAGTGATGTGCAAAGCTTTATTATGATGACAACCTTCCGTTGTCAAATCAGTGTTGGTGAAGCCTAGTCCATGACTAGTATTAACATTAGATGGTGACTGGTACCTTGATGGTACCTTGATGGTGACTAGTATTACCATGGTACATCATTATCTTTTTCATACGGAATGGGTCCAGGTACCTTGATGGTGACTGGACTGACTACCGCGGAAGTAGGAACTGTTATTGTCTGCGGATCGTAATATATGGTAACAGGATTTCTAACTGATAGTGGTGGTGGAAGACTGAAGCTGGTTTGTTGTTGAGATTGTTGCTGAAAATTGTTGGAATCGGGGACCATTGTCGGGTCGTAATATATGGTGACTGTGGAGATGTCATTATTAATGGTTGCTGTCATTGTAGAAGCGGATGCGGTTGAACTAATATTTGTTGAAGTGATAGAAGAGATGAATGTTGACTTTGTAGCATATTCTGTCGGAACAATTGTTTCTTAAGTTGTAAGAGGGGTGCTTGTTGGTACTTTAGGAGGAATTGTTGATGTTGTAGAAACCGTTGATGTTATCTGCAGGATACCGTCTCTGATAAGGCCATTGATGCCACCTTTTAAACTTACACAACCATTGGCGGAAACTTTGCAAGATTCACAGCAGGCCTCACAACCTGGGAACACCTGGCATTTTAAAAGCTGGGCTTTAACCTCTGCCAGAGGTGTTTGAATACTTGCAGTATCTTCAATTAGGTTCATGGGTTGATCCTCCTCAACTGCATTTATCCTGGGCCCACCATGACTAGGCATAGGATTCTTTGTGATGTTAGGAGGAGGTGCAAAATTTAAAGCCTTTGAATCAACTAGATCCTGGCACATCTGGCGTTGACGTCGTAATTCCTTGGAAGGTTTTGAGGATCTGGTGGAGCCAGAGTCCTTAATTCAACAAGATTAAGCTTCAAAAGTTGTGGTAGTAAAGTGGCATAGGGCATCAGGATAGGATTGATTACCCTGTTGACTTGAGATGGCCTTTGCTGGAAAGGATGTTGTTGTTGTTGTTGTAAGACCTTTGTTGAGGAAAATGTTGTTGCTGAGGGAAATGTTGGGGTTGTGGAGTGTATTGTTGTTGAGGTGATGGAGTGGGAATTATGACAGCGGCAATTGATCTTGGTATATAGTGGGGCCTACCTCTGCCATGTGTATTGAATTGGTTTCACCCGACCTGTGAGGCCCTTCAAAAGGTTTCCTTGCGCTGCTAGAGATGGCGCCGTTATTAGAAATTGTACCTATTTTTAACAAACTCTCAATTCTTTCTCCTGCTATGACTACGTCAGCAAAGCTAGTGGAAAAGAAAGCAGCCAACCTATCAATGTATGTCCCCTGTAGGGTGTTCATAAACATGTCGGCCATTTCTCTTTTCGACATTGGAGGTTGAACAGCAACAGCTAATTGTCTCTATCTCTGAGCATACTCTCTGAAGCTTTCTCTGGAGGATTGTGACATACCCATTAGGAGAGTTCTATAAGGAGCCATGTCTAAATTGTATTGATATTGGCGTATGAAAGCCTCGGCCAAATCCTTCCAATTTCTAACTATTTCCCTAGTCAGATGAGAGTACCACTCACGGGATGCCCCGATCAAGCTATCCTCAAAGTAAAACATCCATAGTTTTTCATCCATGGTGTAAGCCTTTAATCTTCCCAGAAAAGATTGAAGATGGGTAAGAGGACAAGAGGTACCGTTATATCTTCCAAAGCAGGGATGTTTGCATTTGTGAGGAATTCTTACTCCCTCAACTAGCCCCATATCCATAACATCAAATCCTAAGGAGTTTTGAGACTCTAGAGATCTTAGCTTTTCTGCTATCTCATCCAGACAACGATCATAGAGTTCATCTCCAGCTCCAACTACAGTGAACTGTTCCTCTTAAGGGTCCTCTTACAAGGTCTGCCCTCCAGTATTACCTTGGGTATTCCTGATAGCATTAACTTCAGGGTTGAGATGAGGCCCAAACTCCGGGGGGTCAGTACGTGGCTGTACATGATCATTGTTGCTGGTACCCCCTGTACCTGGGTGATTTTTTTCAGGAGTTTGCCACTCGACCAACTCTCTTAATCTTTCTTGGCTTTGGGCCAACCTAGTCATTACTACCATGAACTGGTTCATTTGAGCCCTCATTTCAGTTCTTTCATTAGCCATCTGAGTTCTTACGTCAGTTAAACCTTGCTGAACTTGGTTCATCTGTAAGCTCGGAAGGTTGTTTCTTGTAGGATACCAGTGAACTCTGTTGATGGGGAAGACTCTCCTACGAACAATGTTTCCTGAAACCACAACAAAGTGAGAAAACAAACAACAGAAAATACCTACAAAACAAAGAAATGGGGTTAGTATGCAATGCAGTATGTCTATTTGTTTTTCAAGGGTATCCTGTTTGGTTCTTTGGTTTTGACCTTCTAGACCTTGAGGAATGATGATGTTGAAGAGAAATGAAGCCCAAATGATAACACACAAACCATATATTACAAAATGTAAAGATACATAGTTCATGATTACAACAAGTTCCCATGATGGGTCAAAATACAACAAAATCAACAAAAGTACAAACAAAATGAAGTACAAATACAAAGAAATCAGACATCCAGCCCAAAGTCATCCTCTTTGACTTCCTTCAGGAGAGCATCCGTCAATGGTCCAACTGGATGTTCTGTGATTGTCCTAATAAGAAGGTTCCTGGTGGCAATAGCATTTTTCAACTTCTTATACTTGTCTTGGTCTTTGGATCTCTTCAACCCCACCCGGAGTTTCAAGTCGGAGATTTCCTTCTGTGCTGCTAACAAGGCTTCCTGACTCTTCTTCTCATTAGCTTCTAACTGCTCTATCCTAGCCTGTGTCCTCTGATCTTCCTGTGAACAAGCCTCAGTAATTCTGATCCATCTAGCCTGACTCTCTTCTAAGTAGTGCTCAGCTCTGGCCTTCTGAATCTTAGCTTCTTTGCAAGCATTCTTCCATACCAACTCCCCTGCCCGGGCTCTTCTGATGTAATCATCTGTCATCTCAATCTTGGTCATATGCTCAATCCGGAGCTTCTCTAACCTCTCATTGTTCAGACGACTATCATTCCTCTCCCAGAGGGTCTTCTTTAGAGCTTCAGAAAGCTGAGTTTTCCTCTCTTTCAACTTCTCAAACTCCTCTAAACTGATTGTAGCTACATGATCTACTGCTGATGGTCCAGGCACATCTTCTAAGGTGAATGGCATATGGGTGATATGTCCTCTGATGCGAGACCAATCAATGTACTGAGCTGAAGCTATGTTGTTGCACTTGCCAAGAATAGCAGTCCCTTTTGTCTGAATGTTATCCCAAGCCCAGGTTGCTTGTCGGATGATGGCATGATTATTCTGAATGTCACAGTAAAGGGTTTCTGATAAGTCCTTCTCTCTTGGTGGATGTACTAAGGCATACCCTAGTTTCCTTTTGAATAGCAAAGGATTATAGTTGATGCAACCCTTCATTCCAATAAGAGGTACATTGGGATACTGCCCACAGCTTGTAATTATGTCCCTGCCCTTGGTGCTCTGAGTGCACCACCTGATGTCTTCTGAAGTGAGAGCAATCATTCTCTTAGCCCAATTTCTTGATTGATGAGGATTCAAGAAAGCTTCTGTCTTTGGCAAGTGTCTCAATAACCAGCAGTAGAAGAGGGGTGCACAACATCTAACTAATCTTCCCCTCTGTTTCTCATTTCTCTAATGCACTGAGTAGTAGAAATCCCCTAGCAAGGTAGGAACTGGATTCTTCAGCAGGAAGAGGTGAATAGAACTCTTGCTTACAAACTTAGACTCATTTGCAAACAAGATGATACCATATATGCTAAGGGCTAAGAGAGCACAAACAGTGTCCCACTTCCCTGCTGCAGCATGATTGGTGGCCTGAGTAATCAAGAAGTCCAAATGGAGGCCTTGGATCCCAACCTTAGTAGTCATATTCTGTTCAATGATGGTGGTTTCCAAATACAGAGTCTTATCTATGTCCTCTTTCCCGGGAGCAGTCATCTCAGGGTTGAAAGGAATCCCTCTCCTGATGGGGACACCCAACAATATGGAAAACTCCTCTAACAAAGGGCCCAACTGAAAGTCTGGAAAGGTAAAAAATCTGAGAGGAGGGTCATAGAACTGAAAGCAAGTGTGGATCATACTCCTCTGTGATACATCCAAGTCCATGATCATGTCCATGATACCACCATGGTGTTCCCTGAATAAAGGGACATGATCAGGAGTGATGACTGTCTGAATCTGCCTGATGCCTGCTAGGGAGGTCTCAAAGAAATGGTATGTGATGTTGCTCTTCCTGGATGTGTCCATACTGATAATGGATGCTGATGAAGATAACTGAGGAGAAACACTGGTGAAGGTGCTGAAGAGAATCTCTGATGAAAATGGCTAATGAATATATCTGATGAAGATGTCTGAGCAGAAGAACAGTCAAAACCAAACCAAAGACCAGATGTCGATACCTTGTAAAACAAATAGACAAATGTTAAAATGATGCAAAATGATGTATGCAGAAGGATATGCAAGGGTTTGTAATCAGGTGTTGGATCTGTTATCTTCCTTGATAAGGTCCATGTGTGTTCATAAGTCTAGATGAAGGCTTAGAGAACCAGTAACCAGGTGGGGGACTCAAATAAAGAGTCACAAGTCCAGGGTTTCAGTCTAAAATAATGTAACCTTAAAACAAATATGGTAATAGGGTATGATGAGGCCAAGGGCTCCTGCAAACCTGTAAACATCCCAGCCCCCTGTAATACCTCAAAATTTGCCCTCATTATTTATTCCCTTAATTGGCTTTTTGTTCGCATTCATCTGCATTTTCCATTAGGTTATAACATCATAATCATGCATTTCATGGCTCCTAAGGCGTGTGATCAAGGCCCTTTGAAATTAGGGTTTCGTACCTTATCTGTATCTATCAGGGATTGAACTTGTGGAGAATATTCACCGGTGCATCTAACCCATTACTGAGGTGTTCAATCAGATTTGCTTGAAATAAGAGTGTTGGCTCTTCTTAACGTCTCAAGTTTTGTTCTTTATCATTTAATATCTCAAGGAAAATTTGGAGTTCTTGTTCATGATTTTGATTTGAAGGGAACTTCACCAATGGAGGTCCAGTGTATTAAGGAGTGGTTTGGATCCATTTGTTTAGGGACCAATAATTCGAGATTGTGTGGAGTTTATTATGGCGTCAAAGTTCCTAAGAGTGGATTATGTTGAAGGATTCGATTTAGGTTAAAGGAGAACGCACAATTATTGGTTTGTTTGGAAGGCATCATTCAAGGTCGAATTCAAGTGCGCAATGTCCATTTGAGATACAAGCCATTACCATTTTCCATTCTTTCAATTTGATTGAAACCATTCCTTTAAGTCCATATTGGATTACCAATATTCATTTTTGTAACCCATATCCTTTTCTATAATTCCCTACGCTATTCATTAATTAACTTCCACACATTTTAACCCAAGCTCAAAGATCCCTTTGGAAATCTTTTCCTCTTAGGCCCATTTTCTTTTCTAAAATCAATCCATTATTCATTTCTAATTCCATTTCCATTTGACCATTTTACTTTGTTCTCGATCCCGAATTCATTTGTATGACAAAGTTACTAAATCGTGTTCATTTGACCAAACTCAATAAATCAATATCATTTTAAGCCCACTTTTATTTTTCATTTCCCATTTTCAAGTTAGATCCATCACTCATATAAATGTCCTTTTATTTTTATTGTTTCTATCCAAAGGTTTCTATTGTTTCTATCCAAAGGTTTTGTTTCATTTAAGGCCATCCTTTTGAACCAAATATGAAAAAGGCCCAACAATATATTTCATACTCAAGCTATTGCAGGTTTTTTTAGAAAGGCAAAAAAAAATCAATGGCATCTCACCATCTTTTTCATAACAAAATTCAGTTTTACAAAAAAAAATCTAATTCCACAATCTCAGTAACCAATACACAACAAAAATCTCAGAGCCCAAATTCAGATACAAAGTTCTAATGAAACCACATAGCAAATAATAAAAAAATACAGTTACGATTCCATTCGCAAATTACGTAACTGATAATAAACTGAAAAAGTCCATTACAAAATATTCAGAACTTCATAAAACTTCAAGCCTTTTTCTTCCATCAATAATTCTGAATTTTTTTATCACTTCATCTTGAATCCACCTTCATCAACCTTCAAGAACACCAGCTCCTTCGATCTTCATCGGCATCAAACATCACGCATCATCGACGTCTTTTCTCAATCTTTTTCAACCTTCATATCATCATCGATCTTCAAAGAACCTACAACGGCAGAACCTGCAAATCCAAGAACAACTATAACAAGAACTAAACGATAACTCACAGATTCAGGATAACAAACTCGTAGATATCAAGAACACTCAAGAAAATCAAACCGCGCAAGAACCACAACAATTTCTGATACGTGAAAAAGGAAAGGAATACGAAAATTCAAGAACAACAACCGATCACGGTACACAAACAAAAAGAGAAATATGAGTCTGCAACGAACCAGAAAGAAGAAGGAGAATAAGAATGGAAATAAAGTTGAGTAAGAACAATGAAGGATGTGGATACCTGAGTCAGATGTATCGAATCCGCAACTCGTACCATTCTCGTACCATTCGTTCAGCTCCAACAACATCACCGCCTGCAAGAGGATTCATATTAGCAACTTCATTGACCTCATCAGAGAAGAAGAAGATCAACAAGAGAGTCTCACACTTGGATAGTTTTCGATTTCGTAAATTCGAAGTCACAATAAACCAGAACTCTCTGCATCATAAGAATTACAAAATCCTCATTTCACCTTCTTAACCTCTCATCAATTCTTCATAATCCTGCATAACATCAAAAGAAATCAGAATCAGTAAGAAAACCGAAGAGCATTCAAGAGAAAGAAAGTAAAATTCTATCAGTTACAAAGCTCAACCAATAACCAAGTTATTTAATAACTCTAACCTTTTTTCTAACCAATCCAAAATAGAAAAACAAAAATCAAATTCATATCCAATCATAACCGAAAAACCTATAACTAACTCAAAACAGAATCCTAACTGAAAAATAACCAACTCTTAACTGATTTCGTTCCAGAAGCTTCCTCCAAACACCTTCTATAAATCTGAAAACCACTTCTCCTCACAGTTTCAGATTCTTCACCACTTCCCCTTTAATCATTCCTTTTCCCCCTTAATTCTTCTTCTTCCCTTGACATTCTTCTTCTGCTTCTCCCCACAGTTCTCCCACACCATTTCTTCCACAACCTCCTTCTTCACAATTCTCCATCACCTCTTCACAACTTCTTCTCCTACTTCAAATTGCCAATACTTTCCATCTCAATTCATCCCCATAATCTTCGTCCGTACCATTCAGTTTCTCCTTCTTCCATCCTTCCGTTATCTTCAACCTCCCAATAATAAAATTCGGCATCTGAGAGCAAGATAACAGGGATGGCATCGTCATCATCACCAATCATTCTCAGCTCATTGTGGCTTCGATTCCGGCTTCAACCGTTGATGCCTTCTCCCTCATTTAAGCACCATTTCATTTTTCATAAGACCTGCAGGATTCACATCAACACGCCAACCACTCAGGAATTCATCAATAGATCAATAAAAACGGCTCAAGAACTAAAGAAGGAGAAGCAAAGTCGAAGCTTACACGAAACCAGAATCGTCAAGATCGCTTCATTCTCGTTCATCATTCCATGCCATCTTCGTACGTAAGGTGCAATATGTTAAATTGTTCGGGTACTTGGCTTAGATTATGGTTTAGTGTAAGTCTGTAAGGGTTTGATTTCTGGATTTTTGAGAGTATAAGAGGAGATTTAGGCGATTTTGTTCCGTTTGCGGATGGGGAGAGGAAGAGAGTTGAGTTATGGTGCTCTGTTTCGAATTAGTGTTAGATTAGGTGATGATGTTAGAGGGTGTCACGGAGAAGGGGAGGACGAAGGAGATGGAAGAGGTGAAGGGGGTTGGCGGCGGAGGAAGAAGACCTAGGGTTTCGGTGTATCGTGATTTGCATTCAGCCCCTTTGGTTTCTTTGTGTGTCTTATAATTTTGTTTTTTAAGTTAAGTTAATGAAGGAATTAAGGGAATATTATGGAGTTAATGAGTAATAAAGAGCAATATTCAATCATAAACCACACATAAATGCACCATTTGTGATTCCTATAGAATAAGTTAGGATAAGTTTTTGAATTCTGGCCATACCGGCGGTGACACGTGTCACCGTCCGGTAGGCTCTCCCCGCTGTTGATCCCACGCGTGACACCGCACCGTGGTATAGTGATCATTTGCTTTGTGAGCCATTGGATGAGAATACCTTAGAGAGACTTTGATCGAACGCTCCTCGTTAAGTCAACTCAATTGACCGAATTCCACCATATGCTCCTTCTATTTCCTGCATTTTTGGGCCTATACTATTGCTTCTCACACCACCCTTTTTAAGCCCATTAAGGAAAAATAACTATAAAAATTAATTATTGAACCCCCTTTATTTTCTTTTAGTTTCTTTAATTTTAGTTTTACCACAGTTTCAAAATAAATCATTAAAAAATTGTAAAAAGCACTAGAAAATTTTACAAAAAATTAAGTAGCTTAATAATTCCAATCAGAAATTTTTGGCATTTTTGTTTTCTGAATTTTGGATATTTTTCAATTTAATGTTGATTTTTCTTTAAATAAGCTTCTATTGAATTTCTTTTAACTGTACATGATTTTGTTCATTTTATTTTTTCAACTTCCATTAGGATTTTTGACCCATTCTTTTTGCCATGGTTAGTGGACTCATAATAGGACCTAGGATAATTTTGGTAGAATTTTAGGTCATTTTATCCCATGTTTTAGTAGCTTAATCCATGAAAAATTATAGATAATCCTTAAGTAGATTTAAGTGATTTTTAGACATAGTTAGCTTCTGAATTTTTAGGATAGTTTTTAGCACAATGTAATAATCAGTTTTAGGACCCTATAGAATTAATTCCATAATTTTTCCAGGACCTTTACTATTTTTAGTGCATTAATCTTTAGACCTTCATACATGTAAAATTCAACTAGTATAGTTTAGAATATTAGGATTCATTAAGAACTAGTTTAATTAGATTTAACCTTAGGATTTTAAAATGGATTAGCCTAGTTTAATTTCTGATTTTTAGAATGATAATATTGGATAGTTCCCCTAGTTTTAGGACTTAGACTTAATATTTCTAATAAATAGACTTAGATAAAGTTTAGGGTTGTTTTAGTTTTATACCTTTAAATGTTTTGTTTTAGAATATTATTTCTTATGCCTTGCCATATTATTTGAAGTTTTTCACTTGTATAGGCCTCCCCTTTGTTTTAGAATCAACTTATCTTCCTTAGGAAGTAAGTTGAATTCTAGTAGTTTCTAGTTCCTTTCTTCATTAGGATTAGAAAGCCACACAAACCATTAGGACCACTTGTAAATAAATAAACAAAGTTAGGATCGAGTCTTAGTCCCTTAGATTTTGTCCTTTTTTTTTCAACTTGAGTCCTTCTTTCTCATCTTCAAACAAAATCCAAAAACACTTAACAAATAAATGAAAGGATCCCTTGTGTATAGCCTTATTCCATGAGGCACTTGCACTCATTCCATCTTGGAATGGTGTAAGCTTGTCTAGCATGATATACAAGTCTCATCAAGGGGTTGTTTCACAAAGAAAACATAAAAGATACTTCTTCACAAAAGCAACAAAAACACTTAATAAAGTTCAACCAGCTAGTAAACTTAAACCCTAATCCTAGGAAACAAGTCTTGGATAAATTCTCCTTACTGGGTGTGCTTGTTCTATTATTCCATCTTGGAATGTAGTAGCAAGTACACATTCCATAGAAAAGAGTTTGAATTCACTTCCTTGTGCCAAATTCATACAAAAACTCTTAAAAGACAAAAACAAATAATAAGCGACTATCCTGCGGGAACTTCTCATCTCATCTCATTCACTCATAACGCGAACTCGCGACGACTTGTCTCACATGCAAGTAGGTAAACGCACTCTTATCAGACGAGTATGCAACACCTGAGCATAGACATATGCAGTTCCAGCCATAAAAAACACAAACAAATAGTTCCCGCCTTAGTTAGGCGAACTACGTCGATTCTGATCCTCATTTTCCCGATGAGGTACGTAGGCAGCGGGGTAGGGCCCGTTCGAGCACATTCTTTATTTTCCCTACATTTTCCCCATTCTTTCTTTTCATTCTCTCTTTTCCAGTTCGTTTCTCATTTCATTTTACATCCCAGTTTGCAGTTCATTTGTTCAGCAGCATCTTATTTCTCACCCTTTGAAACAAAACAAGCAAGTGTGGATCCCGTCGGGTACGGCGAACGATTTGGGATGCTAATACCTTCCCATGTCGTAACCGACTCCCGAACCCAGATCTTTGGTTGCAGGACCTTGTCCTTTCCTTCTTCCTCAGGTTTTATGCAACATTAACTTTCCCATTCTTTCGGGATAAAAATATCTGGCTGGCGACTCTACCTTTTCCGCGCCACTTTCGCGTTTGTACTTGGATGAAAATCCTGGGAGTGACAGCTGGCGACTCTACTGGGGATCAAACCCAGAATCTCTGGTTTCCCTTGTAGAGTCAATTCTAGCACTTGTTTGTTTTTGTTTTCTTTGGGTGTTTATATGTGTGTGCTGTTGTGTTTATTTACTGTTTTCATTTACAGTTTTTACTTTACAATTTACTTTACAACTTTATTTACTGCTTTCAGTATTTATTTTCCATGCATCATATTATACTGGACTGCTTGGCTGTGCTGGTTTTCATTTTTTCTGCGGGATGGGAGTTACTGTGAGATAAGCCAAGTACCTGGCTTGAGTGAACCTAGGACTTAGAGTGGTTCCACTTTGGCTTCATGGCATCTTGCTATGTTGGTATTTGTGAGTTCCACGCCTTGACTTGCGACCTTCTCGGGAATGTATTGATACCAGAATCTTTCTGGGTTAATACGCTACCTTGATAGTTATGTGCAGTCAAGGGACCGATCATTGAGAACCTTTGTGGAAACATCCCTCTCCAGTGATGACAGTGGAAGACCACATTTGTTGGCAAACCCACTCGCATCAGAGGGCCCACTGGGAACTCGCATAGGATGTCCCGGTTCTCTCATAGGAATCCAGTTAAGGCAAACTGTTTGTATGACGATAGTATTGTACCCTTCAGGATGAATGTACAATTGTTTCTCGATTCAGTGCTTGAAGCTGAGGACTTATGAGGGATGCTTGTTTTTCTGGACTCAGCTGAGACCTCCCTGAGTAGTACATAATGCCAAACTGATTCCCTTATTTGGTCATGAGCCATTTCTCAGAAATGGTGAACGTATTATTGCTATTCGGCCTCGAGAGTCCGTGATGTTTGACCCGAGTAGCACACCCGTGAGATTGGGAGGGGTTTACAGGTTTGCAGGAACCCTAAACTTCAACATACCCTCGTATGCAAGTACACTTCAGTGATATGATATTATTCTGTTAATTATGGATTCTGAAGTCATGAACTCCTGATCAGAGATACT
This sequence comes from Lathyrus aphaca, assembly GCA_963966055.1. Classification (NCBI taxonomy): domain Eukaryota; kingdom Viridiplantae; phylum Streptophyta; class Magnoliopsida; order Fabales; family Fabaceae; genus Lathyrus; species Lathyrus aphaca. The sequence goes on along the minus strand of OZ014524.1, from coordinate 428,262,443 downwards.
TGTGATGATATTCTGGCCTTGCACAGACACTTGATTACCTGATTCACTACACAGACACATCACTGATCACATGCATTGCCTTGTATAACATCATGACATCATTAATCAGTTTGTGTTCTTTTTATTCTCAGGGTTCATTACCTCCTAGTCCTGGTCATATTTGCTGCTTCAACATGGAGATTCCAAGGAAGATAAATGTCCATTATACGTTCCCACATCCAGAAACAGATGGTATTCAGAGGTTAATTGGCTTGATGGGGGACAAAGTGCTTGATGATTTCATAAGAGAGTTTGGAAATATCTTAGACTATGTGAATAAGCCAACCACTGATCAGAGGGATAGCTTGCATTCTCTACTGCGGTTCTATGATCCACAGTTGAGGGTTTTTGTTTTCCCTGACTACATCTTGGCTCCCACATTAGATGAGATATCCAGCATCCTCAAAATCCCTATCAAAAATGGTGCTCCTTACTATGGATTAGAGAAGATGCCTTCATCCGAAGATATAGTTGAATCTTTCCTTCTAGATTTGTCCAAAGTTAACAGAGAAGTGGATGCCACCAAGGGTAAAGGAATTTTCTTAGATTTTCTTATCAAGGAAGCTCAAGACCTGGCCTCTGAGAACAAATGGGCTAAGTTCAGCACCTTGCTTGCTTTGATAGTGTATGGGACCAGTTTGTTTCCAGGAGAGAAGGGTTTAATTAACATGGAAGCTATCAATATATTTTCAAGAAGAAATCCAATACCCACTTTGCTAGGTGACTTTTACTACGGAGTTCACCATAGAAATGAAAAAAGGAAATGACATGTAAATTATTGTGCTCCCCTATTTGCTGATTGGTTTGTAAGGCAACTCCCTAAATCAGGACCTTTTCAGGATTTGAAACAATCTTGGAAGTGGTCCAAAAGATTAATGGTCTTAACCTCAACTGACATTGCATGGGGATGCAATAGAGATCTTGTGGGCAAAGAATTATTGGTCAATTGTGGTAGCTTCCCAAATGTGCCTTTGATAGGAAGGAAATGTGGGATCAGTTACAACCCTATCTTTCCCAGGAAGCAGTTTGGTTATCCATTAAGAGATTTGCCTTTGATTGAAGAGGCAAAGGAATCTTTGTACTTTCCAGCAGAAGGAAATCTCAAGAAGAGCATGCTGTTATCCCAAGATTGGGAAGTTAGAGTGATAAAAGGGAAGAAATACTTTGGAAGAGTGGATCCTAACACTTATGATCCTTTCGCCAGCTGGTTGGAGGATCGTGTGAAGACCCATTTTCTCCCATTTTCTAGAGAGACACCTCTCTACCCTAAGGAGGTAGCACCCACGACTTCAGTGCCTCTGCAAGATTATCAAAAGTTGGAAGCTTTGGTTCAACAGCTCAGGTTAGAGAATCAAGAAGCTTACAATTCATGTCAGAAGCTGAAGATGCAGAATCAAAAGTTGGAGGAAAGAGCTCACAAAGCTGAAGAGATGGTTAGGCTCAAGCAGCAAGATTTTCAAGAGAGAGAGCTTTACTTCAAGAAAAAGGAATTAGCTGAAACTCACAAGGCGGCCCAGCGCCGGAAGGAGAGGAAGGGCCTGAATGAAGCCAATGAAGCTGTTACCTTATGGCAAGAAAAATGGGAAGACAAATTGAGGAAGAAAAAAGAGCTGGACGTCAAGCACAAGCTGGAAATCAAGAGTCTTCAAGATTCTTTGGATGGACAGAGAGAGCTCCTTCAGAAGGCTTATCATCAAGAGAAGGGTCGTCTCCAAAGTCTAGCAGAAAGCCAACAAGCAGTAAAGGAAGCTCAGAAAGAAATAGAAGACTTGAAATTGAAAGCTGATGTGAAGAAGTCAAAGGCTGAGCCGGGTCCGAGCAAAGAGAGTGAGATGGCTTTCCTGCAGCAGATTGAAGACTTACATGCTTCCTTTGATCTAAGGGATCTCCTTATTCAGAGACTCATCCAGGAGCCTGATCATCCGGATATCATTCAGTTGTTCCAGAATGTCAAGTGTCTTAGCTGGAGGCTGCAAGACTTAGAGCTCCCTAGGGTTTAGTTTCATGCTATTGTACTTGGATTACCCACGGGCTTGTTGTGGGATTCCTTTTATTTGATGTACTTTGTTGTTCTTTTGATTTGCAACCTTCGGGGACTTTGTTGTTTCAAACTTCAGTTTATGTGATTGACTTGTTTGAATCTCTTGTTCGTTATTTGTTGCACCGACACGGGGTAATGAGCATCAATTCTCCACGGCCGTCATTGTATTTGATCATCACTTGGGTCTTCTTCCCAATTATTATTCTCTTAATACTAGGACCGGAAACAGGGAAAGCCTTGGGAATAAAAGGAACACATTGCATTGCATACGCATCATTTGCATTTCTTATTTGTTTTTGCAGGTTTTTCTACAAGATGCTTAATTTATCTGTGTTTCAGGCAAAGATTGCGAGAGCTGCCAAGACCCGGCATCTCCGACAAGATATCTCGCATCGCTATGCAACTCGCAGCAACCAGAGGACAATCATGGACGCTATGCAAACCGAGCTTAATGAGTTTCGCACCAGAATGGGAGAGTTCATGGTCATGATGCAAGGGATGGCTCAGGGACAGCAAGAGTTAAGGAATGCAATTCAAGGACTCAACCCTCCTCGGACTAATACTCCTGTGACCACTCCTGACGTGCAAGGGGCTCCTCCCAACACCAACAATGGCCCAGGGGGACCTCAGATTCCAGAACAAGGCACGGAAACTTTCATTCCAGTACAAGACAGGCAGGAGGATCAGTTCCCTTCTTTCAACAACAACATGAGGTTCGCTGGAGAAGGAAATCTTCATGATTTTTTTATTCTTGCTAAGAAAGTCAAAGCCCTCAAGTGTAGAGACACTTTGGGGATAGATGTGTCTAACATGGGCCTAGTCCCCGGGGTGGTTATTCCTCACAAATTCAGGCCGCCTACTTTTGACAAGTACAACGGTAGTTCATGCCCAAAGACTCACTTGCAAGCATTCTATCGGAAGATCGCTGCCCATACTTGGGATGAAAAACTCTGGATGTACTACTTCCAAGATAGTCTCTCCGGAGGGTCCTTGGAATGGTATATGAAGCTAGAAAGAAGTTCTGTAAGAAACTGGAAGGAATTGGGAGAATTATTCCTCAAGCAGTATCAGTATAATATCGACATGGTGCCCAGTCGCACTCAACTATAGAGTTTGACTCAGAGGAGCTCAGAGAGTTTCAAAGATTACGCACAAAGGTGGCGTGAAGTGGCCGCTCGAGTGCAACCGCCTTTGTTGGAGAGAGAAATGGTAGACCTGTTCCTGGATACCCTCCCTGGGCATTTCATGGAAAGACTAGCTGGATGTTCTTCAAGTGGATTCTCAGATATCATCTTGACTGGCGAGAGGATAGAAAGTTGGATCAAGCAAGGGAAGATTCAGAACGAAGGCGCTTCAAATTCTGGTATTAAGAAATCCTTCGTGAAAAGAAGAGAAGGAGAGACTAGTGCAGTGTAGGCGCAGAGGGGAGGAAGTAGCAGAGGTTTTTATCAGCAAGTGGCCCCTGTCACTATCTCAACTCCGCCTGTTCAACAGCAAGTCCAACCACCGCAGTCACAACGCCAACAAGGGTATCAACAAAGGGCTCCTCGTCCATACTACCCCCAAAAGAGAAGAGAAATACATTTCGAAGTTCCGCCGATGTCCTATTCACAGCTTTTGAAGAATCTGCTACAACTCCAGATGATTCAACTCCGAACTCTACAACCCTCGAAGCCAGGTCAAATCCCCGAGGGTTATGATACAAACGCCAGATGCAAATTTCATTCCGGAGCTCCCGGGCATACCACAGAGAACTGCAAAGCACGAAGCATGTTGTTCAAGACCTATTGGATTCTAAAGTGATTAACTTCGCTCCTACTCCTAATGTAATACAGAACCCTATGCCTTCTCACGGAGGTACGGTTGGGGTAGTTGATGAAGGGGAGAATATAAACTTGGTATGTGATGTTAACAATCTGCAGACTCCGCTGAATGTTGTTAAAGTCTACTTGTCAAAGAAAGGCATCTTTCCTGGGTGTGAAGTTGATTGTCCAGGATGTGTTGAAGCTACAAATGGATGTGAGCAATTGAAAACAGGGATCCAAAGTATGATTGATGAGGGAATGTTGCAGTTTGACAAGATTGTAAATGAAAGCAAAGTCTCCACAGTAACTATCTTCTACGATCCATCTCAAGTTCCTTCACGGGCCAGAGCGACACTGATAACCATCACCACTGCAGGACCGGTAATGTATCAGAGCGATAAAGCTATTCCTTGGAATTATGGTGGTGAAGTATATTGTAACAGCCAGAAGCAAGAGTTGGCCACGTCTAGTACAACCCCAGCTCTAGTAGAAAATGTTGGAGTAGGGGGCTTTACTAGGAGTGGAAGGTTATTTGCGCCAGAAACACTAAGAAATAATGTGATACCACCCAGAGACACCGCAGAATCCCAGGATAAAGCGAGAGGGAAGCAACCAATAGTTGTCAATGATCCCGCACCAGTAACTGATCCAGACCTTACTTTCGATAAAGAAGCTGAAGAATTTCTGAGGATTATCAAAAAGAGTGACTACAAGATTGTGGACCATCTACAGCAGACTCCGTCGAAGATTTCCATCTTGTCCGTGCTTATGTGTTCTGATTCTCACAGGAAGGCTCTCCTGAATATTTTGAACAAGGCGTACGTTCCTCAGGATATTTCAGTAAATCAGTTGGAAGCAGTGGTATCTAGTGTCAATGGCAGTCACGGATTGGGTTTCACAGATATGGATCTGACTTCTGAAGGGCGTGCTCATAATCGGGCACTGCATATCTCTTTAGAATGTAAAGGTGCAGTACTCTCTCACGTGTTGGTAGATACAGGATCAACGTTGAACGTCTTGCCCAAGAAAGCACTGATGAAGTTGGATTATGATGGAGTAGTTTTAAAGCCCAACGACATAGTAGTTCGAGCATTTGATGGGTCGAGGAGATCGGTGTTCGGGGAGGTGGAGTTACCAATTAAAGTAGGTCCACAAATCTTCACTACCACGTTTTATGTAATGGATATACAACCTGCATACAGTTGTTAGCTCGGAAGACCTTGGATACATTCAGCGGGAGCAGTATCGTCCACACTCCATCAAAAGCTAAAGTTCGTCTGGGAGGGTCAAATTGTAATTGTCAGTGGGGAAGAAGACATTTTTGTTAGTCATCTGGCTTCATTCATGTATGTGGAGATGGACGGCAAAATAGTTGAGACTCCATGTCAAGCTTTTGAGCCCTTGAAGACTGAACAAGCATCTGTAGTGGCAGCTTCTCCTGAAGAACCGAAGAAAGGGATTTATGTGGCCTATTATAAGCAAGCGCTTGAGTTGGTAGAATCTGGGGTACGAGAAGGCTGGGGCAGTCCAGTAGAAGTGCCAGAAAAGAAAGATATGTTCGGAATTGGTTACCATCCTGGGAAGTCATCGTCTGGACCAAGTGCTAAAGGTTGTAAAAGCCCGATTACTTTCACGAGTGCGGGAGTGGTGGATTATTGAAACATCAGTGTCGTGCAGGATGACGCAGTTGATAGTGACTATGACCTAGATGAGTGGATCAGGCCTGTCGTTCCAGGGACTCAGCTTAACAATTGGACATCAAAAAGGCTTATTTCAGTCACCTCTTTCAAAGAGTAATAATTTATGTTTCTGTTTTTCTTGTATTCAAGCACTTTGTCTTGCCCGGGGCATAGTAGCTCTTTGTAAGGGTTCTTATGTTCTTAACACAATTTATAATCATAAATAAAGCTGACTTTTCACATTCATTCATGTTGTTCTTTGTCTTTCATTTTTGCTTTTTGTTTTTCAAAAAGAAAGAAAAGTTTTAAAATGGCAATGTTTCTCATTTTCTCAAGTTTTTGCTAAAGCCTTGCATGAATCACCATTCATGCAGGTGCTCGTCACCGGATCTTATCAATGACGACCCTGTTATGGTTGAGTATGACTTCGACAATCCAATTTATCAAGCCGATGAGGAAGGTGAAGAGGATTGCGAACTACCTGAAGAATTGGCCAGACTGCTTAAACATGAGGAGAAGATGATTCAGCCGCTCGAAGAAGCTGTCGAAGTAATAAACCTGGGTACTGAAGAAGACAAGAAAGAAGTCAAGATCGGGGCTGCATTAGAAGAATTTGTCAAGACTCGTTTGATAGCTATGCTTCGAGAGTATGTTGATGTCTTTGCATGGTCCTACCAAGATATGCCTAGTTTAGACACTAACATTGTGGTACACAAGCTGCCTTTCAGAGAAGATTGTCCTCCAGTGAAGCAGAAGTTGAGGCCGCACACGTCCTGATATGGCAATTAAAATAAAAGAAGATGTACAAAAAGAGTTTGATGCTGGCTTCTTGGCCGTGACCAGTTACCCTCCGTGGGTTGCCAACATTGTGCCAGTTCCCAAGAAAGACGGTAAAGTCAGGATGTGTGTGGACTACAGGGATTTGAATAGGGTCAGCCCCAAAGATGACTTCCCTCTACCTCACATAGATGTACTCGTCGATAATACTGCTTAGTTTTCCATGTTCTCCTTCATGGACGGATTTTCTGGATATAACCAGATTAAAATGTCTCCCGATGACATGGAAAAGACAACCTTCATCACTCCTTGGGGCACCTTCTGTTACAAGGTCATGCCATTTGGTTTGAAGAATGCTGGAGCCACTTATCAACGGGCGATGGTGACGCTATTTCACGACATGTTCCATCACGAAATTGAGGTTTATGTTGATGATATGATAGCAAAATCCCAAACAGAGGAAGAGCACTTGGTTAATTTAGCAAACTTGTTTGACAGACTCCGGAAGTTCAGACTGATGTTGAATCCGAATAAGTGTACCTTCGGGGTCTGTTCTGGCAAGCTACTCGGCTTCATTGTTAGTGAGCGAGGAATTGAGGTTGATCCAGCCAAAGTGAAAGCTATCCAGGAGATGCCTGAGCCGAAGACGGAAAAGCAAGTGCGTGGTTTCTTAGGGAGACTAAACTACATTGTACGGTTTATCTCTCACCTAACGGCCACATGTGAGCCCATCTTTAAGCTTCTAAGGAAGAATCAGGCCATCAAATGGAATGAAGATTTCCAGCAAGCCTTTGACCGAATCAAAGAATACCTGCTAGAACCTCCAATTCTTATGCCTCCAGTGCTAGGGAGACCTTTGATTATGTATCTTACCGTGCTTGAAGGATCGATGGGATGTGTGTTGGGGCAGCAGGACGAGTCTGGTCGAAAAGAGCACGCCATTTATTACCTTAGCAAAAAGTTTACCGATTGTGAGACATGCTACTCACTACTCGAGAAAACTTGTTGTGCTTTGGCATGGGCTGCTTGCCGACTAAGACAGTACATGTTGACTCACACTACTCTCTTAATTTCCAAGATGGATCTTGTGAAATACATCTTTGAAAAGCCAGCTCTGACAGGAAGAGTAGCCCGATGGCAGATGATACTAACAGAGTATGATATACATTACACTTCGCAAAAGACAATCAAAGGAAGTGTATTGTCAGAATACTTGGCTCAGCAGCCAATCGATGATTATCAACCCATGAGGTTTGAGTTTCCGGATGAGGACATCATGTTCCTCAAGTCGAAAGACTACGAAGAACCACTTCCGGAGGAGGGGCCAGACCCTGAATCCAAATGGAAGTTTATGTTTGATGGAGCTGTGAAAATGAATGGAAGTGGAGTAGGTGTTGTTATCATCTCGCCAGAAGGGGTCCATACACCTTTAGCTGCTCGGTTGACTTTCGAATGCACTAACAATGAGGCAGAGTATGAAGCTTGTATCATGGGGATCGAAGAGGCAATTGACTTGCGAGTCAAAAACCTCGAGATCTTTGGAGATTCTGCTCTGGTGGTGAATCAAGTCAATGGCAAATGGCTAGTTCATCAACCTCATTTGATTCCTTACAGAGATTCTGTCAGGAGACTGTTAACTTTCTTCACCGAAGTCAAGCTGAATTATATTCCTCGAGATGAAAATCAATTCGCCGATGCTCTAGCAACTTTGTCGTCCATGATTAAAGTTTGTCAAGAGAATTTCGTGCCTTGAATTACGGTCTCCCGTCTTGAAAGACCGGCTTATGTCTTTGCAGTTGACAGTGGTGAAGATAACAAACCTTGGTATCATGATATCAAGCAATTCTTGAAGGCTCAAGAATACCCGGCTGGGGCATCCAGTAAGGATAAGAAGACCCCTAGAAGACTGGCAGGAGGTTTCTTCTTGAATCAAGATGGTGTGTTGTACAAGTGAAATTTCGACATGGTTCTGCTCAGATGCGTGGATAGACACGAAGCAAACTTGTTGATGCAAGAGGTCCATAAAGGCTCCTTTGGTACCCATGCTGGAGGACATGCTATGGCCAAGAAATTGTTGAGATCGGGATATTATTGGATCACCATGGAATCCGATTGTTGTAAATACTCCCGTAAATGCCACAAGTGTCAAATTTATGCCAATAAGGTCCATGTGCCTCCGAATCCGTTAAGTGTCATGTCTTCACCATGGTCGTTCGCTATGTGGGGCATTGATATGATTGGCAAGATCGAGCCGACAGCTTCTAATGGTCATCGCTTCATCCTGGTTGCTATAGATTACTTCACGAAGTGGGTCGAAGCGGCGTCTTACACCAATGTCACTAAACAAGTGGTAGCCCGGTTTATTAAAAGAGACATCATTTGACGGTACGAAATTCCTGAAAGGATCATTACTGATAATGGTTCTAATCTCAACAACAAGATGATGGTTAACTCGTGTCGAGATTTCAAAATAGAGCATCACAACTCTTCTCCATATCACAACTCTTCTCCATATCGAGATTTCAACAGGGGCGACCCCATTCTCACTGGTGTATGTTATGGAGGCAGTCCTACCAATTGAAGTGGAAATCCCCTCGTTGAGGTTAATGATGGACATTACGCTAGATGAAGCTGAGTGGCTCCGATCCAGATATAATCAATTGAGCCTCATTGAAGAGAAACGTCTAGCAGCTGTATGCCATGGACAGTTGTATCAACGGCGGATGAAGCGGGCTTTTGACAAAAAGGTACGACCACAAAGGTACATGCCAGGTGACTTAGTGCTGAAAAGGATTCTTCCTCCTCTTAACGATTACAGGGGAAAATGGACACCCAACTATGAAGGACCATTCGTGGTTAAAAGGGTTTTCTCAGGTGGGGCCTTGATGCTGACAACCATGGACGGAGAAGACTTCCAATCCCCTGTCAACACAGACACAGTAAGAAAATACTTCGTGTAAAAAGGACCCGCTGGATAAAAACAGAATAAAGATCCAGGAAAAAATGGGCATCCTGGCGAGCCGAAAACAGAATAAAAGGCTCGGGAAAAAGTTAGGGAAATATTGGAAAAAAATGTACACCCGCTGAGTTGAAAAGCCACATCGGACAACTCAGGCAAAAAAGGGTATCCTGGTGGATTGAAAACCTAAAAAGGCGATCCACGCAAAAGAGGGATTAACACGAACGACTGCGATTTGCGAGATTCGTAACCTATCTACAGTTGAGGCTATCCTAAGGGTTGAAGATCAGTTCAATTAATCTTCCTCAAGGGGCAGAGCGAGCGGAGAGTCTTGAAGATATACGAGTCATAACCGGGTTGAAACTTAATGAGATCCACTTCTCAAATTGCCAATAGGATAGTTTGTTTTCCTTTTTGGCTGTTTCCTCTTTCCAGGGAACTGCTTCCTTAGTACTTCCTATTCATGGCCATTTTTCCGAATCAATAAAAATTCAACTTCAGTGAATTTGCGAGTATTTGCTTCTTGTTTTTGTTTTTTCATCTAGCATTGATTGATTGCGAAAACGTCAAGCAAATTGTGATTTACATTGTGTTGTGAACATTTGAATGCTTTCTAACTCGTGCAGGAGGACAAAAACATTTAATATAACTCTGAAAGGGTGTTGAGATACCCAGATAATGATTCATACTACGAGCCTGGGGCAGGCAGGTCCCAAACTAACTCTCCATGTTGCAGGTACTATCGATTGTGTTCATGTAGGTACAGGTACCGGTGTTGCTAACAGAGCTAAAAGCAAATTCCCAGGAGGAGCATTTCTTTATTGTTGAACAGGAGCAGGTATCTCCCAAGGTGTCTCCAATCATCCCCAGTAAAGTGGAAGTTGAAATTTCTCCCAGCAAGGTAGCAAAATGTGGGTGTCATCCCCAAGCAGAAGTTTCCCTTCAGACAGGGGCAATTCTCAGCAGTATAAGGAGTGTCTTTCCTCCCCAGCAATTGCTTCCTCAGCAGTGTCATGCCTTTGGTTCCCATCCAAGTCAGGAGGTCCTCACTTCCCCATCAGAGTTCAAGAAGGGTCCCTCTCCAACAGGGTCTTGGCGCTCCAATCTCAAATTCCAATTTATTTTTGGCAATGGCGGCTGTTTAGAGCCGGTGTATCATTGACAACTTTCCCCGCAGAGTTATCTCCTCCTCATCAGGATGGATCAAATCAGTGCAGTGATCATCGTTTCTACCCAGTCAAGCCATCTGGGATACTTGAAATCTCCTCGTCAAGAGATCCTTTTGCAGTTGCATACGCATAATCATCATTGCATTTGCATCCTCCAAAGCGTAGCATTTCCATCATCATGGAGCATTACACCATAAATTCAAACATATGCATGCCCGCATGGGCCAATTTTGAGGTATATTAATTATGACCAATTAATATCTTCTCAACCTGAAGTACTCTGCACAGAGGATACCAACATCTTTTTTCAGACATCCTTGTCTTTTCAAGTCAATATTTGTCACTTATTACGCGTCTTGTTTGATACAACAGTCGCGTTGCAGGTTCCCGTTTTGTACAACGGCCATGTTTGCCTGGGCTCTCATTTGTGTACAACGATCCCGTTCCATCTTATCAAATTTCCATTGTGTTTTTGGTTATCAACTGAGGCCGATATACCATTGCGTCTCCATTCGAGGATGGTTTTGTGTTAGATCCGAGGATCTTTTGAGAATTGTCATTCGAGGATGGCATTCTTTTCTTCAAGTCCTTCTGAGGTTGGTCTTGTTTGTGTTTGTTGTGGTTATCATTCGAGGATGATAGATCATTTTGAGCTTATTGATTAAGGTAAGTTTGTCTCTTTTGCAAAGTTTGTCTGAGGCCAGTCTTTGTGCTTTTGGTTATCGACTGAGGCCGGTATACTATTGCGTCTCCATTCGAGGATGGTTTCGTGTTAGATCTGAGGATCTTTTGAGAATTGTCATTCGAGGATGGCATTCTTTTCTTTAATTCCTTCTGAGGTTGGTCTTGTTTGTGTTTGTTGTGGTTATCATTCGAGGATGATAGACCATTTTTGAGCTTATTGATTGAGGTCAGTTTTTCTCTTTTGCAAAGTCTGTCTGAGGTCAGTCTTTGTGCTTTTGGTTATCGACTGAGGTCATTATACCATTGCGTCTTCATTCGAGGATGGTTTCGTGTTAGATTTGAGGATCTTTTGAGAGTTGTCATTCGAGGATGGCATTCTTTTCTTCAAGTCCTTCTGAGGTTGGTCTTGTTTGTGTTTGTTATGGTTATCATTCGAGGATGATAGACCATTTTTGAGCTTATTGATTGAGGTCAGTTTGTCTCTTTTGCAAAGTCTGTCTGAGGTCAGTCTTTGTGCTTTTGGTTATCGATTGAGGTCGTTATACCATTATGTCTCCATTCGAGGATGGTTTCGTGTTAGATCTGAGGATCTTTTGAGAATTGTCATTCAAGGATGGCATTCTTTTCTTCAAGTCCTTCTGAGGTTGGTCTTGTTTGTGTTTCTTGAGGTTATCATTCGAGGATGATAGACCATTTTTGAGCTTATTAATTGAGGTCAGTTTGTCTCTTTTGCAAAGTTTGTCTGAGGTCAGTCTTTGTTATTTATAGTTACCGCCTGAGGCCGGAATACCATCGTGGCTCCATTCGAGGATGGTTTTAGTGCTTGATCCGAGGATCTCGTGTGAGTTGTCATTCGAGGATGGCATTCTTCCCAGCATTTCTATTATCCTCTGTGTGAAAATTTCCAGGTTTTATTCGAGTATCCAATCACTCCATACCTTGAACGTATAAAAGTTGTTGCAATTATTCGTTCAAGCTTGCAGATGATTGAAAAGGGGCAGCTGTAATACCTCAAAATTTGCCCTCATTATTTATTCCCTTAATTGGCTTTTTGTTCGCATTCATCTGCATTTTCCATTAGGTCATAACATCATAATCATGCATTTCATGGCTCCTAAGGCGTGTGATCAAGGCCCTTTGAAATTAGGGTTTCGTACCTTATCTGTATCTATCAGGGATTGAACTTGTGGAGAATATTCACTGGTGCATCTAACCCATTACTGAGGTGTTCAATCAGATTTGCTTGAAATAAGAGTGTTGGCTCTTCTTAATGTCTCAAGTTGTGTTCTTCATCATTTAATATCTCGAGGAAAATTTGGAGTTTTTGTTCATGATTTTGATTTGAAGGGAACTTCACCAATGGAGGTCCAGTGTATTAAAGAGTGGTTTGGATCCATTTGTTTAGGGACCAATAATTCGAGATTGTGTGGAGTTTATTATGGCGTCAAAGTTCCTAAGAGTGAATTATGTTGAAGGATTCGATTGAGGTTAAAGGAGAATGCACAATTATTGGTTTGTTTGGAAGGCATCATTCAAGGTCGAACTCAAGTGCGCAATGTCCATTTGAGATACAAGCCATTACCATTTTCCATTCTTTCAATTTGATTGAAACCATTCCTTTAAGTCCATGTTGGATTACCAATATTCATTTTTGTAACCCATATCCTTTTCTATAACTCCCTACGCTATTCATTAATTAACTTCCACACATTTTATCCCAAGCCCAAAGATCCCTTTGGAAATCTTTTCCTCTTAGGCCCATTTTCGTTTCTAAAATCAATCCATTATTCATTTCTAATTCCGTTTCAATTTGACCATTTTAATCCGTTCTCGATCCCGAATTCATTTGTTGACAAAGTTACTAAATCGTGTTCATTTGACCAAACTCAATAAATCAATATCATTTTAAGCCCACTTTTATTTTTCATTTCCCATTTTCAAGTTAGATCCATCACTCATATAAATGTCCTTTTATTTTTATTGTTTCTATCCAAAGGTTTCTATTGTTTCTATCCAAATGTTTTGTTTCATTTAAGGCCATCCTTTTGAACCAAATATGAAAAAGGCCCAACAATATATTTCATACTCAAGCTATTACAGGTTTTTTTAGAAAGGAAAAGAAAATCAATGGCATCTCACCATCTTTTTCATAACAAAAGTCAGTTTTACAAAAAATATCTAATTCCACAATCTCAGTAACCAATAAACAACAAAAATCTCAGAGCCCAAATTCAGATACAAAGTTCTAATGAAACCACATAGCAAATAATAAAAAAATACAGTTACGATTCCATTCGCAAATTACGTAACTGATAATAAACCGAAAAAGTCCATTACAAAATATTCAGAACTTCATATTCAGGATAACAAACTCGTAGATATCAAGAACACTAAAGCAAATCAAACCGCGCAAGAACCACAACAATTTCTGATACGCGAAAAAGGAAAGGAATACGAAAATTCAAGAACAACAACCGATCACGGTACACAAACAAAAAGAGAAATAAGAGTCTGCAACGAACCAGAAAGAAGAAGGAGAATCAGAATGGAAATAAAGTTGAGTAAGAACGATGAAGGAGGTGGATACCTGAGTCAGATGTATCGAATCTGCAACTCGTACCATTCTCGTACCATTCGTTTAGCTCCAACAACATCACCGCCTGGAAGAGGATTCTTATTAGCAACTTCATTGACCTCATCAGAGAAGAAGAAGATCAATAGGAGAGTCTCACACTTGGATAGTTTTCGACTTCGTAAATTCGAAGTCACAATAAACCAGAACTCTCTGCATCATAAGAATCGCAAAATCCTCATTTCACCTTCTTAACCTCTCATCAATTCTTCAGAATCCTGCATAACATCAAAAGAAATCAGAATCAGTAAGAAAACCGAAGAGCATTCAAGAGAAAGAAAGTGAAATTCTATCAGTTACAAAGCTCAACCAATAAGCAAGTTATTTACTAACTCTAACCTTTTTTCTAACTAATCCAAAACAGAAAAACAGAAATCAAATTCATATCCAATCATAACCGAAAAACCTATAACTAACTCAAAACAGAATCCTAACTGAAAAATAACCAACTCTTAACTGATTTCGTTCCAGAAGCTTCCTCCAAACACCTTCTATAAATCCGAAAACCACTTCTCCTCACAGTTTCGGATTCTTCACCACTTCCCCTTTAATCATTCCTTTCCCCCTTAATTCTTCTTCTTCCCTTGACATTCTTCTTCTGCTTCTCACCACAGTTCTCCCACACCATTTCTTCCACAACCTCCTTCTTCACAATTCTTCATCACCTCTTCACAACTTCTTCTCCTACTTCAACTTGCCAATACTTTCCATCTCAATTCGTCCCCATAATCTTCGTCTGTACCATTCAGTTTCTCCTTCTTCCATCCTTCCATTATCTTCAACTTCCCGATAATAGAATTCGGCATCTGAGAGAAAGATAACAGGGACGGCATCGTCATCATCACCAATCGTTCTCAGCTCGCTGTGGTTTCAATTCTGGCTTCAACCATTGACGCCTTCTCCCTCATTTAATCACCATTTCATTCTTCATAAGACCTGCAGGATTCACATCAACACGCCAACCACTCAGGAATTCATCAATAGATCAATACAAAACGGCTCAAGAACTAAAGAAGGAGAAGAAAAGTCGAAGCTTACCAGAAACCAGAATCGTCAAGTTCGCTTCGTTCTTGTTCATCATTCCGTGCCATCGTTGTACGTAAGGTGCGATATGTTAAATTGTTCAGGTACTTGGCTTAGATTATGGTTTAGTGTAAGTCTGTAAGGGTTTGATTTCTGGATTTTTGAGAGTATAAGAGGAGATTTGGGAGATTTTGTTCCGTTCGCGGATGGGGAGAGGAAGAGAGTTGAGTTATGGTGCTCCGTTCCGAATTAGTGTTGGATTAGGTGATGATGTTAGAGGGTGTCGCGGAGAAGGGGAGGACGAAGGAGATGGAAGAGGTGAAGGGGGTTGGCGGTGGAGGAAGAAGACCTAGGGTTTCGGTGTAGCGCGATTTTCATTCAGCCCCTTTGGTTTCTTTGTGTGTCTTATAATTTTGTTTTTTAGGTTAAGTTAATGAAGGAATTAAGGGAATATTATGGAGTTAATGAGGAATAAAGAGCAATAATCAATCATAAACCACACATAGATGCACCGTTTGTGATTCCTATAGAATAAGTTAGGATAAGTTTTTGAATTCTAGCCATACCGGCGGTGACACGTGTCACCGTCCGGTAGGCTCTCCCCGCTGTTGATCCCACGCGTGACACCGCACCGTGGTATAGTGATCATTCGCTTTGTGAGCCATTGGATGAGAATACCTTAGAGAGACTCTGATCGAACGCTCCTCGTTAAGTCAACTCAATTGACCGAATTCCACCATATGCTCCTCCTATTTCCTGCGTTGTTGGGCCCATACTATTGCTTCTCACACAACCCATTTTAAGCCCATTAAGGAAAAATAACTATAAAAATTACTTACTGAACCTCCTTTATTTTCTTTTACTTTCTTTAATTTTAGTTTTACCATAGTTTCAAAATAAATCATTAAAAAATAGTAAAAAGCACTAGAAAATTTCACAAAAAATTAAGTAGCTTAATAATTCTAATTAGAAATTTTTGGCATTTTTGTTTTCTGAATTTTGGTTATTTTTCGATTTAATGCTGATTTTTCTTTTAATAAGCTTCTATTGAATTTCTTTTAACTGTACATGATTTTGTTCATTTTATTTTTTCAACTTCCAGTAGGATTTTTGACCCATTCTTTTTGCCATGGTTAGTGGACTCATAATAGGACCTAGGATAATTTTGGTAGATTTTTTAGGTCATTTTATCCCCTATTTTAGTAGCTTAATCCATGAAAAATGATAGTTAATCCTTAAGTAGATTTAAGTGATTTTTAGATATAGTTAGCTTCTGAATTTTTAGGATATTTTTTAGCACAATGTAATAATCCGTTTTAGGACCCTATAAAATTAATTCCATAATTTTTCCAGGTCCTTTACTATTTTTAGTGCATTAATCTTTAGGCCTTCATACATGTAAAATTCAACTAGTATAGTTTAGAATATTAGGATTCATTAAGAACTAGTTTAATTAGACTTAATCTTAGGATTTTAAAATGGTTTAGCCTAGTTTAATTTCTGATTTTTAGAATGATAATATTGGATAGTTCCCCTAGTTTTAGGACTTAGACTTAATATTTCTAATAAATAGACTTAGATAAAGTTTAGGGTTGTTTTGGTTTTATACCTTTAAATGTTTTGTTTTAGAATATTATTTCTTATGCCTTGCCATATTATTTGAAGTTTTTCACTTGTATAGGCCTCCCCTTTGTTTTAGAATCAACTTATCTTCCTTAGGAAGTAAGTTGAATTCTAGTAGTTTCTAGTTCCCTTCTTCATTAGGATTAGAAAGCCACACAAACCATTAGGACCACTTGTAAATAAATAAACAAAGTTAGGATCGAGTCTTAGTCCCTTAGATTTTGTCCTTTTTTTCAACTTGAGTCCTTCTTTCTCATCTTCAAACAAAATCCAAAAACACATAACAAATAAATGAAAGGATCCCTTGTGTATAACCTTATTCCATGAGGCACTTGCACTCATTCCATCTTGGAGTGGTGTAAGCTTGTCTAGCATGATGTACAAGTCTCATCAAGGGGTTGTTCCACAAAGAAAACATAAAAGATACTTCTTCACAAAAGCAACAAAAACACTTAATAAAGTTCAACAAGCTAGTGAACTTAAACCCTAATCCTAGGAAACCAATCTTGGATAAATTCTCCTTGCTGGGTGTGCTTGTTCTATTATTCCATCTTGGAATGTAGTAGCAAGTACACATTCCATGGAAAAGAGTTTGAATTCACTTCCTTGTGCCAAATTCATACAAAAACTCTTAAAAGACAAAAACAAAATAATAAGCGACTATCCTGCGGGAACTTCTCTTCTCATCTCATTCACTCATAACGCGAACTCGCGATGACTTGTCTCGCATGCAAGACGGTAAACACACTCTTATCAGACGAGTATGCAACACCTGAGCATAGACATACGTAGTTTCATCCATAAAAAACACAAACAAATAGTTCCCGCCTTAGTTAGGCGAACTGCGTCGACTCTGATCCTCATTTTCCCGATGAGGTACGTAGGCAGCGGGGTAGGGCCCGTTCGAGCACATTCTATATTTTCCCTACATTTTCCCCATTCTTTCTTTTCATTCTCTCTTTTCCAGTTCCTTTCTCATTTCATTTTACATCCCAGTTAGCAGTTCATTTGTTCAGCAGCATCTTATTTCTCACCCTTTGAAACAAAACAAGCAAGCATGGATCCCGTCGGGTACGGCGGACGATTTGGGGTGCTAATACCTTCCCAGGTCGTAACCGACTCCCGAACCCAGATCTTTGGTTCGCAGGACCTTGTCCTTTCCTTCTTCCTCAGGTTTGTGAAACATTACCTTTCCCATTCTTTCGGGATAAAAATGTCTGGCTGGCGACTCTATCTTTTCCGTGTCACTTTCGCGTTTGTACTAGGATGAAAATCCCGGGAGCGACACCCCCTCACAGGTATTGTTCTAGAATAAGGATCCTCAGACTTGGATCGGTTATGAGAAGTGTAAAAACTTCTAACCCAGAGGTACAATGTTTACATTAATCATAAAGGATCCTCCTCTAATTCACCTCAGATGCTGAAGGTCATCTAAAAAGGTCATCCAGACTTAGCAGGCTTCCCAGATAGCCCTAGTACTACAGGAAATCTGTAGCACAGAGTTCTCAAGAAGAAACCCATATCTGAACTGTGTTTCATATTCCCGCACCAGACCGAAATGGAATGGGAAAGAATATGAAGCCACTCTATCCTATGTGTCACTCAGGCTCCCGGTATGGAACCTTATTCACTGAGTATCTCTCCCACCAAGGAAAACAATAGATCCAGCACATGATGGAATGACAATAATATGGAATGCATAAAACAATAAATGAAAGCGATAAATAAAGCTGTACAGAAAGCAATAAATAAAGCAATAAAAAAAAGCACACATAACACCCCATAAACACAAATCAAACAAGCACTAGGAGAAACCCACAAAAATAACCAGAAACCCTGGTTACAAGTTAAATCCCCAGCAGAGTCGCCAAGTTATCGCTCCCCCGAAAAGACACTAACGTCCCAAGGTGCGGACACGAACGGTCGGCGAAAAGATAAAATAAAAATGAATTGAATAGAGTCGCCATCTAGGCATTTTTATCCCGAAGGAAAGGTAATGCTGCATAAACCTGGAAAGAGATGGATAAGACGGCTGCGAACCAGAGAAACAGAGAAAGGGGGTTGGTTACAACCTGTGAAGGTATTAGCACCCAGATCTTCCGTCGTACTCGACGGGATCCACGCTTACAAGATTGTGTTTAAAGGGGGTAAGTGTATGTGTTGTCTGTGTGCAAAAGCTAAGAAAATAATATATAGGTGTCAGTGCAAAAGGTGAATTACTCAGGGACTGAGGCTTTAGAAAGAATGCTGAAAGAGGGGGAAGACACAGAGACTTTTGTTCGATAATCGTTAAGTTATGCCTATGTATCCTGGAGTGCAATGAGGAAGTCAGAACACCGTAGTTCGACTCAAAGAGACTGAAGATAAAATTGACTGTGAACTGCTTACTTGTCTATGCTCAAGTGTATGACTCGTCTGGCTCGAGTGCTAACTGTCTTACATTAGACGGAATAAGTAAGTTCTCGTTTATGAATGAGTGTGATGAGAAAAGAATCCCGGAGGAGACGTTTATTGTTTGTTTTTGTGTTTTCAATCTTTTATTGCTTTTGTAGTTTTGCTTAGGATAATGAGCTTAAGCCTAAATCAAGGGTTTGCAAACTCATTATATCCTCCCTGATCAGGGATAATGAGCCTACTTAAGTATGAGATAAGCATCTCAACCTAATTACCATGATGATATAGGATTAAGATCATTAACTTACTTGTGATTATTTAGATGTTTTTGGTTTTTGTTTAGTGTTAAGTAATGAGTTTAATCTCTAATCACATATTAGTGAACTCATTACACCATCCTATTAGAAGGATGATAGATGAGAACACTTAAGCTGAGGAAGATACCTCAACTTAATCCATGGTTAGGGATTAAATTCATTATATGAAAAACCTTTATTAAATGGATTTTAATTAAAGGGTGATATTAAGAATTGAATTTTATGGTTTGTAAGACAACTTGAGGGGGACTTGTCCATTAAACACTAGGGTTAGTCCCTCTTAACCATAAGGAAGAGATAGAACCCTAATGTAAGGCCCAAGTTACAAGATAAAGTCTTAGTGATTATTAATGTGATTTGATTAAGAGATGTAAACAAATTAAAGGTTTAACACTCCATCCTAAGAGAAGGATGCAGACATATCCCTAATTCCAAAGTCCTAAAACTTTAAGAGTTTAGTCTCTGATTATTGAGATGAGAAGAGAGACTCAAGGAGACTCAAAGGTAAAAGACTAAAGGGAACTATACACAACCCTAAAAGTTATCATGCTTGGGTATCCTATGGTTTTTTAGGCTTAAGAGAAAAGATCTTCAAGGCCACAAATGGAAGAAGCATATGAAAAGAGAAGGAGAAAGAAGAACAAGTTACTTACTTCCTGAAGAAGATAAGTAACTTGAAAGAAAGAAAGTGAGAAGAATGGAACATAAGTGAATTAGATTCACTTCAAAAGCATGTAAATATGCATATGAATGATGATAAGAGATGGGAAGTGAAGGAAAATCCACCTCCCAAATAACTTACCAAAAGTTCCTTAAATGTTAGTATGAATGCATAAGACATGAAGTAAAAGGAAATGAATTGAAATGAGGTCCAAAGACCAAAGTCAGAAGTTATTATGCAATGAAAATGGCATATGAGATGATGCAAAGTCATACAATATGCATATGAATGATTATACAAAGATGAGATGCAAATGAAGCATGCTTAGAAGCTTGAAAACACATGGATGTTTATGAAATGTATGCAAGACATAGCAAATGAATGAAGAAATGATCAAGCAATATTCAAGCATGTCTTAATATGTCTAAGATGTCATACAAATGCTTGGAATGTCATGGCAAGTTCACATGATGATGATATGCAAAGATGAATACAAATGAACATGAAAAATTAGGGTTTTTGAATGCATGAGATGCAAATGACCAAACCAGAAGCATACAACATGATAAAAAAATGAAATCAAACTAAATCAAACCCAAATACCATGTAAGGTCCCACCCCAAAGGAGAAATTCATAAGCTTAACCTAGTGAGAATTATGAATTTTCTAAGTTTGCTAGGGTTTTTGGGTGATTCTTAGAGGAAAATGCAAATCAAATTGAAAATGAAAGATAAATTCATGATAAAAATAACCTAGTCACTACATGCAATATGTTAAACAATGCAAAAATAATCAAGTTCAAACTCATCATGGTTAGGAAGAAATGAATTTTTCAAGTTAGGGTTAAAAAATGTGATTTTTAAGAACCCTAATTCAAAGAAAATTGTGAAATTATGATCAAACATAAAAAGAAATTTGTATGATGAGTTTTAAAATGTTTCTAAATGTATTGGAATGGTTCATGAATTTTTTGGTGATTTTTAGAAACCTAAATGTATTTTTAATTAATTAAAATCCATTAATTAATTAAAAATAACATTTAAATATTTTAAATATAATTTTTTAATGCAAAAAATAAAATAAAAATCATTTTTGTGTTGAGAAAAATATTTGGATCAGAAATGCAAAAGATCATATTTTTGTGATACGTTTTACTATTTTAAATAAAATGAGCAAAAGAAATAAAGAAAAATAAAATAAAAATGCAATTAAATGGAAGTATGCAGATCCAGTGGTTGAGATTTAAACCTGGGGGGAGTGGTTAGACTACGCGCGCAATCCTATGGTCAGGAGTCAAACTGGCTAATTGATTTTAATTTAATTAATTAATTATGGATTAACATTAATGAAGCAATCTGGGCCACTAAAATACGCGTTAACCCTAAGATCCAAAGGCCCGGATTCAAACCTGGCTAAACCCTAATTAACAAACCCTAATGATTCTCAGGTGACCGGAGCAAGCTCTGGTCATTTTCTCTGGCCACACCTTCATGCTATCTCTCTCAATACGCCATAACAATGCATCAAACTCTCCAGAAATGATCAATGAACAACAAAAAACACGAATCCATCAACAAAAACCATTTATATTTCAAGAATAGCATGAATCGAAGCAAAACGGAAAAATACACAAAACTTTCAGAAGTTCAATACATGCTTGATTCTTAACCATTTTGAAAACTAAACATATCACCATGATCAGAGAGACATATAAAATCATTTAAGAACTTAAAATAGGAGTTCTGGAAAAATTGTTCTTCATGGTTACCTGAGATGAAGCTTTCTCAATCTGGGCTTTTAGACCTCTTTCTTTGTTCAAACCAACCCCAATGAGCTGCCTGATGATGTTGTAATGCTTGGAACAAGTTTGCATGGCTTGGTTTATGAGTTTCAGTTCCTTTGCACCAGTAATCGTGTTTCTGATTGAGGTGTTCTTAGGCCATAGCAAAGGGTGGGAAATGATCCTTGAGTGATGGTGAGATGAATGGTGAAATAATCTTTGAGTTTTGATGGTTGTGTTGTGCAATTCGAAGAGATAAAGTTCTATGGTGATTTTTTGGGATTCTGAGTTGTGGGTGCTTGCAGGCTTGTGTGTTATGTGTTTTGTGTTCCTTAAGGTGTGTATAAACCAATAGGAGTGATCAGAAGAGTTGGTGTGGCCTAGTGTGATTGGTATGGGCAAGTTGCAAAAAAGTCAATTTTGTGTACTTGGAGGTATGGGCCGTGACAGAGCTAGCTTCAAGGGGTGTCTGGCCTCAACTCGCATCAAGGAGAGCCATAGAATTGGTTTTATGCAGCTGGCACAAGTGGAGGGAAGGTTTCAAGAGGTTTTGCAACTTTTCCCTCTTTGAAAATTTCATGAAAATGTCTTGTGGAAACTTGCAATTCAAGGCACAATTTTGGTTCAAATGCATTGCACTATGTTTGTATGATGTTTAGCAATCAATTAGAGGTCATGAAATGGCTTGGAACTTGAATTTGCAAAAAATCCTCTTTGGCATGAACTTGACAATTATAGGATTTTTGCCAACTTTGAAAGGCCATATCTTGAGTTCTAGGATGAATCAAGACATGTTCTAGTACTTTTTGAAAAGGGAAAGACATAATCTACAACTTTCATGCCCAAGAATTTTTCATTTGAAGCTTTTTTGGTCATGAAAGAGGAGGTTGAAAATCTTTCCCAAAATGGAAAGTTTCCATTACAAGTCATTTCCAAAAATGGCAAGTTTGCATTTGGCTCAAAATTCTTAAACTTTGTGAACTTCCAACCACTTCTAAGATCAAACAAAGATCATATAGACTCAAAATGATGATGATGACCCTTTGGTACCCTTGTTGGGGGCCTCAGATGCCCTGATTTTGACTTTACTTGCTCAAGAAGTTACCCAATGATCAGATGACTTCCACAATGAATTTCTTCATCAAATTTGGTACACATGATCCTCATAAAATATTAATACCATTAAAAATAAGAATGGCCAAAAAATTTGGAGTTAAGGCCTATGAAACCAAAACCCTAATTTTGGTCATCTGTGCAGGAAAACCCTAGCTCTGCTTCCATGCCTTTGCCATTCTTTGTGATCTCTTGACTTTCATGAACTTTGGGGAGCATATTATGATCATCGAACACACATGGACCCTCTGGGCAAGCTTCAAGACCTTTGGGATGGCTCATATCACTTCTTGGATTGCTCAGATCACAAACCCTAGATGTAGATGAAATGGAACTATGCAATGAAACAAATATGCAATATGAGATGGTATGCTTAGGCTAATGCAAAAAATGAAAGATCACAAGCCATGGTGTGAGAAAAAATGAGGGAAAATTTAGGGTGTTTACAGTCTACTGCAAATGGTCCATAATCTTGTAATCACTCTTTTTGATAATTCTCAAAAATTCTTCAGCTTCTTTATCAAATGTAATGTCTGGATCAGTTACTGGTGTGGGCTCATTGGCGACCACTGGCTGCTTCCCTCTTGCCCTAGTCTGGGCTTCTGCGGTGTCTCTGGGTGGTATCACACTGTTTCTTAGTGTTTCTGGCACAAATAACCTTCCACTTCTAGTAAAGCCCCCTACTCCAACGTTTTCTACTTGAGTTGGGGTCGTACTAGACGTGGCCAAATATTGCTTCTGGACGTTACAATATACTTCACCACCATAATTCCAGGGAATGGCCTTATTGCTTTGATACATTATTGGCCCTGCAATGGTAATCGTTATCGGTGGCACTCTGGCCCGTGGAGGAACTTGAGATGGATCGTAGAAAATGGTTACTGTGGAGACTTCGCTTTCTTTTACAACTTTGTCAAACTATAAAACCCCTTCATTAATCATGCTCTGGATCCCCTTTTTTAACTGCTTACAACCGTTTCGAGCTTCAATACACCCTGGACAATCATTTCCACAACCTGTAAACACACCCCTCTGGGCCAAGCAAGCTTTAACAACACTCAAAGGAGTTTGCAGGTCGTTAATATCACACACCAAGTTTAGAATTTCCCCATCGTCAATTTCCCCAATTGTACCCCCGTGAGGAGGCATGGGGTTTTGTATTACATTATGAGTAGGAGCGAAATTAATCGCTTTAGAATCTAATAGGTCTTGAACAACATGCTTCAGAGCTTTGCAGTTTTCTGTGGTATATCTGGGGGCTCCGGAATGAAACTTACATCGGGCGTTTATATCATAACCTTCGGGGAGTTGGCCTGGCCTTGGAGGTTGTAGAGTTCGGAGCTAGACCATTTGGAGTTGTAGGAGATTCTTCAAAAGTTGTGAGTAATACATCGGCGGAGTTTCAAGATGTCTTTCTCTGGTCTTCTGGGGGTAATACGGACGAGGAGCTCTCTTTTGATACCCCTGTTGGCATTGCTGCTGTGGTTGTTGGACTTGTTGTTGAACAGGTTGAACTGAGATAGTGACAGGGGCCACTTGCTGATAAACACCTATGTTACCTCCTCCCCTCTGTGCGTACACTGCCCTAGTCTATCTTTCTCTCCTCTTCAGGAAGGGTTTCTTGACACCAGAAGTCGAAGTGCCCCCATTATGAATCTGCACTTGCTTGATCCAACTTTCTATCCTCTCGCCAGTCAAGATAATATCTGAAAACCCACTTGAGGAACATCCAACCAAACTTTCCATGAAATACCCAGGGAGTGTGTCCAGGAAAAGGTCTACCATTTCTCTTTCCAGCAAAGGCGGTTGCACTCTGGCGGCCACTTCATGCCACCTCTGTGCGTAATCTTTGAAGCTCTCCAAGTTCTTCTGATTCAGACTCTGGAGTTAAGTGCGAATGGGCGCCATGTCAATATTATACTGATATTGCTTAAGGAATGCTTCTCCCAATTCCTTCCAGATTCTCACGGAGCTTCTCTCTAACTTCATATGCCATTCCAAGGATCCTCCAGAGAGGTTATCCTGGAAATAGTACATCCAGAGCTTTTCGTCCCTAGTATGGGCAGCAATATTTCAGTAGAACGCCTGTAGGTGAGTTTTAGGGTAGGAGTTACCGTTATACTTTTCAAAAGTAGGTGGCCTGAACTTGTGAGGAATAACCACCCCAGGGACTAAGCCCATCTTAGACACATCTATCCCAAGAGTGTCTCTACACTCGAGAGCTTTGACTTTCTCAGCAAGCATCAAGAAGTCTTGAAGATTTCCTTCTCCTCCAAACCCCATGTCTTGTACCGGGATGAAGGTTGTTGTGCCAGGTTCTGGAACTTGAGGTCCACCTGGGCCATTGTTGGTGTTGCGAGGAATCACTTGTACTTCAGAAGTGGTTATAGGAGGATTAGTCTGAGGAGGGTTGAGCCCCTAAATTGCATTTCACAAATCTTGTTGTTCCTAAGCCATCCCTTGCATCATGACCATGAATTCCCCCATTCTGGTGCAAAACTCATTAAGCTCATTTGCATAGCATCCGTGACTGTCCTCTGGTTGTTGCGAGTTGCATAACGATGCAGGATATTCTGTCGGAGATGCCGGGTCTTGGAAGCTCTCGCAATCTTTGCCCGAAACACAAATAAGTTAAGCAACCTGTAGAAAACCTGCAAAAACAAATATGAAATGAAAATGATGTGTATGCAATGCAATGTGTTCCTTTTATCCTCAAGATTCCTTTTACTTTCCCATTTTGGTGTTGAGAAAATATCCTTTGCAAGAAAATCCTGTGTGACATTCAAACTTGAAGTGGTGGCATTTATTTTGTGTTCGTGCAACAGATAAAAACCAGAGACTTCAGGTAAATCAGAAGATAGTTGGAATAACAAAAATCCTCACAAGGTACAAATTCATATGTCAAAAAGAGAAAGTACATCCAGAGAGAGGGGATTCCCACAACAAGCCCGTGGGTAATCCAAGTCATGTGAATACAAAACTAAAGCTTAGGAAAATCTACATCTTGTAACCTCCAACTAAGGCGCTTGACACCTTGCAACATCTGAGCTATATCTGGATGCGTAGGTTCCTGCACAAGCTTCTGAATTAGGATATCCCTAAGGTCAAAGGAGGCAAGCAATTCCTCAATTTGTTGTAGGAAAAACTTTTCACTTTATTGGCTTGTAATGGAATCAGTTTTGAATTTCTTGACATCAGCTTTCAATTTCAACTCTTCTATTTCTCTCTTAGCTTCCTTTACTGCTTGTTGGCTTTCTGCTAGACTTTGGAGACGACTCTTCTCTTGATGATAAGCCTTATGAAGGAGCTCTCTCTGTCCATCAAAATAATCTTGAAGACTCTTGATTTCTAGCTTGTGCTTGACTTCCAACTCTTTCTGCTTCCTCAAGTTTTCTTCCCACTTCTCTTGCCATAAGGTGACAACCTCATTAGCTTCATTCAAATCTTTCTTCTCCTTCTAACGTTGGGCCGCCTTGTGAGTTTCAGCTAATTCCCTTTTCTTGAAGTAAAGCTCTCTCTCTCTCTCTCTCTCTCTCTCTCTTTAAAGTCTTGTTGCTTGAGCCTGACCATCTCTTCAGCTTTGTGAGCTCTTTCCTCCAATTTTTGGTTTTGCATCTTCAATTTCTGGCATGAATTGTAGGCTTCTTGGTTCTCCAACCTGAGTTGCTGAACCAAGGCTTCCAATTTTTGATATTCCTGAAGAGGTGCTACCTCCTTAGGGTAGAGAGGTGTTTCCTTAGAGAAAGGGAGCAAAAGAGCCTTTACACGATCTTCCAGCCAGCTGGCAAAAGGATCATAAGTATTGGGATCTACTCTCCCAAAGTCTTTCTTCCCTTTCATCACTCTAACCTCCCAAGCTTGGGAAGCTAGTATGCTCATCTTGAGATTTCCTTCTGCTGGAAAGTATAAAGACTCTTTTGTTTCTTCAATCAAAGGTACAACCCTTAAAGGATAACCAAATTGCTTCCTAGATAAGACAGGATTGTAACTAATCCCACCTTTCCTTCCTATCAAGGGAACATTTGGGAAGCTACCACAACTGACCAATATTTCTTTGCCCACAAGATCCATGTTGCATCCCCAAGCAATGTCAGCTGAGGTTAAGCCCATTAATCTTTTGGACCACTTCCAAGATTGTTTCAAATCCTGGAAAGGTCTTGATTTAGGGAGTTTCCTTACAAACCAATCAACAAATAGAGGAGCACAACAACTTACATGTCCCTTCTTCTTTTTATTCTTGTGGTGAACTCCATAGTAAAAGTCACCTAGAAAAGTGGGTACTGGATTTCTTCTAGCAAATATAGTGATAGCTTCCATGTTGACCAAACCCTTTTCTCTTGGAAACAAACTGGTCCCATACACTATCAAAGCAAGCAAGGTACTGAACTTAGCCCATTTGTTTTCAGATGCCAGATCCTGAGCTTCCTTGATAAGAAAATCTAAGAAAAGTCTTTTACCTTTGGTGGCATCCAATCCTCTGCTAACCTTGGATATATCCAGAAGAAAAGAGTCAGCTATTTCTTTGGATGAAGGCATCTTCTCTAAGCCATAGTAAGGAGCACCATTTTTGATGGGAATTATGAGGATGTTGGATATCTCTTCTAATGTGGGAGCCAAGATGTAGTCAGGGAAAACAAAGACCCTCAGCTGTGGATCATAGAACTGCAGTAGAGAATGCAAGCTATCCCTCTGGTCAATGGTTGGCTTATTCACATAGTCTAGGATCTTTCCAAACTCTTTTCTGAAATCATCAAGAACTTTGTCACCCATCAAGCTAATTAACTTCTGAATACCATTTGTTTCTGGATGTGGGAAAGTATAATGGACATTTCTCTTCCTTGGAATCTCCATGTTGAAGCAACAAATATGACCAGGAATAGGAGGTAATGAACCCTGAGAATAAAAAGAACACAAATGATTAATGATGTTATGATGTTATGCAAGGCAAGACATGTGATCAGTGATGTGTCTGTGTAGTTAATCAAGTAATCAAGTGTCTGTGCAAGGTCACAACGTCATCACAAGTATCTCTCTGATCAGGAGTTCATGATTTCAGCATCCATAATTAGCAGAACAAGATCAATATCACTGAAGCATGCTGGCATAATGGGTATGTTGAAGTTTAAGGTTCCTGCAACCTGTAAACCCCTCCACATCTCACGGGTGTGCTACTCGAGTCAACATCACAAACTCTCAAATTCGAATAGCAATAATACGTTCACCATTTCCGAGAAATGGCTCATGACCAAATCAGGGAATCGGTTTAGCATTATGTACTACTCAGGGAGGTCTCAGCTGAGTCCGAGGAAACAAGCATCCCTCATAAGTCCTCAACTTCAAGAACTGAATCGAAAAACAATAGTACATTCATCCCGAAGGGTACAATACTATCATCATACAAACAATTTGCCTTAACTGGATTCCTATGAGAGAACCAGACCATCCTATGCGAGTTCACAGTGGGCCCTCGGATGCGAGTGGGTTTGCCAACAAATGTGGTATGCCACTGTCATCACTGGAGAGAGATGTTTCCACAAAGGTTCTCAATGATCGGTCCCTTGACTGCACATACCTATCAAGGTAGTGTATTTCCCTAGAAAGATTCCGACGTCAATACATTTCCGAGAAGGTCGCAAGTCAAGGCGTGGAACTCACTAATACCAACATAGAAAGATGCCATGAAGCCAAAGTGGAACCACTCTAAATCCTAGGTGCACTCAAGCCGGGTATTTGGCTTATCTCACAGTAACAAAACCCATCCCACAGAAAAAATGAAACCAGCACAGTCCAGTATATGATGCATGTGAAAATAAATACTGAAAGCAGTAAATAAAGCTGTAAAGTAAACTGTAAATGAAAACAGTAAATAAACATAACAGCACACAACACACATATAAACACCCAAAGAAACAAAAACAAACATGCGCTAGGATTGACTCTACAAGGGAAACCAGAGATTCTGGGTTCGATCCCCAGCAGAGTCGCTAGTTGTCGCTCCCGGGATTTTCATCCTAGTACAAACGCGAAAGTGGCGTGGAAAAGATAGAGTTGCCAGCCATGCATTTTTATCCCGAAGGAACGGGAAAGGTAATGCTGCAAAAACCTGAGGAAGAAGGAAAGGACAAGGCCTTGAGAACCAAAGATGTGGGTTCGGGAGTCGGTTATGACCTGGGAAGGTATTAGCACCCCAGATCGTCTGCCGTACCTGACGGGATCCACGCTTGTTTGTCTGTTTCAAAGGGTGAGAAATAAAATGTTGCTTAACAAAGAACTGCTACTGGAACTAAAAGGGAACTAGAAAATGAGAATGGAACGAAAAGGGGGAAATGTAGGAAAAATAAAGAATGTGCTAGAACAGGCCCTACCCCACTGCCTACGTACATCATTGGGAAAATGAGGATCAGAGTCGACGTAGTTCTCCTAACCAGGCGGAAACTTTGTTTGTGTTTTTTATGCTGGAACTGCGTATGTCTATGCTCGGGTGTTGCAGGCTCGTCTGGTACGAGTGCGTTTACCTTCTTGCATGCGAGACAAGTTGTCGCGAGTTCGCATTGATAATGAATGAGGTGAGAAAAGAAGTTCCCGCAGGAAAGTCGCTTATTGTTTATTGTTTGCTTTATAAGAGTTTTCTGTGAATTTGGCACGAGGAAGTGAATTCAAACTCTTTTCCATGGAATGTGTACTTGCTATTATATTCCAAGATGGAATAGTAGAACAAGCACACCAAGCAAGGAGAATTTATCCGAGACTCGTTCCCAAGGATTAGGGTCTAAGTTCACTAGCTTGTTGAACTTTATTAAGTGTTTTTGTAGCTTTTATGAAGAAGTATCTTTTAGATTTTTATTTGTGAAACAACCCCTTGATAAGACTTGTACATCATGATAGACAAGCCTACACCACTCCAAGATGGAACGAATGCAAGTGCCCCATGGAATAAGGCTATACACAAGGGATCCTTTCATGCATTTATTAAGTCTTTTTGGATTTTTGTTTGAAGATAAGAAGAGAAGACTCAAAAGGAAAAGGTCAAAGATAATGGGGGACTAAGACACAACCCTAAGTCATATTATTGTTCACAAAGAGGTGATCTTATGGTTAATGAGGTATTCTATCTTAAGGAAAAGAAAGAACAAGTTAGAATTCAACTTACTTCCTAAGGAAGTTAAGTTGAATCTAAAGAGAGAAAGGGGAACCTATGAACAAAGCACAAAGGTGCTAAGGCAAAACAAATTTATGCATAAAAGATAAGGAATGAAGTGATTACCTCATCTCCCCCCTACAAAACAAATATTAGTATGATGAAGCAAAATGATCAATTTTTTACATGGTAAATTTCACAAACAATTATCACTATCTAAGGAGGAGATTAGTGAACCCCTAAGACAATTACCTAAGCCTAAGGCAACTTATAAGATGGTAAACTTAAAAAGTAATTAGCTAAACTCAACTCAAGTATTCTAAAGCTACAAAGGTGGACAACTTCAAACTATGCCCTAAAAAGAAGCTAAACCCTATTAAGATCTAAGGTGAAGTTACATGAAGAAACTTTAAAGGATTAAGGAAACCAAAATGGTATAAACCCTAAAGTGCATAGAAAATCCAGGGGTTAACATCTCACTAAAGTCTCCTAAGAGGTCAAACTAAAATGGAGGAAGAGATCCAAGTGAAAGAGATTCAAACTATGAGTGAAATAGTGTGAGTACAAGTAGGAATGCATATGAAACTTCAAAGGAACAAAAAAACTTAAGGTAAAAGATCAAACATGACCAAAAGGGTTTGAATTCCCCATAAAAAAACCAGGGGATTGATGAAGTTTTAGAATGGAATTAAGACTCACAAATGACATACAAGTAAGGTGATACAGAAACATTAGGACTAAGGATACTAAAAGGTTAGGTATGAAGCATTAAGAAGGCATATGACACTAAATGAAGCTTAAGGACTTATGACTCGAAATTAACACTTGAGAATGTGTATAAAACACTTATGATATGAATGAAAATGATTTAAGAGGCATAACATCTCCCTAAAGTTGTTTTTGTGGGGTTAAGATAGAGGATGAAGAAGAATTAGGTCAAAAGGAGGCAATGATGACTTATGGCTTAAGACAAACCTAAAATCAAAAGGTAAAGATCCAATAGGGGTGCTCTACACTTAAGTACCTATAATATGACCTACAAGACCCAAAATCAAGACCTTATAACAATGGCATGAATGCCTTATTCAAATGGAATGAGGGAGGTTTCTAAAAGGGACCAAAAATGACTTAAGGCTTAAGCAACTTGGGAAAAATATTAAATGACCTAGAAAAATTATGAAATTTGACAAATAAATACAAAATCCATAGAGTAACATGTGCACAAAAAATATCTTAAATATTCCTATTTTTGAGTGGTGAAAGGCTCATTAGAAAGCAATTAGGGTTTATGTGACTATGTGGAAAAATGGACTCAAAAGGACCCCAAAAAAAGACCTAAAAATCTAGAGAAAAATCTTTTGAAGGATTTCAATGAGTTATTAAGATAACACAAAAAGATAGGGACATTTATCCTATATGGTTCATGATAACAAAAATGGACAAGTTTGTTGGTAAAAAATGAGAAAATAAGAAAACAATTAAAGTAAAAATTATTTCTGACTTCAAAAATGGACAAAGATAAAATCCAAGAATATGGAAAATTAAAGAAAATTATAAAGATCCTATGTGAATTTATATGGAATATTTTGATGCTTTTTGGTATTTTTAATAATGCAAAACGAAAATGATATAAAATGAAAAAGAAAATAAAATTGAACTAAAATGACATTGGGCCTGGGGGGTCTAAAATGTAAGAAAATGAACTAATTGGGCTCAAGTGAATTTCACAGGGGGTGCCAATATGAAACTGAAGACTTTGGTGTTGACTTTGGTCATGTGACTGGCACGAGAATTTTAATGTGCTGGCACTCTGAGGACGCTTGGATCATGTTCATCTAACGGCTACATTATAAACTTAGGGAAATTAGGGCTTCACTGTTCTGATGACCGGAGATGAATTCCAGTCATCTTCAACGTTCATGCTCCGGTAGGGGAAACCCTAAACATCACTAAAATGAATTCTAAAACCAAGCAATGCTCGTCTCCTCACCCTGATCAATAATCTGGCCTCACATCTCACTAAGAGTCCCTAAATTTCCTGAATCGAAGACAAACAAATCCAGCCCTAAAAACGGATCTAAGCACCTATAGTGCGTATCAACTAGCCAATCACTCCACAGCTTCTATTAAGCTCAACAGAATATAAAACCAATGAAAAATACACAAATCGAAATGGTGAAGTTTTATGGCATACCTGAGTTGCAGAGATGACAAATTGTTGCTAGAAGGCCAGAGATGAGATTCCTATGAATGCTTGATCTTGCACTAACACAACAAGAGTGAAATAAACACTTTGTACCTTGTTAATCTTGATGATTCGAAGAAAGTGTGAAGTGAAGTGTGTGATTTTGCAGTGGATATTTCTTGATGATTTGAGTTGATCAAGCCATGGAGATGAAGCTAGACATGATGCTGATGATGAATGGAGGTCGAAGGAAGAGAGATTATGGCAATTTGAAGAGCTTGAATCCAAATTGTTGTGAGGATCAACAATGGTGCAGTATGTGATCTTTGAAGAATCAAGTTGTGCAATGCTTGTAGATTGATCTTGAGATGATGAAGATGATAGCTTGATGAAGAATGAGGATGAATTGGTGATGATAATGCTTGCTCGAGGCAAAATGCAGAGAGAATGCAGAGAGGATTTGTGTGAACTTCTATGGTGTGAATTGAGAAAAATGATGAGAGACCTCAAAATGCAGTGCACTCTTCTCTTTTATAGGCTCCTTGACCTCAAGTTAACAGTTAGAACTAGGGTTCTAGCAATGGTTAACTGAGTTGAATTAGTTAGAAGGTGATTCAAGTTAGTTATGCTATAGAGCTCACTAGAAGTTTCCATACTCGAGCTGGATCATATGTTGCAAGCTTCATGTTGCTTATGGTGTGGTTTAATGTGATGCCAAGAAGCTGAATTGATCTGATTATGTAGCTTGCTTGCATCCCTTAGCAGCTCATCATTTTTCTTAGATTAGAGAGGATGCATAGAAATTGGTATGATCATGCACACACATGATAACTTGAGCTCTTGGACATGAGGTTTGTGATTGTAGCATGCTAATTAAAGTGTGCAATCTGAACTGAAGTGGAATCCTCTTATGATCCAATGACTTAGTCTGCAAGAAGTCAGATTGCACATTGTAATCTTCCAAGAGGTGTAACTTCATGATCTAGGAATCCATTGATGAAGTTCTTGTGCTCAAACTGAAGAGTGTGATGTAATGGACATGTTTGGTGTTTTGTTTAAGATGAAACATGACCTCTAACCATCTCAATTATGCCAATGAATATCATGTCATGAAGCTGAAAAATGGGCCTGCATGGCATGCCCTTAGCCTGGCCAGATGCCTTGCATTTTTGCAGTTTGAAACCCTACACTTTGCCTCTCCATAGCTTTCAATCTATTGATCACATGAAAAAATGTTGAACATGAAAGTTGTAGCAATCATATAGGGGAACAACTTTGTAGTTCACCAAAAATTTATTTGAAGCATTTTTAACCAAGAAAAATGGCATGACATTTGACCCTTCACCTGTTTGATGATATGCCTTGCAGGGCGCGCGCACTGGCCTGCATTTGCCCTGCCCATGACCGGCCTTGGGCCTTGAATTGTTCCAACTTGCCAATATCATATCTCACTCATTTTTGATGCTATGGAGGAGTTCCACCTATGGATTTGAAGCTCAAGATTCCATTTTTAATTGGCTCCAAGTAGAATTCTGATAGCCCTCATATTTTGGGAGACGTCCTCTCTCAAAGATGCTGCAAAAATGGCCACAACATGCCATTTTTGGAAACCCTAATTTTCCAAAAATGGTAAGTTTTGGTTTCCTTGATTTCTCTTGATTCCTCCATCATTTCTTGATCAAATTTGAATCATAGGACCCTTGTAACCCTAATTTCATGATTTTGATCTCAAAAAGTCAGGAGTTGACTTTTTCCTCAGCATGGTTGACTTTTCCCTAAATCTCTGATTTTCAATCATCTGGCCAATTGAACCTCTTCCATAATGAATTTGTGGATGAAATTTGAACCCTAGGCACTTGTCATCATATATAAGACAATGAAATCCACTTTGAACCAAAACTTCATGCAGAAACCCAGTAGAAATGAAACCCTAATTTGGCCATTTTCATTAGGAGGTGTTGCACTGCTTGCCTTTCTTGATCAAACTAAACCTTTCCATGACTTGTGGCTTCAAATGAGAACTTGTTGGATGTTGTAGACCCTTTGCACAATGTTGATAAGATTTGTGGCCCTTTGATTGTCTTTGTATAGCCTTCAGTTGCTCCTATCATTGACCACATGCGTATGCCTCACCTATGCTACACATGATGCAATGTTTTTTTTGTTATTTGTGAACTTATATATGCTAAATGCTATGCAAAATGTTTGAGGAAATGAGAGGGAAAATTTTGAGTTATTACACATGTATTCCATAAACACACCTGGCGCATTAGAAACTCCGAATGGCATCACGAAATACTCGTAATGACCATACCGTGTCCTAAAAGTCGTCTTTTGAATATCCTCCTCTTTCACATGAATCTGGTGATATCCTGATCTCAAATCAATCTTACTAAAAACACGCGCACCAACCAATTGGTTCATCAAATCATCGATCCTCAGAAGCGGATACTTGTTTTTAATTGTCACCTTGTTCAACTGTCGATAATCAATACATAACTGCATACTTCCATCCTTCTTCTTTACCAACAATACCGGAGCACCCCAAGGAGAAACACTCGGCCTAACAAATCTCTTGTCCAACAAGTCGTACAATTGCTTCTTCAATTCTACCAACTCTAAAGCTGACATACGATACAGTGCCATCGAAATCGGTCTAGTACCTAGAACTATATCAATAGAAAACTCAACTTCTCTTTCCGACGGTACATCCTTAATATCCTCCGGAAACACTTCTGGAAAATCACACACCACTGGAAACACACTGAGCTCCACTTCGCTCTCCACTGACAACAATGCAAACAAACCAAACAATTGAGCTTTGTCCACTGAATGTTTCTTCAACTCTTTCGTGGATAGGAAACTCTCTTCCTCATCATTATCCAAAGAAGGAAACCTTACTAACTTATGATAGTAATCTATATGAACTCGATTAAATTGCAACCAGTTCATACCCAAGATTACGTCCAAACCCTCCAACGGCAAACAAACTAAGTCCATAACAAAATCTTTACCATACATGGTCAAAGAACAACTTACACACTGTAAACACCCCAAATTTTCCCTCACTAAGTTCACACCATATCTTGTGATCTCTCATATTTGCATTAGTATAAGCATATCATATCACATTGCATTTTTGCTTCATTGCATTGGTTCAAGTTCATCTGCATCTAGGGTTTGTGATCTGAGCAATCCAAGGATTCATTTGAGCCACCCCAAAGGCCACCAATCATTCCAAGAGGGTCCATGTATGTTAAATCATCATTTTATGTCCCTCAAAGATCAAGGAAGTCAAAGAATCACAAGAACTGGGAAAGCATGGAAGTAGAGCCATGGTTTAATTACACAGATGACCTGAAATTACGGTTTTGGTTTCAGAGGCCATAACTCCAATTTTTTTGGTCATTATTGTTTCTATTGGTCTCAATATGTTATAAGGATCATGTGTACCAAGTTTGATGAAGAGATTCATTGTGGAAGTCATTTGTTCACTGGGTAACTTCTTGAGCAAGTTAGAGCAAAACCAGGCCATCTGAGGCCCCCATTCATGGAACCAAAGTGGATTTTTCATCAATTTGAAGTTATATGATCTTTATTTGATCATTTAAGTGTTTATAAGTTCACAAAATTGAAGAAAAGTGAGCTAAACCAAAATTTGCCAAAAATGGAAATGACTTGTAATGTAAACTTTCCATTTTGGGAAAGTTTTTCAACCTCCCCTTTCTCAACCAAAAATGCTTCAAATGAAAAATTGTTGGTCATGAAAGTTGTAGATTGGATCATTCCCTTTTCAAAATATATAAGAACAAGTTCTAATTCATTTTGGAACTCAAGATATGGCTTGTCAAAGTTGGCAAACATCACATAATTTTCAAAGATGCACCAAAGAGGGATTCTTGCAAAACCACTTGCCAATGCATTTTGTGACTTCAAACACACTTCTATGTATCATAACATCATAGTACATTGCATAAAGATCATAATTGCCCAAAGAATTGCATCATTCCATGCCTTGAACATCAAGAAATTACAAAGGGGCCAAAACTTCACATAATTGCAAAAGGTCACATAACTTTGCTTCCACTTGCTGAATTGCCTCCAATTGGATTCTATGGACATCCTTGATCTCAGTTGCGCATGGACAAGCCAATAAGCCAGCTACACCATTGCCCATACCTCAAGTACAACACTTTTGACTTTTTGGCAAGAAGCCCATACCAATCACCACAGTCCACCACCCACTCTCTGCCCAATCCAGACTTTACAAGCATACTCTAAGGGTTCATTTTCATAACACACACAAGCCTAACACTCCAAGAACTCAGCATTCCACAAAATCATCCCTCTTGCATTTTCCTTCGAAACTCACTGAATACTCACTCAATCTTCAAACCAATTACACCATTCATCTCAAAATCATCCACTGACCACAAAGCAACCATTAAAACAACCTCAAAGTGCCCATAGACAAAACACGATTCTTGGCCAATTCAGTTGCTACAACACAAACCAGCCACTCTCAAAGCTTTTAAAGCATTCCATTAGACTCAGGAGGTTCAAAGGAAGCTTTTTGCACAAAGGAAGAGGTCAGAAAGCTCAAGTTTGGAAAGCTTCATCTCAGGTAGTCATCTCAAATCATTTTTCCAGAACTTCTATTTTATGTTACAATGTGAAAAAGCATGCTTCACTGATCATTCTGAGCTTTGTATTTTTGAAAATGGTGAAGAAATGAGTATTTACTGAACCTCTAAAATTTTTACCATTTTTGATCTTTTCTTCGAATCTTGTTTGTAAGCAATCATAAATCTGTTTTGAGGTTATATTTGAGTTCAGGGAGATGAGAGGGTTTGATCTGGAGCTTTAGAGCTCCAGAAATAACCTAGGGTGGAAGTTGGGGATTTTCAGGGGAGAAGGCTAATAGAGAAGACGACCGGAGCTTTTCTCCGGTGGCCTGAGAGTGATTATTGTGCTTAATTAGGGTTAGGGCAAATTTTGAATGAGGGTCGTTGGCTATCTGTTTCCCGCGTGAGATGAGTGGTCTGGATCATGTCATTAACTTTTAATCTGGATTATTTAAATAATTAATTGAAATTAAATAAGTTTGAATAATAGCCATCAGATTGCGCGCGTAGTCAACCACAAATTCCCCAGAACCAATACAAACCCTTGGATCAGCATACTTTTGTCTTATTTAATTTTTATTTCATATTTTCTTATTTATTTTGCACATTTTATTTAAAATAGCTAGAAAATCCTAAAAAATATTTTCTCTAGCATTTTCACTTAAAATAATTTTCTTAACCCAAAAATATTTTTATTTTTATTTTTTGAATTAAAAAATTATTTTTAAAACATTTAAATGTTTATTTTAATTAATTAATGGAAATTAATTAATTAAAATATCATTTAGGTTTCTAAAAATCCCAAAAAAATTCACATTGCATCTTAGGACATTTAGAAACATTGTCATACCATCCATACCAATTTCTTTTTGGGTTTGAACAATCTTTGATAATTTTCTTGAATTTAGGGTTCATAAAATTCACATTTTAGAACCCTAACTTCAAGAATTCTTTTCTGCCTAACCATGGATGGTATGACATTGATTCCTTTTGCATTGATCTTCATTTAGCATTTAGTATCTAGTAGAATTTTGTCTCAAATTGCTTCTGCATTTTTTATTTGATTTTCATTTTTTCCCTTTAGGTGCCTTAAAACCCTAGATAACTTAGAAAAAGCATAACTTCCTTAGGGTTAAGAGTTAGGTCTTCTCCTTTGGGGTGTGATATCATATGAGGTTAGGGTTCCTTTGTTTGCATTTTCAATTTTTTATCTTGTCATTTGCTTCTGTTTTTGACTTTTGCATCTCATGTTGCATGAAAACCCTAGGACACATTAGACTCATGTTTTCATTTGCATACATCTTGCATATGCATTCATTCAAGAACTTGCCATGACATTTCTTGCATCCATATGACATATAAGACATCCTAGGACACATTAGACTCATGCTTGATCATTTCTTCATCCATTTTCCATGTCATGCATTCATTTCATTCCATGAACTTTCATGAACTTTCATGCTTCTTTCATGCTTCATTTGCATTTTCATCACTTGTATGATCATCCATTGCACTTGACATTCATTTGCATCATCTCTTATCATCCTTTACATCATGAATATGATTCTGGTTTTGGTTTGCATCCTTGCATACATTCCATTTTCATTTTATTTCATTCCTTTATGCTAACTTTTCAGGTGGTAAGTACTTTGAGAAGTGAATTTGCCTTCACTTCTCATTTCCCTTCTCATCTCTCTTATGCATTCATTTCTGCATTTTTCTTTTGATTTAGAGTGAGCTTTATCATTCATGTTCCTCCTCCACTTTCTTTCTTCAAGTAACTTATCTTCTTAAGTGAAGTAAGTTAGCTTGTTTCTTCTGCTTCTCCTCCTTTCATCTGCTTCTTCCTTGGTGGCTTTTCTTGAAGATCTCTTGCAAGCCTCATAAACCCTAGGAATACCGAAGCATGATAAAAATTAGGGTTTTGATTAGTCCCCCATTAGTTTTACCTTTGTGTCTTCTTTTGTGTCTCTCTTCTCATCTCATAGTCAGAGACTAAACCTTTAAGGTTTTAAGGCTTTGTGATTAAGATTATGCCTACATCCTTTTCTTTGGATGGAGTGTATAACTTTAATCCTAAGTGTTAAGCCCTTAATGTGTTTAAATCTCTTAATCAATCCATCTAATAATCACTAAGACAATAAGCTTGTAACTTGGGCCTTGCATTAGGGTTCTAATTCTTCCTTAATTGGTTAAGAAGGACTAACCCTAGTGTTAATGGTCAAGTCCCCCTCAAGTTGTTTTACAAACCATAAAATTCACTTCTTAATCTTACCATTAACTAAAATCCACTTTAATAAAGGCCTTGTTTTGTCATGAGGTTAAACCCTAATCATGGATTAAGTTGAGGTATCTTCCTCAGCTTAAATGTTCTTATCTATTATCCTTCTATTAGGATGGTGTAATGGGTCCATTAAATCCTTGATTATGGCTTAAACTCATTACTTAACACTAAACAAAAAACTCCAAAAACATCTAAATAATCACAAGAAGGTTAATGATCTTAATCCTACATCATGGTGATTAAGTGTGAGGTGCTTACTTCATACTTAAGTTATTATCATTACCCCTAATCAGAGGGAGGATGTGATGAGTTTACTAACCCTTGGTTTAGGCTTAAGCTCATTATCTTATGACAAACACAAAAAGCAATAAAAGATTAAAAACTCAAAAACAAACAATAATCGTCTCCTTCGGGATTCTTTTCTCATCATCTTCACTCACAAACTAGAACTTGCTTCTTCCGTCTAATGAAAGACAGTTAGCACTCGAGCCAGACGAGTCATACACTTGAGCATAGACAAGCAAGCAGTTCATCAGTCAATTTATTTTCAGTCTCTTTGACTCGAACTACGGTGTTCTGACTTCCTCATTGCACAAGAGGATACGTAGGCATAACTTAACTGTTATCGAACAAAAGTCTCTGTATATTCCCCCTCTTCCAGCATTATTCTTTTAAGCCTCATTCCTGAGCATTTCACTTCACACCTCTTTTGCACTGACACCTGTACATTCTTTTCCAGCTTTTGCACACAGATAACACTGACACTACCCCTTTAAACAGAAATCTTTCAAGCGTGGATCCCGTCGAGTACGACGGACAATCTGGGTGCTAATACCTTCCCAGGTTGTAATCAACCCCCTTTCCCAGTTTCTCTGGTTCGCGACCGTCTTATCCATTTCTTTCCTAGGTTTATGCAGCATTACCTTTCCTTCGGGATAAAAATGCCTAGCTGGCAACTCTTTTCAGTTCATCTTCATGTTCTCTCTCTTTCGCCGACCGTTCGCGTTTGTACCCCATCTTACCTCGGTGTCATTCGGAGGGAGCGACAGCTTGGCGACTCTGCTGGGGACCCTTATACTGCAACCAGGGCTTCTGGTTCTTTTTGTGGGTTCCTCCTAACGCTTGTTTGATTTGTGTTTATGGGGGTGTTACGTGCTACTTGTGCTTATTTATTTGCTTTATTTACTGCTTTATGTACAGCTATATTTACTGCTTTTCTTTACTGTTTTATGCATATTCATATTGTCATTATCACTGTTATGGATCTGGTTTTCCTTGGTTGGTGGGGTTTCATTGAGTGATTAGGGTCCTATACCTGGGACCTGAGTGACACCTAGGCTAGAGTGGCTTCATATTCTTTCCCATTCCATTTCGGTCTGGTGCGGGAATATGAAACACGGTTCAGATGTGGGTTTCTTCTTGAGAACTTTGTGCTACAGATTTCCTGTAGTGCTATGGCTATCTGGGAAGCCTACTAAGTATGGATGACCTTTATATGACCTTCAGAATCTGGGGTGAATAAGAGGAGGATATTTTATGGTTATTGTAAACATTGTACCTCCGGGTTAGAAGTGTTTACACTTCTCATAACTGATCCAAGTCTGAGGATCCTTGTTCTAGAACAATACCTGTGAGGGGGTTGGGATATTTGCAAGTTTGCAGGAGCCCTTGGCCACATCATACCCTGTTACTATTTTGTTTAAGAATACTTCACTTTGGACAGTTCTTGTGATTACCCTGGACTTGTGACTCTTTATTTGAGTCCCCCACCTGGTTACGGGATTTCTAAGCCTCCATTCGGACCTTTGAACATACATGGACCTTTACTAAGGCAGATAATCAGATCCAGCTCTTGATCACAAACCCTTGCATATCATTTGCATACATCATCATTGCATCATCTAACATTTGCTTATTTGTTTTACAGGGTATCCACCTTCATATTTGGTTTGGTTTTGACCCCTTTTGCTGTTAGACCTCTGCTTCAGTTATCTTCTTCAGCATCTGCTTCAGTTTTTCTTCTCCAACAATCTTCATCAGCATTTGTCTTCATCAGCAATCTTCAATCTGTCAGAGATTTACCTCCAGCTTCTCAGTCTGTGATCTTCATCAGCATTTGTCTTCAGCTTTTTATCAGCACTCATGGATACTCCAAGGAAATACAACATATCTTACCACTTCTTTGAGCCCACCTTGACTAGTATCAGGCAGGTCCAGTCCCTTATCACACCTGACCACATCCCACTGTTTAGAGAGCACTATGGGGGTATTTTGGACATGGTCATGGATATTGATGCATCTCAGAGGAGCATGATCCACACATGCTTGCAGTTTTATGACCCTGCACTCAGATGCTTCACCTTTCCTGATTTCCAGATGGGACCACTGCTAGAAGAGTTTTCCTTGTTGATTGGGGTTCCTATCAGGAGAGGAATTCCTTTCAATCCAGAGGTGACTGCTCCCAGAAATGAAGAGATAGTCAGGGCATTGCATTTGGAGCCTGCCCTCATTGAGCAAAACATGACAACAAAGGCTGGAATTCCAGGCCTCCATCTGGACTTCCTGATTTCCCAGGCTACCCTGAAGGCAGCAGTAGGAGAATGGAAGGCAGTCTGTGCACTTTTAGCCCTCATTATATATGAGGTTATATTGTTTGCAGATGAGCCCAAGTTTGTGAGTAAGAGTGCCATCCACTTGTTCTTGCTGAGGAAACCTGTCCCTACTTTGCTGGGGGACTTCTACTACTCCATCCATCAGAGAAATGAAAAGCAAAGGGGGAAGCTGGTCAGATGTTGTGCTCCTCTGTACTACTTTTGGCTGCTCAGACACTTGCCAAGATCAGATACCTTCTTGAACCCCCATCAGCAAAAGAATTGGGCTAAGAGGTTTATTGCCTTGACATCAGATGATATTAGATGGTGCACCCAGAGCACCAAAGGCAAAGATATTATTACCAGCTGTGGGCAATACCCTAATGTGCCTCTGATAGGGGTAAAAGGTTGCATCAACTACAACCCTTTACTGTTTAAAAGGCAGTTGGGATATGCTTTGGTCCATCCTCCCAGAGGACAAGATTTGGTTGAGACTCTCTACTGTGAAGTTCAACCCAACTCTGCTGTTGTCAGACAAGCTGTCTGGGCTTGGGACAACATTCAGACCAAAGGGACAGCCATCCTTGGAAGGTGAAACAACATTGCTTCAGCCCAGTACTCTGACTGGTCCCGTACTAGAGCTCAAATCACCAGGATACCTTTCACCTTGGAAGATACACCTGGACCTTCTACAGTACAACATGCAGCAACTGTCAGCCTCGAGGAATTTGAAAAGCTGAAAGAGAGGAATGATCAGCTAGCTGAAGCCCTGAAGAAGACTCTCTGGGAGAGAAATGACAGTCGTCTGGACATTGAGAGATTGGAAAGACTCAAGACTGAGCATCTGACCAAGATTGAAAGGACATATGACTACATAAGGAAAGCAAGAGCAGGGGAGTTGGTTTTGAAGAATGCCTGCAAGGAGGCAAAGATTCAGAAGGCTATGGCAGAGCATTATCTGGAGGAAAGCCAGGCTAGGTGGATCAGGATCACCGAATCCCGTGCATAAGAAGACCAGAGGACTCAGGCCAAGATAGATCAGCTGGAGGCCAATGAGAAGAAGCAGCAGGAAGCTTTGTTGGCAGCTCAAAAGGAAATATCAGAATTGAAACTCCGGGCGGGGTTGAAGAGATCAAAGGATCAGGAAAGGCATAAGAAGCTGACTAATTCCATTGCTACCAGGAACCTCCTCATTAGGACAATTACAGAGCACCCAGCTGGTCCAGTGGCGGAGGCCCTCCTGAAGGAAGTCAAGGAGGATGACTTTGGATTGGATGTCTGATCCTTTTGCTTGTATTTCTTTTCTTTTGATGTACTTTTCTTTTGATTGTTGTATTTTTGACCCACCACGGGCATGTATTGTAACAAACTATGTATTTTCATCCTTTGTAATATATCAGTTTGTTTTATTTATTGGCGGGCTTTATCTCTCAACATCATCAAGCATTTCCTCGAGGTTTGGAATGGTCAAAACCAAAGAACCAAACCGGATACCCTTGGAAGACAAATAAGCATATTGCATTGCATACTAACATTTTCTTTGTTTTGTAGGTTTTTGTTTGTTATTATTTCTCACTTTGTTGTGGTCTCAGGAAACATTTCTCGTCGAAGAGTGTTCCCTGTCAACCGAACACACCGGTACCCTACGCGAAACAACCTTCCGGGCATTCAGATGGATCAGGTACAGCAGGACCTGAATGAAGTAAGGAACCAAATGGAAAACGAAAGGGTTGAGATGAGAAATCAAATGACTCAGTTCATGGTTGTGATGACTAGCTTAGCTTAGAGCCAGGAAAGGCTGAGGGAATTAGTGGAAAGGCAGACTCCTGAAGAGCACCACCCTGGTACAGGAGGAACCAGCAATAATGAACGCGGGCAGCCTCGCCTCGACCCACTAGAGTTTGGGCCCCATTTGAACCCAGATGCTAATGTCCTAAGAAATGCTCAAGGAAACACTGTTGGAGATAGGATCTTGCAAGAAGATCCTCAGGAAGAGCAGTTCACAGTTATTGGGGCTGGGGATGAGGAGTATGACCGAAGGCTGGATGAGATTGCTGAGAAGTTGAGGTCTTTGGAATCCCAGAATTCTCTAGG
Source organism: Lathyrus aphaca (assembly GCA_963966055.1). NCBI lineage: Eukaryota > Viridiplantae > Streptophyta > Magnoliopsida > Fabales > Fabaceae > Lathyrus > Lathyrus aphaca. The sequence goes on along the minus strand of OZ014524.1, from coordinate 428,218,830 downwards.
CTTTGACGTAATGGACATGGGGCTGGTAGATGGGGTGAGGATTCCTCACAAGTTCAAACCCCCGTGCTTTGAAAAATTTAATGGTACCTCCTGCCCGCGTACTCATCTGCAGTCTTTCTTGGGGAGACTCAAGGCTTATAACATGGACAAGAAGTTATGAATGTTCTATTTTGAGGACAGCCTGACTGGTGCATAAGATGTTGGAAAGACTTGGCCGAAGCCTTCATTCGTCAGTACCAGTACAACCTAGACATGGCTCCCAATAGAACCCTTTTAATGGGCATGTCTCAGTCTTCAAGGGAAAGCTTCCGGGATTATGCTCAGAGGTAGAGATAGCTTGCTGTTGTTGTCCAGCCATCCATGTCTGAACGAGAAATGGCTGACATGTTTATGAACACTCTTCAAGGAACATATATTGACAGACTTGCTGCTTTCTCTTCCACCAGTTTTGCTGATGTAGTTATAGCTGGTGAGAGAATTGAGAGTCTTTTGAAGATGGGCAAAATCTCTGACAATAGTGCCAGTTCCTCTAACAATGCCAGAAAACCTTTTTCAGGACCCCGAAGGGCGGGTGAAACAAATGCTATTCACACAAGCAGGGGCAGACCCCAGAATTCTCACAGGTCAGTAGCAGCCATTACTATCCCGGCTCCAGCTCTACAACAGCCACTTTTTCCTCAACAACAACAACAACATCACTATCAACAACAACCTCACTTTCCGCAACAAATATCGTACCACAATAAAAACAACAACCAACAACAGCGCCCCTTTCAACAGAGGCCATCTCAAGCAAATAGGGTGATTGACCCCATTCCTATGCCTTATGCCGCTCTACTCCCACAACTCCTGAAGCTCAACCTGGTTGAGTTAAGGACGTTGGCTCCACCAGATCCTCTCAATCTCCCAAAGAATTATGATGCCAAAGCTAGGTGTGCCTTTCACTCCAACGCACCTGGTCACAATACTGAGAAGTGTAGAGCCTTGAAAATGAAGGTTCAAGATCTGGTCGATTCCAAAGCTCTCAACTTCACACCCCCTCCAAATGTTAACATAAATCATATGCCTAAGCATGGTGGGCCCAGGATTAATGCCATAGAGGAGGACCAACCATCTGCACTGATTGATAGTGTTGCACAGATCCGAACGCCGCTGGTAGAAGTCAAAGCTCGACTCTTAAGATGCCAGGTATTCCCAGGTTGTAAGGCCTGCTGCGAATCGTGCAAGACTGCTATTAATGGTTGTGAGAGGCTAAGGCTCGGCATAGATGGCCTTATCAGAGATGGAATTTTGGAAATTACTACAACGGCGTCTACAACGTCAATAACTCTTTCTTCAGCAATAATAGATCCCCCTACAACTGCAACAACCATTGTTCCCACTGATTCATCCACAACTCCATCAATCACTCCATCCATTATTTCAACAAACCAAAGTTCAGCTACGCTTACTTCTACAACGTCAACACCCATCTTATCAACAGAATCGCCTACAACACCAAAAAACGCTAATGAAGATGTCTCAACGGTCACGATCTATTATGACCTAGTAACTGTTCATCCCAACAACAATTTTCAACAACAAACTGCAACACCTACTGTCAGATCTCCAATCACAATCTATTACGACCCACATACCATCACAGTTCCTTCCGCTGCAGCAATCAGTCCAGTCACCATTACAGTACCTGGACCCGTTCCTTATGAAAGCAGTAATGCCATACCTTGGCACTACGGCTCTGATCTCTACTGCGGCGGAAAGAAAATCACTCTAGATTCATCAACCTCTTCACCACAAGTTGACAATGTTGGGGGAGGCGGAGGCTTCACCAGAAGCGGACGCCTTTTTGCCTCACAAATACCGAGACTCAATGCTGAAGCAAAGGCTGCTGCTAAGGCAAAAGGGAAGAATGTGGTACTCGAAGAGCCAGTTGTTAAAGAAACTCCGAAGACGTCTTTTGAACAAGAGGTGGACGGGTTCATGAGAATAATCAAAAAGAGTGATTACAAAGTGGTGGACCAGCTTCATCAGACACCCTCCAAAATCTTTATATTATCATTGTTAATGTGTTCCGAAGCCCATAGGAATGCACTCTTGAGGGTCCTGCACGCAGCCTACGTGCCGGAAGAGATTACGGTTATTCAGTTGGAAATAGTGGTTGCAAATGTTAACACCAGTCATGGAATGGGCTTCACAGATGCTGATTTAACAACCGAGGGACGCAATCATAACAAGGCCTTACATATCACCTTAGAATGCAAAGGTGTTGTTCTTTCTCATGTGCTGGTAGACACTGGGTCCTCGCTCAATGTCCTCCCAAAGAAAGCCTTGGTGAAGCTGGAGTATGATTGTTTGACATTGCGTCCAAGTAACTTGGTGGTGAGAGGGTTTGATGGCTCTAAGAGATCAGTGCTTGGAGAGATTGAATTACTCGTGATGATTGGCCCACAAATATTTAAAACAACTTTCTTCGTGATGGACATTCAGCCGACCCACAGCTGTTTATTGGGTAGACCCTGGATTCACGCCGCCGACGCTGTTACATCTACCCTTCACTAGAAATTAAAATTTGAGTGGGAAGGCCAGATCATCACAATCTGTGGAGAGGAAGACATTTTCGTTAGCCAGCTGGCTACTTACAAGTATATAGAGATGGATGGGGAGATCCACGAGACTATGAGCCAGGGGTTTGAGGCCCTTAACATCAATGAAGCAACTGTTGTGTCTGGAACTTCTATCACTTCATATCAACAAGCCCGGGAGGTTGTTGAAGAAGGTACCGCTCGAGGCTGGGGCAAGCTGCTGCCAGTAGAGAAGAAAGAAGACAGATTCGGGTTGGGTTACAGAACAACTCGACAAGATCAACCAGAGGCTGCTGAGGAGCCCAAATTTTTCAGTGGGGAAATGCTTACCCCGGATGCTGTAAACAATCTGGAAGACGAGGAAGAAGACGACCACAACCTGGAGAACTGGATACGTCCAAGGATCCCGGGGAACCAAGTCTCTAACTGGTCTTCCCAGGAAATTATAAGAGTTACTCCTGCAGAGTAATTATTATTTCCTGTCTTTTGAGCATGCATCAAGTCCTGCATCTTTCCCAAGATGTCAGGACTCATTTCGGAATAGGGCCATCTTGTATTTTGTGCAAATGATTAATTAATGAATATCAGGACATCTTTTGCAAATGAGTCTCTTTTTTTTCGCTCACTGTCTTTTTCATTTTTCACTTTTGTACAAAACAATAAAATGGCAATGTTTTCAAAATAAACAACTTCATTTTCACTTTTTCTAAACAAGATAAAACTGATCACTAAAATGAACCAATCTCAACCCTTGCAGAAGTCATCCTCCAGATTGCACCGACAACATCACTGCTATGACTTCATATGACTTCGACAATCCGATTAATCAAGCCGATGAAGGGGTTCAAGAAGATTATGAGTTACCTGAGGAGTTAGCCAGGTTGTTGAGACAAGAGGAGAATGTTATCACTCCTCATCAGGAAGAAGTTGAGACAGTTAATCTTGGTACCGAAGAAGACTTGAAAGAAGTGAAGTTCGGGGCCCGTCTGCAAGATTCAGTGAAGGAACATCTTATTGACATGCTTCGAGAGTATGTTGATGTCTTTGCTTGGTCCTATCAAGACATGCCAGGTCTGGATACTGACATTGTTATGCACAAGCTGCCACTGAAAGAAGACTGTCCTCCAGTAAAACAGAAGCTACGCCGTACTCGTTCGGATATGGCCATGAAGATAAAAGAATAGGTACAAAAACAGTGGGATGCCGGTTTCCTTGCTTTAACTAGCTACCAACCGTGGGTTGCTAATATTGTACCAGTGCCTAAGAAGGATGGCAAAGTATGGATGTGTGCAGATTACCGGGATCTGAACAGAGCTAGCCCGAAAGATGACTTCCCATTACCTCACATTGACGTATTGGTCGATAACACGGCTCAGTTCTCGGTGTTCTCTTTCATGGACGGATTCTCCGGATATAATCAGATCAAGATGTCACTTGAAGATATGGAGAAGACTACTTTCATCACACCTTGGGGCACATTCTGTTATAAGGTGATGCCATTTGGACTGAAGAATGCTGGTGCCACTTATCAACGGGCTATGGTAACATTATTCCACGACATGATCCACAAAGAAATTGAATTTTATGTGGATGACATGATTGCTAAGTCCCTCACAGAAGAAGACCATCTGGTAAATCTGCTGAAGCTGTTCAAGCGTCTGAGGAAGTATTAGTTGAAGCTAAACCCCAATAAATGCACATTCGGGGTACGTTCCGGTAAGCTGCTGGGATTTATTGTAAGTGAAAAAGGAATTGAAGTTGATCTTGACAAAGTCAAAGCCATTCAAGAGATGCCTGCACCTAGGACTGAAAAAGAAGTTCGGGGGTTTCTAGGTAGATTGAACTACATTTCAAGGTTCATATCCCATCTTATTGCAACCTGTGAGCCCTTGTTCAAACTATTAAGAAAAGAACAAACAGTCAGGTGGAACGAAGACTGCCAGAAGGCTTTTGACAAAATCAAGGAGTACTTACAAGAACCTCCAATTCTTATGCCTCCAGTTGAAGGAAGACCTCTAATAATGTACCTGACAGTATTAGAAGGATCAATGGGGTGTGTGTTGGGCCAACATGACGAGTCTGGTCGAAATGAGTATGCAATATAGTACCTAAGCAAAAAGTTTACCGACTGTGACAAACGTTATTCACTGCTCGAGAAAACTTGATGTGCTTTAGCGTGGGCTGCTCGCCGACTAAGGCGGTATATGTTGACTCACACTACCTTATTGATCTCAAAGATGGATCCAGTCAAGTACATATTCGAGAAGCCAGCACTTATTGGAAGGGTTGCAAGATGGCAAATGATTCTGACAGAGTATGACATTCAGTACACATCTCAAAAGGCCATCAAAGGCAGTGTACTGTCTGACTATCTGGCTGAGCAAACCATTGATGATTACCAACCAATGAGATTAGACTTCCCTGATGAAGACATCATGTTACTAAAAGAAAAATATCATGAAGAGCCTGTTCACATTGAAGGGCCTTACCCAGAAGAAGAGTGGACAATGATGTTTGATGGGGCTGTCAATATGAATGGTTGTGGAGTTGGTGCAGTGCTCATTACACCTAAAGGGGTTCACATGCCTTTTTCGGAAAAACTCACCTTTGCATGCACTAACAACAAAGCTGAATATGAAGCCTGTATCATGGGTCTTGAGGAAGCCATTGACCTCAGGATCAAGACTTTAACTGTATTCGGAGATTCAGCTTTGGTAATCAATCAGACCAACGACAAATGGTACACTCACCAAGAGCATCTGATTCCATACCGTGATTATACGAGGAGATTATTGACTTTCTTCACAATAGTCAAACTTGAGTATATCCCTCGAGACGAAAATCAGTTCGCAGATGCTCTAGATACCATTTCCTCCATGATCAAAGTTCAGGCTGCCAATTTTGTTCCTCGGATTTCAGTATCCAGACTTGGCCGACCAGCATACGTATTCTCTGTGGACATTGCTAAAGATGACAAGCCTTGGTTACATGACATCAAATGATTCTTAGAGGATCAAACATACCCACCTAGGGCATCATCCAATGATAAGAAGACATTAAGAAGGTTGGCTGGTAGTTTCTTCCTGAATGTTGATGGTTCCTTATACAAGCAAAACTTTGATATGGTACTGCTCAGATGTGTTGATAAGAAAGAAGCGAACTTGCTGATGCACGAGGTGCATGAAGGATCTTTCGGTACCCATGCTGGAGGACATGCAATGGCTAAGAAATTGTTAAGATCAGGTTAATACTGGATCACAATGGATGCAGACCGTTGTGCCTATGCCAAGATATGCCACAAATGCCAGATCTATGCAGACAAAGTGCATGTACCTCCAAATTCGTTGAACGTAATGTCTTCACCTTGGCCCTTTGCCATGTGGGGCATTGACATGATTGGAAAGATTGAACTGACTGCTTCTAATGGCCACAGATTCATCCTGGTAGCCATTGATTATTTCACCAAGTGGGTTGAAGCAGCATCGTATGCTAACGTCACCAGACAAGTGGTAGCCAGATTCCCGAAAAGAGACATCATCTGCCGGTATGGAGTACCCGAGGAATCATTACTAATAATGGTTCCAATTTGAAGAACAAAATGATGGCAGAACTGTGCTGGGACTTCAAAATCCAACACCACAACTCTTCTCCTTACAGGCCAAAGATGAATGGCATTGTTGAGGAAGCTAACAAAAACATTAAGAAGATTGTGCAAAAGATGGTGGTCACCTACAAAGACTGGCATGAAATGCTACCGTTTTCCTTGCATGGGTACCGTACCTCAATCAGAACATCCACTGGGGCAACACCGTATCAGCTTGTGTATGGTATGGAGGCAGTCCTACCTATTGAAGTTGAATTACCCTCCTTACGGGTACTGATGGATGTAAAACTGAATGAAGCAGAATGGGTCCGATCTCGGTACAATCAATTGAATCTGATCGAAGAGAAGAGATTAGTAGCAATCTGTCACAGGTAGTTATATCAGAAAAGAATGAAGAAAGCCTTCGATCACAAAGTTAGGCTTCAGGAATACCAAGTAGGAGATCTTGTGCTGAAAAGACTCCTTCCTCCTCATACAAACCACAGGGGCAAGTGGACTCCGAACTACGATGGCCCATTCATAGTAAAGAAAGTTTTCTCTGGTGGAGCACTGATGCTCACTACTATGGATGGTGAAGATTTCCTATCCCCTGTGAATTCAAATGCAGTTAAAAAATACTTCGCATAAAATGACCCGCTGGACATAAAAACAGAATGTAAGTCCAGGCAAAAATAGGGCATCCCGGCGAGTCAAAAACAGAATGAAAGACTCGGGCAAAAATAAGGGAAAAAAATGTACACCTGCTGAGTTGAAAAGCCGCATTGGACAACTCAGGAAAAAAATGGGTATCCCGGTGGATTGAAAACCCGAAAGGGCGATCCACGCAAAATAAGGGAATAAGCGAACAACTGCATTCTGAATTCGTATGTATCACTTACAACACGGCAAGCTTCGAAAGGTCAAAGCATCGGTCAAAATCAACCTTCTTCAGAAAGCAAGATGAGAAGAACGTCAAGGTCATACCGGTCATAGCAAAGGGAGCTCACTGAAGCGTCGTCAACGTTGCCAGCACCTTTATTTTTCTCAATTTGTAACAATCTCCTCATTTCAGGTGTTCTGTTTCTTTGACTGTATCTGTCAATTCAGGGCACCCAAATTAATAAAATCAGAGTTTTCAGTCACACTTCGTCTTGTACATTTCTGTTTCGTTTGCAAAAATGTCCAATATCCATAGTATAATATTTGCATAAAACAGATGTGCCTTTCTAATTACATGCTTGCATGAAATGTATTTACTTCCAGGAATATCTAACTCCTATGACGGAATCCGGTAAGGGATTCCTCGGGACACTTGTGCGTTTCTTTGTCTTAACAGGATTGCAGGTATTCAATACGCGACATGGGGCATGACAAACATACTTCCTCCCCTAACAGTATCTGGAATGTTTTTCCCAGCGAAGTTTCCAAAGCACATCTTCTTCAAGCAGCATCAGAAAATGCTCATTCCCCCACCTGAGTTGTCAAGACTCCTCGTCCTCAGAAGGATCCTCACAGAAAAGCTCTAGGAAGATCATCCAATGATCTTTTCTTACCCCAACAGAGTGCCAGGTATCTCATCTTCAGCAAAGACAGGGAACCATCTCCCCGCGGAGCTCCAGCCTCTCCCAAGAAAAGCAATGTCTGATATTCTCACACAACAAAGTGATGAAAGCTTCCTCATCCCCAGCTGGGTTATCTCCTCGCCGGATAGGTCTATCAGTGATCTAGTCCCCAAGAAGAAACATATGTCTTATCAGATCTGCCAATGATCTCATCCCCAGCTGGGATATCTTCCAAGCAGATCAGCCAGAGATCTTCGCAGCAGCGAGATCCGAATCCCGAACCGGTTTCTTTTGCATAATCATAGCATTCGCATCATTTCTCCCCCATAGCGTAGCATTCCGTCTAATACGGAGCATTACAACAAAAATCAAACATATTGCATGATCACAAGTCAGGATTCGAACCAGTCACCTGCAAACACCACCAACATTCCATCAGCAATGTGTATAAAGAATCACAGTCCCCGCAGAGAGCCAAAGCGTCCCCTTCGCACTCTCCAATACATATACATGCTCCTTTTGATACTCGCCTGTGTCATCATTCCCCAATAAAGTAGCCGAAACACTTTCTACCAAAAGATATTGTTCCTTCTCGACACTCGTCCGTGTCACCTCATATTTCCCCACAGAAAGCCAAAGCGTCCCCTTTGCACTCTCAAACACAAACACCTGTTCATATATACTTTTGACACTCGTCCGTGTCATATCATCCCCTGCAGATATAAACAAAACCAATGCTTATACACTCTCTTGACACCCGTCCGTGTCACCTATCCCCAGCACAATTGCCCAAACACTTATCTATTATAACACTCCTTTCGACACCCGTCTGTGTCATCTTATCCCCACAGGTTTCTAGAGTACACTCATAACTTGTACACTTTATCTTCTGATACTCGTCTGTATCGTAGTCTTAAGGATGCTCGTCTGCATCTTTAATCTATACACAGCGTCAAACATTAATACCTTTTTATTTCAGAAAGTGTAAGCACTCGTCCGTGTTTACCATCCCCCAGCAAATTGCCAGCAAAACAAATTTTTCTATCTGACATTCGTCCTATGTCATGATACTTTCGGCAGCCGTACCCTGCCAGGTGATCGTCCTTCACCTTTGGATGACCGTCCCTCATCCTTTCCCCAGCGGAATCTCCATTATTGGAACCCTTTTCTATCCGGCATTCGTCCTATGTCGTGATACTTTCGGCAGCGGTACCCTGCCAGGTGATCGTCCTTCACCTTGGATGACCGTCCCTCATCCTTATCCCCAACAGAGCAATCGTCCCCTTCCAGGTGATCATCCTTCACCTTTTGATGACCGTCCTTCATCATTGTATCCGATGGTCGTCCCTGTCGTTGATCTTGTTATCTGACATTCGTCATATGTCATGATAAACCCCGAGAGCAGCCGTACCCTGCCAAGTGATCGTCCTTCACCTCTTGATGATCGTCCTTCATCATGCTTATCCGATGGCCATCCCCATCGTCGACTTTTTCTATCCGGCATTCGTCCTATGTCGCGATAAAGAGCAGCCGTCCCCTGCTAGGTGATCGTCTTTCACCTTTGATGACCGTCCCTCATCATTTATTCTTTGAACCGATGGCCTTCCCCATTTGTATTTACCTTTATTCTGCAAACCTGATGGCCGTCCCTATCATTGCCTTTGCTTTAATCCCCAGAGAATTTTATCTGATGGTCTTCCCCATTATAATCCCTTTATTTCCCCAGCTTGTCGGCCGTCCCCGTCATTGCTTTAATCCCCAGCAGTCGTCTTCTGCTCAATGGTCGTCTTCCATCGCCCACACTTTACAAACATACTATACTTTCTTTTACAATTTATATCCCTTTTCTTTTTCTCCCCAGTGAGTGCAAATTTCAGACTGTCTTTGGTATTTAACCACAAGTTATCATGTTTGTCTGTTAAGCCCGTCGCTTACATCCTGCACAACTAACTCATGTTTGAATAGGGGCAGCTGTAAACACCCCAAATTTTCCCTCACTAAGTTCACACCATGGCTTGTGATCTCTCATCTTTGCATTAGTATAAGCATATCATATCATATTGCATTTTTGCTTCACTGTATTGGTTCAAGTTCATCTGCATCTAGGGTTTGTGATCTGAGCAATCCAAGGATTCATTTGAGCCACCCCAAAGGCCACCAATCATTCCAAGAGGGTCTATGTATGTTCAATCATCCTTTCAATCTCTTTCAACCAATTTTGAGCACCATCGGGATCAAATCTTCCTTTGAAAACCGGCGGTTGATTCTTCCTAAACTCATCATTAGCATTCACATTTGGCGCTCCCTGCACCGCCCTAACCATTGCTTCCAAAGCAGCAACCATTGCATTGTCATTTCTACCAGCCATATTCTGATCATTACCAAATACAACAACAAGATTAAAAAAAAGTTCAATCATCACAACAACAAGACAGACACAACAGACTCGAACACTGGCTATGATACCACTTAATGTAACACCCCCTTTCTATACCCCCAAATAATCAGTTAAATCATTTAGGCACATATTAAAATTTCATCAGAGTATAATTTTAACATGGTATAAAAGAGGCATGCCACATTATATGTGAAATTAAAACATATAACACCTGCTCATTTAAAGATATACAACAAACGAGGTAACTTGCAATAGAAGGATTTCATCCTTACACCCGTATTCCAAAGATTCAAATAACAGCGGAAACTAACATCAACAACATCAAACTTATATACTTATATAAATATATCAACAAGTTTGATTCACCAAATATTTCATGTTTATATAAAACATTCATCACCAAAATACATGTACAAAATGTATCACAAAAGGCATCAAGCCGACCCTAGCTACCCGGTGCTACATATCAAAGTCGACCGACCAAAAGAAATGAAGAGACACTTCACCAAAAAGACCTCCAGCAACCTACTCTGCAATGCCTCATAGAGCATCATAAAACAACAAAAGGGTGAGAAACATTATCATAATAACATTGTATATAATTATATATCTCAACATATAAAATACACATAAAGCATGTTCTCACCACAAATCATCTCCAACATACATAACCTCGAGCATACTTATCATGCATACTTTCACCACTTCATTCACATCACATAAACATACAACATTCATGTTTATTCACACATATACACTACAATGTATGTAAACACACACACACACACACACACACACACATATATATATATATATATATATATATATATATATATATATCCACACATACATATATACTCAAGTATGTTTTCATCAAAACATACTTTCATCTCCATATAAACACACACACACACACATATATATATATATATATATATATATATATATATATATATATTCATGTTTATTTCATCAATTCACAATTTAGATGATAAATGCAAATCATAGAGACCGACTCACGACTCTATGCAAATGCAATGTGGTACCGACTCAATCATCATCAAGTTCACTCAGGAACTAATTGGAACCATCGCTCGTTACCTAAAGTAACTCCCCGTGGGGCATAGGATGTTCACCCATTGCTCACACCCCACATGGGCACACAATGTTTATGGATTTCTCACACCCCACACAGGTATACAATCCGATTGCTCACACCCCACACGGGCTCACAATCAATGTGAATAAATCACCCATTGCTCACACCCCACACGGGCACACAATGTTTATGGATTGCTCACACCCCACACGGGCACACAATCCGATCGCTCACACCCCACATGGGCACATGATCGTGTTGTAGTCATCGCTCACACTCCACATGAGCACACGATGCTACAACGGATTCACAAAGAATCCCGCAACAAAAAAATGCATACATTATGCTTCACATGCAAAATGACACACAACATTTTTGAAAATGCATACATATTCACAATAATATCATGCATTCATCTCATACAATCACAAATAATTCATGCACATTCGAATCAATTACACCAAACAACAACGAATCTTCACAATAAATCATGCTTTCATATTCACTCAAGCAATGCATTTAATTGCCAAACGACCACCATACCACAATCAAACCCACAATTCCATAATTAACTCATTTACGTTTTATCGGAAAAGTTGGGTAAAAGTCGGCTAAAAATTACATTTCTTAGCATCATTAGTTTCTACACGTTTTTAGCTTCAAATTGATATAAAGAACGCCTAAAACGAATAACTGAAACTAAAGTTATGAATTAAAACACAAAACTTCTCAAAAACCTCCAGGCTCGCTGAGCGCCCTTCTCGCTCGCTGAGCGAGGAAATCCCTTGAAAACTCGTTGAGCAACGTATTGCTTGCTGAGCGAACACTGCGATTTCAGAAATCTCAGATGTGCAACAGTCCTCTCAAAACCAAATGAAACTCAAATGAAACTTCATAAACATGATCAATAGCATATAGTTGACATCATACTTCGAATATAATAACTTCTAACCGATTAATCTACCATTTTTCTCACATTATCATCAAAACCCTAAAATTTCATTCTCTCTAAACTCCATCAAAACAAAACCCATACAATCTAACACATACATAATCATATACAAGATTAAGATAACAATGTTTATCACCCTTACCTGATTGTTTCGATTCCTAGGAGCAATCTTGATGATTTTCCAACTTTTTCCTCTTTTCTCTTCTTTTCTCTTCTCTTCCTTTTCTTTCTCTTCTTTTTCTTTCTATCTCCCTTTCTTTCTATTCTTTCCACTCTTATATCTTTTTCTTTCTATCTTTCTATTTTTCTCTCTTATAACTCTTACTAACTATTTCTACACTTAACTCATTTTCTTCCCTTTTCCATCAAATATCATTTTCTCACAAAATAATAATTCTACACAAATTCTAATTTATTACTAATTAGCAAATGTCTAAAATATCCTCCAATCTAATTTTACACAAAAATTCACAAAACGGTAAAATCACATATCATACCAACATATCACATTAACACATCAACATATCATATTATCATGTCAATTTCACAAATAAGACAATTATCACTCAAATAAAATAAAAGACTCAACAAAATTGGGAAATATCGAATCGGAGCGTTACACCATAGGTACTGGATGAAGAGCAACATTCATTCTTTCCAGATTGTTGCGAGCCTTAGGCTGGCTCTGATGTTGATTCTGAAGTCTTTGTCCATGAACTTGTAGATTTGGACTGGGGGGAGTCCAGGGTTTCTGATATGGTGCTCTGAGCATTGCCGATTGTCCATAAGAACAACCAGACACATAAAAATGATGATCTCTGAGAAGATGATGGTCCAAAATATCTGATATTGGCCATGATTGCACTGACTTCATGCTCCTCTTCCTCCTGGGAGCTAACAAAATGACCTTCCCTAGCTAGGAGGCTCAAAGAGTATGGGATCTTTCCACTTTTGAGTAGGCTCTCAATGCACCCTCCAACTATCATCAAATCAGAGAAGTTTGATGTCCCAATGCCACTTATTCTTTCCAAGTACGGACCTTGTAAGGTTTCCACGAACAGGTCAACTAATTCTCTATCTAAAATAGGTGGTTGAACTTGGGCTGCCAAGTTTCTCCACCACTGTGCATATTCTCTAAAAGATTCACCATACCTCTGAGATAGGCCTTAAAAGTGCGTGCGATTGGGCGTCATGTTAAAATGGTACTGGTATTTCTTTAGGAAAGCTTTGGATAAATCATTCCACGACCGAATATGACTACTTTCCAAATCCATATACCAACTTAGGGATGCACCACTTAAACTGTCCTAAAAATAGTGAATCATTAGCTCATCGTTGCGGGAAAAGGAAGTAATTTTTCTGCAGAACATCACCAAATGAGGTATTGGACATCTGACACCAGTGTACTTCTCGAACTTCGGTGTTTTGAAATTTGGAGGAATGACAAGACCAGGTACCAAACACAAGTTTAAAGCATCAAAACCAAAGGCATCACGACTCGTGAAGGCTTTAAGTTTCTCATCCAACACACAAAACCTTTCATCATACTCAAAAGCTCATGGATCTTTGGTTTTCATCACAGGGATTTCCCCTTGGAAGTCGGGCATAGCAAATGCAAAACTCTGATAGTCTGTAGTATCAAAAGAAGATGAATGTGAACCTCTGACAATAGACCGCTCGAGTACACCCTGATTCATGATCAGGCTCTGTGTAGGCTGAGCTTGAGTAAGGTTGTTCACTTGTGGAAGATCCTCATCAGGAGAAAGACCATACAAAGGATTGGTCATCAAAGTGAAACCAGGTGGAAGATTAACATTTTGAAGTTTATCTCTCGACATAGCTACCAACGGCTTCCAATGTGACCTTTTACCTCTTGACACTGCTTAGTCTTGCTTCAAACACTTTGTCGTCTTCCAACAATTACCACTTGTTCAAACTGAGTACATGGAAATTAGCTGGCTGGTCATGGACAAAAGAGGAATGATGAGCTTTTTGGAAAATGATATACAATGTGTCATACCCTAATTTTTGACCCTAAGTTCTTTCGCATTTCATTTGCATCTTGCATACAAACAAGATCACGCACCGGTTCGTTTATCCTTCTCAGTTGCAGGTATGTGCCTTATAGGGGATCATTGTGTTTACTTTGCCTTTCATTTGTTTATATTTACTAACCTTTTACCAAAATATCAAAAATATGTTGCAGTTTTCTTCTTCTTCTTCTCTATGTTGCAGGTTTTCAAAGCGTGTTAGTGATTTTATTTTAGATGTGGTTGTTCAGTTATAATTCGATTCAGATGGATATTTGACCTAATCTTGGTCAAACTTTCAAAAGATTGTTTCAACTGTAAGTTATTTGTGCCAATGGGTTATTTCTCAGGAAGTACATGTTCAAAGTTCAAGTTGTGTTGTGTTCTAAGTTCATCAGTTTATCAAGCAGTGTTCTATGTGAAGCTTGAGTTGAATCTTAAGGTTTATCAGTGTTCATCAGTCCATTATTAGTTCATCTGTGGATTTAATTTCCTCAGTCTGGATTTGAATAATCAAGAAAATTTTCAAACGATGGTCGTGGCTTAATTGGCAATTTATTCAGTGGTTCAGGAGTGGTTATATTCATTCTAATCAAGTGTCTTGTGAAACAAAAATCGAGATTGACTTTGGGCTCGAATTAAGTTTTCCTATCCATGATCCTTGATCCATAATCATATCCATATTTTCTTTTGTTTTTCTTTTCCAACCATAATCCATTTTTATTAAGTCATATTCACACCCAATTTAGCTGATTATCCATATATCAATTATTCATTTTTTTCTTTGATTTTATTCATTCAATACCCATTTTCCAATTCGTTTTTTTGTTTATAACACATCTTTAATTTCATCCATAGTTAAAAAATATTACCTTTTAATTCATATTAATATCCATAATTCACTCATATTTCCAATTTTATTTTCATAATCACATTAGTATCTAAACCAAATTCAAGTTTATTATCAACATCTAATCCAATTCTATAAGCCCATTTCTATAGCCCATTACCAATTATTTCCACTTACATCATTTTTCTACAAAATATAAAAAAGGAAAAATAAATACAAGCTTTTCAGCCTTGCCACACGTGAATTTCAGCTTCTACCCGTACAACAAACCTCACGTGAATTATTCCAGCCACACTTTCAGCTTTTTCCAAGTTTATCACTTAAGCCATTCTAAGCCACTTCAAAAGGCTCAAACGCGCTGCACAGCAAAACGCAAAATAACAACACGTGAAGGCACTTGAACAAGCCATTCACGCCTACATCATAATCAGCTCCAGAAATTTATTTCCAGCCCAACCATTTTCACGTTTTAAGCCACAACTCAAGCCGTACCACGCCTCCATCAAGTCACAAGCATAACGACAATGTGCGTGAATAAAACGCAGCTTTTACACCAACAGCTGTGTCACTCCCGCCAAATGACACATAGTCAAGAGGGGTACAGACGCGAACGGTCGGCGAAAGGGAAAACAATGAAGATGAACTGAAAAGAGTCGCCAGCTAGGGATTTTTATCCCGAAGGAAAGGTAATGCTGCATAGACCTAAGAAAAGATATGGATAAGACGGTTGCGAACCAGAGAAACTGAGAAAGGGGGTTGGTTACAACCTGGGAAGGTATTAGCACCCAGATTGTCCGCCGTACTCGACGGGATCCACGCTTGAGAGATTTGTGTTTTAAAGGGGTAGTGTCAGAGCTATTTTGTGTGCAAAAGCAGGAAAAGAATGCAAGTGTCAGTGTAAAAGAAATGTGAAGTGAGATGAAAGAGTGTCAGTGTAAGAAGAGAGTATGAAGCTCAAGATTTTGAGGCTTAAAGAATAATGCTGGAAAAAGGGGGAATGTACAGAGACTTTTGTTCGATAACTGTTAAGTTATGCCTACGTATCCTCTCGTGTAATGAGGAAGTCAGAACACCGTAGTTCGACTCAAAGAGACTGAAAGATAAATTGACTTGTGAACTGCTTACTTGTCTATGCTCAAGTGTATGACCTGTCTGGCTCAGGTGCAAACTGTCTTGCATTAGACGAAAGAAGCAAGTTCTCATTTGTGAGTGAAGATGATGAGAAAAGAATCCCGGAGGAGACGATTATTGTTTGTTTTTGGTGTTTTCAATCTTTTATTGCTTTTGGAGTTTGTCATAAGAAAATGAGCTTAAACCTAAACCAAGGGTTAGTAAACTCATCACATCTTCCCTCTGATTAGGGGTAATGAGAATACCTTAAGTATGAAGTAAACACCTCACACTTAATCACCATGATGTAGGATTAAGATCATTAACCTACTAGCACTTATTTAGATGTTTTTAGAGTTTTTGTTTAGTGTTAAGTAATGAGTTTAAGCCATAATCAAGGATTTAATGGACCCATTACACCATCCTAATAGAAGGATAATAGATGAGAACACTTAAGCTGAGAAAGGCTCCTCAACTTAATCCATGATTAGGGATTAACCTCATGACAAAACAAAACCTTTATTAAATGGATTTTAGTTAATGGTAAGAGTAAGAAGTGGATTTTAGGGTTTGTAAGACAACTTGAGGGGGACTTGTCCATTAACACTAGGGTTAATCCTTCTTAACCAATTAAGGAAGAATTAGAACTCTAATGCAAGGCCCAAGTTACAAGCTTGATGTCTTAGTGATTATTAGGTGAATTGATTAAAGGATTTAAACACATTAAGGGTTTAACACTTAGTATTAAAGTTATACACTCCATCCTAATAGAAGGATACATGCATAACCTTAATCACAAAGCCTTAAAACCTTTAAGGTTTAGTCCTTGATTATGAGATGAGAAGAGAAGACACAAAGATGACACAAAGGTAAGACTAATGGGGGGACTAATCAAAACCTAATTGTTATCATGCTTGGGTATTCCTAGGATTTATGAGGCTTGCAAGAGATCTTCATGGAAAAGCCACCACGGAAGAAGCAGGATGAAAGGAAAAGAAGCAGCAAGAAGCAAGACAACTTACTTCACTTAAGAATATAAGTTGCTTGAAGAAAGAAAGAGGAGAAGGAGCATGAATGAGCAAGCTCACTCTAATTCACAAGTAAAAATGCAGCAATGATGCATAAAAGGGATGAGAAGAGGTTATGAGAAGTGAAGGCAAATCCACTTCTCAAACACTTACCACCTGAAAAGTTAGCAGAAGGAAATGAAATGAAATGAAAATGAGATGAAATGCAAAGATGAAAGCCAAAGTCAGAAGCATATTCATGATGCAAATGATGCGATGGGATGATGCAAAAGCATACCAAGAGATGTGAATGATCATACAAGTAATGAAGATGCAAATGAGACATGAAAGGAAGCATGAAAGTTCATGAAAAATTATGAAATGCAATGGATGCATAACATGGCAAATGGATGATGAAATGATCAAACATGATTTCAATGTGTCCTAAGATGTCTTATATGTCATGTGGATGCACAAAATGTCATGGCAAGTTCATGTATGCAAGCATATGAAGAATGAATGCAAATGAAACAAAAAATGTTTTTAGGAGCTTGAAAGTATGTAGAAAACAATGCAAAAAGAACCATTCACAAACTCAACTTGGATCAAAAGTTATGAATTTTTGAAATTAGGGTTAAAAATATTCAAATTAAAGGACCCTAATTCAAATGAAAATTGTCAAAGTATGATCAAAACCAAAAAGAAATTTGTCTTGTGAGTTTGTAAATGTTTGTAAATGTTTTAAAATGCTCTCTGAATTTTTTTGTGATTTTTAAATACTTAAATGTATTTTTAATTAATTAATTCCCATTAACTAATTAAAAATAAACATTTAAATGATTTAAAAATAATTTTTTAATGCAAAAAATAAAACAAAAATTATTTCCAGAATGAGAAAAATATTTAAAGTCATGATGCAAAAATTAAAATTTTTTAAAACTCCTAGCTATTTTTAAACTGGGGACGCGGGAATTGACTGGCGCCTTATCCTATGGTCCAAATTCAAACTGAGCTAATCCTATTTAATTAAATAAATAATCCTAATTAATTACTAATCACGTGATCCAGGCCCTTCAAACACGCGTGGGAGAATCAATCCAAGGGCCCAGATTCAAATACGAAGCCCTAACCCTAATTAACCTTAATTACTTCCAGGTGGCCGGAAATGACCTTCGGTCATCTTCTCCGGCCACACCTCCCCTGAGATTTTTGTAAAACGCTCCCTAGGTCATTTCTGGAGCTCTAAAGCTCCAGATTTCTTCCTTTCACCTCCCTAAGCTCATCCCTAACCTCAAACCTCATTTATTTTCACTCACCAGCAAGATACGAATCAAAGAACAAAAATGGTGAAACTTTCAGACAAGCCATACATACTATTCTCCATCATTTTCAAAAATAAAAGGTTCAGTGTGTTCAAGGAAGCAAGCTTAAGCATTTAGAAACTTAAAACAAGAGTTCTGGAAAAATAAATTCCATGGCTACCTGAAACGAAGCTTTCAACCCAAGAGCTTTCTGGCTGTCTCCTTGCTTCCAATCACCTCCAATGATCTTCCCCAAGAGTTTGCAATGCTTGGCTGGAGTTTATGGCCTCTATGTGAAGTTTGCTGAAGCTCGGGTCAAGGATGGTAAAAATCGTATTTTTGATATGGGGTGTTTAAAGGCAAAATGAAGGGTGGGAAATGATCAGTGATGAATGTGGAGTTGAATGGTGGAAAAAGTTTAAAATTTTGTTTGCTGAGCTATGAGTTTCGAAGAGAAATGCCAAAGGTGAAGTTTTGATGAATGCTCAGTTGTGGGAGGATTCAGGTTATGTTGTTGTATGAAATGGCTTGCTTGAGGTCCACATAACATGTTCTGATTGGGCAAAGAGTTGTTGTGGAGCAGTGTGATTGGTATGGCTCATTTTGCATAAAGTCAACAAAGTTGTCCTTGGAGGTATGGGCTCATGGCAGGTCAAGGACAAGGGCATGTCCTACGCAGCTGGCTTTAGGGAGGTCCATGGAATTCAGATTGAGGCAAGATATCTAGTGGAATGAATTTTGTGGGTGGTTTTGCAATTTGTGAAGGTTTTGGCCCCTTTTGAAATACTTGATGATCAAGGCATGAAACTTGAGATTTCTTTGGGCAATTCTGAATTATAGATCATGTATGATGTTTGTGTAATGGTTAGAAGTCAATTAGAGGTCACAAATTGGTTTGACATGAGTTTTTGCAAGTTTCCCTCTTTGGTACATAAGTGAAATTTTGTGATTTTTCCCAACTTTGCAAGGCCATAACTTGAGTTCTATGATGAATTAGATCAAGTTCTTGTACTTTTTGAAAAGGAAATGATCCAATCTACAACTTTCATGACCAAGAATTTTTCATTTGAAGCATTTTTGAATCAAAAAGAGAAGGTTGAAAAACTTTCCCAAAATGGCAAGTTTGCATTACAAGTCACTTTCCCAAAATGGCAACTTTGCAAATGGCTTGAAATTCTTCAATTTTGTGAACTTCTAACTTCTTCTAAGATCAAATAAAGATCATATACACCCAAAATTATGGAGAAGACCCTTTGGTTGAATGATTGGGGGCCTCAGATGCCCTGATTTTACTCTGACTTGTTCAAGAAGTCGTATATTGATCAGATGCCTTCCCCATTGAATTTCTTCATGAAAATTGGTATTCATGATCCTCATAACATATAGAGACCAATAGAAACATGAATTACCAAAAAATTTGTAGTTATAGCCTCTGAAACCAAAACCCTAATTTTAGGTCATCTATGTAGTTAAGCTTGGCTCTACTTCCATGCCTTTCTCAGTTCTTGTGATTTTCTGACTTTCCTGATCTTGGGAGGATACAATATGATACTTGAAACTACATGGACCCTCTTGAGATGATTGGAGACCTTTGGAGTGGCTCAGATAGCTCAGGGATGGCTCAGATCACAAACCCTAGATGCAGATGACTTTGAACCAATGTGTCGCTCCCCGGATTTCCATCCTAGTACAAACGCGAAAGTGGCGCGGAAAAAGAATAGAGTCGCTAGCACGAAATTTTTATCCCGAAGAAAGGGAATGGTAATGCTGCACAAACCATAAGAAAATAAAAGGAAGGACACGGGTCCTGCGAACCAAAGAGACTGAGTTCGGGAGTCGGTTACGACCTGGGAAGGTATTAGCACCCAGATCGTCCGCCGTACCCGACGGGATCCACGCTTGCAAAGAAACTGTTTCAAAGGGTGAGGGTATGAAAACTGCAGCAAAAGAAATGAAAATGAAAAGAAACTGGAACTGGAAAAGAACTGAAATAAGAAACAAAGAGAAAAAATGTAGGGAAAATAAAGATTGTGCTCGAACGGGCCCTACCCCGCTGCCTACGTACCTCATCAGGATAATGAGGATCAGAGTCTCCGTAGTTCCCCTAACTAGGGGTAACAAAAGGAAAAATTGCTTGTGAATTAAAGCTTGAACTGCCTATGTCATTGCTCAGGTGTTGCAGGCTCGGACGACAAGTGCGTAACCGTCTTGCAAAGTGACAAGTAGGAGCAAGTTCGCGTACGGAGCGAATGAGATGAAAAGAGAATTCCCGAAGGAAAGACGCTTATTGTTTGTTTGTGTTTTTTTAGAAGCTTTTATGAGTGTGTCACAAGGAAGTGAACTCAAGCTCTTTTCCATGGAATGTGCACTTGTCGCTACATTCCAAGATGGAATAATAGAACAAGCACACTCAAGTAAGGAGAAGATCCCCAAAACTTGAACCCAAAGATTAGGGCTTAGGCTCACTAACTTGTTGAATTATTAAGTGTTTTGATTATTTACAGATGAAGAAGTGTTTTTTAGCTTTTCTTTTATGAAGAAGATACCTTGATCAGACTTGTGCATCACAAGGTAAACTTGTACTATCCCAAGATGGAAAGACTACAAGCATACCTCATGGGATAAGGCTATTGCTCAAGGCATCACTTCAAACATTATTAAGATGTTTTTTAGTGGTTATGAGATGAGAAGAGAAGAAGAACCAAAGGAACATAAAGGTTAAAAGCTAACGAGAAAGGTCTAATCCTAATATTCACATGCTCGGATGATCCTAGGTTAGTGAGGCTTACTATCCTAAAGAAGAAAGAAAAAAAGAAGAGAAAGATGAAAAGATAAGCTCCATGGTGACCTAAGCATACCTCAAGTAAGAACGAAACAGAAGACAAGGAAGAAGAAATGAATAAGAAAAGATAAAGATATGAGAATGCGAAATGGAGCAGTCAAACAATGCACAAACAGAGCCTACTCCAGTAGAACTTCCAGATGCAACAGCATTCAATAAGTAAAATCGGGCCTCAGCGGTACCTAACGGAGAAGGTCCGTTGCCTCTTCAATTCGCAAAAGAAACTCAGGAAATAATGCCAAGTCCAGAACAGATTTATAAGTCAAGCATAATTGTCCATTACCAAGATTATCAGAGTAAGGTCAGATATAGGCTTCCAGCATCCGAGATTAAAACCAAGAATTAGTCCGTGTAAAACCAAAGTCCAAGTGTAGTTTGTGTCAAAAGATCTCATCAGTCCCAAAAATAATAGACTAGGCGTCACAACTTGCATCAAGAGTCTCACGAACAATCAACATCAAGGTCATTATCCAGAAATATCTTCATCATCGAAATTAAGCAAAGGACCTACAAAACATCAAACCAAACTAGAACCAAAATCAAATTCTATTTAATTAAACTCAAATAAATTGAATAATCAAATTCTAAACTAAAACATAATATTAATGAAATTCTAACTAATTAACTATTAATAAAGGACACCAATTAAAACTCTAATCACAATCTAATAAACTTCTAATAAACTTCTAATCATGGATTAATAAACTTAACTCATGTTAAATAATGGACAATATTGAACAAAAATAAAAGGGATAGGGGGTAGTGTATGCAGCACTGGAATTGGGGTGCTGGCGGAAACAAATGTTGGGCCCAGCCCAACATCAGCCACAACAAAAAAAAAGGGGGGAGGTGATTCGTAGGAAAGAAGGATGAGAAGAGGAAATCGGTGGGTTCAGCATATTGACCCAAAACAAAAATCCAACGAAGAATTCTTTTATAACATAAAAAAAAGGAAAAGAAACATGCAATAACTTGACAAAAAGCAAAAAAAAAAGAAAGAAAAATCAGAGAAACACAACACAAATCCTAAAGAAAACGCGATCTCCTTCTTCTTCGCCGAAACTTGCAAACAAATCCATCACTGTGACATCAATCGCGAGCTTGCTTCTTCGGAGATTTCGCGGTTGATCTTGTCTTCTCTTCTTCGTCTCGTTCACGGTCTCTCTGCTCTTGTGTGAAGCTCTCGCCGGTTTCAGCGTCAGCATCAATAAGAGACGGTGGCCCCAAATAGCGGATTCAAGGTGTCGGCGATTCGATACCTCGGTGGCTCTGTGTTCCTCTTCTCTTGACTCGAGTCTATCGCCGGCGAAATCAACAGAAAACAACACTCACCGGTTTCGCGATGACTTTTCCTCGCGAGAAAAGCACCGGCGACAACGGTCTCTTCTTCCCCAAAGCTCCGCGTCACACACAGTGATCTCACGATCTACTCTCACGCTCAAACGCTTCGTTTGCTTCAAATCATCTTCTCTTCATCTTCTTATGGTTTTGATTTTCTCACGGATTGTGGTGAGGTTGAGATTGGAGGATTGTTGAAGAATGATGAGGTTTGGTTGAAGAGATCTTCGGTGTGATGAAGTTGCTTTTTATTGTTTCAGTTTGATGAAAGTAGTGTGGTAGTGGATGAATCGATGGCGGTTTGGAGGTGAAGGAGGGTTTGTGGGAGGTTTGTGCTTGAGAGTTTTTCGTAACCAAATGGAGAAGGATTATTGATGTGCTTCAGAAAGGTTTGTGTATGGCTGTGTTGGTTGTTGATTTGGGAGGGGTTCGGATTGTTGTTAGAGTGAAGGGATTCGATGGAGTTGTGTGGAGGTTGATGTGGAAGATTATTGAAGAATGATGAGGTTTGAGGGTGAGCAAAAGGTTGGTGGTGGTGTTGGTGCGGTTGTTGTCTGTGATTGAAGAAAATGATTAACAAAGGGTCTGTTTTATGGTTTTTGCAGGGAAAGGAAAAAGAAAATGAAAAAAAGTTGAATGTTGACGTTTGTGTGTTCAAAGAGGGATGAAAATTGTTGTCTATGTTCGTTTTAAAGTTGAAGGAAGGTGAAGGTGGATTGTGTTCTGCAGAATTTGGGAGAGTGAAGAGCAAAAAGTGTGAGGAGTTTTTCAAAAGGGTGGAAAAATGTTGCGGTGAAGAATCCGTGTGCATATGGTGTGTCATGGAAAGTATCAGCAAAATGATAAAAAAAAAGAGAGTGTTATGCGTGAATCAATTTGTGGAAGGAAAAAATGTGAGTGGTGTGATGGTGTGGGGTATTTGCTGCGGAAGGTTTTTGAAGGTAAGGTTTGGCCTTGTCATGATATGCGTGTTGAGGAGGTGTGTAGGCGTGATGTGAGCGATGCGTGAAAAAAATGTGGGGCCAATTTGTTGCAAAAATGTGAATGTTCTGCCGCGTGAAGAGTGATGCGGATTGAAGTTTGTTGCCAAAAAGTGATATGCGCAGGTGTGAAGGAATTGTGTGAGTGGGGCCCGCGTGAGGTTGGGTGTAGGTGTAGTGGGAAATTGGCTCCATCTGCTTTTTTTTCATTTTCTCATAACTGCGCAGGGGTGGGGCCTGCGTTGGCTAGTTATTCTTCAATTTTTCTTACCAATTCAACTGGGTTTAAATGAAAAAATTAAGAAGAATTAAAAAGAATTAAAAGAATTAATAATGAAATTATATGTGGGAGTGGATAGAGAACTTGGTTATGACATAGATAAAAAAAGAAAGATTAAGAAAAAGAATAGAATTTGGATTTTGTTTTAATAATAATAATAGAAAAAATGGAAAGAAATGAAATCAATATTTATATGGATATGGAATGAATTGGATAAGTCGAGAAAAATGGAAACAAAAATGGTCATACGAACAAAAAATTTGGATTAATGAAATGGGATGTGATTAAGAGAAAGGATTTGGATGGGGATAATGGTTTTATGAAAGATAAAATAAAAAGGTAAATGGTTTATGAAGTGGATATTCAGATAATCTAAAATAATGGCCATGATGAAATCGTTATGAATTAGGATGTGAAAAATGGTTAGGAAATGATGGAAACGGGTATGTATCAATTGGACACGAAATAAATCAAAGGCCACTGATGCACAATACACTTGAGTTTAATCCAACACCAACTTTATACCAACTCCCACACGCCTCAGATGACATAAGCACGACTGCCACAACACAAATCGCAAGTGAAACAACACCCTCTAAATCACTTTGAAAACTTGACGTGATTATTGAACTCGATGACCTCCATAACTCAACCCAAGACATATACCTCTCGAAAATTCTTTGAAAATGAAGATAGCCTGAGATGCCGAGAAGACAAAAAATATCCTTGTAACTTGATGAAGAAAAGAATAGTCTAATGCTTGATAATGGGCCTGATGCATAATGAATAGTCCTTGCAGACGTAAAATCCTTGAAGATCACTGTTTCAGGGAAATAAACCCTAATCCAGCGACATAAGGAGAATGATACCACTGATGGCTGCATAGCTGAAACTTTGAAATCTCTGATAATCCGCAGATAAAGACGGAACCCTGATTCTTCTGATGATGTTGATCCCATGTCTAAGGAGCTTATGAAAATGGTATGCAAAATGCGTATGATATGCAAACGAGAAGCAGAAAAAGATAGAAAACTAGAGGGCAAATTTAGGGTGTCTACACAATGCAGTGAGGCAAAAATGTAATATGAGATGAAATGATTGAACTTATGCAAATGAAAAGATCATAAACCATGGTGTGAACTTAGTGAGGGAAAATTTGGGGTGTTTACAAGCTGCACTGAAAAAGAACCGAAAATGTCATGCAGCTCACGTATCCCACAAGCATGTCAAAACGCAGGGGTGATAAAAATAAAACGCAAAGATTCACATTGCATGTCATTCGCAAGTCGCACGCACCAAAAACATAGTGAAAAGCAACTGAAACGCAAGATGAGAAGCACTCCAAAACACAGTGAGACGTGTTACAAAACGCAAAAAATTCTGAATTGAACACGCTTATGCCATGCCTCCGAAACTCATCTGAGATTAACATAAAACACAGCAGTCAAATTCAGCTTTCCCTCTATAAATTAACCTCCTCCCTCTCTAATTCTTCAAGCTTTGAAATCCCTTCAAATCCATGCCAAAATAAAAACAAAGCCTCAAAAAAGTTCTGCAAAACCAATTAATCTTCATCACCTTCAAACCTTTAATCTTCTTCAAGTTTCAGAAAAATAATTACAGCTCTAAAAACTTTCTTCAAACCATCAAATTCCAAGCTTCAATTTCAACCACAAACAACCTGTAAATTTCAATTCATCAACAACAAATCAGATTTTACGATTGAGAAGAAGAGTGAAATCGACGAGATCAAAGAGAAAATCGGAAAAAAGAGAGATAAGAACGTCGGTTTGATGTTGAGTTTTCCGGCTCGGATTTGGCGGTGCTATAGTGAAGACGCCGCCGGCGATTTTTCGTTCCTGAAGGTGAAGGCACTGTGCGTTGAAGAAGAGGATAAAACCTTTTATGATCTTTATTTTGTTACATTTTTGTTATTATTTGTCTAAATTTCTTAAGAATTTTTCTATTTGATTCTTGTTTTTGATATCAAAATTTCGTTTAAAAAAATATTTGATATTTTTTGAGTTTATTTTGAATTTCTTTATGATAAAAGGTTTTTTTCCTTTGATTTTAATTTGTTAGATTCACTTCTCTTTATCTTATTTTTCTTTTGGTCGATGAGATCTCCGATTCGAAGATTATTGATTTTCGAAGATGTTTAATCTTCATTATTTCAAATCTATGGATGAATGATCATTTGATCATTCTCCATACTTTAGGATCATGATAGGTTGCATTTGATAAATCAATGTGAAATCTCGATTAAGATTAGACCGTCACCACTTTTTCTTTTTGTGTGACATGTTTTCGGAGAATGATCCATCATATCATTTCTCTAACATGTATTAGCACAAATATTTTCCACCTTAATTGGTGGTGGACGACCTCATTTGTAGGGTAATTACTTCGTAAATTACTCGGAGATTGCTTAACATAGACCTAAACTTGTCCTGAATTCGTAATAAGATCCAATTGGATCCGGTTGCCTTGCGATTTTGGTTATCCCTTTTTGGTTATGGTTGATTAAGTTCACCATACCATTGTTATGAAAATATTATTATACTATTAATATACTAACATTTCAATTTTTTCTCGTACCTTATCCTCTTTATTTTAATCTCTTGCTCCTTATCTCTTTTATTATGCTTTTATTATACTATATCATTCATCATTTTGTTTATGTTTATATTCGGTTGTGCTTTTTTCCTTTGTCCATTTGGATACAAAAACATTAATAAAGGATTAAACATTTAAAAGACTTGTGACTTTAACTTTGGACTATGGCCACTATCCTTAGCATTGGACTCAGAGTTTTGGACTTAGATTTTAGGATCTTGCCATTTGCTTGAGTTATTATGGATTGAAGACCTTAGCCGATTTGGTTCACTTGTTTATGAAGATGGAAATCCTATTGCTTCGAAGAATGTTCACCATATGGTTTTATCGTTCTTCCCTAAACTTTTACTTCAAGTCTTAGGATAGTCCCTTCATCTCCTCCCACTTCTTAAATTTTCAAATCTTCTTCCTATTTTCAAAACCTTCTTTGTTTTCAAACTTCAACCATTTTCATACTCAAACCTTGGCTTAGGTCAAGTTGTTTTACCTTTTCATTTCGTTTCTTAATAAATGTTAAACCACATAAGCATATCGAAACTTTCTTTTTCAAGACTTTAAAAAATTCAAAACTCATTCAATTGTTTTTGTGCCCTGGTGCAATTTTCTTTTTAACCATTTTCACATGTTTAGATATGATTCATTCTTTCTAGCAGAAGTATTCGCTAAAGAATGATGAATTATCTTTAAATTTTAAAATCAATTCAGCACATTGTTTCTTTTCATCATTTGTACCACGAACTAGGAGGTTTTGATCTCGCATTTCACTTTGTGGGTACGTAGACATGAGATGGACGTCTCTTCAAACACAAAAATATTAAAAAATATTTCTCTTCTCATCTCTTCAATCTCTTTTAAACAAACTTTTTTCAAACCAAAAAGCAATAAATATTTCAAAGTACTCTCATGGAGTACCACCGACATTTTGGGTGCGTAAAACCTTCCCAATTTGTAACCTATCCCCTTACCCGTTCTCTACTTGATTCTTTTAGCTTTTTGCTTTTAGATTCATTAGGATTTATTCGCTCTTTTTTCCTTTTCCACTTGGAATAAAATAAAAGCACGGTGGCGACTCTGTTTCCTTTAAGTTAAGTTAACCAATAGCTTACACTCATGATTTTACCGCTAAATAAAAGTGGCGACTCTGTCGGGGAGTCCATCTCTAAGTGGATTCGGCCGAATTTTATTTATTTATTGCTTTGGTTTGATTTGTTTGTTATTTTTTTGTTCTGTTTTGGTTTTGGTGATCCTCTGTGAGTGAGATAGATTCTAACCCGGATCTTAGTTGAACTTATGATAGGACGGCGATATTCGAAGCGATACGCGATGGAGTAGTCCAAAGCGATATCAATTTGATAATCTCTACTCGGTTATGCTCTCTTGGATTATCAATGTCATGATGAGTAATCATACGTGGCATTAGTTTCCGAACTTGAGCTGATCATACTGAGGATCGTAGTACCCTTAATCCATCCAAGCCAATCTAGGAACATAGTGCGAAAACTATCTGGGTGTAAACCTAAGGTGGTTGTCACGCGATACTACACTCGGTCGAGGTCTATTTTAAGAATGTTATCGGTTGGGGAGTAATCCAACGTACCGATAATTTTCTAAAGATGGCTGCTAACTCTGGGCACCTCTGTTAGTACTCTTTTGGTTTTTTGCAGGTACAATGAAGACAAACCTTAGTACATCCCTTTGTGGGTTGTTGGTTCTTATACCTTGACTCCATCCTAGTGAGCCGAACCTTTGAACCTGTGTTCTTTGCGTGATCTTGTTTGTGGTTGTTGCATCCATATATTCATCATGATCATCATCACAACCATTTCTCAAGGAAAACAATTCCGATTATTGCAAATATTGGAAAAAGCAAATATTCCTTTTTGTCAAGATTTTTCATGACCGTATTCTCGATGTTGACCATGGTTGCAATAATCGAGTTGTTTTTCTGAAAATGGAAGTGAACATTGCATATCATTGCATCCTCGTATATTCTTGCGTTCATCCGAGTTGTGTGGGAACTCATCCTGGTTGTTTCCTTCTTCAGTTGTTTGTTGATCCGTCAAGCTGTCTCCTTAACACAGATAGGAAACCAGGGCTTCTAACAGATTGAGAGCTATCAGATTGAGAATGGAAAACCAAGAACAACATAAACTGGAAGTTAGAATGGAGATTGATGAGTTGAAGGTCGGTTTGACCAGGCTCATTGAAATGATGCAAGTTCTGATTACTCGAGGTGAACCACCTCAGAGGACTGTGATTTCTGAAGTTTCAACGGTTGTTGTTGACCCTCCTGTGATTCAGCATCCAGCTTCTACTTGGCCAGAATTTGGGTTACCTCCGGATTATGTGTCAGTCTCTGCTACTACTAAAATGGTTGGTCCATCTGTTGTGCCAGCCTTTTCAGCTCCGACATTTGTCGAACCTCAACCTGTTGTGCACACTGTTGCTCAAACTACTTATCAAAATTCTCCTTTCGTGTACCATGCTGCTGGTTCACAAGCTGAAAGTCAGGGTGAAGCTGGATACATGGATGAAGTTAGAGAGCAATGCTTGACTCTTGAGAAGAGGGTAAGAGGTTTAGAAGGAAAATATGTCTTTGGTGCTGCTGCAATAGACATGTGTTTGGTTTCCGACTTAGTTTTTCCTGATAAGTTCAAAGTTCATGTGTTCGACAAACACAATAGGCATACTTGTCCAAAGATTCATCTGCTGATGTATTGTCGCAAAATGGTTGCACATGCCAAGGATGACAAGCTGCTTATTCACTATTTTCAAGATAGTCTGATTGGTGCTTCTATGAAGTAGTATGTAGGACTTGAGAAGAGTCACATCCGAAGCTGGAAGGATTTGTCTGATGCTTTTGTAAAGCAGTATAAGTACAATCTGGACATGGAGCCTGACCTTCGTCAAATTCAAAACATGTCACAGAAAGAGAAATAATCATTCAAAGAGTACGCTCAGTGTTAGAGAGAGATATTTTCTCAAGTGGAGCCACCTTTGGCCGAAAAAGAATTAACTGGTTTGCTCATGGACACTCTTCAACCGTTCTTTTGGGTGAAGATGGTAGGAAGTGTTTCATCTGGTTTTGTTGACCTAGTCACTATTGGAGAAAGACTATAGGAAGGTATTAAGAAGGGTAAGATTACCAATGTTGAATCTTCTAATGTTGTAAGAAAGTCTCATGGGAACTTTCAGAAGAGAAGAAATGGTGATGCTTATGTTGTTTCAATTGAGAGGAAGCCTTATTGCTCACAACAACGATATGTTCGACCATATGTAGCTACAGTTTCTCCTATTGTCAAAGCTCAACCAGCTCAAGCTCAAGCTTCTCGTTCTACTGCTGGACAAAATCAGTATTGTAATAGGCCAAACTTTGATCCTATCCTGATGACTTACACTGATTTGTATCCTTCCTTGATTAAGAGTAGTATGATTACTACTAGGCCTCCAACTATTGTTCCAGATCCTCTTCTAGCTAGTTATAGATCGGATCTTCGTTGTGAGTTTCATCAAGGTGGAACTAGTCATGACTTAGAACACTTCTTTGCACTGAAGGCTAAAGTGCAAGAACTTATCAGGAAAAACATCCTTTCTTTTCATGATACTAATCCTAATGTTGTCAACAATCCTTTGCCGAAGCATTAGAAGTGAATCTTCAAACGACTTCAACAGTCAGATTGTCTTCAAGGCCAAAATCTCAGGCGGGACAACTCATCCTTGTTGCTGATAGATCATTAGGCCATTGTTTCTTTATGTTTGCAATTTTCTTCAATTGTATTGATTTATTTTCTTTTAAAATTTGTTTGTACTTTCATGTTGATTTTAATGAAATGAGCATTGCTTTGTTTTGATTCAATTTTGTTCACTATTTGCATCTTTATGCTTTATATTTCAAGTTCATTTTCTTTTCTCAAGTTTTTACAATGATTGGAGGGAGAATGATGAAAACGAGATACCCATTATTGTTGTTGGTATGCTTTCAATTGAGACTTGGCTGATGATATATAAGCATTGTTTCAAATTCCAAACACTGGAGAAATAAGGAAGTTAATCCCTTGTCAACCCCAATGAGCCTTGAAGTTGGAGTTTCTTTCTATCCGAAAAACCCGCAATTTTAACCTAGGGATAGGTAGTTCTCAATTAATTCTAATGTGAATTCAAGTACAAGATAATAGTTCAAGACACCTTTCAATAAAGGTTGCAATCTCAAGCTTTCCTTCACACACATCAAGAAGTGTTGAAGATGTCTCTCAATTCAAAAGCCAATGATGGTTCATCATAATCATTAAGCCAGGAAGTCATTATCTTTAAAAAAATGATATTAAAAAAATGATGATAAAAAAATCAAAGCCCGCTAAGTCAAACCTATTAAGGAGACTTAGGAAAAAACTGGGGCATCTCGTTGACTGTAAATTCAAATGACACAGTTCAGACAAAAGTTAGGGATAATAAAAAGAAAGATCAATCAAGAGGTCATCAAAATTCTCAAAAAAAACGAGATGAGTGGACCAAAGTCCTCACAAGAAATAATAAAAGGGATAAGTGACTGCTATTTCAAAATCCTTGGCTATTGAACTATCTTCATCTGTGCAATCCCAAATGTCTTGGTACTTGAATGCATAGGCTGAATTAATTGAATGTAGGACTGGAGTTCATCACGAAGTTGGGTTGGGTACAAATAACTTTGAGCCTATATCATTTGTTTCATAAACCGTGAACCAGACCACGTTACAAACTTCAAAAGTCCTAATTGAATCCAGGTTTCTTTTGAAAAGCATACTACAACAAGGTTGCGTAAACTGACTCCCAAGTTTGTTACCAATCATTTGTTTCTTATCTTTGCTTTATCTCTCATTTTGTCTCAACCGTCATGTTTTGACAATGTTTTCATTTACTTTACTTCAATAAAATTTCATTCCAAAGATGATTTTTTATTTCAAAATTTTGCATGAACTTTGCATTAGAATTACCAGGTTTGTACAAACACTTTTTATTTGCAAGGAATTTTTCAAACAGTTGAGAAACTTGGCTAGTGATCTTACTAGGCGCAAGTTCTTTCCAGGTCCTATGATTCAAGAGTTGTCACTCAGTACAAGTTATTCTCATACTTGATTAACCAAAATATTCTCTGCAAGATTCATACTGGATTTATCTTCTTGACATTCATTTCAAGAACTGAAGCCATAATCAGTTTATTCTTCTCAACAGTCATTTCAAAGATTTGATCAATTTTATCCGACAGTAGTCAGGAACTGAATCCATTATCTGTTTACCCTCATCAGTCATTGAACATGGGGAAATCTTCTTCAAGAATCTCCAAGAAGCTTTGCATGACTTTTCTCAAAAGATTTTCAACTTGATACAATTTACTAGTGGGACAAAGATTTGTTCAGCAGTAGCATCTCTAATCTCCGAGCAGAATGGCAGTGATCTCCATGTTGAGGAATTAGTCTTCCATCTTTTTCACTCCCCTAAGAGTCTAAACTGGTTGTCAGCATTTTCTCTCATATTATCTTCTTGGGTGTGTTATTCCCTATTTTCATATATGGTTGCATATTTGAGTGTGTTATTCCTCGTTATGCGTTTCTTGGGTGTGTTATTCCCTATTTTCGAAAACGTTTGTATATTTGAGTGTGTTATTCCTCATTATGCGTTTTCTTGGGTGTGTTATTCCCTACTTTCATATGTAATTGCATATTTGAGTGTGTTATTCCTCATTATGCGTTTCTTGGGTGTGTTATTCCCCATTTTCGAAAACGTTTGTATATTTGAGTGTGTTATTCTCATTATGCGTTTCATTGGGTGTGTTATTCCCCACTCTCTTAAGAGATTGCATATATTAGTGTGTTATTCCTCATTATGCGTTTTCTTGGGTGTGTTATTCCCCACTTTCGTTGGCATATATAGGTGTGTTAGTCCTTATTATGCATTTCTCGAGGTCCTGTTGTTTTCAACTTCTTACCTTGTGATCAAAGTCCAACTTACTTGGCACTTACAAAAATACTTGTCTGTCTCTTCTATCCGATGTTATTCCGGATATCCTTGTTTGTTCTGATGTTTTTCCAGAACTTTCACCTCTATCTGATGTTGTTCCAAATATGTTGAACCTTTATCTGATGTTATTCCAGATATGATGGTAACCTTTGTTCTGATGTTTTCCCATAACCTTTTTGTGTTTATCTGATGTTTGTCCAGATATACCTTTCTTTGATGTCTCTCCAGAATATTTTCTTACCAGATGTTTTTCTCAGACATTACACCTTTTATTCGATGCCATTCTCGAATGTCCATAACGGAGTCATCATTGATATGATGTACTTTCCGAGACTTGCTCCATTTCATTCAGTTCTGTTCCTGAATGTTGTGATTCACATTTTATCTGATTTTTATTCTTGGATGTTGTGATTCACCTATTTTCCGATTGCTATTCTCGAATGTCCATAGTAAATTCATCATTGATTTGATGTATTGTCCCAGACTTTTTCCCATGTCATTCAGTTCTGTTCCTGAATGTTGTGATTCACATTTTATCTGATTGTTATTCTCGGATGTTGTGATCACTTTTCTTCCGATTGCCATTCTCGGATTTCCATGTTGGAGTCATAATTGATTTGATGTACTTTCCCAAAATTTTCCTATCTCATTCAGTTCTGTTCCTGGATGTTGTGATTCACATATTATCTAATTGCTAATCTCAGATGTTGTGATTACCTTTTTCCGATTTCCATTCTCAGATATCCCTTTCTGTCCAATTGCCATTCTTGGACATTTTCGCCTCAGCTGAGCCATGTTGTGGTCTCTAGCATGTTGTTTTTCCCCGTCGGAGTTCTATGCTCCTTATCCCCAGCGTTTATTCTATTTCAAGTGTCGTTTTGTTCCTTACAGATTTCTTCGCCTTTCATATGTTTTCATATACATTTCATTTTCTTTCATAACATTTCCATATGATTTCATATCATTTCATATTGTTTGTATAGTTTCATTTCATTCCATTCTATTTTTTTGGCATCTTAGGATCAAAAATTGGGTTTTTGATATTTAAGTATCTTCCATCTTGTCGAAATGAAGATGTCAATCTTCATATCTATGGATTGAAGAAACTTAAATAGGGGCATCTGTCATACCCTAATTGTTTACCTTAAGATCTTTCACATTTCATCTGCATCTTGCATACAAACAAGATACGCACTGATTCGTTTATCCTTCTCAGTTGCAGGTATGTGCCTCACAGGGGATCACCGTGTTTACTTTTCCTTTCATTTGTTTATATTTACTAACCTTTAACCAAAATATCAAAAATATGTTGCAGTTTTCTTCTTCTCTGTGTTGCAGGTTTTCAAAGCGTGATAGTGATTTTATTTCAGATGTGGTTGTTTAGTTAAGATTCAATTCAGATGGACGTTTGACCTAATCTTGGTCAAACTATCAAAAGATTGTTTCAATTGTAAGTTATTTGTGCCAGTGGGTTATTTCTCAGGCAGTGCGTGTTCAAAGTTAAAATTATTTTGTGTGCTAAGTTCATCAGTTTATCAAGCAGTGTTCTGTGTGAAGTTTGAGTTGAATCTTTAGGTTTATCAGTGTCCATCAGTCCATTATTGGTTCATCTATGGATTTATTTTCCTCAGTATGGATTCGAATAATCAAGGAAATTTTCAGACAATGGTTGTGGCTTAATTGGCAAATTATTTAGTGATTCAGGAGTGGTTGTATTCATTTTAATCAAGTGGCTTGTGAAAGAAAAATCGAGATTGACTTTAGGCTCGAATTAAGTTTTCCTATCCATAATCCTTGATCCATTATCATATCCATATTATCTTTTGTTTTTCTTTTCCAACCATAATCCATTTTTATTAAGTCATATTCACGCCCAATTTAGCCGATTATCTATATATCCATTATTCATTTTTTCTTCGATTTTATTCATTCAATACCCATTTTCCAATTCATTTTTTGTTTATAACACGTCTTTAATTTCATCCATAGTTAAAAAAATACCTTTTATTTCATATTAATATCCATAATTCACTCATATTTCCAATTTTATTTTCATAATCACATTAGTATCTAAACCAAATTCAAGTTTATTATCAACATCTAATCCAATTCCATAAGCCCATTTGTATAGCATATTACCAATTATTTCCACTTACATCATTTTTCTACAAAATAAAAAAAAAGGAAAAATAAATACAAGCTTTTCAGCCTTGCCACACGTGAATTTTAACTTCTACCCGTACAACAAATCTCACGTGATTTATTCCAGCGACACTTTCAGCTATTTCCAAGTTTATCATTTATGCCATTCTAAGCCACTTCAAAAGGCTCAAACGCGCTGCACAACAAAACACCAAAGAACAACACATGAAGGCACTTCAGCAAGCCATTCATGCCCACATCATCATCAGCTCCAGAAATTTATTTCCAGCTCAGCCATTTTCACGTTTTAAGCCACAACTCAAGCCGAACCACGCCTACATCAAGTCACAAGCAAAACGACAATGTGTATGAATAAAACGCAGCTTTTACACCAACAGTTGCACTGAAAAAGAACCGAAAACGTCATGTAGCTCACGTATCCCACAAGCAAGTCAAAACACAATGATGATAAAAAATAAAACGCAAAGCTTCACATTGCACACCATTCGCAAGTCGCACGCACCAAAAACATAGTGAAAAGCAACTGAAACGCAAGATGAGAAGCGCTCCAAAACGCAGTGAGACGTGTTACAAAACGTAAAAAATTCTGAATTGAACACGCTTATACCATGCCTCTAAAACGCATATGAGATTAACATAAAACACAGCAGTCAAATTCAGCTTTCCCTCTATAAATTAACCTTTTCCCTCTCTAATTCTTCATGCTTTGAAAGCCCTTCAAATCCCTGCCAAAATAAAAACAAAGCCTCAAAAAAGTTCAGCAAAACCAATTCATCTTCATCACCTTCAAACCTTTAATCTTCTTCAAGATTCAGAAAAATAATTACAACTCCAAAAACTCTCTTCAAACCTTCAAATTCCAAGCTTCAATTTCAACCACAAACAACCTGTAAATTTCAATTCATCAACAACAAATCAGATTTTACGATTGAGAAGAAGAAGAGTGAAATTGACGAGATCCAAGAGCGAATCGAAAAAGAGAGAGAGAGAGGGACGTCGGTTTGATGTTGAGTTTTCCAACTCGAATTTGGCGGGGCTATAGTGAAGACGCTGCTGGCGATTTTCGTTCCTAAAGCTGAAGGCACTATGCGTTGAAGAAGAGGATGAAACCTTTTATGATCTTTATTTTGTTATATTTTTGTTATTGTTTATTTAATAAAAATTCTGATTTTGAGCCTGAAAACTATTTGGACTCATATTTCCAAATCACCACCAGCATTCTGCGTTTTCACCCCCACCCTTGGCCTTTTGTTTTTTTTTCTATTTTCTCATTTTCACATTTTTTTATATAATCTTGTTCATTATTTCATTTTAAAGACTTTTTTTTCTAAATTTCTTAATAATTTTTCTATTTGATTCTTGATTTTGATATTAAATTTCGTTTAAAAAAATATTTGAAATTTTTTGAGTTTATTTTGAATTTCTTTATGATACTAGTTTTTTTTCCTTTGATTTTAATTTGTTAGATTCACTTCTCTTCATCTTATTATTCTCTGATTCAAAGATTATTGATTTTCGAAGATGTTTAATCTTCATTATTTCAAATCTATGGATGAATGATCATTTGGATCATTCTCCATACTTTGGGATCGTAATAGGTTGCATTTGATAAATCAATGTGAAATCTCGATTAAGATTAGACCATCGCCACTTTTTCTTTTCGTGCGACATGTTTTCGGAGAATGATCCATCATATCATTTCTCTAACATGTTTTAGCACAAATATTTTCCACCTTAATTGATGGTGGCCGACCTCATTTATAGGGTAATTACTTCGTAAATTACTCGGCGATTGCTTAACAAAGACCTAAACTTGTCCCGAATTCGTAATAAGATCCAATTGGATCTGGTTACCTTGCTATTATGGTTATCTCTTTTTGGTTGTGGTTGATTAAGTTCACATACCATTGTTATGAAAATATTATTATACTATTAATATACTAACCTTTTAATTCTTTCTCGCACCTTATCCTCTTTATTTTAATCTCTTTCTCCTTATCTCTTTTATTATTCTTTTATTATACTATATCATTCATCATTTTGTTTATGTTTATATTCATATTTTTGTGCTTTTTTCCTTTGTCCATTTGGACACAAAAACATTAATAAAGGATTAAACATCTAAAAGACTTGTGACTTTAACTTTGGACTATGGCCACTATCCTTAGCATTGGACTCAGAGTTTTAGACTTAGATTTTAGGATCTTGCCCTTTGCATGAGTTATTTGTAGGATCAGAATGCGCCTAAGAGGGGGGTGAATTAGGTGTTTATAATTTTTCTCGATTCTTTTTCTTTGATGGATAGAATTTTTCTTTTAAGTTTGTATGGAAGAAAAGCAGTAAGGCAGAAAATAAAAGTGACACAGAGAATTATCCTGGTTCCCTTCACAGTCCGAAGGTACATCCAGTCCCCTTTCAACTTGAAAGAGATTTCCACTAGTTTTTAGAAAAAGTACAACCTATCACACCTTCAATGGTGAGGCCTACTTTCTAACAAACTATCATACAAGTGTGCAAGAACAATCCTCTTGCCACACTTACCCTTATGTCCAAACAAACCTTGGAACACAAGTCACACAATAGAAATACCTTTCTATATTTTTAATTTTGAGTGAGTAATACAAAGACTTATTATCAATAATGATCTTCTCCTATGTACACAATTCACTTTTCAAATATCAATACAAGTGTTCAAACATAAAGTATGAAAGATGAATATCTTATGAACACTTTTGAAAAGTATGAAAAATATTTGAAAATTGATGAATTTGATTCAAGTGATTTTTTATAAAAATTGTAGGTGTTTTTTGAATTTGAAAAATTCAGATTTTATATTATACAAGACACCCTTTTGAAAAGGTATGAAAATTATGAATCAAAATAAATTTTGAAGAGATATAATGAAAAGGTGCAATTTGAATTTCAAAGAAAAATATTTTTCAAAATATTACAGTGTTAACCGGTTAACCAAATGGTTAACCGGTTAACGCCTATGAACGTTAACAGGTTTTCTGAAAATTTGAACCCGTTAACCGGTTAACACTGTTAAAACCAGAAACAGAAGGTTTTTAAAGAGTGTTAAACGGTTTGAAAAATATGTCAACTTATTTTATGCAATATGCTAGTATATGATTGAATGCGTGAACACTTGTACATCAATTTAAAAGAGAGATTGATATACCTAACCAAAAGCATCCAAGCATGAAGTTGAACGATGATGCAAACGAAGCCTGATATCAAAGCCGGTTGCTTGAAGCTTGATTAGTTGGAGCTCTTGACTTTTTGCAGGTCTGAAAGATATGCGCCGTGTTGTCTTCATCAAAATCTTCGAGGTTGAAGGCGTGCTTCTACATTCTCCCCCTTTTTGATGATGACAACCGAAAATTCTGCGAGATCTTTGATCAATGTTTCTCTAAGCGACTTCTCCCCCTATGGACAGCAACTCCCCCTAAATGATAGCAGCAGTAGTGAGAAAAAAAATTCTGCATAGAGAGTCATTAGAGAAACAAGGTCTTCTCCCCCTTTGGCATTAGAAAAAAGGAAGGGACCAACAAGCAAGCATGAACATGAAAAGTAAAGCATCATACAAGCAATCATACAAGCAATCACACATATAAAAAGCAAACATAATGCAAGTAAACCAAAAATGCCTAAAAACATAGGACTTTAGTTTGAGAGTACAAATCATAACATGATTAAAAGATAAAGCAACATAATAAAAACAGCATGGAGACATGGTCCTCATTCCTCATCAGACACATCCTCATCATCTTCTTCCTCTTCTTCGGTACCATCCACATCCTCATCAACATGCTCGGTGGTGGTTCGGGAACTTAGGACAAGGTTCCGAAGGCTTTTGATGGCACGCATAGCTTCATGGTGGTGTGACATCATGGTTGAGTAGAGAAAGTCATTGGTAATGTCGGTTTCCGGAATAGGTGGAATGGAGGTGGAGGATCTGTCATCATACTTATAAGTTCCATCATTGGCTTAGACAATGCCGGTGTTCTTGATAATTGTGACTCCGTTGATTTCATTACCCGTAGTAGTCATAGCAATAAACGGTTCTCGACCGATTTCCATATCGGTAAGTTCCAAAATCCTTTAAAGGAGGCGGCCATACGGTAAGCGAGTCTTCAACGAGAGTTGTTGCTTCAAATGATATAGCATGGTAGGAAGCCAATTAATCTTAATCTTGTTCTTGATGGCAAATAGCACTTGCATCTCCAAATCATTGATTTGGGATTGATTGGAATCCTTGGGCAGCAAGACATGGCAAATGACATAATGAAGCATCTGATCATCCACGGAGAGATTCTTCGCATAGCAAAGTACCCGAGAGGTACGCTGGCCAGATATCACGGCTGCCTTTGGAAACCTACAGATGTGATAGTAATATTCCATCTTATCATAGTTGGCCCATTTGCCTTCATCATGGTTGACACCCTTTCGGAGAAACACTCCCGAGTAAGGTAAAGACAAAGAGGTAGCAAGAGTACCTAGGTCAACATCAATCTCACAATCTCTAATAGAAGCAAAAAGGTGGTGCTTATCATTATCATCACAATTGAGAACCATGTTGTTCATGAAAGACTTCACCAAATCCGGATACACTTTTCCATTATCGGCAATAAAATCTAACATTCCTTGATATTCTAGTAGTGCCGAAAACTTAAAAGATTCAAAACATTCCTTGAGAAGATGTCGAACCCGAACACGGAAATCCAATCGTCTCTTCTTGGTAGATTCCATAGGCATGTCTTCTTCACTGCTAGACCTTGATGCTGACACTGGAGCTTTTCCCTTTCTTGAAGCCATGAAGATGAAGCTTAAGTTGAGGGTGAGTGAGAGTATTTTCGGATTAGGGTTTGGTGTAGCGAAGAGTGAAGTGAAGGAGATGGAGTTTTTGTGAGAGTTACAATGTAGTGGGTTTTAATGGAGGAGATGAAAAGTTTGGAAAAAATGAGTAAGTGGAGTTTAATGGTAGGTCAAAGGAAGAGGAATAGATTTATGAGGTGTCTTGAGATACCATGCATCAATTAGACATAACACACACAAGACAACATAACAAAATAATAAAAAAAAATTTAAAAGTAACAGAACCTGTCACGCAGGCAGGGACTGTTGTTTTGAAGGTGTTAACCGGTTAACCGATCCGTTAACCGGTTAACGGACAAAAAAATTCAAAAATTTTTAAAAATCCAGCAGCTTTGGTGGGGAAAAAAAGGGAGGGAATTTTCAAAAAAAATTTCCATAAAGTGTTAGCACTTGTCATTCCGCAACTTTCGATCAAAAAATATTTTGAAACCGATTGATTTCGGGTATACGAAAGTGAGAAAAACTGAAAACGGTGAAATGTGAGTGCTAGCATTTTATGACTTTAAAGTGAGTAAAACACATATAAACACACATAATGCAATAAAAACATATAATACCCAATTTTTAGGTTAAGATTAGATGTCACCTTCATTGAGAATCCCAAGTTCTCGTCGAATCTTGAAGAATTGTTCCTTAGCCAATGGTTTTGTGAATATGTCGGCTAGTTGATTGTGTGTATCCACGAACGTAACATCTACATCTCCGTTTAAAACATGATCTCGAAGGAAATGATGTCGGATATCTATGTGCTTTGTTCTTGAATGCATGACCGGGTTCTTTGTGATATTGATGGCACTTGTGTTGTCACACCGGAGAGGGATACAACCGAGATCTATACCGAAATCGAGAAGTTGTTGTTTAAGCCACAAGATTTGAGCACAACAACTTCCTGCTGCAATGTACTCCGCTTCGGCCGTGCTAAGTGCAACGCATGCTTTCTTCTTGCATGCCCACGACACTAGTGCATTCCCGAGAATGTGACAAGTACCACTTGTACTCTTTCTATCGGTCTTACATCCTGCATAATCAGCGTCAGAATAACCAATTAAAGAACAAGTACTACCTTTAGGATACCATAGTCCGACGTGCGTTGTTCCTTTGAGATACTTCATGATCCTCTTCACGGCAGTGAGATGCGATTCCTTCGGATTAGCTTGAAAGCGGGCACACAAAAAAACACTAAACATAATGTCAGGACGGCTCGCCGTCAAATATAAGAGTGAACCGATCATACCTCGATATTTTGTAATATCTATTGAAGTGCCGGAAAGATCTTGATCAACATACATTCCTGATCCCATTGGAGTAGACATCTCTTTGCAATTTTCCATATCAAATCTTTTCAATAATTCCTTGCAATACTTGGATTGGTTGATGAAGATGCCATCCTTTGTTTGCTTGATTTGTAAACCAAGGAAGTAGTTCATCTTTCCCATCATGGACATCTCGAATTCGCCTTGCATCATAAGAGAGAATTCTTCGCAAAGATCTTTGTTTGTTGAACCGAATATGATGTCGTCGACATAGACTTGAACAAGTAAGGTGTTACCCTTAAGATTCTTGATGAACAAAGTCTTGTCAACCTTTCCTTTAGTAAAACCTTTCTCACATAAGAAGTTGCTAAGGCGATCATACCAAGCCCTTGGTGCTTGCTTTAAGCCATAAAGAGCCTTCTTCAACTTGTAGACATGAGACGGGTTCTTGAATTCTTCAAAACCGGGAGGTTGTTTGACGTAGACTTCTTCATTGATGTAACCGTTTAGGAAAGCGCTTTTGAAATCCATATGGTACAACTGAAAATTCATAGAACAAGCGTAAGCAAGTAATAATCTAATTGCTTCTAACCTTGCTACTGGAGCGAATGTTTCATCAAAGTCGATTCCTTCTTCTTGGTTATAGCCTTGTGCGACCAATCTTGCTTTATTATGAACTATGATTCCATTCTCGTCAAGTTTGTTCTTGAACACCCATCTTGTGCCTATGATATGCTTGTTGTCCGGTCTTGGTACAAGAGTCCAAACTTGGTTCCTTTCAAATTGATTGAGTTCTTCTTGCATAGCTATTATCCATTCATCGTCGCCTAAGGCTTCATCGATTTTTGCTGGTTCAATTTGAGACACGAACGCCATGTTGAGGCAAGCATCCTTGAGATTGAGTCTAGTTGCAACGCCTTGGCTAATATCACCAATCACTTTATCTATCGGATGATCTCTATGAGTTCTCCATTCTTTTGGAAGATCTTGATGTTCTTCAATGGTTGGTGACTTATCTTTTTGTGATATTGCTTGTTCTTTTGATATCTCCCTTTGTTGTTGTGATAGATCTACATCATCATCATCATCCACAATAATATTATCCTCTTTCGAGGGGTTAGTCTCATTAAACGAAACATGTATGGATTCTTCAATGGTAAGAGTACGTTTATTGAAAATTCTAAAAGCTTTACTTGATAGAGAATATCCAAGAAAAATACCTTCATCGGATTTCTCATCAAACTTACCAAGGTTGTCCTTACCGTTGTTGAGAATGAAGCATTTGCATCCGAATATGTGGAAGAAAGATATGTTAGGTTTCCTTCCCTTGAACAACTCATATGGGGTCTTCTTGAGAATAGGTCGAATATTGACACAGTTACTTACAAAACAAGCCGTGCTAACCGCATCCGCCCAAAAATATTTTGGAAGATTCGATTCGCTAAGCATTGTCCTTGCAAGTTCCACTAGTGCCCTATTCTTCCTTTCTACGACATTGTTTTGTTGAGGAGTCCTTGGTGCGGAGAAGTTGTGAGGGGTTCCATGCTCTTCACAAAAATCTTCAAATGATGAGTTTTGAAACTCGCCACCATGGTCGCTTCTTATGGAAACAATTGAGAGTGACTTCTCATTTTGAATTTGCTTGGCATACTTCTTGAATGCTTTAAAGGCATCACTTTTCTGCACTAAAAACAAAGTCCAAGTATATCTAGAGAAATCATCAACAATAACTAGTGCAAAAATGTTACCTCCGAAGCTTTTTGTTCTTGATGGACCGAAAAGATCCATATGTAACAATTGGAGTGGTCTTGTAGTAGATATCACTTTCTTGGTCTTGAAGGATGTTTTGGTTTGCTTCCCCTTTTGACATGCGTCACAAAGCTTATCCTTGATAAACTTCATCTTTGGAAGACCAACAACTAGATCATGCTTTAATAATTTATTCAAATGCTCCATGTGAATGTGAGCAATCCTTTTATGCCAAAGCCATGCATTGTTGTTGTTTGCCATTAAGCACTTCACCTTCAAGAGAGAGTCATCAAAAGAAATCATAAACATGTTATTAAATCGCTTAGCTTTTAGCAAGAGTTCATGAGTGACTTCGTGTTCTATCAAACATTCCTCCTTTGTGAAGTTGATTCGGAACCCTTTGTCACACAATTGACTTATGCTAAGAAGGTTGTGTTTAAGGCCTTCCACATAAAGGACGTCTTCGATGATTGTATGAGGAGATGCACCAATGGTTCCAACTCCAAGAATTCTTCCTTTATTATCATCACCGTAAGTAACGTATCCTTTGGCCTTAAGTGTTAGACTTGAAAATTTGTTGATGTCGCCCGTCATATGCTTTGAACAACCGCTATCGAGATACCATTGCGTAGAAGTTGTTTTCAAGCATACCTACAAAACAAAATCAGGTTTTGTTAGGTACCCAAATTGCTTTGGGTCCTTGATAGTTAGTACCCTTTTCAACCCACACATAATGCCCTTTAGCAACACCAATGTTGCGCACATAGCAAGCATTAGGTGTATGGCCTTTTATTCCACAATAAAAACAAATAGGTTGAAATTGACTTTTGAATTTAGGAACATGTTTTTGTTTATTAAGACTCCTTTTCTTTTTATGACTTTGATGCATAGGTTTAGCATTGTTAGTCTTTTCCTTAACAATTTGTTCAC
Source organism: Lathyrus aphaca (assembly GCA_963966055.1). Taxonomy (NCBI): domain Eukaryota; kingdom Viridiplantae; phylum Streptophyta; class Magnoliopsida; order Fabales; family Fabaceae; genus Lathyrus; species Lathyrus aphaca. The sequence continues at coordinate 428,175,333 of OZ014524.1, read as the reverse complement.
TAGCTTTTACGAAAACGGTTTCACTTGTGCTTGGTTTGGAAAACTTAGAATATCCTAGGCCACTTTTATCATTTGGATATCTTTGGTGCCTAAGAATTTCCTCCAAGCCAATTTGACCTTTTTCATATCTTTCTAAAACTCTTTTGAGTTTAACAATTTGAAAGGACAACGACTCACAATTTTTACATGTAAGACTTTGTTCTTCATCCATTATCTTTTGTTTTTCATTTTCAATGTATTTTTCAAAAGATGCATTTTGTTCTTCTAAAGATAATATTTTCTTCTTTTGGGATGAGATATTTTTGTACAAAGTCTTACATTCCTTAAGAAGTTCATCTATGACTTCTTGTGCATCATTTTCATAAATTGAAAAATTACCACTAACCTCGTCATTTTCTTCATCGGAGTGATGTGACGCCATTAACGCCATATTTGCACATTCGTCGCTTTCCGATTCCGATGAGGAACTAACTTCATTGTCATCCCACGCGACATAAGCCTTTTTATTCTTGAAGTCCTTCTTGCCTTTGAATCCTCCTTTCTTCGCAAGTCTTGGACAATCCGGTTTTATGTGACCTTGCTTTCCACATTCATAGCATGTAACTTCTTGATTCGATGTGGATGCATCCTTCTTCCTAAAATTTTTATTCTTTTTAGGAAAAGAAGAATTATTATTTTTGTTAAAAAACTTACCAAGCTTCTTAACAAGAAGCATGAAGTTCTCATCTTCGGAGATCTCGTCATCTTTGTCATCCTTCGTGTCAATCTTCAAGGCAATTCCTTTGTACTTTTTCTCTTGACTTTCATGCTTTTCGAGCCTTCCATGTTCCAACTCGTGCTCTTGAAGTTTTCCGAATAGAGATGCGGATGTCATTGTTGAGAGACTCTTCTTCTCCGAGATTGCGGTCACTTTCGGTTGCCATTCCCTTGTCAAAGACCTTAGAACTTTTAAATTGAGATCATCGTTGGTGAAGGTCTTTCCGAGTGCAATCAAATGGTTGGTTAGGTGAACAAATCTTTTTTGTAAAGCCACAATAGATTCTCTGGGCTGCATGCAGAACATTTCATATTCTTGACTTAACGTGTTAAGCCTTGATCTTTTAACTTCTGTTGTTCCTTCATGTGTTTCTACCAAAGTATCCCAAATCTCCTTTGCCGATTTGCATTGTGATACACGAAAAAATTCGTCCATACTAAGAGCACTTTGAAGTATGTTGATTGCTTTCTTCTCATTTAGGATCTTTCTTTTATCATCTTCATCATACATATTCTTCAACTTTGTCGTTCCAACACCGTTGATTACATTGACGGGATTATGTGGACCTTCTTCGATTGCTTCCCATATGCCTTCTCCTTGGGCTTCAAGATGTGCCCTCATTCTGATTTTCCAGAAATCGAAGTATTCGCCGGAGAAGAGCGGAGGCTTGTTGCTACTTCCACCATCTTTGAAAACGGGATACGAGTTTGCGGAAGCCATAGGATCTTGTAGGAACAGGTTACCTAAACCTGCTCTGATGTCAATTGTAGGATCAGAATGCGCCTAAGAGGGGGGGTGAATTAGGTGTTTATAATTTTTCTCGATTCTTTTTCTTTGATGGATAGAATTTTTCTTTTAAGTTTGTATGGAAGAAAAGCAGTAAGGCAGAAAATAAAAGTGACACAGAGAATTATCCTGGTTCCCTTCACAGTTCGAAGGTACATCCAGTCCCCTTTCAACTTGAAAGAGATTTCCACTAGTTTTTGGAAAAAGTACAACCTATCACACCTTCAATGGTGAGGCCTACTTTCTAACAAACTATCATACAAGTGTGCAAGAACAATCCTCTTGCCACACTTACCCTTATGTCCAAATAAACCTTGGAACACAAGTCACACAATAGAAATACCTTTCTATATTTTTAATTTTGAGTGAGTAATACTAAGACTTATTATCAATAATGATCTTCTCCTATGTACACAATTCACTTTTCAAATATCAATACAAGTGTTCAAACATAAAGTATGAAAGATGAATATCTTATGAACACTTTTGAAAAGTATGAAAAATATTTGAAAATTGATGAATTTGATTCAAGTGATTTTTTATAAAAATTGTAGGAGGTGTTTTTTGAATTTGAAAAATTCAGATTTTATATTATACAAGACACCCTTTTGAAAAGGTATGAAAATTATGAATCAAAATAATTTTTGAAGAGATATAATCAAAAGGTGCAATTTGAATTTCAAAGAAAAATATTTTTCAAAATATTACAGTGTTAACCGGTTAACCAAATGGTTAACCGGTTAACGCCTATGAACGTTAACAGGTTTTCTGAAAATTTGAACCCGTTAACCGGTTAACCAAATGGTTAACCGGTTAACACTGTTAAAACTAGAAACAAAAGGTTTTTAAAGAGTGTTAAACGGTTTGAAAAATATGTCAACTTATTTTATGCAATATGCTAGTATATGATTGAATGCGTGAACACTTGTACATCAATTTAAAAGAGAGATTGATATACCTAACCAAAAGCATCCAAGCATGAAGTTGAACGATGATGCAAACGAAGCTTGATATCAAAGCCGGTTGCTTGAAGCTTGATCAGTTGGAGCTCTTGACTTTTTGCAGGTCTGAAAGATATGCGCCGTGTTGTCTTCATCAAAATCTTCGAGGTTGAAGGCGTGCTTCTACATTATTATGGATTGAAGACCTTAGCCGATTTGGTTCACTTGTTTATAAAAATAGAAATCCTATTACTTCGAAGAATGTTCACCATACGGTTTGATCGTTCTTCCCTTAACTTTTACTTCAAGTCTTAGGATAGTCCCTTCATCTCCTCCCAGTTCTTAAATTTTCAAATCTTATTCCTATTTTCAAAACCTTCTTTGTTTTCAAACTTCAAACATTTACATAATCAAACCTTGGCTTAGGTCAGGTGGTTTTACCTTTTCATTTCGTTTCTTAATAAATGCTAAACCATATAAGCATATCGAAACTTTCTTTTTCAAGACTTTAAAAAATTCAAAACTCATTCAATTGTTTTTGTGCCCTCGTGCACTTTTCCTTTTAACCATTTTCACATGTTTAGATATGATTCATTCTTTCTAGCAGAAGTATTTGCTAAAGAATGACGACTCATCTTTACATTTTAAAATAAATTCAACACATTGTTTCTTTTCACCATTTGTACCATGAACTACGAGGTTTTGATCTCGCATTGCACTTTCTGGGTACGTAGGCATGATATGGACGTCTCTTCAAACACAAAAATCTTAAAAAACATTTCTCTTCTTATCTCTTCAATCTCTTTTAAACAAAACTTTTTCAAACCAAAAAGCAATAAATATTTCAAAGGGCTCTCGTGGAGTACCACATACATTTTGGGTGCGTAAAACCTTCCCAATTTGTAACTTATCCCCTTACCCGTTCTCTGTTTGATTCTTTTAGCTTTTTGCTTTTAGATTCATTAGGATTTATTCTCTCTTTTTTCCTTTTCCACTTAGAATAAAATAAAAGTGTGGTGGCGACTCTGTTTACTTTGAGTTAAGTTAAACAATAGCTTACACTCATGATTTTACCGCTACACAATGTTGATGAATGCAGATGCAATATGATGATGCTAAATATGTAAAGACACGAGATCAATGTTGCCACGGATGCTGGATAATTGTTGCACTAATAACGGAACTGGCTGGATATAACAAGATCCAAAACTCTGTCGTTGTAAGAAGACCATAAAACTAGGTATGATGGAGGTTATGGTATCCTGTCAAAAGCCCTTCCCTCTCACAAGTGTGCTACTACGGGTCAACATCATGGACTCTCAAAGTCGAATAGAAATAATACATTCACCATCTCTGAGAAATGGCTCATGACCAAATCAGGGAATCAGTTAAGCATTATATTATACTCAGGGATGTCTCAACTGAGTTCGGAAAAAATAAGCATCCCCCAATAAGTCCCCAACTTCAAGAACTAAAGTTGAGAAACAATAGTACATTCATCTCGAAGGGTAAAATAATATCGTCATACGACCATTTGCTTTAATTGAGTTCCTACGAGAGAACCAGGCCATCCTATGTGAGTTCCCAATGGGCCCTCGGGTGCGAGTGGGTTTGCCAACAAATGTGGTCTGCCACTTTCACCACTGGAGAGGGTTATTTCCACAAAGGTCCTCAGTGATTGGTCCCCAGATGCACATAACTATCAAGGTCGTACCCTGAAATGGAGGAAATCTCCACACAGAATATTTCCAAGATGGTCGCAATATGGGTGTGGAACACATCGCCACTCATCATGGTGAAATACCATGGAAGTACATTGTTGATCCATGCTAAAGTCTAGGGTGCGCTCGAGCCTTGGTATTGAGCTCATCTCATAATAGCCACCCACCTACAAAACAGAAAAACTAGGACAATCTAGTCCAACACAGTACATGGTCGTAATGCAATAAAGTAAATGCAGTAAAATAAATGCGATAAAGCAAGTAAATAAAGCACATAAAGCAAATAAAATCAAACATATACACACCCAAGGACAGAAACACGCAAGTGCTAGGATTGACTCGCAGGGATCCAAAGATTCTGGGTTGATTCCCCAACAGAGTCACCGGATGTTTCTCCCTGGATTTACATCCTAGTACAAACGCGAAAGTGGCACGGAGAATGTTAGAGTCGTCAGCCAAACATTTTTATCCTGAAGGAACGAGAATGGTAATGTTGCACAAACCAAAAGAAGAAAAGAAAGGACAAAGGTCTTGCAAACCAAAGAAACTGGGTTCGGGATTCGATTACAAACTAAGAAGGTATTAGCACCCCAGATCGTCTGTCGTACCCGACGAGATACTGACTCGCTTCTTTGCTCAAAGGGGTGTAGTCGTCTGAAGCTCCAGCTGCTGATAAACTGGGAAGGACGAGAAAGGAAAGGAATAAGAACAAAAAGATGGAAATCAAAAAAGAATAGGTGATAGAAACAAACGGACTCGAGATGGCATCGCACCCCAGCCTAACGTATCTCATCGCAATGAGAATCAGAGTCCATGTAGTTCTGAACATAATGGGATTTGGGTCGGCAAGCATAGCGCTTGTGCCGACGTATCTCCTATTGAGAATCAAACAACCATAGTTTGGCTAACTATTGGTGACAACAGTCTTTTTGGTGTTTGTTTTAAGATTTGAACTGCTTATGTCTATGCTCAGGTGTTGCAGGCTCGTCTGGCACGAGTGCTTTACCATCTTGCAAAGAGACAAGTAGAAGCAAGTTCTTATGTTTGAGTGAATGAGGTGAGGAAAGAATTCCCAAAGGAAGATGATTATTCTTTGTTCAATGTTTTGAAGAAGAGTTTTTGTTGTTTTGTTCGTGAAACATCTTCATGCTAAACCTTATTCATCATTATAGATACCCTACACCTCACCCCGAAATGGGATGTGTGCAAGTACCCCATGGAAAAGTCTCGTGGCACATGAAGGAGTTCATCCTTTATTAGGTGTTTTTGGATTTTCTTTTTAGGAGGGAGAAGAGAAAGACTCAAAGGTTTAAAAGAGAAACACTAAGGGGGACTCGATCCTAAAAGTTATCATGCAATGATTGATCCTATACTTGAGTTTTCTATCCTATTCCAACTTAATTCCAAATTAAGTTGGATTAGACACCTAATGGAAAACACGTGAACTAGGCACAAGTGAACCAACATATAAACCAAATATGAATGAAAACCCAAGACTTAAATAAGTCTCAAGTAAAGAAGAAAAGATGAATGAGATGAAGAAGAAAAGAAGAAATGAGTATGAAAATGAAATATGCAACAAGGATGAGAGAAGAATGCGATATGAAATGGTCAGACAATGTGTAACCAGATTCTACACGAGGTAGGACTTCAGATGTACCAGTATGCTCCTAACATGGCATCAAGACTATAATGAGGCGTGGAAACTAATAGTTTCAGTAGTACCTAACGGAGAAGGTCTGTTGCCTCTTTAATTCATGCAAAAGCTCAGAAACAAGAAAAATCGCAAAATATTTACACGATCAATCCAACTAGTACTCAAGTGCTCTGTATCACCAATTGAGATTCAAGACCAACAATCAAAATTTGCCAACAAGAGAATACAAAATTAGCAAAAAGTCAATAAAGAAATTGAATTAAAATTCTACTTTAAATTAACTACAAAAATAAATGAAGTTTAAATGGTATTTACTCATAAGGTTTGATTAAAAATTCAACACAAAATATTAGCACTCTAACCATAAAACTTAACAAGAAGTTAGTCCTAAAATTATATTAAAAATTAGCCAAGAAACAAACCAACAATTAATCGACAAGGTTAATTACCAATTAACACCTAGGTCTAAATAATTGATCCAAAACAAATTAATCCACAATTAATCCAAAATAACATAATTAACCAAGAATTAAGTGCACGAGGGTACAGGTCTAAATTGTGAGGTATGTATGATGAAAACATGGGTGAGCCCATTTGTGATGAGAACCAAAACATGGGTTTTATTCCACTTTTTTAACAAAAAATAAAAAAGAAAACCAAACTCAAAGTTTCAAAACACAGTTCAGAGAACAATGAAGCAACTCTGATGTCGTCAAATTGATGCGTGTCTTGGTTATCTCTTCCAGCGTCGATCTCCGCTCCTTTGCTAATTTCTGCCGTCAACTCTCTACATCTCACACTCTCTCCCAAATCGCTTCCGTTTCTTATGCACGACTTGACTTTGGTTCGCTTTCACCTCGCTCCGTCTCACATCAAATCCCTCTATTTCATATTCTTCTTCTGATCTGTTTCAGGTTAGTTGTGGAGTTTTTTTCATTTCATTGTTGTTGATGAAGATGGCAGAGAGTGAGGTTTATGAAAAGTGAATGGTTAAGGTTGAGAGGTTTTGTGGATTTGTGTTGTTTCTATGTTGTGAGGGGGGAGTGAAGTGTGGTTAAGAAGGGTTTCAGCGATGGTGGTGGTGGAGGAAGGTGAAGAAGGTTTGTGGTGTTGTGGTTCGGATTTGGTTTGTGGGAGTGTTAGTGAAGAATAAAGGATGGGAGTGAGGTTTTTGAGTGAAGAGGATGGTTTGTGTTTGAACGGTTTTTGTGAAGGTATGATAGGTCGAGGGTTGTCATTGAATATAATTTTTCGCTTTGCATTTCGTTTGTAGGGAGAAGAATAGCAGTAGAGAAAGGGAACAAAGAGTTAAAAAAATCGGAGAATGTTCAACAACCCAATCAAAATGTTAGAGTGTGTTGAGTTCGGTTTGTTGGGGTTGGAGGTGTTTTGGAAATATTGAAAGGAGAGTATAAGGAGTGAAGGTTTGTTAGAGGAAGAAGAGTGAGTCGATTTGTATTTACAAGATGTTTTTTTTTGTTTATGGGTTGATGAAGACAATTATTGAAGAGGATTGAAGGAAGATTCTATGAGTGTGGTTTGTTGTTTTAGTGAAGAGTTGCTGAATTTTTTCGGTTAATTTGTAGGACGTTGTCGCTCCCCCGAAAAGACACCTGGTCAGGTAGGGTACAGACGTGAACGGTTGGCGAAAGGAGAAGATGAGGATCAACTGAATAGAGTCGCCAACTAGGCATTTTTATCCCGAAGGAAAGGTAATGCTGCATAAACCTAGAAAGATATGGATAAGACGGTCGCGAACCAGAGAGACTGAGAAAGGGGGTTGGTTACAACCTGGGAAGGTATTAGCACCCAGATTGTCTGTCGTACTCGACGGGATCCACGCTTGAAAGTTTGTATTTAAAGGGGTAGGTGTATGTGCTATCTGTGTGCAAAAGCTAGAAAAGAATATACAAGTTTCAGTGCAAAAGGTGAAGTGAAATGCTCAGGAATGAGGCTTAAAAGAGAATGCTGAAAGAGGGGAAAGACACAGAGACTTTTGTTCGATAACAGTTAAGTTATACCTACGTATCCTCGCGTGCAATGAGGAAGTCAGAACACCGTAGTTCGACTCAAAGAGACTGAAAGATAAATTGATTGTGAATTGCTTGCTTGTCTATGCTCAAGTGTATGACTCGTCTGGCTCGAGTGCTAACTATCTTGCATTAGACGGAAGAAGCAAGTTCTTGTTTATGAATGAGTGTAATGAGAAAAGAATCCCGGAGGAGACGATTATTGTTTTTTTTTGTGTTTTCAGTTTTGTTATTGTTTTTTGTGTTTTGCATAGGATTATGAGCTTAAGCCTAAATCAAAGGCTTGCAAACTCATTATATCCTCCCTGATTAGGGATAATGAGCCTACTTAAGTATGAGATAAGCATCTCAACTTAATTACCATTAACCTACTTGTGATTATTTAGATGTTTTTGGTTTTTTTATAGTGTTAGGTAATGAGTTTAAGCCATAATCAAGGATTAGTGAACTCATTACACCATCCTAATAGAAGGATAATAGATGAGAACACTTTAGCTGAGGAAGATACCTCAACTTAATCCATGGTTAGGGATTAAATTCATGACAAAACAAGCCTTTATTAAATGGATTTTAATTAAAGATGAAATTAAGAAGTGAGTTTTATGATTTGTAAGACAACTTGAGGGGGACTTGTCCATTAAACACTAGGGTTAGTCCTTCTTAACCATAAAGGAAGAATTAGAAGCCTAATGTAAGGCACAAGTTACAAGTTAAGTCTTTGTGATTATTAAGATCAATTGGTTAAGAGGTTTAAACAAATTAAAGGTTTAACACTTAGGATTAAAGTTATACACTCCATCCTAAGAGAAGGATGCAAGCATAACCCTAATTCCAAAGTCCTAAAACTTTAAGAGTTTAGTCTCTGATTATGAAGATGAGAAAAGAGACTCAAGGAGACTCAAAGGTAAAAGCTAAGGGGGACTAATCACAACCCTAATTTTTATCATGCTTGGATGTTCCTATGGTTTATGAGGCTTAAGAAATATCTTCAAGGAAGCCACCAATGGAAGAAGCAGATGAAAGGAAGAAGAAGCAGATGAAAGGAAGAAGAAGCAGAAGAACAAGTTACCTACTTCATTGAAGAAGATAAGTAACTTGAAGAAAGAAAGTGAGAAAGAATGAACATAAGTGAACAAGTTCACTCAAAGACAAACAAAAATGCAACAAGGATGCAATATGAAATGATGAGAAAATGTGGGAGGTGAAGGCAAATCCACCTCCCAAACAACTTACCATTAACCTGAAAAGTTAGCACAAGATGCATAAGGAAAGAAGTGAAATGAAATGATGCATATGCAAAGGCAAAGACCAAGACCAGAAGCATACACATGATGTAAATGATGCTATTATATGATGCAAAGACATACATGATGCATATGTGTGATCATACAAGAGAATGAATGCAAATGAAGCATGTAGGAAGCATGTAAACACATAGATGTTTATGGAATGAAATGGATGCAAAGCATAGCAAATGTATGAATAAATGATCAAGAAATGTTCAAGAAATGTCTTAAGATGTCTAAGATGGCATACAAATGCTTAGAATGGCATGGCAAGTTCACATGTTCATGCAATGCAATGTAAGATACAAGTGAGGATGTAAAATTAGGGTTACATGAAAGGATGAAATGCAAATGGCAAAGACAGAAGCAAATGTCATTATAAAAAAATTGAAAATGCACTCAAAGGAACCCTAAACCTATACTAGGTTACCATCCAAAGGGGGAGGTCAGAAGCTAAACCTAGAAGGAGTTATGAATTTCCTAAGTTTCTAGGGTTTTTTGGGTGATCTTCAAGGTAAAATGCCAAACAAATTGAAAATGCAAGATGAATTCATGCCAAAAATATCCTAGATACTACATGATATGTGTAAAACAATTCAAAAAGAACCAACTTCAAACCCTTCATAGTTAGGCAGAAATTTTTTTTCAAAGGTTAGGGTTTAAAATGTGATTTTATGAACCCTAAATTCAAAGAAAATTGTAAAATGATGATCAAAACCAAAAACAAATTTATATGAGGGGTTTGAAAATGTTTCTAAATGTGTTAAGATGCAACATGAATTTTTGGGTGATTTTTAGAAACCTAGATGCTATTTTAATTAATTAAATTAAATTAATTAATTAAAATTAACATTTAAATATTTTAAAAATACAATTTTTATGCAAAAAATAAAAATAAAAATATTTTTGGTTTCTGAAAATTAATAAAAGTCATGATAATTTTTTTTAGTTTTTTTAATGATTTTTGCTATTTTAAATAATTATATGAAAAGAAATAGAAAGAAAATAAAATAAAATGAATAAAAAATGAAAAGTATGACAATCTGAGGGTTGGGATTTAAACTGGGGAAAGGGCCATTGACCAGCGCGCAAACCAAGGGTTGAGATCTCTTCCTGGCTAATCCTAATTAATTAATTTAAATAATCAGAATTAAAACTTAATGACCTGATCTTATTCGTCCAAACACGCGCGCGCAACCTCATCTAAGGGTCCACATTCAAACCTAGCCCTAAACACGTCATTAACCCTAATTACCTTCAGATGACCGGAACAGTACTCCGGTCATCTTCTCCGGCGAATCAAAACCTCAACTCTCTCCCTAGGTCTCCACAACTCAATCTCTCTGCCCAGAATCACACCCCAAACATCATACAACAAGAATCATCCATCAAAACAAATTTATTTCACGTATCAAAGCTGAATCGAATCAAATTGTTTTTTAGGTCAAAACTTTCAGAGAACTCATACATGCTCAATACTTAATCATTTTCAAAAGTAAAAGCTACAGTGTGATCAGTGAAGCATGAAGAACATTCTATAACAAAACATACAAGTTCTGGAAAATTTGTTCTTGATGATTCTTGAGGTGAAGCTTTCGAAACTGGAGCTTTCTGGCCACTTCCTTGGTGCTTTTCCACTCCAATGAATCCCTTGATGCTTCTGGCAAGCTTGAAGTTTTAGTTCAGGGGGGGGGGGGGGGGGTGAGATCGTGTTTTTGTTTTGTGATGTTTCAGGCTATAATGAAGGGTGGGTTTTGTTCTATGAGTGATGCTGAGTTGAATGGTGAAGTTTGCTTGATGTTTTGATGGTTGGTTTATGAGTTTCGAAGAAATGAAGTTTCTTGAGGATTTTGGCAATCTGAATGTGTGGGATGATTTAGGCTCCAAGATGTTATGAAATGTGATCCTTAGGGCATGTATGTGAAGCTGTGATAGGTCAGAAGAGTTGTTGTGGGCTATGCTGATTGGTATAGCTTCATTTGCAAAAAGTCAAGGTTGCTTGTACTTGAGGTATGGGTTCATGGCAGGTCTGGATTTGGGCATGGCTAGCCTCAGCATGAATCAAGGAAAGCCTTTGGATTGTTTTTATCCAGCTATAATGACTGAGGCAAGTGGTAGCATGGCTCTTGAAACTTTTCCCTCTTTGTTGTTTCTTGATTCACAAGCCATAAAAACCCTAGGTCAAGAGTCCAATTCTGATGCTTTGAAGTTGCTTGATCATGTTATGTCACATTTTGGCACATTAAAAGTCATTAGAAGCCTTGGCAAGTGGTTTTGCAAAAAATCCTCTTTGGTGCATTCTTGAAAATTATAGGATTTTTGCCAACTTTGAAGGATCATAACTTGAGTTCCATAATGAATCAAAACATGTTATTGTACTTTTTGAAAAGGGAAAGACCTAATCTACAACTTTCATGACCAATAATTTTTCATTTGAAGCATTTTTGATTAAGAAAGAGGAGGTTGAAGAACTTTCCCAAAATGGAAAGTTTCCATTACAAGTCATTTCCATTTTTGGCAACTTTTGGTTTAGCTCAAATTTCTTCAATTTTGTGAACTTACAAGCACTTAAGTGATCAAATAAAGATCATATAACATCAATTTGATGAAAATACCCCTTTGGTTCCATTGTTGGGGGTCTCAGATGCCCTGATTTTGACTTAACTTGCTCAAGAAGTTACCCAGTGAACATATGACTTCCACAATGAAATTCTTTATAAAACTTGGTACATATGATCCTTATAACATCTTAAGAACATTAGAAACAAGAATGGCCCAAAAATTTGGAGTTGAGGCCTCTGAAACCAAAACCCTAATTTTGGTCATCTGTGTAGTGAAAACCCTAGCTCTGCTTCCATGCTTTTCCAGTTCTTGTGATTTCTTGACTTCTTTGAACTTTGAGAGGCATAATATGATGATAGAACCCACATGAACCCTCTTGGGATGCTTTGAGACCTTTGGGGTGGCCCAGATGAAATCTTGAATTGCTCAGATCACAAACCCTAGATGCAGATGAACTTGAACTTATGTAGTGAAGCAAAAATGCAATATGAGATGTAATGCTTATGTTAATGCAAAAATGAAAGATCACAAGCCATGGTGTGAAATGAGTGAGGGAAAATTTCGGGTGTTTACAGCTGCCCCTATTCAAACATAAGTTAGTTGTGCAGGGTGTAAGCGCCTGGCTTAACAGACAAACAAGATAACTTGTGGTTGAATACCAAAGACAGTCCAAAATTTGCACTCGCTGGATAGAAGAAGAAAAGATATATAAATTGTAAAAGATAGTAAAGTATGATTATCAAATGAAGGCGATGGAGGACGACCATCGAGTAGAGGACGACTACTGGGGATAAAGCGATAAGTAAAGCAATGACGGGGACGACCGACAAGGTGGGGAAATAAAGAGATCATGATGGGGACGACCATCAGGTAAGATTTTCTGGGGATTAAAGCAAAGGAAATGATGGGGACGACCATTATGTTTGCAAAGATAAAGTAAACAACGATGGGAATAGCCATCGGTTTAAAGAATGAATGAAATAATGATGAGGGACGGTCATCAAAGGTGAAGGACGATCACCTAGCAGGGGACGACTGCTCTTTATCACGACATAGGACGAATGTCGGATAGAAAAGGTTGATGATGGGGACGACCATCAGATGAAATGATGAGGGACAGTTGTCGCTCCCACCTGATGACACAGGGCCAAGAGGGGCACAGACGCGAACGGTTGGCAAATGAAGAAAAGAATAGAGTCGCCAGCTAGGCATTTTTATCCCGGAGGAAAGGTAATGCTGCATAAACCTAGGAAAAGATATGGATAAGACGGTTGCGAACCAGAGAGACTGAGAAAGGGGGTTGGTTACAACATGGGAAGGTATTAGCACCCAGATTGTCTGTCGTACTCGACGGGATCCACGCTTAAAAGATTTGTGTTTTAAAGGGGTAGTGTCTGTGCTATCTGTGTATCAAAGCTGGAAAGAATGCAAGTGTCAGTGCAAAGAAGTGTGAGGTGAAATATGTTAAGTGTCAGTGTAAGGAAAGGATGCAGAACTCAAGACTATGAGGCTTAAAGAATAAGGCTGGAAGAGGGGGAATATACAGAGACTTTTGTTCGATAACTGTTATGTTATGCCTACGTATCCTCTCGTGCAATGAGGAAGTCAGAACACCGTAGTTCGACCCAAAGAGACTGAAAGTTAAATTGACTTGTGAACTGCTTACTTATCTATGCTCAAGTGTATGACCTGTCTGGCTCAGGTGCAAACTGTCTTGCATTAGACGGAAGAAGCGAGTTCTCGTTTATGAGTGAATGAGGTGAGAAAAGAATCCCGGAGGAGACGATTATTGTTTGTTTTTGTGTTTTCAATCTTTTATTGCTTTTTGTATTTGTCATAAGAAAATGAGCTTAAGCCATAATCAAGGATTTGATGGACCCATTACACCATCCTAATAGAAGGATAATAGATGGGAACATTTAAGCTGAGGAAAGCTCCTCAACTTAATCCATGATTAGGGATTAACCTCATGACAAAACAAAGCCTTTATTAGATGGATTTTAGTTAATGATAAGATGAAGAAGTGATTTTTATGGTTTGTAAGACAACTTGAGGGGGACTTGTCCATTAACACTAGGGTTAGTCCTTCTTAACCAATTAAGGAAGAATTAGAACCCTAATGCAAGGCCCAAGTTACAAGCTTGATGTCTTAGAGATTATTAGATGGATTGATTAAAGGAGTTAAACATATTAAGGGTTTAACGCTTAGGATTAAAGTTATACACTCCATCCTAATAGAAGGATGCAGGCATAAGCTTAATCACAAAGCCTTAAGACCTTTAGGGTTTAGTCCTTGATTATGAGATGAGAAAAGAAGACTCAATGATGACACAAAGGTAAAAGCTAAATGGGGGACTAATCAAACCCTAATTGTTATCATGCTTGGTTATTCCTAGGGTTAATGAGGTTTTCAAGAAGATCTTCAGAGAAACCACCAGGAAGGAAGCAGATGAAAGGAACAAGAAGCAGAGAGAAGCAAGACAACTTGCTTCACCTAAGAAGACAAGTTGCTTGAAGAAAGAAGGTGGGAAAGAGAATGAATGAGCAAGCTCACTCTAATACAAAGATAAAATGCATCAATGATGCATAAGAGAGATGAAAAGAGATTGTGAGAAGTGAAGGCAAATTCATTTCTCAAAACAACTTACCACCTGAAAAGTTAGCAAAAGAAATGAAATGCAGTGCAAATGAGATGAAATGTCATGATGCAAACCAAAGTCAGAAGCATAAACATGATTTCAATGATGCTAAGAGATGATGCAAACACATGTCAAGAGTTGTGGATGATCATACAAGGATGTGGATGCAAATGAAGCATACTTTGAACCATGGAAGTTCATGAAAGTTTTATGAAATGCAATGGACATATAATCATGGAAAATGAAAGATGCAATGATCAAAAATGATTCTAATATGTCCTAAGATGTATTATGAATCATGTGGATGCACAAAATGTCATGGCAAGTTTCTAAATGCAAGCAAATGAGGGATGGATGCAAAGGAAGGCACAAATTAGGGTTTACGTACAACATGCAATGCAAAAATTCAAAATCAGAAGCAAATGACAAGATAAAAAATTGAAAATGGGATCAAAGGAACCCTAACCCTACACAAGTTCACTGCCCAAAGGAGGGGACCTAACTCTTAACATAGTGCAAGTTATGAATTTCTCAAGTCAATTAGGGTTTTGGGATACTTCACAATGGAAAATGCTAAACAAATTGAAAATGGAAGATAAATTCAAGCAAATTTTATCCTATAAACTAAATGCTATGATGGATGCAATTCAAGAAAAACCATCATCAAACTCTCAATGGTTAGGCAGACTGGATTTTTCCAAGTTAGAACAAAAGTATTGCCTTTAAAAGAATTTAATTCCAATGAAATTTGTCAAAATGCATCAAGAATTAAAAAGAAATTTGTTTTAAGAGTTTGATAATGTTTCTAAATGTTTTAAAATGCAATTTGAATTTTTTGGTGATTTTTAAATACCTAAATGCATTTTTAATTAATTAATTTTCATTAACTAATTAAAAATAAACATTTAAATGATTTAAAAATAATTTTTAATGAAAAAATTAAAAATAAAAATATTTTTGGGTTCTGAAAATTAATGAAATGCTTGACAAAAAATTTCAAAATTTTTCAATGTGATTTACTATTTTTAATAATTCGTAGAAGTTAATTATAAAACAAATGAATTAAAATTAAAATAAAGGAAAGTAAGCCAAAGGAGAGGTCAGGATTGAATCTGGGCTTGGGACCATTGACTTGGCGCCACATCCAAGGGCCCAAGTTCAAACTTCATTAATCCAGATTAATTAAATAAATAAACCTAAATTAAGACTAATCATAAGATCCAAGCCACACAAACACGCGTGGGAAGGAGCAATCGTATGGCCCAGATTCAAACTTTGCCCTAATCACAGATTAAGCCCTAATCACATTCAAGTCACCGGAGAAGAACTCCGGTCGTCTTCTCCGGTGACATCTCTCCCTGAAAATTTCAATCTCACTCTCTAGGTCATTTCTGGAGCTCTAAAGCTCCAGATTTGTTCCTCTAACCTTCCTAAACCTTAATCTAACTTCAAACACAATTTATTTTCAGCCATTAACAAGATTCGAAGCCAAGAACAAAAATTGCAAAACTTTCAGACAAGCCATACACCCTCAATTCTTCATCATTTTCAAAAGTAAAAGGTTCATTGCACTCGGGGAATCAAACTTAACAAGTTGAGAACTTAAAATAAAGCTTCTTGAAAAATAAATTTTCGAAGCTACCTGAGGTGAAGCTTTCAGTTTGGAGCTTTCAGACTGCCTCCTTGCTTCAAAGCTTCTCCAATGGTCTCCCTGAAGATGCTTTGAGGTTTAGTTGGAGTGTATGGTGACTGGTTTTTGAGATTGATGAAGTTCTGACCAAGGGGAATGAAAAATCGTGTTTTTGTTTGTGGGCTTTTCAGGGCAAGATGAATGGTGGTTTATGCTCTATGAAGCTTTTCTGAATGAATGGTGAAGTTGGTTTTGAGGTTTTATGATTGTGTGATGAGATTCGAAACAAAATTCATAAGAGGTGAGTTTGGAGGATGCTGACTTGTGGGAGAGATGAGGCTGTGTTGTGTTATGTGTTGAGTCCTATTTTGTCCATGTATCAAGTTTGGATAGGTCAGAGAGTTGTTGCTGGCCTAGCTTGATTGGTATGGGCCATTTTGCATAAAGTCAACTTTTGTGTAAGAAGAGGTATGGGCTGGTTCAGTCAAGGTACAAAGGCATGGCTTGGATCAGCATGCTTCAAGGAGAACCATGGAAATGAATTTGAGGCAATGCAGCAAGTGGATTTGGGTTTATGTGAGGTTTTGCAATTTTCACAATGTTTGGCCCTTTTGAAGTTTCTTAAAGATCAAGGCATGAAAATGAACAATTCTTTGGTGCATTCTTATTTTTAGGTCATGGTTCATGCTTGTATAATGCATATAAGTCCATTTGAAGTCACATTTTGCCTTGGCATGAGGTTTTGCAACTTTGCCTCTTTGGTGTAAAACATGAAATTATGTGATTTTTGCCAACTTTGACAAGCCATAACTTTTGATCCAAAATGAATTAGAATGAGTTCTCGTACTTTTTGAAAATGGAAGGATCCATTCTACAACTTTCATGACCAAAGTTTTCTCATTTGAAGCATTTTTGAATCAAAAAGAGAAGGTTGAAAAACTTTCCCAAAATGGCAAGTTTTCAATACAAGTCACTTTCCCAAAAAGGCAACTTTGCAAATGGCTTGAAATTCTCCAATTTTGTGAACTTCTAACATCTTCTATGATCAAATAAAGATCATACACATTCAAAATGATGGAGAACACCCTTTGGTTGGGTCACTGGGGGCCTCAGATGCCCTGATTTTACACTGACTTGCTCAAGAAGTCAACTCTTGATCAGATGCCTTCCCCATGGAATTTCTTCATGAAAATTGATATGCATGATCCTTATACCATATAGATACTAATAGAAACAAGAATGACCAAAATTTTTGGAGTTATGGCCTTTGAAACCAAAACCCTAATTCTAGGCCATCTGTGTAGTTAAAGTTGGCTTTGCTTCCATGCCTTTCTCAGTTCTTGTGATTCTTTGACTTCTTTGACTTCTTTGACCTTGTGAGGATATAATATGATGCTTGAACATACATGGACCCCTTTGAAGTGGTTAATGACCTTTGGAGTGGCTCAAATGGTTCAGGGATTGCTCAGATCACAAACCCTAGATGCAGATGACTTAAAATCAATGTAGTGAAGCAAAAATGCAATATGAGATGCTATGATTGAACTTATGCATATGAAAAGATCACAAGCCATGGTGAAATGGGTGAGGGCAAATTTGGGGTGTTTACAGCTGCCCCTATTCAAGCATGAGTTAGCTGTGCAGGATGTAAGCAACGGCTTAACAGTCAAACAAGATAACTTATGGTTGAATACCAAAGACAGTCCAAATTTGCACTCACTGAATGAAGAAGAAAAGGGATATAGATTTGTAAAGGAAAATAAAGTATGATTATAAAGTGCGAGCGACGGAGGATGACCGTCGAGCAGAGGACGACTGCTGGGGATGAAGTAATGACGGGGACGACCGACATGCTGGGGAAAAATGCGGGAAATAAAGCAATGACGAGGACGGCCGACAAGCTGGGGATATAAGAGATTATGATGGGGACGGCCATCAAGTAAAGCTATAAGACTCTCTGGGGATTATGGTTAAATGATGGGGACGACCATCAAGCTCAAGGCATAAATGAAATGAATGATGAGGTACGGTCATCAAAGGTGAAGGACGATCACCTAACAGGGGACAACTGCTTTGTTGGGGATAAGATGAGGGACGGTCATATAAGGTGAAGGAAGATCACCTGGCAGGGTACGGCTGCCGAAAGTATCATGACATAGGACAAATGTCGGATGAAAAGGTCGACGATGGGGACGGCCATCGGATAAGCATGATGAAGGACGATCATCAAGAGGTGAAGGACGATCACCTAGCAGGGTACAGCTGCTCTCGGGGTTTATCATGACATAGGACGAATGTCAGATAACAAGATCAACGTTGGGGGACGGCCATTGGATAGAATGATGAAGGACGATCATCAAGAGGTGAAGGACGATCACCTAGCAGGGGACGACTGCCGAAAATATCATGACATAGGTCGAATGTCGGATAAGAAGGGGTTCTAATGAATAGAGACTCCATTGGGGATGATGAAGGACGATCATCAAAAAGGTGAAGGACGATCACCTGGCAGGGTACGGCTGCCGAAAGGTATAACGACATAGGACGAATGTCAGATAGAAAGAAAATAGTTTAACAAGCTTTGGTGGGGGCTCTTCTGGGGAAGGGTAGACACAGACGAGTGTCTAAATTCAAGAAAATATAAGTGTTTGACACGGTGTATAGATTTAAAGATGCGGACGAGCATCCTTAAGACTATGATACGGACGAGTATCAATAGAAACAAACGCTTGACGCATGTTCAGAGATGATGATACGGACGAGTATCAACTGGTTAACAAAGAACAAGGATGAGTGTCGAATTTGAGGGGATATAAATGGCATATACAGGACACAGACGAGTATCGGTATGAGTGAAAAGTGATGAGTGAGACACAGACGAGTGTTTAACTTGCTAGGGAGAGCATGACACGGACGAGTTCCGGAAAAAGTGTATTATAAACAAGTATTTGATTTACAAAGTGTTTAGGTAACTATGTTGGGGGAGGTGACACGGACGGGTGTCGGGGAAGTTGTATTTATGTATCTGTGAGTGCAAAGGTGACGATTTGGCTTTCTGCTGGGGATATGACACGGACGAGTGTCAAGAAGTATCTTGTTTGCCCGGGCAATTTTACTGGGGAATGATGACACGGACGAGTGCCAAAAGGAGCATGTATCTATATCTTTAAGGGAAATGCTTTAGTTCTCTGGCGAGGAATTGGGGAATGTTCTGTATATTGTTGATGGATTGTCAGTATTTACAAGTGTTTGATTCAAAACATGGCTTATGATTATGCAATATGTTTGATTTTTGCCGTAATGCTCCGTGTTAGACGGAATGCTACGCTCTGTGGGGGAAAAACATGATGCGAATGCTATGATTATGCAAAGATACCGATCCGGGATTCGGATCCCGTTGCTATGAAGATTTCTGGCTGATCTGCTTGAAGTGGATATCCCAGCTGGGGATGCGATCATTGGTAGATCTGACATATATGACTCTGCATGGGGAAATAGATCACTGATAGACCTATCTCAGTAATGAGGGACCCCAGCTGGGGTTTGTAAAAGCTTTCGTCACTCTGTTGTGAGATCTTCGGGCGTTGCTCTTCTGGATAGAGGCTGAAACTCTGTGGGGAGCTGGTTCCCTATCTAGCACTTGGTTGGGGAAAGAGAGAAATCACTGAAAGATCTGCCTAGAGATTTCCGTGGGGATCCTGCTGAGGATGATACTTGACAACTCAGCTGGGGATATGAACACGTTCTGGTGCTGCTCTTTGAAGGAAATGTTGGAGGAGTGATGCCTGGCAACTCTAATGGGGAAAGCATCTCCGGTGCTGTTTGGAAGGTGTGCTGAGGAAACAATGACTTGGCAGCTTATTGGGGAGAAGACTTCATGCCCCATGTTGTGCTTTGGATACCTGCAATCCTTTAAAGACAAAGAAAAGTACAAGTTTCCCGAGGTAACCCTTACTGGATTCCATCATAGGAGTTTAGACACTCCCGGGAGTCAATATATTTCCTGCAAGCGTGTAGTTTAGGAAAGACGCATCTGTATTTATGCAATCAATATATTAACGACATCGGACATTTTGCAAACGAAAATAAAACGTGCGAGACGAAAACATGACTGAAAATCTGATTTTATTAATTTGAGTGCCCTGAATTGGAAAATACAGTCAAAGAAACAGATCCCCTGAAATGAGGAGATTGTTACAAATTGAGAAACAAAAAGATGCTGGCAATGCTGGTGACGCTTCAAGGAGCTTCCCTTTGCTATGACTCGTATGACATTTGACGTTCTTCTCGTCTTGCTTTCTGAAGAAGGCTAATTCTGACCGACGCTATAAACTTCCGAAGCTTACCAAGTTGTAAGTGACACAGACGAATTCAGAATGCAGTTGTTCGCTTATTCCCTTGTTTTGCGTGGATCGCCCTTTTCAGGTTTTCAATCCACCGGGATACCCATTTTTGCCTGAGTTGTCCAATGCGGCTTTTCAACTCAACGGGTGTACATTTTTATTTATTTTCCCTTATTTTTGCCCGAGTCTTTTATTCTGTTTCTGACTCGCCGGCATGCCCTATTTTTGCCTGGACTTACATTCTGTTTTTATGTCCAGCGGGTCATTTTTATGCGAAGTATTTTTTAACTGCATCTGAATTCACAGGGGACAGAAAGTCTTCACCATCCATAGTACTGAGCATCAGTGCTCCACCGGAGAAAACTTTCTTTACTATGAACGGACCATCGTAATTCAGAGTCCACTTGCCCCTGTGGTCTGTATGAGGAGGAAGGAGCCTTTTCAGCACAAGATCTCCTACTTGGTACTCTCGGAGCCTGACTTTCTGATCGAAGGCCTTCTTCATTCTTTTCTGATATAACTGCCCATGACAAATTGCAGCCAATCTCTTCTCTTCAATCAGATTCAGTTGCTCGTATCGGGATCGGACCCACTCTGCTTCATTTAGCTTAACATCCATTAGTACCCGCAAGGAGGGTAATTCAACTTCAACAGGTAGGACTGCCTCCATACCATAAACAAGCTGATACGGTGTTGCCCCAGTGGATGTTCTGATTGACGTACGGTACCCATGCAAGGCAAATGGTAGCATTTCATGCCAATCTTTATAGGTGACCACCATCTTCTGTACAATCTTCTTGATATTCTTGTTAGCTGCCTCTACAACGCCATTCATCTTTGGCCTGTAAGGAGAAGAATTGTGGTGTTGGATCTTGAAGTCCCGACATAGTTCTGCCATCATTTTGTTGTTCAAGTTGGAACCATTATCAGTAATGATTCGCTCGGGAACTCCATACCGACAGATGATGTCTCTTTTCAGGAATCGGGCTACCACTTGCCTGGTGACATTTGCATAGGAAGCTGCTTCAACCCACTTGGTAAAATATTCAATGGCAACCAGAATGAATATGTGGCCATTTGAAGCGGTCGGTTCGATCTTGCCAATCATATCAATGCCCCACATGGCAAAGGGCCAGGGTGAAGACATCACATTTAGAGGATTCGGAGGCACATGCACTTTATCTGCATAAATCTGGCATTTATGGCATTTCCTGGCATAAGCACAACAGTCTGCGTCCATTGTGATCCAATAATATCCTGATCTTAGCAACTTTTTAGCCATTGCATGCCCTCCTGCATGGGTACCAAAGGATCCTTCGTGCACCTCGTGCATCAACAAGTCCGCTTCTGCCCTATCAACACATCTGAGGAGTACCATATCAAAGTTTCTTTTGTACAGGGAACCGTCAGTATTTAGGAAGAAACTACCAGCTAGCCTTCTTAATGTCTTCTTATCATTGGAAGATTCCCCAGGCGGGTATGTTTAATCCTCCAAGAAGCATTTGATATCATGGAACCAAGGCTTATCATCTTTGACAATGTCTGCTGAGAACACATACGCTGGTCTGTCAAGTCTGGACACTGAAATTCGAGGCACAAAGTTGGCAGCTTGAACTTTGATCATGGATGAAATGGTAGCCAGAGCATCTGCAAACTGATTTTCATCTCGAGGGATATACTCAAGCTTGACTGTTGTGAAGAAAGTCAATAACCTTCTCGTATAATCCCGGTAAGGTATCAGATGATCTTGGTGGGTGTACCATTTGTCGTTGGTTTGATTGATTACCAGAGCTGAATCCCCGAATACAGTCAAAGTCTTGATCCTGAGGTCAATGGCTTCCTCAAAACCCATAATGCAAGCTTCGTATTCAGCTTCGTTGTTAGTGCAGTTGAAGGTGAGCTTTGCCGAGAAAGGCATGTGAACTCCTTTAGGTGTAATGAGTACTGCACCAACACCACGACCATTCATATTAACAGCCCCATCAAACATCATAGTCCATTCTTCTTCTGGGTCAGGCCCTTCAGTGTGAATAGGCTCTTCATGATCTTTTTCTTTTATGAACATGATGTCTTCATCTGGGAAGTCAAATCTCATAGGCTGGTAATCATCAATGGGTTGCTCAGCAAGATAATCAGACAATACACTGCCCTTGATGGCTTTCTGAGATGTGTACTGAATGTCATATTCTGTGAGGATCATTTGCCATCTTGCAACCTGTCCGGTAAGTGCTGGCTTCTCAAATATGTACTTAACTGGGTCCATCTTTGAGATCAATAAGGTAGTGTAGGTCAACATATACTGTCTTAGTCGGCGAGCAGCCCACGCTAAAGCACAACAAGTTTTCTCGAGCAGTGAATAACGTTGTTCACAGTCGGTAAACTTTTTGCTTAGGTAGTATATCGCATACTCTTTTCGACCAGACTCGTCATGCTGGCCCAACACACACCCCATCGACTCTTCTAATACTGTCAAGTACATGATTAGCGGTCTTCCTTCAACTAGAGGCATAAGGATTGGAGGCTCTTGTAAATATTCCTTGATTTTGTCAAAAGCCCTCTGGCAGTCTTCGTTCCACCTGACCGTCTGTTCTTTTCTTAACAGTTTGAACAAGGGTTCACAGGTTGCAGTAAGGTGAGATATGAACCGTGAAATGTAGTTCAATCTACCTAGAAACCCCCGAACTTCTTTTTTTGTTTTTGGTGCAGGCATTTCTTGAATGGCTTTGACTTTATTAGGGTCCACTTCAATCCCTTTCTCACTTACAATAAATCCCAGCAGTTTACCGGATCGCACCCCGAATGTGCACTTGTTAGGGTTTAACTTCAGCTGGTACTTCCTCAGACGCTTGAATAACTTCAACAGATTTACCAGGTGGTCTTCTTCTATGAGGGACTTGGCAATCATGTCATCCACATAACATTCAATTTCTTTATGGATCATGTCATGGAATAATGTTACCATAGCCCGTTGATACGTTGCACCTGCATTCTTCAGTCTGAATGGCATCACCTTATAACAGAATGTGCCCCAGGGTGTGATGAAAGTTGTCTTCTCCATGTCTTCAGGCGACATCTTGATCTGATTCTATCCTGAAAATCCATCCATGAAGGAGAACACCGAGAACTGAGCCGTATTATCAACCAACACATCAATGTGAGGTAAAGGGAAGTCATCTTTCGGGCTGGCTCTGTTCAGATCCCGGTAGTCCACACACATCCTCACCTTGCCATCTTTCTTAGGCACAGGTACAATATTAGCGACCCACGGCGGATAGCTAGTTACAGCAAGGAAACCGGCGTCCCACTGTTTTTGTACCTCTTCTTTTATCTTCATTGCCATATCTGGGCGAGTACGGCGCAATTTCTGTTTTACTGGTGGGCAGTCTTCTTTCAAAGGCAGCTTGTGCATGACAATATCGGTGTCCAACCCTGGCATATCCTGATAAGACCAAGCAAAGACATCCACATACTCCCGAAGCATATCAATCAGTTGCTCTGTTACTGAGTCTTGTAGGAAGGCCCCAATCTTAACTTCTTTCACATCTTCTTTCGTACCAAGATTAACCGTTTCAATCTCCTCCTGATGAGGAGTGATAACCTTCTCCTCTTATCTTAACAACCTGGCTAGCTCTTCAGGTAGCTCATAATCTTCTTCAACCCCTTCATCAGCTTGATTGATTGGATTGTCGAAGTCATACGAAGTCATAGCAGTGTTGTTGTCGGTGCAGTCTGAAAGGCACTTTCTGCAAGGGTTTAGATTGGTTTATTTTAGTGATCAGTTTTTATCTTTTTTAGAAAAAAGTGAAATGAAGTTATCATTTTGAAAAACATTGCCATTTTATTTTTTGTACAAAAAGAAAAATGAAAAACAGTGAGTGAAAAAGAAAAAGACTCATTTGCAAAAGATGTCCGATATTCATTGATTAATCTATTTGCACAAAATTACAAGATGGCCCGATTAGAAAATGAGTCTTGAAATCTTGGGCATGATGCAAGACTTAATGCATGCTATAAAATACAGGAAATCATAATTACTCTGCAGGAGTAACCCTTATAATTTCCTGGGAAGACCAGTTAAGGACTTGGCTCCCCGGGATCCTTGGACGTATCCAGCTCTCCAGGTTGCGGTCGCTTTCCTCCTCGTCTTCCAAGTTGTTCACAGCATCCGGGGTGAGCATTCCCCCGCTGACAAAATTGGGCTCTTTGGCAGCCTCTGATTGATCTTGTTGAGTTGGTTTGTAACCCAACCCAAATCTGTCTTCCTTCTTTTCCACGGGCAGCAACTTGCCCCAGCCTTGGGCAGTACCCTCTTCAACAACCTTCCGGGTGTAAACACCCCAAATTTGCCCTCACCCATTCACACCATGGCTTGTGGTCTTTTCATATGCATAAACACAATCATATCATCTCATACCACAATTTTGAGTCACTACATAGTTTCTAAGTCATCTGCACCTAGGGTTTGTGATCTGAGCAATCCAAGAGCCTCTTGAGCCACCCCAAAGGTCAACAATCACTTCAAAGGGGTCCATGTGTGTTCAAGCATCATATTATATCCTCTCAAAGCCAAAAAATGCCAAAGAATCACAAGAACTGGGATTGGTATGGATGCAGAGCCAAGTTTGACTGCACAGTTGACCTGAAATTAGGGTTTTGGTTTCAGAGGCCATAACTCCAAATTTTTTGGTCATTCTTGTTTCCATTGGTCTCTATATGGTATAGGGAGTATGCATATTAATTTTCATGAAGAAATTCCATGGGGAAGTCATCTGATCAAGAGTTGACTTTTCAGGCAAGTCAGTGCAAAATCAGGGCATCTGAGGCCCCCAATGACCCAACCAAGGGGTGATCTTCATCATTTTGAGTGTATATGATCTTTATTTGATCATAGAAGAAGGTTGAAGTTCACAAAATTCAAGAATTACAAGTTTTTGCAAAGTTGACTTTTTAGGGCATGGTTGACTTTTAAGAAATATGTCATTTTATGCCACTTTTCAAGCCTTACTTTTTGATCCAAAAATGCTTCAAATGAAAAACCTTTGGTCATGAAAGTTGTAGATTAGATCTTTCCCTTTTCAAAAAGTACAAGAACATGATCTAATTCTTCTTGGATCAAAAGTTATGGTGTGACAAAGTTGGCAAAAATCATTAATTTTCAAGATGTGCACCAAATGAGAAACTTGCAAGAACTTTGTACCAAGGCATTTGTAACCTCTAATTCATGTCTAACCATTACATAAACATCACATGTGACCAAAAATTCAGAATGGACTAAGTATTTCTCACTTCCCATGGTTTGTGTGGCAAGAAAGTTACATGTGAACCAAAGATGATCAACTTGCAAAACCATCATCACACTTTCACCAACTTGTTGCCTTGGCTGCTGAACCACCCTAGCCTCACTCACACACCATGCTGTGCCAGCCCACACTCTTGTACCAAGCTAGAACTTAGCCCATGCCTCTCTTACAAAAAGGTTGACAATTTGCAAAAGTGAACTTACCTATCACAGCAGGCCAGGTCACATCATCTGACCAATTGGAGTTGTTTATACTATCCATTTGCTAGCCATTTCACATAAGGAGCCAGCCTGAAACAAGCCCTAGCAAGACATACACAAACTCACCCCATTTTGCATTTCTCTTCGAATCATCTTCCACAGGCCTCAAACACTCAGACAAACTCCACTAATCATCTCACCATGCTTCATTAAGCCCAAGCCAACACTCAAAACAGCCAGAAGCACACTAGAATACAGCCTTCACAAAAACTGTCACAAAGCTTCCCTTCTTCGAATCACCTTCCACAGCTACCAAACATCCAAACCATTTTCACCAACAAATCAAACACATCAAAAGGAACCAGAATCAGCCATTAACAGAGCTTGAAACCACTCACACACAGAACTCATTTTCTGCTATATCAGATTGGAATCTCTCAAAATAGCTTGCTTAAGCTCATACCAAGCCTACCCTTAGCACCAGGGGAATCAGTGGAGCAAGCTTGCACCAAAGAATAGCTCTGAAAGCCCAGAAACAGGAGTCTCCATCTCAGGTATGGCCATGAAACTTTTCTTTCAGAGCTTGATTTTTAAGATATAAATTGATTATGTATGTCTTACTGATCATGGGGATGGTTTTAGAATTAGAAATGAGTGAGAAATGAGGATTTACCAGGGCTCTGAAACTTTGCCCGTGAATCTTCATGGCTTCGATTCTCTTAGTTTAAGCATGAGAAATTTAGTTTGAGAGGTGTTTTGAGTGAGGTTTGAGTAGAGGAACATTTCCCTGGCTTTGATTTGAAGAATGGTGGCCTGAATCGTATTCTAGGGTTTTGTTGTTGCCGGAGAAGATGACCGGAGCTTCCCTCCGGTCACCTGAATGTCATTTGCCCTAATCTCAGGTCATTAAGCAACTTTGAATCTTGAGCGTAGGATCATCCGACTTTCCTTGACTTTGCGCGTGGATGAGTGGTTCAGATGGGTCCACTGTGCCCTAATCACCATTAACTCATTTAATTATTTCATAAAACTTAATTAAAGTCAGAAGCAATCTAGACCCTTCATTCACGCGCGCGGTTAACATTTTCAAACCCAGAGCAAATCCCAGCCCTCCATTCAGTTGACTTCAGTCTTTTTCATTTTATTTTCATATTTAATTCATTTGTTTTGCATAATTTATTAAAAATAGCAAAAATGTTTTAAAAATTATGAAACTTTTTGTCAAGAGTTTCATTAATTTTTAAAACACAAAAATATTTTTATTTTTATTTTTAGCATTTAAAAAGTATTTTAAAATATTTAAAAGATTTTTTTTAATTGATTAATGAGAATTAATTTATTAAAAATACTTTTGGGTATTTAAAAATCACCAAAAAATTCATGAAATGTTCTAAGACATTTAGAAACATTGTCCAACCTTCAAACCAAATTTATTTTTTGATCTTGATGCATTTTGAGAATTTTTCATTGAATAAAAATCATTTTTATGCATTAATTTGATCTAAAGTTCCAAAAATCATTTCTGCCTATCCATGAAGAGTTGGACATTGATTCTTTTTGCATTGCATTATGTTTAGCAGGTAGTTTGTGAGATTAAATGGCCATGATTTGATCTTTCATTTTCAATTTGTTTGGTAATTTTCTTGTTAAGGAACCCTAAAACCCTAGAAAACTTAGGAAAATCATAACTTGAACTTGGTTAGGAGTTGAAGCTTCTCCTTTGGGCATTAGGTTAGTATAGGATTAGGGGTCCTTTGAGTGGCATTTTCAATTTTTTATCTTGGGGTTTGCTTCTGATTTTGATTTTTGTTTGTTGCATTGTTCATAAACCCTAATTTGGGCTTCCATATGCATTCATCTTGCATTCTCTTGCATAACATGACTTGCCATGACATTTCAAGCATCCATTTGATTCATTTGACATCATAAGACATATTGAAAGCATGTTTGATCATTGCATCATGTATTTGCCATGTTGTATGTCATGTGCACTTCATAACTTTTCATGTATGTCCATGCTTCTTAACTTGCTTCATTTGCATCCATAAGCTTGTGTGATCATTTCCATGTGCTGCCTCATGTTTGTAACATCTCATAGCATCATTAACATCATACTCATGCTTCTGGTTTTGTTTCTCATCATGTCATCTCATCTCATTTTGCATTGCATTGCATTTCCTTTCTAACCTTTCAGGTGGTAAGTGATTCTGAGAAGTGGATTTGCCTTCACTTCTCATACTTTCTTCTCATCTCTCTCTTGCATCCATGCTGCATTTTTATATGTGTTTGAGATTGAGCTTGCTCATTCTTCTTCTTCCCACTTTCTTTCTTCAAGTGACTTGACTTCTTTAATGAAGCAAGTTACTTTGCTTCTCTTGATCCTTTCATCTGCTTCCTGGTGGTTCCATTGAAGATTTCTCTTGCAAACCTCACAAACCTTAGGGACAACCAAGCATGACAATGATTAGGGTTTTGATTAGTCTCCCCTCTTAGTTTTACCTTTGTGTCTCCTTGAGTCTTCTCTTCTCACCTCATAATCAGGGACTAAACCCTAAAGGTTTTAAGGCTTTGTGATTAAGCTTATGCCTGCATCCTTCTATTAGGATGGAGTGTATAACTTTAATCCTAAGTGTTAAACCCTTAATGTGTTTAAATCTCTTAATCAATTCACTTAATAATCATCAAGACATCACACTTGTAACTTGGGCCTTGCATTAGGGTTCTAATTCTTCCTTAATTGGTTAAGAAGGACTAACCCTAGTGTTAATGGACAAGTCCCCCTCAAGTTGTCTTACAAATCATAAAATTCACTTCATCATCATATCACTAATTAAAATCCATCTAATAAAGGCTTTGTTTTGTCATGAGTTTAATCCCTAATCATGGATTAAGTTGAGGAGCCTTCCTCAGCTTAAACATTCTCATCTATTATCCTTCTATTAGGATGGTGTAATGAGTCTGTTTAATCCTTGATTATGGCTTAACCTCATTACTCAACACTAAACAAAAACACCAAAAACATCTAAATAATCACAAGTAGGTTAATGATCTTAAACCTACATCAAAGGTGATTAAGTGTGAGAATCTGACTTCACACTTAAGGTATCCTCATTACCCCTAATCAGAGGGAAGATATGATGAGTTTACTAAATCCATTGGTTTAGGCTTAAGCTCATTAACTTATGACAAACTTTCAAAAGCAATAAAAGACTGAAAACTCAAAAACAAACAATAATCGTCTCCTCCGGGATTCTTTTCTCATCTCATTCACTCATAAGCGAGAACTTGCTTCTTCCGTCTAATGCAAGACAGTTAGCACCTGAGCCAGACAGGTCATACACTTGAGCATAGACAAGCAAGCAGTTCATCAAGTCAATTCATCTTTCAGTCTCTTTGGGTCGAACTACGGTGTTCTGACTTCCTCATTGCACGAGAGGATACGTAGGCATAACCTAACGGTTATCGAACAAAAGTCTCTGTATATTCCCCCTCTTTCCAGCCTTATTCTCTTAGCCTCATATCTTGAGCATCTCATTCTTTGTTCTTACACTGACACTGTATATATCACACTTTACACTTCTTTTACACTGACACCTGTACATCCTTTTCCAGCTCTTTTACACACAGATTGCACTGACACTACCCCTTTAAAACACAAATCTCTTAAGCGTGGATCCCGTCGAGTACGACGGACAATCTGGGTGCTAATACCTTCCCAGGTTATAACCAACCCCCTTTCTCAGTCTCTCTGGTTCGCAACCGTCTTATCCATATTTTTCTAGGTCTATGCAGCATTGCCTTTCCTCCGGGATAAAAATGCCTAGCTGGCGACTCTATTCATTCCCTGTGAGTTCACTCCTGTGTGTTCTCGCACCATCTTTCGCCGACCGTTCGCGTCTGTACCCTATTTGACCCGGGTGTCATTTAGAGGGAGCGACAGCTTGGCGACTCTGCTGGGGATCCTTATACTGTAACCAGGGCTTCTGGTTCTTTTTGTGGGTTCCTCCTAGCGCTTGATTGATTTGTGTTTACTGGAGTGTTATGTGCTTATTTGTGCCTGTATATTTACTTTTGTTTATTGCTTTATGTACAGTTGCTTTACTGCTTTCTTTATAGCCTTGCATTATATCATATTGTCATACTGTGCTGCTGGCTGGATCTGTTTGTTTGCTTTGGTGGGTGGGGTTCTATTGAGAGTTAAGGTCCTACACCTGGGACCTGAGTGACACCTAGGCTAGAGTGAATCATATTCTTTCCCATTCCATCTCGGTCTGGTGCGGGAATATGAAACACGGTTCAGATATGGGTTTCTTCTTGAGAACTCTGTGTTGCAGATTTCCTGCAATGCTAGGGCTATCTGGGAAGCCTGCTAAGTCTGGATGACCTTTAGTTTTGACCTTCAGAAACTGAGGTGAATTAGAGGAGGAACTTTTATGGTTATTGTAAACACTGTACCTCCAGGTTAGAAGTGTTTACACTTCTCATAACTGATCCGAGTCTGAGGATCCTTGTTTGTAGAACACCACCTGTGAGGGGGTTGGGCTGTTTACAGGTTTGCAGGTACCTTGACCTCAGAATACCCTGTTACTTTGATTTGATTAAGAATACTCCGTGTTGGAACAGTTCTTGTGATTCTAAACCCTGGACATGTGGCTCTTTATTTGAGTCCCCCACCTTGGTTACTGGACTTATAGACCTCCATCTGGATTTCTTACACACATGGACTTATATCAGAGCATTTGATCAGATCCAGCTCAGTCACAAACCCTTGCATATCATTTGCATACATAATCATTGCATCATATTGACATTTGCTTATTTGTGTTTCAGGGTATCCATCTTCATTTGGTTTTGGTTTTGACCCCATCTTCAGTATTGACCTATCTTCATCAGCACTTGCTTCAGCTATCAGCTATCTACTTCAGCCAATCAGTGGCCCATTCTTCAGTATCATCATCAGCACTTGTCTCTACTCAGTCTCAACAGCATGGCACCTAAAAAGAGCAACATCACCTACCACTTCTTCCAGCCAGAGTTAGCTGACATCAGGAGGATTCAGACCCTGATCACTCCAGACCATATACCACTGTTCAGGGAACACCATGGAGATATACTTGATATGGTTATGAATCTGGACCCCTCACAGAGAAGCCTGATCCACACTTGCCTTCAGTTTTATGATCCCCCACTGAGATGTTTCACTTTTCGGGACTTTCAGTTGGGCCCCTTATTGGAAGAATACTCATCATTAGTTGGTATACCTATCAGGGGTGGAGTCCCTTTCAACCCTGAGATGGTCTTTCCTGGTAATGAAGAGGTAGCAAAGGCATTGCATTTGGAACCAGCCCTGATTGGGCAGCATATGACTTCTAAGGCTGGAATCCCTGGCCTGCATCTGGATTTCTTGATCTCTCAAGCTACCCTGAAAGCTTCTTTAGGAGAGTGGAAAGCAGTCTGTGCTTTGCTGGCCCTGAGCATATATGGGATTGTATTATTTGCAGATGAGCCTCGATTCATTAGTAAGAATGCAATCCATCTTTTCATTCTGAAGAACCCAGTGCCAACTTTATTGGGGGATCTCTACTATTCAGTGCATCAGAGGAATGAAAAGCAAAGGGGAAGATTAGTGAGGTGCTGTGCTCCTTTGTTCCATACTTGGCTTCTCAGGCATCTACCCAAGACAGATGCATTTCTGAACCCTCATCAACAGAAAAACTGGGCTGGAAGACTTACTACTCTAACTTCAGCTGATATCAGGTGGTGCACTCAAAGCACAAAAGGCAGGGATATCATCACCAGCTGTGGGCATTTTCCCAATGTGCCCCTGATAGGAGTTAAGGGTAGTATTAATTACAACCCTCTGCTGTTCAAAAGACAACTGGGCTATGCACTGGTCCACACTCCTAAGGCACAGGACTTGGTTGAGACTCTTTATTGTGAGAACAAGCTTAATCTGGCTATTGTTAGACAGGCAGCCTGGGCCTGGGACAATGTGCAGACTAAAGGGGTGACCATCCTGGGGAAGTGTAACAATGTGGCATCAGCACAATACTATGATTGGTCCCATGCCAGGGCTCAATTCTCTGGGATGCCCTTTACTATTGAAGATATGCCTGGGCCTTCCACAACACCACCTCCAGCAACTGTCAGCTTAGAGGAGTTTGAGAAGTTGAAAGAGAGAAATGAGAAGCTGACTCAAGCTCTACAGAAGACCCTCTGGGAAAGGAGTGATGGCAGACTGGATATTGAAAGGTTGGAGAAGTTGAAAGTGGAGCATCTGGCTAGAATTGAGAAGTCTGAGGATTACATTAAGAAATCTAGGGCTGGAGAACAAATCCTGAAGAATGCTTGCAAAGAAGCTCAGTTCCAGAAAGCCAGGACAGACTTGTATCTGAAAGAGAGTCAGGCTAGGTGGGTCAGGATCACCGAAGCTCGTACTCAAGAGGACAAAAGGACTCAAGACAAGATAGAGCAGATGGAAGCTAGTGCAAAAGAGCAACAAGAAGCCCTGGCAGCAGCCCAGAGGGAGATATCAGAGCTGAAGATCAGAGCTGGAGTGAAGAGGTCAAAGGACCAAAGTCAACACAAGAAGCTAACTGCAGCTGTTACTACCAGGAACCTCCTTATCAGGAACCTCACGGAGCGTCCGGCTGATCCTGTGACCGAAGCACTTCTCAAGGAAGTTCGGGAGGATGAGTTTGGTCTTGGTGTTTGACCATTTGCTTGTTGTTGCTTTTATTCCATGTACTTTTTTTTTTCTTGTAATGTATTTTGACCCCTCAGAGGGCTTGTATTTGTAAACAAACTGTGTACCATTGGCCTTTTGTAATATATGTATTAGTTTGTTCCATCCAAGTTTACTTCAAAAGCAACATCAACAGCATCTTCAAGGGTCTGGAAGGGTCAAAACTGAATGCCAAGCCGGATACCTTGAAAACAAATAAGCATACTGCATTGCATGCTAACCCTTTGTTTGTTTTGTAGGTTTTTTGTTTTGTTGTTGCTAACTCTGTTGTGATGTTTAGGAACTATTGCTCGGCGCCGGGTGTTTCCCCTCAATCGACCACACAGATACCCCACCCGTAACAATCTTCCGGGCATACAGATGGATCAGATGCAGCAGGACCTTACAGAGGTCAGGAACCAAATGACCAACGAGAGGTTGGAAATGAGGAACCAAATGACACAGTTTATGGAGGTAATGAACAACATGGCTCAAAGCCAGGAGAGGCTCAGAGCACTAGTGGAAGGGAGAAATCAGGAAGATCATCAGCCAGGGACTGCTGGGACTAGCAACAATGAAAGAGTCCAACCTCATGTCAATCCCCCAGTCTTTGGACCCCATCTCCATCCAGAGGCCAACATCCCTGTCAATATACAAGGGACTGCCACAGCAGG
Organism: Lathyrus aphaca; assembly: GCA_963966055.1. Taxonomy (NCBI): domain Eukaryota; kingdom Viridiplantae; phylum Streptophyta; class Magnoliopsida; order Fabales; family Fabaceae; genus Lathyrus; species Lathyrus aphaca. Next base: position 428,142,083 of record OZ014524.1, on the reverse strand, counting down.
GAGGGTACTGCAAGAAGACCCCCAAGAAGACCAGTTTACAGTGATGGGAGTCGGGGAAGAAGCTTATGATAGAAGGTTGGATGAGATAGCTGAGAAATTAAGATCCTTAGAGTCTCAAAACTCTTTGGGTTTTGATGTTATGGATATGGGCTTGGTAGACTGGGTCAGGATTCCCCACAAGTTTAAGCCACCATGCTTTGAGAAGTATAATGGGACTTCCTGTCCCCGGACCCATCTACAATCTTTTCTCGGGAGGCTGAAAGCCTATACCATGGACGAGAAGCTGTGGATGTTCTACTTTGAGGATAGCTTGACTGGAGCTTCGAGGGAATGGTATTCCCATCTGACAAGGGCAACTATTAGATGCTGGAAGGACCTGGCAGAGGCCTTCATCAGACAGTATCAGTATAATCTGGATATGGCACCTAACAGGACCCTCCTAATGGGAATGTCACAATCATCTAGAGAGAGCTTCCGAGAGTATGCTCAAAGATGGAGACAGCTTGCTGCGGCTGTCCAGCCGCCTATGTCAGAAAGGGAGATGGCTGATATGTTCATGAACACCCTTCAGGGGACTTACATTGATAGGCTAGCTGCCTTCTCATCTACCAGCTTTGCAGATGTGGTCATAGCCGGGGAGAGAATTGAAAGCCTATTGAAGATGGGTAAGATCTCAGACAACGGTGCAAGCTCATCCAGTAATGCAAGAAAGCCTTTTACAGGCCCAAGAAGGACTGGTGAGACTAATGCCATCCACACCAACAGGGGCAGGCCCCAATATGTTCATAGATCTGTGGCAGCAGTCACCATTCCCGCTCCAGCTCATCCACAACCAGCTTATCAACCTCCTCAGCAAAACTATCATCAACAACCTCAGTACCATCAACAAAATCAGTATCCTCCGAGAAATTACAACAACAGCAATACCAACAACAATAACCAGCAAAGGCCATTCCAGCAGAGGCCATCTCAAGCCAACAGGGTGATCGATCCGATCCCCATGCCATATGCTACATTGCTGCCACAACTCCTGAAACTCAACCTAGTTGAGCTAAGGACATTGGCACCTCCAGATCCCAACAGTCTACCCAGGAACTACGACTCCAACGCCAGATGTGCTTTTCATTCGAATGCGCCTGGCCATAGTACAGAAAAGTGCAGGGCCTTGCACATGAAGGTACAAGACCTGGTAGACTCTAAGGCTTTGAATTTCACACCACCACCCAATGTCAATAAGAACCCCATGCCAAACCACGGTGGTCCCAGAATCAACTCTATTGAAGAAGACAAGCCGTCTTATTTAATAACCAGTGTGGGTCAGATCCGGACACCGTTGGTAGAAATTAAGGCTCAGCTCCTCGAGTGCCAGATGTTCCCAGGGTGCGAGTTAGGGTGTGCTTACTGCAATATTTCAGTAAATGGGTGCGATAATCTGAGGAATGGCATAGATGGTCTTATTCAGAGTGGCCAACTTCAGATCACCACATCATTTCCAACAAATCCAGCAATCTCATCAGCAACAGTTCCTGTAGCTCCTACAACTGCAACAACCATTGTTCCCGACAATTCTTCGGCTTCATCAACAAGTACTTCATCTGTCTTCTCAACCGATCAGTTATCAACAAATTTTCCTGCTACAACTTCAGCATCACTCCAATTTGAATCTCCTACAACAACAACGTCCATCCTTCCGACAATGTCTCCTACAACTCCAGCAACGAATCATGAATATGTCTCAACTGTCACAATATTTTATGATCCTGAAAACAACTCTGCTTACAACTAAGAAAGTGCTGCTCCCATCAGAGCACCAGTCACAATTTATTATGATCCGCAAACTATCACAGTTCCTTCTGCAGCCGCCATCAGTCCAGTCACTGTCACAGTGCCTGGACCAGTACCTTATGAAAGCAGTAGGGCCATCCCTTGGCACTACGGCTCTGACGTATACTGCGAAGGAGGGAAAATCACCCTTGAACCATCAACACCTGCACCACAGATAGACAATGTGGGAGGAGGCGGAGGCTTCACCCGAAGTGGACGTCTCTTTGCTCCACAAATTCAAAGACCCACTGCCGAAGCAGAAGCTGCTGCCAAGGTAAAAGGAAAGAGCCCGGTGCAGGAAGATCAAACTGTTAAGGAAGCTTTGAAAACACCATTCGATCAAGAAGTTGATGAGTTCATGAGAATCATCAAAAAGAGTGATTACAAAATAGTGGATCAGCTTCACCAGACGCCATCCAAGATCTCTATCCTATCACTACTTATGTGCTCCGAAGCCCATCGGAATGCACTACTCAAAGTCTTGCACGCAGCTTACGTGCCTAAAGAGATCACCGTCAATCAGTTGGAAACCGTGGTTGGAAATGTTACTGCTAGCAATGGGCTAGGGTTCACCAATACTGACTTGACAACGGAAGGCCGCAACCATAACAAAGCCTTGCACATCACCATGGAATGTAAAGGTGCAGTCCTTTCCCATGTGCTGGTAGACACAGGATCATCCCTTAATGTCTTACCAAAGAAGGCCCTGGTGAAGCTAGAGTATGAAGGATTAGCATTGCGTCCCAGTAACCTGGTAGTAAGAGCCTTTGATGGTTCTAAGAGATCGGTTCTGGGAGAAATTGAGCTACCTGTGACAATTGGCCCACAAACTTTTAAAACGATCTTCTATGTGATGGACATTCAACCTGCCTACAGCTGTTTGTTGGGTAGACCATGGATTCACGCCGCTGGCGCAGTAACGTCTACCCTTCACCAGAAGTTAAAATTTGAGTGGGAAGGCCAAGTTGTTACTATCTGTGGGGAGGAGGATATATTTGTTAGCCATCTGGCTACTTATAAGTATATTGAGATGGATGGGGAGATCCATGAAACAATGAGCCAAGGGTTTGAGGCCCTGAATGTTAATGAAGCATCTGCTGTATCTGGAATCTCCATGACATCTTACCAACAAGCCCGGAAGGTTGTTGAAGAAGGAACTGCCCAAGGCTGGGGCAAGGTACTATCTGTGGAGGAGAAGAAAGACAAATTTGGGTTGGGTTACAGACCAACTCAACAACATCAAGCAAAGGCTGCTGAAAAGCCCGGTTTTGTCAGTGGGGGGATGCTCACCCCTGATGCTATCAACAATTTGGAAGACGAGCTGGAAGAGGAGCGCAATCTGGAGAATTGGATTCGTCCAAAGATCCCGGGGAGCAGTATCTCAAACTGGTCTTCCCAGGAAATTATAAGAGTTACTCAAGCAGAGTAATTATTATTTCCTGTATTTTTATAGCATGCATCAAAGTCTTGCATCTTGCCCAAGATGACAAGACTCATTTTGTAATCGGGCCATCTGTACTTTTTGTGCAAACAAGATTAATCAATGAAATATCAGATATCTTTTTGCAAACGAGTCTTTTTCTTTTCCGCTCACTGTTTGTTTCCATTTTTCTTTTTGTACAAAAAAATAAATGGCGTTGTTTTCAAAATGATAACTTTATTTCACTTTTCTAAACAAGATTAAAATCAATCACTAAAATGAACAAACTGAACCCTTGCAGAGAGTGCCTTCCCGACAGCACCGACAACAGCACGGCTATGACTTCGTATGACTTTGACAATCCGATCAATCAAGCTGATGAAGGGGTTGAAGAAGAATATGAGCTTCCTGAAGAGCTAGCCAGGTTGTTAAGACAAGAGGAAAAGGTTATTACTCCTCACCAGGAGGAGGTTGAAGTGATTAATCTTGGTACAGATGAAGACGTGAAGGAGGTTAAAATCGGGGACTGCTTACAAGACTCAGTGAAGAGACAACTAATTGATCTGCTTCAAGAATATGTGGACGTGTTTGCTTGGTCTTATCAGGATATGCCAGGGTTGGACACCGACATTGTTGTGCACAAGCTGCCTTTGAGAGAAGAGTGCCCACCGGTCAAACAGAAGTTGCGCCGTACTCGCCCAGACATGGCAATGAAGATCAAAGAAGAGGTACAAAAGCAATGGGATGCCGGGTTCCTTGCTGTAACTAGCTATCCGCCGTGGGTTGCTAACATAGTACCTGTGCCTAAGAAAGATGGTAAGGTAAGAATGTGTGTTGACTACCGGGATCTGAACAGAGCCAGCCCAAAAGATGACTTCCCATTACCTCACATTGATGTATTGGTGGATAATACGGCTCAGTTCTCGGTATTCTCCTTCATGGACGGATTTTCAGGATACAACCAAATCAAAATGTCACCTGAAGACATGGAGAAGACAACCTTCATTACACCTTGGGGCACGTTCTGTTACAAAGTGATGCCATTCGGACTGAAGAATGCTGGTGCCACATATCAACGGGCCATGGTGACGTTATTTCACGATATGATCCATAAAGAAATAGAATGTTATGTGGATGACATGATCGCCAAGTCCCTCACTGAAGAAGACCACCTGGTGAATCTGCTAAAACTGTTCAAGCGTCTGAGGAAGTACCAACTAAAGCTGAACCCCAACAAGTGCACATTCGGGGTGCGATCCGGTAAGCTGCTGGGCTTTATTGTAAGCGAGAAAGGGATTGAGGTTGACCCTGATAAAGTTAAAGCTATTCAAGAGATGCCTGCACCGAGAACAGAGAAAGAAGTTCGAGGGTTCTTAGGTCGATTGAACTACATCTCACGGTTCATATCCCACCTTACAGCAACCTGTGAACCTTTGTTCAAGCTGTTAAGAAAAGAACAGACGGTCAGTTGGAATGAAGACTGCCAGAAGGCTTTTGACAAGATCAAGGAATACTTACAAGAACCTCCAATCCTTATGCCCCCAGTTGAAGGAAGACCTCTGATAATGTACTTGACAGTATTAGAAGAGTCAATGGGGTGTGTGCTGGGCCAGCATGACGAGTCTGGTCGAAAAGAGTATGCAATATACTACCTGAGCAAAAAGTTTACCGACTGTGAACAACGTTATTCACTGCTCGAGAAAACTTGCTGTGCTTTAGCGTGGGCTGCTCGCCGACTGAGACAGTATATGTTGACCCACACTACCTTATTGATCTCGAAGATGGACCCAGTTAAGTACATTTTCGAGAAGCCAGCTCTTACCGGACGGGTTGCAAGATGGCAAATGATTCTCACGGAATATGACATCCAATACACATCTCAGAAAGCCATCAAAGGCAGTGTATTGTCCGAATATCTTGCTGAGCAACCCATTGATGACTACCAGCCTATGAGATTTGACTTCCCTGATGAAGACATCATGGTCATAAAAGCGAAAGATCATGAAGAGCCTATTCACACTGAAGGGCCTGACCCGGAAGAAGAATGGACTATGATGTTTGATGGGGCTGTTAATATGAATGGTCGTGGTGTTGGTGCAGTACTCATTACACCCAAAGGAGTTCACATGCCTTTCTCGGCAAAACTCACTTTCAACTGCACTAACAACGAAGTTGAATACGAAGCTTGCATTATGGGTCTTGAGGAAGCCATTGACCTCAGGATCAAGACATTGACCGTATTCGGAGATTCAGCTCTGGTAGTTAATCAAACCAACGGAAAATGGTACACCCACCAGGATCATCTGATACCTTACAGGGATTATACAAGGAGGTTATTGACTTTCTTCACAACGGTCAAGCTTGAGTATATCCCTCGGGACGAGAATCAGTTCGCAGATGCTCTGGCTACCATTTCATCCATGATCAAAGTTCAAGCTGCCAACTTTGTACCTCAGATTTCAGTGTCCAGACTTGATAGACCAACATATGTATTCGCAGCAGATGTTGTCAAAGACGATAAGCCTTGGTTCCATGACATTAAATGCTTCTTGGAGGATCAAACATACCCACCTGGGGCATCTTCCAATGATAAGAAGACTTTGAGAAGGCTTGCTGGTAGTTTCTTTCTGAACACTGATGGGTCTTTATACAAAAGGAACTTTGATATGATACTCCTCAGATGCGTTGACAAGACGGAAGCAGATTTGTTGATGCATGAAGTGCACAAAGGATCCTTTGGTACCCATGCAGGAGGGCATGCCATGGCTAAGAAGTTGTTAAGATCAGGTTATTACTGGATCACGATGGATGCAGACTGTTGTGCTTACGCCAGAAAATGCCATAAATGCCAGATTTATGCAGACAAGGTGCATGTGCCACCCAATCCTTTGAACATAACGTCTTCACCATGGCCCTTTGCCATGTGGGGCATTGATATGATTGGCAAGATTGAGCCAACTGCTTCAAATGGCCACAGATTCATCCTGGTCGCCATTGATTATTTCACCAAGTGGGTTGAAGCAGCCTCATATGCAAATGTTACAAGACAAGTGGTAGCCCGATTTCTGAAGAGAGATATCATCTGCCGATATGGAGTTCCCGAGCGAATCATTACTGACAATGGTTCCAATTTAAACAACAAGATGATGGCTGAGTTATGCCGGGACTTCAAGATCCAACACCACAATTCTTCTCCTTACAGGCCAAAGATGAACGACGCTGTTGAGGCAGCTAATACGAATATCAAGAAGATTGTGCAGAAGATGGTAGTCACCTACAAAGACTGGCATGAAATGCTACCGTTTGCCTTGCATGGGTACCGCACGTCAATCAGAACATCCACTGGGGCAACACCGTATCAGCTTGTGTATGGTATGGAAGCAGTCCTGCCGGTTGAAGTTGAATTACCCTCCCTACGGGTGTTGATGGATGTTAAACTGAACGAAGCAGAATGGGTTCGATCCCGATACGAACAACTGAGTCTGATTGAAGAGAAAAGGTTGGCTGCAATCTGTCATGGGCAGTTATATCAGAAGAGAATGAAGAAAGCCTTCGATCAGAAAGTCAGACACCGAGGGTACCAAGTAGGAGATCTTGTGCTGAAGAGAATCCTCCCTCCTCATACAGACCACAGGGGCAAATGGACTCCAAATTATGAAGGACCATTTGTGGTAAAGAAAGTTTTTTCCGGTGGAGCACTGATGCTCAGCACCATGGATGGTGAAGATTTCCCGTCCCCTGTGAATTCAGATGCAGTTAAAAAATACTTCGCATAAAAAATGACCCGTTGGACACAAAACAGAATGTAAGTCCAGGCAAAAATAGGGCATCCCGGCGAGTCAAAAACAGAATAAAGACTCGGGCAAAAATAAGGGAAAATAAACAAAAATGTACACCCGCTGAGTTGAAAAGCCGCATTGGACAGCTCAGGCAAAAATAGGTATCCCGATGGATTGAAAACCCGAAAGGGCGATCCATGCAAAACAAGGGAATAAGCGAACAACTGCATTCTGAATTCGTCTGTATCGCCTACAACTTGGTAAGCTTTGAAAGGATCAAGCCTCAGTCAGAATCAACTTTCTCCAGAAAGCAAGACGAGAAGAACGTCAAAAGTCATACGAGTCATAGCAGAAGAGGAAGCTCCTTTGAAAGCAACGTCAACATCTCCAGAACTTTGTTTCTCAATTTGTAACAAATCTCCTCATTTCAGGAGATATGTTTCCTTGACTGTATCTCGCCAATTCAGGGCATTTGAATTAATAAAATCTGATTTTTCAGTCATGTTTCGTCTTGTACATTTTTATTTGCAAAGAATGTCTGATGTCTCTAAAAAACTAATTGCATAAGTACAGATGCTTTTCTCTAAAAAAAAAAAGAGACACATGCTTGCAGGGAATATACTTACTCTCAGAAGTATCTAATCTCCTATGACGGAATCCAGGAAAGGATACCTCGGGATCATTTGTGCGTCTCCTTATCTTTGCAGGATTGCAGGTATCCAGAACGCAACTTGGGGCATGCAAGTTACATCCCAGCAAGCTGGCAAATCAACATTCACTCTTGGCACCAGAAGTGTTTTCTCCCCAGCTGAGTTGCCAACAACTTTCCCCAGTTAGTTGCCATTTGTCAATTTCCCCAGCCGTAGTGCCGATCTTTCTTCCTCAGCAGAATACAAAAGTCAGGGAACCATCTCCCCACAGAATCCTCAGCCTCTATTCAGAAGAACAACGCATGAAGGAGTCACGACAGAGTACAGAAGGCTTCTACAAACCCCAGCTGGGTCCTGTATTACAAGGATATGTCAATCAGTGACCTATATCCCCAAGCAGATACATCTCTCCAGATCTACCAATGATCTCATCCCCAGCTGGGATGTCCATTACAACAGATCGACCAGAGATCTTCACAGCAATAGGATCCGAATCCCGATTTGGTATCTTTGCATAATCATGGCATTTGCATCATATTCACCCACAAAGCGTAGCATTCCGTCTAATACGGAGCATTACGGCAAAAATCAAACATATAGCATAATCATAAGCCATGTTGTGAATCGAACACTTGTGAATAATAACCATTCATCCAAATGCAGAATACTTTCCCCAAAATCCCCACCAGAGTCCCCAGCAAAAGCAGTTGCCTCACATTCACAAAACACCATCATATACTCCTTTTGACGCCCGTCCGTGTCATATCCCCAGCAGAAAGCCGAAGACGTCATCTTTGCACTCACAGATACTCTTGTATATACATTTTCTTGACACCCGTCCATGTCATATCCCCAGCGTAGTCGCTTACACTTTTACAACCCATATACTTGTTGATACCTTATTTTTCTCCTTTTGGCACTCGTCCGTGTCACCCTCCCCAGCGGATAAACACTCATCTATACAATACTCATACTCACTACTCATGTTACACTTATACAGATACTCGTCTGTATCTTGTATATGCCATTTATATCCCCACAGATTCGGCATTGGTCCATGTTCTCTGTTAACCAGATGGTAATCATCCGTATCATCATCTCAGAATATGCGTCAAGTGTTTGTTTCTACATGATACTCGTCCGTATCATAGCCTTAAGGATGCTCGTCCGCATCTTTAATCCATACACCGTGTCAAACACTTATGTCTTCTTGAATATAGACACTCGTCTGTGTTTACTATTCCCCAGAAGCATCCTCAGATTCAACACTCGTCCGTGTTCTCTGTTAACCCGTTGATACTCGTCCGTATCATCATCTCTGAACACGTGTCAGTATTTGTTTCTACCCGATACTCGTCCGTATCGTAGTCTTAAGGATGCTCGTCCGCATCTTTAACTTATACACAACATCTAAACACTTATACCTTTTGTTTCGTGGATATAAACACTCGTCCGTGTTTACTTTTCCCCAGTAGATCACCAACAAAGCAAATTTTCCTTTTTATCTGACATTCGTCCTATGTCATGATAAGCCCTGAGAGCAGCCGTCCCCTGCTAGGTGGTCGTCCTCCACCTCTTGATGGTCGTCCTCCATCATGCTCATCCGATGGCCGTCCCCATCGTTGATATTTAGCAGCCGTCCCCTGCTAGGTGGTCGTCCTCCACCTTTTTGATGATCGTCCTTCATCACTTTATCCAATGGCCGTCCCCATTGTTGATTTTTGGTTATCTGGCACTCGTCCTGTGCCATGAGAAACCTCGAGAGCAGCCGTCCCCTGCTAGGTGGTCGTCCTCCACCTCTTGATGGTCGTCCTCCATCATGCTCGTCCGATGGCCGTCCCCATCGTTGACCATTTATCCGGCATTCGTCCTATGTCGCGATATTTTCGGCAGCCGTACCCTGCCTGGTGGTCGTCCTCCACCTTAGATGACCGTTCCTCATCTTAACCCCAACAGAGCAGCCGTCCCCTGCTAGGTGATCGTCCTTCACCTTTGATGACCGTACCTCATCATCTGTTTATTTCATTTATTCTTTAACCCGATGGCCGTCCCCGTCGTGGTCCCTTTTCTTTTTAGCCCGATGGTCGTCCCCATCGTCGGTTACCTTGCTTTATGAACTTGATGGCCGTCCCCGTCATGTTTCATTAACTCCCAGAGAATCTTACAACTTTATCTTGATGGCCGTCCCCATCATAATTTTATTTTTCCCATCTAGTCGGCCGTCCCCATCTTAGCTTTACCTTTTATCCCCAGCGTGTCGGCCGTCCCCGTCATTGCTATTTACCCAGCAGTCGTCCTCTGCTTGACGGTCGTCCTCCGTCGCCCACACTTTACATCATACTTTATTTTCCTTTTACAATCTATATCCCTTTTCTTCTTCATTCTGTGAGTGCAAATTTTGGACTGTCTTTGGTATTCAACCACAAGTTATCTTGTTTGCCTGTTAAGCCATAGCTTACAACCTGCACAGCTAACTCGTGTTTGAATAGGGGCAGCTGTAAACACCCCAAATTTTCCCTCACCCATTCACACCATGGATTGTGGTCTTTTCATATGCATAAACACAATCATATCATCTCATACCACAATTTTGAGTCACTACATAGTTTCTAAGTCTTCTGCACCTAGGGTTTGTGATCTGAGCAATCCAAGAGCCTCTTGAGCCACCCCAAAGGTCAACAATCACTTCAAAGGGGTCCATGTGTGTTCAAGCATCATATTATATCCTCTCAAAGCCAAAAAATGCCAAAGAATCACAAGAACTGGGATTGGTATGGATGCAGAGCCAAGTTTGACTGCACAGTTGACCTGAAATTAGGGTTTTGGTTTCAGAGGCCATAACTCCAAATTTTTTGGTCATTCTTGTTTCCATTGGTCTCTATATGGTATAGGGAGTATGCATATCAATTTTCATGAAGAAATTCCATGGGGAAGTCATCTGATCAAGAGTTGACTTTTCAGGCAAGTCAGTGCAAAATCAGGGCATCTGAGGCCCCCAATGACCCAACCAAGGGGTGATCTTCATCATTTTGAGTGTATATGATCTTTATTTGATCATAGAAGAAGGTTGAAGTTCACAAAATTCAAGAATTACAAGTTTTTGCAAAGTTGACTTTTTAGGGCATGGTTGACTTTTAAGAAATATGTCATTTTATGCCACTTTTCAAGCCTTACTTTTTGATCCAAAAATGCTTCAAATGAAAAAACTTTGGTCATGAAAGTTGTAGATTAGATCTTTCCCTTTTCAAAAAGTACAAGAACATGATCTAATTCTTCTTGGATCAAAAGTTATGGTGTGACAAAGTTGGCAAAAATCATTAATTTTCAAGATGTGCACCAAATGAGAAACTTGCAAGAACTTTGTACCAAGGCATTTGTAACCTCTAATTCATGTCTAACCATCACATAAACATCACATGTGACCAAAAATTCAGAATGGACTAAGTATTTCTCACTTCCCATGGTTTGTGTGGCAAGAAAGTTACATGTGAACCAAAGATGATCAACTTGCAAAACCATCATCACACTTTCACCAACTTGTTGCCTTGGCTGCTGAACCACCCTAGCCTCACTCACACACCATGCTGTGCCAGCCCACACTCTTGTACCAAGCTAGAACTTAGCCCATGCCTCTCTTACAAAAAGGTTGACAATTTGCAAAAGTGAACTTACCTATCACAGCAGGCCAGGTCACATCATCTGACCAATTGGAGTTGTTTATACTATCCATTTGCTAGCCATTTCACATAAGGAGCCAGCCTGAAACAAGCCCTAGCAAGACATACACAAACTCACCCCATTTTGCATTTCTCTTCGAATCATCTTCCACAGGCCTCAAACACTCAGACAAACTCCACTAATCATCTCACCATGCTTCATTAAGCCCAAGCCAACACTCAAAACAGCCAGAAGCACACTAGAATACAGCCTTCACAAAAACTGTCACAAAGCTTCCCTTCTTCGAATCACCTTCCACAGCTACCAAACATCCAAACCATTTTCACCAACAAATCAAACACATCAAAAGGAACCAGAATCAGCCATTAACAGAGCTTGAAACCACTCACACACAGAACTCATTTTCTGCTATATCAGATTGGAATCTCTCAAAATAGCTTGCTTAAGCTCATACCAAGCCTACCCTTAGCACCAGGGGAATCAGTGGAGCAAGCTTGCACCAAAGAATAGCTCTGAAAGCCCAGAAACAGGAGTCTCCATCTCAGGTATGGCCATGAAACTTTTCTCTCAGAGCTTGATTTTTAAGATATAAATTGATTGTGTATGTCTTACTGATCATGGGGATGGTTTTAGAATTAGAAATGAGTGAGAAATGAGGATTTACCAGGGCTCTGAAACTTTGCCCGTGAATCTTCATGGCTTCGATTCTCTTAGTTTAAGCATGAGAAATTTAGTTTGAGAGGTGTTTTGAGTGAGGTTTGAGTAGAGGAACATTTCCCTGGCTTTGATTTGAAGAATGGTGGCCTGAATCGTATTCTAGGGTTTTGTTGTTGCCGGAGAAGATGACCGGAGCTTCCCTCCGGTCACCTGAATGTCATTTGCCCTAATCTCAGGTCATTAAGCAACTTTGAATCTTGAGCGTAGGATCATCTGACTTTCCTTGACTTCGCGCGTGGATGAGTGGTTCAGATGGGTCCACTGTGCCCTAATCACCATTAACTCATTTAATTATTTCATAAAACTTAATTAAAGTCAGAAGCAATCTAGACCCTTCATTCACGCGCGCGGTCAACATTTTCAAACCCAGAGCAAATCCCAGCCCTCCATTCAGTTGACTTCAGTCTTTTTCATTTTATTTTCATATTTAATTCATTTGTTTTGCATAATTTATTAAAAATAGCAAAAATGTTTTAAAAATTATGAAACTTTTTGTCACGAGTTTCATTAATTTTTAAAACACAAAAATATTTTTATTTTTATTTTTAGCATTTAAAAAGTATTTTAAAAGATTTAAAAGATTTTTTTTAATTGATTAATGAGAATTAATTTATTAAAAATACTTTTGGGTATTTAAAAATCACCAAAAAATTCATGAAATGTTCTAAGACATTTAGAAACATTGTCCAACCTTCAAACCAAATTTATTTTTTGATCTTGATGCATTTTGAGAATTTTTCATTGAATAAAAATCATTTTTATGCATTAATTTGATCCAAAGTTCCAAAAATCATTTCTGCCTATCCATGAAGAGTTGGACATTGATTCTTTTTGCATTGCATTGTGTTTAGCAGGTAGTTTGTGAGATTAAATGGCCATGATTTGATCTTTCATTTTCAATTTGTTTGGTAATTTTCTTGTTAAGGAACCCTAAAACCCTAGAAAACTTAGGAAAATCATAACTTGAACTTGGTTAGGAGTTGAAGCTTCTCCTTTGGGCATTAGGTTAGTATAGGATTAGGGGTCCTTTGAGTGGCATTTTCAATTTTTTATCTTGGGGTTTGCTTCTTATTTTGATTTTTGTTTGTTGCATTGTTCATAAACCCTAATTTGGGCTTCCATATGCATTCATCTTGCATTCTCTTGCATAACATGACTTGCCATGACATTTCAAGCATCCATTTGATTCATTTGACATCATAAGACATATTGAAAGCATGTTTGATCATTGCATCATGTATTTGCCATGTTGTATGTCATGTGCACTTCATAACTTTTCATGTATGTCCATGCTTCTTAACTTGCTTCATTTGCATCCATAAGCTTGTGTGATCATTTCCATGTGCTGCCTCATGTTTGTAACATCTCATAGCATCATTAACATCATACTCATGCTTCTGGTTTTGTTTCTCATCATGTCATCTCATCTCATTTTTCATTGCATTGCATTTCCTTTCTAACCTTTCAGGTGGTAAGTGATTCTGAGAAGTGGATTTGCCTTCACTTCTCATACTTTCTTCTCATCTCTCTCTTGCATCCATGCTGCATTTTTATATGTGTTTGAGATTGAGCTTGCTCATTCTTCTTCTTCCCACTTTCTTTCTTCAAGTGACTTGACTTCTTTAATGAAGCAAGTTACTTTGCTTCTCTTGATCCTTTCATCTGCTTCCTGGTGGTTCCATTGAAGATTTCTCTTGCAAACCTCACAAACCTTAGGGACAACCAAGCATGACAATGATTAGGGTTTTGATTAGTCTCCCCTCTTAGTTTTACCTTTGTGTCTCCTTGAGTCTTCTCTTCTCACCTCATAATCAGGGACTAAACCCTAAAGGTTTTAAGGCTTTGTGATTAAGCTTATGCCTGCATCCTTCTATTAGGATGGAGTGTATAACTTTAATCCTAAGTGTTAAACCCTTAATGTGTTTAAATCTCTTAATCAATTCACTTAATAATCATCAAGACATCACACTTGTAACTTGGGCCTTGCATTAGGGTTCTAATTCTTCCTTAATTGGTTAAGAAGGACTAACCCTAGTGTTAATGGACAAGTCCCCCTCAAGTTGTCTTACAAATCATAAAATTCACTTCATCATCATATCACTAATTAAAATCCATCTAATAAAGGCTTTGTTTTGTCATGAGTTTAATCCCTAATCATGGATTAAGTTGAGGAGCCTTCCTCAGCTTAAACATTCTCATCTATTATCCTTCTATTAGGATGGTGTAATGAGTCTGTTTAATCCTTGATTATGGCTTAACCTCATTACTCAACACTAAACAAAAACACCAAAAACATCTAAATAATCACAAGTAGGTTAATGATCTTAAACCTACATCAAAGGTGATTAAGTGTGAGAATCTGACTTCACACTTAAGGTATCCTCATTACCCCTAATCAGAGGGAAGATGTGATGAGTTTACTAAATCCATTGGTTTAGGCTTAAGCTCATTAACTTATGACAAACTTTCAAAAGCAATAAAAGGCTGAAAACTCAAAAACAAACAATAATCGTCTCCTCCGGGATTCTTTTCTCATCTCATTCACTCATAAGCGAGAACTTGCTTCTTCCGTCTAATGCAAGACAGTTAGCACCTGAGCCAGACAGGTCATACACTTGAGCATAGACAAGCAAGCAGTTCATCAAGTCAATTCATCTTTCAGTCTCTTTGGGTCGAACTACGGTGTTCTGACTTCCTCATTGCACGAGAGGATACGTAGGCATAACCTAACGGTTATCGAACAAAAGTCTCTGTATATTCCCCCTCTTTCCAGCCTTATTCTCTTAGCCTCATATCTTGAGCATCTCATTCTTTGTTCTTACACTGACACTGTATATATCACACTTTACACTTCTTTTACACTGACACCTGTACATCCTTTTCCAGCTCTTTTACACACAGATTGCACTGACACTACCCCTTTAAAACACAAATCTCTTAAGCGTGGATCCCGTCGAGTACGACGGACAATCTGGGTGCTAATACCTTCCCAGGTTGTAACCAACCCCTTTTCTCAGTCTCTCTGGTTCGCAACCGTCTTATCCATATTTTTCTAGGTCTATGCAGCATTGCCTTTCCTCCGGGATAAAAATGCCTAGCTGGCGACTCTATTCATTCCCTGTGAGTTCACTCCTGTGTGTTCTCGCACCATCTTTCGCCGACCGTTCGCGTCTGTACCCTATTTGACCCGGGTGTCATTTAGAGGGAGCGACACCGGGCTTGCTGATATGACGTTATGGAGGTTCCCAGCGCAGCAGATGCTTCATTAATGTTCGGGGCCTCAAACCCTTGGCTCATAGTTTCATGGATCTCTCTATCCATTTCTATGTACTTGTACGTAGCCAGATGACTAACAAAGATGTCTTCTTCCCCACAGATGGTGATGATCTGGCCTTCCCACACGAATTTCAGCTTCTGGTGAAGGGTAGACGTAACAGCGCCAGCGGCGTGGATCCAAGGTCTACCCAACAAACAGCTGTAGGCCGGCTGAATGTCCATCACATAGAAGGTAATTTTAAAAGTCTGCAGGCCAATCATCACAGGCAGATCAATCTCTCCAAGCACTGATCTTTTAGAGCCATCAAATGCTCTCACCACCAAGTTACTCGGATGCAGTGCCAAGCCATCATACTCTAGCTTCACTAAGGCTTTCTTTGGTAGAACATTGAGTGATGACCCAGTGTCCACCAGTACATGAGATAGAACAGCACCCTTGCATTCCAAGGTGATATGTAAAGCCTTGTTGTGGTTACGTTCCTCAGTTGTTAAGTCAGCATTGGTGAAGCCCAGTCCATGACTGGTGTTGACATTTGCCACCACGGTTTCCAGCTGATTAACAGTGATCTCCTTTGGCACGTATGCTGCGTGCAGGACTTTTAATAATGCATTCCTGTGAGCTTCAGAACACATCAAGAGTGATAATATGGAGATTTTTTAGGGAGTTTGGTGAAGCTGATCCACCACCTTGTAATCACTTCTCTTTATGATTCTCATAAACTCGTCTACATCTTGTTCAAAAGATGTCTTCTGAGTTTCCTTGGCAGCCGGTTCTTCAAATACCACACTCTTTCCTTTTGCTTTGGCAGCAGCTTCTGCTTCAACATTAGGTCTCTGTGTTTGTGAGGCAAAAAGGCGTCCGCTTCTGGTGAAGCCTCCGCCTCCCCCAACATTATCAACTTGTGGAGAAGAGGTTGAAGAATCCATAGTGATTTTCTCCCCATTGCAGTAGAGATCAGAGCCATAATACCAAGGTATGGCATTACTGCTTTCATATGGAACGGGTCCAGGCACCGTAATAGTAACTGGACTGACTGCTGCAGAGGAGGGTACTGAAATGGTGTGCGGATCGTAGTAAATTGTGACTGGTGATCTGGCAAGGGGTGCCACTGTTTGTTGCTGAAAGTTGTTGTTGGGAGGAACCTCTGATGGGTCATAGTAGATTGTAACTGCTGAGACATCTTCATTAATTTTTGCTGGCGTTGTAGAAGACTCTGCTAATAAAATGGATGCTGATGTTGTAGAAGAAATGGTGGTTGAGATTTGATTTGTTGAAGTGATGGATGGAGCCATTGCTGATGATATTGACGAATCGGTAGGAATGATTGTTGCTGCTGTTGTAGAGGAATCGGGAATTGTTGTTAAAGGAATTGTTGGATTTGTAGGCGCCGTTGTTGAGATCTGAAGGATACCATCCTTGATAAGACCCTTTGTGCCGCTTCTCAAGTTATCACACCCGTTGACTGCAATGTTGCAATACCCACAACCGAGCTCACACCCGGGGAACACCTGACACTCTAGAAGCTGAGCTTTAATTTCGACCAGAGGTGTTCGAATTTGTGAAACACTGGTGATCAAAGTAGATGGTTTGTCTTCCTCAATGGCATTAATCCTTGGCCCACCATGATTAGGCATAGGATTTTTGTTGACATTTGGAGGGGGTGCAAAGTTGAGGGCTTTAGAATCCACCAGATCTTGGACTTTCATTTGCAATGCCCTGCATTTTTCCGTATTGTGGCCTGGTGCATTGGAATGGAAAGCACACCTGGCGTTGACATCATAATTCTTTGGGAGATTAGAGGGATCTGGTGGTGCCAGTGTCCTTAACTCAACCAAGTTAAGCTTCAGGAGTTGTGGCAATAAGGCAGCATAAGGCATAGGGATAGGGTCAATCACCCTGTTTGCCTGTGATGGTCTTTGTTGAAAGGGTCGTTGTTGTTGATTGTTGTTATTGTTGTTGTAGGTTCTCTGTGGCGGATACTGAACTTGCTGTTGATAATGTGGTTGTTGTGGTTGTTGATATGTTAGTTGCTGAGGAATCGGAGTTGGAATAGTGACAGCTGCCACTGATCTGTGAACATACTGAGGTCTGCCCCTGGTGGCATGGATGGCATTTGTCTCACCGGTCCTTCGAGGTCCCACAAAAGGCTTCCTGGGATTACTGGAGGAACTTGCACCATTATCAGAAATTTTACCCATCTTTAATAGACTTTCAATTCTTTCGTCGGCTATAACTACGTCAGCAAAACTGGTGGAAGAAAAGGCAGCCAGTCTATCAATATATGTTCCTTGCAAAGTATTCATGAACATGTCGGCCATTTCTCTTTCCGACATGGGTGGCTGGACAGCAGCAGCAAGCTGTCTCCACCTCTGGGCATACTCTCTGAAGCTTTCTCTGGAAGATTGAGACATTCCCATCAAGAGGGTCCTGTTGGGAGCCATGTCTAGGTTATATTGATACTGCCTGATAAAGGCTTCATCTAGGTCCTTCCAGCATCTGATAGTAGCTCTGGTCAAGTGTGAATACCACTCTCTGGAAGCTCCGGTTAAGCTATCTTCAAAGTAGAACATCCACAGTTTTTCATCCATGGTATATGCTTTAAGTCTTCCCAGAAAAGACTGCAGGTGAGTTCGTGAACAAGAGGTTCCATTGTATTTCTCGAAGCACGAGGGTTTGAACTTGTGGGGAATTCTCACCCCATCCACTAACCCCATATCCATTACATCGAAGCCCAAGGAATTTTGAGACTCCAGAGATCTCAACTTCTCAGCAATTTCATCAAACCTCCTATCATAGACTTCATCCCCAGCTCCCATGACAGTAAACTGCTCCTCTTGGGGATCTTCTTGCAATATTCTCCCCCCAGTAGTATTTCCTTGCACATTACCCTGGACGTTGACTTCCGGATCTAGATGAGGTCCAAATACGGGTGGATTGACATGAGGCTGACCCCTTTCATTATTGCTAGTTCCTCTAGTGCCAGGATGAGGTTCCTCGGGAGTTTGTCTCTCTACCAATGCCCTTAACCTTTCCTGACTCTAAGCTAAACCAGTCATCACAGTCATGAATTGGCCCATTTGGTTTCTCATCTCCACTCTTTCATTAGCCATCTGGGTTCTGACCTCAGTCAGATCTTGCTGTACTTGCTCCATTAGAATACCCGGAAGGTTGTTGCGAGTAGGATACCGGTGTGCACGGTTGACAGGGAACACTCTTCTACGAGCAATATTTCCTAAACCACAACAGAGTTAGAAACAAACAAAAATAATAACAAACCCTACAAAACAAAACAAAAGTTAGTATGCAATGCAGTATGCTTATTTGTTTTCCAAGGTATCCGGCTTGGTTCTTGGTTTTGACCTTTCCAGACCTCGAGGAAGATGCTTTGATGTTGTTGGGAAAAGAAAACCCAAATGGAAACAAACTAAAATATATTACAAATGGTGAATCATACATAGTTCGTTTTTACAACACATGCCCCTGAAGGGTCAAAATACAACAAAAAGAAAAGTACATCAAATGGAAATAACAACAACCAAAAAGTCAGACATCTAGTCCAAACTCATCTTCCTTAACCTCTTTCAGAAGTGCCTCAGTCACTGGACCAGCTGGATGCTCTGTAATAGTCCTGATGAGGAGGTTTCTGGTGGCAATAGCAGTGGTCAGCTTCTTGTGCCTGTCCTGATCCTTTGACCTCTTCAAACCAACCCTAAGCTTCAACTCTGATATCTCCTTCTGGGCTGCTAGCAAAGCTTCCTGCTGCTTCTTTTCATTGGCCTCTAACTGTTCAATCCTAGCTTGAGTTCTCTGATCTTCTTGAGTACGGGATTCAGTGATCCTGACCCACCTAGCCTGACTTTCTTGCAGATAGAGATCAGTCCTAGCCTTCTGAAGCTTGGCCTCTTTATAGGCATTCTTCAATATTTGCTCCCCAGCTCTTGCTTTCTTGATGTAGTCCTCTGTTTTCTCAATCTTGGCCAAATGCTCCACCCTAAGCTTCTCCAACCTTTCAATGTCCAGACGACCATCACTCCTCTCCCAGAGGGTCTTCTTCAGAGCTTGAGACAGATTCTCATTCCTTTCCTTCAGCTTCTCAAATTCTTCCAGACTGACAGTGGCTGCTGGCTGAGCTGTAGATGGTCCAGGTGTATCCTCAATGGTGAAGGGCATCCCAGTAATATGAGCTCTAGCATGAGACCAGTCATAGTACTGAGCTGAAGCAACATTATTACACCTTCCAAGAATAGCCATCCCTTTTGTCTGGATGTTGTCCCAAGCCCAAGATGCTTGTCTGACAGCAGCTAGATTAGGCTTTACTTCACAATACAGGGTCTCAGCTAAATCTTGCACTCTATGAGGGTGGACCAAAGCATAACCTAGTTGTCTCTTAAACAGCAAAGGATTGTAATTGATGCAACCCTTCACTCCTATTAGAGGTACATTTGGGTATTGCCCACAGCTAGTGATTATGTCCCTGCCTTTGGTGCTCTGGGTGCACCATCTGATGTCATCTGAAGTCAAAGCAATAAGTCTCTTAGCCCAATTCTTCTGTTGGTGGGGATTCAAGAAGGCATCTGTCTTAGGTAGGTGTTTGAGCAGCCAGGTGTGAAATAGAGGAGCACAACATCTCACCAACTTTCCTCTTTGTTTTTCATTCCTCTGATGAATGGAGTAATAGAAATCTCCCAGCAATGTGGGTACTGGGTTTCTCAGGAGGAAAAGATGAATGGCATTCTTGCTGATAAATTTGGGCTCATCTGCAAACAGTATAACCCCATATATACTGAGGGCTAACAATGCACAAACTGCCCTCCATTCTCCCAAGGAGGCCTTCAGGATGGCCTGAGAAATCAAGAAGTCTAAGTGCAAACCAGGGATCCCAGCCTTTGTTGTCATATTCTGCTCAGGCTAGTGCTGGAGATGAGCCACTGATAGGCTAGTGCTGGTGATGAAGGCAGCTGAAGCAGACAACTGATGAAGATAGCTGAAGCAGATAACTGATGAAACAGAGGTCTATGCAGATGAAGGGGTCAAAACCAAGCCAGATATAATGTGGATACCCTGAAAAAAACAAATAAACAAATGTTAAATGATGCAATGATGAGTATGCAAATGATATGCAAGGGTTTGTGATCAAGCTAGATCTAATTTATCTGTCTTGATATAAGGCCCATGTATGTTCAAAGAAGGTCCAGATGAAGGTTCAGAAATCCAGTAACCAAGGTGGGGGACTCAAATAAAGACTCACATGTCAAGGGTTAAATCACAAGAACCGTCCAAAGTGAGGTACTCTTAATCAAAGCAAATAACAGGGTATGATGTGGCCAATGGTACCTGCAAACCTGTAAACAGCCCAACCCCCTCACAAGTGATGTTCTAAAACAAGGGTCCTCAGACTTGGATCAGTTATGAGAAGTGTAAACACTTCTAACCCGGAGGTACAGTGTTTACAATAACCATAAAAGATCCTCCTCTAATTCTCCTCAGTTTCTGAAGGTCATAATAAAGGTCATCCAGACTTAGCAGGCTTCCCAGATAGCCCTAGCACTACAGGAAATCTGTAGCACAGAGTTCTCAAGAAGAAACCCACATCTGAACCGTGTTTCATATTCCCACACCAGACCGAAATGGAATGGGAAAGAACATGAACCACTCTAGCCTAGGTGTCACTCAGGTCCCAGGTATAGGACCTTAAACTCTCAATGAACCCCACCCATCAAAATAAAAACCAGATCCAGCAAGATGACAGTATGACAGTATGATGTATAAAACTGTAGGGAAAGTAGTAAACAAGACTGTACAATAAAGCAAAAATAAATACATAACACATATAGCACATAACACCCCAGTAAACACAAATCAAACAAGCGCTAGGAGGAACCCACAAAAAGAACCAGAAGCCCTGGTTACAATATAAGGGTCCCCAACAGAGTCGCCAAGCTGTCGCTCCCACCTGATGACACAGGGCCAAGAGGGGCACAGACGCGAACGGTCGGCGAAAGAAGAAAAGAATAGAGTCGCCAGCTAGGCATTTTTATCCCAGAGGAAAGGTAATGCTGCATAAACCTAGGAAAAGATATGGATAAGACGGTTGCGAACCAGAGAGACTGAGAAAGTGGGTTGGTTACAACCTGGGAAGGTATTGGCACCCAGATTGTCCGTCGTACTCGACGGGATCCACGCTTAAAAGATTTGTGTTTTAAAGGGGTAGTGTCTGTGCTATCTGTGTATCAAATCTGGAAAGAATGCAAGTGTCAGTGCAAAGAAGTGTGAGGTGAAATATGTGAAGTGTCAGTGTAAGGAAAGGATGCAGAGCTCAAGACTATGAGGCTTAAAGAATAAGGCTGGAAGAGGGGGAATATATAGAGACTTTTCTTCGATAACTGTTAAGTTATGCCTACGTATCCTCTCGTGCAATGAGGAAGTCAGAACACCGTAGTTCGACCCAAAGAGATTGAAAGATAAATTGACTTGTGAACTGCTTACTTATCTATGCTCAAGTGTATGACCTGTCTGGCTCAGGTGCAAACTGTCTTGCATTAGACGGAAGAAGCGAGTTCTCGTTTATGAGTGAATGAGGTGAGAAAAGAATCCCGGAGGAGACGATTATTGTTTGTTTTTTTGTTTTCAATCTTTTATTGCTTTTTGTATTTGTCATAAGAAAATGAGCTTAAGCCATAATCAAGGATTTGATGGACCCATTACACCATCCTAATAGAAGGATAATAGATGGGAACATTTAAGCTGAGGAAAGCTCCTCAACTTAATCCATGATTAGGGATTAACCTCATGACAAAACAAATCCTTTATTAGATGGATTTTAGTTAATGATAAGATGAAGAAGTTATTTTTATGGTTTGTAAGACAACTTGAGGGGGACTTGTCCATTAACACTAGGGTTAGTCCTTCTTAACCAATTAAGGAAGAATTAGAAACCTAATGCAAGGCCCAAGTTACAAGCTTGATGTCTTAGAGATTATTAGATGGATTGATTAAAGGAGTTAAACACATTAAGGGTTTAACGCTTAGGATTAAAGTTATACACTCCATCCTAATAGAAGGATGCAGGCATAAGCTTAATCACAAAGCCTTAAGACCTTTAGGGTTTATTCCTTGATTATGAGATGAGAAAAGAAGACTCAATGATGACACAAAGGTAAAAGCTAAATGGGGGACTAATCAAACCCTAATTGTTATCATGCTTGGTTATTCCTAGGGTTAATGAGGTTTTCAAGAAGATCTTCAGAGAAACCACCAGGAAGGAAGCAGATGAAAGGAACAAGAAGCAGAGAGAAGCAAGACAACTTGCTTCACCTAAGAAGACAAGTTGCTTGAAGAAAGAAGGTGGGAAAGAGCATGAATGAGCATGCATAAGAGAGATGAAAAGAGATTGTGAGAAGTGAAGGCAATTTCACTTCTCAAAACAACTTACCACCTGAAAAGTTAGCAAAAGAAATGAAATGCAATGCAAATGAGATGAAATGTCATGATGCAAACCAAAGTCAGAAGCATAAACATGATTTCAATGATGCTAAGAGATGATGCAAACACATGTCAAGAGTTGTGGATGATCATACAAGGATGTGGATGCAAATGAAGCATACTTTGAACCATGGAAGTTCATGAATGTTTTATGAAATGCAATGGACATATAATCATGGCAAATGAAAGATGCAATGATAAAAAATGATTCTAATATGTCCTAAGATGTATTATGAATCATGTGGATGCACAAAATGTCATGGCAAGTTTCTAAATGCAAGCAAATGAGGGATGGATGCAAAGGAAGGCACAAATTAGGGTTTACGTACAACATGCAATGCAAAAATTCAAAATCAGAAGCAAATGACAAGATAAAAAATTGAAAATGGGATCAAAGGAACCCTAACCCTACACAAGTTCACTTCCCAAAGGAGGGGACCTAACTCTTAACCTAGTGCAAGTTATGAATTTCTCAAGTCAATTAGGGTTTTGGGATACTTCACAATGGAAAATGCTTAACAAATTGAAAATGGAAGATAAATTCAAGCCAATTTTATCCTATAAACTACATGCTATGAAGGATGCAATTCAAGAAAAACCATCATCAAACTCTCAATGGTTAGGCAGAATGGATTTTTCCAAGTTAGAACAAAAGTATTGCCTTTAAAAGAATTTAATTCCAATGAAATTTGTCAAAATGCATCAAGAACCAAAAAGAAATTTGTTTTAAGAGTTTGATAATGTTTCTAAATGTTTTAAAATGCAATGTGAATTTTTTGGTGATTTTTAAATACCTAAATGCATTTTTAATCAATTAATTTTCATTAACTAATTAAAAATAAACATTTAAATGATTTAAAAATAATTTTTAATGCAAAAAATAAAAATAAAAATATTTTTGGGTTCTGAAAATTAATGAAATGCTTGACAAAAATTTTCAAAATTTTTCAATGTGATTTACTATTTTTAATAATTCGTAGAAGTTAATTATAAAACAAATGAATTAAAATTAAAATAAAGGAAAGTAAGCCAAAGGAGAGGTCAGGATTGAATCTGGGCTTGGGACCATTGACTTGGCGCCACATCCAAGGGCCCAAGTTCAAACTTCATTAATCCAGATTAATTAAATAAATAAACCTAAATTAAGACTAATCATGAGATCCAGGCCACACAAACACGCGCGGGAAGGAGCAATCGTATGGCCCAGATTCAAACTTTGCCCTAATCACAGATTAAGCCCTAATCACATTCAAGTCACCGAAGAAGAGCTCCGGTCGTCTTCTCCAGTTACATCTCTCCCTGAAAATTTCAATCTCACTCTCTAGGTCATTTCTGGAGCTCTAAAGCTCCAGATTTGTTCCTCTAACCTTCCTAAACCTTAATCTAACTTCAAACACAATTTATTTTCAGCCATTAACAAGATTCGAAGCCAAGAACAAAAATTGCAAAACTTTCAGACAAGCCATACACCCTCAATTCTTCATCATTTTCAAAAGTAAAAGGTTCATTGCACTCAGGGAATCAAACTTAACAAGTTGAGAACTTAAAATAAAGCTTCTGGAAAAATAAATTTTCGAAGCTACCTGAGGTGAAGCTTTCAGTTTGGAGCTTTCAGACTGCCTCCTTGCTTCAAAGCTTCTCCAATGGTCTCCCTGAAGATGCTTTGAGGTTTAGTTGGAGTGTATGGTGACTGGTTTTTGAGATTGATGAAGTTCTGACCAAGGGGAATGAAAAATCGTGTTTTTGTTTGTGGGCTTTTAGGGGCAAGATGAAGGGTGGTTTATGCTATATGAAGCTTTTCTGAATGAATGGTGAAGTTGGTTTTGAGGTTTTATGATTGTGTGATGAGATTCGAAACAAAATGCATAAGAGGTGAGTTTGGAGGATGCTGACTTGTGGGAGAGATGAGGTTGTGTTCTGTTATGTGTTGAGTCCCATTTTGTCCATGTATCAAGTTTGGATAGGTCAGAGAGTTGTTGCTGGCCTAGCTTGATTGGTATGGGCCATTTTGCATAAAGTCAACTTTTGTGTAAGAAGAGGTATGGGCTGGTTCAGTCAAGGTACAAAGGCATGGCTTGGATCAGCATGCTTCAAGGAGAACCATGGAAATGAATTTGAGGCAATGCAGCAAGTGGATTTGGGTTTATGTGAGGTTTTGCAATTTTCATAATGTTTGGCCCTTTTGAAGTTTCTTAAAGATCAAGGCATGAAAATGAACAATTCTTTGGTGCATTCTGATTTTTAGGTCATGGTTCATGCTTGTATAATGCATAGAAGTCCATTTGAAGTCACATTTTTCCTTGGCATGAGGTTTTGCAACTTTGCCTCTTTGGTGTAAAACATGAAATTATGTGATTTTTGCCAACTTTGACAAGCCATAACTTTTGATCCAAAATGAATTAGAATGAGTTCTTGTACTTTTTGAAAATGGGAGGATCCATTCTACAACTTTCATGACCAAAGTTTTCTCATTTGAAGCATTTTTGAATCAAAAAGAGAAGGTTGAAAAACTTTCCCAAAATGGCAAGTTTTCAATACAAGTCACTTTCCCAAAAAGGCAACTTTGCAAATGGCTTGAAATTCTCCAATTTTGTGAACTTCTAACATCTTCTATGATCAAATAAAGATCATAAACATTCAAAATGATGGAGAACACCCTTTGGTTGGGTCACTGGGGGCCTCAGATGCCCTGATTTTACACTGACTTGCTCAAGAAGTCAACTCTTGATCAGATGCCTTCCCCATGGAATTTCTTCATGAAAATTGATATGCATGATCCTTATACCATATAGAGACTAATAGAAACAAGAATGACCAAAAATTTTGGAGTTATGGCCTTTGAAACCAAAACCCTAATTCTAGGTCATCTGTGTAGTTAAAGCTGGCTCTGCTTCCATGCCTTTCTCAGTTCTTGTGATTATTTGACTTCTTTGACCTTGTGAGGATATAATATGATGCTTGAACATACATGGACCCCTTTGAAGTGGTTAATGACATTTGGAGTGGCTCAAATGGTTCAGGGATTGCTCAGATCACAAACTCTAGATGCAGATGACTTAGAATAAATGAAGTGAAGCAAAAATGCAATATGAGATGCTATGGTTGAACTTATGCATATGAAAAGATCACAAGCCATGGTGAAATGGGTGAGGGCAAATTTGGGGTGTTTACAACGGTCATCAAAAGGTGAAGGACGATCACCTAGCAGGGTATGGCTGCTCTCGGGGTTTATCACGACATAGGACGAATGTCGAATAACAAGATCAACGATGGGAACGGCCATCGGATAAAAATGATGAAGGACGATCATCAAAAGGTGAAGGACGATCACCTAGCAGGGGACGACTGCTCTTTATCACGACATAGGACGAATGCCGGATAGAAAAGGTTCCAATAATGGAGACTCCGTTGGGGAAAGGATGAGGGATGATCATCCAAAGGTGAAGGACGATCACCTGGCAGGGGACGGCTGCCGGAAGTATCACGACATAGGACGAATGTCGGATAGGAGGAAGTTGTTCTGTTGGGGAATGGTAAACACGGACGAGTGTTTACGCTTTCCAGAATAAAAGGTATAAGTGTTTTGACGCTGTGTATAGATTAAAGATGCGAACGAGCATCCTTAGGACCATGATACGGACGAGTATCGATAGAAACAAACGATGACGCGTGTTCAGAGATGATGATACGGATGAGTACCAACTGGTTAACAAAGAACACGGACGACTGTCAAATATGTGGAGGAGTGATATATATACATGATACGGACGAGTATCAAAGACTCCTATATAAGTGAGTAGGGATTTGTTGGTAAAGCATGAGCAAGACACGGACGCGTGTTCAACTTGCTGGGGAAAGGTGACACATACGAGTGTCAAAAAGGTATGTATAGGTATTTGTATTTGAGAATGCAAAGAGGATGTTTTGGCTTATATCTGTAGGGGAATGATATGACACGGACGAGTGTCGAAAGAGTATATATAAACAAGAATTTGCATTGGAGAGTGCAAAGGGGACGCTTTGGCTTTTACTTGTAAGGGATGTGGGTTTCATATATTGCTGATGAGATATTGATAGTAATTATAGGTGACTGCCTCGAACCTGGCTTGTGATCATGCAAATGTTTGATTTTTGCCGTAATTCTCCGTATTAGACGGAATGCTACGCTTATTTAGGTGATTTATGATGCGAATGCTATGATTATGCAAAAGAGAAACCGATCTAGGACTCGAATCCCGCCGAAGATCTCTGGATGATCTGCTTGGAAGAATATCCCAGCTGAGGAAGAGATCATTGGCAGATCTGTTTAGATATAGTTCTGCTTGGGCAAATAGATCGTTGATAGACCTATCCGGTAAGGAAAACTCAGTTGGGGAGGATGAAACTTTTGTCACTTTGTTGTGTAAGAGTTCCAGGCATTGCTCTTTTGGGAGAAGCTGGAGATTCTGTGGGGAGATTGGTTGGGGATGCTCCTGTTGATTAGACCTGTGCTGGGGATGAGGAAGCTTTGACAACTCTGCTGGGGAAAAGCATTCCAGATATTGCTTGGGGAGGAGGTATGATGGGGAAGTGTGCTTGGCATGCCCCATGCTACGTATTGAATTACCTGCAACCTTGTTAAGACAAAAGAAATGCACAAGTATCTCGAGGCATCCCTTATCGGATTCCGTCATAGGAGTTAGATATTCCTGAAAGCAATGTATTTCCTGCAAGCATTTATTAAAGAATGGCTCATTTGTTTTATGCAAATATTATATCATGGATATTGGACATTTTGCAAACGAAACAAAAATGTACAATAAGAGGTGTGACTAAAAATATTATTTTATTAATCTAGGTGCCCTGAATTGGTAGATACAGTCAAAGAAAGAGATCCCCTGGAATGAGGAGATTGTTACAAATTGAAAAAAAGTAAATGTGTTGGCAAAGTTGATGACACTCCGGTGAGCTTCCTTTGTTGTGACCTGTATGACCTTGACGTTCTTCTTATCTTGCTTTCTAAAGAGAGTTGATTATGACTGATGCTTTATCCTTTTGAAGCTTACTGTGTTGTGAAAAATACATACGAATTCAGAATGCATTTGTTCGCTTATTCCCTGATTTTGCGTGGATCGCCCTTTCGGGTTTTCAATCCACCGGGATATCCATTTTTGCCTGAGTTGTCCAATGCGGCTTTTCAACTCAGCATGTGTACATTTTTTTAATTTTTTTCCCTTTTTTTTAAATTTTTTTCCCTTACTTTTGCCTGGACTTACATTCTGTTTTTTATGTCCAGCAGGTCATTTTATGCAAAGTATTTTTTAACTGCATCTGAATTCACAGGGGACAAGAAATCTTCACCATCCATAATGGTGAGCATCAGTGCTCCACCAGAGAAAACCTTCTTTACTATGAATGGACCATCTTAATTAGGAGTCCACATGCCCCTGTGGTCTGTATGAGGAGGAAGAAGTCTTTTTCAGCACAAAATCTCCCACTTGGTATTCCCGAAGCCTGACTTTTTGATCGAAAGCTTTCTTCATCCTTTTCTGATATAGCTGCCCATGACAGATTGCAGCTAATCTCTTTTCTTCGATCAGATTCAATTGATTATACCGAGACCGGACCCATTCTGCTTCGTCCAGCTTTACATCCATCATTATCCGTAAGGAGGGTAGTTCAACTTCAACAAGTAGGACTGCCTCCATAACATACATAAGCTGATAAGGCGTTGCCCCTGTAGACGTTCTGATTGAGGTTCGATACCCATGTAAGGCAAACGGTAGCATTTCGTGCCAATCTTTGTAAGTAACTACCATCTTTTGCACAATCTTCTTGATGTTCTTGTTAGCTGCCTCAACAGCGCCATTCATCTTTGGCCTGTAAGGAGAAGAGTTGTGATGTTGGATTTTGAAGTTCCGGCATAGTTCTTCCATCATTTTGTTGTTCAAATTGGAACCATTGTCAGTAATGATTCGCTCGGGAACTCCATATCGACAAATGATGTCCCTTTTAAGAAATCTGGCTACCACTTGTCTGGTGACGTTTGCATACGAAGCTGCTTCAACCCGCTTTGTAAAGTAATCAATGGCTACCAGGATGAATCTGTGACCATTTGAAGCAGTCAGTTCGATCTTTCCAATCATGTCAATACCCCACATGGCAAAGGGCCAGGGTAAAAACATCACGTTCAAAGGATTCAGAGGCACATATACTTTGTCTGCATAAATATGGCATTTATGACATTTCCTGGCATAGGCACAACAGTTTGCATCCATTGTGATCCATTAGTAACCTGATCTTAATAATTTTTTAGCCATTGCATGTCCTCCAGCATGGGTACCAAAGGAACCTTCATGCACCTCGTGCATCAGTAAGTCTGCTTCTTTCTTATCAACACATCTGAGTAGAACCATGTCAAAGTTTCGCTTGTATAATGAACCATCAGCATTAAGGAAGAAACTGCCGGCCAGCCTTCTTAATGTCTTTTTATCATTGGATGATTCCCCAGGTGGGTATGTTTGATCCTCTAAGAAGCATTTGATGTCATTGAACCAAGGTTTGTCATCTTTAGCAATGTCCACAGAGAATACGTATGCTGGTCAGTCCAGTCTGGATACCGAAATCCGAGGCACATAATTTTCAGTTTGAACCTTGATCATGGATGAAATGGTAGCTAAAGCATCTGCGAACTGATTTTCGTCTCGAGGGATGTACTCAAGTTTGACTGTTGTGAAGAAAGTCAATAATTTCCTCGTATAGTCATGGTATGGGATCAGATGCTCTTGGTGAGTGTACCATTTACCGTTAGTTTGATTGATTACCAAAGCTGAATCTCCGAATACAGTCAAAGTCTTGATACTGAGGTCAATGGCTTCCTCAAGACCCATAATACAGGCTTCGTATTCAGCTTCATTGTTAGTGCATGCAAAAGTGAGTTTTGCCGAGAAAGGCATATGAACTTCTTTAGGTGTAATGAGCACTGCACCAACTCCTCGACCATTCATATTGATAGCCCCGTCAAACATCATTGTCCACTCTTCTTCCGGGTCAGGCCCTTTAGTGTGAACAGGCTCTTCATGATCTTTTGCTTTTATAAACATGATATCTTCATCAGGGAAATCAAATCTCATGGGCTGATAATCATCAATGGGTTGCTCAGCTAGATAGTCAGACAACACACTGCCTTTAATGGCCTTTTGAGATGTGTACTGAATGTCATACTCTGTCAGAATCATTTGCCATCTTGCAACCCTTCCGTTAAGTGATGGCTTCTCAAATATGTACTTGACGGGGTCCATTTTTGAGATCAACAAAGTAGTGTGAGTCAACATATACTGTCTTAGTCAGCGAGCAGCCCACGCTAAAGCACATCATGTTTTCTCGAGCAATGAATAACGTTGTTCACAGTCGGTAAACTTTTTGCTTAGGTAGTATATTGCATACTCTTTTCGACCAGACTCGTCATGTTGGCCCAACACACACCCCATTGATCCTTCTAATACTGTCAGGTACATTATTAGAGGTCTTCCTTCAACTGGAGGCATAAGAATCGGAGGTTCTTACAGGTACTCCTTGATCTTGTCGAAAGCCTTCTGACATTCTTCATTCCACCTGACCGTTTGTTCCTTTCTTAACAGTTTGAACAAGGTTTCACAGGTTGCAGTAAGATGAGATATGAACCTCGATATGTAGTTCAATCTACCTAAAAACCCCCGAACTTCCTTTTCAGTCCTAGGTGTAGGCATCTCCTGAATGGCTTTGACTTTGTCAGGGTCAACTTCATTTCCCTTTTCACTTACGATGAATCCCAGCAGTTTACCGGAACGTACCCCGAATGTGCATTTGTTGGGGTTTAGCTTCAGCTGATACCTTCTCAGACGCTTGAACAACTTTAGCAGATTTACCAGATGGTCTTCTTCGGTGAGGGACTTGGCAATCATGTCATCCACGTAGCATTCAATTTCTTTGTGGATCATGTCGTGGAATAACGTTACCATAGCCCGTTGATAAGTTTCATCGGCATTCTTCAGTCCAAAGGGCATAACTTTGTAACAAAATGTGCCCCAAGGTGTGATGAAGGTTGTTTTCTCCATGTCTTCGGGTGACATTCTGATCTGATTATACCCGGAAACCCCATCCATGAAAGAAAATACCGAGAACTGAGCTGTGTTGTCGACCAATACATCAATGTGAGGTAATAGGAAATCATCCTTCGGGCTAGCTCTGTTCAGGTCCCGGTAATCCACACACATACATACCTTGCCATCCTTCTTTAGTACTGGTACAATATTAGTCACCCACGGCGGGTAACTAGTTACAACAAGGAAACCGGCATCCCACTGTTTTTGTACTTCTTCCTTAATCTTCATGGCCATATCTGGGCGAGTACGGCGCAACTTTTGTTTCACTGGAGGGAAATCTTCCTTTAATGGCAGCTTGTGCATAACAATATATGTATCTAGACCTGACATGTCTTGATAGGACCAAGCAAAGACGTCGACGTATTCTCGAAGCATGTCAATAAGTTGTTTTGTTACTGAAGCTTGCAGTTCGGCCCCAATCTTCACTTCTTTCAAATCCTCTTCGGTACCAAGATTAACTGTTTCCACCTCCTCCTGATGAGGAGTAATCACTTTCTCTTCTTGCCTCAACAACCGAGCTAACTCTTCAGGTAACTCAATATCTTCTTCAACCCCTTAATCAACTTGATTAATTGGATTGTCGAAGTCAAAAAAGGTCATAGCAGTGCTATTGTGGGTGCAATCTGGAGGATTATCTCTGCAAGGTTTGAGATTTGTTCGTTTTAGTGATCAATTTTAGTCTTGTTTAGAAAAAAAGTGAAAATGAAGTTATTTATTTTGAAAACATTGCCATTTTATTGTTTTGTACAAAATGAAAAATGAAAAGACAGTGAGCGAAAAAGAGACTTGTTTGCAAAAGATGTCCGATATTCATTGATAATCCATTTGCACAAAATTACAATATGGCCCTATTACAAAATGAGTCCTGACACCTTGGGCAATATGCATGACTTAATACATGCTAAAAAGGCAGTAAATAATAATTACTCTGCAGGTGTAACCGTTATAATTTCCTGGGAATACCAGTTAAGAACTTGATGACCCGGGATCCTTGGACGTATCCAGCTCTCCAGGTTGAGGTCGCTTTCTGCCTTGTCTTCCAGGTTGTTAACAACATCTGGGGTGAGCATCCCCCCACTGATGAACTTGGGCTTGTTAGCAGCCTCTGTTGGATCTTTTCGGAATGGTTTGTAACCCAAACCGTATCTGTCCTTCTTCTTCTCCACCGGCAGCAGCTTGCCCCAGCCTTGGGCATTACCATCTTCAACAACCTTTCGGGCTTGCTGATAGGAGACAATTGAAGTACCCATCCTATCCTCCTGGGATGCAGCAAATACTTCAGTCGTCGCCTCATTGACATTTAAGGCCTCGAACCATTGGCTCATAGTTTCATGGATTTCACCATCCATCTCAATGTACTTGTATGTAGCCAGATGGCTAACAAAGATGTCATCCTCACCACAGATGGTGATAATCTATCCTTCCCACTCATATTTCAATTTCTGGTGAAGGGTCAACGTTACTGCGCCTGCGGCGTGAATCCATGGCCGACCCAACAAACAGTTGTAGGTCGGCTGAATGTCCATCACCTAGAAAGTAGTCTGAAAAATTTGCGGACCGATTATCACAGGCAGCTCCACCTCTCCAAGGACAGACCTCTTGGAGCCATCAAAAGCCCGGACCACAAGATTACTTGGCCGGAGAGCTATTCCATCATATTCGAGCTTGACAAGAGCTTTCTTTGGTAAGACATTGAGTGAGGACCCAGTGTCTACAAGAACATGAGATAGTACAGTTCCTTTGCACTCCAGGGTTATGTGCAAAGCCTTGTTGTGGTGACGTCCTTCTGTTGTTAAATCAACATTGGTGAAACCTAGCCCATGGCTAGTATTGAAATTAGACACCACTATTTCAAGTTGATTCACTGTGATCTCTTCTGGCACGTAGGCAACATGCAGAACTTTGAGTAATGCATCCCGATGGGCTTCGAAACACAACAGCAGAGATAATATAGAGATCTTAGAAGGAGTCTGGTGGAGCTGATCCACAACCTTGTAGTCACTTCTTTTAATTATCCTCATAAATTCATCCACATCCTGATCGAAGGATGATTTATGAGTCTCTTTTGGCGCAGGTTCTTCAGGTATCACACTTTTCCCTTTGGCATTGGCAACAACTTCTGCCTCAGTGTTGATTCTTGGAGCTTGTGACGCAAAGAGGCGTCCGCTTCGGGTGAAGCCTCCGCCTCCCCCAACATTATCTACTTGGGAAGTAGGAATAGAAGAATCAAGAAGGACTTTTTCTCCATTGCAGTAAAGGTCAGCACCGTAATGCCATGGTACAACATTGTCTTTATCATATGGAATTGGCCCTGGCACCATGATGGTGACTGGGCTCACTGCAGCAGAAGTTGGAATTGTTATAGTCTGTGGATCATAGAAAATGGTGACATGACTTCTTGTGGATGTTGGTGGTGATGAATTGAAGCTTTATTGTTGCTGAAACTGTTGCTGAGATTGTTGTTGAAAGTTGCTGGAATTTGGGACCGTTGTCGGGTCATAATAAATAGTAACTGTGGATACATCATTGTTGGTGGTTGCTGAAGTTGTAGAAGGAGATGAAATGGAACTATTGTTTGTTGAAGTGAAGGAAGAAATGGTTGCTGAAGTTGTAGACTAGTCTGTAGGAATGATTGTTGTTGCATTTGTAGGAGAATCATTTGTTGTTGTAAAAGAAGTTGCTGGTGTTGTAGAAGCAGTTGTGGTTATTTGCAGAATGCCTTCTTTAATCAAGCCATTGATGCCATTCCTCAAGCTTGCACACCCGTTCTCGGAAAGTTTGCAAGATTCACAATAGGCCTCACAACCTGGAAACACTTGGAATTTTAAAAGCTTAGCTTTAACCTCTGCCAGAGGTTTCTGAATACTTGCAATATCTTCTATTAAACTCATGGGTGAGTCTTCCTCAATAGCATTAATCCTTGGCCCACTGTGGCTTGGCATAGGATTTTTCATTACATTGGGAGGTGGTGCAAAGTTCAGGGCCTTTGAATCTACTAGATCCTGGACCTTCATATGCAGAGCCCTGCATTTTTTCGTGGAGTGACCAGGTGCGTTGGAATGAAAAGCACACCTAGCGTTGACATTGTAGTTTCTCGTCCTATGTCGTGATACTCTCTAAAGCTTTCACGGGAAGACTGAGACATTCCCATTAGAAGGGTCCTGTTTGGAGCCATGTCCAGATTATACTGATACTGACAGATGAAAGCTTCAGCCAAATCTTTCCAGTTTCTTACTGTGGCTCTGGTCAAGTGGGAGTACCATTCTCGGGATGCCCCTGTCAAGCTATCCTCGAAGTAAAACATCCACAACTTCTCGTCCATGGTGTAAGCTTTCAATCTCCCCAGGAAAGACTGAAGGTGGGTGCGTGGGCAGGATGTGCCATTGTATCTTTCAAAACACGGGTGTTTGAACTTGTGAGGAATTCTCACCCCTTCCACCAATCCCATGTCCATGACATCAAAACCTAGAGAGTTTTGGGATTCAAGAGACCTTAGCTTCTCTGCAATTTCATCCAACCGACGGTCGTAAACTTCGTCTCCAGCCCGAGCACAGTAAATTGCTCTTCTTGAGGATCCTCCTGCAAGACCCTTCCTCCAGTAGTGTTACCCTGGGTATTTCTTATAGAATTGATGTTTGAGTTCAAATGAGGTCCAAACTCTAGTGGATCAGTGTGAGGCT
The DNA here is from genome assembly GCA_963966055.1 of Lathyrus aphaca. NCBI lineage: Eukaryota > Viridiplantae > Streptophyta > Magnoliopsida > Fabales > Fabaceae > Lathyrus > Lathyrus aphaca. The sequence continues at coordinate 428,107,453 of OZ014524.1, read as the reverse complement.
GCACGTGATCGTTGTTACTGGTACCTCCTGTACCTGGATGGTGTTCCTCAGGTGTTTGTCGCTCAACCAACTCCCTCAGTCTTTCTTGGCTTTGAGCTAATCCAGTCATCACTGTCATGAATTGATTCATTTGGGCCCTCGTCTCTGTCCTTTCATTGGCCATCTGGGCCCTCACTTCAGTCAAGTCTTGTTGAACTTGATCCATCTGTAGTCCCGGAAGGTTGTTTCTCATCAATTACCGGTGTATTCTGTTGATAGGGAACACTCATTCAAGTGTAAGACTTGTCTGGCTCGAGTGCTAATTGTCTTGCATTAGACGGAAGAAGCAAGTTCTCGTTTATGAATGAGTGTGATGAGAAATGAATCCCGGAGCAGACGATTATTGTTTGTTTTTGTGCTTTTAGTTTTGTTATTGTTTTTGGTGTTTTGCATAGGATTATGAGCTTAAGCCTAAATCAAAGGCTTGCAAACTCATTATATCCTCCCTGATTAGGGATAATGAGCCTACTTAAGTATGAGATAAGCATCTCAACTTAATTACCATGATGATGTAGGATTAAAACCATTAACCTACTTGTGATTATTTATATGTTTTTGGTTTTTTTATTTAGTGTTAGGTAATGAGTTTAAGCCATAATCAAGGATTAGTGAACTCATTACACCATCCTAATAGAAGGATAATAGATGAGAACACTTAAGCTGAGGAAGATACCTCAACTTAATCCATGGTTAGGGATTAAATTCATGACAAAACAAGCCTTTATTAAATGGATTTTAATTAAATATGAAATTAAGAAGTGAGTTTTATGATTTGTAAGACAGCTTGAGGGGGACTTGTCCATTAAACACTAGGGTTAGTCCTTCTTAACCATAAAGGAAGAATTAGAACCCTAATGTAAGGCCCAAGTTACAAGTTAAGTATTAGTGATTATTAAGATGAATTGATTAAGAGGTTTAAATAAATTAAAGGTTTAACACTTAGGATTAAAGTTATACACTTCACCCTAAGAGAAGGATGCAGGCATAACCCTAATTCCAAAGTCCTAAAACTTTAAGAGTTTAGTCTCTGATTATGAAGATGAGAAGAGAGACTCAAGGAGACTCAAAGGTAAAATCTAAGGGGGACTAATCACAACCCTAATTGTTATCATGCTTGGATGTTCCTATGGTTTGTGAGGCTTAAGAAAGATCTTCAAGGAAGACACCAATGGAAGAAGCAGATGAAAGGAAGAAGAAGCAGAAGAACAAGTTACCTACTTTATTGAAGAAGATAAGTAACTTGAAGAAAGAAAGTGAGAAATAATGAACATAAGTGAACAATTTCACTCAAATACAAACAAAAATGCAACAAGGATTCAATATGAAATGATGAGAAAAGGTGGGAGGTGGAGGAAAATCCACCTCCCAAACAACTTACCATTAACCTGAAAAGTTAGCACAAGATGCATAAGGAAAGAAGTGAAATGAAATGATGCATATGAAAAGGAAAAGACCAAGACCAGAAGCATACACATGATGTAAATGATGCTATGATATGATGCAAATACATACAAGATGCATATGTGTGATCATACAAGAGAATGAATGCAAATGAAGCATGTAGGAAGCATGTAAACACATAGATGTTTATGGAATGAAATGGATGCAAAGCATAGCAAATGTATGAATAAATGATCAATCAATGTTCAAGCAATGTATTAAGATGCCTAAGATGACATACAAATGCTTAGAATGGCATGGCAAGTTCACATGTTCATGCAATGCAATGTAAGATGCAAGTGAGGATGTAAAATTAGGGTTACATGAAAGGATGAGATGCAAATGGCAAAGACAGAAGCAAATGACATTATAAAAAAATTTAAAATGCACTCAAAGGAACCTTAAACCTATACTAGGTTACCATCCAAAGGGGGAGGTCAGAAGCTAAACCTAGAAGGAGTTATGAATTTACTAAGTTTCTAGGGTTTTTTGGATGATCTTCAAGGTAAAATACCAAACAAATTGAAAATGCAAGATGAATTCATGCCAAAAATATCCTAGATACTACATGATATGTGTAAAACAATGCAAAAAGAACAAACTTCAAACCCTTCATAGTTAGACAGAAAAGATTTTTCAAAGGTTAGGGTTTAAAATGTGATTTTATGAACCCTAAATTCAAAGAAAATTGTCAAATGATGATCAAAACCAAAAATAAATTTGTATAAGGGGTTTGAAAATGTTTCTAAATGTGTTAAGATACAACTTGAATTTTTGGGTGATTTTTAGAAACCTAGATGTTATTTTAATTAATTAAATTCAATTAATTAATTAAAATTTACATTTAAATATTTTAAAAATACAATTTTTATGCAAAAAATAATAATAAAAATATTTTTGGTTTCTGAAAATTAATAAAAGTCATGATAAAAAATTTCAGATTTTTTTGATGATTTTTGATATTTTAAATAATTATATGAAAAGAAATAGAAAGAAAATAAAATAAAATGAATAAAAAATGAAAAGTATGACAATCTGATGGCTGAGATTTAAACTGGGGAAAGGGCCATTGACGAACGCGCAAACCAAGGGCTGAGATCCCTTCCTGGATAATCCTAATTAATTAATTTAAATAATCAGAATTAAAACTTAATGACCTGATCCTATCCGTCCAAACACGCGCGCGCAGCCTCATCCAAGGGTCCACATTCAAACCTAGCCCTAAACACGTCATTAACCCTAATTACCTTCAGATGACCGGAATAGTACTCCGGTCATCTTCTCCGGCTAATCAAAACCTCAACTCTCTCCCTAGGTCTCTAAAACTCAATATCTCTGCCCAGAATCACACCCCAAACATCATACAACAAGAATCATCCATCAAAACAAATTTATTTCACGTATCAAAGCTGAATCGAATCAAATTGTTTTTTAGGTCAAAACTTTCAGAGAACTCATACATGCTCAATACTTAATCATTTTGAAAAATAAAAGGTGCAGTGTGATCAGTGAAGCATGAAGAACATTTCTATAACAAAAAATACAAGTTCTGGAAAATTTGTTCTTGATGATACCTGAGGTGAAACTTTCGAAACTGGAGCTTTCTGGCCACTTCCTTGGTGCTTTTCCACTCCAATGAATCCCTTGATGCTTTTGGCAAGCTTGAAACAAGTTTGTGTGGGCTGTTTTTGAAGTTTCAGTTCAGGGGGGGTGAAATTGTGTTTTTGTTTTGTTCTATGAATGATGCTGAGTTGAATGGTGAAGTTTGCTTGAAGTTTTGATGGTTGGTTTATGAGTTTCAAAGAAATTAAGTTTCTTGAGGATTTTTGCAATCTGAATGTATGGGATGATTCAGGCTCCAAGATGTTATGAAATGTGATCCTTAGGGCATGTATGTGAAGTTGTGATAGGTCAAAAGAGTTGTTGTGGGCTATGCTGATTGGTATGGCTTCATTTGCAAAAAGTCAAGGTTGCTTGTACTTGAGGTATGGGCTCATGGCAGGTCTGGATTTTGGCATGGCTAGCCTCAGCATGAATCAAGGAAAGCCTTTGGATTGTTTTTGTCCAGCTGTAATGACTGAGGAAAGTGGTAGCATGGCTCTTGAAACTTTTCCCTCTTTGTTGTTTCTTGATTCACAAGCCATAAAAACCCTAGGTCAAGAGTCCAATTCTGATACTTTGAAGTTGCTTGATCATGTTATGTCACATTTGGGCACATTAGAAGTCATTAGAAGCCTTGGCAAGTGGTTTTGCAAAAAATCCTCTTTGGTGCATTCTTGAAAATTATAGGATTTTTGCCAACTTTGAAGGATCATAACTTGAGTTCCATAATGAATCAAAACATGTTCTTGTACTTTTTGTAAAGGGAAAGACCTAATCTAAAACTTTCATGACCAAGAAGTTTTCATTTGAATCATTTTTTATTAAGAAAGAGGAGGTTGAAGAACTTTCCCAAAATGGAAAGTTTCCATTACAAGTCATTTCCATTTTTGGCAACTTTTGGTTTAGCTCAAATTTCTTCAATTTTGTGAACTTACAAGCACTTAAATGATCAAATAAAGATCATATAACTTCAATTTGATGAAAATACCCCTTTGGTTCCATTGTTGGGGGTCTCAGATGCCCTGATTTTGACTTAACTTGCTCAAGAAGTTACCCAGTGAACAGAAGACTTCCACAATGAAATTCTTCATAAAACTTGGTACATATGATCCTTATAACATCTTAAGAACATTAGAAACAACAATGGCCCAAAAATTTGGAGTTGAGGCCTCTGAAACCAAAACCCTAATTTTGGTCATCTGTGTAGTGAAAACCCTAGCTCTGCTTCCATGCTTTTCGAGTTCTTGTGATTTCTTGAATTATTTGAACTTTGAGAGGCATAATATGATTATAGAACCCACATGAACGCTCTTGGGATGCTTTGATACCTTTGGGGTGGCCCATATGAAATCTTGAATTGCTCAGATCACAAACCCTAGATGCAGATGAACTTGAACTTATGCAGTGAAGCAAAAATGCAATATGAGATATAATGCTTATGTTAATGCAAAAATGAAAGATCACAAGCCATGGTGTGAAATGAGTGAGGGAAAATTTGGGGTGTTTACAGACGTGTTCGTGAATGAGCAAGAGAGTGAGAGCCTTTTCTATTATGTTGAGTGTTCAGAATTTTTTTGGAGCCCCTGGTCATCCGCGTGATGCCATGAATTTGTTTTATGGTGGACCTTTTGTGTATGTGATTTTCATTGCAGTGTGAAGGCGTGAGTTGTACTAGCATATGGGAATCATGGTTTTTGAGCAGAAAAAATGTCGCGGAAATCGTTATGAGTGGGTGGAAAGGAAATGTTGAAAAAAAGCATAGAGTGGTATTGTGAAAAATTCATGTGCCGAAGTTGTGATGTGTGGAAGGGATTATTTATGGGGTCCATTGGAATTGTAATTGTGGAATTTTTGTGGGAGTTGTGTGAAAACAATTTATAGGTGAAAAGTTTTGTGGCTGTGTGGGGCCTTCAATTGTGTGAGTGAGTGGAGTGGTGGTAATGAAAAAACAGTGGGAATGTGGCGAGGGAAATAAAGTGTGCTGCAACAACTTATTTCTCTTTTTCTCTTTTAATCTTCGTATGTAATTTTTTTTTGGTAATGATAATAAAGAATGTGGGTTTAGAAATACATATGGGCTTTTGAGATAGAAAAATGGTAAAGGATAAAAGAAGAATATATATGAATTTGAATATGGATCAAAATGTAGTTTATTGACAAAATGAATACTTTAATTAAAAATATGATTTAAGGAAAAGAAATGGATTTAGTTTGGAGAAAAAAAAAGGATTTGAAATATGGTTAATGAAAATGGACTTGTATAGATGAGAAAAAAATGGATTTTGAACTATGAACAAATTAAATTGATTTGGATGGATGGGATGAAATGGAGTAAGTTTTTTTTTGTGTGGATAAAACGAGGTTAATTTGGATATGAATTAGAAAAATGGAATGTATATGGAAATCGGTTACGAAAAAAGTTTATGGATTTAAAAGAATTTATTTGGATATAGTGGAAATTGAATACGTGAATTGAATCGGATTTTGGTCGATGGAATTAATAAATGGATTAAGTAATGTGAATTAAAAGAAATGGATAACGATTGTTTAAATGGCTATGGGTATGTGTAAACACCCCAAATTTGCCCTCACTCATCCACACCATGGCTTGTGATCATCCTCATATGCATAAATACAAACATATCATCTCATATCTCATTTTTTTGATTCACTGCATGGTTTCTAGGGCATCTGCACCTAGGGTTTGTGATCTGAGCAATCCCAAAGCATCTTGAGCCATTCCAAAGGCCACCAATCATCTCAAAGGGGTCCATGTGTGTTCATATGTCATATTCCATCTCTTCAAAGTCAAAAATGCAGAGGAATCACAAGGACTAGGGTTTGAGTGGATGCAGAGCCAGGTCAAACTGCACAGTTGACTGAAAATTAGGGTTTTGGTTTCAAAGGCCATAACTCCAAATTTTTTGGTCATTCTTGTTTCCATTGGTCTCTATATGGTATAGGGAGTATGCATATCAATTTTCATGAAGAAATTCCATGGGGAAGTCATCTGATCAAAGGTTGACTTTTCAGACAAGTCAGTGTAAAATCAGGGCACCTGAGGCCCCCAATGACCCAACCAATGGGTGATCTTCATCATTTTGAGTGTATATGATCTTTATTTGATCATGGAAGAAGGTTGAAGTTCATAAAAATCAAGAATTTAGGGTTTTTGCAAATGTTGACTTTTTGGGCATAGTTGACTTTTCAAGAATGCATCATTTTAGGTCATTTTTCAAGCCATGATTCTTGATCCAAAAATGCTTCAAATGGAAAAACTTTGGTCATGAAAGTTGTAGATCTCATCTTTCCCTTTTCAAAAAGTACAAGAACATGATCAAACTCTTCTTGGATCAAAAGTTATGGCAATGCAAAGTTGGCTAAAATCATTGATTTTCAAGGCATGCCCTAAGTGAGAATTTTGCAAAGTCATGAACCAATGCATTATGTGACCTCTAATTCATTTCAAACCATTACACAAACATTCTATGAGCCTAAAAAAATCAGAATTGGACCAAGTTTCTACATAGTTTGGTTTATGTAACAAGACTTTCTTCACATGTGAACCCTAAAGCCACAAGTTGCAAAACTCATGATCATGCTTTCACCAACTTGCTGCCTTGAATGTTGGACCAAGCCTAGCCTTTCCCTTCACTTTGCTGCGCAGACCATGCCCTTTGTACTTGGCTAGAAGTTGCCCATGCCCTATCTTACAAGAAGTTGACATATTTGCAAAAGTGGCTACACCTATCCATAAAGCACAAGTCACATCCTCTGACCAATTGGATTAGTTTATACTATCCATTTGCAAACCATTTCATACACTAAGCAAGGCTGAAACTCACACATTCATCACATTCACAAAATCACCCCACATTGCATAAGCCTTCGAATTCCTCTCCACAGCTTGCAAACACTTCAACCCTCTTCACCATTCAACTCACCATACTCCATAGGCCTCAAACCACCAAAGCTCAAGCCTGAAATAAGCCTGGCCTGAGCTTCACCATTCCCCACCCTCAGAACCAGTTCTCTTCGAATCTCACCAGCCAGCCATCAAACACCTCATCTTTCTTCACCAATAAGTCAGGCATACCACAAGGAGTCAAAACCACCCTTTGCTTTGAACTAAAACAGCCTGTACACAAAGTGCATTTCCTGCTACACCAGAAGTGAATCTCTCAAAGCAGCTTGCCTAAGCTCATTCCAGGCTTTCCATTGGCTTCAAGGGGTTCAGGGAAGTTGTTCTGCATCAAAGCAAGGCCAGGAGAGCTCATATTCACAGTTCTTCACCTCAGGTAACTCCAAACTTCAAGCTTTTCAAAGCTTTGATTTTTTGTTATAAACTGAAAGTGCATACTCTGAGGATCATTGTGATGTGTTTAGAATCTAAAATGGTGGAGAAATGAACATTTTGTGAGTGTCTGAAAGTTTGGCCCCATTTTTATTTTGTTTCGATTCAGCTTGTTCTTGTTAGTAAAATGATGTTTGACTATTGATTTGAGTTGCTAGAAGTGTGGGGATTGATTCTGGGCGTTTAATTTGGCTTGGGGTGGTCTGAATCTTGTTTTAGGGTTTTGGGGTCGCCGGGGAAGACGACCGGAGCTCCCCTCCGGTCGCCTGAATCTGTTTTGCCCTAATTACAGTCATTAAGCCAGTTTGAATCTTGGGCGTTGGATGGGGTTGACTTGTTGACTTCGCGCGTGAGGGAAGGGCTCAGATCACTTTGATTAGCCCTAATTCTTCTATTAGTTTTAATTAATTGTAATTAACTCAGATGCAATCCTGGCCACAAGATCTGGCGCTGGTCAACCAATTTGAATCCAGGACGCATCTCATCCATCCGTTCTGTTTACCTTTCATTTTAATTTAATTTTTATTCATTTTATTTCAATTAATTTGCATATTTATTTTAAAATAGTAAAAAATTCTTAAAAATTATGAAACTTTTTCTTAAAAGTTTTATTAATTTTTAAGACCCAAAAACATTTTTATTTTATTTTTTATCATTAAAAAAGTATTTTTAAATATTTAAAAGATTATTTTTAATTGATTAATGGGAATTAATTAATTAAAAATACTTTGAGGTATTTAAAAATTACAAAAAAATTCATGAAATGTTCATAGACATTTAGAGACATTGTCCAACCTTCAAACCAAATTTCTTTTTTGATCTTGATGCATTTTAAGAATTTTTCATTGAATTAAATCATATTTTGTGCATTATTTTGATCATGGGTTCAAAAATTCATTTCTGCCTATTGGAGAAGGTTTGGACATTGATTCTTTTTGCTTTGTTTTGTGTTTAGCATATAGTTTCTAAGATAAAATGGCCATGATTTGATCTTGTATTTTCCAATTGTTTGGCATTTCTTTTGTTTAGGAACCCTAAAAAACCTAATAACTTAGAAAATTCATATCTTGAGATTGGTCAAGAGTTGAGAGTTCCCCTTTGGGCAGTGGTTTATTATAGGTTTAGGGTTTCTTTGGGTACCATTTTCCATTTTTTATCTTAGGGTTTGCTTCTGTTTTGGGTTTTTTGTTTGATGTTTGATCCATGAACCCTAATTTGGGTTTTCTCTTGCATCCTTCTTGCATTTCCTTGCATAACATGACTTGTCTTTGCATTTTGTGCATACTTGTGATTCATTTGACATCTTAAGGCATATAGAAAGCATGTTTGATCATTGCATTACACATTTGCCATGTCATTTGTCTTGTATGCTTCATAACTTTTCATGTTCATTCATGTTCCTTAGCTTGCATCATTTGCATTCATAATCTTGTATGAGCATCTCCATGTCTTGCCTCATGTTTGCAGCACCTCATAACATCATAATCATCATCAACATGCTTCTGGTTTTGCTTTGCATCATACCATTTCATCTCATCTTGCATTGCATTGCATTTCTTTATAACATTTCAGGTGGTAAGTAAACTTGGGAAGTGAATTTGCCTTCACTTCTCATAACTTTTCTTTTCATCTCTCTTACATCCATTGTTGCATTTATATTTGTGTATGAGTTTGAGCTTGCTCATTCTTCTTCTTCCTACTTTCTTTCTTCAAGTGACTTGACTTCTTGAATGAAGCAAGTTGCTTTGCTTCTCTTGATCCTGTTCATCTGCTTCCTGGTGGCTCCTTTGAAGATTCTTCTTGCAAACCTCACAAACCTTAGGAACAACCAAGCATGACAATGAATTAGGGTTTTGATTAGTCTCCCCCATAGTCTTTACCTTTGTGTCTCTCTTTGAGTCTTCTCTTCTCATCTCATAATCAGGGACTAAACCCTAAAGGCTTTAAGACTTTGTGATTAAGCTTATGCCTGCATCCTTCTCTTAGGATGGAGTGTATAACTTTAATCCTAAGTGTTAAACCCTTAATGTGTTTAAATCTCTTAATCAATCCACTTAATAAATATCAAGACATCACACTTGTAACTTGGGCCTTGCATTAGGGTTCTAATTCTTCCTTAATTGGTTAAGAAGGACTAACCCTAGTGTTAATGGACAAGTCCCCCTCAAGTTGTCTTACAAATCATAAAACTCACTTCATCACCATATCATTAAATAAAATCCACTTAATCAAAGACTTGTTTTGTCATGAGTTTAATCCCTAATCATGGATTAAGTTGAGGAGCTTTCCTCAGCTTAAACATTCTCATCTATTATCCTTCTATTAGGATGGTGTAATGAGTCTGTTTAATCCTTGATTATGGCTTAACCTCATTACTCAACACTAAACAAAAACACCAAAAACATCTAAATAATCACAAGTAGGTTAATGATCTTAATCCTACACCAAAGGTGATTAAGTGTGAGAACCTGACTTCACACTTAAGGTATTCTCATTACCCCTAATCAGAGGGAAGATGTGATGAGTTTACTAAATCCATTGGTTTAGGCTCAAGCTCATTAACTTATGACAAACTCTCAAAAGCAATAAAAGACTGAAAACTCAAAAACAAACAATTATCGTCTCCTTTGGGATTTTTTTCTCATCATCTTCACTCACAAACGAGAACTTGCTTCTTCCGTCTAATGCAAGACAGTTTGCACCTGAGCCAGACAGGTCATACACTTGAGCATAGACAAGCAAGCAGTTCACAAGTCAATTCATCTTTCAGTCTCTTTGGGTCGAACTACGGTGTTCTGACTTCCTCATTGCACGAGAGGATACGTAGGCATAACTTAATAGTTATCGAACAAAAGTCTCTGTATATTCCCCCTCCTTCTAGCTTCATTCTTTAGCCTCATGATCTTGAGCATTTCATTCTCATTCCTACACTGACACATCATTTACACACTTTGCACTCCTTACACTGACACCTGTACATCTTCTTTCCAGCTCTTGTATACACAGATTGCACTGACACTACCCCTTTAAAACACAAATCTTTTAAGCGTGGATCCCGTCGAGTACGGCGGACAATCTGGGTGCTAATACCTTCCCAGGTTGTAACCAACCCCCTTTCTCAGTCTCTCTGGTTCGCAAACCGTCTTATCCGTATCTTTCTAGGTCTATGCAGCATTGCCTTTCCTCCGGGATAAAAATGCCTAGCTGGCGACTCTATTCATCTCCAGTGAGTTCACGGCTGTGTGTTCTCATTGTCCCTATCGCCGACCGTTCGCGTCTGTACCTTTATTTGGGCCCAGTCCCATTTTATCGGGAGCGACAGCTTGGCGACTCTGCTGGGGACCCTTATACTGCAACCAGGGCTTCTGGTTCTTTTCGTGGGTTCCTCCTAGCGCTTGTTTGATTTGTGTTTATTGGGGGTGTTATGTGCTATTTGTGTTTGTATATTTGCTTTATTTACTGCTTTCTGTACAGCTTTATTTATTGCTTTCTTTACAGTTTTTCATATATCATACTGTCATGCTGGCTGGATCTGGTTTTGTTTTGGCGGGAGGGGTTCTATTGAGAGTTAAGGTCCTATACCTGGGACCTGAGTGACACCTAGGCTAGAGTGAATCATATTCTTTCCCATTCCATTTCGGTCTGGTGCGGGAATATGAAACACGGTTCAGATATGGGTTTCTTCTTGAGAACTCTGTGTTGCAGATTTCCTGCAATGCTAGGGCTATCTGGGAAGCCTGCTAAGTCTGGATGACCTTTTAGTATTGACCTTCAGAAACTGAGGTGAATTAGAGGAGGAACTGTTATGGTTATTGTAAACACTGTACCTCCGGGTTAGAAGTGTTTACACTTCTCATAACTGATCCAAGTCTGAGGATCCTTGTTCTAGATCACCACCTGTGAGGGGGTTGGGCTGTTTACAGGTTTGCAGGTACCTTGACCTCAGAATACCCTGTTACTTTGACTTTGTTAAGAATAATCCATGTTGGATAGTTCTTGTGATTCTAAAACCCTGGACTTGTGGTTCTTTATTTGAGCCCCCCACCCTGGTTACTGGTTTTATAGACCTCCATCTGGATTTCTAAGAACACACATGGATCTATATCAGGGCATTTTGATCAGATCCAGCTCAGTCACAAACCCTTTGCATATCATTTGCATACATACCCATTGCATCATATTAACATTTGCTTATTTGTGTTTCAGGGTATCCATTTTCATCTGGTTTTGGTTTTGACCCCATCTGCAGTATTGACCCATCTTCACCAGCACCAGCCAATCAGTGGCTCATTCTTTCAGCATCTTCATCAGCACTCTACTCAGTCTTCAGCATCATGGCTCCAAAGAAAAGCAACATCACTTATCATTTCTTCCAACCAGACTTATCAGATATCAGGAGGATCCAAACCCTGATCACTCCAGAGCACATACCTTTGTTCAGGGAGCATTATGGGGATATACTTGACTTGGTCATGGATCTGGACCCATCCCAGAGGAGTTTGATCCACACCTGCATTCAGTTTTATGACCCCCCATTGAGATGTTTCACCTTTCAAGACTTTCAGTTGGGGCCTCTTTTAGAAGAATACTCATCTTTGGTTGGTTTGCCTATCAAGAGGGAAATCCCTTTCAACCCTGAAATGGTCTTTCCCAGCAATGGAGAGGTGGCAAAAGCTCTGCACCTGGAACCTGCTTTGACTGAGCAGCATATGACCTCTAAGGCTGGGATCCCTGGTTTTCATCTGGACTTCCTAATTTCTCAAGCTAGTCTGAAGGCCTCCCTGGGGGAGTGGAAAGCTGTTTGTGCTCTGTTGGCCTTAAGTGTATATGGAATTGTATTGTTTGCAGATGAGCCTCGATTCATCAGCAAAAATGCAATCCATTTGTTCATCCTGAAGAACCCAGTGCCAACTTTATTGGGTGATCTCTATTACTCAGTACATCAGAGAAATGAGAAGCAGAGGGGAAGGCTAGTGAGGTGTTGTGCTCCATTATTCCATGCTTGGTTTCTCAGGCATCTACCCAGGACAGATGCATTTCTAAATCCTTATCAGCAAAGCAACTGGGCTAAGAGGCTCACTATTCTCACTTCAGCAGACATCAGATGGTGTACTCAAAGCACCAAGGGCAGAGATATAATCACCAGCTGTGGTCACTTTCCCAATGTGCCCTTGATAGGAGTTAAGGGAAGTATCAATTACAACCCTCTGCTGTTCAGAAGGCAATTGGGCTATGCACTGGTTCATACCCCAAGGGAACAAGACTTGGTTGAGACCCTCTACTGTGAGAACAAGATTAGTCTGGCAACTGTTAGGCAGGCTGCCTGGGCCTGGGATCATGTTCAAACCAAGGGAGTCACCATTCTGGGGAAGTGCAATAATGTGGCATCAGTCCAATATTATGAGTGGTCCCATGCTAGGGCCCAGTTCTCTGGAATGCCCTTTACCATAGAAGACATGCCTGAGTCATCTTCAGCACCACCCCCTGCCACTATCAGTTTGGAGGAGTTTGAGAGCTTGAAGGAAAGAAATGAGAAGTTAACCCAGGCTTTGCAGAAGACCCTCCGGGAAAGGAGTGAAGGTGTGAGGGAGATTGAGAGATTGGAGAAGTTAAGAGTAGAACACTTGACTAAGATTGAGAAGGCTGGAGATTATATCAACAAGTCTAAGGCTGGTGAGCAGATTCTGAAGAATGCTTGTAAAGAAGCCCAGTTCCAGAGAGCAAGGACAGACTTGTATTTGAAAGAGAGTCAAGCCAGGTGGGTCCGGATCACTGAGGCCCGTACTCTAGAAGACAAGAGAGTTCAGGACGAGATGAAGCAGATAGAAAAAGCCCTGGCAGCAGCCCAGAAGGAAATATCAGAGCTAGAAATCAGAGCTGGAGTGAAGAGGTCTAAAGACCAAAGTCAGAATAAGAAGTTGACTGCAGCTGTTGCAACAAGAAACCTTCTCATCAGAAATCTTACGGAGCGGCCGGCTGATCCTGTGACCGAAGCACTTCTTAAGGAAGTTCGTGAGGATGAGTTTGGCCTTGGAGTTTGATCATTTGCTTGTTGTTATTCCTATTCCATGTACTTTTGTTTTTGTGATGTATTTTGACCCCTTAGAGGACTGGTGTTGTAAAATGAACAAGATGTATTATTTCACCTTCTGTAATATATTTGTGTTAGTTTCCATCTGGGTTTATTTCGAAAGCAACTTCAACAGCAACATCTTCAAGGGTCTGGAAGGGTCAAAACTGAAGACCAAACCGGATACCTTGAGAACAAATAAGCATAACTGCATTGCATACTAACCCCTTTGTTTGTTTTGTAGGTTTTTGTTTTGTTGTTGCTAACCTCTGTTGTGATATTCAGGAATTATTGCTCGCCGCCGGGTATTTCCCCTCAACAGGCCACACAGGTACCCAACTAGAAACAACCTTCCGGGAATTCAGATGGATCAGATGCAGCAGGACCTTATGGAGGTCAGAAACCAGATGGCCAACGAAAGGTTGGAGATGAGAACCCAGATAACACAATTCATGGAAGTAATGAACAATTTAGCTCAAAGCCAGGAGAGGCTCAGAGCTTTGGTAGAAGGGAGGAATCAAGATGAGCCCCATGTGGGGACTGCCGGCACAAGTAACAATGAACGGGTGCAACCCCATGTTAACCCTCCTGTGTTTGGCCCACATCTACATCCTGAGATTAACATTCCTGCAAATGTTCAGGGGACAGCCACAGCAGCCAGGGTACTTCAAGAAGATCCTCAGGAGGACCAATTTACAGTAATGGGTGCTGGAGAGGAAACTTATGATAGACGGTTGGAAGAAATAGCTGAGAAGTTGATGTCCTTAGAATCTCAAAACTCTTTGGGCTTCGACGTTATGGACATGGGTTTGGTAGACGGGGTCAGGATCCCCCATAAGTTCAAGCCTCCTTGTTTCGAAAAGTATAATGGGACTTCATGCCCCCGGACTCATCTACAATCATTTCTGGGAAGGCTGAAGGCCTATACAATGGATGAGAAATTGTGGATGTTCTATTTTGAAGATAGCTTGACTGGAGCTTCGAGGGAGTGGTATTCCCATCTGACAAGAGCAACAATTAGATGCTGGAAGGACCTGGCAGAGGCCTTTATCAGACAGTATCAGTATAATCTAGACATGGCACCCAACAGGACTCTCCTAATGGGAATGTCACAGTCGTCAAGGGAAAGTTTCCGAGAATATGCCCAAAGGTGGAGGCAGCTGGCTGCTGCTGTTCAACCACCTATGTCTGAGCGGGAAATGGCAGATATGTTCATGAACACCCTTCAGGGAACATATATTGACAGGTTGGCTGCTTTCTCCTCCACTAGCTTCGCAGATGTTGTCATAGCTGGGGAGAGAATTGAAAGCCTGTTGAAAATGGGCAAGATCTCTGATAATGGTGCCAGCTCGTCCAGCAGTACAAGAAAGCCTTTCGCAGGCCCGAGAAGAACTGGCGAGACCAATGCCATCCATTCAAACAGGGGTAGGCCCCAATATGTTCAAAGGACAATAGCAGCAGTCACCATTCCTGCTCCAGCTCACCCACAGCCAGTCTATCAGCCTCCTCAACAAAACTTCCAACAACAGCCTCAGTATCATCAGAATCAGTATCCTCCAAGGAACTTCAACAACAACAACACCAACAACAACAATCAACAGAGGCCATTCCAACAGAGGCCATCTCAAGCTAACAGAGTGATCGACCCGATCCCAATGCCGTATGCTGCCTTGCTGCCACAACTTCTGAAACTCAACCTAGTTGAGCTAAGAACGTTGGCACCTCCGGATCCCAACAGTCTACCAAAGAACTATGACTCCAATACTAGGTGTGCTTTTCATTCGAACGCACCTGGTCACAGTACAGAAAAATGCAGGGCTCTGCATATGAAGGTACAAGACTTGGTAGACTCCAAGGCTCTGAATTTTGCACCGCCGCCCAATGTCAATAAAAACCCAATGCCAAACCATGGTGGTCCTCGAATTAACGCTATTGAAGAAGACAGACCGTCTTATTTAATAACCAGTGTGGATCAGATCAGGACACCATTGGTGGAAATCAAAGCTCAACTCCGTGAAAACCAAATATTTCCGGGGTGTGAACTAGGGTGTCCCTATTGTAATATTTCATGGAATGGGTGTGAAGACCTGAGGAATGGCATTGACAGCCTTATTCAGAGTGGCCTGCTACAGATCACTACATCATTCCCGACAAATCCGGCAACTTCATCAACAACGGTTTCAGAACTTCCTACAACCGCAGTAACTATTGTTCCCGACAATTCATCAGCACCATCAACAAGTACTTCATCTGTCCTCCCAAATGATCAGTTTTCAACAGTTTCTCCTGCTACAACTTCAGCTTCATTCCATTTCGAATCTCCATCAACAACAACAACAGTCCTTCCAACAATACCTCCTACAACACCAGCAATCAATCATGAAGATGTCTCTACTGTTACCATATTCTACGATCCTGAAAATAATTCCGCCTACCATTCAGAAGGTGCTGCTCCCGTTAGAGCACCAGTTACAATCTTTTATGATCCACAAACAATAACAGTCCCTTCAGCAGCAGCAATCAGTCCAGTCACTGTCACGGTGCCTGGACCAGTACCATATGAAAGCAATAGGGCCATCCCTTGGCACTATGGCTCTGACGTGTACTGTGAAGGGAAAAGAATCACTCTTGAAACATCAGCACCTGCACCACAAGTAGATAACGTGGGGGGAGGCGGAGGCTTCACTCGAAGCGGACGTCTCTTTGCTTCACAAGTTCAAAGACCTACAGCCGAAGCAGGAGCTGCTGCCAAGGCAAAAGGAAAAGGCCCGGTGCAGGAAGATCCAGCTGCCAAAGAAACCCTGAAGACACCATTTGATCAGGAAGTTGATGAGTTTATGCGAATCATCAAAAAGAGTGATTATAAAGTTGTGGATCAGCTTCACCAGACGCCACCCAAAATCTCCATCCTCTCACTGCTTATGTGCTCCGAAGCCCATCGGAATGCACTACTTAAAGTCTTGCACGCAGCTTACGTGCCTGAGGAGATTACTGTCAACCAATTGGAAACCGTGGTTGGAAATGTTACTGCTAGCAATGGGCTAGGGTTTACCAATTCTGACTTGACAGCGGATGGCCGCAACCACAACAAAGCCTTGCACATAACCATGGAATGCAAAGGAGCTGTCCTTTCTCATGTGCTGGTGGACACAGGTTCTTCCCTGAATGTTTTACCAAAGAAGGCTCTGGTGAAGTTAGAATATGATGGATTGGCATTGAGACCCAGCAACCTGGTGGTGAGAGCCTTTGATGGTTCGAAGAGATCGGTTCTGGGAGAGATTGAGCTGCCCGTGACAATTGGCCCGCAGACCTTTAAAACTATCTTTTATGTGATGGACATTCAGCCCGCCTACAGCTGTTTGTTGGGTAGACCCTGGATTCACGCCGCCGGCGCAATAACGTCTACCCTTCACCAAAAGTTAAAATTTGAGTGGGAAGGTCAAGTTGTCACAATCTGTGGAGAGGAGGACATTTTTGTTAGCCATCTGGCTACGTATAAGTACATTGAGATGGATGGGGAGATCCATGAAACAATGAGCCAAGGTTTTGAAGCCTTGAATGTCAATGAAGCATCTGCTGTGTCAGGTATCTCCATGTCATCTTACCAACAAGCCCGGAAGGTTGTTGAGGAAGGAACTGCCCTAGGCTGGGGCAAGGTCTTAGCTGTGGAGGAAAAGAAGGACAAGTTTGGGTTGGGTTACAGACCAACTCAACATCAAGCAAAGGCTGCTGCAGAGCCAGGTTTTGTCAGTGGGGGAATGCTTACCCCTGATGCTATCAACTGCCTGGAAGACGAGCTGGAAGAGGAGCGCAATCTGGAGAATTGGATTCGTCCAAAGATCCCGGGGAGCAGTGTCTCAAACTGGTCTTCCCAGGAAATTATAAGAGTTACTCATGCAGAGTAATTATTATTTCCTGTATTTTTATAGCATGCATCCAAGTCTTGCATCTTGCCCAAGATGACAAGACTCATTTTGTAATCAGGGCCATCTGTACTTTTGTGCAAACAAGATTAAATTAATGAAATATCAGACATCTTTTTGCAAACAAGTCTTTTTCTTTTCTGCTCACTGTTTTTCCATTTTTCTTTTTGTACAAAAATAAATGGCGGTGTTTTCAAAATGGTAACTTCATTTCACTTTTTTCTAAAGCAAGATTAAAATCAATCACTAAAATGAACAAACTTAACCCTTGCAGAGTGTGCCTTCCAGACAGCACCGACAACAGCACGGCTATGACATCGTATGACTTTGACAATCCAATCAATCAAGCTGATGAAGGGGTTGATGAAGAATATGAGCTTCCTGAAGAGCTAGCTAGGTTGTTGAGACAGGAGGAGAAGGTCATTACTCCTCACCAGGAGGAGATTGAAGTGATTAACCTTGGTACGGAGGAAGACGTGAAAGAGGTTAAAATCGGGGCCTGCCTGCAAGACTCAGTGAAGAGACAACTGATAGATCTGCTTCAAGAGTATGTTGATGTGTTTGCTTGGTCGTATCAAGACATGCCAGGGTTGGATACCGACATTGTTATGCACAAGCTGCCTTTGAGGGAAGAATGCCCACCAGTTAAACAGAAGCTGCGCCGAACTCGCCCAGACATGGCTATGAAAATCAAAGAAGAGGTACAAAAGCAGTGGGACGCCGGGTTCCTTGCTGTAACTAGCTATCCGCCGTGGGTTGCTAACATAGTACCTGTGCCTAAGAAAGACGGCAAAGTAAGAATGTGTGTTGACTACCGGGATCTGAACAGAGCCAGCCCGAAAGATGATTTCCCATTACCTCACATTGATGTATTGGTGGATAACACGGCTCAGTTCTCGGTATTCTCCTTCATGGACGGATTTTCAGGATACAACCAGATCAAGATGGCACCTGAAGACATGGAGAAGACAACATTCATTACACCTTGGGGCACGTTCTGTTACAAAGTGATGCCATTCGGACTGAAGAATGCTGGTGCAACATATCAACGGGCTATGGTGACATTATTCCACGATATGATCCACAAAGAAATAGAGTGTTATGTGGATGACATGATTGCCAAGTCCCTTACAGAGGAAGATCACCTGGTGAATCTGCTGAAGTTGTTCAAGCGTCTGAGGAAGTACCAATTGAAGCTGAACCCCAACAAATGCACATTCGGGGTGCGATCCGGTAAATTGCTGGGCTTTATTGTAAGCGAGAAAGGGATTGAGGTTGACCCTGATAAAGTCAAGGCTATTCAAGAAATGCCTGCACCTAAAACAGAGAAAGAAGTTCGAGGGTTCTTGGGTCGATTGAACTACATCTCACGGTTCATATCTCACCTTACAGCAACCTGTGAACCTTTGTTTAAGTTGTTAAGAAAAGAACAAACGGTCAGGTGGAACGAAGACTGCCAGAAGGCTTTTGACAAGATCAAGGAATATCTGCAAGAACCTCCAATCCTTATGCCTCCAGTTGAAGGAAGACCTCTGATAATGTACTTGACAGTATTAGAAGAGTCAATGGGGTGTGTGTTGGGCCAGCATGACGAGTCTGGTCGAAAAGAGTATGCAATTTACTACCTAAGCAAAAAGTTTACCGACTGTGAACAACGTTATTCACTGCTCGAGAAAACTTGTTGTGCTTTAGCGTGGGCTGCTCGCCGACTGAGACAGTATATGTTGACCCACACTACCTTATTGATCTCAAAAATGGATCCAGTTAAGTACATTTTCGAGAAGCCAGCTCTTACCGGACGGGTTGCAAGATGGCAGATGATTCTTACAGAATACGACATACAGTACACATCTCAGAAAGCCATCAAGGGCAGTGTGCTATCTGAATATCTTGCTGAGCAACCCATTGATGACTACCAGCCTATGAGGTTTGACTTCCCTGATGAAGACATCATGTTCATTAAAGCAAAAGATCATGAAGAGCCTATTCACACTGAAGGGCCTGACCCGGAGGAAGAATGGACTATGATGTTTGATGGGGCTGTTAACATGAATGGTTGTGGTGTTGGTGCAGTACTCATTACACCTAAAGGAGTTCACATGCCTTTCTCGGCAAAACTCACTTTCAACTGCACTAACAACGAAGCTGAATACGAAGCTTGCATTATGGGTCTTGAGGAAGCCATTGACCTCAGGATCAAGACTTTAACTGTATTCGGAGATTCAGCTTTGGTAGTCAATCAAACCAACGGAAAATGGTATACACACCAGGATCATCTGATACCTTACAGGGATTATACAAGAAGGTTATTTACTTTCTTCACAACAGTCAAACTTGAGTATATCCCTCGGGATGAGAATCAGTTTGCAGATGCCTTGGCTACCATTTCGTCCATGATCAAAGTTCAAGCCGCTAACTTTGTACCTCAGATTTCAGTGTCCAGACTCGACAGACCAGCATATGTGTTCGCAGCAGAAGTTGTCAAAGACAATAAGCCTTGGTTCCATGACATTAAAAGCTTCTTGGAGGATCAAACATACCCACCTGGGGCATCTCCCAATGATAAGAAGACTTTGAGAAGGCTTGCTGGAAGTTTCTTTCTGAACACCGACGGGTCTTTATACAAAAGGAACTTTGATATGGTACTCCTCAGATGTGTTGACAAGACAGAAGCAGATTTGTTGATGCATGAAGTGCACGAAGGCTCTTTTGGTACCCATGCTGGAGGGCATGCTATGGCTAAAAAGTTGTTAAGATCAGGCTATTACTGGATCACAATGGATGCAGACTGTTGTGCCTACGCCAGAAAATGCCACAAATGCCAGATCTACGCAGACAAGGTGCATGTGCCTCCCAATCCTTTGAACATAATGTCTTCACCGTGGCCCTTTGCCATGTGGGGCATTGATATGATTGGCAAGATTGAGCCAACTGCTTCAAATGGCCACAGATTCATCCTGGTCGCCATTGACTATTTCACCAAGTGGGTTGAAGCAGCCTCATATGCAAACGTCACAAGACAAGTGGTAGCCAGATTCCTGAAAAGAGATATCATCTGTCGGTATGGAGTGCCCGAGCGAATCATTACTGATAATGGTTCCAATTTAAACAACAAAATGATGGCAGAGCTGTGCCGGGACTTCAAGATCCAACATCACAATTCTTCTCCTTACAGGCCAAAGATGAATGGCGCTGTTGAGGCAGCGAATAAGAATATTAAGAAGATTGTGCAGAAGATGGTAATCACATACAAAGACTGGCATGAAATGCTACCGTTTGCCTTGCATGGGTACCGCACGTCAATCAGGACATCCACTGGGGCAACACCGTATCAGCTTGTGTATGGTACGGAGGCAGTCCTACCTGTTGAAGTTGAATTACCCTCTCTACGGGTATTGATGGATGTTAAACTGAGTGAAGCAGAATGGGTTCGGTCCCGATTCGAACAACTGAGTCTGATCGAAGAGAAAAGATTGGCCGCAATCTGTCATGGGCAGTTATATCAGAAGAGAATGAAGAAAGCCTTTGATCAGAAAGTCAGGCACCGAGAGTACCAAGTAGGGGATCTTGTGTTGAAAAGAATCCTCCCTCCTCATACAGACCACAGGGGCAAATGGACTCCAAATTATGAAGGACCATTCGTTGTAAAGAAAGTTTTCTCTGGTGGAGCGCTGATGCTCAGCACCATGGATGGTGAAGATTTCCCGTCCCCTGTGAATTCAGATGCAGTTAAAAAATACTTCGCATAAAATGACCCGCTGGACATAAAAACAGAATGTAAGTCCAGGCAAAAATAGGGCATCCCGGCGAGTCGAAAACAGAATAAAAGACTCGGGCAAAAATAAGGGAAATAAACAAAAATGTACACCCGCTGAGTTGAAAAGCCACATTGGACAGCTCAGGCAAAAATGGGTATCCCGATGGATTGAAAACCCGAAAGGGCGATCCATGCAAAATAAGGAAATAAGCGAACAACTGCACTCTGAGTTCGTCTGTATCACTTACAACTTGGAAAGCTTCGACGGAATCAAGCTTCAATCAGAATCAATTTTCTTCAGAAAGCAAGACGAGAAGAACGTCATTGTCATACGAGTCATAGCAGGAGAGGAAGCTCCTCAAAGCGTCGCCAACACTGCCAGCACTTTTGTTTCTCAATTTGTGACAGTCTCCTCATTTCAGGAGATATGTTTCCTTGACTGTATCTTGCCAATTCAGGGCACATGAATTAATAAAATCAGATTTTCAGTCATGTTTCGTTTTTTACATTTTATTTGCAAAGAATGTCTGATGTCTCTAAAAAACTAATTGCATAAGTACAGATGTTTTTCACTAAAAAGAAAGAAAATGGAACACATGCTTGCAGGGAATATACTTACTCTTGAGAGTGCTTGACTCCTATGACGGAATCCAGTAAAGGATACCTCGGGACCTTTTGTGCGTCTCCTTATCTTTGCAGGATTGCAGGCATCCAGAACGCAACCTGGGGCATGCAAGTTACGTCTTAGCAAGCTAGCGAATCATTATCAACTCGGTCTATCTTCCACGTGGCACTGGAAGGTGCCCACTTCCCCGGCAAAGTTGCCAAATCAACATACACTCAATCTCAGCATCTGAAATGCTCTATCCCCAGCTGAGTTGCCACTTGTTGCTCTCCCCAGCTGAGTTGCCTCTCACAATTCCCCAGCCGAGTTGCCGTTTCATCCTCAGCTGAGTACAGGAGTCAGGGAATCATCTCCCCACAGAATTTCCAGCCTCTATCCAGAAGAGCAGCGCATAGAAGATCACAACAGAGTGAAGAAAGCTTCTACAAACCCCAGCTGGGTCCCGTGTTATAAGGATATGTCTATCAGTGACCTATATCCCCAAGCAAATATCATCTCATCTTACCAGATCTACCAATGATCTCATCCCCAGCGGGGAGGTCCTTTTCAAACATATCGACCAGAGATCTTCGCAGCAACGGGATCCGAATCCCGGTTTGATATTTTCGCATAATCATAGCATTCGCATCATACTATCCCCTCAGAGCGTAGCATTCCGTCTAATACGGAGCATTACGGCAAAAATCAAACGCATAGCATAATCATAAGCCATGTTCTGAATTAACGCTTGTGAATAATAACCATTCATCATCATTGTACAGAAAAATCCCCACCAGAGTCCCAGCAAAAGCAGTTGCCTCACAAATCACAAACACCAGTATATACACCTTTTGGCACCCGTCCGTGTCATTACTCCCCAGTAAAGTCGCCTGAACTTTCTCTACAAACAAAATCACCTGTATTACAGATACTTCATGACACCCGTCCGTGTCATATTACCAGCAGAAAGCCAAAGACATCCTCTTTGCACCCACACATATCTATATATACACTTTCCTGACACCCGTCCGTGTCATATCCCCAGCGCAGTCGCTTAGACTTTGTATAGCAGATACTTGCTCATATTGCACTTTTCTCTCTTGGCACCCGTCCGTGTCAGTCTCCCCAGCAGTTAAACACTCATCTATATATACTCTTACTACTCACTTATACAGATACTCATCCGTATCTTGTCTACACCACTCATAACCCCACAGATTCAACAATGGTCCTTGTTCTTTGTTAACCAGTTGGTACTCGTCCGTATCATCTTCTCAGAACATTGCGTCTAATGTTTGTTTCTACATGATGCTCGTCCGTATCATAAGTCTTAAGGATGCTCGTCCGCATCTTTAATCCATACACTGTGTCAAACACTTGTGTCTTCTTGAACATAGATACTCGTCTGTGTCTACTATTCCCCAGAAGAGTCCCTTCAGATTCAACACTCGTCCGTGTTCCTTGTTAACCCGTTGATACTCGTCCGTATCATCATCACTGAACATGTGTCAGTTTGTTTCTACATGATACCCGTCCGTATCATAGCCTTAAGGATGCTCGTCCGCATCCTTAATCTATACAATACCAAACACTTATACCTTTTGTTTCTTGGATGTAAACGCTCGTCCGTGTTTACTATTCCCCAGTAGATCGCCAACAAAGCAAATTTCCTTTTTATCTAACGCTCATCCTGTGTCATGATAAACCCCGAGAGCAGCCGTACCCTGCTGAGTGGTCGTCCTCCACTTCTTGATGGTCGTCCTCCATCATGCTCGTCCGATGGCCGTCCCCATCGTTGACCTTTTCTATCCAATGGCCGTCCCCATTGTTGATTTTGGTTATCTGGCATTCGTCCTATGTCATGAGAAACCTCGAGAGCAGCCGTACCCTGCTGAGTGGTCGTCCTCCACTTCTTGATGGTCGTCCTCCATCATGATCGTCCGATGGCCGTCCCCATCGTTGACCTTTTCTATCCGATGGCCGTCCCCATCGTTGATATTTTCGGCAGCCGTACCCTGCCAGGTGGTCGTCCTCCACCTTTGATGGCCGTCCCCATCATATTTCTTTTATCCCCAACAGAGCAGCCGTACCCTGCTAGGTGATCGTCCTTCACCTTTGATGGCCGTCCCCCATCATCTGTTTATTTCGTTTATTCTTTAACCCGATGGCCGTCCCCGTCGTGGTCCCTTTTCCTTTTAGCCCGATGGCCGTCCCCATCGTTGTTTGCTTTACCTTTATGAACTTGATGGCCGTCCCCGTCATGTTTCATTAATTTCCAGAGAATTTTACAGCTTTATCTTGATGGCCGTCCCCATCATGATATCTTACTTTCCCCAGCTAGTCGGCCGTCCCCGTCTTGGTTTTACCTTCTATCCCCAGCATGTCGGCCGTCCCCGTCATCGCTTTGTTTTCCGCACCTTTACAATATACTTCATTTTCCTTTTACAATCTATATCCCTTTTCTTCTTCATTCTGTGAGTGCAAATTTTGGACTGTCTTTGGTATTCAACCACAAGTTATCTTGTTTGCCTGTTAAGCCGTTGCTTACAACCTGCACAGCTAACTCATGTTTGAATAGGGGCAGCTGTAAACACCCCAAATTTGCCCTCACTCATCCACACCATGGCTTGTGATCATCCTCATATGCATAAATACAAACATATCATCTCATATCTCATTTTTTTGATTCACTGCATGGTTTCTAGGGCATCTGCACCTAGGGTTTGTGATCTGAGCAATCCCAAAGCATCTTGAGCCATTCCAAAGGCCACCAATCATCTCAAAGGGGTCCATGTGTGTTCATATGTCATATTCCATCTCTTCAAAGTCAAAAATGCAGAGGAATCACAAGGACTAGGGTTTGAGTGGATGCAGAGCCAGGTCAAACTGCACAGTTGACTGAAAATTAGGGTTTTGGTTTCAAAGGCCATAACTCCAAATTTTTTGGTCATTCTTGTTTCCATTGGTCTCTATATGGTATAGGGAGTATGCATATCAATTTTCATGAATAAATTCCATGGGGAAGTCATCTGATCAAAGGTTGACTTTTCAGACAAGTCAGTGTAAAATCAGGGCACCTGAGGCCCCCAATGACCCAACCAATGGGTGATCTTCATCATTTTGAGTGTATATGATCTTTATTTGATCATGGAAGAAGGTTGAAGTTCATAAAAATCAAGAATTTAGGGTTTTTGCAAATGTTGACTTTTTGGGCATAGTTGACTTTTCAAGAATGCATCATTTTAGGTCATTTTTCAAGCCATGATTCTTGATCCAAAAATGCTTCAAATGGAAAAACTTTGGTCATGAAAGTTGTAGATCTCATCTTTCCCTTTTCAAAAAGTACAAGAACATGATCAAACTCTTCTTGGATCAAAAGTTATGGCAATGCAAAGTTGGCTAAAATCATTGATTTTCAAGGCATGCCCTAAGTGAGAATTTTGCAAAGTCATGAACCAATGCATTATGTGACCTCTAATTCATTTCAAACCATTACACAAACATTCTATGAGCCTAAAAAAATCAGAATTGGACCAAGTTTCTACATAGTTTGGTTTATGTAACAAGACTTTCTTCACATGTGAACCCTAAAGCCACAAGTTGCAAAACTCATGATCATGCTTTCACCAACTTGCTGCCTTGAATGTTGGACCAAGCCTAGCCTTTCCCTTCACTTTGCTGCGCAGACCATGCCCTTTGTACTTGGCTAGAAGTTGCCCATGCCCTATCTTACAAGAAGTTGACATATTTGCAAAAGTGGCTACACCTATCCATAAAGCACAAGTCACATCCTCTGACCAATTGGATTAGTTTATACTATCCATTTGCAAACCATTTCATACACTAAGCAAGGCTGAAACTCACACATTCATCACATTCACAAAATCACCCCACATTGCATAAGCCTTCGAATTCCTCTCCACAGCTTGCAAACACTTCAACCCTCTTCACCATTCAACTCACCATACTCCATAGGCCTCAAACCACCAAAGCTCAAGCCTGAAATAAGCCTGGCCTGAGCTTCACCATTCCCCACCCTCAGAACCAGTTCTCTTCGAATCTCACCAGCCAGCCATCAAACACCTCATCTTTCTTCACCAATAAGTCAGGCATACCACAAGGAGTCAAAACCACCCTTTGCTTTGAACTAAAACAGCCTGTACACAAAGTGCATTTCCTGCTACACCAGAAGTGAATCTCTCAAAGCAGCTTGCCTAAGCTCATTCCAGGCTTTCCATTGGCTTCAAGGGGTTCAGGGAAGTTGTTCTGCATCAAAGCAAGGCCAGGAGAGCTCATATTCACAGTTCTTCACCTCAGGTAACTCCAAACTTCAAGCTTTTCAAAGCTTTGATTTTTTGTTATAAACTGAAAGTGCATACTCTGAGGATCATTGTGATGTGTTTAGAATCTAAAATGGTGGAGAAATGAACATTTTGTGAGTGTCTGAAAGTTTGGCCCCATTTTTATTTTGTTTCGATTCAGCTTGTTCTTGTTAGTAAAATGATGTTTGACTATTGATTTGAGTTGCTAGAAGTGTGGGGATTGATTCTGGGCGTTTAATTTGGCTTGGGGTGGTCTGAATCTTGTTTTAGGGTTTTGGGGTCGCCGGGGAAGACGACCGGAGCTCCCCTCCGGTCGCCTGAATCTGTTTTGCCCTAATTACAGTCATTAAGCCAGTTTGAATCTTGGGCGTTGGATGGGGTTGACTTGTTGACTTCGCGCGTGAGGGAAGGGCTCAGATCACTTTGATTAGCCCTAATTCTTCTATTAGTTTTAATTAATTGTAATTAACTCAGATGCAATCCTGGCCACAAGATCTGGCGCTGGTCAACCAATTTGAATCCAGGACGCATCTCATCCATCCGTTCTGTTTACCTTTCATTTTAATTTAATTTTTATTCATTTTATTTCAATTAATTTGCATATTTATTTTAAAATAGTAAAAAATTCTTAAAAATTATGAAACTTTTTCTTAAAAGTTTTATTAATTTTTAAGACCCAAAAACATTTTTATTTTATTTTTTATCATTAAAAAAGTATTTTTAAATATTTAAAAGATTATTTTTAATTGATTAATGGGAATTAATTAATTAAAAATACTTTGAGGTATTTAAAAATTACAAAAAAATTCATGAAATGTTCTAAGACATTTAGAGACATTGTCCAACCTTCAAACCAAATTTCTTTTTTGATCTTGATGCATTTTAAGAATTTTTCATTGAATTAAATCATATTTTGTGCATTATTTTGATCATGGGTTCAAAAATTCATTTCTGCCTATTGGAGAAGGTTTGGACATTGATTCTTTTTGCTTTGTTTTGTGTTTAGCATATAGTTTCTAAGATAAAATGGCCATGATTTGATCTTGTATTTTCCAATTGTTTGGCATTTCTTTTGTTTAGGAACCCTAAAAAACCTAATAACTTAGAAAATTCATATCTTGAGATTGGTCAAGAGTTGAGAGTTCCCCTTTGGGCAGTGGTTTATTATAGGTTTAGGGTTTCTTTGGGTACCATTTTCCATTTTTTATCTTAGGGTTTGCTTCTGTTTTGGGTTTTTTGTTTGATGTTTGATCCATGAACCCTAATTTGGGTTTTCTCTTGCATCCTTCTTGCATTTCCTTGCATAACATGACTTGTCTTTGCATTTTGTGCATACTTGTGATTCATTTGACATCTTAAGGCATATAGAAAGCATGTTTGATCATTGCATTACACATTTGCCATGTCATTTGTCTTGTATGCTTCATAACTTTTCATGTTCATTCATGTTCCTTAGCTTGCATCATTTGCATTCAT
The DNA here is from genome assembly GCA_963966055.1 of Lathyrus aphaca. Lineage (NCBI taxonomy): Eukaryota > Viridiplantae > Streptophyta > Magnoliopsida > Fabales > Fabaceae > Lathyrus > Lathyrus aphaca. The sequence goes on along the minus strand of OZ014524.1, from coordinate 428,079,866 downwards.
AATCTTGTATGAGCATCTCCATGTCTTGCCTCATGTTTGCAGCACCTCATAACATCATAATCATCATCAACATGCTTCTGGTTTTGCTTTGCATCATACCATTTCATCTCATCTTGCATTGCATTGCATTTCTTTCTAACATTTCAGGTGGTAAGTAAACTTGGGAAGTGAATTTGCCTTCACTTCTCATAACTTTTCTTTTCATCTCTCTTACATCCATTGCTGCATTTATATTTGTGTATGAGTTTGAGCTTGCTCATTCTTCTTCTTCCTACTTTCTTTCTTCAAGTGACTTGACTTCTTGAATGAAGCAAGTTGCTTTGCTTCTCTTGATCCTGTTCATCTGCTTCCTGGTGGCTCCTTTGAAGATTCTTCTTGCAAACCTCACAAACCTTAGGAACAACCAAGCATGACAATGAATTAGGGTTTTGATTAGTCTCCCCCATAGTCTTTACCTTTGTGTCTCTCTTTGAGTCTTCTCTTCTCATCTCATAATCAGGGACTAAACCCTAAAGGCTTTAAGACTTTGTGATTAAGCTTATGCCTGCATCCTTCTCTTAGGATGGAGTGTATAACTTTAATCCTAAGTGTTAAACCCTTAATGTGTTTAAATCTCTTAATCAATCCACTTAATAAATATCAAGACATCACACTTGTAACTTGGGCCTTGCATTAGGGTTCTAATTCTTCCTTAATTGGTTAAGAAGGACTAACCCTAGTGTTAATGGACAAGTCCCCCTCAAGTTGTCTTACAAATCATAAAACTCACTTCATCACCATATCATTAAATAAAATCCACTTAATCAAAGACTTGTTTTGTCATGAGTTTAATCCCTAATCATGGATTAAGTTGAGGAGCTTTCCTCAGCTTAAACATTCTCATCTATTATCCTTCTATTAGGATGGTGTAATGAGTCTGTTTAATCCTTGATTATGGCTTAACCTCATTACTCAACACTAAACAAAAACACCAAAAACATCTAAATAATCACAAGTAGGTTAATGATCTTAATCCTACACCAAAGGTGATTAAGTGTGAGAACCTGACTTCACACTTAAGGTATTCTCATTACCCCTAATCAGAGGGAAGATGTGATGAGTTTACTAAATCCATTGGTTTAGGCTCAAAATCATTAACTTATGACAAACTCTCAAAAGCAATAAAAGACTGAAAACTCAAAAACAAACAATAATCGTCTCCTTTGGGATTCTTTTCTCATCATCTTCACTCACAAACGAGAACTTGCTTCTTCCGTCTAATGCAAGACAGTTTGCACCTGAGCCAGACAGGTCATACACTTGAGCATAGACAAGCAAGCAGTTCACAAGTCAATTCATCTTTCAGTCTCTTTGGGTCGAACTACGGTGTTCTGACTTCCTCATTGCACGAGAGGATACGTAGGCATAACTTAATAGTTATCGAACAAAAGTCTCTGTATATTCCCCCTCCTTCTAGCTTCATTCTTTAGCCTCATGATCTTGAGCATTTCATTCTCATTCCTACACTGACACATCATTTACACACTTTGCACTCCTTACACTGACACCTGTACATCTTCTTTCCAGCTCTTGTATACACAGATTGCACTGACACTACCCCTTTAAAACACAAATCTTTTAAGCGTGGATCCCGTCGAGTACGGCGGACAATCTGGGTGCTAATACCTTCCCAGGTTGTAACCAACCCCCTTTCTCAGTCTCTCTGGTTCGCAAACCGTCTTATCCGTATCTTTCTAGGTCTATGCAGCATTGCCTTTCCTCCGGGATAAAAATGCCTAGCTGGCGACTCTATTCATCTCTAGTGAGTTCACGGCTGTGTGTTCTCATTGTCCCTCTCGCCGACCGTTCGCGTCTGTACCTTTATTTGGGCCCAGTCCCATTTTATCGGGAGCGACAGTATGAAAGAGAGGTTATTTAGACAATTAAATGGTTTGTGGAACGAGCATAAATAATGGTGAACGAATTTGTATTTTGAATTCTAAGTAACTCCCACACAAGTAATCTTAACTCGCTTAACCCAAATAGACTCCCAACACACATCACATTTTCATTCTTTTAATAACTCCTGATTAAAAAAACGAAGAACACTCACTTGAACCACTTCCTGATAAACTGATAAATTTCCCACAACAACTTGACTTTGAATTCTCATTGCCTGATAAGTAAACCATTCACACAAAGTAACTTGCACTTGAAGAATTCTCCTGAAGATTTGACCAAGATTAGGTCAAACATCCATCTGAGTTGGATCGAGACTAAATCAACACGCTTGAACTGAAACCAAATCTTTTGAGGTATCGAGAAAGGAGAATAGCCTTGAGATGCTGAGAAGAAGAAGATCCCTAATTCATGCTTCATTGCTGACGATGGGTCAGATGAATCAGTGAACATTCTTTTCTAGTGAAATCTTTGAATATCACTTAATCATGGAAATAAACCCTAATTCAGCGACTAAAACAATAAGAGGATGATGCCATTGATAGTTTCATAACCAAAAACATGGATTCTTCTGATAATCTGTAGATAAGGTGTGAAACCCTAAATCCTCAAAAAACATCAATCCCATGTCTCAGGAGCTTATGTAAATGAGTGAATATTAAAGTGTATGACCTAATGGAAGATGCGTATGAATGCAAAACAAAAAGCAAATAAAGATAGAAAAACCAGAGGGAAAATTTTAGGGTGTTACAACAGGGAATTCAAAGTTGGGAGTGGGCATAGGATCATTGTTTTCAATGAGTTTATCAATTGATCTGCATAATGATTTATTTTTTATTTTAGAGTATGAACAATAGTGAAAACATTATGCAGATAAAAAGGTGATTTTTTTTGGTTTTTTTATGTTACCGTTTTTCAGAATAAAGCAAAAAGGAAAAATATAACATAGAAAAAGAAACATAACATTTTATTGATGATGATAAAAATTTCAAACAAAGCCCAACAAATTTCTCTTTCACCTTGGGCAGAGTGAAAGCATTTTTTGAAAGAAAATAAAAACAAATTACTTTGAAGCATGAACAATAGAAGGAACATCAACAAAAATACAACTCTGACAAGTCACTCCATGCGTAACAAAGTTGGCCATTTCTTCTTCTTCATCATCTTCAATGATAGAAACTATAGAATGATCTTTGACGTTGATAAACCCGACACTTCAGAATCCTTCCTGAATACTCTTTGATTCATTGAGGACCACACCTGGCGAAAAACCAATATTGACTCCATTTTTGTTATCAACAACTTCAATAACTCTAGCCCAACCATCATACTGTCGACCCCAACCATTATATTGAACGGTTTCAAGCACATGCAAAGCATCCTTGAAAGAATACATGGGCAAGACATTATTCTTAATAACATTATCAGCAATAGAAAGAGCCTGGAACAAAGTTCCAACATCTTTATCAGCATTGATATAGGAGAAAGATGAAAAATTGCTTACTAGCATAGCCTGCTCACCACCAACAGTCACTAACTTCCCATTTTTCACAAATTTCAGCTTCCGATGGATAGTGGAGGTTACAACTCCTACTTCATGAATCTAGGGTCTTCCAAGGAGACAACTATAAGTCAGATGTATATCCATTACTTGGAAAGCAATTTGGAATATAAACAGTTCTATTATAATAGGAAGATCAACTCCACCGATCAGTGTTTTCCTTGAACAGTCAAAGGCTTTCACCACTATCCCACTGTACCTCATGGGAGCACCTTGGTATGCAAGCCTAGACAAAGTTAACTTTGGCATCACATTCAAGGATGATCTAGTATCAACCAACTGATTAGACATGGCATCATTTTGACAATTAACGGAGATATGCAAAGCCAAATTATGGTTCTTCCCTTCTTCAGGTAAGTCACATCATGGTCAACATAATGGTCAACATAAGCTTGTTCAAGAATTTTTTGTAAAGACTCTCTGTGAGCCTCAGAACACTTCTAAAGTGACAAAACTGATATCTTGGATGGATTATGAAATAGTTGCTCAGCAATGTTGTACTCACTCTTCTTTATCAATTTCAATACCTCATCATCACTAGCTTTCTTATTGGGATCACTGAATTGGCCTGACTAGGTAACATCACTTTCCTTCCGAAGCAAAAACTCTACCACTTCGGGTAACTCTAGTCATGTTACTAATTCTAACCACAAACTCTAGAGATGGACTTCCTTGCCATTTTCTACCATCATAGCATTATATATGTACGAAATAGCTTTATTAGACTCATATGGCATGGGACCAGGTAACTTGATTACCAAGGGAGTAATAGCGGACTTGCGGCTATCAAAAGAAATAACCACTTTCTTAGGAATATCGAAATGAGGCATAATGATAATTCACTTCATTTTCATACTCATCTCTTTTCGCAGTTACTTCTATTAACTTTTCATCCATAATTTTATGAATATCACTCTTAACAATTACACAACCACATGGATTCACCGGGCAAATGCAACAAGCAACATAGTCATGATCAATGTCGTGGTATTCACTTAAGAATGCATGCATCTCAACAAGAGATGTTCATATCCAGCGGACATCATAAATCTTGAACAGGTCAAGACAACCATCAACCATATTTACAGACATGTTACCATGGTTAGGCAACAGGTTTGTTTTAACATTTGGGTTCATGTCGTAAAAATACAAAATATTGCTCCTCATTAACTTATGCACTTCATACTTCAACGAATAACAATTCTCAATGTCGTGCCCCGAGGCACCTTAGTGAAAAGCATAATGAGCTTCTATGAAATCACTTAAGGCACTTGCAATTATCCGGTCATAATAGAAAGAACCCAAAGTCTTCAAAAATATTTTTCTCATTTCTTTCTCTTCCAATGGAGGAATAATCAGAGCTGCAACCCTACGTCATCTCTACGTGTACTCTTTGAATGTTTCTTTGTCTTTCTGAGACATATCACAAAGTCAATCTCTGTCAGATGCCATATCAACATTATACTTGTATTATTTCACGAAATCTTCTCCCAAATCATTGAAAGAACGAATTTGATTACCATCTAAACCCATGTACCACTTCAGTGTTACACCAGTCAAACTGTCTTGGAAGTAGTGAATAAGGAGTTGATGGTTGTTCGTTTGAGTGGACATTTTCCTTACATACATGGTCAAGTGACTCAAGGGACAAGAATTACCTTTGTACTTCTCAAACTCATGAACTTTGAACTTGTGAGAAATCTTTACATTAGGAACCAAACAAAGCTCATGAGCATTCTTTTTGAATAATTCCTTACTTCTCAAGGCCTTAACTTCTTTCTTCATTTCATTAAACCGACCTTGAAAATCATCAAGCCTTTCATTCACACCAAAGCCCTCACTAGGCTCATCATGGTAAATCACTTCATACATACACATGAAGGTGTGAGAAAAACACAAGAAAGGGGGATTGAATTGAGGTTTTCACTCTTGACTACTTTTCACAAAGGAGAGGATTGCGCTAAGTTATGTTAAGATTGTTTTGCAGAAGCATCAACATAAAGTAAAGCATAAAGCAAGAGTAAAGAACACACGATATATCCTGGTTCAGTTCAGAAACTCTCAAGCTAGTCCAGTCCACCCCGCAACGTGATTTGCCTTAATCAATGGCTTAATCCACTATAATCAAACCATGATTAAAATTGCACGGCTACCTGTCGTGACTAACTACACAAATGCAGTTACAACTTCCTTGCATGATAACCTGCTATGACTAACTGCTCAATAACCTGTCATGACTTCCTTGTGCGGCCAACCACCGTTACAAACTGCACAACAACCGATGTGACTTCCTTATGCGGCCAACAACCGTGACTATCTTCACAACAACATGTTATGACTTCCTTGAGCGACCTACAACCGTAACTAACTGCACAGCAACCTTTTGTAACTTCAAGCTCCACAACACATAGTTTTGATCAACACCAAAACCTTATCCCTAGAGTAATTCACCAAAACACCTAGTTCTGAGAATTCGCTAACTACTAAGTTTTGAGCCTCCTAAAGTTATGACCTTCACTCGGTCCTTTAGGGAAGTGGGTAATATTTACAAGAGTTTGCTTCTTACATAAGAAATTGTAAACTCACAATTTAAGTACATCAGAAGATCGTAAAGACACACTAAGAATATTACATTTAATTCTTGCTCAGTTGTGTGGTTTTCTGTTTCTTCAAGTTGCTTCTTCATGGACAACAACCCTTGAGCTCTTGAATTGTTGAAGTCTTCTTCTTCAAAAGCTTTACAAGCTTTATTGATCTTCATTTGAACACAAGAAGGACTTATTTATATTGATTCACTTTATGAATATTCTGGACAACAAACCTTATTCTTCTTTAATCCAATGATCACTTCATATACACAACATTCTTGTTGTGGATTTGTAATTCGAGCTTCGATTATCATCTTCTTGTCTTCTGCAGCTTTGATAGCTTCTTGAAGCATATGAAGTTAAGCACATTGTGAATCTAAGATCTCTCTATATAAGTAGATTTTTGTCAAAGAGTAATCAGCTTATGAGCTGCATATTTAATCAAAATCTTTATGGTATGTTCCATAGTTATATTTGTTAATTATCAACCTTATGTGATTGTATGACAACATCAATAACATGATTCAAATACCATCTTGACAACTTGGTTGTATGCGTGTTTGAAACTTTCTGGTTATATCAATTAATACCAACACATAAACCAATGGTTGTGTACCAGCAACATCTTTTTATAGCTTTTTGGTTATGGCGTTTAATAACCACCATCAACAACAACCAACATGGACAACCAACATACCACTATTTGCCAACCTCACATAGCATGTGATGATTTCCTTATATAGCCAATCATAATAGAGCCGTTATAGCACAATTGGATATAAAGGAATGTCGTTACACAAGGATGAAAATAGTACAACCATGTATTGTCCTTTTCCACAATTTTAGGTTAGTGGAGAGGTATTGGGATAAAGCATTATCATACTGAGTATTATCCTTGATAACAATAACATTGTCTTTTAAACTTCAGAGGATTCTAATTGTAGATGATTGAATGAATCATAAGTTAGACGCAATGATACTTGGGTCTTCAAAGAACCTAAGTCTTTAGTCTTCAGAACTTGTTCAGACATAACTTCTTTCTTTAGAACTTCAACACTTGGATTTAAACCCATGGTATTCATAACTTCAAGTCTTTATAATCTTCAGAACCTTGTTCAGTTAGAACATTGTATTCAAAGTATTTAGCACTTGGTTCTTCAGAACCTTAATCTTCAGAACCCTTCAGTCTTCAGAGTCTTTCTGCACTTGGTCTTCAGACATTCATTCTTCAGAACTTTAAGTCATCAGAGTCTTCAGAACTTAGTTCTTTAGAATATTAACATATCAGAAGCTTCGCTCGCTTTCTAATCAGAACCACTCTCAGAACATAATCCACAAGAGCATTACAACAGCAACATCAGGCATCCTTGGATCTTTCTGATTGTGTTCAGATACAGAAGCACAATTGTTTCTTCAGCATGCTTGCGACTAGTGTTACACATAGTAACTTCATATATTATTATTTGCGTGCATTTTAATAATGTTTGTTTGATATGATATTTTCAATATCCATGATATTCACATAACAAACATCAAAATATAAAATACTTCTATTACAAATACTTCTTTGTTATCATTAAAACATAGAGATGAAATGCAGAGACAACTCATGTTCTTACAATCTCCCCCTTTTTTATGATGACAAAACCATGTATTTTGATAGAGCATTTTATACAGGGTAATCATCGGTTAATCCTCAATGAGAACATATTCAGATTTTCTGAGCAACAACTCCCCATGAATGAGTCTCCCCCTGATCCCAAGACTCAAAAAATACAAAGTTTGACAATTAATTTGTGAAAATGTGTTCAGATTGAGTGATGCATAATGATAAGACAATATATTAGATTAATGCATTCTCAAAGATAAGCAATTCATTCAGGAGCAAAGGATATTTCATTAAAGATTAAACGATTACAAGACTTTGACAAACAAAAACAGAAAGAGACTTGGCATGGACAAAATCCTAAACAATATCAATTATCGAAGTCTTCAATGTTGTTCACCTTAACACACTTTTTTACCAATTAGGGCATTCTATGGTTAAACTCTTTTAACTAGTTCCAAATGGTCCTCTTTGAGAAATAGTTCAGATATAATCTTTCCATATGGAATGTAGGATTTTATCTATCTTCTGGATGTTTCAATAGAGCGCTTTAAATGATTGAAGATTGTTTGAGGCCGATTGATGTTAACATTATGCATAAGTGTAAACACCCCAAATTTTCCCTCACCCATTCACACCATGGCTTGTGATCTTTTCATATGCATAAGTTCAATTATAGCATCTCATATTGCATTTTTGCTTCACTGCATTGTTTCTAAGTCATCTGCATCTAAGGTTTGTGATCAGAGCCATCCCTGAGCCATTTGAGCCACTCCAAAGGTCTTCAATCACTTCAAAGGGGCCCATGTGTGTTCAATCATCATATTATATCCTCACAAGGTCAAGGAAGTCAAAGAATCACAAGAACTGAAAAAGGCATGGAAGCAGAGCCAGGCTTAACTGCGCAGATGACCTAGAATTAGGGTTTTGGTTTCAGAGGCCATAACTCCAAGTTTTTTGGTCATTCTTGTTTCTATTGGTCTCTATATGTTATGAGGATCATGCATATCAATTTTCATGAAGAAATTCCATGGGGAAGGCATCTGATCACAAGATGACTTTTTGAGCAAGTCAGTGTAAAATCAAGGCATCTGAGGCCCCCAGTGACCCAACCAAAGGGTGTTCTCCATCATTTTGAATGTGTATGATCTTTATTTGATCATATAAGGTGTTATAAGTTCACCAAATTGAAGAATTTCAAGCCATTTGCAAAGTTGCCTTTTTGGGAAAGTGACTTGTAATGAAAACTTGCCATTTTGGGAAAGTTTTTCAACCTTCTCTTTTTGATTCAAAAATGCTTCAAATGAGAAAACTTTGGTCATGAAAGTTGTAGAATGGATCCTCCCATTTTCAAAAAGTACAAGAACTCATTCTAATTCATTTTGGATCAAAAGTTATGGCTTGTCAAAGTTGGCAAAAATCACATAATTTCATGTTTTACACCAAAGAGGGAAAGTTGCAAAACCTCATGCCAAGGCAAAATGTGATTTCAAATGGACTTCTATGCATTACACAAACATAAACCATGGCCTAAAAATCAGAATGCACCAAAGAATTGTTCATTTCCATGCCTTAATCTTTAAGAAACTTCAAAAGGGCCAAACTTTGTGAAATTTGCAAGACCTCACATAAACTCCAATCCACTTGCAAATTGGCCTCAAATTCATTTCCATGGTCAGCCTTGAATCAAGCTGCAGCAGACATGCCCTTGTACCATGACTGAACCAGCCCATACCTTCTCTTACACAAAAAGTTGACTTTATGCAAGTTGAGCCATACCAATCAAGCTGTGCCACCAACAACTCTCTGCCCTATCCAAACTTGATACATGGACAAAATGGAACTCAACACAACACACAACACAGCCTGAAACCTCCCACGAGTCAGCACACTCCAAAATCCTCCTTTATGCATTTTCATTCGAATCTCTCCATACAAGCTTCAAACCTCAAAACAAATCCCACAGAACAACTCACCCTAGCCTTCTGATCATTTCCCAACCATCAATTTGCTCTGAAAGGCCCACAATCAAAAACACGATTTCCACACTTCACAAACTGAACCTCTGCCATTTTCATTTTAAGGCCATATAAACTCCATCCAAGCCTCAAAGCTTCCTCAAGAAGATCATTGGAGCCATTTTGAAGCAAAGAAGCAGTCAGAAAGCTCCTGGATTGAAAGCTCCATCTCAGGTAGCCATGCAAATCATTTTTCTAGAAACCTTGTTTTAAGTTATTGAAATGATCTACATGCTCCCCTGAATGCAATGAGCTTTGAATTTTTGAAAATGATGAAGAGATGAGGATGTATGGTCTGTCTGAAACTTTGCCCGTGAAAATGATTTTTGCTTGTTTCTATTGATTCATAAAAAATAAATAGATTTTGTTGTTGGATTCTTGTTTAAGATGATTGGTTGAGTGAATCTGGAGATTTTGGCACGTTTTAGTGAGGTTTTGAGAGAGATAGGATGAAGGTCTCGCCGGAGAAGACGACCGGAAGTCTTCTCCGGCCACCTGAGGGTCATTAACCCTAATCTGAGTAATTAGCCAACTTTGAATGTGAACCATGGATTCTGTTGACCCGTGTTGACCCGCGCGTGTTTGTGTGGCTCAGATCACCCCATTAAGCCCTAATCCACGTCATTAAGTTAATTAATTAGGTTTTAGTTTTAAATAGGTCAGTTTAAATGTGGACCACAGGATCTGGCGCCAGTCAATTTGCGCGTTTCCCATTTGAATGCCAGCCATTGGATTTGCATACTTTTCATTTTATTTAATTTTATTTCATTTGTTTCATATTTAATTTCCACGAATTTTAAAAAATAGTAAAACACATTGAAAAATTCTGATTTTTTTTGTCAAACATTTCATTAATTTTCAGAACCCAAAAATAATTTTATTTTTTGCATTAAAAATTATTTTTAAATCATTTAAATGTTTATTTTTAATTAGTTAATGGAAATTAATTAATTAAAAATACATTTAAGTATTTAAAAATCACCAAAAAATTCACATTGCATTTTAAAACATTTAGAAACATTATCAAACTCTCAAAACAAATTTCTTTTTGGACCTTGATGCATTTTGACAATTTTCATTGGAATTAAATTTGTTTAAATGCAATATCTTGATCTTAACTTGAAAAAGTTCATTCTGCCTAACCATGAGGAGTTTGATGATGGTTCTTCTTGCATTGCATCCTTTACATCATGTAGTTTCTAGGGTAAAATTGGCTTGAATTCATATTTCATTTTCAATTTTTTTTGTATTTTTCATTGTGAGGTATCCCAAAACCCTAATTGACTTGAGAAAATCATAACTTGCACTAGGTTAAGAGTTAGGTCCCCTCCTTTGGGCAGTGAACTTGTGTAGGGTTAGGGTTCCTTTGATCCCATTTTCAATTTTTTGTCATGTCATTTGCTTCTGGTTTTGAATTTTTGCATTGCATGTTGTATGTAAACCCTAATTTGTGCCTTCCTTTGCATCCATCTTCCATTTGCTTGCATTCAAGAACTTGTCATGACATTTTGTGCACCCACGTGACATATAAGACATCTTAGGACATATTAGAATCATGTTTGATCATTGCATCTTTCATTTGCCATATTATATGTCCATTCCATTTCATAAACTTTCATGAACTTCCATGGCTCAAAACATGCTTCACTTGCATCCTCATCCTTGTGATCATCCACAACTATTGACATGTGTTTGCATCATATCTTAGCTTCATTAAAGTCATGTTTATGTTTCTGACTTTGGTTTGCATCATGACATTTCATCTCATTTGCATTGTATTTCATTTCTTTTGCTAACCTTTAAGGTGGTAAGTTGTTTTGAGAAGTGAATTTGCCTTCACTTCTCACAATCTCTTCTCATCTCTCTTGCATCATTGCTGCATTTTATCTTTGAATTAGAGTGAGCTTGCTCATTCATGCTCTTGCTCTCTTTTTTTCTTCAAGCAACTTGTCTTCATAAGTGAAGCAAGTTGTTTTGCTTCTCTCTGCTTCTTGCTCCTTTCATCTGCTTCTTTCCTTGGTGGCTCTTTGAAGATTCTTTCTCTCTTAAGCCCCATAAACCCTAGGATCTCCAAGTATGATAATAATTAGGGTTTGATTAGTCCCCCATCTAGTTTTACCTTTGTGTCATCTTTGAGTCTTCTCCTCTCATCTCATAATCAAGGACTAAACCCTAAAGGTTTTAAGGCTTTGTGATTAAGCTTATGCCTGCATCTTTCTATTAGGATGGAGTGTATAACTTTAATCTTAAGTGTTAAACCCTTAATGTGTTTAAACCCTTTAATCAATTCATCTAATAATCACTAAGACATCAAGCTTGTAACTTGGGCCTTGCATTAGGGTTCTAATTCTTCCTTAATTGGTTAAGAAGGACTAACCCTAGTGTTAATGGACAAGTCCCCCTCAAGTTTGTCTTACAAACCATAAAAATCACTTCTCCATCTTATCATTAACTAAAATCCACTCTAATAAAGGCTTTGTTTTGTCATGAGGTTAATCCCTAATCATGGATTAAGTTGAGGAGCCTTCCTCAACTTAAATGTTCTCATTTATTATCCTTCCATTAGGATGGTGTAATGGGTCCATTAAATCCTTGATTATGGCTTAAACTCATTACTTAACACTAAACAAAAACACCTAAAACATCTAAATAAATGCAAGTAGGTTAATGATCTTAATCCTACATCATGGTGATTAAGTGTGAGGTGCTTACTTCATACTTAAGGTATTCTCATTACCCCTAATCAGAAGGAGGATGTGATGAGTTTACTAACCCTTGGCTTAGGATTAAGCTCATTAACTTATGACAAACTTCAAAAGCAATAACAAAACTGAAAACACAAAAACAAACAATAATCGTCTCCTCCGGGATTCTTTTCTCATCATATTCACTCACAAACGAGAACTTGCTTCTTCCGTCTAATGCAAGACAGTTTGCACCTGAGCCAGACAGGTCATACACTTGAGCATAGACAAGCAAGCAGTTCACAAGTCAATTTATTTTCCAGTCTCTTTGGGTCGAACTACGGTGTTCTGACTTCCTCATTGCACGAGAGGATACGTAGGCATAACTTAACAGTTATCGAACAAAAGTCTCTGTATATTCCCCCTTTTCCAGCATTATTCTTTAAGCCTCATAGTCTTGAGCTTCATACCCCTGTTCTTACACTGACACTTCTCTTATACACTTCCCATTTCTTTTACACTGACACTTGCATTCTTTCCAGCTTTGATGCACAGATTGCACTGACACTACCCCTTTAAAACACAAATATTTTAAGCGTGGATCCCGTCGAGTACGGCGGACAATCTGGGTGCTAATACCTTCCCAGGTTGTAACCAACCCCCTTTCTCAGTCTCTCTGGTGCACGACCGTCTTATCCATATATTTTCTCAGGTCTATGCAGCATTACCTTTCCTCCGGGATAAAAATGCCTAGCTGGCGACTCTTGTCTTCTGAGTTCACCCTTGTGTGTTCTCTCTCCTCTCCCCGACCGTTCGCGTCTGTACCTCTCCTGGCCCTGTGTCATTTGGTGGGAGCGACAGCTTGGCGACTCTACTGGGGACCCTTATACTGTAACTAGGGCTTCTGGTTCTTTTTGTGGGTTCCTCCTAGCGCTTGTTTGATTTGTGTTTACTGGGGTGTTATGTGCTAATTGTGTTTATATAGTTGCTTTATTTATTGCTTTATGTACAGCCTTATTTATTTCTTTCTTTATAGTTTTTTTTAATTTCATAATGTCATTATCATTGCTGGATCTGTTCTTCTGTCTTGGTGGGTGGGGTTTCATTGAGAGTTTAAGGTCCTATACCTAGGACCTGAGTGACACCTAGGCTAGAGTGGTTCATGTTCTTTCCCATTCCATTTTGGTCTGATGCGGGAATATGAAACACGGTTCATATGTGTGTTTCTTCTTGAGAACTCAGTGCTACAGATTTCCTGTAGTGCTAGGGCTATCTGGGAAGCCTGCTAAGTCTGGATGACCTTTATTATGACCTTCAGAAACTGAGGTGAATTAGAGGAGGATCTTTTATGGTTATTGTAAACACTGTACCTCCGGGTTAGGAGTGTTTACACTTCTCATAACTGATCCAAGTCTGAGGATCCTTGTTTTAGAACACCACCTGTGAGGGGGTTGGGTTGTTTACAGGTATGCAGGTACCCTTGGCCACATCATACCCTGTTACTATTTGGTATAAGAGTACTTCATTTTGGATAGTTCTTGTGATTAACCCCGGACATGTGACTCTTTATTTGAGTCCCCCACCTTGGTTACTGGATTTCTGAACCCCCATCTGGACTTCTTTAACATACATGGGCTTTATATCAAGACAGATAATCAGATCCAGCTTGATCACAAACCCTTGCATATCATTTGCATACTCATCATTTGCATCATTTAACATTTGTTTATTTGTTTTTCAGGGTATCCACATTATATCTGGTTTGGTTTTGACCTCTTCTCTTGTATAGACCTCTGCTTCATCAGTTATCTGCTTCAGCTGTCTTCATCATCATCAGCACTAGCCTGTCAGTGGCTCATCTCCAGTATCAGTCTTGATCCTCATCAGCACTTGTCTTCAGCTCTTCATCAGCATTCATGGCTACACCCAGGAAGAGCAACATATCTTACCATTTCTTTGAGCCTGTATTGACTGGTATCAGGCAGGTCCAGTCACTTATCACTCCAGACCACATCCCTTTATTCAGAGGGCATTATGGAGGTATCCTGGATATGGTTATGGACCTGGACCCTTCTCATAGGAGCATGATCCACACATGCCTACATTTTTATGACCCTCCTTTGAGATGTTTCACATTTTCAGACTTTCGGCTAGGACCTCTGTTGGAGGAGTTTTCATCATTGATTGGAGTACCTGTCAGGGGTGGAATCCCCTTCAACCCAGAAATGATTTCTCCCAGCAATGGAGAAGTGGCAAAAGCACTGTACCTGGAGCCTACTTTGATTGAGCAGAATATGACAACAAAGGCTGGGATCCCTGGTTTGCACTTGGATTTCTTGATTTCTCAGGCCATCCTGAAGGCCTCTTTGGGAGAATGGAGGGCAGTTTGTGCATTGTTAGCCCTCAGCATATATGGGGTTATACTGTTTGCAGATGAGCCCAAATTTATCAGCAAGAATGCCATTTACCTTTTCCTTCTGAGGAACCCAGTACCCACATTGCTGGGAGATTTCTATTACTCCATTCATCAGAGGAATGAGAAGCAAAGAGGGAAGTTGGTGAGATGATGTGCTCCTTTGTTTCACACTTGGCTGCTCAAACACCTACCTAAGACAGATGCCTTCCTGAATCCCCACCAACAGAAGAATTGGGCTAAGAGACTTATTGCTTTGACCTCAGATGATATCAGATGGTGCACCCAGAGCACCAAAGGCAAGGACATTATCACTAGCTGTGGGCAGTACCCAAATGTACCTCTGATAGGAGTAAAGGGTTGCATCAACTATAACCCTTTGTTGTTTAAAAGACAACTGGGCTATGCTTTGGTTCACCCTCCTAGAGTGCAAGATTTAGCTGAGACCTTGTATTGTGAAATAAAGCCTAATCTAGCTGCTGTCAGACAAGCATCTTGGGCTTGGGACAATATCCAGACAAAAGGGATGGCTATTCTAGGGAGGTGTAATAATGTTGCTTCAGCTCAGTACTATGACTGGTCCCATGCTAGAGCTCAGATTGCTAGAATGCCCTTCACTTTGGAGGACACACCTGGACCATCTACAATACAGCCAGCAGCCACTGTCAGCCTGGAAGAATTTGAGAAGCTAAAGGATAGGAATGAGAATCTGTCTCAGGCTCTGAAGAAGACCCTCTAGGAGAGGAGTGATGGTCATCTGGACATTGAGAGGTTGGAGAAGCTTAGGGTGGAGCATCTGGCCAAGATTGAGAAAACAGAGGACTACATCAGAAAAGCAAGAGCTGGAGAACAAATATTGAAGAATACCTGTAAAGAGGCCAAGCTTCAGAAGGCTAGGACTGAGCTCTATCTGCAAGAAAGTCAGGCTAGGTGGGTTAGGATCACTGAAGCCCGGACACAAGAAGATAAGAGAACTCAAGCCAGGATTGAGAAGTTAGAGGCCAATGAAAAGAAGCAACAGGAAGCTTTGCTGGCAGCCCAGAAGGAGATTTCAGAGTTGAAGCTTAGGGCTGGTTTGAAAAGGTCAAAGGATCAGGACAGGCACAAGAAGTTGACCACTGCCATTGCCACCAGAAACCTCCTCATCAGGACTATTACAGAGCATCCAGCTGGTCTAGTGACTGAGGCACTTCTGAAGGAGGTTAAGGAGGATGAGTTTGGACTAGATGTCTGACTTTTTGATTGTTGTTGTTTTCATTTGATGTACTTTTCTTTCGTGTTGTATTTTGACCCTTCAGGGGCACATGTTGTAAAAACAGACTATGCATTATTCATCATTTGTAATATATTTGTTAGTTTGTTTTCATTGGGTTTCTTTTCTCAAGCAACATCAAAGCATCTTCCTCGAGGTATGGAAAGGTCAAAGCCAAGAACCAAGCCGGATACCTTGGAAAACAAATAAGCATACTGCATTGCATGCTAACCTTTGTTTGGTTTTGTAGGTTTTTGTTATTATTTGTTTCTAACTCTGTTGTGGTTCAGGAAATATTGCTCGCAGAAGAGTGTTCCCTATCAACCGTGCACACCGGTATCCTACTCGCAACAACCTTCCGGGTATTATAATGGAGCAAGTACAGCAAGACCAGACTGAGGTCAGAACCCAGATGGCTAATGAAAGAGTGGAGATGAGGAACCAAATGGCCCAATTCATGACTGTGATGACTGGCTTGGCGCAGAGCCAAGAAAGGTTAAGGGCATTGGTAGAAAGACAAACTCCCGAGGAACCTCATCCCGGAACTGGAGGAACAAGTAATAATGAGAGGGGTCAGCCTCATGTTAATCCACCTGTATTTGGACCTCATCTAGATCCTGAAGTCAACATCCCGGGTAATGTGCAAGGAAATACTACTGAGGGGAGAATCTTGCAAGAAGATCCCCAAGAGGAGCAGTTTACTGTCATGGGAGATGGAGATGAAGTCTATGATAGAAGGTTTGATGAAATTGCTGAGAAATTGAGATCTTTGGAGTCTCAAAACTCCTTGGGCTTCGATGTAATGGATATGGGGTTAGTGGATGGGGTGAGAATTCCCCACAAGTTCAAACCCCCGTGCTTTGAGAAATACAATGGAACCTCCTGTCCACGAACTCACCTGCAGTCTTTTCTGGGGAGACTTAAAGCATATACCATGGACGAAAAGCTGTGGATGTTCTACTTTGAAGACAACTTGACTGGGGATTCAAGGGAGTGGTATTCACACCTGACCAGAGCTACTATCAGATGCTGGAAGGACCTAGCTGAAGCTTTCATCAGACAATACCAATACAATCTGGACATGGCTCCTAACAGGACCCTTCTGATGGGAATGTCTCAATCTTCCAGAGAAAGCTTCAGAGAATATGCCCAAAGGTGGAGAAAGCTTGTTGCTGCTGTCCAGCCACCCATGTCGGAAAGAGAAATGGCCGACATGTTCATGAATACTTTGCAAGGAACGTATATTGATAGGCTGGCTGCCTTTTCTTCCACCAGTTTTGCTGATGTCGTTATAGCCGGTGAAAGAATTGAAAGTCTATTAAAAATGGGCAAAATTTCTGATAATGGTGCAAGTTCGTCCAGTAATTCCAGGAAGCCTTTTGTGGGACCTCGAAGGACAAGTGAGACAAATGCCATTCATGCCAGCAAGGCCAGACCTCAGTATGTCCACAGATCAGTAGCAGCTGTCACTATTCCAGCTCCGATTCCTCAGCAATCAGCATATCAACAACCACAACAACCACACTATCAACAACAAGTTCAGTATCCGCCGCAAAGAACCTACAACAACAACAATGGCAATCAACAACAAAGGCCCTTCTAACAAAGACCATCTCAGGCAAACAGGGTGATTGACCCTATCCCTATGCCTTATGCTGCCTTATTGCCACAACTCCTGAAGCTTAACTTGGTAGAGTTAAGGACATTGGCACCACCAGATCCCTCCAATCTCCCGAAGAATTACGATGTCAACGCCAGGTGTGCTTTCCATTCCAATGCACCTGGCCACAATACCGAGAAGTGCAGGGCGTTGCAAATGAAAGTCCAAGATCTGGTGGATTCTAAAGCCCTCAACTTCGCACCGCCTCCGAATGTCAACAGAAATCCTATGCCTAATCATGGTGGGCCAAGGATTAATGCCATTGAGGAAGACAAACCATCTACTCTGATCACCAGTGTTGCACAAATTCGAACACCTCTGGTCAAAATTAAAGCTCAGCTTCTAGAGTTCCAGGTGTTCCTTGGGTGTGAACTCGGTTGTGGGTATTGCAACATTGCAGTCAACGGGTGTGAAAATTTGAGAAGCGGCATAGATGGTCTTATCAAGGATGGAATCCTTCAAATCTCAACAACGGCGCCTACAAATCCAGCAATTCCTTTGACAACAATTCCTGATTCTTCTACAACAGCAGCAACAATCATTCCTACCAATTCCTCAGTATCATCAGCAATGGCTCCGTCCATCACTTCAACAAATCAAATTTCAACAACCATTTCTTCTACAACATCAGCATCATATTTATCAGCAGAATCTTCTACAACGCCAACAGAAATTAGTGAAGATGTCTCAGCAGTCACCATCTACTATGATCCATCAAATGTTCCTTCGAGCAACAATTTCCAACAACAAGCAATGGCACCTCCTGCCAGGTCACCAGTCACAATTTACTACGATCCGCACACCATTACAGTACCCTCCTCTGCAGCAGTCAGTCCAGTTACCATCACGGTGCCTGGACCAGTTCCATATGAAAGCAGTAACGCCATACCTTGGCATTATGGCTCTGATCTCTATTGCAACGGGGAGAAAATCACTCTGGATTCTTCAACCTCTTCTCCACAAGTTGATAATGTTGGGGGAGGCGGAGGCTTCACAAGAAGCGGACGCCTTTTTGCCTCACAAACTCAAAGACCTAATGCCGAAGCAGAAGCTGCTGCCAAAGCAAAAGGAAAGAGTGTGGTATTTGAAGATCCGGCTGCCAAAGAAACTCAGAAGACATCTTTTGAACAAGATGTAGACGAGTTCATGAGAATCATAAAGAGAAGTGATTACTAGGTGGTGGATCAGCTTCACCAAACTCCCTCAAAAATCTCCATATTATCACTGTTGATGTGTTCAGAAGCTCACAGGAATGCATTATTGAAAGTCCTGCACGCAGCATACGTGCCAGAGGAGATCACTATAAATCAGCTAGAAACCGTGGTAGCAAATGTCAATACCAGTCATGGGCTGGGCTTTACCAATGCTGACTTAACGACAGAGGGACGTAACCACAATAAGGCTTTGCATATTACTTTGGAATGCAAGGGTGCTGTTCTATCTCATGTGCTGGTGGACACTGGGTCTTCACTCAATGTTCTACCAAAGAAAGCCTTAGTGAAGCTGGAGTATGATGGCTTGGCATTGCGTCCAAGTAATTTGGTGGTAAGAGCATTTGATGGCTCTAAGAGATCAGTGCTTGGAGAGATTGATCTGCCTGTGATGATTGGCCCGCAGACTTTTAAAATTACCTTCTATGTGATGGACATTCAGTTGGTCTACAGCTGTTTGTTGGGTAGACCCTGGATCCATGCCGCTGGCGCTGTTACGTCTACCCTTCACCAGAAGCTGAAATTCGAATGGGAAGGTCAGATCATCACCATCTGTGGGGAAGAAGATATCTTTGTTAGCCATCTGGCTACGTACAAGTAGATAGAAATGGATGGAGAGATCCATGAAACTATGAGCCAGGGGTTTGAGGCCCTGAACATTAATGAAGCATCTGCTGTACTGGGAACCTCCATAACGTCTTATCAGCAAGCCTGGAAGGTTGTTGAAGAAGGTACTGCCCAAGGCTGGGGCAAGCTGTTGCCCGTGGAAAAGAAAGAAGACAGATTTGGGTTGGGTTACAGACCAACTCAACAAGACCAATCAGAGGCTGCCAAGGAGCCCGAGTTTGTCAGCGGGGGAATGCTCACCCCGGATGCTGTGAACAACTTGGAAGACGAGGAGGAAAGCGACCGCAACCTGGAGAGCTGGATACGTCCAAGGATCCCAGGGAGCCAAGTCCTTAACTGGTCTTCCCAGGAAATTATAAGGGTTACTCCTGCAGAGTAATTATTATTTCCTGTATTTTAAAGCATGCATCAAGTCTTGCATCTTGCCCAAGATGTTAAGACTCATTTTGTAATCGGGCCATCTTGTAATTTTGTGCAAATGGATTAATCAATGAATATCGGACATCTTTTGCAAACGAGTCTCTTTTTCGCTCACTGTTTTTCATTTTTTCTTTTTGTACAAAAAAAAATAAAATGGCAATGTTTTTCAAAATGATAACTTCATTTCACTTTTTCTAAAATAAGATAAAAATAATCACTAAAATGAACCAATTTAAACCCTTGCAGAAAGTGCCCTCCAGATCGCACCGACAACAACACTGCTATGACTTCGTATGACTTTGACAATCCAATCAATCAAGCTGATGAAGGGGTTGAAGAAGATTATGAGCTACCTGAAGAGCTAGCCAGGTTGTTAAGGCAAGAGGAGAAGGTTATCACTCCTCATCAGGAGGAGATTGAAATGGTTAATCTTGGTACGGAAGAAGACGTGAAAGAAGTTAAGATCGGGGCCTGCTTACAAGATTCAGTAAAAGAGCAACTGATTGATATGCTTCGGGAGTATGTGGATGTATTTGCTTGGTCTTATCAGGATATGCCAGGGTTGGACACCGATATTGTCATGCACAAGCTGCCTTTAAAAGAAGACTGCCCGCCAGTAAAACAGAAGTTGCGCCGTACTCACCTGGATATGGCAATGAAGATCAAAGAAGAGGTGCAAAAGCAGTGGGACGCCGGTTTCCTTGTTGTGACTAGCTATCCGCCGTGGGTTGCTAATATTGTACCTGTGCCTAAGAAAGATGGCAAGGTGAGAATGTGTGTGGATTACCGAGATCTGAACAGAGCCAGCCCGAAATATGACTTCCCTTTACCTCACATTGATGTATTGGTTGATAATACGGCTCAGTTCTTGGTGTTCTCCTTCATGGATGGATTTTCAGGATACAATCAGATCAAAATGTCACCTGAAGACATGGAGAAGACAACTTTCATCACACCCTGGGGCACATTCTGTTATAAGGTGATGCCATTCGGACTGAAGAATGCTGGTGCCACTTATCAATGGGCTATGGTAACATTATTCCACGACATGATCCATAAAGAAATTGAATGTTATGTGGATGACATGATTGCCAAGTCCCTCACAGAAGAAGACCACCTGGTGAATCTGCTGAAGTTATTCAAGCGTCTGAGGAAGTATCAACTGAAGTTAAACCCCAACAAGTGCACATTCGGGGTGCAATCTGGTAAGCTACTGGGATTTATTGTAAGTGAAAAAGGGATTGAAGTTGACCCTGATAAAGTTAAAGCCATTCAAGAAATGCCTGCACCGAAGACTGAAAAAGAAGTTCGGGGGTTTCTAGGTAGATTGAACTACATTTCAAGGTTCATATCTCACCTTACAGCAACCTGTGAGCCTTTGTTCAAGCTGTTGAAAAAAGAACAAACGGTCAGGTGGAATGAAGACTGCCAGAGGGCTTTTGACAAAATCAAGGAATACATACAAGAGCCTCCAATCCTTATGCCTCCAGTTGAAGGAAGACCTCTAATCATGTACTTGATAGTATTAGAAGAGTCAATGGGATGTGTGTTGGGCCAGCATGACGAGTCTGGTCGAAAAGAGTATGCAATATACTACCTAAGCAAAAATTTTACCGACTGTGAACAATGTTATTCACTGCTCGAGAAAACTTTTTGTGCTTTAGCGTGGGCTGCTCGCCGACTAAGGCAGTATATGTTGACCCACACTACCTTTTTGATTTCAAAGATGGACCCAGTCAAGTACATTTTTGAGAAGCCAGCACTTACCGGACGGGTTGCAAGATGGAAAATGATTCTCATAGAATATGACATCCAGTACACATCTCAGAAAGCCATCAAGGGCAGTGTATTGTCTGATTATCTTGCCGAGCAACCCATTGATGATTACCAGCCTATGAGATTTGACTTCCCTGATGAAGACATCATGTTCATAAAAGCAAAAGATCATGAAGAGCCTATTCACACTGAAGGGCCTGACCCAGAGGAAGAATGGACTATGATGTTCGACGGGGCTTTTAATATGAATGGCCGTGGTGTTGGTGCAGTACTCATTACATCTAAGGGAGTTCACATGCCTTTCTCGGCAAAACTCACCTTCAACTGCACTAACAATGAAGCTGAATACGAAGCCTGTATTATGGGTCTTGAGGAAGCCATTGACCTCAGGATCAAGACTTTGACTGTGTTCGGAGATTCAGCTCTGGTAATTAATCAAACCAATGGCAAATGGTACACCCACCAAGATCATCTGATACCTTATCGGGATTATACAAGGAGGTTATTGACTTTCTTCACAACAGTCAAGCTTGAGTATATCCCTCGAGATGAAAATCAGTTTGCAGATGCTCTGGCTACCATTTCATCCATGATCAAAGTTCAAGCTGCCAACTTTGTACCTCAAATTGCAGTATCTAGACTTGACAGACCAGCATACGTATTTGCCGCAGATGTTGTTAAAGATGATAAGCCTTGGTTCCATGATATCAAATGCTTCTTGGAGGATCAGACATACCCACCTGGGGCATCTTCCAATGATAAGAAGACATTAAGAAGGCTAGCTGGTGGTTTCTTCCTGAATACTGACGGTTCCTTGTACAAGAGAAACTTTGATATGGTACTCCTCAGATGTGTTGATAAGACAGAAGCAGACTTGCTAATGCACGAAGTGCACGAAGGATCTTTTGGTACCCATGCAGGAGGACATGCTATGGCTAAAAAGTTGCTAAGATCAGGCTATTACTGGATCACAATGGATGCAGACTGTTGTGCCTATGCCAGAAAGTGCCATAAATGCCAGATTTATGCGGATAAAGTGCATGTGCCTCCGAATCCTTTGAATGTGATGTCTTCACCCTGGCCCTTTGCCATGTGGGGAATTGATATGATTGGCAAGATTGAGCCTACTTCTTCAAATGGCCACAGATTCATCTTGGTTGCCATTGACTATTTCACCAAATGGGTTGAAGCAGCTTCATATGCAAATGTTACCAGGCAGGTGGTAGCCCGATTTCTGAAGAGAGACATCATCTGTCGGTATGGAGTTCCCGAGCGAATCATTACGTATAATGGTTCCAACTTAAACAATAAAATGATGGCAGAACTATGTCGGGACTTCAAGATCCAACACCACAATTCTTCTCCTTACAGGCCAAAGATGAATGGCGCTGTTGAGGCAGCTAACAAGAATATCAAGAAGATTGTGCAGAAGATGGTAGTTACCTATAAAGACTGGCATGAAATGCTACCATTTGCTTTGCATGGGTACCGAATGTCAATCAGGACATCCACTGGGGCAACACCATATCAGCTTATGTATGGTATGGAGGCAGCCCTACCTGTTGAAGTTGAATTACCCTCCCTGCGGGTACTAATGGATGTTAAGTTGAATGAAGCAGAGTGGGTCCGATCCCGATACGAACAACTGAATCTGATTGAAGAGAAGAGATTAGCTGCAATCTGTCATGGGCAGCTGTATCAGAAAAGAATGAAGAAAGCCTTCGATCAGAAAGTCAGGCTCCGAGAGTACCAAATAGGAGATCTTGTGCTGAAAAGACTCCTCCCTCCTCATATAGACCACAGGGGCAAGTGGACTCCGAATTACGATGGCCCGTTCATAGTAAAGAAAGTTTTCTCTGGTGGAGCACTGATGCTCAGTACTATGGATGGTGAAGATTTCCTGTCCCTGTGAATTCAGATGCAGTTAAAAAATACTTCGCATAAAATGACCCGCTGGACACAAAAACAGAATGTAAGTCCAGGAAAAAATAGGGCATCCCGGCGAGTCAAAAACAGAATAAAAGACTCGGGCAAAAATAAGGGAAAATAAATAAAAAAAATGTACACCCGCTGAGTTGAAAAGCCGCATTGGACAACTCAGGAAAAAATGGGTATCCCGGTGGATTGAAAACCCAAAAGGGCGATCCACGTAAAATAAGGGAATAAGCGAACAACTGCATTCTGAATTCATTTGTATCACTTGCAACATGGTAAGCTCTGAAAAGGGTCAAGCTTCGTTCAGAATCAGCCTTCTTCAAAAGCAAGATGAGAAGAACGACAAAAGTCATACGAGTCATAGCAAAAGGAAAGCTCCTTGAAGCGACATCAACATTGCCAGCATCTTTTTGTTTCTCAATTTGTAACGATTTCCTCATTTCAGGGGATCCGTTTCCTTGACTGTATCTTGCCAATTCAGGGCACACAAATTAATAAAATCAGATTTTCAGTCAGATTTTGTCTCGTACATTTTGTTTTCATTTGCAAAAATGTCCGATGTCTTTAAGATATTGTTTGCATAAATACAGATGCTTCCCTTCTAAAATACGTGCTTACAGGAAATATATTTGCTCCTAGGAGTGTCTAAACTCCTAGGATGGAATCTAGTAAGGGATACCTCGGGGTACTTGTGCATTTCTTTGTCTTTACAGGATTGCAGGTGTTCAGAGCACAACATGGGGCATGAAAGTTTCTCCCCAGCAAGCTGTCAAATCATTATCTACTCAGTCTATCTTCCGATTAGCACCGGAGGTGCTTTCTCCCCAGCTGAGTTGCCAGTCATCATTCCTCCTCAGCCAAGTGCAAAGACCAGGGAACCATCTCCCCACAGAGTTTCAGCCTCTATCCAGAAGAGCAACGCCTGAAGATATCACAACAGAGTGACGAAAGCTTCTACAAACCCCAGCTGGGTCCCTTATTACTGAGATAGGTCTATCGGTGATCTATTTCCCCATGCAGAGTCGGATATGTAAGATCTACCAAGGATCTCATCCCCATCTTGGACATCTACTTCATGCAGATCAGCCAGTGATCTCTGCAGCAATGGGATCCGAATCCCGAATTGGTATCTTTGCATAATCATAGCATTCGCATCATATTTTCCCCCAGAGCGTAGCATTCCATCTTATACGGAGCATTGCGGCAAAAATCAAACATGTTGCATGATCATAAGCCATGTTCTGAACACTTGTAAATACTGACAGTCCATCAAACGATATACAGAATATTTCCCAATTCTCCACCAGAGAGCCAAAGCATTTCCCTTACAAATACAGAAACACACTTCTCGACACCCGTCCGTGTCATATCCTCAGCAGAAAGCCAAAGCGTCCCCTTTACACTCACAAATACATATATATACAATTCCTCGACACCCGTCCGTGTCACCCTCCCCTGCATAGTTGCCTAAACACTTTGTAAATCAAATACTTGTTTATAGTGTACTTCTTCCGATACCCGTCCATGTCACACTCTCCCCAGCAAGTTAAACACTTGTTTGTGTCTCACTCATCACTTTCTACTCATACAGATACTCGTCCGTATCTTGTATATACCACTTATATCCCCTCAGATTCGACACTCGTCCGTGTTCTTTGTTAACTAGTTGGTACTCGTCCGTATCATCATCTCGGAACATGCGTCAAGCGTTTGTTTCTACTGATACTCGTCCGTATCATAGTCTTAAGGATGCTCGTCCGCATCTTTAATCTATACACCGTGTCAAACACTTATGTCCTCTTAAATTTAGACACTCGTCCGTGTCTACCCTTCCCTAGAGGAATCCCCAACAAATCTTGTTGATTTATTTCTTGTCTATCTGGCATTCGTCCTATGTCATGATACCTTCCGGCAGCCGTATCCTGCCAGGTGATCGTCCTTCACCTCTTTGATGATCGTCCTTCATCACCCCCAGTGGAGTCTCTATTCATTAGAACCCCTTCCTATCCGACATTCGTCCTATGTCGTGATATTTTCAGCAGCCGTCCCCTGCTAGGTGATCGTCCTTCACCTCTTGATGATCGTCCTTCATCATTCTATCCGATGGTCGTCCCCATCGTTGACCTTGTTATCTGGCATTCGTCCTATGTCATAACCCTGAGAGCAGCCGTCCCCTGCTAGGTGATCGTCCTTCACCTCTTGATGATCGTCCTTCATCATTTTATTCGATGGCCGTCCCCATCATTGATCTTGTTATCTGACATCCGTCCTATGTCATGATAAACCCCGAGAGCAGCCGTACCCTGCTAGGTGATTGTCCTTCACCTCTTGATGATCGTCCTTCATCATGCTTATCCGATGGCCGTCCCCATCGTCGACTTTTTCTATCCGGCATTCGTCCTATGTCGTGATACTTTTTGCAACCATACCCCGCCAGGTGATCGTCCTTCACCTTAGGTGACCGTCCCTCATCTTATCCCCAACAGAGCAGCCGTCCCCTGCTAGGTGATCGTCCTTCACCTTTGATGATCGTACCTCATCATCTGTTTCATTCATTTCCTCAACCCGATGGCCGTCCCCATCATTCATTTATTTATTTTTTTTATTGTTTTTTATATTTTTTTTTATCCCCAGAGAGTCTTATTTCTGAACTCGATGGTCGTCCCCATCAAAATCTCTTATATCCCCAGCATGGCGGTCGTCCCCGTCATTGCTTCATCCCCAGCCGTCGTCCTCTGCTTGACAGTCGTCCTCCGTCGCCCGCACTTTATAATTATACTTTATTTTCCTTTTACAATCTATATCCCTTTTCTTCTTCATTCTGTGAGTGCAAATTTTGGACTGTCTTTGGTATTCAACCACAAGTTATCTTGTTTGCTTGTTAAGCCGTTGCTTACATCCTGCACAGCTAACTCATGCTTGAATAGGGGCAGCTTTAAACACCCCAAATTTGCCCTCACCCATTCACACCATGGCTCGTGATCTTTTCATATGCATAAGTTCAATTATAGCATCTCATATTGCATTTTTGCTTCACTGCATTGTTTCTAAGTCATCTGCATCTAGGGTTTGTGATCAGAGCCATCCTTGAGCCATTTGAGCCACTCCAAAGGTCTTCAATCACTTCTAAGGGGCCCATGTGTGTTCAATCATCATATTATATCCTCACTAGGTCAAGGAAGTCAAAGAATCACAAGAACTGAGAAAGGCATGGAAGCAGAGCCAGGTTTAACTTCACAGATGACCTAGAATTAGGGTTTTGGTTTCAGAGGCCATAACTCCAATTTTTTTGGTCATTCTTGTTTCTATTGGTCTCTATATGTTATGAGGATCATGCATATCAATTTTCATGAAGAAATTCCATGGGGAAGGCATCTGATCACAAGATGACTTTTTGAGCAAGTCAGTGTAAAATCAAGGCATCTGAGGCCCCCAGTGACCCAACCAAAGGGTGTTCTCCATCATTTTGAATGTGTATGATCTTTATTTGATCATATAAGGTGTTAGAAGTTCACTAAATTGAAGAATTTCAAGCCATTTGCAAAGTTGCCTTTTTGGGAAAGTGACTTGTAATGAAAACTTGCCATTTTGGGAAAGTTTTTCAACCTTCTCTTTTTGATTCAAAAATGCTTCAAATGAGAAAACTTTGGTCATGAAAGTTGTAGAGTGGATCCTCCCATTTTCAAAAAGTACAAGAACTCATTCTAATTCATTTTGGATCAAAAGTTATGGCTTGTCAAAGTTGGCAAAAATCACATACTTTCATGTTTTACACCAAAGAGGGAAAGTTGCAAAACCTCATGCCAAGGCAAAATGTGATTTCAAATGGACTTCTATGCATTACACAAACATAAACCATGGCCTAAAAATCAGAATGCACCAAAGAATTGTTCATTTCCATGCCTTGATCTTTAAGAAACTTCAAAAGGGCCAAACTTTGTGAAATTTGCAAAACCTCACATAAACTCCAATCCACTTGCAAATTGGCCTCAAATTCATTTCCATGGTCAGCCTTGAATCAAGCTGCAGCAGACATGCCCTTGTTCCATGACTGAACCAACCCATACCTTCTCTTACACAAAAAGTTGACTTTATGCAAGTTGAGCCATACCAATCAAGCTGTGCCACCAACAACTCTCTGCCCTATCCCAACTTGATACATGGACAAAATGGAACTCAACACAACACACAACACAGCCTGAAACCTCCCACAAGTCAGCACTCTCCAAAATCCTCCTTTATGCATTTTCATTCGAATCTCTCCATACAAGCTTCAAACCTCAAAACAAATCCCACAGAACAACTCACCCTAGCCTTCTGATCATTTCCCAACCATCAATTTGCTCTGAAAGGCCCACAATCAAAAACACGATTTCCACACTTCACAAACTGAACCTCTGCCATTTTCATTTTAAGGCCATATAAACTCCAGCCAAGCCTCAAAGCTTCCTCAAGAAGATCATTGGAGCCATTTTGAAGCAAAGAAGCAGTCAGAAAGCTCCTGGATTGAAAGCTCCATCTCAGTTAGCCATGCAAATCATTTTTCCAGAAACCTTGTTTTAAGTTATTGAAATGATCTACATGCTCCCCTGAATGCAATGAGCTTTGAATTTTTGAAAATGATGAAGAGATGAGGATGTATGTGTCGCTCCCGGGATTTTCAAGCTAGTACAAACGCGAAAGTGGCGCGGAAAGGTTAGAGTCGCCAGCCAGACATTTTTATCCCGAAAGAATGGGAAAGGTAATGTTGCACAAAGCTAAGGAAGAAGGAAATGAAAAGGCCTTGCGAACCATAGATCTGAGTTCGGGAGTCGATTACGACCTGGGAAGGTATTAGCACCCCAGATCGTCCGTCGTACCCGACGGGATCCACGCTTGCTTGTTTGTTTCATAGGGTGAGAAAATACGAATGCTGCTGAATAAAACCGCTAACTGGAATGGAAATGAAATGAGAAAAGGAATAAGAAAATGGAAAGAAATGGGGAAATGTAGGGAAAATAAAGAATGTGCTCGAACGGGCCCTACCCCGCTGCCTACGTACCTCATCGGGAAAATGAGGATCAGAGTCGACGTAGTTCGCCTAACTAAGGAGGGAACTATTTGTTTGTGTTTTTTATGCTGGAACTGCGTATGTCTATGCTCAGGTGTTGCGGGCTCGTTTGGTACGAGTGCGTTTACCGTCTTGCATGTGTGACAAGTCGTCGCAAGTTCGCGTTGTGAGTGAATGAGATGAGAAAAGAAGTTCCCGCAGGATAGTCGCTTATTATTTGTTTTTGTCTTTTAAAAGAAGTGTGTTGAATTTGTTTGTGAACTGTCTTGTACTAAGACCTATCCATCGCGGGAAGTATTTACACCTCGCCCCGAAACAGGACGCGTATAAACACTCCGCAACAAAGTCTCGTGTCGTACAAGATTGTTCGGTTTTTATTAAGTGTTTTATTGCTTTTCTTTATGAGATGAGAAAGAAGGACTCAAGTTGAAAAGGGTAAAAACTAAGGGACTAAGACTCAATCCTAATTTTGTTTATTTATTTACAAGAGATCCTATGGTTAATGGGGTTTTCTATTCCTAAAAAAGGGAACTAGCAACTACTAGAATTCAACTTACTTCCTAAGGAAGTTAAGTTGATTCTAAGAACAATGGGGAAGCCTATACAAGTTATAAAATCAAATAAAGGCAAAACGTTAAAAATGGACATAAGAAATAAAATTCTAAAAATGCATTTAAAGGCATGAATTAAAATAGTCCTATTTATTTATTCTAATTCTAATTAAAATGAAACTTTAAGCCTAAGTCCTAAATCAATGTCAAGCCTAATATTTTCCTTCTAAACATTCAAATTTAAATTAACCTAAATCTATATTAAATTCTAAGACTAAATCTAATCTAAACTATTTTTTTATTGGACTTTATTTTCATAACCTAAACTAATGGGAAATACACATAACAACCTAAGAATTAATATTCTAAAAAATATCTAAACTTCTAGAAAAATTATGAAAAAAATAAACCATGGGGCCTAAGATTACCTACAACATTGTACTAAAAAGAATCCTAAAAAATCCTATTTTTTTATATGCCTAAAAATTGCTTATTTTCAGCTATGAATTAACCTCTAATTTCTAAGAAATTAACCTCTAAAACCTAAAATAAAATGCTCTAAAAAATCTACAAAAATTATCCTAAGTACTATTATAAGTCTTCTAACTACAGTAAAAAGAATGGGTTAAAAAAGTTACTGGAAGTTACCAAAATAAAATGAACAAACTCAAGTACATTTAAAGGAAATTCAATAAAAGCTAATTAAAAGAAAAATCAGAATTAAATCGAAAATAATGCAAAATTCAGAAAACAAAAATGTCAAAAATTTCTAATTAGATTTATTAACCTACTGGAATTTTTGTAGAATTTTCTAGTGGATTTTACTATTTTTTATTGATTTATTTTGAAACTATATTAAACCAAAAAATAAAATTCTAAAAATAAATAGAAGGGGGTGAGTTTAGCGTTTTTATTAGTCATAATTTTCACTGGGCTTCAAACGGGAGGTGTGAGAAGCACAAGGACAAAGCCCACACGCAGGAATTAGGGGAGTGCAGATAGCATTTTTATTCATTTTATTTCCTGTGGGCTCAGAAAAGAGGTGTGTAAATAGCAAAATCATCAAGGCCCATTTTCGCTGGACATGGGAGGTGCGATTAGCTGCATTTTTTAGTTTATTCTTAATACTGGCTTATGAGAGGGGTGCGGTTAGCAGAAAAGTAATCTTATCCTCTCACCTAAATCAGGATTAAACGAAAATAAAATTACATAATGTAAATTAACTCCTCTTAAATCTCCTATTAATCTTATAATCTTTTCCAAATTCTCAAGAAAATAATAACTTACTAAATTACATTAATTATTTTATTTATTGTTATAAACAAATATTAGTGACATAACCAAAAGCTGAAGACAAAGGTGAAAAGAAACCCTAGTCCCTCTTCACCTTCACGCCGCCACCTCCCCGTCGTCTTCCCTCATGAACTTCCGCCGCCACCAACCCTCAATCCCTTCTTCATCACCTTTCGGCCTCACCTCCGTCTTCCCTCATGAACTTCCGCCGCCACCAAACCTCAATCCCTTCTTCATCACCTTTCGGCCTCACCGCCGTCTTCTCCGCTCCCTCTCTCAACCTCTCCTCGTGACACCACGAACTCATCATCACCAACACTACTTCCATGGTTCCGTCACTTCCATAATTACCTTTAACCCCTAAATCTTAAAAAAGAAAAACCTAAACAACCCTCACTCTTCGAAATCGAAGCAAAGAAAACCTAAACCTTCTGTCTACATCAAGTCCGAAACGGACCTCCTCCGATCCAAGACCTCCCATTCACGGATACGCACAAAGAAATCACAGCGAAAAATTACAGCTAGATGTCGACGCATTCGTACCTTATGTAAGCTCAGATGAAGATTTGAGCGGATCACCGTCAGTTATGACACTCAGTGTTGCTTCCTTTCTTTCCGCTGTTACTTGCTTCCGGACTCTAAATCTTGCTTCAATCTTCAGGTATTCCTTGGAGCGTTCGATTGGAGAGGATGATTACTCAAAGCCGATGATATTGCCGAAGCAGTATTGGTGCAGGTTACTCTTGACTTGGCGGATGCACGTTCGGATGCGAGTTGAGGTCGATAATCTTTGAACATACCCAGGTATTTTAATTTTGTTCGATTCTGCAATCCTAACCTTCTTTCTGTTACCGAGTTTGATTGAATTTGGTTATTGATTCGAATATCAGAATATAACTTGGTTGAGGTTTCAAGATAAGGACAATGGAGGCTTGAGAGAGTTGAATGAGGGGGCTGTCGAAGATTGTTGAAGGAGGCTTGAAGTTGTGTAGGAGAAGAAAAATGATTATGGGGCTGATTGAAGGAAATGGTTGAAGGATTGATGAATGGTGAAGTGTATGTGTGAAAGCTTATGAAATTGAAGAAGAAAATGAAGGAGGTTGAAGATTGGTGATGGAGAGAAATCGAAGGAAAGAGTTGAAGAATTGAAAATGAAGAGTTTTGGAAAATTTGTGTAAGAAAAAGGATTGAATGAGAAGCTCCTGCTTTATAGGAAATGTTCACAGAAGGATCTGGAAGCTTCAGGTAAATAGTTCAGTTATGGTTCTGTTATAATGTTAGTTAATTTTCTGTTATGGATTCAATTAGGTGGTTATGAGAATAGTTAGGGTATGAATGTTTGTAATTTCTGTTGTGGATTGATTTAACAGTTAGTTATGAGGCTTATAACTGATTTTGTTTTGGTTCTGATACTTCCTCTTGCGTTTTTTCTAATTTGTCGTTATTGTAATCAACTTGCAGGTTCTGTGAATTTGAAGAATTTATGTTGCAACATGACTTTTCAGTTTCGGAGATGATCCAGATGATGGATATTGTTGGTGAAAAAGGATGATAACGGAATGTAGGTTACACCAGAAACAGACGTATGATGAAAAGGTGAATTTGCTGAACGTTTTTTGTGAGGTGAATTATTGTTGATGAGGTTGAATGATGATGAAGGCGTTGATGTTCTTGAAGGTTGCTGAAGGTGCATTCAAGATGAAGTGATGAAAAAGTCCAAATTAATGATGGAAGAAAAAGAATATAGGAATTTTTAGAAAGTTCTCCATATTTTGTAACGAACTTTTTTCGGTTTTTTATCACTTACGGAATCGTAACTGTATTTTTATAATTATTTGCTATGACTGAATTTTAATGAACCATTTCCTGATATAATTTTGTTTTCTTGTTATGCAATCTCCTTTCACTTGACATGAGAAAACAAAGAAACAAGTACAACAAAAGTTGATTTTGGGACCATTTCCAAGTGCCTCTTTCTAGCTTTTTTTTTTGTATTTTTCTCATAAATTGCATATGGTGAGTTCCTGCTATCTTTTGTTGAAGCTGACTATAATTCCTTTTTTTTGTTGAAACCAATCTAAGCTCATTCCTTATGGAGCATTATAAAACAAATAGAAACAATAAAAATATTTGGGACATGGATGCCCAATGGGCATGAAAAATGTGGAGCTTGATCAAAATGGGCTTAAAAGAAGGACTTAGTCTAAAAATTCAACAGTAGAAATAGGACATGAATTGAGAGTTTGGTTGTAGAATGCACTAAAGTGGGCTTTAGATTTACAAATGGATAAATGGATGAAGATATAATTGGAATTTGTGTTCGGATCTTAAATAAGTTTAAGGAATGAATATGACCATTGGCTTTGGAAATTGAATACGGTTTTGGACAACTAGACTTTAAAAGGTAGTTCAAAACGGATTATGGACAAAAATAAATGGGAAGGTGAAGAAAATGAAGATGAATTGATGGAAATGCATTGAAGTAGAAAGGTGAAAATGGAACGGAATAATCAGGAGTGGTTCATAACAACGAGAACAAAGCAATGACTGAAATCTTGATCTCGGCCCAAAACCTATATTGAAATCCTTCCACAAATCTATGAACACGACCACTTCTGAACCACTGAATAATTTTCCAGATTAGTCACACCCCTTTGAATCGTCTGAAACATGCCATGACCATTCGAATCCAGATAAATCACTGATAAACTGAAGATTCAAACCAAACTTCACACGAAACACTGCTTGATAAACTGATGAGTCTCAACACACGACAACCTGAACTTTGAATATGCCTTGTCTAAGAAATAGTCCAGTGGCCCAAATAATCTTGCAGTTGCAGCAATCTTTTGATAGTTTGACCATAACTAGGTCAAACTCCCATCTGAGTCGAAACATAACTGAACAACCGTATTTGAAGTGAAATCATTGTCCAGTGAATATTTTCACCAGTTCAATCCCTGATAGATACGGATAAGGTACGTAACCCTAATCCAGTACAACCTTAATCACATGCCCAATGAAACAATGAAATGCACTAGTATGTTGTTAATGGACTGATGAGAAATACAGATGAATGCAAAATGATACGCCAATTGAGGGAATAAATATGAGGGCAAATTTTGAGGTATTACAGCTGCCCCTATTCAATCATCTGCAAGCCTGAACGAATAATTTCAACAACTTTTATACGTTCAAGGTATGGAGTGATTGAATACTCGAATAAAACCTGAAAATTTGCACATTGAGGGTAATGAAAATGCCATCTGCCCATTTATTTATTTGTGTATTTTTGGATTTTGACCTCTGAATAGGTAGCGGAAAATAAGACCAGGTGGAGATATGATGGGAAGAATGCCATCCTCGAATGACAACTCACAAGGGATCCTCGGATCCAATACTAAAAACCATCCTTGAATAGAAACACGATAGTATATCGGCCGCAGGCGATAACCATCGACAACAAAGACTGACCTCGGACAGACTTTGCAAAAGAGACAAACTGACCTCGATCAATAAGCTCAAAAAGTGAACTACTATCCTCGAATAATAGCCACACAAAACAAAAACAAGACCAACCGCAGAAGGACTTGAAGGAAGAAATGCCATCCTCGAATGACAAATCAAAAGATCCTCGGATCTAACACGAAACCATCCTCGAATGGAGACACAAAGGTATACCAGCCTCGACTGATAACTAAACACAAAGCTGACCTCAAACAGACTTTGCAAAAGAGACAAACTGACCTAGATCAATAAGCTCAAAAAGTGAACTACTATCCTCGAATAATAGCCACACAAAACAACAAGACCAACCTCGGAAGGACTTGAAGAAAAGAAATGTCATCCTCGAATGACAATCCAAAAGATCCTCGGATCTAACACGAAACCATCCTCGAATGGAGACGCAAAGGTATACCAGCCTCGACTGATAACCAATCACAAAGATGACCTCAGACAAACTTTGCAAAAGAGACAAACTGACCTCGATCAATAAGCTCAAAAAGTAAACTACTATCCTAGAATAATAGCCACACAAAACAAAAACAAGACCAACCGCAGAAGGACATGAAGGAAGAAATGCCATCCTCAAATGACAAATCAAAAGATCCTCGGATCTAACACGAAACCATCCTCGAATGGAGACGCAAAGGTATACCAGCCTCGACTGATAACCAAACACAAAGCTGACCTCAGACAGACTTTGCAAAAGAGACAAACTGACCTCGATCAATAAGCTCAAAAAGTGAACTACTATCCTCGAATAATAGCCACACAAAACAAAAACAAGACCAACCGCAAAAGGACTTGAAGGAAGAGAAGCCATCCTCGAATGACAAATCAAAATATCCTCGGATCTAACACGAAACCATCCTCGAATGGAGACGCAAAGGTATACCAGCCTCGACTGATAACCAAACACAAAGCTGACCTCAAACGGACTTTGCAAAAGAGACAAACTGACCTCGATCAATAAGCTCAAAAAGTGAACTACTATCCTCGAATAATAGCCACACAAAAAAAAAACAAGACCAACCGCAGAAGGACTTGAAGGAAGAGATGCCATCCTCGAACGACAAATCAAAAGATCCTCGGATCTAACACGAAACCATCTTCGAATGGAGACTCAAAGGTATACCAGCCTCGACTGATAACCAAACACAAAGCTGACCTCAGACAAACTTTGCAAAAGAGACAAACTGACCTCGATCAATAAGCTCAAAAAGTGAACTACTATCCTCGAATAATAGCCACACAAAACAACAAGACCAACCTCGGAAGGACTTGAAGAAAAGAAATTTCATCCTCGAATGACAATCCAAAAGATCCTCGGATCTAACACGAAACCATCCTCGAATGGAGACGCAAAGGTATACCAGCCTCGACTGATAACCAAACACAAAGATGACCTCAGACAAACTTTGCAAAAGAGACAAACTGACCTCGATCAATAAGCTCAAAAAGTGAACTACTATCCTAGAATAATAGCCACACAAAACAAAAACAAGACCAACCGCAGAAGGACTTGAAGGAAGAAATGCCATCCTCAAATGACAAATCAAAAGATCCTCGGATCTAACACGAAACCATCCTCGAATGGAGACGCAAAGGTATACCAGCCTCGACTGATAACCAAACACAAAGCTGACCTCAGACAGACTTTGCAAAAGAGACAAACTGACCTCGATCAATAAGCTCAAAAAGTGAACTACTATCCTCGAATAATAGCCACACAAAACAAAAACAAGACCAACCGCAGAAGGACTTGAAGGAAGAGATGCCATCCTCGAATGACAAATCAAAAGATCCTCGGATCTAACACGAAACCATCCTCGAATGGAGACGCAAAGGTATACCAGCCTCGACTGATAACCAAACACAAAGCTGACCTCAGACGGACTTTGCAAAAGAGACAAACTGACCTCGATCAATAAGCTCAAAAAGTGAACTACTATCCTCGAATAATAGCCACACAAAAAAAAACAAGACCAACCGCAGAAGGACTTGAAGGAAGAGATGCCATCCTCGAATGACAAATCAAAAGATCCTCGGATCTAACACGAAACCATCTTCGAATGGAGACGCAAAGGTATACCAGCCTCGACTGATAACCAAACACAAAGCTGACCTCAGACAAACTTTGCAAAAGAGACAAACTGACCTCGATCAATAAGCTCATAAAGTGAACTACTATCCTCGAATAATAGCCACACAAAACAAAAACAAAACCAACCGCAGAAGGACTTGAAGGAAGAAATGCCATCCTCGAATGACAAATCAAAAGATCCTCGGATCTAACACGAAACCATCCTCGAATGGAGACGCAAAGGTATACCAGCCTCGACTGATAACCAAACACAAAGCTGACCTCAGACAGACTTTGCAAAAGAGACAAACTGACCTCGATCAATAAGCTCAAAAAGTGAACTACTATCCTCGAATAATAGCCACACCAAACAAAAACAAGACCAACCGCAGAAGGACTTGAAGGAAGAAATGCCATCCTCGAATGACAAATCAAAAGATCCTCGGATCTAACACGAAACCATCCTCGAATGGAGACGCAAAGGTATACCAGCCTCGACTTATAACCAAACACAAAGCTGACCTCAGACAAACTTTGCAAAAGAGACAAACTGACCTCGATCAATAAGCTCAAAAAGTGAACTACTATCCTCGAATAATAGCCACACAAAACAACAAGACCAACCTCGGAAGGACTTGAAGAAAAGAATGCCATCCTCGAATGACAATCCAAAAGATCCTCGGATCTAACACGAAACCATCCTCGAATGGAGACGCAAAGGTGTACCGGCCGCAGGCGGTAACCAGAAACAAAGAAAATAGGACAAGATGGAACAGGATCGCTGTACAAAACGAGAACCTACGACGCGACTGTTGTACCAAACAAGACGCGAAATAAGTAACCAACATTGACTTGAAAAGATAAGGATGTCTGAAAAATGATGTTGGTATCCTCTGTGCGGAGTACTTCAGGTTGAGAAGATGCTATATGTCGTATGTAATATACCTCAAAACTGGCCCATGCTGGCATGCATATGTTTGAATTTATGGCGTAATGCTCCTTGATGATGGAAATGCTACGCTTTGGAGGATGCAAATGCAATGATGATTACTAAATGCAAATGCAAAGAGATCTCCTGATAAGGAGACTGCAGGCATCCCAGATAGCTAGACTGGGGAGGAATAATGATCACTGCATTGATCTGGCTCATATTGATGAGGTAACAACTCTGCGGGGAAAGCTGTTAATAATTCACCAGCTCTGAACAGCCGCCATTGCCAAAAATAAATTGGACTTTGAGATTGTAGCGCCAAGACTCTGCTGGAGATGGACCCTTCTTGAACTCTGGTGGGGACGTGAAGACCCCCTGGCTTGGCTGAGAACCAAAGGCATGATATTGCTGAGGAAGCAACTGCTGGGGAAGCAAAACAATCCTTATACTGATAAGAATTGCCCCTGTCTGAAGGGAAGCTTCTGCTTGGGGAAGACACCCTCCCTCTGCTACCTTGCTGGGTGAAATTTTAACTTCCGCATGGCTGGGGATGATTGGAGACACCTGTTTCCGTTCAAACAAAAAGGGAATGCCCCTCCTGGATAATAGTTGTTAGCTTTGTTAGCAACACCAGTACCTGTACCTGCATGAACACAATCGATAGTACCTGCAACATAGAGAATTAGTTTTGGACCTGCTTGCCCCAGGCTCATAGCATGAATCATTGTCTGGGCACCTCGACACCCTTCCAGAGTTGTATTAAATGTTTCTATTCTCCTGCACGAGTTAGAAAACATTCAAATGTTCATAACACAATGCAAGTTACCATTTGCTAGACGTTTTCACAATCAATCAATGCTAGATGAGAAAAAGCAAAAGCAAAAAAAAGCAAAGTAGTCAATTGACTGAAGTTGAATTCTTATTGATTTGGAAAGGTGGCCCTGAATAGGCAATACAAAGGAAGCAGTTCCCTGGAATGAGGGAACAACTAAAAAGAAAAACAAACTATCCTATTGGCAATGTGATAAGTGAAACTCATCAAGTCTCAACCCAGTTATGACTCGTATGTCTTCAAGACGCTCTGCTCGCTCTGCCTCTTGAGAAAAAGTAAGTGAACTGATCTTCAACCCTTAGGATAGCCTCAACTGTAGGTAGGTCACGAATCTCGTAGATCACAGTCGTTCGTGTTAATCCCTCTTTTGCGTGGATCGCCCTTTCAGGTTTTCAATCCACCGGGATACCCTTTTTTTCCTGAGTTGTCCGATGTGGCTTTTCAACTCAGCGGGTGTACATTTTTTTTCAAGATTTCCCTAACTTTTACCCGAGCCTTTTATTCTGTTTTTGGCTCGCCGGGATGCCCATTTTTGCCTGGATTATTATTCTGTTTTTATCCAGCGGGTCCTTTTTACACGAAGTATTTTCTTACTCCGTTTGCGTTGACAGGGGATTGGGAGTCTTCTCCGTCCATGGTTGTCAGCATTAAGGCTCCGCCTGAGAAAACCTTTTTAACCACGAACGGTCCTTCATAGTTGGGTGTCCACTTGCCCCTGTGATCGTTGACAGGAGGAAGAATCCTTTTCAGCACTAAATCTCCTGGCGTGTACCTCTGTGGTCGCACCTTCTTGTCAAAAGCCTGCTTCATTCGTCGCTGATACAACTGTCCATGGCATACAGCTGCTAGACGTTTCTCTTCAATGAGGCTCAATTGATTATACCTGGATCGGAGCCACTCAGCTTCATCTAGCTTGATATCCATCATCAACCTCAATGAGGGGATTTCCACTTCGATTGGTAAGACTGCCTCCATACCATATACTAATGAGAATGGAGTTGCCCCAGTTGAAGTGCGTACTGATGTCCTATACCCATGTAACGCGAATGGTAACATCTCATGCCAATCTTTGTACGTCACAACCATCTTCTGCACAATCTTCTTGATGTTTTTATTAGCCGCCTCGACGGCGCCATTCATCTTCGGACGATATGGAGAAGAGTTGTGGTGTTCTATTTTGAAGTCTTGACACAAGTTGGCCATCATCTTGTTGTTGAGGTTAGAACCATTATCAGTAATGATCCTTTCAGGAACTCCGTATCGGCAGATGATGTCCCGCTTAATAAATCGGGCGACCACTTGTTTAGTGACATTGGTGTAGGATGCCGCTTCAACCCACTTCGTGAAATAATCAATAGCAACTAGGATGAAGTGATGACCATTAGAAGCTGTTGGCTCAATTTTTCCAATCATATCGATGCCCCACATAGCGAACGGCCATGGTGAGGACATGACACTCAACAGATTCGGAGGCACATGGACCTTGTCGGCATAAATTTGACACTTATGGCATTTACGGGAGTACTTACAGCAATCAGATTCCATGGTAATCCAATAGTATCCCGATCTCAACAGTTTCTTGGCCATGGCATGTCCTCCAGCATGGGTACCGAAGGAGCCTTCGTGAACCTCTTGCATTAACATGTCTGCCTCGTGTCTATCCACGCATCTGAGCAACACCATGTCGAAGTTCCGTTTATACAACACACCATCTTGATTCAAGAAGAAACCTCCTGCCAGTCTTCTAAGGGTTTTCTTATCCTTACTAGATGCTCCAGCCGGGTATTCTTGAGCCTTCAGGAATTGTTTGATGTCATGGTACCAAGGCTTGGTATCTTCACCATCACCAACTGCAAAGACATAAGCAGGTCTTTCAAGCCGGGAGATCGAAATTTGAGGCACGAAATTCTCTCGACAAACTTTAATCATGGACGACAAAGTTGCTAGAGCATCGGCGAACTGGTTTTCGTCTCTAGGAATATAGCTCAGCTTGACCTTGGTAAAGAAAGTTAACAACCTCCTGACATAATCTCTGTAAGGAATCAAACGAGCTTGATGAACCAGCCATTTACCATTGACTTGATTTACCACCAAAGAAGAATCTCCGAAGATCTCAAGGTTCTTGACTCGCAAGTCTATTGCCTCTTCGATCCCCATGATACAAGCTTCATACTCCGCCTCATTGTTAGTGCACTCGAAGGTCAACCGAGCGGCTAAAGGTGTGTGAACCCCTTCTGGCGAGATGATAACAGCACCCACTCCGCTTCCATTCATGTTTACAGCCCCGTCAAACATCAACTTCCATCTGGATTCAGGGTCGGGCCCCTCCTCCGGAAGTGGTTCTTCGTAATCTTTCGACTTGAGGAACATGATGTCCTCATCCGGAAACTCAAACCTCATGGGTTGATAATCATCAATCGACTGCTGGGCCAAGTATTCTGACAACACACTCCCTTTGATTGCCTTTTGTGAAGTGTATTGTATGTCATACTCCGTTAGTATCATTTGCCAACGGGCCACTCTTCCTGTCAAAGTCGGCTTCTCAAAGATGTATTTCACAGGATCCATCTTGGAAATTAAGAGAGTAGTGTGAGTCAGCATGTACTGTCTTAGTCGGCGAGCAGCCCATGCCAAAGCACAGCAAGTTTTCTCGAGTAGTGAGTATCGTGTCTCACAATCGGTAAACTTTTTGCTAAGGTAATAAATGGCGTGCTCTTTTCGACCAGACTCGTCCTGCTGACCCAGCACACACCCCATCGATCCTTCAAGCACAGTAAGATACATAATCAAAGGTCTCCCTGGCACTGGAGGCATAAGGATTGGTGGTTCTAACAAGTATTCTTTGATTCGGTCGAAGGCTTGCTGACAGTCTTCGTTCCATTTAATGGCCTGATTCTTCCTCAGAAGCTTAAAGATGGGGTCACACGTGGCCGTTAAGTGAGAAATAAACCGTGCAATGTAGTTTAGTCTCCCTAAGAAGCCACGCACTTGCTTTTCAGTTTTCGGCTCAGGCATTTCTTGGATAGCTTTCACCTTGGTTGGATCAACCTCAATTCCTCGTTCACTCTCAATGAAGCCGAGTAACTTGCCAGAACGAACCTCGAAAGTACACTTATTCGGATTTAACCTCAGTCTGAACTTCCGAAGCCTGTCAAACAATTTTGCTAGGTTAACCAAGTGATCTTCCTCCGTCTGGGATTTTGCTATCATGTCATCAACATAAACCTCAATTTCATGATGGATCATGTCGTGAAATAACGTCACCATTGCTCGTTGATAGGTAGCTCCTGCATTCTTCAAACCAAATGGCATGACCTTGTAACAAAAGGTGCCCCAAGGAGTGATGAAAGTTGTCTTTTCCATGTCCTCGGGAGCCATCTTGATCTGATTATAGCCTGAGAATCCGTCCATGAAGGAGAACACGGAAAACTGAGCAATATTATCGACAAGTACATCTATGTGAGGTAGAGGGAAATCATCTTTGGGGCTGGCCCTATTCAAATCCCTGTAATCCACACACATTCTGACTTTTCCATCTTTCTTAGGAACCGGCACAATATTAGCAACCCACGGAGGATAACTGGTCACGGCC
The DNA here is from genome assembly GCA_963966055.1 of Lathyrus aphaca. NCBI lineage: Eukaryota > Viridiplantae > Streptophyta > Magnoliopsida > Fabales > Fabaceae > Lathyrus > Lathyrus aphaca. Next base: position 428,038,341 of record OZ014524.1, on the reverse strand, counting down.
AAGAAGCCAGCATCAAACTGCTTTTGCACTTCTTCTTTTATTTTAATTGCCATGTCTGGACGCGTGCGCCTCAACTTCTGCTTTACTGGAGGACAATCTGCTCTGAGAGGTAGCTTGTGTACCACAATGTCAGTGTCTAAACCCGGCATATCTTGGTAGGACCATGCGAAGACGTCAACGTATTCTTGAAGCATAGCAATCAAACGAGTCTTGACAGATTCTTCTAATGCAGCTCCGATCTTGACTTCTTTTTTGTCTTCTTCGGTACCCAGGTTTATTACTTCGACATCTTCTTCGTGCGGCTGAATCATCTTCTCCTCTTGTTTAAGCAGTCTGGCCAATTCTTCAGGTAAATCGCAATCCTCTTCACCTTCCTCAGCGGCTTGATAAATTGGATTGTCGAAGTCATACTCAGCCATAACAGGGTCGTCATTGATAAGATCCGATGACGAGCACCTGCATGAATGGTGATTCATGCAAGGCTTTAGCAACAACTTGAGAAAATGATAAACATTGCCATTTTAAAACTTTTCTTTCTTTTTGAAAAACAAAAGTAAAAACGAAAGACAGAGAACAACATGAATGAATGTGAAACGTCAATTTTATTTATGATTGTGTTAATGAACAAATGAACCCTTACAAAGAGCTACTATGCCCCGGGCAAGACATAGTGCTTTAATACAGGAAAACAGAAACAAAAAATTATTACTCTTCGAAAGAAGTGACTGAAATGAGCCTTTCTGACGTCCAGTTGCTAAGCTGAGTTCCTGGAGTGGCAGGCCTGATCCATTCATCTAAGTCATAGTCACTATCGACAGTTTCATCTTGCACTGCACTGATGTTTCCGTAGTCTACCACTCCTGCACTTGTGAAAGTGACCGGGCTCTGACAACCTTTTGCACTTGGTTCAGACGAAGATCTTCCAGGGTGATAGCCAATCCCGAACATGTCTTTCTTCTCTGGCACTTCGACTGGACTGCCCCAGCCTTCTCGTACTCCAGATTCTACTAATTCAAGCGCTTGTTTATAAGAGGCTATGGAAACCCCCTTCTTCGGTACTTCAGGAGAAGTTGCCACTGCGGATGCTTGCTCAGACTTCAAGGGCTCAAAAGCCTGACATGGGGTCTCGACTATTTCGCCATCCATCTCCACATATTTGAATGAGGCTAGATGACTGACTAAGATATCTTCTTCCCCACTGACAGTCACAACTTGACCCTCCCAGACAAACTTTAGCTTCTGATGGAGTGTAGACGATACCGCTCCTGCCGAATGTATCCAGGGTCTTTCGAGTAAACAACTATATGCCGGATGGATATCCATCACGTAAAACGTGGTATTGAAGATTTGTGGACCTACCTTGATGGGTAATTCCACTTCTCCAAACACCGATCTCCTTGACCCATCAAACGCTCGAACTACTAGGTCACTGGGCTTTAGCACCACTCCATCATAGTCCAGCTTCATCAATGCTTTCTTAGGCAAGACGTTCAGAGATGATCCAGTATCTACCAACACGTGGGAGAGTACTACACCCTTACACTCTAGAGAGATATGCAATGCCCGATTATGAGCACGCCCATCAAAAGTTAAGTCCAAGTCTGTGAAACCCAATCCATGACTGGCGTTGACGCTGGACACCACCGCTTCTAGCTGATTTACAGAAATATCCTGAGGTACGTATGCTTTGTTCAAAATATTCAGGAGGGCCTTCCTGTGAGAGTCAGAACACATGAGTAATGACAAGATGGAGATCTTCGACGGCGTCTGCTGCAGATGGTCCACAATCTTGTAATCACTCTTCTTGATGATCCTCAGGAATTCTTAAGCTTCTTTATCAAAGGTGAGGTCTGGATCAGTTGATGATGTTGGATCATTGACAACTACTGGTTGCTTTGCTCTTGCTCTAGCTTGGGCTTCTGCAGTACCTCTAGGTGGTATCATGTTGTTTCTCAGTGTTTCCGGCGCAAACAACCTTCCACTTCTAGTAAAACCCCCTACTCCAACGTTTTCTACCTGAGCTGGGGTTACACTAGTCGTGGCCAACTCTTGCCTCTGGCCGTTGCAGTACACTTCACCACCATAATTCCAAGGAACAGCTCTGTCACTTTGGTACATTACTGGTCCAGCAGTAGTAATGGTTATTGGTGCCACTCTGGCCCTTGAAGGAACTTGAGATGGATCATAAAAGATAGTTACTGTGGAGACTTCACTTTCTTTTACGATCTTGTCAAACTGCAGCACTCCTTCGTCAATCATGCCTTGGATTCCGGCCTTCAACCGTTTACAACCGTTGGTAGCTTCAGCATATTCCGAACAATCTTCCTCGCATCCAGGGAAGATACCTTTCTTCAACAAGCAAACCTTGACAGCAATCAATGAAGTCTGCAAGTCATCAACATCACTCACTAAATTCAGGTTCTCCCATTCATCAATTGCACCAACCGTACCCCTGTGTGGAGGCATGGGATTTTGAAGCACATTAGGAGAGGGAGCAAAGTTGATCTCCTTAGTGTCCAATAAATCCTGAACGACATGCTTCAATGCTTTACAATTCTCAGTAGTATGGCCGGGAGCTCCGGAATGAAATTCACATCTAGCATTTGAGTCATAACCCTCAGGAATTTGGCCTGGCTTCGGCGGTTGCAAGGTCCGGAGCTGAATCATTTGAAGCTGTAGGAGATTCTTCAAAAGCTGGGAGTAAGACATTGGTGGAGCTTCAAAATGTCTATCCTTCGGCCTCTGAGGGTAGTATGGACGAGGGGCTCTTGGCTGATACCCTTGTGAGCGCTGCGGCTGTGGAGGCTGGACCTGCTGTTGAACGGGTGGTGTTGAAATAGTGACAGGGGCCACTTGCTGATAATATCCTTGGTTAATCATTCCCCTCTGTGCATACACTGCACCTGTTTCCCCTTCCCTCCTTTTCACAAAGGGTTTCTTGATACCAGACACCGAAGCGCCTCCATTTTGAATTTTCCCTTGCTTGAGCCAGCTTTCAATTCTTTCTCCAGTCAAGATAATGTCCGAGAAGCCACTTGAGGAACAACCAGCCAACCTTTCCATGAAATGCCCTAGGAGGGTATTCAGGAAAAGGTCGACCATCTCTCTCTCCAATAAAGGTGGTTGCACTCGGGCGGCTACCTCACGCCACCTCTGTGCATAATCTTTGAAGCTCTCCGAGCTCCTCTGCGTCAAGCTCTGAAGCTGAGTGAGGCTGGGTGCCATGTCAATGTTGTACTGATATTGTCTGAGGAAGGCTTCTCCCAAATCCTTCCAGCTTCTAATAGAGCTCCTCTCCAGCTTCATGTAGCACTCCAAGGACCCTCCTGAGAGACTATCCTGGAAGTAGTACATCCAGAGTTTTTCATCTCGCGTGTGGGCCGCGATCTTCCTGTAGAAGGCCTGCAGGTGAGTTTTCGGGCAGGAGCTGCCGTTGTATTTATCAAAAGCTGGTGGTCTGAATTTGTGTGGAATGACCACCCCAGGTACTAAACTCATATCCGACACATCAATCCCTAAAGTGTCTCTACACTCGATGGCCTTGACCTTCTCCGCAAGCACCAAGAAGTCATTAAGATTTCCATCACCGCCGAAACCCATATCATTGTTGAAATACTGGAATTGGTCCTCCTGCCTGTCGTGCACAGGAACGAACGTTGCCATAGCTGGATCTGGAACATGAGGTCTTCCTGGGCCGTTGTTGGCGTTGGGAGGAGCCCCTAGCCCGCCGGAAGTGGTCGCCTGAGCATTAGTGTTAGGAGGAGTTAACCCTTGAATTGCGTTTCTCAGCTCTTGTTGCCCCTGGGCCATCCCTTGCATTAGGGTCATGAATTCTGCCATCTTGGTACGGACTTCATTGAGCTCTGTCTGCATGGCGTCCATTGCTGTTCTTTGATTGCTACGGGTCGCGTACCGATGAGGGATATCTTGTCGAAGGTACCGGGTCTTGGCGGCTCTCGCAATCTTTGCCTGAAACACAGATAAATTAAGCATCCCGAAGAAAAACCTGCAAAGACAAAATGCAAATGATGCGTATGCAATGCAACGTGTTCCTTTTATTCCCGAGACTTTTCCCGTTTCCGGTCCTGGCATTAAGAAGATAAGAATTGGGAAGAAGACCCAAGTAATATTCAAACATAATGACGGCTATGGAGAATTGGTGCTCATTACTCCGTGTCGGTGCAACAAATAACGAACAAGAAATTCAGAACAAATCAATCATATGAACTGGAGTTTGAAAATACAAAGTCCCCAAAGGGTGCCAATCACAATAACAACAAAAGTACATCAAATATAAGGAATCCCACAACAAGCCTGTGGGTAATCCAAGTACAATAACATGAAATTAAACCCTAGGGAACTCTATATCTTGCAATCTCCAACTAAGGCGCTTGATGTTCTGGAACAGCTGAACTACATCTGGATGACCGGGCTCCTGGATGAGTCTCTAGATGAGGAGGTCCCTCGTATCAGAAGAAGCGTGTAACTCCTCAATCTGCTGTAGGAATGCTGCCTCATTCTCCTTGCTTTGACTCGACTCGGCCTTCGACCTCTTCACATCAGCTTTCAACTTCAAATCTTCAATTTCCTTTTGAGCTTCCTTCAATGCTTATTGACTTTCTGCTAAGCATTGGAGACGGCCCTTCTCTTGATGATAAGCCTTCCTGAGGAGTTCTTTCTTCCCATCCAAAGAATCCTGAAGACTTTTGATTTCCTGCTTGTGCTTGGCATCTAACTCCTTTTGCTTCTTCAAATGATCGGCCCATTTGACTTGCCATAAAGTAACAGCTTCATTGGCTTCACTCAGATCTTTCTTCTCTCTTCGGCGCTGGGCAGTCTTGTGAGTCTCAGCTAACCCTTTTTTTCGGAAGTAGAGATCTCTATCTTTAAAGTCCTTCTGCTTGAGACGAACTATTTCCTCGGCTTGTACAGCTCTATCTTCTAACTGACGGTTCTGGATCATCAATTTTTGACAAGAATTATGAGCCTCTTGATTTTCAACCCTAAGCTGCTTGACCAAAGCTTCTAACTTCTGATATTCCTCCAAAGGCACCGTAGTAGGTGGTGGTAACGGTGCAGAGAAAGGGATTAGAGTCACTTGGGCTTTTTCTCTTACCCACGCTTCAAACTCGGGAAACATTTGGTTATTGCTCCTGCCCAGTCGATCTATACCCTTTCTAATAACCATTTTCCAAGCACCTGCAGCCTACCGCACGAATGGGAGATTATCCTTCATAGAAAAATAAAAGGTCTGATCCAACTCTGAATCTTTGGGAACATTCTTCAAAGCGTATCCTAATTGTCTTCTCAAGAGTATGGGGTTGTAGTTAATGCACCCAGCTACTCCTAAGAGGGGAACATTAGGACACTTTCCACAGCTGGAGATAAGCTCTTTCCCTTTTAACCTTAAAGTGAACCATCTGATGTCTTTGGCAGTCAACGTGTTGAGCTTCTGCGACCAGATTACTTTGGGATCCGTGAACACTCCAGCAATAGGGATGTGCCTCATAAACCAAGTGTAGAACAACTGAGCACAACATCTAACCAAGCCGCCTCGTCTCTTCTCATTCCTATAATGCACTGAATAGTACAAGTCACCTAGGAGAGTAGGTACCGGATTCTTCAACACAAACAAATGAATAGCATTTATGTCCACAAACTTGTCCATATCAGCAAACAAAACTATCCCATACACAGATAATGCCAAGATGGCGCAAACTGAATCCCACTGCTTTTCCACGGCACATTCTTCAGCTCTTCTGACCAGAAACTCTAAGGGAAAACCAAGCACTCCGGCCTTGGTGGCAACCAGATTAGCAGATACTTCTGATGGGCTCAAATAAAGAGCCTTAGCAATGTCGGCGTGAGTCGGCCTTGTCATTTCTGAATTGAATGGAATCTGATCTTGGATCGGTAGTCTCAGAATCTCAACATACTCTTCTAGCAGTGGACCTAGCTGGAAATCTGGAAATGTGAAACATCGGAGTCTGGGATCATAGTACTGTAGCAAGGTATGAATGGCACTCTTCTGCGAACTATCCAGGCTGAACACCATGTCCAAAATATCACCATATTGTTGTTTAAAGAAATCTAAATGACTCGGGGTAATGAGAGACACCATCTGCTTGAGCAAGTCCACCTTGGTATCAAAAAACTTGTAGAAAATATTCTTCTTCCTGACGTCTTCCATTCTGAAGCAAAGATATGACCAGGAACCGGGAGTAATGCAAACCCTGAGAATAAAAGAAACACAAATGATTAATGATGATATGACGCTTATGCAAGGCAAGGCATGTGATCAGTGAAGTGTATGTGATGTGCCAATCAATTAATCAGGTGTCGGTGCTAGGTCCATATATCACAATAATCATCCCTCTGATCCGGGATCCATATCTTAAGAACAGAAATCCAGATCACAAAACTGAACCAAAGGCAAAGCGGGTATGCTGAAGGTATTAGGGTTCCTGCAAACCTGTAAACCCCTCCCAATCTCACGGGTGTGCTACTCGGGTCAACATCACGGACTCTCAAAGCCGAATAGCAATAATACGTTCACCATCTCCGAGAAATGGCTTATGACCAAATCAGGAAATCGGTTTGGTATTATGTACTACGCAGGGAGGTCTCAGTTGAGTCCGGAAAAACAAGCATCCCTCACAAGTCTCCAGCTTCAAGCACTGAATCGAGAAACAATAGTACATTCATCCCAAAGGGTACAATACTATCGTCATACGAACAACTTGCTTTAACTGAATTCCTATGAGAGAACCAGGCCATCCTATGCGAGTTCCCAATGGACCCTCAGATGCGAGTGGGTTTGCCAACAAATGTGGTCTGCCACTGTCATCACTGGAGAGGGGTGTTCCCATTAAGGTCCTCGAAGATCGGTCACCAGATGCACATAACTATCAAGGTCGTACCCTGAAGTGAGGTAATCCCCACACAGGATAGTTCCAAGACGGTCGCAATCTGGGTGTGGAACACATCGTCACCCATCATGGTGAGATACCATAAGAGTACAATGTCTGTCCACGCTAATCCTATGGTGCACTCAAGCCGGGTATTTGGCTTATCTCACAGTAACTCCCGTCCCACAGAAAAAATGAAAACCGACACAGCCAGACAATCCAGTATAATATGATGCATGGAAAATAAAATACTGAAAGCGGTAAATAAATGCGGTAAAGTAAAGCTGTAAAGAACTGTAAATAAAAACAGTAAAGCTAAACTAAAGCACACAACAACAAACAAATAAACACCCAAAGAAACAAAACCAAACAGGCGCTAGGATTGACTCTACAAGGGAAACCGGAAAAATCAGGTTCGTCCCCACCAGAGTCGCCAGCTGTCGCTCCCGGGATTTTCATCCTAGTACAAACGCGAAAGTGGCGCGGAAAGGTTAGAGTCGCCAGCCAGACATTTTTATCCCGAAAGAATGGGAAAGGTAATGTTGCACAAACCTAAGGAAGAAGGAAAGGACAAGGCCTTGCGAACCAAAGATCTGAGTTCGGGAGTCGATTACGACCTGGGAAGGTATTAGCACCCCAGATCGTCCGTCGTACCCGACGGGATCCACGCTTGCTTGTTTGTTTCAAAGGGTGAGAAAATACGAATGCTGCTGAATAAAACCGCTAACTGGAATGGAAATGAAATGAGAAAAGGAATAAGAAAATGGAAAGAAATGGGGAAATGTAGGGAAAATAAAGAATGTGCTCGAACGGGCCCTACCCCGCTGCCTACGTACCTCATCGGGAAAATGAGGATCAGAGTCGACGTAGTTCGCCTAACTAAGGCGGGAACTATTTGTTTGTGTTTTTTATGCTGGAACTGCATATGTCTATGCTCAGGTGTTGCAGGCTCGTCTGGTACGAGTGCATTTACCGTCTTGCATGTGTGACAAGTCGTCGCAAGTTCGCGTTGTGAGTGAATGAGATGAGAAAAGAAGTTCCCGCAGGATAGTCGCTTATTATTTGTTTTTATCTTTTAAAAGAAGTGTGTTGAATTTGTTTGTGAATTGTCTTGTACTAAGACCTATCCATCGCGGGAAGTATTAACACCTCGCCCCGAAACAGGACGCGTATAAACACTCCGCAACAAAGTCTCGTGTCGTACAAGATTGGTCGGTTTTTATTAAGTGTTTTATTGCTTTTCTTTATGAGATGAGAAAGAAGGACTCAAGTTGAAAAAGGTAAAAACTAAGGGACTAAGACTCAATCCTAATTTTGTTTATTTATTTACAAGAGATCCTATGGTTAATGGGGTTTTCTATTCCTAAAAAAGGGAACTAGCAACTACTAGAATTCAACTTACTTCCTAAGGAAGTTAAGTTGATTCTAAGAACAATGGGGAAGCCTATACAAGTTATAAAATCAAATAAAGACAAAACGTTAAAAATGGACATAAGAAATAAAATTCTAAAAATGCATTTAAAGGCATGAATTAAAATAGTCCTATTTATTTATTCTAATTCTAATTAAAATGAAACTTTAAGCCTAAGTCCTAAATCAAAGTCAAGCCTAATATTTTCCTTCTAAACATTCAAATTTAAATTAACCTAAATCTATATTAAATTCTAAGACTAAATCTAATCTAAACTATTTTTTTATTGGACTTTATTTTCATAACCTAAACTAATGGGAAATACACATAACAACCTAAGAATTAATATTCTAAAAAATATCTAAACTTCTGGAAAAATTATGAAAAATATAAACCATGGGGCCTAAGATTACCTACAACATTGTACTAAAAAGAATCCTAAAAAATCCTATTTTTTTATATGCCTAAAAATTGCTTATTTTCAGCTATGAATTAACCTCTAATTTCTAAGAAATTAACCTCTAAAACCTAAAATAAAATGCTCTAAAAAATCTACAAAAATTATCCTAAGTACTATTATAAGTCTTCTAACTACAGTAAAATGAATGGGTTAAAAAAGTTACTGGAAGTTACCAAAATAAAATGAACAAACTCAAGTACATTTAAAGGAAATTCAATAAAAGCTAATTAAAAGAAAAATCAGAATTAAATCGAAAATAATGCAAAATTCAGAAAACAAAAATGTCAAAAATTTCTAATTAGATTTATTAACCTACTGGAATTTTTGTAGAATTTTCTAGTGGATTTTACTATTTTTTATTGATTTATTTTGAAACTATATTAAACCAAAAAATAAAATTCTAAAAATAAATAGAAGGGGGTGAGTTTAGCGTTTTTATTAGTCATAATTTTTACTGGGCTTCAAACGGGAGGTGTGAGAAGCACAAGGACAAAGCCCACATGCAGGAATTAGGGGAGTGCAGATAGCATTTTTATTCATTTTATTTCCTGTGGGCTCAGAAAAGAGGTGTGTAAATAGCAAAATCATCAAGGCCCATTTTCGCTGGACATGGGAGGTGCGATTAGCTGCATTTTTTAGTTTATTCTTAATACTGGCTTATGAGAGGGGTGCGGTTAGCAGAAAAGTAATCTTATCCTCTCACCTAAATCAGGATTAAACGAAAATAAAATTACATAATGTAAATTAACTCCTCTTAAATCTCCTATTAATCTTATAATCTTTTCCAAATTCTCAAGAAAATAATAACTTACTAAATTACATTAATTATTTTATTTATTGTTATAAACAAATATTAGTGACATAACCAAAAGCTGAAGAACAAAGGTGAAAAGAAACCCTAGTCCCTCTTCACCTTCACGCCGCCACCTCCCCGTCGTCTTCCCTCATGAACTTCCGCCGCCACCAACCCTCAATCCCTTCTTCATCACCTTTCGGCCTCACCTCCGTCTTCCCTCATGAACTTCCGCCGCCACCAAACCTCAATCCCTTCTTCATCACCTTTCGGCCTCACCGCCGTCTTCTCCGCTCCCTCTCTCAACCTCTCCTCGTGACACCACGAACTCATCATCACCAACACTACTTCCATGGTTCCGTCACTTCCATAATTACCTTTAACCCCTAAATCTTAAAAAAGAAAAACCTAAACAACCCTCACTCTTCGAAATCGAAGCAAAGAAAACCTAAACCTTCTGTCTACATCAAGTCCGAAACGGACCTCCTCCGATCCAAGACCTCCCATTCACGGATACGCACAAAGAAATCACAGCGAAAAATTACAGCTAGATGTCGACGCATTCGTACCTTGTGTAAGCTCAGATGAAGATGCGAGCGGATCACCGTCAGTTATGACACTCAGTGTTGCTTCCTTTCTTTCCGCTGTTACTTGCTTCCGGACTCTAAATCTTGCTTCAATCTTCAGGTATTCCTTGGAGCGTTCGATTGGAGAGGACGATTACTCAAAGCCGATGATATTCCTTGCCGAAGCAGTATTGGTGCAGGTTGTAACAGCCCGGGCCCCTCGCAAGGCAATCCCGGCACTGCCACCTCACGATCTTCTCTACTCCCCTCACTAGTAGAGTTTTTGCCTTCTGTGGGAATCGAACCATGTACCCTGGGGTTCAAGTACATGCTCAATCCATTCCCACTACCAATTGAGCTACTAACTCAATTGGTAGTGGGAATGGAATGAACATGTACTTGAACCCCAGGGTACAGGGTTCGATTCCCACGGAAGGCAAAAAATCTACTAGTGAGGGGAGTAGAGAAGATCGTGAGGTGGCAGTGCCGGGATTGCCTTGCGAGGGGCCCGGGCTGTTACAAAAAAAAGGCGCCTTTTTTTGTAACAGCCCGGGCCCCTCGCAAGGAAATCCCGGCACTGCCACCTCACGATCTTCTCTACTCCCCTCACTAGTAGAGTTTTTGCCTTCTGTGGGAATCGAACCATGTACCCTGGGGTTCAAGTACATGCTCAATCCATTCCCACTACCACTTGAGCTAGTGCTCAATTGGTAGTGGGAATGGATTGAGCATGTACTTGAACCCCAGGGTACATGGTTCGATTCCCACAGAAGGCAAAAACTCTACTAGTGAGGGGAGTAGAGAAGATCGTGAGGTGGCAGTGCCGGGATTGCCTTGCGAGGGGCCCGGGCTGTTACACAGGTTACTCTTGACTTGGCGGATGCACGTTCGGACGCGAATTGAGGTCGATAATCTTTGAACATACCCAGGTATTTTAATTTTGTTCGATTCTGCAATCCTAACCTTCTTTCTGTTACCGAGTTTGATTGAATTTGGTTATTGATTCGAATATCAGAATACAACTTGGTTGAGGTTTCAAGATAAGGACAATGGAGGCTTGAGAGAGTTGAATGAGGGGGCTGTCGAAGATTGTTGAAGGAGGCTTGAAGTTGTGTAGGAGAAGAAAAATGATTATGGGGCTGATTGAAGGAAATGGTTGAAGGATTGATGAATGGTGAAGTGTATGTGTGAAAGCTTATGAAATTGAAGAAGAAAATGAAGGAGGTTGAAGATTGGTGATGGAGAGAAATCGAAGGAAAGAGTTGAAGAATTGAAAATGAAGAGTTTTGGAAAATTTGTGTAAGAAAAAGGATTGAATGAGAAGCTCCTGCTTTATAGGAAATGTTCACAGAAGGATCTGGAAGCTTCAGGTAAATAGTTCAGTTATGGTTCTGTTATAATGTTAGTTACTTTTCTGTTATGGATTCAATTAGGTGGTTATGAGATTAGTTAGGGTATGAATGTTTGTAATTTCTGTTGTGGATTGATTTAACAGTTAGTTATGAGGCTTATAACTGATTTTGTTTTGGTTTTGATACTTCCTCTTGCGTTTTTTCTAATTTGTCGTTATTGTAATCAACTTGCAGGTTCTGTGAATTTGAAGAATTTATGTTGCAACATGACTTTTCAGTTTCGACGATGATCCAGATGATGGATATTGTTGGTGAAAAAGGATGATAACAGAATGTAGGTTACACCAGAAACAGACGTATGATGAAAAGGTGAATTTGCTGAACGTTTTTTGTGAGGTGAATTATTGTTGATGAGGTTGAATGATGATGAAGGCGTTGATGTTCTTGAAGGTTGCTAAAGGTGCATTCAAGATGAAGTGATGAAAAAGTCCGAATTAATGATGGAAGAAAAAGAATATAGGAATTTTTAGAAAGTTCTCCATATTTTGTAACGAACTTTTTTCGGTTTTTTATCACTTACGGAATCGTAACTGTATTTTTATAATTATTTGCTATGACTGAATTTTAATGAACCATTTCCTGATATAATTTTGTTTTCTTGTTATGCAATCTCCTTTCACTTGACATGAGAAAACAAAGAAACAAGTACAACAAAAGTTGATTTTGGGACCATTTCCAAGTGCCTCTTTCCAGCTTTTTTTTTTTGTATTTTTCTCATAAATTGCATATGGTGAGTTCCTGCTATCTTTTGTTGAAGCTGACTATAATTCCTTTTTTTTTGTTGAAACCAATCTAAGCTCATTCCTTATGGAGCATTATAAAACAAATAGAAACAATAAAAAGATTTGGGACATGGATGCCCAATGGGCATGAAAAATGTGGAGCTTGATCAAAATGGGCTTAAAAGAAGGACTTAGTCTAAAAATTCAACAGTAGAAATAGGACATGAATTGAGAGTTTGGTTGTAGAATGCACTAAAGTGGGCTTTAGATTTACAAATGGATAAATGGATGAATATATAATTGGAATTAGTGTTCGGATCTTAAATAAGTTTAAGGAATGAATATGACCATTGGCTTTGGAAATTGAATACGGTTTTGGACAACTAGACTTTAAAAGGTAGTTCAAAACGGATTATGGACAAAAAAAAATGGGAAGGTGAAGAAAATGAAGATGAATTGATGGAAATGCATTGAAGTAGAAAGGTGAAAATGGAACGGAATAATCAGGAGTGGTTCATAACAACGAGAACAAAGCAATGACTGAAATCTTGATCTCGGCCCAAAACCTATATTGAAATCCTTCCACAAATCTATGAACACGACCACTTCTGAACCACTGAATAATTTTCCAGATTAGTCACACCCCTTTGAATCGTCTGAAACATGCCATGACCATTCGAATCTAGATAAATCACTGATAAACTGAAGATTCAAACCAAACTTCACACGAAACACTGCTTGATAAACTGATGAGTCTCAACACACGACAACCTGAACTTTAAATATGCCTTGTCTAAGAAATAGTCCAGTGGCCCAAATAATCTTGCAGTTGCAGCAATCTTTTGATAGTTTGACCATAACTAGGTCAAACTCCCATCTGAGTCGAAACATAACTGAACAACCGTATTTGAAGTGAAATCATTGTCCAGTGAATATTTTCACCAGTTCAATCCCTGATAGATACGGATAAGGTACGAAACCCTAATCCAGTACAACCTTAATCACATGCCCAATGAAACAATGAAATGCACTAGTATGCTGTTAATGGACTGATGAGAAATACAGATGAATGCAAAATGATACGCCAATTGAGGGAATAAATATGAGGGCGAATTTTGAGGTATTACAGTATGGTCTGTCTGAAACTTTTCCCGTGAAAATGATTTTGGCTTGTTTCTCTTGATTCATAAAAAATAAATAGATTTTGTTGTTGGATTCTTGTTTAAGATGTTTGGTTGAGTGAATCTGGAGATTTTGGCACGTTTTAGTGAGGTTTTGAGAGAGATAGGATGAAGGTCTCGCCGGAGAAGACGACCGGAAGTCTTCTCCGGCCACCTGAGGGTCATTAACCCTAATCTGAGTAATTAGCCAACTTTGAATGTGAACCATGGATTTTGTTGACCCGTGTTGACCCGCGCGCGTTTGTGTGGCTCATATCACCCCATTAAGCCCTAATCCACGTCATTAAGTTAATTAATTAGGTTTTAGTTTTAAATAGGTCAGTTTAAATGTGGACCACAGGATCTGGCGCCAGTCAATTCGCGCGTTTCCCATTTGAATGTCAGCCATTGGATTTGCATACTTTTCATTTTATTTCATTTTATTTCATTTGTTTCATATTTAATTTCCACGAATTTTAAAAAATAGTAAAACACATTGAAAAATTCTGATTTTTTTTGTCAAACATTTCATTAATTTTCAGAACCCAAAAATATTTTTATTTTTATTTTTTGCATTAAAAATTATTTTTAAATCATTTAAATGTTTATTTTTAATTAGTTAATGGAAATTAATTAATTAAAAATACATTTAAGTATTTAAAAATCACCAAAAAATTCACATTGCATTTTAAAACATTTAGAAACATTATCAAACTCTCAAAACAAATTTCTTTTTGGTCCTTGATGCATTTTGACAATTTTCATTGGAATTAAATTTGTTTAAAAGCAATATCTTGATCTTAACTTGAAAAAGTTCATTCTGCCTAACCATGAGGAGTTTGATGATGGTTCTTCTTACATTGCATCATTTACATCATGTAGTTTCTAGGGTAAAATTGGCTTGAATTCATATTTCATTTTCAATTTGTTTTGTATTTTTCATTGTGAGGTATCCCAAAACCCTAATTGACTTGAGAAAATCATAACTTGCACTAGGTTAAGAGTTAGGTCCCCTCCTTTGGGCAGTGAACTTGTGTAGGGTTAGGGTTCCTTTGATCCCATTTTCAATTTTTTGTCATGTCATTTGCTTCTGGTTTTGAATTTTTGCATTGCATGTTGTATGTAAACCCTAATTTGTGCCTTCCTTTGCATCCATCTTCCATTTGCTTGCATTCAAGAACTTGTCATGACATTTTGTGCACCCACATGACATATAAGACATCTTAGGACATATTAGAATCATGTTTGATCATTGCATCTTTCATTTGCCATATTATATGTCCATTCCATTTCATAAACTTTCATGAACTTCCATGGCTCAAAACATGCTTCACTTGCATCCTCATCCTTGTGATCATCCACAACTATTGACATGTGTTTGCATCATCTATTAGCTTCATTAAAGTTATGTTTATGTTTCTGACTTTGGTTTGCATCATGACATTTCATCTCATTTGCATTGTATTTCATTTCTTTTGCTAACCTTTCAGGTGGTAAGTTGTTTTGAGAAGTGAATTTGCCTTCACTTCTCACAATCTCTTCTCATCTCTCTTGCATCATTGCTGCATTTTATCTTTGTATTAGAGTGAGCTTGCTCATTCATGCTCTTGCTCTCTTTCTTTCTTCAAGCAACTTGTCTTCATAAGTGAAGCAAGTTGTTTTGCTTCTCTCTGCTTCTTGCTCCTTTCATCTGCTTCTTTCCTTGGTGGCTCTTTGAAGATTCTTTCTCTCTTAAGCCCCATAAACCCTAGGATCTCCAAGTATGATAATAATTAGGGTTTGATTAGTCCCCCATCTAGTTTTACCTTTGTGTCATCTTTGAGTCTTCTCCTCTCATCTCATAATCAAGGACTAAACCCTAAAGGTTTTAAGGCTTTGTGATTAAGCTTATGCCTGCATCTTTCTATTAGGATGGAGTGTATAACTTTAATCTTAAGTGTTAAACCCTTAATGTGTTTAAACCCTTTAATCAATTCATCTAATAATCACTAAGACATCAAGCTTGTAACTTGGGCCTTGCATTAGGGTTCTAATTCTTCCTTAATTTGTTAAGAAGGACTAACCCTAGTGTTAATGGACAAGTCCCACTCAAGTTTGTCTTACAAACCATAAAAATCACTTCTCCATCTTATCATTAACTAAAATCCACTCTAATAAAGGCTTTGTTTTGTCATGAGGTTAATCCCTAATCATGGATTAAGTTGAGGAGCCTTCCTCAGCTTAAATGTTCTCATCTATTATCCTTCCATTAGGATGGTGTAATGGGTCCATTAAATCCTTGATTATGGCTTAAACTCATTACTTAACACTAAACAAAAACACCAAAAACATCTAAATAAATGCAAGTAGGTTAATGATCTTAATCCTACATCATGGTGATTAAGTGTGAGGTGCTTACTTCATACTTAAGGTATTCTCATTACCCCTAATCAGAGGGAGGATGTGATGAGTTTACTAACCCTTGGCTTAGGCTTAAGCTCATTAACTTATGACAAATTTCAAAAGCAATAACAAAACTGAAAACACAAAAACAAACAATAATTGTCTCCTCTGGGATTCTTTTCTCATCATATTCACTCACAAACGAGAACTTGCTTCTTCCGTCTAATGCAAGACAGTTTGCACCTGAGCCAGACAGGTCATACACTTGAGCATAGACAAGCAAGCAGTTCACAAGTCAATTTATTTTCCAGTCTCTTTGGGTCGAACTACGGTGTTCTGACTTCCTCATTGCATGAGAGGATACGTAGGCATAACTTAACAGTTATCGAACAAAAGTCTCTGTATATTCCCCCTTTTCCAGCATTATTCTTTAAGCCTCATAGTCTTGAGCTTCATACCCCTGTTCTTACACTGACACTTCTCTTATACACTTCCCATTTCTTTTACACTGACACTTGCATTCTTTCCAGCTTTGATGCACAGATTGCACTGACACTACCCCTTTAAAACACAAATCTTTTAAGTGTGGATCTCGTCGAGTACGGCGGACAATCTGGGTGCTAATACCTTCCCAGGTTGTAACCAACCCCCTTTCTCAGTCTCTCTGGTGCGCGACCGTCTTATCCATATATTTTCTCAGGTCTATGCAGCATTACCTTTCCTCCGGGATAAAAATGCCTAGCTGGCGACTCTTGTCTTCTGAGTTCACCCTTGTGTGTTCTTTCTCCTCTCGCCGACCGTTCGCGTCTGTACCCCTCCTGGCCCTGTGTCATTTGATGGGAGCGACAATAAGGATATAGATAAAGATTATATCATTATGCAACACAATGCAACTGGCTTCTCTTCTTGGACGAAGATTATATAGAGAAAAATTGAACCAAATCCTAGAAACAGGAAGGAGAGAAATTGGACTGGTTGGTCAATAGATTGGAAGGGATTCATTGTGAAGAACTTTGAGCTCCTTAATAAGCTTAATGTCAGACTAAAAATTCTCAAATGTTACTTCAGATGTACCACAATTGATTGCTTCAGCAATAGACGAGAGTGTTATCTCAAAAGGAATACCAAAAACTTCAGAAAAGATGGATTTGCCTTTATTTCCAATGAAATCAGATTTCCAAATTATTTTACAAGATTTGGAAAGATAGATCCATTCAGGATGGCAAGGTATCCTGACCAAGCCTGAAGTTACATGCTCTTATGAATGTCTAACCCAACAGTCCTTAGCTTATAAAAAATGGGCAGCATTTCTGGAATGAGATCTAGGAGTGATTCATTTCCAAAGAAAGTTATTCAAGACATGTTGATTAGACACTTTGTATTTTGACTAATTGAATAGACTCAAAGAATCAGGGATGAGAGAAAGAGGAAGAGTACTTGTATTCATTTATAGAGACCCGCAAGACTGAATTAATAATTCCTGGGTAGGTTATAATTACCTAGAGAGAATTAAAGACAGGCTTAACTCGAAAAAGGAATTGAGTAGTTTATACTTATGGAGAATATCAAAAGATACAAGGAGTAACTGACTAGCAATGAATGACTATAATTACTCATATTCATAAAAGCTTAAATATTGATATATGTCTAATCATAAATGAATGCATAGATATAGGAAAGCGTGAGGATCTTTAAGAATCTTATGAAACCCAATGTGTCAAAGAATGATTATGCATGGTTAATAGTTATGATATAATTCACAGTATTATCTCACACTATCTCATAATTAAGTGTTGTGACTGTTCAAAATCAAAAGAGTTAGTTCATGAGATTTTCTTTTGGAGAGAACATGTTCTTACTTGTGAAACTTTCAAGACTTTGAAAGTTCTTGTTTCAAAATCTACACTTAATTTGTGATGAATCATGAATCTCATTAAGACATCATCTAACTTGTAGAATTTTCTTTATCAGAGGACACTGCTCAATTATGGATAAATAAATCATACCTTTAAATTTGAAGATCTTTGATGTTGATTCTTTATCTGAGTGCTTTCCTTTATGATTCTGATTATGACTTCAACATCTTCTTTATAGAGCTTCTGATTAGCTTTTCTTCATTCAGGTTCTGAAGGATGATCGCTCCTTCTGAATGTTGACTCCAAGCATGATGATCTGAACTATTCTTCAGACTAGAAACGATCATAGAACTTCTGAAGGCATCCCTGCATCTTCTTTATAAATAAGAACATCCATCTCCATATCAAGGTTCTCTCGACAAGAGACTTGTTAACAGAAGGTCAATAATTCCTTAGCTTAAACATAAACTTCTGAAAAGTTATGTGCTTGGGACAATTATCTGACATCTACTAACCATCTTCTGACTATGTTTCCATGAACATATGTGAATATTTGTTAGATATAAGTATCATCAAAATTACACATAGTTTGAGTGACAATCTTGTTCTTGCAATAATAATCTAACTTGATCATAGTTAGTTCAATAAAGATTGACAGCATATTTGCTTCTAAAAAGAATGTCTACCGATTTCTTCATTTTGAATAATATCAATGACTTAAAATCTTTTTAGCTCAGAACATATGACTTCTATCTCAGCATCTCTGATTCCATAATTCATACACCATGAATTTCTTAGTGGAATGTCAGATAACATTCTGATCAATTGCAGTTTGTTCAATTGAGGTGGAATATCAATTTAAAAGAACTTTAACTGTCAAAGTTTCTTCCATCAAGTTCTTAGAATAATTCACCGATGATATTATTGAGGAATCAATAAGCTTCTTTCTTCTGAATAATCTTCAGTGTCTCTTCGAAGCTTTGCAAAGGAAACATCATTCAATCTGCATTGAATATTTTAACTGTTTGATCAGGTATATATTAGATGTTCTGACATAAATCATTTCTAGAGTTTGACACCCTCTATTTATGATTTATGAATTCATCTATAGACTTCAGCATGAAGTTCTTATGAATCAAAATTATAAGACAACAATTATCCTTTTTCACTTTAGAAAACTTCTAATGAGCTTCATATGAGAAAGTCAAGGGTGGACTAATTTGTTTCTTGAAAACATCTCACACTCATATAGAAATAATCATCAGCAAACAAGATTTCTCATTTTCTGATGATTTAATATTTGAGCAAAATACGTTGTTCATTCAATCGTATTTAAGATAAGCATTCAAAAAATATTTCTCTTATCTGATGAATCTATCTTGTCAACTAATTTTGTCATCTTATTCCAAACTCCAAAGGAAAAGATTTTGACAGACTTTAAGAATCAATGACTTTCTCAATGTAATACGTTGATTTACAATTCAGTACTCAATCTTCATCATCATCAACAGATATGACACTGGAATTGTAAGTGGATAAAAGTTCACCTTAAGTGTTTCTACACACAAATTATGGATCTTTATCTGACATTGTTAAGTGTTTTATATCCATCAATAACAGAACCAGAGCTCTGATACCAATTGAAGGTGTGAGAAAAACACAAGAAATGGGGGATTGAAATGAGTTTTTCACTCTTGACTACTTTTCACAAAGGAAAAGATTGCGTTAAATTATGTTATGATTGTGTTGTGGAAGCATAAACATAAAGTAAAGCATAAAGCAATAGTAAATAACACACGATATATCTTGGTTCACTTAAGAAACTCTCAAGTTAGTCCAATCCACCCTACAAGGTGATTTGACTTCATCAAGGACTTAATCCACTATAATCAAACCATGATTATAATCATCGGCTACCTGTCATGACTAACTGCACAATCGAAGTTGAGACATCCTTGCACGACAACCTGTCGTGACTTACTGCACAACAATCTGTCGTGAATTCCTTGTGCAACCAACCACAATGACTAACTACACAACAATCATTCTAACTTCCTTGCACGTCCAACCACCATGACTAACTTCACATCAACATTTGGTGACTTCTCTGCGCAACCTATAATCGTGACTAACTGTACAACAACCTATTGTGACTTCAGGCACCAAAACACATAGTTCTGAGCAGAAGCAAAATCTTCGCCCAGAGCAATTCACCAGAACACCTAGTTTTGACAATGCGCTAACTACTAAGTTTTGAGCCTCCTAAAGTTCTGACTTTTACTCGGTCCTTTAGAGAAGTGGGTAATGGTTACAAGAGTTTTCTTCTTACATAAGCAATTGTAAACTCACAGATTAAGTATATCACAAGATCCTAAATACGCACTAGGAATATTACATTTAATTCTTACTCAATTATGTGGTCTTCTGTTTCTTCAAGTTGCTTCTTCATGGACAACAACCCTTGAGCACTTGAATTGTTGAAGTCTTCTTCTTCAAAAGATTTACAGGCTTTATTGATCTTCGTTTGAACGTGAGAAGGACTTATTCATATTGATTCACTTTAAGAACATTCTGGACAACAACCTTTGTTCTTCTTCAATCCAATTATCACTTCAGATACACAACATTCTTGTTGTGGATTTGTAATTGGAGCTTCCATAATCATCTTCTTGTCTTCTACAACTTTCATAGATCTCTCTACAGCATATGAAGCTAAGCACATTGTGATGTTAAGCATATGAAGTTAAGCACATTGTGACTCTAAAAACAATGTTCTATGCAACATATGAAGTTAAGCACATTGTGAATTTAAGATCTCTCTGCATAATCAGATTGTTGTCAAAGAGTAATCAACTTGTGAGCTGCATATTCAATCAAATTGTTTATGGTTTGTTCCATAGTTCTCTTTGTTAATCATTAACCTTATGTGATTGTATAAGAACATCAACAACATGGTTCAAAGACCATCTTGACAACTTGGTTGTATGTGTGTTTGAACCTTTCTAGTTATATCAGTTAATACCAACACATAAACCAATGGTTGTGTACCAGCAACAACTTTTTAAAGCTCTTTGGTTATGGCCTTTAATAACCACCATCAACAACAACCAAAATACCATTGTTTTCCAACTGCACATAGCATGTGATGCTTTCCTTATATAGCCAAGCATAATAGAGTCGTTACAACACAACTGGCTACAGAGGAATGTCGTTACACAAGGATAAAAATAGTACAATCATATATTATCATTTTCCATAATTTAAGATTAGAGGAGAGGTAGTGGAATAAAGAATTATCATACTGAGTACTATCCTTGCTAACAGTAACATTGTCTTCTGAACTTCAGAGGATTTTGATTGCAGACGATTGAATGAAGTATGAGTTAGAGAGGATGATACTTAGGTCGTCAAAGAACCTAAGTCTTCAGTCTTCAGAACTTGTTCACACAGAACTTCGTTCTTCAGAACTTTAGCACTTGGCTTGAAACCCATGGTCTTCAGAACTTCAAGTCTTTAGAATATTCAGAACCTTGTTCACATAGAACATTGTCTTTAAAGTCTTTAGGACATGGTTCTTCAAAACCTTAATCTTCAGAACCTTTAAGTCTTCAGAGTCTTTCTACACTTGGCCTTCAGACGTTCATTCTTCAGAACTTCAAGTCATATGAGTCTTCAGAACTTAGTTCTTCAGAAGATTAACATATCAGAAGCTTCACTCGCTTTCTGATCAGAACCACTCTCAGAAGATAATCCACAACAGCATTAAAACAGAAACATCAAGCATCCTTGGATCTTTCTGATTGTGTTCAGATACAAAATCACACTTGCTTCTTCACACGCTTGTGACTAGTGTTACACATAGTAACTTCACATATTATAATTTGTAAACATTTTCATAATGTTTGTTTAATCTGATATATTCAATATCCATGATCTGCACATAACAAACATCATAACATAAAATAGTTCTTTCACAAATACTTCCTTGTTATCATTAAAACATAGAGATGAAATACATAGACAACTCTTGTTCTTACAACGCAAAGTGGTATTAATCACAAGCGATGCCATAGACATCACCGACTGAAAAGGAGTAGCCACATGAATTTCATGAAGAGGATATCTCTGATAACCCTCGAAGCCTTCCTTTGATTAGCCTGGGTACAATAACGTTGATTCAGCTTTCCAAGTAAACTGGATGAAGAACAAGAAACACATAAGAACCCTATAGAAATATTAGAAAGCAAACCCGATGCAAGAATGATACATGATATGCAAATGTAAATGCAAAGATTTCAAGGGAACTATAAGGAAAATTGCAATATTTATAAAAGAAACAAATTTTGAAATACTGAAAAATTAATAGCAAAAGAGAGAATATAACTTTGAAGTACAATCTCAACAATCCTAATACATGAGAGATAAAATAAAGCTAATTATGTGGGATCATATTTGAAGAAGCTCCAAAACCAGGTTGATACTTCATACAGATCCTTCTTACTTCTTTCTTGTAACGAATATCCATGTCTTTGTTATCCTTCACAATTTGATCCACAATTTCCTTCCAAGCACCAAAAGTGGGAAGAATAACAGATAAAGTACTAGAGTAAAATAAATCCTCTTGCACTCTCGGCCTCTTCGTGACACGTTGCTCAAGTAGCTAAATAAGATCATCTTTCTCCTTCAATTGCTCTTGCATAGTTGTTCTCTCAAGTAACCAATATTTTTTCTCTTGCTTCATCAACAGGAGGAAGAAAAGCTGATAATGGCAAAATAGGAAGAAAAAAAAGGTTCCTCAGGTGGATAAGGCACTTTGAGCTAACACTCGGAAGAAGCATAATGTTGTCTTCCCAACTGGCCTTTCACCTTCTTGTGAATAGAATGCCAAGAACGTGTGATCCTTTTCTTCATTTCTAAGTGATCTACTCCACTAAGAAAGAAGAAACTCGACAATGAAATATTGCTCAATATTTCCTTCAAGAAATACCCAAACTGTCGTCTAGCCAAAATAGGGTTTTATTTAATTCCGCCACGCATACCAAGAAGAGGTACATTGGGAAATTCTCCACAACTATCAATAAGCACTCCAGTATTGTAGAATGTAAAATACCAATTCATACCAGCATGAGTAAGAGACATAAGTCTTTGAGACCATCTTTTATTCACTCTATTCTCAATGAAGATTGCAAACTTTTGTAGGTGCAAAATAAACCACCTATATAGAAGAGGTGCACAACAAAAAATCACTCAATCACCCTTGGAAATCCTATGGTGAACAGAATGATACATGTCTTTAAGAAAAGTAGGTATAGGATTTCTCTTCAAGAAAATTTAAATATCATGATCATCGACAACACCATCTAGGTTTGGAAACAACACAATATCTTATATGAGCAAAGCGAGAATGGCTTCAAAAGCATCTGTATTACCTATTGCAGCAGAAGTAGAATATTTCCCCAATAAGAACTTAGCTTTGATTCCAAGAACATTCCCTTTAGGAACAAACCTTCCCTTAAGATCAAATTCCTTAAGATAAATGGCCTTGGTAATAACTTTGGTTGAAGGTTCTTCCTTGAAACCACTGAAAAGAAACTCCTTGTCTAGAATCGAAAAATCCATCTAATAGGAATACTCTTCTAAAGTCAGCACAAGCTGATAATCAGGAAAGGTGAAACAATGATGCAACGGATCGTAGAGCTGAACTAAAGTATGTAGAACTCCCTCCGGTACATTGGTCCTTAGAATGAGCAGAAGTCTACCATAACGCTTCTAGAAGTCATTAGTATCAGTCACCAAAGCTTCGAGCTTTCTCAATTTTACTAGATCAGGACTCTTGAAATGGTACTTATGAGTATTCCTCCTTCTGATATCCAAAGTCAACGATATCTGAAATATTTGTAAAAGTTCCTATGAGTCCCTTGAAATCTTGAGAACAATGTTCATGAATGCATGAGTGCATGTATGCAACAAACACAAACAAGATCACACAAAGCACACGAGTCAAGGTTCCGAGTCACGAGCATGGAGTCAAGGGATAATAAACACCAACATACAAAGGTATGCATGTACTAAGGTTTTTCTTCATTGTACCTGCAGAAAACCAAAGGGTTCTAACAAAAGTTCTCGGATTTCACAACCCATCTTTCGGATACTATTGGTATGTTGGACTACTACCTAACCAATAATATCCTCAAGAGGACCTCGTCCGAGTGTAGTATCACGTAACAATCACCTTAGGTATACACCTGGATGATCTTCGCACTATGTTCCTAAAAATGGCCAAGATGGGTTAATAGTTCTATAGTTCTCAGTATGATAAGCCCAAGGTCGGAAAAGTAATGCCATGATACAACTACTCGCCATAATATCAGTAATCCAAGGGAGCCTAACTGAGTGGTGGTTCACAAATCGACATTGCATATGAGTAATCCACACATATGTCCTCAAATATACCACTGTCCTATCATAAGTACAGTCTGATTTGGGAACATGATTTATCTCACACACAGAGGATCACCAAACCAGAACAGAACAAGCAATAACAAACAAATCAAACCAAACCAATAAATAAATCAAAGTAGGCTGAACCCACATTGAGATTACTCCCCAGCAGATTCGCCCATTTTCTATAGCGGTAAAAATCGTGAGTGTAAGCCATTGATTAACTAAACTCAAAGAAAAAAGAGTCTCCATCGCGCTTTTATTTATTCCAAAAGGTAAAGGAAAAAAGAGAGAATAAATCCTAAAAATGAATCTAAAATTAAAAGCTAAAAGAAACAAACATGGAATAGGTAAGGGGTTTGGTTACGAAATGGGAAGATATTAGCACCCAAAATGTCTGTGGTACTCCACGAGATCCCTTTGAAATATTTACGTTTTTCGGTTTGAAAAGGGTTTATTAAATGAGGGAGAGGGGATGAGAAAAATAATTGATTTTAAAATTTTAATGTTTGGAGATGTTTACCACCACATGCCCGCGTACTCACAAAGTTCAATGTAAAATCATAACCTTGTAGTTCGTGGTAAAAAGAACAAAGTCTTTTGTTGGTTTTGATTGATTTTAAGAATGTAGAGACAAGTCGTCATCCTTTTAGCGAATAATTCCGCTAGAAAGGATGAATCATTTCTAAACATATGAGAAGAGTTAAAAGTAAAAGTGAACAAGGCACAAAAGAGGGAGAATGAGTTTTATTTTTGCATTTTTTAAGGTATTTTTGAAAATGGTGTCAATATGCTTAAGTTCATTAGCATTTATTAAGAAATGAAAGAAAAAGGTAAAAGTCACTTGACCAAGGTCTAGGTTTGAATTATGAACATGGTGAAAGTTTTAAGAAAGAAGAATCCTTTGAAAAAGGCAGAAGATTTTGAAAATTAAAGAATGGGAGGAGAAGAAGTGACTACCTTAAAAAATAAAAGAAAAAAAGAGCTAAGGTAAGAAAGATCTAACCACTTGGAGACACTTCAAAGTACAAGTACCATATAATTCCATCCTCAAGAGCAAATGATGAGCCAAATAAAATCTAGTATAACCATTCCATAAGAATCAAGCAAGGGGATAAAATCCTAGTACTAAGTCCATAGGTCCAAATCAAACCAAGAAGTTCAAAGATAGAGATCCTCCAATGCATGGGATAATAACCATAGTCCATAATTAAGAACAAGTCTTTTAAAGTGTTTAGTACTTTATTAATGTTGTTGGTGTACAAAAGTGGACAAGAAGAAAAGAAAATCACAAGAGACAATAAAGTCCAAATGGATAACAAAAGATGACATAAATATAAACATGATAATGGATGGTATAAAGCATAAGAAAATAAAGAGAAGGGGATAAAAAGTAAAAATAAAAGGATAGGGAGAAAGAAAAAAATAAAAAGCAATACATAGTAATGTGGTGAACTCAATCATCCACAAAGATAACAATTCCAAAAGTCTCAAAGCGACAATCGAATTCCATCTCGCGTCTTGAACTATATGGTTGAAAGATGTACTCAAGTCATTGATTAACAAAACTCGTCATAATATTGATAGAATCAAAACTTCTACAACAATTTTTGAGAATTATGAACTTAGCACAAAATAACAACCACGCTCAGGCTTGCGCAACCAATCAAGGTTCGGGCCACAAAAGTACAAGTTCAGATAAGGACACAGAGGGACAAATGTAGCGCTATGTTAAGTAATTGCCAAGTAACTTATATAGAAGTCACACTACAACGAAGTCAGTCAATACCAATTAAGGTAACTAATGTTAGTCCTAATGCATTTTAGATGAACAATATATAAATTGTCATTTGAAAACAATGTCACACGAAAAGAAAATAGGTAACGATCTTGTCTCGATCAAGAATTCAACAAATTCTAGGATCCATGAGACTTTCATCGATAAAAAAAGGAAATAGAGGGAGAGGGATGGAGAAGAGCCAAATTGATTTACACTTTAAGGTCTTTCCATCTTTAAGTTCAATTACATCTAATTAATAGATTCAAGTGTGAAAAACAAATCACTAATCCCAAGAACCTCTTATGAATTTAAAATTTAATTTGAAGATAGATTTGAATTAATAAATGTTAATCTACTCTAATTTATATTCAAAGTCCATTGAAATTAAAGAGGAATTAATCTCAATAATGTATTCCAAGGCTAAAATAAGAAAAGAGGGGAAAAAGAAACAAGGAAGCATAAAAAATAGCCTTAAACAAACAAAATATTTCAATTATGCTCCAGAGTAACTGGTTACTTCCTGGGGCATAACCAGTTACATAGTTAAAAAACGCAGAAATATGGAAAAAATGCACTGTGTAACCGGTTATCACTTGGTGTGTAACCGGTTACACTATGCGCAGAGGCAGAAAAATGTGCAAAATTCAGCATGATCCTCTTTCAAAACATTTTTCAAACACCTTGTGATCATAGATATGAATTTGCATGAATTTAAAAGTAAAACACTAAAAAACCAACAATCAACAACTATTAAAAGATCCAAAGGATCAAGTAACACAAAACACCAAAGATCTACATTATGGAAGATGAAGATGAAGCTTCAAAAATTGTGAGAGTTGAATTACCACTTAAAAAATGAGAGCAACTCCAAATTACTTCAAGATCTCCACAAACAAGCTTGATCTATTGTAATTGAAGAAGAAAAATGAATAGGATAGAGGTTTAGCTTAAAGTTGAAGAAGATTCAATGTGAGTTCTTGCTAACTTTCAAAAGAAGAAATTGAGCTTTAGTGAATTTTGGTGGTTGGGGATATAATTTGCATGAGGTTTTTTGGCTCTTAAGAGCTTGATAATTGAATGGAATAATGGTTCTATTTATAGAGTTTTTGTATGAGAATTAAGTGGATCGGATCTTGGTTTGGAAGATCAAAATTACGCTTGGAATTCAAATTTGGAGAGAAATTAGTAAATAGTGGTGATTAATGAAGGTACATGATAGGGATTAATTATGATGATGTATGGGAATTAAATGGAGATGATCTAGAATATTCCATATGTGAACAAAAATGAATTTGCTCGTTAAAGAAGGCATGAAAATAAACATACGAGCCTTGGAATTCCTTGAATAATAACCAATAAAAACTCTGGAAATCCTTGATCAGATGAATTTGAATTGCTTGCAGATCAACTTCGACTTTGTTCAGATAAATTTTGTTCGAACGAAGGACCTGTTTTGATATCTTTGATTTCTTCCTGAAAAAGTTAATAAAAGGGGAAAACAAAATATTTTTGGATTTTGATTAAAGGTTAGAAAACAAAAACAAATAGAAGGCATACAAAAGCATGGTGATCCCATGTGAGGCATAAACCTACAACTGAGAAGGTTAAAAGAACCAATGTGTGATCTTGTTTGCATGTAATGATGCAAATGAAAATATTCAAAATCTAAGGGGAAAAAATTAGGGTGCTACAATATAAAATTAGGTTCTTTGATCTTTTTGGAAGTCTTGTTTTGTCTAGCTGTGTCTCGTTTTGGTTCTCACTTGTTGTGTTTTATTTTTGTCTTTTTCAACTGTGTCCTTTGTAATTCATACCATTATTCATTATTAATGAAATTATCTTCTTTTGTTATGAATGGATATGATAGAGCTCTAAAATCCAAACATATTTATCATTTTGCTGCATATGTTTAATTGTTATTACATTTTTTTATAGTGGCAAAAAGGGGAGAAAGTAAGAATGATTTTGATAGTATCTATTTTCAGAATATCGAAACTCAAACATAATATAATGCTTATTCTACTAACTATGTGTTTGATGTTTCAATTAAGGAACTTAGAATAAGTTCACTAAGATTTTCACACGGGGTAAATATAAAATCAACTATAATACTTCATATAATCGAAGTTGTACACTTCATGAACATATGTTTACTTAAAACAAATATAACCAATACTGCTCATAAGTTCTGAACTTTCTGAAAGTAAAGTTATCTTGTTTGACATCATATTTGCTTAAAAGTTTTAACCATTCTGAAAATATGGAATTCAAAAACTTAAGCGTCAAAAACTAAGAATCTTCTTGAAAGCAGTCAAAGTTAACTCTTTAATTCAAGATGCTATTTAGAAGATATGATCTATTCAGAAGTCAAGGACTGTCTAAATATATGAAAAGTGGAATCTTTCATATCAATCTCTGATACTTAAGAAGTTGTGAGCTTCTCCAGAAGTATAATGGTTTGGTCATGAAAGAATCAAGGAAAATATGTTGTAATACATAATGTGATGCTTTATCCAATCAGACTCAGAACTAAGTTCAGATCATTCATCAAGTTCTGATAGTAACTAGGCTCTGAGATAAAGACCATGTGTTCTAGTCAGACTCTAATGAGTTACCATAGGGAATTATTCCTTGTCTATCTTGTGTTCTAGAAACTCAAAATTTATTTTGTGAGTCTTGGGATCAGGGGAGACTCTGATCAAGCGTAAATGAAATTTTGAGACTAACAAATTCAGTGGGAGCTGCTTGCTTAACTATGAATGTCTTTGTGTTGTTTATGGTGATTTCCCTGTATGAATTGTTCTATCAAAATACATGGTTTTTTCATCATAAAAAAAGGAGATTATAAGAACAAGATTTGGTTCTGCATCTGATCTCTATGGTTTGATGATAACTAAGGAGTATTTGTGTTAGAATAATTTGGTACTCTAACGTTTGTTATTTTGTAGATCTAACAAACAAGTTATGATTATTTATAAAGACTATATGTGAGTCATTATGTGTGACATAAGTTGCTTTTGTGCCAAAGAAGAAAAAATGCTTCTGTATCTGATCACATTCATAAAGATCCATAGAAGACACTATGTGTTTTCTACAATGCTCTCTTAAATTATGTATTCTATGTGTGATTCTGATGTTCTACTTCTGAAGACAGTTAAGCTTCAGAAGTCGTTATCTTCTAAAGATTAAGTGCTTAAGAATTCTGAAGACAAAGTTCTGCTGAACGAAGTTCTGAAGTTCTGAAGACTTATGGTTTCTGACAATTAAGGGTTCTGGAAAATAAGTGCTAAAGACTATGAAGACAAGGTTCTGTTGAACGAAGTTCTAAAGACTCTGAAGACTTAAGTTTCTGAAGACCAAGGGTTTCAAAGACAAATTTTGAAGTATCTGAAGACGAGGTTCTGGTGAAAAAGTTCTGAAGACTCTGAAGAATTGAGATTCTAATGACCAAATTATCATTCTTCTATTCATGCTTCAATCATCTCAGAATCAAAAGCCTCTGAAGAACAAAAGACATGGTTAACGTTTACAAGGGAATATTACAAAGTACAAAATGTTCCATTTCACTACCCTGATTTTGTGGAAAAGGACATATATGATATACAAATTTTATCCCTGTGTAATGACACTCTTTTAGTAGTCATATCATTCAAGAATTGTTTATCTGCCTTCCAACAGATCTATTTTTGGATATGTAAGGATGTGGCCACGTGAAGAAAAAGAGGACCATAACAATGGTTGTAGCTATTGTTGTTATGTTGCAGAAAACTTCACATAATACTAAACCATAATACAAAGTCATATTCATAATGTGTGTTTATTTTATCTTATAGTCCATTGATATTCAATGTGTTTACTCACTCAGCTTAGGAAGAAGCATTTAATTGTAAACACAACCTTATTACAAACTATAATTTGTATCCCTAAAGGACTAGTGAGGTTAGAAGCTTTAGGAAAACTATGATTGTGTGTCTTAGTGGTTGTTAGTCACAACAGGTAGTTATGTAGTATAGTTAGTCACAACGCGTAGTTGTTCAGTGTTGTTATTCACAACAGGTTGTTGTGCAGTGTTGTTAGTCATAAATGGTGCTTGTGTATTGTAATCATTTTAGTTATAGTGGATTAAATCCTTTGGTTAAGGCGAAATCACCTTGTCGGGTGGACTGGATTAGCTTGAGGTTATCAAGTGAACCAGGATAAATCATATGTTCTTATTTCTTGTTAGTTCATTGGCTTACTTGTTTGTGCTTTCACAAAAAAAAAATCAAAATTCAACACCCAATTGAAACTCCCCTTTCTTGTGTTTTCTCACACCTTGATTAGTGACCGTTGGGGTTTCTCAAGCGATCGGGTAGGTTAAACTCTTAAGTCATTGTGTAAGGAAAATCACTTGATTGGTGGTTTAGAGGTATCCTAACAGTGAACCAAGATAAAATGCTTGTGTCTTTTATCATTGTTCTTATTATTCTTGTTGTTATTCTTGTGGTTGTTTTTGGAGCGAAAAGTTATCAAACTGGTGTCATACCCCTAATTTGTCCTACCATTTGTTTAAAATTTATGGCTTATGCTTTACACCTTCATCATGTGCATCTAAATAATCATACATGTTGTAGAGATGATTTTGGAGTTCACGGGCTTTCATCGCATTGGTATCACATTTTCTACTTTCTGATTTCAATTTTTATCCTGTGAAGCTAGTTAGGGAAGGGAAATAGGTATCTCAAATCAATCCTATTTGCAAGTGTCATCCGGAGGGATCCTACCCATCTGGATCTTTCTGACAAGTGTTATTTGTTTGGGTCCCTAATTTTTTGGTTATTTTGTCTAATGGAGTTCCCTAGAAATATACTACTATCTTCTCTTGTTGTTAATGTTTCTGCTGATACTAGGGGTAAGGTGAGGTTTTGAGTGATGGATGGGGTTTATGTTTTTGATGATTTTTGTTGATGAGAGGGGTCTGAGGACCTAGTTGGGTTTTGTTTTGTGTGTGTTCAAAAAGATCTTACAATCCCATGCTTACGTACCCTCAAAAAGAGAATTGAGAGATCAGAGCAAACATAGTTCCTCCTAAATCTTAAGGTAGAAGGATATTTAGTTGTTTCTTAATCAAAGCCCAAGATTGAAGCTAAAAGGGTTTATTTTGTGTCTTGATCAAAGCCCAAGATTGAAGCTGAAAGGTTATTTGTGTCTTGATCAAAGCACAAGAGTGAAGCTGAAAGGTTTATTTAACTGTCTTATTTAAAGCCTAAGATTGAAGAAGAAAGGTTGATTGTAAATGTCTTGATTTGAGTCCAAGGGAACTGTTTGAGGTGATCGGGGGTTCTTAATTTGAGTCCAAAAAGAGGTTGTTGAGTTCTTGATTTGAGTCCAAGATGAACTGTTGAGTTGTTATCTTGATTTGAGGTGATTGTGTACCCATGTGGGGTGTTAAAAATCACGGATGTCGTGTGCCCGTGTGGGGTGTGAGCGACCTAATAGATGTTTTGACGGGAATTGTGATCATGAAACAAGGATCAAATTGGTACCACATGAATTGAGTCTAGTTATGTCTCATTGCATTTATGATAGTTGTGTTGCATTGCATTCACTGTGATTATTTGTGTATATGTTGAAGGGTGATTTTGCTAATTGATTGTGATATGGGTGAATTACTTGATGATTTATACTCTTATATTTATATCATCTATTTCTTTCGATTGATTTGAGGATCTCACTATAACACCCAAATATTTAATTATTTAGTATATTGAATATTTAATTATTTATTTGTGTTTATTTGGTCGATTTTATGTTGTGGTTGATTAAATCGATAAGTCAGAAATTTAAGTCGGAAGTCGTAGAAATAATATTAGAGGTAATATTATGGTTGGTGAAGTGGGTTGGTTAGTGGGCTAGAAATTGTGTATGAATTAGTAATTAAGAGGGGTGCAATTGTTAGGCCCACATTAGTCAATTATTAAAATTATATTATTTGATAGAAAGAAAATAATTGAATGGGGAATTAGGTTGTATCAGTAAGTGGAAAAAGTCAGAACATAGCACGGTCATGAGAGAAGATGGCAAAAGTGAAACAACAATTGGAAGCAATTTCCGGAGTTCGATAGTGTAGGGATACCTTCAATCCAATCCAAGGTAAGGGTGGGTTCGATCCTTATAACTGGGTATGATAATCGGTATTGGGATTGGGTAGTTTTAGGTTGTTGTGTTTGATGATGTTATGATGGTTATGAAAATTTGTTAACGTGTTACTGTGGTGATTGTCTTGTGCGAAATTATTGTTTGATTGATGATTATAAGTCGTTCATAAGTTGTTCTGTATAGTATTTATTTTATCTATGTTGTTGTGATGTTTAAATTTCTTAAAAAATATGGATTTGGGGACGAAAACTCAGTACCCGAAGTTGGAAGAACACATGTGGTGAGAGCCACATGGGGTAAAGTAGGAACCATCTTGAGGTGGCGGGAGCCATGCTCCCTAATGTAACCATGGCGCAAACCATGGCCACATATTTGATAGATTATGAGTGGCACAAGCCACCCTGTAACTGGAATGAGACACTCAGTTTTCTTTTATGATTTTTTTTTATAACTAATCCACTTAAACACTTAAATACATGGAAGTTATTTTATAAATTTTAGTGAACCTAATTATGAATATATATTAAATACATAAATTATGTTTTTTTAAGTATTAGAATTATTGTGAAGTTTTGAAATCAGAAGAAGTAGGCATAATGACAACAATGATGAGAAAATAGAATATTTGTAGTAATATTGTGTCTGGTTTTAACAGAAAAACAAAATCGTGAAAACAAGCTTATGACAGTAGAAATTTATTGGGACACTGATTTTGACAGAATTTTCATAAATTGTTGCCTTAACTGCAAAACTCTAAGATAGTAATAGATTAGTCGGTTTAGCCGAAATTAGGCGAAAAACTTAGTTGCCCGGAATTTAACGAAAATCGTCGGGGTAAGTCGGGTAGTTTAATAGTTGATTGTTATTGTGTTGTTTTGTTGAAATGATGTTGGAAAGTCGAGTTGAAGGTACAAGTTGAATTTGTAAGTTGTTCTGGTTTAAGGAAAGGTTCTAAGTTGTTTATGTTGGAGGCTTTACAAGCCAATGTTTATTTTAAGTTGTCTATGTCGTATAAGTTGTTATACTATTAATGTTGTTATGTTGTTTGTGTTGTAAACTCGTGTATGCCATATGTAACACCCCAAATTTTACCTCTCCCTTTTATCATCATAATCATCATAAGCATATCATATCCTTAGCATCTAGCATAGAAAAATGAGGCATAACACTCACATGTTCTAGCATTGGGCATATGATCAATCATCTAAGAATTCATGAGTCTACAAGTCAAAGCAAGGGGCCAAGTGACATTGAAAAGGATTCACAAGGATTCCTCATGCCCTATACAAGCTTAAAGTTGCCTACAAGATCCAAGAAGGGTGAGGGATCACTAGAAGATCATGGATGCAGTCACTTCCTACATAGGTGAACCCTAAATTAGGGTTTTGCTTTTGAGCAGGGATCTCTTGCATCTTTGACAAATTCTTATGGTCAAAGTAACTGATATAGTTTTTGAAGCCTAGGGATGAAATTTGGTGAGAAAACACATTGAGGAAGTCAGTTAATTCATCAGTTACTTGTAAAAGAAGAAATTGGTCAACTGTGCAATTAAGAAGTCAACTGTGAGAATTCAAGGAGTTCAATCCCATTTTTCAAGCCAAAGGATGTCCTTAAGGTAAAATAAGGGCTTTGGTGGTGGTAAAAATCAAGAATCAAGAGGTTTTGAAAGACATTCCATTTTTGGCATGTGACTTGTAATGGAAACTTACTATTTTTGGTATATTTTGCCCTAATCTTCAAGTGGTTCTTACATGGCCAAGATGGCTCCAAATGGATTTTCCTTGAACATGAAACTTGTAGGACATCATCTTACCTTTCCAAAAAGTATAAGAACATCACCATAGCCTTTGTGGTTTGGAATTTATGATCATTTGAAGTTTGGTCACTTTTTGGGTTTTACTTCATTTTCAAGTTTCCACCAAGTTGCAAATTGTCATGTAACTTGCTTTCAAGCTATTTTATGGATCATTTGTGACCATAATATTCAAAAGCAATGCATGAAAGCCACTTTTTCCAAAGAAGCAAGAAAATTTGTGGCTTGATAAATGGGCATTTCACAAAATGCATTTTTTGCAATTTCATCCAAAGGGCATGATTCACTTAATTATAAGCTGCAAGATTAATCCAAGGGGGATAAAGGCATCATAGAGAATCAGTTTGTGCACATGGGCAAGGGTTTGCATGCATGAGTGAGGGTATCACACTTTTCTTGCCAAATTTCATTTTTACTCCCATCACACTCTTCATGCTTCTATTTGATCACAAACCCTAATCAGTATTCTAATATCATCATATATAAGCAACACACACGAATTTGGCAGCTCTCTCTCTCTCTCTCTCTCTCATTTCACCATTCTCAACTTTTTTGCAATTTTGCTTTTCTCTTTGAAACTCACAAACCATACACACATTTCCATTTCTTCTTCCACAATCATGACCAGTGAAGTTCAAGGAGCAAGAATCTGCCATTAATTCTAGCTTAAAGCAAGGTTTTCTCACATTGCCATTCAAGAGCATCTCTGTTAGAATCTTAATGTCTAGGGAGATACAAGCTCTCTCTTGCATTTATTTTGCAAGGAGAGGCCAGGGGAGATCGATCTGCAGCTGGAGGAGGATTATCTTGAGCTATTTTGAGAGTTACAACTTTCAGGTAAGCTCTAAATTCATAGATCTAGAAATGACTTTTGTTATATGCTTTATGATCTACTCACTTTGCTGATTATACTGATGTGGTTAGATTTGAATTTAAGTGAGTATTAAATGAGTATGCTTGATCTGAAGTTTGATGTGTGGAACTTTCTCTCTTCGATCTGCTTTGTTCTTTAAGTATTTTTGAATTTTATTGATAGATTCATGATCAGCATAACAAGATGAGTGGATCTGGATATTTTGAGATATTTCTGTGAATATTTGTTCATGTGCATGAGTTTTCCAGCGTCGGAGCTAGGGCTCTGGTCGCCGGTTTCTGGAATTTTGTTTGAGTTTGAAATGAAGAAGACAAGGTTTCAGCCTTTGGATATGTGATCTGGACGGTTCACGCAGTGACAACACATTAAAAACACCACTTATCCCTCACGTGCCTGGCTTTTATTTTTGTTTCTGAATAATGTTTCATGTGGTGCACCTCATGGTAGTTATTATGCTCACACGTGTTGATTAATTAGTTTTGTTGACTTGGTTTTTAAAATTGACTTGATCTCACACCTTGGTTTGATCTATTGGTTCTATATTTTCCAGTTTTAACTGAATTTCCACCATATTGCTTTGTGCACATGCTGGTTTGGTTTGGGCTTCATAACTCTATTCACACCCCCTGTTTAAGGGACCAAGTCATTTTGAACTAGTTTTGTTTAATGATTGCACACCCCTTTCTCCTTTGAATTATTTTTATTTCATTTTATTATTTGTTTGCTTTCTGATTTTTAAAAATAGTTAAGAGTTTCTAAAAACCACCAAAACAATCATGGACACCAACTTTAATTTTCTTTAATTTTGTACATTTTTATTTTCCATTTATTTTTATTTTTCGTATTAGAATTAATTGTTTAGTTTAATATTCCTTTTAATTCTTTTAAAAAATGCATGATGTCTTGTTTAATTTCTATTTTGATCATATATTTGAATTTTGACTTGGTTCTTTTTGCTCTGGATCATAGGCATGATGTAGTTTGTTAGGGATTTATCTCATTATTTTTAGGGATTTGTAAGTTGATTTTTGTCAAGTTGCTTTGTGCATGATCTTCAAAACCCTAGTTGCAATGTAGGAACACCATTACCCTAGTTTTCTTCTGTTTGTGGACCTCTTCTTTTGGCATGTTATTTTTATGAGTCTAAGGAAAATTTGTGCTTAATTGTGGAATTTTTTAGTGAATTTTTGATTTAATGTGAAGTTTCTTGCTTACTTGCCCTAATTTGTATCCTTTCTTGTTACTTACTTGCTTCTTAGGTTAGGAGGGCACTTGTGCCAACTCCTATAGGAATTTTAGAGTCCTTTTGACATGTGTTTAGGTCTCTGGTCCTTGTATGGTGTTTGCATCTTGATTGGCTTTGGAATACTTGTTCTTAAAGGGTCTCACACTTGTATGTATGCTCACATCACTTCCTATGTTCATATGTCTCTCATGTGTGATCTTAATTGAACATGTATGATTTCTTGTGTGTTCTTATTTGTTACTTAGACACTTATTGGCCATGTTAGGGTTCTGGACTTGAGTTGTATGGTACATGTTTAGCTTGTATGCTTTCTTTTCATCTCATATGTGCTTTGTTCCTTCATGGTGACTTATGATACTTTGTGATGACTTGTTTTCCCTAATCCTTTCATGATGTGTTTTGTTTGGTATTAACATGTGAATGGAGTGTCTTGTTTCTATTTGTAAGGCCTTGATATGATTTCTTGCTTGTTTGTATCTCACTTATTCTTAATTGTTCTCATTTTCCTTCTTGGTGTTACTTGTGTGTGAGCTAACCTTTTCATATAGGTGCATATGGTAAGTGAAGTGTGGATGCCATCCACATTTCAAGTCTCTATCTCATCTTCTTATTTTTGCTTTCTCATTTATCTTTGTGATGTGCCTTATGCCATCTAGTGTTTAAAACTTCATCTTTTCCCCTTTAGAAACAACTTATCTCCTTTAGAGGAGTAAGTTGTATTCTTAATCTTCTTTCTTCTCCTTCTCTCTTCTTTCCTTATTCATTAGGAAAGACTTCAAACCACACTAACCTTAGGACCACCTTTGCATGATAACCTTAAGATTAGACTTTCCCCATTAGATTTTACCTTTAAGATCTTTTGTTTCTTTCTCCTATCATCTCAAGACAAAAAACCTAAAAACACCTTAATAAGGAAAGAAGTGACTTCTTGTGTATAGCCTTATTCTATGGGGCATGTGTATTAATTCCATCTTGGAATTGTACACTTGTCTAGCATGATGCGCAAGTCTGATCATGAGGTCATATTCATCAAGAAAACCATAAAACATACTTCTTCATTCTTAATCACTAAAACATCTAATAAGTTCAACAAGTTAGTAAGCTTAGGCCATTTCCCTTGGAAACAAGTCTTGGATAAATTCTACTTACTTGGTGTGCTTGTTCTATTATTCTATCTTGGTATGTAGTAGCAAGTACACATTCCATGGAAAAGAGCTTGAGTTCACTTTCTTGTGCCACACTCATAAAAAACACTGGACAAACAATAAACATCTCTTCGGGACTTCTTTTCTCATCTCCTTCACTCATTATGCAAGAACTTGCTCCTACTTATCACTTTGCAAGACGATAACACACTCGTCGTTCGAGCCTGCAACACTTGAGCATTGACATAGGCAGTTCAAGCCTTAATTCACAAGCAATCTTTTCCACCCCTATTTAGGGGAACTACGGCGACTCTGACCCTCATTGTCCAGATGAGGTATGTATGCAGCGGGGTAGGGCCCGTTCGAG
Organism: Lathyrus aphaca; assembly: GCA_963966055.1. Lineage (NCBI taxonomy): Eukaryota > Viridiplantae > Streptophyta > Magnoliopsida > Fabales > Fabaceae > Lathyrus > Lathyrus aphaca. The sequence goes on along the minus strand of OZ014524.1, from coordinate 428,000,867 downwards.
CACACTCTTTTATTTTCCCTACATTTCCCCCTTTTCTTTTCTTTTCTTTTATCCAGTTCAGTTCCTTTTCTTTGCAGCAGCTTTCATTCTTACACCCTTTGAAACAATTTCTTTAAAAGTGTGGATCCTATCGGGTTCGACGGGTATTTGGGGTGCTAATACCTTCCCAGGTCATAACCGACTCCCGAACTCAGTCTCTTTGGTTCGCAGGACCTTTGTCCTTCCTATTCTTTTCTTCTGGTTTGTGCAGCGTTACCATTCCCGTTCCTTCGGGATAAAAATGTCTGGCTGGCAACTCTACCTCTTTTTCCGTGCCACTTTCGTGTTTGTACCAAGATGGAAAACCAGGGAGCGACAGCTGGCGACTCTACTGGAGATCTCATAACCAGAGTATCTCTGGTTCCCTTGAGAGTCTCTCCTAGCGCTTGCGTGTTTCTGTTTCTTTGGGTGTTTATGTTTGTTGTTGTATGTATATTTTATTTTTTTTTATTTACAGTTATATTTACAGCTTTATTTACAGTTTACCGTAGTTATCTTCAAGCATCATATATATACTGGACTGTCTGGCTGTGCTGGTTTTCTTTGGTAGGTTGGGAATTGTTACTGTGAGATGAGCTCGTAACCGGGGCTCGAGTGCACCCTAGGACTTAGAGTGGTTCCACTTTGGCTTCATGGCATCTTGATATGTTGGTATTAGTGAGTCCCACACCCAGACTTGTGACCATCTTGGGAATGTATTGATATCAGAATCTTTCTGGATCATTATAGGACCTTAATAGTTATGTGCATCTGGGGACCGATCATTGAGGACCTTTGTGGAAACATCCATCTCCAGTGGTGACAATGCCAGACCACTTTTGTGGCAAACCCATTCGCACCCAAGGGCCCATTGGGAACTCGCATAGGATGGCATGGTTCTTTTATAGGAACTCAGTCAAAGCATCTGGTCGTATGACGATAGTACTGTATCCTACGGGCTGAATGTACTATTGTTTCTCGATTTCAGTGCTTAAAGTCGGGGACTTATAAAGGATGCTTTTTTTTCCTAGACTCATACTAAGACCTCCCTGAGTAGTACATAATGCCAAATTGATTCCCTGATTTGGTCATGAGCCATTTCTCGGAAATGGTGAACGTATTATTGCTATTCGGCTTTGAGAGTCGGTGATGTTTGACCCGGAAAGCAAATCAGTGATTAATGAGTTGCAGGTGGTGAGTGAATTTCCATAGGTGTTTCCAGATGACATTGTTGATGTATCGCCAGAAAGAGAAGTGGAGTTTAATATTGATCTTACACCTGGTTGTCGTGGTTGGCTTAAAAATTAAGAGTCGCCATCACATTTCTCAGGAAAAATAAGTAATAAACCTAAAATCTCAAAAATAAGAGAAATCAGATAAGGAATCGGTTAAGTGGGAGGAAGGTGTTAGGCACCTCTCACCTCTATTGTATTCAATAGGATCCTCTCAAAGCTTCTAGGTGTCGCACCCCGAAAAAATACGACCTCACGCGATCCGAAAGGACGGGAGCCGCGCGCTGGACAGACTGAAGAGTCGCCACCTAATTCTATTTATTCCTGAAGAGGGAAAAGGAAGATATAGATAAAACCCGGGAAGAGAGAGATAAGGACAAAGGTCAACGGAACCATTGCCCGGGTTCGGAAGTCGGTTATGCAGGGGAAGGTATTAGCACTCCCCACATCCATCGTACTCGATGGGAACAATCTAAGTTATCACGCGCGAAAGGATGTCTATGCTTAAACGAATTACTTGCTAGAGGGAAATGAGTTGAATTATAAGTTAGATTGATCCTAGGTGCTCGGCAAGGATTGAGATCCTTGTGCCTACGTACTCCCGCGTGCAATGGGAAAGTCAGAGCCTCGTAGTTCGGCCTACTAAGAGATGATGGTTGTTGATTTTATTACCTTTCTTCGATGAAAGGGTTTAGGAGTCGACTTGCACTAAGGACTATGGATAGTTTATTCCGTCCAACAAGACGAACGTCTTGCGTCGAAATAATCAGAGCGAGTAACGAGAGCTCGTTATCCTCCTTTCTACCGCTTAAGGCTCGTGGCGTACATTTCTTCTCGTATTATTAATGTGTTTTATTTCCTAAGACCGCTTGACGTTGGATCAAGGGTTTGGATCTAAAAGAATCGTTTTGTTTTTTTTGAGGTTAAAGGGTAAATGCAAGTGGAGGTTTATTTTGTGGTTTGTTAGCGAGGCACAATGCGCTCGGCTCGCAAGGTTGAGAAACTAAACTAAATACTAGCTATGGGCAACAAGCGCGATGCGTTGATTCGTTAAGTTGGAAAAAATGAGAAAAGGTGTAAAGTGCAAAGTACTGCAGATGGCGATCACAAAACAATCGACTTACGTGTGTGTATGACGCGAAATGTAAGGATTTACTTGGTGTTGGACCAAGAAATTTGCTTATCTTTTGAAAAGATTAGTCATAATGTGCGCTCGTATTTTACTTAGCAATTTATTGTCAAAAATGAAAAAGGTAAATCATACAAGTAATCATATATCACCATCACATAATCAAACACACACCAACAAGTCAATAATACTTACAAATAAAAACTTACGCTTAAAAACTATTTTTCGCTTTTAAATTTTTTTAAGTGAAATAAAAAAAGAAGAAAATCAGCATGGGCCATCAACAAGCATATCACTTAGCCCAATAGAAGTTAACTTATAAAACAAATGGAATCCTTGAAAATAATTAATTTAGAATCCTATTAACAATGCCTAATTTATCATTAAAAAAAAGACACAAGACCTAGCCTTGTATGCATCATCGGTCCACTTGAAGGTGTATTGACATTACTCCATGACAACTCATTAAAGCAAGACACATCAATAGTCAATCCCTTTTTTAAAGCCATTAATCACATTAAATACAAGGCTTCAATTAAGAAATAAAATATCATCCATCGACACCTATCTCTAGCAACCTCGGTTAGTTCAATTCAGTGATGAGTCATTTTATGGAAAAGAAACAGAACATTAAATGCCATCTATCAAATTTAATCACATAAAAACTAAAATTAAAACACAATGAGGAGCATTCTCTCTCTTTAAATACAGAAACATTGATCATTGATTCTTTATTTTGTTTTCTCTCTCACTTTTATTCTTGCATCAACTCATCGAGTTCTTTTCAGAGAGAAAAAAGAAAACACCAACCTCATTGTATCATAGTCACCATTATCCCCCAAATCAACAACACAAAGATGAAATCGAACAACCCAAAAAACAACGAGTATCCGCTAGAAAGAAGAAGAAGATGATTTTGGTGTTTTCCTCAACACATTATCAGTACTCGGTTATCGTTCCTTACGAAAAGAAACTAACCTCATCGTACCTCATCAAATCGATACAAACACACATCAAACAAAAAACCCTAATCCCAATCGAGCTCAACCCCAATTCATTATATCCAGAGGCATACATCATACAAAATGGATTTGAAAAGCTAATGAACAATAGTCAGGACGAGCTACCTCAAATGGAGAAGCGTTTCGAGCTTTGCTTTAAGGTATTGTTTCGTTTCCTTTTCTGAGATACTCTTCTTCTTGCTTTCTCATTTCGCCACTTTTTGTGTTGAAAATCTTCGTGCGAAATAATGGGCAGATTGAGCTCAGACCTCAGATTAGAGCTTTGATATGAAGCTTTAATGGTCAATGTTGTGTGATTAGGGTTATTGGGGGTGAATTTTTGCAGCGTTTCAGTAATGTATTTTTTTGTGTATGCTAGGGTTTTCAGGTATGTGGGTTCTGTGTCAATTTCTCCGCCTCCTCTGTTTTGTACCCATGATTGGCCTTCTTATAGGGGAGATTTGAGAGGAATTGGTACGTGTGAGGTAAATTGGTATGATGCATGTGAACATTGAAGGAACCAGAAATCCGTTAGAGGGAATTTTTGGAGAGGGATTGTGTGGGGTCAGATTGGTGAGTCATTCTGAAAATTTGTTTTTTCTGCTAGCTGAAAATCCTTCTAGAAGAAGTGGTCCCTACTGAGTCTTTGATGTAGAACCTTATTTTTACTGATGTAACTTTTATTATGGTAAATTTCAAACGATGATATCCCCTTATTGCTTGCTCTACATTGCTTCAGTTGTTGTGTGTTTAGAGTGTCCATATTTGATGAATTTTGCTTCTGAATTCTCATTGTTTGGCTTGTATAATATGCTGACCATATGTTTCATTTTATTTCATGTGTGCGCTTACGACATGAGACATTTGCATTGGAGTGGATATGGAGACTTGGTGTTAAGAGTTGGATACTTGGCAGGTCAGAGCTTAGGCTGCTTGGTGATACTTGTTCATGAGATAGTCAAAATGAATACTAACTTAGTTTTTGTATTCCGCAGGTATCTCAGAACTTGTAGAAGTTTCCGTAAACGGAGAAGATCAATTGAGTTTGATGCAATGTTCTTGTCACAAAGATGAACAAGATCAATTCCTTGTGGTAACAATCTTCCTGAACTTAGGTAGAATGTGTTTGAGATTTGTGCATTTATCATTCTTTGTGTAATGGCTTTTGCAGGCCTTGCTCGATCAAAAGAGTAATATGGATAACACTTAGTTATGATGGCCTGGCCTGAAGATTAGTCACAAGCGGACTCGTGTAAATTCGTCTCGAAGAAGACATCAAAGGTTGTCTTGCTATGAAGCTCAATGGAGGATAAGTGTATTGATGGCATGATCTTTTTTTTGTGCTTTAGGAAAACAAGATGATGGAGAGAGGTATAGCTGGATACAACGCAGACTTTGTATTCATTTCTCCTTTCAAAACTGATTGTCCATTGTTGGTGTCACTTGCTTTGTTGATAAGGTTACTGCTCTTTATTTGATTATTTGATTACTGTTCTGCAGGTCTTGGAAAGGTGGTGGTATAGTTTGTGAAATGTGCACAATGGAGCTTCTATCTGACTTTTGTTAATTTTGATGGAAACACTTCAATCTTCTTTTGGTTTTGAATTATAACAGCTTGCTTTGCTTTAATTTATCAACCTTGTTCTAATGATGTTGTGTATACATTGTTCTGGGTTGTAGGTTATATTATGGAAGTTTGGTGTCTAGAAGCCTGACGGAAATTCATGGAGCAACGTTCCATAGACTATGACCCTTGGTTCATGGTTGAAATCTGGAACTGAAGGCTAAAAATGAAGACTTGGCATTTTATTACATAGTACAATAATCTGCCCATGAAAATGGGGTTGATCCTAGGAAGAGTAACTTGAGACATTGTATCATTAAAACTTGCTAGGGATATCAACAGATCATTTGCCTTTATAGTTGTTGGTAATCTTCCTGTAACAACAACTTTAATTTTCATGATGTGATGAATGAACTTGTATTAGCTACAAACTTTGTTTTTTTCATTGTACATGTATTAAGGTTTTTAAAAATAAAAAAATTCCGCAATGTTTTAACCCTCGCACATGCCTTAACACCATTTTCTCATCAGCAAGAAATATGCATGGGAAGACCCCTTTTAACCATATGGTATGACCATAGCATAGAATTTGAATTAGTGATGCCTCTGCCCTTTTGAGATTATAATATGACAATAAGCTAGATTTTCTAATCTATATTTTTTTTGCAATCTTTTTTCTTTGTAAAATGTGACAGGCTCTTCTTGTAAATGAACTATGTGCACCTCCATATTTCTTGTAAATGAACTCTCAATTGAACTTTGTAAATGGGCCTTAAATTAAAGTAAATTGAATGCGAATAGAAAGTTTTATGCTCTTCTCACTTTGAACTTGGATACTTGAACGTGTTCACTTTGACACCAACTTGAATTTTAAAAATTGAACTTGATGTACCAATTTCTTCACTATAGACCACATGAACATGCCTTGAAAATCAGATGATCAAACCTTAAGCTATGAATTGCACCATATTGCACTGGGCCCTAATTGGACTGAACTAGTCTTGAACTGGTCTTGATGATTATCAACCATGAAACAACTTGGTCTTAACTTAGCCTGAAACTTGATTCAATTTTGTGATGCTTAAACCAAAACAACAGAGAATGAAAACAACATGTACACACCCTTTTTTAAATCATGGTTAGTAAACAACACATAAAAGTGAAATTATATGGATAGGACAAATTTGGGGTATGACAGATGCCCCTATCGAATTGGCTTTGACCGAGTAAGATGAACTGGCTCACGTTCAAAATTTCTAGGTATAAGATAATTAGATACTAACAGACTCCAAATTTGTCTGATAAAAGAAAATGTGCAGTAAATCGATGGTTAAACTTGGAAAATGAAGGTTATGCGAAACCAAAACAGGTTGACAGAAAATTTAAAATAATCGCTTATCATCGCAAGGATGATAATGCGAACTCGACACTCGAGCTAGGTCGATATGGATGCCGAAAGACAGAAAAAATAAAATAATCGCTTACCACCGCGAGGATGATAATGCGAACTCGGCACTCGAGCTAGGTCGATATGGATGTCGAAAGACATAAAATTAAAATAATCGCTTACCACCGCAAGGATGATAATGCGAACTCGGCACTCGAGATAGGTCGATATGGATGCCGAAAGACAGAAAATTAAAATAATCGCTTACCACCGCGAGGATGATAATGTGAACTCGGCACTCGAGCTAGGTGCATATGGATGCCGAAAGACAGAAAATTAAAATAATCGCTTACCACCGCGAGGATGATAATGCGAACTCGGCACTCGAGCTAGGTCGATATGAATGCTGAAAGACAGAAAATTTAAAATAATCGCTTACCACCGCGAGGATGATAATGCGAACTCGGCACTCGAGCTAGGTCGATATGGATGCTGAAAGACAGAAAAAATAAAATAATCGCTCACCACCGCAAGGATGATAATGCGAACTCGGCACTCGAGCTAGTTCGATATGGATGCCGAAAGAGAGAAAATTAAAATAATCGCTTACCACCGCGAGGATGATAATGCGAACTCGGCACTCGAGCTAGGTCGATATGGATGCCGAAAGACCGAAAATTAAAATAATCGCTTACCACCGTGAGGATGATAATGCAAACTCGGCACTCGAGCTAGGTCAATATGGATGCCGAAAGACAGAAAAAATAAAATAATTGCTTACCACCGCGAGGATGATAATGCGAACTCTACACTCGAGCTAGGTCGATATGGATGCCTAAAGACAGAAAAAATAAAATAATCGCTTACCACCGCGAGGATGATAATGAGAACTCGGCACTCGAGCTAGGTCGATATAGATGCCGAAAGACAGAAAAAAAAATAATCGCTTACCACCGCGAGGATGATAATGCGATCTCGGCACTCGAGCTAGGTCGATATGGATGCCGAAAGACAGAAAAAATAAAATAATCGCTTACCACCGCGAGGATGATAATGCGAACTCGGCACTCGAGTTAGGTCGATATGGATGCCGAAAGACAGAATAAATAAAATAATCGCTTACCACCGCAAGGATGATAATGCGAACTCGGCACTCGAGCTAGGTCGATATGGATGCCGAAATACAGAAAATTAAAATAATCGATTACCACCGCGAGGATGATAATGAGAACTCAGCACTCGAGCTAGGTCGATATGGATGCCGAAAGACAGAAAATTAAAATAATCGAAAGAGAAATGTCCAATGGGGACACCCACTAAATCTGCTGAGGAGATTCCTGGAATCTTCAATCGATCCTGGATCCTGACTTATGCACGTATGCTCGATTGTTTTGAAATGGTGTTCCATAATGATGGAGATACGATGCAAGTGTTTATGCACTGTTGAAAGTTGAAACTGTTGGGGAATATAAAAGGTATGATTTATATTGGTATGCATATGATGCACATGTTGTAAATGATTGATGTAAATACTGCTTATGACGTTGATGATGCATAATGATGCATATGAGCGATTGAAAGGTGCCAGCTTGGTGGGATTTTGTTTTGGTAGTTGCCAATAATGATTGGACTTTGGGTGGGTGGAGGGATTGATTCCTTGACACTCGATCTTCGACGATGCGTGGGCAGAAGATGGATCTAAAAGCTCTAAGTTCGGTTACTTGCTGATGAGCGGAGCGACTTAATTAACACGTGAAGATTGCTTTGATTTGAAAAGCTGACAACGTCTGGCAAGATCTGCTTGTTCAGTTGGGGAAAAGAGATAGGAAGATTTGCTCCTTGTTTGCTTGCCCCTGTTTATAGGGTATTGGAAAGAATTCTGGTGGGGAAACTTTGAGAGTGACCATGACATGACCTGCCCCAATGTCTGGATTCGGTATGTGTCTGCCCCTGATTGAGATTTTGAAGATGATCTGCCCTTGATTGGGCTGTTGAGAACGATTTTGCCGCTGATTGAGGTGTTGAAGATAACTTTGTCCCTGATTGGACTGGTGAGGTAATCTTGATTCATGTTGGCAATGAAGTTCAAATTTCTCTTTTGATTGCCCCTTGTTGGGATTGTACTGATGTCAAGCACTGATTTGCAACTAAATTATTCATACACAAATGGTAGTGTTAATGTAAAGTTCATGTAAGTTTTGAAAAAGTCAATTTATTTGAATGATTGTGATAATGTGACGGATGGACCATTAGTCCAGACGTGGTGCTTATTTAGAAAGTGTGTAAAAGATGCAGCAAGAATAATGTGCAATCAGGATTGAAGGTTAGCAAATATATGGGAGTCAATTTACGTAACCTTGTTGGTAGCATGCTTTCAGAATAAATCACGCCTCAATTAGGACTTTTGAGGGTTGTAACGTGGTCTGGTTAATGGTTTGAGAAATAAAGGATATAAGGCTCAAAGTTTGATTTGTACCTAACCCTTCTTCGTAATGTTCTTCAATCCTATGTTCAGTTAACTCTACACATGCATTTGTTTTCGACGTTGCAAGAGTGAAGATTAAGCTTTAAGGTTCGCTTGAAAATGGCAGTCATCTTACTTTGTGGGTGACCCTTTGATTCTTGATTTTGTGGTCACTGATATTTGCTTCGCTTTTGCTAAGGATTTGAGCCCCTCTTCTTGATTTGTTCTTTCTTTTGTTTCATTTTTCGACTAAGTCTCCCCTTGGGTGCTCAACTTAGTGATTTTTATTTTCTATATTTTTCGTATTTTGTTGAATGTTGTGACTACAAGTCATTTGTTGATGGTCCTCTGTCGGGATGTCTCATCTTGCGATTTGAAGGTGTAGTCAGGTTAACTGAACAACTACCCTACCCCGGGTTAGATGTAAGGGTCTGTATCCGAAAGAAACTCTTACTTCTAGGCTCGAAGTGGTTGACTAAGGATTAACTCCTTGTATCTCCAGTGTTTGGGGATTTGAACAAATGCATGTACATCATTGACGAAGTTTTATCCGAAAGCATACCGCAACAGTTATGGGTATTTCGTTTTCATCATCCTCCCTCAAATATTTGCTAAAGTGAAGTGAGGAAATATTTTTGTGATTTTTGTTATAAATGATAAATAATGAGCGAATGCGAATAGACTGATTCAAAACATGCATAAACATAATATTAACAAAACCAAGTACAGATAACAATGTTCAGAGCAAATAGTACTTAAAACAAACATTACAAAATAACAGGAATGCGGAAATGATAAATGGCACTGGCTGCCTTGATTTGAGGAATTGAACTTCTCTTGATTGAATGCTTCAGAGTTGGAGACTACTCAGTTCGGTCTTCAACCACCCCTTCTTTCATTTGCTGGCACCGTGTGGCGGCATTGGATTGTTCTGGACATTTGGATTTCTCGGAGTGAAGGTGAGATCCTTAGAGTCGATTAAGTCTTGGACTTTGTGCTTGAATACTCTGCATTTGTCAATTTTGTGACCTGGAGCACCCTTGTGATACTCACAGCGAGCATTGGCATCATAATCTCGGGCGGTACCAGTTTGTGGTGGCATATCCCTCAAAGTAAGAGATCCCTTTGCCATTAGCCCGTTAAAGATTTCTCCATATGACATAGGCAGTGGATCAAAATTTCTTTCAGGCCTTCTTTGCTGATATGGTGGGTGCTGTTGAGGAGCGCGTTGGCGTTGTTGACCAGGCTGTTGTGGATAAGCCGGTTGCTGGTATGGTCCAGGTGCATATTGAGCAGCTGCAACTAGAGGATATGGACGTGGTTGATAAGCCATATGAGGTTGAAATGGAGCTTGAATAGCTGGCTGGTAAGGCATTTGAGGAACTGGTTGATATGGCACTGGAGCGTATTGTGCAGCAGCAACATACGGGTACTGATAGTAAGGGATTGAAGCAGGCGGACTTTGTTGAGATTTCCCACTTGCAGTAGAAATGGCATTTATTTCGCCTTTTTTGTACCCGTTGAAAGGCTTCTTGACATTGGCTTGGCTGCTAGAACCTCCTTGGATCTTTCCACCTTTCAGACCTTCTTAAATTCTTTCTCCGACGATTACCGTGTCTAAAAATCCAGAAGATACGCTGTTGATCAGCTTTTCGTAGTATTGCCCCTGCAAGGTACCCATGAAGATGTCGATCAGTTCACGATCAACCAAAGGTGGATGCACTCTGGCAGCTAACTCCCTCCAGCGTTGAGCGTACTCCTTAAAGGATTCTTTCACCTTTTGAGTCATACTCTGAAGTTGAGTACAGTTCGGAGCTAAGTCGGTGTTGTACTTGTATTACTTTTTGAATGCATCAGATAGATCAAGCCAAGTACGAACATTGTTGCGTTCGATCTGCATGTACCATTCCAGAGACGCTCCAGACAAGCTGTCTTGGAAGCAATGGATCATGAGTCTGTCATCTTTGGCATGAGCGGCCATTTTTCTGCAGTACATTCTCAAATGGAGCTCAGGACAACTGAGGCCTTTGTATTTCTCGAATTCTGGAAGTTTGAACTTAGCAGTGATCACAACATCCGGAACTAGGCACATGCCTGAGGCACTCAGAGAAGTTGAGTTGTGTCCTTCCATGATTCAGAGTTTTTCAGCTAACTCGCGACACATCTTCATAGCTTCAAATTCTTGAACAGCATGAGGGTTGATGATTGGAACAGCAATATGCATCTCATACTCAACTTGATGATCCTCTTCAGCATGAGGAAACTGGACTTGAGCTGGAATAGGTTGAGCTTGAGGAATAGCACCAACAGTAACACCAGAGGTAGGTACTGGTTGGGAAGTAACTTCCTCAACAGCAGGAGTGAAGCCTGGGGGCAAACCATAGACCAAAGGATTAGGAACTGGTACTGAAGGCATTGCTCGCGAGGCAGATCCTTGCACTAGAGCATTGTTCATCGCAGCAGCGGCTTCACGACGTTCTTCCATTCTAGCCAAAGCTTGTATAGTCTCATAAATCTGGTAAATCTTGTTCTTGACCGAGTCAATCTCTTCTCTCATAGAAGCTTGCTCTTCTTGAATCACGTCCATCAGTCTTCTAGTATTGGCTCGAGTTAGGTATGGTCGTCTAGCACGATACGGGCGTCAGGAAACCAGCTTGATTTACTGAATACGGAGGAACATGAAATGAGTTTATAGATTTGGAATGATATGCAAGATGAACAAATAATGCAAATGAGATGATATGCAATGTCAGAATCCAGGATCACAAGATCAGGGCCTCATGAGTCCAAGGTACAGATGGATGATACTCTGATCAGGAACTCACTAGGTAGACTCTAAGGTTTTAGGGATCCCAAAGTTGTCGATTCATATGGTTGTTCATCACACACGCCATAAACATGACGGTTGACTGACTCCACTATATGAATCTATCTTGGGTGAGATCTTCGTATCGACAACCCACGAGAGAAAATTTTCTCGGGAGCCCATACTACGTGATCATCGACACAAGATTTAAACAAAGCCTCAGAGTTATGGACTTTGCTCAAATGTTTGATGCACATATCAGCTCTTGACAGTCAATCAACTCCATTGAGAAAGTCTATTCTGAGTGAAGTCCTCGTATCGACAACCCACGAGAGCAAATTTCTCGGGAGCGAATACTACGCGACCATTAATCGATGTTTTAACCAAAAGGTTCTAAAGGTCCTCAAAGTTGATGACCCTAATGAAAGCAACTGAGCACACACGCCAAGAACTTGATGGTCGTTAGTATTCTCATTAGAATCTACTCCAAGTGAGGTTTTAGTATCGACAACCCATGAGAGAGGTTCCCTCGGGAGCCCATACTACACAACCTCGCTAACTTATGTTTGTACTCGTAAGCCCGGGTATAGAGCATTTCCCTCAAGTTTCTTTTGCAAAGTATCGATCCAAATTATAGTACCAAGGAGCCACGAGATATATAATATGGAATGCGATAAAGAAAGCGATAAAAATAAACAAGCAAGGCATAAAAGCAAACATCCAAACAAACATGGAAACCTAGACTAGGCTTGACTCGCATAGGGGTGAACCAGTCCCCAGCAGAGTCGCCAGCTGTCGCACCCCGAAAAATACGACCTCACATGATCCAAAAGGACGGGAGCCGCGCGTTGGACAGACTGAAGAGTCTCCACCTAATTCTATTTATTCCTGAAGAGGGAAAAGGAAGATATAGATAAAACCCGGTAAGAGAGAGATAAGGACAAAGGTCAACGGAACCATTTCCTGGGTTCGGAAGTCGGTTATGCAGGGGGAAGGTATTAGCACCCTCACATCCATCGTACTCGATGGGAACCATATAAGTTATCATGCGCGAAAGGATGTCTGTGATTAAACGAATTACTTTCTAGAGGGAAATGAGTTGAATTATAAGTTAGATTGATCCTAGGTGCTCGGCAAGGATTGAGATCCTTGTGTCTACGTACTCCCGCGTGGAATGGGAAAGTCAGAGCCTTGTAGTTCGGCCTACTAAGAGATGATGGTTGTTGATTTTATCACCTTTCTTCGATGAAAGGGTTTAGGAGTCGACTTGCACTAAAGACTATGGATAGTTTATTCCGTCCAACAACACGAACGTCTTGCGTCGAAATAATCAGAGCGAGTAACGAGAGCTCGTTATCCTCCTTTCTACCGCTTAAGGCTCGTGGCGTACATTTCTTCTCATATTATTAATGTGTTTTATTTCCTAAGACCGCTTGACGTTGGATCAAGGGTTTGGATCTAAAAGAATCGTTTTGGTTTTTTTGAGGTTAAAGGGTAAATGCAAGTGGAGGTTTATTTTGTGGTTTGTTAGCGAGGCACAATGCGCTCGGCTCGCAAGGTTGAGAAACTAAACTAAAGACTAGCTATGGGAAACAAGCGCGATGCGTTGATTCGTTAAGTTGGAAAAAAATGAGAAAAAGTGTAAAGTGCAAAGTAGTGCAGATGGCGATCACGAAACAATCGACTTACGTGTGTGTATGACGCGAAGTGTAAGGATTTACTTGGTGTTGGACCAAGAAATTTGCTTATCTTTTGAAAAGATTAGTCATAATGTGCATTCGTATTTTACTTAGCAATTTATTGTCAAAAATGCAAAAGGTAAATCATACAAGTAATCATATATCACCATCACATAATCAAACACACACAAACAAGTCAATAATACTTACAAATAAAAACTTACGCTTAAAAACTATTTTTCGCTTTTAAATTTTTTTAAGTGAAATAAAAAAAGAAGAAAATAAGCATGGGCCATCAACAAGCATATCACTTAGCCCAATAGAAGTTGACTTATAAAACAAATGGAATCCTTGAAAATAATGAATTTAGAATCCTATTAACAATGCCTAATTTATCATAAGAAAAAGACACAAGACCTAGCCTTGTATGCATCATCGGTCCACTTGAAGGTGTATTGACATTACTCCATGACAACTCATTAGAGCAAGACACATCAATAGTAAATCCCTTTTTTAAAGCCATTAATCACATTAAATACAAGGCTTCAATTAAGAAATAAAATATCATCCATCGACACCTATCTCTAGCAACCTCGGTTAGTTCAATTCAGTGATGAGTCATTTTATGGAAAAGAAACAGAACATTAAATGCCATCTATCAAATTTAATCACATAAAAACTAAAATTAAAACACAATAGGAGCATTCTCTCTCTTTAAATGCAGAAACATTGATCATTGAGTCTTTATTTTTTTTTCTCTCTCACTTTTATTCTTGCATCAACTCATCGAGTTCTTTTCAGAGAGAAAAAAGAAAACACCAACCTCATTGTATCATAGTCACCATTATCCCCCAAATCAACAACACAAAGATGAAATCGAACAACCCAAAAAACAACGAGTATCCGCTAGAAAGAAGAAGAAGATGATTTTGGTGTTTTCCTCAACACATTATCAGTACTCGGTTATCGTTCCTTCCGAAAAGAAACTAGCCTCATCGTACCTCATCAAATCGATACAAACACACATCAAACGAAAAACAACAAACCCTAATCCCAATCGAGCTCAACCCCAATTCATTATATCCAGAGGCTTACATCATACAAAATGGATTTGAAAAGCTAATGAACAATAGTCAGGACGAGCTACCTCAAATGGAGAAGCGTTTTGAGCTTTGCTTTAAGGTATTGTTCTGTTTCCTTTTCTGAGATACTCTTCTTCTTGCTTTCTCATTTCGCTACTTTTTGTGTTGATAATCTTCGTGCGAAATAATGGGTAGATTGAGCTCAGACCTCAGATTAGAGCTTTGATATGAAGCTCTAATGGTCAATATTGTGTGATTAGGGTTATTGGGGGTGAATTTCTGCAGCGTTTTAGTAATGTATTTTTTTTGTGTATGCTAGGGTTTTCAGGTGTGTGGGTTGTGTGTCAATTTCTCCGCCTCCTCTGTTTTGTGCCCATGATTGGCCTTCTTATAGGGGAGATTTGAGAGGAATTGGTACGTGTGAGGTGAATTGGTATGATGTGTGTGAACATTGAAGGAACCAGAAATATGTTAGATGGAATTTTTGGAGAGGGATTGTGTGGGGTCAGATTGGTGAGTCATTCTGAAAATTTGTTTTTTCTGCTAGCTGGAAATCCTTCTAGAAGAAGTGGCCCCTATTGAGTCTTTGATGTAGAACCTTATTTTTACTGATGTAGCTTTTATTGTGGTAAATTTCAAACGATGATATCCCCTGATTGCTTGCTCTACCTTGCTTCAGTTGCTGTGTGTTTAGAGTGTCCATATTTGATGAATTTTGCTTCTGAATTCTCATTGCTTGGCTTGTATAATATGCTAACCATATGTTTCATTTTTTTCATGTGCGTGCTTACGACATGAGAGATTTTCATTGGAGTGGATATGGAGACTTTGTGTTAAGAGTTGGATACTTGGCAGGTCAGAGCTTAGGCAACTTGGTGATACTTCTTCACGAGATAGTCGAAATGAATACTAACTCAGTTTTCGTATTCCGCAGGTATCTCAGAACTTGTAGAAGTTTCCGTAAACGGAGAAGATCAATTGAGTTTGATGCAATGTTCTTGTCACAAAGATGAACAAGATCAATTCCTTGTGGTAACAATCTTCCTGAAGTTAGGTAGAATGTGTTTGAGATTTGTGCATTTCTCATTCTTTGTGTAATGGCTTTTGCAGGCCTTGCTCGATCAAAAGAGTAATATGGATAACACATAGTTATGATGGCCTGGCCTGAAGATTAGTCACAAGCGGACTCGGGTAAATTCGTCTCGAAGAAGACATCAAAGATTGTCTTGCTATGAAGCTCAATGGAGGATAAGTGTATTGATGGCATGATCTTTGTTTTGTGCTTTAGGAAAACAAGATGATGGAGAGAGGTATAGCTTGATGCAACGCAGGCTTTGTATTCATTGCTCCTTTCAAAACTGATTGTCCATTGTTGGTGTCACTTGCTTTGTTGATAAGGTTACTGCTCTTTATTTGATTATTTGATTACTGTTCTGCAGGTCTTGGAAAGGTGGTGGTATAGTTTTGGAAATGTGCACAATGGAGCTTCTGTATGACTTTTGTTAATTTTGATGGAAACACTTCAATCTTCTTTTGGTTTTGAATTGTAACAGCTTGCTTTGCTTTAATTTATCAACCTTGTTCTAATGATGTTGTGTATACATTGTTCTTGGCTGTAGGTTTGATTATGGAAGTTTGGTGTCTAGAAGCCTGACGGAAATTCATGGAGCAACGTTCCATAGCCTATGACCCTTGGTTCATGGTTGAAATCTGGAACTGAAGGCTAAAAATGAAGACTTGGCATTTTATTACATAGTACAATAATCAGCCCATGAAAATGGGGTTGATCCTAGGAAGAGTAACTTGAGACATTGTATCATTAAAACTTGCTAGGGATATCAACAGATCATTTGCCTTTATAGTTGTTGGTAATCTTCCTGTAACAACAACTTTAATTTTCATAATGTGATGAATGAATTTGTATTAGCTACAAACTTTGTTTTTTTCGTTGTACATGTACTAAGGTTTTTTTTTTAAACAAAATTCCGCAATGTTTTAACCCTCATACATGCCTTAACACCATTTTCTCATCAGCAAGAAATATGTACGGGAAGACCCCTTTTAACCATATGGTATGACCATAGCATAGAATTTGAATTAGTGATGCCTCTGCCCTTTTGAGATTATAATATGACAATAAGCTAGATTTTCTAATCTATATTTTTTTTGCAATCTTTTTTCTTTGTAAAATGTGACGGGCTCTTCTTGTAAATGAACTATGTGCACCTCCATATTTCTTGTAAATGAACTCTCAATTGAACTTTGTAAATGGGCCTTAAATTGAAGTAAATTGAATGCGAATAGAAAGTTTTATGCTCTTCTCACTTTGAACTTGGATACTTGAACGTGTTCACTTTGACACCAACTTGAATTTTAAAAATTGAACTTGATGTACCAATTTCTTCACTATAGACCACATGAACATGCCTTGAAAATCAGATGATCAATTCTTAAGCTATGAATTTCACCATATTGCACTGGGCCCTAATTGGACTGAACTAGTCTTGAACTGGTCTTGATGATTATCAACCATGAAACAACTTGGTCTTAACTTAGCCTGAAACTTGATTCAATTTTGTGATGCTTAAACCTAAACAACAGAGAATTAAAACAACATGTACACACCCTTTTTAAATCATTGTTAGTAAACAACACATAAAATTGAAATTATATGGATAGGACAAATTTGGGGTATGGCACTAGGGTATTTTTGTTTGTTTTAAAAAAAATCCAAAATAAATAATAAATCCCACTAGAAGTCAAAACCCTAATTTATCCCTTATTTTACTCGCTAGGGTTTCACAACCATATGCCTATGTACCTTCAATTAGAAGATCAGAGCTCCGTAATTCGTATTTCCCTTATCCCCTAATTCTTAATCCTTTATTTATCCTCTCGAAATTTAGAGCTCTATCCCCAATTATAATCCTTTAAGTATCTCTTTCAATCCCTTAAATAATAAGAAAAACCATATATAAATTATCCCTAATATTTATATAAATCACTTATTCCAATATTTCTAATGATTTTTTTAATCCCTAATTTTAATATATCTATTTTGTTCCAAAATTATTCCATAATAATTATGTTAATTATAACTATCTAGCTAATTATTCCATTAATTTTATTTTATTCACTTTTTATTATTCTGTTTGATATTTATCTTCCTTGATTTCACATCTAAAATATCCTAATAAGACAAAGTAATCTCATAAAAAAGACAATGGGGTGACTGACTCCAAACGACAACCTGATTGGTGCTTGAACCGTTAGTGTTGTGTGTAGCGGTAAAAACATGAGTGTAAGCTATTAGTTAACTTAACTCAAAGTAAACAGAGTCGCCACCGCGCTTTTATTTTATTCCAAAAGGAAAAGGAAAAAAGAGCGAATAAATCCTAATTGAAATTCTGTGATCAAGTATGAGATGTCCTATGAGATGTCCCAACACTTGACAGATTTAACCAAAACTTAAAGTGCAAGAAAATTAAACAACACAGAAGTTTGTTAACCCAGTTCAGTGTATAACCACACTTACATCTGGAGGCTACCAAGCCAGGAGGAAATCCACTATAAGTAATATTAATTCTAGACTTAAACAACCCAGTTTAATCTTTCACTTAATATCTACCCAATGCAATTTCTACCTAAGACACAACTTAGATATGAGTACCAACTCACTCCCCCTCAATCACACAGTGATCTTGTTTACAAGTTTAATAAAATTGAAGACATTCTTCAAACAAAACAGCTTGATCTTACTTCACAGTTTCAATCAAGTCACAAATGCACTTATGCTTAAAAGCTCATAAAGTGGTACAATAAAAACAACCTGCTATTTAAAACAATAAACACACTATTTGGTCTTCTGTAATTCGTACTCAATTCTGTGAGTTTCTGTTGATTAAATAGGTGTTAGTAATTTGGGCTTTCTGTAGGTTAATCCAGTCCTAAAACACAGCAGCTTCCACCTAGAATTAGGGTTTGTTACTTCCTAGATTCTAGGTGATTTAGTTCTTCTGTTTAATTTGAATCCTCATAATAAAACTCCCTACAGATGCGCCTTGTTCTGTTTTTATCCATGCATAATTAATTCCAGATAACTCTCCTTAAATATCTCAGATCAGTTAGTCATTAATTAATTCTGGTAGCAGGTTTGAGATGTCTCAACATCTGTTGGGACATCCTGAAAAACTGAACTTAAGTCATTTACACAATGTCCCAACATCTGGTGTGACATCCTGAAATAAGTTCTTATACTCTGTTTGATAATGTCCCAACATCTGATAGGACATTCTGAACTGAATTCAATATTTCTTGTTGGTCAAAAATTCTGCCAATTCTAAACATCTACAAACTCCCCCTTTGGCTAATTTTTGGCTAACATCTTTTCTGGTTATCAGAGTGCAGTAGAAGTTCTTTTATCAGAGTATAGCATTACTTTTCTGTTGAATCATATTTGAGATTACTCCCCCTCAAACATACATGTATCCAGTCTTGTTGCAACAGAAATATTTATCAAAACACACTGATTCAGTTCAGACACAAACAAACAGATTTTTCATTCATAATTAAACAGCATTACATTTTGATTTTGTTGTTGTTGTTCTCCCCCTTGTTAGACACAAATTTGGGGCCAAAGACACTAATTCTGAATTACAATGCAGCTGTCATACATTTTTCCTCACATACAATGATCACTCAGATTCATCACATTCAGTTTCTTCATCTTCCTCAGTTTCTTCATCAGAATCAGCTTTCTGATCACCTTCACTCTCCAGCCTTTGGATAATTTCCTCAAGCTTCTGCTTCCTAGCTTCAAGTTCTTTACAGGTGCTCTTCAGTTCAGCAATCAATGCAGCCTTGGAGATTGGAGTCTTTGCATTTGAAGGACCTGCAGATGTCCCAGAAGGTGCTTCAACATCTGCTGCATGATGACTCAGGAACAGTTTGTAGTGAAAGGCCAGAGGGCTTTCTCTTTGGCAGACTGTGTCCTTCTCAGTGAGGATCCCAGGGTACTGACTTAGCATTATACCACACAGCAAGGAAGGAAAAGCTATTGGCAGCTTTGTGGCAGATGAGCTAGCATGCTTCAAGGTCTGATCAAAGATGTAGGCTCCATAATCCATCTTAGTCTAAGTGCCCACAACATAAATAAACCTGCCCAAGCCAGTGGATATTGAAGATGTGTGATTGGTAGGCACCCAGTTTGCTGTACCAATCCTGTTCAGCATGGCATATTTTCTTGTCAGCATGCTCACTGAGAGCTTTCCTTTAACTGGCCAAGCCTTGACCTGGTTTGCAGTGATAACCTTGCAAACTTGGTTATCAGTCTTCCCTAGCTCACTTGGTCCATCAGATTCTCTTCCAAGGAATTGGTTGATGATCTGAGGAGAGAACTCTACACACCTGCCTCTAACAAAGACTTTTCTAAATTCAGAAGACTTACCATTGGCACAATCTTCCTGAAGATTGACTATGAATTCTTTGACAAGTAACTCATAGCAGGGAGAGAGGTTGGAGACTGTTTTGAAGAGACCAGCAGCAGATATGAGATCAATCAGTTCAGTGCACTCAAGTGCATTACTGCTCAGCTCTCTTTCAAGTGCTACCCTTCTTTGGTACACAAACTTCCATCTGTTTACACTTGAAACATGATGAAATGAGATGTTGTCCAAGGGAGCTTCTGGAACAGCATTTGAAGCCCTAGAGGGTGCTGGTTTCTTCTTTGGAGGAGATGTTGGGACATCTGCTTCAACATCTGAGTCTGAAGGAGTGACAGCTTTCCTCTTTTGAGATTGGACTTTGCTCCATTGTTTTGTAGGACCAAAGACAGTTTTGGCTTTGTCTTTCTTTGGGGTAGCTTTCTTCTTCTCAGGAATTGCATGTCCTGCTTGCATCTTTTCTTTCCTAGTCCTGAGCCTTTTGGCTATGCTAGGTCTTACAGAGGCAATGATCTCTGTATCAGAATCCTGCTCTAGGTTCACCACAGGAGGAGATTGAGCAGTCTCCTCTTCAGCTGGTTGATCAGCAGAGATGTGTTCTTCAGTTGAGGCTTTGGTCTGATCCTCAGATTCTTCTTCATCACTTTCATTTGAGGCCTTTTTCTGGTCCTCGGATTCTTCTACAGCAGCATCAGATGTACCCTTTTGTTGATCCTCAGATGTTTCAACATCTATTGGGACATCCTGTTGAGCAGGAGTGTCCTTTGCAGCTTGAGTTTGATCTTCTTGAGGGGCAGGCATGGTATTCAGAGGAATAGAAATGCCACTAACCACTCTTTGTTCAGATAGGATCTTGGTAACCAACTCCTTTATGGAAGCATCCACATATTCAGAAGATTTTTGAGGCATGTTTGCTGGTGAAGGAATGCCTTTGGATTTGCTGCAGACTTGATCTTTTGCTCTTTTTGGAGTTCTTGGCTTTTTAGCATGAGGAACACTTCCTCTTATCTCGTCCAATGGGGTTGACTCCATGGGTACCACAGAAATAGGGGTTGCATGAACCACATCTTCTTTGTTGAGAATTTCTTCAGGAATGTTAGGGTTTTGAGACATTGTCAAAGAAGATGGATGAAGAGTTTTAGGGTTGATGATTTCTGAAGAACAGCTAGATAATGTGATTCTCTTTTGATAGTATGATGAGAATATGGATAGCTGATTATAAGCTGTTATTATATAAGTAGCCGTTACATTGCAAATTATTAGGAATGGAATACCCAAGGATCTTGACCAGACTGGTGTTGCCATCTGGTGCTTATGCCACACAATGTCATATGACATGTTGGCACATCTCCATAACTGCTAAATCTCACATAAGCAGATTCCCAATTTGCCCCTTAAGTTCTCAAATTGTGTAGCATCCAATGCTTTGGTGAAGATATCAGCCAACTGCAGATTTGTAGCTACATGTTCCAATGAAATCACTTTTTCTTCTACAAGATCTCTGATGAAATGATGTCTGATATCAATATGCTTGGTCCTGCTATGTTGGATAGGATTCTTTGATATGTTGATTGCACTTAAGTTGTCACAGTACAATGTCATGACATCTTGTGGGACATTGTACTCAGTGAGCATTTGCTTCATCCAAACCAACTGAGAACAACTGCTTCCAGCTGCTATATATTCAGCTTCAGCTGTAGATAAGGATACACAATTTTGTTTCTTACTGAACCAAGAAATCAAATTGTTTCCTAGAAAGAAGCATCCTCCTGAAGTGTTTTTTCTGTCATCAGCACTTCCAGCCCAATCAGCATCACAGAAGCCAGTGAGAATTGGTTTGCATCCATGAAAGTACATTATGCCATAGTCACAAGTACCATTAACATATTTAAGAATTCTCTAGACTTGATTGAGATGACTGACTTTTGGATCAGCTTGATATCTTGCACATACACCTACTGCAAATGCTATGTCTGGTCTGCTAGCAGTCAAATATAACAAGCTTCCAATCATGCTTCTATATATGCTTTGATCTACATTCTCACCCTTTTCATCTTTAGTCAGCTTTAAATGTGTGGGGGCAGGAGTTCTCTTATGAGTAGCATTTTCCATTCCAAATTTCTTGACTATGTTCTTGGTATACTTGCTTTGGGAAATGAACATGGAGTCTTCCATTTGCTTTATTTGCAGACCAAGAAAGTAGGTTAACTCTCCTACTAGGCTCATTTCAAATTCAGATTCCATCTGGTTGACAAAATGTTTGACCATCCTGTCAGACATCCCACCAAAGACAATGTCATCTACATATATTTGAGCAATCATGACATTTCCTTCTTCATCTTTAACAAACAAGGTTTTGTCAATTCCACCTTTCCTGTACCCTTGCTTGATAAGAAAAGTAGTCAATCTTTCATACCATGCCCTTGGAGCTTGCTTCAGACCATAAAGAGCCTTCTTTAGTTTGTATACATGATTGGGACAGCTTGGATCAACAAATCCTTTAGGCTGTTCTACATATACTTCTTCATTAAGATAACCATTTAAAAAGGCACTTTTCACATACATTTGAAATAGCTTGAACTTTAAGATACAAGCAATTCCCAAAAGTAGTATGATTGATTCAAGCCTTGCTACTGGTGCAAAGGTTTCATCAAAGTCTACTCCTTCAATTTGTGTGTATCCTTGAGCTACAAGTCTAGCTTTGTTCTTTGTAACAACTCCTTGTTCATTTGACTTGTTCTTATACACCCATTTTGTTCCAATCACATTTATGTCATCAGGTCTAGGAACAAGACTCCACACTTCATTCCTTGTGAATTGACCTAATTCCTCTTGCATAGCACAAATCCAGTATTCATCAGTAAGAGCTTCCTTGATGTTTTTAGGTTCTATTTTAGAAACAAAACAGGAACCTGAAATCACTTCTCTTGATCTAGTGCTTACACCTCTGTTGGGATCACCAATTATCAAATCTTTGGGATGATCCTTCTGTATTCTGATGGAGGGAGGTTTGCTGGATTCTTCTGTCCTTGTATCAGTTTGAGTGAAGTTATAATGATCATTCTTTTCTTCAGCTTCAATCTTGATATCAGCAGATGTTCCAACATCTTCTGGGACATCTGTAGGAGCATCATCAATTATCACATTTATGGACTCCATGATAACCTTGGTTCTAGAATTAAATACTCTATATGCTCTGTTGTTTATAGAGTATCCAAGAAAGATCCCTTCATCACTTTTAGGATCCATTTTTCTTCTTTGCTCCCTGTCTGCCAGAATATAACATTTACTTCCAAATACATGGAAGTACTTAACTGTGGGTTTTCTGCCCTTCCAGACTTCATGTATTGTGGACAAAGTTCCTTTCCTTAGAGTAACTCTGTTATGGATGTAACAAGTTGTGTTCATAGCTTCAGCCCAGAAGTACAAAGGTAACTTTTTAGCATGGATCATAGCTCTTGCTGATTCTTGAATAGTTCTATTCTTCCTCTCAACTATCCCATTCTGTTGAGGAGTGATTGGTGAAGAATATTCATGATTGATTCCTTCTGAAGAGCAGAAATCTAAGAACTTTTGGTTCTCAAATTCTTTTCCATGATCACTTCTTATTCTGATCACACAGCTGGCTTTTTCCCTTTGTATTCTTTGGCATAAGTCTTTGAATAGATCAAATACATCAGATTTTTCTTTGATAAAATTTATCCATGTATACCTTGAAAAGTCATCAACCACCACATAGGCATACCTCTTGCCACCAAGGCTTTCAACCTGCATAGGTCCCATAAGATCCATATGCAATAGTTCCAAAACTTTGGAAGTTGTCAGATGTTGGAGCTTTGGATGGGACATCTTGGTTTGCTTGCCTATTTGACATTCACCACATATTTTGCCATCATCAATCTTCAGTTTAGGAATACCTCTTACAGCATCCATAGATATTATCTTCTTTATGCCTCTGATATGAAGATGACCTAGTCTTTGGTGCCATAGTTTCACTTCTTCTTCTTTAGCTAAAGAGCAAGTTGAAGTGAGACTGAAGTCTTGAGATTCCCACATATAACAGTTGTCTTTAGATCTGGCTCCTTTCATGACAACCTCTTGTTCTTTGTTAGTCACTATGCATTCAGTTTTGGTAAAGTTTACACTGTACCCTTGATCACATAATTGACTTATGCTGATCAGATTTGCAGTTAAACCTTTAACTAGCAGCACATTATCTAGTCTTGGAACATCTTGACAGTCCAAGGTCCCAACTCCCTTGATTTCTCCTTTAGCTCTATCTCCAAAGGTTACATATCTGGATGAATGTGACTTTAAGTTCACTAGCATATTCTTCAATCCAGTCATGTGTCTTAAACATCCACTGTCAAAGTACCAGTCTTCTTCAGCTGATACTCTTAGTGATGTATGTGCTATATATGCAACACTTTTCTTTGACCATTTAAGTTGAGATTTCTTTTGATGCTTCAGCCCTGTGTATTGTTCATTAGCATATCTCCAAGATTGAATGTTGATCTTGTTCTTGGGTATGTAGCTTTGATCAGCCTGAATGCTAGTTTTTGGTCTCCATACCTTCTTGATGACTTCTGTTTTCTGCTTAGGAGGTTGCTGATTTCTTTGATTTCTATGCAGCACTTTCTTGGTATCTTCTATTTCCTGCTTAGAAGGTTGCTGATATATCTGATTTGGATATCCATGCAGCTTATAACAATGAGGTTTGATATGTCCAAATCTTCCACAATGATGACATCTCCATCTTTGATACTTCTTCTTCATTTTGTTCTTTTCAGAATGTTGAGACATCTGTTGGAACATTATGTTTGACTTTGTGTTCTTTTCTTGATGTTGAAGCATCTGTTGGGACATCTTGTTTGACTGTATGGATTTTGAAGTAGTTTTTCTAGAGCTAGCTCCATCTTTATGTACTCTGTTAAATCCCAGTCCACTTTTATCCCCTGAATGCTTATTGTTATTGAGAATAACATCCAGTGTACTTGAACTGTTGTTCAGCATTCTAACAGATTTGGACATGTGTTCCAACTTGGAGTTGAGAAGACTTACTTCACTTTTCAAGGTGTCAATGATCTCTTGATCACTTGCTTTTTCATCTTCTAGTGCCTCATTCTGCTTCTTTAGTTTTATAACCTCACTTCATATTTCAGTACTTCTTTTGTATAGATCTTTGTAGGCTTGCTCAAGTTCTTCAACAGTAAGCTCCCCATCACTGGAATCACTTTCAGATTCACATAGTCCAGCTAAAGCAGTGATATGCTTAGCTGATTCTTCTTCTGAATCACCTCCTGAGTCTTCATCAGACCATGTTACAGAGAGTCCTTTCTTTTTCCTTTTTAAGTAGGTGGGACATTCATTCCTGATGTGTCCATATCCTTCACATCCATGGCATTTGACTCCTTTTTCTTGACTGGTCTTTTCATCATAATTTGACCTTCTGTTAGCATCATAAGGCCTCTTGTTCTCAGAAGAGTTTGTGTATCTTCCACTGGGTTTGGATTTGCCTTCCATCCCTCTGAGAATCTTTTTGAATTGTCTTCCAAGCATAGCAATGTTGTCTGATAAGCTTTTACCAATTTCTGATTCATCATCTTCTTCTTCATCAGTATTTGTCACCAAGGCTATGCTTTTGTTCTTCTTAACATTTGTGTCATTCATTCCCATCTCAAATGTTTGAAGGGAACCAATGAGTTCTTCAACTTTCATAGTGCATATGTCTTGTGCTTCTTCTATTGCTGTGACTTTCATGTCAAATCTTTTTGGCAAAGATCTGAGAATCTTTCTTACAAGCTTTTCATCAGTCATCTTTTCTCCCAAAGCTCCAGAAGTATTAGCTACTTCTAAGATGTTCATGTAGAATTCATGAACTGTCTCATCTTCCTTCATTCTCAAGTTTTCAAACTTGGTGGTGAGAAGTTGAAGTCTTGACATCTTTACCTTTGATGTTCCTTCATGAGTTGTTTTGAGAGTATCCCACACATCTTTGGCTAGCTCACAGTGATGCACAAGTCTAAAGATGTTCCTATCAATGCCATTGAATAGAGCATTTAAGGCCTTGGAGTTGCCTAGTGCTGAATCTTCTTCCTCCTTACTCCATTCTTCTTCAGGTTTCAACACTTTTGATCCATCTTTGGTGTCTTGGATAGGATGTTCCCATCCAATGTTGACTGCTCTCCAGGCCCTGTTGTCAAGTGATCTTAAGAATGCAATCATTCTTGGTTTCCAGTAGTCATAATTAGATCCATCCAGTATAGGTGGTCTATTTACTGATCCTATATCTCTGTCCATGTTTCCAGAATTTGTATTCCCTAGATCTCACCTAGTATAAACAGGCAGGGTGCCTGCTCTGATGCCAATTGAAATTCTGTGATCAGGTATGAGATGTCCTATGAGATGTCCCAACACTTGACAGATTTAACCAAAACTTAAAGTGCAAGAAAATTAAACAAAACAGAAGTTTGTTAACCCAGTTCAGACTTAGATATGAGTACCAACTCACTCCCCCTCAATCACACAGTGATCTTGTCTACAAGTTTAATAAAATTGAAGACATTCTTCAAACAAAACAGCTTGATCTTACTTCACAGTTTTAATCAAGTCACAAATGCACTTATGCTTAAAAGCTCATAAAGTGGTACAATAAAAACAACCTGCTATTTAAAACAATAAACACACTATTTGGTCTTCTGTAATTCGTACTCAATTCTGTGAGTTTCTGTTGATTAAATAGGTGTTAGTAATTTGGGCTTTCTGTAGGTTAATCCAGTCCTAAAACACAGCAGCTTCCACCTAGAATTAGGGTTTGTTACTTCCTAGATTCTAGGTGATTTAGTTCTTCTGTTTAATCTGAATCCTCATAATAAAACTCCCTACAGATGCGCCTTGTTCTGTTTTTATCCATGCATAATTAATTCCAGATAACTCTCCTTAAATATCTCAGATCAGTTAGTCATTAATTAATTCTGGTAGCAGGTTTGAGATGTCTCAACATCTGTTGGGACATCCTGAAAAACTGAACTTAAGTCATTTACACAATGTCCCAACATCTGGTGTGACATCCTGAAATAAGTTCTTATACTCTGTTTGATAATGTCCCAACATCTGATAGGACATTCTGAACTGAATTCAATATTTCTTGTTGGTCAAAAATTCTGCCAATTCTAAACATCTACACTAATGAATCTAAAAGCAAAAAGCTAAAGAAACACAACAGAGAAACATGTAAGGGGATAGGTTACACAATGGGAAGGTTTTACGCACCCAAAATGTCTGTGGTACTCCACGGGAACCCTTTGAAAAATTTACTGTTTTTGGTTTAAAAAAAGGTTTGTTAAATGAGAGTGGGGAGATGAGAGAAAGAATTATTTTTTAATATTTTTGTGTTTGGAGAGGTTTACCACCTCATGCCTACGTACCCATAAAGTGCAATGCAAGATCAAAACCCCATAGTTCGTGGTACAAATAGTGAAAAGGGTGGGTTATGATTCATTTTATTAAGTGAAGAGAATTTGTCATCTTCAAGTGGATAGCCAAACAAATCTACCATGAGAATGAAGGCATGGACTCATACATCATTATTGGGAGGGCGCCAAATCGGATAAAATCAACGAGTAAGCCACTAAACCCCCACGAATGACAAGAGACTCAATTACATCAAACTACAACCATGGAGATTGAGAGACTTGCACCCGACTAAAGAATAATGACCTCATAATCGACACTTTTTAAAGAAAACAAACAAAAGTGCACCAAGGCACAAAACAATTTGAATGCGTTTGGTTCTTTTTATTTTTTTGAATTAATGTCAAAATGATTAAATTCATTGATTTTTAAAGAGAAAAGAAAGAGTAAAATCCACTTGACAAAAGTCAAGGTTTTTGGTTATTAAAGAGGTGATGATTTAAAAAGAAGGGAATCCTTTGAAAAAGGGAGAAGGTTTTGAAAATTAAATAATGGGAGGAGATGAAGGGACTATCCTAAAAAAAGAAAATAAGGAGATAAGGGAAGAAAAATCTAACCAAACTTGATGACATTCCAAATTACGAGCATAAGAGTTTCATCCTTATAAGCTAGCAAATGGCCAAATAAAGGCTAAATCCAACTTCATGAAGATCAAAGCAAGGGGAATGGATCCTAAAGTCTAAGTCCAAAAATCTCCACTCCAATGCCAAGGACAGTAACAAAAAGTCCACCAATTAAAGTCACAAGTCTTTTAGAAGTTTAATCCTTTATTAATTTTTGTGTCCAAATGGACAAAAGGAAAATCCACAAAATAATAAGAGCAAATAATAAACATGATATGGATGAACAAAGCAAAATAGAATAAAGGCAATAAAAGTGCAAGAAATTAAATGTTAGTAACAAAAAGAAATTAAAGTGCAAGAATCTAAAATATTAATAGTAGTAGTAGTATAATAATATTCACATAATAATGGTATGGTGAACTTAATCAACCACAACCAAAAAGTAACCAAAACCGAAAGGCAACCGGATCCGCCTAGTATATTACACTATAGAGATTAATCAAGGCAAACCGAACCGAATTCAATGAAATTTGAAAGTCGATTGGGAGACCCAAAGCACCTACGCATCAAAAATTCACAAGTCTCGGTTCTTGATGCAATATGATTAACCACTTTGGGATTACGCGATCAACAAGAGATCCGATCCACAAAAGTGCAAGTACCCGATTAGATTTTTTTATTCCGAAGTCGGGACACATTTAGGTCTATGTTAAGCAATCACTGAGTAATTTACGAAGTAATTACCCTACAAATGAGGCCGGCCACCACCAATTAAGGTGCATAATATTAGTGCTAATGCATACGAGATAAACGATATGTAAATTGTTATCCGGACGCGATACCGCACAAAACTAAAGGTGAATACCAAATTGAGCCGCACTTATGGTATTCTTCCATCCTTAAGTTCAATCACTCATCTTGGTGGATTCAAGCATGAAAATGTATCACTAATGCAAAGTACCTTAAATGAATTGAATAATCCACTTAAAGGTAGTTTTGAATTAATGAACATTAACTACTCTAATCTACACCCAAAGTTCATTAAAATTAAGGAGAAATCACTCCCAAAAGTGCTTCCCAAGGTAAAAATAAAAAAGGAGGAAAAAGAAGAAGAAAGAGGAACCAAAAAAGGGCTTGAAACAAGCCAAAAACACCATTCTGACTTGTGTTAACCGGTTAACCAATTGGTTAACTTGTTAACGCAAGCAGATTTTGAACAATTTGCGCTGTTTTTAAACTAGTTAACCAGTTAACCAAATGGTTAACCGGTTAACGCTGTACCAGAGGTTGAGAAATGCAGAAAATTCAGCATGATCCATTTTGACACCTTTTCTCAATCATTGGATGATCATGATCTAAATTTGTACGAATTTTAAAACCAAAATACAGTGAAATCCCTGAAATCAAACAACAAATAAAGATCCAAAGGATCTAGAAACAAAAGCACCAAAGATCTACATCTTGAATGTTGAAGGTGAATATGGGTTTATGGAGGAAGATGAATTACCAAAAGCTCTTCTTCAAATTGGACCAACACAAGCTTAGATCTACTGAAATTGATGAACAAAAGAATGAAAGGATGAAGGTTTAGCTCAAGTTAATCAAGAATTCAATGTGAATTCTTGATAACTTCAAAAGAAAGAAAGATGAGCTTTGGAGAATTTTGGTGTTGGGGAAGTATTTTGCAAGAGGTTTTGTGGCTATGAAAAGCTTGTGGAATGAATGAAATTATGGTCCTATTTAAAGGCATTAGGTATGGAAATTTGGTGGAATGGAGCTTGCTTTGGTAATTTGAATTTAGGTTTGGTAATTGGAATTTCGGTGGGAAATGGAAAAGAGTGGTGATTAATGAGGGTTTATGGTAGGAAATGATCAAAGTGATGTAGAGAAATTAGAAACCAATGGATCTAGAATATTCCAATTAAATCAATGATCTAAGGGTGCTGAATTTGAATGAAAGATTCAAATTTTGCACTGGTTAACTGGTTAACCATTTGGTTAACCGGTTAACCAAGCTGAAATTTGAATTTTTTATTCAAACATGGTTGCTTTATTGTTTCGGCCCGATTCTTGTAGTGTGTCGAAGAAATGAACACATGAACCTTGGAAATCCTTTGAATGAATCAATTAACTTGGGAAATCCTTGATCAGATAAATTTGAATTATTTGCGGATCGTCTTCGACTTTCGTCTGTGAAATTTCGCTCGAGCTGCAGGATTACTATTTTTGGCATTTTCACATGGTTCCTCTTCCTGAAAAAGGTTAGTAAAAGGAAACAAAAATATTTTTGAATTTTGATTAATGGTTAGTAAACACAAACAAATAAAGTAATTAAAGACAACGGTGATCCCCTGCGAGGCATAAACCTAACCCGAGAAGAACCGTGCAACCAATGCGGTCTTGTTTGTATGCAAGATGCAGATGAAATGTGAAGAAAACTTAGGGAAACAATTAGGGTGCAACAGCTGCCCCTATTTAAGTTTCTTCAATTTGAAGATACAAAGATTGACATCTTCGTCTCTGCAAGATGGGAGAGACTTAGATACAGAAAAACCCAAATTTTTGTCCTAAGAGAACATGATATGATATGAATATGATATGCAAACCCAAGATCTCTGTGGGGAACATACGACAACCAGAGGAAAGCAAAAGCTTGGGGACACAAAAGAAATATCCCGCCGGGGAAAACAAAAGACACCAAAAGAATTAACAGGAAAATAAATCACTGGATAACCGACTCAACATGGGGAAAAGATATGATATAATCCAAGTAACAGGGTTCAACAGGAAAGAGTAAACACTCTTCCAGGGAACAATAACCAATCAAAGTATTCAAATTCAAAAATGGAGGAAAACTGAGTCGGAACAGAATCATCAACTACCGGTTTATTGGGTAGGAAAACAAGGGACTCGACTATCGATTTACTAGATAGGAGCAAAACAAAGAGGGATAACCTCCACTACCTTTTTACTGGGTAGAAAAACCTCAACTACCTGATTTATTGGGTAGGATCACAACAAAGTGGAACAACTTTATTACCTTTTTACTGGGTAAAAAGAAGAACTCTCAACTACTGGATTTACTGGGTAGGAGTACAAGCAAATGAGCTTTATTAATTTGGTAATATTACCCACTATCGATAAATTGATAGCTTAATTTCAAAGTAATATACTCAAGCTGGAGAAAATATTGCCCACTATCAAACAATGATAGCTTAATTCCAAAGAAAACATTACTCACAAAAGGGGACCAAAATTCAATTCGAGAACAAATTGGAGAGAAACGGTCAAACAAGACTCATCTCGAGGAGGAAATATCTCAACTGGGGAAGTTCCATCCAGATAATAAACTAGGGAGGAAACTGAATCAAAATCATCCACGAGAAGTAAACTCAATGGGGAAATAGAAAGGATAAACATTTTCTGCTTAGGGGTTGACACTCTAAACTTGAAAGGAAAACCACACACACACTCTGCGGGGAAAGATCACACCAAAGTGCGGGGACCAAAGATAAATGCAAGAATGCAAACAAAAGATGTTATGCTCATGCGTATGAATATGCTGACAAAATAGACATAAAGATAAGCAATGGGTGATATAAACACCACAACAACCGGATACTTGACTAACCAGGGCAACAAGACTGGGGACCATATTGGAGATTCGATTTGAAGTCCTGCAGGGGAATATAGAAAGCCATCAAAGGAATAAAATCCTACTATAAGGCAAAACTTAGATTGGGGAAAACAACTGCTAGGGATCCAATCCACAAAGCAATCTTCCAGATAACATCAGAAAATTCCACTCTGAGAGGATAACATGTCGGAGATATCTCAACAAATCAAAATCTTCCATACTCTAGGGGAAAAGGGAAACGTCCCTGTTAAACTCTGATGGGGACGAATATCTTCATAAATCTGGATGAGGAAATGAAGTAAAGATCTACCAGTGATGCAAATAAAGCATAGCCTACTGGAGTATCAAACATCAATCATCAACTCTGCATAGGAATACTACCTCGCTGAGGAGAGGTAAAAATATGACGGGGATGGGGAATACTTCTATGATCCATGCTGGGGACATAAATGTTCTTAATCAAACTCTTGCAGGGAATAATCACCATATTATTCATGCTCCATTCGGGGAAAGAGTTATACCACTCTCACTCTGCTTGGGGAAAGAGTGCAAAACTTGCCAAGGATAGAAATTTGCTGGAAACCATCACACGCAGACTTACTGGGGATCTATGACGATTTTTTACCACTGGAAGTTTGGACTTTTCGACTTACGGGGGATACCAGAAGTTAACATCATAGCAAATCACAGTTACGAGGGATTTTAAATCAATAATCACCAACAGGTGAAAGAAAACTCTAAACTGATTGATATACCCATACTTCTGCTGAGGGATGCAACCAACTTATGCTGAGGAGCAAAGACTCGGCCGAGACTTCTTAAGACTTTTCAAGTCAAGGGTAAACTGCTGAGGAAGAGATCAAAACTCAGCTGGGGATTTTCTAGGATATATCTTCAAACAACTCTTATGGGGAAAGGAACAAAATTAAGAATATTTACAATCCTTGCTCATGCTAGTTGATGGGGAACAAAACACCCTTAACACAAACACGCCAGGACCAAACAGGAATCCCATAAGGACACAATTGGATCAAACCCTACTTCGGGAGAGACACGTTACACACATCCAGACTTTACCATCCCTGGAATCACTATTGATATTCTTTCTTTGTTCACAAATCAAGAGAAAATGTTTTTATAATCTTCAAAGATTAAATTTATTAAATTTGTTTCAAAAATCATCATCAACAACAAATTAAAATTTTGTAAACAGAAACATTATAAAGAGCTTCAAATAATCGGGTTTTTAATCCACCGAGATACTCCTTTTTGCCTAAGCCTCCCTTTCGGGTTTTCAACTTAGCGAGCTGTTCTTTTATTTTTTAGGCGAAGTATTTCTTGACTGCATCTGCATTCACAGGACGAGTGATCTCCTCACCATCCATAGTTGCAAGAATTAATGAACCGCCAGAGAAGGCTTTCTTGACAACATATGGGCCATCATAGTTCAGAGTCCACTTGCCCCGAGAATATGTAATGAAAGACTGGATCTTTTTGAGCACGAGGTCGCCTTCTCTGAATACACGAGGTTTGACCTTCTTGTCAAAAGCTTTCTTCTTTCTTTGTTGGTACAACCGACCATGACACAAAGTTGTTATTCTCTTTTCCTCAATCAAATTCAACTGATCAAATCTACTCTGACACCATTCAGCCTCAGTCAACTTGGCTTCCATCAGAACTCTCATTGATGGGATCTCAACCTCGACAGGGAGCACTGCTTCTGTACCATAAACAAGTGAGAAAGGGGTTGCCTTGTTGAAGTGCAGACAGATGTACGATACCCGTGCAAAGCAAAAGGGAGCATCTCATGCCAGTCCTTGTATATCACAACCATCTTCTTAATGATCTTCTTAATATTCTTATTCGCAACTTCAACAGCCCCATTCATCTTCGGTCTATAAGGAGAAGAATTATGGTGTTGAATCTTGAATTCTTCACAAAGCTCTTTCATCATCTTATTATTCAAGTTCGAACCATTATCAGTAATGATTCGATTCGGAACACCATATCTGCAGATAATGTTATTCTTGATAAACCGAACCACAACTTTCTTGGTCACATTAGCATACGATGCCGCTTCCACCCACTTAGTGAAGTAGTCAATTGCTACAAGAATAAAACGATGTCCATTTGAAGCCTTGGATTCAATCATACCTATCATATCAATTCCCCACATAGAGAAAGGCCACGGGGAAGAAACCATATTGAGATGAGTTGGTGGCACATGAATCTTATCAGCATACACTTGGCACTTATGGCACTTTTTCAGATACTTGCAACAATCAGATTCCATTGTCAGCCAATAGTAACCTGCTCTCAACATCTTTTAGCCATTTCAAGCCCATTAGCATGAGTGCCAAAAGATCCTTCATGAATTTCTTTCATTAACATGTCTGCTTCGTGTCTATCCACGCATCTGAGCAAGACCATGTCAAAATTCCTCTTATAAAGCACATTCCCATTCAGGACGAAATTGCCTGCTAATCTCCTCAAAGTCCTCTTATCTTTATCGAATGCCCCAAGTGGGTATTCCTGACTCTGAAGAAAACATTTAATATCATGATACCAAGGCTTGTCATCATGGACCTCTTCAACTACAAACACATGAGCTGGTCTTTCAAGTCGCATCACTCTGATCATGGAAACATCATTCCACTGGTGCACCTTTATCATAGAAGCTATAGTTGCTAAAGCATCTGCCATCTGATTCTCATCACGAGGCACATAATGAAACTCAACTTTATTGAAGAACATTGATATCCTCCTGGCATAATCTCTATAAGGGATCAAGTGGGGTTGATGAGTTACCCACTTACCCTTAATCTGATTGATTACCAAGGCAGAATCTCCATACACATCAAGATGCTTAATCCTCAGATCAATAGCTTCCTCAAGACCCATAATACAGGCTTCATACTCAGCTTCATTATTGGTACAAGGAAAAGTCAACCTTGCAGCAAAAGGAATATGTGAACCATGAGGAGTAATGATCATTTCCCCAATTCCTCTTCCGCGTGCATTCACAGCACCATAAAAAACTAAACCCCATTGAGATCCAGGCTCCGACTCTTCCTCAATGAAAGGTTCATCACAATCTTTCATTTTCAAAAACATCACATCCTCATCTGGGAAATCAAACTTGATAGGCTGGTAATCATCAATCGGTTGATGTGCCAAATGGTCAGCCAAGATACTACCTTTTATAGCTTTTTGAGCTCGGTACTCGATATCATATTCTGATAACAACATTTGCCAACGAGCAATCCTCCCAGTTAAAATAGGCTTTTCAAATATATACTTGATTGGATCCATTTTAGAGATCAACCAAGTTGTATGATTCAGCATATACTGGCGAAGACGCTTTGCAGCCCAAGCTAAAGCACAACAGGTTTTTTCAAGCATGGAGTACCGAGACTCACAATCAGTGAATTTCTTACTCAAGTAGTAAATTGCATATTCTTTTCTTCCAGATTCATCTTTCTGACCAAGCACACAACCCATGGAATCTTCCAACACAGTCAAGTACATGATCAATGGTCTACCTTCCACTGGAGGAGACAAAATAGGAGGTTCAAGCATATATTCTTTGATACTTTTAAACGCTTTCTGACATTCATCTCTCCAGACACAACGTGTCTTTCCGGAGCAACTTGAAGATCGGAGCACATGTGGTAGTCATGTGAGAGATAAACCTCGAAATATAATTCAAACGGCCCAAGAATCCTCTTACTTGCTTTTCAGTTCTTGGAGCAGGAATTTCCTGAATAGCTTTCACTTTATCAGGATCAACTTCAATGCCTCTTTGGCTGACAATGAAACCTAACAATTTTCCAGAACATACACCAAATGTGCACTTGTTCGGATTCAAACGAAGTTTAAACTTCCTTAACCTCTGAAACAACTTCAGCAAATGTTCAACATGATCCTCTTCAGTCCTCGACTTAGCAATCATATCATCAACATATACCTCAATTTCTTTGTGCATCATATCATGGAAAAGTGTGGTCATAGCTCTTTGGTATGTTCCACCAGCATTCTTCAATCCAAAGGGCATCACTTTGTAGCAGAATGTTCCCCCATGGTGTAATAAATGTGGTCTTTTCCATGTCCTCAGGTACCATCCTTATTTGATTATAACCGGAAAATCCGTCCATAAAAGAGAACACATCAAAATTAGCCGTATTATCTACCAACACATCGATGTGTGGCAATGGAAAATCATCTTTTGGACTGGCTTTATTCAAATCTCTGTAATCAACACACATTTGGACTTTTCCGTCTTTCTTTGGAATAGGCACAATATCGGCCACCCATTGAGGATAATTAGATGTCACAAGAAAACCTGCATCAATCTGCTTTTGAACCTCCTCTTTGATCTTTACTGCCATATCAGGATGAGTTCTTCTCAACTTTTGCTTCACGGGTGGACATTCGGGCTTCAGCGGCAATCTATGCTCCACAATATCAGTATCAAGACCTGGCATGTCTTGATAAGACCATGCAAACACATCAACATATTCTCTAAGAAGCTCTACCATCCTCTTCTTAACATCAGGACCAAGCAATGCTCCAACTTTGACTTCTTTCTTATCATCTTCAGAACCCAGGTTGACTATCTCTATAGACTCTCCATGAGGCTGAATAACCTTCTCTTCGTGCTCAAGCAACCGATAAATCTCATCAGGAACCTCTTCAACATACTCTTCCTTAGCTTCAAACACATGGAATTCAAAGTTGGGAGTGGGCATAGAATCATTGTTTTCAATGGGTTTATCAATCAATCTGCACAATGATTTTATTTTTATTTTAGAGTATGAACAAAAGTGAAAACATTATGCAGATAAACAGTTATTATTTTTTTGGGTTTTTTATGTTACCATTTTCAGAATAAAGCAAAAAGGAAAAACAGATATGGAAATAACAAAATAACATTGTATTGATGATGATAAAATTTGAAACAAAGTCCGACAAACATTACTTTCACCTTGGGAAGAGTCAAAGGATTTTTTGAAAGAAAATAAAACAAATTACTTTGAAGCATGAACAATAAAAGGAACATCAACAACAATCTAGTTCTTGCAAATCTTTCCGTGCGTAACAAAGTTAGGCATTTCTTCATCTTCATCATCTTCAATGATGGCAGCAGCGGAATGATCGTTGATAAACCCAGCACTTCAGAATCCTTCCTGAATAGTCTTCGGGTCATTGAGAGCCACACCTGGTGCAAAGCTGATACCAAATCCTTCCTTGTTGTCGACAAAATCAATAACTCGTCCCCAACCGTCAGATCGACTAGTTTCAAGCACGCGCAGAGCAACCTTGAGAGAAGACATAGGCATGACATTCTTCTTAGCAGCATTATCAACAACAGAAAGAGCCTGAAATGAAGTTCCCACCTCTTCTTCCGCATCAATATAGGAGAAAGATGACAAATTGCTCACTAGCATCGCCTGTTCACCGCCAATAGTCACTAATTTCCCATCTTTCACAAACTTCAGCTTCTGATGAAGAGTAGATGTCACAGCTCCTGCCTCATGAATCCAGGGTCTTCCAAGGAAACAACTGTAAGCGGGACGTATATCCATTACTTGAAAAGTAATTTGGAATATAAACGGTCCAATAAGAATAGGAAGATCCACTTCACCAATCACTGTCTTCTTCGATCCGTCAAAAGCTTTCACAATAATCCCACTATGCCTTATGGGAGCACCTTGGTACGCAAGCCTTGACAAAGTCGATTTCGGCATCACATTCAGAGAAGACCCAGTATCAACCAGCACCTTAGACATATCATCTTCCTGACAGTTCACTGAAATATGCAGAGCCAAATTATGGTTCTTTCCTTCTTCAGGCAAATCATCATCACAGAAACTCAGATTGTTGCATGATGTGATATTAGCTACAATACTATCGAACTGATCAACAGTCATATCATGTTCAACATATGCTTGATCAAGAATCTTCTGCAAAGACTGCCTATGAGCCTCAGAGCACATCAAGAGTGATAAAACTGATATCTTCGACGGAGTATGCAGCAACTGCTCAGTAACATTGTACTTTCTTTTCTTTATCAATTTCAACACCTCATCTTCACTATAACCAAATTGGCATGATCGAGCAACAACATCCATAATCTGTTTACTTACACTTATATCTTCAACTCTCTTCGGAGGATCTGAAGCATAAACTCTACCACTTCGAGTAACCTTTGTCACATCAGCAATGCTAACCACAGACCTCGGAGCATTATACTCATATGGCATCGTAGCATTATACCGGTACGGAATAGCTTTATTAGACTCATATGGCATTGGACCAGGCAAATTGATCACCAAAGGAGTAACAACATATTTGCATCTATCAAAAGAAATAACCACCTTCTCAGGAACAACCTTCTCAGGAATATTGAACCGAGGCACAATGACATTCACTTCATATTCATACTCATCTCTTTTCGTTGTCACTTCAATCAACTTATCATCCATCATCTTTTGAATGTCTCTCTTAACAATCACGCAACCACGAGGGTTCACCGAGCAAATGCAACAACCAGCATAATCATGATCAATATCGTGATATTCACTTAAGAAAGCATGAATCTCAACCAAAGACCTTCGAATATGGTGGACCTCATAAATCTTGAACAAACCAGGACAACCATCCACCATATTCACAGACGTATTACCATGCTTCAGAAGCGGATTTGTCTTCACATTTGGATTAACATCATTGAAGGACAGAACATTGCTCCTTATCAATTTCTGCACTTCAAACTTCAATGGATAACAGTTCTCAACATCGTGCCCCGAGGCACCTTGATGAAGAGCACAATGAACCTCTTGCTTATACCACCATGGGATAGACTCTGGAACTGGAGGTGGAGAACGTGTTTGCACAAGATTCTTCGCAATCAAAGAAGGAAGCAAATCTGCATACGACATCGGAATGGGATCAAAGCTCGGCTTAGCACGAACCTGTTGATTACCCCCTTGTTGCACAGAAGGTTGTTGATAACGAGACTAATACTTTGGAGCCATTGGCACAATTGGAGTCACATTAATCACCAGAGTTGCAGAAGCTACATGCTGCTGATGACGATTCTCATGACCACGAGGTCTTCTGTAACTTTCACGAGACACAACATTATTCTCACCCTCTTTCTTTTTATCAAAGTTGAATCTCCTAGAGCTCGAGCCTGCACTACTATCTTGGCTCAACCGTCCTTCACATACACCTTCTTCTAGTCGCATCCCCATACTCACCATTTCAGTGAAATCAGAAGGAGCACTTGCAATCATCTTCTCATAATAGAAAGAACCTAAAGTCTTCAAAAAGATCTTCGTCATTTCTTTCTCTTCCAGGGGAGGAACAATCTGTGCTGCTAGCTCGCGCCATCTCTGTGCATACTCTTTGAAAGTCTATTTGTCCTTCTGAGACATAGCACGGAGCTGATCTTTGTCCGGTGCCATATCAACGTTATACTTGTATTGCCTAACAAAAGCCTCTCCCAAATCATTGAAAGTCTTGATTTGGCTATTATCCAAACTCATGTACCATCTCATGGCAGCACCAGTCAGACTGTCCTGGAAATAATGAATCAGCAGTTGATCATTGTTTGTTTGAGCAGACATCTTACTAGCATACATAGTCAAATGACTCAGAGGATAAGTGTTGCCTTTATACTTCTCGAACTCAGGCAACCTGGACTTATATGGAACTTTGACATTAGGGACCAAACAAAGATCATAAGCATTTTTTCCGAACAAATCCTTATGCTTCAAGGCTCTCATCTCCTTCTGTATCTAAGCAAAACGACCATGGAAATCATCAAGAATTCAATCACACCAGCGCCTTCACTAGGCTCAGCATGGTAAATAATTTCATCATGGTGTAAACACCCCAAATTTTCCCTCACTAATTTCACACCATTGGCTTGTGATCTTTCATGTTTGCATTAATATAAGCATACCATCTCATATTGTATTTTTATTTCACTACATAGTTCAAGTTCATCTACATCTAGGGTTTGTGATCTGAGCAATCCAAGGATCCATCTGAGCCACTCCAAATGTCTCCAAGTGTTCCAAGAGGGTCCATGTGTGCTCTATCATCATATTATATCCCTCAAAGTTCAAGGAAGTCAAGAAATCACAAGAACTGGCAAGGCATGGAAGCAGAGCTAGGGTTTTCAATGCACAGATGACCAAAATTAGGGTTTTGGTTTCAGAGGCCTTAACTCCAAATATTTGGGCCATTCTTGTTTCTAATGTTCTTAAGATGTTATAAGGATCATGTGTACCAAGTTTGATGAAGAAATTCATTGTGGAAGTAATCTATTCACTGGGTAACTGCTTGAGCAAGTCAGAGCAAATTCAGGGCATCTGAGGCCCCCAACAATGGGACCAAAGGGGTATTTTCATCAAATTGAAGTTATATGATCTTTATTTGTCATTTAAGTGCTTGGAAGTTCACAAAATTGAAGAAATTTGAGCTAAACCAAAAGTTGCCAAAAATGGAAATGACTTGTAATGGAAACTTTCCATTTTGGGAAAGTTCTTCAACCTCCTCTTTCTTGATCAAAAATGCTTCAAATGAAAAATTCTTGGTCATGAAAGTTGTAGATTAGGTCTTTTCCTTTTCAAAAAGTATAAGAACATGTTCTAATACATTATGGAACTCAAGTTATGATCCTTCAAAGTCTGAAAAAATCCTATAATTTTCAAGAATACACCAAAGAGGATTTTTTGCAAAACCACTTGCCAAGCCATTTCATGACCTCTAGTGCATCTCTAAACATCATACCATCATAGTACAACTCATTTTGATCAGAATTGGCCCAAGAATCATGCATTTTCATGCCTTGAACTTCAAGAAATTCGAAAAGGGCCAAAACTTCTAAAATTTGCAAAATGGCATGAATCTTCCCATACACGTGTGCCAGCATGCCAAATCTGTTTCTATGGACCTCCTTGAAATCAGCTGAGGCCAGACACCCCTTGCAACCAGGCCTGCCATGACCCATACCTCAAGTACAACCAAACTTGACTTTTTGCAAAATCACCCATACCAATCAGCATAGCCCACACCAACTATTTTGACCTATCACAGCTTCAGATACATGCCTCAAGGGACTCATTTCATACAAGACATTGCCCTGAATCATCCCATAACTCAGATTGTCAAAAATCCTCTAAGAACTTCATGTCTTCGAATTTCATAAACCAGCCATCAAAACTTCAAACAAACTTTACCAATCACCTCCATACACCCTCCAGATCATTTCCCAACCCTTAAACAACCTGAAACCTCAAGAATCTAAAACACGATTTTACTCACCTCTGAACTGAAACCTTCAAAGTAGCCTATATAAACTCCTATCAAGCATTCCAGAAGCATAAGGGGATCAAGGGGAGTGGTTTAGCACCGAAGAAGAGCCCAGAAGGTCCCAGTTTCGAGAGCTTCAAATCAGGTAACCTCAAGAACATTTTTTTCCAGAAATGTATTTTTAAGTTCCTAAATGATTCCTCATGGTTCACTGATCATGCTGATGTAATTTGTTTCGAAAATGGTTGAGTATTAAGCATGTATTGAGTTTCTGAAATTTCTGTTCAGTTTCACGTTTTGCTTCGAATCTCATGATTGATAATGATATATGTGTTTTGAGGGTAGATTCATGTTTAGGAAGGTTAGGGGATTGTTTCTGGAGATTTAGAGGCTTTGATTTGGCCTAGGGAAGAAGATAGAGTGAAGGTCTCGCCGGAGAAGATGACCGGAGCACTGTTCTGGTCATCTGAAAGTGATTAGGGCTTAATTAGGGTTTTATTTGCCAGACGTGTTCTGGACCTTTAGATCAGGATTAGATTAAGAACGAGTGGTCAGGATTAGTTCACTTAGGGTTTAATTCTGATTAATTAAATTAATTAAATAATTAGGTCAGTTTGAATGTGAACCACTGGATCTGGCGCGCAGTCAATTCCCTCCATTTTCCCTTTGAATCTCAGCCACCAGATGTGATTACTCCCCATTTATTTGAGTTCTTAAAATTACAAACATTTACAAACTCACCATACAAATTTCGTTTTGGTTTTGATCATGCTTTGACATTTTTCAATGAATTAGAGTTCTTAAAATTGTTCATTTTCTAACCCTAACTTCAAAAATTCATAACTTTTAAACCAAGTTGAGTTTGTGAATGGTTCTTTTTGCATTGTTCTATGCATGGCTTCTAGCATCCAAAAACATTATTGTTTCATTTTTATATTGCATTTTCAAATTATTTGGCATTTTACATTGAAGATCACCCAAAAAACCCTAGAAACTTAGGAAATTCATAACTCCTTCTAGGTTTAGCTTCTGACCTCCCCCTTTGGATGGTAACCTAGTATAGGTTTAGGGTTCCTTTGAGTGAATTTTCAATTTTTTATCATGTCATTTGCTTCTGTCTTTGCCATTTGCATCTCATCCTTTCATGTAACCCTAATTTTGCATCTTCACTTGCATTCATCTTGCATATGCAACCATACATGAACTTGCCATGACATTTCATGCATTCATATGTCATCTTAGACATCTTAGGACATGTTAGAATCATGCTTGATCATTTCTTCATACATTTGTCATGATTTGCATTCATTTCCTTTCATTAACTTTCATGAACTTTCAAACTTCAAAGCATGCCTACATGACATCTCATTCTTTGTATGATCATTCATATACACCTTGTATGCTTTTGCATCATGTCATAGCATCATTTTGCATCATGTGTATGCTTCTGGTTTTGATCTTTGTCTTTGCATATGCATTATTCCATTTCATTTCTTTCCTTATGCATTTTGTGCTAACTTTTCAGGTTAATGGTAAGTTGTTTGAGAGGTGAATTTACCTTCACCTCCCACTTCTTCTCATATTTTTTACATTGCCTCTTTGCTGCATTTTTTGATTGTTTTTGAAGTGAACTTGTTCACTTGTGTTCTTTCTCTCTAACTTTCTTTCTTTAAGTTACTTATCTTCTTTATTGAATTAAGTAACTTATTTCTTCTGCTTCTTCCTCCTTTCATCTGCTTCTTCCATGGTGGATTCCTTGAAGATCTTTCTCAAGCCATACAAACCATAGGAACATCCAAGCATGATAATAATTAAGGTTGTGATTAGTCTCCTTTAGTTCTTACCTTTGAGTCTTCTTTGTGTCTTTCTTCTCATCTCATCATTAGAGACTAAACCTTTAAGGTTTTAAGACTTTGGAATTAGGGTTATGCCTGCATCCTTCTCTTAGGATGGAGTGTATAACTTTAATCTTAAGTGTTAAACCCTTAATTTGTTTAAACCTCTTAATCAATCCACTTAATAATCACTAAGACATTAACTTGTAACTTGGGACTTACATTA
Organism: Lathyrus aphaca; assembly: GCA_963966055.1. Classification (NCBI taxonomy): domain Eukaryota; kingdom Viridiplantae; phylum Streptophyta; class Magnoliopsida; order Fabales; family Fabaceae; genus Lathyrus; species Lathyrus aphaca. Next base: position 427,958,006 of record OZ014524.1, on the reverse strand, counting down.
GGGTTCTATTTCTTCCTTTATGGTTAAGAAGGACTAACCCTAGTGTTTAATGGACAAGTCCCCCTCAAGTAGTCTTACAAATCATAAAACTCACTTCTTAATCTCACCCTTAATTAAAATACATTTTATAAAGGCTTGTTTTGTCATGAATTTAATCCCTAATCATGGATTAAGTTGAGGTATCTTCCTCAGCTTAAGTGCTCTCATCTATTATCCTTCTATTAGGATGGTGTAATGAGTTCACTAATCCTTGACTATGGCTTAAACTCATTACTTAACACTAAACAAAAAACCAAAAACATCTAAATAATCACAAGTAGTTTAATGATCTTAATCCTACATCATCATGGTAATTAAGTTGAGATGCTTATCTCATACTTAAGTATTCTCATTATCCCTAATCGGGGAGGATATAATGAGTTTACAACCTTCGATTTAGGCTTAAGCTCATTAACTTATGACAAACTCCAAAAACAATAAAAAAACTCAAAACACAAAAAACAAACAATAATTGTCTCCTCCGGGATTCTTTTCTCATCACACTCATTCATAAACGAGAACTTGCTTCTTCCGTCTAATGCAAGACAGTTAGCACTCGAGCCAGACGAGTCATACACTTGAGCATAGGCTAGTAAGCAGTTCACAGTCAAATTCATCTTTCAATCTCTTTGAGTCAAACTACGGTGTTCTGACTTCCTCATTGCACGAAGGGATACGTAGGCATAACTTGACAGTTATCGAACAAAAGTCTCTTTGTCTTCCCCCTCTTTCAACATTCTCTTTTAAGCCTCATTCCTGAGCAACTCACCTTTTGCACTGACACTTGATATTCTTTTCCAGCTTTTGCACACAGATAGCACATAAACTACCCCTTTTAAACACAATATTTTAAGCGTGGATCCTGTCGAGTACGACGGACAATCTGGGTGCTAATACCTTCCCAGGTTGTAACCAACCCCCTTTCTGAGTTTCTCTGGTTCGCAACCGTCTTATCCATCTTTTCTAGGTTTATGCAGCATTACCTTTCCTTCGGGATAAAAATACCTAGTTGGAGACTCTATTCATCTTCATTTCATTTTCTCTCTTCGCCGACCGTTCGCTCTGTACCCTATCTGACCCGGTGTCTTTTCGGGGGAGGGACAGCTTGGCGACTCTGCTGGGGACCCTTATATTGCAACCAGGGCTTCTGGTTCTTTTTGTGGGTTCCTCCTAGTGCTTGTTTGATTTGTGTTTACGGGGGTGTTATGTGCTACTTGTGCTTGTTTATTTATTGCTTTATTTATTGCTTTCTGTACAGCTTTATTTATTGCTTTCATTTACAGTTTTTATGCATTTCATATTGCCATTATCATCTGTGATGGATCTGCTGTTTCCTTGGTGGGAGGGTTTGAGTGATTAAGGTTCCATACCGGGGACCTGAGTGACACATAGGATAGAGTGGCTTCATATTCTTTCCCATTCCATTTCGGTCTGGTGCGGGAATATGAAACACGGTTCAGACATGGGTTTCTTCTTGAGAACTCTGTGCTACGGATTTCCTGTAGTACTAGGGCTATCTGGGAAACCTGCTAAGTCTGGATGACCTTTTATAACCTTCAGCATCTGAGGTGAATTAGATGAGGAACCTTTATGATTATTGTAAACACTGTACCTCCAGGTTAGAAGTGTTTACACTTATCATAATTGATCCAAGTCTGAGGATCCTTGTTCTAGAACAATACATGTGAGGGGTTTGGGATGTTTATAGGTTTGCAGGAATCCTTGGCCTCATCATACCCTGTTACCAGTTTTGTTTTAAGAATGCATCACTTTGGACAGTTCTTGTGAAACCTCGGATTTGTGACTCTTTATTTGAGTCCCCCACCTGGTTACTGGATTTCTAAGCCTCCATCCAGACTTATGAACACATATGGACCCTATCAAGGCAGATAACAGATCCAGCACTTGATCACAAACCCTTTGCATATCATTCTGCATACATCATTTTTGCATCATTTAACATTTGCCTATTTGTTTTACAGGGTATCCACCTTATTATCTTTGGTTTGGTTTTGACCTGTTATGCTGCTTAGACTTCTTCAGCTATCTACATCAGCATCTTCATCAGTGTTCCTTCTCCAGCACCTTCATCAGTTTGTCTTCATCAAAGATTCCTCTCCAGTTTGTCTTCATCAGAGACCTTTCTTCAGCATCTTCTTCAGTGACCTTCATCAGCAGTCACCCTCAGTACTCTTCACCAGCACCCATTATCAGCATGGACACTTCCAGGAAGAGCAATGTCACATACCATTTCTTTGAGCCTACTCTGATAGGCATCAGACAAATCCAGTCTCTCATCACTCCTGATCATGTCCCACTATTCAGAGAACATTATGGAGGCATATTGGACATGATCATAGATCTGGATGCATCCCAGAGGAGCATGATCCATACTTGCTTGTAGTTTTATGATCCCCCTCTCATATGCTTCACATTCCCTAATTTTCAGTTGGGACCTCTGCTAGAAGAGTTCTCCATGTTGTTAGGTGTCCCTATCAGGAGGGGGATTCCTTTCAACCCTGAGATGGTTGCTCCCAAGAATGAAGACATAGCTAAGGCATTGCATTTGGAGCCTGCCCTCATTGATCAGAGCATGACCACCAAGACTGGGGTTCCAGACCTTCACTTGGATTTCTTGATCTCCCAGGCTACCATGCATGCTGCAGCAGGGAAGTGGGATGTTGTTTGTGCACTCTTGGCCCTCAGCATATATGGAGTCATCTTGTTTGCAGACGAGTCAAAGTTTGTAAGCAAGAATGCTATTCACCTGTTCTTACTGAGAAACACAGTGCCTACCTTGCTTGGAGACTTCTATTATTCAGTACACCAGAGGAATGAGAAGCAAATGGGAAGATTGGTCAGATGTTGTGCTCCCCTCTATTACTGTTGGCTGCTAAGACACTTGCCAAAATCAGATACTTTCCTGAACCTTCATCAACCAAGGAACTGGGCTAAGAGATTGATTTCCCTGACATCAGAAGACATCAGATGGTGCACTCAGAGCACCAAGGGCAAAGACATCATTACTAGCTGTGGGCAATATCCTAATGTGCCTTTGATTGGAGTAAAAGGTTGCATCAACTACAACCCTTTGCTTTTTAAGAGACAGTTAGGGTATGCTTTGGTTCATCCTCCCAGAGGGCAAGACTTGACTGAGACCCTCTATTGTGACATCCAGCACAACTCTGCTATTGTTAGATAGGCAGCCTGGGCCTGGGACAACATTCAGACTAAAGGGACAACTATTTTGGGCAAATGCAACAACATAGCCTCAGCTCAGTATCTTGATTGGTCTCGTGTCAGGGGACAAATCACCCGGATGCTATTCACCTTAGAAGATGCACCTGGACCTTCAACAGTGCAACCTGCAGCCACTGTCAGTTTGGAAGAGTTTGAGAAACTGAAAGAGAGGAATACTCAGCTCTCTGAAGCCTTGAAGAAGACCCTCTGGGAGAGGAATGATAGTCGTCTAGATAATGAGAGGTTAGAGAAGCTCCGGATTGAGCACTTAACCAAGATTGAGAAGACTGACGACTACATCAGAAAGGCTAGGGCAGGGGAGTTAGTACTGAAGAATGCTTGCAAGGAAGCAAAGACTCAGAAGGCTAGGGCAGAGCATTATTTAGAGGAGAGCCAGGCTAGGTGGATCAGGATCACGGAGGCCCGTGCACAAGAAGATTAAAGGACTCAGGCTAAGATAGAGCAACTGGAGGCTAGTGAGAAGAAGAATCAGGCAGCTTTGATAGCAGCACAGAAGGAGATCTCTGAGTTGAAACTCCGAGCAGGGTTGAAGAGGTCAAAGGATCAGGATAAGCATAAGAAGTTGACCATTGCCATTGCTACCAGGAACCTCCTCATCAGGACAATCACAGAGCACCCAGTAGGTCCAGTAACTGAGGCTCTCCTGAAGGAAGTCAGAGAGGATGACTTTAGACTGGATGTTTGATTTCCTTGTATTTGAATTTCCTTTTGTTTGTAATTTTGATTTTGTTGTTGTATTTTGACCCACCATAGGAACTTTGTTGTAATCAAACTATGTATCTTCTCTCTTTGTAATATATATGGTTTGTACTATTTTTGGTGGGCTTTATCTCTCTCTGCAACATCATCAGCATTTCCTCGAGGTCTGGAAAGGTCAAAACCAAATAACCAAATCGGATACCCTTGGAAGATAAATAGGCATCCTGCATTGCATACTAACATTTTCTTTGTTTTGTAGGTTTTTGTATTTTGTCGTTTCTCACTTTGTTGTGGTTTCAGGAAACATTGCTCGCAGAAGAGTGTTCCCTGTCAACAGAATACACTGGTACCCGACAAGAAACAACCTTCCGGAACTACAGATGGATCAAGTTCAACAAGACCTGAATGAAGTGAGGGCCCAGATGGCCAATGAAAGGGTTGAGATGAGAAACCAAATGAACCAATTTATGACAGTGATGACTGGGCTAGCTCAGAGCCAGGAAAGACTGAGGGAGTTAGTTGAGCGACAAACTCCCGAAGAACACCATCCAGGTACAGTAGGTACCAGTAACAACGATCACGTGCAGCCTCGCACTGACCCACCTGAGTTTGGACCTCATCTGAACCCAGACATCAATGCCATAAGAAATACCCAGGGTAACACTACTGGAGGAAGGGTCTTACAAGAGGATCCTCAAGAAGAACAGTTTACAGTAGTTGGAGCTGGAGATGAAGTTTACGACCGTCGGTTAGATGAAATTGCAGAGAAGCTAAGGTCTCTTGAATCCCAAAACTCTCTAGGTTTTGATGTCATGGACATGGGATTGGTGGAAGGGGTGAGAATTTCTCACAAGGTCAAACCCCCGTGTTTTGAAAGATATAATGGCACATCCTGCCCACGCACCCACCTTCAATCTTTCTTGGGGAAATTGAAAGCTTACACCATGGACGAGAAGCTGGGGATGTTTTACTTTGAGGATAGCTTGACCGGGGCATCCCGACAATGGTACTCCCACTTAACCAGAGCCACAGTAAGAAACTGGAAAGACTTGGCTGAAGCTTTCATCCGTCAGTATCAATATAACCTGGACATGGCTCCAAACAGGACCCTTCTGATGGGTATGTCTCAGTCTTCCCGTGAAAGCTTTAGAGAGTATGCCCAAAGGTGGAGGCAACTAGCTGCTGCCGTTCAACCCCCGATGTCTGAAAGGGAGATGGCAAACATGTTCATGAATACTCTCCAGGGTACCTATATTGACAGTTTGGCTTCATTTTCTTCCACCAGCTTTGCAGATGTGGTGATAGTTGGGGAAAGAATAGAGAGTCTACTAATAATGGGAAAGATCTCCGACAATGGTGCCAGTTCAAGCAGTGCAATGAAGCCATTTGTTGGGCCCCGTAGATCGGGTGAAACAAATTTTGTGCACATGGGAAGAGGAAGACCCCAATATCTGCCCAGATCAGTTGCTGTCGTTACTATTCCTGCTCCACCTCCTCAGTATACTCAACAACCACGAAACTTTCCGCAACAACCACAATTTCCTCAACAGAGATCTTACACAACAATAACAACAATCAACAACAATGCCCTTTTCAACAACGGCCATCTCAAATCAACAGGGTGATTGACCCTATTCCAATGCCATATGCCACACTGCTGCCACAACTCCTAAAGCTCAATCTTATTGAGTTGAGGACATTGGCTCCACCTGATCCTCGGAACCTTCCAAGAAATTATGATGTCAACGCTAGGTGTGCTTTGCATTCTAACGCACCTGGTCACTCCACGGAAAAATGCAGGGCTTTGCATATGAAGGTCCGGGATCTGGTAGATTCAAAGGCCCTAAACTTTGCACCACCTCCCAATGTAATGAAAACTCCTATGCCAAGCCACAGTGGGCTAAGGATTAATGCTATAGAGGAAGGCTCACCCATGATTTTAATAGAAGATATCGCAAGTATTCAGACACCTCTAGTAGAGGTTAAAGCCCAGCTTTTGAAATGCCAAGTGTATCCAGGTTGTGAGGCCTGTTGTGAATTATGCAAACTTTCCGAGAATGGGTGTGCGAGCTTTAGGAATGGCATTAATGGCTTGATAAGAGAAGGAATTCTGCAAATAACCACAACTTCTTCTACAACACCAGCAACCCCTTTTACAGCAATAAATGATTCTTCTACAACTGCAACAACAATTGTTCATGTTGATTCATCTACAACATCAGCGACCACTTCTTCCATCACTTCAACAAACAACAGTTCCATTTCATCTCCTTCTACAACTCCAGCAACCACCAACAATGACGTCTCCACAGTTACTATTTATTATGACACGACAACGGTCCCAGACTCCAGCAACTTTCAACAATCTCAACAACAGTTTCAACCAAGCTTCAACTCACTACCACCAACATCCACCAGAAGTCCTGTCACTATCTTCTATGATCCACAGACAATAAAGGTCCCAACTTCTGCTGCAGTGAGCCCAGTCACCATCACGGTTCCAGGGCCTATTCCATATGATAAAGATAGTGTTGTACCATGGCATTATGGTGCTGACCTTTACTGCAATGGAGAAAAAGTCCTTCTTGACTCTTCAGTTCCTACTCCCCAAGTGGACAATGTCGGGGGAGGCGGAGGCTTCACCAGAAGCAAAGGCCTTTTCGCGTCACAAGCTCCCAGAACCAACACTGAGGCAGAAGCTGCTGTCAAAACCAAAGGGAAGAGTATGGCACCTGAAGAATCTGCATCAAAAGAAACTCATAAATCATCCCTTGATCAGGATGTGGATGAATTTATGAGGATAATTAAAAGAAGTGACTATAAAGTTGTGGATCAGCTCCACCAGACTCCTTCTAAGATCTTTATATTATCCCTGTTGTTGTGTTCCGAAGCCCATCGGGATGCATTACCGAAAGAAAAACAATGTCAAAGGGTGTCTGGATCAGACTTATGGCCGGGTTGTTCACCTAAAATAGGATTTAAACCGAGTTTGTCGAAGGAGCGCAAACAATGAAGATTGGTACATCCGAGCAACTAAGAAAGCGAAGAATGAAAGGGCTAAATTTGAGAAGAAAATTGAAGAACTCATAGTAGCTCTTGATCAGGCAGTGAAGAGCTCGAATCAAGAATATGAACTTAGAATTCAAGCCATGAGTGTCTCAAAGTTTACCTTGGAAGACTGGGATTACAAATGCCAAGAGGTAAACCGCACTGAAGGAAATGCCCGATATTGGAAGGAACAGTATGAGGCTTTACTTAAGGATCGCAATATCTGGGAGTCAGCAAGAGAAGAAGTGCAAGGTCATTTCCAAGGATACGAGCGAGCTATACAGGTTCAGATTAAAGAAAGAGATATGTATCGTGATAAGCTTAATCGGCTTATTGAATGGTGCAACCTGCAGATGGAGGAATTACCTTTCCGGTTTTCTATGGTAAGAGGAGAATTTGAAGATGACGGATCCTATCCGGCCGTGAGCTACTTCCTGTCAATCTGCCAGACTATGTTGAAGACATTCAATGAAGAAGTGAAAGAGTGTGATGCCCGAAGGTCAAAGAAATAGTCCTATTGTTGTAATCTTTCTTTTATTTTGTTTATCTATTTAAGAAAAGATTTATTGATGTACTATTGTAATAGTTAATGAACAAGGATCTTTGTATTTTATGTTTTAAAACTTTGATGAATGAGAATGATTGAACTTGAAGTTTTCCTTCAATCCTTGACCTCTCTGATGTTCTAAATGCTGCAAATTTTGATACTTATGAATCTTCTCCTGGAAATAATTTATTTTGTGACATTGCATCCATATATTTCCATCATTCCTTGCATTCGTCAAAGCGTAAAACTCACATGTGTCTTTCTACCCAGTCGTCAAACTGTTTCGTCCATACAAAATCGGAGCCGACCGTCAAAGGAGGATGGAAAGACTCGAGCAAGAGAATCAAGAGCTTAGGGGAGAGGTAACCGCTCTAAAGGATAGTTTGGAGAGGCTCACTCATATGATGGAAACAATGGCAGCTGCTCAGAATCAGACATCGCAAAACTCTCTGGAGACTGGATAGAGGACCGAGGCCATGGCTATCCCAACGACCGCAGCACCTAGCAACGATTCCCAACATGTTGTATCCACTGGTTTCCCTTGGGGCATCCCTCGTGATTTCATACCAGAGGTTCATCAACAGAACGTTTCACATGTCACTGCTGTGATGACTACTGCTCAGCCTATAGAACGCGCCGCCCATTACAATGAGGACCCCCCTTTTCACACAGCACCGAGTGAAAACGTAGGAGTAGATGAGAGATTGGATGAGCTCCAAGATCGCTTTTCGGAGATGCAAAACGAGATTAGGGCTCTTCGAGGCCAGGATTTGTTCGGAAGAAAGGCTTTTGATCTTTGCTTGGTCCCTAATGTCAGGGTCCCACACAAGTTCAGAGTGCCTGAATTTGAAAAGTATAAAGGGAACTCATGCCCTCAAAGCCACTTAATCATGTACGCCAGGAAGATGTCCACCCAGCAGGATAATGACCCGTTACTGATTCACTATTTCCAGGACAGCTTAATAGGTGCCTCCTTGAAATGGTACATGAGTTTAGACAGTGCAAAGATTTGAACCTTCAATGACCTAGGAGAAGCTTTCGTTAGACAGTACAAGTACAATCTTGACATGGCTCCGGACAGGGATCAACTCCGAAGCATGTCTCAGAAGGACAAGGAAAGTTTTAAAGAGTACGACCAAAGATGGTGTGAGATTGCAGCTCAAATATGCCCCCTCGGGAGGAAAAGGAGATGACCAAGATTTATTTGAAGACTTTGAGCACGCTCTATTATGACCGCATGATCGCGAGCGCGCCCAGTGATTTTACTGAAATGGTAAATATGGGGATGCGGCTTGAAGAAGCTGTCTGAGAAGGACGCTTAGTAAAAGAAGCAGGTGCATCCAGCGGTGTCAGAAAGTTCGGAAACGGTTTCCATAAGAAGAAAGAGTAAGACGTCAGCGCCATTTATCAGAGAAGAAATTATCAGCAACGGGTAGCTGCAGTTACCCCTGTTGTTAATCCAGTTTCAGGCCCCATTTATCGACCCCATTTTCCTCATAATCAACAGATCACTGCACAACATCAACATCAACCCCCACAATTCCCGCAGCGGCAGCAACAGCCTCCACAACAGGCTCGACCCCGGTACAACAACGATTGTGTTCCAAGAACATACGTTTATGATCCCATACCAATGACCTATGCGGAGTTGTTCCCAGCTTTGCTACAGAAAGGGCACATTCAAACAAAATTTCCCCTTCCTCCGCCCAGGAATCCTACTTATGGGTTCAAAGCCGACCAATTTTGTGCTTATCACCAAGGTGGACCCGACCACAATATTGAGAACTGCTATGGCTTTAAGGCTGATGTCCAGAGGCTGATCAAGAATGGTGTCTTGACTTTCAAAGATACCAACCCGAATATTCAAGCAAACCCTTTGCCTCCGCATGAAGGAGCTTCAGTGAATATGGTGCACGGTTGTCCGGGAGAGTATGTTGTTTATGATGTCAGATTAATTAGAGGTTCCTTAGTACAAAAGCATGCAGAACTGACAGAACTTATCTACTTTCATAACGGGATACATGATTATGATGCATGTAGAATCTGTTCCGTTAATCCACGGGGGTGTCGCGTGGTACGAGAAGATCTCCAGAGGATGTTGGATCAGAGGTCTATTAGAATAATGTACCCCAGAAACCCTAATGATGCTGAAATTGATGAGGAGGTGTTTGTCATAATACCACAATTCAATGAACCAGGACCCATAGAGATCACCTACGACAGTAGGAGGATCACTACAACTCCATTGGTCATTTTCGTACCAAGGCCAATGCCATACAAGTCTGAGAAGGCCGTACCATAAAAATATAGCGCAACCATGATTGAAAATGGAAAGGAGGTTCCATTGCCATCCATTGTCAACATTGTTGATGTCAGCCGAGTTACTAGAAGCGGGAGGGTATTCCCTAACAAAGCTAAAGAAACTGTGACGCATAAAGAAACCCCAATGGAGAATAATTTTAAGCAGACAGGCCAGTCGAGTGATGCAAACCAAAACAAGGGAGATGATGAAGTGCTAAAGTTTATCAGGAAAAGTGAGTACAATGTAGTGGTTCAACTTCTAGGCACGCCTTCAAGAATTTCAATTCTATCTCTTCTGATGAGCTCTGAGGCACATCGGGAAGCTTTGCAGAAGGTCTTAGAGCAAGCTTTCGTGGACCACGATGTCACCATCGGCCAATTTGACAACATTGTTGCAAACATAACTATTTGTAACAATATTAGCTTCTGTGACGAAGAGCTCCCGGAGCAAGGAAGAAATCATAACATGGCACTGAATATCTATGTCAACTGCAAGACCGATGCTTTGTCCAGTGTACTGATAGACACTGGCTCTTCACTAAATGTCATGCCCAAGTCAACTCTCTCGATGTTAGCTTTTCAAGGCACTCCTATGAGAGTCAGTGGGGTTATTGTCAAAGCCTTTGATGGGTCCCGGAAAACTGTTATTGGGGAAGTAGATTTGCCTAAAACGATTGGACCTCATACCTTCCAGATCACGTTTCAAGTGATGGATATCAAGGTCGCATATAGTTGTTTATTGGGTAGCCCTTGGATCCACGAGGCTGGGGCCGTAACTTCAACTCTCCATCAGAAACTCAAGTTTGTAAAGCAAGGAAAGCTGGTGACAGTATTTGGGGAACAGGCTATAATTGTGAGCCATCTTTCCTCTTTCTCGTATGTGGAACCGGAAGATGCTATTGGGACTCGTTTCCAGGCCCTAACCATTGCTGATAAAGAAATAAAGAAGAGAGGGGCATCCATTTCTTCTTTCAAGGATGCTCTGCAGGTTGTTGAGAGTGGTTCGTCTGAAGGGTGGGGAAAGGTCGAGGTTTTAAGTGAAAATAAGGCTCGTGAAGGAGTTGGTTTTTCGCCCGAATCTGCAAGATTTACAAGGGATGAAGTGGTCATTTGCCCAATACATAAAAGTTTCTGCAGTGGAGGATTCATGAGTCCAACTCCACCAGAAGTCGACACAATTACTGAAGATAATCCTGAAGAGGATTTACCAGACTTTGTTGTGCATGGAGAATTGTGCCAGAATTGGACTGTTGTTGACGTCCCATCTGTTGTTCGTCTTTCTAAGTAATGTCTTTGTGTTAACCTCTCGCTCTGCCCAAGGCGAGAGAGTATTTTGTAGGGCTTTCTCTTTATGCATTTTGGAATTTTTGTCTCCTCTTTGCCCTGCCCAAAGCAAGAGAGTTATTTGTTGGGCCATTTTGATTTGAAAATTAAACAATCATTAATGAAAGTGTTATTTTTCGATTTCCTTTGTCTTTTTGTTATTTTTACTTTTTGCTTTTCGGAAAAATGGTAATCCTAAAAAAAAAAACCATCTACGCATTTGCATAAATAATAAATAATAAAAAAGGATTTACTTTCAGATATCTGCATACACTCTCCATTTGTCTATTTCTAAAAATAAAATATTAATCATATGTGCAGATTAATCATAAAAAACCCCATTGAAAAGCATGACCCATTGCCTACTCCCGACTTTGAGTTCCCAGTATTTGAGGCTGAAGAAGAGGATGACGAAGAGGTCCCTAATGAGATTTCACGGCTACTGGAGAATGAGGAAGAGACCATCCAGCCATATAAAGAGACGGTGGAGGTAATTAATCTGGGAACAAAAGAGGATAGGAAGGAAGTCAAAATCGGCGCACTACTCATCCCCGACGTCAAGAAAAGAATGATAGAGCTTTTAAAAGAATATGCAGATGTGTTCGCTTGGTCTTACCGGGATATGCCGGGATTGGATACTCGTATCGTGGAACATCGCCTTCCTTTGAAACTAGAATGTCCGTAGGTCAAACAGAAGTTGAGGAGATCACGCCCAAACATGGCTATCAAGATTAAGGAGGAAATTCAGAAGCAGATTGACGCAGGTTTCCTTGTCACCTCAGAGTATCCACAATGGTTAGCCAATATAGTACCAGTGCCGAAGAAGGATGGGAAAGTCAGAATGTGTGTTGACTATAGAGATCTGAACAAAGCCAGTCCTAAGGATGACTTCCCGCTACCACACATTGACATGTTGGTCGACAGTACAACTAAGTTTAAAGTTTTCTCCTTCATGGATGGCTTTTCTGGATATAATCAGATTCGAATGGTCCCAGAGGATATGGAAAAGACCTCATTCATTACACCTTGGGAACATTTTGCTACCAGGTGATGCCCTTCGGTTTAAAAAATGCAGGTGCAACTTATCAGAGAGCAATGACGACACTTTTCCATGACATGATGCACAAAGAAATCGAAGTATATGTCGATGACATGATTGCTAAATCCAAGACTGAGGAAGAGCATGTGGAATACCTTTTGAAGTTGTTCCAGCGTTTGAGGAGGTACAAGCTTCGCCTGAACCCCAACAAATGCACCTTTGGTGTTTGTTCAGGGAAGCTATTAGGTTTTATTATTAGCCAGAAAGGTATTGAAGTAGATCCTGACAAAGTCAAAGCCATCCGAGAGATGCCTGCACCAAAGACAGAAAAACAAGTGAGGGGATTTTTAGGTTGTTTGAATTACATCTCTAGATTTATTTCTAACATGACTACTACCTGTGGGCCAATATTCAAACTCCTGCGAAAGAATCAAAGCTGCAAGTGGACTGAAGATTGCCAAAGAGCTTTTGATAACATCAAAGATTACTTACTTGAACCACATATCTTAATCCCCCCGATCGAAGGAAGACCTTTGATCATGTACTTGCCAATACTAGAAGATTCCATGGGCTGTGTGCTCGGGCAACAGGACGAAACGGGACGGAAAGAGCACGCCATCTATTACCTAAGCAAGAAATTTACAGATTGTGAGTCTCGATACTCCATGCTTGAGAAGACTTGTTGTGCTTTAGCTTGGGCGGCCCGACGTCTCCGACAATATATGGTTAATCACACTACTTGGTTGATTTTAAGGATGGACCCGATTAAGTATATTTTCGAGAAGCCTACCCTGACGGGAAGAATTGCTCGTTGGCAGATGTTACTATCAGAATATGATATTGAGTATCACACTCAGAAGGCCATAAAGGGGAGTGTCTTAACCGACCATCTGGCCCACCAACCCATTGGCGATTATGAACCCGTAAAGTTCGATTTTCTAGACGAAGATGTCATGTATTTGAAGATGAAGGATTGTGACGAGCCTCCGCTTGACGAAGGGCCAGAAATAGGATCTCGTTGGGGATTAATTTTTGATGGAGCGGTAAATTTGTATGGAAAAGGAATTGGGGCAATGATTATAACTCCCCAAGGTTCTCATATTCCTTTTGCTTCAAGAGTAACGTTCAATTGTACCAATAATGAGGCTGAATACGAAGCTTGCATCATGGGCCTGGAAGAAGCTGTTGATTTAAGAATCAAGAACCTAGATGTATATGGAGACTTAGATCTAGTAATCAATTAGATCAAAGGGAAGTGGGAAGTTCTACAAGCTCATTTGATCCCATACAGGGACTATGCAAGAAGGATCTCGATGTTCTTTGATAAAATTGAGTTTCACCAAGTACCCCGCAATGAGAACATAATGGCCAATGTTTTGGCTACCATATCCTCCATGATTGTTGTAAATCAGTAGAACGATGTGCCGAAGATTGAAATCATGCGCCTGGATAGACCTGCTTATGTGTTCACCCTGGAAGAATCTGTGGATGATAAACCATGGTACTACGACATTGAGTGTTTCTTACGACACCAGGAATATTCGTCTGGGGCGTCAAACAAGGATAGGAAGACTTTAAGAAGGTTGGCCGGTAACTTCTTTCTAAATCATGATGTGTTGTATAAAAGAAATTTCGACATGATCTTACTCAGATGTGTGGGTAAACATGAAGCAGAAATGCTAATGAGGGAAATTCATGAAGGTTCATTTGGCACTCACGCTAATGGACATGCTATGGCTAGAAAGATGCTAAGAGAAGGTTATTATTGGTTGACGATGGAATCCGACTGCTGCAAGTATGTGAATAAGTGTCATAAATGTCAGGTTTACGCTGATAAAGTTCATATCCCTCCGACTCTTCTCAATGTTCTTTCTTCTCCGTGGCCTTTTTCCATGTGGGGCATCGATATGATTGTTATGATCGAGCCTAAAGCTTCCAATGGACATCGCTTCATCCTAGTGGCCATTGACTACTTCACCAAATGGGTAGAGGCAGCTTCCTACGCCAATGTGACTAGACAAGTGGTAGTCTGATTCATCAAGTACAATCTCATTTGCCGGTATGGTATCCCGAATAGGATAATTACTGACAACGGATCCAACTTGAACAATAAAATGATGAAGGAAATGTGCGCAGAATTCAAGATTGAACACCATAACTCCTCTCCCTACAGGCCCAAGATGAATGGTGCAGTGGAAGCCGCCAACAAAAATATCAAGAAGATCATTCAGAAGATGGTTGTTACTTATAAGAATTGGCACGAAATGCTTCCCTTTGCTTTACACGGATATCGCACTTCGGTCCGTACATCGACTGGGGCAACTCCTTTCTCGCTCGTATATGGTATGGAGGCAGTGCTTCCTGTGGAGGTTGAAATCCCGTCAATGAGAGTTTTGATGGAAGCCAAGTTAACAGAAGCTGAATGGTGCCAAAGCAGGTATGATGACTTGAATCTGATTGAAGAGAAGAGGATGACGGCTTTATGCCATGGGCAGTTATACCAACAAAGAATGAAGAAGGATTTTGATAAGAAGGTTCATTCTCGTGTGTTCAGGGAAGGCGATCTCATGATTAAGAAACTCCAGCCTTTCATATCAGATACCAGGGGCAAATGGGCTCCAAATTATGATGGCCCGTATGTTGTCAAGAGAGTTTTTTCGAGCGGTGCATTAATCCTCGCAACAATGGACGGCGAAGAATTCACCCGCCCTACAAATGCAGATACAGTCAAGAAATACTTCGCCTAATAGAAATAAAAGAACAGCTCGGTAAGTCGAAAACCCGAAAGGGCGACTTAGGCAAAAAAGAGCGTCTCGGTGAGTCGAAAACCCAAAAGGGCGACTCAGGCAAAAGTTAGAGACATAAACAGAAAGTAATCATGCCACTAGATTGAAAACCTGAAAGGGAAATCTAGGCAAAGGTTAGGGATAACGGCAAGTAACTGTACTGGACTTTGATGACAACATCGTGTGCCAAGAATTCCTCAAATCTGATTCGAGCTCGAGAATACTGGGAATTTAAAGTCGTTAGAAAAAGTAATGATCATTGTAATTTTAATGTAGCCTTTTCCATTTAATTACCATTTATTCCAATTTTTTTAAAGATCTATGGAATCCCGCTATTGGCAAATTACCATTCTATCAATGAAATTTGAGCCTTTGCCTTTGTTTGCAGTTCTTATTCTATCTTCATTTTGAAAATGGCATTGTTATTAATGATAATGATTTTCGAAACAAAAAAACTTTTACTATGTTTGTTTTAGTGTGTGCGTATGCTTACTGATTGGGCAAACCAAAAGATGGACGTTGATGGTTGTTCCAAGGATGGTTAGGCTACAGAATGTGAAATAATTGTCTCGTTGAGTGCGGTATACTCATGATTCTCTAATATGGGTCGTTGAAGTGTTATGTGCATGACTCGTTATTCTACGATAGAGTTCTGTTATTACTCAGCGCCTTTGGTAAAATGCTAAGCATGATATTCCTAGTTGAGCCTGGATTCAAGTCGCTTCAGTGGACTGTGGTCATCTTCCCCGGCAGAGAACAAGCTATTTCATCCATGACAAAGCAAGTTTTGTTACAATTAAAAATTTGTTTGGGTATATTTCCCAATTGAGGTCTTTTTCTCTCCGCAAAAAAAAAAAGATGCGAGCTTTTGTAACATGACTTTTACTCTTTGGATGGCTCTTTATCCTGTTAGTCACTCAAACCTTGTTGAGATTGGTCGGGTATCCGTTTGTTGTATTTTTCCTCACCAATTCATCTTGTGTTTGTTTTGTATGTTTGTCAACATAAACATGACGCATATGCATACATGTGCATCTTATTTGAATTCATACTCATATTCATGTTGCATTCATTGATGCATACCTCCTTCACCTTGGTCGTGTTTATCCCCAAGTGATGTGTCTCTCTCCAAATAGAGTTGTCAGCCTTAGGCAGAAAATGTACATTCTTTCTAATTCCCCACTGAGATTCTACCCTCGTGGAAGATTTTTGTTTTAGTTCTCCTTTCCACACTTGGATAGGATAAATACCCAGTTGAGTTCATTCATCATGGGTTAGTGTCTTGCTTGACAGTTTCTTTCTAGCTCAATCCTGGATTGAATTTGGTCTTTGATAATATTTAACGATTGATTTTCCAGATGGAAAGTGCATTTATTTTGCACTTGTTAATGATTTGTCTCTCAGGAGGAATTCATTGAAGGTTCCCATTGAAGAAAATTTTTTGTTTTCCAGCAGTGTTGTTGCAACATTCTCTTGGAATACTTACACCTGACAACAAGTAGCAGTCTCTTTATTCGAGAAGCTTGTTTCGTCCTAGAACCTCTAAGCGGAACCAACAAGTGGCCGTCTCCTTATTTGAGAAGCTTGTTTCTTATCCGTGGATTTCCCAGTAAATCAACAGATGGCATTCTCTTTTCGAGCAGTTGACCCATCCCCAGCAAGGTTATTTCTCCAACAAATGGCATCTCATCCAGACAAGGTGAGAAGTTTGTTGCGATATTTCAATTTCCGTCAAATGGCGTCTCTTCCAGACAAGTTGAGAAGTTTGAACGTGAAGTTTGTTTTCCATCATATGGCATCTCATTCAGAAGAAGGGAAGTATGATGAGGGTTCTATCAAATGGCATCTCTCCAATACACGTTGAGAAGTTTGGTATGAATCTCTTTGTTTTTCAACAAATGGCATCTCATCCAGACAAGGTGGGAAGTTTGTTGTAAACTTTTCAATTTCCGTCAAATGGCATCTCTTCCAGACAAGTTGAGAAGTTTGAACATGAAGTTTGTTTTCCATCATATGGCATCTCTTTCAGAAGAAGGGAAGTATGACGAGGGTTCTATCAAATGACATCTCTCCAATACACGTTGAGAAGTTTGGTATGAATCTCTTTGTTTTTCAACAAATGGCATCTCATCCAGACAAGGTGGGAAGTTTGTTGTAAACTTTTCAATTCCTTCAAATGGCGTCTCCTCCAGACAAGTTGAGAAGTTTGAACATGAAGTTTGTTTTCCATCATATGGCATCTCTTTCAGAAGAAGGGAAGTATGATGAGGGTTCTATCAAATGGCATCTCTCCAATACACGTTGAGAAGTTTGGTATGAATCTCTTTGTTTTTCAACAAATGGCATCTCATCCAGACAAGGTGGGAAGTTTGTTGTAAACTTTTCAATTTCCTTCAAATGGCGTCTCCTCCAGACAAGTTGAGAAGTTTGAACATGAAGTTTGTTTTCCATCATATGGCATCTCTTTCAGAAGAAGGGAAGTATGATGAGGGTTCTATCAAATGGCATCTCTCTAATACACGTTGAGAAGTTTGGTATGGATCTCTTTGTTTTTCAACAAATGGCATCTCATCCAGACAAGGTGGGAAGTTTGTTGTAAACTTTTCAATTTCCGTCAAATGGCGTCTCTTCCAAACAAGTTGAGAAGTTTGAACGTGAAGTTTGTTTTCCATCATATGGCATCTCTTTCAGAAGAAGGGAAGTATGATGAGGGTTCTATCAAATGGCATCTCTCCAATACACGTTGAGAAGTTTGGTATGAATCTCTTTGTTTTTCAACAAATGGCATCTCATCCAGACAAGGTGGGAAGTTTGTTGTAAACTTTTCAATTTCCTTCAAATGGCGTCTCTTCCAGACAAGTTGAGAAGTTTGAACGTGAAGTTTGTTTTCCATCATATGGCATCTCTTTCAGAAGAAGGGAAGTATGATGGGGGTTCTATCAAATGGCATCTCTCCAATACACGTTGAGAAGTTTGGTATGAATCTCTTTGTTTTCAACAAATGGCATCTCATCCAGACAAGGTGGGAAGTTTGTTGTGAAATTTTCAATTTCCGTCAAACGGCGTCTCATCCAGACAAGGCGAGAGGTTTGAGCGTGAAGGTTGTTTCTCCATTATATGGCATCTCATTCAGAAAAAAAGAGGAGTATGATGGGATTTTAACAAATGACATCTCCTGATGCACGTTGTCATCTTTTAATCAGTTGTCGTCTGGTTATGCTTCAAGAATTCCTCGTGTGGATTTGTGTCACAGCTATGTGCGTCTCATCCCCAGTAGAGTCATATTTCCTCTCCCGATGGAGCTTTGGCTTTATAATCAGCTATCAAGCACTTCCACCATGTTTTCTTTTACTCCGAAGAGTGCAAAATTTCTGGCTCTTTTAGTATTCAAACCCCTTTCGCCTTTCAGGTTTAAGTTGTTTGAATAGGGGCAGCTGTTGCACCCCAAAATTTGCCCTCGTTTTTCTTACTTTTTGGTTTATGTCCCGCACATACACATTGCATTCAGGTCGTGCTCATATCATGCATATCATCGTTTTCTTTAGGGGGATGGGATTAGCGACTTTTGGAGAATTAGGGTTCCATACCATATTTGTGGGTATCGAAAGGATCCAAGGTTTTGGCTATGCAGTCTTCATTGGCCCTAGGGTTTATTTCCCTATTTGAGTGAGACCCGAGGGGGTTTATTCATAAGGACTACACTTGTTCATGTGGTTTATCATTAGCAATAAGGTATGGATTGCATTTTCCTTCTCTTTGAGTTGTCTTTCATTCATTCCGAATCTTATAAAACAAGCGTGCAATATGGACAATTATTGGCCAAATACTTTAAGATATTTCGGGATGTAATGCATCTTTGGGGGAAGGCATTTGTAAGCTTGTTCAAGGTTGGTATCTGAAGATTAAGAATATTCTCAAAAGATTATCATTGGGTCTTGTGGTCAAAGGTTTCAATCTAGTTTTAGAGACATTGTGTGAAATTTTTGCAAGCTTATTCTAAAGGGTTTATGTCAGTTGGTCTTTTGGATTTGTCTTAATGCATAGTGTGGTTAGGAAATTCAAAGGATATTCTTAAAAGAAAAGCCAAAACTTTGTCTTAAGTGATATCTCAAGTTGGGTCCAATTTTGTTTTCGAGTGGGTTTCTTTTTTTTTTAGCAATATTAAATTGGATTGAGAGACAATATATTACAAGTTCATGTCAAATGATTGCTCCAATTCCAACAAAGCTTACAATTCAAAAGTTTATCTATTCTAAAACTTTAAGCTACAGAAACAAGAGCTAATGACAATTACCGAAGAGATCGTTCTAATGAGCCCTATCACCCTCCTCGTCCTTATGAGGCACCCCACTCTCGTAGAGAAAACCAACGACTCTTTCAATGATGAAACTTTTGGCTCTTTGGAGTGTACAAGTGAGGACAGGACAGAAGAGAATAAAAGAGAAGAGCCTCTTTCAAATTAATGAGAAGAGGGAAATTTGAGAAGCTTAAGATGAATCCAGACAAGGATGAGAAATCTTTCTCCCATTCATGTGCTTCAGCAAGACCACTCGTACCCCCTGGCTTCGCAAACGCAATGTTGGAAAGGAATATGGTTGCCAAAATATCCTCTAACACTCATGTAGCAGAGGCTGGGAAGCCTGAGCCCAGAAATGCCCAAGGAGATAGCCATGCATTCAGTATAAATCCTGGAAATAAAAAAAGGAATTTATCAACCTTGCAAGTGGAAAACAATCTACAGAATCTTCAAAGGGGAGATATAAATGTTTCGATCAACAATAAGCGAGAATATACATTTAATTTATCATCTCCTGTGAATATCCCCAACATTAAAATAAGAATTAGTGATCAACAAAGAAAGAGATATGCTCTTTCAGAAGCCTTGGAAGCATCGGATGACAATACCTTTTACTCCACTTAAGGCTAAAGTAAAAGGAAAGGAGGCCAAAGGAGCGGCTATCATTCCTGAAAGTTATGAGTCTATCCCATACAAACTTCTGGTAATGTTTCAATGCTAACTAGTGGCGTATCTACTAGCATTGATGAGTAGTCTGATCATAAAGCAGATGGATGATGAAGTCCGTCGAAGAAGACCATATCTTGCTTCTGAAGACACAAACTCGTTCGCCACAGAGTCAATTTCACTATAGATGGGCAGTCAATAGTTGTTCTCCACATGTAAAGGTAGCGGCAGGTGAGGCTGATGTTGCGCTCAATCTGGAAAGAGTGTGAACCAGTATGCGGATTTGCATCTTTTGGTCCTTTACGGTTCAAGCAAGCTTTCGAACACAAAAGACTCATTTTATAGCAATGATGAGGATGTAGATTTAAAGGATGTCATTGGGGTTTTTCTTTGCCAAAAGCACCCCTCAATACTGTATTTATGTGTCATTGGCTTGCCTTTGAAGGAGTGCAACCTGCAAATTTCCAGAAATCACTCTTGTAATTAATATCAACCTTTTCTAAATGTCAAAAAACAACATGAACAAAAGGGTGGCAACTTTCCAGTTAACATCAATTTACCTGATTAAGCATGTCATGTCTAGAGGGATTCCACTCCATAAAGTGACCAAGCCAAACTCCAAGTCCAATTTTTTCCAGGGTTCTTTTAGGATTCTCCATGACTCCTATCAGGGTGAATAAATCAAAGGAAGCTAATCCCAAAGCTCAGGCCTTGAGGACGGTAACGGTTCTCACTTTGTGACCCTGCAAAGTTTGAAATTCCCACGACAGGTCAATAAGGTAACAAGTAGTAAAACATGGATTTACGACAGTAAAAAAAAGGGAGAGCAACTAATCCAATCCGAAAACTACTCATTTTGTTCATTCCAAATGAAACTAAGTCAAAATTTGTGCAGAAAATAAGGATAACCAGGTTAGAGACAGCAACAGGTTACCAAAACCGAAACATTCACTGATTCGGCAAAAAACTTTTGACAATGAAAAAGGTTATAGCAGACATATCAGATGGAAAAATCCTCCAGTTTTTCAAATCTGAAACCCTAATCCACTACACTATAAAAGGAGGATTTAGGTTAGACACAAGGGGGCAAAGATATCAACAAAGACTCAGAACAATAAAACCCTAGCCGCAACAATACACAAAGAAAAAACCTTATTTTCCTCTACAGAAATCGGTTTTTTTCCGAAAAAGACTAAAATCATCCAAAGTTTTTTCCCCAAAAAGTTTGATAAAGGCTTCTCACCGAAGCTCTATTCAACTAAAAACTGAACTAGGAGGCAAAGAAGAAGAGAGGTTCAAAGTAAGAAAAATAAGTTAACGTTCAGAGTAGTTAAGAATCATCCTCCCTCTTTGTGTTGATCGTTGTTGAGCTTCTATTGTTTTTTTCTTCTTCGTTTTCACAGCTTGATGGATTCATGTTTTGGTAGATGGATATTCTGATGTTTGCGTGATTTGTGTTTATGAACTTTTAGATTAGGGTTTACGATTTGGGGGAAAATATTTCTCTGTGTTTGATTCATGGTGGTGTGCGATGGTGCTTAATATGATCACGTACGGTGAGGCATAATTTCCTTTTATGAGAGAATAGTGTTTGAGTACAATTGAAGGAGTGTTTCAGAAAAGAGGTTTACAATGGGTTCTCTTTTACCTTTCCATTGAGTCATCAGATTTTTTTTAGTCATTGGTTTAATATTTTTTTAGGTGATTAGGTATTGTCCTCAAATGTTTATTACTGTCACTCTTTTTCACTGCCCGAGACAAGTTATTGGTCTTCCCCAAGTGGCGGCTGATTCATTAATGTGTGCATCAATGACCGATGATGCTTACACGATTAGGTTTTTTTTCTTTTTATAAATTAAGCTTTGTTAATAGGATTTTGGATTAATAGGTTTCAAATATTTATTGGCTAAAAGATATCCAAATGATTGATAGTCCATTATACTTATTGCTAATTTCATAAAAGGTTAATTAAGTTTTTAATAGAACTATGAAAATTTTCTTTATCATAATAAATTACTTTTGGTATTCGTTTTTTATATACTCCCTCCGTCCCATATTATTTGTCACAATTGAACTTTTCACACAGATTAAGAAAAAATGATAAAGAGAAGAAATAGAGTATTGTTTTTACTATATTATCCTTATTCTACTTATTTTTCTTTTAATTTTTATTATTTATTTTAAATAGTCACTCATTAATATTAACTTCTCAATTCCATATCATTAAATATTGTCATAATTCCTAGTAGGCCAAAAGACACATTGAAATTCTTATGTTTCACATGAAAAAAGTAGAGGGAAATCATTAATAATATTCTCCCTCCAAATAATTAAACTTTCCCACCAAATTTTGTTCTATAAAACTACAATTGGTAAGCATGACTTTTTATTAATAGACATTCCTTTTATTAATAGCTATGGATGGAAATATTATACCGGATGAAAACCTTGGTAAGCATGATTTTTTATTATTCCTAATGTATTCACTATTTTGATACGTTATGTTTTCTCATAATTTGTTCTCTATTTATATCAATAATTTATTTTAGTCCAATTTATAAATAGAAGAATTTGTTGTCATATTTTCAATTTGGTATGTTATGCTTTTGTCCTCTATTCATTGCTACTTATTCAATTAAATGAAAAAATAATTATGTAAGTTTATTTTGTTATTGTATATTCCATTAATTAATTATGGCATAATATCTTTTTATTTCAATCTTCATAATTGACACAGGTAATAAAATTTAAACATTCTAATAATGTACTTTTTCACAAGTTAATTATTTTGTCATTAAATATTTGACTATATGCAGAAGAAGATATTGTCGATGATGCAGAAAATTTGGAGATTTCGATATCACAGATTAAAAGAAATAATTTGAGTAATGAAGATAGAAGGGCTATATATAATGTTCTTTTAGATAGTAAGAGTGTTAAAGGAAGATTGATACCAGGGGTTCTTAAAATGGTGGCATCACAGTTTTTAGTTTCAACACGTACTATTCAACGTATTTGGAAACAAGGAAGAAATAGCGGTGTGCATGCTGACGTATCTCATAAAAGAACAAAGAATTGTGGTCGTAAAAGAATTCAAATTGAATATGATCAAATCCGTAAGATTCCTTTGCGTCAAAGAACGACAGTTAGATCTCTTTCGTATGCAGCTAAAGTTAGTAAGAGCACATTGCATAGATATTTAAAGTCTGGAATTTTACGAAGACATTCAAATGCTATTAAGCCTTTTTTAAAGGAAGAAAACAAAAAAGAGAGATTGCGTTTTTGTTTATCAATGCTAGATAGTTCAAGCTTTCCACATGATCCCATGTTTTCAGGTATGTATAACACTATTCATATCGATGAAAAGTGGTTCTATATGACAAAAAAATGTGAGAATTATTACTTACTTCAAGATGAAGAAGTTCCGTTGCGCACATGTAAAAGCAAGAACTTCATCGAAAAAGTTATGTTTTTAGCTGCTATAGCTCGTCCAAGGTTTGATGCACAAGGAAATGAAACTTTTTCTGGAAAAATTGGAATATTTCCCTTCGTCACACAAGAGCCAGCGAAAAGGAATAGTATTAATAGAGTTGC
Source organism: Lathyrus aphaca (assembly GCA_963966055.1). NCBI lineage: Eukaryota > Viridiplantae > Streptophyta > Magnoliopsida > Fabales > Fabaceae > Lathyrus > Lathyrus aphaca. Next base: position 427,934,406 of record OZ014524.1, on the reverse strand, counting down.
GGGAACACTAATAACCAAACCAATTACTTCAGTTAACAAAGATGTGATAAGGACGTACTTAATCGATAAAATTTTACCCGCCATCAAGGAAAAATGGCCTAGCAACGAAAAAGGATCACCAATATTTATCCAGCAAGACAATGCTAGAACACACATTGATTCTCACGATGAAGAATTTTGTCAAGTAGCTTCACAAGATGGATTTGACATTCGAATAGTGTGTCAACCGGCAAATTCACCCGATTTAAATGTTTTAGATCTTGGATATTTCAATGCTATTCAATCCTTACAACATAAGGAGTCACCAAATTCTATTGATGATCTAGTGAAAGCCGTTGAAAAATCTTTTGAAACATTTTCAGTAGTGAGGTCAAATCATATTTTTTTAACTTTGCAGTCATGTATGATTGAAATCTTGAAGACTAGAGGTTCCCAAAAATACAAAATTCCACATTTAAAAAAAGAAATGCTGGAGCATCAAGGACAACTACCTACACAATTGAAGTGTGATCTTACATTAGTACAAGATCTTCTTGAATATTTAAATTAATTTCGGGTTATTTTTAGTTTTATTTGTAATTTCTTGAACATTTGTTAGATGATTTTATATGACATTAACTCTTTTTTTCCTTTGGTCTATAATACTAATGTGAATGCCAATTTATTTTCAATGTCTGATACACGAATATAATTCAGTCATTCTTTAGTGATCTCTAATATTCATGACAAACTAATGTACATGACAAAAATCATACATTTAAAATGACAAAATTAGGAAATGAAGATCATATTTTAACTTGATAAAAATAGAAAATATTTTAACTTGACAAAAATAGAAAATTAAAATCATACTTATAACTTGACAAAAATAAAATTTTAAAATCATACAGTAGTTGGCAAAAATATAAAATTGAAACCATACTTATAACTTATCAAAAATAGAAAATAAAAATTATAACTTGACAAAAATAGAAAATCAAAACAAAATTACACGATTTCTTGAGAGTTTAAAATCTTGGAACCCATATTTTCCGAAGGGTATTCACCTCTTCTTTGATTTCTGCTTCTGGATCAAATACTGCTCTTGCTTGAAAAACTTCATCTTCTTCCTCAGGCAACTCGTTCAAATTAAAATCATGATGTGCCGGCATGTTTAAATCAATATCCAAGAGTGCTATGTTATTATCTTCCACTATTTCAATTTCAATATCTTCATTAATTTCTTCTTCATCTCTCTCAAAATTGTCTTCTTCTCTAGCAACTTCATAACCTTCATTATCTTCATCTAAGTCTCTTTCAAAATCTAAAGAGTCTTCCACTCTTTCAACTTCTTCAAAATTTTCTTCATCTTCAACTGTATCTCTTTCAAAATCTAGAGAATCCTCTACTATTTCAACATCTTCAAAATTTTGATGGTTTTCATTTGAAACTTTTTCCATATTCAATTTAATTCAAGGAATTATGTTTAAGAATAATTGTATACTATTCATAAAATTTTCTAGTTATATACAAATAAAAAGAAGTACGTTAATCCATAATCCATATGAATAGACTGAGTTATTAATGTAGACATGAAAACTGAAAAGATATAATGAGGTGCATTGCTCAAGATTTTTTTGAGTGGTTCTATTCCATTTTTATTAATTAAGCGTGAAAAATTATTAGGGATAAAATGGGAATTATTTCACTAAAAACTTGAATGTGACAATTAATTTGGGACAATTTTTTTTGTCAAATGCGACAAATAATATGGGACGGAGGGAGTATGTCTTTTATATAGAAATTTCATTTGTTTTAAAAAAATAATTTTGGTGTTTCAAATTCTCATGTTTTTGTTTTAGGTTTGTTATTTGGTTGTATGCTTCCATATGATGTGCTCACTAGTAAAAAAATAGGCGCACATTAAGATTAATCATTTTAAAAATAATTGAATTTTTTGGTCCAACGCCAAGTAAATACAATTCATACGCCTACATTTTGCACATACGTAAGTCGGTCACCTGTGTGATCGCCATGTGTGATCGCCATCTGCATGACTTTACGCGTCGATTAATTAACGAGGAACTGAACTTCAAAATCTAGCATTCTGTGGGTTCTTTAATGAACCACTCTTGAGGCTAGCCTTCGAGCTGTGTTTTCATTTACTCCTTCGTTTCTAAAATATTAAACCCTAATTCATCTAAAATAATCGCAAAATGTCTTAATATACGTAATTAATTAACGTAAGAACTAAACTCAAGAATCTAGTATTTCTCGGGTTTTTGAATTGAATTACTGTTGGGGCTAGCCCCCGATTTGAAGTTCATTCACTCTTTCGTTTTCAAAAAATGTATATCTCTAATCAAATCGTGAACGAACTAAACTCAGTAATCTAGCATTCCTCGGGTTTTTTTTTGAATTAAATTACTGTTGGGGCTAACCCCCGATTTGTAATTCATTCTCCCTTTCACAATAAAATAATACGACTTAAAATTTACTAACATACGCAAATCATTTTACAATTAATCCACGAATAACTGAACTCTGGAGTCCAGCACTCCACGGGTCCTTGAGTGTAATCATTCTTGAGGCTAGCCCTCGAGCTGTGGTCCATTCGCTTTTCGTTTAAAACACTTTAATAAAGAACAAACATCTTTTTCAAAATGAACATTGTTTAAATCTTTCTATCTCGCAAACAAGCTAGCGCTTCAGCCTCCTATCGCGAGCAGATAAGCCAACGCTTAGCAATAGAAAGTATTTTCAAACAATCGTTCAATTAAAAAACACAAATCGTAGTCGCACGAACTACGAAGCTCTGACTTTCCCATTGCACAGGGATTTTAATCCTTCGCGAGCACAATAATAAAAAACTTAACCTTTCTCCTGTAATAAATAATAGCTTTCTTTTCACTTTTTATAAGCAATCTTAGTAACTTTAATCATTAAAAGAAGACAATAATAATAAGTTACCATTTTAAGCGCAAATTAAACTAAGAGGTTCCTGTTGAGTACAACGGACGTGAGGGGTGCTTAATACCTTCCCTTCGCGTAACTGACTCCCGAACTTAGATTTGTGGTTTCGTTGACCATTTCCTATCCCATTTAGGTTGTGTTTATATCTCCCTTTTCTCTCGTAGAATAAATAGAATTAGGTGGCGACTTTTTTGTTTGTTTTAGGATCGTATATTTTTCGAGGTACGACAGTCAATACTAGCCATGGGCTAGGTTTCACTGATGCTGATTTGACCACAGAAGGACGTCACCACAACAAAGCTTTGCACATAACCTTGGAGTGCAAAGGAGCTGTATTATCTCATGTTCTTGTAGACACTGGGTCCTCACTCAATGTCTTACCCAAGAAGGCTCTTGTCAAGCTCGAATATGATGGAATAGCTCTCCGGCCAAGTAACCTTGTGGTCAGGGCTTTTGATGGCTCCAAGAGGTCTGTTCTTGGAGAGGTGGAGCTGCCAGTGATAATCAGTCTGCAAGTCTTTAAGACTACTTTCTATGTGATGGACATTCAGCCAGCCTACAGTTGTCTGTTGGGTCGACCATAGATTCACGCCGCAGGCGCAGTAACGTCGACCCTTCACCAGAAATTGAAATATGAGTGGAAAGGACATATTATCACCATCTGTGGTGAAGAGGACGTATTTGTTAGCCATCTGGCTACATACAAGTATATTGAAATGGATGGTGAAATCCATGAAACTGTGAGCCAAGGGTTCGAGGCCCTGAATGTCAATGAGGCAACGACTAAAGTATTTGCTACATCCCAGGAAGATATGATGAGTACTTCAATTGTCTCCTATCAGCAAGCCCGGAAGGTTGTTGAAGATGGTAATGCCCAAGGCTGGGGCAAGTTGCTGCCGGCGGAGAAGGAGGAGGACACATTCGGTTTGGGTTACAGACCATTCCGACAAGATCAATCAGAGGCTGCTAAAGAGCCCAAGTTCGTCTGTGGGGGGATGCTCGCCCCAGATGCTGTTAACAACCTGGAAGACGAGGCGGAAAGCGGCCGCAACCTGGAGAGCTGGATACGTCCAAGAATCCCGGGGCACCAAGTCCTTAACTGGTCTTCCCAGGAAATTATAAGGGTTACTCCTGCAGAGTAATTATTATTTCCTGTCTTTTTAGCATGCATCAAGTCCTGCATCTTGCCCAAGGTGTCAGGACTCATTTTGTAATAGGGCTATATTTTAATTTGGTGCAAATGGATTATCAATGAATATCGGACATCTTTTGCAAACAAGTCTTTTTTTTCGCTCACTGTCTTTTCATTTTTTTCACTTTTGTACAAAACAATAAAATGGCAATGTTTTCAAAATAAATAACTTCATTTTTACTTTTTCTAAATAAGATTAAAATTGATCACTAAAATGAACCAATCTCAACCCTTGCAGAGATTACCCTCCAGATTGCACCAACAACACTGCTATGACCTTGTATGACTTCGACAATCCAATTAATCAAGCCGATGAAGGGGTTGAAGAAGACTATGAGTTACCTGAAGAGTTAGCCAGGTTGTTAAGGCAAGAAGAGAAAGTGATCACTCCTCATCGGGAGGAGGTTGAAACAGTTAACCTGGGTACCGAAGAGGATTTGAAAGAAGTGAAGATTGGGGCCGGTCTGCAAGTTTCATTAAAAGAACAACTCATTGACATGCTTCGAGAATACGTCGATGTTTTTGCTTGGTCCTATCAAGACATGCCAGGTCTAGATACGAATATTGTTATGCACAAGCTGCCCTTGAAAGAAGGTTGTCCTCCAGTGAAACAGAAGTTATGCCGTACTCGTCCGGATATGGCCATGAAGATAAAGGAAGAAGTACAAAAGCAGTGGGACGCCGGTTTCCTTGCTGTAACTAGTTACCCGCCGTGGGTTGCTAACATTGTACCAGTGCCTAAGAAGGATGGCAAAGTACGCATGTGTGTGGATTACTGGGATCTGAATAGAGCTAGCCCAAAGGATGATTTCCCTCTACCTCACATTGATGTATTGGTCGACAACACAATTCAGTTCTCGGTGTTTTCCTTCATGGATGGTTTTTCTGGGTTTAATCAGATCAAGATGTCACCCGAAGACATGGAGAAAACAACCTTCATCACACCTTGGGGCACAATTTTTTATAAGGTAATGCCTTTCAGACTGATGAATGCCGGTGCAACTTATCAACGGGCTATGGTAACTTTATTCCACGACATGATCCACAAAGAAATTGAATGCTACGTGGATGACATGATTGCCAAGTCCCTCACTGAAGAAGATCATCTAGTAAATCTGCTAAAGTTGTTCAAGCATCTGAGAAAGTATCAGTTGAAGCTAAACCCCAACAAATGCACATTCGGGGTGCGTTCCGGTAAGTTGCTGGGATTCATTGTAAGTGAAAAAAGGATTGAAGTTGATCTTGACAAAGTCAAAGCCATCCAGGAGATGCCTGCACCTAGGACTGAAAAGGAAGTTCGGGGTTTCTTAGGTAGATTGAACTACATATCAAGGTTCATATCTCACCTCACTGCAACCTGTGAGCCCCTGTTCAAATTGTTAAGAAAGGAGCAAACAGTCAGGTGGAACGAAGATTGTCATAAGGCTTTTGACAAGATCAAGGAGTACTTACAAGAACCTCCTATTCTTATGCCTCCAATTGAAGGAAGACCTCTAATAATGTATCTGACAGTATTAGAAGGGTCAATGGGGTGTGTGTTGGGCCAGCATGACGAGTCTGGTCGAAAAGAGTATCCAATATACTACCTAAGCAAAACGTTTACCGACTGTGAACAACGTTATTCACTGCTCGAGAAAACTTGTTGTGCTTTAGCGTGGGTTGCTCGCCGACTAAGACAGTATATGTTGACTCACACTACCTTGTTGATCTCAAAAATGGATCCAGTCAAGTACATATTTGAAAAGCCAGCACTTACCGGAAGGGTTGCAAGACGGCAAATGATTCTGACATAATATGACATTCAGTACACATCTCAAAAGGCCATCAAGGGCAGTGTACTGTATGATTATCTGGCTGAGCAACCCATTGATGATTACCAGCCCATGAGATTTGATTTCCCTGATGAAGACATCATGTTTCTAAAAGCAAAAGATCATGAAGAGCCTGTTCACACTGAAGGGCCTGACCCAGAAGAAGAATGGACAGTGATGTTTGATGGGGCTGTCAATATGAATGGTCATGGAGTCGGTGCAGTGCTCATTACACCTAAAGGAGTTCATATACCTTTCTCGGCAAAACTCACCTTTGCCTGCACTAACAACGAAATTGAATACGGAGCCTGTATCATGGGTCTTGAGGAAGCCATTGACCTCAGGATCAAGACTTTAACTGTATTTGGAGATTCAGCTTTGGTAATCAATTAGACCAACAACAAATGGTACACTCACCAAAAGCATCTGATTCCATACCGTGACTATACGAGGAGATTATCGAAGGCTTTCTTCATTCTTTTCTGATACAGCTACCCATGACAGATTGCAGCCAATCTTTTCTCTTCAATCAGACTCAATTGTTCGTATCGGGATCGGACCCATTCTGCTTCATTTAGTTTAACATCCATTAGTACCCGCAGGGAGGGTAATTCAACTTCAACAGGTAGGACTGCCTCCATACCGTAAACAAGCTGATACGGTGTTGCCCTAGTGGATGTTCTGATTGACGTACGGTACCCATGCAAGGCAAACGGTAGCATTTCATGTCAATCTTTGTAGGTAACTACCATCTTCTGCACAATCTTCTTGATATTCTTGTTAGCCGCCTCTACAGCGCCATTCATCTTTGGCCTGTAAGGAGAAGAATTATGATGTTGGATCTTGAAGTCCCGACATAGTTCTGCCATCATCTTATTGTTTAAATTGGAACCATTATCGGTAATGATTCGCTCGGGCACTCCATACCGACAGATGATGTCTCTTTTCAGAAATCGGGCTACCACCTGCCTTGTAACATTTGCATAAGAAGCTGCTTCGACCCACTTGGTAAAATAGTCAATAGCAACTAGGATGAATCTGTGGCCATTCGAAGCAGTCGGTTCAATCTTGCCAATCATATCAATGCCCCACATGGCAAAGGGCCAGGGTGAAGACATTACATTCAAAGGATTGGGAGGTACATGCACTTTATCCGCATAAATCTGGCATTTATGGCATTTTCTGGCGTAGGCACAACAGCCCGCATCCATTGTGATCCAGTAATAGCCTGATCTTAACAACTTTTTAGCCATTGCATGCCCTCCCGCATGGGTACCAAAGGTTCCTTCGTGCACCTCGTGCATTAACAGGTCTGCTTCTGTCTTATCAATGCATCTGAGAAGTACCATATCAAAGTTTCTCTTGTATAGGGAACTGTCAGTATTCAGAAAGAAACTACTAGCTAGCCTTCTTAATGTCTTCTTATCATTGGAAGATGCCCCAGGTGGGTATGTTTGATCCTCCAAGAAGCACTTAATGTCATGGAACCAAGGCTTATCATCTTTGGCAACATCTGCTACAAATACATATGCTGGTCTGTCGAGTCTGGATACTGAGATCCGAGGCACAAAGTTGACAGCTTGAACTTTGATCATTGATGAAATGGTAGCCAGAGCATCTGCAAACTGATTCTCGTCTCGAGGGATATACTCAAGCTTGACTGTTGTAAAGAAAGTCAATAACCTCCTTGTATAATCCCTGTAAGGTATCAGATGATCCTGGTGTGTGTACCATTTGCCGTTGGTTTGATTAACTACTAGAGCTGAATCTCCGAATACAGTCAAAGTCTTGATCCTGAGGTCAATGGCTTCCTCAAGACCCATAATGCAAGCTTCGTATTCAGCTTCGTTGTTAGTGCAGTTGAAGGTGAGCTTTGCCGAGAAAGGCATGTGAACTCCCTTAGGTGTAACGAGTACTGCACCAACACCACGACCATTCATGTTAACAGCCCCATCAAACATCATAGTCCATTCTTCTTCTGGGTCCGGCCCTTCAGTGTGAACAGGCTCTTCATGATCTTTTGCTTTTATGAACATGATGTCTTCATCAGGGAAGTCAAATCTCATAGGCTGGTAATCGTCAATGGGTTGCTCAACGAGATAATCAGACAATACACTGCCTTTGATGGCTTTCTGAGATGTGTACTGGATGTCATATTATGTGAGGATCATTTGCCATCTTGCAACCCGTCCGGTAAGTGCTGGATTCTCAAAAATGTACTTAACTGGATCCATTTTTGATATCAATAAAGTAGTGTGGGTCAACATATACTGTCTCAGTCGGCGAGCAGCCCACGCTAAAGCACAACAAGTTTTCTCGAGCAGTGAATAACGCTGTTCACAGTCGGTAAACTTTTTGCTTAGGTAGTATATTGCATATTCTTTTTGACCAGAATCGTCATGTTGGCCCAGCACACACCCCATTGACTCTTCTAATACTATCAAGTACATGATTAGAGGTCTTCCTTCAACTGGAGGCATAAGGATTGGAGGTTCTTGTAAGTATTCCTTGATTTTGTTAAAAGCCCTCTGGCAATCTTCATTCCACCTGACTGTTTGTTCTTTTCTTAGCAGTTTGAACAAAGGCTCACAGGTTGCTGTAAGATGAGATATGAACCTTGAGATGTAGTTCAATCTACCTTGGAACCCCCAAACTTCCTTTTCAGACTTTGGTGCAGGCATTTCTTGAATGGCTTTGACTTTATCAGGGTCAACTTCAATTCCTTTCTCACTTACAATAAATCCCAGCAGCTTACCGGATCGCACCCCGAATGTGCATTTGTTGGGGTTTAACTTCAACTGGTATTTCCTCAGACGCTTGAATAACTTCAACAGATTTACCAGGTGGTCTTCTTCTGTGAGGGACTTGGCAATCATGTCATCCACATAACATTCAATTTCTTTGTGGATCATGTCATGGAATAATGTTACCATAGCCCGTTGATAAGTTGCACCAGCATTCTTTAGTCCGAATGGCATCACCTTGTAACAGAACGTGCTCCAGGGTGTGATGAAAGTTGTCTTCTCCATGTCTTCAGGTGACATCTTGATCTGATTGTATCCTGAAAATCCGTCCATGAAGGAGAATACCGAGAACTGAGCCGTATTATCAACCAATACATCAATGTGAGGTAAAGGGAAGTCATCTTTCGGGCTGGCTCTATTCAGATCCCGGTAATCCACACACATCCTCACCTTGCCGTCTTTCTTAGGCACAGGTACAATATTAGCAACCCACGGTGGATAGCTAGTTACATCAAGGAAACCGGCGTCCCACTGTTTTTGTACCTCTTCTTTAATCTTCATTGCCATATCTGGGCGAGTACGGCGTAGTTTCTGTTTTACCAGTGGGCAGTCTTCTTTCAAAGGTAGCTTGTGCATGACAATATCGGTGTCCAACCCTGGCATATCCTGATAAGACCAAGCAAAGACATCCACATATTCTCGAAGCATATCAATCAGTTGCTCTTTTACTGAATCTTGTAAGCAGGCCCCGATCTTAACTTCTTTTACGTCTTCTTCCGTACCAAGATTAACCGTTTCGACCTCCTCCCGATGAGGAGTGATAACCTTCTCCTCTTGCCTTAACAACCTGGCTAGCTCTTCAGGTAGTTCATAGTCTTCTTCAACCCCTTCATTAGCTTGATTGATTGGATTGTCAAAGTCATACGAAGTCATAGCTGTGTTGTTGTCGGTGCAGTCTGAAAGGCACTCTCTGCAAGGGTTTAGATTGTTCATTTTAGTGATCGATTTTAATCTTGTTTAGAAAAAGGTGAAATGAAGTTATCATTTTGGAAAACATTGCCATTTTATTTTGTACAAAAAGAAAAATGAAAAACAGTGAGCGGAAAAGGAAAAGACTCATTTGCAAAAGATGTCCGATATTCATTGATTGATCTGTTTGCACAAAATTACAAGATGGCCCGATTACAAAATGAGTCTTGACATCTTGGGCAAGATGCAAGACATGATGCATGCTTAAAAATACAGGAAATAATAATTACTCTCCAGGAGTAACCCTTATAATTTCCTGGGAAGACCAGTTAAGGACTTGGCTACCCGGGATCCTTGGACGTATCCAGCTCTCCAGGTTGCGGTCGCTTTCTTCCTCGTCTTCCAAGTTGTTCACTGCATCCGGGGTGAGCATTCCCCCGCTGACAAAATCAGGCTTCTTGGCAGCCTCTGATTGATTTTGTTGAGTTGGTCTGTAACCCAACCCAAATCTGTCTTCTTTCTTTTCCACGGGCAATAGCTTGCCCCAGCCTTGGGCAGTACCCTCTTCAACAACCTTCCGGGCTTGCTGATAAGACGTCATGGAAGTTCCCAGTACAACAGATGCTTCATTTATGTTCAGGGCCTCAAACCCCTGGCTCATAGTTTCATGGATTTCTCCATCCATTTCTATGTACTTGTATGTAGCCAGATGGCTAACAAAGATGTCCTCTTCCCCACAGATGGTGATGATCTGGCCTTCCCACTCGAATTTCAGCTTCTGGTGAAGGGTAGACGTAACAGTGCCAGCGGCATGGATCCAAGGTCTACCCAACAAACAGCTGTAGGCCGGCTGAATGTCCATCACATAGAAGGTAATTTTGAAGGTCTGCGGGCCAATCATCACAGGCAGATCAATCTCCCCAAGCACTGATCTTTTAGAGCCATCAAATGCTCTCACCACCAAATTACTCGGACGCAGTGCCAAGCCATCATACTCCAGCTTCACTAAAGCTTTCTTTGGTAGAACATTGAGCGAAGACCCAGTGTCCACCAGTACATGTGATAGAACAGCACCCTTGCATTCTAGAGTGATGTGTAAAGCCTTGTTGTGGTTGCGTCCCTCGGTTGTTAAGTCAGCATTGGTAAAGCCCAGTCCATGACTGGTGTTGACATTTGCTACCATAGTTTCTAGTTGATTAACAGTGATTTCCTCTGGCACGTATGCTGCGTGCAGGACTTTCAGTAATGCATTCCTGTGAGCTTCAGAACACATCAACAGTGATAATATGGAGATTTTTGAGGGAGTTTGGTGAAGCTGATCCACCACCTTGTAATCACTTCTCTTTATGATTCTCATAAATTCGTCTACATCTTGTTCAAAAGATGTCTTCTGAGTTTCCTTGACAGCCGGCTCTTCAAATACCACACTCTTTCCCTTTGCTTTGGCAGCAGCTTCTGCTTCGGCACTAGGTCTTTGCACTTGTGAGGCAAAAAGGCGTCTGCTTCTGGTGAAGCCTCTGCCTCCCCCAACATTATCAATTTGTGGAGAAGAGGTTGAAGAATCCAAAGTGATTTTCTCCCTGTTGCAGTAGAGGTCAGAGCCATAATGCCAAGGTATGGCATTACTGCTTTCATATGGAACGGGTCCAGGCACCGTGATAGTAACTGGACTGGCTGCAGCAGAGGAGGGTACTGAAATGGTGTGCGGATTGTAGTAAATTGTGACTGGTGACCTGGCAAGAGGTGCCACTGTTTGTTGCTGAAAGTTGTTGTTTGGAGGAACATTTGATGGATCATAGTAGATGGTGACTGCTGAGATGTCTTCATTAATTTCTGTTGGTGTTGTAGAAGATTCAGCTGAATAAATGGATGCTGATGTTGTAGAAGAAAGGGTTGCTGACATTTGATTTGTTGAAGTGATGGATGAAGCCATTGTTGATGATATTGATGAGTCAGTAGGAATGATTGTTGCTGCTGTTTGTAGGCGCCGTTGTTGAGATCTGAAGTGTACCATCCTTGATAAGACCATCTATGCTGCTTCTTAAGTTATCGCACCCGTTGACTGCAATGTTGCAATACCCACAACCGAGCTCACACCTGGGGAATATCTGGTACTCTAGAAGCTGAGCTTTAATTTCGACCAAGGGTGTTCGAATTTGTGCAACACTGGTTATCAAGAAAGATGGCTTGTCTTCCTCAATGGCATTAATTCTTGGCCCTCCATGATTGGGCATGGGATTCTTGTTGACATTTGGAGAGGGTGCAAAGTTGAGGGCTTTAGAATCCACCAGATCTTGGACTTTCATTTGCAAAGCCCTGCACTTCTCAGTATTGTGGCCAGGTGCATTGGAGTGGAAAGCACATCTGGCGTTGACATCATAATTTCTTGGAAGATTGGAGGGGTCTGGTGGTGCCAATGTCCTTAATTCAACCAAGTTGAGTTTCAGGAGTTGTGGCAATAAGGCAGCATAAGGCATAAGGATAGGGTCAATCACCCTATTGGCCTGTGGCGGTCTTTGTTGAAAAGGTCTTTGTTGTTGATTGTTGTTGTTGTTGTTGTTGTAGGTCCTCTGTGGCGGATACTGAACTTGCTATTGATAATGTGGTTGTTGTGGTTGTTGGTATGCTGGTTGCTGAGGAATCGGAGCTGGAATAGTGACAGCTGCTACTGATCTGTGGACATACTGAGGTCTGCCCCTGCTGGCATGAATGGCATTTGTCTCACCAGTCCTTCGAGGTCCCACAAAAGGCTTCCTGGGATTACTGGACGAACTTGCACCATTATCAGAAATCTTACCCATTTTCAGAAGGCTTTCAATCCTTTCTCCAGCTATAACTACGTCCGCGAAGCTGGTGGAAGAAAAGGCAGCTAGCCTATCAATATATGTTCCTTGCAGAGTATTCATGAACATGTCGGCCATTTCTCTTTCCGACATGGGTGGCTGGACAGCAGCAGCAAGCTGTCTCCACCTCTGGGCATATTCCCTGAAGCTTTCTCTGGAGGATTGAGACATTCCCATCAGAAGGGTCCTGTTAGGAGCCATGTCTAGATTGTATTGGTACTGCCTGATGAAAGCTTCAGCTAGGTCCTTCCAGCATCTGATAGTAGCTCTGGTTAAGTGTGAATACCACTCTCTTGAAGCTCCAGTCAAGCTATCTTCAAAGTAAAACATCCACAGTTTCTCATCCATAGTATATGCCTTAAGTCTCCCCAAGAAGGACTGTAAGTGAGTTCGTGGACAGGAAGTTCCATTGTACTTCTCGAAGCACGGGGGTTTAAACTTGTGGGGAATTCTTACCCCATCCACTAACCCCATATCCATTACATCGAAGCCTAAGGAATTTTGAGACTCCAGAGATCTCAACTTCTCATCAATTTCATCAAACCTTCTATCATAGACTTCATCCCCAGCTCCCATTACAGTAAACTGCTCCTCTTGAGGATCTTCTTGCAAGATCCTGCCTGCAGTAGTATTGCCCGGTACATTCCTCGGGATGTTGACTTCCGGATCTAGATGAGGTCCAAATACTGGTGGGTTAACATGAGGCTGACCTCCCTCATTATTACTAGTCCCTCCAGTCCCAGGATGAGGTTCCTCGGGGGTTTGTCTTTCTACCAATGCCCTTAACCTCTCTTGACTTTGGGCCAAGTTAGTCATTACAGTCATGAATTGGGCCATTTGGTTCCTCATCTCCACTCTTTCGTTAGCCATCTGAGTTCTGACCTCTGTCAGGTCCTGCTGTACTTGATCCATTTGGATACCAGGAAGATTGTTGCGAGTAGGATACCGGTGCGGACAGTTGAGAGGGAACACCCGGCGGCGAGCAATAATTCCTGAACCACAACAGAGTTAGTAACAAACAAACCAATAACAAAAACCTACAAAACAAAACAAAAGTTAGTATGCAATGCAGTATGCTTATTTATCTTCCAAGGTATCCGGCTTGGCTCTTGGTTTTGACCTTTCCAGACCTCGAGGAAGATGCTTTGATGTTGCTTGAGAAAAGAAACCCAATAAAACAAACTAACAAATATATTACAAATGGTGCATAATACATAGTTTGTTTTTTACAACACATGCCCCTGAGGGGTCAAAATACAACATAAAAAGAAAAGTACATCTAATGGAAATAACAACAAGCAAAGAAGTCAAACATCTAGTCCAAACTCATCCTCCTTAACCTCTTTCAAAAGTGCTTCAGTTACAGGACCAGCCGGGTGCTCTGTGATGTTTCTGATGAGAAGGTTTCTAGTGGCAATAGCAGTGGTCAGCTTCTTGTGCTTGTCCTGGTCCTTTGACCTCTTCAAACCAGCCCTAAACTTCAACTCTGAAATCTCCTTCTGGGCTTCCAGCAAAGCTTCCTGTTGCTTCTTTTCAATGGCCTCTAACTGCTCAATCCTGGCTTGAGTTCTCTTATCTTCTTGAGTACGAGCTTCAGTGATCCTGACCCACCTAGCTTGACTTTCTTGCAGATAGAGATCAGTCCTAGCCTTCTGATGCTTGGCCTCTTTACAGGCATTCTTCAATATTTGCTCCCCAGCTCTTGATTTCTTGATGTAGTCCTCTGCTTTCTCAATCCTGGCCAGATGCTCTACTTTAAGCTTCTCCAACCTCTCAATGTCTAGACGACCATCACTCCTCTCCCAGAGGGTCTTCTTCAGAGCTTGAGATAGATTCTCATTCCTTTCCTTCAGCTTCTCAAATTCTTCCAGGCTGACAATGGCTGGTGGCTGTACTGTGGATGGTCCAGGGATATCCTCAATGGTGAAGGGCATCCCAGAAATCTGAGCTCTAGCATGAGACCATTCATAATACTGAGCTGAAGCCACATTATTGCACCTTCCAAGAATAGCCATCCCTTTGGTCTGGATGTTGTCCCAAGCCCAGGATGCTTGTCTGACAACAGCTAGATTAGGCTTTATCTCACAATAGAGGGTCTCAGCTAGATCTTGCACTCTAGGAGGGTGTACTAAAGCATAGCCCAGTTGTCTCTTAAACAGCAAAGGATTGTAGTTGATGCAACCCTTCACTCCTACCAGAGGTACATTTGGATACTGCCCACAACTAGTTATTATGTCCCTGCCTTTGGTGCTCTGGGTGCACCATCTGATGTCATCTGAAGTCAAAGCAATAAGTCTCTTAGCCCAATTCTTCTGTTGGTGAGGATTCAGGAAGGCATCAGTCTTGGGTAAGTGTTTGAGCAGCCAAGTATGAAATAGAGGAGCACATCATCTCACCAACTTTCCTCTTTGCTTCTCATTTCTTTGATGAATGGAATAATAGAAGTCTCCCAGCAAGGTGGGTACTGGGTTCCTCAGAAGGAAAAGATGAATGGCATTCTTGCTGATAAACTTGGGCTTATCTGCAAATAGTATAACCCCATATATATTGAGGGCTAACAATGCACAAACTGCCCTCCATTCTCCCAAGGAGGTTTTCAGGAGGGCCTGAGAAGTCAAAAAGTCTAAGTGCAAACCAGGGATCCCAGCCTTTGTTGTCATGTTCTGCTCAATCAATATAGGCTCTAGGTACAGTGCCTTTGCCACTTCTCCATTGCTGGGAGAAGTCATCTCTGGGTTGAAGGGGACACCACCCCTGACAGGTACTCCAATCAATGATGAGAACTCCTCCAGCAGAGGTCCTAAATGAAAGTTCTGGAAAGTGAAGCATCTCAAAGGAGGGTCATAAAACTGTAGGCAGGTGTGGATCATACTTCTCTGAGAAGGGTCCAGGTACATAACCATATCAAGGATGCCTCCATAATGCTCTATGAATAATGGGATGTGGTCTGGAGTGATAAGTGCCTGGACCTGCCTGATGCCAGTCAACACAGGCTCAAAGAAATGATGATATGTTGCTTTTCCTGGGTGCAGACATGAGTGCTGATGAAGATCTAAAGACAAGTGCTGATGAAGAGCTGAAGACAGGTGCTGATGAAGATAGCTAAAGCAGATAGCTAATGAACATAGGTCTATGCAGATGAAGGGGTCAAAACCAAGCCAAAATATAATATGGATACCCTGAAAAACAAATAAACAAATGTTAAATGATGCAAATGATGAGTATGCAAATGATATGCAAGGGTTTGTGATCAAGCTGGATCTGATTTATCTGTCTTGATATAAGTCCATGTATGTTCAAGAAATCCAGATGGAGGTTTAGAAGTCCAGTAACCAAGGTGGGGGACTCAAATAAAGAGTCACATGTCCAGGGTTAAATCACAAGAACTGCCCAAAATGAAGCATTCTTAAACAAAACAAGTATCAGGGTATGATGTGGCCAAGGGTTCCTGCAAACCTGTAAACAGCCCAACCCCCTCACAGGTGGTGATCTAAAACAAGGATCCTCAGACTTGGATCAGTTATGAGAAGTGTAAACACTTCTAACCCGGAGGTACAATGTTTACAATAACCATAAAAGATCCTCCTCTAATTCTCCCCAGTTTCTGAAGGTCATAATAAAGGTCATCCAGACTTAGCAGGCTTCCCAGATAGCCCTAGCACTACAGGAGATCTGTAGCACAGAGTTCTCAAGAAGAAACCCACATCTGAACCGTGTTTCATATTCCCGCACCAGACCGAAATGGAATGGGAAATAACATGAACCACTCTAGCCTAGGTGTCACTCAGGTCCCAGGTATAGGACCTTAAACTCTCAGAAGAACCCCACCCATCAAAACAAAAACCAGATCCAGCAAGATGACAGTATGACAGTATGATATATAAAGCTTGTAAAGAAAGCAATAAATAACTGTACATAAAGCAGTAAATAAAGCAAATATATAAACACAATTAGCACATAACACCCCAGTAAACACAAATCAAACAAGCGCGAGGAGGAACCCACAAAAAGAACCAGAAGCCCTGGTTACAGTATAAGGGTCCCCAACAGAGTCGCCAAGCTGTCGCTCCCACCAAAATGAGGCTAACTCAAATGGGGTACAGACACGAACGGTCGGCGAAAGGAGAGAACACACAGGGGTGAACTCAGAAGACAAGAGTCGCCAGCTAGGCATTTTTATCCTGGAGGAAAGGTAATGCTGCATAGACCTAAGAAAAGATATGGATAAGACGGTTGCGAACCAGAGAGACTGAGAAAGGGGGTTGGTTACAACCTGGGAAGGTATTAGCACCCAGATTGTCCGCCGTACTCGACGGGATCCACGCTTAAAAGATTTGTGTTTTAAAGGGGTAGTGTTAGTGCAATTTGTGTACAAAAAGGTGGAAAAGAATGCAAGTGTCAGTGTAAGAAAAGTGAAGTGTATAAGAGAAGTGTCAGTGTAAGAACAGGAGTATAAAACTCAAGACTATGAGGCTTAAAGAATAAGGCTGGAAAGAGGGGGAATATACAGAGACTTTTGTTCGATAACCGTTAAGTTATGCTTACGTATCCTCTCGTGCAATGAGGAAGTCAGAACACCGTAGTTCAACTCAAAGAGACTGAAAGATGAATTGACTTGTGAACTGCTTACTTGCCTATGCTCAAGTGTATGACCTGTCTGGCTCAGGTGCTAACTGTCTTGCATTAGACGGAAGAAGCAAGTTCTCGTTTGTGAGTGAAGATGATGAGAAAAGAATCCCGGAGGAGACGATTATTGTTTGTTTTTTGTGTTTTCAGTCTTTTATTGCTTTTGGAAATTTGTCATAAGAAAATGAGCTTAAGCCTAAACCAATGGATTAGTAATCTCATCACATCTTCCCTATGGTTAGGGGTAATGAGAATACCTTAAGTGTGAAGTCAGCATCTCACACTTAATTACCATGATGTAGGATTAAGATCATTAACCTACTTGTGATTATTTAGATGTTTGTTTTTGTTTTTGTTTAGTGTTAAGTAATGAGTTTAAGCCATAATCAAGGATTTAATGGACTCATTACACCATCCTAATAGAAGGATAATAAATGAGAACATTTAAGCTGAGGAAAGCTCCTCAACTTAATCCATGATTAGGGATTAACCTCATGACAAAACAAAGCCTTTATTAAATGGATTTTAATTAATGATAAGATGAAGATGTGATTTTTATGGTTTGTAAGACAACTTGAGGGGGACTTGTCCATTAACACTAGGGTTAGTCCTTCTTAACCAATTAAGGAAGAATTAGAACCCTAATGCAAGGCCCAAGTTAAAAGCTTGATGTCTTGATGATTATTAAGTGGATTGATTGAAGGATTTAAACACGTTAAGGGTTTAACACTTAGGATTAAAGTTATACACTCCATCCTAATAGAAGGATGCAGGCATAAGCTTAATCACAAAGCCTTAAAACCTTCAGGGTTTAGTCCTTGATTAAGAGATGAGAAGAGAAGACTCAAAGATGACACAAAGGTAAAAGCTAAATGGGGGGACTAATCAAACCCTAATTGTGATCATGCTTGGGTGTTCCTAGGGTTAATGAGGCTTAAAAGGAAAAGATCTTCAGAGAAACCACCAGGAAGCAGATGAAAGGAGCAAGAAGCAAAGAGAAGCAAAACAACTTGCTTTACTTAAGAAGACAAGTTGCTTGAAGAAAGAAAGTAGGAGATGAACATGAATGAGCAAGCTCACTCCAATACACAAGACAAAATGCAGCAAGGATGCCAAAGAGATAAGAAGAGATTGTGAGAAGTGAAGGCAAATTCACTTCTCAAAACAACTTACCACCTGAAAAGTTAGCCAAAAGAAATGAAATGCAAGGCAAATGAGATGAAATATCATGATGCAAACCAAAGTCAGAAGCAATTACATGATGTTAATGATTCCAAGAGATGATACAAACATGAGGCAAGGCATGAGAATGATCAAACAAGCATAAGGATGCAAATGAGGCATGCATTGAACCATGAATGTACATGAAAAGTTTATGAAATGCAATGGACATACAACATGGCAAATGAAAGATGCAATGATCAAACATGGTTCTAATATGTCCTAAGATGTACCATGAATCATGTAGATGCACAAAATGTCATGGCAAGTCATTGGATGCAAGCAAATGAAAGATGGATGCAAAAGAAGGCACAAATTAGGGTTTATGATCAACACACAAAGCAAAACTCAAAATCAGAAGCATAAGGCATGATAAAAAATTGAAAATGCAATCAAAGATACCCTAAACCTATACAATCTCACTGCCCAAAGGAGGGGATCCAACTCTTAACCTAGTGAAAGTTATGAATTTCCTAAGATTGCTAGGGTTTTAAGGTACCTCATCACAAAAAATGCAAAAACAAATTGAAAATGCAAGATCAAATCAAACCAATTTTATCCTATAAACTACATGCTATGAAGAGTGCAATGCAAGAAGAATCATCATCCAACTCTCAATGGTTAGGCAGAAAGGATTTTTCAAAGTTTGAACCAAAATATTGCCTTGAAATGAAATTAATTCCAATGAAAATGATCAAAAGGCATCAAGAACAAAAATGAAATTTGGTTTGAGAGTTGGACAATGTTTCTAAATGTTTCTAAATGCTATGTGAATTTTTTTGTGATTTTTAAATACTTAAATGTATTTTTAATTAATTAATTTTCATTAACTAATTAGAAATAAACATTTAAATGATTTAAAAATAATTTTCAATGCAAAAATAAAAATAAAAATATTTTTGGGTTTTAAAAATTAATGAAAATTTTGACAAAATTTTTCATAATTTTTAAATGATTTTTGCTATTTTAAATAAAATGTAAAAGATAAATCAAATTAAATGAAATGAAAAATAAAATAAATGGAAGTATGCAGAGGGAAGGGCCAGGATGCAATCTGGGTTTGGACTGGTTGACTGCGCGCCAGATCCAAAGGCTACAATTCAAACTGGCCAAATTAATTTAAACTGGATTAATTAAACTAATTAAATAAGATTAGGGTTTAATGACTGATCCTGGCCATCCAAACGCGCGGGAGTCAATGGAAGTCAACCAAATCTAAGGCCCAGATTCAAACTAAACCCTAAACGCAATTAAAGCTCTAATGACATTCAGGTGGCCGGAAATGACCTCCGGTCATCTTCTCCGGCCACACCTCCCCTGAGAATTTCTCAAATCACTCCCCAGGCCATTTCTGGAGCTCTAAAGCTCCAGATCACTTCCTCTCACCTCCCTAAACTCATCCCTGCCCTCAAATGGAATTTATTTCTCACCATTAACAAGATTCGAAGCTATGAACAAAAATGGCAGAAATTTCAGGCAAACAATACACTCTCAATTCTTCATCATTTTCAAAAATAAAGAGTTCAATGAACTCAGGGGGATCAAACTTAACAAGTTGAGAACTTAAAATGGAGCTTCTGGAAAAAATAAATTTCGAAGCTACCTGAGGTGAAGCTTTCAGTTTGGAGCTTTCAGCCTGTCTCCTTGCTTCCAATCACCTCTACTGACCCCCCTCAAGTGTTTGCAAAGCTTGTTTGGAGTTTATTTTGGTTGGTTTGTGAGATTGATGGGGTTCTGTTCAGAGAAGGGAGGAAATCGTGTTTTAGTTTCAGGGGGTTTCAAGGCAAGGTGAAGGGTCAGGGATGATCAGTGGAGTGTTTTGAGATGGATGGTGGAAGAAATTTGAGGAATGGGTGGCTGAGTTAAGGGATTCGATAGAAAATGCAAGATGGGGGATTTTTGAGAGTGCTGGCTTGTGGGGTGTTTCAGGCTCCAAGATGTTATGAAATGGCTTGCTTGAAGTGTGTTTGTAAAGTCTTGATTGGTCAGAATAGTTGGTGTGGCACTGTGGGATTTGTATGGGCCATTTTGCATAAAGTCAAGTCTAAGTGTACTTGAGGTATGGGCAAGTGGGAGGCTGTGATAGGGGCATGGCTTGGCTCAGCTGAGATCAGGGATAACCATGGAAATGGATTAGAGGCAATGCAGCAAGTGGATTAGGGTTTATGAGAAGTTTTGCAACTTTGTGATCCTTTTGCCCTTTTGTGATTTCTTGATACATAAGTCATGAAAATGGACAAATCCTTGATGCATTCTGATTTTTAGACATTGTCTTATGTTTGTGCAAAGATTAGAAGTCACTTTGAGGTCTCATTTTGCCTTGGCAAGGGGTTTTGCAACTTTATCTCTTTGGTGCAAGACTTGAAATTATGTGATTTTTTCCAACTTTGACAAGCCATAACTTTTGATCCAAAATGAATTAGAATGAGTT
This sequence comes from Lathyrus aphaca, assembly GCA_963966055.1. NCBI lineage: Eukaryota > Viridiplantae > Streptophyta > Magnoliopsida > Fabales > Fabaceae > Lathyrus > Lathyrus aphaca. Next base: position 427,913,617 of record OZ014524.1, on the reverse strand, counting down.
CTTGTACTTTTTGAAAAGGGAATGATCCATTCTACAACTTTCATGACCAAAGTTTTCTCATTTGAAGCATTTTTGAATCAAAAAGAAAGGGTTGAAAAACTTTCCCAAAATGGCAAGTTTCCATTACAAGTCACTTTCCCAAAAAGGCAACTTTGCAAATGGCTTGAAATTCTTCAATCTTGTGAACTTCTAACATCTTATATGACCAAATAAAGATCATACACATTCAAAATGATGAAGAACACCCTTTGGTTGGGTCATTGGGGGCCTCAGATGCCCTGATTTTGCACTGACTTGTTCAATAAGTCAACTCTTGATTAGATGCCTTCCCCATGGAATTTCTTCATGAAAATTGATATGCATGATCCTTATACCATATAGATACCAATAGAAACAAGAATGATCAAAAAATTTGGAGTTATGGCCTTTGAAACCAAAACCCTAATTCTAGGTCATCTGTGCAGTTAAACCTGGCTCTGCTTCCATGCCTTCCTCAGTTCTTGTGATTCTTTGACTTTCTTGACTTTGTGAGGATACAATATGATTCTTGAACATACATGGACCCCTTTGAAGTGATTGATGACCTTTGGAGTGGCTCAAATAGCTCTTGGATTGCTCAGATCACAAACCCTAGATGCAGATGACTTAGAAGCAATGCAGTGAAGCAAACATGCAATATGAGATGCTATGGTTGAATTCATGCATTATGAAAAGATAACAAGCCATGGTGTGAATGGGTGAGGGCAAATTTGGGGTGTTTACACAACCCCCGCTATCAGACAGAGAATTGGTTGATCTTTTCATAGAGACCTTGCAAGGACCGTACTTGGAGAGGTTGAGTGGCAGTGGAACGTCAAGTTTCTCTAACTTGGTGGTAGTTGGAGAACGCATTGAGAGTTTTATCAAAATGAGAAAGATCCAAGGTATTTCAGAGGTCCTAATTGATGAGAATGAATCTGTTGTCAGTTCACATGAAGAGGATGTGATTGATACAATCTGGGAAGATCCATAAACTCCATTGACTTATCAATAGTACCTGTGCATCTCAACTGATCAGAGTCATCAACCTTCTAAATTGTCATGTTAGATGTCAATTCCTCCATATCAACGATATCCTCTTGTTAATAGTGAACCTCCTCAGTATCAACGACAACCATACCCACAGTAGCATACTCCGCAAAGGCGTCGTTACTACACTAAGAGACCAAAAAGGTATTTTGATCCATTTCCAATGCTATACAGTAAGATACTTGCACGCCTGATTGATAGTGGATTGATAGAGCCAAAGAAACCGGGTCTGGTGCCATTTCCATATCTACCAAGTTTTGATCCCAATGTTCAATGTGTTTTCCATGGTAATTCACTAGGACATTTAGTCGAAGAATGCAAACCACTCAGGGATAAGGTTCAGGATTTGATTGAGTTTGGGTTGATTTCAGTGATGCCTCAGGGCATTCGAGTCAACAATGCTTCGCTTGGTCATGTGGGTTCATCAGCTCATGTTATGGAGGAAATTATTGAGGAAAGGTGTGAAGGTGATTCTCAGATTAATTTTGAAGAGCAACTATGAGGACGTTTAATTTATGTACTGTGTTTTCATCCCTATTGAGGGGAACTACGCTGCTCTGATTCTTCGTTGGTTGTGGGTCAATGGAGATACGTAGGTAGAATATCGTCAGGTCTTTGCGAGCAAGCTTAGGCGTCAACTTTATTTCTCAGTGTTACTCTTTTCTTTAGACGTCTCATGTCAGTGTTCAACTATAGAGGCTTAAGGTCAGAATAATTGGAAATGAAGTTTGGTGTTGACACATGGTCATTTGATTGAAGATTGCAAGTTCATGTAAAAGCTACTAATCAGTGAAAGTATCCAAGACTGATAAGTCCAGACGGAGTCAAGTCTCCTCAATGATGAAAATGTTCAGCTTCTTCAATGCATTTTCATTTGTATCTTTTTTATTGTTTATTATTAAACATTTGTATGCATGCATGAATCTTGTTTTCTTTTTGAATGTTAATCATAATGATAGGCACATGTTTTTCTTGAAGTAATTCATTCGTATTTAATTATAATTTTGTGTATATGCATTGCAATACCAATTGTCGTGCTTAAAACTCTATGAGGGAGGATGACGAAATAAAAACGCAAAAATCTCCAATTGTGTGCTTTTGAATAAGACCCTGTTGACGATGTACAGGCTTTGTTTCAAATCCCAAACAACGGAGATATAAGGGAGATAGACCTTCGCTAACCCCTTTGAGCCTTGAAGTAGGAGTTTCTTTTTACATGAAAAAACCCTAATACATTTAACCCAGGGCAGGGTAGGTGTCAGCTAGTTAGACCAAGCGTCCAGGCTTTCATAAAGGAGTGCGCATCTGAGGAGCCATTACCTTTCATTGTACCAAATCAAGAGGTCCAAGGACCGGAAACCACAACGGTTATCTCTTGTCAACTAAAAAGTGAGACAGTCACGACCCTTTCAACGCAATCAAGACAAACAATGTCACACGATTTGTTAAAAAAAATTAAAAAGGAAATTAAAAAGCTCGCTAAGTCGAAACATGAAAAAAAGTGACTTAGGCAAAAATTAGGGCATCCCGCTGGACTGCAGTTGCAAAAGATTCAAAAGAAATCAGTCCAGGAAAAAGTTAAGGATAAGCAAAATAATGAGAAAGAAAAATGCGAAAAGGGATTACACAAGAAAGATCCTCAAGAAAAAACAAGTCGTGTGACACAGACACAAAAGACAATACAGGTGACTGTTACTCCAATAACCACAGTGGTTCTCGAATAATTAGCAGTAATGGGTCCCTCAATCATCACGAAACCCATAGGAAAGGTGAGTGTTTGTGAAAACTAGTTGAACATAGGAATGAAGGACATCACGAAGAGGGGTGGGCATAAATAAACTACGAGCCTATATCCTTTGTTTCTATAACCATGAACCAGGCCACGATACAACCCTCAAAAGTCCAAACTGAAACAAGGTTAATTCGAGAGCGTACTACCATAAGATAGTGTTCATGACTCCTATAAGTTGTGCTAAAAGATCTTTGTTGGTATTGCATGTGCATGCTTTCATTCAAAAAAATCCATGTCATATCTTAACCAGTGAGTCGCTCACAAAGGTTTGTGACATATTTTGAAAAAACTTAAAGATTAACATGTGTGTTGCATTAGAATAATCATTCTCAGAATAAAACATTTTCTGCTTGCATATAGTTGGTTGGCATCATAGAAGTTCACATACGGAACTCCAGTCCAGAAGCTTAATCTCGCCAAGTTGAGAAGTTTGAAACTTCTGAAGGAAAATCACGTCGAAGTGCACGTTTTTCAAGAAACTCTTTTGAGTAAAGGCTTTTCCAACCATTTGGGTTAAATTCAGCCAGTCCGGGGCAATCACGTCGATCAATCTCTTCAAATTTCAGCCAAACTAGGGCAATCACTTCGAGATTTAAATCTCTCAAAGAGCAGTCATTCCGGGCATTTCTTCAAAACACAGTCAGTCAGAGGAAATCACTTTAAGACTCGTATTGAGGCAGGCCACCCCAAGAGCACTAGAAGATATTCTCTTCGGAAGACAGTTAATTAGAGAGACCTACACAAGGTTTAGAATACAGGGGTAGAACACCTCATGATGATGCGAGATCTTGGGGTAAATTTATTCACGAATCATACAGTTTGATGTAGTTACATCGTGATCTCCAAGAGTTTGAAGACACTGAAGCATTTTAGATGCCAGGTTTTCTGTAAACATTTCTTGAGATAATTTCTTCTGATAGATTTTACAATATGCAAGGCAGTTCTTAGAATGAACGTCTGGTGGTTGATCCCAACAGGGTACAGGAAATGTGCTTCCCTGATCAGAGAATTTCTCCTCAGTCATTATGGTTTCTTCATCTGATCATCATACACGGTTAAAGTCCAATTTCTGGTGGCATCTCTTCAACCAGGGCCATTTGCATCTATATTTTTCCAGCCTCTCACTTCAAGTTAAGTGTGGCAATCTTCGCTTTGGTTTTATTTACCCTTGAGTCGATATTGGTGTTTTCTCGACCCTTGAGTCGATATCATCACTTCTGTTTCTCGACCCTTGAGTCGATACCATCACCTTTTTTTCTCGACCTTTGAGTCGATATCATTGCTTTTACTTCCTTGGCCCTTGAGTCGATATCATTGCCTTCATTTTCTTGACCTTTAAGTCGATGTTGTCATGTCGTTTCCTCGACCCTCGAGTCGATATTGTCGTCCCTTTTCCTTGACCCTCGTGTCGATGTTGTTTCCTTTTCGTCGACCCTCGAGTCGATGTTATCATTTTATTTCCTCAACCCTCGAGTCGATATTGCTTCCTTATTTCCTCGACCCTCGAGTCGATGTTGTCTGTAACACCCTATTTCTACCCGCAAATAATTACAAAGAAATCATAGTCAACAAAAATAGGGTATCACATTTTTCTTCTTGAAAACATTGGAATCGCATTATATCAAATTATTGTTATCATTTTTCACTATGCAGCGGAATCATTTAAGTCATAAAACTCACATGAGAATAACTTCATAAATTAACTAATCGTAAATCCAAACATCATTCTTATAAAAGAAACATCTTTAATCCAATCATAAATAAAACATAATGAAAACAAATTCATGCATTCTCTAATCCCCCGGAAGTGCTATGTATCAGAGCAACCAATGACTCAACCATCTAACGGAAACTTCTCGCTACTAAGGATTACCTGCACGTTACCAACCAAGGGTAACATTCAAATAGAAGGGGTGAGATATCGACAATTATAAACATGATATAATAATCAATACATATAAGATAAAGTCATTCAATCACCCATTCACATCATATTCATCATAAACGTCATAACATCACATATTTCATAACATTTCAATATTCATCCAATAATGCAAAATTAATGAGACTCGACGATGTATACATGTGGTACCATTCGGAGTGAACTCCCATCTTAAAAATCCATGCCATTTAGGTGGGTATCAACAAGACCTAAGTCTCCATCTTAATCATCATGTTTGCCATTCCAGTCCATCTTAATAATGCACATGTATGCGGTATGAAAATGGCATACAACATAATCACACATCATAAACATCGTTCAAATATATCATCTTAACCATCTTACATCATTATAACATCATAACATCGTTGGTTGTAACACCCAACATACATCCACGGTAATAATCATAAAATCAGAGTAAAATTTTCAATAAAATGTTTGAGTGTAACATTTCAACTAAAAATCATAATAAGCTCAATGATACATTTTTAATTGAAATCGTTAAACTTGCAGCGGAAAACAACATTATTAAGATTTTAGTCTCGTAAGAAGGTACACAAGGTTTTCTGAAATAAAAATAGACGAAAACGAGATCGCCCCGACATCCCCAAAGCGACGTATCAGAGCTGACATCCTAAGACGCGAAGCACACCGACTTCACTGACCACCACTCGACTCGTCTTACTCACCTGCACATTACCTACAAAGGGTAACATTAAACAGAAGGGGTGAGATAACTTACATCACAAAGTATAATATAATAAGGATTGAGAAACATTAAACATAAAACATCATCTATCAACAATGATGCCACATATCACATATACAATAATCCAATACATTCATATCAACAATATTCTCGCAACACTCAACGTTATGCCATAAGACTCGACTCTATGCATGCGGTACTGACTTCGATCTCTATTTCAAGATCCAGTTCTCGTCGGAACTCTCGACCCCTCTTTCGTGGTCCAAAATGACCCCTATTTCATGGTCACACCCTCGGCCCCTATTTCATGACCACGTACGATCCCAATTTCATGACCGTATCAACATCACAACAACGACATACTCCACCGTAGCATGTTAAACATCATGCAACATGTGACTCAACACTAATGACATATATACATTACTATACACAACAACTACATCTCACACTACTACATCACTAGCTATTATCAACATCATGCATGTCTTAGCATAAAACAACATCAATCCACTTTAGTCAACACAACTCAACAATAACATATCAAGTGTGAAAATAAGCCATCAACAATTATATATCTAAATACATATATTTCATCATATCAACAACCAAGCTAATAACATAAGAATCATGTCTATATTCAAGTTATATTATCGACCCCTTACATTATACGTACAACTTCTCTATCAAGAACATCAATAATGAATCATTTCGGGTCATTAAGATCACCAAAATCCATAAAAACAGAGGGCTGACACGGGCTCCCGTGTTACAGGACACAGCCCGTGTCATGGACACACGCCGAGAGTTCTCTAAAACCCAACTAAAAACCATCCACAGTGGTCTGACACGGCCGCCCGTGTCGCCTGACACGGCCCGTGTCAGGCCCACTGTAACCAAAAATGTGCTTTCCTCTATCCAGGGAGCTGACACGGCCACCCGTGTCCCAGGACACGGCCTGTGTCAGGCTATAACCAAAATCCCCTTTTCTTTCTATCATCTTCTGCTGCGATTTTGTGTTCAAAAACCCCCAATTCAGTCATTCAAATGGAAAACTTGCATCAAACTTATTAAATAACATTCATATTCCAACACCTAACCATTATAATCATTCTAATTCTTCAATTTATCTATTCCAATTCATTGCATATGATTATTATCCCATTCTCCAATCTCTACACAACAACCTACACAAACCCCATTATAAAACCCTTAAAGGTGAAAGAGATCCCACCCTTACCTTGGATATGACGAGAATCTTTCTTCCTTGCGGGTTCTTTTTCACGTTCTTGCCTTCACCTTTCTCTTCTCTCAACTTCTCCCGATCTTTCTTTTGTTCTCCTTTTACGATTTCCCCTTTTTCTTTCTATTCCTTATTCCCACTTAAACCTCAAGACCCAACCTATTAACTTCCTCCTTTACCCTCACCAATTTCATCAATTGACCACCTTACCCCTTAACCCCTTAATATTCTAATTATTTGATTTATTAGTATTCATAGCATTATTTATCATAATATAATCACTCAAATTAATAATAAAATCAATCATATGCTATTATTTCACACACCGACATTATAATTCAATTAAAATAATTAAAATATAATTTGGGGCGTTACAACTCTCCCCCACTACAAAGGTTTTCGTCCTCAAAAACGTACCTCAAGTAAAGAGATTCGGGTAAGACTCCCGCATCTTGCTTTCCAATTCCCAAGTCACATGCCCACCGGCAGCTCCTCCCCAAACTACCTTCACGAGGGCTATCTCTTTTCCTCGCAATTGTTTTACCTCCCAATCCTCAATTCGTTCTAGTAAAGTTTCAATTGTAAGATTATCTCTTACCTCTACCTCATCCATCGGTATTACATGTGACGGATCCAAAACATACTTCCGAAGCTGTGAAACATGAAACACATCATGCAAATTAGACATTCTTGGTGGCAACGCCACCCTGTAAGCAACAGGTCCAACTATTGTCGAAATTTGGTACGGTCCGATAAACTTAGGAGTAAGCTTACTGGACTTCAAAGCTCTTCCTACACCAGTCATTAGAGTAACTCTCAAAAATACATGCTCTCCTTCTTGAAATTCAAGGTCTTTCCTTCTCTTATCATGGTAACTTTTCTTCCTACTCTGTGAAGTCTTCATCTTATCCCGAATCAACTTCACCATTTCAGTAGTCTGTTTCACAATCTCAGGTCCAAGCACCACACTCTCTCCTGATTCATGCCAACACAAAGGTGTCCTACATCTTTGACCATAAAAAGCTTCAAACGGTGCCATCCTGATACTGGAATGATAACTATTATTATAAGTAAATTCAATCATTGGCAAGTGACTATCCCAAGCACCCCCTTGTTCAAGTACACAAGCCCTCAACATGTCCTCCAAGGATTGAATCGTCCTCTCTGTCTGTCCGTCAGTCTGAGGATGATAAGCTGAACTCAACTTTAATTTCGAACCTAATGCTTCCTACAAGCTCTCCCAAAACCTCGAAGTGAACTGCGGATCTCTATCTGATACAATATTCAAAGGTACCCCATGCAACTTCACAATCACACCAACATATATTTATGCCAGCTTCTGCAAAGAATAGATAATACCAATCAGTATAAAATGCGTTGACTTTGTCAACCTGTCAATAACCACCCAAATAGCATCATGCCCTTTTGGAGTAGTAGGCAACCCCGTAACAAAGTCCATTGAAATACTATCCCATTTCCACTCGAGAATATTCAACGGTTGCATTAAACCAGCAGGTTTTTGATGTTCCACTTTCGACTTTTGACAAGTCAAGCACGCATACACAAACTGAGCCACATCGTGCTTCATACCAGGCCACCAAAATATCTTCTTTAAATCATGATACATTTTCGTCGCTCCTGGGTTAATGCTCAAACCACTCTGGTGCCCTTCTTCTAGAATCATTCTCTTCATGTCAAGGTCATTAGGGATACAAGTACGATCCTGAAATCTAAGTACTCCCTATTCATCAACTCGGAACTCGTTATTTCCAACTCGCTCATCACTAACCATTAGATCTACCAATTTCATATCTGACTTCTGGCCCTCTCGGACACGATCAAGAAAATCATTGTTGACCTTCAGCATACCTAACATCACACTATGAGGTGTTTGTTCACAAACCAAACTCATATCTCGGAATTTTTCAATCAAATCCAACTCTCTTGCCATCATAGCTGACATATGCAATGTCTTTCGACTCAAGACATCAGCTACCACATTAGCCTTGCTTGGGTGATAATTCAAACTAAAATCGTAATCCTTCAAAAATTTCAACCAGCGTCTTTGTCTCATGTTCAACTCTTTTTGATCAAATAAATATTTTAAACTCTTATGATCATTATATACTTTGAATCTCGAACTATACAAATAGTTTCTCAAACTCTTTAACACAAAAACGACGACTGCCAACTCCAAATCATGCGTAGGATAATTCCACTCATGAATCCTCAACTGGCGCGAAGCATACGCCACAACCTGACCATTTTGCATTAATACCCCACCTAAGCCCATCAAGGAAGCATCACAATAGACTACAAACATCTCATCTACTTTTGGCAAAGTCAAAACCGGCGCAGTAGTCAACTTCTTCTTCAGCTCAATAAAACTCTTCTCGCATTGAGAATCCCACACAAACGCTTTATTCTTACAAGTAAACTGGGTCAATGGAAGTGCCAATTTCGAAAACCCCTCAATAAATATTCGATAATAACCCGCTAATCCCAGGAAACTTCTAATTTTTGTCACCGACTTCGGAGTCTCCCATTGAAGTACTGCATCTACTTTGGATGGATCCACAACAATCCCTTTTTTCTGAAATTACATGACCAAGGAAACTCACCTCTTTCAACCAGAATTCACACTTTGATAATTTAGCATACAATTTCTTCTCTTTCAAAACCTGTAACACTATTCGCAAATGCTTCGCGTGCTCTTCTTCTGACTTAGAGTAAATAAGGATTTCATCTATAAAAACAACAACAAAATGGTCCAGATATTCGTGGAAGATCCGATTCATATACTCCGTGAAAAATCCGGGTGCATTAGTAACTCCAAATGGCATCACTACATATTCATAGTGTCCATACCGAGTCCTAAAGGCAGTCTTCTGAATATCTTCATCTTTCACTCTTATTTGATGGTAACCCGGTCTCAAATCGATTTTACTAAATACGCGGGCACCCACCAACTGATCCATCAGATCATCTATCCTTGGAAGCGAATACTTATTATTAATCGTCACCTTATTTAATTTCCAGTAGTCAATGCATAGCCTCATGCTACCATCTTTCTTCTTTACCAATAGTACTGGTGCTCCCCACGGTGATACACTCGGTCGTACAAATTTCTTTTCCAACAGTTCCTCTAATTATTTCTACAACTCAGATAATTCAGAAGCCGACATACGGTAAGGTGCCATCGAAATAGGTCTCATTCCTGGAACAAGGTCGATGTTGAATTCCACCTCTCTTTTTGGCGGCACATCTATAACATCATCTGGAAACACTTCCGAAAAATCTCTCACCACTTGCATTTCACTAATCGCTATACTATTCTCCATCGACAACGAAGCAAATAGCGCCAGAACTTGCGCCTCATCATCCATAAGTTCTTTTAATCCTCGTGCAGAAAAATAACCAGCTTCTTCTTCCTCTTCACCAAGAGTAAGAAACCGAACCGACTTACTGAAGAAGTTAATATGAACATGGTTGTACTCCAACCAATTCATACCTAAAATCACATGCATTCCCTTCAACTGCAAACAAACCAAATCCATACCAAAGTCCTTACCATAAATAGATAGCGGACAGTTCAGGCATACGAGGGAAGTAGTTAACGACCTATCAACAGGAGTCTCAATAATCATATCTCCGTTCATTGGAGAAACAACAAGTCCTAGTCGCCTCACACAATCAATTGAAATGAAACAGTGTGTTACACCAGTGTCAATCATAGCAATCAAAGGAACATTATTAATATGACAAATACCTCTGATCAAACGGTCTTCGCTGGAAGTCTGTGTCCCTGTCAGAGCAAACACCTTTCCTCCAATTGCAGCTTTCTTGGTCTTTTGACAATGCGTACTGATGTGACCTTGCTCTCGACACTTGTAGCAAGTAACCACATTCGTCTTGCATTCAGCAATTAAGTGTCCAGGCTGACCACACTTGAAACAATTCTTCACGTCGCTCGTGCACCCACTGACACGATGACCCATCTCACCACATCTATAGCATTTAAGCGAAGTAGGAGCACCTCCCCCACTTGGCCTTTTACCTTCCTTTTGTTTCTGCTTACCCTTATTAACACGAGCTGCATAAGGTTTTCCACGATGCATTGGTTGTTTCCCTCTCCTCTCAGCTAGACCTCTAAAATGCTCAGACCGAGCCTCACAGTCTTCCTCAAAGATTCTGCAGCAATCTACCAAATCTGGAAACCTTCGGATCCTTTGATAACCAATTGCCTGTTTAATCTCAGGCCTCAAACCATTCTCGAACTTGACACATTTTGAGAACTCAACAGCCGCCTCACTATAATAAGGATAGAACTTCGCCAGATCAGTAAACTTAGCAGCATACTCTGTCACTGACATGCTGCCTTGCTTCAACTCTAAAAACTCAATTGCCTTCTTTCCCCGATAATCTTCAAGAAAGTACTTCCTCATAAATTCCCTTTTAAACACAACCCAAGTGACAGCTTCACCAACTGCGTCCAATCGTTGACGAGTGCCAACCCACCAATCGTCGGCCTCAGCTACCAGTTTGTGTGCACCCAACCATACCTTGATTCCTTCTGAACACTCCATGACTCTGAAAATTCTTTCAATCTCCTTGAGCCAATCCTGTGCTCCATCAGGATCATACTGTCCCTTGAATGTTGGCGGATCATTCTTCCTGAACTCATCATTTTCACGATCCCCAACATTCCTTGGATTTTGCACAGCTTGTGCCATCGCTTGCATAGCAGCGGCAAGTGCAGCATCGTTTCTTCCATCCATTCTAAATCTGTCATAAAACAAAAATCCAACGATGGTTTAGAATTAATAGCAACAACCATAACATTTATACTCACAACGACATCACAACTCACTACTCAACGACTCGACGACTCAACAACTCAACTACTTGGTCGGACGGACCAACCTGCTCTGATACCACTTTGTAACACCCAAAATACACCCACGGTAATAATCATAAAATCAGAGTAAAATTTTCAATAAAATGTTTGAGTGTCATATTTCAACTAAACATCATAATAAGCTCAATGATACGTTTTTAATTGAAATCGTTAAACTTGCAGCGGAAAATAACATAATTAAGATTTTAGTCTTGTAAGATAGTACACAAGGTTTTCTTAAATAAAAATAGACGAAAACGAGATCGCCCCGACATCCCCAAAGCGACGTATCAAAGTTAACATCCTAAGACGCGAAGCACACCGACTTCACTAACCACTACTCGACTCGTCTTGCTCACCTGCACATTACCCACAAAGGGTAAAATTAAAAAGAAGGGATGAGATAACTTACATCACAAATGATAATATAATAAGGATTGAGAAATATTAAACATAAAACATCATCTATCAACAATGATGCAACATATCACATTCACAATAATCCAATACATTCATATCAACACTATTCTCGCAAAACTCAACGTTATGCCATAAGACTCGACTCTATGCATGCGGTACCGACTTCGATCTCTATTTCAAGATCCTATTCCCGTCGGAACTCTCGACCCCTCTTCTGTGGTCCAGTATGACCCCTATTTCATGGTCATGCCCTCGGCCCCTATTTTATGACCACGTACGATCCTTATTTCATGACCGATCAACATCACAACAACGACATACTCCACCGTAGCATGTTAAACATCATGCAACATGTCACTCAACACTAACGACATATATACATTACTATACACAACAACTACATCTCACACCACTACATCACTAGCTATTATCAATATCATGCATGTCTTAGCATAAAACAACATCAAACCACTTTAGTCAACACAACTCAACAATAACATATCAAGTGTGAACATAAGCCATCAACAATTATATATCTAAATACATATATTTCATCATATCAACAACTAAGCTAATAACATAAGCATCATGTCTATATTCAAGTTATATTATCGACCCCTTACATTATACGTACAGCTTCTCTATCAATAACATCGATTAATGAATCATTCCGGGTCATTAAGATCACCAAAATCCATAAAAACAGAGGGATGACATGGGCTCCCGTGTTACAGGACACGACCCGTGTCATGGACACACGCCCAGGGTTCTCTAAAACCCAACTAAAAACCATCCACAGTGGTCTGACACGGCTGCCCGTGTCAGGCCCACTGTAACCAAAATTGTGCTTTCCTCCTTTACCCCCACCAATTTCATCAATTGACCACCTTACCCCTTAACCTCTTAATATTCTAATTATTTGATTTATTAGTAACCATAGCATTATTCATCATAATATAATCCCTCAACTTAATAATAAAATCAATCGTATGCTATTCTTTCACACACCAACATTATAATTCAATTAAAATAATTAAAATATAATTTGGGGCGTTACATTGGTCATGAGACTTTCATCAGAATACATCATCGCAACAGTATAAAATCGTCGTAATCATCTTATTTTATCATCTCTAAATTCCTCATCTAAATTATTATAACAACCTTCATTAAATCATCATATTATTATCTTATAATTACATCTATCATCAATTACTAGTTCTGGATCATCTTACGGAACATCAGAAAAAGAAACGGACGCGAAACGATAAGCGAATCACTGCAAAATCACAAAAACGCAACAACGTTGCTCAAACGCGTACCAAGTGCGCATAGCCCATCCCCATATGTGTAACGCCTTACGCTCATACGCGTACCCTATGCAAATGAGAAGAGGGTCTGAAAAATCCCCCTTCCATACGCGTAACAAACGGTGTACCACCAAGTGTTACGCGTATCAGCTTGTCCCGTACGCGTAAGGCTAGATCTCTTACGCAAATCACCAGGGACCATCTCAGTTCATCTTCGGCTACGGGTTTATCATGCTATCACTCCAAATCAGTCCTAAATGGGTTTCTACCATGTTTTAGGCTTATCATTCTTCATCTTATCACTCATCTAACATTACTACATCAATTTACCAACCTATTATCATCATCTAATCCAGATTCATCACAGTTTTATCACTCATCTCAGAAAATCATCACAGCAAATATTCATGACAGCAAACAACAACAAATTCACATTAGTCATACAATCATTGATTCATCATAGTCATACGAAATCGCACATAAAACATCGTTCAAACAGTAACAAGGAAGTCAAACAACCCTACCCCATACATACAGATCATTTTCTCCCGGTTATAAGATATGAATCCCACCCTTACCTTTGGATTGAAGGTAGCTCGAATCTATGGGTGCAAATTCCAATGAATTACTTTTTGAAAATCCTTAACTCTAGCTCTTGATCTCCCAAAACACGTTCTTCTCTCCAAAAACGGATTTATGACTAATTCCCCCTAAAACCTTTTCGAATTCTATTTTCATTATTTAATTAAAATGCCCTAAAAATAATACAAATATTATTATTTACTATAATCATTTAATTAATCCACTAATGGGCTTCTATCTACACCTCTCAATAATACTACTAAAACCTCCTTAAAATAAGTCTAATTCGCAAATCAACTTAAAACAACTTAAATCAATAATCATCTTAACATCAAAACATCGCACATCACAAATAAAAAACAATTCTACTCAATAATTTAATCAAACAATTTAATTAAATCGGGGTCTTACAACTCTCCCCTACTAGAACATTTTCGTCCTCGAAAATCTTACCTCGATCAAACAACTCAGGAAAAGACTCATGCATCTTGCTCTCTAACTCCCACGTCATACTCTCACCAGTAACTCCTAGCCAGACACCTTTCACTAGAGCGATCTCTTTTCCTCGCAGGGTTTTCACCTTTTCTCCCCAACAGGATTACTTGATCAAGTCACTCCCCAATCGAGTTGGAAGATCGTTATTTTCCCACAGAGTTTCATGACTAGGATGCATCCATCGTTGAAATATTCCCATAGAGAGGTCTCCAATTTATTTTTGTCTAGTGTGACAAGAGATGCAGATAGTGTTCACATTACTCAGCCTGAGTCAAGTATTATCAGAGTATCTTGATCTCGCTACTCAGCATAATGTTATTCAGAGTGCTCTCATCCCTGATGGATTACAAAGGGTATTCTCCCCTGCAGAGTTGTTACTCTTTTCTCAAATCAAATCTTGGTTTGATCGAGTTGTCCAGTGTCAACGGACTAATCATATTGATCGCTTTGTATTGTGTCAACAGACCTATTTTGAATGGATCACTTGATACCATTCTCATATCAGATTGCTTGATCTTGTTTGGGTTGTAAATCGCTCGATATTGCAATGCCATTAAAGTCCACCATGGTTGTGGCAAGCCAGTAGTCTCCGGGCATCGTTCAAAAGACATTTCTCCATTTTTTGCTGTGGTTACTTTTCTCCACATCAGAGTTCTCCAAGCAGGGTTTCTTTGGTTGGGGTTTATTCCCTCTTTTTTCTCCAGTAGAGTGAAAAATTTCTGGTTATTTTGGTATTTAATCATAGTTCATCTTGAGCGGCCGACAGTCGGTGCTCTCGTCCTTTTCACATTAACAGATGCTTGAATAGGGGCAGTTGTAACATCCCAAAGTTTTCCCTCTCATTTCATAGAATTTAGCATATCATCTCGCATACTTTGAATTGCATCTTCGCATGGTAAAATGAAGCATAACATCCATATCATAACATAAGTTGATAGTGTTTTATTTCAAGTGTGGTTGTTCAGTTCGTGATTTGATTCAGATGGACGTTTGACCTAATCTTGGTCAAACTATCAAAAGATTTGTTCAACTGCAAGTTATTTGTGACATTGGTTTTTTCTCAGACAATGCATATTCAAAGTTCAAGTTGTCGTGTACTGAGATTCATCAGTTTATCGAGCAGTGGTTTTGGTTCAAAATTCAGGATTATTGTGATCATAGGTTCAGTTGTGTGCATCTGCAAATTTATTTTCCCAAGGATCGATTTAGATAAAGTTAATCAGAGATTCGAATATAATCGAAGTTTGTGACTGTGTGCGCGTTGTTGGTAGCCGTTTCATTTCATATAAAAAATCAGTTCATACCCACTAATATCCGTTTATCCACGTATTTTTAAATTGTCTTTTTTCTACCTTATTCATCCATTTTTAAAATTAAAAAAAATCGATCATATCCAATTAAACCTTTTTTTTTATTTTTCAATTTTTCTATTATCTATTATCCATTTTTTAATTAAACCATTTCCAATCTTTAGCACATTCATTAAAAAAAAGTCACATTATAATTTTTTTCCCATTACATTTTCAGCCCATTTTTTCTTCTTTTGAATCCATGATATTATACATTTTTAAAAGAACCAAAAAAATGCTACTTAAGGCCATCTCCATTAAACAAGCCACGCTGGCCCACACACCACACGCCCAACTTCCATCATAAAATTTCTAAGTCGTAATACTACCAACTTCAATTCCAAGCCATCCTGCACACTTTAGCCACTTTACGCACACGTGATTTTCACTTCCAGCTGATCCTTTCCAAAATACAGCAAGTAAAACACATTGAAATGCTGCAGCACAACTAAAGCAAAACGCACGGGAAAATAAAGCAAAACACAGGCTATATAAGATGAAATCAACACACAAATGTAACACC
This sequence comes from Lathyrus aphaca, assembly GCA_963966055.1. NCBI lineage: Eukaryota > Viridiplantae > Streptophyta > Magnoliopsida > Fabales > Fabaceae > Lathyrus > Lathyrus aphaca. The sequence continues at coordinate 427,897,287 of OZ014524.1, read as the reverse complement.
CCAAAATTTTACCTCTTAATTTATTATCATTTAACTGACCTTTTTTTTGCTTCGCATTCATATGCATTTCCTATTAGGTCATAACTCATAATCATGCATTTCATTGGACTGCTAAGACATGGGATCCAGAGGTTATTTGAATCAGGGTTTTCTATGTGTTGTAAGTTTTTTATGCTAAAGTTGAAGCAAGGATTTAAATTCATCAAGAAAATCTCTTGTCAAGATTCATCCAGATACAAAGCCTTACTCTAGCAAGGTTTATCAAGTTGCTCTCTTCATCAGTATATACATTCAGGGAATTCTCCTCTACATTGAGCGTTATTCTTCATTGCAAGTTCATCACTGTCAATGTACATCTCGAGATGAATTATGGCTTCACATTCATGGGTGAATTTATGGACAGTCGTCAATTAAAGATGATGGTTAGAGTTTAATGCCAAGAATATGTTTCAGGTTTCCTTATGCTTTGTTGGTCGTTTGCGATACAAGTTAACAGAGTTTTATGGATAAGAATTTTATGGACTATTGTTTAGGGTTCATTGAGTATACATGTTCACCTATCATTATCTATTTTCGAGTTCTATGCCCGTTTCATAATCCGTTTTCTTTCAACGCCAAGCACCAAAGTCCATTTTTCCCAAACCCATAACCATTTTAGTCAAATTCGTATCCTATTGTCCATATCCATAAGGACCACATTTCTAAACCATTTTTGAATCCCCATTTTAACCAGTCACAATAAAGTTCGTATTTTTATATTAATTCCATTATTTTGAGCCATTTTATCCAAAGTTCAACTAACCATCTAACCATTTTTTCATAACTTTTTACATCCATTATTCATTTGTTAATATTTGTTAAGCCTTTTAATTCTATAAGTCACAAAGCTCAATCCCCTTTATTCAAATTCCATCCTTGCTATCGCTTCGTGGATGTTTAAGTTGTTGATCATGTAAGATTTATTTTGTGACGAATGGAAGGGTTCACTTAGTTTGGACACTTTGTTAATGGTTGGATATTGTCGAGTTAGACAGTTGAACTATGGTTTGGACCTTTGGAGTGAAATGAAAGCGAGAAGGGTTTCTGCAAATTAGTATACTTTCCTTATTCTTATTAGGGCTATGTGCAGGAACAATAGACTACAAGAAGCTCGTGAATTTTTTGAAACTATTGAATCAGAGTGACATTGTTCCGCAACCAGTTATCTACAATCTTGTCATAGATGGATATTGCAAGTCCAGGAATGTTGATGAAGTTAATGCAATTGTGGTAAATATGGAGAAGAAGTGAAAACCGGATAAAATGGAGGAAAAATAACATAATTTCAAGAAGAAAAGTCTAACAGAAAATTCAACTTAAAAAAGGTCCAACAAAATTCTTCTACAAACTAAACAAATGCAGTTACACGAGAAACTCAACAAAACTGAAATAAACTCTTCCTCTTGAATCTTCTCCCTTCAATCATCATACTCTCATCAACTTCAATCCCTCCTCCAATCTCCACCATTCAATTTTATCAAGTACTCTCATCAACTTCAATCCCTCCTCCAATCTCCACCATTCAATTTTATCAAGTTTTCTCCTGCAATAACAAAAAAATAAAAATCAAATGACAAAATCAATAACAGAAAACTAACTCCCTAACAGAATTCTAACAGAATGTCTTGGTGAAATTCCAACATCACCCTCACCATTGATCACTATAAAGCTGCAACATCATCTTCATCTGGGAAACTCTTCACTATTTTTTCTGATTCTTGTCCCTCTGCTTCACTATTCCAATATCATTCTACATCTTCATCATTTCTCTCATTCTTTCTTCAGATTCTTCAACTTGTGTTCTTCAGCTTCAACCAAAACCTCTCAATCCAATCTTCAACTCAAACTTTCATCAATCTCCATTTCTAAATCTCTTATAACCTTCCTTCATCCATCTTCATCACACCTTCAACGAAGCTGAAATTTCAAGAACAATTTTGTGGAACCTGTAGCAAATTCATGAACGCAAATTCAATAAAATCTGAAAAGGTCATACAATCAGTAACAGATCAGGTTCAATTCACGGTACAGACTCGAACGCGAGTTTGATCTACGGTGCAAGTTCGATTTACGACGAGAATCGATCAGAAGCGATTTCGGAATCGCAGAAAAAGAGAAAGAGGAAGAACGATTCCAAAACACATACCTGAAGCATTCATTGTCACCTCATCAACACCATAGCCATAACTCACACGGATCCGAGAAGAAGAAGCCATGGAGTGAATCGAGAGAAACGAGTTTCCGAAATGCAGCGGTATCGCAACGGAAGCGTCATTTTCAACACGGTCAAATAACAAGGTACAAATTTGCATCGTTCTTATATGAAGTTGTTGTTGCACTGTTAGTTGTTCTTGATTTCGTTTCTTTTTTCTAAGATTTGCAATTTCAACTTAGAATGGGTATGAGTGTTACATTTGAGAGGTTGAGATTTTGTTCTCGGTTTATGATGAAGATATTGGTTTAGGTTAGGATTTTGTTGAGGTCGTAGAGAGTGAGGTATTTTTACGACGACACTAGTTTGGTAGAGAATGAGCATAGTCGTGGGAGGGGAAGAGGTTAGGTCGTAGTTTGTGATGAAGGTGATGGTAGGAAGAAGAACGAGGTTCATTGAGGTGGTGATGTTCTTCGGTGTTTGCTCGGGGCGGCGGCGAGGAAAGGTTAAAGAGGACTTAGGGTTTATTTTCTGATTTGTTATATGTTTCAATTTTTATAAAAGTTAATGGAAAATCTTATAAAATATCTTAATGAGCAATTAAAATCATTTAATGTTCACCGTTTGGATTCCATTGGATAAGATCAAGACTTTTTTTTTCCAATTCCCACCATACCGGCGGTGACACTTGTCACCGTCCGATAGGCTCTACCTATAGCAATCCCATGCATGCAAGAACACCATAATTCTGTACTCATTCACGTCATAAGTCGTCTAATGAAAATACCTTAGAAGTCTACAGGATCAAACGCCCCTGATTGGAGTCAAAGATGTTGACTATGGACTATGGTGCACCCTCAAGTCTTAGGCGCCCTTGGGCCTGGCCAAAGTGCTATTCGCACCACCAATAATTGGAGCCCATGTTGTTTTAACTAGCAATTAATACTTCTACACCCCTCTATTATATTCCTTTATTTTTTTAAAATTTATGTTTTACCTAGTTTTAGTTTTAATTCATTAGAAATATCAAAACTCCTAATAAAATTCTACAAAAATTACACGAGTATCGCAACTCATTTTAGAATTTTTGTATGCTATTACATTCTGATTTCAGTGATTTTCCGATTTTATTTTGATTTTTCATTTGATTTATTTTTCATTAAATTCCCACATTAACACTTCAGTTTGTCCAATTTATTTCTTCCAGCTCCAGAAACATTCTTACACCATTCTTTTTACACCTTTTAAAAGACTCCGAAAAGAACCTAAAAATATTTTTGTTATATTTTTAAAATCATTTTGTCCATTGTTTTGGTAGGCTTGTTTGTGAAAATTTGCAAATAATCATTAAGTAACTTTAAGTGATCTTTTGGTAGAGTTTAATTGTGAATATTTGGGAGATATTTTAACAAAATATTAGCTTCTGATTGATAACTTTATGGAATTAATTTCATATTTTTTCCATGATCATTGCTATTTGTTTGGAGCTTTTTTCCATCTAATTTCACTTAGGTTTCCTTTAGGGTTTTAACACTTCATTAAGGCATAGTTTGTGAATGTTTGATCTTAGAAACTTGGAGTTCTTTATTAGGGTTTAGATAATGATTTTAGAAGCTTTTTACCATTTAAGATCCTTTAGTTTAAATACTGAGGCTTAGGAATTCCTTAGTGAATTTCCCTAGTTAGTTTGGGCTTTGTTTCAACTTTTGCCATGCTTTATGTTTTCAATATGCTTTGTAAAACTAATATTTGTTTTGTAGGGAGGTTGAGGTAAGCCCTTGGTTGTATACTTCTCCCTCATTTTTTTGTGCTTTCTAATTGTATTTACCTTAGCATTTTGTGCTTTTCTTGTATAGGCTTCCCCCTCTTTAGAACAACTTACCTTCCTTAGGAAGTAAGTTGAGTTCTAATTCTCTTTTATTCTTTTCCTTTTTCTTCATTAGGGAAAGAAAACCATAGTAACCTAAGTTCATCCATGCATGACAACACTTAGGACCACTAGTCTCCCTTTAGACTTTTACCTTTGGCTCTCTTTGCATTCTTTCTCATCTCAAAGAAAAAGCTAAAAAAACACTTTAATAAAGATTGAAGTAGTCTTAGATGCAGAGACTTATTCCATGGGGCACTTGTATTCATCCCATCTTGGCGATAGTACAAGTCTGTTTCTTATGATGTACAAGTCTAATCATGAGACTATTTTCACAAACAAAAACAATCAAAACACTTCTTTAAAAGACAGTTAACAAACAACAAACTTATTTTCCTGCGGGAATTATCTTCTCATCTCATTCACTCATAAAGAAAGAACTCGCTTCGACATGTATCTTTGCAAGATGATAACGCACCCGTACCAGACGAGTCTGTAACACCTGAGCATAGGCATAAGAAGTTCATTCATAAAAAACACAACAAGTAAGTTCTCGTCTTAGTTAGGAGAACTACGTCGACTCTAATCCTCATTTTCCCGAAGAGGTACCTAGGCAGTGAGGTAGGGCCCGTTCGAGCACACTCTTTATTTTCCCTACATTTTCCTCATTCTTCCTTTTCGTTCTCTTTGTTCCAGTTCTTTCTTTCTCATTCCATTCCTGTTAGCGATTTTTGTTTAGCAACATCTTATTTCTCACCCTTTGAAACAGACTAACAAACGTGGATCCCGTCGGGTACGGAGGACGGTCTGGGGTGCTAATACCTTCTCAGGTCGTAACCGACTCCCGAACCAAGTTCTTTGGTTCGCATGACTTTGTCCTTTCCTTTTTTCTTTGGTTTTTTCAGCATTACCTTTCTCATTCATTCGGGATAAATATGTCTTGCTAGTGACTCTATCTTTTCCATGCCACTTTCGCGTTTGTACCAGGATGAAAATCCTGGGAGCGACAACAAGTCACAAGGATGAACCCAAAAACGAAATGAAAACAAAAAACTTGAATTCAAAAAATAATAGAAAGAGGGAAAGAAAAGAACTCTAATAAACTCTTCATCATGAGATCATAACAGAAGTATATAGGAGGAAAATCATTTTTTCTTCAAGACAAAAAAAGCGAAACGAACCTCATCAACCATTACCATCATAACTGAATTCTTCATCACAGCCAAAAATCTCAAAGTCGTGACACTCTTCTTCATCACCATCATCACTTAATTCATCATTCTTCGCCATTGATGATGTGACAAAATTTTGGATTCTTCATCATTACAACAAGAACCAGAAGGCTTCATTCGTCTTCATCACACTGAAACCAGAACGGAGATCGATCATCATTTTCAGATTGAAACCAAATTAATAGATTCCTCATTCTTCATCAATAACAAGATTGAGTTCATCATTCTTCGTTCGACGAAATCCAGAAGTTCGATTCAAACTTCATCATCGCAAAAAACCAAACTCCATCGAAAGTTCATCATTCTTAATCATCAATAATTTCGTTATTCTTTATCACCAAAGCATAATCATCACTCTCCATCGCAAGGATTCATCATCATCTTCAATATTCATCACATCTGGTTTTTCATCACCGCCGATTCGAAGAAGCACCGGGCTGTCTTCGGTAGGTACGCTTTACCAAAGTTGTGTTTCGATGAAGCTTGTTGTTGATGTATAAACGTGTATTTCTTCCGATTTGTGGTGTTCCGTTTTGTATTGTTCCGATCTAATGGTTTGAATGAGTTTTAGAGTTTTTTTTATTCTGGATCCGAGTTGAGAGCGGAATTTGAGTGAGGGTGTGTGTTGAAGGTTTTATGATTGGAGGTAGGGGAAGGCCAGAGAAGACGGCGGCACCACCGCCGGCTGCCGATCTTCTCCGGTGAGATAAATGAAGAAGAAGGTGGAAATGGGAGAACTCTCTTAGGAGAGAGAGAGAGAGAGAGAGTTTCAGAGTTTTCTTTTGTTTTTTGTGTTTGATTTTTTCATTTGATTTTGTGATATTAAGGGATAGAAAGATATGGAGATACGTTAAGATAAATATGGAAGGATAAGAATAGAGATTGTTTTGTGTTTTCCTCCACACCAGTGGTGACACTTGTCACCGTCCGGTAGGACATTTACAAACTAATCACACGCACGCACTTGCACCATATCATCGCACTCCCTCGGTTTGTGGACCACTAGATGGGAGTACCTTTGACAGTCCTATGAATCAGCGGTCCAGATGAGCTCAAGATTATTGACCAGAGCTCCACCGTGCACCCTCAGATCTCCTGTGCGTGTGTGCCTTGTGGCCTTTTCTATTCGCACCCCCTCTTCAGGCCAATCTTTTTTTAACTAACAATTTACTAATGTTGCACCCCTTCCTCTTGTCCTTGTTTTTGTTTCTTTCTCACATACTAGTTTCATTATAATTCATAAAAAATATAAAAATTCATTAGAAAATTCCCCAAAAATTATTTTTATCATCTTAATTCCATTTATAAATTTTCCATGTTTTTATTTTCTGATTTCATTGATTTGTTATTTTTATTTCGAATTTTCTTTTGATTTTTTTTCAATTGATTTCCATATTGACACCTTAGCTTGTACAATTTATTTCTTCCACCTCAAGTAACATTTTCACACCATTCTTTTTGCATATTTTTAAGGATTTATAAAATAGCATAAAAAAATTGTCTTAGTTTTAAACTCATTTTTTCCCTAGTTTTAGAATTCATGTTTATGCAAGTTTTTTAATTGTTCTTAAGTGACTTTGTGCGACCATTTGGTGAAGTTTAATTGTGAAATTTTTAGAGCTATTTTTACAATATGTTTGATTCTAGTTGGTGACTTTAGAGACCTATTTTTATAATTTTCTCATGAGCATTGCTTTGCGTTTGGTGCCTTGTTTCTTAAGTAACTTTGTGTGCTTCTTTCTCTCCTCTTTCTAACATAGTTTGAGGAAGGCATTATTTCCATCCTATTAGGTTTGCTTGGTGGTTGTTATAGATAACCTCTAGGGTTTTGGTTCTGACTTCGTGATTGTGATATGTTTTAGGACCTTTCTCTTTGGTTCGTGATTTGTTTAAATTATCTAACTTCATCTTATGCTTATGTGGTTCACTAACCTTTATTTTGTAGGGGGTTATGGTAAGTGATGTGTGTGGGAGGGTATCCCATATACAACTTCTTCCTTCATCTCTTTATGCTTTCAAATTGTGTTTGCCTTAACCTTGTGCTTTGCTCGCTTAACTTCATCACTTCCCTTTTAGAAATAACTTAGCTTCTTTAGAGAAGTAAGTTGTATTCTAACTTCTTCTTCTCCTCCTCTTCTTTTATTTCATTTTTCCTTCTTATTCATTAGGATAGAATTCAAACCGCACTAACCTAGGATTTCCATGCATGATAGCATTTAGGATCGTTATTCCCCCTCTTTTAGTTTTTACCTTTAAGATCCTTTGGTTCTTTCTCTTTCTCATCTTCAAACAATAAAACCTAAAAAACACTTAATAATGAGTGAAGTAGTCTTGTGTGTATGGACTTATTCCATGAGGCACATGTATTCACCTTATCTTGGTGGTGGTGCAAGCTTGTCTAGCATGATGTACAAGTCTAATCATGAGACTTTTTTCACAAACAAAAATAAAAAAAGCACTTATTTAAAAGTCTTGAACAAAGAATAAATGCCTCTCCTTTGTACCCTTTCATTTTACCCCTTCTTTACTTATTTAAGCTCCGTTCAAGCACTCTTTTATTTTCCCTACATTTTACCCCTTTCTTTACTTTTCTTATCCAAATCCTATCTTTCCTTTGTAGCAACTTTCATTTCTTACCCATTTGAAACAGTTTCTTTGCAAGTGTGGATCCCGTCGGGTACGACAGACGATCTGGGGTGCTAATACTTTCCCAAGTCGTAATCAACTCCCGAACCCAATTCTTTGGTTTACATGACCTTTGTCTTTCCTTTTCTTTCTTCGTTTTGTGAAGCATTACCATTCTCGTTCCTTCGGGATAAAAATGCATGGCTGGCGACTCTAGCCTTTTCCGCGCCACTTTCACGTTTGTACCAGGATGGAAATCCAGGGAGCGACAGTTACTCTCTCCCCAAGACGGTCAATCGGAAGAACCTATCCAGGGTTCAAAATATTGGGGCATAGTATCTCACAATGATTTGAGGTTTTTCATAAATCCTAGCTAGGCGAATTATTTCATAGACCATGCAGCCCGGGGCCATTATTCTGAGATCTGGAGAATCTCTAAAGTGTTTGAAGACACTGAGGCATTGTGGATGCCAGGTTTTTTGTAAAATCCTCTCGAGACAGTTTCTCCTAATAGACCCTTAGTTTGAGATGAGTTGAAAATTGCAAGGAACCATTGCTCACTCAAGATTAGTAGGCAGTTGGTCAACCCAGAGGCTGGAAACAAAGCCATTGCCAGCACAAGACATCAGGAGCTTTTTTCTCAACAGGCTTCATTAATCATGATTCCTCAGTAAGTCTCATCAGACTATCTTTTCTCCAACAGACCAACAAGAAAATGGTTGGCACTTTCTTGGGAAAAGGTATCATTATTAAGAGAGGTTTTATATCTTTCATTCCCAACATGAGACACTTTATATCTCTTATCCCCAGCAAGAGATGATCTAAAACTCTTATTGTCAGCAGGAAGCATTCTCATTGATGTTTTCCATCATCCCCAGTAAAGCTGGAAACTAGAATCTTCCTCAGCAGGACAACAGAAGGTTGATATCCCTAAGAATAGAGTCCTCCTTCAACAAAGAGATGTTCTTCACAAGATTTTTCTTGTCCCCCCAGCAATATACGAGGTTCCTATTCTCTACCGGAAGTCTCCCTCAGCATAGTATCAACAAACCATCTACCTCATCCAGGTCAGAAGGTTATTACTTCCCCAACAAAGTTCTACAGGTGGCGTACCTCCCAATCAAGTTCAGGCCAGTTAGGACTTTCCCCAGCAAGGTCTTCATTCTCAAGCTTCTCAAAGTCCAATTTATTTTTGGCAGTGGTGGCAGTTTAGAGCCAATATATCAGTAATCCTCTCCCCAACATAGATGTTATTCCCCCACATGATTCATAAAAATAATTCACTGATTATTTCTCCCCATTAGAGTTGTCGGGGATATATATATTACCTCCTCATTAGGAGATCACCTTCGCATTTGCATTTAGTAATTATCATTACATTTGCATCCTCAAAAGCGTAGCATTTCTATCATTATGAAGCATTACGTCGTGGAAATATTCAAACATATGCATACAAAGCAAAAGGTAGTTTTGGTACCTTGCACAAAAGCCCAAAACATTATTTCCTCAATCAGACCGAAGTATCCCCACAGAGAATGCCAAGTTCATTCCTCTGCACTATTACTCCTACTAGTCAATACTTTTGTCCCCAATCGAGTTATCATCTAACTACGATGATCTCGTTCCTTTTGATTTCATCTAAGTATGATGGTCTCATTTATGTCGAGTTATCATCTAAGTAAGATGATATTGTTCCTTTCGATTTCGTCTAAGTATGATGGTATCATTTCTTTTGATTTATCATCTAATTACGATGGTCTCTCTTCAAGCTCACTCACGGTGTACCTTGTTTGATTTATCACCAAGTGTGGTAAATGCCTTTCGATTCTGTCTAAGTACGATGGTCTCGTTTCTGTTGAGTTATCATCTAAGTACGATGATCTTGTTCCTTTCGATCCCGTCAAAGTACGATGGTCTTGTTTCTGTTGAGTTATCATCTAAGTACGGTGATCTCGTTCCTTTCGATTCCGTATAAGTACGATGGTCTCATTTCTATTGAGTTATCTGAAGGAGCGAAAAACACAAGGAAGGGGATTGGAATTGGGTTTTCAAAAACAATAATAATAAAAGACACTTTGATTTATCCTGGTTTGTTTGAACTGAAACTATATCCAGTCCACCCGCCAAGGTGATTTGCCTCTCTCAATGAGGTTTTAATCCAATATTCAAAACTTGATTACAACCACTAAGACCTATAGTCAAAGTCTTCTTGAGTCTATTGGCTACACTAGTCACTCAAGGAATTTTTCAAAGAGTTTTACAAAAGTTGTAACAGAATTGCTTCAAATGGCTATTATCACACAATGATAGATTTTACAAAGTTAAGAACAGATAAAAAGAAATTGATTATGAATGTTTGTGCGCGGAAGAAGAAGCTTCAATTTCTTTAAATGATCTCCTTTTATGAGCGTTTGATGGAGAGATCCGTTGAGAACATCTGGTGCCATTTTTGGAAGATTGTAAATAGTCATAATGTCCTTCCAAAAATAAAAGATATTGTTCCCAGTCATTATTCTTAATTCCCTCTTAATTTCCCTTTATTATGAAAATCAGAATGTACTTAATTCACATCAGAGTATGTTTGAATTTTGCTGCAGTAAAAACGTAGTTGATGAGAACATCTTTCTACCATCAGATCTTCTACGAGTGATGCGCTTAGCTTTGTATGTCATTAGAATATGCTGAGCAACTTAGATATTGTCTTCTTATAAGAACTTATATCCTGCACATAGAAGATAATTTTAGTGCTATAATTTGTTCTTAGAAAATATTGTTATCATCAAAACTCTATCAGAGACGTAGAATCAAAATCTTGTTCTAACAATCTCCCTCTTTTGATGATGACAAAACATTAATTTTGATTTAGAACAAAGAATTAAAAGATATGGAAACTCCCTTTAGATGGTGATATATTCTTTCAGAATTTACATAAGAATTTCTTTAGCTTATGCTCCCCCTGAGTTAATTACTTATCCTGTTCTAAAAACAACTTAGACAATTTGATCAGAACATTAAAATGTTTGAGGCTTAGTCTTGATAAACTATTATAGATCAAAATCATTTACTTTTCTCCCCCTTTTTTGTCATTACTCAAAAAGAAATAATAAATTAAACAGAGACAAAATTTAAGATCTTCATTAATCAGATAAGCATGGAAAACATTGGACAAAACATAGAAATATCAGAAAAACAAGAAAATAGACAAACAACCAGAAGGAAAAAAAAATCATAAGACATAATCAAGGTTAGGGGTTAATCTTAGTAACTAAAGCTTCTAAAAGAGACTTGATTTGAGAAGTTGATTCAACTTGTTGTCCAATCATGGATTTAAGTTCAACATTAGTCTCATCTTGCTTGTCCAACCTCTCCTTGATAGGTTCATTTTCTTTATTTAGTTCGTCCAGAGTTTTCAGCACCAAGGATGTTGGAGTTAGTTCTTCAACTGTTGCAGCAGCTTCAGTAGAGTGTTCCTCAGAAGATTCTTCAGCAGAAGGTGCTTCAGCAGTTTCTTTGCCTTTGTCTTCAGCAAAAGGAACAATCATTAGCTGAAGTGCAAAAGATGATTCCTTTGGTTCATGTTCTTTCCAAGGCTTGTCATCCAGAAGGGGAGTTCTCTTCTTCTCAAGACCGGTTACCACTTCTTTCAGACTTTCATAGAAGTTCTGCTGAGCAATATCATAACAGATATCTTTCAGCTTCTTGGTCTCAGAATTAAACCACTTTCTGAAGGAGGTACAAAGAAAGTCAAAAGCTGCAGGATCAAGGTTTTCTGCACAGGCGATCTTCATATCTTCCAGCCTAAGTTTCATTTCTGCTTCGAATGCTAGCAATAGTGTACCAACATCTGATTTGGTTGGTTTTGGTTTAGGTTTGGATATGGCAGTTTTGTTTGTGACAGAGGATAGTTTTTGTAGAGCTTCTATATCAATAAGGGTTCTAAGAAGATCCTCATGTTCATTTGTTGGGGAGGGACTATCTGGGATGTTAATGTAAGTGGGAGTTTTTGGAGGAGTTGATACATAAGAAGATAAGGATTCTTCACGTATGGGGGATAGGTAAAAAACAACTTTATGAGTGTGAGAGTTTAGAGAAGGGTTAAATCCATGTATTTGTTGAGTGAATTCAGTTGAAAGTGGATTAGAGGACTGAGCTTCAGAGGCAGCAACAAAGGTAGGAAAAACGTCAATATCTGACAGAACTTGTTGAAGTTCTGAATGGGTTTCAACAAAGGATGTTGTGTTAATATCAAAATCTGGTGTTGGGTCTATTAGCATGTCAAAATATTCTAGAGTTTGAGGAGAGTGATGTTCAGATGTTTTTGATGGTGATGAAGTGTTTTCATGTTGAGTATTTTGTAGAGGAGAAGGTATAATGGGGATTTCAGAAGTTATAGGATTAGAAGGTGTAGGTGTAACAGAAGGAGTGGTATCAGAAGGAGGGTTTTCAGATGTGACAACTGTTACAGAATCTACAATAGAAATATACTCAGACTGAGAAGAAGTACCTTTCTTTCTGAGTTGCTTTGGAGCCTTCTGAGAGGTACCTTCAGAATCTTTCCTCTTATTGTTCTCCAGTGATGATGATCCTCTTACCCAGAACATAAGAGGTTATATGAGAGTTAGAAACACTTGCAAAAATCCAAAATTCCTTGACTAATTTAGGAAAATTTGGACCCATCAGACAATCAAAGTATTTCTCCCAGGCTTGAAACTTGACTGCAGGTGTAAGATTAAACCAATTTTCCTTCAAGCTGTCAAAGTCAACAAAGAGCTCACAGAGAACTTCTAGCTTGTCTACTGGAGTAAGAAGGGTTCTGACAGGAGAAATGTGGAGTTCTTCTGAATGTTGATCATGTTAAGTTTGCTGAGAAGAAGGAGCTTGAAGATCGTTTTGAGATGAAGAAGCCATTTGTTACCAAGTTGAAGGTTTGAATAGGGGTGCAGAGAAAAATAGAAACAAGAGAGTGATGGTAAAAGTGAAAGTGTGAATAGTGTTTGTGAGGTGAAAAACACTCATTTATATAGAATTAAGAGGCAGTAAAAGAAAAGCACAATTACTGGAAAACATTAATGCATAAAACATCATGATTAATTACATTAAATGAGTTATGACAGGGGAGATGAGTAAAGATTTTGGAACAGTTACCAACGTGACTAGCGCCTCAATTGTGTCTTTTCAGCCATTTTAGTTTCCCAGAAATTGAACACGTATTCTTCTGCAGAGGGACATTTGTCCAAGTGCTGGAATGCATGTTCTGCCCATCTTCAGAGTATGAATATGTATTCTGATTCTTTAGGATACTTCAGAGCTTCATTGACACGTGTTGATGTTATGATCTGCATGTTATTCTTTTGACACAAAAGTCTTAGAAGTAAACAGTCAGATCGTCTTAAAAAAAACTTCTGAACCAGTTTTCTTTCTAGAGAGAAATAAATTGGTACAGAACTTCTAGGATTTAAATGCATAAAGTTAAACATTTCTCATTCTGGACATAGTTCCATACTGAGATTAGTTAGAATGAAATTAAATCTATCTTCAGCAAGGGGTTTTGTAAAAATATCAGCCATTGATGGTATGTATCTATAAATTTAAGAAAAGGATTCCCTTCTGAGTAGAGTCCCTAATGAAATGGTGTTTACCTTCTATGTGTTTAGCTTTAGAGTGTAAAATAGGATTTTTAGAAAGACAGAAAACAGAAGTGTTATCACAGAGGATGGGAATGTTACTCTCATAAATATTGAAGTCCTTAAGCTGGTTTTCATCTAGAGCATCTGAGTACTGCATCCAGCTGCTAATATGTATTCAGCTTCAGCAGTTGATAATGCTATGGTTGATTGCCTTTTGCTGGACCAAGATATTAGATGACCTCCCAGAAATTGACAACTTCCAAAAGTACTTTTTCTTTCTGTTCTGTCTCCAGCAAAATCAGCCTCACAGTACCTACAAGCTTATAATTTATGGACTTTCTGTAGCATAAACCAAGATTAGTAGTACCTTTCAGATATCTAAATATTCTCTTAACTGTTGTTAAGTGAGTTTCTCTAGGATCTGATTGGAATCTAGCATATAAACACACACTATATAGAATGCCTGGTCTTGAGGCAGTTAAGTAGAGAAGAGATTCAATCATACCTCTGTAGATCTTCTGATCTACTTTCTTACTTACCTCTTCCTTCTCCAGAATACATGTGGGATGCATTGGAGTTTTGGAAATATTATTATCTGACATATCAAATTTCTTCATAAGTTCCTTGACATATTTGCTTTCATGTATATATGTTCCTTCTGATGTTTGATTGATTTGTATTCCCAGAAAGAACTTTAATTCTCTAATCAGGCTCATTTCAAATTCTGCCTGCATAGACTTAGCAAATTCCTTTCCTAATGCACTTTTAGTGGAACCAAAAATAATATCATCTACATAAATTTGACAATCAGAATATCATTTTTAAAAGTTTTGCAGAAGAGAGTTGTGTCCACTTTCCCTCTGATAAAGTTATTTTCCAGAAGAAAATTACTTAATCTTTCATACCAAGCTCTGGGAGCTTGTTTCAGACCATATAAAGATTTTTTTAATTTTGTAAACATGTTCTGTAAATTTAGTATTTTCAAAACTAGGGGGTTGATGCACATAAACTTCTTCGTCAATATAACCATTTAAAAATGCACTCTTGACATCCATCTAATATAGAGTAATGTCATGATTTACAACAAATGAGATTAAAAGTCTAATAGATTCTAACCTTGCGACTGGTGCAAAGGTTTATGTATATTTTATTCCTTCTTGTTGACTATAGCCTTGTGTAACCAGCCGTGCTTTATTTCTGACAACTTCACCTTGTTCGTTTAGCTTGTTTCTGAATACCCATTTGGTGCCAATAATGTTGAATCCTTTTGGTCTAGGAACTAAATCCCAAACGTCATTTCTGGTGAATTGATTTAGTTCTTCTTGCATTACAAGTATCCAATCATTTTCTGAAAGTGCTTCTTCTATAGAAGTTGGTTCAATTAGAGAGACTAATCCCATTAGAGATTCTTCATAGTTTCTGAATGAGGACCTTGTTCTAATTGGATCATCTTTCTCTCCTAGAATCATATCTTCTGGATGATTCAATATGATTCTGGATTGTTTCTTCTGAATGGGTTCTTCAGTACTTGTTGAGGTGATTGTCTTATCTTGTTCTGAGGATGGTTGTTCTTCAAATGTTCTTTTTTCAGTGATTTGAACTTCTATATCTGTAAGAGATTCATTCTGCTTTGGTTTTTCAGAACCAAGCTTATCATCAAATCTAACATAGATGAATTCTATCACAATTCGTGTTTCTGTATTGTATACTCTGTATCCTTTAGAACGTTCAGAGTATCCTAACATATAACATTTTTGTGCCTTAGAATCAAACTTGTTCAGAGGATCGTTAGTATTCAAAATAAAGCAAGTACAACCAATTGGATGAAAGTAAGAAATGTTGGGCTTTTTGTTCTTCCACAATTCATAAGGAGTCTTCTCCAGAATAGGTCTTATAGAGATTCTATTTTGAATGTAGCATATTGTATTTACTGTTTCTGTCCAAATATGTTTAGCCATGTTAGTCTCATTGATCATGGTTCTGGCCATCTCTTGTAAAGTTCTGTTCTTACGTTCTACAACCCCATTTTGCGGTGGAGTTCTAGGGCAAGAGAAATTATGAGATGCCATTTTCGTTAAAAAAATATTCCAATTTTTTGTTTTCAAATTCTCCACCATGATCACTTCTGACTTTAACGATTATAAACTCTTTTTCATTTTGAACTTGTTTACAGAAGTTAGAAAATACATCAATTGACTCATCCTTGTGTCTAAGAAAATTTACCCATGTCCATCTGCTATAGTCATCTATGATCACTAATCTATACTTCTTATCACTGATAGAGGCATTTTTCACTGGACCAAACAAGTCAATGTGTAGAAGTTCTAGTGGCCTACAGGAAGAGACAACATTTTTGGATTTAAAAGCAGGTTTCAAAAATTTTCCTTTCTGACATGCTTCACACAGAGCTTCTGAGTTGAAATTCAAGTTAGGAAGTCCTCTAACCAGATTGAGTTTGTTAATCTGAGACAATCTTCTCATATTAACATGTCCCAATCTTCGGTGCCAGATCCATTGCTCATTGTCCACAGACATTAGGCATTTTACGTTCTGATTTTTTAGTTCAGAAAGTTTTATTTTGTATATGTTGTTCTTTCTCTTTCCGCTAAATAGGATTGTTCCATCTTTCTGACTAACGACCTTACAGAACTTTTGATTAAAGATTATATCATAACCACTTAATTTACTTATGGATAAAAGATTATGCATTAATCCTTCTACTAACAACACATTAGAGATAGAGGGAAGTGTACTATTACCAATAGTTCCAAATCCAATGATTTTTACTTTTTGTTTGCCTTCGAAACCAATGTAGCCTTCAGCTTTTAGCTCAAGACTTTGGAACATATGCTTTCTTCCTGTCATGTGTCGCGAGCATCCAGAGTCCAAGTACAAAGATTGGTGTTTCAACCTGGTTGTTAAAGACATCTGCAACATACACAATTTTATCTTTGGGTACCCATATCTTTCTGGGTCCTTGTTTGTTAGACTTTACAAACTTCTGATTGAGTTTCTCATCAGAGCTTGTAGAACAGGATGACTCAATAGTATATTTCAGATCATGATTATGACCATAGGTGGAGTGAGAATTTAAAGGAGTATCAACTTTTATGATCATGTCATCAACTTGTTTAAACTTCATTGGTTCTTCTCCTTTAGTTTTCACATAACCTATACCTCTTCTACCGTTTCTGCTAACTCCATAAATCATTGAGGCAATTTTGCTTCTATCTATGTTTTTAGCTAGAAATTTTTGAAAACTGTAATCATATTGCTTTATGATATTATCAGAACTAAGTAGAACTTCTGATTCAGATTCCTTCTAAGCTTTAAATATTTCAAGGGAAATTTTGCATTCTAAAATATTTCCTTTTAGCTCAGAGTTTTCTGACTTCAGTTTTCTAACTTCCTCCGATTTAGATACTAGACTTTATTTATGTCTTTGTATTTGAATTGAAGTTTCTGATATTTTTCAAGAATTTCTGAGAGGCTATCTTCTAATTGAGATCTAGAGAGTTTAGAGAATACCTATTCTGTATCAGAATCTGATTCTGATTCTGATGAGTTGACATCTTCTAGTATCTTTGCCATTAATGCAATGTTGGCATGTTCATCTTCTGAATCTGAGTCTGCTTCAGATGATTCTGAATCTTCCCATGTTGCCATGAGACTTTTCTTCTTTTCTCTGTTGAACTTCTTTCTAGGCTTCTCTTTCTGATGTTTTGGGCATTCACTCTTGTAGTGTCTAGGTTCCTTGCATTCATAGCACACTACTTCTTTGCTTCTGGGTTTCCTATGGCCAGAGGATGTTTTTGAGTGATTGCTTGATCTTCTGGGATTTTTGAACTTCTTCTGACGATGCTTCCAGAGTTGTTGAACTCTTCTAGAAAAAAGAGATAGTTCGTCTTCTTATGATGAGCCTCCAGAACTTTCTTCTTCTTCCTGCAAAGCTTTAGAATCAGATTTGTTTGATTTAAGAGTGAAAAACTTACCTTTCTTTTGGGGTTCATCTTCTTCTAGTTCTATTTCATGACTCTTCAGTGAGCTGGTCAATTCTTCAAGAGATATCTCGTTCAGATTCTTTGATAGCTTCAAAGCAGTGATCATGGGTCTCCATGCCTTTGGCAAGCTTCTGATGATCTTCTTCATATGATCTTCTGTTGAGTAGCCTTTGTTCAGAACTTTCAGTCCAACAACCAGAATTTGAAACCTTGAGAACATCTTCTTAATTGTTTCATCTTCTTCCATCTCTAAAGCTTCATACTTCTGGATAAGAGCCAGAGCTTTTGTCTCCTTGACTTGAGTGTTTCCTTCACGTGTCATCCTCAGAGAGTCGAACATATGTTTGGTTGATTCTCTGTTTGTGATTTTCTCATATTTTGTGTAAGAAATAACACTCAGAAGTATGGTTCTAGCCTTGTGATGGTTTTTGAATTCCTTCTTTTGTTGAGCTGGCATATTCTTTCTTTCGATCTTCTGACCATCTGCTCCAACAGGGTGAATGTATCCATCAGTCACTATATCCCAGAGATCTCCATCTAGAGCCAGAATGAAACTCTCCATAACATCCTTCTAGTAGTCAAAGTTGTCACCATTGAACACTGGAGGTTTTCCATTGATCTTGTCATTTTGATAATCATTGTTGTTGTTGACTGAATCTGCCATTGTGTTTATCTTCTGGATCTTTTACTGACATGGTTAAGTGTACTTCTTAAAACCTAGAGCTCTGATACCAATTGAAGGAGTGAAAAACACAAGGAAGGAGGGTTGGAATTGGGTTGTTAAAAACAATGATAATAAAAGACACTTTGATTTATCCTGGTTCGTTTGAAATCAAACTACATCCAGTCCACCCGCCAAGGTGATTTTCCTCTCTCAATGAGGTCTTAATCCACTATTCAAAACTTGAATACAACCACTAAGACCTATAGTCAAAGTCTTCTTGAATCTACTGACTACACTAGTCACTAAAGGATTTTTTTAAAGAGTTTAACAAAAGTTGTAACATAATTGCTTCAAAAAGCTATTATCACACAGTGATAGATTTTACAAAGTTAATAACATATAAAAAGAAATTGATTATGAATGTTTGCGCATGGAAGAAGAAGCTTCAATTTCTTCAAATGATCTCCTTTTATGAGTGTTTGATGGAGAGATCCGTTGAGAACATCTGGTGTCATTTTTGGAAGATTGTAAATAGTCAAAATGTCCTTCCAAAAATAAAAGATATTGTTCCCAGTCATTACTCTTGATTCCCTCTTAATTTCCCTTTATTATGAAAATCATAATGTACTTAATTCACATCAGATTATGTTTGAATTTCGCAGCAGTAAAAACGTAGTTGATGAGAACTTCTTTCTACCATCAGATCTTCTATGAGGGATGCGTTTAGCTTTGTATGTCATTAGAATATGTTGAGAAACTTAGATATTGTCTTCTCATAAGAACTTCTATCCTGCACATAGAAGATAATTTTAGTGCTATAATTTGTTCTTGGAAAATATTGTTATCATCAAAACTCTATCAGAGACGTATAATCAAAATCTTGTTCTAACATTATCATCTAAGTACGACGTTCTCGTCCCTTTCGATTTTGTCTAAGTACGATGGTCTCGTTTCTGTTGAGTTATCATCTAATTAGGATAATCTCGTTCCTTTCAATTCTGTCTAAGTATGATGGTCTCGTTTTTGTTGACTTATCATTTAAGTACGATGATATCCTTCCTTTCAATTCCATCTAAGTACGATGCTCTCGTTTGTGTTGAGTTATCATCTAAGTACGATGACATCGTTCCTTTTGATTCCTTCTAAGTACGATGATCTCGTTTTTATTGAGTTATCATCTAAGTACGATGATCTCGTTCCTTTCAATTTTGTCTAAGTATGATGGTCTCGTTTCTGTTGAGTTATCATCTAAGTACGATGATCTTGTTCCTTTCGATTCCATCTAAGTATGATGGACTCGTTTCTGTTGAGTTATCATATAAGTACGATGATCTTGTTCCTTTCGATTTCGTCTAAATATGATGGTCTCGTTTCTGTTGAGTTATCATCTAAGTACGATAATCTTGTTCCTTTCGGTTTCATCTAAGTACGATGGTCTCGTTTCTGTTGAGTTATCATCTAAGTTCAACGATCTTGTTCCTTTCGATTCCTTCTAAGTACGATGGTCTCATTTATGTTGTGTTATCATCTAAGTACGATGATCTCGTTCCTTTCGATTCTGTCTAAGTAAGATGGTGTCATTTCTGTTAAGTTATTATCTAAGTACCATAATCTCGTTCCTTTCGATTCCATCTAAGTACGATGGTCTCATTTCTGTTGAGTTATCATCTAAGTACAATGATCTCGTTCCTTTCGATTTCGTCTAAGTATGATGGTCTCGTTTGTTTTGAGTTATCATCTAAGTACGATGATATCTTTTCAAGCTCACTCACAGTGTGTCTTGTTTGCTTTATCACCCAAGTGTGATGAATACCTTTCGATTCCGTCTAAGTACGATGGTCTTGTTTCTTTTGAGTTGTCATCTAAGAACGATGATACCTTTTAAATCTCACTCACGGTGTGTCTTGTTCGCTTTATCTCCCAAGTGTGATAAATGCTTTTCGATTCCGTCCAAGTTTGGTCTCGTTTCTTTGAGATGTCATCCAAGAATGACATTTTTCCACCATATTTTCTTTTCCCCATAGAGTACAAATTTTATGGTTTATTTGGGTATTCAATCCCTCCATACCTTGATCATCTGAAAGTCATTGCTATCATCCATTCAGGTCTATAGTTGATTGAATAGGGGCAGCTATAACACCTCAAAATTTGCCCTCTTATTTATTACCATCAAACTGGCTCACACCTTATATTCATATGCATATTCCATTAGGTCATAACATTCGCAATCATGCATTTCATTGGACTTTTAAGACATGAGATCAATGTCGTCTGAAATTAGGGTTTCCTACCCTATCAATATCTATCAGGTGGATTCAAAGTTTTGGTTATGGGGTCATTAATAACATCAGCTGCTTATGCGCTGGCTACTCGATTAAGGTTTATTTCCCTGATTAAGTGATCTTTAAGGAACTCACTCGTAAAGATTGTTCATTGGTGCATCTAAAAACTCAATTGCCTTCTTTCCCCGATAATCTTCAAGAAAGTACTTCCTCATAAATTCCCTTTTAAACACAACCCAAGTGACAGCTTCACCAACTGCGTCCAATCGTTGACGAGTGCCAACCCACCAATCGTCGGCCTCAACTACCAGTTTGTGTGCACCCAACCGTACCTTGCTTCCTTCTGAACATTCCATGACTCTGAAAATTCTTTCAATCTCCTTGAGCCAATCCTGTGCTCCATCAGGATCATACTGTCCCTTGAATGTTGGCGGATCATTCTTCCTGAACTCATCATTTTCACGATCCCCAACATTCCTTGGATTTTGCACAGCTTGTGCCATCGCTTGCATAGCAGCGGCAAGTGCAGCATCGTTTCTACCATCCATTCTAAATCTGTCATAAAACAAAAATCCAGCGATGGTTTAGAATTAATAGCAACAACCATAACATTTATACTCACAACGACATCACAACTCACTACTCAACGACTCGACGACTCAATGACTCAACTACTTGGTCGGACGGACCAACCTGCTCTGATACCACTTTGTAACACCCAAAATACACCCACGGTAATAATCATAAAATCAGAGTAAAATTTTCAATAAAATGTTTGAGTGTCATATTTCAACTAAACATCATAATAAGCTCAATGATACGTTTTTAATTGAAATCGTTAAACTTGTAGCGGAAAACAACATAATTAAGATTTTAGTCTCGTAAGATAGTACACAAGGTTTTCTTAAATAAAAATAGACGAAAACGAGATCTCCCCGACATCCCCAAAGTGACGTATATAAGTTGACATCCTAAGACGCGAAGCACACCGACTTCACTAACCACTACTCGACTTGTCTTGCTCACCTGCACATTACCCACAAAGGGTAAAATTAAAAAGAAGGGATGAGATAACTTACATCACAAAGGATAATATAATAAGGATTGAGAAATATTAAACATAAAACATCATCTATCAACAATGATGCAACATATCACATTCACAATAATCCAATACATTCATATCAACACTATTCTCGCAACACTCAACGTTATGCCATAAGACTCGACTCTATGCATGCGGTACCGACTTAGATCTCTATTTCAAGATCCAATTCCCGTCGGAACTCTCGACCCCTCTTCTGTGGTCCAGTATGACCCCTATTTCATGGTCACGCCCTCGGCCCCTATTTTATGACCACGTACGATCCCTATTTCATGACCGATCAACATCACAACAACGACATACTCCACCGTAGCATGTTAAACATCATGCAACATGTCACTCAACACTAACGACATATATACATTACTATACACAACAACTACATCTCACACCACTACATCACTAGCTATTATCAATATCATGCATGTCTTAGCATAAAACAACATTAATCCACTTTAGTCAACACAACTCAACAATAACATATCAAGTGTGAACATAAGCCATCAACAATTATATATCTAAATACATATATTTCATCATATCAACAACTAAGCTAATAACATAAGCATCATGTCTATATTCAAGTTATATTATCGACCCCTTACATTATACGTACAGCTTCTCTATCAATAACATCGATTAATGAATCATTCCGGGTCATTAAGATCACCAAAATCCATAAAAACAGAGGGATGACATGGGCTCCCGTGTTACAGGACACAACCCGTGTCATGGACACACGCCCAGGGTTCTCTAAAACCCAACTAAAAACCATCCACAGTGGTCTGACACGGCTGCCCGTGTCAGGCCCACTGTAACCAAAATTGTGCTTTCCTCCTTTACCCCCACCAATTTCATCAATTAACCACCTTACCCCTTAACCTCTTAATATTCTAATTATTTGATTTATTAGTAACCATAGCATTATTCATCATAATATAATCCCTCAACTTAATAATAAAATCAATCGTATGCTATTCTTTCACACACCAACATTATAATTCAATTAAAATAATTAAAATATAATTTGGGGCGTTACATTGGTCATGAGACTTTCATCAGAATACATCATTGCAATAGTATAAAATCGTCGTAATCATCTTATTTTATCATCTCTAAATTCCTCATATAAATTATTATAACAACCTTCATTAAATCATCACATTATTATCTTATAATTACATCTATCATCAATTACTAGTTCTGGATCATCTTACAGAACATCAGAAAAAGAAACGGACGCGAAACGATAAGCGAATCACTGCAAAATCACAAAAACGCAACAACGTTGCTCAAACGCGTACCAAGTGCGCATAGCCCATCCCCATATGTGTAATGCCTTATGCTCATACGCGTACCCTATGCAAATGAGAAGAGGGTCTGAAAAATCCCCCTTTCATACGCGTAACAGACGGTGTACCACCAAGTGTTACGCGTATCAGCTTGTCCCGTACGCGTAAGGCTAGATCTCTTACGCAAATCACCAGGGACCATCTCAGTTCATCTTCTGCTACGGGTTTATCATGCTATCACTCCAAATCAGTCCTAAATGGGTTTCTACCATGTTTTAGGCTTATCATTCTTCATCTTATCACTCATCTAACATTACTACATCAATTTACCAACCTATTATCATCATCTAATCCAGATTCATCACAGTTTTATCACTCATCTCAGAAAATCATCACATCAAATATTCATGACAGCAAACAACAACAAATTCACATTAGTCTTACAATCATTGATTCATCATAGTCATACGAAATCGCACATAAAACATCGTTCAAACAGTAACAAGGAAGTCAAACAACCCTACCCCATACATACAGATCATTTTCTCCCGGTTATAAGATATGAATCCCACCCTTACCTTTGGATTGAAGGTAGCTCGAATCTATTGGTGCAAATTCCAATGAATTACTTTTTGAAAATCCTTAACTCTAGCTCTTGATCTCCCAAAACACGTTCTTCTCTCCAAAAACGGATTTATGACTAATTCCCTCTAAAACCTTTTCGAATTCTATTTTCATTATTTAATTAAAATGCCCTAAAAATAATACAAATATTATTATTTACTATAATCATTTAATTAATCCACTAATGGGCTTCTATCTACACCTCTCAATAATACTACTAAAACCTCCTTAAAATAAGTCTAATTCGCAAATCAACTTAAAACAACTTAAATCAATAATCATCTTAACATCAAAACATCGCACATCACAAATAAAAAACAATTCTACTCAATAATTTAATCAAACAATTTAATTAAATCGGGGTCTTACAACTCTCCCCTACTAGAACATTTTCGTCCTCGAAAATCTTACCTCGATCAAACAACTCAGGAAAAGACTCATGCATCTTGCTCTCTAACTCCCACGTCATACTCTCACCAGTAACTCCTAGCCAGACACCTTTCACTAGAGCGATCTCTTTTCCTCGCAGGGTTTTCACCTTTTCTCCCCAACAGGATTACTTGATCAAGTCACTCCCCAATCGAGTTGGAAGATCGTTATTTTCCCACAGAGTTTCATGACTAGGATGCATCCATCGTTGAAATATTCCCCTAGAGAGGTCTCCAATTTATTTTTGTCTAGTGTGACAAGAGATGCAGATAGTGTTCACATTACTCAGCCTGAGTCAAGTATTATCAGAGTATCTTGATCTCGCTACTCAGCATAATGTTATTTAGAGTGCTCTCATCCCTGATGGATTACAAAGGGTATTCTCCCCTGCAGAGTTGCTACTCTTTTCTCAAATCAAATCTTGGTTTGATCGAGTTGTCCAGTGTCAACGGACTAATCATATTGATCGCTTTGTATTGTGTCAACAGACCTATTTTGAATGGATCACTTGATACCATTCTCATATCAGATTGCTTGATCTTGTTTGGGTTGTAAATCGCTCGATATTGCAATGCCATTAAAGTCCACCATGGTTGTGGCAAGCCAGTAGTCTCCTGGCATCGTTCAAAAGACATTTCTCCATTTTTTGTTGTGGTTACTTTTCTCCACATCAGAGTTCTCCAAGCAGGGTTTCTTTGGTTGGGGTTTATTCCCTCTTTTTTCTCCAGTAGAGTGAAAAATTTCTGGTTATTTTGGTATTTAATCATAGTTCATCTTGAGCGGCCGACAGTCGGTGCTCTCGTCCTTTTCACATTAACAGATGCTTGAATAGGGGCAGTTGTAACATCCCAAAGTTTTCCCTCTCATTTCATAGAATTTAGCATATCATCTCGCATACTTTGAATTGCATCTTCGCATGGTAAAATGAAGCATAACATCCATATCATAACATAAGTTGATAGTGTTTTATTTCAAGTGTGGTTGTTCAGTTCGTGATTTGATTCAGATGGACGTTTGACCTAATCTTGGTCAAACTATCAAAAGATTTGTTCAACTGCAAGTTATTTGTGACATTGGTTTTTTCTCAGACAATGCATATTCAAAGTTCAAGTTGTCGTGTACTGAGATTCATCAGTTTATCGAGCAGTGGTTTTGGTTCAAAATTCAGGATTATTGTGATCATAGGTTCAGTTGTGTGCATCTGCAAATTTATTTTCCCAAGGATCGATTTAGATAAAGTTAATCAGAGATTCGAATATAATCGAAGTTTGTGACTGTGTGCGCGTTGTTGGTAGCCGTTTCATTTCATATAAAAAATCAGTTCATACCCACTAATATCCGTTTATCCACGTATTTTTAAATTGTCTTTTTTCTACCTTATTCATCCATTTTTAAAATTAAAAAAAATCGATCATATCCAATTAAACCTTTTTTTTTTTATTTTTCAATTTTTCTATTATCTATTATCCATTTTTTAATTAAACCATTTCCAATCTTTAGCACATTCATTAAAAAAAAGTCACATTATAATTTTTTTCCCATTACATTTTCAGCCCATTTTTTCTTCTTTTGAATCCATGATATTATACATTTTTAAAAGAACCAAAAAAATGCTACTTAAGGCCATCTCCATTAAACAAGCCACGCTGGCCCACACACCACACGCCCAACTTCCATCATAAAATTTCTAAGTCGTAATACTACCAACTTCAATTCCAAGCCATCCTGCACACTTTAGCCACTTTACGCACACGTGATTTTCACTTCCAGCTGATCCTTTCCAAAATACAGCAAGTAAAACACATTGAAATGCTGCAGCACAACTAAAGCAAAACGCACGGGAAAATAAAGCAAAACACAGGCTATATAAGATGAAATCAACACACAAATGTAACACCCCAAAATTTTACCTCTTAATTTATTATCATTTAACTGACCTTTTTTTTGCTTCGCATTCATATGCATTTCCTATTAGGTCATAACTCATAATCATGCATTTCATTGGACTGCTAAGACATGGGATCCAGAGGTTATTTGAATCAGGGTTTTCTATGTGTTGTAAGTTTTTTATGCTCAAGTTGAAGCAAGGATTTAAATTCATCAAGAAAATCTCTTGTCAAGATTCATCCAGATACAAAGCCTTACTCTAGCAAGGTTTATCAAGTTGCTCTCTTCATCAGTATATACATTCAGGGAATTCTCCTCTACATTGAGCGTTATTCTTCATTGCAAGTTCATCACTGTCAATGTACATCTCGAGATGAATTATGGCTTCACATTCATGGGTGAATTTATGGACAGTCGTCAATTAAAGATGATGGTTAGAGTTTAATGCCAAGAATATGTTTCAGGTTTCCTTATGCTTTGTTGGTCGTTTGCGATACAAGTTAACAGAGTTTTATGGATAAGAATTTTATGGACTATTGTTTAGGGTTCATTGAGTATACATGTTCACCTATCATTATCTATTTTCGAGTTCTATGCCCGTTTCATAATCCGTTTTCTTTCAACGCCAAGCACCAAAGTCCATTTTTCCCAAACCCATAACCATTTTAGTCAAATTCGTATCCTATTGTCCATATCCATAAGGACCACATTTCTAAACCATTTTTGAATCCCCATTTTAACCAGTCACAATAAAGTTCGTATTTTTATATTAATTCCATTATTTTGAGCCATTTTATCCAAAGTTCAACTAACCATCTAACCATTTTTTCATAACTTTTTACATCCATTATTCATTTGTTAATATTTGTTAAGCCTTTTAATTCTATAAGTCACAAAGCTCAATCCCCTTTATTCAAATTCCATCCTTGCTATCGCTTCGTGGATGTTTAAGTTGTTGATCATGTAAGATTTATTTTGTGACGAATGGAAGGGTTCACTTAGTTTGGACACTTTGTTAATGGTTGGATATTGTCGAGTTAGACAGTTGAACTATGGTTTGGACCTTTGGAGTGAAATGAAAGAGAGAAGGGTTTCTGCAAATTAGTATACTTTCCTTATTCTTATTAGGGCTATGTGCAGGAACAATAGACTACAAGAAGCTCGTGAATTTTTTGAAACTATTGAATCAGAGTGACATTGTTCCGCAACCAGTTATCTACAATCTTGTCATAGATGGATATTGCAAGTCCAGGAATGTTGATGAAGTTAATGCAATTGTGGTAAATATGGAGAAGAAGTGAAAACCGGATAAAATGGAGGAAAAATAACATAATTTCAAGAAGAAAAGTCTAACAGAAAATTCAACTTAAAAAAGGTCCAACAAAATTCTTCTACAAACTAAACAAATGCAGTTACACGAGAAACTCAACAAAACTGAAATAAACTCTTCCTCTTGAATCTTCTCCCTTCAATCATCATACTCTCATCAACTTCAATCCCTCCTCCAATCTCCACCATTCAATTTTATCAAGTACTCTCATCAACTTCAATCCCTCCTCCAATCTCCACCATTCAATTTTATCAAGTTTTCTCCTGCAATAACAAAAAAATAAAAATCAAATGACAAAATCAATAACAGAAAACTAACTCCCTAACAGAATTCTAACAGAATGTCTTGGTGAAATTCCAACATCACCCTCACCATTGATCACTATAAAGCTGCAACATCATCTTCATCTGGGAAACTCTTCACTATTTTTTCTGATTCTTGTCCCTCTGCTTCACTATTCCAATATCATTCTACATCTTCATCATTTCTCTCATTCTTTCTTCAGATTCTTCAACTTGTGTTCTTCAGCTTCAACCAAAACCTCTCAATCCAATATTCAACTCAAACTTTCATCAATCTCCATTTCTAAATCTCTTCTAACCTTCCTTCATCCATCTTCATCACACCTTCAACGAAGCTGAAATTTCAAGAACAATTTTGTGGAACCTGTAGCAAATTCATGAACGCAAATTCAATAAAATCTGAAAAGGTCATACAATCAGTAACAGATTAGGTTCAATTCACGGTACAGACTCGAACGCGAGTTTGATCTACGGTGCAAGTTCGATTTACGACGAGAATCGATCAGAAGCGATTTCGGAATCGCAGAAAAAGAGAAAGAGGAAGAACGATTCCAAAACACATACCTGAAGCATTCATTGTCACCTCATCAACACCATAGCCATAACTCACACGGATCTGAGAAGAAGAAGCCATGGAGTGAATCGAGAGAAACAAGTTTCCGAAATGCAGCGGTATCGCAAAGGAAGCGTCATTTTCAACACGGTCAAATAACAAGGTACAAATTCGCATCGTTCTTATATGAAGTTGTTGTTGCACTGTTAGTTGTTCTTGATTTTGTTTCTTTTTTCTGAGATTTCCGATTTCAACTTAGAATGGGTATGAGTGTTACATTTGAGAGGTTGATATTTTGTTCTCGGTTTATGATGAAGATATTGGTTTAGGTTAGGATTTTGTTGAGGTCGTAGAGAGTGAGGTTATGTCATGGTCTTCATCTTCTCCGACGGTATTTTTACGGCGACGCTAGTTTGGTAGAGAATGAGCATAGTCGTGGGAGGGGAAGAGGTTAGGTCGTAGTTTGTGATGAAGGTGATGGTAGGAAGAAGAACGAGGTTCATTGAGGTGGTGATGTTCTTCGGTGTTTGCTCGGGGCGGCGGCGAGGAAAGGTTAAAGAGGACTTAGGGTTTATTTTCTGATTTGTTATATGTTTCAATTTTTATAAAAGTTAATAGAAAATGTTATAAAATATCTTAATGATCAATTAAAATCATTTAATGTTCATCGTTTGGATTCCATTGGATAAGATCAAGACTTTTTTTTTTCCAATTCCCACCATACCGGCGGTGACACTTGTCACCGTTTGATAGGCTCTACCTATAGCAATCCCATGCATGCAAGAACACCATAATTCTGTACTCATTCACGTTATAAGTCGTCTAATGAAAATACCTTAGAAGTCTACAGGATCAAACGCCCCTGATTGGAGTCAAAGATGTTGACTATGGACTATGGTGCACCCTTAAGTCTTAGGCGCCCTTGGGCCTGACCAATATTCGCACCACCAATAATTGGAGCCCATGTTGTTTTAACTAGAAATTAATACTTCTACACCCCTCTATTATATTCATTTATTTTTTTTAATTTATGTTTTACCTAGTTTTAGTTTTAATTCATTAGAAATTTCAAAACTCCTAATAAAATTCTACAAAAAATACACGAGTATCGCAACTCATTTTAGAATTTTTGTATGCTATTACATTCTGATTTCAGTGATTTTCCGATTTTATTTTGATTTTTCATTTGATTTATTTTTCATTAAATTCCCACATTAACACTTCAGTTTGTCCAATTTATTTCTTCCACCTCCAGAAACATTCTTACACCATTCTTTTTACACCTTTTAAAAGACTCCGAAAAGAACCTAAAAATATTTTTGTTATATTTTTAAAATCATTTTGTCCATTGTTTTGGTAGGCTTGTTTGTGAAAATTTGCAAATAATCATTAAGTAACTTTAAGTGATCATTTGGTAGAGTTTAATTGTGAATATTTGGGAGATATTTTAACAAAATTTAGCTTCTGATTGATAACTTTAGGGAATTAATTTCATATTTTTTTCCATGATCATTGTTATTTGTTTGGAGCTTTTTTCCATCTAATTTCACTTAGGTTTCCTTTAGGGTTTTAACACTTCATTAAGGCATAGTTTGTGAATGTTTGATCTTAGAAACTTGGAGTTCTTTATTAGGGTTTAGATAATGATTTTAGAAGCTTTTTACCATTTAAGATCCTTTAGTTTAAATACTGAGGCTTAGGAATTCCTTAGTGAATTTCCCTAGTTAGTTTGGGCTTTGTTTGAACTTTTGCCATGCTTTATGTTTTCAATATGCTTTGTAAAACTAATATTTGTTTTGTAGGGAGGTTGAGGTAAGCCCTTGGTTGTATACTTCTCCCTCATTTATTTGTGCTTTCTAATTGTATTTACCTTAGCATTTTGTGCTTTTCTTGTATAGGCTTCCCCCTCTTTAGAACAACTTACCTTCCTTAGGAAGTAAGTTGAGTTCTAATTCTCTTTTATTCTTTTCCTTTTTCTTCATTAGGGAAATAAAACCATAGTAACCTAGGTTCATCCATGCATGACAACACTTAGGACCACTAGTCTCCCTTTAGACTTTTACCTTTGGCTCTCTTTGCATTCTTTCTCATCTCAAAGAAAAAGCTAAAAAAACACTTTAATAAAGATTGAAGTAGTCTTAGATGCAGAGACTTATTCCATGGGGCACTTGTATTCATCCCATCTTGGCGATAGTACAAGTCTGTTTCTTATGATGTACAAGTCTAATCATGAGACTATTTTCACAAACAAAAACAATCAAAACACTTCTTTAAAAGACAGTTAACAAATAACAAACTTATTTTCCTGCGGGAATTATCTTCTCATCTCATTCACTCATAAAGAAAGAACTCGCTTCCACATGTATCTTTGCAAGATGATAACGCACCCGTACCAGACGAGTCTGTAACACCTGAGCATAGGCATAAGAAGTTCAGTCATAAAAAACACAACAAGTAAGTTCTCGTCTTAGTTAGGCAAACTACGTCGACTCTAATCCTCATTTTCCCGAAGAGGTACCTAGGCAGTGAGGTAGGGCCCATTCGAGCACACTCTTTATTTTCCCTACATTTTCCTCATTCTTCCTTTTCGTTCTCTTTGTTCCAGTTCTTTCTTTATCATTCCATTCCTGTTAGCGATTTTTGTTTAGCAACATCTTATTTCTCACCCTTTGAAACAGACTAACAAACGTGGATCCCGTCGGGTACGGAGGACGGTCTGGGGTGCTAATACCTTCTCAGGTCGTAACCGACTCCCGAACCAAGTTCTTTGGTTCGCATGACTTTGTCCTTTCCTTTTTTCTTTGGTTTTTTCAGCATTACCTTTCTCATTCATTCGGGATAAATATGTCTGGCTAGTGACTCTATCTTTTCCATGCCACTTTCGCGTTTGTACCAGGATGAAAATCCCGGGAGCGACAACAAGTCACAAGGATGAACCCAAAAACGAAATGAAAACAAAAAACTTGAATTCAAAAAATAATAGAAAGAGGGAAAGAAAAGAACTCTAATAAACTCTTCATCTTGAGATCATAACAGAAGTATATAGGAGGAAAATCATTTTTTCTTCAAGACAAAAAAAGCGAAACGAACCTCATCAACCATTACCATCATAACTGAATTCTTCATCACAGCCAAAAATCTCAAAGTCGTGACGCTCTTCTTCATCACCATCATCACTTAATTCATCATTCTTCGCCATTGATGATGTGACAAAATTTTGGATTCTTCATCATTACAACAAGAACCAGAAGGCTTCATTCGTCTTCATCACATTGAAACCAGAACGGAGATCGATCATCATTTTCAGATTGAAACCAAATTAACAGATTCATCATTCTTCATCAATAACAGGATTGAGTTCATCATTCTTCATTCGACGAAATCCAGAAGTTCGATTCAAACTTCATCATCACAAAAAACCAAACTCCATCGAAAGTTCATCATTCTTAATCATCAATAATTTCGTTATTCTTTATCACCAAAGCATAATCATCACTTTCCATCGCAAGGATTCATCATCATCTTCAATATTCATCACATCTGGTTTTTCATCACCGCCGATTCGAAGAAGCACCGGGCTGTCTTCGGTAGGTACGCTTTACCAAAGTTGTGTTTCGATGAAGCTTGTTGTTGATGTATAAACGTGTATTTCTTCCGATTTGTGGTGTTCCGTTTTGTATTGTTCCGATCTGATGGTTTGAATGAGTTTTAGAGTTTTTTTATTCTGGATCCGAGTTAAGAGCGGAATTTGAGTGAGGGTGTGTGTTGAAGGTTTTATGATTGGAGGTAGGGGAAGGCCAGAGAAGACGGCGGCACCACCGCCGGCTGCCGACCTTCTCCGGTGAGATAAATGAAGAAGAAGGTGAAAATGGGAGAACTCTCTTTGGAGAGAGAGAGAGAGTTTCAGAGTTTTCTTTTGTTTTTTGTGTTTGATTTTTTCATTTGATTTTGTGATATTAAGGGATAGAAAGATATGGAGATACGTTAAGATAAATATGGAAGGATAATAATAGAGATTGTATTGTGTTTTCCTCCACACCAGCGGTGACACTTGTCACCGTCCGGTAGGACATTTACAAACTAATCACACGCACGCACTTGCACCATATCATCGCACTCCCTCGGTTTGTGGACCACTAGATGGGAGTACCTTTGCGGTCCATATGAGCTCAAGATTATTGACCAGAGCTCCACCGTGCACCCTCAGATCTCCTGTGCGTGTGGGCCTTGTGGCCTTTTCTAGTCGCACCCCCTCTTCAGCCCAATCTTTTTTTAACTAACAATTTACTAATGTTGCACCCCTTCCTCTTGTCCTTGTTTTTGTTTCTTTCTCACATACTAGTTTCATTATAATTCATAAAAAATATAAAAATTCATTAGAAAATTCCCCAAAAATTATTTTTATCATCTTAATTCCATTTATAAATTTTCCATGTTTTTATTTTCTGATTTCATTGATTTGTTATTTTTATTTCGAATTTTCTTTTGATTTGTTTTTCAATTGATTTCCATATTGACACCTTAGCTTGTACAATTTATTTCTTCCACCTCAAGTAACATTTTCACACCATTCTTTTTGCATATTTTTAAGGATTTATAAAATAGCATAAAATTTTTTTTCTTATTTTTAAACTCATTTTTTCCCTAGTTTTAGAAGTCATGTTTATGCAAGTTTTTTAATTGTTCTTAAGTGACTTTGTGCGACCATTTGGTGAAGTTTAATTGTGAAATTTTTAGAGCTATTTTTACAATATGTTTGATTCTAGTTGGTGACTTTAGAGACCTATTTTTATAATTTTCTCATGAGCATTGCTTTGCGTTTGGTGCCTTGTTTCTTAAGTAACTTTGTGTGCTTCTTTCTCTCCTCTTTCTAACATAGTTTGAGGAAGGCATTATTTCCATCCTATTAGGTTTGCTTGGTGGTTGTTATAGATAACCTCTAGGGTTTAGGTTCTGACTTCGTGATTGTGATATGTTTTAGGACCTTTCTTTTTGGTTCGTGATTTGTTTAAATTATCTAACTTCATCTTATGCTTATGTGGTTCACTAACCTTTATTTTGTAGGGGGTTATGGTAAGTGATGTGTGTGGGAGGGTATCCCATATACAACTTCTTCCTTCATCTCTTTATGCTTTCAAATTGTGTTTGCCTTAACCTTGTGCTTTGCTCGCTTAACTTCATCACTTCCCTTTTAGAAATAACTTAGCTTCTTTAGAGAAGTAAGTTGTATTCTAACTTCTTCTTCTCCTCTTCTTCTTTTATTTCATCTTTCCTTCTTATTCATTAGGATAGAATTCAAACCGCACTAACCTAGGATTTCCATGCATGATAACATTTAGGATCGTTAGTCCCCCTCTTTTAGTTTTTACCTTTAAGATCCTTTGGTTCTTTCTCTTTCTCATCTTCAAACAATAAAACCTAAAAAACACTTAATAATGAGTGAAGTAGTCTTGTGTGTATGGACTTATTCCATGAGGCACATGTATTCACCTTATCTTGGTGGTGGTGCAAGCTTGTCTAGCATGATGTACAAGTCTAATCATGAGACTTTTTTCACAAACAAAAACAAAAAAAGAACTTATTTAAAAGACTTGAACAAAGAATAAATGCCTCTCCTTTGGGACTTCTTTCTCATCACCTTCACTCATAATGTAAGAACTTGCTCCTACTTGTCTCTTTGCAAGACGGTAACGCACTTATGCCAGACGAGCCTGCAACACCTGAGCATTGACATAAGTAGAGTTCAAGCTTCTAAAACACAAGCCATTTTCCTCCCTAGTTAGGGGAACTACGACGTCTCTGGTCGTCATGTCCAGATGAGGTACATAGGCAGCAGAGTAGGCTCCGTTCAAGCACTCTTTTATTTTCCCTACATTTTACCCCTTTCTTTACTTTTCTTATCCAGATCCTATCTTTCCTTTGTAGCAACTTTCATTTCTTACCCATTTGAAACAGTTTCTTTGCAAGTGTGGATCCCGTCGGGTACGGCAGACGATCTGGGGTGCTAATACTTTCCCAAGTCGTAATCAACTCCCGAACCCAATTCTTTGGTTTACATGACCTTTGTCTTTCCTTTTCTTTCTTCGTTTTGTGAAGCATTACCATTCTCGTTCCTTCGGGATAAAAATGCATGGCTGGCGACTCTAGCCTTTTCCGCGCCACTTTCACGTTTGTACCAGGATGGAAATCCAGGGAGCGACAGTTACTCTCTCCCCAAGACGGTCAATCGGAAGCACCTATCCAGGGTTCAAAATATTGGGGCATAGTATCTCACGATGATTTGAGGTTTTTCATGAATCCTAGCTAGGCGAATTATTTCATAGACTATGTAGCCCGGGGCCATTATTCCGAGATCTGGAGAATCTCTAAAGTGTTTGAAGACACTGAGGCATTGTGGGTGCCAGGTTTTTTGTAAAATCCTCTCGAGACAGTTTCTCCTAATAGACCCTTAGTTTGAGATGAGTTGAAAATTGCAAGGAACCATTGCTCACTCAAGATTAGTAGGCAATTGGTCAACCTAGAGGTTGTAAACAAAGCCATTGCCAGCACAAGACATCAGGAGCTTTTTTCTCAGCAGGCTTCATTAATCATGATTCCTCAGTAAGTCTCATCAGACTATCTTTTCTCCAACAGACCAACAAGAAAATGGTTGGCACTTTCTTGGGAAAAGGTATCATTATTAAGAGAGGTTTTATATCTTTCATTCCCAACATGAGACACTTTATATCTCTTATCCCCAGCAAGAGATGATCTAAAACTCTTATTGTCAGTAGGAAACATTCTCATTGATGTTTTCCATCATCCCCAGTAAAGCTGGAAACTGGAATCTTCCTCAGCAGGACAACAGAAGGTTGATATCCCTAAGAATAGAGTCCTCCTTCAACAAAGAGATGTTCTTCACAAGATTTTTCTTGTCCCCCCAGCAATATACGAGGTTCCTATTCTCTACCGGAAGTCTCCCTCAGCATGGTATCAACAAACCATCTACCTCATCCAGGTCAGAAGGTTATTACTTCCCCAACAAAGTTCTACAGGTGGCGTACCTCCCAATCAAGTTCAGGCCAGTTAGGACTTTCCCCAGCAAGGTCTTCATTCTCAAGCTTCTCAAAGTCCAATTTATTTTTGGCAGTGGTGGCAGTTTAGAGCCAATATATCAGTAATCCTCTCCCCAGCATAGATGTTATTCCCCCACATGATTCATAAAATTAATTCACTGATTATTTCTCCCCATTAGAGTTGTCGGGGATATATATATATTACCTCCTTATTAGGAGATCACCTTCGCATTTGCATTTAGTAATTATCATTACATTTGCATCCTCAAAAGCGTAGCATTTTTATCATTATGAAGCATTACGTCGTGGAAATATTCAAACATATGCATACAAAGCAAAAGGTAGTTTTGGTACCTTACACAAAAGCCCAAAACATTATTTCCTCAATCAGACCGAAGTATCCCCACAGAGAATTCCAAGTTCATTCCTCTGCACTATTACTCCTACTAGTCCATACTTTTGTCCCCAATCGAGTTATCATCTAACTACGATGATCTCGTTCCTTTTGATTTCATCTAAGTTTGATGGTCTCATTTATGTCGAGTTATCATCTAAGTAAGATGATATTGTTCCTTTCGATTCCGTCTAAGTATGATGGTATCATTTCTTTTGATTTATCATCTAATTACGATGGTCTCTCTTCAAGCTCACTCACGGTGTACCTTGTTTGATTTATCACCAAGTGTGGTAAATGCCTTTCGATTCTGTCTAAGTACGATGGTCTCGTTTCTGTTGAGTTATCATCTAAGTACGATGATCTTGTTCCTTTCGATCCCGTCAAAGTACGATGGTCTTGTTTCTGTTGAGTTATCATCTAAGTACGGTGATCTCGTTCCTTTCGATTCCGTATAAGTACGATGGTCTCATTTCTATTGATTTATCTGAAGGAGCGAAAAACACAAGGAAGGGGATTGGAATTGGGTTTTCAAAAACAATAATAATAAAAGACACTTTGATTTATCCTGGTTTGTTTGAACTGAAACTATATCCAGTCCACCCGCCAAGGTGATTTGCCTCTCTCAATGAGGTTTTAATCCAATATTCAAAACTTGATTACAACCACTAAGACCTATAGTCAAATTCTTCTTGAGTCTACTGGCTACACTAGTCACTCAAGGAATTTTTCAAAGAGTTTTACAAAAGTTGTAACAGAATTGCTTCAAAAAGCTATTATCACACAATGATAGATTTTACAAAGTTAAGAATAGATAAAAAGAAATTGATTATGAATGTTTGTGCACGGAAGAAGAAGCTTCAATTTCTTTAAATGATCTCCTTTTATGAGTGTTTGATGGAGAGATCCGTTGAGAACATCTGGTGCCATTTTTGGAAGATTGTAAATAGTCATAATGTCCTTCCAAAAATAAAAGATATTGTTCCCAGTCATTATTCTTGATTCCCTCTTAATTTCCCTTTATTATGAAAATCAGAATGTACTTAATTCACATCAGAGTATGTTTGAATTTCGCTGCAGTAAAAACGTAGTTGATGAGAACATCTTTCTACCATCAGATCTTCTACGAGTGATGCGCTTAGCTTTGTATGTCATTAGAATATGCTGAGCAACTTAGATATTGTCTTCTTATAAGAACTTATATCCTGCACATAGAAGATAATTTTAGTGCTATGATTTGTTCTTAGAAAATATTGTTATCATCAAAACTCTATCAGAGACGTAGAATCAAAATCTTGTTCTAACAATCTCCCCCTTTTGATGATGACAAAACATTAATTTTGATTTAGAACAAAGAATTAAAAGATATGGAAACTCCCTTTAGATGGTGATATATTCTTTCAGAATTTACATAAGAATTTCTTTAGCTTATGCTCCCCCTGAGTTAATTACTTATCCTGTTCTAAAAACAACTTAGACAATTTGATCAGAACATTAAAATGTTTGAGGCTTAGTCTTGATAAACTATTATAGATCAAAATCATTTACTTTTCTCCCCCTTTTTTGTCATTACTCAAAAAGAAATAATAAATTAAACAGAGACAAAATATAAGATCTTCATTAATCAGATAAGCATGGAAAACATTGGACAAAACATAGAAATATCAGAAAAACAAGAAAATAGACAAACAACCAGAAGGAAAAAAAATCATAAGACATAATCAAGGTTGGGGATTAATCTTAGTAACTAAAGCTTCTAAAAGAGACTTGATTTGAGAAGTTGATTCAACTTGTTGTCCAATCATGGATTTAAGTTCAACATTAGTCTCATCTTGCTTGTCCAACCTCTCCTTGACAGGTTCATTTTCTTTATTTAGTTCGTCCAGAGTTTTCAGCACCAAGGATGTTGGAGTTAGTTCTTCAACTGTTGCAGCAGCTTCAGTAGAGTGTTCCTCAGAAGATTCTTCAGCAGAAGGTGCTTCAGCAGTTTCTTTGCCTTTGTCTTCAGCAAAAGGAACAATCATTAGCTGAAGTGCAAAAGATGATTCCTTTGGTTCATGTTCTTTCCAAGGCTTGTCATCCAGAAGGGGAGTTCTCTTCTTCTCAAGACCGGTTACCACTTCTTTCAGACTTTCATAGAAGTTCTGCTGAGCAATATCATAACAGATATCTTTCAGCTTCTTGGTCTCAGAATTAAACCACTTTCTGAAGGAGGTACAAAGAAAGTCAGAAGCTGCAGGATCAAGGTTTTCTGCACAGGAGATCTTCAAATCTTCCAGCCTAAGTTTCATTTCTGCTTCGAATGCTAGCAACAGTGTACCAACATCTGATTTGGTTGGTTTTGGTTTAGGTTTGGATATGGCAGTTTTGTTTGTGACAGAGGATAGTTTTTGTAGAGCTTCTATATCAATAAAGGTTCTAAGAAGATCCTCATGTTCATTTGTTGGGGAGGGACTATCTGGGATGTT
Organism: Lathyrus aphaca; assembly: GCA_963966055.1. Classification (NCBI taxonomy): domain Eukaryota; kingdom Viridiplantae; phylum Streptophyta; class Magnoliopsida; order Fabales; family Fabaceae; genus Lathyrus; species Lathyrus aphaca. The sequence goes on along the minus strand of OZ014524.1, from coordinate 427,859,359 downwards.
AATGTAAGTGGGAGTTTTTGGAGGAGTTGATACATAAGAAGATAAGGATTCTTCACGTATGGGGGATAGGTAAAAAACAACTTTATGAGTGTGAGAGATTAGAGAAGGGTTAAAGCCATGTGTTTGTTGAGTGAATTCAGTTGAAAGTGGATTAGAGGACTGAGCTTCAGAGGCAGCAACAAAGGTAGGAAAAACGTCAATATCTGACAGAACTTGTTGAAGTTCTGAATGGGTTTCAACAAAGGATGTTGTGTTAATATCAAAATCTGGTGTTGGGTCTATTAGCATGTCAAAATATTCTAGAGTTTGAGGAGAGTGATGTTCAGATGTTTTTGATGGTGATGAAGTGTTTTCAGGTTGAGTATTTTGTAGAGGAGAAGGTATAATGGGGATTTCAGAAGTTATAGGATTAGAAGGTGTAGGTGTAACAGAAGGAGTGGTATCAGAAGGAGGGTTTTCAGATGTGACAACTGTTACAGATTCTACAATAGAAATATACTCAGACTGAGAAGAAGTACCTTTCTTTCTGAGTTGCTTTGGAGCCTTCTGAGAGGTACCTTCAGAATCTTTCCTCTTATTGTTCTCCAGTGATGATGATCCTCTTACCCAGAACATAAGAGGTTATATGAGAGTTAGAAACACTTGCAAAAATCCAAAATTCCTTGACTAATTTAGGAAAATTTGGACCCATCAGACAATCAAAGTATTTCTCCCAGGCTTGAAACTTGACTGCAGGTGTAAGATTAAACCAATTTTCCTTCAAGCTGTCAAAGTCAACAAAGAGCTCACAGAGAACTTCTAGCTTGTCTACTGGAGTAAGAAGGGTTCTGACAGGAGAAATGTGGAGTTCTTCTGAATGTTGATCATGTTGAGTTTGCTGAGAAGAAGGAGCTTGAAGATCGTTTTGAGATGAAGAAGCCATTTGTTACCAAGTTGAAGGTTTGAATAGGGGTGCAGAGAAAAATAGAAACAAGAGAGTGATGGTAAAAGTGAAAGTGTGAATAGTGTTTGTGAGGTGAAAAACACTCATTTATATAGAATTAAGAGGCAGTAAAAGAAAAGCACAATTACTGGAAAACATTAATGCATAAAACATCATGATTAATTACATTAAATGAGTTATGACAGGGGAGATGAGTAAAGATTTTGGAACAGTTACCAACGTGACTAGCGCCTCAATTGTGTCTTTTCAGCCATTTTAGTTTCCCAGAAATTGAACACGTATTCTTCTGCAGAGGGACATCTGTCCAAGTGCTGGAATGCATGTTCTGCCCATCTTCAGAGTATGAATATGTATTCTGATTCTTTAGGATACTTCAGAGCTTCATTGACACGTGTTGATGTTATGATCTGCATGTTATTCTTTTGACACAAAAGTCTTAGAAGTAAACAGTCAGATCGTCTTAAAAAAAACTTCTGAACCAGTTTTCTTTCTAGAGAGAAATAAATTGGTACAGAACTTCTAGGAGTTAAATGCATAAAGTTAAAAATTTCTCATTCTGGACATAGTTCCATACTGAGATTAGTTAGAATAAAATTAAATCTATCTTCAGCAAGGGGTTTTGTAAAAATATCAGCCATTGATGGTATGTATCTATAAATTTAAGAAAAGGATTCCCTTCTGAGTAGAGTCCCTAATGAAATGGTGTTTACCTTCTATGTGTTTAGCTTTAGAGTGTAAAATAGGATTTTTAGAAAGACAGAAAACAAAAGTGTTATCACAGAGGATGGGAATGTTACTCTCATAAATATTGAAGTCCTTAAGCTGGTTTTCATCCAGAGCATCTGAGTACTGCATCCAGCTGCTAATATGTATTCAGCTTCAGCAGTTGATAATGCTATGGTTGATTGCCTTTTGCTGGACCAAGATATTAGATGACCTCCCAGAAATTGACAACTTCCAAAAGTACTTTTTCTTTCTGTTCTGTCTCCAGCAAAATCAGCCTCACAGTACCTACAAGCTTATAATTTATGGACTTTCTGTAGCATAAACCAAGATTAGTAGTACCTTTCAGATATCTAAATATTCTCTTAACTGTTGTTAAGTGAGTTTCTCTAGGATCTGATTGGAATCTAGCATATAAACACACACTATATAGAATGCCTGGTCTTGAGGCAGTTAAGTAGAGAAGAGATTCAATCATACCTCTGTAGATCTTCTGATCTACTTTCTTACTTACCTCTTCCTTCTCCAGAATACATGTGGGATGCATTGGAGTTTTGGAAATATTATTATCTGACATATCAAATTTCTTCAGAAGTTCCTTGACATATTTGCTTTCATGTATATATGTTCCTTCTGATGTTTGATTGATTTGTATTCCCAGAAAGAACTTTAATTCTCTAATCAGGCTCATTTCAAATTCTGCCTGCATAGACTTAGCAAATTCCTTTCCTAATGCACTTTTAGTGGAACCAAAAATAATATCATCTACATAAATTTGACAATCAGAATATCATTTTTAAAAGTTTTGCAGAAGAGAGTTGTGTCCACTTTCCCTCTGATAAAGTTATTTTCCAGAAGAAAATTACTTAATCTTTCATACCAAGCTCTGGGAGCTTGTTTCAGACCATATAAAGATTTTTTTGATTTTGTAAACATGTTCTGTAAATTTAGTATTTTCAAAACTAGGGGGTTGATGCACATAAACTTCTTCGTCAATATAACCATTTAAAAATGCACTCTTGACATCCATCTAATATAGAGTGATGTCATGATTTACAACAAATGAGATTAAAAGTCTAATAGATTCTAACCTTGCGACTGGTGCAAAGGTTTATGTATAGTTTATTCCTTCTTGTTGACTATAGCCTTGTGTAACCAGCCGTGCTTTATTTCTGACAACTTCACCTTGTTCGTTTAGCTTGTTTCTGAATACCCATTTGTGCCAATAATGTTGAATCCTTTTGGTCTAGGAACTAAATCCCAAACGTCATTTCTGGTGAATTGATTTAGTTCTTCTTGCATTACAAGTATCCAATCATTTTCTGAAAGTGCTTCTTCTATAGAAGTTGGTTCAATTAGAGAGACTAATCCCATTAGAGATTCTTCATAGTTTCTGAATGAGGACCTTGTTCTAATTGGATCATCTTTCTCTCCTAGAATCAAATCTTCTGGATGATTCAATATGATTCTGGATTGTTTCTTCTGAATGAGTTCTTCAGTACTTGTTGAGGTGATTGTCTTATCTTGTTCTGAGGATGGTTGTTCTTCAAATGTTCTTTTTTCAGTGATTTGAACTTCTATATCTGTAAGAGATTCATTCTGCTTTGGTTTTTCAGAACCAAGCTTATCATCAAATCTAACATAGATGAATTCTATCACAATTCGTGTTTCTGTATTGTATACTCTGTATCCTTTTGAACGTTCAGAGTATCCTAACATATAACATTTTTGTGCCTTAGAATCAAACTTGTTCAGAGGATCGTTAGTATTCAAAATAAAGCAAGTACAACCAATTGGATGAAAGTAAGAAATGTTGGGCTTTTTGTTCTTCCACAATTCATAAGGAGTCTTCTCCAGAATAGGTCTTATAGAGATTCTATTTTGAATGTAGCATATTGTATTTACTGTTTCTGTCCAAATATGTTTAGCCATGTTAGTCTCATTGATCATGGTTCTGGCCATCTCTTGTAAAGTTCTGTTCTTACGTTCTACAACCCCATTTTGCGGTGGAGTTCTAGGGCAAGAGAAATTATGAGATGCCATTTTCGTTAAAAAAATATTCCAATTTTTTGTTTTCAAATTCTCCACCATGATCACTTCTGACTTTAACGATTATAAACTCTTTTTCATTTTGAACTTGTTTACAGAAGTTAGAAAATACATCAATTGACTCATCCTTGTGTCTAAGAAAATTTACCCATGTCCATATGCTATAGTCATCTATGATCACTAATCTATACTTCTTATCACTGATAGAGGCATTTTTCACTGGACCAAACAAGTCAATGTGTAGAAGTTCTAGTGGCCTACAGGAAGAGACAACATTTTTGGATTTAAAAGCAGGTTTCAAAAATTTTCCTTTCTGACATGCTTCACACAGAGCTTCTGAGTTGAAATTCAAGTTAGGAAGTCCTCTAACCAGATTGAGTTTGTTAATCTGAGACAATCTTCTCATATTAACATGTCCCAATCTTCGGTGCCAGATCCATTGCTCATTGTCCACAGACATTAGGCATTTTACGTTCTGATTTTTTAGTTCAGAAAGTTTTATTTTGTATATTTTGTTCTTTCTCTTTCCGCTAAATAGGATTGTTCCATCTTTCTGACTAACGACCTTACAGAACTTTTGATTAAAGATTATATCATAACCACTTAATTTACTTATGGATAAAAGATTATGCATTAATCCTTCTACTAACAACACATTAGAGATAGAGGGAAGTGTACTATTACCAATAGTTCCAAAGCCAATGATTTTTACTTTTTGTTTGCCTTCGAAACCAATGTAGCCTTCAGCTTTTAGCTCAAGACTTTGGAACATATGCTTTCTTCCTGTCATGTGTCGCGAGCATCCAGAGTCCAAGTACAAAGATTGGTGTTTCAACCTGGTTGTTAAAGACATCTGCAACATACACAATTTTATCTTTGGGTACCCATATCTTTCTGGGTCCTTGTTTGTTAGACTTTACAAACTTCTGATTGAGTTTCTCATCAGAGCTTGTAGAACAGGATGACTCAATAGTATATTTCAGATCATGATTATGACCATAGGTGGAGTGAGAATTTAAAGGAGTAACAACTTTTATGATCATGTCATCAACTTGTTTAAACTTCATTGGTTCTTCTCCTTTAGTTTTCACATAACCTATACCTCTTCTACCGTTTCTGCTAACTCCATAAATCATTGAGGCAATTTTGCTTCTATCTATGTTTTTAGCTAGAAATTTTTGAAAACTGTAATCATATTGCTTTATGATATTATCAGAACTAAGTAGAACTTCTGATTCAGATTCCTTCTAAGCTTTAAATATTTCAAGGGAAATTTTGCATTCTAAAATATTTCCTTTTAGCTCAGAGTTTTCTGACTTCAGTTTTCTAACTTCCTCCGATTTAGATACTAGACTTTATTTATGTCTTTGTATTTGAATTGAAGTTTCTGATATTTTTCAAGAATTTATGATGAGTTGACATCTTCTAGTATCTTTGCCATTAATGCAATGTTGGCATGTTCATCTTCTGAATCTGAGTCTGCTTCAGATGATTCTGAATCTTCCCATGTTGCCATGAGACTTTTCTTCTTTTCTCTGTTGAACTTCTTTCTAGGCTTCTCTTTCTGATGTTTTGGGCATTCACTCTTGTAGTGTCTAGGTTCCTTGCATTCATAGCACACTACTTCTTTGCTTCTGGGTTTCCTGTGGCCAGAGGATGTTTCTGAGTGATTGCTTGATCTTCTGGGATTTTTGAACTTCTTCTGACGATGCTTCCAGAGTTGTTGAACTCTTCTAGAAAAAAGAGATAGTTCGTCTTCTTCTGATGAGCCTCCAGAACTTTCTTCTTCTTCTTCCTGCAAAGCTTTAGAATCAGATTTGTTTGATTTAAGAGTGAAAAACTTACCTTTCTTTTGGGGTTCATCTTCTTCTAGTTCTATTTCATGACTCTTCAGTGAGCTGGTCAATTCTTCAAGATATATCTCGTTCAGATTCTTTGATAGCTTCAAAGCAGTGATCATGGGTCTCCATGCCTTTGGCAAGCTTCTGATGATCTTCTTTATATGATCTGCTGTTGAGTAGCCTTTGTTCAGAAATTTCAGTCCAACAACCAGAATTTGAAACCTTGAGAACATCTTCTCAATTGTTTCATCTTCTTCCATCTCTAAAGCTTCATACTTCTGGATAAGAGCCAGAGCTTTTGTCTCCTTGACTTGAGTGTTTCCTTCACGTGTCATCCTCAGAGAGTCGAACATATGTTTGGTTGATTCTCTGTTTGTGATTTTCTCATATTTTATGTAAGAAATAACACTCAGAAGTATGGTTCTAGCCTTGTGATGGTTTTTGAATTCCTTCTTCTGTTGAGCTGGCATATTCTTTCTTTCGATCTTCTGACCATCTGCTCCAACAGGGTGAATGTATCCATCAGTCACCATATCCCAGAGATCTCCATCTAGAGCCACAACGAAACTCTCCATAACATCCTTCTAGTAGTCAAAGTTGTCACCATTGAACACTGGAGGTTTTCCATTGATCTTGTCATTTTGATAATCATTGTTGTTGTTGACTGAATCTGCCATTGTGTTTATCTTCTGGATCTTTTACTGACATGGTTAAGTGTACTTCTTAAAACCTAGAGCTCTGATACCAATTGAAGGAGTGAAAAACACAAGGAAGAAGGGTTGGAATTGGGTTGTTAAAAACAATGATAATAAAAGACACTTTGATTTATCCTGGTTCGTTTGAAATCAAACTACATCCAGTCCACCCGCCAAGGTGATTTTCCTCTCTCAATGAGGTCTTAATCCACTATTCAAAACTTGAATACAACCACTAAGACCTATAGTCAAAGTCTTCTTGAATCTACTGACTACACTAGTCACTAAAGGATTTTTTTAAAGAGTTTAACAAAAGTTGTAACATAATTGCTTCAAAAAGCTATTATCACACAGTGATAGATTTTACAAAGTTAATAACATATAAAAAGAAATTGATTATGAATGTTTGCGCATGGAAGAAGAAGCTTCAATTTCTTCAAATGATCTCCTTTTATGAGTGTTTGATGGAGAGATCCGTTGAGAACATCTGGTGTCATTTTTGGAAGATTGTAAATAGTCAAAATGTCCTTCCAAAAATAAAAGATATTGTTCCCAGTCATTACTCTTGATTCCCTCTTAATTTCCCTTTATTATGAAAATCATAATGTACTTAATTCACATCAGATTATGTTTGAATTTCGCAGCAGTAAAAACGTAGTTGATGAGAACTTCTTTCTACCATCAGATCTTCTATGAGGGATGCGTTTAGCTTTGTATGTCATTAGAATATGTTGAGCAACTTAGATATTGTCTTCTCATAAGAACTTCTATCCTGCACATAGAAGATAATTTTAGTGCTATAATTTGTTCTTGGAAAAAATTGTTATCATCAAAACTCTATCAGAGACGTATAATCAAAATCTTGTTCTAACATTATCATCTAAGTACGACGTTCTCGTCCCTTTCGATTTTGTCTAAGTACGATGGTCTCGTTTCTGTTGAGTTATCATCTAATTAGGATAATCTCGTTCCTTTCAATTTTGTCTAAGTATGATGGTCTCGTTTTTGTTGACTTATCATTTAAGTACGATGATATCCTTCCTTTCAATTCCATCTAAGTACGATGCTCTCGTTTGTGTTGAGTTATCATCTAAGTACGATGATATCATTCCTTTTGATTCCTTCTAAGTACGATGATCTCGTTTTTATTGAGTTATCATCTAAGTACGATGATCTCGTTCCTTTCAATTTTGTCTAAGTATGATGGTCTCGTTTCTGTTGAGTTATCATCTAAGTACGATGATCTTGTTCCTTTCGATTCCATCTAAGTATGATGGACTCGTTTCTGTTGAGTTATCATATAAGTACGATGATCTTGTTCCTTTCGATTCCGTCTAAGTATGATGGTCTCGTTTCAGTTGAGTTATCATCTAAGTACGATAATCTTGTTCCTTTCGGTTTCATCTAAGTACGATGGTCTCGTTTCTGTTGAGTTATCATCTAAGTACAATGATCTTGTTCCTTTCGATTCCTTCTAAGTACGATGGTCTCATTTATGTTGTGTTATCATCTAAGTACGATGATCTCGTTCCTTTCGATTCTGTCTAAGTAAGATGGTGTCATTTCTGTTAAGTTATTATCTAAGTACCATAATCTTGTTCCTTTCGATTCCATCTAAGTATGATGGTCTCATTTCTGTTGAGTTATCATCTAAGTACAATGATCTCGTTCCTTTCGATTTCGTCTAAGTACGATGGTCTCGTTTGTTTTGAGTTATCATCTAAGTACGATGATATCTTTTCAAGCTCACTCATGGTGTGTCTTGTTTGCTTTATCACCCAAGTGTGATGAATACCTTTCGATTCCGTCTAAGTACGATGGTCTCGTTTCTTTTGAGTTGTCATATAAGTACGATGATACCTTTTAAATCTCACTCACGGTGTGTCTTGTTCGCTTTATCTCCCAAGTGTGATAAATGCTTTTCGATTCCGTCCAAGTTTGGTCTCGTTTCTTTGAGATGTCATCCAATAATGACATTTTTCCACCATATTTTCTTTTCCCCATAGAGTACAAATTTTATGGTTTATTTGGGTATTCAATCCCTCCATACCTTGATCATCTGAAAGTCATTGCTATCATCCATTCAGGTCTATAGTTGATTGAATAGGGGCAGCTGTAACACCTCAAAATTTGCCCTCTTATTTATTACCATCAAACTGGCTCACACCTTATATTTATATGCATATTCCATTAGGTCATAACATTCGCAATCATGCATTTCATTGGACTTTTAAGACATGAGATCAATGTCGTCTGAAATTAGGGTTTCCTACCCTATCCATATCTATTAGGTGGATTCAAAGTTTTGGTTATTGGGTCATTAATAACATCAGCTGCTTATGCGCTGGCTACTCGATTAGGGTTTATTTCCCTGATTAAGTGATCTTTAAGGAACTCACTCGTAAAGATTGTTCATTGGTGCATCAGGCTCATTGTCCAGGTGGATTAGGGTTTTATTCATGTTTAAGCTTGAGGACATCTCACCAACTGAAGTTCAATGGATTAGGGTTCTAGCGCCAAGTTATTATGGTTATACATCATCCATATTTCCAAGCATATCATCATCAATCTTTATTTGTTGCTGGCAAGTTGATCTAGACTCGTTTGATGGATATATTCATATGTTTTGAAGTATTAGTTCTGAGATTCATCATGGAATCAAAGAATGTGATTCGAATTAAGGGTGAAAAATGCACGACTTTGGTTTATTTTGAAGGCGTCATTCAAGTTCAAATTCAAGTTCACTCAAAAGTTCTAGATATCCATTTCAAATACGAGTCGTTAATATTTTCCACATCCATTTTCCGCTTCAATTTAATTCACATTAAACCATTTTCAATTCGTTTTTATCGTCCAATTCGTTCTTTGATTTCACCATAGTCGTATCCTATTTTACTAACCAAATTCATTCACTTATCCATATCAAACCATAATCATTTTCTTTTTTCTTTCTTTCTTTCTCCAATTTAAATCATTCATGAAAGACTCATTACCATAATCAAATCTCTATTCAAATCCATATACAATTAATTCAAAAATATTCATTTGAAAACCCAACTAATCCATCTTTCATTATCCAAAATCCCATTGTCCTATTCCATTTATTACAAAAATAAACATTGAAAGAAAAGAGGAAAATAATATAATAAAATTCTAGCAGAGAAAAAATGGAAGATGATAGTTGAAACTTTATAATAAAAAATCAACTGATGTAAATTAGCGAACCGATTTTTCTCACAATCTCTTAACAAAAAAATCAGTGGCAAATATCAGTTCAGAAATTACACCGGGAAAAAAGAACAGTAACAGAATAATACCAGAAAAACTATCAAAAGCTGATAACAGTGAAATGACTATCATCCCAAAAAACCTGGACATAATTCAGAAACCAAAAAATCTCACAACAACTTTCCATATAGCAGAAAAGGGCTAACAAAATTCTCACTGATAACTGATACAAAAGGCCATAGCAGGATTTTGAGAACAAGAAGGAAGTCCACAGAAAATAATAACAGAAAACTATCAAGGATAACACTTCATTCTTCCACTCTTACCATCTAAAAAAATTCATTTACAAGAGGATAACATAATTTAACAGAATCCAACATCTCCAATCTCTCTCTGGGCTTCATCTTCTTCAATCTCTTTCATCATCAATCTACAAACCTTTATCATCCATCATCATCTTCAATCTCCCAAAAACCTCCATCATCAATCTTCTACATTACCATAAAATCATTTTCAACAATCTCGATGCTCACCACAAACCTTGCTGAATCAAATCTCACAACAACCAAAACTCTGCATCGATCTCCAAACAACAACCTTCAATCCTTTCTTCAACTTCCTCACCATATAATCATCCTCAAGAACACCTTCAACGTCATCTTCACCAACCTGCAAGTTCAAGAACGCATATCATAGAACTACAACAACAACTCAGATTCACATTGAAGTAGAAGAACAAGAAGAAACAGAGATTCAAGAGCGACAAATTGCATAATCGAATCGAGAACAAGATTCGACTTTGATCAGAATTCTTGGAGACCTGAGTCGCGCGATTTTGGATCCATTAGAGACGAGAAGGGAGGTTGTTGATTGGTGTGTGGAGATTAGGATCTCTATGTCGTCGTCGGCGCGAGCCATGGCGCGAAGGAGGGATTGTTATCTCGGTCTAAGGCCGTAAAGAAGAGAGTGGGGAGGAGACGAATACGGACAGTGAAAAGTTGACACACAGTGGATTCTTGCTGATCGTAGTTAAGCGAGGGAGATCGGAGATCGGAGGTCGGAGATGACGGTGATGCGATATGTGGTGATGATGGCAGGCAGTGACGGAAAGAAGAAGAAGACGATACTGATGAGGAGAGTGAAGAATGTGTTGGTCTGCTGCTGTGGATTAACCCTAATCCTTCAATTTCCTTTTTCTTTGTATTATCTTTTTAATAATGTTAAAATTTGGTGAATTGAAGATGTTATTGCTAATTTTTTTGTCCTTTGTGTTGTTTTATGAAAATGGATCGGGCTCAAAGAAAGAAAGCACCATGGATTCCTTCATGCACACTCCTTCTCACTATTACCACCCGCCTGTGTTGGTTAATTGAGCTTATGAATCCATGGAAATATTAGTAGCACCCCTCGGTTTTGCTCAATACACCTCCTATGCGCCATCTTTTGGGATTGGGCTTCAAGAATCCATGGTTTTTCTATTTACATCATCAGGTTTCCTGCAACACCCCACCCTGCGGGTTTGGCTTTTAGATTGGGCTTGCAGGCCATTCAATTCTCATATACACCCCTCGTTTTCTTCAGCACCTCCGTGTTCTTTATTTTTTTTAATTTCTAATTAATTTTCTTGACAAAATCATAATTTAATTTTCTTGTTAGGAATTTTTTGTGGATTAATATATTGATCCATTTCTTGTCAATCTTAATTAAAAAATTTGTTGATAATTTTAATTATTGTTGTGGACTAATTTTATATAAGTGTTCATGAGTTCTTTTTTATCAATATGGATCAATTTCGGTTATGGTGGATCTTCATGAAGAAATTATGGAAGATAAACATTTATTTTTATTATGTTAGATTACAAGATCTTGCATGAAGTTTTTGGGTTTCTTTTATATGAAGAATCGTCACTTCGATTAAGTAAGAAATCTCGACTTTAACGACTTTAACGCATCATTGTAGTTTGAATGCTGATTAGGATCATATAATGTAAGTTGCATATTGAGCCCTCCCACCCGAGGCACTGGATTTGTTTTTATTTATAGAAATTTGTGATAATATCGAAGCTTAGGTATTAGGTTATTCATGATAGAATTTTCTTTCCTCGCATTTTCCCTTAACCACACTTTTTTGCCCGTTTTGTTGCAATTATTAAAAATAGTTTTGGGTGTAATAAAATTTTGGAAAAATTCACGAGTGATCCTTATCCTATTAATTAATTTGATATATTTTTTTATTCCATATTTGGATGGTTTTAGTAATTAATTTGGATTTTTGATTCCAAGTTGTCCCAAAAGGAATTATTTTGGTTTAAGGGACTAAACGTAATTTTTTCCAATATGTGTGAAACTAACTTTTTGTGTATGATTAACCACTAGAATATATTACATTTTGATGCTCCTTGGGCATTTTTTTATAATTTTTGGTGCCATTTTGAATCCACTTTGTGGAGTTGTTTTTCGGCAATCATGTCTTGTTATCTTGCCCATTAAGTGAATTGTTGTTACACTTTGGTGCATAATTTTGTGAATTCATTTTAGCCAATGTAAGCTACTGACTTAATAATATTAGACGATGGCGCGGATCTAGAAGGGGGTTGAATAGATCCTTTTTCAAATTTAACATTTCAAAAATACTTTGAAAAATGCTTTGTGGAAGTTCCCCGAAAAACTCGTCTAAAACAAATAAAGTAATCGGTGATCAGATATGCATTTTGAAACCCAATGGGAAATAAAGGATGATAAGACACTTAATACAATGAAACTAAATCACTTAAATTTATTTCACTTGATAACCCACTCTCAACAATGAATTATAAAGAAGAAACAAGCACAAAAGAGATGAATTTATGTGTTTTGTCTTTTTCACAAACACTTGGTGTGCACCCATACAAAGTGTTATATCTATATTTGAGTAGTATAGAATTTTTACAAGGTTGCTGTCAAAAATTGATAACAACAACTTATCAAATAGTTGGTGTGCACATACTCAACCAAAACAAAAAACTTCAAACCACACAAATTCAAGTTATGCAGAAAATATAAGAACGAAATGATTAAAGAACGCACGAGATTTGTTTTGGCAGTTCCTTCACCGTCCTCGCTAGAAGTACTATGCCCCCAATTCTCAACTGAATTGGGATATTTCATTAATATTGCAATTGTTTATACAAGAAGATAATTGGAACAACAAACCAATCTGAATTGCGATTTTCGCTAAAACTTCTTCTTGCCCCTTGATTCGAGAAGAACCAAGTCCTTCACGTGTGTTGAGAAAACCTCCGGTCAATAGCTCCCTTATTGCAAGGATATTCAATCCTTTAAACCTTGAACACGACTGATTTTCTTCAACGCTTGTGAACCCACAATAACTTTGTAATCCTCCGGTTAACGTGATATGAAAGAACGATCCACTTGATCTTCAATCTTCCTCACTCGGTTGAATCTACGAATCCTCCAAATCCTCCAAATCCTCTTTGATCTCGGAGGAGAAACCCCTTTGGTTTTTATAAGAAAAACCCACAGCTTCTCTACCCAATCTAAAATCTCTTTATCTTAATTGGACGTTATCACCATAGATTGCACCTTGATCAACAAAGATTGTTGTGTGTGATTGTTGATTGATGCAAATAAGGAGAAGATGAAGAGAATGATGTGTATCTATTTCACTTTTCTTGTTAACCTCTCAAAGAAAATGAAAACATCTATTTATATTGGTTAGACAATAATAAAAAAAATAAAAGTAAAAATAAATGAAAAAAATATCAACTACAGGGATGAGCCGACCTCCCACTGGGGATGAGTCAACCTAACAGGTCTAGTGAGTCGACCAAAATCCCTAGTTCACTCAGCCTTTTGGGACCTGAGAGATCATGAGAAAAAAAATAGTTCAATTGACACTACGTCAAAAATGGCATTTCGCAGCGCACAAAAGACAACGCTTTTAATGCAAAGCGCTGCTATAGGTCAATTGAAAATTCGCTCCGAGAAAGTGCTCTCTAAAGGGCACATTAAACAACGCTTTCTAAAAGCGCTTTCTAAGGCGACCACTTTAGAGAGCGCTTTCACCTTAAGCGCTTTCTAAAGTGTAACTTAAGAAAGCACTTTATTTTAAATTATTTTACAAAAGACCTATAAGAGCGCTTTGTTACAAAAGCGCTGTCTTTTGTTTTTGGTACAAATATACTGAACCATGTAAAGTATCCCAAAATATGTCAAAATGGGGTATCGAACTCACGCCCTTTAGGTAGAGAAAGGAATTTTAAATTATATTAATATATCAAATTATATTTAATATATTTAAATCATATTAAATTAAATTTAAATTTATTTTAAATTATATTTATAATTATTCAAATATATGTTTAAAATACAAACATTTTAATTTATTAAAATTATATTTAAATATATTAAAACTATATTAATATATAATTTAAAATATATTTAAAATTATATTAATATATCAAAATATAATTATATATTTAAAATTATATTATTATGTCAAAATATTTTTTTAATATATTCAAATAATATATTTAAATAATATATTCAAATATATAAAAATTATATTCAAATAATATATTCAAATATTTTTTTTGATATATTAAAATAATGTATTTAAATAATATATTAAAATATATACAAATATTTTTTTTAATATATTCAAATAATATATTTAAATAATGTATTCATTAATATATTTAAATATATAAAATATATTAATTAATGTATAAAATTTTATTAATTTTTCAAAATATAATTAATATATTTAAAATTATATTAATATATCAAAATTTATTTTAATATATTAAAATAATATATTTAAATAATATATTCAAATAATATATTTAAATATTTAATATATAATTTAAAATATATCAAATGATATATAGAAATTATATTAATATATAATTTAAAATATATTAATTAATATATAGAAATTATATTAATATATAATTTAAAATATATTAATTAATATATAGAAATTATATTAATATATAATTTAAAATATATTAGTTAATATATAGAAATTATATTAATATATATCTCAAAATATATTAATTGATATATAGAAATTATATTAATATATAATTTAAAATATACTAATTAATATATAGAAATTATATTAATTAAATATATATGTAAACTTATATTATATATATTTAATGTGAATTTAATAAACGGATGAGGGAGTAGTACCGCTGATCAAGGAGGTTTATCTTAATGCTTTGGGTCTGGGGTTCGAATCCCCCTCGCCCTAGACTCATTTTAATATTTTTTATATTTTCTACCTTAGAAAGCGCTCTCTAAGGTTATTTAATAAAATATATTAATTAATATATTCAAATTATATTAATATATAATTTAATATATATTAATTAATATATACAAATTATATTAATATATAATTTAAAATATATTAATTAATATATACAAATTATATTAATATATAATTTAAAATATATATTAATTAATATATTCAAATTATATTAATATATAATTTAATATATATTAGTTAATATATACAAATTATATTAATATATAATTTAAAATATATTAATTAATATATAAAAATTATATTAATATATAATTTAAAATATATATGAATACTCAATTTCCTGCATAATCTTGATATTTTTCTTTTTCTTCCTTTTTTTGGAATTTTTGCGATCAATCACTTATTTGCATCAGCTTTCCACATAGCTTGTACTTCATGCAGTGTTGACTGCTCATATAAACTACTCCGGGGCTAATTTAGACTTAAAGCTTAGACTTTGGTATAATAGGTATCCAAATCAATATCGCTTCTAAGGGTTCAAGGTGTCAAGACTATATAAGTTTTGTTAAGTCTTTCTCAGTTTCTCTAACATTTCCTATTAACCTATATACTTGAAGGGTATGTTAAGTGAAAACATTATAAAGGAATAAAAAAAATTTGGTAGTGCTAAAAATACTAGAGAGAATTTTGAAACTGAATACTTTGATTAATTTAATTTGGTTTCTTACAACTGAATTGGGAAATCGAATACCTTCTCCCACACTATCTCAGACATTGTCCTCAATGTTGTGAGATATATGTACACTTCTAAGAATTAGAATGAAAATATAACAAAACTAAAAAACTAATAAAATAAATAACTAAAAAGTAACTACTCCTGCGGTGGTAGTGGTATTTGGCCTCTGCCTCTGGCTCTTCCTCTCATGGCTCTCTGTCCGTAGATGGCTACATAATCTGGTATAGCCTCTTCGTGGATATACTCATGCAGCGCCTGAACTCGACTTGTCATGCCTCCCAAAGGATGACGAGGATGGAGTTAATGCAGACAGAGCACATAAGGCTGCCTGGTTTTGGATTATGGCCGCCATAATGTCATCCATAAACGCGGGTTATTGATTCCTTGTTTGGTGCCTAGTGGATGTGTTGGTGCTTGCAAACTCAGCGGCTCTCTATTATGGTCTCTCCTCATCATCCAAAACCTGCTGGACTTCATCTACTCCGGCATCTTGTTGAGCTTCTTATGCATCCGTACCTGGTGAAGGAGCTCGGAGATCGAAGTGCCAGTTGGCCCAGACTCTTACATCCGTCCTGGTGTGACAAGGCAGGATGATGCTTCTGACGATTTTCCCGTTGACGATGAGGTTGTGTCTGCCATCCTTCCTTGCTCTGATCAGATGACTAGATTTGTAGAACTCCATGTCAAGGAATAAACTGGTTTCTCCATGCAGCTGGTTCAGGTTTTCCTCTAAACCTAACTTAAGTGAAATATCGGTAATCATACCGCCAAAGCAGAAGGGAGATTTCCCTATGTTACATATATTTGATGTTGTCGAAGATGAAGGCGACAGGGTTTACCCGCATGTCGAAGAATGCATAGTAAATCAAGAATAGCTCTCTTTGATTTACTTTGTGGTTGTTGGCTCTCCCGAAGATGACACTCGACACAACCCTCTAAAAATATTGGATGGTAGGGTTCTAAATGTGCATTTGCGTATAGCTCCTCCCATCCATCCTCTTTTTCACCAGATAATTCCTCCCACGGATCGAAAGCTCTGATATGCCAGTCTCCTCCCTTCGGAATAGTTAGGTGAACACCTTCAGCATGTGGGAACTCAAACCACTCGCTAAATTGTTCTTGAGTCACGGAGAATTCCCTCGCGGACATACAGAAGGTGATGTTCCCCGTAAGGAATTTAGTTTCTCCCCTAGGTGTATGGTACTCGAATGAGCTAAGGAACTCCAGCACGAGCGGGGCGTAGGTTGGCCGGTTGCTTCGGCAGAGTGCCGTGAGATGATTTATATCCATCATATAGTTAACACTATCGAGGAGACCCAAACGAGTTAGGCAATCCTCGTCGGCGTAACAGGTGATGTTGACTCGCCTCTCACGAATATCCTGAAAGTGAGCCCAGTGGAGAACTCTGGCATCTCCGTCTCTCGAAACAAGGGTAGTTGCTCTTTGCTCGGCCATTTTGGTAAGGTATGAAGAATTTAAGATGAAATGGACAGCGAATTTTTGACAGAATTCGGAAAAAGTGATGAACTAGTGTGAAAAGGAAATTATGCAGCAAACAAAATTAGAAACAGAAGGTGGAAAAGTTGAGAAAATTTTTGCAAAGAAAATTTTATGGTGGTTGTTGGGTGAAAATGAGATTGGAGAGGGCTACATTTATAGGAAAGAGGATCACAGCTGTTGGAAACAAAATGTGGTGGGGCTACAACGGCTCTGACGAACGTTAGAAAAAATGAACGTTGAGCATTGAGACGCTCGTCAGGACGTTGTGACGATCGTCTGAAGCTTGAGACGATCGTCTGGCTAAAAAAATTCAATTTCTAATTAAAATATACCTACTCCTCTTCTTTTCACTGCTTCACACGTATTGTGAATGCAACTTGATTCATGCAAGTAGGATATATAGAAGGTAACCAAATAAATTAAATGACAATCATGCTATATATATATATATATATATATATATATATATATATATATATATATATATATATATATATATATATATATATATATATATATATATATATATATATACATCAATACTGAACATGAAAACTTTTTCTCTAACAGTAGGTAAATAATATGCAACATTATATCAACTAGCAGTGCAATAATAAATGTATCAACCTATATATTTTAATACACATAACACATGATCCTTTTTAATACTAAGTTTATAATATTTTTCAACTTCAATAGCAATCAAAATTCAAAGCTCTAGCAGATCAAGATAAAACCAAAGTACTTTATTAAAACTTAGCAAAATGCAAGAGTAATAATTCAAAATAAGTTGAAAATTTAAAATTGACTTATAATTAAACTTTTACTAAACTTAAAATTCTAAAATTGAATAAAAAATTGCGAGAAAATTCTGATTAAATTGTCGATGAAAATCAGCCACGACTTTTGCGGATCGAATCAACTGCAACCATCAAATACTCAAACTGATCCATTTCCATATCTCTTAAGGTAATAATATCGACACGCAAGTCGCGGATGTCAGATTGTATGGATTGAATTTCAGTTTGTAGACTTTCTAAAGTAAGTTCGGGTTTTGTTGGAATTGGTGTAGGTGTCTTAGGTTTATGTTCTTCTTCCAATTTAGGTTTTGCTACATCTTCAATCATATCATCTGAATCATAATAATTTGATGGAGTCTTAGGATCTATATCAGCTTCAGACCAAGCATCACCTGGTTCATAAATTTGTTCATCCAAATCAAATAGCCAGTTTTTCCTCTTATGCACACTAGTGCGCTCATGATCAGGTAATACTAAATGTGGCACAACTTCGCCATTGATTAGGAGCGTGAAATGGTCAGGTCCGCGGTCATACAACATTTCTCTCTCAAAACAAAAGGTGATATTCGTAGGTCTAAACTCTCCAAGTAGGGTAATCTTAGAAAGACAGGGTCTAAATCCCATTGCTTCAGCAATCTTAGTAACCAATCCTCCTATCATAATTTGACGGTGATCACTCTGAATAATTTTGCAAAAGTTGGAAAATATAAAGGTGATTGCATTAACCTCCCTAGAAGTGAAAGCATAATACATGATAAACAATTCATCTCTTGAAACGGTGTTATCACTTTCAGCTTTTCCGAACAGTGTGTAAGCTAGGATCATATTAAAATACCTAATAGCTGGGTTATGTATTTCAGTGGACAGCCTAGGGTGTTGGTCATGATCAGGTTTTCCTGAGATACTACTCCAAAAATTATCTAACTCACCATATGCAAACAAATTTTCATGTGCTTCTGAGAAAACAGTAGGGCCATCTGGAAAGTCTAAAAGGTCATCCATCTCATGGATGTTAAACTCACAGGGGTATCCAAATAGTCTAAATGTTATCTTTCCTCTGACCAAGCCTTTTCCACAGTTAGGGTGGTAAATCAATGAACTCAGGAATTCTAAAGTTAGCTCATAATGGGTTCTCTGTTTCTAAGTGCAAATTTGTGCCAACCTAGCTGGCTAAACAGGTAATCAATACTAGCACCTATTCCTAAAGCTTTCATGGTAGGTCCATGGGCAAATTTGGTCAAGGCCATAGGTCGTAGGGCTAAAGCTTCATAACGGCGCCTCTGGATGCCATCTCTAAAATCCACAATCAACTTGAAAGTCATGGTGAGAGTCAGTGAAAAACAGAGAAAGATGAGTAGAAGGTAGAAATCTTTAAAATCCTGGAATCACACAGTAAAATAAATCACACAAAAATCAGTGAATTTAAAAAATAAAAATTTTGAAAAACTAAATAAAATGTGAATTTTAAGGTTAAAGTAAAAATCGAAAAATTTTAAAATGCGGATTGGCTCCCACTAAGAGCTTCATTTAATGTCGGGGCTCGAAACAACTTAAGGAAACTAATCTAAGGTTTTCAATGGAAATTTTGTCAGTTTCAAACCCATTGAATATTATTTTTCTTCTACGCGATTGTAATGTTTAAGGCGTTGTCCATTTACTATAAACGGTGCACTAGACCTACCCTTAATTTCAATAGCACCATTACTTAAAACTTTAGTTATTTCGAAAGGTCCGGACCATCTAGATCATACTTTTCCTGGGGACAACCTAAGTTTAAAATTGAATAACAGAATGACATCTCCCACACTGAATTCTTTCCTAGAAATTCGCTTGTCATGTCATTTCTTGGTTCTCTCCTTATAATTGGGTTTCTTTGGGCATGGCATAAGGTCAGGTGTAAGAGCTAAGCTTTCGTCTTTATAAGGTTCTTTCCAATTATTGTCTTCGAATATTAAAGGAGATGGGATCTTCATTATGTCAGGATAGGTAATCTCTTCTTTGTCCATTTCTCGTCTACATTCATTAATGACGTCTATAAGGTAACATGTGTCGTCTATGGCTGGAGCTTGAAGGAATTGGGTTAGAATGAATTCGAATTTTTCTTCACCTACCTCGAATGTCAGTCTGCCTGTCTTTACATCTATAATTGCTCCAGCTGTGGCTAAGAACGATTTTCCTAGTATGATAGGGGTCGTAGCATCTTCTTTGATGTCCATGATTATGAAATCAGTTGGGATGTAGAATTGGCCTATTCGTACAAGAACGTTTTCTAAAATACCAACCAGAAACTTGACTGAGCGTTTGGCTAGCTGAACTGACATCTTTGTTGGTCTAAGTTGTCCCATATCGAGTTTCTTACATATAGATAACGGCATAACGCTTATGTTGGCTCCTAGTTCGCATAGAGCTTTGTCTATGACGAACTTTCCTTTTACACAAGGAATAGATAAACTTCCTGGATCCTTCAGATTAGGTGGCATATGTCGCTCCCTGGATTTCCATCCTGGTACAAACGCGAAAGTGGCGCGGAAAGAGGTAGAGTCGCCAACCATGCATTTTTATCCCGAAGGAACGGGAATTGTAATGCTGCACAAACCAGAAGAAAAGAAAAGGAAGGACACGGGTCCTGCGAACCAAAGAGACTGAGTTCGGGAGTCGGTTACGACCTGGGAAGGTATTAGCACCCAGATCGTCCGCCGTACCCAACGGGATCCATGCTTACAAAAGAAATCTGTTTCAAAGGGTGAAGGAATGAAAGCTGCTGCAAAGAAAAGGAACTGGATTGGATAAAAGAAAAGAAAAAGGAACTGAAAAAAGAAATGAAAAGGAAAAATGTAGGGAAAATAAAGATTGTGCTCGAACGGGCCCTACCCCGCTGCCTACGTACCTCATCTGGACAATGAGGATCAGAGTCGCCGTAGTTCCCCTAACTAGGGGTGGAAAGGATTGCTTGTGTCTTAAGGCTTGAACTGCCTATATCAATGCTCAGGTGTTGCAGGCTCGGACGACGAGTGCGTTACCGTCTTGCAAAGTGACAAGTAGGAGCAAGTTCGCGGATGGAGCGAAGGAGGTGAGAAAAGAATTCCCGAAGGAGAGACGATTATTGTTTGTTTGTGTTTTTTAGAAGCTTTTATGAGTGTGGCACAAGAAAGTGAACTCAAGCTCTCTTCCATGGAATGTGCACTTACCACTACATTCCAAGATGGAATAATAGAACAAGCACACTCAAGTAAGGAGAAGATCCCCAAAACTTGATCCCAGAGATTAGGGCCTAGGCTCACTAACTCGTTGAATTTATTAAGTGTTTTTGTAATTTTTGTGAAGAAGTGTATTTTATGGTTTTTCTTGATGAAGATGGTCTCATGATCAGACTTGTGCATCATGATGAACAAGCTTGTACTATCCCAAGATGGGAAAACTACAAGTGTTTCATGGAATAAGGATATTTCACAGGAGGCAACTTCAATCCTTATTAAATGTTTTTATGGTTTTCGTTTTGAGATGAGAAGAGAGAGCACCGAAAGGATCTCAAAAGGTAAAATCTAATGGGGAAGACTGTAACACGGTGGGAGAACTGACTTTAGTTATGTTGCGGATAGCAAGAGTCGCCACCGACTTTTATTTTATCCAAAGGAAAGGCATAAAAGAACAGGAAAGACCTTTTAAAAGATTTTTGGGTCCGGGGGGTAGGTTATGTAAAGGGAAGGTGTTAGCACCCTTTACATCCATGGTTATCCACGGGCTCTTAGTTACTTAGCTCACTTTAAAATGTTTTTGAAAATGTGAAGTGTGTGAATAGAAATTTTCTTAAGTGTTTATAATGACCCATGTACGGATGCGTATAAACCTTTGTTTTGAAAATTTTTTGTTTGAAATTGTGAAGTGTTTGAAAAGTTTTTAAATAGTGAGCAAGTAACTATGAGGAACCTACCCTAAAGTTTAAGTCTTTCTGTTCTTGAATCCTTTAAATGGTAAGACTATCCCTATTATTAAGGAATAGGTAGTCATTACCTTGGATGTGTGAGGGACAAATGAAGGGTCATCTGTTTATTAGGCAACTGTGGGGTGTATAAGCAATTTTGGAGGGACTATCATCTTTATTCGAAAGGGACAAGATCATTACGAAGGCAACATTCGAAAGGGACTTGATCTTTTATTTGTAAAGGGACTAGATGATGTGAATTTGAGGGACTTTTGCTTTATACACCCTACTTGACCTTTTTGATTAGGCAACATGAGAGGTATCCCTAAGGAAGTGAGATGGCGATCAAAGATCGACTTACGTGTGTGAGTGTTCAATTTAATATTTATCTTTTGAATTAAGTGATCTAAGTTAATTTTAAATAACATACATGTTTACACTCCCTATTTTTACTAACCATGGCATAAAATAAATAATTTAAACATTTATAAAATATTACATCCAGGAGCAATTACAAAAATAATAAAAGCAATTCAAATAAATAAGCAAAAATAAAATAATAAGCAAAATAAATAAGCAATTATAATTGGGTTAGTAATAATAATGATAATAACAATTTAAAAATAAATGGGGTTAGTAATAATCATATAAACATAATCAATAATAACAAGCAAAAATATTAAAATAATTAAAAGATCAAATTTTAATATGAACAATTATTTAAGATTAATAAGAAAAATATAAACAATTGTATTAATTATAAAGTTTTAAGTTATTTGTAAATTATATAGAAATATAAGTTAATGATAAACATATTATAGAAATAAATATAATTACAAAATTAATTTAACAATTTTTTTAATTATTCCTAAGCATATATGCAAAATTAAAATATAAACAATTTAGGTCATATTTAAAAAATAGGATTAATTATGATTATATTTTCAAAATTTAATTATATTAAATAAAATATATACATAATTAAAAAAATGTGATCATACAATTATATTTACAAATTTAAGGATTAAAATATAAGCAAGAATTACAATTAGGGTTTTTTAGAAATTATTATGATTAAATTAGGGTTTGTAGAAAAATATATTTTTAGGGTTTATAAAAAATAAATTAAGTTTTATATACAAAAAATTCTAAATATTCAATTACATGCATATACATACATATTAATAAGGTATCAACATATATATATATATAATTTATTTTATAGAAAAGCATAATTATTAATTAAAATTTAAAAGAATAATATAAGAAAAAAAAAAGAAATTATAAAGAAAATAAATTGGTTTTAAAAAAAATTGGGAGGTCTGGATTTGAACCCAGGACCTCCCTAGAACCTGGATGATGCATTACCACTGGGTCAGCCTGTGCGCAGGTGAAGAAACATGGGGTCCAATTGGTTTTATGCACTAAACCTGAAAATCAGAAAAAGAAAGAAAAAAGCAAAAGGCCTGGGGGATCGAACCCAGGACCTTCACAATATCACACAAACACGTTACCATTCCAGCTGGGAGAGCGCACCTATTAACATAATGGCAATAAAACATAATATATAATGTCTAATGAATAAACTGGAAAATAAGAAAAAAACATTGGGAAGCCAGGATTCGAACGCAGGTCCTCTAGCCACACACGCGTGCTTCCTTCCACTGGGACAATCATGAGCTTGTGAAATAAAATAGAAACTATATCATAATATTTTAAAACAACAATTTAAATTTGAATTTCGCGCCAGGCCAGCTTCATCTTCTTCGTATTACCTGCGAATTTTAATACAATTTCTCTTGCGAATTTTCCTGGGTGTTCATGAACCAGAAACCCTAGGTTTTTGGATCATCACGCAAACAGAAAAATCAATACAAATTGATAGTCCAGATCAAACATACAGAGTTTATACATCACAATCATGTTTTTAAAAGTCATTTATCTTCACTAAATCATGAATTCCCAATTTGAGAACTCAAACCCTAACAATGGTGTCTTTCGGCTTAGGGCATATTTCTTCAATGTTTTTGTCCAGAATCCATCTAAGCATCATGATATACAAGATTAAACACACAAAAACGATTTACAATGGTTAAATAAATGAAATCGAAAAATCAAAACAAGAGCAATAAGATGCATTCGGGACATGCTATATGAGAGGCTTTGGATGCAAATAGGTATTGGTTTTGACTCAATGATGTCCAAGGATCATTGTTAAGTCCTCAAATTACCTTCTAATGCCTTGTATGTGAAAATCCGAATTTGAATTTTGTGAGGTTTTTTTGAAATATGCAACTTACACTTGGGGCTGGAAAATTCGTGGCTCTGATTGTCTTTGTGTTGTTTATATATGAGTGACTGAATTAGGTTAAAAATATTGCCAATTTGATGGATATTTGGATCATTGAAGATTGAAAAAGATTGGCTTTTAAAACTTGAATATTCTTGATACAAGCTTGCTATTTTGGGATGATTTTCATAACTCTTGTATCAATTAGATCAAAATATCATTTATGACATTCTAGAAGCAAAATAATTTTAAATCTTCACTATTTCATATTTTATTTGAATTTAAAATGATTTTTAATATAAAAAATCATAATAAATAAAAATAAAATAAATAAAATAATGAAAAATATTAAGTTAATTTCGTGCATGATGTCTTGGTGTGGATTGGGTCATCATATGGCAAGCCCATTTAGAAAAAAAATTAGTTTTAAACCTCCATTTTCTTCATAAACCAACCAAAAGTTTCCCAACTTTGCAAGGGCACACATCCTTCAATTTTAATGCTATGAGGGTGTTCTTGGACATTTTGGAAAGCTTGAAGATTCCTTTAACCAACCCCACTGGTTTCATGTCCATATCATTTACCATTCTCAAGTTATGCCCTTTTGAAGTTGTTGACTTTTTGTTGACTTTCAAAAGGACCTATAATGTCTTAGCTCATACCTTCCAAATGAAGCATTTTTGGGCTTGGATTGTGAGACACAAAGTTGTAGAGAATTCAATTTCCTTCAAAATGAGATTTGGATAGAGACTTGGTGATGAAGCATGTGAAAGTTATGGCTGGTCAAAGTTCAGTTGACTTTTACTGAGGAAACCCTAATTTAGAAACTCATGATTCTTGATGATCTGAAATCTCCTTGATGAATCATGATCAACCCTTGATCAAATGATGAATTTTACTTCATATACTTGATGTTGGCAAAAAATCATGAAGTTTGACTTTGATTTGACCACAGTTGACCTCAGTTTGACTTTTTAACTGCTTTGACTGATTTTGACTTATCTGATCATCTGACTGAGCAAACCTTTGAGAAAAGTCTTGAAACTTGTCATGGGGGTTCTTACACACATATAAGATGTTATGAAGCTCACTTGAAGTCTTGGAAGTTCATTTAGCCTGATTAAAGTCAAAACCCTAGTTTTGGATGCACTACTTAGGAGGTGCATTGCATGAGGGAATTGTCAACTTTTCTGACCAATAGTGAACTTTGTGAACCTTGTGAACCATCATAAAATGTCTTGTGAACCTCATGGAAGGTCTTGTAAGCATTGTGAATCTTGTGAACCTTGTAAAGTATCTTGTAGACTTCATGAACCTCATGAAAGGTCTTGTAAGCATTGTGAATCTTGTGAACCTTGTGAACCTCATAAAGTGACTTGTAGACTTCATGAACCTCATGAAAGGTCTTGTAAATGTTGTGAATCTTGTGAACCTTGTGAAACTTCTTAGCACACAAAGTCTTGTATTGTGAGGGCAAATTTTGGGGTGCAACAGCTGCCCATGTTCAATTTTCTGAAACCTGAGGGGTTAGATTGGTATGTTTGCCAGTCGTGACCTGGAAGGTTGAAGGGGATTGAACACAAAAGCCCAAAAATTTGCACTCACCGGTGCGTAGAGTAGTATTGATGATTGGTTATATATGCTTGAGTGGGCTTAAAGATGCCACTTGGGGAAAAATTCTTCAAATACATTTCTGGGAGGATAAAGCAGTCCAAAATATGAAGATATAATGATAGCTTTCAGGAGGATAAAGCAATCCTGAGGTAATAATATGCTTTCAGGAGGGTAAAGTAATCCTGAGGGAGTAAGCTTTCAGGAGGATAAAGCAGTTCTGAGGTGATAATATGTTTTCAGGAGGATAAAGCAATCCTGAGGTAGTGATATGCTTTCAGAAAGATGAACAACGTTCTGAGGTATAAGAGGCTTTCAGGAGGATAAAGCAGTCCTGAGGTAATATGAAGATATAATGATAGCTTTCAGGAGGATAAAGCAATCCAAAATATGAAGATATAATGATAGCTTTCAGGAGGATAAAGCAATCCTGAGGTAATAATATGCTTTCAGGAGGGTAAAGTAATCCTGAGGGAGTAGCCTTTCAGGAGGATAAAGCAGTCCTGAGGTGATAATATGCTTTCAGGAGGATAAAGCAATCCTGAGGTAGTGATATGCTTTCAGAAAGATGAACAATGTTCTGAGGTATAAGAGGCTTTCAGGAGGATAAAGCAGTCCTGAGGTAATATGAAGATATAATGATAGCTTTCAGGAGGATAAAGCAATCTTGAGGTAATAATATGCTTTCAGGAGGGTAAAGTAATCCTGAGGGAGTAAGCTTTCAGGAGGATAAAGCAGTCCTGAGGGAATGATATGCTTTCAGGAGGATAAAGCAGTCCTGAGGGAGTAAGCTTTCAGGAGGATAAAGCAGTTCTGAGGTGATAATATGTTTTCAGGAGGATAAAGCAATCCTGAGGTAGTGATATGCTTTCAAAAAGATGAACAACGTTCTGAGGTATAAGAGGCTTTCAGGAGGATAAAGCAGTCCTGAGGTAATATGAAGATATAATGATAGCTTTCAGGAGGATAAAGCAATCCAAAATATGAAGATATAATGATAGCTTTCAGGAGGATAAAGCAATCCTGAGGTAATAATATGCTTTCAGGAGGGTAAAGTAATCCTGAGGGAGTAGCCTTTCAGGAGGATAAAGCAGTCCTGAGGTGATAATATGCTTTCAGGAGGATAAAGCAATCCTGAGGTAGTGATATGCTTTCAGAAAGAAGAACAACGTTCTGAGGTATAAGAGGCTTTCAGGAGGATAGAGCAGTCCTGAGGTAATATGAAGATATATTGATAGCTTTCAGGAGGATAAAGCAATCCCGAGGTAATAATATGCTTTCAGGAGGGTAAAGTAATCCTGAGGGAGTAAGCTTTCAGGAGGATAAAGCAGTCCTGAGGGAATGATATGCTTTCAGGAGGATAAAGCAGTCCTGAGGGAGTAAGCTTTCAGGAGGATAAAGCAGTCCTGAGGTGATGATATGCTTTCAGGAGGATAAAGCAGTCCTGAGGTAATAATAACTTTTGGGAAGATAAACAAGGGCCCAATAGTCACAATTTGTTAATGAAATTTGTCTGTTGGAGAATTAACCTGAAAACAAGGTAGCATCTTGTATGATAATATTAGTTTATGCATTATGTATGCATGTATAATATGATGCACTTAAGTAATGCATTATGTATCCATGTATATGTATGGTATGGTATGATGTAAATGATGTATGTATGATATGATACTGCCTGAAGCGTCTGGATATCTTCGTATAACAACTGCTGGCCAGGGAAAATAAATCCCGGTTTGTTGCTGAAGAATATGAGGAACTTGTTCCCGTCTTGTTTGATAAGAAGGTATACATAACCTCCTGTCTGCTGGGGATAGCAAAGTATATATAACCTCCCGTCTGCTGGGGATAGCAAAGTATATATAACCTCTCGTCTGCTGGGGATAGTAAGGTATATATAACCTCCCGTCTTCGTTTGATAGCAGGGTATACATAACCTCCCGTCTTCGTTCGTCGTACTCTTATTAGAAAGTAAATTCCCGAATATCCGTATGAGGATAAAAGAGATGGATATAAATTCCAGGGGAGATGTGACTATATGAAGATGGATTTGTCCTACTGAGGGTTTGTAACTGTCTTGTAAAGATGAACCGGCGAAGCTTCGTTGAAATCCTTCCCTCGTTCGTCCTTAGTAAATACTATTACTGCATTTCATGTATTTCTGGTAAACATCAATCATATTAAGTATACATGCATTCAAGTACAACCAATGGACGTTTCGCTTATGTAAATAGGGTAAAAGTAAATCTGGATTCAGAGGGAAAAGTAAAGCTGAACTTGAAAACAGAACCGTTTCAACTTCAAGAGTGTATAACCAATTGTATTTGGAGCTCCTGAAATCCATAACTTTCCTGAATACCTTCCCAGAAATCTTCATAGCTGGATCTGAAGACATGATACTGACACCATCTGATACTACTGGCGTAGACAATCAATTTCCACCATGGCTTCTGCTGAGAATCCAATATCAAGGTAACATAATGAGAGGAATGTGTCTTCAATTTGTGATGGACCATATACGCTCCGGATACTAGATTTGAAAAGAAAGCATTGCCCCTTTGGTTGATGATGAATTGTCCCATAATGGAAGTATCTGAAATTAGCTACCTCAAGAGAAATAAACAAAATGCCCCATAAGCATATGCCCCTGGTATTGTGAACTCTGTAATGTCACCTTTGGTAATTCAACTGTATGAGGAAAAATTCCCCTGGCTATTAAGCACGGTTGAATCTGGACCTACTTGCCCCAAATGAATTGAACAGTAACTTGGTATGCCTCTTGACTGGGAAACAGTGACTATGCCCCTGGCATTATGAACTTTGTAATGTTACCCTCGGTAATTTAGACAGATGTGGAGATCTGCCCCTGGATACTTAAACATAACTGAATCCTATCCTGATTGCCCCACATGAGTTAGGCAGTATCATGGCCTGCCCCCTTGATTGGGAGATAATGACTATGCCCCTTTGTATACATGGACTTTTATCCAGGAAGCAACTTTGTTCATCGGAAGGACTTTGGTTCATTGAACATTCATCCTGTAAGTTTCTCCATTTGTCAAACACTCAGGTATATGCAAACAAATATATTCAAAAATGCAATGCTTATGTCTGTCTTGAAGTTTTTGAAAAAGAATTATTTTAAATTTTTTTTTTAGAAAATTGTGATATTAACTCAAGTTTTATAACAAGCCCTAAAGGACTCAGGATACCTTTTTGTAGCAGTACGCTTTCGAACTAACCATGCTTCAGTTAGGACTTTTAAATGGTTGTAACGTGGCCTGGTTCACGGTTTAAGAAACAAAGGATAAAGGCTCAAATTTTATTTGTACCCAACCCAATCTCCATGATGTTCTTCAGTCCTATGCTCAGTTAACTTATGCATTGAGGCTCAAAGGAGTTTGGAATTGTAACACTGACATTTATGATGGTTCAGAAACCGAAAATTTATTTGAACATTCAGTCATCTTTCTTTGTTGAGGATTCATAGTGACCTCTTTTTTTCTTTTGACTTTATTATCCCTTCTTTTTGCCTGAACTGCTTATTTCAAGGTTACAGTCAGCGGGATGTCTTAATGTTTTACTAAGTCTCCTTCATAGGTTTTGACTTAGTGAATTGTTCTTTTGCTGGATATTGACTGTCAGGTTTCATGATTACAGAGAACCATCATTAGTTGTGTACAACACATATAATTGGCATATTTTGAGTTAACTGAGTAACTACCCTGCCCCAGGTTATGAATAAGGGTTTTAATTTGTGAGAATAAAAACTCCTACTTCATAGGCTCAAAAGGGTTGACTAGGGATTAACTTCCTTATATCTCCACTGTTTAGGAATTGAAACAATGCCTGTACATCGTCAGCATAGTCTGTTCAAAAGCATACTGCATAAGATTATGGTATTGTTTTCGTCATCCTCCCTCTACAGGCTTATAGCTTTATCATGAGTTAAATATCACAAGATAGAAATAAGAAGCATAATTCAAAATATAGTGGAACGAATGGATTAATTCAAGACAAACATATGCAATGCATTAATGAAAACAAAAGTTTAACATAATAGTAAGTGTTCAAACAAATAAAAGAAATTACAAATGAAAATTCAAATATTGTCCTATCCAGTTGGCTGAATGTCCTCAATTGCAATCTGTGAACTTTGAGGAGCAGTATACTTCACCATGAAATCAAATTTACCACTTGGATGTCCCAAGGTGCCCCATATCTCAACAGGAATAGGTAGGCTTCCTTTCTTGCTATACTGGGCAACTTGTCTTGCAGCTTCGGTGTTTGATGGGTGATAGTAGAATTCAACTTGACCTTCTGGAGTAACCTCTAGGATTCCTTCGTCAATCAGGTCTTGGATCTTTTTCTTCAATGTCCAATAACTATTAGTATCATGTCCAGGACAGTTGGAGTGATACCCACACCTTGCCTTGGGATTATAGCGAGAAGAGGAAGTTTTAGGATTTTGAGGAGGATTTTTCAAGGAAATTAGTTTCATCTCCAACAAGCATTGCAGAACTTGTGACATTGGAGTGCTGAATTTGATAAACTGTCTTCTACATCCCTTGTGTTGAGGTGGATTAACTTTACCATGTCTTTTTTCTTTAACTGAAGAACAATAGTGGTAACCGGTTTCTTACCTTCTTTTATCCTCATCTTCCTTTCAACCAAATCAGCTTGTTTTAACGAAGGTTGATTGACAATTAGATTCCTGACTCCACTACTTTGAAGTTTGTGAACAAAGGTTCTTAGCTCTTCTTGCCCCTGAGATAAACTTTGGATAAGGGCCACCTGGCCATTCATCTGGATCCTCATTTCTGTTATCTCAGCTTGCAATTGTTTCAGCTGATCATCCTTGTTGTCCTCAGGATTCTTCTTCTTAGCCAGCAGTGTCTTCAATTCATCCTGCCCCTTGGACAAGTTCAGGATCAACTCTTGGAATTGCGCATTTTGTGCCTGGAGATCCTTAACTATTTGTTCAAGAGCCATTGCTGAAATAAACAGCGAGAAGATAAGAAACCTGTGTACAATAAACCTGTGATACAGTAATATGATATATGAATGCATATGCAATGTTTTCAAGGACCGCAGGACTTAAATTTGCTTAAGAAGGTAAACTTTTATTAGTAATAAATTTGTTTTGCCTCTTGGGCTTACAGAAAATGAAATGTAATAAATACAAGAGATGGGGTTTTAAGTCTCCCATGGACGTTTCCTCTTTGTGTTGAGGTATGGGTTGAGATTCTGTTCCTCGTGAAGTTGCTTTGTTAGTTCCAGAATTCTTTCTTGGCTTGCTTTGTAATGAGCCTCGAAAGTATCCCTTTGCTCCTTCAACTGGATCAAAGATCTCTGTAAGTCTTCCATGTCAGTAGGCATGTCTGGGTGAAGGATAGTATAAGAAGTATCTCCTTCAGCAACAGGTTCCATGGTAACTGGCAGGATAGCAAGATATGGCATCATGAGAGTCTGAGCACGAGATCGCACCCATCTGAGATAAGCTTCCATAGGAATAGTGTACTTAGGCTCCAGAGTCTTGCTGTCAACCTTGTTCACTTTTCCCCATGCTCGTATGAATCTCTGACGGTAACCTTGTAGATCGTTATCGTAGTCAAATACAATGCCCTGAATCAACATGTCATGTGGACCATCACTCCGAGCGTAACCAAACTGTCGTAAAGCTAGAGAGGGGTTGTAGGTGATGCCTCCTCTTATGCCCAGAAGTGGCACATTAGGGAATTCCCCACATCGATCAATGATAGTGACATTCTCCATAGATCTGGAGCACCAATGGATATCTGAATGCGAGAGTGACATGATCCTTTTGGACCATCTGAACCCTTGCTCATTCTTCATTACTGAGCGAGGAAGGTGAGAAATAAACCACCTAGAAAGCAAAGGTATGCAGCACATCAAAGTTCCTCTTGCCCTTGTAGTACGAGTATGAAGAGAATGTAGGATGT
The DNA here is from genome assembly GCA_963966055.1 of Lathyrus aphaca. Taxonomy (NCBI): domain Eukaryota; kingdom Viridiplantae; phylum Streptophyta; class Magnoliopsida; order Fabales; family Fabaceae; genus Lathyrus; species Lathyrus aphaca. Next base: position 427,827,783 of record OZ014524.1, on the reverse strand, counting down.
CTCCAAGCAATGTAGGCACTGGATTGTGACTCAGGAATATGTTGATGGCGTGAACGTCTATGAACTGATCTGGATTGGGGAACAACACTAAGCCATAAATCAACAAGGCTAAGATCTCCTCAAAAGCATCATAACTCAGAGCTTTCAAGAACATTTGAGCCTTCTCTATCAACACCTTAGCAAGAACACCCTTGACTCCACTTCTCGTTTCTAGAACAATGTCAGACTTTTTCAGATGTAGAGCTGCAGCAATAACCTCAGGTTTAGGCTCTTTCTCCAAGCCTGTGAATGGTTTATGATCAAGAACAGGTATACCCAGAAGCTTAGAGAATTCTTCCATGGTTGGAACCAGCTGGTAGTCGGGGAATGTGAAGCAATGGTGTTTAGGATCAAAGAACTGAAACAGGACACTCATCATGTCTTCATTGAACTCTGAAGTGACTAGATCCAGTAGGTGACCATGTCTCTTGATGAACTGGGAATGATCAGACACTTGAGAAACCAACTCTTTGAGCTTGGCAGGTATGCCCACAAAGTTGATCCTGATGGTGTTTCTACGAGCAGAAGCCATGACCTGCAACAAAGAACAAAGATAAATCCCTTGGTCCTTGAAATGGTTAGGGAAAATGCTATGCTTATGATGCATGATGATGTCATGATGTTATGCTCAATCACAAACATGTGGCACACACAAACAAGTCACACAATAGCCCTAGGTTTAAAGGCTTGCATGAGGTTCAATGGTAAGTACCCTCCCCTGAAGTTAGTTGGTTCATCCTGTCCTACAAAAGTAACCAGGTTCTAAGGGATCTCAATATCATTGATCCTTCACAAGGGTGGTTGTTCAGTAGGCAACTTACTTGCCAACCAAAACCCTCCAAGTTTAGAATCTCAATGAGCGTAGCATCGAGTATCAACCAACTTCAGTCTTCACCAAAGCCGGTTATCTCACTACTTTCTAAAGGTCAAGATGGGATAACTAGGGTTCTAAAAGTTAGTTAGTGCATTGACAACATATGGCAGCCTCATATTATCCTCAACTTGACTTAAGGAACATAAGCACCAACCAAGAAGTCACACTAACTATGGCCACCAGATCAACCATATCGGTATACGCCGTACAATTTCCTTGGTCTATTGCCATTTACCTAAGGTACACTAGATCCGGGTTAGGATCTTTCACACATAAAGCCCAACAGATAAATATAAAGCAAACAAAGCAAACAATTTAAAGTGATCTAATTCCTAAGGGTACCCCTCTTTTATTAAATCCCCAGCAGAGTCGCCAGTTCTGTAACACGGTGGGAGAACTGACTTTAGTTATGTTGCGGATAGCAAGAGTCGCCACCGACTTTTATTTTATCCAAAGGAAATGCATAAAAGAACAGGAAAGACCTTTTAAAAGATTTTTGGGTCCGGGGGGTAGGTTATGTAAAGGGAAGGTGTTAGCACCCTTTACATCCATGGTTATCCATGGGCTCTTAGTTACTTAGCTCACTTTAAAATGTTTTTGAAAATGTGAAGTGTGTGAATATAAATTTTCTTAAGTGTTTATAATGACCCATGTACGGATGCGTATAAACCTTTGTTTTGAAAATTTTTTGTTTGAAATTGTGAAGTGTTTGAAAAGTTTTTGAATAGTGAGCAAGTAACTATGAGGAACCTACCCTAAAGTTTAAGTCTTTTTGTTCTTGAATCCTTTAAATGGTAAGACTATCCCTATTATTAAGGAATAGGTAGTCATTACCTTGGATGTGTGAGGGACAAATGAAGGGTCATCTGTTTATTAGGCAACTGTGGGGTGTATAAGCAATTTTGGAGGGACTATCATCTTTATTCGAAAGGGACAAGATCATTACGAAGGCAACATTCGAAAGGGACTTGATCTTTTATTTGTAAAGGGACTAGATGATGTGAATTTGAGGGACTTTTGCTTTATACACCCTACTTGACCTTTTTGATTAGGCAACATGAGAGGTATCCCTAAGGAAGTGAGATGGCGATCAAAGATCGACTTATGTGTGTGAGTGTTCAATTTAATATTTATCTTTTGAATTAAGTGATCTAAGTTAATTTTAAATAACATACATGTTTACACTCCCTATTTTTACTAACCATGGCATAAAATAAATAATTTAAACATTTATAAAATATTACATCCAGGAGCAATTACAAAAATAATAAAAGCAATTCAAATAAATAAGCAAAAATAAAATAATAAGCAAAATAAATAAGCAATTATAATTGGGTTAGTAATAATAATGATAATAACAATTTAAAAATAAATGGGGTTAGTAATAATCATATAAACATAATCAATAATAACAAGCAAAAATATTAAAATAATTAAAAGATCAAATTTTTATATGAACAATTATTTAAGATTAATAAGAAAAATATAAACAATTGTATTAATTATAAAGTTTTAAGTTATTTGTAAATTATATAGAAATATAAGTTAATGATAAACATATTATAGAAATAAATATAATTACAAAATTAATTTAACAATTTTTTTAATTATTCCTAAGCATATATGCAAAATTAAAATATAAACAATTTAGGTCATATTTAAAAAATAGGATTAATTATGATTATATTTTCAAAATTTAATTATATTAAATAAAATATATACATAATTAAAAAAATATGATCATACAATTATATTTACAAATTTAAGGATTAAAATATAAGCAATAATTACAATTAGGGTTTTTTAGAAATTATTATGATTAAATTAGGGTTTGTAGAAAAATATATTTTTAGGGTTTATAAAAAATAAATTAAGTTTTATATACAAAAAATTCTAAATATTCAATTACATACATATACATACATATTAATAAGGTATCAACATATATATATAATTTATTTTATAGAAAAGCATAATTATTAATTAAAATTTAAAAGAATAATATAAGAAAAAAAAAAGAAATTATAAAGAAAATAAATTGGTTTTAAAAAAAATTGGGAGGCCTGGATTTGAACCCAGGACCTCCCTAGAACCTGGATGATGCATTACCACTGGGCTAGCCTGTGCGCAGGTGAAGAAACATGGGGTCCAATTGGTTTTATGCACTAAACCTGAAAATCAGAAAAAGAAAGAAAAAAGCAAAAGGCCTGGGGGATCGAACCCAGGACCTTCACAATATCACACAAACACGTTACCATTCCAGCTGGGAGAGCGCACCTATTAACATAATGGCAATAAAACATAATATATAATGTCTAATGAATAAACTGGAAAATAAGAAAAAAACATTGGGAAGCCAGGATTCGAACGCAGGTCCTCTAGCCACACACGCGTGCTTCCTTCCACTGGGACAAGCATGAGCTTGTGAAATAAAATAGAAACTATATCATAATATTTTAAAACAACAATTTAAATTTGAATTTCGCGCCAGGCCAGCTTCATCTTCTTCGTATTACCTGCGAATTTTAATACAATTTCTCCTGCGAATTTTCCTGGGTGTTCATGAACCAGAAACCCTAGGTTTTTGGATCATCACACAAAAAGCAAAATCAATACAAATTGATAGTCCAGATCAAACATACAGAGTTTATACATCACAATCATGTTTTTAAAAGTCATTTATCTTCACTAAATCATGAATTCCCAATTTGAGAACTCAAACCCTAACAATGGTGTCTTTCGGCTTAGGGCATATTTCTTCAATGTTTTTGTCCAGAATCCATCTAAGCATCATGATAAACAAGATTAAACACACAAAAACGATTTACAATGGTTAAATAAATGAAATCGAAAAATCAAAACAAGAGCAATAAGATGCATTCGGGACATGCTATATGAGAGGCTTTGGATGCAAATAGGTATTGGTTTTGACTCAATGATGTCCAAGGATCATTGTTAAGTCCTCAAATTACCTTCTAATGCCTTGTATGTGAAAATCCGAATTTGAATTTTGTGAGGTTTTTTTGAAATATGCAACTTACACTTGGGGCTGGAAAATTCGTGGCTCTGATTGTCTTTGTGTTGTTTATATATGAGTGACTGAATTAGGTTAAAAATATTGCCAATTTGATGGATATTTGGATCATTGAAGATTGAAAAAGATTGGCTTTTAAAACTTGAATATTCTTGATACAAGCTTGCTATTTTGGGATGATTTTCATAACTCTTGTATCAATTAGATCAAAATATCATTTATGACATTCTAGAAGCAAAATAATTTTAAATCTTCACTATTTCATATTTTATTTGAATTTAAAATGATTTTTAATATAAAAAATCATAATAAATAAAAATAAAATAAATAAAATAATGAAAAATATTAAGTTAATTTCGTGCATGATGTCTTGGTGTGGATTGGGTCATCATATGGCAAGCCCATTTAGAAAAAAAATTAGTTTTAAACCTCCATTTTCTTCATAAACCAACCAAAAGTTTCCCAACTTTGCAAGGGCACACATCCTTCAATTTTAATGCTATGAGGGTGTTCTTGGACATTTTGGAAATCTTGAAGAGTCCTTTAACCAACCCCACTGGTTTCATGTCCATATCATTTACCATTCTCAAGTTATGCCCTTTTGAAGTTGTTGACTTTTTGTTGACTTTCAAAAGGACCTATAATGTCTTAGCTCATACCTTCCAAATGAAGCATTTTTGGGCTTGGATTGTGAGACACAAAGTTGTAGAGAATTCAATTTCCTTCAAAATGAGATTTGGATAGAGACTTGGTGATGAAGCATGTGAAAGTTATGGCTGGTCAAAGTTCAGTTGACTTTTACTGAGGAAACCCTAATTTAGAAACTCATGATTCTTGATGATCTGAAATCTCCTTGATGAATCATGATCAACCCTTGATCAAATGATGAATTTTACTTCATATACTTGATGTTGGCAAAAAATCATGAAGTTTGACTTTGATTTGACCACAGTTGACCTCAGTTTGACTTTTTAACTGCTTTGACTGATTTTGACTTATCTGATCATCTGACTGAGCAAACCTTTGAGAAAAGTCTTGAAACTTGTCATGGGGGTTCTTACACACATATAAGATGTTATGAAGCTCACTTGAAGTCTTGGAAGTTCATTTAGCCTGATTAAAGTCAAAACCCTAGTTTTGGATGCACTGCTTAGGAGGTGCATTGCATGAGGGAATTGTCAACTTTTCTGACCAATAGTGAACTTTGTGAACCTTGTGAACCATCATAAAATGTCTTGTGAACCTCATGGAAGGTCTTGTAAGCATTGTGAATCTTGTGAACCTTGTAAAGTATCTTGTAGACTTCATGAACCTCATGAAAGGTCTTGTAAGCATTGTGAATCTTGTGAACCTTGTGAACCTCATAAAGTGACTTGTAGACTTCATGAACCTCATGAAAGGTCTTGTAAATGTTGTGAATCTTGTGAACCTTGTGAAACTTCTTAGCACACAAAGTCTTGTATTGTGAGGGCAAATTTTGGGGTGCAACAGCTGCCCCTGTTCAATTTTCTGAAACCTGAGGGGTTAGATTGGTATGTTTGCCAGTCGTGACCTGGAAGGTTGAAGGGGATTGAACACAAAAGCCCAAAAATTTGCACTCACCGGTGCGTAGAGTAGTATTGATGATTGGTTATATATGCTTGAGTGGGCTTAAAGATGCCACTTGGGGAAAAATTCTTCAAATACATTTCTGGGAGGATAAAGCAGTCCAAAATATGAAGATATAATGATAGCTTTCAGGAGGATAAAGCAATCCTGAGGTAATAATATGCTTTCAGGAGGGTAAAGTAATCCTGAGGGAGTAAGCTTTCAGGAGGATAAAGCAGTTCTGAGGTGATAATATGTTTTCAGGAGGATAAAGCAATCCTGAGGTAGTGATATGCTTTCAGAAAGATGAACAACGTTCTGAGGTATAAGAGGCTTTCAGGAGGATAAAGCAGTCCTGAGGTAATATGAAGATATAATGATAGCTTTCAGGAGGATAAAGCAATCCAAAATATGAAGATATAATGATAGCTTTCAGGAGGATAAAGCAATCCTGAGGTAATAATATGCTTTCAGGAGGGTAAAGTAATCCTGAGGGAGTAGCCTTTCAGGAGGATAAAGCAGTCCTGAGGTGATAATATGCTTTCAGGAGGATAAAGCAATCCTGAGGTAGTGATATGCTTTCAGAAAGATGAACAATGTTCTGAGGTATAAGAGGCTTTCAGGAGGATAAAGCAGTCCTGAGGTAATATGAAGATATAATGATAGCTTTCAGGAGGATAAAGCAATCCTGAGGTAATAATATGCTTTCAGGAGGGTAAAGTAATCCTGAGGGAGTAAGCTTTCAGGAGGATAAAGCAGTCCTGAGGGAATGATATGCTTTCAGGAGGATAAAGCAGTCCCGAGGGAGTAAGCTTTCAGGAGGATAAAGCAGTTCTGAGGTGATAATATGTTTTCAGGAGGATAAAGCAATCCTGAGGTAGTGATATGCTTTCAAAAAGATGAACAACGTTCTGAGGTATAAGAGGCTTTCAGGAGGATAAAGCAGTCCTGAGGTAATATGAAGATATAATGATAGCTTTCAGGAGGATAAAGCAATCCAAAATATGAAGATATAATGATAGCTTTCAGGAGGATAAAGCAATCCTGAGGTAATAATATGCTTTCAGGAGGGTAAAGTAATCCTGAGGGAGTAGCCTTTCAGGAGGATAAAGCAGTCCTGAGGTGATAATATGCTTTCAGGAGGATAAAGCAATCCTGAGGTAGTGATATGCTTTCAGAAAGAAGAACAACGTTCTGAGGTATAAGAGGCTTTCAGGAGGATAAAGCAGTCCTGAGGTAATATGAAGATATATTGATAGCTTTCAGGAGGATAAAGCAATCCCGAGGTAATAATATGCTTTCAGGAGGGTAAAGTAATCCTGAGGGAGTAAGCTTTCAGGAGGATAAAGCAGTCCTGAGGGAATGATATGCTTTCAGGAGGATAAAGCAGTCCTGAGGGAGTAAGCTTTCAGGAGGATAAAGCAGTCCTGAGGTGATGATATGCTTTCAGGAGGATAAAGCAGTCCTGAGGTAATAATAACTTTTGGGAAGATAAACAAGGGCCCAATAGTCACAATTTGTTAATGAAATTTGTCTGTTGGAGAATTAACCTGAAAACAAGGTAGCATCTTGTATGATAATATTAGTTTATGCATTATGTATGCATGTATAATATGATGCACTTAAGTAATGCATTATGTATCCATGTATATGTATGGTATGGTATGATGTAAATGATGTATGTATGATATGATACTGCCTGAAGCGTCTGGATATCTTCGTATAACAACTGCTGGCCAGGGAAAATAAATCCCGGTTTGTTGCTGAAGAATATGAGGAACTTGTTCCCGTCTTGTTTGATAAGAAGGTATACATAACCTCCTGTCTGCTGGGGATAGCAAAGTATATATAACCTCCCGTCTGCTGGGGATAGCAAAGTATATATAACCTCTCGTCTGCTGGGGATAGTAAGGTATATATAACCTCCCGTCTTCGTTTGATAGCAGGGTATACATAACCTCCCGTCTTCGTTCGTCGTACTCTTATTAGAAAGTAAATTCCCGAATATCCGTATGAGGATAAAAGAGATGGATATAAATTCCAGGGGAGATGTGACTATATGAAGATGGATTTGTCCTACTGAGGGTTTGTAACTGTCTTGTAAAGATGAACCGGCGAAGCTTCGTTGAAATCCTTCCCTCGTTCGTCCTTAGTAAATACTATTACTGCATTTCATGTATTTCTGGTAAACATCAATCATATTAAGTATACATGCATTCAAGTACAACCAATGGACGTTTCGCTTATGTAAATAGGGTAAAAGTAAATCTGGATTCAGAGGGAAAAGTAAAGCTGAACTTGAAAACAGAACCGTTTCAACTTCAAGAGTGTATAACCAATTGTATTTGGAGCTCCTGAAATCCATAACTTTCCTGAATACCTTCCCAGAAATCTTCATAGCTGGATCTGAAGACATGATACTGACACCATCTGATACTACTGGCGTAGACAATCAATTTCCACCATGGCTTCTGCTGAGAATCCAATATCAAGGTAACATAATGAGAGGAATGTGTCTTCAATTTGTGATGGACCATATACGCTCCAGATACTAGATTTGAAAAGAAAGCATTGCCCCTTTGGTTGATGATGAATTGTCCCATAATGGAAGTATCTGAAATTAGCTACCTCAAGAGAAATAAACAAAATGCCCCATAAGCATATGCCCCTGGTATTGTGAACTCTGTAATGTCACCTTTGGTAATTCAACTGTATGAGGAAAAATTCCCCTGGCTATTAAGCACGGTTGAATCTGGACCTACTTGCCCCAAATGAATTGAACAGTAACTTGGTATGCCTCTTGACTGGGAAACAGTGACTATGCCCCTGGCATTATGAACTTTGTAATGTTACCCTCGGTAATTTAGACAGATGTGGAGATCTGCCCCTGGATACTTAAACATAACTGAATCCTATCCTGATTGCCCCACATGAGTTAGGCAGTATCATGGCCTGCCCCCTTGATTGGGAGATAATGACTATGCCCCTTTGTATACATGGACTTTTATCCAGGAAGCAACTTTGTTCATCGGAAGGACTTTGGTTCATTGAACATTCATCCTGTAAGTTTCTCCATTTGTCAAACACTCAGGTATATGCAAACAAATATATTCAAAAATGCAATGCTTATGTCTGTCTTGAAGTTTTTGAAAAAGAATTATTTTAAATTTTTTTTTTAGAAAATTGTGATATTAACTCAAGTTTTATAACAAGCCCTAAAGGACTCAGGATACCTTTTTGTAGCAGTACGCTTTCGAACTAACCATGCTTCAGTTAGGACTTTTAAATGGTTGTAACGTGGCCTGGTTCACGGTTTAAGAAACAAAGGATAAAGGCTCAAATTTTATTTGTACCCAACCCAATCTCCATGATGTTCTTCAGTCCTATGCTCAGTTAACTTATGCATTGAGGCTCAAAGGAGTTTGGAATTGTAACACTGACATTTATGATGGTTCAGAAACCGAAAATTTATTTGAACATTCAGTCATCTTTCTTTGTTGAGGATTCATAGTGACCTCTTTTTTTCTTTTGACTTTATTATCCCTTCTTTTTGCCTGAACTGCTTATTTCAAGGTTACAGTCAGCGGGATGTCTTAATGTTTTACTAAGTCTCCTTCATAGGTTTTGACTTAGTGAATTGTTCTTTTGCTGGATATTGACTGTCAGGTTTCATGATTACAGAGAACCATCATTAGTTGTGTACAACACATATAATTGGCATATTTTGAGTTAACTGAGTAACTACCCTGCCCCAGGTTATGAATAAGGGTTTTAATTTGTGAGAATAAAAACTCCTACTTCATAGGCTCAAAAGGGTTGACTAGGGATTAACTTCCTTATATCTCCACTGTTTAGGAATTGAAACAATGCCTGTACATCGTCAGCATAGTCTGTTCAAAAGCATACTGCATAAGATTATGGTATTGTTTTCGTCATCCTCCCTCTACAGGCTTATAGCTTTATCATGAGTTAAATATCACAAGATAGAAATAAGAAGCATAATTCAAAATATAGTGGAACGAATGGATTAATTCAAGACAAACATATGCAATGCATTAATGAAAACAAAAGTTTAACATAATAGTAAGTGTTCAAACAAATAAAAGAAATTACAAATGAAAATTCAAATATTGTCCTATCCAGTTGGCTGAATGTCCTCAATTGCAATCTGTGAACTTTGAGGAGCAGTATACTTCACCATGAAATCAAATTTACCACTTGGATGTCCCAAGGTGCCCCATATCTCAACAGGAATAGGTAGGCTTCCTTTCTTGCTATACTGGGCAACTTGTCTTGCAGCTTCGGTGTTTGATGGGTGATAGTAGAATTCAACTTGACCTTCTGGAGTAACCTCTAGGATTCCTTCGTCAATCAGGTCTTGGATCTTTTTCTTCAATGTCCAATAACTATTAGTATCATGTCTAGGACAGTTGGAGTGATACCCACACCTTGCCTTGGGATTATAGCGAGAAGAGGAAGTTTTAGGATTTTGAGGAGGATTTTTCAAGGAAATTAGTTTCATCTCCAACAAGCATTGCAGAACTTGTGACATTGGAGTGCTGAATTTGATAAACTGTCTTCTACATCCCTTGTGTTGAGGTGGATTAACTTTACCATGTCTTTTTTCTTTAACTGAAGAACAATAGTGGTAACCGGTTTCTTACCTTCTTTTATCCTCATCTTCCTTTCAACCAAATCAGCTTGTTTTAACGAAGGTTGATTGACAATTAGATTCCTGACTCCACTACTTTGAAGTTTGTGAACAAAGGTTCTTAGCTCTTCTTGCCCCTGAGATAAACTTTGGATAAGGGCCACCTGGCCATTCATCTGGATCCTCATTTCTGTTATCTCAGCTTGCAATTGTTTCAGCTGATCATCCTTGTTGTCCTCAGGATTCTTCTTCTTAGCCAGCAGTGTCTTCAATTCATCCTGCCCCTTGGACAAGTTCAGGATCAGCTCTTGGAATTGCGCATTTTGTGCCTGGAGATCCTTAACTATTTGTTCAAGAGCCATTGCTGAAATAAACAGCGAGAAGATAAGAAACCTGTGTACAATAAACCTGTGATACAGTAATATGATATATGAATGCATATGCAATGTTTTCAAGGACCGCAGGACTTAAATTTGCTTAAGAAGGTAAACTTTTATTAGTAATAAATTTGTTTTGCCTCTTGGGCTTACAGAAAATGAAATGTAATAAATACAAGAGATGGGGTTTTAAGTCTCCCATGGACGTTTCCTCTTTGTGTTGAGGTATGGGTTGAGATTCTGTTCCTCGTGAAGTTGCTTTGTTAGTTCCAGAATTCTTTCTTGGCTTGCTTTGTAATGAGCCTCGAAAGTATCCCTTTGCTCCTTCAACTGGATCAAAGATCTCTGTAAGTCTTCCATGTCAGTAGGCATGTCTGGGTGAAGGATAGTATAAGAAGTATCTCCTTCAGCAACAGGTTCCATGGTAACTGGCAGGATAGCAAGATATGGCATCATGAGAGTCTGAGCACGAGATCGCACCCATCTGAGATAAGCTTCCATAGGAATAGTGTACTTAGGCTCCAGAGTCTTGCTGTCAACCTTGTTCACTTTTCCCCATGCTCGTATGAATCTCTGACGGTAACCTTGTAGATCGTTATCGTAGTCAAATACAATGCCCTGAATCAACATGTCATGTGGACCATCACTCCGAGCGTAACCAAACTGTCGTAAAGCTAGAGAGGGGTTGTAGGTGATGCCTCCTCTTATGCCCAGAAGTAGCACATTAGGGAATTCCCCACATCGATCAATGATAGTGACATTCTCCATAGATCTGGAGCACCAATGGATATCTGAATGCGAGAGTGACATGATCCTTTTGGACCATCTGAACCCTTGCTCATTCTTCATTACTGAGCGAGGAAGGTGAGAAATAAACCACCTAGAAAGCAAAGGTATGCAGCACATCAAAGTTCCTCTTGCCCTTGTAGTACGAGTATGAAGAGAATGTAGGATGTCTCCAAGCAATGTAGGCACTGGATTGTGACTCAGGAATATGTTGATGGCGTGAACGTCTATGAACTGATCTGGATTGGGGAACAACACTAAGCCATAAATCAACAAGGCTAAGATCTCCTCAAAAGCATCATAACTCAGAGCTTTCAAGAACATTTGAGCCTTCTCTATCAACACCTTAGCAAGAACACCCTTGACTCCACTTCTCGTTTCTAGAACAATGTCAGACTTTTTCAGATGTAGAGCTGCAGCAATAACCTCAGGTTTAGGCTCTTTCTCCAAGCCTGTGAATGGTTTCTGATCAAGAACAGGTATACCCAGAAGCTTAGAGAATTCTTCCATGGTTGGAACCAGCTGGTAGTCGGGGAATGTGAAGCAATGGTGTTTAGGATCAAAGAACTGAAACAGGACACTCATCATGTCTTCATTGAACTCTGAAGTGACTAGATCCAGTAGGTGACCATGTCTCTTGATGAACTGGGAATGATCAGACACTTGAGAAACCAACTCTTTGAGCTTGGCAGGTATGCCCACAAAGTTGATCCTGATGGTGTTTCTACGAGCAGAAGCCATGACCTGCAACAAAGAACAAAGATAAATCCCTTGGTCCTTGAAATGGTTAGGGAAAATGCTATGCTTATGATGCATGATGATGTCATGATGTTATGCTCAATCACAAACATGTGGCACACACAAACAAGTCACACAATAGCCCTAGGTTTAAAGGCTTGCATGAGGTTCAATGGTAAGTACCCTCCCCTGAAGTTAGTTGGTTCATCCTGTCCTACAAAAGTAACCAGGTTCTAAGGGATCTCAATATCATTGATCCTTCACAAGGGTGGTTGTTCAGTAGGCAACTTACTTGCCAACCAAAACCCTCCAAGTTTAGAATCTCAATGAGCGTAGCATCGAGTATCAACCAACTTCAGTCTTCACCAAAGCCGGTTATCTCACTACTTTCTAAAGGTCAAGATGGGATAACTAGGGTTCTAAAAGTTAGTTAGTGCATTGACAACATATGGCAGCCTCATATTATCCTCAACTTGACTTAAGGAACATAAGCACCAACCAAGAAGTCACACTAACTATGGCCACCAGATCAACCATATCGGTATACGCCGTACAATTTCCTTGGTCTATTGCCATTTACCTAAGGTACACTAGATCCGGGTTAGGATCTTTCACACATAAAGCCCAACAGATAAATATAAAGCAAACAAAGCAAACAATTTAAAGTGATCTAATTCCTAAGGGTACCCCTCTTTTATTAAATCCCCAGCAGAGTCGCCAGTTCTGTAACACGGTGGGAGAACTGACTTTAGTTATGTTGCGGATAGCAAGAGTCGCCACCGACTTTTATTTTATCCAAAGGAAATGCATAAAAGAACAGGAAAGACCTTTTAAAAGATTTTTGGGTCCGGGGGGTAGGTTATGTAAAGGGAAGGTGTTAGCACCCTTTACATCCATGGTTATCCATGGGCTCTTAGTTACTTAGCTCACTTTAAAATGTTTTTGAAAATGTGAAGTGTGTGAATATAAATTTTCTTAAGTGTTTATAATGACCCATGTACGGATGCGTATAAACCTTTGTTTTGAAAATTTTTTGTTTGAAATTGTGAAGTGTTTGAAAAGTTTTTGAATAGTGAGCAAGTAACTATGAGGAACCTACCCTAAAGTTTAAGTCTTTTTGTTCTTGAATCCTTTAAATGGTAAGACTATCCCTATTATTAAGGAATAGGTAGTCATTACCTTGGATGTGTGAGGGACAAATGAAGGGTCATCTGTTTATTAGGCAACTGTGGGGTGTATAAGCAATTTTGGAGGGACTATCATCTTTATTCGAAAGGGACAAGATCATTACGAAGGCAACATTCGAAAGGGACTTGATCTTTTATTTGTAAAGGGACTAGATGATGTGAATTTGAGGGACTTTTGCTTTATACACCCTACTTGACCTTTTTGATTAGGCAACATGAGAGGTATCCCTAAGGAAGTGAGATGGCGATCAAAGATCGACTTATGTGTGTGAGTGTTCAATTTAATATTTATCTTTTGAATTAAGTGATCTAAGTTAATTTTAAATAACATACATGTTTACACTCCCTATTTTTACTAACCATGGCATAAAATAAATAATTTAAACATTTATAAAATATTACATCCAGGAGCAATTACAAAAATAATAAAAGCAATTCAAATAAATAAGCAAAAATAAAATAATAAGCAAAATAAATAAGCAATTATAATTGGGTTAGTAATAATAATGATAATAACAATTTAAAAATAAATGGGGTTAGTAATAATCATATAAACATAATCAATAATAACAAGCAAAAATATTAAAATAATTAAAAGATCAAATTTTTATATGAACAATTATTTAAGATTAATAAGAAAAATATAAACAATTGTATTAATTATAAAGTTTTAAGTTATTTGTAAATTATATAGAAATATAAGTTAATGATAAACATATTATAGAAATAAATATAATTACAAAATTAATTTAACAATTTTTTTAATTATTCCTAAGCATATATGCAAAATTAAAATATAAACAATTTAGGTCATATTTAAAAAATAGGATTAATTATGATTATATTTTCAAAATTTAATTATATTAAATAAAATATATACATAATTAAAAAAATATGATCATACAATTATATTTACAAATTTAAGGATTAAAATATAAGCAATAATTACAATTAGGGTTTTTTAGAAATTATTATGATTAAATTAGGGTTTGTAGAAAAATATATTTTTAGGGTTTATAAAAAATAAATTAAGTTTTATATACAAAAAATTCTAAATATTCAATTACATACATATACATACATATTAATAAGGTATCAACATATATATATAATTTATTTTATAGAAAAGCATAATTATTAATTAAAATTTAAAAGAATAATATAAGAAAAAAAAAAGAAATTATAAAGAAAATAAATTGGTTTTAAAAAAAATTGGGAGGCCTGGATTTGAACCCAGGACCTCCCTAGAACCTGGATGATGCATTACCACTGGGCCAGCCTGTGCGCAGGTGAAGAAACATGGGGTCCAATTGGTTTTATGCACTAAACCTGAAAATCAGAAAAAGAAAGAAAAAAGCAAAAGGCCTGGGGGATCGAACCCAGGACCTTCACAATATCACACAAACACGTTACCATTCCAGCTGGGAGAGCGCACCTATTAACATAATGGCAATAAAACATAATATATAATGTCTAATGAATAAACTGGAAAATAAGAAAAAAACATTGGGAAGCCAGGATTCGAACGCAGGTCCTCTAGCCACACACGCGTGCTTCCTTCCACTGGGACAAGCATGAGCTTGTGAAATAAAATAGAAACTATATCATAATATTTTAAAACAACAATTTAAATTTGAATTTCGCGCCAGGCCAGCTTCATCTTCTTCGTATTACCTGCGAATTTTAATACAATTTCTCCTGCGAATTTTCCTGGGTGTTCATGAACCAGAAACCCTAGGTTTTTGGATCATCACACAAAAAGCAAAATCAATACAAATTGATAGTCCAGATCAAACATACAGAGTTTATACATCACAATCATGTTTTTAAAAGTCATTTATCTTCACTAAATCATGAATTCCCAATTTGAGAACTCAAACCCTAACAATGGTGTCTTTCGGCTTAGGGCATATTTCTTCAATGTTTTTGTCCAGAATCCATCTAAGCATCATGATAAACAAGATTAAACACACAAAAACGATTTACAATGGTTAAATAAATGAAATCGAAAAATCAAAACAAGAGCAATAAGATGCATTCGGGACATGCTATATGAGAGGCTTTGGATGCAAATAGGTATTGGTTTTGACTCAATGATGTCCAAGGATCATTGTTAAGTCCTCAAATTACCTTCTAATGCCTTGTATGTGAAAATCCGAATTTGAATTTTGTGAGGTTTTTTTGAAATATGCAACTTACACTTGGGGCTGGAAAATTCGTGGCTCTGATTGTCTTTGTGTTGTTTATATATGAGTGACTGAATTAGGTTAAAAATATTGCCAATTTGATGGATATTTGGATCATTGAAGATTGAAAAAGATTGGCTTTTAAAACTTGAATATTCTTGATACAAGCTTGCTATTTTGGGATGATTTTCATAACTCTTGTATCAATTAGATCAAAATATCATTTATGACATTCTAGAAGCAAAATAATTTTAAATCTTCACTATTTCATATTTTATTTGAATTTAAAATGATTTTTAATATAAAAAATCATAATAAATAAAAATAAAATAAATAAAATAATGAAAAATATTAAGTTAATTTCGTGCATGATGTCTTGGTGTGGATTGGGTCATCATATGGCAAGCCCATTTAGAAAAAAAATTAGTTTTAAACCTCCATTTTCTTCATAAACCAACCAAAAGTTTCCCAACTTTGCAAGGGCACACATCCTTCAATTTTAATGCTATGAGGGTGTTATTGGACATTTTGGAAAGCTTGAAGAGTCCTTTAACCAACCCCACTGGTTTCATGTCCATATCATTTACCATTCTCAAGTTATGCCCTTTTGAAGTTGTTGACTTTTTGTTGACTTTCAAAAGGACCTATAATGTCTTAGCTCATACCTTCCAAATGAAGCATTTTTGGGCTAGGCTTGTGAGACACAAAGTTGTAGAGAATTCAATTTCCTTCAAAATGAGCTTTGGATAGAGACTTGGTGATGAAGCATGTGAAAGTTATGGCTGGTCAAAGTTCAGTTGACTTTTACTGAGGAAACCCTAATTTAGAAACTCTTGATTCTTGATGATCTGAAATCTACTTGATGAATCATGATCAACCCTTGATAAAATGATGAATTTTACTTCATATACTTGATGTTGGCAAAAAATCATGAAGTTTGACTTTGATTTGACCACAGTTGACCTCAGTTTGACTTTTTAACTACTTTGACTGATTTTGACTTATCTGATCATCTGACTGAGCAAACCTTTGAGAAAAGTCTTGAAACTTGTCATGGGGGTTCTTACACACATATAAGATGTTATGAAGCTCACTTGAAGTCTTGGAAGTTCATTTAGCCTGATTAAAGTCAAAACCCTAATTTTGGATGCACTGCTTAGGAGGTGCATTGCATGAGGGAATTGTCAACTTTTCTGACCAATAGTGAACTTTGTGAACCTTGTGAACCATCATAAAATGTCTTGTGAACCTCATGGAAGGTCTTGTAAGCATTGTGAATCTTGTGAACCTTGTAAAGTATCTTGTAGACTTCATGAACCTCATGAAAGGTCTTGTAAGCATTGTGAATATTGTGAACCTTGTGAACCTCATAAAGTGACTTGTAGGCTTCATGAACCTCATGAAAGGTCTTGTAAATGTTGTGAATCTTGTGAACCTTGTGAAACTTCTTAGCACACAAAGTCTTGTATTGTGAGGGCAAATTTTGGGGTGCAACAAAGACTACTCCTAATGTTATCATGCATGGGATTCCTAGGTTAGTGAGGTTTGAATTCTATCCTAATGAAGAAAAAGGAAATAAAATAAAAAAGAAGAAAGGAGCGGAAAACGCTAGAAGACAACTTACTTCTCTAAAGAAGTTAAGTTGTTTCTAAAAGGGAGTGATGAAGTTATTCACAAGATGGCATAAGGCACATCACAAAGACAAATGAGAAATCAAAAATAAAGGATGAGATGAAGCTTTGAAATGTGGATATCATCCACACTTCACTTACCATGAGCCCCTGAAAGGAAAGGTTAGTGAATCGCATAAGCATACGATGGAAATACGAATATTCAAACAATACGCAAACCAAAAATGACAATCACAAATCAAACACAATCAACAAAGTCAGTAGCTAAACCCTATAGGTGACCTAAAACAACTACCAAGCAAACCTAATAGGATGGCATAAATGCCTTCCTCAAACTATGTTAGAAAGAAGGAAGAAAGAGGCACGAAATGCTACCTAAGAAACAAAACACCAAACAAATACCAAAGGACATGAGAAAATTATGAAATTAAATCTCTAAAACCAACAACCAGCAACAAATAATGTGTCAAAATATCTCTCAAAAATTCACAATAAAGCTCCACCAAATAATCACATAAAGTCGCTTAGGATCACATAAAGGAAACGCACGAATCTGACTTACAAAACTATGGATAAAATGGAATTAAAATATAACAAAAATATGTTTATGTACTTTTATGAGTCTATGAAATAATGCAAAAAGAACGGAGTTAAAATATTAATCGAGGTGAAAGAAATAAATCCTACAAGATAATGCGTTAATATGGAAATTAAAAGAGAAAGGAAATTAAATGAAAATTCGAAATAAAATAAGAAACTAATAAAAATCAGAAAATAAAAAGTATGAAAAATTTCTAAAATAAATTATGATGCTAAAATATTTTTTTATGTAATTTTCTAAAATGATTTATTATTTTAAATAAATTAAAATTGAAATGATATAAAAAAGAAATTAAAAAAAACAAGAAATAGGGAGGGGGTGCATCTAGTAACCAAAACAGTTAGAAAAAAGGATTTGGGCGGGACTGGGGGGTGCTGAAAGCATGCGGAAAGAGGCCCAAACGCAAGGGGCTGAGGGTCTTTGGTGGAGGTGTGTAGTCAACGGATTGACCTGATCTGAGGCGCACGATTCCAATGGACTTGCAAAGTCATCAAATCACACGGTCAAAAATGCAGGTGCACGGGTTTAATGGTGGACAGACGCGCAAGGGAGCAAGACGGAGAGTCCTACCGGACGGTGACAAGTGTCACCGCCGGTATGGACGGAATCAACTAAAATCCACTATCCTTATCTTCTTATCTCATTGATTTTCACAATTTTCAACAAATCTCTTAAAATCTCTTTATAAATTTTTATTAATAAAACTTAACATCTTAACATTCTTTTAACAAGAAAACAAAAATACAAATAACCTAAGTCTTTCTCTCAAACTGACTTCCCCTCTTCTTCCTCATTCATCTTTACCGCCGCCCTCTCTCAACCTCAAGCCGCCACACCTTTATCTTCTTCCCCGATCAACAACAGCACGACTGAATACCTCACTAGACCTCAACCTCAAACTGAATCCAACATCAATCTCATGAAAACGCACAGCTCGAAACAACGACAAAAATAACAACAAACAACAATCAAACATACAATCAACGGACAACGATCTCAATAACGTTTACCTACCGGAGATAGTCCGGTGCTTCTTCGAATCAATGGCGACGAAAAGAAAACCGCAGCGAGGAATGTTGGAGATATGCGACGATGACGCTGACTCTATGCGATGGAGAGAGACGAACTCGGATTCGTCGCAATTGAGGAGTGATGATTCCGTTTGTTGATAAAGGTGGTGATGAACTCGTATTCTTTCAATCAGATTTTTGTACGATTGTTGAACATGACGCGAAAGGTGGATGAAAGAAACTGATGAAGCCGAGTGAGGTTGATGATTAGTTACAAAGTTGTTGAGTGATGCGTTCACCAAATCAAATTGCAAATCGTACCAGGTGAGGAATGAAGGTATAATGGAGGTGGTGATGAAGAGGAATGGATTTTCGGTTTCTTTGTGTGATTGAATGTCGATGCAAAGAACGTTGAAGTGAGTGATGAAGCTTTAGTGATGGTTCAAGATCAATGAAGAGTTGAAGTAATTAAAGATGGATGATGATTCTGAATTTCAGAGAGATTGGAGAGTTTGATTATTCTATGAAGATGAGGTCTAAGACTTCGCGATCGATAAGAGTGGTGATGGACAAATTAAAGTCTCAGATTATGGATGTGATGGAGATGATGCGATGATGAAGAACATGAAATCAGCTCCTGATTTTGGCTATATGAAGAAGGATAAATTCAGATTTCGATTTTTTTGTGTGTTGATGCCATGAAGAGGGAAATTAGTTATGCGGTTATATATTGTTATGGTGATGATGGAGAGATGAATTGGTTGTTATTCTGTGTGATGAAGGAGAGTCATGAGTTTTGTTATTGTTGATGAGTGAATGATGAAAACGGTTATGTTGATGGAAGAAAAGTGTGATCGTATTTTTGATGTAACATAATTGTTTTCTTCCCTTTTCCTCTTCTGTTATTATTATTTTTTTAATTTCCTTTTTGGTAACCTCTTTGTTTTCTCCTTCCTTCTGAAAAAAAATCCAATCAATGCGTTGCTCATGCTGTTATTATTTTTCTGCGTTTTACTTTAATCCTTACTGCGTTTTGAAACTCATTTGTGTTGGTGAGTTGTCCGTGTGCGCTTTGCATTGTGGTATGCGTGTGATGCTTTGGCTGGTGAAATTGGGTTGGAAAAATGTGAGTGCTGGACAGGTCACGTGGTATCATCATCCTTATTATTATTATTTTTTTTTGTGAATTTGTACTATGTAAAAAAATGATAAAAATGGGCTCTAAACAAATTTTTGGATAAAAAAGATAATGAAAATAATAAAAGAAATTTTTGGATAGAAATTGAATAAAGATGAATTTTGAAATAAAATGGATAACGGGCATTTGAATATGGGAATAAAAGAAAATTGGTGATAGAATAATAAAGAAATGGGAATTAGAAATGACTGGATATGAGAATGGATTTAAATGATATTTAAAAATTGGGAGAACTCGAAATATGGACAATGGTTGAGAAATTGGTTTAAATGGATAATTCGACAAGAGGTTTAGAAATGGATATAAAACATATATTTGTGTGAAACGGACCAATTGCTACCACCATGCACGAAGTCTCAATCCCAAAACCATTTTTCCATCACTTCCACAGAAACCACCGATCTTCTGGACAAATTACCCTCTGAGCGTTTGATCAAATGAACTTAGAATCAATCACCTCAAATTAATCTGAATCGCTCTCAGGGAAAATAAATCTACAAATGCACACAATTGAATATATAATCATGATAAGCCCGAATCTCCGAATCCAAAACCATCACATGAACCACTGCCTGAAAAATAGATGACCTCTGCACACAACAAACTTTGAAACTCCTTGCCTAAAAAATAACCACAAGCACAGATAACTTGCAAATGAAGCAATCTCTTGGTAGTTTGACCGAGATTGGGTCAAACATCCATTTGAAAGGAATCACGAACTGAACAATCACACCTTGAGTGAAATCACTGCCAGCTTATGCAATGTTATATATGTTATGCTTCATATTTCTATGCTAATGATGCAATGCAAAATATGAGAATGATATGCTAAATGCTATGAAAAAGAGAGGACAAATTTGGGGTGTTACAGCATATTATTTTGGATAATAGCACTACACTTAGCAGTAAGTGTAACTGTTTCGTTTTCTTCGATTTTCTTCTTGTTAGATAAGATCTCTTTCAGAAATTTAGCATACGAAGGCATCTGAGTAATAGCTTCTGTAAAGGGTATGGTAATATTTAATTGTTTTAGAAGCTCTACAAATTTCTTAAATTGTCCATTGTTTTAGAATTTGTTAACCATTGAGGGTACGAAATTGGTGGTTTATATGGTGGCGGAGGTTAATAAGGTTTTTCCTTTTCCTTAGCCTCTTGTTCATTTGTTTCCTTTTCTTATGGTCTATAGTTTTTCTAAGTTGATTTCTCAGGTTGAGGTTGTTGATACATGGCTGAATTTTCGGTTCTAGGATCAGCAGGTTCGTCCAACTCTTTTCCACTTCTTAGTATAACTACATTTTCATGACCCTTAGGATTTGGTTGCGGTTGTCCGGGAAAGGTTCTAGTTGGAGCAGTAGTTGATGCTTGTTGTTGAGCTACTTGAGAAATTTGGGTTTCTAGCATCTTATTATGAGTAGCTAAAGCATCTACCTTGGTTACCAATTGCTTTATCTGTTCACTAGTATGGATATTCTGATTTAGGAAATCCTTGTTCGTTTGAGCTTGGGTAGCTATGAAGTTTTCCATCATCAGTTCAAGGTTTGACTTTCTTGGAACATTAGGATTGGGTATATCAACTTTCTGATATCATGGTGGTGCAGTTGGTGCTTGATTTGGCGCATACAAGACGTTGTTATTCTTGTAAGAGAAATTCAGGTGATTCTTCCATCCTGGGTTGTAAGTGTTAGAATAAGGGTTTCCTTGAGCATAGTTCACCTGATATGTGGCTAATCCGGAAAAATGAAATTTTGGTGATGTGTGTCCTGGGATTCCACAAACGTTTCAATTTGGAGTTAAGGAAGCCACGGTGGTTGAGGGTGTTAAGGTCAAGTTATCGATTTTCTAAACTATTGCATCCATCTTCACATTTACGTGATCGAAACTGTTCACTTCGTACATTCCTCCTTTAGTATGGTTCTTTTCTACAGGCGTTCTTTCTACTCCCCATTGGCAATGGTTCTGAGCCATGTTTTCAATGAGGGTATATGTTTCTTCGTAATGTTTATCCATAAGAGCGCCGCCCACAGCAGGGTCTATTGTCATCCGGGTGTTGTATAGAAGTCCTTTATAGAAGGTTATGATGGTTACCCAATTTTCAAATCCATGGTGTGGACATAATCTTATCAGGTCCTTGTATATTTCCCATGCTTCGCAAAGTGATTCAACATTTTTTTTGTCGAAATCCGTTAATCTGAGCTCTCAGCATAGCTTTTTTGCTTGGCGGAAAATAACGTGATAAGAATACTTTCTTCAGTTCTTCCCATGTTGTGACAGAGTTGACTGGTAACGATTATAACCAGGCCTATGCTTTATCTCTTAAAGAGAACATAAAGAGTCTTAGTCTAATTACGTCTTGGGTTACACCATTTTCTTTCACAGTATATGCGTATTGTACAAACTTCGTGAGGTGTTCATTCAGATCGTCTGGTGGACATCCAGAAAACTGGTTCTGTTTTACAGCTTGTAGCTGTGAAGGTTTGATCTCAAAATCTTTTCGGGTTATGGCTGGTGCAGCAATACGGTTGTGCGATTCTAGCTGGCTTGGAGTCGCATAGGACTTAAGTGAACGAGGTGGTCCTCCGTCTTCTTCGGCCATGATTGGTACTTCAACTGGTGCTTGTATAATAATTTTAGGAATAAGGGTTTCGTTGGGTTCGGTTCGGCATCTCGAACTTAAGAAACGTTCTACTTCATAGATCAGGGGTTCCATGTCTTCGCCTCGGGAGCGAGTAATGGGCATACAATCGACAAAGGAAAGGTAAATTTGTTGCCCTAGTCTAGACGGCGCAACAACTTAATACACTATTGACTAAATCTAAGTCCCCGACAACGGTGCCAAAAACTTGGTGGCGACTTTTTGAGTCTAACGGTTACTAACTGCAAGTGCACAGTCTATCGCGTAGTAATAAAAGATATCGATCCCACAGAGACTCAATAATTAACCTAATGTAGTTGGGTTTTGCTATGTTTAGCTAAGGCGAGCGATGGTTTAGGTTTTAAAGGGTTAAGAATTAACTAAATTAAATTAATGATATAAATTATCGGTACGTAATTGATTTCGCAATCGCGAATTCAATAGAGGGTCGGCTTGTTAAGGTTTATTAAGTTTTCTCTCTGTAGAAACTCTTGGTTTAAAAGTCCTCGACTCACACTCTCGTGGTCTTACCTAATACTATACTCGTAAGTTCAATTGAGTGCTCTTGTTGTGTCAATTCAAGTTAGAAATACTCTTTGGAAACCTAAAGGTTCTAATTAGTTTTAAAGCATTCCCGTTGTGTTTAAAACTAATTCCTGATTTCAGCTATCTGACTAGAATCTCACACTCCCGTGGTCTTTATCTAATCTTTTAGACTCTCTTACTCTCGTAATGAAAGTTAATTAAAATACGAAATCGAAACCAGATTATAACTTAATTTAAGGTTTTAGCCTAATTCTATCGAATTCGTTCCGGTTTATACAATTACATACCGATTAACGGTTTAAGATGACATATTAAATGAAAAAAGGTAGAAGGAGAGAAATTGAATAATGTAAATAAATTTGATAATAAATAAATAAAATAACATTAAAATCAGAAAACTGGTTGCAATATCCTTGATCAACCAAACTTCGAAACTTGAACAAAAACGAAAATTGTAGTGGCTAGAAACAATAAAAATGGTGATAGTTTCCTAATGGCGAAAACTATCACTAAGGTTCGGTAAAGGAAATAAAAATAAATGCAATACTGAAAATTAAAGGCGAACTTCGTAGAACAAAAACAACAGAAATTGGACGTCAAACAAAGCTCTCCCGGTACCATGGCTGAGAGCTCTATTTATAGATATTGTGGTAGGGTTTGTTGAGAAAAATAAGGCTTGAACTTTGATTGGGCTTGAGACCAGGTTGCATGGACTGAGTGAACTAGGGTGAGAAGAATCCTCTACGTGACCGGAAGAATCTCTATGAAATTTGACTTTTGTTGCTTGCTATTACGACTTTTGCGCTATTGAATTATTTAGTTGAAACGAACGTCTTGCAATTGAAACGAGTGTCTTGAGGATGAGACGACCAACTCATTTCCAAGTTGGGCATCTGGCACATGAGACAACCGCATGGCTTGTGAGACGACTGTTTGACAGCAAAAATGCAGAAATGCATTTTTCTGTCATTTTCCTTGTGTTTTCCCTTGGTTCTTGTCTTAAATGCTTCCTTTTTGTATTCTTGCCTCCAAATGACGAGTCTGATCGAATGTCTGCAAAACAAACATAATTTGCGCATAATATCGTCCAAAATAAATAAATAAACATGTTAAATAATCGGAAATCGCATTAAATAATCGATATGAATTCGAGTTATCAATCAATCACAAATATGCTTGGTGAGGGTGGAAACAACCATAAGGTGAAAACAACGAACAAGGTGCCTGTGGGGCGTAAGTTATTTCCATCCAGGAATAAAGAGGCTGAAATCAAAGTTGAGATAAGGGTTGAACTAAAAGAAGTCGAAGACGAAGATATGACAGATAACATTGATTGTGAGTATGATGCCTCTCTAGATATCATATTAAATGTTGTTTCAGTAATGCCTAGAGAATACGATCAGATTACTGAAGTGGAAAATCTGGACGCCAATACTGAGGCAGAGATGGCAGCACATCAACCAGTGTGCTCATATGTAATGAATAATGGGTGCGTCGAAGAGAAAAATGCTTTCTTTGAGAGACCCACTGATGCCATGATGGGTCATTTGAAGCCCCTATACATCACTAGAAAAGTGGAAAATGTGACTGTCAACAAAATCCTGGTTGATTGTGGCGCAATAGTGAATTTAATGTCACATTTCTTGCTAGAAAAAATTGGCAAGTTCGATACAGACCTTAAGCCTCAAAGCATGGTCTTGTCGAATTATGAGGGCAAGACTGGGGCAACACTAGGAGTCATACAAGTTGATTTGATCGTCAGAACGTTCACCAGGCCCACTCTATTTATGGTTGTCGAAAGCAAGGCCAACTATAATCTTCTACTGGGAAGAGAGTGGATACATGGCATAGGTGTAGTGCCATCTTCAATATATAAAAGGGTTACCATTTGGAGTCCAGATGGTATCATAGAGAATATTGAAGCTGACCAAGGTTACTTCAAGGTTCCAGTTAATCACGTTGAAAGTGTGGAGTTCGACAAGAAATTGGTGCATATTGGCCCATGCACACCAGTAGAATTTGATTTCACTCCAAATGATCAGTAATTCTGCTCACTTCACCTCCATCATGTCGAAGGTTTCTGTTGGGATAGGGAAGTTGTAGGAGAAGAAGGGAATTTCCCACCTTGCTTTGAGGACCATGTGATTCACCCCACAGGATGAGGAAGTGAGGGGAGTAATAATGACTGACCTCGACGCACTGAGAATAATTTCGGCCTACGTGGTTGAAACCAGAATAAAAGCGACCTTGGAGGTTGTAGGAAATCATATGGCTGTTGAGGCCATTACAGGGTTTATTGAAGAAAGTCGTGTGAAGGATTTCGACCCAGTGCCTCCTGACAAGGCTCAAGAAGATCCATACTAGAGGCTTGATGCAATATATGATGATGAGCCTTTGGGATTTGAAAAGGACCCTTCGTTAGGAAATTTCAAAATGTTGGCTCAGGATCCTTTAGAAGAAATTGACCTAGGTGAATGGGAGATAAAGAGGCCTACCTATGTTAGTGCCGATCTCAACTCAGAACTCAAGGTCGAAGTGGTCCAATTGTTGAAGTAATTCAAGGATTTCTTTGCTTGGGACTATGATGAAATTTCTGGTTTGAAGAGAGAGCTTAAGCTACCAATTAAACCTGGGAAAAAACCAGTCAAACAAAATCCAAGACGGTTCGCCCCAGCAATCCTCACCAAAATTAAAGAGGAAATTGAAAGGTTTCTTTGATGCAAGTTCATCTGTACATCTAGGTATGTCGAATGGTTAGTAAATATTGTACCGGTTATTAAAAAGAATGGCTTTTTAAGGGCTTGCATAGATTTTAGAGATATGAATTCATCAACCCCTAAAGATGAGTATTCAATGCCTATGGTAGAGATGTTAATCGACTCAACTACAAGACATGGGTATCTAAGTATGGTAGATGGATACTCTGGATATAACCAGATATTCATTGGTGAGGAATATAATTATGAATAGGAGCATCATAGGAAAATGGCTTCTTGACAATAAAACTTAGCAATGGTTCTGGTCAGACCAAAATGTTGGGATTGTTTGCCCTAAATAAGGTGTCTCCAAAGATCGATATTTCCTTCCTAACTTGATACGCTGAAATAAGGTGTCTCCAAAGATCAATATTTCCTTCCTAACTTGATGTACTGAAATAAGGTGTCTCTAAACATCGACATTTCCTTCCTAACTTAATACGCTGAAATAAGGTGTCTCCAAAAAACGACATTTCCTTCCTAACTTGATGCGCTGAAGATAAAACACAAATTTGTCCCTCTTCAATCAATGCATAATGATATTTGCGTTTGTGTTCCTCTTCAACCAATACATAATGATATATAATGATATTTGTGTTTCTGTGTAAAATGATCATTAAAGGATATAAAAATACTTTTAGTAATATTATTCAATATATTATTATTAATAATATAGTTAAACTGAATAGAAAAATTTCGACATTTCCTTACTAACTTGATGCGATGAAGATAAAACACAAATATGTCCCTCTTCAAGCAATGCATAATGATATTTGTGTATGATATTTGTGTATGTGTGTAAAAGGATCATTAAAGGATATAAAAAATACTTTTAGTAATATTATTCAGTATATTATTATTAATTGAAATTCTTGTATGGCAGACTCAGATGTCGAATATGATATTGAGACATCTTATTTTTTTACTTATAAACATGGTAAGGCATACACAATAGCACATTTAAAATTATGATAAATTAGATTCAAACATTCTTCAGGATGTTGTGACATTTGATATGACATTGACTTCAGGTACTGCATGAAATATAAAACAGAAAAGATATAAAGAACACAACAAATTTTTTAACCTAGTTCGATCAAATCAATCTACTTTAGGGGCTACCAAGTCAGGAAGGAAATCCACTATGTAGTATCAATTCAAAGACTTCTCAGCAAACACCTACAATTTACAGTCTTCTCACTTAATCGCTACTTGTGCAACTTCTATTAGGGAACTCCTTAATATGAGAAACTCATCCTCACTTCCAATCACCCCAGTGATGTCTCACATTCCTCAACAATCAATTGCTAATATTGACGGCTTAAAACCTATACAATAATCCACAACAGAAGTCACACTTCCATTACAATACATTAACCTTATTTAGTAGCTTCAGTTAAGTACAATTCACCTCTTACTTAGCAGCTTTGAGGTTTACACATAAACAGCCACAACAAGGTTCCTTGTTTCTTACGGCTGCACAAGAACACAACCCTAATGATATTACATTTTTGGTTTGGTTGGTTGTTTTTAAACTAGGTTACAAGGTTTCTTTTATAACCTATTCCCAACTGGATTTGGGCCTAAACAATCACATCAATAGCTACTACAAATATGCAGAGAAAATCTGCTTACAAATATATGAAAAGATCTCTAAATCTAAAAACTCCTAAATATCTCTAAATATAGAAACTCTATATTTTTCAATATTTGTCTTCAATTTAAATTGAGTCTTCAAGATCTTCTACAATCAGCGCCATTGGATTGATTTAAATATTCAAATAAAATGTTTCTGTTGAAACCAAATAGAAACTTCAATCCATCTTCAACAGTTCATGATGTCGAATAAATTATCTTGACATCTTCTTCGATATGTTGTTTTAGATGTTGAAACATTTCAACATAACATGTTTGGGCACACACAAATGGATTTTTTTATTTATATTTTCTTTATTTGCAAAGATATTGTACATACACACTGCTGCTATATTTGTTTTACAAAATTAATGTCAATTTACAGAACTTACAATCTCCCCCTTTGGCAAATTTTGGCTAAAAAAATATTTAAAAAAATAATCAAGAAAATATAGCAGCAAAAACCAACACCAGCAAACTCTCCATTATGTCAGGACATGTTGTAGGATATCTTCAGCAGTATTAACAACTGAACAAAAACAACAGTCACCTACTCTTCCAGTGGATGAGTTACTACCTCTTCTTCTAGTAGACACAAAAATAGTAAAATAAGAAGTAGAAAGTCCTGAACTCTTGACCGTACTAATCTGTTTCTACTTCCTTTCTTTTTAGATTCCCAAAAACATTCTTCTCAGGCTATTGGACATACTTCATTTAGAAGACCAATGATTACATAAGAGAACAATCTGCCTTTCCCTTATGTAACTCAGAACTCAAGTCATAATTGTGTTCAACAACTCAGGACATAAGTCACATAGACTAGCATACGACATTTACCTTGACATCCTGGTAACCACCTCATATAACAACAGATGCAGCTGCAGCGATAACGACTCTGAGTACAACATCTGTACACACTCTTTCTCCTCCTTTTTAGCCAAAACATGGCAAACGAATCCCTCACAGCACAATACCCATGAATTACTCATCCAAACTCTAAAGAACCCCATTAGAAGAATAGATGAAAACAAGAAAACTCACATGCTGGAGGAGGAGGAAATACGCTTTTATAAATAGGGAGCCAAGGCATAGATAGTAACGTCTTATCCTTGGAAAAGAAGCGTTCTTGGTCCAAGATCTTTATGATAGGAGCAAAAACTTCTGCACCATTCACTGTGAAACAAAAACTGACCTTGACTAGCTGACTTGTTCTCCCAAAACAAATGGCCCAATAACAAACACGCAAGAAAACCCCGTGTTTCACATTTCTTTGCCAACGCTGTCCACACATACTGAAAAAGAGAACAATACACACATGTATTGAAACATGTTCTGACATCCAACCATATACTGTCTTCTAGCAGTGCAACTTTATGGTTCACAACACCTCAAGAATCCAACATAAACTGCAGAAAGCAACTTTATATTATATAGCCTTTTGGACTCCTAGGATACTCCTTATCAGGATCACAAGGACATGCACACCACAACCACTAAGTAATAAAAATTAATTAGGAAAACATACTTAGTAGCACATGTCACAACATGTTGTGTAACATAACAGAACCTGGTTAAGGTATTACTCCCCCTTAACTTCATAAAATCAGCTGCACAGACTTGTAACACACCCCCTATCAATGATACTCTATGCTTATTTGTACTTTGATGAAAGGATAACATAAGACGTATCTTCATGTCTTCAAGAGCTCACCCTCTATTCAATTCCCAATTGAACACATTCAATTCTTGTACCAAAGCTTACCTGATCCCTTCTTGGATTGCAGTTACCACAGACTACACAAGCTGAACATCTTCTGCACACAGGTTCTTCACACAACATTGGCACAACATAATATTTTTACATTCCTTTTGCCATATACTCTAGATAAACATATTCAAACTAATTTAGAAATTAGAAAGAATGTCCATAAACAGACTTCCAAGCAATCAATACCTGATCTACTTCAGTCTCTTCAACACGTTTCTTCCAATAAAGATCAACTACTTCATCATTCTCCCATATGATTAGGTAGACTAAGAATATAAACCATGTAGACAAACACCCAAGATAATGTACTAACACATAGTTAGAACATTTTCCACACACCAAGACCTTATCACCATGATCCTAGATGTGCTCCACCAACTGGACTTACTATAGCATAGTAATCTAAGAACTGAAATTCTTCAACTTTACTATGCCACTAGCTAGAATCAGAAATCCAGAAAACCACCTTCAAGAAGAACAAATATCCTTGAGTCTTCAACTCATCACACTTCTGCCCAAGAACAATTTGTTCCAAGATAATCCTCAAGAACAACCAGCTATCACACTCTGATTATCTTGATTCTTCGAATCCACTATAGAGATTAACCAATTGCCACACTTTGATCACCTCCTTTATGAATCCTCATATGAAAAATCCAATTGCCACACTTGTCTTCTTCACGTTTATCAGAAATCTTCCAAAGATGTCCTGATCAATAAAGTTGATCTCCACAAAGATATCAAGATAACAGGCCTTATGAAGCATTCAATCCATGTAGATCATTCAATCTTAAATTGATGTGCCACTTCACCAATTAGATTCTGATGTTAAACTAGATGATTTAACATTGTTAGTCCACATACAGTTGTTAAATTCAGCTCCTTATTTTTCCACTTGAAATAACCTCATTCCTTTACAGAACAAGAGTTCCATGCTCTCATAGACTTGACTTATTTACCAAGTTTGAGTAGACAACCTCCATCCTGTTGAATTTGCAGAAAATTCTACGAATAACACATATTGATGAGAAACTTCCAATGTTTCTCCAAAGTCTTCAAACCTGCCACTATCTGAATCTTCAGAAGGAATAGTTCAGAACTACACCTTACAGCAATACCAAGGATGCCATTTCTCCCTGAGTAAATAAATCTTCACAAAGTCCTGATGATATTGTCAATAATAATTTCATGATAAAATACGCCTTCCTTGTCAAGGGAAGAAAAAAATTCCAGCTGCATCCACCAAAACTAGTTGGCACTCTTGCACCAAAACACCACAGATGGCACTACTTACTCCCCCTTGTCTGACCATAAAATGGAACTTTTCCCAATTTAGTATAAGATTTACTTTTATGCATCTTTCTAGTACCATTTCTAGGTTAGATAAACAACCTTCAAGACTTTGTCCGCATAAGGAAAAAAATCGTCTATAAACATTTCCATGATTTCATCTATGAAATCTGCAAAGATTGCCATCATGCATCTTTGAAATGTCGTTGGGGCGTTACATAAACCAAACATCATACGTCGATAAGTAAATGTTCTGTAGGGGCATGTGAATGTTGTCTTTTCTTGGTCATCAGGGTGAAAATAGGTATTTGGAAAAATCCTGAGAAACCATCAAGGTAGCAAAAATAAGAATGTTGGGCTAATATTTCTAACATTTGATAGATGAAGGGCAAAGGAAAATGATCTTTCCGGGTGGCTTTGTTTAGTTTTTGGTAATCGATACACATTCTGTACCCGGTTACTAGTCTTTGTGTTATAGACTCGCCTCTGAAGTTTTTAGTGACTGTAATGCCTCCCTTCTTTGGTACGACATGCACTGGGCTGACCCACTGACTGTCGGATATTGGATATATAATCCTGACGTCTAACAACTTATTTACTTCATCCTTGACTACAATACTTAGAATCGTATTTATCCTTCTTTGGGGTTCTCTAGAGGTTTTACAATCTTCCTCTAGAATAATATGGTGCATACATATCGAAGGGTTTATTCCTTTCAGATCATATATGTTATAATCTAACTTGGTTGGGTATTTTCTTAGGACGTCTAAAAGTTTTTATGTTTCGAGTTGTCCTAAGTCTGCGTTTACTATAACAGGTCTTTTAAGCTCCGAATCGAGAAATTCGTATCTAAGATTGTTAGGTAATGTTTTGAGTTCAAGATTGGGTTTCTTTGGGCATGGCATATGGTCAGGTGTAAGATCTAAGCTTTCGTCTTTATAAGGTTCTTTCCAATTATTATCTTCGAATATTAAAGGAGATGGGATCTTCATTATGTCAGGATAGGTAATCTCTTCTTTGTCCATTTCTCGTATACATTCATCAATGACGTCTATAAGGTAACATGTGTCGTCTATGGCTGGAGCTTGAAGGAATTGGATTAGAATGAATTTAACTTTTTCTTCACCTACCTAGAATGTCAGTCTGCATTTCTTTACATCTATAATTGCTCCAGCTGTGGCTAAGAACGGTTTTCCTAGTATGATAGTGGTTGTAGCATCTTCTTTGATGTCTATGATTATGAAATCAATTGGGATGTATAAATGGCCTATTCGTACATGAACGTTTTCTAAAATACCAACCGGAAACTTGACTGAGCGTTTGGCTAGCTGAACTGACATCTTTGTTGGTCTAAGTTGTCCCATATCGAGTTTCTTACAAATAGATAACAACATAACGCTTATGTTGGCTCCTAGGTCGCATAGAGCTTTGTCTATGACGAACTTTCCTTTTACTTAAGGAATAGATAAACTTCTTGGATCCTTCAGATTAGGTGGCATATTATTTTGGATAATAGCACTACACTCAGCAGTAAGTGTAACTGTTTCGTTTTCTTCGATTTTCTTCTTGTTAGATAAGATCTCTTTCAGAAATTTAGCATACGAAGGCATATGAGTAATAGCTTATGTAAAGGGTATGGTAATATTTAATTGTTTTAGAAGCTCTACAAATTTCTTAAATTGTCCATTGTTTTAGAATTTGTTAACCATTGAGGGTACGAAATTGGTGGTTTATATGGTGGCGGAGGTACATAAGGTTTTTCCTTTTCCTTAGCCTCTTGTTCGTTGGTTTCCTTTTCCTGTGGTCTATCGTTTTTCTCAATTGATTTCTCAGGTTGAGGTTGTTGAAACATGGCTGGATTTTCGGTTCTAGGATCAGCAAGTTCGTCCAACTTTTTTCCACTTCTTAGTATAACTACATTTGCATGACCCTTAGGATTTAGTTGCGGTTGTCTAGGAAAAGTTTTAGTTGGAGCAGTAGTTGATGCTTGTTGTTGAGCTACTTGAGAAATTTGGGTTTCTAGCATCTTATTATGAGTAGCTAAAGCATCTACCTTGGTTACCAATTGCTTTATCTGTTCACTAGTATGAATGTTCTAATTTAGGAAATCCTTGTTCGTTTGAGCTTGGGTAGCTATGATATTTTCCATCATCAGTTCAAGGTTTGACTTTCTATGAACATTAGGATTGGGTATATCAACTTTCTGATATCATGGTGGTGTAGTTGGTGCTTGATTTGGCGCATACAAGGCGTTGTTATTCTTATAAGAGAAATTCAGGTGATTCTTCCATCCTGGGTTGTAAGTGTTAGAATAAGGGTTTCCTTGAGAATAGTTCACCTGATATGTGGCTAATCCGGAAAAAAGATGACATTCTGGTGATGTGTGTCCTGGGATTCCATAAAATTTTCAATTTGGAGTTACGGAAGCCACGGTGGTTGATGGTGTTAAGGTCAAGTTATCGATTTTTTGAACTATGGCATCCATCTTCGCATTTATGTGATCGAAACTGTTCACTTCGTACATTCCTCCTTTAGTATGGTTCTTTTCTACAAGCGTTATTTCTCCTCCCTATTGGCAATGGTTCTGAGCCATGTTTTCAATGAGGGTATAGGTTTCTTCGTAATGTTTATCCATAAGAGCGCCGCCCGCGGCAGGGTCTATTGTCATCCGAGTGTTGTATAGAAGTCCTTTATAGAAGGTTATGATGGTTACCCAATTTTCAAATCCATGGTGTGGACATAATATTATGAGGTATTTGTAAATTTCCCACGCTTCGTAAAGTGATTCAACATTTTTTTTGTCGAAATCCGTTAATCTGAGCTCTCAGCATAGCTATTTTGCTTGGCGAGAAATAACGAGATAAGAAGCCTTTCTTCAGTTCTTCCATTTTGTGACAGAGTTGGCTGGTAATGATTGTAACCAGGCCCATGCTTTTATCTCTTAAAGAGAACGGAAAGAGTCTTAGTCTAATTACGTCTTGGGTTACACCATTTTCTTTCACAGTATCTGCGTATTGTACGAACTTCGTCAGGTGTTAATTCGGATCGTCCGTCAGACTTCCAGAAAACTGGTTCTATTTTACAGCTTGCAGTTGTGAAGGTTTGATCTCAAAATCGTTTCGGGTTATGGCTGGTGCAGCAATACGGTTGTGCGGTTCTAGCTGGCTTGGAGTCGCATATGACTTAAGTGAACGAGGTGGTCCTCCGTTTTCTTCGCCCATGATTGGTACTTCAACTGGTGCTTGTATAATAATTTTAGGAATAAGGGTTTCGTTGGGTTCAGTTCGACGTCTCGAACTTAAGAAACGTTCTAATTCATAGATCAGGGGTTCCCAGTCTTCCCCTCGGGAGCGAGTAATAGGCATACAATCGACAAAGGAAAGGTAAATTTGTTTCCCTAGTCTAGACGGCGCAACAATTTAATACATTATTGACTAAATCTAAGTCCCCGACAACGGCGCCAAAAACTTGGTCGCGACTTTCTGAGTCTAACAGTTACTAACTGCAAGTGCACAGTCTATCACGTAGTAATAAAAGATATCGATCCCACATAGACTCAATAATCAACCTAGTGTAGTCGGGTTTTGCTATGTTTAGCTAAGGCGAGCGATGTTTCAGGTTTTAAAGGGTTATGAATTAACTAAATTAAATTAATGATATAAATTATCGGTACGTAATTGATTTCGCCGTTGCGAATTCAATAAAGGGTCGGCTTGTTAAGGTTTATTAAGTTATCTCTCAGTAGAAACTCTCGGTTTAAAAGTCCTCGACTCACACTCTCGTGGTCTTACCTAATACTATACTCCTAAGTTCAATTGAGTGCTCTTGCTGTGTCAATTCAAGTTATAAATACTCTTTGGAAACCTAAAGGTTCTAATTAGTTTTAAAGCACTCCCGCTGTGTTTAAAACTAATTCCTGATTTCAACTATCTGACTAGAATCTCACACTCCCGTGGTCTTAATCTAATCTTTTAGACTCTCTTACTCTCGTAATGAAAATTAATTAAAATACGAAATCGAAACCAGATTATAACTTAATTTAAGGTTTTAGCCTAATTCTATCGAATTCGTTCCGGTTTATACAATTACATACCGATTAACGGTTTAAGAAGACATATTAAATGAAGAAAGGTAGAAGGAGAGAAATTGAATAATGTAAATAAATGTGATAATAAATAAATAAAATAACATTAAAATCAGAAACCTGGTTGCAATATCCTTGATAAACCAAACTTCGAAACTTGAACGAAAACGAAAATTGCAGTGGCTAGAAACAATAAAAATGGTGATAGTTTCCTAATGGCAAAAACTATCATTAAGGTTCGGTAAAGGAAATAAAAATAAATGCAATACTGAAAATTAAAGGCGAACTTTGTAGAACAAAAACGGAAGAAATTGGACGTCAAACGAAGCTCTCCCGGTACAATGGCTGAGAGCTCTATTTATAGATATTGTGGTAGGGTTTGTTGAGAAAAATAAGGCTTGGACTTTGACTGGGCTTGAGACCGGATTGCATGGACTGAGTGAACTAGGGTGAGAAGAATCCTTTGCGTGACCGGAAGAATCTCTTTGAAATTTGACTTTTGTTGCTTGCTGTTACGACTTTTGCGCTATTGAATTATTTAGTTGAAACGAACGTCTTGCAATTGAAACGAGTGTCTTGAGGATGAGACGACCAACTCATTTCCAAGTTGGGCATCTGGCACATGAGACGACCGTTTGGCTAGTGAGACGACCGTTTGACAGGAAAAATGCAGAAATGCATTTTTCTGTCATTTTCCTTGTGTTTTCCCTTGGTTCTTGTCTTAAGTGCTTCCTTTTTGTATTCTTGCCTCCAAATGACGAGTCAGATCGAATGTCTGCAAAACAAACACAATTTGCATATAATATCGTCCAAAAAAAATACATTAACATGTTAAATAATCGGAAATCGCATTAAATAATTGATATGAATTCGAGTTATCAATCAGTCATAAATATGCTTGGTGAGGGTGGAAACAACCATAAGGTGAAAACAGCGAACAAGATGCCTGTGGGGCGTAAGTTATTTCCATCTAGGAACAAAGAGGCTGAAATCAAAGTTGAGATAAGGGTTGAACTAAAAGCAGTCGAAGACGAAGATATGACAAATAACATTGATTGTGGGTCTGAGGCCTTTCTAGATATCATATTAAATGTGGTTTCAATAATGCCTAGAGAATACGATCGGATTACAGAAGTGGAAAATCTGGACGCCAATACTGAGGCAGAGATGGCAGCACATCAACCAGTGTGCTCATATGTAATGAATAATGTGTGCGTCAAAGAGAAAAATGCTTTCTTTAAGAGACCCATTGAGGCCATGATGGGGCATATGAAGCCCCTATACATCACTAGAAAAGTGGAAAACGTGGCTATCAACAAAATCCTGGTTGATTGTGGCGCAATAGTGAATTTAATGCCACATTTCTTGCTAGCAAAAATTGGCAAGTTCGACACAGACCTTAAGCCTCAAAGCATGGTCTTGTCAAATTATGAGGGCAATACTGGGGCAACCCTAGGAGTCCTACAAGTTTATTTGACCGTCAGAACGTTCACCAGGCCCCCTCTATTTATGGTTGTCGAAAGCAAGGCCAACTATAATCTTCTACTGGGAAGAGAGTGGATACATGGAATAGGTGTAGTGTCATCTTCAATATATAAAAGGGTTACCATTTAGAGTCCAGATGGTATCATGGAGAATATTGAAGCTGACCAAGGTTACTTCAAGGTTCTAGTTAATCACGTTGAAAGTGTGGAGTTCGACAAGAACTTGGTGCATATTGGCCCATGCACACCAGTATAATTTGATTTCACTCCAGATGATCATGCATTCTGCTCACTTCACCTCCATCATGTCGAAGGTTTCCGTTGGGATAGGGAAGTTATAGGAGAAGAAGGGAATTTCCCACCTTGCTTTGAGGACCATGTGATTCACCCCACAGGATGAGGAAGTGAGGGCAATAATAATGACTGACCTCGACGCACTGAGAAGAATTTCGGCCTACATGGCTGAAACCAGAATACAAGCGGCCTTAGAGGTTGTAGGAAATCATATGGTTGTTGAGGCCATTACAGAGTTTATTGAAGAAAGTAGTGTGAAGAATTTCGACCCAGTGCCTCCTGACAAGGCTCAAGAAGATCCATACTAGAGGCTTGATGCAATATATGAGGATGAGCCTTTGGGATTTGAAAAGGACCCTTCGTTAGGAAATATCAAAATGCTAGCTCAGGATCCTTTAGAAGAAATTGACCTAGGTGAAGGGGATATAAAGAGGCCTACCTATGTTAGTGCCGATCTCAACCAAGAACTCAAGGTCAAAGTGGTCCAATTGTTGAAGTAATTCAAGGATTGCTTTGCTTGGGACTATGATGAAATTACTGGTTTGAAGAGAGAGCTTGTCGAACATAAGCTACCAATTAAATCTGGGAAAAAACCAGTCAAACAAAATCCAAGACGGTTCGCCCCAACAATCCTCACCAAAATTAAAGAGGAAATTGAAAGGTCTCTTTGATGAAAGTTCATCTGTACATCTAGGTATGTCGAATGGTTAGTAAATATTGTATCAGTTATTATAAAGAATGCCTCTTTAAGGGTTTGCATAGATTTTAGAGATCTGAATTCAGCAACCCCTAAAGATGAGTATTCAATGCCTATGGTAGAGATGTTAATCGACTCTACTGCAAGACATGGGTATCTAAGTATGCTAGATGGATACTCTGGATATAACCAGATATTTATTGATGAGGAATATAATTATGAATAGGAGCATCATAGGAAAATGTCTTCTTGACAATAAAACTTAGCAATGGTTCTGGTTCAGACCAAAATGTTGGGATTGTTTGCCTCAAATAAGGTGTCTCCAAAGATCGATATTTCCTTCCTAACTTGATATACTGAAATAAGGTGTCTCCAAAGATCAATATTTCCTTCCTAACTTGAAGCACTGAAATAAGGTGTCTCTAAACATCAACATTTCCTTCCTAACTTAATGCGCTGAAATAAGGTGTCTCCAAAAAACGACATTTCCTTCCTAACTTGATGCGCTGAGGATAAAACACAAATTTGTCCCTCTTTAACCAATGCATAATGATATTTGTGTTTGTGTTCCTCTTCAACCAATACATAATGATATATAATGATATTTGTGTTTCTGTGTAAAATGATCATTAAAGGATATAAAAATACTTTTAGTAATATTATTCAGTATATTATTATTAATAATATAGTTAAACTGAACATAAAATTTTTGACATTTCCTTACTAACTTGATGCGATGAAGATAAAACACGAATATGTCCCTCTTCAAGCAATGCATAATGATATTTGTGTCTGATATTTGTGTATGTGCGTAAAAGGATCATTAAAGGATAGTCAAAATACTTTTAGTAATATTATTCAGTATATTATTATTAAATGAAATTCTGGTATGACAGACTCAGATGTCAAATATGATGTTGAGACATTTTATCTGTTACTTATAAACATGGTAAGGCATACACATCAGCACATTTAAAATTCAGATTATTCAGATTCAAACATTCTTCTAGATGTTGTGGCATCTGATATGACATTGAGTTCAGGAACTACATGAAATATAAAACAGAAAAATTATAAAGAACACAACTGAATTGTGAACCCAGTTAGATCAAATCAATCTACTATGGGGGCTAACAAGCCAGGAAGGAAATCCACTATGTAGTATCAATTCAAAGACTTCTCAGCAAACACCTACAATTTACAGTCTTCTCACTTAATCACTACTTGTGCAACTTATATTAGGAACTCCTAAATATGAGAAACTCATCCTCACTTCCAATCACCTCAGTGATGTCTCACTGTCCTCAACAGTCAGTTGCTGATATTGACGGTTTCAAACTTATGCAACATTTCACAACAGAAGTCACACTTCCATTACAATACATTAACCTTGCTTAGCAGCTTCAGTTAAGTACAATTCACCTCTTACTTAGCAACTTTGAGGTTTACACATAAACAACCACAACAAGGTTCCTTGTTTCTTACGGCTGCACAAGAACACAACCCTAATGATATTACATTTTTAGTTTGGTTGGTAGTTTTTATACTAGGTTACAAGGTTTCTCTTATAACTTATTCCCAACTGGATCTGGACCTAAACAATCACATCAATAGCAACTACAAATATGCAGAGAAAATCTGCTTACAAATATACGAAAAGATCTCTAAATCTAAAAACTCCTAAATATCTCTAAATATAGAAACTCTATATTTTTCAATATTTGTCTTCAATTTAAAATAAGTCTTCAAGATCTTCTACAATCAGCGCCATTGGATTGATTTAAATCTTCAAATAAAATGTTTCTGTTGAAACCAAACAGAAACTTCAAACCATCTTCACCCGTTCATGATGTCGAATAAACTGTCTTGACATCTTCTTCGACATGTTGTTTTAGATGTTGAAACATTTCAACACAACATGTTTGGGCACACACAAATGGATTCTTTTCTTTATATTTTCTTTATTTGCAAAGATATTATACATACACACTGCTGCTATATTTGTTTTACAAAATTAATGTCAATTTACTGAACTTACAATCTCCCCCTTTGGCAAATTTTGGCTAAAACAAATATAAAAAAAATCATCAAGAAAATATAGAAGCAAAAACCAACACCAGCAAACTCTCCATTTGTCAGGACATGTTGTTGGACATCTTCAGCAGTATTCACAACTGAACAAAAACAACAGTCACCTACTCTTCTAGTGGATGAGTTGCTACCTCTTCTTCTAGTAGACACAATAATAGTAAAATAAGAAGTAGAAAGTCCTGAACTCTTGAACGAACTAATCTGTTTCTACTTCCTTTCTTTTCAGATTCCCAGAAACATTCTTCTCAGGTTGTTGGACATACTTCATTTAGAAGACCAATGGTTACATAAGAGAATAATATTCCTTTCCCTTATGTAACTCAGAACACAAGTCATAATTGTGTTAAACAACTCAAGACATAAGTCACAAAGACTAGCATACGACATCCACCTTGACATCCAGGTAACCACCTCATATAACAACAGATGCAGCTGCAGCGACAACAACTCTGAGTACAACATCTGTACACAGTCTTTCTCCTCCTTTTTAGCCAAAACTTGGCAAACAAATCCCTCACAACACCATACCCATGAATTATTCATCCAAACTCTAAAGAACCCCATTAGAAGAATAGATGAAAACAAGAAAACTCACATGCTGGAGGAGGAGGAAATACGCTTTTATTAATAGGGAGCCAAGGCATAGATAGTAACGTCTTATCCTTGAAAAAGAAGCATTCTTAGTCCAAGATATTTATGATAGGAGAAAAAACTTCTGCACCATTCATTGTGAAACAAAAAATGACCTTGACCAGCTGACTTGTTCTCCCAAAACAATGGCCTAATAACAAACACGTAAGAAAACCCCGTGTTTCACATTTCTCTGCCAACGCTGTCCATACATACTCAAAAAGTGAACAATACACACATGTCTTGAAACATGTTCTAACATCCAACCATATATTGTCTGCTAGCAGTGCAACATTATGGTTCACAACACCTCAAGAATCCAACATAAACTGCAGAAAGCAACTTTATATTATATAGCCTTATGGACTCCTAGGATACTCCTTATCAGGATCACAACGACATGCACACGACAACCACTAAGTAATAAAAATTAATTTGGAAAACATACTTAGTAGCACATGTCACAACATGTTGTGTAATGTCACAGAACCTGGTTAAGGTATTACTCCCCCTTAACTTCACAAAATCAGCTGCACATACTTGTAACACACTCCCCCTATCAAGGATACTCTATGCTTATTTGTACTTTGATGAATGGAAACATAAGACGTATCTTCATGTCTTCAAGAGCTCACCCTCTATTCAATTCCCAATTGAACACATTCAATTCTTGTGCCAAAGCATACCTGATCCCTTCTTGGTTTGTAGTTACCACAGACTACACAAGCTGAACATCTTCTGCACACAGGTTCTTCACACAACATTGGCCCAACATAATATCTTTACATTCCTTTGGCCATACAATCTAGATAAAACATAGTCAAACTAATTCAGAAATTAGAAATAATGTCCATAAACAGACTTCCAAGAAATCAATACTTGATCTACTTCAGTCTCTTCAACATGTTTCTTCCAATACATATAAACTACTTCATCATTCTCCCATATGATTAGGTAGACTAAGAATATAAACCATGTATACAAACACCCAAGATAATGTACTAACACATAGTTAGAACATTTTCCACACACCAAGACCTTATTACCATGATCCTAGATGTGCTCCACCAACTGGACTTACTATAGCATAGTAATCCAAGAACTGAAATTCTTCAACTTCGCTGTGCCACCAGCTAGAATTAGAAATCCAGAAAACCACCTTCAAGAAGAACATATCTCCTTTAGTCTTCAATTCATCACTCTTCTGCCCAAGAACAATTTGTTCCAAGATAATCCTCAAGAACAACCAGCTGCCACACTCTGATTATCTTGATTCTTCGAATCCACTGTAGAGATTAACTAATTGCCACACTTTGATCACCTCCTTTATGAATCCTCATATGAAAAATCCAATTGCCACACTTGTCTTCTTCACATTTATCATAAATCTTCCAAAGATGTCCTGATCAATAAAGTTGATCTCCACCAAGCTGTCAAGATAACAGGCCTTATAAAGCATTCAATCCATGTAGATCATTCAATCTTAAATTGATGTGCCACTTCACCAATTAGATTCTGATGTAAAACTAGATGTTTTAACATTGTTAGTCCACATACAGCTGTTAAATTCAGCTCCTTCTTTTGCCACTTGAAATAACCTCCTTCCTTTACAAAACAAGAGTTCCATGCTCTCATAGACTTGACTTATTTACCAAGTTTGAGTAGACAACCTCCATCCTGTTGAATTTGCAGAAAATTCTACCAATAACACATATTGATGAGAAACTTCCAATGTTTCTCCAAAGTCTTCAAACCTGCCACTATCTGAATCTTCAGAAGGAATAGTTCAGAACTACACCTTGCAGCAATACCAAGGATGACATTTCTCCCTGAGTAAAGAAATCTTCAAAAAGTCCTGATGATATTGTCAATAATAATTTCATGATAAAATACACCTTCCTTGTCAAGGGAAGAAAAAAATTCCAGCTGCATCCACCAAAACTAGTCGGCACTTTTGCACCAAAACACCACAGATGGCACTACTTACTCCCCCTTTCATGAACAACCAAAGCTCCTTTTTGAAGATGAGCATTAGTTACTCAGAACACTTTCTGAACCATAAGATTCAAACTGCAAATATGCATACTTCTTTTATAAATACTAAGTCTCCCGTCAAAGTATCCACCTTTATGCATTATAAAAATAATAGACAAATACCAAGGTTGAACATGTAATATGACTTCTTCTTCTTCTGCAGACAACTGACAATTTCTGAGATGATGTTCTAACATTTATTTAGACATCAGTATCAGTTACTCAACCCTCCACAACAAACATATGCAAGGGCATAAGGGAATCAACCATCAGTAGTTGATCAGGCTACCAAAACACAGACATAAGCAGCAGCTGGGACACTCCAACAGACTTCTCCTTCAGACTCAAAATTAGACTAAATTGAGATGTCTTCACACAAAATATAGCTACTGACCAATTATATCCACATCAGTAAACTCCACCAGTTGACACAGCTTGACCTTCATGTACAAGGATTCTCTCTGAAATAATAATCCTTGAAGCTCAGGTACTTCACTCCTGCAACAAGGACCAGAAATAATATGTCCTCATGAGAAAACACATGTTGATCACTCCTTGATCAACATCCATAGCTAAGAAAAGTTCCAGGGCTAGAACTTTCTTAGACACACCATACAAATTCCTCCTCTTCCATATCAGGAGTAAGTTCCAAACACTTGTGAAATAAACACAGTAATTTAGCACCCAAGCATCTATATAGTCATTCCTTGGACAACATAATCATGCATAATTCTGATGTGATGTTCTATCATGGGATAAGACATCATTCCAAGGATCATAAAGAGATCTACAAACAAAAGATATGTCTGTTAATAGCAGTCTTCAGATCTCCAAACAACCAATCCTCTTTACAGTGCCTTGAGTGGACTTGAAAAAGAGTCTTCAAGTATCATTTGCACAGTTGACAGAAGTAGATAGATTTATATCCCCAACACCAGGATATATCTCAATAAAAGAATAACCTTCTCACACAAAGGAGCTATCAGATGGATAAGCAGCGAATAACAAACTCCTTAGAAGCTTCAAGTGTCACAGAATAGCCCTAGAAATTATCTCCATGTGACACCAGCAGCCATAGGTTTGAAAATAAATCAAACCTATCATAATAGCAGCATGAATCCTATGCTACAACAATATAACAATCCATCATCCACTTCTAGGGACCATTCACGCATTTAAATAGATTTTCAGTAGAATCCATCTACCTTTACCATGAACCAGAAAGTATCCCCCTTGGATCTCATCCAGAAATAGACTAGGATACCTACTCTGATACCAATTGAAATTCTGGTATGACAAACTCAGATGTCAAATATGATGTTGAGACATTTTATCTGTTACTTATAAACATGGTAAGGCATACACATCAGCACATTTAAAATTCGGATTATTCAGATTCAAACATTCTTCTAGATGTTGTGGCATCTGATATGACATTGAGTTCAGGAACTACATGAAATATAAAACAGAAAAATTATAAAGAACACAACTGAATTGTGAACCCAGTTAGATCAAATCAATCTACTCTGGGGGCTAACAAGCCAGGAAGGAAATCCACTATGTAGTATCAATTCAAAGACTTCTCAGCAAACACCTACAATTTACAGTCTTCTCACTTAATCACTACTTGTGCAACTTCTACTTAGGAACTCCTAAATATGAGAAACTCATCCTCACTTCCAATCATCTCAGTGATGTCTGTAGTTTCAAAGTACGGTTAACATGTGAAATGATTAATTGAACACTTGTACATCAATTTGTAAAGGGTTTTGATGTAAAGGGTTTTGAAATAAACCGAAAGAGCAAAAGAAGCTTGATCATAATGCTTATGGTTGTTGCTTGATCATGTTGAGAGCTCTTGACTTTTTGCAAATATGAAGCGCCTGAGTCATGTTGTCTTCATCAAAATCTTCGAGGTTGAAGGCATGCTTCTACATTCTCCCCCTTTTTGATGATGACAACCAAAAAATGTGCGAGATCTTGATCGACGTTTCTCTAAGATGATCCTTCCCCTAAGGATAGCAACTCCTCCTAAATAATAGCGGCAGTAGCAAAAGAAATTCTGCATCGAGAGTCATTAGAGAAACAGAGTCTTCTCCCCCTTTGGCATTAGCAAAAAGGAAGAGACCAACAAGCATTGATATGAAAAGAAAAGCACCATACAAGCATTGAATAGAAGGACGCATCAAGTAAGACATGCAAGCAAACACACATAGAAGCATAATTCAACAGAACTAATACGAGTACGAATCATAATGCGGAAAAGCTTAGTACATGGAAACCA
Organism: Lathyrus aphaca; assembly: GCA_963966055.1. Lineage (NCBI taxonomy): Eukaryota > Viridiplantae > Streptophyta > Magnoliopsida > Fabales > Fabaceae > Lathyrus > Lathyrus aphaca. The sequence continues at coordinate 427,783,659 of OZ014524.1, read as the reverse complement.
AAATTGCCTAATAAACATAGGACTTATGTTTGAAACAATAAAACATAAACTAGACTTAAAACATAGTAAAAAAAAAACAAGAAAACATGGTCCTCATTCCTCATCCGACACATCCTCATCATCTTCTTACTCCTCTTCGCTACCGTCCTCATCCTCATCAACAAACTCGGTGGGGTTTCGGGAGCTTAAGACTAAGTTCCGAAGGCTTTTGAAGGCATGCATGGTTTCATGGTGGTTTGTCATGATGGTTGAGTAGAGAAAGTCATTTGTGATGCCAGTTTCCGGAATAGGTGGGATGGAGGTGGAGGATCCGTCGTCATACTTGTAGGTTCCATCATTGCTTTGAATTATGCCGATGTTTTTGATGATAGTGACTCCATTAATCTCATTAGCCGTAGTAGACATAGCAATAAAAGGATCTCTACCGATTTCCATATTGGTAATTTCCAGGATTCTTGAAATGAGGCGGCCATAGGGTAATCTTGTCTTTAAAGAAAGTTGTTGCTTCAGATGATACATCATAGTAGGAAGCCAGTTCACCCTAATCTTTTTCTTGACAACAAATAGGACTTGCATTTCCAAATCATTAATCTGAGACAAGTTGGAATCCTAGGGCAGCAAAACATGACAGATGATGTAGTGTAGCATCCGATCATCCACATATAAGTTCTTAGCATAACAGAGTACCCGAGAGGTACGTTGGCCGGACACCACGGCTGCCTTTGGAAACCGACAAATCTGATAATAGCATTCCATTTTGTCATAGTAGGCCCATTTTCCTTCATCATGGTTTATGTAACACCCCAAATTCGATTATGAGTAATTGTTGCTTATTTGAGGATATATGATGATTTTGGAAAATAGGTGGTTATGTGACCCGATGCATTGTGGTGATATTATTTTAGTAATATTAATAATAAGAATAATCATGTAGTATTATTTGAAATTATTTTTTATTATTAGATAATAATAAAAGTGGGGGTATGGAGGTTATGTTGGTCAATTGGGAATATGAGGAGTACTTTTATATAATATGAATAATTAGTGTATTATTATATTAGTATTATTTAATAAAAATATTGAGGAAAAGGGCAAGATGGTCTTTATGAGGAAAGAGTAAGGTTAAGTTGGCAAAAACATAAACTGGGATAGCTTTTGTAAAAGTGAGTATACGATCAAAATTGGATCTATCGTGTATTTGGAAAAGAGCTCTGAAGAAAGGAAGGAGAAGAAGCTCAGAGTCAGGAAGTTACGAAGGACCTTGGAGAGGTGTATCAATCGGCGAAATTCTCTAAGGTATGAGGATTTTTCATAATCTATTATAATTATATAAGAATTGGATTATGATTAGATTAGATTTGAATGAGTTTTGTGAGTTTAGGGGTTTTTGATTTAGGTTGAGTTTATGAGTAAAATCTTGATGAATTAGAGTGATAAAAATGTGTTGAATCATATAGTTGATTGTATAACTTGTTGTCTCAATGTTATTGTGTTTTGATTGATGTATTGGAATGGTTTTGGGGTGGATTGTTATGAAACCCGTAGTGAAATTTGGAGTTTTGATGGTTGGAGTGCAGTCTGCATTGAGTAGCAGAGAACTGCTGTAAAGCGTATGTTAACCGGTTAACGCTATGGGTTAACCGGTTAACCATTACAATTTTGGTGTTTTTCTGATGTTTCGCAGGCGTTAACCGGTTAACGCTATGGGTTAACCGGTTAACACTGTTTGGAAGGCAAATTTTAATTCATTAAAAATTCGTAACTTTTTAACCGTAAGCCCGATTTGCATTCCGTTTGAAGCGTAGGAAAGAGAATAAAATAAACTTTGTTTTGATGAATGAAAATGAGAGAAAACGATGTAATTTTCTGAACGGAGTTTTTAGGGAAATGATTAAATTACATTATATTTTTACCGGGTTCGGGTTATGTCTTGATGAGTTGAGGTAGCTAATGAAATGAGGTTTTGACGTGTTATTACGATGGAAATATATGATTAATTGATGTTGAGTTGTTGATATGAAATGAATGATGCGCAATTGATTTCTCGATGAATTTTACAGTGTAACGTATCATTGCATTTCATGATATTCACGATGGGGCTTCGGCCTATTTAGTAGCTTCAATCCCATTGTGTGGATTGGAGTGTCTCGATGATTACGGTGTGCTCCCTTGTGGAGGGTTGATGGTCATGTATCCATCTCACGATGAAATTGGTACCACATGCATAATTGCATATCATGATAGTTGGAATTGCATATTTCTGGATGAATTCACGATTGTGTTGTGTTGCTGAATTTTTATGATGTGTTCATTATTGAGTTGTTGTTGCTGAATTATATGGTTGAAGATGTTATGACATGCTTATGCTAATTTATTTATATTCCATATTCTAATATATTTATGATATATTATGATTACTCACCCTGCCTGCTTGGAAATGTTGCCTCTTTCGTGGGTAACTTGCAGATGATAAAGAATAGGCTTGCACTGCATTGAGGAGTTTTTCATGAGTCTCGAAGCACGCTTTAGTGTTCCTTAGAAGTGGTTGTGGTCTATGTGTCCTGCTCTGTGTCATGTAACACTGGGACGGAGTTTATTTGTTAAACTGTTTTCAGTTATGTTATTACTTTGATAAATGTTTTCCCATTTTATGATGTTAAATTCAGGATGGTGAAAATTATGTTTATGAAGTGAAAATTATGATTTTGAAATATGAAGTTTAAATTCCGCTGCGAAATGCTATATGTTATTCTTGATGTGTATTAACCCGTGTTATGGGACAGGACACTGTTTGTTTGAATTATGATGAAATGTGATACCTTTCTCGATGATTACTCTCATATTATTTAAATGTTTTGTTTTGGGGTAGAAGGGTGTTACATTAGTGGTATCAGAACAGGTCGGTCTGTCCGGCCAGTGTCGTTAATGTCGTTTATTTCCCTAGTGCGTGATATGTGTGTGAAACACTGTCGGCACTTGTTTGTTGGTTTCTAGTTGTTGTTTGCAGAGATTAGTTTGGAATTAAGTGGGGGAGAGGCTTGCTTCCGAAATGTTATTGGTATGAAGAAGTTGGTTCGAGTTGATGTTGGTTGTGAGAGTGCAAGGTTGTGAAGACGATGTTGTTGTGGACAGGCAGGAGTTTGGACTCCTGAATTCGTATCGGTCAGGTTAGATAAGTGTGTATATTTTAGGTGGGAATTGTCTGAGAAGGAATATTTACTTTGATGGAAATGATAAGTTGACAGATCAAGTCGCTAGATTGTTTCGCTTTGAGTGTAGTTGGATTAAGCTGAGTAATTTTTGAAGCTGGGGTTAGAGTAAAGTCCTTGGTAGAGTTTGGAAGAAAATGAGGAGAGAGATTGAACTTATGTTCATCAATCTCAAAATTCTGGTTTTTGAAATCTTGGAGCAGCTGTCACGAGAAGTGGCATAACTTTTTGCTCGTGAATTGAAATGAAGCGGTTCTGGACTTTTTGGAAAGCTTACAGAATTCCCTACAGTTTATATAGAAGATTTGCATTCGGGATGTTTGTGATAAGGAAGATAAGTGTGTTTTACTAGTCGGGTCTGCTGTTGATTTTGGAAAATTCTGCATACGAGAATTCTTGACCAGTCCCATTGCAAGGGGAATAACGTTTTACTCGTAAGCCGGATTTGAGTGATTCTTGAAGTTCTGAAATTTGCACAAAATTCTCTTCATGTTAGAATATATATTTTTTGATTTGGAGGTCTTTATTGGAGAAGATAATTGCGTTCAAAGTGGGGAGTGTTTTGCTGGAAATTTTAGGAAGATGAAATATTGAAAAATAATAAGATGTCGGTATTAGAGGGAATGCATAAATATGTAATGAGGATGATTAAAGTTCTGATGTTAGATGATAGTAATGTTGAGAGGAGGATGGATGTTTGAATTGTGTTGTTAAGAATTATAACTTGAATGAAAGTCATGAATGGAAGAGAACCAAATTGGATTGTGCTTAATGTTGTTGTGACTCCGGTGTTATAAGAATATTTGAAGCAGTGTTATACAAGGGCATGTATGATGGATTGTGTATTGGATTTTGGATGTCTTGGTGAAATCGACTAAGTCGGAATTAAGGAAACTAAGAAGATGTTGATAAGTCTTAGAGAGTTGGCGGGGAATTATGCCTACGGACTTTATACATAAGTTGAAGTACGTTATTGTGTTGGGTAACAACTATTTATGCCGCTATTATGGTTGTCGGATATTTATTGACAAATTGAGGAACTGATCACCCTTAATCTATTGTTGATAATAGACGAAATCATAATTGAGGAATAGATGCGTCATGCTAACTAGTATAGTATATGAGTTAAATCAGTTGAAGTCGAGCTGGGCATTTGAGTATTGTTTGAATTATCGATGAAGAATCATATATAAGAATGTTAGTCAGATTTAAGAATGATGGTATGAAGTTACGTTGGGAGTAAATAGTATTGTGGAAATTTGTAGTTAAACTCTGGATAATAAAATTATGTTTTGATGATAAATTAAGTGGCATGAGGCTTGAAGTTTCTTGAGATGATTCGAGGTTAAAGTATATGGAAAAGTAAGACCAATATTTTCAAGAGTATATGATTGAATTGAGTTGAAAGAATCAGACGAAGTAAGATTATAAGTGGGTTTATTAAAGCGTGATTTTGATTAGAACATGGATAATTGTTTTGGTTGCGTTGGTTCGGATAAGAATTTATGAAAGGTGTGTTAGTATGAGTAAGAATCGAGGATTCGATACGTTGGATTAATTAGAAGCAAAGAAATATGAGTTATCTTGTGGAAACTGTTGTATCGATGTACCTTATATTGTCATAATGATGTAGTGTGTTTAAGGTAATTTTCGAAGGAGGTATTATTTAAGATGGTAAAGTTGTAGTTGTGTTGAGGATAATTGGAAATTCATGAAGTATGTAAATTTTTGACCAAAAATTTGGAAGTTGTCGCGGTTGTATTTATAATTGAACGTTCGGAGATGTTGCCTTATGAATTTAAGTTGGATGTATTCGGTAACTACAAGAGTAGAATACCTATTGAAACGAAATTCAGAAGAGTTAAGTCGAAGGTGTTATTGATGAGTTGGTTTGGTGATTGAAGAAGTTGGAAATAAACTTGGTAGTCCTAGAACTTTGCAGAAATCAGAGTGCGCAGCAAATGCGTGGTGCGGTGTAGTTGTTGTTTGCGAATGAAGACGATGTTGATAGTCGATTGTTTTGATGTTGGATTTAAACTGTGTGTTCCAGACATTTCGGGAATTAAACAAAGTGTTTTTTTAGGGATATAAAAGTCGACTGAGTATTCATCATGGCGCTACGAAGATGTATCAGGATTTACGCAGGTTATTTTGGTGACCGGGTATGAAAAAGGGTATTGTTGAATTGTATATGTTTGTTTGACACGCTAGAAGTCGAAGATTGAACATCAGAAACCTTCAGGTATGATGCAACCATTGAATGTTCCTGAGTGGAAATGGGATAGCATTTCCATGGATTTTCTGACTGGGTTACCTAAGAATACAAGAGGTAATGATTTGATGTGGGTAATTATTGACTGATTAACTAAGTCGGCACATTTCTTGTCAAAGAAGATTAATTATTCTATGTAGAGGCTAGTAGAGATTAATATTGAGGAATTTGTGAAGTTGCACGGTGTACCTTCGAGTATAGTATCAGATAGAGATCTGCGGTTTACGTCGAAGTTTTGGAAGAGTTTGCAAGATGCTTTGGGTACTAAATTGAGGATGAATTATGCTTATCATCCACAGATGGATGGTCAGACGAAAAGGACATTCCAATCTTTAGAAGATCTGCTGAGAGCTTGTGTTTTGGATCAAGGAGGATCTTGGGATATTCATTTGTCATTGGTTGAGTTTACATACAACAACAATTTTCATGCTAGTATTGGAATGGCTCCATATGAGGCGTTGTATGGTAGACATTGTCGTACTCCATTGTGTTGGTATGAGTCAGGAGAGAGTTTGGTGCTTGGGTCAGAGGTTGTCCAGGAAACAACTGAAGATAAAAAAAATAATTTGGGAAAGGATGAACACATCGCAGAGTCGTCAGAAGAGTTATTGTGATAAGGGAAGAAAAGCACTTGAGTTCCGAGCGGGAAGATCAGATGAAGGAGTCATATCCGACTCTATCTACTTCAGATAATTTTCGAGGACGAAAATTCTGTAAGTGGGGGAGAGTTGTAACACCCCAAATTCGATTATGAGTAATTGTTGCTTATTTGAGGATATATGATGATTTTGGAAAATAGGTGGTTATGTGACCCGATGCATTGTGGTGATATTATTTTAGTAATATTAATAATAAGAATAATCATGTAGTATTATTCGAAATTATTGTTTATTATTAGATAATAATAAAAGTGGGGGTATGGAGGTTATGTTGGTCAATTGGGAATATGAGGAGTACTTTTATATAATATGAATAATTAATGTATTATTATATTATTATTATTTAATAAAAATATTGAGGAAAAGGGTAGGATGGTCTTTAAGAGGAAAGAGTAAGGTTAAGTTGGGAAAAACATAAACTGGGATAGCTTTTGTAAAAGTGAGTATACGATAAAAATTGGATCTATCGTGTTTTTGGAAAAGAGCTCTGAAGAAAGGAAGGAGAAGAAGCTCAGAGTCAGGAAGTTACGAAGGACCTTGGGGAGATGTATCAATCGACAAAATTCTCTAAGGTATTGGGAGTTTTCATAATCTATTATAATTATATAAGAATTGGATTATGATTAGATTAGATTTGTATGAGTTTTGTGAGTTTAGGTGTTTTTGATTTAGGTTGAGTTTATGAGTAAAATCTTGATGAATTAGAGTGATAAAAATGTGTTGAATCATATAATTGATTGTATAACTTGTTGTCTCGATGTTATTGTGTTTTGAGTGATGTATTGGAATGGTTTTGGGGTGGATTGATATGAAACCCGTAGTGAAATTTGGAGTTTTGATGGTTGGAGTGCAGTCTGCATTGAGTAGCAGAGAACTGTTGTAAAACGTATGTTAACCGGTTAACGCTATGGGTTAACCGGTTAACCATTACAATTTTGGTGTTTTTCTGAAGTTTCGCAGGCGTTAACCGGTTAACGCTATGGGTTAACCGGTTAACACTGTTTGGGAGGCAAATTTTAATTCTTTAAAAATTCGTAACTTTATAACCGTAAGCCCGATTTGCATTCCGTTTGAAGCGTAGGAAAGAGAATAAAATAATCTTTGTTTTGATAAATGAAAATGAGAGAAAACGATGTGATTTTCTGAACGGAGTTTTTAGGGAAATGATTAAATTACATTATATTTTTACCGGGTTCGGGTTATGTCTTTATGAGTTGAAGTAGCTAATGAAATGAGGTTTTGACGTGTTATTACGATGGAAATATATGATTAATTGATGTTGAGTTGTTGATATGAAATGAATGATGCGCAATTGATCTCTTAATGAATTTTACGGTGTAACGCATCATTGCATTTCATGATATTCACAATGGGGCTTCGGCCTATTTAGTAGCTTCAATCCCATTTTGTGGATTGGAGTGTCTGATGATTACGGTGTGATCCCTTGTGGAGGGTTGATGGTCATGTATCCATCTCACGATGAAATTGGTACCACATGCATAATTGCATATCATGATAGTTGGAATTGCATATTTCTGGATGAATTCACGATTGTGTTGTGTTGCTGAATTTTTATGATGTGTTCATTATTGAGTTGTTGTTGCTGAATTATATGGTTGAAGATGTTATGACATGCTTATGCTAATTTATTTATATTCCAATATTCTAATATATTTATGATATATTATGATTACTCACCCTGCCTGCTTGGAAATGTTGCCTCTTTCGTGGGTAACTTGCAGATGATAAAGAATAGGCTTGCAGTGCATTGAGGAGTTTTTCATGAGTCTCGGAGCATGCTTTAGTGTTCCTTAGAAGTGGTTGTGGTCTATGTGTCTTGCTCTGTGTCATGTAACACTGGGACGGGGTTTATTTGTTAAACTGTTTTCAGTTATGTTATTACTTTGGTAAATGTTTTCCCATTTTATGATGTTAAATTCAGGATGGTGAAAATTATGTTTATGAAGTGAAAATTATGATTTTGAAATATGAAGTTTAAATTCCGCTGCGAAATGCTATATGTTATTCTTGATGTTGATTAACCCGTGTTACGGGACATGACACTGTTTGTTTGAATTATGATGAAATGTGATATCCTTCTCGATGATTACTCTGATATTATTTAAATGTTTTGTTTTGGGGTAGAAGGGTGTTACACTTTACCCCTTTTCGGTGAAAAACACCCGAATATGGGATAGACAATGAAGCAGCAAGAGTACCTAGGTCAACTCCAATTTTACAGTTTCTAACAATAGCAAACAGTTGGTGTTTATCCTTATCATCACAGTTAAGAGACATGTTGTTCATAAAGGATTTTACCAAATCCGGATACACTTTTCCATTATCAGCAATAAAGTCTAGCATCCCTTGATATTCTAACAATGCCGGAAACTTAAAAGTTTCAAAGGATTTCAGATTCACATACTTACCCTTAATAAGATGTCGAACCCGGACACGAAAATCCATTCTCCGCTTCTTGGTTGATTCCATGGTAATTTCCTCTTCACTGCTGGATTTTAATGCTGACATAGGAGCCTTTCCTTTTCTTGGAGCCATTGAAGAGAAGCTGAAGCTTAGGGTTTGGGGTGTGTGAAGATATTTTCGGATTAGGGTTTGAGTGTATGGAGAGTGAAGTTGAGAGGGTAGAGTTTATAAAAGAGTTTTAGTGGAGTGGGTTTTAATGGGGTATTAATGGAGTGGTTATGGTTTTGGAGAAGAGAGAGTGAAAATGAGGTAGTGGAGTTTAATGGTGAGTCAAAGGGAGAGAAGAACTTATGAAGAATTTGAAAGAGGTACTAAAAACATTTGACTCACATACATATGACAAAGTACAAAAAAGAAGAAAAAAACAAAAATAGCCACAAATTTGTCCAACACGTGACCCATGACTGCTGTCTGGGATGCATTAACTGGTTAACCGATCCGTTAACCGGCAAAAATTTTCAAACAATTTAAAAGGACAGCAGCAGTTTTGGGGCTATGCCGGGAAATATTTTTGACAATTTTTTTTTAAAAAAATGTTAGCAAATATCACAACGCAACTTTTGATCAAATTTTTTTTTTAAAAATGATGTTTTTCGGATAACCGAAAGAGTGAAAGATCAAAAACGGCGAAAAGTGAGTGCTAGCCTTTTGTAACACAAAGTGAACAAAAAAACACATATTATGCAACAAAGACATATAACAAGCAATTTTAAAGATAGGGTTAGATGTCACCTTCATTAAGAATACCAAGTTCTCGTCGAATCTTGAAAAATTGCTCCTTAGCCAATGGTTTAGTGAATATATCGGCGAGTTAATTGTGTGTATCCACGAATGTAACATCTACATCTCCGTTTAGAACATGATCTGGAAGGAAGTGATGCCGAATATCTATATGCTTTGTTCTTGAATGCATGATCGGGTTCTTCGTGATATTGATGGCACTTATGTTGTCACATCGGAGAGGGATACAACCAAGGTCTATACCGAAATCGAGGAGTTGTTGTTTAAGCCACAAGATTTGGGCACAACAACTTCCTGCTGCGATGTATTCCGCTTCGGCCGTGCTAAGTGCAACACATGCTTGCTTCTTGCATGCCCACGACACTAGGGCATTCCCGAGAATGTGACAAGTACCACTTGTACTCTTTCTATCGGTCTTACATCCTGCATAATCAGCGTTAGAATAACCAATTAAAGAACATGTGCTACCTTTAGGATACCATAGTCCGACGTGCGTCGTTCCTTTGAGATACTTCATGATCCTCTTCACGGCGGTGAGATGTGATTCCTTCGGATTAGCTTGAAAGCGGGCACACAAACAAACACTAAACATAATGTCAGGACGACTTGCCGTCAAATATAATAGTGAATCGATCATACCTCAATACTTTGTAATATCAATCGAAATGTCGGATTGATCTTGATCAACGTACGTTCCGGATCCCATTGGAGTAGACATCACTTTGCAACTATCCATATCAAATCTTTTCAACAATTCCTTGCAGTACTTTGATTGGTTGATGAAGATGCCATCCTTTGTTTGCTTGATTTGTAATCCAAGGAAGTAGTTCATCTTTCCCATCATGGACATCTCAAATTCTCCTTGCATCATAAGAGAGAATTATTCGCAAAGATCTTTGTTTGTTGATCCGAAGATGATGTCGTCGACATAGACTTGAACTAGTAAGGTGTTGCCCTTGAAATTCTTGATGAACAAAGTCTTGTCAACCTTTCCTTTTGTAAAACCCTTCTCACATAGGAAGTTACTAAGACGATCATACCATGCCCTTGGTGCTTGCTTTAAGCCATAAAGATCCTTCTTCAACTTGTAGACATGAGAGGGATTCTTGAATTCTTCAAAGCCTGGAGGTTGTTTGACATAGACTTCTTCATTGATGTAACCATTCAGGAAAGCGCTTTTGACATCCATCTGGTATAACTGAAAATTCATGGAACAAGCGTAAGAAAGTAATAATCTAATTGCTTCTAACCTTGCTACCGGAGCGAATGTTTCATCAAAGTCAATTCCTTCTTCTTGGTTGTAGCCTTGTGCGACCAATCTTGCTTTGTTACGAACTATGATTCCATTCTCGTCAAGTTTGTTTTTGAACACCCATCTTGTTCCTATGATGTGTTTGTTGTCTGGTCTTGGTACAAGAGTCCAAACTTGATTCCTTTCGAATTGGTTAAGTTCTTCTTGCATAGCTACTATCCATTGATCCTCGCCTAAGGCTTCATCGATTTTGGTTGGTTCAATTTGAGATACGAACGCCATGTGGAGACAAGCATCCTTGAGATTTAGTCGAGTTGCAACGCCTTGGATAATATCACCAATAACTTTATCTATCGGGTTATCTCTATGAGTTCTCCATTCTTTCAGAAGATCTTGATGTTCTTCAATGATTGGTGAGTCATCTTCTTGTGATATTGCTTGGTCTTTTGATGTCTCCTTTTGTTGTTGTGATATATCTACTATATCATCATCATCATCCACAATAAAATTATCCTCTTTCGAGGGGTTAGTCTCATCAAACGAAACATGAATAGATTCTTCAATAGTAAGTGTTCGTTTATTGAAAATTCTAAAAGCTCTACTTGAGAGAGAATAACCAAGAAATATACCTTCGTCGGACTTCTCATCAAACTTACCAAGATTGTCCTTGTCGTTGTTGAGAACGAAGCATTTGCATTCGAATATGTGGAAAAATGATATGTTGGGTTTCCTACCCTTGAACAACTCATACGGAGTCTTTTTGAGAATTGGTCAAATATTGACACGGTTGCTTACAAAACAAGCCGTGCTAACCGCATCCGCCCAAAAATATTTAGGAAGATTTGAGTCTCTAAGCATTGTTCTTGCAAGTTCCACCAATGCCCTATTCTTCCTTTCTACGACTCCGTTTTGTTGAGGAGTCCTTGGTGAGGAAAAGTTGTGAGAGATTCCATGCTCTTCGCAAAAATCTTCAAAGGATGAGTTTTAGAATTCTCCACCATGGTCGCTTCTAATGGAGACTATTGTGAGTGACTTCTCGTTTTGAATTTGCTTTGCATACTTCTTGAATGCTTTGAAAGCATCACTTTTATGCACTAAACTCAATGTCCATGTGTATCGAGAGAAATCATCAACAATAACTAAAGCATAAACGTTACCTCCGAAGTTTTTTGTTCTTGATGGACCGAAAAGATCCATATGTAACAATTTGAAGGATGTTTTGGTTTGCTTCTCTTTTTGGCAAGCATCACATAACTTGTCCTTGATGAACTTTATCTTCGGAAGACCAACAACTAGGTCATCCTTTATTAACTTGTTTAAATGCTCCATGTGAATGTGAGCAAACCTCTTTTGCCAAAGCCATGCCTCGTTGTTGTTTTCCATTAAGCACTTTACCTTCAAGGAAGAGTCATCAAAAGAAATCATGAAAATGTTATTAAATCCTTTACCTTTTAGCAAGAGGTCATGTGTGACTTCATGTTCTATCAAGCATTCCTCCTTTGTGAAGTTGATTCGGAACCCTTTGTCACACAATTGACTTATGCTAAGAAGGTTGTGTTTAAGGCCTTCCACATAAAGGACGTCTTCGATGATTGTATGAGGAGGTGCACCAACGGTTCCAACTCCAAGAATCTTTCATTTATTATCATCACCGTAAGTAACGTATCCTTTGTCCTTAAATGATAGACTTTAAAATTTGTTGATATCGCCCGTCATATGCTTTGAACAACCGCTATCAAGATACCATTGAGTAGAAGTTGTCTTTAAGCATACCTACAAAACAAAGTCAAGTATTGTTAGGTACCCAAATAGCTTTGGGTCCTTGGTAGTTAGTACCCTTTTCAACCCACACATAATTCCCTTTAGCAACACCAATGTTGCGCACATAGCAAGCATTAGGTGTATGGCCTTTGATTCCACAATAAAAACAAGTAGGTTGAAATTGACTTTTGTATCTAGGAACATACTTTTGTTTCTTAATGATTCTTTTCTTTTTATGACTTTGATGCATAGTTTTAGAATTATTTGTCTTTTCTTTAACAATTTGTTCACTAGCTTTTACGAAAACGGTTTCATTTGTGATTGGTTTGGAAAACTTAGAATATCCTAAACCACTTTTGTCATTAGGATATCTTTGGTGCCTAAGAATTTCCCCCAAGCCAATTTGACCTTTTTCATATCTTTCTAAGACTCTTTTAAGTTGAACAATTTGAAAAGATAATGACTCACAATTTTTGCATACAAGGCTTTGTTTTTCATCCATCAATTTTTGTTTTTCATTTTCAATGTATTTTCCAAAAGAGGTATTTTGTTCTTCTAAAGATAGAATTCGTTTCTTTTGGGATGAAATGTTTTTATACAAAGTCTTGCATTCTTTTAGAATTTCATCTATAACTTCTTGTGCATCATTTTCATAAATTGAAAAGTTGCTACTAACCTCGTCATTTTCTTCATCGGAGTGATGTGAAGCCATTAGAGCCATATTTGCACATTCATCGCTTTCCGATTCCGATGAAGAACTAACTTCATTATCGTCCCAAGCAACATAAGCCTTTTTATTCTTGAAATCCTTCTTGCCTTTGAATCCTCCTTTCTTTGCAAGTCTTGGACAATTCGGCTTTATGTGACCTTGCTTCCCACATTCATAACACGTGACTTCTTGAATCGATGTGGATGCTTCCTTCTTCCTGAAATGTTTATTCTTTTTAGGAAAAGAGGAATTTTTATTTTTGTTAAAAAACTTACCAAGCTTCTTAACAAGAAGCATGAAGTTCTCATCTTCGGAAGTCTCGTCATCTTTGTCATCCTTCGTGTCAATCTTCAAAGCAATTCCCTTGGACTTTTTCTCTTGACTTTCGTGCTTCTCGAGCCTTCCAAGTTCCAATTTGTGATTTTGAAGTTTGCCAAAGAGGGATGCGGATGTCATCGTTGAGAGACTCTTCTTTTCCGAAATAGTGGTCACTTTCGGTTGCCATTCCCTTGTCAAGGATCTTAGGACTTTCAAGTTGAGATCGTCGTTGGTGAAGGTCTTCCCGAGAGAAATCAAGTGATTTGTTAGATGAACGAATCTTTTTTGCAAGGCAACAATAGATTCCCCGGGCTGCATACGGAACATCTCATATTCCTGACTCAAAGTATTAAGCCTTGAACTTTTTACTTATGTTGTTCCTTCATGCGTTTCTACCAAGGTATCCCAAATCTCCTTTGCCGATTTACATTGTAATACGCGGAAGAACTCGTCCATACTGAGAGCGCTTTGGAGTATGTTGATTGCCTTCTTCTCATTCAGGATCTTCTTCTTATCATCTTCATCATAAGTATTCTTTAACTTTGCGGTTCCAACACCATTGATAACGTTTACAGGATTATGTGGACCTTCTTCGATCGCTTCCCATATGCCTTCTCCTTGGACTTCAAGATGTGCTTTCATTCTGATTTTCCAAAAATCAAAGTATTCGCCGGAGAAGAGTGGAGGCTTGTTGCTACTTCCATCATCTTTGAAAACAGGATTCGAGTTTGCGGAAGCCATACAGGATCTTGTAGGAACAGGTTACCTAAACCTGCTCTGATGTCAATTGTAGTTTCAAAGTACGCCTAAGAGGGGGGTGAATTAGGTGTTATAAAATTTCTCGATTATTTTCTTTGATGGATGGATTTCTCTTTTACTTGTTTATGGGATGAAAGCGATAAAGCGAGAAAGTAAAAGAGACACAACAAATTATCCTGGTTCCCTTCATAGTCCGAAGGTACATCCAGTTCCCTTTCCAACACGAAAGAGATTTTCCACTAGTTTTTAGAATGTACAACCTATCGCACCTTCAAACGGTGAGGCCTACTTTCTAAACAACTAAACAACCTAGTGAGCAAGAACAATCCTCTTGCAATCACTATCCCTTGAGTCCAACAATCTTGAATCACAAGTCACAATAGAAAATCTATTTTAATTCTTTGTAATTTTTGAGAATAGTACAATGATTGATATCAATATAAATTGATCTTCTTCTTTGATCAAAATCCACTTTTTAAATTTCAATACAAGTGTTCAATGATGAATATGAAATGTTATGAATCACAATATGAACACTTTTTAAGGTTTGAAAATATATTTAAAAGAGTGAATTTGATTGAGTGATTTTTATAAAAAAATTCTAGGAGGTGTTTTTGAATTTGAAAAAATTCAGAATATATAATTTTTAAAACACCCTTTCAAAAAGGTATGAAAAATTATGAAACATAATTTAATTGAAGAGGTATAATCAAAATGTATAATTTGAATTTTAAAGAAATGAATTTTTCGAAATCTTTCAGTGTTAACCGGTTAACCAAATGGTTAACCGGTTAACGCATATAAACGTTAACACTGTCTTTCAAAATTTGAACCCGTTAACCGGTTAACTAAATGGTTAACTGGTTAACACTGTTAAAAACAGAAAAAATCTTAATTTTAAAAGTGTTAAACCATTTTAAAAACATTTCAAAAATTGTATGCAATATGATAACATGTGAAATGATTAATTGAACACTTGTACATCAATTTGTAAAAGGTTTTGATGTACCTCAACGTATGCGTCCAAGCTTGAAATAAACCGAAAGAGAAAAAGAAGCTTGATTACATTGCCGATGCTTGTTGCTTGATCATGTTGAGAGCTCTTGACGTTTTGCAAATATGAAGTGCCTGAGTCGTGTTGTCTTCATCAAAATCTTCGAGGTTGAAGGCATGCTTCTACAATGTCTCACAGTCCTCAACAGTGAGATGTTGATATTGACGGCTTCAAACCTATACAACAATCCACAACATAAGTCACACTTCCATTACAATACATTAATCTTGCTTATCAGCTTCAATTAAGTACAATTCACCTCTTGCTTAGCAGCTTCGAGGTTTACACAAGAACAACCACAACAGGGTTCCTTGTTGCTTACGGCTGCACAAGAATACAACCCTAATGATATTACATTTTTGGTTTGGTTGGTTGTTTCTAAACTAGGTTACAAGGTTTCTTTTATAACCTATTCCCAACTGGATTTGGGCCTAAAAAATCACAGCAATAACTGCTACAAATATGCAGAGAAAATCCGCTTACAAATATACAAAAAGATCTTCAAATCTAAAAACTCCTAAAATATCTCTAAATATAGAAACTCTATATTTTTCAATATTTGTCTTCAATTTAAATTGAGTCTTCAAGATCTTCTACAATCAGCGCCATTGGATTGATTTAAATCTTCAAATAAATTGTTTCTGTTGAAACGAAAACAGAAACTTCAATCCATCTTCAGTAGTTCATGATGTTGAATGAACTGTCTTGACATCTTCTTCGACATGTTGTTCCAGATGTTGAAACATTTCAACATAACATGTTTGGGCGCACACAAATGGATTCTTTGCTTTATATTTTCCTTATTTGCAAAGATCCTGTACATGTACACTGCTGGTATATTTGTTTTACAAAATTAATGTCAATTTACAGAACTTACATTAATAATAGAATTAAACTGAACAGGAAAATTTCTTGTGAATCGATTGAAACTCATGATAACCTAAACTTATATATCATTAAAGGCAGTTAAAAGAACAAAAAAAATATTTTTAAAGTCAAAAGAAATTAGGGCTACCTTAAGGAAAGCAATTTTGGATCTAAGAAAACCTAATCAACGATAACTCTGTAAAATCAAACAAAATGAAACCTAACAAATAAACTACACATCAAAATGGATTCTTCCGAGACATTTTCAGCAGAGAATATCTACCATATAAAGAGGATGATAAGAGTGAATAGACAAATCTTGTAAGTATGAAGAAGATGAGTGTTGATTTCAGATCTTTGGGTTTTTATATAGGATTTGGTGGTTTCGATTTCAGATCTGATTGTTTTGATTTTAGATCCACCGAAGCCGTTTCAATTCACAGTAAAATCTGAGGTAAGAAAATAATAAAATTAGTAAGCAGAAAACATAAATGGTGTAAGAGAGAGTGGAGAGGAAAGAAAGATGAAGATGATGAAGAGGGAGAAAGAAGAAGAAAGGGAAGAAGAAAGAAGAAAAGAGAGAGAAAGAGAGATAGAAAGGACGAGAGAGAGAGAGAGAGAGATAGATAGAGAGAGAGACTATAAAACTAAAATTTCAAAAGTGTTGTCTGATTTTTCAAGATAGATAATACATTAAAAAAATCGAAGTACATGGAAACATATAAAATAGAAGATGTGGAGGGCAATGGAGCTAGCAGAATATTTTTGGTTTTTCCAGAACCCCGAAGTTCTTATATGGTAGATTTATTAATTGGAATCTATTGTTGTAAATTATAGATATTAAAACAATTAAATTGGTTTCTTATTGATAAACATAACCACGTCATATATTATGGTATAAAAAGGGTAACTACTGATTTTTAAGAACACCTGTCAAAGTTGAAGACTCCAATACTGGAATAAGTGTTGAATCGAAGTTGAAGAATGCAAAGGAACAAATGATGGAGGTCGTACAAGAAGACTATGTAGTTGCTGGGACTGACACAACCATGCAAACTACTGTGTTATCCGATGTCCACATTGTAATGGCGGGCACTGCTGAGCAGGCCTGCCAAGAAAAATGAATGTAATAAGTTGGAACTGTCGGGGATTGGGTAACCCGTGTACAGTTCCTATTCTTAAATACCTCACTCGAAGATATAAACCGGGTGTACTTTTTCTCTTTGAAACTTTAAGCAATTAAAATAAAATCGAGGAGCTTCGTTATTTGTTGAGTTTTGATTATTGTTTTATGGTTGATCGGGAAGGACGAGGTGGTGGAGTGGCTATGTTCTGGTAGAATTCTATGAATTGTGACATCCAAAGTTACTCTCGCAATCATATTGATGTAATAGTCAAAAACTCATATGTTGAAGAATGGAGGCTTACTGGTTTCTATGGTCACCCTGAATCTTCTAACAGAAGGAATTCGTGGAATCTTCTAAGGAATCTTTCCGATACATCCAACCTGCCTTGGTGTATCATTGGAGATTTCAATGATATTCTTTCCTCTGAAGAGAAAAAGGGGAGAGTTTATAGACCAAATTGGATGATAAATGGCTTTAGACAGGCGGTTCAACATGCATATTTGGTGGATATTCCTATGGAGGGGTACCCATTCACTTGGTTAAAGAGTCTCGGAACAGATAGAGCTGTGGAAGAAAAAATTGATAGAGCTATGGCTAATAGTATATGGTAAACTAAGTTTTCAGATGCCAATGCAACATGCTTATCAACTACTTCTTCAGATCATTATCCAATTCTCCTTAGATGCAAAGGAAACTTGGAAAATGATAGATTCAGTGCTGGATTTAGATTTGAGAATGCTTGGTTAACAGAACAGGGTTTCCATGATTATGTTACATATCAGTGGAAGAAAGACACGAACAACAATATAGTGTCGAAATTAAACAATTGTAGGGAGAATATTCTGAAATGGAGTAAAGATCATAGTCACAAGAACAGGAAGGAGATAGAGAACCTTAACAGGAAGATTGATAGAATGTGATCCCAAATCGATGGAGGTAATGTAAATTACTTCCAAGCTCTTAAAAATCGGATGAACACTTTATTGCTAAAGGAGGATACTTATTGGAGACAACGTGCAAAGGTTCATTGGTTCAAGGGTGGTGATCTTAATACTCACTTTTTTCACATCTCAGCCACTGTAAGGAAGAAAGTTAATACCATTACATCAACCACTGATGATAATGGGGAAGTCAGTACTACTACCGAAGGGATGTGCAGAATTGCTAAAGATTACTTCTAGGAGATTTTCCAAAAAATGCCTACTGCTCGTGATAGGGTCCTTCAGGTCATTGGAAAACACATATCCGAGGAAGATAATCTTATGTTGACAACTCCTTTTACTATTGAGAAATTCAAAGAAGCTATTTTCTCTATGCAAGCTGATAAGAGCCCGGGTCCAGATGGGTTTAATCCAGGTTTCTACCAACATTTTTGGAATTCTTGTGGTGAGGAAATCTTTAATGCTAATTGTGTTTGGTTGGAGAATGATGCCTTTCCACCTAGTATTAATATGACTAATATCACTTTAATTCCTAAAGGAGATATCCAAACTTCTATGAAGGACTGGAGACCTATTGCACTATGCAATGTTTTATATAAAATTATTGCAAAGGTTCTCGCTAATCGACTTATAAGTAAACTCGACAAGTGCATATAAGATAATCAATCAACTTTTGTTCCAGGAAGATCTATTTTGGATAATGTTATGGTAGCTATTGAAGTGGTTCATTACATGAAAGCTAAGACTAAAGGAAAGCAAGGGGATATAACTCTCAAATTGGATATCAATAAAGCGTATGACATGATTGATTGGGATTATTTGAAAGATGTTCTTAGCACTATGGGTTTTTGTCAGAAATGGATAGGATGGATCATGATGTGCGTGGAAACAGTTGATTACAATATTGTGATGAATGGAAATAAAGTGGGACCGATAATTCCAGGGAGAGGGATAAGGCAAGAAGACCCACTATCACCGTCCTTATTCATCCTGTGTGCTGAAGGACTATCTGCTCTTATTAATAAAGTCGAATCAAAAGGAGATTTACACAGAGCACAAATTTGTAAGCATGCTCCAATCATATCTCATCTTCTATTTGCTGATGATTACTTCCTATTTTTTAAAGCATCCCTTAATGAAGCAAATGTGATGAAGAATATTTTGTCCACCTATGAAGAAACTTCGGGTCAAAGTATCAATTTTCAGAAATCAGAGTTCTTTTGTAGTAGAAATGTGGATCAGAAATTGAAGGATGAATTGGCTAGTATGCTAGGAGTTCAACAAGTTTTTGGAACAAGAAAGTATTTAGGAGTGCCATCTATGATTGGTAGAAGCAGAAAAGCTACTTTTAAATTTATAAAAGATAGAATGTGGAAAAAATCAATACCTGGAGTAGTAAGGCTTTAACTCAAGCTGAAAGAGAAGTACTCATTAAATTTGTGCTTCAATCCATCCTAACCTATATCATGAGCATTTTTCTTCCACCTTCTTCTTTGAGTGATGAGATTGAGAAAATGATGAACGCCTACTAGTGGGGCCATAAATCTAATCAATCTCGAAGTTTACATTGGCTCTCCTGGGATCGTTTATTTATGGCTAAAACTGATGGAGGTATGAGTTTTATATAAATGATGAACGCCTACTGGTGGGATCAAATTGCAGGTAAGAGTAAAAAGTTCTTTATATAAATAAGTAAATAAATATTGATTGATGATAATATAATCACAGGCTACTTTCGGACGAGTATGCATTCCACCAAATTAAAAATTTATTTTATTTAATTGGTTTTTGTAAATATAATAACTTATATTATAATAAAAGTTATTATAAATAATGTAAAATTTTACTGATGCCACTTATTTAATTATATCATATCTTCAATTCAGCATGTCATAAAAAATAATATGGAGAATTAAAATCTTAAAAAATTAAAATAAAGAGACCAAAATTAATAGGAGATAAAAATTTAAAAATAAAATAAGAATATGATATAAAAAATACATTTAAATCCATTTTTCAAAAAAAAAAATACAATTTATAAAATAAATATTATTATTATTTTTTTAACTTGTGTTTAAAAATCACAAAATTCTATTTCTCTGGTAATACAAACTGAAATTCATAATATACAAACTGTTTTTTGTCAATGTGACGATGCATAGGTTTTTATTCCAAATAGCCAACTCCATAGATGAAACTCAATAATACAATTAATGTGTAATAATAATAATCTAATTACAATAGTGCACATGAAAATCCTGTGTGTTGAACAATAAAGTATATGAAAAGTAAGAGAATAAAATAAAATATAAAATGAGTATAGGTTGATAGTGTTTGATGGTAATTTGGAGAAGCATGAGCGCCGCGTCTTTTGTCTGACATAATTTTCCCTTATCATTTCACACCAATAAAAAAACACAGCTTGTCACTGCCAGGTGGCATATCCCCTTCATCAAGTTTGAGATAACATCCACCATGTGCTTCAAGATTTAGATTTTGTTCTGCTTTAAATAATCAACAACCAATACCAAGAAAACAAACTTTTCCATATCCTCTTATTCTATACTTTAAATTACTTAAAAAGGAGATGGTTACATGTACGTTTTTTTTTATAAAATAAATTCTTGTTGTAAATTAAGGAAAAAAAAGACTTATTTTTTTATGATTAAATAAAATATCAACTGCATTTAATTTACTCTTTTATTTTTCTATAATCATTAGTTAATAAAAACTATTTGTATACCTTTTTATAAAACTTATTATAAGAGAAAATATTTTAGACATTTTATTCCGCCGCTCCTTTTTATAAAATAATTTTAAAAATAATTATTTAATTTACTCTATTATTTTTATATCCTATAAAATTAATATTTAAATAAAATAATTTTCTATATTATAAAATAAAAACATCAAAGTGTCGCTCCCAGGATTTTCATCATAGTACAAACGCGAAAGTGATGCGGAAAAGGTAGAGTCGTCAGCCATACATTTTTATCCTGAATGAATGAGAAAGATAATGCTACACAAACCTAAGAGAAAAGGAAAGGACAATGTCCTACGAACCAAAAAACTAGGTTCGAGAGTTGGTTACGACATGGGAAGGTATTAGCACCCCAGACCGTCTGTCGTACCCGACGGGATCCACGCTTGCCTGTTTTGTTTCAAAGGGTGAGAATAACACTGCTGCTGAATAAAATACTACAAACTGAAACTGGAATGAGAAAGAGAACTGGAAAAAGAGAACGAGAAGAAAGAATGGGGAAATGTAGGAAAATAAAGAGTGTGCTCGAACGAGCCCTACTCCACTGCCTACGTAACTCATGGGGTATGAAAATAAGAGTCGACATAGTTCGCCTAACTAAGGCAGAAACTTGCTTGTATTTTTATGAATTGAACTGCTTATGCCTATGCTCAGGTGTTGCAGGCTCGTCTGGTACGAGTGCATTACCGTCTTGCAAAGAGACAAGTTGTAGCAAGTTCTTTCATTATGAGTGAATGAGATCACAAGAGAATTCCCGCAGGAAAGACGTTTGTTGTTTGTTTACTGTCTTTTAGAAGAAGTGCTTTTGATTTTGTTGTTTGTGAAACATCCTCATGCTAAGACTTGTTCATCATGATAGATGCCTTACACCTCGCTCTTAAATGGGACATGTGCAAGTACCCCACGGCAAAGTCTCTTGGAGCACGAGAAAGCTCGACCTTTATTAGGTGTTTTGTTTTCTTTTTGAGATGAGAAGGAGGGACTCAAGTCAAAAAAGGATAAAAACTAGGGGGACTAAGACTCACCATAAGCCTTTTATTCAAAGGAGATCCTATGGTATGTGAAGTTTTATAATCCTAAAAAGAAGGAAGGAAAAGAAGAGGAAACTAGAAAGCAACTTACTTCTCTAAAGAAGTTAAGTTGTTTCTAAAGAGGGGGAGAATGAAGTTGTACAAACAAAACCTAAAGGGCTAGGACAAACACAACTTGAAAGCATAAAGAAGATAAGTAAGAAGTTGTATGAATAAGCTTACCTCAACCACCCTACAAAACAAAGGTTAGCTTCACAAATGAATATTGAGAGCACAACTCAAGGCAAAAGCACAAGTAAGGCTCAAACTGGCTAAGGAAAAGCACTAAGGGCTCCCTAAGGCTATTTCCTAAAATTAAAGGATCCTAAATGATAATGGACTTATAAAGTCAGTAACTAAACCCTACTAAAGTGTTCTAATGTTATAAGATCAAACACTAACAAACTATGTCCAAACTAGGCACTAAACACCAAAGAAGTTCAAGGTGAAGTTACATGAAGAAGATTGAATGATTATGCAAGATGAACATGTATTAAAGCATGGTTAAGTGTTAAATTCAGAACCTAAGATCAATTAAAATTTGATTAAAAGGTAACTGAAAGTATGAGCAAAGAGATTCAAGTATAAGAGATTGAATGGAGAAGGAATGAGAAGAAATGAATATGTGGTTTCATAAGAAAAGAAAGACTTAGAATAAAAGTAAAACATGAACCATGAAAGATGAATTCCCCATACAAAATCCAGAGGCTATATGATATGATAAGATGAATATTAGAAACAAAAAATTAATCACAAATGAACAAGTATGAAACACTTTAGGGTTACGGGACAAGGAACTTTGAATTAGAAGTCATCATGTTCTAAAGATTAACAAAAGAAGTGAATGGACTTTTGATTTGATGAAATGATATGATAATGGAAGTGAACACATTATGAAGTGTATAAGAAGAGTATGAAATGAATAAAATACTCAAAAAATGGATTTAGAATGATTAAAGTGAAGGGAGATGGAGAATCAGGTCAAAGAAGGCACCTATGAACAAAAGTGAAACTTATTGTTCTGGATTGGGCCGCAAGAATGTATAGGGCCACGACCCAGTGCATGTCGAGCAATGGCCCATATGCTCGAGCAGGAGAACCTCTTGGACAAATCACTTGCTTATACGACGGGCATACACTAAGGACGGGCAGAGAGTATGTCTGCCAGCTCATCTACCACGTCACCCAACTGCCCTTTATTATCTCCTGAAAGATAGGGGCAGTTGGACCAAGGGGCAGACCTTTTGTCTAGGTCTTCACGCTTCTTACGCGTCCCTTGGCAGTTCCTCCATGGGCCTAGCTAGATTAAGCCCATTGAGGGGCCTTGGCCCAGCGCCGGGGGCACATTATAAATACCCTTTCTCAACAAAGGGTCAGGTATTCTCACTCATTATGAACTAACCATACTATTCTGTACCTCTTCTGAATTAAGCATTGGAGTGCTTTGTAGGTACACCCCCTTTCTCACTTCATTCTTTGGCTCGTTCATCAAGTCATTGGAAGAATCTTATGATCAGGTGAGATCAGTGGCGCCGTCTGTGGGAAACCAGCTTCCCCTTCTTCCACAACAGAAGATCAAAGCTCAAACACCGTCCTTCCAGCATGTCCGAAGAACAACTTAACGAGCGCAGCCATCCTCTCGTCGACTACACAATGGAGGACGGCCTGCAGTACCATGAAGTAGACACCTGAGATGGCCGTCCGGCCACCCCGTCTCCTGAGCCCCAGAATAATGGGGATCCCCCTCAAGTTCAAAACCAGGGGACTGAGGCGTTCCAACCCATCCCCGTTCCCGTCGAAGGAGACACCACCATGATTTCTATGGTGAACGCCCTCAACCAGGCCAGCTCTATGCTCTACCAGCAGCACGAGAGAATCATGGCCCTAGAAGCTGACCGACGGGAGGTCCGACCTCAACAAGAGAGGAGGGCGCAACAACGTCCAGAAGCAACAAAGAAATGAGGACGTCGCTCCCCAGAGCCTAACGTCAGTAGGGCACGCGCCCGTCGTGACACCGGTCGATCGAGAACCTCACCGAGACGCGATCGTAGCCCCCACCGAAACGAGCTCTCTCCACCAAGGAGCGACAAAGAAGACCTGCACTGCCCCCTATCACGGGCAATAATGGAAGCTCCACTCCCCAAAGGCATGGAGAAACCTCCTAACCTGGCCGTGTACGACGGGACCACCGACCCCGACGATCACGTCGACAACGTCAACGCAATGCTCGACTACCGCAATGACATCACCGGGCATCTCAAGTGCAGGTTATTCTCGACGACCCTCAGGAAAGGGGCCATGGCCTGGTACAAAAGCTTGGCCCCAGAATTCATTACATCCTGGAGGGTTATGAGATCCATGTTCACGAGGCATTTCACAGTCTCCCGGCGCCATCCCAAGACAGAGGCGACCCTTGAAGCCATAGTACAAAAGAAAAATGAAACATTACGCTCGTACATCGAACGATTCAACCAAGAGGCTGTCGAGGTGGATACCACTGAACAAATGAAGAAATACCTCCTTGAGAGGGGACTCTTACCCGGTAGCCAGCTCAGTCGAGCCGTTGGGATAGAGCCTCCCCGCACCTTGAATGAACTCCTGCATAAGGCCCAGGCCTACATCAGATACGAGGAAAAGCAGGTCGCCCACAACGCTCGCAGCAGCCGTAATACTGGGGATACCGATCACCCCAAGCGTGAAGATTCGAACATTCCCCGTCGCAACGGGGACAGGCGAAGGGAAGAAAAGCCCCGCGAACCTCGAGAAGGAAGAGGTCCTGCGGGCCGATACAACGAGTATACTTTACTGACAGCTCCCCGCGAGCGCATCCTCGCCGAATGCATCAACTCCGAGTTCAAACAGGGCAGAGTGAGGTTCCCAAAACAATCTGCACCAAAACCTCACTGAAATTCTGTGATCAGGTATGAGATGTCCTATGAGATGTTCCAACACTTGACAGATTTAACCAAAACTTAAAGTGCAAGAAAATTAAACAACACAGAAGTTTGTTAACCCAATTCAGTGTATAACCACACTTACATCTGGAGGCTACCAAGCCAGGAGGAAATCCACTATAAGTAATATTAATTCTAGACTTAAACAACCCAGTTTAATCTTTCACTTAATATCTACCCAATGCAATTTCTACCTAAGTCACTACTTAGATATGAGTACCAACTCACTCCCCCTCAATCACATAGTGATCTTGTTTACAAGTTTAATAAAATTGAAGACATTCTTCAAACAAAACAGCTTGATCTTACTTCACAGTTTCAATCAAGTCACAAATGCACTTATGCTTAAAAGCTCATAAAGTGGTACAATTAAAAACAACCTGCTATTAAAACAATAAACATCCTATTTGGTCTTCTGGAATTCGTACTCAATTCTGTGAGTTTCTGTTGATTAAATAGGTGTTTGTAATTTGGGCTTTCTGTAGGTTAATCCAATCCTAAAACACATGCAGCTTCCACCTTGAATTAGGGTTTGTTACTTCCTAGATTCTAGGAGATTTAGTTCTTCTGATTAATCTGAAACCTCATAATAAAACTTCCTACAGATGCGCCTTGTTCTGTTTTTATCCATCCATAATTAATTCCAGATAACTCTCCTTAAATATCTCAGATCAGTTAGTCATTAATTAATTCTGGTAGCAGGTTTGAGATGTCTCAACATCTGTTGGGACATCCTGAAAAACTAAACTTAAGTCATTTACACAATGTCCCAACATCTGGTGTGACATCCTGAATTAAGTTCTTATACTCTGTTTGATAATGTCCCAACATCTGATAGGACATTCTGAACTGAATTCAATATTTCTTGTTGGTCAAAAATTCTGCCAATTCTAAACATCTACACTCACACCGACAAATCCAAATACTGCAGGTTCCACAGGAGCCACAGGCATGTGACCGAAGACTGCGTTCACCTAAAAGATGCAATAGAGATCTTAATCCAAGAAGGGCATCTTAAACAGTATACTAGGAGGAACGAAACTTCCAAGCACGAAGAGCCGGAGAAGAAGAGACCTCGGGAGGATACACCCCCCGACGACTCTCCTTATCAAGTGGCCCTCTGCGTATCACGTCCAGAGGATTTCAGCTTCCTCGAGACATTGCCCGAAGGCCAGATCGCTGCACTCAGCCCCTGGGAAGACTTCCCGACCGCCCTTGTTATATCGGGCGGAGGGATGAATGGCGAGGCCGCCGCCCTCTCAGTAAAACGCAAGTTCGACGAGCTCCTTCTGACCGCACCCGAGCAAAAGGTAACTCTGACAAAATACCGGGGCAAATCCAACCCAATATCCTTCTTTTTGGAAGAGCTTCCGGGCGGCTCCCCAAAGTCGGGCATCCCACTATTGATTAGAGCTAAGATGGCCCAGTTCGATGTCAGACGCATTCTGGTCGATCAAGGCAGCTCAGTAGACATCATGTATGTCCACCTTTTCAAGACTCTGAAATTGGACAAAACCAACCTATCCCCCTACGTCGGATCCGATCTCCAAGGATTCAACGGGGCCACGACAAAACTGTGGGGATACGTTGAGCTCCTCGTCACCTTCGGAGAGCAGAGACGGCCAGAGAAATCAAAATCCAATTCCTGGTCATAGAGTGTCCCTCTCTCTACAATTGCATCCTCGGCCGCCCGACGTTAGCCGAACTGACTGCGGTCCCATCTACCGTCCATCTAAAGATGAAGTACTACACCAAACTAGGCCGCGTAGTCACCGTCCACGGCGACATCGAGGCTGCCCGACGGTGTTACGACGCCGCAGTAAAAGGATAGGCCATGGTCAATACAAAGAGCAACAAAAAACCCAAGACCGAGGATCCTCCCGTCCAGAGAATCAACGCCATCGACCTCGACTGCCGCATTGTCCAGGACGAAGATGAAGAATGGAAGCCCACCAAGGAACAGACTCCCGAACGATCGTTCCGGCCAATCCCAGACGGAGAGTTCGAGCTCATCCCTTTGGGCGACGACCCTGGAAGAACAGTAAGGATAGGCAAAGGATTGCCCGAGGAAACAAGGGAGTAGCTCGTGACGTGCTTCAAGGAGAACTCCGACCTCTTTGCATGGAACACCGCAGAGATGCCCGACCTAGATCCTGAGGTCGCGTGCCACCAATTAGCTTTGGATCAGGCAGTCAAACCCATAGCACAACGTAGGCACAAGCAGTCCCCCGAGAAGGCGGAGGCTACCGAGCGAGCTGTAAAAGACCTCTTAGAGGCAAATTTTATTTCTGAAGCTCAATACACAACCTGGCTCTCTAATGTAGTCCTCGTTCAGCAAAATAATGGAAAATGGCGCATGTGTGTTGATTATACTGATCTTAATAGGGCTTGCCCCAAAGATGCTTTCCCTCTTCCTAACATAGATAAGCTCGTTGACAACTCTGCAGGTTTCAGACTCCTGTCCTTCATGGACGCATATAGCGGATATAATCAAATCCCTATGTCGGACACGGACAAGAGACACACGGCGTTCATGACCCCGACCGACAATTACTATTACAACGTAATGCCGTTCGGAATCAAGAACGCCGGGGCCACATACCAACGCATGATGAACAAAGTCTTCAAGGGAGAGATAGGGGATATGCTCGAGGTATATATGGACGACATGATCATCAAGTCACACGAGGAGGTCGACCATGCTCGACACCTCTACAAAGTCTTCGAGCAGGCGAGACAGTGTAAAATGAGGTTTAACCCTGACAAATGCACGTTTGGTGTCCGGGCAGGAAAATTCATGGGTTTTTACCTCACCGAGAGGGGAATCGAGGCCAACCACGACAAATGCCGAGCATTCTCGGAATTTCCAACCCCAGAGACCAAAAAATCAATCCAATCCCTCAACGGGGTGCTCGCCTCGCTCTCCCGTTTCATCGCCAAATCTGCCTAACATGCACTGCCCTTCTTCAGACTCCTTCGTAAGGAGGCCAACTTCGAATGGACCGACGAATGTGAACGGGCACTACTCCATTTGAAGAAGGTGCTCTCCGAGCCCCCGGTCCTATCACGACCATTGGAAAGAGAGACCTTATACCTGTATCTGTCTGTGGCAACCGAGGCCGTCAGTGCCGTCCTAATAAGGGAAACTGACGAAGGACAAAAACCCATCTATTTTACGAGCAAAGCGCTCAAAGGCCCCGAACTCAGATACCAACAAATCGAAAAGGTCGCCCTGGCTCTCATAAATGCGGCAAGGAGGCTACGCCACTACTTCCTCGCCCATACGGTCAAAGTAAGAACCGACCAGCCAATCAAACAACTTCTCGGACGACCAGATATGGCCGGCAGAATGCTAAAATGGTCGCTGGAACTCTCCGAATTCGATATACAATATGATAACAGAAAGGCATTGAAAGCTCAAGCACTAGCCGACTTTGTCGCGGAAATGACCCACAGCCCGACACCGACGGACGACGCCCATAAATGGACGATCTTCGTCGACGGAGCCTCCAGTACGACGGGTAGCGGAGCCGGAATCATCCTCGAGAATGAGGACGGGATCCTGATCGAGGTCTCACTAGCACTGTCTTTCCCGACGTCAAACAACCAAGCCGAATATGAGGCTTTCATCGCCGGTCTGAGGTTGGCCGAAGACTTGGGAGCAAAGGAGGTAAAAATATCAACAGACTCCCAGCTCGTGGCATCACAAGTACGAGGAGAGTACCAGACCAAGAACGACAACCTTGTCGAGTACTTAGCTTTGGTCAAAGAAAGACTCGCAAAATTCGAGAAGTGGGAAGTACAACATGTACCTCGCGAGCACAACACACGGGCCGACATCTTATCAAAGCTAGCTAGCACGAGAAAGAAGGGCGGAAACAAATCTGTAATTCAAGAGATCCTTCCTCGACCTAGTATCGAGAAACCACCTCCTCCAATCGAGGTCAACGTGATCGGGGATACTCATTGTTGGATGACGCCCATCTATAATTACCTCACGAAGGGCGAGCTCCCCGCCGACCCAAAAGAGGCGCCCACCACTAAACGTAGGGCATGCTCGTACGTTCTCCTCGAAGGGAAACTTTACCGTAGAGGGTTTTCCATTCCATTACTCAAATGCGTCGAGGAGGAGAAAGTTCCCGACATATTGGGGGAAATACACCGAGGAATCAACGCCCAACACCCCCGCGGACGATCACTGGCACGAAAGGCTCTTCGAGCAGGATACTACTGGCCGACCATGCAACACGACTCCAAGGAACACCTCAAAAAATGCGACAAGTGCCAATGGCACGCCGACATGCACCTCACACCCCCGAACGAACTAAAAACACTCTCCTCTCCATGGCCTTTCGCGTGGTGGGGCTTGGATATCCTCGGGCCTTTCGTAACCGGATCGTACTAGAATAAATACCTCATCGTAGGGGTAGATTATTTTACCAAATGGATCGAAGCAGAGGCGTTGGCTAAAATAACAGCGCAGAACATTCTTCGATTCTTTAAACGAAATATCCTCGCTCGGTTCGGCGTGCCCCAGGTCCTCATCACGGACAACGGAACGCAATTCATGGACGAGGGATTCCAAGACTTCGTGGCGAGCTTAGGTACTAAGCAACATTTCACATCCGTCGAGCACCCTCAAACCAACGGGCAAGCGGAAGCGGCTAACAGGGTAATCCTACGCGGACTAAAACGCAGGCTCGGCGAGGCGAAGAGGGCATGGGTCGAGGAGTTACATAGCATCCTATGGGCTTACCGTACAACACCTCACTCCACAACCGGGGAGACCCCATTCCGACTAACATACGGCACCGTAGCAGTCATCCCAGTAGAAATAAGAGAACCGACGAGGCGCATAGAAGAACCCCTAGACGAAGAAATGAACGACGAGGCACTCAGAGCCGAGCTGGACCTCGTCGACGAGATCTGCTCCGAAGCAGCCCTTCGAGAAATATCCCTCAAGCAAAAAATAGCCTTGCGCCATGACGCGAAGGTCATAAAAAGAGAGTTCCAGGTGGGCAGCCTGGTCCTCAGAAGAAACCAAAAAAACCCAAGAGAGGGTAAACTGGCCGCCAACTGGGAAGGCCCCTACCGCGTCCGCGATAAGACGAGCAATGGGGCCTACTATTTAGAAAACCTACAAGGTGAAGAACTTGCTCGACCATGGAATGCAGAGAAACTTAGACAATATTACAGTTGAATATATCACGGGGAGACGTGGGAGGTACGACCACACTCTTCACCTCCAAAACTACAGGGAGGAACCGCGCGACCCAGGGACGAACACGCCCCTCTAGCGAACACAACCCTCCCCGACGGTTGGGACCTCGATCGAGCACCAACGTCGAAGTACCAAGACCGGCAGGGCACCCAGCTCGCGATGGGAAAGCCCAAGCCTTGGAGCCAGAGTTCCAAACCACGAACTCGGCTTCGATCTTAAACGGGCACAACGCCCGCTACCTCGTCGGTTCCCTAAACCGAGGAGACAAACATGGTCGAGCATAAAATAGTTCGTAAATACAAGAAACAAACTATAATAAAAGAAAAAACGAACAGGATGAATAATTAAAAACAAAGCATTCATTCATTGAAAACGGCCAAAGCCAAAGATAAGTACGCCCGAAGGCCAATATTCAAACAAAATAGGCACGCAGGCCATACAAAATGGGCACGCAGGCCATATAAACAGAACAAATTAAAATTCCTAAGACTCTGCCCGGAGCTACTCTTCAACATTCTCTTCCTCTCCTTCATCTTCCCCCAGCTCTTCTTCAGCCTCGAACGGGCACACGATCTCCCCATCCTGGACACAATAGTTGTGGGCTGATCCCTCCGTCACCAACTCGGAATTTAATATCCTCAGATGCTCGACGGCATTATCAAAACTCTCCTTGAATACGACCACGAGGTCCTGGTTGAGAGAGAGAATGTGCCCCACCAACTCACCCCGGGAACCGAGAGCAAGCTCTTCTTCAGTCTCATCAGTCAACGGATAGACCTTGTCCTCGAGAGAAGCAAGACGAGCACGCAACCCAGCATTCTCCTCGGCCACCTTCTGATGCTCAGTTGCTTGCTCCTCCAGACTTGCCTTGGCCGCCTTCAGCAGGTCTCGCTCCTCCTTGACCTCCTCCAAATCTTTCTCCTGCCCCTCCTGCAGCTGGTGCTCCTCCTTGTAATCCGACAAATCCTTGGACAGCTTGTCGTTTTCAGACCGGACTTGCAGAAGGGCATCTTCCAAGGAAGCAGTAGACACGGAGGTGTCAGTCAGGACCATAGTCGTCTTCATCACCTTGATGACGGCGACCAAGTCCCAGGCCAATTCCTTGCGCCGGACACCAGCCTCCTGGTTCAAGATAGCCTTCGCCTCGGGACCTGGAACAACAATGGCGTCCTCAGTCTTGAAAAAGGCCTGCTCTACATAGCAGGGGGGCAGTAAGTAACTTCCAGGGCAACCTGGATTGCCGTTCCCTGCTAAGGTTGACCTGGAGAGTGTCCCATCTGGGCGCTTCCGCTTGTTGAGAGGGGAGGTTGAGGGAGGCGGGCTGTCGGGTATGTTGATCATAGATGCACGGGGAGGGGAGGAGAGCACTGGACTCGCTGTGTTCGAGGTCCCGGCCCCGGAGTCGCCAGCTATCTCTTGGACACAAGGCGCGTTCTTCTTCTTCTTTGAAACCCTGTCCGGGGCACCTGCTTGGTTGGCCAGCTTGAGAACCCGATCACGAGCAGTGGGCATAGCACCTACAAAACAGGGACATATACGTCAGCGGGCGAAACCATAAACAAAAAGACATAAGAATAAAAGAAACACCTACTCAATAATTCCATGGCTTTTTCCTCGGTTCTACACTCGAGCAAAGCCTTGGTGTTAATAAGACGGGGCTCGCAGATCGACATCCCGGCCTCGTCAAGATAAGGCACACCCTTTCGATCCGTCCAGACCGCCAGGTTGAAGCTCTGCACGTACTCAACCAGCTTCTTATAAGCGAGCCTATCCTCGACACCTAGCATCGAGAAATTAATCCTATAGTGGCTGGTGGTGAGATCGAAATGGTCGTGCTGCCACCTCAGCGGTATCTTCGACATTAATTTCTCCTCCCCGTCGGCATCCCGTTTGTAGTAATAAAGGGAATGCAGGGCAACATGGGTGATCGGTCTCACTACATACCACCGACCCTTGAAATGACGGGCAGAATCCACATATGTCTTGAACAATCATACGGGCTGTTTGAAGGAGACCCAGCAGTGTCGCCCCTGAAGACCGGACCGCTGGAGATGGAAGATATGGAAGAAGAGGGCCCGAGTACACCCAATGCCGAGGAAGCGGCAGACCAACTCAAACGCCCGCATAAAAGCAATGGCATTGGGGTGTAACTGTGACGGCGCCAGCCGGAGCCACTTGAAGATAGACATCTGGAAGGAATTGAAGGGCAACCTAATCCCCGCCTCTCGGAAAGCGAACTCGTACATGGCGAACTGCTTTCTCGGGAAACGATGACATATCCGGTCTGCCTCTTTGGGAGCATGACACTGCCAGTTTTCAGGATCTTCCCGACTTCGATTTTCCACCACGGCATAAGCGTGGGTCGCCTCGTCGCAGAAATAAGATTCCTCGTCCAAGGGTTCGTCCGCAACCCAAGAGAGGTCATTTTGCCCAGACGACGAGACATGCTCAGTACCACCTCTGGCGTTCCCCTCCTCGACAGACAAACGCGTAATGTCCGCATCCATGGGCCGCGGCCCGGTTTCTTCTCCTCTCGGTCGTAGACGCCCGGTTGCACCTGAAACGCAGACAGAAAGAGTGAATTCGACGTCATATCAAATCCATCCTTCCACCACAGGTCAAGTGAAAGGGCGTAGGGGCGACGTTCACGGGCACCAATGTGAAACTTCACCCACTGCCACCAGGCCCAGTTGAGAAATTTCGCACGTGTTCGACGTAGTAATACACATGTGAACATTCCTATGCCCCGGGAAAAAATCTCATACATGCTTATGAAAATTTTGCCCGGCACATGAAATTTCTGCCCGGGACAGTCTAATCCTAACCCTATTTTTCACATCTACAGCCTATTTAACTATTTCTAAGTTAAATCTAATTACTCTATACATATGAAAACATGCATTCACAGCCATTAACGCAGGAAAACAGGGAGAATGGGGGATTAAGAAGGCAAAACAGTACCTGACATAGTGAAGAGTCAAAGGGACACGGCGGCGCTCGAGCAAACAGCGGTGGTTCAGCAAGTGTGACGGGCGGAGACTAGAAATTTCTGCAGAGCTTTCGGTGAACGTCTGAGCGAAAAAGTGTAAATGAAATGACTCAACCCCCTTTTATAATCACAGGCGCGTGGATTAACGCTCTAGGCCATCATTGCCTACTGCCTACGCCGCCGTTTGCACACTAAACGAAGCGACGCACCATTAATGTTGAAACACGTCAATCCACAAAGAATTTGGAACGACGTCGGACAACTGTACACCTCCCCGGCTCTACAGGACATCCTCGACCCCAGATAGCATCCTCGACTTCCTCGAAAACATCATGAACCCGTCGGGACCTTTATCCTCGACAATGTTGGAACATCACGTGCCCGACCATATGCCCGCTACTTTGTCCTTGGCGCATGTGCCCGACTGTAATACAAGTCATCTCTCCGACCCAGAGACTCGACTTGGGGGGCTCTTGTTCTGGATTGGGCCGCAAGAATGTATAGGGCCACGGCCCAGTGCATGTCGAGCAATGGCCCATATGCTCGAGCAGGAGAACCTCTTGGACAAATCACCTACTTATACGACGGGCACACACTAAGGACGGGCAGAGAGTATGTCTGCCAGCTCATCTACCACGTCACCCAACTGCCCTTTATTATCTCCTGAAAGATAGGGGCAGTTGGACCAAGGGGCAGACCTTTTGTCTAGGTCTTCACGCTTCTTACGCGTCCCTTGGCAGTTCCTCCATGGGCCTAGCTAGATTAAGCCCATTGAGGGGCCTTGGCCCAGCGCTAGGGGCACATTATAAATACCCTTTCTCAGCAAAGGGTCAGGTATTCTCACTCATTCTTAACTAACCATACTATTTTGTACCTCTTCTGACTTAAGCATTGGAGTGATTTGCAAGTACACCCCCTTTCTCACTTCATTCTCTGGCCCGTTCATCAAGTCACTGGAAGACTCTTCTGATTAGGTGAGATCACTTATGAATCAAGCAACCCAAAAACTCAAACCAATGACCTATAATTGGACATAAAGGAATTGTAAATTTACAATGGAACCCTAAGAACTCATTCAAAAGACCTCTAATGAATGGCATAAATGCCTTACCCAAAAATAGGTTAAAAGAATGGAAGAAGAAGGCATAACATGTGACTTTAGAAACAATGTATCAATTAAATGGTTATGACATGGAAAAAATATGAAATTTGGTATCTAAGGTCATCAATCAGAGGAAAACAACTAAAAGATCTCACAAAATTTCACAATCTAACCCCTTCAAATGAAGACACAAAGTCAATTAGGGTTTTGCTGGATAAGGCTCAAAGAAATGACTCAAAATGATATTAAATGGACCTAAAGATTATGGAAAAAATATTTTTATGAGCTCCAACATATCCTCTAGATAGAGCAAAAATAATGGAAACAAAAATATTTTTTAGTTGAAAGTTATGAAGTGAACAAGTCAACGTATCCATAATGGAGAAAATCCAAAAGAAAATAAAAAAAGAAAATTCAATTCTGGACCAAAAAATAAAATAAAATAAAAATAAAATTTGTGAAAATTTTTATAAAATGATGAAAAGTATGTATGAGTTAATCTGGAATTTTTGGTGATGGTTTACTATTTTTAAAAATAAAAAATGAAAAGGATAAGAAAATGAATTTGAAAAGAAAAAGAAATTGTGAAGGGGTGCAATCAGAAATAAAATATAGTTCAAATTCAATGGGCCCTTTTGCGTAGGGGTGGGGATAACAATTGAGACCCAAGTCCAATGATGCGTTTATCATAGTTTTTATTGTGAACCATTCGTTAATTGGTTGACTTAATTAGGACCTTAAGATTCATCTAACGCACACCAATTGGTCAAGGTATTTAAAACAAATGGTCCACATGGCTGACACATGATAACAAGGATGAGGATTCATGCACAAGAACACTCAGCTCACTTAAATGGCACGTTAATGGCATGATGTTCATTTATTTGCTGGCAAAATTATGGACGTTGGATCACAACAATCTAATGAATGGTACTTAAAGTTGGGATAAACCTAGGGCTACTGTTCAGGTCACCGGAGAAGACCTCTGATCATCTTCTCCGATGAGGTCACCACCACTACAAATCTCAAACTCTCCAGAAATCAAAGAAAACTAGGTCATTCAAATCCTTATGCTACATACAATCCATATCCATAAACAAAACACACAAAACCAACATGAATGGGGAGAATCGAAGCCAATCAGTTTGCCCTAAATTTCATGATCTACACTCCTATGGAGTCTATCAACTATCCAGAATGTCACATGCTTCTATTAAGCTTCAAACACCACAAAACAATAAAAAAGGAATGAAATCGTGCACGTGACATTGAGTTGAAACCTTTGATGGAAACTCTGCAAATGTTGAAGAAAACCAGATAGGAGGTTCCAATGATATTCTACACTTGATCTTGATCTTCAAAGAGTGAAATAAACACTCTGAAACCTTTGAATTCTTGACAAAGTGTTGAAAATGCAGAAGTTCAATTACTCTTGTTCTTGAAGATTCAAATTGATCAAGCCATGGATGATGATCACAAGATGAAGGTGGTGATGGATTGATGAAGATTGCAATGTGTGTATGAAGAATCAGAGGAATGGAGAGCAAAATGCAGTGAATCTTTTTCCAAAATCAGAGGGAATTTTCATAGCAATGAAGTGTGATTTGAGAAAAATGAAGATGGTGAGTGCAATTCAGTAAGGAGTAGCTTCTTATATCTGTGGTTAGAAGTTAACCATCATGGTTAACAATTAGAACCATGGTTAAGTGAGGGTGTCTTGAGAATTTAAGGGTGGAGTGAGATTTTGCCAAAAATGAATGGAACTCGTGTGCCATGTTATGCTTTTGTGTGATGCAGATCATGCCAATTATGGTGTGGTTTAAATGATGTTGTGATGAAGGTGATCAGACCAATGCAGCTTGAATTGTCATTGAAGTTTCTCATTTGCTTGATTCTTCATAATGTGTATGGAAGCTAGTGTACACATGCATACATGGGATGACTTGAGCCTCTAAGCATGATACATTGTGATCATAACAAGTTAGCTGATGCTTACAAGCTTGAACTGAAATGAATTCAACTCTTAGCCTTAACATATAAGAAACCAAAATGCAAATATTGATCTTCAATGATATGAAACTTCAAGAACAAGGCACCAAATGGAGAAGTTCTTGTGATCAAATTGGAGAGCAATCTTCATAGAACAAGTTTGGTACTCATTCCATGATGAAATATGGATTTGCAATAACTCAAATATGTAAATGGAGTCAATGCCACAAAACTGCATATATGGGCCTGAAGAAGCTGGGCATGCCTTGGGCCAATATGCCTAGGGTTTGATCAGTGTT
Source organism: Lathyrus aphaca (assembly GCA_963966055.1). NCBI lineage: Eukaryota > Viridiplantae > Streptophyta > Magnoliopsida > Fabales > Fabaceae > Lathyrus > Lathyrus aphaca. The sequence continues at coordinate 427,747,121 of OZ014524.1, read as the reverse complement.
GGAACCACACTTTGACCCTTCATAACTTCTCAACCATTGATCAAATAAAAAATCTCTAAATATGAAAATTGTTGAGAACATGCCAATGAACAACTTTGGTGTTCAAAGAAAATTCATTTGAAGCCTTCTTGATGGAGTAATTTGGCTTGACATGCTGCACATCACATGTTTGATGAAAATCCTGGCCTGGCGCGCGCATGGGGCTTGTCATGACTTGGGTTTTGCCCTAGTTTGATCAAACTTTGAATGATCATAACTTTCTCAATTTTAATCCCATTAACATGATCCACCAATGGATTTGAAGCTTAGGATGCCCTCTTTCAAACATTCCAAGTGGAATTTTTTTTAACTCTTAAATTGGCTTGACATGCTGCACATCACATGTTTTATGAAAATTCTGGCCTGGCGCGCGTATGGGGCTTGTCATGACTTGGGTTTTGCCCTAGTTTGATCAAACTTTGAATGATCATAAATTTATCAATTTTAATCCCATTAACATGATCCACCAATGGATTTGAAGCTTAGGACGCCCTCTTTCAAAAATTCCAAGTGGGATTTTTTTTAACTCTTAAATTGGGAGAAGACCTATCTTGAACATGGCTGCAAAATGGACCAAAACTTACTATTTTAAGAAACCCTAATTTTCCAAATCTGGAAACTCTTGATTTTCTTGATTCTTGATGATTCCTCCATCATTTCTTGATAAAATTTTGTCCAATGATCACTTGTAACATTAATTTCATGATTTTGATCTCAAAGAGCCAGGAGTTGACTGTTTCCTCTACACAGTTGACTCTTTTCCAAATTTCTTGATTTTCAAGTAATTGACCAATTGAAGCCCTTCTGAAATGATTCAATGGATGATTTTTCAATCCTAGATACCTGACATCATGTGTAAGACATTGAGATCAAGTTTGAATCAAAATTTCATTGAGAAGCTCCATTAATCAGAAACCCTAATTTCATCCCTTTTTGCTATGAGGTGTTGCACTAGTTGAGTTCTTTGATCAATCCACCTCTTTCCAAGGCTTGATGAATAATTTGAGATCATGTGGGATGTTGAGAACCCTTTTAACCTTATTAGGAAGCCATGTGACCCTTTCATTGATTTTGGATGATCACCAATTTCACCAGTCATTGATCACAAGCACTATGCCTCTAGCTATGAGTGTTATGCTTCAATTTTCTATGCAAAGATGTAAGATCATGTATGTAATATGATATGCTAAATGCCATGAAATGAGAGGGAAAATTTTGGGGTGTTATAGCTTCCCCTATTCAATCAACTGTAGACTTGAATAGATGATAGTAATGCCTTTCAAACGTTCAAGGTATGTAGGGATTGAATACCCGAATAAACCAAAAAATTTGCACTCTGTGGAAAATAAAATAGGTTATGAAGAATTCCATTCTTAGGTGGCCACTCAAACAAGACACACTGTAAGTGAGCTTGAAAAAAGACTATCATAACTTGGATGATAACTCGAATAAACGAATCCGGACTTTGCAGAATCGAAAAGCATTTATCCCACTTGAGAGATAAGGCAAACATGACACACCGTAAGTGAGCTTGAAAAGAGACTATCATAACTTGGATGATAACTCAAAGAAACGAAACCAAACTTGGCGGAATCGAAAAGCATTTATCCCACTTGGGAGATAAAGCGAACAAGACACACCGTAAGTGAGCTTGAAAAGAGACTATCATAACTTGGATGATAACTCAAAGAAACGAAACCGGACTTGGCGGAATCGAAAAGAATTTATCCCACTTGGGAGATAAAGCAAACAAGACACACCGTAAGTGAGCTTGAAAATAGACTATCATAACTTGGATGATAACTCAAAGAAACGAAAATGGACTTGGCGAAATCAAAAAGCATTTATCCCACTTGGGAGATAAAGCGAACAAGACACACCGTAAGTGAAATTGAAAAGAGACTATCATAACTTGGATGATAACTCAAAGAAACAAAATCGGACTTGGCGGAATCGAAAAGCATTATCCCACTTGGGAGATAAAGCGAACAAGAAACACCGTAAGTGAGCTTGAAAAGAAACTATCATAACTTGGATGATAACTCAAAGAAACGAAACTGGACTTGGCGGAATCGAAAAGCATTTATCCCACTTGGGAGATAAAGCGAACAAGACACACCGTAAGTGAGCTTGAAAAGAGACTATTATAACTTGGATGATAGCTCAAAGAAACGAAATCGGACTTGGCGGAATAGAAAAAGCACTTATCCCACTTGGGAGATAAAGCGAACAAGACACACCATGAGTGAGTCTGAAAAGAGACTATCATAACTTGGATGATAACTCAAAGAAACGAAACCATACTTGGCGAAATCGAAAAGAATTTATCCCATTTGGGAGATAAAGCAAACAAGACACACCGTAAGTGAGCTTGAAAAGAGACTATCATAACTTGGATGATAACTCAAAGAAACGCAATCGGACTTGGCGGAATCGAAAAGCATTTATCCCACTTGGGAGATAAAGTGAACATGACACACCATAAGTGAGATTGACAAGAGACTATCATAACTTGGATGATAACTAAAAGAAACAAAACCGGACTTGGCGGAATCGAAAAGCATTTATCCCACTTGGGAGATAAAGCGAACAAGACACACTGTGAGTGAGCTTGAAAAGAAACTATCATAACTTGGATGATAACTCGGCTGGGGAGAACAAATGTTTTCTATGGGGACACTTTTGGTCTGATTGAAGAAATAATGTTTCGGGCTTTTGTGCAAGGTACCAAAACTAGCTTATGCTTCGTATGCATATGTTTGAATTTTTCCATAGTGTAATGCTCCATAATGATGGAAATGCTACACTTTTTTTTAGGATATAAATGTAATGATGATTACTAGATGCAATCGCAAAGAGATCTCCTGATGAGGAGATAACAGGTATCCCTGATAGCTTTCTTGGGGAATAACATCACTGATTCAATCTTATGAATTCCATTGGGGAAAAGCAACTTTGTGGGGTATATTGTTAATGATACACTAGTTCTGAACTGCCACCATTGCCAAAAATAAATTGGACTTTGAGCTTGAAGAACGACAATCCTGTTGGGGATGAACTTGATTGGGAGGTATGCCACTCGTAGAACTCTGTTGGGGAAGTAATAACCTTCTGACCTAGCTGAGGAAAGGGTTTGGTGATACTTTGTTGAGGAAACAATCTGTTGGGGAATCACTCAGATACAAATTCCTCTGTTTGGGGAAGAGATGCCAATAAGGATTGGCCTTTATTTGGCAACTTCACCGGGGAAAACCGCGAACAATGATGTGCAAGAAGGGAAACCATCTGACTTCTCACTATCTTCACCACTGCCAAGGAATAATGAATCTTCATGCACTGCTAAGGATTAACAAATCTTCATATGTCGCTGCGAATACGAAGACTCTGGTGAGGAATATTTATTTGTGGAATGAAACCTCCCTGCTTGGAGAGAACATCAACTTTATGTTACTTCGCTGGGGAAGATTTCAATTTCCACCTCTAGTGGGGATGATGGAGGACACCACTAGAGAATACTTCCTGCTGAAGCTAAAAGTTATGATCACTCTCGCTGTGAATGAGAGGTATGAACTGTCTCATGCTGGGGATGATAGATAACAAAACGTCTCATGCTGGGAATGAGATATGAAGCTACCCTTTGCTCGGGGAGTACCAAACCTCTTCTTGTTGCTATGCTGGATAAATAATGGTCTGATAAGACTTGCTGAGGGATATCTCATGAAGTCTTGTACTAGTAATGACTTTGTTTCCAACCCCTGTACATGCATGTTTGTAATCACGACTGATAGTTCATGCAAAAGGGAAAGTTAGAAGAGCCTGCGTGCCCCAGGTTCATGGTCTGAATCACCATCCCCGTTACTCAACAATCCAAATTCATGTCAAGTGTTTCACTCTTATCCATGTATTATAAAGCATCAATGTATTCGCAATGCAATATTTATCACAATTGTTGGACGTTTTTGCTTCAATCAATAGTAGATGAAAAAAAAAACATGAGAACTAATTTGACTGAAATTTCACTTTATTGATTGAAAAGTGACCATGAATATGCATTACACTGGGAAGCAATCCCTAGGAAGAGGAAATTGCACAAAAGGAAAATAAACTATCCTAATGACAATGTGAAAATTGGATCTCATCACGTTCCCATCCGGCTATGACCCGTATGTCCTCTAGACTCTCTGCATGCTTCGCTTTAGAGGAAGATGATTGAACTAATTCTCAACCCTCAAATTATCCTTGAATTTAGATGAAGAATTACAGATCTCGCAGATCACAGTTATTCATTTCAATCCCTCTTTTGCGTGGATCGCCCTTTTGGATTTTCAATCCACCGGGATACCCTTTTTTGCCTGAGTTGTCTGATGTGGCTTTTCAACTCAGCGGGTGTACATCTTTTTTTTCTCCGTTTATTTCCCTAACTTTTTCCCAAGCCTTTTATTCTGTTTTTGGCTCGCCGAGATGCCCTTTTTTTCCTGGACTTTTATTCTGTTTTTGTCCAGTGTGTTTCTTTATACGAAGTATTTTTTAATTGCGTCTGCGTTGAGAGGGGATAAGAAGTCTTTTCCATCCATGGTTGTTAACATTAAGGCTCCGCCCGAGAAAACCTTTTTAACCACGAATGGACCTTCATAGTTGGGTGTCCACTTACCCCTATGATCTGTTTGAGGAGGAAAGATCCTTTTCAGCACTAAGTCCTCGGGTATGTAGCATTGAGGCCGCACCTTCTGGTCGAACACCTGCTTCATTCTCTGTTGATATAATTGTCCATGGCATACAACTGCTAAACATTTCTCTTCGATGAGGCTTAACTGATTGAACCTGGACTCGAGCCATTCAACTTCATTAAGCTTAACATCCATCATTATCCTTAAAGAAGGAATCTCAACTTCAACTGGTAGGACTACCTCCATACCATACACAAGTGAGAATGGGGTTTCCCCTGTTGAGGTGCAAACAGATGTTCGGTACCCATGCAATGAGAATGGTAACATCTAATGCCAATCTTTATATGTCATAACCATCTTCTTTACTATCTTTTTGATGTTTTTGTTGGCCGCCTCGACGGCGCCATTCATCTTCGGCCAGTACGACAAAGAGTTGTGATGTTCGATCTTGAAATCCTGACACAAATCTGCCATCATCTTGTTATTGTGATTAGAACCATTATCAGTAATGATTCTTTCAGGTATTCTATATTGACAAATAATATCCCTCTTTTGGAATCGAGTTACCACTTGTTTAGTGACGTTAGCATAGGACGCCGCTTCTACCCACTTGGTGAAGTAGTCAATGGCACCCAGGATGAAACGGTGATTGTTTGAAGCGGTAGGCTCGATCTTTCCAATCATATTGATGCCCCACATGGTGAAAGGCCAAGGTGAAGACATGGCACTCAACTAATTAGGATGCACATGCACCTTATCAGCATAAATTTGACATTTGTGGCATTTGCGGGAGTATTTGCAGCAATCAGATTCCATGGTGATCCAATAATACCCCGACCTTAAAAGTTTCTTTGCCATGGAATGTCCTACGACATGGGTACTGAAGGATCCCTCGTGAACTTCTTGCAATAACATGTCTGCTTCGTGTCTATCCACGCATCTAAGCAAGACCATGTTGAAGTTCCTTTTATAAAGCACATCATCCTGGTTTAAGAAGAACCTGTCTGCCAACCTCTTTAAGGTCTTCTTGTCTTTACTGGATGCCCCTGCAGGGTATTCCTAAGATTTCAGAAAGCGTTTGATATCATAGTACCATGGCTTGTCATCATTAGCACCATTAAATGCAAACACATATGTCGGCCTTTCCAGACGAGACACTACGATTTTGGGCACATAGTTCTCTTATTGGACTTTAATCATTGATGATAACGTTGCCAGAGCATCAACAAATTGATTCTCGTCACGATGTACATAATGCAACTTCACCTTCGTGAAAAATGTCAACAACCTCCTAGTGTAGTCCCTGTAAGGGATCAGATGTGGTTGATGAACGAGCCACTTTCCATTAACCTGATTGATAACCAAAGCTAAATCACCAAAGATATCGAGGGTCTTAATTCACAAATTAATCGCCTCATCTATCCCCATTATACAAGCTTCGTATTCTGCCTCATTGTCGGTACATTCAAAGGTCAACCGGGTAGTGAAGGGCATATGAAATCCTTCCAGTGAGATAATAATATCACCAATTCCGATGCCGTTCATGTTAACGGCCCCATCGAACATCAGACTTCATTTGGATTCAGGGTCTGGCCCCTCCTCCAGGAGTGGTTCTTCACAACCTTTAGAGTTGAGGAACATGATGTCTTCATCAGGGAATTAAAATTTCATTGGCTAATAGTCAACAATCGGTTGTTGGGCCAGATAATCTGATAATACAATTCCCTTGATAGCTTTCTGCGAAGTATACTGGATGTCATATTCAGTCAAGATCATCTTCCAACGAGCTACCCTTCCGGTTAGAGCTGGATTTTCAAAGATGTACTTGACGGGGTCCATCTTGGATATCAGTAGGGTGGTATGAGTCAACATGTACTGTCTTAGTCGGCGAGCATCCCATGCCAAAGCACAACAAGTTTTCTCGAGCAGTGAGTATCTTGTCACACAGTCGGCAAACATTTTGCTAAGGTAGTATATCGCATGCTCTTTTCGACCAAACCCATCATGCTGACCCAATACACAACTCATTGATCCCTCAAGAACTGTAAGATATATGATCAAAGGCCTCCCCGACATTGGAGGTATGAGGATTGGAGGTTCTTGCAGATACTCCTTGATTCGATCGAAAGCCAATTGACAATCATCATTCCACTTGATATCCAGATTCTTTCTCAAGATCTTGAATATCGGTTCGTACATAGCTATTATGTGAGATATGAACCGTGCAATGTAGTTCAAACTTCCTAAAAATCCATGCACTTATTTCTCAGTTCTAGGCTCAGGTATCTCTTGAATTTCTTTCACCTTTACAGGTTCGACCTCAATCCCCTTTTCACTTACAATAAAGCCAAGCAATTTTCCAGAGCGCACCCCGAAGGTACACTTGTTTGAGTTCAACCTCAATCTGAACTTCCACAGCCTGTCAAACAACTTGGCCAAGTTGACTAAGTGATCTTCTTCTGTTTATGACTTTGCAATCAAATCATCCACATAGACCTCGATCTCGTGATGAATCATGTCATGAAAGAGAGTCACCATTACCCGTTGGTATGTTGCCCCAACATTTTTCAAACCAAAAGGCATCACTTTATAACAGAAGGTGCCCCAAGGGGTAATGAAGGTAGTTTTCTCCATGTCATATGGAGACATCTTGATTTGATTATAACCTGAAAAGCCATCCATGAAGGAGAACACAGAAAATTGGGTTGTATTGTCAACTAGCACATCAATGTGTGGAAGCGGGAAGTCATCCTTGGAACTGGCCCTGTTCAAGTCTCGATAATCCACACACATCCTAACCTTGCCATCTTTTTTAGGTACTGGTACAATGCTGGCAACCCACGGCGGATAACTCGTAACAACCGAGAATCCAACATCAAACAGTTTTTGAACCTCTTCCTTGATTTTTATTAAAATGTCAGGTCGAGTTCTTCTCAATTTCTGTTTTACTGGTGGGTAGTCCTCTCAGAGTGGCAACCTGTGTACTACAATATCAGTGTCCTACCTTGGCATATCCTGGTAAAACCAGGCAAAGATGTCAACTTATTCACTGAGCATGGAAATCAACCGGATCTTTACAGATTCTTTCAAAGTAGCCCCAGTTTTGACTTCTTTCTTGTCCTCTTTGGTTCCCAGGTTCACCACCTCAATAGTTTCTTCATGTGGCTGAATCACCCTCTCCTATTGATTTAAAAATCTGGCTAATTCCTCATGCAATTCACAATCTTCTTTGCCCTCATCGTCGGCTAGGTAAATTGGATTGTCGAAGTCATAGTGAGCCATAACAAGATTGTCACTTATGAGACCCGATGGGGTACATCTGCATGAATGATGATTCATGCTAAATCTTAGAAAGAGTGAGAGAGACATGAAAAACATACATTGCCATTTATTGAAAAAGTAAAAATAAAATGAAAGACAGGGAACACCATGAATGAATGCCAAAACATCAATTTTATTAATGAATTGATATTGCATAACGAAACAATGAAAAGCCCTTATAATGAGCTACTATGGCTCGGGCAAGACATAAAGCTTTCATACAAAGAATAAAAATCACAAAACAATTACTCTTGGCACTGAGTAACTGTGATGAATGCTTCGGAAGACCAATTATTGAGTACGACCCCTGGGACACATGGCTTTATCCACTTATCCATCTCGCGGTCACTGTCAATTGTCTCCTCTTGAACAACACAGAAACTGCCATGATCAACCCATCTGACACTAATGAAAGTAATCGGGCCTTTTAATGATCTCTAGCCTATGGAATTGACATTGGTTGACCAGGATTATAATCGATCCCGAACATGTCTTCTTTTTTAGGGACATCCACCATCTTGCCCCAACCTTCGTTAACCCCTGATTCCATGACTTTCAGAGCCTGCTTGTAAGATGCGATAGACACACCTTTCCTCTTTTCTTCTGAAAGGGAAGCTGATGACGACGTAGCCTCCTTTCTGACTGGCTCAAAAGCTTGGCAAGGAGTTTCATATATCTCGCCATCCATCTCCACATATTTGAAATAAGATAGATGGCTAATGAAAATGTCTTCCTCCCCACATACTGTGACAATTTTCCCTTCCCAGACAAATTTCAGCTTCTGATGTAGGGTTGAGGACACAACCCCGGCTGCGTGGATCCAAGGACACCCGAGTAGACAGTTGTATGCAGGTTGGATGTCCATGTCATAAAAGGTCGTTTTGAATACCTGTGTGCCTACCCTGATTGTTAACTTCACTTCTCCGAAAACTGACCTTTTGGATCCATCAAATGCCCTGACCACTGAGTCACTCGGCCTGAGCACCACTCTGTCATAATATAACTTGATTAATGCCTTCTTTGGAAGCACATTCAGGGAGGACCCTGTATCAACCAGCACATGTGAGAGCACAACCCCTTTGCATTCCATAGAAATGTGAAGAGCTCTATTGTGACTGCGACCCTCAGCAGTTAGATCCAAATCAGTAAAACCTAATCCATGGCTAGTGTTCATGCTAGAAACAACCGTCTCGAGTTGGTTTACCGATATTTCTTGTGGCATATAAGCATTGTTCAGGATTCTCAGCAACATGTTCCTGTGAGCTTTAGAACACATCAACAGTGACAAGATCGAGATCTTGAAGGGTGTTTGCTGCAAATGATCGACTATCTTATAGTCGCTCTTCTTTATGATCCTCAATAATTCCTCGGCCTCTTTGTCAAATGTAATATCTGGAGCTGGCACAAGAATATCATTTTTCACGGCCTACTTGCCTTTGGTCTTAGCCCGGGCCTCTACATCATCATTCGGTGGTACTGCGTTATTCCTCAAGGTCTGAGGCGCGAATAATCGTCCACTTCTCGTAAATCCACTGATTCCCACATTTTCAACCTACCGTGGAATTGCACTGGAGGTGGTTAAATTTTTCTTCTGGACATTACAATAAACTTCTACCCCATAATACCATGGGACAACTTTCTCGCTTTGATACGGCATAGGACATGCAGTGGTGAACGTGATTGGTGCCGCCCTGGCTGGCACCGGAATTTCGATAGGAGTATAGTAGATAGTGACTGTAGAAACTTCATCTTCTTTCACAACCCGGTCAAATTGGATGCTTCTTTCATTAATCATCTTCTGAATTCCCGATTTCAACCTATCACACCCATTGGTAGATCCTTCACATTTTGAACACACTTCCCCATAGCCCGGGAATATACCTTTCTTTGTCAAACATCCCTTTAGTGCTAGTAGCAGAGTTTTCAAGGAATTAACATCATAAACCAAATTCAAGTTGTCACCATCATCAATGGCTCCCACAGTCATTTCATGCGAAGGCATGAGGTTTTGCAAAACATTCAGGGTGGGAGCAAAGTTGATTGCTATGGAATCCAACATATCCTGAATAACATGCTTGAGGGCCTTATAATTTTCTGTAGTATGGCATGGAGCTCCGGAGTGGAACTCGCAATAGGCATTGGGATCATATCCCTCCGGAATTTTCCTCGGCTTCGGTGGAGTCAATGTTCTGAGCTGAATCATCTGCAACTGAAGGAGATTCTACAAGAGTTGAGAATATGACATCGGTGGCGTTTCAAAATGCCTATCCTTCAGTCAAGGTGGATAATATTGTTGAGGAGCTCTCTGTTGCTGATAATTTTGCTGACACAGTTGTTGTGGCTGTTGTATCTGTTGTTGATTGGCAGCAACAGGGATAGTAACAGAAGATGCCTGATAGTAGGAATTCTGGTTTCCTCTTTTCCTTTGAGCATACAATGCCCCAGTTTCCCCTTCTCTCTTCTTTACAAATGGCTTCTTAACCCTAGAAGTAAAAGCTCCACCATTCTGGATCTTCCCATGTTTCATCCAAGTCTCAACTCTTTCACCAGTCCGTATAATATCGAAAAAACCACTAGATGAGCAACATGCTAGACGTTCCATGAAATTCCGGGGGAGGGTATCCATGAACAGATCCACCATTTCTCTTTCAAGTAGGGGTGGTTGCACCCTTGCTGCCAACTCGCGCCACGTCTGCGCGTACTCTTTGAAACTCTCGGATTTTTTCTGGGATAGGCTCTGTAGCTTGGTCCTACTCGGGGTCATGTCAATATTGTACTGATATTTCTTGAGGAATGCTTCTCTGAGGTCCTTCCAGTTGCGCACAACAGTTCTCTCTAACTTCATGTACAATTCAAGAGAGTCTCCAGACATGCTGTCTTGGAAAAATACATCCAGAGTTTCTCATCTCTAGTATAAGCAGCTATCTTGCGATAGTAATCCTGGAGATGAGTTTTGGGGCAAGAAATTCCATTGTATTTATCAAATGCAGGGGCCTATATCCTTGCCCCCTTTATAGTACCTACCATGTTGGTAACTAATTAATTAGGTCTCAATGCTGATAACTAATTACTACAGGGAAATAATAAGACGGGACCTTGAGTTCTGGTGAAGTAGGATGCCATTCGGGAGGGCCAGCCTCAGTGAGAAGACTCATCGCAATCGTGGAAGCACTGATGATGCCAACACCTTTGGACTTCAAATATGGAATTATATCCTCCAAGGCACTTAAGAATGCCTTCATATCAAGCTAATACTAAATCAACAAACAACACGAACCAGCGAAAGACAATACTCAGTTAGAAAACAAATAAGAATAAGCAAACACTAAATCATCAAACAACACAAGTTACCAAGTGTTTTCATGGTAATAAAGTATTAAAGTTTCATGAATTCTACAATAGTACCTCCAACCTCAAATGAATTACTGTGAAGTTCCGTATTGGTAATATAAGAAAACTTTTCTATCTTCCATGTATATTTCCCATATAACTCGGAAGGTTTTGATCCTACAAGGAGATGAAGTAGGAATTTTAACATTTTTATGGGAAAAAAATTTAGAATCAACCATGGCCCGTCTTGAAAGGATCAAGAATCAGCACAAGATAAATTTAAAAGCAATCAGTTAGAAGAGAATATAATCCAATTTTCTATAAACAAGACACAAGTTCCTGCTAAATTCTCCCACTCAAGCCTAGAAAAGGTGCTTTTAAGAAAGTTGGCAGAAGAAGGTAAGATTTAATGCAACAGTTGAAGTTGTTTCCAAGTGAGTGACGTGACTAAATACATTGTGGGTTTGAATTTGTAGATGTCAGATTCAATATCCATATTCACCACCCATCCTTTTCTTTTACTGTCATATTTCCTAATTTCCCGCAATGTCCCAGCATATCAACACCAACAAGGAGCATTTTCTAAGCTTAAAACCAAGCTACAATATAAAAGCATTGTTGCTAATCACAACTATATTTATTAACTATTTCATAAAGCTACATTGTTAAAAGTTTTAAAGTTAATAAACATTAAGTGCATGCAAGTTGTTGGCAGAAACCACCTCGGTTCTCCATAATGCAACGTATCACTCCTCTTAGCAAAATCTAGAAACGTGGAAAATAGAAATTTAGAAATATGATCCAAAACATCATAGGATCCTGCCAGATATTACAAACATTTGACCTTTGATATGCTATAAATTGTTCGGCAGAATGTGAGCTGATTATAATGTTGCGAATAACTTCCGATAATAGCATGCTGCCAAATCATCATTAAGCAGGTGGGTGTAAAAAGTTTAAAATCCATTAAACTTTATGTTACATACATGAAATAGAAAACCAAATGCAGACCAAAGATGATTTGATCTTCAAAAACTTACAACAAAGGAATATGAGCATGATGGATTGTGTAGTAAACCTAGAAAAGATAAATACTATGAAAACCTAATAAATCTCAAAACAAAGTCAATAAATCATAATTAGAATAAGAATAATCATAAGGGAGAATTACAAACAACAATGAAGATCAAGAAATGCAAACGAAAAGGATGATGAGGAATCCATGTCCAACGGTGAGAATGAGATCCTCAAAGTTTCTCTGGGTCAACCTCATGCTTAATTTCTATTTATTCAAAAACCCTAATTAGAGAAAACTAGTGAATTTAAAAATCTAATTTTAATTTTGATTTGATAGAGTAGAAAGACTTACTGGTCCGTACTAAGGCAAATGAAACTCGTATTTCTGATATGGAAGTAGTTGAGATTGTGTGTATTGGATCTCATGGCGGTAGACTTGTTGAGAAGGAGTGGTATTTTGGTATCTTGGTAGAGAAGGTCAAGGGGTTCACATAGAAATTCAGAAAAAGTAATGATGCATTTCAATTCCTAACTCTGGATTTGGAGAAAAGAATGAATTTGGTTCATTGAGGATGAGGGTATGTTTCTGAGTTTGATGAGTGAAGGTGAAGGTGAGAAATCAATAGAGTAATACGTATAAAATAGTGATTATTATTTAAAAGGAACACAAAATATCATTTAGAATTTTTTTGATGACAATAAAATAAAAATACCATATGCGTGGATTGAGCACGCGACTTATTTTTATAATTTTGAGGAAAGTCTTATAATAGCACTTTCTAACAAAGTGCTATTGTAGGAATACTCTTTTATTAGCATTTCACATATAAGTGCTATTAAATTTTTGTTTTTTTTTCTTGTTTTTTATATATTTATCTATAATAGTGTTTTTCAAAAAGTGTTATCTTAATGAAGAATATTAATATAGTTTTTCAAAAAATATTATCTTAATGAAAAATATTAATAGCATTTTTCAAAAAGTGATATCTTAATAAAGAATATTAATAACATTTTAAAGAAAACGCTATCTTAGTGAAGTTTAATAATAGCGTTTTCTAACAAAATGCTATTAAAATCACATTGTCTTCACCCTATAATAGTGCGTGTCATAAAGTACTATTATAGATATCTTTGTTTGCTTTTAAATAGCACTTTCTTTAAGAGCGCTATTAAATTAGGTGATACAAAAAATCAATTTTGGTGTAGTGAATCCTTCCTGAATAAATAGATAAGTTAAGAAACTCAGATAACCTGCAAAGAACAGAATGCAAATGATATGAATGCATGCAAATGCTGTGTTCTTTCATTCTCAAGGTTGTTTACGTTTCCATTCCGGTATTTAGAAATATCCAGATAGCCTTTGTAAATTATGACTTTTGGGAAGAAAACCCCACATGAAGCTCATATTAGATAACAATGAAGAACTAGTGCATGGAACCCGTGTAAGTGCAAATATAACAACCAGAGATTCAAACCATATAAATAGCATAAAATGAAGTCTGAGAATAACAACAAATTCCCTGAGGGGTGCCAATTCTTACAGTATGAAACTAGCCAAAGCATAAAGGAATTCCACAACAAGTCTGTGGGTAATCCAGTACAAACAAAGGAAACTAAGTTCTATGAAACTCCATGTCCTTCAATCTCCAACTGAGACGTTTGACCACCTAGAATAACTGAGCTACCTCTGGATGACCTGGATCCTCGATGAGTTTCTGAATGAGGAGTTCCCTTTGATCAATGGAAGCGTGGAGTTCACTAATCTGCTGCAATAAAACCTCTTCATTTTCCTTCTTGAGACTTGGCTCAGGCTTGACTTTCTTGACCTCTACACGAACCTTGAGCTCTTCTACCTCTTTCTAAGCATTCTCAACTGCTTGTTAACCCTATGCTATCTTCTGGTCGTAGCTTATGTGTTGCTTGTAGGCATGTTGGAGTTGCTCTTCCTGTTCACCCAGTAGCTCTTGAAGGTTTTCAGTCTTCTGCTTGTAATCAGCTTCCACCTCCTTTTGTTTCTTCATATTGGCCTCCCATTTTGCTTGCCAGAAAGTTATGGATTCCTTGGCTTCATCCAACGACTACTTGTCCTTTTGACACTAATTTGCTTTGTGGATCTCAGCCAAACCCTTCTTCCTGAAATAAAGCTCTCTTTCTTCAAAGTCTTTCTGCTTGTCCTTCACTACTTTCTCGGCTTTCTGAACCCTTTCCTTCAGTTTCTAATTAAGGGTCACCATCCTCTGATAGGAACTGTGAGCTTCCTGATTCTCTACCTTGAGTTGTTGGACTAAAGCCTCTAACTTTTGGTAATCTTCCAAAGGCATAGTAGCTTTAGGTTCAATCACTAGAGAAAGAGCTGATGCAAAAAAAGGCATCAGAGCCGCTTGGGCTTTCTACTCTAACCATGCCTCATATTCAGGAAACATCTGATTATTGCTTCTACCCAAACATGCCACACCTTTCCTTCGGATGAGTTTCCAAGAACCCGCAAATTTTCGAACCAAAGGAAGATTGTCCTTTATAGGGAAGTAAAAGGTCTGAATTAGCTCTGACTCCTCAGGAATGTCCTTAAGTGCGTATCCTAATTGTATTCTCAAGAGAATGAGGTTATAATTGATGCCCCATGTTACTCCTAAGAGTAATACATTGGGATAACTTCCACATCTGGAGATGAAGTCCTTCCCTTTCAGCCTCATGGTAAACCATTTGATGTCTTTGGCAGATAACATGCTCAACTTTTAGGCCCAGATCAGGCTAGGGTATTTGAAAGCTTCAATATTGGGCAAGTGCCTCATGAACCACTTGTGAAATAAAGGAGCGTATCATCATACTAAACCTCCCCATTTCTTCTCATTCTAATAATGCACTGAATAATAGAGGTCTCCCAAAAGAGTGGGTATCGGGTTCTTCAGCATAAACAAATGAATGGCATTTATGTCTACAAATTTTACCATATCTGCAAACAGAATGATCCCATAGATAGAGAAGGCCGGGATAGCACAGACAGAATCCCATTAGGCAGCAGCAACAAGTTCTTCAGCCTTTTTAACCAAAAAGTTCAAAGAAAAACCAAGTACTCCTGCTTTGGTAGTACTCAAGTTTGCAGTCACTTCAGATGAGCTCAAATAAAGAGCTTTGGCAATGTCAGCATGAGTAGGCCTTGTCATTTCTGGATTGAACGGAACCTGATCTTGAAGCGGCACCCCCAAAATGAAAGCATACTCCTCAAGCAAAGGACCCAATTGGAAATCATGAAATGTAAAGCATCTGAGCCAAGGATCATAATACTGTAGTAGAGTATGAATGACGCTTCTCTCAGAATTATCCAGGTTTATCACCATGTCTAAAATATCTTCATAACTCTCTCTGAAGTCTCCAACATGTTCCGGGGTAATAAGGGACACCATCTTGTTTATCATGTCCACCTTAGTATCGAAGAATTTGTAGTGAATTTTATTTTTTCTGAAGTCCTGCATCTCTGAATAAGAAGTCCGACTGGAACTGGGAACAATATATAAATCCTGAGAATGAAAAAAACACAAATGGTTAATGATGTGATGATGTTATGCAAGGCAAGGCATGTGATCAGTGATGTGTCTATGTTGGTGGTGATCATATAATCAAGTGTCTATGAAGAGTCACAATAACACTGTCTCTGTGTAGAAATCCCACAATCTGGAACAAAAGGACCATATAGAACCAACTCATATCACAAAATAACACTAGTAAAGTGGGTATGTTGGAAGTTTAGGGTTCCTACAAACCTGTAAACATCCCTCCCATATCACGGGTGTGTTGCGGGTCGATATCACAGACTCTCAAAGCCGAATAGAAATAATATGTTCACCATCTACGAGAAATGGCTCATAACCAAATCAGGGAATCGATTAAGCATTATGTACTACTCAGGGAGATCTCAGCTGAGTTCGGGAAAAAGAAGCATCCCTCATAAGTTCCTAGCTTCAAGAACTGAATTGAGAAACAATAGTACATTCATCCCCTGGGATACAATACTATCGTCATACGAACAGTTTACTTTAACTGAGTTCCTATGAGAGAACCAGGCCATCCTATGCGAGTTCCCAGTGGGCCCTCGGATGCGAGTGGGTTTGCCAACAAATGTGGTCTGCCATTGTTATCACTGGAGAGGGCTGTTTCCACTAAGGTCCTCAATGATCGGTCTCCAGATGCACATAACTATCAAGGTCGTATCCTGAAGTGGAGGAAATCCCCACACATAATATTTCCAAGACGGTCGCAATCTGGGTGTGGAACACATCACCACTCATCATGGTGAAATACCATGGATGTACAATGTATGTCCACGCTAAGTCCTAGGGTGCACTCGAGTCCCGATTACGAGCTCATCTCACAGTAACCCCATCCCACCAAAGAAAAAATAGCACAGTCCAGACAGTCCAGTATAATATATGATGCATGGAAAATAAAATATTGAAAGCGGTAAATAAAGTTGTAAAGTAAGGCTGTAAATAAAAGTAGTAAAGCTAAGCTAAAGCACACAACAACAAACAACATAACACCCAAAGAAACAAAAACAAATAAACGCTAGGATTGACTTTCAAAGGGGAAACCAGAGATTCTGGGTTCAGTCCCCAGCAGAGTCGCCAGCTGTCGCTCCTGGGATTTTCATCCTAGTACAAACGCGAAAGTGGTGTGGTAAAGGTAGAGTCACCAGCTACACATTTTTATCCCGAATGAATGGGAAATGTAATGCTGCACAAACCTAAGAGAAAAGGAAAGGACAAGGTCCTACGAACCAAAGAACTGGGTTCGGGAGTTGGTTATGACCAGGGAAGGTATTAGCGCCCTAGACCGTCCGCCGTACCCGACGGGATCCACGCTTGCCTGTTTTGTTTCAAAGGATGAGAATAAAATTGTTGCTGAATAAAAGACTGCTAACTAGAACTGGAATGAGAAAGGGAAATGGAAAAAGAGAATGAGAAGAAAGAATGGGAAATGTAGGGAAAATAAAGAGTGTGCTCGAACGGGCCCTACCCTGCTGCCTACGTATCTCATGGGGTATGAGAATCAGAGTCGACGCAGGACTCCTAACTAAGGCGGAAACTTGCTTGTATTTTTTATAAATTTAACTGCTTATGCCTATGCTCTAGTGTTGCAGGCTTGTCTAGTACAAGTGCGTTACTGTCTTGCAAAGAGATAAATTATAGCAAGTTCTTTCGTTATAGTGAATGAGATGAGAAGAAAATTCTCGCATGAAAGACGTTTGTTGTTTGTTTACTGTCTTTTAAAAGAAGTGCTTTTGATTTTGTTGTTTGTGAAACATCCTCATGCTAAGACTTGTTCATCATGATAGATGCCTTACACCTCGCCCCGAAATGGGACGTGTGCAAGCACCCCATGATAAATTCTCCTGGCGCACGAGAAAGATCGACCTTTATTAGGTGTTTTGTTTTATTTTTTAGATGAGAAGGAGGGACTAAAGTTGAGAAAGGAAAAAAACTAGGGGGACTAAGACTCACCCTAAGTTGTTTATTCAAAGAAGATCCTATGGTTTGTGAAGTTTTCTATTCCTAAAAATAAGGAAGGAAAAGAAGAGGAAACTAGAAAGCAACTTACTTCTCTAAAGAAGTTAAGTTGTGTCTAAGGAGGGGAGGAATGAAGTTGTACAAACAAAACCTAAAGGGCTAGGACAAACACAACTTGAAAGCATAAAGAAGATAAGGAAGAAGTTGTATGAATAAGCTTATCTCAACCTCCCTACAAAACAAAGGTTAGCTTCACAATGTATATTGAGAGGAAACACAAGGCAAAAACACAAGTAAGGCTCAAACTGGCTAAGGAAAAGCACTAAGGGCTCCCTAAGGCTATGTCCTAAAATTAAAGGATCCTAAATGATAAGGGACTTATAAGTCAGTAACTAAACCCTACTAAAGTGTTCTAAGGTTATAAGATCAAACACTAACAAACTATGCCCAAACTAGGCATTAAACACCAAAGAAGTTCAAGGTGAAGTTAGATGAAGAAGATTGAATGATTATGCAAGTTTAACATGTATTAAAGCATGTTTAAGTGTTAAAGTCAGAACCTAAGATCAATTAAAATTGTGTTAAAAGGTAAATGAAAGTATGAGAAAAGATATTCAAGTATAAGAGATTGAATGGAGAAGGAATGAGAAGAAATGAATATGTGGTTTCATAAGAAAAGAAAGACTTAGAATAAAAGTCAAACATGAACCATGAAATATGAATTCCCCATACAAAATCTAGAGGCTAGATGATATGATAAGATGAAGATTAGAAACAAAAAATTAATCACAAATGAACAAGTATGAAACACTTTAGGGTTATGGGACAAGGAACTTTGAATTACAAGTCATCATGTTCAAAAGATTAACAAAAGAAGTGAATGGACATTGAGAACCATTTGAACCTTATTGGGAAGCCATGTGACCCTTTCATTGCTTTTGGATGATCACCAGTTTCACCAGTCATTGATCACAAGAACCATGCCTCTAGCTATGAGTGTTATGCTTCAATTTTCTATGCAAAGATGTAAGATCATGTATGCAATATGATATGCTAAATGCCATGCAATGAGATGGCATATTTTGGGGTGTTACACAAAGATATTTTATTCTGTCACTCAACTATTACGAAATGTTCGTAACATCTATTTTACAACAGTCACAGTGATAATCGTGATAACACCTATTTATGGGTGTATTTTTTCCGTAACACTTAATTCACAATTGCCAAATGTATCAACTAGTGAAAAGGTACACGAAATGAAATGATTCGATTTAAAACAACAATAATTAGCCATTTATTGTGATAAAAATGTTATTGGGCTTGTATATAACCACAATTTTTATAACCACCCGTGATGAAAGATAATACTTTATTTATATAGGGTTAAATATGTTTGTGGTCTTCATAAATGTCTCAATTTTTGGTTTTAGTCCTTCAAAATATTTCCTTTAAATAATGGTCCTCCTATTATTTTTCATTAGCACTTTTGGTCCCTCTTGCAAATTAGTGACGATTTTGACAACTTAGCGACAAATTTAGCAATGATTTATTACTCTGCGACTGAATTAGTGATAATTTTAGCGACAATTTTAGTATTAGGGACCAAAAGTGTGGATTAAATATTTTTGGAGGACCATTCTTTAAAGGAAATATTTTGAGGGACTAAAAACGAAAATCGAGATATTTAGGAGGACCACAAACATATTTAAATCAGTTTTATATAGGCGAAATTATCTTAGCTTCAGTACATAACAATTGTTTCTCAAAACCCTAATAATTTTTTCACTCGTCTCTATCAAAACGAAATCCTAACAACTTTATCACTCTTCTCTCTTCTCTCACATGGAAACCCAAAATGAAACCATAACAACACATCTTAGCCAATGGATATTTATAGGTTCGTTTACTCAGTAATTTTTTTTCAAAATTTGTTTCAATAGCTTTTTTCATTATATTTGAACTTTCTTCTTCTTTTTTTTTAACTTTTAGTTATATGAATACTTGTAGAAATATGGATGTTTCTTTCAACAAAGAGGAAAAAGCTAGATTTCGCCTTTCAAACTTGTTACAATAAAGAGGACGAAGCTAAAGTTAGCGTTGAAAACTTGTAAGTATGGATGTTAAGTTCACGACTCTAACTTTAGCTTCATCCTTATTTCATTGTGGACACGCAATTATGGGACATGTATGGTACGTTTCTGAAGCATTATATGACTTGATATATTTGTTGTATTTGTTGTTTATCGGTTTTTGTTGATTAATTTTTGTTTAGAATGTGAGTTTATTATATATTATGTGGTTTGAATGTTTTTCCAATACCTTACTGAATGTATAACTTTCCAAACTTCATTAGAAAATTATGATATGATAGATAAAATTGTATTACAAAATAAGTTTACGTTCAATTCTTGACAAGTTTTCTTCATATACTTTTAACTACATGTTGTTCTTTCACCATTAGAACTTGATCTAGTGATTGTAGATCTTTAATCACCCCTCTCTCCACATCTAATTTTGTTTGAAAAACTAATTAGAGGTGAAGGTTGTAACACCCTTTACCCCACAATAAAATATTATATGATTATTCACTAAAATCAGAGTATCAACAAAAGGGTATCACATTTCTTCTATAACAAACATCATAAAATAACATCATCATTTTGTCCTCTCCCATAACACGAGTTACAACATGCATTCATATTTAAAAACCAACATCACTACGCAGCGGATCATAAGTCATCAACTTAATTAACTCAAATATGGAAATTCAAAATTTAAATTCAAAACATCATTAACTCAAGGTAAAACAAGTGAACACAATAGTTCTTAATGTGTTCTCATCCCGATGTTACATGAAACAGAGCAGGACACCACCCTAAACTCTATAAACGACAAAAGAAATAACACTCTAAGCTACGTCTACGCACCAAGCTCATTCTTGAGTATCTACAAAATGGCATAATAGACCATCACCAAAGGCAGGCAGGGTGAATAATCACGAATCAATATAATTGACATAAAGTAAAGATAAATCATGCAACGGTTCTTCATATAACAATACATTATAATTTTCACCCATCACATCATAAATCTCATCAAACATTTATTCAACACATATGCATCATGCTATGCCACCAAGAATGAAATGCGGCTTCATATATGCATGTGGTACCGATTTCAACATGTGATGGACACTAGGCCATCTACCCTCCACAATGGAGCAAAACATAATCAACATAACCCATATCAACACTGTAGGATTGAAGCTTCCAACAACATAGGTATGCCATGAATGCAACGATACAACAATTCAACATTATCAACATAATTCAACATTTGCATCGATATTCATGTTAATAAACATCATATAATAACCTACTTCTTATATTCATTTCTATCATAAAATAATCGCTAAAACACCAACAGAAATCATGGCAACAAGTATAATACATCACAACATTAATGCATCCTATCTACACCCCATTAGACAATTTTCTGAAATTAAATCACTAATTTTTCACTTTCAGGGCTCGCTAAGCGTTCCCATTGCTCGCTAAGCGGCCTCTTCTCGGGTTGGAGAAAATTCTCAGTTTTCTCAGCCTGCTAAGCGAGAATCTGCTTGCTAAGTGGGGTAGGCGAAATTTATAATCCCAATTATGCGACGACAACAAACTCCTACTACGATTTTCACCCAAAAACACATTTTTTCATCATTTTTAATCACCAATTCAGTAATAGAATCTATAACTAACACACATACATCATTTACAACATACAATGCACAACAATTCATCACTAATCCCTCAATTCTACTCATCAAATCCTAGGTTATCTCTAAAACCCCAATTATGCCATTACCTAAACTCTACATCAAAAACATTGAAAAGAGATACTTCTCATACCTTAGAGTAAATCTTTTCTACGATATTTTCTAAAAAATCTCTGGGAAATTCTTCAAACCTTAGGTTCTCCTTTTCGTTCTTCAGAGCTTTTCCCCTATCTCTCCCAAACGCGATCGTGAAACTAGTCGTATTCTAAAACCTCAACTTCCTTTTTGTCAATCTTACCCCTAGGACCCCAAATATGTTTTCCCCATTATATCCTTACTAATTCTCCACAAAAGACCAATATACCCCTCACACTTCTAATTCTCCTTTTATTTAATTAAATAATAATGTTCAACTAAATAACTTACAATATCCATTTAATCTTATAAATCAACAATTTCATCATAACAACACCAAAACACATCACAACAAGCCATATATTCATAAATAATTACCAATAATTAAAATTATGAATTTTAGGGTGTTACAACTCTCCCCCACTTTATGGATTTTCATCCTCGAAAATTTACCTAAAGCAAATAGAGTCGGATACGACTCTTTCATCTGATCTTCACATTCCCACGTCCAACTTTCACCTGCTAGTCCACCCCACAATACCTTTATCAAGGCAATCTCTTTTTCTCGTAACTGCTACATTACCCGACCATCTATCTGCAATGGTAATGCCTCAACAGTCAGGTTATCTCTTACTTGAACGTCATCCATCTAAATCACATGCGACAGATCGCACACATACTTCCTCAATTGCGATACATGAAACACATCAGCAAATTCACAAGCAAGGGTGGTAACACAGTCCGATAGGCCACTGCTCCGATCCTTTACGAAATCTGATACGGACCAACAAAACACAGAGCGAGCTTTCTAGACTTCAAAGCTCGCCCGAAACCAATCACCAGAGTAACTCTAAACATGGTCTCCCTCTTGGAACTCAAGAGCTTTCTTCCTCTTATTATGATACTCTTCTATCGGCTCTAAGAAGCCTTTATTCTTTCTTGTATCATCTTAATCTTCTTAGTTGTCTCCTGCATGATCTCAGGTCCAAGCATTGCACTCTCGCCTGATTCATACCAACATAAGGGAGTCTGACATCATATACCATACAACGCTTCATATGGTGCCATTCCAATACTAGCATGATAACTATTATTATAGGTAAACTCAATCAACAACAAATGACTATCCGAAGATCCTCCTTGATCCAGCACACAAGCTCTCAGCAAATCCTCTAAAGATAGGATAGTCCTCTCTGTTTGACAATATGTCTATGGATGATAAGCAGAGCTCATCCAAAACTTAGTACCCAAGGCATCTTGCAAACTCTTCCAAAACCTTGATGTAAATTGTGGATACGAATACTCGACGGTGTAACACCCTTTCTACCCCATCATGAATTTAATGCAAATAAATCGGAGTAATTCAAAAAGGGTATCACATCTTCGTAAATCAAACATCATAAATGTCATAATAGTCATGCCTTGTAACACGGGTTATAAAATCATGAACATCAATCTATAGTTCAACATTTACGCAGTGGAAAAAAACAAAACATCAACTTTTCGACTTTCATTAAAAGAAATTTTTATAATTTAATCCAAAACATCATTTAAATCTCAATTAGTCAAAAGAACAACACTTAATTCAACTAAACAAAATAAACTCAAGTCCTCAAGCGAAAAACCCATCCCGATGTTATTGGACACATAGCATGACTTGCCACTTATCTAACAAAACCAAACGACAACATACTAACTCCAAGCTAAACCACGCATCGTGCTAACCTTGAGTATCTGCAGGACGGCATAATAGACCATCACAAAAGGCAGGCAGGGTGAGTAAATTCACATTCAATAAGGTAATATAAAAATGAGAGTTTATAAACATAAGCTTCAACCCAAATTCAATCATCACATGACTCATTTATTCACAACGCGGAATACATCACATCACAACACAAACTCAATGTAAATCTTGTTATGTCATTTAGAATGAGAATGCAACCTCTTATTATGCATATGGTTCCGAAACATCCTCATGGATGGACACTAGGTCATCAACCCTCCACAAGGGATCACATCATAACATCGTATCACTTCAATCCACACGATGGGATTGAAGCTACCAATGGACCAAAAGTCCCCTCATATTTATGCCATGAATGTAAGATGCAATATAAACACACATCATAACAACTCAAATTATTGCATCTGCATTCATCATAATTCATCATATAATTCCCTCATTTAACATCTTCCTCTAAGTCATGTCATCATACTTCATAAATTTATAAAACAACTCAAATCATGATACATCATTTTTGTCACCGATACCTACACATATAGCCTCTAAACACAACATACAACTGTACCAAAACAATATAACATCTTATAACACGAAACACATCGATTAAACCATTTTTCAAAATTAAAATAATTTTTCGAAAAAATGCCAGGTCTTTCTAAGCGAGATACCCCCCTCGCTAGGCGACTAACTCTCGAGTTTGAGAGTTCCAAAATCTTCACTCGCTTGCTAAGAGAGATGTAGCTCGCTAAGAGAGCATCACAATTCCTCAAGAAAAACCTGGGATCTTAGAATCGCCCCACTGCGACAAATTTCACCAAAACTTAGTTTTTAATAGTAGCATAGCAGAAAATCATGAACACCTTCAACATTAATCATGATATCATCATACATGAAATTCTGGCAACTAATATACGATGTCGAATACGATGTCACGACACCTATATCTGACAATTTTAAAACAAAGTAAAAGGCAAATTAAAGAACACAGGGAATTGTTAACCCAATTCGGTGCAAACACACCTACTCTAGAGGCTACCAAGCCAGGAAGGAACTCCACTATCAGCAGTATCAATTCAAAGATCCATAGTAAACACCTATAGTTGGCAATCTTCTCACTTAATCACTACCCAATGTAATTTCTACCATGGAACTCCTAGATATGAGACCTCTCTCACTCCCCCTCAATCACAACAGTGATCTTAAACCAACAATTCAGAAAATACGAAGACACACTTCAAAAAAATCCTTGACCTTGATTTAAAGCTACAGTCAAGTACAAACACTCTTTCTTAAAAGCTTTGAGTGGACAAAATACAAATGAAAAGCCTAGTCCAAAAGAATCATCAATAAGACAATTGTTTGGCTCATAAGATAACTAAACACACACACACACGAAAATGCTGAATGAACAATCCTTAGTTTCCCTGTCTTCACACTAGGGTAATGCACCCATTAAGTAGAAAATTTAATGGGAATGGGTCTGCTGAACTTGTACAAACAAATAAAATATTTCCTTAAATAAAGGAACAAAAATAGAAAGAAGGAATGTTCTTCTAAAATAGCTCCAAGCTGAGTCCTTTTCCTTCTGATAAACCACACTAATTAAACATAACAAATAACAGGTTTAATGACAGCAAAATACGCACATAAATAAGGATTCATCTAGGTCTTCAGGCCCAGTCAGAGATGTCATGACATCAGTCTTGACATCCTAATAAAAACAACTTTATACAAATATCTTCACACCTGCATAATGCTTAAATCACATGTCATACCATTTCATATGACATCCAGAAACAGACACATGTTTTACCATAAAATGTAGCCAATCTAAAACATCTACAAACTCTCCCTTTGGCAATTTTTTTGGCTAAAACCATTTAAGCATTATCAGAACAATATTAATCAGCAGAAACCAACAATATCATAATCACACATGCACACAAGAGCAGAGAGATAAACTAAATCCCCCTCAAACACAAAACTGTATCAAAGTACAACACAACAGAAGAAAAAAAAATCCAAACATCATCAAAGAGATTTCATCTTCCCCTTAACCTGTTAAGCCCTGCAGCAGATAATCTGACTATACTGAAATAGATACCATTACTCCCCCTTTTAGCCAGAAATGAAGCCAAACCAGGACCAACTCATAAAGAAAAAGAATTTATCAGCACCACAAGCTCATGAAGAGAAAAAAAATACCCTAGGTATAGCAGAAACCCAACAACTATAGTACCAGAAATCCAACAAGAACTTATATGGGAGCCTTCAAGGGATAGAAACCACAATAAAAAAAACTTCACAAAAAAACAGGACCAGCAGCCCTTCACAAGAAATTAATCAGAACCAGATCCAACATCCTCCTCTCCCTCATTGTCTGAGCTTCCATCAAAATTACCTTCAACTTCCTATCCAGCCTACTCTCCATTAGTGTCTTCCTCTTTCTCCAACATCTCAATCATTTACTCAAATTTTTCCTTTCTGGCATCTAGCTCCTTACAAGCTTCCTTGAGCTCAGTAATGATTGAACTTTTGTTAAGAGGCTTGATGCTTGTAGATGTTGCAGTGGATGTCACAACAATGTTAAGGACATGAGATTCCTAAAACAACTTATAATGGAAAGAGAGAGCACTTTCCCACTTGGAAGTTGTGTCAAAATCAGTCAAGATAGTAGGGTAGTGATTCAAAATAATCCCACAAATGAGGAAAGGAAAGGCAATATGTAACTTCACAGCCATTGTGCTAGCATGCTTCATGGTTTGTTCAAATGTATAAGTACCATAATCAAACTTTATTTTGGTACCTATAACATAAATAAATCTCCCTAAACCAGTAGCAATATTTGATGTGTGGTTGGTAGGAACCCAATTGAGTTCACCTATTCTATTCAGCGTAGCATACTTAACACTAATAATTTTGGTTGAAAGCTTTCCCTTTCTAGGTCAGTACTTAACTTGATCAACAATGAGTGTTTTGCAGATTTCATTATCAGTGACTTCTAATTCAGGGTAACTAGAAGCATCTCTACCTAGGTAAGTATTAATCACAGTAGGGGAAAAGTTAATACACTTACCTCTTACATACACTTTCCTGAAGTCCTTTGACTTCCCATCAACACATTCTTTAGAGAGATTCACAATAAACTCCTTCACCAGAGTTTCATAGCACTGAGAGAACCTAACAACAATTTTAAATAGACCTGCAAAATAGATTAGGTCCATAACTTCAGAGCATCCCAGAATATACTCAACAATCTCCCTTTCCAAAGCCAGCCTTCTGTGGGAGACAAACTTCCATTTACTCACACTGCTGATACAATGAAATGAAATGTTGTCCAAAGGTGCATCATACACTCTAGAGGAAAGCTTGCTTGAAGCTGGTTTCTTTCATGGTGTGATGTCTGGAACATCACTTTCAACATTATTATCAGATTCAGAAATAACTCTGACCTTTCTCTTCTTAGTAATCACCTGTAACACGGTGGGAGAACTGACCTGGGTGTTTTTGTTTGACAAACACATGTGCGGATAGCAAGAGTCGCCACCGATTTTTATTTTATCCAATAGGAAAGGGTATAAAAGAACAAGAAATACCTTAAAAGATTTTGAGTTCAGGGGGTAGGTTATATAAAGGGAAGGTGTTAGCAACCTTTATATCCATGGTTATCCATGGGCTCTTAATTACTTAGCTCACTTTAACTTGTTTGAAAAAGGTGTAGTGTGTGTTTAGAAAATTTTCAGAAGTCTTTGTAATGATCCTCTTATGGATGTATACAAAGTCTTGAGTTTGAAAAGATCTTTAAAAGTGGGGTGTGAAAAGAATTTTTGAAAGTGTGAGCAAGTAATTAAGCGCTACCTACCCTAAGTTGGTCTTTCATGTTTCTTTATTTCCTTTCAAGGGTAAGATTATCCTTAAGACACCCCCATTTTCGAGGTACTTGACCATTTATTAAGGCAACCAAGAGGGGAAACCCTAGGAGGTGCAGAAGGCGATCGTAGAACGATCGACTTACGTGTGTTAATCTTGTTTTCAAATATTTATCTTAAAATTAATTATCTAAGTCCAAATTAATTTCATTCATGTCTTACACTCCCTAGATTACTAACCACGCAGTTTAAACACATATAGAAAGTAAAAGACAAAATGTAAAAATCCTACGCTATTACACGGCTTCGAGGCAGTTACATAATGTAGCGAGAGATTGAAATACATAATGTAGTATAATAATAGCATAATAAAAGACATAATGTAGTATAATAAAAGCATAATAAAAGAGATAAGGAGCGGGAGATTGAAATAAAGAGGATAAGGTGCGAGAATGAATTAAAAAGTTAGTATATTAATAGTATAATAATATTTACATAGAAATGGTATGATGAACTTAATCAAACAAAACCAAAATCGAGAGGCAACCGGATCCAATTGGATCTTATTCCGAATTTGGGACAAGTTTAGGTCTATGTTAAGCAATCGCCGAGAAATTTACGAAGTAATTACCCTACAAATGAGGCCGGCCACCACCAATTAAGGTGGAAAATATTTGTGCTAATACATGTTAGAGAAATGATATTATGAATCATTCTCCGGAAACATGTCGCACGAAAAGAAAAGTGGTAACGGTCAAATCTTAATCGAGATTTCACATTGAATTATCGAATGCAACCTATCACTATCCCAAAGTATGGAGAATGATCCAAATGATCATTCATCCATAGATTTGAAATAATGATGATTAAATGTCTTCGTAAACCAATAATCGTCAAATCGGAGATCTCATCGACCAAAAATAAAAATAAGATGAAAGAAAGTGGATCTAAGATAGAATCCATCAACAACCAAAAAAAAACAATAGAACAATTCATTAAAAAAAATCATAAAGAAAATGAAATAAACCACTAAAAAAAATAGCAAATATTTTTGTAAAACCAAAGAACAAAAAGAAAAAAGGAACAAAAAGCAGATCGTTCTCTTCTTCTTCACAAGGCGCCGTCGACACTATTCATGGCGGAAGGGGAAAATGGAGCTCCACCCAATCGGAGCGGCGGAGCTCCGTTAAGGTGTCGTTTCGACCGCGAGACCGAGTAGAGCAAGAATACGTAATAAATTCATCCCGACGTAAGATGTGTACAACGAATTTCAGAGACGAAATCTTGTCGGTAAAAACTCACTACCTTAAAAAATGGTGAAATTGCTTCTCAAACTTTTCTCCCTCTTATTTGTGTTGTTGTTGTTGTTGTTATTCGGATTTGATGAATTATTCTGGATTTTTGAATCGATGAATTTTGTTCGATTTGATGAAATTAAGAAGAATGGTGTTTGAAATATTGAAATTCTGAGTTATGATTTTGGCAGGAAGATTTTGGCTTTTGAAGCTTGAAGAAATTGAATGGAATAGGGTCGTATTTATAGATGGAAGGGAGAATTTGAAGCTGAAGTTTTTAGAGTCGTTTTGCTTGATTTTTCCGCGTTTTGCAAGTCATGGCTTCAGTTCTTGAAATGAATTTTGAGAAAATAAACCCAGTATGAAACTTGCAGAGATTTTTCTGGTTAACCAAGTATGAGAATAACTTGCATTGAGCAACAACACTTGAACCATAGGACTCGGGAAGAACTTTCCCCTGATAAGATCACTGACCAAGTTTCTTAGCTGTCTGAAAATTCCTTGATGAGGAAAGTTTATTTGAAAATAGAAGGTGTTTGTACAAACCTGGTAATTTTAATGCAAAGTTTGAAATCAAGAATCATTTTTGGAATGAAATTTATTGATGTAAAGTAAATGAAAACATTGCTAAAACACGGAGGTTGAGACATCATGAAAGATAAAGAAAAGTAAGAAACAAATGATTGGTAACAAACTCAGGAGTCAGTTTATGCAACCTTGCTGTAGTATGCTTTTCAAAAGAAACATGGATTCAATTAGGACTTTTGAAGGTTGTAACGTGGTCTAGTTCACGGTTTATGAAACAAAGGATATAGGCTCAAAGTTTATTTGTACCCAACCCAACTTCGTGATGAACTCCAGTCCTACATTCAATTAATTCAACCTATGCATTCAATTTCCAAGATATTTGGGGTTGCACAGATGAAGATGATTCATAAGCCATAGGATTTTGAGATAGCAGACACATCTTTCCTTTTTGTTATTTATAGTGAGGACTTTGGCCCACTCATCTTATTTTTGCTGAGGATTTTGATGACCTCTTGAAAAATATATCTTTTTACTGTCCCTAACTTTTGCCTGAACTGTGTCATTTGATCTTACAGTCAGCGGGATGCCCCAGTTTTTTTTGTCTAAGTCTCCTTCATAGGTTTTGACTTAGCGGGATTTGATTTTTCCATCATTTTTTTTAATATCATTTTTTTTGTTGAAAGATAGTGACTGTATGGCATAATGATTACGGCGAACCATCATTGGCTTTTGAATTGAGAAACATCTTCAACACTTCTTGATGTGTATGAAGGAAAGCTTGAGATTGCAACCTTTACTGAAAGGTGTCTTGAATGATTCTCTTGTACTTGAATGCACATTCGAATTAATTGAGAACTACCCATCCCCAGGTTAAAATGCGGGGTTTTTCGAATAGAAAGAAACTCCAACTTCAAGGCTCAAAGGGGTTGACAAAGGATTAACCTCCTTATTTCTCCAGTGTTTGGGATTTGAAATAATGCCTGTATATCATCAGCCAAGTCTCAATTGAAAGCATACCAACAACAGTTATGGGTATCTCGTTTTCATCATCCTCCCTCCAATCATTGTAAAAGCTTGAGAAAAGATAAATGAACTTGAAATGTAAAGCATAAAGATGCAAATAGTAAATGAAATTGAATCAAAACAAAGAAATGCTCACTTCATTAAAATTAACATGAAAGTACAAACAGAGTTTAAAAGCAAATAACTTAATACAATTGAAGAAAAATGGCAAGCATAAAGAAACAATGGCCTAGTGATCCATCAGCAACAAGGATGAGCTGTCCCGTCTGATATTCTGGCCTTGAAGAAAATTTGACTGTTGAATTCTTCTAGGAGATTCACTTCTCATGCTTCGGCAAATGATTGTTGACAACATTGGGATTTGTGTCATGAAAGGAAAGGATGTTGTTCCTGATAAGTTCTTGCACTTTAGCCTTCAGTGCAAAGTAATGTTCCAAGTCATGACCAGTTCCACCTTGATGAAACTCGCAGCGAAGATCCGATCTATGGTTAGTTGGAAGAGGATCTGGAACAACAGGCAGAGGTCTAGTAGTAATTATACCACTCTTAAGCAAGGAAGGAAAAAAATCAGTGTAAGTCATCGGGATATGATCAAAGTTTGGCCTATTGCGATACTGATTTTGTCCAGCAGCAGGATGAGGAGCCTGAGCTTGAGCTCGAACTTGAACTTGTGCTTGAACTGGAACTGGTTGAGCTCGAACTTGAACTTGAGTTTGAGCTGGTTGAGTTTTTACAACAGGAGCTACTACAGCTACATATGGTTGAACATATCGTTGTTACGGGCGATAAGGCATCCTCTCAGTTGAAACAACATAAGCATCACCATCTCTTCTCTTTTGAAAGTTCCCAAGAGACTTTCTTGCAGTATTAGAAGATTCAGAATTGGTAATCTTACCCTTCTTGATACCTTCCTCTAGTCTTTCTCCAATAGTGACTAGGTCCGAAAAACCAAATGAAACACTTCCTACCATTTTCTCCCAAAAGAACGGTTGAAGAGTGTCCATGAACAAACCAGTTAATTCCTTTTCGGCCAAAGGTGGTTCCACTTGAGCAGCTAGCTCTCTCCAACGCTGAGCGTACTCTTTGAACGATTCTTTCTCTTTCTGTGACATGTTTTGAAGTTGACGATGATCAGGCGCCATGTCCAGATTGTACTTATACTGCCTTACAAAAGCATAAGATAAATCCTTCCAGCTTCGGATGTGACTCTTCTCAAGTCCTACATACCACTTCATAGAAGCACCACTCAAACTATCTTGAAAACAGTGAATAAGCAGCTTGTCATCTTTGGCATGTGCAGCCATTTTGCGACAATACATCAGCAGATGAATCTTTGGACAAGTATGTCCATTGTATTTCTCGAATACATGAACTTTGAAATTATCAGGCAAAACTAAGTCGGAAACCAAACACATGTCTATCGCAGCAGCACCGAAGACATCTTTTCCTTCTAGACCTCTTACCCTCTTCTCAAGAGTCAAACATTGCTCTCTAACTTCATCCATATATCCAGGTTCACCCTGACTTTCAGCTTGTGGACCAGCAGCCTGGTATAAAAAAGGAGATTTCTGATAAGTAGTCTGAGCAGTAGTGTGCACAAATGGTTGAGGTTCAACAAAAGTCGGAGCTGAAAAGACTGGCACAACAGATGGACCACCCATTTGAGCAATAGCAGCAGCTGGCACGTAATCCGGAGGTAACCCAAATTCTGGCCAAGTAGAAGCCGGTTGCTGAATCACAGGAGGGTCAATAACAGCAGTAAAAACTTCGGAGATAACAGTCCTTTGAGGTGGTTCACCTCGAGCAATCAGAACTTGCATCATTTCAGTGAGCCTGGTCATACTAACTTTCAGCTCATCAATCTCCATCCGGACTTCCAGGTTATGCTGTTCTTGGTTTTCCATTCTCAATTTGATAGCTCTCAATCTGTTAGCAGCTCTAGTAGCGTATCTGTGGTGAGGAGACAGCTTGACGGATCAACAAACAACTGAAGAAGGAAACAACCGGGATGAGTTCCCACACAACTCGGATGAACGCAAGAATATGCGAGGATGCAATGATATGCAATGCTCACTTCCATTTTCAGAAAAACAACTCGATTATTGCAAACATGGTCAACATCGAGAATACGGTCATGAAAAATCTTGACAAAAAGGAATATTTTTTTCTTCAGTATTTGCAACAATCGGAATTGTTTTACATGAGAAATGGTTGTGATGATGATCATGATGAATATATAGATGCAACAACCACAAACAAGATCACGCAAAGCACACATGTTCAAAGGTTCGGATCACGAGCATGGAGTCAAGGGATAAACACCACCAACCCACAAAGGCATGTACTAAGGTTTGTCTTCATTGTACCTGCAGAAAACCAAAAGGGTGCTAACAGAGGTTCCCGGAGTTAACAACCTTTTTTAGAATTTTATTGGTACGTTGGATTACTCCCAACCGATAACATTCTTAAAATAGACCTCGTCCGAGTGTAGTATCGCGTGACAAACACCTTAGGTTTACACCCAGATAGTTTCCGCACTACATTCCTAAATTGGCTCGGATTGGTTAAGGGTTCTACGGTCCTCAGTATGATCAGCTCAAGGTCGGAAAATAATGCCACGTACGATTACTCGTCATGACATTGATAATCCAAGAGAGCCTAACTGAGTGGAGATTATCAAATTGATATCGCTTTGGACTTCTCCATCGCGTATCGCTTCGAATATCGCCGTCCTATCATAAGTTCAACTCAGATCCGGGTTAGAATCTATCTCACTCACAGAGGATCACCAAAACCGAAACAGAACAAACAAATAACAAACAAATCAAACCAAAGCAGTAAAATAAATCAAAGTAGGCCGAATCCACTTAGAGATTGACTCCCCAGCAGAGTCGCCACTTTTCTGTAGCGGTAAAATCATGAGTATAAGCTATTAATTAACTTAAATCAAGGTAAATAGAGTCGCCACCACGCTTTTATTTTATTCCAAATAGAAAAAGGAAAAAGAGCGAATAAAACCTAATGAATCTAAAAGCAAAAAGCTAAAAGAATCGAACAGAGAACGAGTAAGGGGATAGGTTACAAATTGGGAAGGTTTTACGCACCCAAAATGTTCGTAGTACTCCACGTGAGCCCTTTGAAATATTTATTGCTTTTTTGGTTTGAAAACGGTTTGTTTAAAAATAGATTGAAGAGATGAGAGGAGAAACGTTTTTTAATATTTTTGTGTTTGAAGAGACGATTGTCTCATGCCTACATACCCACAAAGTGCAATGCGAGATCAAAACCTCGTAGTTCGTGGTACAGAATGTGAAAAGAAACTATGGGTTAAATTGATTTTAAAATGTAAAGATAAGTCGTTATTCTTTAGCGAATAATTCTGCTAGAAAGAATGAATCATATCTAAACATAAAAATGGTTAAAAAGAAACGTGCACGAGGGCACAAAAACAATTGAATGAGTTTTGAATGTTTTAACGTTTTTGAGAAGAAAATTTCGATATGCTTATGTGGTTTAGTGTTTATTTAAGAAATGAAATGAAAATGTAAAACCGCTTGACCTAAGTCAAGGTTTAATTGTGAAAACGTTTGAAGTTTGAAAACAAAGAAGGTTTTGAAAATAGGAAGAAGATTTGAAAATTTAAGAAGTTGGAGGAGATGAAGGGATTATCCTAAGACTTGAATGTAAAAGTTAAGGGAAGAACAAACAAACCATATAGTGAACATTTTTTCGAAACAATAGGATTTCCATCTTCATAAACAAGTGAACTCAATCGGGGCGAAGGCCTTCAATCCATAATAACTTGAGAAAAGGGAGAGATCCTAAAATCTAAGTCCAAACTCCAAGTCCAATGCTAAGGATAGTGGCCATAGTCCAAAGTTACAGTCACAAGTTTTTTAGATGTTTATTCCTTTATTAATGTTTTTGTGTCCAAATGGACAAAGTAAAAATCACAAGCATAACAATATAAACATAAACAATATGGTGAATGATATAGTATAATAAAAGCATAATAAAAGAGATAAGGAGCGAGAGATTGAAATAAAGAGGATAAGGTGTGAGAATGAATTAAAAAGTTAGTATATTAATAGTATAATAATATTTACATAGAAATGGTATGATGAACTTAATCAAACACAACCAAAATCGAGAGGCAACCGGATCCAATTGGATCTTATTCCAAATTTTGGACAAGTTTAGGTCTATGTTAAGCAATCGCTGAGTAATTTACGAAGTAATTACCCTACAAATGAGGTCGGCCACAACCAATTAAGGTGGAAAATATTTGTGCTAATACATGTTAGAGAAATAATATTATGAATCATTCTCCGGAAACATGTCGCACGAAAAGAAAAGTGGTAACGGTCTCATCTTAATCGAGATTTCTCATTGAATTATCGAATGCAACCTATCACTATCCCAAAGTATGGAGAATGATCCAAATGATCATTCATCCATAGATTTGAAACAATGAAGATTAAATGTCTTCGAAAACCAATAATCATCGAATCGGAGATCTCATCGACCAAAAATAAAAATAAAATGAAAGAAAGTGGATCTAAGATAGAATCCATCAACAACCAAAAAAAACAATAGAACAATTCATAAAAAAAAACATAAAGAAAATGAAATAAACCACCAAAAAAAATAGCAAATATTTTTGTAATTGTTTTTCTAAAAAAAAATCTTCTAAAAGAAATTGAATAGTAAAATAATAATATAAAAAAATTCAAGGAGTTCTATTCAAAATAGAACTAAATCTCTAAAATAGAATTACTTAAATCTTGAATAATAAAAAAAATTAAAATAGTAAAACAAGGAGGGAGTATAGTATACTGAGGGTGGTAATAGTCATCGATCCAAATGGATCAAGCGGCCTAAACACATAACAATTTATTAAACAAAAATATAAGAAAATTGTAAAACCAAAGAACAAAAAGAAAAAATGAACAAAAAGCAGATCGTCCTCTTCTTCTTCATAAGGCGTCGTCGACACTATTCATGGCGGAAGGGGAAAATGGAGCTCCGCCCAATCGGAGCGGCGGAGCTCCGTTAAGGTGTCGTTTCGACCGCGAGACCGAGTAGAGAAAGAATACGTAATCAATTCATCCCGACGTAAGATATGTACAACGAATTTCAGAGACGAAATCTTGTCGGTAAAAACTCACTACCTTCAAAAATGGTGAAATTGCTTCTCAAACTTTTCTCCCTCTTATTTGTGTTGTTGTTGTTGTTATTTGGATTTGATGAATTATTCTGGATTTTTGAATCGATGAATTTGGTTCGATTTGATGAAATTAAGAAGAAGAATGGTGTTTGAAATATTGAAATTCGGAGTTATGATTTTGGCAGGAAGATTTTGGCTTTTGAAGCTTGAAGAAATTGAATGGAATAGGGTCGTATTTATAGATGGAAGGGAGAATTTGAAGCTAAAGTTTTCAGAGTCGTTTTGCTTGATTTTTCCGCGTTTTGCAAGTCATGGCATTCGCGTGTAGCAGTTGCGTTTCAATCCTTTTGTTGCTGTGTTTTGAATTCAGCGTGATGTCTTATGGTGATGCAGCATGCGTATTAGAGTCACGGAGAATGAGTGTGGCTGAGTTTTTTTCGCTTGTGTACTGCGTTTCACTTTGTTTTTCTTGGCTTTCCGTTGCGTTTTGGGATACTAGTTTGCTGCGTTTTGTTTCTCCCTTGCGTTTTGGTGTGAGGGCTGAGGCTTGAAGTGACGTGTTCACGGCTTGTGAATGGCTGGAAAAGTGATAGCTTGATGCGGAATTGTAAACACCCCAAATTTGCCCTCACCTATTCACAGCATGGCTTGTGATCATTTCATATGCATAAACACCATCATAGCATCTCATATCACATTTTTGGTTCACTGCATAGATTCAAAGTCATCTGCATCTAGGGTTTGTGATCTGAGCAATCCAAGAGCTTCTTGAGCCACTCCAAAGGTCATCAATCACTTCAAAGGGGTCCATGTATGTTCAAACATCATATTATATCCTCTCAAAATCAAGAATTCCAAAAAATCACAAGAACTGAGAATGGTATGGAAGCAGAGCCAGGCTTGACTGCCCAAATGACCTAAAATTAGGGTTTTGGTTTCAGAGGCCATAACTCCAAATTTTTTGGTCATTCTTGTTTCTATTGGTCTCTATATGGTATAGGGAGTATGCATATCAATTTTCATGAAGAAATTCCATGGGGAAGTCATCTGATCAAAAGTTGACTTTTCAAGCAAGCCAGTGCAAAATCAGGGCATCTAAGGCCCCCAATGACCCAACCAAAGGGCATTCTTCACCATTTTGATTGTATATGATCTTTATTTGATCATGGAAGACATTAGAAGTTCTCAAAATTGAAGAATTTCAAGTCTTTTGCAAAGTTGACGTTTTGGACAAGTTTGACTTTTAATGAAATTGTCATTTTAAGCAACTTTTTCAACCTTTACTTTTTGATTCAAGAAAGCTTCAAATGGAAAAACTTTGGTCATGAAAGTTGTAGAATAGATCTTTCCCTTTTCAAAAAGTACAAGAACATGACCTAATTCATTTTGGATCAAAAGTTATGGTTTGTCAAAGTTGGCAAAAATCACAAAATTTCAAAGTTTCTACCAAAGAAGCATTTTGCAAAATGACTTGATCAAGTGTTCTAAAGCTATCAAATGCACTTCTAATCTTCACAACATGATCATGTAACCCCTAAAAGTCAGATTGCACCAAAGAATTATATCATTTCATGCCTTGAAACTCAAGAATCCATAAAGGGGCCAAAACTTGTGAAATTTGCAAAACACATCATAAACTTTATGCAAGTTGCTGAATTGCCTCAAAACCTCTTCCATGGTTCTCCTTGTTTCAAGCTGCAGCCAAGCCATGCTTTGTACCTTGACAGAAATGGCCCATACCTCTCTTACACAAAAAGTTGACTTTGTGCATTTTGCTCCATACCAATCACACTGCTCCACAACAACTCTCTGACCTATCAAGGATTGAAATGTGTACCAAAAGCAACCCAACACATAACACAACTAAGCCTGAAAGCTCCCATAAGCCAGCATTCTCATTTTTCACCTCTTATGCAAAACCATTCGAAACTCACAGCACAAGCATCAAACACAAAAACAAACTTCACCATTGATCTCAAGAGGTTCCCCTGATCACAAACCAACCATTGTTTTGGCCTGAAACCTCCCACATCACAAATACGATTTTCACACTCCCTTGGCCTGAGCTTCTGCCAACTTTCTCTAGAGGCCACATAAACTCCAACTAAGGGTCAAAAGCTTCTAAGGAGGATCATTGGGACTTGTTTGAGCCAAAGAAACAGCCAGAAAGCTCCTGAATCGAAAGCTCAATCTCAGGTAGCTTCATGAACGTTTTTTCCAGAACTTGCTTTTTAAGTTTCTAAATGAATCTACATGCCTCACTGATTATCCTGATATGTTTACTTTTGAAAATGATTAAGAAATGAGCATGTATTGAACTTCTGAAAGTTTTGTTCAGTTTCACGATTTGCTTCGAATCTTGTTTTTGGTGAATGATAAATGTGTTTTGTTTGCTGATTCATGATGTATGATGCTTGGGGATCATTTCTGGGCAAGAAATTTGGGGTTTAGTGACCTAGGGAAGAAGTTAGGCGTTTTGATTGGCCGGAGAAGACGACCGGAACAGTGTTCCGGTCGC
This sequence comes from Lathyrus aphaca, assembly GCA_963966055.1. Lineage (NCBI taxonomy): Eukaryota > Viridiplantae > Streptophyta > Magnoliopsida > Fabales > Fabaceae > Lathyrus > Lathyrus aphaca. The sequence goes on along the minus strand of OZ014524.1, from coordinate 427,709,189 downwards.
CTGAAAGTCATTAGGGCACGAATTAGGGCTTAATCAGTTAATTAGTGAATTTGAATGCCAGCCCTTGGATATGGCACCAAGTCAAACGCGCGCGCTGCCAGTTCAAACCTAGGCCCTTGGATCTGATTACCACCCATTTAATTCATTTTATTTTCTTTTTATTTCATTTAATTTGTCCATTTAATTTAAAATAGCAAAACCTTTTTAAAAATTTTGAAATTTTTTGTACAAACTTTTATTTAATTTCAGAAACCAAAAACATTTTTATTTTTATTTTTTGCATTTAAAAATATTTTTAAATCATTTAAAAGTTTATTTTTAATTAATTAATGAGAATTAATTAATTAAAAATACTTTTAGGTATTTAAAAATCACCAAAAAAATTCATGAAACATTTAAAACCATTTAGAAACATTGTCCAACCCTCAAACCAAATTTCTTTTTTGATCTTGATGCATTTTGATAATTTTCCATGGAATTAATTCATTTTCAAAGCATTATTTTGATCCAAACTTCCAAAAATCATTTCTGCCTAACCATTGAGAGTTGGACTTTGATTCTTTTTGCATTGCATTTTGTTTAGCATGTAGTTTGTGAGCTTAAATTGGCATGATTTGATCTTTCATTTTCCATTTGTTTGACATTTTTCTTGTTAAGGTACCCAAAAACCCTAGAAATCTTAGGAAATTCATAACCCTAATTAGGTTAAGAGTTAGAACCCCTCCTTTGGGCAGTGAGTTTGTGTAGGGTTAGGGTTCCTTTGAATGCATTTTCAAATTTTTATCTTGATGTTTGCTTCTGATTTTGGTTTTTGTTTGATGCTTTGATCATAAACCCTAATTTGAGCTTCCTTTTGCATCCATCTTGCATTTGCATTCATACCTTGACTTGCCATAGCATTTTGTGCATCCATTTGGTTCATTAAACATCTTAAGACATATTGTAAGCATGTTTGATCATTGCATCTTGCATTTGCCATGTTGTATGCCATTTACATTTCATAACTTTTCATGTATGATCATGGTTCTTAACTTGCTTCATTTGCATCCATAAGTTTGTATGACAATCCACATGCCTTGATTCATGTTTGTATCATCTCATAGCATCATTAGAATCATACTTGTGCTTCTGGTTTTGGTTTGCATCATGACATTTCATCTCATCTTGCATTGTATTGCATTCCTTTCATTAACTTTTCAGGTGGTAAGTAACTTTGAGAAGTGAATTTGCCTTCACTTCTCACAATTTCTTTTCATCTCTCTTATGCATCATTGCTGCATTTTATCTTGTGCTTAAGATTGAGCTTGCTCTTTCTTCTTCTTCTTACTTTCTTTCCTCAAGTGACTTGTCTTCTTCAATGAAGCAAGTTACTTTGCTTCTCCTGATCCTTTCATCTGTTTCCTGGTGGTTCCATTGAAGACTTCTCTTGTAAACCTCACAAACCTTAGGAACAACCAAGCATGACAATGATTAGGGTTTTGATTAGTCCCCCCACTTAGTTTTACCTTTGTGTCTCATTGAGTCTTCTCTTCTCACCTCATAATCAGGGACTAAACCCTAAAGGCTTTAAGGCTTTGTGATTAAGCTTATGCCTGCATCCTTCTATTAGGATGGAGTGTATAACTTTAATCCTAAGTGTTAAACCCTTAATGTGTTTAACTCCTTTAATCAATTCACATAATAACCATCAAGACATCACACTTGTAACTTGGGCCTTGCATTAGGGTTCTAATTCTTCCTTAATTGGTTAAGAAGGACTAACCCTAGTGTTAATGGACAAGTCCCCCTCAAGTTGTCTTACAAACCCTAAAAAATCACTTCTTCATCTTATCATTAACTAAAATCCATCTAATAAAGGCTTTGTTTTGTCATGAGGTTAATCCCTAATCATGGATTAAGTTGAGGAGCTTTCCTCAGCTTAAACATTCACATCTATTATCCTTCTATTAGGATGGTGTAATGAGTCTGTTTAATCCCTGATTATGGCTTAATCTCATTACTTAACACTAAACAAAAACAACAAAAACATCTAAATAATCACAAGTAGGTTAATGATCTTAATCCTACATCATGGTGATTAAGTGTGAGAAGCTGACTTCACACTTAAGGTATTCCCATTACCCCTAATCAGAGGGAAGATGTGATGAGTTTACTAACCCATTGGTTTAGGCTTAAGCTCATTAACTTATGACAAACTTTCAAAAGCAATAAAAGATTGAAAACACAAAAACAAACAATAATCGTCTCCTTCGGGATTCTTTTCTCATCTCATTCACTCATAAACGAGAACTTGCTTCTTCCGTCTAATGCAAGACAGTTTGCACCTGATCCAGACAGGTCATACACTTGAGCATAGACAAGTAAGCAGTTCATCAGTCAATTCATCTTTCAGTCTCTTTGGGTCGAACTACGGTGTTCTGACTTCCTCATTGCACGAGAGGATACGTAGGCATAACTTAACAGTTATCGAACAAAAGTCTCTGTATATTCCCCCTCTTTCCAGCATTATTCTTTAGCCTCATGAACTTGAGCACCCTATTCCTGTTCTCACACTGACACTTCATTTACACACTTCACATTTCATTTACACTGACATCTGTACATCCTTTTCCAACTCCTTTATACACAGATTGCACTGACACTACCCCTTTAAAACACAAATCTCTTAAGCGTGGATCCCGTCGAGTACGACGGACAATCTGGGTGCTAATACCTTCCCAGGTTGTAACCAACCCCCTTTCTCAGTCTCTCTGGTTCGCAACCGTTTTATCCATATCTTTCTAGGTTTATGCAGCATTACCTTTCCTCCGGGATAAAAATGCCTAGCTGGCGACTCTATTCATTTCTTGTGAGTTCACTCCTGTGTGTTCTCATTCCTCTTTTCACCGACCGTTCGCGCTTGTACCGGGATGCAAATCTTTGGGAGCGACAGCTTGGCGACTCTGCTGGGGATGCCTTACACTGTAACCAGGGCTTCTGGTTCTTTTTGTGGGTTCCTCCTAGCGTTTGATTGATTTGTGTTTACTGGGGTGTTATGTGCTATTTGTGCTTGTATTTGTATTTATTTTTGCTTTATGTACAGTTGTTTTATTGCTTTCTTTATAGCTTTACATATATCATACTGTCATACTGTGCTGGCTGGATCTGTTTTGTTGCTTTTGTGGGTGGGTGTTTTATTGAGAGTTGAGGTCTTATACCTGGGACCTGAGTGACACCTAGGCTAGAGTGGTTCATGTTCTTTCCCATTCTATTTCGGTCTGGTGCGGGAATATGAAACACGGTTCAGACATGGGTTTCTTCTTGAGAACTCTGTGCTACAGATTTCCTGTAGTGCTAGGGCTATCTGGGAAGCCTGCTAAGTCTTGATGACCTTTAGTATTGACCTTCAGAAACTGAGGTGAATTAGAGGAGGATCTTTTATGGTTATTGTAAACACTGTACCTCCGGGTTAGAAGTGTTTACACTTCTCATAACTGATCCAAGTCTGAGGATCCTTGTTTTAGAACATCACCTGTGAGGGGGTTGGGCTGTTTACAGGTTTGCAGGTACCTTTGACCTCAACATACCCTGTTACTTTGATTTGATTAAGAGTACTCCACTTTGGAACAGTTCTTGTGATTTTTTAACCCTGGACATGTGACTCTTTATTTGAGTCCCCCACCTTGGTTACTAGACTTATGAACCTCCATCTGGATTTCTTGAACATACATGGACCTATATCAAGGCAGTTAATCAGATCCAGCTCAGTCACAAACCCTTGCATATCATTTGCATACATCATCATTGCATCATTTTAACATGTGTTTATTTGTTTTTCAGGGTATCCATATTGCATTTGGCTTGGTTTTGACCCCTTCATCAGCATAGACCTATTTTCATCAGTGCTTACTTCAGCTATCAACTACCTGCTTCAGTTACCTGCATCACCAGTCTCAGCCTGTCAGTGGCCCATCATTAGTATTATTCTCCATCATCAGCATCTGTCTAAGCTCTTCCTCAGCAACATGGCACCCAAGAAGAGTAACATCTCCTATCATTTCTTTGAGCCTGAGTTGGCTAGCATCAGGAAGATTCAGACCCTGATTACTCCAGACCATATACCAATTTTCAGAGAACATTATGGAGGAATCCTTGATGTGGTTATGGATTTGGACCCTTCACAGATGAGCTTGATTCATACTTGCTTGCAGTTCTATGATCCCCCTCTGAGGTGCTTCACCTTCCAGAATTTTCAGTTGGGACCCTTGTTGGAAGAGTATTCATCACTGATTGGTGTACCTATCAGGGGTGGAGTCCCCTTCAACCCTGAGATGGTTTTCCCTAGTATTGAAGAGGTGGCAAAAGCCTTGTATCTGGAACCAGTTCTGATTGGGCAGAATATGACTACCAAAGCAGGAATCTCTGGCCTACATCTGGATTTCTTGACCTCTCAGGCTACCCTGAAGGCTTCTTTGGGAGAGTGGAAGGCAGTCTGTGCTTTGTTGGCCCTTAGCATATATGGGGTCATACTTTTTGCAGATGAGCCTAAGTTTGTTAGCAAGAATGCAATCCATCTTTTCATCCTGAGGAACCCAGTGCCCACCTTACTGGGAGATCTCTACTACTCTGTTCACCAAAGGAATGAGAAGCAGAGGGGAAGATTAGTGAGATGCTGTGCTCCTTTGTTCCATATTTGGCTGCTCAAACATTTGCCAAAGACTGATGCATTCTTGAACCCTCACCAGCAGAAGAACTGGGCTAGGAGGCTTGTTGCTTTAACCTCAGATGATATCAGGTGGTGCACTCAGAGCACTAAGGGCAGAGACATCATTACTAGTTGTGGGCAATTTCCCAATGTGCCTCTGATAGGAGTAAAGGGTTGCATCAACTACAACCCTCTGCTGTTCAAAAGAAAACTGGGCTATGCATTAGTCCACCCTCCTAGAGCACAGGATCTAGCTGAGACCCTTTATTGTGAGAACAAGCCTAATCTGGCTATTGTCAGGCAAGCATCCTGGGCTTGGGACAATGTACAGACTAAGGGGGCAATCATTCTTGGAAGATGCAATAATGTAGCCTCAGCTCAGTACTATGAGTGGTCTCATGCCAGAGCTCAAATTACTGGGATGCCCTTCACTATTGAAGATGTGCCTGGGCCTTCCACAGCACCACCTCCAGCAACTGTCAGCTTAGAGGAGTTTGAGAAATTTAAAGAGAGAAATGAGAAACTGACTCAGGCTCTACAGAAGACCCTCTGGGAGAGGAGTGATGGTCGCTTGGACATTGAAAGGTTAGAAAAGCTAAAGGTGGAGCATCTAGCCAGAATTGAGAAGTCAGAGGACTACATTAAGAAGTCAAGGGCTGGAGAACAGATTTTGAAGAATGCCTGCAAAGAGGCTCAGTTCCAAAAGGCCAGGACTGATTTGTATCTGAAGGAGAGTCAGGCTAGGTGGGTCAGGATCACCGAAGCCCGTACTCAGGAGGATAAGAGGACTCAGGACAAGATTGAGCAGCTGGAAGCTAGTGCAAAAGAGCAACAGGAAGCCCTGGCAGCAGCCCAGAGAGAGATCTCAGAATTGAAGATTAGAGCTGGTGTGAAGAGGTCAAAGGACCAGAGTCAACACAAGAAGCTAACTGCAGCTGTTACTACAAGGAATCTCCTTATCAGAAACCTCACAGAGCGTCCAGCTGATCCTGTGACTGAGGCACTTCTAAAGGAAGTTCAGGAGGACGAGTTTGGTCTTGGTGTCTGACTTTTGCTTGTTGTTGCTTTCATTCCATGTACTTTTATTTTCTTATGTTGTATTTTGACCCCTCAGAGGGCATGATTTGTAAGAAACAAACTATGTATCATTTACTGTTTGTAATATATGTGTTGGTTTGTTTTTATCTGAGTTTCTTCCAAGCAACATCAAAAGCATCTTCTTCAGGGGTCTGGAAAGGTCAAAACCAAGTGCCAAGCCGGATACCTTGGAAACAAATAAGCATACTGCATTGCATACTAACCTTTTGTTTTGTTTTGTAGGTTTTTGTTTTATTGTTACTAACTCTGTTGTGACTTCAGGAACTATTGCTCGACGTCGGGTGTTCCTACTCAACCGTCCACACAGATATCCCACCCGCAACAACCTTCCGGGTATACAAATGGACCAAGTACAGTAGGACCTTACAGAGGTCAGGACTCAAATGGCCAATGAGAGATTGGAAATGAGGAATCAGATGACACAATTTATGGAGGTAATGAATAATATGGCTCAAAGCCAAGAAAGATTAAGAGCACTGGTAGAGGGGAGGAATCAGGAAGACCCCCATCCAGGGACTGCTGGGACCAGCAACAATGAGAGAGTTCAACCTCATGTTAACCCTCCAGTCTATGGACCCCACCTTCATCCAGAGATCAACATCCCTGCTAATGTGCAAGGGAATGCCACTGCAGGTAGAGTGCTGCAAGAAGACCCCCAGGAAGATCAATTTACAGTGATGGGAGCTGGGGAGGAAGCCTATGACAGAAGGCTAGATGAGATTGCTGAGAAACTGAGATGCCTGGAGTCCCAGAATTCTTTGGGTTTTGATGTTATGGACATGGGCTTAGTGGACGGGGTCAGGATTCCCCACAAATTTAAACCTCCGTGCTTTGAAAAGTACAACGGAACATCCTGTCCACGGACCCACTTGCAATCCTTTCTGGGGAGGCTGAAGGCATATACCATGGACGAAAAGCTATGGATGTTTTATTTTGAGGATAGCTTAACAGGAGCTTCAAGGGAATGGTACTCTCATCTGACCAGAGTATCCATCAGATGTTGGAAGGACTTGGCTGAGGCCTTTATCAGACAATATCAGTACAACTTGGATATGGCTCCCAACAGGACCCTCTTGATGGGAATGTCACAATCATCCAGGGAAAGCTTCCGGGAGTACGCTCAGAGGTGGAGGCAGCTTGCTACTGCTGTCCAGCCACCCATGTCAGAGAGGGAGATGGCTGATATGTTTATGAACACCCTCCAAGGAACATACATTGACAGGCTAGCTGCCTTTTCTTCCACTAGCTTTGCTGATGTAGTCATAGCCGGGGAAAGAATTGAGAGCCTATTAAAGATGGGTAAAATTTCTGACAACGGTGCAAGCTCGTCCAGCAACCCAAGAAAGCCTTTTGTAGGCCCAAGAAGAACTGGTGAAACCAATGCTATCCATACCAGCAGGGGCAGACCCCAATATGTTCATAGGTCTGTGGCAGCAGTCACCATTCCCGCTCCAATTCATCCTCAACCAGCTTATCAACCACAGCAACAAAATTACCAGCAACAAACTCAGTATCCTCCTCAGAGAAATTATAACAACAACAACACCAGCAACAACAATCAGCAAAGACCGTTCCAACAGAGACCTTCTCAGGCCAATAGGGTGATCGATCCGATCCCTATGCCCTATGCCACATTACTGCCACAACTCCTGAAACTCAACCTAGTTGAGCTAAGGACATTGGCACCTCCAGATCCTGCCAGTCTGCCCAGAAATTACGACGCCAGCGCCAGATGTGCTTTTCACTCAAATGCACCTGGCCACAGTACAGAGAAGTGTAGAGCCTTGCACATGAAAGTACAGGACTTGGTAGATTCTAAAGCTCTGAACTTTGCACCACCACCAAATGTTAACAAGAACCCTATGCCACACCATGGAGGACCCAGAATCAATGCTATTGAAGAAGACAAGTCGTCTTACTTGATAACCAGTGTGGGTCAGATTCGGACACCCTTGGTAGAGATTAAAGCTCAACTCCTTGAATGTCAAATGTTCCCGGGGTGTGAGCTAGGATGTGCTTATTGCAACATTTCAGTGAATGGGTGTGATAACCTGAGAGATGGCATAGATGGTCTCATCCAGAGTGGCCTGCTTCAAATCACAACATCAATACCTACCAATCCAGCAATCTCCTTAACAACAATTCCCGAGTCTTCTACAACTGCCACAACCATTGTTCCAGACAATTCTTCAGTTTCATCAACAAATGCTTCATCTATTACTTCAACGGACCAAATATCAGCAAACATCCCTTCTACAACTTCAGCACCCCTTCATTCAGAGTCTCCTACAACAACAACACCCATCCAGTCAACAATGTCTCCTACAACATCAGCAGCAAGCAATGAAAGTGTCTCAACAGTTACAATTTATTATGATCCTGCAAATGATTCTGCCTACAACTCACAAAATGTCACTCCTATCAGAGCACCAGTCACAATATACTATGATCCACAGACTATCATGGTCCCTTCTGCAGCTGCCATCAGTCCAGTCACTATCACAGTGCCTGGGCCAGTACCTTATGAAAGCAGTAATGCCATCCCTTGGCATTACGGCTCCGATCTATACTGCGAAGGACAGAAAATCACTCTCGAATCACCAACTTCTTCACTACAAGTAGACAATGTGGGGGGAGGCGGAGGCTTCACTCGAAGCGGACGTCTCTTTGCCCCGCAAATTCAAAGACCCACTGCTGAAGCAGAAGCTGCTGCCAAGGCAAAAGGGAAGAGCATGGTGCAAGAAGAACAAATTGTTAGAGAAGCTTTGAAAACACCTTTTGATCAAGAAGTTGATGAATTCATGAGAATCATCAAGAAAAGTGATTACAAGATAGTGGACCAGCTTCACCAGACGCCTTCCAAGATCTCCATTCTATCATTGCTTATGTGCTCCGAGGCTCATCGGAACGCACTACTAAAAGTCTTGCACGCAGCTTATGTGCCAGAAGAGATCACCGTCAATCAGTTGGAAACTGTGGTTGGAAATGTTAATGCTAGTAATGGACTAGGATTTACCAACACTGATTTGACTACGGAAGGCCGCAATCATAACAAGGCTTTGCACATTACCATGGAATGTAAGGGTGCAGTTCTTTCCCATGTGCTGGTAGAGACAGGATCATCCCTCAATGTCTTACCTAAAAAGGCCCTTGTAAAGATGGAATATGAAGGATTGGCGTTACGTCCTAGTAACTTGGTAGTGAGAGCCTTTGACGGCTCAAAGAGATCAGTTCTGGGAGAAATTGAGTTGCCTATAACGATTGGCCCACAAACTTTCAAAACAACCTTCTACGTGATGGATATTCAGCCTGCCTACAGCTGTTTGTTGGGTAGACCATGGATTCATGCCGCTGGCGTAGTTACGTCTACCCTTCACCAGAAGTTTAAATTCGAGTGGGAGGGCCAAGTCGTTACTATTTGTGGAGAGGAGGATATTTTTGTTAGCCATCTGGCTACATACAAATACATTGAGATGGATGGGGAGATCCACGAAACAATGAGTCAGGGGTTTGAGGCCCTGAATATTAATGAAACGTCTGCTGTACTTGGGACTTCCATGACATCCTACCAGCAAGCCCGGAGGGTTGTGGAAGAAGGGAATGCTCAAGGCTGGGGCAAACTGTTGCCTGTGGAGAAGAAAGAGGATAGATTTGGGTTGGGTTACAAACCAACTCAACAAGATCAAGCAGAGGCTGCTAAGAAGCCCAACTTTGTTAGTGGGGGGATGCTCACCCCTGATGCTGTCAACAACTTGGAAGATGAGTCGGAAGATGAACGCAACCTGGAAAGCTGGATTCGTCCAAGGATCCCGGGGAGCCGTATCTCAAACTGGTCTTCCCAGGAAATTATAAGAGTTACTCCTGCAGAGTAATTATTATTTCCTGTATATTTTAAGCATGCATCAAGTCTTGCATCTTGCCCAAGATGACAAGACTCATTTTGTAATCGGGCCATCTGTAATTTTTTGTGCAACAAGATTAATCAATGAAATATCAGACATCTTTTGCAAATGAGTCTTTTTTTTTTCTTCTTTTCCGCTCACTGTTTTTCCATTTTTCTTTTTGTACAAAAAATAAATGGCAATGTTTTCAAAATGACAACTTTATTTCACTTTTCTAAACAAGATTAAAATCAATCACTAAAATGAACAAACTGAACCCTTGCAGAGAGTGCCTTCCAGACGGCACCGACAACAACACGGCTATGACTTCGTATGACTTTGACAATCCGATCAATCAAGCTGATGAAGGGGTTGAAGAAGATTACGAGCTTCCTGAAGAGCTAGCCAGGTTGTTGAGACAAGAGGAGAAGGCTATCACTCCTCATCAGGAGGAGGTAGAAACGATTAATCTTGGTACAGATGAAGATGTGAAAGAAGTTAAAATCGGGGCCTGCTTACAAGACTCAGTGAAGAAACAACTGATTGACCTGCTTCAAGAATATGTGGATGTGTTTGCTTGGTCTTATCAGGATATGCCAGGGTTGGACACCGACATTGTTATGCACAAGCTGCCTTTAAGAGAAGATTGCCCACCGGTTAAACAGAAACTGCGCCGTACTCGCCCAGACATGGCAATGAAGATCAAAGAAGAGGTACAAAAGCAGTGGGACGCCGGGTTCCTTGCTGTAACTAGCTATCCACCATGGGTTGCTAACATAGTACCTGTGCCTAAGAAAGACGGCAAAGTGAGGATGTGTGTTGACTACCGGGATCTGAACAGAGCCAGCCCGAAGGATGATTTCCCATTACCTCACATTGATGTATTGGTGGATAATACGGCTCAGTTCTCGGTATTCTCCTTCATGGACGGATTTTCAGGATACAATCAGATCAAGATGTCACCTGAAGACATGGAGAAGACAACCTTCATCACGCCTTGGGGCACGTTCTGTTACAAGGTGATGCCATTCGGACTGAAGAATGCTGGTGCAACATATCAACGGGCCATGGTAACATTATTCCACGATATGATCCATAAAGAAATCGAGTGTTATGTGGATGACATGATCGCCAAGTCCCTTACAGAAGAAGACCACCTGGTAAATCTGCTGAAGTTATTCAAGCGTCTGAGGAAATACCAACTGAAGCTGAACCCTAACAAGTGCACATTCGGGGTGCGATCTGGTAAGCTGCTGGGTTTTATTATAAGCAAGAAAGGGATTGAGGTTGACCCTGATAAAGTCAAAGCCATTCAAGAAATGCCTGCACCAAAGTCTGAAAAAGAAGTTCGAGGGTTTCTAGGTAGATTGAACTACATCTCAAGGTTCATATCTCACCTTACAGCAACCTGTGAACCCTTGTTCAAGCTGTTAAGAAAAGAACAAACGGTCAGGTGGAATGAAGACTGCCAGAAGGCTTTCGACAAGATCAAAGAATACCTACAAGAACCACCAATCCTTATGCCTCCAGTTGAAGGAAGACCTCTGATAATGTACTTAACAGTATTAGAAGAGTCAATGGGGTGTGTGCTGGGCCAGCATGACGAGTCTGGTCGAAAAGAGTATGCAATATACTACCTGAGCAAAAAGTTTACCGACTGTGAACAACGTTATTCACTGCTCGAGAAAACTTGTTGTGCTTTAGCGTGGGCTGCTCGCCGACTGAGACAGTATATGTTGACCCACACCACCTTATTGATATAAAAAATGGACCCAGTTAAGTACATTTTCGAGAAGCCAGCTCTTACCGGACGGGTTGCAAGATGGCAAATGATCCTCACAGAATACGACATTCAGTACACATCTCAAAAAGCCATCAAGGGCAGTGTATTGTCTGAATATCTTGTTGAGCAACCTATTGATGACTACCAGCCTATGAGATTTGACTTCCCTGATGAAGACATCATGTTCATAAAAGCGAAAGATCATGAAGAGCCTATTCACACTGAAGGGCCTGACCCAGAAGAAGAATGGACTATGATGTTTGATGGGGCTGTTAATATGAATGGTCGTGGTGTTGGTGCAGTGCTCATTACACCTAAGGGAGTTCACATGCCTTTCTTGGCAAAACTCACCTTTAACTGCACTAACAACGAAGCTGAATACGAAGCTTGCATTATGGGTCTTGAGGAAGCCATTGACCTCAGGATCAAGACATTGACTGTATTCGGAGATTCAGCTCTGGTAGTTAATCAAACCAACGGCAAATGGTACACCCACCAGGATCATCTGATACCTTACAGGGATTATACAAGAAGGTTATTGACTTTCTTCACAACAGTCAAGCTTGAGTATATCCCTCGGGACGAGAATCAGTTTGCAGATGCTCTGGCTACCATTTCATCAATGATCAAAGTTCAAGCTGCCAACTTTGTGCCTCAGATTTCAGTGTCCAGACTTGACAGACCAGCGTATGTGTTTGCAGCAGATATTGTCAAAGATGATAAGCCTTGGTTCCATGACATTAAGTGCTTCTTGGAGGATCAAACATACCCATCTGGGGCATCTTCCAATGATAAGAAGACGTTGAGAAGGCTTGCTGGTAGTTTCTTTCTGAACACTGATGGATCCCTGTACAAGAGAAACTTTGATATGGTACTCCTCAGATGCGTTGATAGAACAGAAGCAGACTTGTTGATGCACGAGGTGCACGAAGGATCCTTTGGTACCCATGCGGGAGGGCATGCCATGGCCAAGAAGTTGCTAAGATCAGGCTATTACTGGATCACAATGGATGCAGACTGTTGTGCCTATGCTAGGAAATGCCATAAATGCCAGATCTACGCGGATAAAGTACATGTGCCTCCCAATCCTTTGAATATAATGTCTTCACCCTGGCCCTTTGCTATGTGGGGCATTGACATGATTGGCAAGATTGAGCCAACTGCTTCGAATGGCCACAGATTCATCCTGGTTGCCATTGACTATTTCACCAAGTGGGTCGAAGCAGCTTCTTATACAAATGTTACAAGGCAAGTGGTAGCCAGATTTCTGAAGAGAGATATCATCTGCCGATATGGAGTGCCCGAGCGAATCATTACTGATAATGGTTCCAACTTAAACAACAAAATGATGGCTGAGCTATGCCGGGACTTCAAGATCCAACACCACAATTCTTCTCCTTACAGGCCAAAGATGAACGGCGCTGTTGAGGCAGCTAATAAGAATATCAAGAAGATTGTGCAAAAGATGGTAGTCACCTACAAAGACTGGCATGAGATACTACCATTTGCCTTGCATGGGTACCGCACGTCAATCAGAACATCCACTGGGGCAACACCGTATCAGCTTGTGTATGGTATGGAGGCAGTCCTACCTGTTGAAGTTGAATTACCCTCCTTGCGAGTACTGATGGATGTTAAGCTGAACGAAGCAGAGTGGGTTCGATCCCGATACGAACAACTGAGTCTGATTGAAGAGAAAAGATTGGCTGCAATCTGTCATGGACAGTTGTATCAGAAAAGAATGAAGAAAGCCTTCGATCAGAAAGTCAGGCACCGAGAGTACCAAGTAGGGGATCTTGTGCTGAAAAGAATCCTCCCTCCGCATACAGACCACAGGGGCAAATGGACTCCAAACTATGAAGGACCATTCGTGGTAAAGAAAGTATTCTCTGGTGGAGCACTGATGCTCAGCACCATGGATGGTGAAGATTTCCTGTCCCCTGTAAATTCAGATGCAGTTAAAAAATACTTCGCATAAAAATGACCTGCTGGACATAAAAACAGAATGTAAGTCCAGGCAAAAACAGGGCATCCCGGCAAGTCAAAAACAGAATAAAAGACTTGGGCAAAAATAAGGGAAGTAAATAAAAAATTTTGTACACCCGCTGAGTTGAAAAGCCGCATTGGACGACTTAGGCAAAAATGGGTATCCCGATGGATTGAAAACCCGAAAGGGCGATCCATGCAAAATAAGGGAATAAGCGAACAACTGCATTCTGAATTCGTCTGTATCACCTACAACTTGGTAAACCTCGAAAGGATCGAGCTTCTGTCAGAATCAGCCTTCTTCAGAAAGCAAGACGAGAAGAATGTCAAATGTCATACGAGTCATAGCAAGAGGGAAGCTCCTTGAAGCGTCATCAACATTGCCAGCATTTTGTTCCTCAATTTGTAACAATCCCTTCATTTCAGGAGATATGTTTCTTTGACTGTATATTGCCAATTCAGGGCATGTGAATAAATAAAAACAGATTTTCAGTCAAGTTTCACCTCGTACACTTCATTTTATTTGCAAAGAATGTCTGATATCTTCAAAATACTGATCGCAAGAATACAGATGCTCGTCAAAAAAATATAATGAAAACTACGTGCTTGCAGGAAATATACTTACTCTCGGGAGTGTCTCACTCCTATGACGGAATCCGGTAAGGGATACCTTAGGATTACTTGTGCGTTTCTCTGTCTTTGCAGGATTGCAGGTATCCAAAACACGACATGGGGGATGAAAGCTTCATCCCAGCAAGCTGGCAAATCAGTACTCACTCAGCCTTAGCACCCGAAGTGCTCTCTCCCCAGCTGAGTTGCCACTTGTTACTTCCCCCAGCCGAGTTGCCGATCATTCTTCTTCAACCAAGTACAAAAGCCAGGGAACCACTTCCCCACAGAGTTTCAGCCTCTACCAGAAGAGCAGCACGCGAAGGAATCACAACAGAGTAACGAAAGCTTCTGCAAACCCCAGCTGGGTCCCTCATTAACAAGAATAGGTCTATCAGTGACCTATTTCCCTAAGCAGAGTCATATGTACTAGATCTACCAACGATCTTATCCCCAGCTGGGATGTTCACTTCAAACAGATCGACCAGAGATCTTCACAGCAACGGGATCCAAGTCCCAGTTCGGTATCTTTTGCATAATCATGGCATTCGCATCATGTTCACCCGCAAAGCGTAGCATTCCGTTTAATGCGGAGCATTACGGCAAAAATCAAACATGTAGCATAATCATAAGTCATGGTCTGAATCAAAACACCTGTGAATATTAACAACCCATCAGCAATATACAGAATACCCCCCAGATTCCCCAGCAAAAGCAGTTGCCTCACATTCACAAACATCAGTATATACTCCTTGTGGCACCCGTCCGTGTCATATCCCCAGCATAAAGCCAAAAGCGTCCCCTTTGCACTCACATATACTTATATACATACATTTCCCTGACATCCGTCCATGTTGTTTTTCAGCACAGTAATGTAAACACTTTGTATATCAGATACTTGTTTATATTATACTCCTTTCGACACTCGTCCGTGTCGCTCTCCCCAGCAGGTTGAACACTCATCTATACATCACTCATACTTACTACTCATACTTATACAGATACTCGTCCATATCTAGTATACACCATTCATATCCCCGCAGATTCAACACTCGTCCGTGTTCTCTGTTAACTAGTTGGTACTTGTCAGTATCATCATCTCAGAACATGTGTCAAGAGTTTGTTTCTACCTGATACTCGTTTGTATCACAGTCTTAAGGATGCTCGTCCGCATCTTTAATCCATACACTGAGTCAAACGCTTACGTCTTCTTGAATATAGTCACTCGTCTGTGTCTACTATTCCCCAGAAAAGTCCCTTCAGATTCAACACTCGTCCGTGTTCTTTGTTAACCAGTTGATACTTGTCAGTATCATCATCTCTGAACACGTGTCATTATTTGTTTCTACCCGGTGCTCATCCGTATCGTAGTCTTAGGGATGCTCGCCCGCATCTTTAATCTATACACTTACCAAACACTTATACCTTTCCTTTCTTGGATGTAAACACTCGTCCGTGTTTACTATTCCCCAGTAAAGCAATTTCTTTTTTATCTGACATTCGTCATGATAAACCCTGAGAGCAGCCGTACCCTGCTAGGTGGTCGTCCTCCACCTCTTGATGGTCGTCCTCCATCATGCTCGTCCGATGGCCGTCCCCATCGTTGACCTTTTATCCGACATTCGTCCTATGTCGTGATATTTAGCAGCCGTCCCCTGCTAGGTGATCGTCCTTCACCTTTTTGATGATCGTCCTTCATCATTTTATCCAATGGCCGTCCCCATTGTTGATTTTGGTTATCTGGCACTCATCCTATGTCATGATAAACCTTGAGAGCAGCCGTCCCCTGCTAGGTGGTCGTCCTCCACCTCTTGATGATCGTCCTTCATCATGCTCATCCGATGGTCGTCCCCATCGTTGACCTTTTTATCCGGCATTCGTCCTATGTCGCGATATTTTCGGCAGCCGTACCCTGCCAGGTGGTCGTCCTCCACCTTAGATGACCGTCCCTCATCTTATCCCCAACAGAGCAGCCGTCCCCTGCTAGGTGATCGTCCTTCACCTTTGATGACCGTACCTCATCATCTGTTTTATTTCATTTATTCTTTAACCCGATGGCCGTCCCCGTCGTGGTCCCTTTTCTTTTTAGCCCGATGGCCGTCCCCATCGTCGGTTACTTTATGAACTTGATGGCCGTCCCCGTCATGTTTCATTTAATCCCCAGAGAATCTTACAACTTTATCTTGAGGGCCGTCCCCATCATAACCCCTTTAACCCCCAGCATGTCGGTCGTCCCCGTCATTGCTTTATTTTTTCGCACTTTTCTCAGCATGTCGGCCGTCCCCGTCATTGCTTTATTTTCCGCACTTTCCAGCATGTCGGTCGTCCCCGTCATTGCTCTTTACCCAGCAGTCGTCCTCTGCTCGACGGTCGTCCTCCGTCGCCCATACTTTACAATATACTTTATTTTCTTTTACAATCTATATCCCTTTTCTTCTTCATTCTGTGAGTGCAAATTTTGGACTGTCTTTGGTATTCAACCACGAGTTATCTTGTTTGCCTGATAAGCCGTCACTTACATCCTGCACAGCTAACTCATGTTTGAATAGGGGCAGCTGTAAACACCCCAAATTTGCCCTCACATATTCACACCATGGCTTGTGATCATTTCATATGCATAAACACCATCATAGCATCTCATATCACATTTTTGGTTCACTGCATAGATTCAAAGTCATCTGCATCTAGGGTTTGTGATCTGAGCAATCCAAGAGCTTCTTGAGCCACTCCAAAGGTCATCAATCACTTCAAAGGGGTCCATGTATGTTCAAACATCATATTATATCCTCTCAAAATCAAGAATGCCAAAAAATCACAAGAACTGAGAATGGTATGGAAGCAGAGCCAGGCTTGACTGCCCAAATGACCTAAAATTAGGGTTTTGGTTTCAGAGGCCATAACTCCAAATTTTTTGGTCATTCTTGTTTCTATTGGTCTCTATATGGTATAGGGAGTATGCATATCAATTTTCATGAAGAAATTCCATGGGGAAGTCATCTGATCAAAAGTTGACTTTTCAAGCAAGCCAGTGCAAAATCAGGGCATCTAAGGCCCCCAATGACCCAACCAAAGGGCATTCTTCACCATTTTGATTGTATATGATCTTTATTTGATCATGGAAGACATTAGAAGTTCTCAAAATTGAAGAATTTCAAGTCTTTTGCAAAGTTGACGTTTTGGACAAGTTTGACTTTTAATGAAATTGTCATTTTAAGCAACTTTTTCAACCTTTACTTTTTGATTCAAGAAAGCTTCAAATGGAAAAACTTTGGTCATGAAAGTTGTAGAATAGATCTTTCCCTTTTCAAAAAGTACAAGAACATGACCTAATTCATTTTGGATCAAAAGTTATGGTTTGTCAAAGTTGGCAAAAATCACAAAATTTCAAAGTTTCTACCAAAGAAGCATTTTGCAAAATGACTTGATCAAGTGTTCTAAAGCTATCAAATGCACTTCTAATCTTCACAACATGATCATGTAACCCCTAAAAGTCAGATTGCACCAAAGAATTATATCATTTCATGCCTTGAAACTCAAGAATCCATAAAGGGGCCAAAACTTGTGAAATTTGCAAAACACATCATAAACTTTATGCAAGTTGCTGAATTGCCTCAAAACCTCTTCCATGGTTCTACTTGTTTCAAGTTGCAGCCAAGCCATGCTTTGTACCTTGACAGAAATGGCCCATACCTCTCTTACACAAAAAGTTGACTTTGTGCATTTTGCTCCATACCAATCACACTGCTCCACAACAACTCTCAGACCTATCAAGGATTGAAATGTGTACCAAAAGCAACCCAACACATAACACAACTAAGCCTGAAAGCTCCCATAAGCCAGCATTCTCATTTTTCACCTCTTATGCAAAACCATTCGAAACTCACAGCACAAGCATCAAACACAAAAACAAACTTCACCATTGATCTCAAGAGGTTCCCCTGATCACAAACCAACCATTGTTTTGGCCTGAAACCTCCCACATCACAAATACGATTTTCACACTCCCTTGGCCTGAGCTTCTGCCAACTTTCTCTAGAGGCCACATAAACTCCAACTAAGGGTCAAAAGCTTCTAAGGAGGATCATTGGGACTTGTTTGAGCCAAAGAAACAGCCAGAAAGCTCCTGAATCGAAAGCTCAATCTCAGGTAGCTTCATGAACTTTTTTTCCAGAACTTGCTTTTTAAGTTTCTAAATGAATCTACATGCCTCACTGATTATCCTGATATGTTTACTTTTGAAAATGATTAAGAAATGAGCATGTATTGAACTTCTGAAAGTTTTGTTCAGTTTCACGATTTGCTTCGAATCTTGTTTTTGGTGAATGATAAATGTGTTTTGTTTGCTGATTCATGATGTATGATGCTTGGGGATCATTTCTGGGCAAGAAATTTGGGGTTTAGTGACCTAGGGAAGAAGTTAGGCGTTTTGATTGGCCGGAGAAGACGACCGGAACAGTGTTCCGGTCGCCTGAAAGTCATTAGGGCACGAATTAGGGCTTAATCAGTTAATTAGTGAATTTGAATGCCAGCCCTTGGATATGGCGCCAAGTCAAACGCGCGCGCTGCCAGTTCAAACCTAGGCCCTTGGATCTGATTACCACCCATTTAATTCATTTTATTTTCTTTTTATTTCATTTAATTTGTCCATTTAATTTAAAATAGCAAAACCTTTTTAAAAATTCTGAAATTTTTTGTACAAACTTTTATTTAATTTCAGAAACCAAAAACATTTTTATTTTTATTTTTTGCATTTAAAAATATTTTTAAATCATTTAAAAGTTTATTTTTAATTAATTAATGAGAATTAATTAATTAAAAATACTTTTAGGTATTTAAAAATCACCAAAAAAATTCATGAAACATTTAAAACCATTTAGAAACATTGTCCAACCCTCAAACCAAATTTCTTTTTTGATCTTGATGCATTTTGATAATTTTCCATGGAATTAATTCATTTTCAAAGCATTATTTTGATCCAAACTTCCAAAAATCATTTCTGCCTAACCATTGAGAGTTGGACTTTGATTCTTTTTGCATTGCATTTTGTTTAGCATGTAGTTTGTGAGCTTAAATTGGCATGATTTGATCTTTCATTTTCCATTTGTTTGACATTTTTCTTGTTAAGGTACCCAAAAACCCTAGAAATCTTAGGAAATTCATAACCCTAATTAGGTTAAGAGTTAGAACCCCTCCTTTGGGCAGTGAGTTTATGTAGGGTTAGGGTTCCTTTGAATGCATTTTCAAATTTTTATCTTGATGTTTGCTTCTGATTTTGGTTTTTTTTTGATGCTTTGATCATAAACCCTAATTTGAGCTTCCTTTTGCATCCATCTTGCATTTGCATTCATACCTTGACTTGCCATAGCATTTTGTGCATCCATTTGGTTCATTAAACATCTTAAGACATATTGTAAGCATGTTTGATCATTGCATCTTGCATTTGCCATGTTGTATGCCATTTACATTTCATAACTTTTCATGTATGATCATGGTTCTTAACTTGCTTCATTTGCACCCATAAGTTTGTATGACAATCCACATGCCTTGATTCATGTTTGTATCATCTCATAGCATCATTAGAATCATACTTGTGCTTCTGGTTTTGGTTTGCATCATGACATTTCATCTCATCTTGCATTGTATTGCATTCCTTTCATTAACTTTTCAGGTGGTAAGTAACTTTGAGAAGTGAATTTGCCTTCACTTCTCACAATTTCTTTTCATCTCTCTTATGCATCATTGCTGCATTTTATCTTGTGCTTAAGATTGAGCTTGCTCTTTCTTCTTCTTCTTACTTTCTTTCCTCAAGTGACTTGTCTTCTTCAATGAAGCAAGTTACTTTGCTTCTCCTGATCCTTTCATCTGTTTCCTGGTGGTTCCATTGAAGACTTCTCTTGTAAACCTCACAAACCTTAGGAACAACCAAGCATGACAATGATTAGGGTTTTGATTAGTCCCCCCACTTAGTTTTACCTTTGTGTCTCATTGAGTCTTCTCTTCTCACCTCATAATCAGGGACTAAACCCTAAAGGCTTTAAGGCTTTGTGATTAAGCTTATGCCTGCATCCTTCTATTAGGATGGAGTGTATAACTTTAATCCTAAGTGTTAAACCCTTAATGTGTTTAACTCCTTTAATCAATTCACATAATAACCATCAAGACATCACACTTGTAACTTTGGCCTTGCATTAGGGTTCTAATTCTTCCTTAATTGGTTAAGAAGGACTAACCCTAGTGTTAATGGACAAGTCCCCCTCAAGTTGTCTTACAAACCCTAAAAAATCACTTCTTCATCTTATCATCAACTAAAATCCATCTAATAAAGGCTTTGTTTTGTCATGAGGTTAATCCCTAATCATGGATTAAGTTGAGGAGCTTTCCTCAGCTTAAACATTCACATCTATTATCCTTCTATTAGGATGGTGTAATGAGTCTGTTTAATCCCTGATTATGGCTTAATCTCATTACTTAACACTAAACAAAAACAACAAAAACATCTAAATAATCACAAGTAGGTTAATGATCTTAATCCTACATCATGGTGATTAAGTGTGAGAAGCTGACTTCACACTTAAGGTATTCCCATTACCCCTAATCAGAGGGAAGATGTGATGAGTTTACTAACCCATTGGTTTAGGCTTAAGCTCATTAACTTATGACAAACTTTCAAAAGCAATAAAAGATTGAAAACACAAAAACAAACAATAAGCGTCTCCTTCGGGATTCTTTTCTCATCTCATTCACTCATAAACGAGAACTTGCTTCTTCCGTCTAATGCAAGACAGTTTGCACCTGAGCCAGACAGGTCATACACTTGAGCATAGACAAGTAAGCAGTTCATCAGTCAATTCATCTTTCAGTCTCTTTGGGTCGAACTACGGTGTTCTGACTTCCTCATTGCACGAGAGGATACGTAGGCATAACTTAACAGTTATCGAACAAAAGTCTCTGTATATTCCCCCTCTTTCCAGCATTATTCTTTAGCCTCATGAACTTGAGCACCCTATTCCTGTTCTCACACTGACACTTCATTTACACACTTCACATTTCATTTACACTGACATCTGTACATCCTTTTCCAGCTCCTTTATACACAGATTGCACTGACACTACCCCTTTAAAACACAAATCTCTTAAGCGTGGATCCCGTCGAGTACGAAGGACAATCTGGGTGCTAATACCTTCCCAGGTTATAACCAACCCCTTTTCTCAGTCTCTCTGGTTCGCAACCGTCTTATCCATATCTTTCTAGGTTTATGCAGCATTACCTTTCCTCCGGGATAAAAATGCCTAGCTGGCGACTCTATTCATTTCTTGTGAGTTCACTCCTGTGTGTTCTCATTCCTCTTTTCACCGACCATTCGCGCTTGTACCGGGATGCAAATCTTTGGGAGCGACAGGAATACGACTTAGAAATGGCTGAAAACATTCACGTGTGTGGAATTTTAATGTGGCTTGGGATAATCTTGTGGGGCAACATGAAGTATGTGTGTTGGAAATCTGAGAGTGGGAAAGTATAAATCATAGCCTTTTCTTTCTATATTTGTTTAAGGTAAATGATGTAAAAATGAATCATGGGCTTTCTCTTTTTTTTTTACTGAAGTTGTGATAAAACAAAATGGGCTTAATTGGTATTATTAAGTGGACTTAGTAATTTTTCTTTGTGTGGTAAGAATTGGATTTTTGGAAATTGAAATAATTGGATAAAAAAAATTTAGATAGAAATGGATTAAAAAAATGGTAATTGGAAATGGTTAAATGGAATGATTTAATCGGGAAAAAAATGGATAAAGGATAAACGGAGAATGAATCTTAGAATGGATGATAGAATTATTTATGGGTTTAATGAAATGAATCAGATAATGGAAGAAAAAAGGAAAAAAATGAATTGAATGTGAAATGATAAAAAAGGTTTTAAAATGGGTATGAATCAACCACCACCATCACACGGCCACAAACTTCGATCCAAAACCAAATTCGCACTGCACCACTGAATCTCTGATTAAACTGGATAAAACCACATAATGATTCGCAAATCAAGCCGCAACCATTTGAATCGTCTAAAACCTGCCCTGATGATTCGAATTCATGCTGAGGAAAATAAATCCTCAGATAAACCACTAATGAACAGACGAACTTCGCACACAACATCTTAAACTTTGAACACACGTTGTCTGAGAAATAAACCACTGACATGAATAACTTGCAGTTGAATCAATCCTTTGATAATTTGACCAAGATTAGGTCAAACGTCTGTCTGAATCAAATCGTAACTGAACAATCGCATATGAATTAAAATCATTGTCCTGTCTTTGAAATCCTGCATACAGAGAAGAAGAAGCAAACTGCAACATATTTTTGGTATTTTGGTTAGATGTTAGTAAATATAAACAAATAAAGGAAAATGAAAACACGGTGATCCCCTGTGAAGCATAGACCTGCAACTGAAAAGGATAAACGAACCAGTACGTGATCTTGTTTGTATGCAAGATGCAAATGAAATGCGAAGAATCTTAGGGTCAAAAATTAGGGTATGACACATAATAATCGGTGCGAGAAAAGAAAAGCTAAATAATTACAGATATGAAGCAGTTACATAATAATCGAATGAGAAATAAATCATATAAAACGAACTATTTTCTAAAGAAATAATAAAGCAATTTAAAAATTAAAAAGAAAATAAATTAAAAATAGAATAAGTTTAAGATTTAAAAAAAAAGAATTAAGTTTGAAAAAAAAGAAATTTAGGTTTGAAAAAAAAAAGTTAGGGATTGAGGTTTAGTAAAAAATTTAGGGTTTAGAGTAAAAGATTTAGGGTTTAGAGTAAAAGATTAGGGTTAAAATAAAAAATGAGTTTTAAATTAATTAATCAAATTTTTTCATAAAAATATTAACCTAATGAAATAATAAATCCAATTTAATAAATTAAATAAACTAAATAATAAAAAAAAAGGGTATGAAATTTATTTTGAAAAAAAAAGGTTAATTAAAGGCTTAGGTTAAGGGTTAGTCATGGTTAAAAGGATAAATTAATTAGAGAAATTAAAATAAAATGAGAAAAAAATCAGGTTTTTGCCCAAAATGTTGTGGGTGGGAGTTAAACTCACGCCCTTGACCTTCCAGCCTCCAACCTTAGCCACTAGGCTATGTTCAACCTTGTGAATAAGCCTTAAACAAAAATATTATATAATAAAACAAAAACTAAAAAAAACATGGCACAAAAAAATGTTTAAGGATGGGTTCGAACCCACTCACTAACATTCGTATACGCCTTCCTCCAACCACCAGGCCAAACATGTATTTGTGATAACTATCTGAAACAAATATATTATATAAAAAAACAAATATTTAAATTAAAAATCCGCGCCATCCCTCATCTTCTTCCTACGAACACAAACATGTAAAATATGCAATATAAATCCATTCCAACCATACAATTCAATTAGTAATAGTCCAATAAGTTCAATTTAACCATCAATTTCGTGGGAAATTGTCTCTATATCGAAGCCCCAATTCTTGACCTCAAGAACCCTAACTATGGCATTTCGTTCTCCCCGCATCAAACCTTCAATTCATTGGCCCAGAATCCATCTATACATTATCAAACACAAGTTTCAAAAAACCAAAACAATTTATAATGCATCAAATGTTAGAATCGAAAAAAATTAAAAAGAACATAAAAACGGATTCATATCATGTGTTTCATGGTGTTATGGATGATGGTGATGATCGAATCATGCTCAGAATACTTCAAGGATGTAATTGCAACCTTTAAAATGTTTTGAAAGAGCTTAAAACTTAGAAACCTTAAATCCAAACTTTCTTGAAAAATTGAGTTTTGAAAGTGTACTTTTGGTCTCAAAAATTCGTCCTCAATCATTGTCTTGTGATTATGACTTTATAGTGAAGCATTCTAGTTCAAAAGATTGGGCTTTTGAATGATTTTTGTGGGTTACTTGAAGATGAAGAAATCACATTACCATATTTGTCCAAAAATCAAATTTTATTATGCTATTCTGATTTTGTACGAATTTGGCAATGGTCAATCACTTTTGAATATCATATATTTGATCCACAAATAAATTTTAGGTCAAATCTTTGATTTTCATATTTTATTTCAATTAAAATTGAATTTAAGTATTTAAAATTCAATATAATATAAAATAAATAATAAAAATCAGAAAAATTGATCATTGGGTCGTGAATGGACTTATCTTTGAGGTTGGATTGAAATATCATAGGCCCATTTGGAAAGAATTTGAGTTATGGCCCTTTTTACTTCATACACCTCTTGAAAATTGTCCAACTTCAACAGTGCATAACTTCTTCAATTTTTATCCCATGAAGGTGTTATAGGACTTTTTAGAAAGATTAGAGTGTCCTCTAACTAACCCTTTTGGTTCAATGTCCATATATTTTTAAATTTTAAAATTATGAGCTTTTGAAATAGTTTACTTTTTGTTGACTTTCAAAAGGATCTGTAATGTCTTGGCTCATTTCTTTCAAATGAAGCATTTTTGGACTTGGCTTGTCAAACACAAAGTTGTAGAGAATTTAATTTCCTTCAAAATGAGATTTGGATGGGAAATTTTTGATGAAGTATGTGAAAGTTATGACTGGTCAAAGTTCAGTAGACTTTTCCTATACAAACCCTAATTTAGTAACTTCTGATTCTTGATGATTATGAGGTTTCCTTGATGAATCATGATCAACCATTGATCAAATAATGAATTTCACCTCATAATCTTGATGTTGACCAAAAATCTTGAAGTTTGACTTTTAGTTGACCACAATTGACCTTTTGACCAAGTTAATTGATTTTTTGGGTATCTGAGCATCTGACTGGCCAAACTTGTAGGGAAAGTCTTGAAACTTGACATGAGGATTCTTTGAGGTATATGGGATGTCATGAAGTCCACTTGAGGCTTTATAGGTCCACTTTTCTTTGAGAAATTCAAAACCCTAGTTTCAGATCCATTGCTTAAGAGGATGCTTTGTCTGATGAAACCTTGAATCCCTTTGAGCAATTGAGAATCTTGTGACCATTAGGAGACCTCTTGAGACACATTGTCTTGAATATGATATGGAATATTTTGGGGTACAACACCACCTAGCTCCATCCTTTAGAGGGACCAACAATAGTCCTCTTAGGGGTGTCCTTAGGGTTATCCATTCTAGACACAAGCTTCCTTTGCGGAGAACTTTGACCAGTAACATTCTTCCCTTTCCTTGAAATTAACCTTTTAGCCACACTTGGATTTATGTTGGAAATGAGGTCATTGTCAGATATGTCATCAAAATCAATCACCTCTTTAGGCATATCATCCTGGTTATCTTCAGCCTCAGGACAATCACCAGTTTCTTGAGCAACCTCATCCTCCTTGTGAGTAACCCCAACATCGGGTGTTACAACACCATCTTTGGCATCATAGGTTCCAACTTCAATAGCAAACACAACAACTGTTTCCTTGGCAACCTCATTACTTGGTCAAGAAGTTTGATTCTTTTGGCTATCCTGAGAAGCAGGTAGGCTAGCCAATGGAACAGAGACTCCAGCAACATCACGATTTTCAGCCAGGATTTTTGAGATGAGTTCTTTAGTGTCTTCATCAGCAAAAATAGTGCCTTGAGAGCCAAATGATGGACATGCAAAATGATCCTTTGGTCTACGCACATTAGGTGTTCTAGGCTTAGAAACCCTATCAGCATCAGGAACGACCACGTTAAATGGAACAACATCCAGGAAATCTTCAAAAAGATGATGAACCCTAGACTCAGCCTTGGATGATGATTTCTTTGAATGCGAAATAAAGGATTGTTGAGACATTTTGATGTTGAGTAGACTTCGCAGAGAGAGAAGGAAAACAAATTTTGAATAGAAGATGGGAGAACAGATACGCAATATGGTGTAATGGAGTGTTTGTTGAGGAGTGATGGGCCTTTGAATGAATTTTCTTAGAATAAATGAATTGATGATTAAATCAAATATTTTGCACTTCCACTTAAAGTTCATTAAAATTGATTCTTGAAAATACACAATGTCCTTAAGGATGTTCCCACATATCACCAATTGCCACAAACCCTCATAAGGATATATTCTCAAGTTGACTGCACTAAGATTGTCATAGTATAATGTCATGACATTCCGTGTGACATTATATTTAGACATCATTTGGTTGATCCATACAAGTTAAGAGTACTTGTTATCAACAAAGATACACCCTCCAAAAGTACTTTTCCCAGACAAGACAAAATCACTCTCATTAGAGTGCAGCCTCTCATAGTCACAGATTCCATCCACGTCATTTTGAGTAATTATGGTCTCTTCTTCTGTCTCCCTTTTAGAGTAAACTGGCTCTTGGTTAACCCAAAGATAGTAGTTATCTCTAGACTTGACTCCCTTCATGATTAATATTTTCTCTTTATTTGTGACAAGACATTCTGATTTTGTGAAGTTTACACAAAATCCTTGGTCACATAGCTTCCTGATGCTAATGAGATTAGCAGTCAATCCTTCCACAAGTAATAGACCATCAAGGTATGGAACACTTGAGCCTTCAAGTTTTCCAACTACTTTGATTTCTCCTCTAGCTCCATCACCAAAAGTAACATAACTGGTAGAATGAGGTTTGATATCAACCAATAGATTTTTTCTTCCAGTCATATGTTTAGAATAACCACTATTAAAATACCAATCCTCTTTAGATGATACTTTAAGAGTAGTATGAGCTATCAAGGCAACATTCTTAGGAACCTATTGATGTTTCTTGATGACAATGTTTTGCTCAGGTTTGGATTGTGGATTCTGATCAGGGTATCCATGAAATCTGAAACATAAAGGTTTTATGTGACCAAACCTACCACAGTAATGATACCTCCATCTTTGATATCTTTTCCTTTAATGAGTTGATCTTCTTGTTTCATGATGTTGAGACACTAGTTTCGACATCTGTTTAGGAACATCCATCGTGAACTCAGGTTGGCTGCTACTTACGAAACCATTAAATCCTAACCTAGATAGATCTTCTACACTTCTTCCAGTCTGAAGAATATCATCAAGTGTTTTAGATCCACTGTTAAGCATTTTGACGGATTTGGTCATTTGATTAAGTTTGGAATTCAGCATGGTGACTTTATCATTCAGATTTGATATAATTTTTTAAATGCTCTTTCTTTTCAGCCTCTAGTGTTGCTATAATCTTCTTCTGTTTTTCTCCTTCTTGTATCACTTGGGCACACCTCATGCATAGCTTTTGATAAGTATTAGCAAGTTATTCAAATGTTAGCTCATCTTCACTAGAGTCTTCATCAGACACACATGTCCCTATCAAGACAATGATATGTTTAGCTGATTCTTCTTCAAAGTCACTCTCAGAATCTCCATCAGACCATGTTACAAATAAGCCTTTCTTTTGTACCTTCATATAGGCAGGACATTCAGCTCTAATATGGCAAAACCATCACACCCATGACATTGAACTTTTCTACTTTGTCTTGACTTCTCTTCAGGTTTTGTTCTTGACTCATTTGATCTGCTGATGTCAGATGAAGTGTTTTTGACATTTGGTCTTGAGCTAATATTCATCCTCTTCACGACCTTGTTGAATTGTCTTTCCATCATGGCAACAACTTCTTTCAGGCTTTCTTCACTCTCCATTTCACCTCTTTCTGCTTCTTCCATAGTATTTAACAGAAGAGCTATGCTTTTTTTCTTCTTTTCAGGTACATCATTGAGTTCCATTTCAAATGTCTGAAGAGATCTAATAAGGTCTTCAACCTTTATATTGCAGATGTACTGTGCCTCTTCTATAGCAGTCACCTTCATAGAAAATCTCTTGGAAAGAGATCTGAGAATTTTCCTCACAAGCTTTTCATCAGACATTTTTTCTCCTAAAGCTCCTGAAGCATTATAAATGTCAAGAATATTCATGTGAAAGTCATGAACAGTCTCATCTTCTTTCATTCTCAGATTTTCAAATTTTGTAGTAAGCATTTGAAGTCTTGACATCTTGACTTTAGTGGTTCCTTCATGAGTGGTTCTAATAATATCCCAAACTTCCTTGGCTATTTGACAGTGATGCACATTCAGAATATGTTTTTATCAATGCCATTGTACAAGGCATTCAAGGCTTTAGAATTCCATAGTGCCAACTCATCCTCATCTTTGCTCCAATCATCCTTAGGCTTCAAAGTTGTATTTCCATCTTTATCAGTAATGACAGGATGTTCCCATCCTTTATCAACAAATTTCCATGCCTTCTTGTTCAGAGATTTTAAGAAGGCAACCATGCGAGTTTTCCAATAATCATAGTTAGAACTATCCATAATAGGTGGTCTATTCTCAAATCCTTAATCCTTGTCCATAGTACCAAAATAATGCCCCTAGATCTCACCTTGAAAAACAGGCAGGGTGCTTGCTCTGATGCCAATTGAAATTCTGGCAACTGATATCCGACGGCGAATACGATGTCACGACACCAATATCTGACAATTTTAAACAAAGTAAAAGGAAAATACACAAATAAAGAACACATGGAATTATTAACCAAGTTTGATGCAAACACACCTACTCTGGGGACTACCAAGCCAGGAAGGAACTCCACTATCACTAGTATCAATTCAAAGATCCACAACAAACACCTACAATTTACAATCTTCTCACTTAATCACTACCCAATATAAGTTCTACCTATGAACTCCTAGATATGAGACCCCTTTCACTCCCCTCAATCACAACAGTGATCTTAAACCAACAATTCAGAAAATACAAAGACACACCTCAAAACAATCCTTGACCTTGCTTCAAAGCTTCAGTCAAGTACAAACACTTTTACTTAAAAGCTTTGAGTGGACAAAATAAAAATGAAAAATCCTAGTCCAAAACAATCATCAACAAGACAATTGTTTGGCTTACAAGATAACTAAAAACACACACGAAAACGCTGAATAAACAATCCTTATTTTCAACGTCTTCACACTAGGGTAATGCAGCCTTTAAGTAGAAACTTGAATGGACATGAACCTGCTGAACTTGTACAAACAAATAAAATATTTCCTTAAATAAAGGAACAAAAATAGAAAGAAGGAATGTTCGACTAAAATAGCTCTAATCTGAATCATTTTCCTTCTAATAAACCGCGCTAATTAAACATAACAAACCACAGGTTTAATGACAGCAAAACACACGCACAAATAAGGATTTATCTAGGTCTTTAGGCCCAGTCAGAGATGTCATGACATAAGTCTTGACATCCTGATAAAAACAATTGCATACAAATATCTTCACACCTTCATAATGCTTAAATCACGTGTCATAACATTTCATATGACATCCAGAAACAGACACATGTTTTACCATAAAATGTAGCTAATCTAAAACATATACAATACACATCATATAACATCATTATTTATCATCAAATTCATTATAAATCATCATCATATAGAAAATTCATCATCAAAACCCCATAACCCTAAAACTCTCCCTCAAAACCCCAAAATCCTATCTCTACATTACAATACCGAACGAAATTACTCCCTATACCTTAGGTTCCGCGAATTCTTCCGATAAACTCTAAGATTCCTATCCAACTTTCAAGTCCTAGCTTTTCTTCAGAGCTCTCCTTCTCTTCTCCCAAAAGTATGACCGTTCCAAATGATCGTACTATCCAACTTTACTCTCTTAGTCAATCTTACCCTTAGGACCTCATTAGATCTTTCCCATCTTACTCGCACTAATCGTCTACCAAAAGACCTCAATACCCTCAACTCCTTATTTCTCTTTTTTGAATAAATAATCCCAATATACTTAATATCCTAATATTATTAAAATATTAAGTTACACTCATGCCTCCACAAAACATCAAATCATCAACAATTCATCAAAATTCATAACAAACATATCAATTAAATCAAAATCAACTTTGGGGTGTTACAAACGGTATCCCATGCAACTTCACAATCTCCTCAATATACATCTTGGCTAGCTTCTGCATAGAATGATTAATCTTCATTGGAAAGAAATGGGCCGACTTAGTCAATCTATCCATGATGAGCCAAATCAAATAATTTTCCTTAGCAATATTCGACAAACCCGTCACAAAATCCATGGCACTTCCATTTTGGAATATTCAACGACTACATCATACATAACGGCTTCTGATGTTCAATCTTAACTTTTGGCAAGTCAAACATGCATACACAAATTCTGCAACGTCCTTCTTCATACCTGGCCGCCAAAACAATTTCTGCAAATCATGGTACATCTTCGTAGCACCAGGATGGATACTCAATCTACTTCGATGTCATTCTTCTAAAATACTCTTCTTAATTTCTGGAACATCTGGAATACACACTCTCTCTCGGAATCTCATCATACCATTCTCATCAACTCGGAATTCACCTCTGTTACCTTGGTTAATCATAGTAAACTGATCAACCAAATTCAAATCAGATTGTTTTCCTTCTCGAATCCTCTCTATAATTTCACTGGTCAACTTCAACATTCCTAATTTCACACTCTCGAAAATAATCTCACAAAACAAACTCATGTCTATGAACTGTTCAATCATTTTGATTTCTTTCACCATAAGCATCGACATATGTAATATCTTCCTACTCAGAGCATCTGCAACCACATTCGCCTTACCAGGATGGTAATTCAAATCAAAATCAAAATCTTTCAACAATTCCAACCACATTCTCTGCCTCATATTCATTTCCTTTTGATCAAACAAATATTTCAAACTCTTATGATCACCGAACACTTCAAATTTCAAACCAAAGAGATAATGTCTCCAAATCTTCAACACAAACACCACAACTTCAAACTATAAATCATGCATATGGTAATTCCTTTCATGAATTCTCATTTTCCTAGAAGCATAAGCAACCACTTGACCATTCTGCATCAAAACTCCTCTAAGTCCCATCTTTGACGCATCATAATACACTATGAACGACTCATTAAAATCAGGAAAAATCAACACTAGAGCAGTTGTCAATTTCTTCTTCAACTATACAAAACTCTTTTCTCACGCAACATCCCACACACAAGCTTGACCCATTTGAGTCAACTGAGTCAAAGGTAACGCCAACTTCGAAAAGTCCTCAATGAACTTTCTGTAATAACCTGCCAACCCCAGAAAACTTTGAATCTCAGTAGCAGACTTAGGAGTCTCCCATTGTAACATTGCATCATTCTTCGATGGACCCACAATAATTCCACTACTGGAAATTACATGTCCAAGGAAACTCACTTCTTGCAACCAAAACTTACACTTTGATAACTTAGCATAAAACTTCTTCTCTCGCAACACTTGCAGCACAATCCTCAAAGGCCATGCATGTTCCTCTACTGTCTTGGAATAAATCACGATATCATCAATAAAAACTACCACAAATTTATCTAAGTACTCCTGGAAGATTCGATTCATGTATTCCATGAACACACCGGGTGCATTGGATACACCAAACAACATCACAGTGTACTCATAATGACCATATCTCGTCCTAAAAGTCGTCTTCGGAATATCATCAGACTTAACATGAATCTGATGGTAACCAGATCTTAGATCAATCTTGTTGAACACATAATCTCCTACCAACTAATCCATCAAGTCGTCGATCCTCAGAAGTGGATATTTATTCTTAATAGTAACCTTGTTCAACTGCCAATAATCAACACACAACCTCATACTACCATCTTTATTTTTGACAAACAACACAAGAGCACCCCATAAAGAAACGCTAGGTCGAATAAACTACTTTTCCAACAATTCTTCTAGTTGTTTCTTCAACTCGCTCAATTCTAAAGCAGACATCCGATACAGAGCCATAGACACAGGACTTGTACCAGGTAATAAATCCACTGCAAATTCAACTTCACGTTCTGGAAGCAAATCACTTATGTCCTCCAGAAACACTATGGAAATTCTTGAATAAATGGTAGTATAACACTCAAAGTATTCCCTTCGACTTGCAACGATGCAAACATTGCAAACATCTGGGCTTCATCTTCTAATAGTTCATCCACTTGCTTAGCCGTCAAGAACATCAATTCACCATGATCACCAAGTTCAGGAAACTCCACAATCTTCGCAAAATAATTTATATGCACAAAGTTGACCTCTAGCCAGTTGATTTTCTAGAATAACATCAATTTGGTGCAAAGGTAAGCACACTAGATCCATCAAGAAGTCCTTCTCATAAATGGTCATAGGACACTTCAAACAAACATATGTTATAGTAACAGAATTGTTAGCTGGAATTTCTATTACCATACTACCTTTCATACTAGACAACATTAAACCCAACTTAGTATCACATTTAAGAGAAATAAAGGAATATGTAGCACCAGTATCAATAATTGCAATTAACTCAACACCATTAATAAAACATGTACCTCGAATCAAGTTATATTTCTTAGGAACTTCAGAACCATGCAAAGCGAACACTCTGCCATTGGTTTGAGCAGCAATAGCCTTCTTCTTAGGCTTCTAACATTGGATGTTGATATGACCTTGTTCACTTCAGTTAAAGTAAGTTGGACCTTCATTTGGGCAATCACCAACCCGATGACCTCTCTTGCCGCACCTGTAGCATCTCACCAATGGATTACTGCACACATCAGACTTGTGACCCGATTCTCCACATTTGTAGCACTTGGGAGGAATAGAACTTGCTCCCCGCTTGGCTTCTTCCCATCTGAAACCTTCTGCTTCCCTTTTTCAGCTAGAGTCACATAAGATTTTCCTCAAAACTGGCCTTTCTCATTCTTCTCACTCAATTGCTTAAAGTGAGAAGATCGAGCTCAACTATCTTTATTATAAATCCTGATTTTATCCACCAACTCAACCTACCTACAGATCTGCTGACATCCAATCCCCTGTTTAATCTCTGGTCTCATCCTATTATCAAACTTGAGACACTTAGAAAGTTCAGCATCAACACGATTGTAGTGAGGACAATACTTTACTAGCCTCTCGAACTTATCAGCATACTCTGCTACAGTCATATTTCCTTGCTTCAACTCAAGGAACTCCACCTCCATCTTGCCATGAGAATTTTCAGGAAAATACTTTCCCAGAAACTCCCTCCTAAGCACTGCCCATATCACCATAGTACCAGCATCCTTCAAATGCTGACAGGTATTATCCCACCAGTCTTCAGCCTCCTCAGACAACATGTGGGTACTAAATTGTACCTTCTGCGCATTCGTACATTCCATCACTATGAAAATCTTCTCAATCGCCTCAAGCCACTCATGTGCACTCTGCGGGTCATGATCTCCTTCAAAAACTAGAAGACTATTACTCTAAAACTTCTCTGAAGCACGAAACTCATCTTGTTCGTTTTTTTGAGTCGTGGCCTAAACAAGCACTACAACAACTTTAGCAAGAGCATGCAAGTTGTTTCCAGCCATTCTGCACAACATTTACAACATCAGGAAAAAACTCATTAACAAGTAACGATTGACAATATACCGACAACAACGACACTTGGCCGGACAGACCGACCTACTCTGATACCACTAATGTAACACCTTTTACCCCACAATAAAATATTACATGATTATTCCATAAAATCAGAGTATCAACAAAAGGGTATCATATTTCTTCTATAACAAACTGTCGCTCCCGAGATTTTCTTCCTAGTACAAACGCGAAAGTGGCGCGGAAAAGGTAGAGTCGCCAGCCAGGCATTTTTATCCCGAAGGAACGGGAAAAGTAATGTTGCACAAAACTAAGAGAGAAGGTAAGGACAAGGTCCTGCGAACCAAAGATCTGGGTTTGGGAGTCGGTTACAACCTGGGAAGGTATTAGCACCCCAGATCGTCCGTCGTACCCGACGGGATCCACGCTTGCTAGTTTGTTTCAAAGGGTAAAAATAAGATGTTGTTGAACAAATCAACTGCTAATGGAATGGGAATGGAACTGAGAAAGGAACTGGAAAAAGAAAATGGCAAGAAAAGAATGGGGAAAATGTAGGGAAAATAAAGAATGTGCTCGAACGGGCCCTACCCCGCTGCCTACGTACCTCATCGGGATAATGAGGATCAGAGTCGACGTAGTTCGCCTAACTAAGGCGGGAACTATTGTTTGTGTTTTTTATGGATGGAACTGTGTATGTCTATGCTCAGGTGTTGCAGGCTTGTCTGGTACGAGTGTGTTTACCGTCTTGCATGCGAGACAAGTCGTCGCGAGTTCGCATTCAGAATGAATGAGATGAGATAGAGAAGTTCCCGCAGGATAGTCACTTATTGTTTGTTTTTGTCTTTTATGAGAAATGTTTTGAATTTGTTTGTGAACATTCTCATACTAAGACCTATCCATCATGGTAAATACTTACACCTCGCCCCGAAACAGGACGCGTATAAGTACTCTGCAACAAAGTATCATGGCGTATAAGAACATTCAACCTTTATTAGGTGTTTTATTATTTTCTTTGTAAGGTGAGAAAGAAAGACTCAAATTGAAAAAGGAAAAACTAAGGGGGACTAAGAAACAACCCTAATTTAGTTATTACATACAAAAGGGAGATCCTAATGGTTTGTGAAGTTTTCTAATCCTAAGGAAGAAAAGGAAAATAAGAAAAGAGAGCTAGAAACTAACTTACTTCCTAAGAAAGTTAAGTTAAACCTAAAGAACAAAAGGGAAACCTATGAACAAAGCACAAAGTGCTAAGGCAAACACAATTATAATGCATAAGAGATAGGAATGAAGTGAGGCTTACCTCAATCTTCCCCCCCTACAAAACAAAAGTTAGCATGACAATGCATATTGAACGTAAAATCAAAGCATAAAAGCGATTAAGTACCATAAACGCCCTAGAATGGAACTAGGGTTCAAAGTATAACCTAAGTCTAAAGGTGAAGGTAACCTAAAGGTTACATGACTTCTAAAGTCAGTAGCTACATGCTATAGGTCCCTAAGTATGCTAGGATACCTCACAAGATCAAACTATGTCAAACTATGTACAAAAAGTTCACATAAGTTCACCTAAATGCAAGTTAGGGTTCAAGGATGGAGTGTGAATGCGTATGGCTTACAAGCATGAATTAATACATAAAATGAGTATCAAAGTCAGTAGTGAATGATTATGAATAAGTATGAATGAATATACCATCATGGATGCGATGGCTTAAGCATATGGAGCAAGGAGAAGAAGATGTGAGAAAAAAATGAACAAACATCGCATAAGATCACTAAGGATGCAAGTTAAAGATGAATGGCATATGAATATGCATGAGATGATTATGGTTCAGTAGCATACAAGATATGAAATGAAATTAGAATGCATGGTTTGGCATTTATGGTTCCCACATAAATCAAATTAAACATGAGAAGAGATGAGAAACAA
Organism: Lathyrus aphaca; assembly: GCA_963966055.1. Lineage (NCBI taxonomy): Eukaryota > Viridiplantae > Streptophyta > Magnoliopsida > Fabales > Fabaceae > Lathyrus > Lathyrus aphaca. Next base: position 427,673,788 of record OZ014524.1, on the reverse strand, counting down.
GTTTCAAGTTAAACATGTTCAAATAAGTATGCACTTTGAAACACCAAAACAAACCAAATGAGTATGGTTCAAAAAGTGACCTATAACTGGAATTAAGGACCTATAAATGACCTATAATCAAATCCTAAAAGTTACCAAAATGTGCCTCAAGAAAATGACATGAACGCCTTCCTAACATTTAGATTATGGAGCAAATAAACGCATATTTGGACCTACAATCTAGGTGACATGAAAAAATAGCAAAAAGGCTTTAGAAATTATGAAATTGAATCCATGAAATTTTGAAGTCAGTACCTAACATGGTCTAAAAGGATTTCACAAAATTATGAAGTCAGTACCTAACATGGTCTAAAAGGATTTTACAAAATTATGCACCAAAGTGCCAAAACAATTCCTTAACGATTAAGATAACAAGGCATGATCACCGAAAAACAACTCCACAAAGTGGATCAAAAATGGCACCAAAAATTATGAAAAAAATGCCTAAGGGGAATCAAAATTTCAAAAATTCCAGTGCTTAATCACACACCAAAAAATAGGTCTCACACCTATGGGAAAAATGGTTTTAGGTCCCTTTAACTAAAACAATGCATTTTGGGACAGCTTGTAATCAAAAATCCAAATTAATTGCTAAAACCAATCAAACCTGAAATCAAAGAATATAATAAATTAATTAAGAGGATGAGGATCACTCATGAAATTTCCAGAATTTTATCACACCTAAAACTATTTTTAATAATTGTGACGAAACGGGCAAAAAAATGGTGTTTTAAGGGAAAACGAAAGGAAGTGAATTCTATTGTCCGTAACCTAATCCCTAAGCTCCGAAATCGACATACATCATCAAAAATCATAAATAAATCCAGTTCCTCAGGTGGGAGGGCTCAATATGCATATTAAGTTATATGATCCTAAGCCACATACAACTAGAATGGTGCATTAAAGTGGAGAATCGAGATTACTTACTTGATCGAAGTGCCGATTCTTCACATAAAAGAAATCCAAAAAACTCCATGCAAGACCTTGTAATCTCTCATGAGCAAAATAAATGCTCATCTTCCATAATTTCTCTTTGAAGCTCCACCATAACCAAGATCGATTCTTATCGATAAAAAAACAAGCTTATGAACACTTAATCCAAATTTAGTACTAAACAAATAATTAAAATTGTCAACAAAAATTCTAATTATAAATTATCAGAAAAATGGATTAATATATTGATCCACAAAAATGTTTCTATAAAAAAATTACATAAAAGAAATCTATATAGAAATCGATGGAGCTTCCAAGGCCCAATCCAAATTTGATAGAAACCCTAAACCTTTATCAGTTACCTAAAATCGAACTCATCTTCTCCTTCATCCAGCCGCGACACCGTTCTCCTTCTTCTTGGAGTTTTTGTTCTCCCTTAAAACGCAAAAACACCGTTTGATTCTTGTTCTCTCCTGTTTACAGATTTCGCCTCCACCGACATTCTTCTTCTTTGCCATTCATCGACTTCCATCATTAAACACTCGTCCATAAAATCGGAATAGGGAAACTCATGAGAACTCACCATGGATCCATTACCGAATTTGAAGATCTTGGTTCTCTCTGCGAAAGAAGATTGACGAAGACATTCAGATTAGACGATTTTGTTCTTCGCATCACCATCAACTTGTTGTTCTTCCATTTTAGTTCTCAACGCGTCTTCTTTTTCGCTCATCGCCTCTCCGATCAATGAACATCAGCGACAAAGACTTTCATCCTGCCGTGGCCGCAAATTCATGAAGTCGAGAGAGAACAGGTTGATTCACTCTGGAAAACGACTGAAGAAAGTGCCTAGGTATGAATACTTCCCATCTTTCCGATTCTTCTTCAATATTATGTGGTTCTAAGTTTGTTCCTTCTTTTCTTGGATCCACGAATATGTTTTTGATGATGTTGAATCGTTATCTTTCTGTTGTGATGTTTATGCAGTTATGTTGTTGATGTGTTCTTGGAGAAGATTAAAGATATTCACTGAGGAGTGGTTGAATAAGAAGGTTTTCGGTCATGATAACAGTGTTAAGAGTGATAATTCGGAGTTGTGTGAGCTGAAGATTGATGAAGATTGGCGAGAGATTGATGATTGATGAAGCCAAGGTTGGTGCAGGAATGTTCTTACTGAGAGGGGGACGGTGTCGCGGTCGGTGCAGTTTCGATGCCGATCGAAAAAATGTTGAGGTTGTGTGCGCATGCTTTCGCAAAGTTCCTGGATTCTTCAGTTGAATGGTTTTGTGTATTGTGTATTATGATTTTCTGAATTCGTTCTTGTTTCTTGCAGGATTTTTTGTTGAAGGCTTGGTGAATGATGATGGTGCCGTGAATTCAGATTGAAGATGAAAGATTGGAGATTGATGAAACTGGAATCATAAGATAGTGTAGAAGATTGAGAGGATTCTGCAGATGATGATGATGAGTGTAGAAGAGGGACCCTGAGATTTATGAGGACCTGATGCCAAAACAATGCAGGATTGATGAAGATGCGAGTCGATATAGAAGAAGGTTATGAGATTCCAGAGTTTGTTAGAATTCTGAAAATCGGTTAGAGTGTGGAGATCATTTTCTGAGTTTATTGATTGAAGCCAGGGGATTGGAGAAAAACCAGATGAAGTTATACAAAACCCCCTTTTCCCCTTCTGTTTCTGTTTCTATTATCTGTAACTGCTTTGTGATTTAATATTTTTCTGAGAAAATGTTATGGATTTCCCCTCTCAGTTTTGTCACCGATTTTCTCTTATTATCAGTTAGGATTTCTCACCGATTCTTCTGTTGAAGGATCCTTTTTATTCTTCTGAAAAATTCTACTGCTTTTAGTATGCTTGTTCTGAATTTTTGATTATTCAGTTCCCTCCCACCAATCATTTTCGGTTATTATTTTTTTTTGTCATATATTTCACTGAGTTCCTGTACTATTTTATCCTTCTTTTCTGCCATTATTTCCGTCATCGTGATATGTAATTGGACCCACCCTTCACTCTTATCATTTCTTGTGGCCATTTCTTAGGAGACATGAAACTTATAATTCATGTGGTTGAATGAACATGAACCTATGTCACAGATATTTGGATACAATGTAACCTATGGTTAAATGAATGAGGCATAAAACTTATTATGTTTGAAAAAGGTTATTGCATTGTAACTTTAAAATGGATGTTCAACTTTTAATAGAATTATGAATAATAAAAATAGAACTTGGTTAGAAATAAAAAGACAATATGAATTCGGTTTTAGTTAAAGATAGAATTAGAAAAATGGACAAAAATGGATAAAATTGGATATAGATTTAAAGAGATGAATTCTAAAAGAAAAGGTCATTTGGACATTTGGATATGGGCCTAAAATGTGTAGAAAAATGATTTTATGTGAATGAAATTAGGTTCGGAAAAGGATAAAGACAATGGTAGAGATTTGGGCTTGAAAAGGATATTCAAACGGATTTAGGGTAAATTTTGAATGAATAGTAGTGACGCTCTGATGTTTTCCAAATAAACCATGATAATACGCTTTCCACCTTTAACTCAAACCAAATTCATGATCCCAAACCAATTCTTACGAACTGAGATGTCATAATAGACCTAAGACCCAACACCTTACCTCCTGCTTCATAAATCACCAGTGTAACCCAAGAAGTCGAGAAAAGGAGAATAGTCTAATGAAACCTCTGGATAAAACCCTGGAATTTGGTAAATACCATAGCCAGAACATGCTTTTGGTGTTGTGAACTCAAACTTTGTCGCATCTCGCATATAATGGCCATATAGATCACCTATGAGTAGGAAGATTCCAGATCCCAAGAACATGCTTTGATCCCATGCCTTATGAATTCAATGCAAATGCGTGATTATGAATGTTATGACTTAATGGAGAAATGCAGATGAATGCGAAGCGGGCCAGTCAGTGGTAACAAATATGAGGGCAAATTTTGAGGTATTACAGCTGCCCCTATTCAATCATCTGCAGACCTGAATGGATGATAACGACGACTTTTAGACATTCAAGGTATGGAGTGATTGAATACTCGAATAAACCGAAAAATTTGCATTCTGTGGGAAATAAAATATGTTGGGAAGAACATCATTCTTGGATGACAACTCACAAGAGATCCTCGGATCTAACACGAAACCATCCTCGAATGGAGACACAATGGTATACTGGCCTCAATCGATAACCAAAAACAGAAACACTGACCTCAGACAGACTTTGCAAAAGAGACAAACTGACCTCAATCAATAAGCTCAAAATGGTCTATCATCCTCGAATGATAGCCACAACAACAAGACCAACCTCAGAAGGACTTGAAGAAGAGAATTCCATCCTCGAATGATAACTCACAAAAGATCCTCAGATCTAACACGAAACTATCCTCGAATGGAGACGTGATGGTATACCGGCCTCAGTGGATAACCAGAAACACAAAGACTGACCTCAGCCAGACTTTGCAAAAGAGACAAACTGACCTCAATCAATAAGCTCAAAATGGTCTATCATCCTCGAATGATAGCCACAACAACAAGACCAACCTCAGAAGGACTTAAAGAAAAGAATGCCATCCTTGAATGACGATTCTCAAAAGATCCTCAGATCTAACACGAAACCATCCTCGAATGGAGATGCAATGGTATACCAGCCTCAGTCGATAACAAAAAACACAAAGACTGACCTCAGACAGACTTTGCAAAAGAGACAAACTGACCTCAATCAATAAGCTCAAAATGGTCTATCATCCTCGAATGATAGCCACGACAACAAGACCAACCTCAGAAGGACTTGAAGAAAAGAATGCCATCCTCGAATGACGATTCTCAAAAGATCCTCGGATCTAACACGAAACCATCCTCGAATGGAGACGCAATGGTATACCGGCCTCAGTCGATAACCAAAAAACAAAAAGAAGTGATTGAGTACTCGATCAAAAATCAGGGAATTTGAACTCGGCGGATGAGGAAAATTTCATCTGCCTTTATTTATTTTTCTTTTGTTTTGACCTCTGAATAGGTTGCGGGAGAAGAACAAGGTGGAATGGGATCGATGCCAAAAACCTGCACTGTGAATGCTGAGCGAAACAAGCCACAACGAGGGTGCCTGTTGGTGAAACATGACTTAACGAGACCGTTAACGAAACAAAACTCGACAATGTGAATAATGGGCAGGACCAAGCCACAAAGAAAACACGTGACTGTTGGGCAGGACCAAGCCACGGAGGGTGCCTGTTGGCGAAACCGGGCTTAACGAGACCATTAGCGGAATGGAACTCGACAATGTGACTGCTAGGAAAGACCAAGCCACAAAGAAAGCACGCGACTGCTGGGCATGGCCAAGCCACAGAAGGTTCCTGTTGGCGAAACAGGGCTTAAGGAGACCATTAGCGGCATGGAACTCAACAATGTGACTGCTGGGCAGGACCAAGCCACAACGAAAACACGCGACTGCTGGGAAGGACCAAGCCACGAAAGGAGCCTGTTAGCGAAACAGGGCTTAACGAGACCATTAACGGAATGGAACTCGACAATATGACTGCTGGGCAGGACCAAGCCACAAAGAAAGGAATGGTGCCTGTTGGCGAAACAGGGCTTGTCACGTGACTGCTGAGCGAATCAAGCCACGAAAAAAAAAAACATTGACTTGGAAAGACAAAGGAGATAAGCAACATCAACCGATTTACGACTCAAATAGGATCAACCGATCTAACCGGGAAATGGTATCAACAGATTCATAACCCGAAAAAGGAGAACGTAAGATCATCTGATTTACGACTCGAAGAGAAGTAATATCAACCGATTTACAACTCAAATAAGATCAACTGATCCAACCAGGAAATGGTATCAACCGATCCATAACCCGAAAAAAACGAGAACATAATATCATTTGATTTACGACTCGAAGAGAAGTAATATCGACCGATTTACAACTCAAATAAAGATCAACCGATCTAACTAGGAAATGGCATCAACCGATCCATAACCAAGAAAATGAAGCCATCATATTGAGACGAGACCAAAAAGAACGGGATCATGATAACCCGGCATGAAACTATTGTACTGAAACTGAGACGCGAAAAAAATGAGACTATTGTACTGAAACAAGACCCAAAGACGAGACTATTGTACTTAAATGGAGACTCGAAAGGAACGGGATCGTTGTACTTAAACGAGAGCCCGAGACGCGACCGTTGTACTTAAACAAAGATGCGAAAAATGAGATTGTTGTACTGAAACAAGACTCAACTAGGGATAACAAACAAGACCTGGTAGAAATAACCTCACTGGGAAATGAAGTTGCATTATGTGGGGAATACTTTAATCTGATTGGAGATGTAATGTTTCGGGTGTTTGTGTAAGGTACCACAACTGGCTTATGCTTCGTATGCATATGTTTGAATTTTTCTATGGCGTAATGCTCCATAATAATGGAAATGCTACGCGTTTGAGGATGCAAATGTAATGATGATTACTAGATGCAAATGCAAATGCAAAGGGGTCTCCCGATGAGGAGATAGGAGATATCCCAGGTGGCTTGACTGGGGAGAATTAATGATCACTGCATTGATTTGGTTAGTCCTGGTAAGGAGGAAACAACTCTGCGGGGAATGTTGTTAATGATGCACCGGATCTGAACTTCCGCCATTGCCAAAAATAAATTGGACTTTAGGATTGGAGAGCCAAGATCCTGCTGGAGATGGACTTTTCTTGCTAGGCACGCTACTTGCTGATCTCTGTTGGGGAAGTGGAGACATCCTGACTTGGCTGGGAACGAGAGGCATGGCTCTGCTGAGGAAGCAAACTGTTGGGGAGGAAAGAAATTCCTTGTACTACTGGAAGTTGCCTCTGTATTGAAGGGAAGTCTCTGCTTGGGGAGGAAACCAACTTTTTGTTGCCTTGCTGAGAGAGATGAGCGAATATAACTGTAGAACCCCATAACTATCTCTGTATAGCATCACTATCTCTGTATAGAACCCCATAACTGAGAACCCAATAACTGTAGAACTGGATCAGATAATAGAAAAGTCATTGATTTTGTTGAAGTTGAACAACGATTCAAGTGTCTGTGGAGATTCATAATGATAATATAACAGCTTCTCTGATCAGAAATCCCGAATCTCATAACCAAAGGACCATGTAGAACTAGATCATATCACAAAACAACACTGGCAAAGTGGGTATGTTGAAGTTTAGGGTTCCTGCAAACCTGTAAACCCTCCCAATCTCACGGGTGTTCTACTCGGGTAAACATCACGGACTCTCAAAGCCGAATAGCAATAATACGTTCACCATTTTCGAGAACTGGTTCATGGCCAAATCAGGGAATCAGTTTGGCATTATGTACTACTCAGGGAGGCCTCAGCTAGGTCCAGAAAAATAAGCATCCCTCATAAGTCCCCAACTTCAAGCACTAAATCGAGAAACAATAGTACATTCATCCTGAAGGGTACAATACTATCGTCATTCGAACAATTTGCTTTAACTGAATTCCTATGAGAGAACCAGGCCATCCTATGCGAGTTCCCAATGGACCCTCGGATGCGAGTGGGTTTGCCAACAAATGTGGTCTGCCACTGTCATCACTGGAGAGGGATGTTCCCATTAAGGTCCTCGAAGATCGGTCACCAGATGCACATAACTATCAAGGTCGTACCCTGAAGTAGGGTAATCCCCACACAGAATAGTTCCAAGCCGTTCGCAATCTGGGTGTGGAGCACATCACCACTCATCATGGTGAGATACCATGGAAGTACAATGTATGTCCACGCTAATCCTATAGTGCACTCAAGCCGGGTATTTGTCTTATCTCACAGTAACTCCCATCCCACAGAAAAAATGAAAACCAGCACAGCCAGACAGTCCAGTAAAATATGATGCATGGAAAATAAATACTGAAAGCAATAAATAAATGCGGTAAAGTAAAGCTCTAAAGTAAAACTGTAAATAAAAAAAGTAAAGCTAAACTAAATCACACAACAACAAACAGATAAACACCCAAAGAAACAAAACCAAACAGGTGCTAGGATTGACTCTACAAGGGAAACCAGAGATTCTGAAATACTCCCCAGCAGAATTGCCAGCTGTCGCTCCCGAGATTTTCATCCTAGTACAAACGCGAAAGTGGCGCGGAAAAGGTAGAGTCGCCACCCAGGCATTTTTATCCCGAAGGAACGGGAAAGGTAATGTTGCACAAGCCTAAGAGAGAAGGAAAGGACAAGGTCCTACGAACCAAAGATCTGGGTTCGGGAGTCGGTTACGACCTGGGAAGGTATTAGCACCGCAGATCGTCCGCCCTACCTGACGGGATCCACGCTTGCTAGTTTATTTCAAAGGGTAAAAATAAGATGTTGTTGAACAAATGAACCACTACTGGAATGGGAATGGAACTGAGAAAGGAACTGGAAAAAGAGAATGGCAAGAAAAGAATGGGGAAAATGTAGGGAAAATAAAGAATGTGCTCGAACGGGCCCTACCCCGCTGCCTACGTACCTCATCGGGATAATGAGGATCAGAGTCGACGTAGTTTGCCTAACTAAGGCGGGAACTATTGTTTGTGTTTTTTATGGATGGAACTGTGTATGTCTATGCTCAGGTGTTGCAAGCTCGTATGGTACGAGTGTGTTTACCTTCTTGCATGCGAGACAAGTCGTCGCGAGTTCGCGTTCAGAATGAATGAGATGAGAAAGAGAAGTTCCCGCAGGATAGTCGCTTATTGTTTGTTTTTGTCTTTTATGAGAAATGTTTTGAATTGGTTTGTGAACATTCTAATACTAAGACCTATCCATCATGGTAAATACTTACACCTCGCCCCGAAACAGGACGTGTATAAGTACTCTGCAATAAAGTCTCATGGCGTATAAGAACATTCAACCTTTATTAGGTGTTTTATTATTTTTTTGTGAGGTGAGAAAGAAAGACTCAAATTGAAAAAGGACAAACTAAGGGGGACTAAGACACAACTCTAATTTAGTTATTACATACAAAAGGGAGATCCTAATGGTTTGTGAAGTTTTCTAATCCTAAGGAAGAAAAGGAAAAGAAGGAAAGAGAGCTAGAAACTAACTTACTTCCTAAGGAAGTTAAGTTAAACCTAAAGAACAAAAGGGAAACCTATGAACAAAGCACAAAGTGCTAAGGAAAACACAATTATAATTCATAAGAGATAGGAATGAAGTGAGGCTTACCTCAATCTTCCCCTACAAAACAAAAGTTAGCATGACAATGCATATTGAAAGTAAAATGAAAGCATAAAAGCGATTAAGTACCATAAACGCCCTAGAATGGAACTAGGGTTCAAAATAAGACCTAAGTCTAAAGGTGAAGGTACCTAAAGGTTATATGACTTCTAAAGTCAATAGCTACCTGCTATAGGTCCCTAAGTATGCTAGGATACCTCACAAGATCAAACTATGTCAAACTATGTACAAAAAGTTCACATAAGTTAACCTAAATGCAAGTTAGGGTTCAAGGATGGAGTGTGAATGTGTATGGATTACAAGCATGAATTAATACATGAAATGAGTATCAAAGTCAGTAGTGAATTCTTACGAATGAGTATGAATGAATATACCATCATGGATGCAATGGCTTAAGCATATGGAGCAAGGAGAAGAAGATGTGAGAAAAAAATGAACAAACATCGCATAAGATCACTAAGGATGCAAGTTAAAGATGAATGGCATATGAATATGCATGAGATGATTATGGGTCAGTAGCATACAAGATATGAAATTCAATTAGAATTCATGGTTTGGCATTTATGGTTCCCACATCAATCAAATTAAACATGAGAAGAGATGAGAAACAAGTTTCAAGTTAAACATGTTCAAATAAGTATGCACTTTGAAACACCAAAACAAACCAAATGAGTATGGTTCAAAAAGTGACCTATAACTGGAATTAAGGACCTATAAATGACCTATAATCAAATCCTAAAATTTACAAAAATGTGCCTCAAGCAAATGACATGAATGCCTTCCTAACATTTAGATTATGGAGCAAATAAACACATATTTGGACCTACAATCTAGGTGACATGAAAAAATAGCAAAAAGGCTTTAAAAATTATGAAATTAAATCCCTGGAATTTTGAAGTCAATAATTAACATGGTATAAAAGGATTTCACAAAATTATGCACCAAAGTGCCAAAACAATTCCTTAACGATTAAGATAACAAGGCATGATCGCCGAAAAACAACTCCACAAAGTGGATAAAAAATGGCACCAAAAGTTATGAAAAAAATGCCTAAGGGGAATCAAATTGTCACAAATTCTAGTGCTTAATCACACACCAAAAAATAGGTCTCACACCTATGGGAAAAATGGTTTTGGGTCCCTTCAACTAAAACAATGCATTTTGGGACAACTTGTAATCAAAAATCCAAATTAATTACTAAAACCAATCTAACCTGGAATAAAAAAATATGTGAAATTAATTAAGAGGATGAGGATCACTCATGAAATTTCCAGAATTTTATCACACCTAAAACTATTTTTAATAATTGTGACAAAACGGGAAAAAAACGGTGTTTTAAGGGAAAACGAAAGGAAGTGAATTCTATTGTCCGTGACCTAATCCCTAAGATCCGAAATTGACATACATCATCAAAAATCATAAATAAATCCAATGCCTCAGGTGGAAGGGCTCAATATGCATCTTAAGTTATATGATCCTAAGCCACAAACAACTAGAATGGTGCATTAAAGTTGAGAATCGAGATTACTTACTTGATCGAAGTGTCGATTCTTCACATAAAAGAAATCCAAAAAACTCCATGCAAGGACTTGTAATCTCTCATGAGAAAAATAAATGCTCATCTTCCATAATTCCTCTTTGAATCTCCACCATAACCAAGATCGATTCTTATCGATAAAAAAAGCAAGCTTATGAACACTTAATCCAAATTTAGTACTAAACAAATAATTAAAATTGTCAACAAAAATTCTAATTAGAAATTATCAGAAAAATGGATTAATATATTGATCCACAAAAAGGTTTCTATAAAAAAATTAAATAAAAGAAATCTATATAGAAATTTCCTTTAAAAATAACAAACACAGGGGGTGTATTAATAATTTGAAGGTGCTGATAGGAAATATAGGGCCTGGAGGCCCAAAATGAATGAGGACCGCAGTGGGGGGTGCATTAGTAAAACATGGGGTGCGATTAGAAACCGATGGAGCTTCCAAGGCCCAATCCAAATTTGATAGAAACCCTAAACCTTTATCAGATACCTAAAATCGAACTCATCTTCTCCTTCATCCAGCCACGGCACCGTTCTCCTTCTTCTTGGAGTTTTCGTTCTCCCTTTAAACGCAAAAACACTGTTTGATTCTTGTTTTCTCCTGTTTACGGATTTCGCCTCCACCGACATTCTTCTTCTTCGCCATTCATTGACTTCCATCATTAAACACTCGTCCGTAAAATCGGAATAGGGAAACTCATAAGATCTCACCTTGGATCCATTACCGAATTTGAAGATCTTGGTTCTCTCTACAAAAGAAGATTGACGAAGACATTCAGATTAGACAATTTGGTTCTTTGCATCACCACCACCTTGTTCTTCTTCCGTTTTAGTTCTCAACGCGTCTTCTTTTTCGCTTATCGCATCTCCGATCAATGAACATCAGCGACAAAGACTTTCGTCCTGCCGTGGCCGTAGATTCATGAAGTCGAGAGAGAACGGGTTGATTCACTATGGAAAACGACTGAATAAGGTGCCTAGGTATGAATACTTCCCATCTTTCTGCTTCTTCTTCAATGTTATGCGGTTCTGAGTTTGTTCCTTCTTTTCTTGGATCCGCGGATCTGTTTTTGATGATGTTGAATCGTTATCTTTCTGTTGTGATGTTTATGCAGTTATGTTGTTGATGTGTTCTTGGAGAAGATTGAAGATATGCACTGAGGAGTGGTTGAAGAAGAAGGTTTTAGGTCATGATAAAAGTGTTAAGAGTGATGATTCGGAGTCGTGTGAGTTGAAGATTGATGAAGATTGTTGAGAGATTGATGACTGATGAAGCCAAGGTTGGTGCATAAACGTTCTTGCTGAGCGGGGGATGGTGTCACGGTCGGTGCAGTTTCGATGCCGATCAAAAAAGTGTTGAGGTTGTGTGCGCGAGCTTCCGTAAAGTTCCTGGATTCTTCAGTTGAATGGATTTGTGTATTGTGTATTGTGATTTTCTGAATTCGTTCTTGTTTCTTGTAGGATTTTTTGTTGAAGGCTTTGTGAATGATGATGGTGCCGTGAATTCAGATTGAAGATGAAAGATTGGAGATTGATGAAACTGGAATCATAAGATAGTGTAGAAGATTGAGAGGATTCTGCAGATGATGATTATTAGTGTAGAAGATGGACACTGAGATTTATGAAGACCTGATGCCAAAAAAATGCAGGATTGATGAAGATGCGAGTTGATATAGATAAAGGTTATGAGATTCCAGAGTTTGTTAGAATTCTGAAAATCGGGTAGAGTGTGGAGAAAAACCAGATGAAGTTATAAAGAACCCCCTTTTCCCCTTCCGTTTCTGTTTCTATTACTTGTAACTGCTTTGTGATTGAATATTTTTCTGAGAAAATGTTATGGATTTCCCCTCTCAGTTTTGTCACCGATTTTCTCTTATTATCAGTTAGGATTTCTCACTGATTCTTCTGTTGAAGGATCCTTTTTATTCTTCTGAAAAATTCTACTGCTTTTAGTATGCTTGTTCTGAATTTTTGATTATTCAGTTCCCTCCCACCAATCATTTTCGGTTATTATTTTTTTTTGTCATATATTTCACTGAGTTCCTGTACTATTTTTTCCTTCTTTTCATCCATTATTTCCGTCATCATGATATGTAATTGGACCCACCCTTCACTCTTATCATTTCTTGTGGCCATTTCTTAGGAGACATGAAACTTATAATTCATGTGGTTGAATGAACATGAACCTTTGTCACGGATATTTGTATACAATGTAACCTATGGTTAAATGAATGAGGCATAAAACTTATTATGTTTGAAAAAGGTTATTGCATTGTAACTTAAAAATGGATGTTCAAATTTTAATAGAATTATGAATAATAAAAACAGAACTTGGTTAGAAACAAAAAGACAATATGAATTCGGTTTTAGTTAAAGATAGAATTTGAAAGATGGACAAAAATGGATAAAATTGGATATAGATTTATATAGATGAATTCTAAAAGAAAAGGTCATTTGGACATTTGGATATGGGCCTAAAATGTGTAGAAAAATGATTTTATGTGCATGAAATTGGGTTTGGAAATGGATAAACACAATGGTAGAGATTTGGGCTTGAAAAGGATATTCAAACGGATTTATGGTAAATTTTGAATGAACAGAAGTGACACTCTGATGTTTTCCAAATAAACCATGATTATACGCTTTCCACCTTTAACGCGAACCAAATTCATGATCTCAGACCAATTCTTACGAACTATGATGTCATAATAGACCTAAGACCCAACACCTTACCTCCTGCTTCATAAATCACCAGTGTAACCCAAGAAGTCGAGAAGAGGAGAATAGTCTAATGAAACCTCTGGATAAAACCCTGGAATTTGGTAAATACCACAGCCAGAACATGCTTTTGGTGTTGTGAACTCAAACTTTGTCTCATCTCGCATATAAAGGCCATATAGATCACCTATGAGTAGGAAGATTCCAGATCCCAAGAACATGCTTCGATCCCATGCCTTATGAATTCAATGCAAATGCAAGATTATGAATGTTATGACTTAATGGAGAAATGCAGATGAATACGAAGCGGGTCAGTCAGTGGTAACAAATATGAGGGCAAATTTTGAGGTATTACAGTTGCCACTATTCAATCATCTGCAGACCTGAATGGATGATAACAACGACTTTTAGACATTCAGGGTATGGAGTGATTGAATACTCGAATAAACCAGAAAAATTGCATTATGTGGGAAATAAAATATGTTGGGAAGAATATCATTCTTGGATGACAAATCACAAGAGATCCTCGGATCTAACACCAAACCATCCTCGAATGGAGACACAATGGTATACTGGCCTCGATCGATAACCAAAAACACAAAGATTGACCTTAGACAGACTTTGCAAAAGAGACAAACTGACCTCAATCAATAAGCTCAAAATGATCTATCATCCTCGAATGATAGCCACAACAACAAGACTAACCTCAGAAGGACTTGAAGAAGAGAATTCCATCCTCGAATGACAACTCACAAAAGATCCTCGGATCTAACCCGAAACCATCCTCGAATGGAGACGTGATGGTATACCAGCCTCAGTCGATAACCAGAAACACAAAGACTGACCTCAGCCAGACTTTGCAAAAGAGACAAACTGACCTCAATCAATAAGCTCAAAATGGTATATCATCCTCGAATGATAGCCACAACAACAAGACTAACCTCAGAAGGACTTGAAGAAAAGAATGCCATCCTCGAATGACGATTCTCAAACGATCCTCGGATCTAACATGAAACCATCCTCGAATGGAGATGCAATGGTATACCAGCCTCAGTCGATAACAAAAAACACAAAGACTGACCTCAAACAGACTTTGCAAAAGAGACAAACTGACCTCAATCAATAAGCTCAAAATGGTCTATCATCCTCGAATGATAGCCACGACAACAAGACCAACCTCAGAAGGACTTGAAGAAAAGAATGCCATCCTCGAATGAAGATTCTCAAAAGATCCTCGGATCTAACACGAAACCATCCTCGAATGGAGACGCAATGGTATATCAGCCTCAATCGATAACCAAAAAACAAAAAGAAGTGATTGAGTACTCGAACAAAAATCTGGGAATTTGAACTCGGCGGATGAGGAAAATTTAATCTGCCTTTATTTATTTTTCTTTTGTTTTAAACTCTGAATAGGTAGAGGGAGAACAAAAAGGTGGAATGGGATCGATGCCAAAAAACTGCACTGTGAATGCTGAGCGAAACAAAAAGTTGGTTTCCTCCCCAAGCAGAGACTTCCCTTCAATACAGAGGCAACTTCCAGTAGTACAAGGAATTTCTTTCCTCCCCAACAGTTTGCTTCCTCAGCAGAGCCATACCTCTGTACAGGGATAAAAGATGTGAAGCGTCTCATGCTAGGGATGAGCGAATATAAAGTGTCTCATACTAGGGATGAGATATGAGACGTCTCATAATAATGATACCATCTGTCAAGGAAATACCACTCATCTTCTTGTTACCCTATTGGAGGAAAGATAATCAGATGAGGTCTGCTGAGGGAGAATGATCAATAAAGCCCGCTGAGAAAAGATCTCATGAGGTCTCGTGCTGACAATGGCTTTACTTCCAGCCTCTGCGTTGATAGATCGCCAACTAACCATAATTGAATAATGGTTCTCTGAAATTTTCAATTCGCCTCAGATTAAGGTCCATCGGAAGAAAATGTCTCAAGAGGATTTTACAGAAAACATGACATACGAAATGCCTCAGTGTCTTCAAACTCTTGGAGAGATTCGTCGGATCTCGAAATAACTGCCCCTGACTGCATGGTATGTGCAAGAATTTGCCTTGCGAGGATTCATGAAAAACCTCATATCACTGTGAGATAGTGTGTCCTACTATTTTGAACCTTGGGTAGGTGCTTCTAATTAACCGTCTTCGGGAGAAAGTAACTTCTAGTGCTCTTGGGGTGGCCTGCCCCAGTATGAGCCTTGAAGTGATCACCTATGAATGATTGTGTTTTGAAGAAAACACCCATACCATTTGTTCTTTGAGAGATTGGATCTCGAAGTAATTTCCCCAGTTTAGCTGAAATTTGAATGCATGCCTCAGACTAATGGCTCTTTGAGAGATTTGAATCTCAAAGTGATTGCCCCAGCTTGGCTGAATTTTGAAGAGATTGCTCGACATGATTGCCCCGAATTGGCTGGCTCTTACCACGACTGGTTGGGAAAGTCCCCACTCAATGGAGTTTTTTTTTTTGGAAAAGTGCATCTCAATAGTTTGACCTTCGGAAGTTTCAGACTTCTCAACCTGGCAAGATTAAGCTTCTGGACTGAGATTCCATATGTAAACTTTTATGATGCCAAACAAATGTATGCAATCAAAAAATGTTTATTTTGAGAATGAAAATTCTAATGCAAAACACATGTTAATCTTGAAGTTTTACGGTAAAAATATGTCGCAAACCTTTGTGAGTGAATCACCGGTTAAAATACGACATTGATCTTTGATAAACGAAAGCATGCACATGGAACACTAACAAAGAAATTTTAGCACAACTCATAGGAGTCAGGAACGCGGTCTCGTGGTAGTACGCTCTCAAAATAACCCTGTTTCAATTAGGACTTTTGAGGGTTGTATCATGGCCTGGTTCACGGTTATAGAAACAAAAGATATAGGATCGAAGTTTATTTGTGCCCACCCATCTTCGTGATGTTCTCCATTCCTATGTTCAATTAGCTCTCACAAGCGCTCACCTCTCAAAAAGGGTTTTGTGATGGTTAAGGAACCAATTACACTAACGGTTTAAGCTCCAATCAGGTTGTTGTTTGGAGTCATTGACCCCTTTGTCTTTCGTGTCTGTATCACACGACTTTGTTCTTGTTCAAGGATCTTTCTTGTGTAATCCTTTTCGTCTTTCGCTTTTGCATTATTTTGCTTATCCCTAACTTTTTCCTGGACTGATTCTTGTGAATCTTTGATTGTGAAGCCCAGCGGGATGCCCTAATTGTTTCCTAAGTCGCTTGTTTTCATGTTTCGACTTAGCGGCTTTTTCATCATTTTTTTATTCTCTTCTTTTTTGTTGAACAAATCATGTGAAACTGTTTGTCTTGATTGCTTTGAAAGGGTCGTGACTGCCTCACTTCTTGGTTGTTTGAGGGATAACCATTGTGGTTTCCGGTCTTTGGACCTATTGATTGGGATAACCATTGTGGTTTCTGTTCATTGGACCTCTTGATTTGGTACAACGAAAGGTAATGGATCCTCAGATTTGCACTCCTTTTTGAAATTTGAACACTCGGTCAAACTAACTGACGCCTACCCTGCCCCTGGGTTAAATGTAAGGGTTTTTCATGCGAAACGAAACTTCTACTTCAAGGCTCAAATGGGTTGGCGAGAGTCTATCTCCCTTATATCTCCGGTGTTTATGATTTGAAACAATGCATGTACATCGTCAACAAGGTCTTTCTCAAAAGCACACAATTAGAGATTCTTGCATTTTCATTTCGTCATCCTCCCTGATAGAGTTTAAGCACGACAGTTGGTATTGCGATGCACATACATAAAATCATGAGTGAATACGAATGGATTACTTCAAGAAAAACATGTGAATTTTATTATGGTTATCATTCAAAAACAAATAAGTTTCATGCATGCATACAAACGTTTAAATAAATAAAGGAAACTACAAATGAAAATGCAGTAAAGAAGCTGAACATTGCCGTCATTGAAGAGACATGACTCCGTCTGGACTTATTGCTTCTGAAGATGCCTTTGCGAATTGGGAGGTCCATTTGATGAGGAAACTTCAATATGTAAGCAGACTTTCTGGCATGATGACCTTTTGAGTCAATCAAAATTTGCACCTTGTGCCTGAACACATCACAGTTGTCAAATGGTATGCCTAAATGCTCCTGAGCGGTACTTGCATCTAGCATTCACACCGTGGTTACCATTATTGAGGAGGCTTGACTCCGTCTGTACTTATTACTCTCGGATACTTTCAGCAGTCAGCAATTTGGATATTCATTCCATTACTGTTTTGGTGCCATATTCTCACTTTTACCTGGTGTGAACATAATAGTTTTGGAGTCAATCAAATTTGGGACCTTGTCTTCACCTTTGCCCCCGGAAGACTTGCAATCTTCAATTAGACGATCAGGTGCCCCGGAATGGTAGTCAAACTTGGCGTTCTGCATTGAAACCCCAAAGGAAGCTTTATTTGAGATGATCCTGATGTGACCACTTCAACTAGCCTGAATTTGAGCAAATGAGGAAACTCGTTGCACGTACGACCTCAAAATATGATCAACTTCTTCTCAAGTTGTTATGGACTTTATCCTTATGCTCTGCCCTTAGGACTCTCTTGGGATGCTTAAATTGGATGCCGACAAATGACATCTGGAGGGAAGAGGTTGATAAAGTTAATAAATAAGGTTGCTCGGAAAGATCTCATGTGATCTCCTGCCTACATATCTCCATTGACCAATGAAGAATCAGAGTAGCGTAGTTCCCCTCACTAGGGATGAAAATAGCTTCATTTCCTTGACACTGCATTCAGGATTTCTATAACCGGCTCATCTGAGTCTTCATCTGGTTGACTTCCTCTTTCAACAGTTTCTGGTTCTGAAATAAAGCTTGCACATCTGCCCGAATTGCCCCAGCTGGGTCTTCATTCGGTTACCTCCGCTTAGAGTGGTTCCAAGTCCATACCATGAAGATGGTGATTCAAGTTGACCATTGTGAAGAGAAACCAAATCAAGATAGCAATATGTCTTTGAACACCTGTAATGAATGCAAGGATGTATGCAAATGTCATGTTCAGTTATTTCTGAGGAATCTATCTGCTTTGATTCAAGTTTTGACACAGAAAAATCCAACAACATGATTAAGATATGTGATCCTCGGAAATAACTGAACATGTGTGTTGAAATGCTATGATGTCATGTATGCAACATGTATGTGATCAATAGTCTGATGTTGGTGTTGAAAAGTGAGTCAAGTGTCTGAATAGAACCACAATAGCATCACTATCTCTGTATAGAACTCCATAACTGAGAACCCAATAACTGTAGAACTTGATCACATAATAGAAAAGTCACTGATGGTGTTGAAGTTGAACAACGATCCAAGTCTCTGTGGAGATTCATAATGATAATATAACAGTTTCTCTGATCAGAAATCCAGAATCTCATAACCAAAGGACCGTGTAGAACCAAATCATATCACAAAACAACACTGGCAAAGCGGGTATGTTGAAGTTTAGGGTTCCTGCAAACATATAAACCCCTCCCAATCTCATGGGTGTGCTACTCGGGTCAACATCACGGACGCTCAAAGCCGAATAGCAATAATACGTTCACCATTTTCTAGAAATGGCTCTTGACCAAATCAGGGAATCAATTTGGCATTATGTACTACTCAGGGAGGCCTTACCTGAGTCCGGAAAAACAAGCATCCCTCAAAAGTCCCCAGATTCAAGCACTGAATCGAGAAACAATAGTACATTCATCCCGAAGGGTACAATACTATCGTCATACGAACAATTTGATTTAACTGGTTTCCTATGAGAGAACCAGGCCATCCTATGCGAGTTCCCAATGGACCCTCGGATGCGAGTGGGTTTGCCAACAAATGTGGTCTGCCACTGTCATCACTGGAGAGGGGTGTTCCCATTAAGGTCCTCGAAGATCGGTCACCAGATGCACATAACTTCAAGGTCGTACCCTGAAGTGGGGTAATCCCCACACAAAATAGTTCCAAGACGGTCACAATCTGGGTGTGGAACACATCGCCACTCATCATGTTGAGATACCATGGAAGTACAATGTCTGTCCACGCTAATCCTATAGTGCACTCAAGCCGGGTATTTGGCTTATCTCACAGTAACTCCCATCCCACATAAAAAATGAAAACCAGCACAGCCAGACACTCCAGTATAATATGATGCATGGAAAATAAATACTGAAAGCAATAAATAAATGCGGTAAAGTAAAGTTGTAAAGTAAAACTGTAAATAAAAACAGTAAAGCTAAACTAAAGCACACAACAGCAAACAGATAAACACCCAAAGAAACAAAACCAAACAGGCGCTAGGATTGACTCTACAAGGGAAACCAGAGATTCTGAAATACTCCCCAACAGAGTTGCCAGCTGTCGCTCCCGGGATTTTCATCCTAGTACAAACGCCAAAGTGACGCGGAAAAGGTAGAGTCGCCAGCCAGGCATTTTTATCCCGAAGGAACGGGAAAGGTAATGCTGCACAAACCTAAGAGAGAAGGAAAGGAAAAGGTCCTGCGAACCAAAGATCTGGGTTCGGGAGTCGGTTACGACCTGGGAAGGTATTAGCACCCCAGATTGTCTGTCGTACCCGACGGGATCCACGCTTGCTAGTTTGTTTCAAAGGGTAAAAATAAGATGCTGCTGAACAAATAAACTGCTACTGGAATGGGAATGGAACTGAGAAAGGAACTAGAAAAAGAGAATGGCAAGAAAAGAATGGGGAAAATGTAAGGAAAATAAAGAATGTGCTCGAACGGGCCCTACCCCGTTGCCTACGTACCTCATCGGGATAATGAGGATCAGAGTCGACGTAGTTCGCCTAACTAAGGCGGGAACTATTGTTTGTGTTTTTTATGGATGGAACTGCGTATGTTTATGCTTAGGTGTTGCAGGCTCGTCTGGTACGAGTGTGTTTACCGTCTTGCATGTAGGACAATTCGTCGCGAGTTCGCTTTCAAAATGAATGAGATGAGAAAGAGAAGTTCACGCAGGATAGTCGCTTATTGTTTGTTTTTGTCTTTTATGAATAATGTTTTGAATTTGCTAGTTAATATTCTCATACTAAAACCTATCCATCGTGGTAAATACTTACACCTCTCCCCGAAACAGGACACGTATAAGTACTCTGCAACAAAGTCTCATGGCCTATAAGACCATTCAACCTTTATTAGGTGTTTTATTTTATTTTTTTGTGAGGTGAGAAAGAAAGACTCAAATTGAAAAAGGACAAACTAAGGGGGACTAAGACACAACTCTAATTTAGTTATTACATACAAAAGGGAGATCCTAATGGTTTGTGAAGTTTTCAAATCCTAAGGAAGAAAAGGAAAAGAAGAAAAGAGAGCTAGAAACTAACTTACTTCCTAAGGAATTTAAGTTAAACCTAAAGAACAAAAGGGAAACCTATGAACAAAGCACAAAGTGCTAAGGAAAACACAATTATAATGCATAAGAGATAGGAATGAAGTGAGGCTTACCTCAATCTTCCCCCTACAAAAGAAAAGTTAGCATGACAATGCATATTGAAAGTAAAATCAAAGCATAAAAGCGATTAAGTACCATAAACCCCCTAGAATGGAACTAGGGTTCAAAATAAGACCTAAGTCTAAAGGTGAAGGTACCTAAAGGTTACATGACTTATAAAGTAAGTAGCTACATGCTATAGGTCCCTAAGTATGCTAGGATGCCTCAAAGATCAAACTATGTCAAACTATGTACAAAAAGTTCACATAAGTTAACCTAAATGCAAGTTAGGGTTCAAGGATGGAGTGTGAATGCGTATGGCTTACAAGCATGAATTAATACATTAAATGAGTATCAAAGTAAGTAGTGAATGCTTATGAATGAGTATGAATGAATATACCATCATGGAGGCAATGGCTTAAGCATATGGAGCAAGGAGAAGAAGATGTGAGAAAAAAATGAACAAACATCGCATAAGATCACTAAGGATGCAAGTTAAAGATGAATGGCATATGAATATGCATGAGATGATTATGGGTCAGTAGCATACAAGATATGAAATTCAATTAGAATGCATAGTTTGGCATTTATGGTTCCCACATAAATCAAATTAAACATGAGAAGAGATGAGAAACAAGTTTCAAGTTAAACATGTTCAAATAAGTATGCACTTTGAAACACCAAAACAAACCAAATGAGTATGGTTCAAAAAGTGACCTATAACTGGAATTAAGGACCTATAAATAACCTATAATCAAATCCTAAAAGTTACCAAAATGTGCCTCAAGCAAATGACATGAATGCCTTCCTAACATTTAGATTATGGAGCAAATAAACACATATTTGGACCTACAATATGGGTGACATAAAAAAAATAGCAAAAAGGCTTTAAAAATTATGAAATTAAATACCTGGATTGTTGAAGTCAGTACCTATCATGGTCTAAAAGAATTTTACATAATTATGCAGCAAAGTGCCAAAACAATTCCTTAATGATTAAGATAACAAGGCATGATCGCCGAAAAACAACTCCACAAAGTTGATCAAAAATGGCACCAAAAATTATTAAACAAATGCCTAAGCGGAATCAAAATGTCACAAATTCCAGTGCTTAATCACACACCAAAAAATAGGTCTCACACCTATGGGAAAAAATGGTTTTGGGTCCCTTTAACTAAAATAATGCATTTTGGGACAGCTTGTAATCAAAAATCCAAATTAATTACTAAAACCAATCAAACCTGGAATAAAAAAATATGACAAATTAATTAATAGGATGAGGATCACTCATGAAATTTTCCAGAATTTTATCACACCTAAAACTATTTTTAATAATTGTGACGAAACGGGAAAAAAAACGGTGTTTTAAGGGAAAACGAAAGGAAATGAATTCTATTGTCCGTAACCTAATCCCTAAGCTCCGAAATCGACATACATCATCAAAAATTATAAATAAATCTAGTGCCTCATATGGGAGGGCTCAATATGCATCTTAAGTTATATGATCCTAAGCCACATACAACTAGAATGGTGCATTAAAGTGGAGAATCGAGATTACTTACTTGATCGAAGTGCCGATTCTTCACATAAAAGAAATCCAAAAAACTCCATGCAAGGACTTGTAATCTATCATGAGCAAAATAAATGCTCATCTTCCATAATTTCTCTTTAAATCTCCACCATATCCAAGATCGATTCTTATCGATAAAAAAAACAAGCTTATGAACACTTAATCCAAATTTAGTACTTAACAAATAATTAAAATTGTCAACAAAAATTCTAATTTGAAATTATCTGAAAAATGGATTAATATATTGATCCACAAAAAGGTTTCTATAAGAAAATTAAATTAAATAAATCTATATAGAAATTTCCTTTAAAAATAACAAACACAGGGGGTGTATTAATAATTTGAAGGTGCTGATAGGAAATACAGGGCCTGGAGGCCCAAAATGAATGAGGACCGCAGCGGGGGGTGCATTAGTAAAACATGGGGTGCGATTAGAAATCGATGGAGCTTCCAAGGCCCAATCCAAATTTGATAGAAACCCTAAACCTTTATCAGCTACCTAAAATCGAACTCATCTTCTCCTTCATCCAGCCGCGACACCGTTCTCCTTCTTCTTGGAGTTTTCGTTTTCCCTTTAAATTCAAAAACACCGTTTGATTCTTGTTCTCTCCTGTTTACGTATTTTGCCTCCACCGACATTCTTCTTCTTCGCCATTTATCGACTTCCATCATTAAACACTCGTCCGTAAAATCGGAATAGGGAAACTCATGAGAACTCACCATGGATCCATTACCGAATTTGAAGATCTTGGTTCTCTCTGCGAAAGAAGATTGATGAGGACATTCAGATTAGACGATTTTGTTCTTAGCATCACCACCACCTTGTTCTTCTTCCGTTTTAGTTCTCAATGCGTCTTATTTTTCGCTCATCGCGTCTCCGATCAATGAACATCAGCGACAAAGACTTTCGTCCTGCCGTGGCCGCAGATTCATGAAGTGGAGAAAGAACAGGTTGATTCACTCTGGAAAACGACTGAAGAAGGTGCCTAGGTATGAATACTTCCCATCTTTCCACTTCTTCTTCAATGTTATGCGGTTCTGAGTTTGTTCCTTCTTTTCTTGGATCTGCGGATCTGTTTTTGATGATGTTGAATCGTTATCTTTCTGTTGTGATGTTTATGTAGTTATGTTGTTGATGTGTTCTTGGAGAAGATTGAAGATATGCACTAAGGAGTGGTTGAAGAAGAAAGTTTTCGGTCATGATAACAGTGTTAAGAGTGATGATTCGGAGTCGCATGAGCTGAAGATTGATGAAGAATTGCGAGAGATTGATGACTGATGAAGCCAAGGTTGGTGCAGAAATGTTCTTGCTGAGAGGGGGACGGTGTCGCGGTCGGTGCAGTTTCGATGCCGATCGAAAAAGTGTTGAGGTTGTGTGCGTGAGCTTCCGCAAAGTTCCTGGATTCTTCAGTTGAATAGTTTTGTGCATTGTGTATTGTGATTTTCTGAATTCGTTCTTGTTTCTTGCAGGATTTTTTGTTGAAGGCTTGGTGAATAATGATGGTTCCGCGAGTTTTCTGAGTTTTTTGATTGAAGCCATGGGATTGGAGAAAAACCAGATGAAGTTATACAGAACCCCCTTTTCCCCTTCTGTTTCTGTTTCTATTACCTGTAACTGCTTTGTGATTGAATTCTTTTCTGAGAAAATGTTATGGATTTCCCCTCTTAGTTTTGTCACCGATTTTCTCTTATTATCAGTTAGGATTTCTCAGTGATTCTTCTGTTGAAGGATCCTTTTTATTCTTCTGAAAAATTCTACTGCTTTTAGTATGCTTGTTCTGAATTTTTGATTATTCAGTTCCCTCCCACCAATCATTTTCGGTTATTATTATTTTTTTTGTCATATATTTCACTGAGTTCCTGTACTATTTTTTCCTTCTTTTCTGCCATTATTTCCGTCATCATGATATGTACTTGGACCCACCCTTCACTCTTATCATTTCTTGTGGCCATTTCTTAGGAGACATGAAACTTATAATTCATGTGGTTGAATGAACATGAACCTTTGTCACGGATATTTGGATACAATTTAACCTATGGTTAAATGAATGAGGCATAAAACTTATTATGTTTGAAAAAGGTTATTGCATTGTAACTTAAAAATGGATGTTCAACTTTTAATAGAATTATGACTAATAAAAATAGAACTTGGTTAGAAACAAAAAGACAATATGAATTCGGTTTTAGTTAAAGATAGAATTTGAAAAATGGACAAAAATGGATAAAATTGGATATAGATTTAAAGAGATGAATTCTAAAAGAAAAGGTCATTTGGACATTTGGATATGGGCCTAAAATGTGTAGAAAAATGATTTTATGTGAATGAAATTGGGTTCGGAAATGGATAAACACAATGGTAGAGATTTGGGCTTGAAAAGGATATTCAAACGGATTTATGGTAAATTTTGAATGAACAGTAGTGACACTCTGATGTTTTCTAAATAAACCATGATTATACGCTTTCCACCTTTAACGCGAACCAAATTCATGATCCCAAACCAATTATTACGAATTGTGATGTCATAATAGACCTAAGACCCAACACCTTACCTCCTACTTCATAAATCACCAGTGTAACCCAAGAAGTTGAGAAGAGGAGAATAGTCTAATGAAACCTCTGGATAAAACCCTGGAATTTGGTAAATACCACAGCCAGAACATGCTTTTGGTGTTGTGAATTCAAACTTTGTCTCATCTCGCATATAATGGCCATATAGATCACCTATGAGTAGGAAGATTCTAGATCCCAAGAACATGCTTCGATCCCATGCCTTATGAATTCAATGCAAATGCGTGATTATGAATGTTATGACTTAATGGAGAAATGCAGATGAATGCGAAGCGGGCCAGTCAGTGGTAACAAATATGAGGGCAATTTTTGAGGTATTACACAAACATCATAAAAGAACATCATCATTCTGTCCTGTCCCATTACACGGGTTACAACATGTAATGGACACTAGGTTATCTACCATCCATAATAGAGCACACCATAGATATGCCATGAATGCAACGATACATCGATTCAATATTATCAATATAATTCAACATTTGCATCGACATTCATGTTAATAAGCATCATTTAATAACCTACATCTTATCTTCATTTCTATCACAAAATAATCGCTAAAACACCAACAAAAATCATGGTAACAAGTATAATACATCAAAACATCAATACATCATATCTACACCTTATTAGACAATTTTATGAAATTAAATCACTAATTTTTCACTTCCAGGGCTTGCTAAGCGACCCCATTGTTCGCTAAGCGGCCTCTTCTCGGGTTGGAGAAAATTCCCAGTTTTCTTAGCTCGCCAAGCGAGAACCTGCTCGCTAAGTGGGCTAGGCGAAATTCAGAATCCCAATTCTGCGATGACAGCAAACTCCTACTCCGATTTTCACCCAAAAACACAGTTTTTCATCATTTTTAATCACTTATTCAGTAATAGAACTTATAACTAACACACATACATCATTTACAACATACAATGCACATAAATTTGTCACTAATCCCTCAATTCTACTCATCAAATCTTAGGTTATCTCTACAACCCCAATTATGCCATTACCTAAACTCTACATCAAAAACATCGAAAAGAGATACTCCTCATACCTTGGAGTGAAGCTTTTCTACTGTCTTTTCTCAAAAATCTCAGAGAAATTCTTCAAACCTTAGCTTCTCCTCTTCGTTCTTCAGAGCTCTTCTCCTCTCTCTCCCAAATGCGATCGTGAAACTAATCGTATTCTCAAACCTCAACTTCCTTTTTGTCAATCTTACTCCTAGGACCAAAAATATGTTTTCTCTATTATATCCTTATTAATTTTCCACAAAAGACCGATATACCCCTCACACTTCTAATTCTCCTTTTATTTAATTAAATAATAATATTCAACTAAATAACTTATAATATCCATTTAATCGTATAAATCAACAATTTCATCATAACAACACCAAAACACATCACAACAAGCCATATATTCATAAATAATAATCAATAATTAAAATTATAAATTTTAGGGAGTTACAAAGGCAGTGGTTGTTGAAGATCTAGAATCATTATACCAGGTTCTAAAGGTCAAAGAACAAAATACAAATAATAAATTGAAGATAACTTCTCAAGAATTGGACGTATACTTATTTTCTAATATAATTTAATTTTTCATATTATAATGTTCTAGTGCAGATTGGAAGGTTATATGTTTTGTGAGCATTGGCGAAATAAGCATTCCACATAATTTATAATAAACACATAACTATATTTAACAACAGTTGTCTAGCACAACCATTGTTAATTTTTTTTACATATTATATAATACAACGGTTGTTTATAGTAACCGTTGTGGTAGGTATCATGCTACTTGGATACAATCACGGTCCTATGTCCGTGATGGAAAACATCACACCTTACGTCACAACGGTTGGACGGGCATGATGGTATCCCTTTTCCAATCGTTGTTAAATGCATTTTCTATAGTTGTGCTACTTTTATGCTTTCTTTTGTTTTCTAACAAATGTTTCTTAAAATCAATTTTTTTTATAAATTAAACGTTTTTTTTTTAATCTTAATATCACAATTCACCCATTCTTGAGTTTGGAGTGACTTGATCAACAAGTAGCATCAAAGTTTAACTATTGTTATAAGAATAATCGTCTTAGGAGAAAATGACTTCAAGTGGTTCACTAAATAGACATCCATCCTTTAATGGAGACGAATATGTTTTCTATAAAGAGAAGATGAAAACCTTTATAAAAAAGATGATTTGTGATATTTGGACTTTTATAAAAAAAAATGGCCATTTTGTTCCCACACATCTAATTGACGGTGTGTTGTGGAAAACAAAGATATAGAAATGTGAACCAAATAAGATAAGGAAAAAGTGCATTGCTGTTTTAAAGAAAAAACTATTATCACAAACACTCTTGGCATTAATGAATTTTGTGTGTTTATCATTGCAATATTGTAAAAGAAATGTGAGACATCCTTCAAGTTACTCATAAAGGTACAACTGAGGTAAAAAAATTAGGATAAACACATTGATCCATGAGTACGAGTATTATAAAATGAAATATGAAGAAAAACATTTAGGATATTGATAAACAGTTTATTCACATTGTGAATCATATGAAAATTTTGGGTAAAGTTAAAAAAAAGGAATAAATTATAAAAGTTCTTAGATGCTCAAAAGGTTTGTCTTATATGAATTTGACTACCTTGGAAAATTGTAGGAACATGAGAATAAAGATGGCGACAAAAAGAAGAAAAATCTTGCACTAAAAGTTACAAACACCAAAGACACAGAGTCACAAGATGAAGACTACAAAAGTAAAAGAGATGAAGACATAGATCTCATGTTTCACAAATTCAAGGAATTCCTAAGGCATAAAAAACAAACTCCAAAATTTCATAAGGAAAGTAAAGAAAGATTAAACTTCATTCAAACTACTTCTAGTGCAAAAAGAAAGATCGCATAAAGACTAAAATGTCTACAGAATAAAAGGAAATCTAGAAGATACAAATACCATATAAATACTTTGAAAGAGCTTACATTGCATGGGACAAAAACGACATGGTCTCATCTAATGAATCTGAAAAAGAGAAAGAAACTTGCATATGTCCCATGATAATCCACAAACAAAATAAGGTAAATGATCTAACTTTTAAATTTATTTATAATGAATTATTTTTCATCTATAAACAATTAGATAGGTATTTAAGCAAATTTAAACATCTTGTTTCTACCTCTAAAACTACTATCTTTTCCCTTAAATAGAAAATCAAAAGTTGTTGGAAGAAATAGTCTTTAAAAAATCAAAAGTATTTTAATGCAAAACTCTACCAAGTGTGAACAATACAATATTTTTAAAATTAAAATTGATGATTTGCATAACACACTTGATAATTTTACAAAAGGAAGAGACGACTTGAATATTCTAGGTAATCAAAGAGCATCTTATAACAAATTCGGTCTAGGTTATAAACTTAAAATAATGTTAAGACCTTTAGAAAAATATGCCATAAAAACAAGACCTCGAAATACAATACTCTTAAATGTAATTACTGCAATAGGAATGACCACGTTGCTCTATTTTGTTTTGTTAAAAAAATCATGATAGTAAATTGTTTTATCCGTTTTCTCACTTCTACAAAAAATATATTGAAAATAAAATGAGAAATATGTTTTTTTATCTCACTTCAGTGATCATATTTCTAGTTAAAAACCTAACAATAATATGCATTTCGCTAACACAAGAGAAGTCAAAAATATTTGGTACCAAAATGTCAAAAAGTAAAATTGTATGCATATATACTTGATACCTCAAATTTAAAATATTATATATATATATATATATATATATATATATATATATATATATATATATATATATATATATATATATATATATATATATATATATATATATATATATATATATTGAATCTTCAAATCATATGACTGAAGATATAAATAAGTTATCTTATTTTACTCCCACGAGAGGAAACACTTTCTTATGGTAACAACAAGGGTAAATTTGTTGGATCTAGGACTATTGGTAAGAGCCTTAAACCTATTGTTGAGTTGTTCTGATTATTGAATTTTTTATAACAAGATTTACTTAGCTTTAAGTATGTCTTGTGTCAAAATTAATAGAGTATCATCTAATTCTTCTATATGCAAGATCTTTAAAACTCCGAAATAAAATATTTTTCTCGATCAAAACTTTTTAAAAAAGACCATGACTATAGAAGAATTCACACATATTACTTTTCATGATCTAACCCCTTTTGTAGTAGAGATATAATTCTTTGTATGTGAAGGTATTATGAAGAAACTATTCTAGAAGATAAGGATTAAGATTAAGATAAATATAAAGATCAAGATTAAGATGAAAATAAATAAATAAATAAATCAAGATTAAGACAAATATCAAGATCAATATGAAAATAAAGATCAAAGATCAAGATATATTTGAAATAAATAAAAATGAAGAAACAAGCAATAATAATCAAGATCTAAATATTATCACATCCATAACGTCAAAATGGATATTTGTACGGGAGTTATAACTTGACACTCTCTTAACCAAATATGTAATTTTATGACTTTTGTTTCGAAATTTGAGCCAAAGGGTGTAAATGAAGTTCTCATTGGCGAACATCGGTTTCTTGTTTGCAAGATGAGTTAAATCAATTTAACATAAATAACATTTGTAAATGTGTTCCTAGAACTTTGTATAAACTAGTAATTTGAAGCAAATGGGGTTTCACAACAAACTGGACAAAAAGAGCAATGCTTTTATAAAATAAATACAAGTTTGTTGCGAAAGGGTAAAATCAACATGAAGGCATATGTTTAGATGAAACATATGTGTGTAGATAAATTATAAGCCATGAGGATGCTTTTTTATATTTTTCATGCATTTTGAATTTTAAACTCTTTTAAATGGATGTAAATAGTGTATTCTTAAATGATTACATCCAAGAGGAACTCTGTGTTGATCAACCTCCTTGGTTTATAAACTTATCTTCTCCTAATCATGCCTTCAAGCTAAAAAAGGATCTTTATGGTCTGAAACAACACCCTATAGCTTGATATGATCATTTGAGAAAATTTCTACTTGAAAACAATTTTCAAAAAGGAAAGGTTGATACAACACCTTTTAAGAAAATCGAGCATGGCATTTCACTCGCGCAAATTTATGTCAATGATATTATATATGGTGCTACTAATGTGTCCTTTTGCAAAGATTTCATCTGATATGATGCAAAATGAATTTGAAATGTCTATGATAGAGAAGCCTCAGTACTTTCTTGGGTTACAAAATCATCAATCAAAGGAAGGAATCCTTAAACACATAAACTTAAGGGACATAAAAAGCAAAGAGAAATCTAAAGTTTGACATCAACAAAGATGAAAAATGTCTCAAAATATATTTTCTATATAAACTAGTCTCGAAGCTCAATTTTCCCAACCAGGGGGAAATCAAGGTTCCATGTCATGCTTAAATGTTCCTTTATGTGCTTATTTTTTAGTTAATATAAGGTAACTCATTTCTGTAATATGAGATATTATTGGGTTCTTAGGGTTGTTTATTTATTCCACCTTTTAGATAATACCAAAGAAAGAGAAGTATACTCCTATGAGGAGTAGACTATAATATCTTTCTATTTGAGGGAAAGTTAATCATTCCAAATAATTATCTATATTTTTCATTTTATCACCTCCATGAGAGATGTGCTTCCACCATTAAAAAAGGGATGTGGTTCTATGTGTTGTGCAGGCAATATAATTCAAGTAGTTTTGGTGATGAAAATTGTCAAATGGACGTGCTAATAACAACTATCAAGTGTAGTATGACAATTGTCAAGTGTATTGATGAAAACTGTTAAGTGTGTTGATGATATTTATCAATCATGTTTTGACCAAGATGAATCTTTCAAATAGTTCCTAATGATGGCATCTAATAGAGGAAGAAACATCCAAGTTTAGTGCTAGACATTTTTGAATCAAATAAAGGGTTTTGAATACTTGAAGTTATGATCTAGAAGTATTGAAGATGTGATCTTAAATATGTGAAAACCTGAAGTCAGTGAAAGTGTGAAAGCTCGCCTGCTCATTCATGCGTAGGGGTTTTCCTAGTTTTGATACGTTTAATGTAAAAGGCACAAGAGTAATTCTTAAGATACTTAGTGAATATGTGTGCGTACATATACCCACCCACCCCCCTCATACACACACAGTCACACAAAGACACACACGAAACACAGTTTTCAAACCTCTTCTTTTTTGTTAAACTCTTTTAAAATCAACATGGGAAAGCGCTTGATTGATTGGAAAGTTGTTTAATCAATTAAGAAGGAATTTTACATTTTCTAATCGATTAAGAGGACCTTCTAACCAATTAAAATCAAAGTATAACAACTCCTAATCAATTAAAGAAGCTAATAATCTATAAAGTGACCTATTTTTTTTAAACTTTCCTAATTTATTTTGGTTAATTGGTTAATATATGGATTTAATCCATTAACTCATTAAAATAGCCCATGGGTTGTTTCCTTTTTCAGATAAATTTTTTCCTATATAAAAAAGGCTTCTCCTTTTTTCAGAATACACAATTTTTTTAATATAAACTTCTACTATTCTTATTTCTCTCATTCTTTTCTAAAGTTAGTTTTCACTATAGTTGCTTTAGTGCAAATAAAGTGAAAAGTTTCATATGGGAGTTGTTGTATCGATGTTATGCTGAAATTATTTATTTAATAGCTAAGTTCTCTTGTCATACCTTCGTAAATATATTTAAAGGTTTCAAGCTAAACCTAAAAAAATGCTTGAGTGAAGGTTATTGAACTAAGCCTGTGTAAAAGCTATGTTTGGTTGTAGAAGGTTTTGGGTTTGATCTTGTGTAACAGTTTAAGATGTTGTGAAAGATTATTTGGGTTGAAATTGTGAAAAACTTGAGATTTTTTAGTTGAAATCTCAAGGGGAAACTCTTGGGATTGGAGTATGCCAAATGGTTTAGTGTGATCTTTATATCCCCCCTCTTTCATTTTTAGTTATTTATTTTATTCTGCTGCTCCATCTCTACTTTGTCATGTCTTCTAACATAAACATTTTTAAATCAAAGTTTTAAAAACCATTTTTTGGAAATCCTAATATCATAATTTACCTCCTCTTGTTTTTTAAATCTCTTGGTTAACAATTAACTTTCATTTTCACCAAGGCATCAACCTCAATCTACTTGGTGAAGTTGTTGACAACCACTATAAGGAACTTTAACTTACTTGGGGGTTAGTGGGAGGGTCCCCATTATGTTCACGTGCCTCTAGAAGAAAATCCATAGAGTAGTCAGAATGTTAAGCTCAATGGGAGGGACAGTGATTATATCCATGCTTATGGAACCTTTCACACTTCATCATATATTATTTTGTATCCTAGAGCATGGTGGGCCAATAATGGACTTCCTTGAGGAATTTATTGGCCAATGCATGTGTCTCTCTTAAATTTATCGTGGATATAGCCTTGTGGACTTTAGCGAGGGTGTATATGGCTTCTACGTACTATAAATAATTGAGAAGGGGATGTGAAAACATCTATTGTATAGTCTTCCCTTATGACCTAGGGTGAGAATGCTTTTATTTTAATCAAACCAAATTGAGATGGGTCTGATGACATGATCTTGTGCTCTTTGTAGGTCATGATCAAAATGATACGTGACTGTTTTGCATCCCTATTGTCACAAAGCTCATAGGGACTGATGTGAATAAGTAGAGTATTTCAAGTGTATCTGTAATACCTCAAAATTTTCACTCTCATTTCCTCAACATTTTGCATAGCATTTTGCATACATAAATTCATAAAATAACCAACAACATTGCATCATGTGTAACATAGCTGAGGCATAGGTATGTGATCAATGATTGGAGCAACTGAAGGCTATATAAAGTACAACCAAGGAGCCACAAAGCTTATCAACCTTCTGCAAAGGGTTCACAACATCCCACAAGTCTTCATTTGAAGCCACAAACCATGGAAAGATTTGAATTAATCAGTGAAGGCAAGCAGTGCAACACCTCCTGATGAAAAAGGTCAAATTAGGGTTTCATTTCTACTGGGCTTCTCCATGAATTTTTGATTTAAAGTGGATTCCATTGTCTTATATATGATTTCAAGTGCCTAGGGTTCAAATTTCATCCACAAATTCATTTTGGAAGAGGTTCAATTGGCCAGATGACTGAAAATCAGGGATTTGGGGAAAAGTCAACTATGCTGAAGAAAAAGTCAACTCCTGACTTTTTGAGATCAAAATCATGAAATTAGGGTTACAAGGATCCTATGGTTCAAATTTGATCAAGAAATGATGGAAGAATCAAGAGAAATCAAGAAAACCAAAACTTACCATTTTTGGAAATTAGAGTTTCCAAAAATTGCAAGTTTTGGCCATTTTTGCAGCATCTTTGAGAGAGGCCTTCTCCCAAAATATGAGGTCTATCAAAATTCTACCATGAGCCAATTAAAGAGGGCATCTTGAGCTTCAAGCCCATAGGTGGAACTCAGTCATAGCATCAAAGTTGAGGAAGTTATGGTCACTCAAAGTTTAGACAAATTAAGGCAAAAGCCAAGTCATGGGATGGGCAAGGCAAGGCTTGCACGCGTGACTTGCCTTGAATTTTGTCAAACATGAGTTATGCCACAAGTATGGTCATTTTTATTCATCAAGATGACCTCAAATGAAAAAACTTCCAACATGAAAGTTGTTCCTTGCCATGTTTTCTTCAAGATTGATGTTGGGAAAATTTTCATATGAACAACCATTTGAGAGATATGAGATCACAAAGAGGGGATGTCACAACTGGAAATGCCTTGGGCCTTTGGCCAGACATGATCACCATATTGGCATGGAAAAGGCCAGTTTTATGCATGATTGTCCTATGCCATTTTTAAGTTGTTTCCAAGCCTTGTCTTAGCATACTTCAAACATCAAAGGTGTTCTATGATATTCTACCTTGAAATTGCAATAAAAATCAAGTATTTCCATCCATTAACCATCAAGCACTTTACCTTCAAGTATCATTGTTTTCATTATGCTCTAGGATCAAAATATCAATGTGCAACCTTGCTTCCCACGCATCATGCTCCTAGTTGCTCTTCTCAAAACAGTTTAGTGCATCATACATTCTCTATGCTAGTCATACACTTCCAAAGGTAGGAAAAGATTGGATGCACTCTAGGAATATCAGTTCACCATGTTGCTGCAAATACTAGTGTTAGCAACATTCCTTTCATGATCACCCTTTATCATCAAGACCTCACTATAAGAGTAAGAGAATGCATTGCATTGGATCAATGGCCATGTGAGTTTGGTTTACTTGAGTTGCTCAATTCACCTCCAAGGTGTCATTCACCATCATTAACCCAACCATGGTTCGAACTGTTAACTCTAACAGTTAGAACCTAACTCAAGCTATATAAACAACTCTAACAGAATGGTGAAGGGATTCAATCATTGTTTGCTCACACTTGCTACAGCTTTTGCCAATTTTCTCTCTGTTTTTTATCTCTGAGTTTGTGCAAGAATCTCATAGAATTCATCAATATTGCATCACTTTCCTCATCCTCGATCAATATTCAACTCCATTAAAGCATGGAATCCAAGGATCAACACCATTAGAGTATTGATTCTAAGGATTAACATCATTCTTCTATTCAGAATCAGAATTCAAGATCTTGAAGAATCCACCTTCCACATAGCCTTTATTTGGCAATAGTTAAGCTCAAGGAACAAGTGGAACCTCTGGTTTTCTCAAAATTTAATTCAAAGCTCTGCATCACCAGGTTTGAGTCTCTGATCTATATAACTTGTAATGCATGAAATAACGACTCTATGCTGTGTAATTTAAGTGTAATAAGAAAGAACAAACTGTCTTGGTTAGTAATTAGGCCTTGCAGAGGAATGTGAAGATTTTAGGGCAATGTTTCTTCTCTTCGATCCTCTCTTAGTGTGCATTATTTGGGAATTCTGAAGCCATATTTGTGATCATTACCACGTCCTCTTTCCATTGATATGTTTGTATAGTATTTTTAGGCATGTGGATTGTTAGCTTCTGATGAGGATGGTCGGAGAAGACGACTGGAGGTCGTTCTCCGGCCGGCAAGATGACCTGGGGGTTTTGGCTAGGATTTAAGATCAATTATATTAGGGCCACACAATGAGGATGATCTAAGGGCTCTTATAGCACTAGAGAATAAAGGAATGTGACATATAGCATGTGACTTCTTTTGGGATCATGAGTTCTCATGCATGCGTGAGTGTATTGTGGTAGCATAGGTTTTCATTTGGTGTCCATCAGATCTTTTCATCAGGTGAGCTGGATCAATCTAATGGTTTTGTTGAGGTCAACTGTTGACCTGAGGTCCATGGTAACACGCGTGTGTCAGCTTGCATTTGGACTTGTGCTTCTTTGCTAGTCACACCCCACGTACATAGGGCCCAGTCATTCTGAATTGAATCTCTTCATATATACACCTCCCAACCTTTTGTCTTTTCTTTTATTTTTTATGTTATTTCCAATTTCGTTTCGGTTTATAAAAAATACCAAACGACATCAAAAAATTCGAAATAAATTCATGAGAACTCTTCTCATTTTTCTCTAATTTTGCATATTTTTAGATTTTATTTTTATTCAATTTTTAAGTCAGAATTAATTTTCCATTTAATTGTTTCATATTTTCTTCATTTTAGACCAATCAATTTGTCCATTTTTGTTCTCTTAAACTAAAAATGATAAATTCTCCATTCTTTTTGCATTATCTTAATAATTCATCTTACTTCTTCTAAACATTTTTCTCTGGATTTTTAGGTCAATGTTTAGGTCCTTTTGAGTCCACCCTTTCACATAGGTCCATATAAACCCTAATTGCATTATAGTATTCATTTGACCATTCAAAATTAGGAGTCTTTGTGAGATTTTTTGTACATAGGTCATTATCTGGATTGTGATGTTCAATGTTAAATTGCATAATTTTTCTAAGTAATTTGATATTTATTTCAAGTTGCTTAGTCCCTAAGTCATTTTTTGTCCCTTTTATAAGCTTCCTTCAATCCATTTGAATAAGGCATTCATGTCATTGTTCTAAGGTCTTGATTCTGAGCCTTTTAGTGTCATATTAGAGGTCTTTAGGTGTTGAGCACACTCATTAGGTCTTTGTCTTTTGATTTTAGGGTTTTCTTGAGTCATAAGTCATCATTGTCTCCTTTTGCCCTAATTCTTCCTCATCTTTCATCTTAACCCCTCAAAACAAACTTTGTGACCGTGTCATACTTGTTAAATATTTGTTATATACTTCATAAGTGTTTCATAAACATTTTCAAGTGTTCATTTCAAGTCATGAGTCCTTGGGTTTCATTTAGTGTCATATGCCTTCTTAATACTTCATACTTAACATTTTGGTGTCCTTAATTCTAATGCTTCCATACCACCTTACTTGTAAGTCATTTGTGAGTTATAATTCCACTCTAAAAATTCATCAAACCCCTGGTTTTTGTATGGGGAATTAAAATCCTCTTAGTCATGTTTGATTTTTACTTTAAGTTTTTCCTTCCTTTGAAGTTCAATATTCATTTCTTCTTATGTTCACACCATTCCACATAAAGTTTGAATCTCTTTCACTTGAGTCTCTTTTCTCCCATATTGTTTTACATCTTAGGATACTTTAATTAAGTGTAAGCTCTTGGATTTTATATTCACCTTTGATTTCATACAAGCTTAGTATACTTAACCATTTAGGCTTCCTCATGTAACTCCACCTTAACTCCTATTAGGGTTTAGCTTCCTTTTAGGGCATAGTTTGAAGTTGTTCATTCTTATAGCTTTAGAATACTTAAGTTGGGCTTAGCTAATGACTTTTTAAGTTCACTATCTTATAGGTTTCCTTAAGCTTAGGTATTTGTACTAGGAGTTCATTAACATCCTCCTTAGATAGTGTGAGTTGTTTGAAATATTTGCCATGCTATAATTGTTCTTATTTCTCTATCATGCTAACATTTGTTTTGTAGGGGGGAAGACATGGTAATCACTTCATTCCTCATCTCTTATGCATTTATTTGTCTTTGCTTTAGCACCTTGGTGATTTGTTCATAGGTCCCCTTTTGTTCCTTAGATTCAACTTAACTTCCTTAGGAAGTAAGTTAAATTCTTACTTGCTTCTTTCTTCCATAGGTTAGAATACCTCATTAACCATAGGACTACACTTTTGTACATAATAAGATAACTTTAGGGTTGTGTCTTAGTTCCCTATTAGCTTTGACCTTTGCCTTTCCAGTATTCCTCTTCTCATCTTCAAATAAAAAATCTAAAAAGACTTAATAAACCTATGAAAGGATCCCTTGTTTATAACCTTATTCCATGGGGCACTTGCATTCATTCCATCTTGGAATGGTGTAGGCTTGTCTAGCATGATGTACAAGTCTTATCAAGGGGTTGTTTCATAAATAAAAATCTAAAAGATACCTCTTCACAAAAGCTACAAAAACACTTAATAAAGGTCAACAAGCTAGTGAACTTAGACCCTAATCCTTGGAAACAAGTCTTGGATAAATTCTCCTTGCTTGGTGTGCTTGTTCTATTATTCCATCTTGGAATGTAGTAGCAAGTATACATTCCATGGAAAAGAGTTTGAATTCACTTCCTTATGCCAAATTCACACAAAAACTTCTCATAAAAGACAAAAACAAACAATAAGCGACTATCATGCGGGAACTTCTTTTCTCACCTCATTCACTCTCAGCGCGAACTTGCGACGACTTATCTCGCATGCAAGACGGTAAACGCACTCGTACCAGATGAGCCTGCAACACCTGATCATAGACATACGCGGTTTTATCCATAAAAAACACAAACAAATAGTTCCCGACTTAGTTAGGCGAACTACATCGACTCTGATCCTCATTTTCCCGATGAGGTACGTAGGCAGCGGGGTAGGGCCCGTTCGAGCACATTCTTTATTTTCCCTACATTTTCCCCATTCTTTCTTTTCATTTTCTTTTCTAGTTCCCTTTCTTATCTCCAATTCCATTCCAGTAACAGTTTTTATTCAGCAGCAGCTTTATTTCTCACCCTTTGAAACAAAACAAGCAAGCGTGGATCCCGTCGGGTACGACGGACGGTCTGGGGTGCTAATACCTTCCTAGGTCGTAACTGACTCCCAAACCCAGATCTTTGGTTCACAAGGCCTCGTCCTTTCCTTCTTCCTTAGGTTTGTGCAGCATTACCTTTCCCATTCATTCGGGATAAAAATGCATGGCTGGCGACTCTACCTTTTCTGCGCCACTTTCGTGTTTGTACTAGGATGAAAATCCCAGGAGCGACAGTTGGCGACTTTGCTGGGGATCGAACCCAGAATCTCTGGTTTCCCTCGTAGAGTCAATCCTAGTGCCTGTTTGTTTTTGTTTTCTTTGGGTGTTTATATATGTGTGTTGTTGTGTTTATTTACTGTTTTCGTTTACAGTTTACTTTACAACTTTATTTACTGCTTTCAGTATTTATTTTCACATGCATCATATGCTGGACTGTGTTTGGTTTCATTTTTTCTGTGGGATGGGCTTTGTTACTGTGAGATGATCTCGTAATCGAGGCTCGAGTGCACCTTAGGACTTAGAGTGGTTCCACTTTGGCTTCATGGAATCTTGCTATGTTGGTAGTAGTGAGTTCCACACCTTGACTTGCGACCTTCTCGGAAATGTATTGATACTGAATCTTTCTGCGGCAATACACAACCTTGATAGTTATGTGCAATCAGGGGACCGATCATTGAGAACCTTTGTGGAAACATCCCTCTCCAGTGATGACAGTGGCATACCACATTTGTTGGCAAACCCACTCGCATCCGAGGGCCCACTGGGAACATTCATAGGATGGCCTGATTCTCTCATAGGAATCCAGTTAAGGCAAATTGTTCGTATGACGATAGTATTGTACCCTTCGGGATGAATGTACTATTGTTTCTCGATTCAGTTCTTGAAGCTGGGGACTTATGAGGGATGCTTGTTTCCTTGGACTCAGCTGAGACCTCCCTGAGTAGTACATAATGATAAACCGATTCCCTGATTTGGTCATGAGCCATTTCTCAGAGATGATGAATATATTATTGCTATTCGGCTTTGAGAGTCCGTGATGGTGACCCGAGAAGCACACCTGTGAGATTGGGAGGGGTTTACATGATTGAAGGAGCCTTAACCTTCAGCATACCCATTGTACCAACATACTTCAGTGATATGATCTTGTTCTGTTATACATGGATTCTGGACCTCCGATCAGAAAGATACTTGTGATGATGTTGTGATCTTCCATTGACACCTGATTACTTGATTCACTACACAGACACATTACTGATCACATGCCTTGCCTTGCATAAACATCATAACATCATTAATTATTTGTGTTCTTTTTACTCTCAGGGTCCATACTACTTCCTATTCCTGGTCATACTGCTGCTTCAAGATGGAGGTTCCCAGGAAAAGAAATGTCCACTATACTTTCCCACAACCAGAGACAGAGGGTATTCAAAGGTTGATTAGCTTGATGGGTGACAAAGTTCTTGATGATTTCAGAAAGGAGTTTGGAAAAATCTTGGATTATGTGAGCAAACCAACAATTGACCAGAGGGATAGCTTGCATTCTCTGTTGCAGTTCTATGATCCACAGTTGAGAGTCTTTGTTTTCCCAGATTACATCTTGGCACCTACATTCGAAGAGATCTCTAGTATCCTGAACATTCCTATTAGAGAAGGTATGCCTTACTATGCTTCAGAGAGAACCCTTCCTTATGAAGACATTACTGCTGCCTATCATTTGAGTATGCTCAGATTCAAGATGGGATTAGAAGCCAACCAGGGTAAGGGGATTTCTTTGGAGTTTCTTATCATAGAGGCTCATGTTATGGAATTGGGAAATAAATGGGAAGACTTCAAAGCATTATTAGCCAAGATAGTGTATGGGATAAGTTTATTTCCATGAGAGAAAGGATTAATCAGCATGGAGGCTATCATCATCTTTGTCAAAAGAAACCCTGTGCCTACATTACTAGGTGACTTCTACTATGGGGTTCACCACGGGAATGAAAAGAGGAAAGGACATGTGAATTGTTGTGCTCCCTTGTTTGCTGACTGGTTTGTAAGGCAACTCCCTAAATCAGGGCCTTTCCAGGATTTAAAACAATCTTGGAAGTGGTCCAAAAGATTTATGGGCTTAACCTCAGTTGACATTGCTTGGGGATGCAATAGGGATCTTGTAGGCAAAGAGATCTTGGTCAGTTGTGGGAGTTTCCCAAATGTGCCCTTGATAGGAAGGAAAGGTGGGATCAGCTACAATCCTATCTTATCCAGGAAACAATTTGGCTATCCTCTAAGAGTTGTACCTTTTATTGAAGATATGAATGAGTCACTATACTTTCCAGCAGAAGGTAACCTGAAGATGAGCTTGCTAGCATCCCAAGCATGGGAGGTTAGAGTGATGAAGGGGAAGAGGGACTTTGGGAGAGTAGATCCCAAGACTTATGATCCTTTTGCCACCTGGTTGGAAGATCGTGTAGACTTTATTGCTCCCATTCTCTAAGGAACCACCTCTCTACCCCAAGGAGGTAGCACCCACAACTTCAGTTCCTCTTCAGGAGTATAAAACATTGGAAGCCTTGGTTAAGAAACTCGGGTTAGAGAATCAAGAAGCCAACAATTCTTGCCAGAAGTTGAAAATGAAAAATCAGAAATTGGAAGAAAGGGCTCACAAAGCTGAAGAAATGGTCAGGCTTAAGGAGCAAGACTTTCAAGAGAGGGAGCTTTATTTCAAGAAAAGGGGATTAGCTGAAACTCACAAGGCGGTCCAGCGTCGGAAAGATAAGAAAGAGTTGAATGAAGCTAATGAAGCTATCACCTTATGGCAAGATAAATAGGAAGACAACTTGAAGAGGCTGAAAGAGCTGGAAGTCAAGTACGAGTTAGAGATCAAAGGGCTTCATGACTATTTAGCTGAATAGGGATAGCTCCTTCAAAAGGCATATCACCAGGAGAAGAGTCATCTCCAAGATATAGCAAAAAGTCAGCAAGCAGTGAAGGAAGCTCAAAAAGAGGTAGAAGAGTTGAAGCTGAGAGCTGATGTCAAGAGGACCAAGACTGATTCCCTCACAAGCCAGGAAAGTGAAAAGGTGTTCCTACAACAAATTGAGGAATTGCATGCCTCCTTTGACCTTAGGGATATCCTAATTCAAAAGCTCATACAGGAACCTACACATCCAGATATAGCTCAGCTGCTGCAAGGTGTCAAACGCCTTAGTTGGAGGTTGCAGGATGTAGATCTTCCTAGGCTTTAGTATTGTATTCATGTGGTTTGGATTATCCACAGGCTTGTTGTGGGAATTCCCTCTCTTGATGTAACTTTTTCTCTCTGATGTATGAACTTGTGCCCCATGAGAGTTTTGCTATTCCAGTTTTCTTTTGATTCACCTAAAGTTTATGGTTGATTATTTGTTGCACGGACACAAAATATTGAATACTGCCACTTCACATTTGAATGTCACACAAAGTCTTCTTTTCTCAACACTGGAATGGGAAAGTAAACAAAACCTTGAGGATAAATGGAACACATTGCATTGCATATATATCATTTGCATTTTTCTTTGTTTTTTGCAGGTTTCTCCAGGTTACTTAACTTATCTACATTTCAGACAAAGATTGCGAGAGCTGCTAAGACCCGACACCTTCGAAAAAATATTCCTCATCGTTACGCAACACGCAACAACCAGAGGACCGTCATGGATGTTATGCAAACTGAGCTCAATGAACTCCGCACCAGGATGGGGGAGTTCATGGTTATGATGCAAGGGATGACCCAAGGACAACAAGATTTGAGGAATGTTATTCAAGGACACAACCCTCCTCAGACTGATCCTCCTGTAGTCACTCCAGAAGTTCAAGTGAATCCTCCCAACTCCAACAATGGAACAGGTGGACCTCCAGTTCTAGAGCCTGGCACAACAACCTTCATCCATGTGCAAGACCGACAAGAGGATCAGTTTACTTCCTTTAACAATGATATGGGATTTGGTGCGGAAGGAAATTTTCAAGACCCTTGAGTGTAAAGACACTCTTGAGATAGATGTCTCTGACATGGGCTTAGTCCCAGGGGTGGTTATTCCTCACAAGTTCAGCCACCTACTTTCGATATGTACAATGGTAGCTCCTGTCCTAAAACTCATTTGCAGGCCTTCTACCGAAAGATTGCTGCCCATACTAGGGAAGAGAAACTCTGGATGTACTATTTCCAGGATAGTCTCTCTAGAGGATCCTTGGAATTGGTATATGAAGTTGGAGAGAAACGCTATAAGAAGCTGAAAGAGTTGGGGGAAGCTTTTCTGAAACAGTATCAGTATAACATTGAAATGGCGCCTAGTCGCACTCAGCTCCAAAGTTTGACACAGAAAAATTCTGAGAGTTTCAAAGATTACGCACATAGGTGGCATGAACTGGCCGCCAAGGTGCAACCACCCTTGCTAGAAAGAGAAATGGTAGACCTTTTCATGGACACCCTTCCTGGGCATTTCATGGAAAGGTTGGTTGGATGCTCGTCAAGCAGTTTTTCATATATTATCTTGACTGGCAAGAGGATAGAGAGTTGGATTAAGCAAGGAAAGATCCATAATGGCGGCGCTTCAACTTCCGGTATCAAGAAACCTTTCTTGAAAAAGAGGGAAGGAGAGACTAGGGCAGTGTATGCACAGAGAGGCGGAGGTAATATAGGTGTTTATCAGCAAGTGGCTCCTGTCACTATCTCAGGTCAACCTATTCAACAACAAGTCCAACAACCGCAATACCAATGCCAACAGGGTTATCAACAGAGGGCTCCCCTTCCCTATTATTATCAGAAGACCAGAGAAAGGCAGTTTGAAACTCCACCTATGTCCTACTCACAACTTTTGAAGAATCTTCTTCAGCTTCAAATGGACCAGCTCAGAACTTTACAACCTCCGAAGTCGGGGAAACTCCCTGAAGGTTATGATACAAACGCCCGATGTGAATTCCATTCCGGAGCCCCCGGACATACCACAAAAAACTGCAAAGCCTTGAACTATTTAGTCCAAAACCTGTTAGATTCCAAAGCGATTAACTTCGCTCCCACTCCGAATGTGATACAATACCCCATGCCTCCTCATGGAGGTACAGTTGGGGCCATTGATGACGGAGAGAATTTGAATTTGGTGTGTGATGTCAATGACCTGCAAACTCCGTTGAGTACTGTCAAAGCTTGCTTGGCCCAGAAGGGTATCTTTCTAGGTTGTGAAAATGATTGTCCATAGTGTGTTGAAGTTCCTGTTGGTTGTGAGTAGTTGAAAAAGGGGATACATAGCATGATTGATGAAGGGTTCCTATAGTTTGACAAGGTTGTAAAAGAAAAAGAAGTTTCTACAGTAACCATTTTCTATGATCCATCCCAAGTTCCTCCTCAGGCCATAGTAGCACCAATAACTATCACTACTGCAGGGCCAGTGATGTACCAAAGTGATAGGGCCATCCCATGGCATTACAGAGGCGAAATGTATTGTAACAGCCAGAAGCAATATTTGGCCACATCTAGTATATCTCCAGCTCAAGTAGAGAATGTTGGAGTAGGAGGTTTTACTAGGAGTGGAAGATTGTTCGCGCCGGAGACACTGAGAAATAATGTAATACCCCCAAGTGTAAAAACCCAAAATTTTCCCTCACTTTTTCTCACATCATGACTTTTGATCTTTCATTTTTTCATTAGCATAAGCATACCATCTCATATTGCATATTTGTTTCACTGCATAGTTCCATTTTCATCTACATCTAGGGTTTGTGACCTGAGCAATTCAAGAATCAATCTGAGCCATCCCAAAGGTCTTGAAGATTTCCAAGAAGGTCCATGTGTGTTCCATGATCATAATATGCTCCCCAAAGTTCATGAAAGTCAAGAAATCACAAAGACTGGCAAAGCCATGGAAGCAGAGCTAGGGTTTTCCTGCACAGATGACCAAAATTAGGGTTTTGGTTTCAGAGGCCTTAACTCCAAAGATTTTGGCCATTCTTGTTTCTAATGTTCTTAATATGTTATAAGGATCATGTGTACCAATTTTTATGAAGAAATTCACTGTGGAAGTCATCTGATCATTGGGTAACTTCTTGAGCAAGTAAAGTCAAAATCAGGGCATCGGAGGCCCCCAACAAGGGTACCAAAGGGTCATCATCATCATTTTGGGTCTCTATGATCTTTATTTGATCTTATAAGTGGTTGGAAGTTCACAAAGTTGAAGAATTTTGAGCCAATTGCAAACTTGCCATTTTTAGAAATGACTTGTAATGAAAACTTTCCATTTTGGGAAAGACTTTTAACCTCCTCTTTCATGACCAAAGTGCTTCAAATGAAAAATTCTTGGACATGAAAGTTGTAGATTAGGTCTTTCCCTTTTCAAAAAGTACTAGAACATGTCTTGATTCATCCTAGAACTCAAGATATGTCCTTTCAAAGTTGGCAAAAATCCTATAATTTTCAAGTTCATGCCAAAGAGGAAATTTTGCAATTTCAAATGCCAAGCCTTTCTATGACCTCTAATCAACTTTTATGCATCATAACATGTCAAGGCAACTTTCAAAAATCAGAATTGGCCCAAGATTGCATAATTTTCATGCCTTGCTTCTCAAGAAAGTTCAAAGAGGGAAAGTTGCAAAATGCCTTGGATCCTTCCATCCACTTGTGTCAGCTGCATCAAACCAATTCTATGGCTCTCCATGAATCTTGCTAAGGCCAGAAACCCCAAAAAGCCAGCTTTGCCATGGCCCATACCTCCAAGTACACAAATTTGAC
This sequence comes from Lathyrus aphaca, assembly GCA_963966055.1. Taxonomy (NCBI): domain Eukaryota; kingdom Viridiplantae; phylum Streptophyta; class Magnoliopsida; order Fabales; family Fabaceae; genus Lathyrus; species Lathyrus aphaca. The sequence goes on along the minus strand of OZ014524.1, from coordinate 427,628,911 downwards.
TTTTTTGCAAAACCTCCCATACCAATCAAGCTGAGCCACAACAACTCTTCTGACCAATCAAGACTTCACATACATGCCTCATGGACCTCATTTCAGATCATCTTAGAGCCTAAAACACAACACAAGTCAAATTGCACAAAATCCACCAAAACCATCATCTCTTTGATTCTCTCAATAAAAACCGCAAACCTCAAAACTCTTTGCACCATTCAATCATACACACCTTCAGGATCACAAAATAACCCTCACAATGACCTAAAAGCCTCAGAATCAAAAACACGATTTCTCACCTCTCATAACTGGAACTCACAAAGGAGGCCATTCAAACTTGTTTCAAGCTTCTCATTAGCTTCAGGGAGTCCATTGTGGTTGATTTGCATCAAAGAAAAGGTCAGAAAGCTCCAAACTGAAAAGTTTCAACTCAGGTATACCTCAAGAACAATTTTTCAAGAACCTTTCTTTTAAGTTCTTAAATGATTCTACATGCTTCCTTGATCATGTTGATATGATTTGTTTTGAAAATGGTTGAGAAAACAGGATGTATTGATGTTCTAAAACTTTTTGATCTGAAAATGTTTTTCTTCGATTCGTGTGTTTGATGCAAAATAAATGTTGCTTGTGGCCTGATTCTTGTTTAGAATGATTATGGGGTTGATTCTGGAGAGTTTGGGGGTTTGGGGTAGCCTAGGGAAGAAGTTAGCATGAATGGCTCGCCAGAGAAGATGACCGGAGCTTGCTCCGGTCACCTGAAAGTAATTAGGGTTAGGAATAGGGCTAATCTCCCCAGTTTGAATCTCAGCCCTTGGATCTAGTTTAACGCGTGTTTCAGTGGTCAGGATCATTTCACTTAAACCCTAATTTTAATTAATTAATTTAATCAGTTTAATTAGCCAATTTAAATGTCAGCCCTTGGATAACGCGCGCAGTCAACCCTCCCTTTCCCTGTTTGAATCTCAGCCATCAGATCCTCATACTTTTCCTTTATTTCATTTTTAATTCATTTTTATTCATTTCTTTTGCACAATTTATTTAAAATAGTTAAAAACATCACAAAAATATTATTTTTTTCATTTCTGATCCAAATATTTTTCTCAATCCAAAAATGATTTTTATTTTATTTTTTGCATTTAAAAAGTATTTTTAAAATATTTAAATGTTATTTTTAATTAATTAATGGATTTTAATTAATTAAAAATACATTTAGTTTTCTAAAAATCACCAAAAAAAATCATGAACCATTCCAATACATTTAGAAACATTTTCAAACTCATCATACAAATTTCTTCTTAGGTTTCATCATAATTTCAAAATTTTCTTTGAATTAGGGTTCTTTAAAATCACATTTTCTAACCCTAATTTGAAAAATTCATTTCTGCCTAACCATGAAGAGTTTGAACTTGATTCTTTTTGCATTGTTTCACATATTGCATTTAGTTTCTAGGTTATTTTCCTCATGAATTTATCTTGAATTTTAAATTTAATTTGCATTTTCTCTTGAGAATCACCCAAAAACCCTAGCAAACTTAGGAAATTCATAACTTTCAATAGGATTAGCTTCTGACCTTATCCTTTGGGGTTTGATCTTGTGTGGATTTAGGGTTTTGATTGAGCTTGATTTAAATTTTTTATCATGTTGTATGCTTCTGTTTTTGTCATTTGCATCTCATACATTCATAAAACCCTAATTTCTCATGTTCATTTGCATTCATCTTTGCATATCATCATCATATGAACTTGCCATGACATTTCAAGCATTCATATGTCATCTTAGACATCTTAGGACATGTTAGAGCATTGCTTGATCATTTCTTCATTCATTTTTTATGTCTTGCATTCATTTCATTTCATAAACATCCATGTGTTTTCAAACTTCTAAGCATGCTTCCTTTGCATCTCATCTTTGTATGATCATTCATATGCATATTGTATGACTTTGCATCATCTCATATGACTTTTTCATTGTATAATCACTTCTAACTTTGGTCTTTGCATCCCTTTTCATTTCATTTCTTTATGCTTTATGTCTTATGCATTCATACTAACATTTCAGGTACCTTTGGTAAGTTATCTGGGAGGTGGATTTGCCTTCACCTCCCACCTCTTCTTATCTCATTCATATGCATTCTTACTTGTCTTTGAAGTGAACTTGTTCAATTATGTTTCATCCCTCTTACTTTCTTTCTTTCAAGTTACTTATCTTCTTCAGGAAGTAAGTAACTTATTCTTTTTTCTTCTTCTCTTTTCATCTGCTTCTTCCTTGGTGGCCTTGGAGATTTTTCCTTTTAAGCCTTACAAACCATAAGATATCCAAGCATGATAACTTTTAAGGTTGTATATAATCCCCCTTAGACTTTTACCTTTGAGTCTCCTTGAGTCTCTCTTCTCATCTCAATAATCAGAGACTAAACTCTTAAAGTTTTAGGACTTTGGAATTAAGGTTATGCCTGCATCCTTCTCTTAGGATGAAGTGTATAACTTTAATCCTAAGTGTTAAACCTTTAATTTATTTAAACCTCTTAATCAAATCACATTAATAATCACTAAGACTTTATCTTGTAACTTGGGCCTTACATTAGGGTTCTATCTCTTCCTTATGGTTAAGAGGGACTAACCCTAGTGTTTAATGGACAAGTCTCCCTCAAGTTGTCTTACTAACCATAAAATCCACTTCTTAATCTCATCCCTTAATTAAAATCCACTTAATAAAGGATTTTTATATAATGAATTTAATCCCTAACCATGGATTAAGTTGAGGTATCTTCCTCAGCTTAAGTGTCCTCATTTATTATCCTTCTATTAGGATGGTGTAATGAGTTCACTAATATGTTATTAGAGATTAAACTTATTACTTAACACTAAACAAAAACCCAAAAACATCTAAATAATCACAAGTAGGTTAATGATCTTAATCCTACATCATCATGGTAATTAAGTTGAGATGCTTATCTCATACTTAAGTAGGCTCATTATCCCTAATCAGGGAGGATATAATGAGTTTGCAAACCCTTGATTTAGGCTTAAGCTCATTAACTTATGCAAAACACCAAAAACAATAACAAAACTGAAAACACAAAAACAAACAATAATCGTCTCCTTCGGGATTCTTTTCTCATCACACTCATTCATAAACGAGAACTTGCTTCTTCCTTCTAATGCAAGACAGTTAGCACTCGAGCCAGACGAGTCATACACTTGAGCATAGACAAGCAAGCAGTTCACAGTCAATTCATTTTCAGTCTATTTGGGTCGAACTACGGTGTTCTGACTTCCTCATTGCACGAGAGGATACGTAGGCATAACTTAACTGTTATCGAACAAAAGTCTCTGTGTCTCCCCCCCCCCCTCTTTCAGCATTCTTTAAAAGCCTCAGTTCCTGAGCAATTCACCCTTTTGCACTGACACATGTACATTCCTTTTTTAGCTTTTTGCGCACAGATAGCACATACACTACCCCTTTTAAACACAATCAATTAAGCCTGGATCCCGTCGAGTACGATGGACGATCTGGGTGCTAATACCTTCCCAGGTTGTAACCAACCCCCTTTCTCAGTTTCCCTGGTTCGCACCCGTCGTATCCATCTTTTCCCAGGTTTATGCAGCATTACCTTTCCTTCGGGATAAAAATTCCTAGATGGTGACTCTATTCAATTCATCTTCATCTTCTCTTTTCGCCGACCATTCGTGCTTGTACCGGGATGCAAATCTTTGGGAGCGACACCAAGGACACTGCAGAAGCCTAGGCTAAGGCCAGAGGGAAGCAACCAGTAACTGCTAATGAGCCCACACCTGTGGTTGACCCATATATTACATTTGACAAAGAAGCTGAAGAATTTTCGAGAATCATCAAGAAGAGCGATTATAAAATCGTGGACCATTTGCAACAGACTCCATCAAAGATCTCCATCTTGTCTTTGTTAATGTGTTCTGACTCTCACAGAAAAGATCTCTTGAACATCCTGAACAAAGCCTATGTACCTCAGGATATCTCGGTGAACCAATTGGAAACTGTGGTGTCTAGTGTCAACGCCAATCATGGATTGGGTTTTACTGACATGGATCTAACATCTGAGGGTGTTGCACCCCAAAATTTTCCCTCCACAAGACAATACATTGTGTACTAAGAGGTTCACAAAGTTCACAAGGTTCACAAGACATCTCATGAGGTTCACAAAGTTCACAAGGTTCATAATTAGTCAAAAAGTTTAACAATTCCCTCAGACAATGCATCCTCCTAAGCAATGCATCTTAAACTAGGGTTTTGACTTTCATCAGGCTAAATGGACTTCCAAGACTTCAAGTGAGCTTCATAGAATCCTATATGTGTTCAATAATCCCCATGTCAAGTTTCAAGACTTTCCCAAAAGGTTTGCTCAGTCAGATGATCAGATAGGCTAAAATCAGTCAAAGCAGTTAAAAAGTCAAACTGAGGTCAACTATGGTCAAACCAAAGTCAAACTTCATGATTTTTTGCCAACATCAAGTATATGAAGTAAAATTCATCATTTGATCAAGGGTTGATCATGATTCATCAAGGAAGTTTCAGATCATCAAGAATCAGGAGTTTCTAAATTAGGGTTTTCACAGGAAAAGTCAACTGAATTTGACCAGCCATAACTTTCACATGCTTCATCAAAAAATTTCCATCCAAAGCACATTTTTAAGGAAATTGAATTCTCTACAACTTTGTGTCTCACAAGTCAAGCCCAAAAATGCTTCATTTGGAAGGTATGAGCTAAGACATTATAGGTCCTTTTAAAAGTAAACAAAAAGTCAACAACTTCAAAAGAGCATAACTTGAGAATGGTAAAAGATATGGACATGACACCAAAGAGGTTGGTTAGAGGACTCTTTAATCTTTCCAAAATTCCAAGAACACCTTCATAGCATTAAAATTGAGGGATTTGTGCCCTTGCAAAGTTGGGAAATGTTTGAGAGGTTTATGAAGCAAATGGGGTCTTAAAACCATAATTCACCAAATGGGCTTGCTTTTTTATGATCCAAACACTTCCATGACATCATGCACGAATTAAAAATTATTTATTCATATTTTTATTCATTTTATTTTATTTATTATCATTTTTTACATTAAAAATTATTTTAAATCAAAATAAAATATAAAAGTGTGAATATTTGATTTGATTTTGGTTCTAGAAGGTCTTAATGGTTATTTAGAAGTGATTGAAACTATACAAATTCAGATCATACAAAAATAACAATGATATATCCAAATTTTCAATATTTTAAAGGCATATCTTTTTCAATCTCTAACTATCCAAAAGTCCAAAATATGATGTGGTTTTTTAACCTAATTTTGTTCTACTACATATAGAGAACTCATACAAACACAAAGAAAAAAGATTAGCCTCCAAGAGCAAGAACCAAATTTCAAGAAATTCAGAAAAAAAAACTATCCCCATCATCATCATTATCAAGTTCATACAAAAATGCATGAACTGAATTGAAATTTTGAAGCTTTCTTTAGTTTTTTTTAATTTCATTTATTCTTGATATTTTAATCAATTATGTTTATCTAACGTTGTTTGTCTCATGTTATAGAAGCTTTCTGGATTGATGATTCGAAGCTTCGTGACCAAAACCGAATCCTACCATAGTTAGGGTTTCAAGCTCAAATTTGGGGTTTTTACAAATTTCGCAGGAAATTTCAGAGGTCAAAAGATTTATTCATGAGGACTGCGTATAGCCTAGTGGCTAAGGTTGGAAACTGGAAGGTCAAGGGCATGAGTTCAATTCCCACTCACAACATTTTGGGCAAAAACATGCTTTTCTTTCATATTTTCCTTTAATTTCTCTAATTAACACATTTTCTAATTGATTTATCCTTTTAACCATGATTAACCTCAAAAATATTCTCTAAAGTAAATATTTTCCTGTTTTCACTCGTTTTTATGTTATTCTTTATTCGCCTTATCATATAATATATGTTTTCCATGTTTAGTAACACAGGCACGCATGACCCAATGGTAAAGGTTCTCCAGAGGTTGGAATTAAAAGGGCTTGGGTTCAAACCCTGGACATAACATTTTGGCAAAGAAACATGGGTTCTTCGTCATTTTCTTTCTTTTCCTTAATTTATCTTTTAAACATGGTTAACCTATTATTTTTAATTGACTTTTTTTTTAACAAATCTTTTTTTTATTAAATTTAGGTTAGCATTTTTTTATTAGTATTATTACTTTTATATTTAGGTTTATTAAAACCTCAAACTTTTTTTTTATAAAAACCTTAATAAACATTTAAATGGTTTTTAATTTAATTAATTCTCATAATTCATTTTTCTTAGATTTATTTAATTAGTAGGCTATTTTAATATAAACTGTTTATATATTTTCTTTTGTAAAACTCAACCTTGGAAAATTTTGTTTTACTAACATGTTTTTTTTTTTCATTTTTATTATATAATAGGTATTTGTTACACTTATTCATATGCAGGCCCACAACCTAGTGGCAAGGAACTGAAGTTTGGAGCATTTTGATGAAGAAACATGGGTGTCCCAGTGGCAAAGAACTCAATGAAGCAAAAAGGGCAAACCCCCAATATTTTAGGTATCTCTAACTTTATTTTTCCCTTTTTCATCAAATTATGTATTTTCTTTGAATTCCCTTATTATTATTATTAAACTAATTTCTAAAAGATAAAACATAATCCTTTTTTTATTTTATTTTTAAAACTTTCATAAACCTTAATTTTTTTTCATAAACCCTAATTTTTTCCATAAACCCTAATTTTATTAACCCTAATTTTTATTAACTTTAATATTTAACTTAATTAAATAATTAATCATTTTTTATTATAAGTAATTATTATTTGTTTATTATTATAATTGTTATAATTTTCTTCTAAAAATTTTCTAAATCATTTATTTAACTTAAAATATAATATTTTCTCTTAGATTGTTATTTTTCTTTATAATTTTGCTAACCCTTTTATTATTATTATTATTTCATTATTACTAACCATTTAAATTATTGCTTATTTATTATTATTATATATCATTGTTTATATTTCTCGATTATATTGTAACTATCCCAAAGCTTTGTAATAGTTTAGGTTCATATTTTTGCTTTATTTTTATTGTAAATATATTAACTGTGTGGTTAGTAACTATAGGGTGTGCATAACATGTTTGTGATTAAAATTAATTTAGAAAATTAATTAAATAAGATAAATACTTGAACATGAACACTCACACACGTAAGTCGATCTTTGATCGTCATCCTACACTTTCTAAGGTTACCTCTCATGTTGCCTATTTTTAAGGTCAAGTAAGGTGTCTTAAGTAAAGTCCCTTCATAAAATATCATCAAGTCCCTTCAAATTATAAGATCAAGTCCCTTCGAGGTTGCCTACGATAAATGATCTCGTCCATTCGAATAAAAGATGATAAGTCCTTACGAATTGCTAAAGACACCTTACAGTTGCCTAAATTCAGATTGTCCCTATACATGCCCCTTCTCACATCCAAGGTAATGACTACCTATTCCTTAATAATAGGGATAGTCTTACCATTGAAAGACATAAAGAACAGTAAAGACTTAATATAGGGTGGGTTCCTCTTAAGTACTTGCTCACTTTTCATCAAATTACTTCATTACACTTCACATTTTCAAACAAATTTTCAAAACAAAGTCTTATATATATATATATATATATATATATATATATATATATATATATATATATATATATATATCCGTACAAGGATCATTATAAAGTACTTAGAGAATTTTTCAAATACACATTACACTTCTCAAAACAATTTAAAGTGAGCTAAGTAACTAAGAGCCCATGGATAACCATGGATATAAAGGGTGCTAACACCTTCCCTTTATATAACCTACCCCCGAACTCAAAATCTTTTTAAGGTCTTTCCTGTTCTTTTATGCCCTTTCCTTTTGGATAAAATAAAAGTCGGTGGCGACTCTTGCTATCCGCAACATTTATCTAAAGTCAGTTCTGAATCTCCTTGAGTTCTGTAACACGGTGGGAGAACTGACTTTAGTTAGATGTTGCGGATAGCAAGAGTCGCCACCGACTTTTATTTTATCCAAAGGAAAGGGCATAAAAGAACAGGAAAGACCTTAAAAGATTTTTGGGTTCGGGGGTAGGTCATGTAATGGGAAGGTGTTAGCACTCTTTACATCCATGGTTATCCATGGGCTCTTAGTTACTTAGCTCACTTTAAATTGTTTTGAGAAGTGTAGTGTGTGATTAAAAATTTTCTTAAGTACTTTATAATGATCCTTGTACGGATATATATAAATACTTTGTTTAGAAAATTGTTTAAAATGTAAAGTTTAATGAAGTATTTTTGAATAAGTGAGCAAGTACTTAAAAGGAACCTACCCTATGTTAAATCTTTACTGTTCTTATATGTTCTTTCAATGGTAAGACTATCCCTATTATTAAGGAATAGGTAGTCATTACCTTGGATGTTGTAAGGGACATGTGAAGGGACATCTGAATTTAGGCAACTGTAAGGTGTCTTTAGCAATTTGTAGGGACTTATCATCTTTTATTCGAAGGGACAAGATCATTTACCGTAGGCAACATCGAAGAGACTTGATCTTATATTCTTAAAGGGACTTTATGATATTTTATGAGAAGGGACTTTGCTTTTTAGACACCTTACTTGACATTTTGATTTAGGCAACATGAGGGATAACCTTAGGAAGTGAGAGATGGCGATCAAAGATCGACTTACGTGTGTGAGTGTCCATATTCATATATTTATCTTATTAAATTAGTGATTCTAAATTAATTTTAAAGTACAAACATGTTATCACTCCCTATATTTACTAACCATGGCAATATAAATATTTATAAATAATAAAATAAAGACAAAAATAACCCTACGACTATTACAAGGCTTTTGCAGTTACATTATAATAATAAAAATGATTAAATAATAACTATATAATAAAATAAGCAATTAAATAAAGGTTAGTGATAAGATAATTATAAGAAAAGAAAAGGTTAGCACAAATATAAAATATATACAAGTTAATTAAATATTTTTTAGGTTAAATAAATAATTTTTGAAGAATTTTTGAGATGAAAATAAAATAATATGAATAATAGTAATAAACTATAAATAAATAAAAAACATGATTAATTATTTAATTACATATATTAGAAAAAATTTATTAAGTTTAATATTTAAGTTAATAAAAATTAGGGTTAATAAAATTAGGGTTTAGGGAAAAAATTAAGGTTTATGAAAAAAAAATTAAGGTTTATAATAAAAATGTAAGTTTTAAAAATAAAATAAAAAAAGGATTATGTTTTATCTTTTAGAAATTAGTTTACTAATAATAATAAGGAAATTCAAAGAAAATACATAATTGGATGAAAAAGGGAAAAATAAAGTTAGAGATACCCAAAATATTGGGGGTTTGCCCTTTTTGCTTCATTGAGTTCTTTGTCACTGGGACACCCATGTTTCTTCATCAAAATGCTCCAAACCTCAGTTCCTTGCCACTAGGTTGTGGGTCTGCATATGAATAAGTGTAAGAAATACCTATTATATAATAAAAATGAAAAAAAACATGTTAGTAAAACAAAATTTTCCAAGATTGAGATTTACAAAAGAAAATATATAAACAGTTTATATTAAAATAGCCTAATAATTAAATAAATCTAAGAAAAATGAATTATGAGAATTAATTAAATTAAAAAATATTTAAAGGTTGATTAAGGTTTTTATAAAAAAAAAATTTGAGGTTTTAATAAACCTAAATATAAAAGTAATAATATTAATAAAAAAATGCTAACCTAAATTTAATAAAAAAAGATTTGTTAAAAAAAGTTAATTAAAAATAATAGGTTGACCATGTTTAAAAGATAAATTAAGGGAAAGAAAGAAAATGATGAAGAACCCATGTTTCTTTGCCAAAATGTTATGTCCAGGGTTTGAACCCAAGCCCTTTTAATTCCAACCTCTAGAGAACCTTTACCATTGGGTCATGCGTGCCTGTGTTACTAAACATGGAAAACATACATTATATGATAAGGCGGATAAAGAATAACATAAAAACGAGTGAAAATAGGAAAATATTTACTTTAGAGAAAATTTTTGAGGTTAATCATGGTTAAAAGGATAAATCAATTAGAAAATATGTTAATTAGAGAAGTTAAAGGAAAATATGAAAGAAAAGCAGGTTTTTGCCCAAATATTTGCCCTCCACAAGACAATACATTGTGTACTAAGAGGTTCACAAGGTTCAAAAAGTTCACAAGACATCTCATGAGGTTCACAAGGTTCACAAGATTCACAATTAGTCAGACAGTTCGGCAATTCCCTCAGACAATGCATCCTCTTAAGCAATGCATCTTAAACTAGGGTTTTGACTTTCATCAGGCTAAATGGACTTCCAAAACTTCAAGTAAGCTTCATAGCATCCTATATGTGTTCAAGAATCCCCATATCAAGTTTCAAGACTTTCCTAAAAGATTTGCTCAGTCAGATGATCAGATAGGTTAAAATCAATCAAGGCAGTCAAAAAGTCAAACTGAGGTCAACTGTGGTCAAACCAAAGTCAAACTTCATGATTTCTTGCCAACATCAAGTATATGAAGTAAAATTCATCATTTGATCATGATTCATCAAGGAGATTTCAGATCATCAAGAATCAGGAGTTTCTAAATTAGGGTTTTCACTGGAAAAGTCAACTGAACTTTGACCATCCATAACTTTCACATGCTTCATCAAACATTTTCCATCCAAATCTCATTTTGAAGGAAATTGAATTATCTACAACTCTGTGTCTCACAAGCCAAGCCCAAAAATGCTTCATTTGGAAGGTATGAGCTAAGACATTATAGGTCCTTTTAAAAGTCAACAAAAAGTCAACAACTTCCAAAGAGCATAACTTGAGAATGGTAAACGATATGGACATGAGACAAAAGAGGTTGGTTATAGGACTCTTCATGCTTTCCAAAATGTCCAAGAACACCTTCATAGCATTAAAATTGAGGGATTTGTGCCCTTGCAAAGTTGGGAAATTTTTGAGAGGTTTATGAAGCAAATGGGGTCTTAAAACCATAATTCACCAAATGGGCTTGCTTTTTTATGATCCAAACACTTCCATGACATCATGCACGAATTAAAAATTATTTATTCATATTTTTATTCATTTTATTTTATTTATTATGATTTTTTACATTAAAAATCATTTTAAATCAAAATAAAATATAAAAGTGTGAATATTTGATTTGATTTTGGTTCTAGAAGGTCTTAATGATTATTTAGAAGTGATTGAAACTATACAAATTCAGATCATACAAATATAGCAATGATATATCCAAATTTTCAATATTTTAAAGGCATATCTTTTTCAATCTCTAACTATCCAAAAGTCCAAAATATGATGTGGTTTTTTAACCTAATTTTGTTCTACTACATATAGAGAACTCATACAAACACAAAGAAAAAACAATTAGCCTCCAAGAGCAAGAACCAAATTTCAAAAAATTAAGAAAAAAAGCTATCCACATCATCATCATTATCAAGTTCATACAAGAATCCATGAACTGAATTGAAATTTTGAAGCTTTCTTTAGTTTTTTTAATTCCATTTATTCTTGATATTTTAATCAATTTTGTTTATCTAACGTTGTTTGTCTCATGTTATAGAAGCTTTCTGGGTTGATTATTCGAAGCTTCATGACCAAAACCGAATCCTACCATAGTTAGGGTTTCAAGCTCAAATTTGGCGTTTTTACAAATTTCGCAGGAAATTTCAGAGGTCAAGAGGTTTATTCATGAGGACTGCGTATAGCCTAGTGGCTAAGGTTGGAAACTGGAAGGTCAAGGGCGTGAGTTCAATTCCCACTCACAACATTTTGGGCAAAAACCTGCTTTTCTTTCATATTTTCCTTTAACTTCTCTAATTAACATATTTTCTAATTGATTTATCCTTTTAACCATGATTAACCTCAAAATTTTTCTCTAAAGTAAATATTTTCCTATTTTCACTCGTTTTTATGTTATTCTTTATCCGCCTTATCATATAATATATGTTTTTCATGTTTAGTAACACAGGCACGCATGACCCAATGGTAAAGGTTCTCCAGAGGTTGGAATTAAAAGGGCTTGGGTTCAAACCCTGGACATAACATTTTGGCAAAGAAACATGGGTTCTTCTTCATTTTCTTTCTTTTCCTTAATTTATCTTTTAAATATGGTTAACCTATTATTTTTAATTGACTTTTTTTTATTAAATTTAGGTTAGCATTTTTTTATTAAATTTAGGTTAGCATTTTTTATTAGTATTATTACTTTTATATTTAGGTTTATTAAAACCTCAAACTTTTTTTTTATAAAAACCATAATCAACATTTAAATATTTTTTAATTTAATTAATTCTCATAGTTCATTTTTCTTAGATTTATTTAATTATTAGGCTATTTTAATATAAACTGTTTATATATTTTCTTTTGTAAAACTCAACCTTGGAAAATTTTGTTTTACTAACATGTTTTTTTTCATTTTTATTATATAATAGGTATTTGTTACACTTATTCATATGCAGGCCCACAACCTAGTGGCAAGGAACTGAGGTTTGGAGCATTTTGATGAAGAAACATGGGTGTCCCAGTGGCAAAGAACTCAATGAAGCAAAAAGTGCAAACCCCCAATATTTTGGGTATCTCTAACTTTATTTTTCCCTTTTTCATCAAATTATGTATTTTCTTTGAATTTCCTTATTATTATTATTAAACTAATTTCTAAAAGATAAAACATAATCCTTTTTTTATTTTATTTTTTAAAACTTACATTTTTATTATAAACCTTAATTTTTTTTCATAAACCTTAATTTTTTCCCTAAACCCTAATTTTATTAACCCTAATTTTTATTAACTTTAATATTTAACTTAATTAAATAATTAATCATTTTTTATTATAAGTATTTATTATTTGTTTATTATTATAATTGTTATAATTTTCTTCTAAAAATTTTCTAAATCATTTATTTAACTTAAAAAATAATATTTTCTCTTAGATTGTTATTTTTCTTTATATTTTTGCTAACCCTTTTATTATTATTATTTCATTATTACTAACCATTTTAATTATAGTTTATTTATTATATATTTATTATTAATTATTTCTATTATGTAATTGCGAAAGCTTTGTAATAGTCGTTGTTTTATTTTTTGTCTTTATTTTATTATTGATAAATATTTTATTGTCATGGTTAGTAACTATAGGGAGTGATAACATATTTGTGATTTAAGATTAATTTAGAATAACTAATTTAATAAGATAAATATATGAATATGAACACTCACACACGTAAGTCGATCTTTGATCGCCATCTCACACTTTCTAAGGTTACTCCTCATGTTGCCTAATTATAAGGTCAAGTAAGGTGTCTTAAAGCAAAGTCCCTTCATTAATATCATCAAGTCCCTTTAAAATTATAAGATCAAGTCCCTTCGATGTTGCCTACGGCAAATGATCTTGTCCCTTCGAACAAAAGATGATAAGTCCCTACAAATTGCTAAAGACACCTTACAGTTGCCTAAATTCAGATGTCCCTTCACATGTCCCTTACACATCCAAGGTAATGACTACCTATTCCTTAATAATAGGGATAGTCTTACCATTGAAAGAACATATAAGAACAATAAAGATTTAGCATTGGGTAGGTTCCTCTTAAGTACTTTCTCACTTTTCTTCAAAATACTTCATTACACTTCATATTTTCAAACAAATTTTCAAAACAAAGTCTTTATATACATCCATACAAGGATCATTATAAAGTACTTAGGAAATTTTTCAAATAGACACTACACTTCTCAAAACAGTTTAAAGTGAGCTAAGTAACTAAGAGCCCATGGATAACCATGGATGTAAAGGGTGCTAACACCTTCCCTTTACATAACCTACCCCCCGAACTCAAAATATTTTTAAGGTCTTTCCTGTTCTTTTATGCCCTTTCCTTTTGGATAAAATAAAAGTCGGTGGCGACTCTTGCTATCCGCAACATTTAACTAAAGTCAGTTCTCCCACCGTGTTACAGAACTAACTTTAGTTAAATGCTGCGGATAGCAAGAGTCGCCACCGACTTTTAATTTATCCAAAAGGAAAGGGCATAAAAGAACAGGAAAGACCTTAAAAAGATTTTGAGTTCGGGGGGTAGGTTATATAAAGGGAAGGTGTTAGCACCCTTTATATCCATGGTTATCCATGGGCTCTTAGTTACTTAGCTCACTTTAAATTGTTTTGAGAAGTGTAATGTGTATTTGAAAAATTCTCTAAGTACTTTATAATGATCCTTGTACTGATATATATAAAGACTTTGTTTTGAAAATTTGTTTGAAAATGTGAAATGTAATGAAGTAATTTGATGAAAAGTGAGCAATTACTTAAGAGGAACCTACCCTATATTAAGTCTTTACTGTTCTTTATGTCTTTCAATGGTAAGACTATCCCTATTATTAAGGAATACGTAGTCATTACCTTGGATGTGAGAAGGGACATGTATAGGGACAATCTGAATTTAGGCAATTGTAAGGTGTCTTTAGCAATTCGTAGGGACTTATCATCTTTTATTCGAAGGGACGAGATCATTTATCGTAGGCAACCTCGAAGGGACTTGATCTTATAATTTGAAGGGACTTGATGATATTTTATGAAGGGACTTTGCTTAAGACACCTTACTTGACCTTAAAAATAGGCAACATGAGAGGTAACCTTAGAAAGTGTAGGATGGCGATCAAAGATCGACTTACGTGTGTGAGTGTTCATGTTCAAGTATTTATCTTATTTAATTAATTTTCTAAATTAATTTTAATCACAAACATGTTATGCACACCCTATAGTTACTAACCACACAGTGAATATATTTACAATAAAAATAAAGCAAAAATATGAACCTAAACTATTACAAAGCTTTGGGATAGTTACAATATAATCGAGAAATATAAACAATGATAAATAATAATAATAAATAAGCAATAATTTAAATGGTTAGTAATAATGAAATAATAATAATAATAAAAGGGTTAGCAAAATTATAAAGAAAAATAACAATCTAAGAGAAAATATTATTTTTTAAGTTAAATAAATGATTTAGAAAATTTTTAGAAGAAAATTATAACAATTATAATAATAAACAAATAATAATTACTTATAATAAAAATGATTAATTATTTAATTAAGTTAAATATTAAAGTTAATAAAAATTAGGGTTAATAAAATTAGGGTTTAGGGAAAACAATTAAGGTTTATGAAAAAAAATTAAGGTTTATGTAAGTTTTAAAAATAAAATAAAAAAGGATTATGTTTTATCTTTTAGAAATTAGTTTAATAATAATAATAAGGTGTAAACACCCCAAATTTTCCCTCACCCATTCACACCATGGCTTGTGATCTTTTCACATGCATAATTCAATCATACCATTCTCATACTGCATTTTTGCTTCACTGCATTGCTCCTAAGTCATCTGCATCTAGGGTTTGTGATCTGGGCAATCCCTGGGCTATTTGAGCCACTCCAAAGGTCATCAATCATTTCAAAGGGGTTCATGTATGTTCAAGCATCATATTATATCCTCACAAAGTCAAGAAAGTCAAAGAGTCACAAGAACTGAGAATGGCATGGAAGCAGAGCCAGGTTTAACTGCACAGATGACCTAGACTTAGGGTTTTGGTTTCAGAGGCCATAACTCCAAAATTTTTGGTCATTCTTGTTTCTATTGGTCTCTATATGTCATAAGGATAATGCATATCAAATTTCATGAAGAAATTCCATGGGGAAGGCATCTGATCAAGGGTTGACTTCTTGAGCAAGTCAGTGTAAAATCAGGGCATCTGAGGCCCCCAATGACCCAAACAAAGGGTGTTCTCCATCATTTTGAATGTGTATGATCTTTATTTGATCTTAGAAGATGTTAGAAGTTCACAAAATTGAAGAATTTCAAGCCCTTTGCAAAGTTGCCTTTTTGGGGAAATGACTTGTAATGGAAACTTGCCATTTTGGGAAAGTTTTTCAACCCTTTCTTTTTGATTCAAAAATGCTTCAAATGAGAAAACTTTGGTCATGAAAGTTGTAGAATGGATCATTCCCTTTTCAAAAAGTACAAGAACTCATTCTAATTCATTTTGGATCAAAAGTTATGGCTTGTCAAAGTTGAGAAAAATCACATAATTTCAAGTTTTGCACCAAAGAGGCAAAGTTGCAAAACCTCTTGCCAAGGCAAAATGAGACCTCAAAGTGACTTCTAATCTTTGCACAAACATAAACCAATGCCTAAAAGTCAGAATGCACCAAAGGTTTGCCCACTTTCAGGACTTATGGATCAAGAAATCACAAAAGGGCCAAAATTGGACAAAGTTGCAAAACATCATACAAACCCTAATTCACTTGCTGCATTGCCTCTAATCCATTTCCATGGTTCTCCTTGATTCAAGCTGCAGCCAAGCCATGCCTTGTACCTTGACAGAAATGGCCCATACCTCTCTTACACAAAAAGTTGACTTTATGCATTTTGCTCCATACCAATCACACTGCTCCACAACAACTCTCTGACCTATCAAGGATTGATATGTGTACCAAAAGGAACCCAACACATAACACAACTCATCCTGATCTCTCTCACAAGCCAGCATTCTCAAAAACCTCCCCTTATGCATTTTGCTTCGAATCACACAACACAGCCTTCAAACATCAAAAATTCTTTCACTAATCAACTCACCATGATCCACTAATCATTTCCCACCCCTCACTTGTCCCTGAAACCACCACAATCAAAAACACGATTTCAACACTCCCTTGACCTGAGCTTCTGCCAACTTTCTCTGGAGGCCATATAAACTCTAGCTAAGTGTCAAAAGCTTCTAAGGAAGATCATTGGAGCTTGTTTGAACCAAAGAAGCAGCCAGAAAGCTCATGGATTGAAAGCTCAACCTCAGGTAACATGATTGAAAGCTCCGTAGAAATGTTTTGCTTCGATTCTCCTTGCTCATGCTTGATAAATGATGTTTGATGATGGATTTGAGTTTAGCTTTGATAGGAGAGTGTTTCTGGGCAATTAATTTGGGTTGGGGTGGCCTGTAGTGGAAGCTAGGTTTTTGGTTTCACAAGAGAAGATGACCGGAACACTGTTCCGGTCGCCTGAATGTGTTTAGCCCTAATTGTGTCATTAATGGGAGTTTGAATGTGGACCGTAGATGCGTTTGACTGGGGTTGACTCCCGCGCGTGTGTGTGGCCTGGATTTGTCATTAAAACCCTAACCTTTGATTAATTAATTAAAATCAGTTTAATTAAATCATAAAACGAAATTAGCCAGATTTGAATCTGGGCCTTTGGATCTGGCGCGCAGTCAACCAGTCCAAGCCCAGATCAAATCCTGGCCCTCCCCTTTGCATACTTTCATTTCTTTTATTTTTTATTTCATTTAAATTGTTTTATCTTTCATATTTTATTTAAAATAGCAAAAATCATTTAAAAATTATGAAAATTTTTGTCAAAGTTTTCATTAATTTTTAAAACCCAAAAATATATTTATTTTTATTTTTTGCACTGAAAATTATTTTTAAATCATTTAAATGTTTATTTTTAATTAATTAATGGAAATTAATTAATTAAAAATACATTTAGGTATTTAAAAATCACAAAAAAAATTCACATAGCATTTAAAAACATTTAGAAACATTGTTCAACTCTCAAACCAAATTTCTTTTTTGTTCTTGATGCCTTTTGATCATTTTCATTGGATTTAATTTCATTTCAAGGCAATATTTTGTTCCAAACTTCAAAAATTTCTTTCTGCCAAACCATTGAGAGTTGAATGATGATTCTTCTTGCATTGCACTCTTCATAGCATGTAGTTTATAGGGTAAAATTGGCTGGATTTGATCTTGCATTTTCAATTTGTTTTGCATTTTTCTTGACAAGGTACCTTAAAACCCTAGCAATCTTAGGAAATTCATAACTTACAATAGGTTAAGAATTGGATCCCCTCCTTTGGGCAGTGAGTTTGTATAGGTTTAGGGTTTCTTTGATTGCATTTTCAAATATTTATCATGTCATTTGCTTCTGGTTTTGGATTTTTGCTTTGCATGATGCATGTAACCCTAATTTGTGCTTTCCTTTGCATCCATCTTTCATTTGCTTGCATCCCATGACTTGCCATGACATTTTGTGCATCCCCATGATTCATAATACATCTTAAGACATATTAGAATCATGTGTGATCATTGCATCTTTCATTTGCCATGTTGTATGTCCATTGCATTTCATAACTTTTCATGTACATTCATGTTTCAAAGCATGCCTCATTTGCATCCTTATGCTTGTTTGATCATTCTCATGCCTTGCCTCATGTTTGTATCATCTCTTAGCATCATTAACATCATGTAAATGCTTCTGGCTTTGGTTTGCTTCATGAAATTTCATCTCATTTGCATTGCATTTCATTTCTTTGCTAACTTTTCAGGTGGTAAGTTGTTTTGAGAAGTGAATTTGCCTTCACTTCTCACAATCTCTCTTCATACTCTCTTATGCATTCATTGCTGCATTTTACTTTTGTGTTAGAGTGAGCTTGCTCATTCATGCTCTCTCCTTACTTTCTTTCTTCAAGCAACTTGACTTCTTAAGTGAAGCAAGTTGTTTTGCTTCTCTTTACTTCTTCCTCCTTTCATCTGCTTCCTTCCTGGTGGTTTCTCTGAAGATCTTCTTGCAAACCTCATAAACCCTAGGATCTCCAAGCATGATAATAATTAGGGTTTGATTAGTCCCCCATTTAGTTTTACCTTTGTGTCATCTTTGAGTCTTCTCTTCTCATCTCATAATCAAGGACTAAACCTTCAAGGTTTTAAGGCTTTGTGATTAAGTTTATGCCTGCATCCTTCTATTAGGATGGAGTGTATAACTTTGATCCTAAGTGTTAAACCCTTAATGTGTTTAAATCCTTTAATCAATTCACCTAATAATCATCAAGACATCAAACTTGTAACTTGGGCCTTGCATTAGGGTTCTAATTCTTCCTTAATTGGTTAAGAAGGACTAACCCTAGTGTTAATGGATAAGTCCCCCTCAAGTTGTCTTACAAACCATAAAAATCATTTCTTCATCTTATCATTAACTAAAATCCACTTTAATAAAGGCTTTGTTTTGTCATGAGGTTAATCCCTAATCATGGATTAAGTTGAGGAGTCTTTCTCAGCTTAAATGTTCTCATCTATTATCCTTCTATTAGGATGGTGTAATGAGTCCATTAAATCCTTGATTATGGCTTAATCTCATTACTCAACACTAAACAAAAACACCAAAAACATCTAAATAATTACAAGTAGGTTAATGATCTTAATCCTACATCAGGGTGATTAAGTGTGAGATGCTGACTTCACACTTAAGGTATTCTCATTACCCCTAATCAGAGGGAGGATGTGATGAGTTTACTAGTCCCTTGGTTTAGGCTTAAGCTCATTTTCTTATGACAAACACAAAAGCAATAACAAGACTGAAAACACAAAAACAAACAATAATCGTCTCCTTCGGGATTCTTTTCTCATCATACTCACTCACAAACGAGAACTCGCTTCTTCCGTCTAATGCAAGACAGTTTGCACCTGAGCCAGACAGGTCATACACTTGAGCATAGACAAGTAAGCAGTTCACAGGTCAATTTATCTTTCAGTTTCTTTGGGTCGAACTACGGTGTTCTGACTTCCTCATTGCACGAGAGGATACGTAGGCATAACTTAACGGTTATCGAACAAAAGTCTCTGTATATTCCCCCTCTTCCAGCATTATTCTTTAAGCCTCATAGTCTTGAGCCTTTCATTCTTGTTCTTACACTGACACTTCTCTTAT
This sequence comes from Lathyrus aphaca, assembly GCA_963966055.1. Classification (NCBI taxonomy): domain Eukaryota; kingdom Viridiplantae; phylum Streptophyta; class Magnoliopsida; order Fabales; family Fabaceae; genus Lathyrus; species Lathyrus aphaca. The sequence continues at coordinate 427,609,066 of OZ014524.1, read as the reverse complement.
ACACTTCACATTTCTTTTACACTGACACTTGCATTCTTTCCAGCTTTGATACACAAATTGCACTGACACTACCCCTTTAAAACACAAAACTTTCAAGCGTGGATCTCGTCGAGTACGACGGACAATCTGGGTGCCAATACCTTCCCAGGTTGTAACCAACCCCCCTTTCTCAGTCTCTCTGGTTCGCAACCGTCTTATCCATATCTTTTCTCAGGTTTATGCAGCATTACCTTTCCTCCGGGATAAAAATGCCTAGCTGGCGACTCTTGTCTTCTGAGTTCACCCTTGTGTGTTCTCGCTCTCCTTTCGCCGACCGTTCGCGTCTGTACCCCTCTTGGCCCCGTGTCATCAGGTGGGAGCGACAGCTTGGCGACTCTGCCGGGGACCCTTATACTGTAACCAGGGCTTCTGGTTCTTTTTGTGGGTTCCTCCTAGCGCTTGTTTGATTTGTGTTTACTGGGGTGTTATGTGCTAATTGTGTTTATATATTTGCTTTATTTACTGCTTTATGTACAGTTATTTATTGCTTTCTTTACAGCTTTATACATCATACTGTCATCTTGCTGGATCTGGTTTTTGTTTTGGTGGGTGGGGTTCTACTGAGAGTTTAAGGTCCTATACCTGGGACCTGAGTGACACCTAGGCTAGAGTGGTTCATGTTCTTTCCCATTCCATTTCGGTCTGGTGCGGGAATATGAAACACGGTTCAGATGTGGGTTTCTTCTTGAGAACTTTGTGCTACAGATTTCCTGTAGTGCTAGGGCTATCTGGGAAGCCTGCTAAGTCTGGATGACCATTATTATGACCTTCAGAAACTGAGGTGAATTAGAGGAGGATCCTTTATGGTTATTATAAACACTGTACCTCCGGGTTAGAAGTGTTTACACTTCTCATAACTGATCCAAGTCTGAGGATCCTTGTTTTAGAACACCACCTGTGAGGGGGTTGGGCTGTTTACAGGTTTGCAGGTACCATTGGCCACATCATACCCTGTTACTATTTGGTTTAAGAGTACCTCATTTTGGACAGTTCTTGTGATTTAACCCTGGACATGCGGCTCTTTATTTGAGTCCCCCACCTTGGTTATTGGTTTTCTAAGACCTCCATCTGGACTTCTTGAACATACATGGACTTATATCAAGACAGATAATCAGATTCAGCTCAATCACAAACCCTTGCATATCATTTGCATACTCATCATTTGCATCATTTAACATTTTTTTATTTGTTTTTTAGGGTATCCACATTACATCTGGCTTGGTTTTGACCCCTTCATCTGCATAGACCTCTGTTCATCAGTTATCTGCTTCAGCTATCTTCATCAGTTGTCTGCTTCAGCTACTTTCATCACCAGCATCAGCCTATCAGTGGCTCATCTCCAGTATCAGTCTTGATCTTCATCAGCACTTGTCTTCAGCTCTTCATCAGCACTCATGTCTGCACCCAGGAAGAGCAACATTTCATACCATTTCTTTGAGCCTGTGTTGACTGGTATCAGGCAGGTCCAGGCACTTATCACTCCAGACCACATCCCATTATTCAGAGAGCAGTATGGAGGCATCCTTGATATGGTTATGGACCTGGATCCTTCTCAGAGGAGTATGATTCACACCTGCTTACAGTTCTATGACCCTCCTCTGAGATGCTTCACTTTCCAGAACTTTCAGTTAGGACCTCTGCTGGAGGAGTTCTCATCATTGATTGGAGTACCTGTCAGGGGTGGTGTCCCCTTCAACCCAGAGATGACTTCTCCCAGCAATGGAGAAGTGCCAAAAGCACTGTACCTGGATCCTATTTTGATTGAGCAAAACATGACAACAAAGGCTGGGATCCCTGGTCTACACTTAGATTTTCTGACTTCTCAGGCCATCCTGAAGGCCTCTTTGGGAGAATGGAGGGAAGTTTGTGCATTGTTAGCCCTCGGTATATATGGGGTTATACTATTTGCAGATGAGCCCAAGTTTATCTGCAAGAATGTCATTCATCTCTTCCTTTTGAAGAACCCAGTACCCACATTGCTGGGGGATTTCTATTATTCTGTTCACCAAAGAAATGAGAAGCAGAGAGGAAAGTTGGTGAGATGCTGTGCTCCTCTATTTCACACTTGGCTGCTCAAACACTTACCTAGGACTGATGCCTTCCTGAATCCTCACCAACAGAAAAATTGGGCTAAGAGACTTATTGCTTTGACTTCAGATGACATCAGATGGTGCATCCAGAGCACCAAGGGCAGAGACATAATCACTAGCTGTGGGCAGTACCCCAATGTACCTCTAGTAGGAGTGAAGGGTTGCATCAACTACAATCCTTTGCTATTTAAGAGACAATTGGGCTATGCTTTGGTTCACCCTCCTGGAGTTCAAGATTTAGCTGAGACCTTGTATTGTGAAATAAAACCTAATCTAGCTGTTGTCAGGCAAGCATCTTGGGCTTGGGATAACATCCAGACAAAAGGGATGGCCATTCTTGGGAGGTGCAATAATGTGGCTTCAGCTCAGTATTATGAATGGTCTCATGCTAGAACTCAGATTTCTGGGATGCCTTTCACCATTGAGGATATACCTGGACCATCCACAGCACAGCCACCAGCCACTGTCAGCCTGGAAGAATTTGAGAAGCTGAAGGAAAGGAATGAGAATCTGTCTCAAGCTCTGAAGAAGACCCTCTGGGAGAGGAGTGATGGTCGTCTAGACATTGAAAGGTTGGAGAAGCTTAAAGTAGAGCATCTAGCCAAGAATGAGAAAGCAGAGGACTACATCAAGAAATCAAGAGCTGGGGAACAAATATTGAAGAATTCCTGTAAAGAGGCCCAGTTTCAAAAGGCTAGGACTGATCTCTATCTGCAAGAAAGTCAAGCTAGGTGGGTCAGGATCACTGAAGCTCATACTCAAGAAGATAAGAGAACTCAAGCCAGGATTGAGCAGTTAGAGGCCAATGAAAAGAAACAACAAGAAGCTTTGCTGGCAGCCCAGAAGGAGATCTCAGAGTTGAAGCTTAGGGCTGGTTTGAAAAGGTCAAAGTATCAGGACAAGCACAAGAAGCTGACCACTGCTATTGCCACCAGAAACCTTCTTATCAGAAACATCACAGAGCATCCGGCTGGTCCTGTAACTAAAGCACTTTTGAAGGTGGTTAAGGAGGATGAATTTGGATTAGATGTTTGATTTCTTTGCTTGTTGTTATTTCCATTTCATGTACTTTTCTTTTTATGTTGTATTTTGACCCTTCAGGGGCGTATGTTGTATAAACAAACTATGTATGATCCACCATGTGTAATATATTTGTTAGTTTGTTTCATTGAGTTTCTTTTCTCAAGCAACACCAAAGCATCTTCCTCAGGGTCTGGAAAGGTCAAAACCAAGAACCAAGCCGGATACCTTGGAAAATAAATAAGCATACTGCATTGCATGCTAACTTTTGTTTTGTTTTGTAGGTTTTTGTTTTGTTTGTTACTAACTCTGTTGTGGTTCAGGAATTATTGCTCGCCGTCGGGTGTTCCCTCTCAACCGTCCGCACAGGTATCCTACTCGCAACAATCTTCCTGGTATCCAAATGGATCAAGTACAGTAGGATCTGACAGAGGTCAGGACTCAGATGGCTAATGAAAGGCTGGAGATGAGAAACCAAATGACCCAATTCATGGAAGTAATGAATGGCTTGGCCCAAAGTCAAGAAAGGTTGAGGGCATTGGTAGAAAGACAAACCCCGGAAGAACCCCATATGGGAACTGGAGGAACAAGTAACAATGAAAGGGGTCAGCCTCATGTTAATCCACCAGTATATGGGCCTCATCTACATCCGGAAGTCAACATCCCGGGTAATGTGCAAGGAAATACTACTGGGGGAAGGATCTTACAAGAAGACCCCCAAGAAGAGCAGTTTACTGTAATGGGAGCTGGGGATGAAGTTTATGATAGGAGGTTTGATGAAATTGCTGAGAAGTTGAGATCTCTGGAGTCTCAAAATTCCTTAGGCTTCGATGTCATGGATATGGGGTTGGTGGATGGGGTAAGGATTCCCCACAAGTTTAAGCCCCCGTGCTTCGAGAAGTACAATGGAACTTCATGTCCACGAACTCACTTACAGTCTTTTCTGGGAAGACTTAAAGCATACACCATGGATGAAAAACTGTGGATGTTTTACTTTGAAGACAGTTTGAATGGGGCTTCAAGGGAGTGGTATTCACACTTGACCAGAGCTACTATCAGGTGCTGGAAGGACCTAGCTGAAGCCTTCATCAGGCAGTACCAATACAATTTGGACATGGCTCCTAACAGGACCCTCTTGATGGGAATGTCTCAGTCCTCCAGGGAGAGCTTCAGGGAATATGCCCAGAGGTGGAGACAGCTTGCTGCTGCTGTCCAGCCACCCATGTCGGAAAGAGAAATGGCCGACATGTTTATGAATACTCTGCAAGGAACATATATTGATAGGCTAGCTGCCTTTACTTCCACCAGTTTCGCTGACGTAGTCATAGCTGGAGAAAGAATTGAAAGCCTTCTGAAGATGGGTAAGATTTTTGATAATGGTGCAATTTCGTCCAGTAATCCCAGGAAGCCTTTTGTGGGACCTAGAAGAACCGGTGAGACCAATGCCATTCATACCACCAGGGGAAGACCTCATTATGTTCATAGATCAGTGGCAGCTGTCACCATCCCAGCTCCAATCCCTCAACAACCAGCATATCAACCACAACAACAACTGCATTATCAACAACAAGTTCAGTACCCGCCGCAAAGAACCTACAACAACAACAACAGCAATCAACAACAAAGACCTTTTCAGCAAAGACCATCACAGGAAAATAGGGTGATTGACCCTATCCCCATGCCTTATGCTGCCTTATTGCCACAACTCCTGAAGCTCAACCTGGTTGAGTTAAGGACATTGGCACCACCAGACCCCTCCAATCTTCCCAGAAATTATGATGTCAACGCCAGATGTGCTTTCCACTCCAATGCACCTGGCCACAATACGGAAAAATACAGGGCTTTACAAATGAAAGTACAAGATCTGGTGGATTCCAAAGCCCTCAACTTTGCACCCCCTCCAAGTGTCACCAAGAATACCATGCCCAATCATGGAGGGCCAAGAATTAATGCCATTGAGGAAGACAAGCCATCTTTCTTAATCACCAGTGTTGGACAGATTCGAACACCTCTGGTCGAAATTAAAGCTCAGCTTCTAGAGTGCCAGATGTTCCCCGGGTGTGAGCTCGGTTGTGGGTATTGCAACATTTCGGTCAACGGGTGTGATAATTTGAGAAGCGGCATAGATGGTCTTATCAAAAGTGGTATACTTCAGATCACAACAACGGCGCCTACAAATCCAGCAATCCCTTTGGCAACAATTCCTGACTCTTCTACAACTGCAACAACAATCATTCCGACCAATTCATCAATATCATCAACAATGGCTCCGTCCATCACTTCAGCAAACCAGATGTCAACAACCATTTCTTCTACAACATCAGCATCCATTTGTTTAGCAGAATCTTCTACAACGCCAACAGAAATTAATGAAGATATCTCAGCAGTCACCATTTACTATGATCCGTCAGATGTTCCTCCAAACAACAACTTTCAGCAACAAACAGGGGCACCTCCTGCCAGGTCACCAGTCACTATTTACTACGATCCGCACACCGTTACAATACCCTCCTCTGCAGCAGTCAGTCCAGTTACCATCACGGTGCCTGGACCCGTTCCATATGAAAGCAGTAATGCCATACCTTGGCATTATGGCTCTGATCTCTACTGCAACAGGGAGAAAATCACCTTGGACTCTTCAACTTCTTCTCCACAGATTGATAATGTTGGGGGAGGCGGAGGCTTCACCAGAAGCGGACGCCTTTTTGCCTCACAATTGCAAAGACCTAATGTCGAAGCGGAAGCTGCTGCAAAAGCAAAGTGGAAGAGTGTGATACCTGAAGAACCAATCATCAAGGAAACTCAGAAGACATCTTTTGAGCAAGATATAGATGAGTTTATGAGAATTATAAAGATAAGTGATTACAAGGTGGTGGATCAACTTCACCAAACTCCCTCAAAAATCTCCATATTATCCTTGTTGATGTGTTCTGAAGCTCACAGGAACGCATTACTAAAAGTCCTGCATGCAGCATACGTGCCAGAGGAGATCACTGTTAATCAGCTAGAAACTGTGGTGGCGAATGTCAACACCAGTCATGGACTGGGCTTTACCAATGCTGACTTAACAACTGAGGGACGTAACCACAACAAGGCTTTACATATCACCTTGGAATGCAAAGGTGCTGTTCTATCTCATGTGCTGGTGGACACTGGGTCCTCACTCAATGTTTTGCCAAAGAAAGCCTTAGTGAAGCTGGAGTATGATGGCTTGGCATTGCGTCCAAGTAATTTGGTGGTAAGAGCATTTGATGGCTCTAAAAGATCAGTGCTTGGGGAGATTGATCTGCCTGTGATGATTGGCCCGTAGACTTTTAAAATTACCTTCTATGTGATGGACATTCAGCCGGCCTACAGCTGTTTGTTGGGTAGACCTTGGATCCATGTCGCTGGCGCTGTTACGTCTACCCTTCACCAGAAGCTGAAATTCGAGTGGGAAGGCCAGATCATCACCATCTGTGGTGAAGAAGACATCTTTGTTAGCCATCTGGCTACGTACAAGTACATTGAGATGGATGGAGAAATCCATGAAACTATGAGCCAAGGGTTTGAGGCCCTAAACATTAATGAGGTGTCTGCTGTACTGGGAACCTCCATGACATCTTATCAGCAAGCCAGGAAGGTTGTTGAAGAGGGTACTGCCCAAGGCTGGGGCAAGCTGCTGCCCGTGGAAAAGAAGGAAGACAGATTTGGGTTGGGTTACAAACCAACTTAATAAGATCAATCAGAGGCTGCCAAGAAGCCCAGTTTTGTCAGCGGGGGAATGCTCACCCCGGATGCAGTGAACAACTTGGAAGACGAGGATGAAAGCGACCGCAACCTGGAGAGCTGGATACGTCCAAGGATCCCGGGGAGCCAAGTCCATAACTTGTCTTCCCAGGAAATTATAAGGGTTACTCCTGCAGAGTAATTATTATTTCCTGTATTTTTAAGCATGCATCAAGTCTTGCATCTTGCCCAAGATGACAAGACTCATTTTGTAATCGGGCCATCTTGTAATTTTGTGCAAACAGATCAATCAATGAATATCGGACATCTTTTGCAAATAAGTCTTTTCCTTTTCCGCTCACTGTTTTCCATTTTTCTTTTTGTACAAAAATAAAATGGCAATGTTTTCCAAAATGACAACTTCATTTCACTTTTTTCTAAACAAGATTAAAATCGATCACTAAAATGAACAATCTAAACCCTTGCAGAGAGTGCCTTTCAGACTGCACCGACAACAGCACTGCTATGACTCCGTATGACTTTGACAATCCAATCAATCAAGCTGATGAAGGGGTTGAAGAAGATTATGAGCTGCCGGAAGAGCTAGCTAGGTTGTTAAGGCAAGAGGAGAAGGTTATCTCTCCTCATCAGGAGGAGATTGAAACGGTTAATCTTGGCACGGAAGAAGACGTGAAAGAGGTTAAGATCGGGGCCTACCTATAAGATTCAGTAAAAGAGCAACTGATTGATATGCTTCAAGAGTATGTGGATGTGTTTGCTTGGTCTTATCAGGACATGCCAGGGTTGGACACCGACATTGTCATGCACAAGCTGCCTTTGAAGGAAGATTGCCCGCCAGTAAAACAGAAACTGCGCCGTACTCGCCCAGATATGGCAATGAAAATTAAAGAAGAGGTACAAAAGTAGTGGGACGCTGGGTTCCTCGCTGTAACTAGCTATCCGCCGTGGGTTGCTAATATTGTACCTGTGCCTAAGAAATACGGCAAGGTGAGGATGTGTGTGGATTACCGGGATCTGAATAGAGCCAGCCCGAAAGATGACTTCCCTTTACCTCACATTGATGTATTGGTTGATAATACGACTCAGTTCTCGGTGTTCTCCTTCATGGACGGTTTTTCAGGATACAATCAGATCAAGATGTCACCTGAAGACATGGAGAAGACAACTTTCATCACACCCTGGGGCACGTTCTGTTACAAGGTGATGCCATTCGGACTGAAGAATGCTGGTGCAACTTATCAACGGGCTATGGTAACATTATTCCATGACATGATCCATAAAGAAATTAAATGTTATGTGGATGACATGATTGCCAAGTCCCTCACAGAAGAAGACCACCTGGTAAATCTGTTGAAGTTATTCAAGTGTTTGAGGAAGTACCAATTAAAGTTAAACCCCAACAAGTGCACATTCGGGGTGCGATCCGGTAAGCTGCTGGGATTTATTGTAAGTGAGAAAGGGATTGAAGTTGACCCCGATAAAGTTAAGGTCATTCAAGAAATGCCTGCACCGAAGTCTGAAAAAGAAGTTCGAGGGTTTCTAGGTAGATTGAACTACATTTCAAGGTTCATATCTCACCTTACAGCAACTTGTGAACCTTTGTTCAAATTGTTGAGAAAGGAACAAACGGTCAGGTGGAACGAAGATTGCCAGAGGGCTTTTGACAAGATCAAGGAATACTTACAAGAGCCTCCAATCCTTATGCCTCCAGTTGAAGGAAGACCTCTAATAATGTACTTAACAGTATTAGAAGAGTCAATGGGGTGTGTGTTGGGCCAGCATGACGAGTCTGGTCGAAAAGAGTATGCAATATACTACCTAAGCAAAAAGTTTACCGACTGTGAACAACGTTATTCACTACTCGAGAAAACTTGATGTGCTTTAGCGTGGGCTGCTCGCCGACTAAGGCAGTCTTCCAATGATAAGAAGACATTAAGAAGGCTAGCTGGTAGTTTCTTCCTGAATACTGACGGTTCCCTGTACACGAGAAACTTTGATATGGTACTCCTCAGATGCGTTGATAGAACAGAAGAAGACTTGTTGATGCACGAGGTGCACGAAGGATCCTTTGGTACCCATGCTGGAGGGCATGCAATGGCTAAAAAGTTGCTAAGATCAGGCTACTACTGGATCACAATGGATGCCGATTGTTGTGCCTATGCCAGAAAATGCCATAAATGCCAGATCTATGCGGATAAGGTGCATGTGCCTCCAAATCCTATGAATGTGATGTCTTCACCCTGGCCCTTCGCCATGTGGGGCATTGATATGATTGGCAAGATTGATCCGACCGCTTCAAATGGCCACAGATTCATCCTGGTAGCCATCGACTATTTCACCAAGTGGGTTGAAGCAGCTTCTTATGCAAATGTTACAAGGCAGGTGGTAGCCCGATTTCTAAAAAGGGACATCATTTGTAGGTATGGAGTGCCCGAGCGAATCATTACTGATAATGGTTCCAATTTAAACAACAAAATGATGGCAGAACTGTGTCGGGACTTCGAGATCCAACACCACAATTCTTCCCCTTACAGGCCAAAGATGAATGGCGCTGTTGAGGCGGCTAACAAGAATTTCAAGAAGATTGTGCAAAATATGGTATTTACCTACAAAGACTGGCATGAAATGCTACCATTTGCCTTGCATGGGTACCGTACGTCAATCAGAACATCCACTGGGCAAACACCGTATCAGCTTGTTTACGGTATGGAGGCAGTCCTGCCTGTTTGTAAACACCCCAAATTTGCCCTCACCCATTCACACCATGGCTTGTGATCATTTCATATGCATAAACACAATCATATCATCTCATATCTCATTTTTGATTCACTGCATAGATTCAAAGTCATCTGCACCTAGGGTTTGTGATCTGAGCAATCCAAGAGCCTCTTGAGCCACTCCAAAGGCCATCAATCACTTCAAAGGGATCCATGTGTGTTCTTGTATCATATTACATCCTCTCAAAGTCAAAAATGCCAAAGGATCACAAGAACTGGGATTGGTATGGAAGCAGAGCCAAGTTTGACTGCACAGTTGACCTAAGATTAGGGTTTTGGTTTCAAAGGCCATGACTCCAATTTTTTTTGGTCATTCTTGTTTCCATTGGTCTCTATATGGTATAGGGAGTATGCATATCAATTTTCATGAAGAAATTCCATGGGGAAGTCATCTGATCAAGAGTTGACTTTCTGGACAAGTCAGTGCAAAATCAGGGCATCTGAGGCCCCCAATGACCCAACCAAGGGGTGATCTTCATCATTTTGAGTGTATATGATCTTTATTTGATCATAGAAGAAGGTTGAAGTTCACAAAATTCAAGAATTACAAGTTTTTGCAAAGTTGACTTTTTAGGGCATGGTTGACTTTTAAGGAATATGTCATTTTATGCCACTTTTCAAGCCTTGCTCTTTGATCCAAAAATGCTTCAAATGGAAAAACTTTGGTCATGAAAGTTGTAGATTAGATCTTTCCCTTTTCAAAAAGTACAAGAACATGACCTAATTCATTTTGGATCAAAAGTTATGGTTCATCAAAGTTGGCAAAAATCACTAATTTTCAAGTTATGCACCAAAAGGAAAACTTGCAATTTCATGTACCAAGCATTCTAGTGACTTCAAAATGACTTCAAAGCTTCATCACATGATCATACATGACCCCAAAAACATAATTGGCCCAAGGAATTTTGCATTGCTTGCCTTGATTTTCAAAGTTCCATAAAGCATTTTTCATAAGAGTGCAAAAAGTGGATTCTTGGCAAAACCATTCTTCAAGGAATTATGTGATCACTAATCACTTTCTATGCATTGCCATGACTAAATGTAACATTGTGCAACAAAATTCAGCAAGAATTTTTCATGTACATAGCACAAATTCATGAGGAAACATCAAGTTGTCAAGTTGCAAGATCACTCTCAATTCATGATCCATATGTTGCAGTCACTCTCAAACCATCCAAGGGCTGTCCCTAACCCCAGCTGAAGCCAGACATGACCTCACACAGTTGCTGCCATGGCCCATACCCTCAAGGACACATATTTGACTTTTTTGCAAAAAGCTCCCATACTCTTGGCACAGTAAACAGCCACCCTACTGACCTGCCCCACAGGCTATCCACACAAGTTGGAGATGTTATAGCAAAGCATTGAGCATTGAAGCTGGCCAGAACTCAGCATACCAAAAAACTGTCACAAAGCTTCCCTTCTTCGAATCACCTTCCACAGCCACAAAACATCAAAACTTTCTTCACTAACAAGTCAAACACACTCAAGAGAGCAAGAACCAACCATTGACAGAGCTTGAAACCACTCACACACAGACTCCATTTTCTGATACACCAGAACTGGAACTCTCAAAACAGCTTGCTTAAGCTCATTCCAAGCCTTCCATTAGCACCAGGGGAGTCAGTGGAGCAAGCTTGCACCAAAGATTAGCTCTGAAAGCCCAGAAACAGGAGTCTCCATCTCAGGTATGGCCATGAACATTTTTTCTCAGAGCTTGCATTTTGAGTTATAAATTGGTTGCTTATGTCTTGCTGGTCATGGGGATACTCTTAGAATCGAAAATGAGTAAGAAATGAGTTTGTATTGTCACTCTGAAATTTCACCCGTGAAATTTGTTTCTTTCGATTTGCTTGATTCTTGATGTTTAAATGATGTTTGAAGGTGGATTCGTGACCTAGGTTGTTAGAGGATCACTTGGTTGTGTTTAATTTGATGTTTAGAAGCCTAAATCAGGATCTAGGATTTTGTTGTCGCCGGAGAAGATGACCGGAGCTTCCCTCCGGTCACCTGAATGTTATTATGCCCTAATCCTTGTCATTAAACCCATTTGAATCTGGAGCGTTAGATTGCTTTGACTGGTTGACTTGCCGCGCGTGTGTATGGTTGAGATTCGTTCATTTGCCCTAATCCCATTTAGTTAGTTTAATTAATCATAATTAAATTAATTTAATCAGATGCAATCCAGGCCCTTTAAAAACGCGCGCAGTCAACAATTTCAAACCCAGGATCCATCCCAGCCCTCCATTCAGTTGACTTTCCCATTTTCTTTGTTTTAATTCATTTATTTCATATTTGTTTTATACAATTTATTAAAAATAGCAAAATTGTTTTAAAAATTATGAAACTTTTTGTCAAGAGTTTCATTAATTTTTAAAACACAAAAATATTTTTATTTTCATTTTTAGCATTAAAAAAGTATTTTTAAATATTTAAAAGTTTATTTTTAATAGATTAATGAAAATTAATTTATTAAAAATACTTTTAGGTATTTAAAAATTACCAAAAAATTCATGAAATGTTCTAAGACATTTAGAAACATTGTCCAACCTTCAAACCAAATTTATTTTTTGATCTTGATACATTTTGAGAATTTTTCATTGATTTAAAATCATTTTTATGCATTAATTTGATCCAAAGTTCCAAAAATCATTTCTGCCTATCCATGAGGAGTTGGACATTGATTCTTTTTGCATTGCATTGTGTTTAGCATGTAGTTTGTGAGATTAAATGGCCATGATTTGATCTTTCATTTTCCATTTGTTTGGTAATTTTCTTGTTTAGAAACCCTAAAACCCTAGAAATCTTAAGAAAACCATAACTTGCATTTGGTTAGGAGTTGAAACCTCTCCTTTGGGCATTGGTTTAATATAGGATTAGGGGTCCTTTGAGTGGCATTTTCAATTTTTTATCTTAGGGTTTTCTTCTGATTTTGGTTTTTGTTTGATGTATTGTTCATAAACCATAATTTGGGCTTCCATATGCATCCATATTGCATTCTCTTGCATAACATGACTTGCCATGACATTTCAAGTATCCATTTGATTCATTTGACATCATAAGACATATTGAAAACATATTTGATCATTGCATCATGTATTTGCCATGTTGTATGCCATGTGCACTTCATGACTTTTCATGTATGTCCATGCTTCTTAACTTGCTTCATTTGCATTCATGAACTTGTATGATCATTTCCATGTGCTGCCTCATGTTTGTAGCATCACATAGAATCATTAGCATCATGTAAATGCTTCTGGTTTTGTTTCTCATCATGTCATCTCATCCCATTTTGCATTGCATTGCATTTCTTTTCTAACCTTTCAGGTGGTAAGTGACTTTGAGAAGTGAATTTGCCTTCACTTCTCACAACTTTTCTTTTCATCTCTCTTGCATCCATGCTGCATTTATGTTTGTGTTTGAGATTGAGCTTGCTCATTCTTCTTCTTCCCACTTTCTTTCCTCAAGTGACTTGCCTTCTTCAGTGAAGCAAGTTACTTTGCTTCTCCTGATCCTTTCATCTGCTTCCTGGTGATTCCTTTGAAGACTTCTCTTGTAAACCTCACAAACCTTAGGAACAACCAAGCATGACAATGATTAGGGTTTTGATTAGTCTCCCCTCTTAGTTTTACCTTTGTGTCTTCTTTGAGTCTTCTCTTCTCACCTCATAATCAGGGACTAAACCCTAAAGGCTTTAAGGCTTTGTGATTAAGCTTATGCTTGCATCCTTCTATTAGGATGGAGTGTATAACTTTAATCCTAAGTTTTAAACCCTTAATGTGTTTAAATCCTTTAATCAATTCATCTAATAATCATCAAGACATCACACTTGTAACTTGGGCCTTGCATTAGGGTTCTAATTCTTCCTTAATTGGTTAAGAAAGACTAACCCTAGTGTTAATGGACAAGTCCCCCTCAAGTTGTCTTACAAATCCTAAAAATCACTTCATCATCATATCATTAAATAAAATCCATCTAATAAAGGCTTGTTTTGTCATGAGTTTAATCCCTAATCATGGATTAAGTTGAGGAGCTTTCCTCAGCTTAAACATTCTCATCTATTATCCTTCTATTAGGATGGTGTAATGAGTCTGTTTAATCCTTGATTATGGCTTAACCTCATTACTTAACACTAAACAAAAACACCAAAAACATCTAAATAATCACAAGTAGGTTAATGATCTTAATCCTACATCAAAGGTGATTAAGTGTGAGAAGCTGACTTCACACTTAAGGTATTCTCATTACCCCTAATCAGAGGGATGATGTGATGAGTTTACTAAATCCATTGGTTTAGGCTTAAGCTCATTAACTTATGACAAACTTTCAAAAGCAATAAAAGATTGAAAACACAAAAACAAACAATAATCGTCTCTTCCGGGATTCTTTTCTCATCACCTTCATTCACAAACGAGAACTTGCTTCTTCCGTCTAATGCAAGACAGTTTTCACCTGAGCCAGACAGGTCATACACTTGAGCATAGACAAGCAAGCAGTTCATCAGTCAATTCATCTATCAGTCTCTTTAGGTCGAACTACGGTGTTCTGACTTCCTCATTGCACGAGAGGATACGTAGGCATAACTTAACAGTTATCGAACAAAAGTCTTTGTATATTCCCCCTCTTTCTAGCCTTATTCTTCAGCCTCATTATCATGAGCATCTTATTCTTGTTCTCACACTGACACTTTCATACTTCATATCACTTATACACTATACACTGACACCTGTACATCTTTTTCCAGCTCTTTTATACACAGATTGCACTGACACTACCCCTTTTAAAAGCACAAATTTTCTAAGCGTGGATCCCGTCAAGTACGGCGGACAATCTGGGTGCTAATACCTTCCCAGGTTGTAACCAACCCCCTTTCTCAGTCTCTCTGGTTCGCAACCGTCTTATCCATATCTTTCTAGGTCTATGCAGCATTGCCTTTCCTCAGGGATAAAAATGCCTAGCTGGTGACTCTATTCATCTCCAGTGAGTTCACTGCTGTGTGTTCTCATTGTCCCTCTCGCCGACCGTTCGCGTCTGTACCTTTATTTGGGCCAGTCCCATTTATCGGGAGCGACACTGTTGAAGTTGAATTACCCTCCTTGCGGGTATTAATGGATGTTAAGTTGAACGAAGCAGAATGGATCATTCCCTTTTCAAAAAGTACAAGAACTCATTCTAATTCATTTTGGATCAAAAGTTATGGCTTGTCAAAGTTGAGAAAAATCACATAATTTCAAGTTTTGCACCAAAGAGGCAAAGTTGCAAAACCTCTTGCCAAGGCAAAATGAGACCTCAAAGTGACTTCTAATCTTTGCACAAACATAAACCAATGCCTAAAAGTCAGAATGCACCAAAGGTTTGCCCACTTTCATGACTTATGGATCAAGAAATCACAAAAGGGCCAAAATTGGACAAAGTTGCAAAACATCATACAAACCCTAATTCACTTGCTGCATTGCCTCTAATCCATTTCCATGGTTCTCCTTGATTCAAGCTGCAGCCAAGCCATGCCTTGTACCTTGACAGAAATGGCCCATACCTCTCTTACACAAAAAGTTGACTTTATGCATTTTGCTCCATACCAATCACACTGCTCCACAACAACTCTCTGACCTATCAAGGATTGATATGTGTACCAAAAGGAACCCAACACATAACACAACTCATCCTGATCTCTCCCACAAGCCAGCATTCTCAAAAACCTCCCCTTATGCATTTTGCTTCGAATCACACAACACAGCCTTCAAACATCAAAAATTCTTTCACTAATCAACTCACCATGATCCACTGATCATTTCCCACCCCTCACTTGTCCCTGAAACCACCACAATCAAAAACACGATTTCAACACTCCCTTGACCTGAGCTTCTGCCAACTTTCTCTAGAGGCCATATAAACTCTAGCTAAGTGTCAAAAGCTTCTAAGGAAGATCATTGGAGCTTGTTTGAACCAAAGAAGCAGCCAGAAAGCTCCTGGATTGAAAGCTCAACCTCAGGTAACATGATGAACTAATTTTCCAGAACCTTGTTTTCTTGTTAGAATGTTGTTCTATATGTTGCCCTGATCATGGGGATCTCTTTATTTTTGAAAATGAGCCAGAAACAAGCATGTTGTGATGTTCTGAAACTTGACCCATAGAAATGTTTTGCTTCGATTCTCCTTGCTCATGCTTGATAAATGATGTTTGATGATGGATTTGAGTTTAGCTTTGATAGGAGAGTGTTTCTGGGCAATTAATTTGGGTTGGGGTGGCCTGTAGTGGAAGCTAGGTTTTTGGTTTCGCCGGAGAAGACGACCGGAACACTGTTCCGGTCGCCTGAATGTGTTTAGCCCTAATTGTGTCATTAATGGGAGTTTGAATGTGGACCGTAGATGCGTTTGACTGGGGTTAACTCCCGCGCGTGTGTGTGGCCTGGATTTGTCATTAAAACCCTAACCTTTGATTAATTAATTAAAATCAGTTTAATTAAATCATAAAACGAAATTAGCCAGATTTGAATCTGGGCCTTTGGATCTAGCGCGCAGTCAACCAGTCCAAGCCCAGATCAAATCCTGGCCCTCCCCTTTGCATACTTTCATTTCTTTTATTTTTTATTTCATTTAAATTGTTTTATCTTTCATATTTTATTTAAAATAGCAAAAATCATTTAAAAATTATGAAAATTTTTGTCAAAGTTTTCATTAATTTTTAAAACCCAAAAATATTTTTATTTTTATTTTTTGCAGTGAAAATTATTTTTAAATCATTTAAATGTTTATTTTTAATTAATTAATGGAAATTAATTAATTAAAAATACATTTAGGTATTTAAAAATCACAAAAAAAATTCACATAGCATTTAAAAACATTTAGAAACATTGTTCAACTCTCAAACCAAATTTCTTTTTTGTTCTTGATGCCTTTTGATCATTTTCATTGGATTTAATTTCATTTCAAGGCAATATTTTGTTCCAAACTTCAAAAATTTCTTTCTGCCAAACCATTGAGAGTTGAATGATGATTCTTCTTGCATTGCACTCTTCATAGCATGTAGTTTATAGGGTAAAATTGGCTGGATTTGATCTTGCATTTTCAATTTGTTTTGCATTTTTCTTGACAAGGTACCTTAAAACCCTAGCAATCTTAGGAAATTCATAACTTACAATAGGTTAAGAATTGGATCCCCTCCTTTGGGCAGTGAGTTTGTATAGGTTTAGGGTTTCTTTGATTGCATTTTCAAATATTTATCATGTCATTTGCTTCTGGTTTTGGATTTTTGCTTTGCATGATGCATGTAACCCTAATTTGTGCTTTCCTTTGCATCCATCTTTCATTTGCTTGCATCCCATGACTTGCCATGACATTTTGTGCATCCCCATGATTCATAATACATCTTAAGACATATTAGAATCATGTGTGATCATTGCATCTTTCATTTGCCATGTTGTATGTCCATTGCATTTCATAAC
Source organism: Lathyrus aphaca (assembly GCA_963966055.1). Lineage (NCBI taxonomy): Eukaryota > Viridiplantae > Streptophyta > Magnoliopsida > Fabales > Fabaceae > Lathyrus > Lathyrus aphaca. The sequence continues at coordinate 427,591,966 of OZ014524.1, read as the reverse complement.
TTTTCATGTACATTCATGTTTCAAAGCATGCCTCATTTGCATCCTTATGCTTGTTTGATCATTCTCATGCCTTGCCTCATGTTTGTATCATCTCTTAGCATCATTAACATCATGTAAATGCTTCTGGCTTTGGTTTGCTTCATGAAATTTCATCTCATTTGCATTGCATTTCATTTCTTTGCTAACTTTTCAGGTGGTAAGTTGTTTTGAGAAGTGAATTTGCCTTCACTTCTCACAATCTCTCTTCATACTCTCTTATGCATTCATTGCTGCATTTTACTTTTGTGTTAGAGTGAGCTTGCTCATTCATGCTCTCTCCTTACTTTCTTTCTTCAAGCAACTTGACTTCTTAAGTGAAGCAAGTTGTTTTGCTTCTCTTTACTTCTTCCTCCTTTCATCTGCTTCCTTCCTGGTGGTTTCTCTGAAGATCTTCTTGCAAACCTCATAAACCCTAGGATCTCCAAGCATGATAATAATTAGGGTTTGATTAGTCCCCCATTTAGTTTTACCTTTGTGTCATCTTTGAGTCTTCTCTTCTCATCTCATAATCAAGGACTAAACCTTCAAGGTTTTAAGGCTTTGTGATTAAGTTTATGCCTGCATCCTTCTATTAGGATGGAGTGTATAACTTTGATCCTAAGTGTTAAACCCTTAATGTGTTTAAATCCTTTAATCAATTCACCTAATAATCATCAAGACATCAAACTTGTAACTTGGGCATTGCATTAGGGTTCTAATTCTTCCTTAATTGGTTAAGAAGGACTAACCCTAGTGTTAATGGATAAGTCCCCCTCAAGTTGTCTTACAAACCATAAAAATCATTTCTTCATCTTATCATTAACTAAAATCCACTTTAATAAAGGCTTTGTTTTGTCATGAGGTTAATCCCTAATCATGGATTAAGTTGAGGAGTCTTTCTCAGCTTAAATGTTCTCATCTATTATCCTTCTATTAGGATGGTGTAATGAGTCCATTAAATCCTTGATTATGGCTTAATCTCATTACTCAACACTAAACAAAAACACCAAAAACATCTAAATAATTACAAGTAGGTTAATGATCTTAATCCTACATCAGGGTGATTAAGTGTGAGATGCTGACTTCACACTTAAGGTATTCTCATTACCCCTAATCAGAGGGACGATGTGATGAGTTTACTAGTCCCTTGGTTTAGGCTTAAGCTCATTTTCTTATGACAAACACAAAAGCAATAACAAGACTGAAAACACAAAAACAAACAATAATCGTCTCCTTCGGGATTCTTTTCTCATCATACTCACTCACAAACGAGAACTCGCTTCTTCCGTCTAATGCAAGACAGTTTGCACCTGAGCCAGACAGGTCATACACTTGAGCATAGACAAGTAAGCAGTTCACAGGTCAATTTATCTTTCAGTTTCTTTGGGTCGAACTACGGTGTTCTGACTTCCTCATTGCACGAGAGGATACGTAGGCATAACTTAACGGTTATCGAACAAAAGTCTCTGTATATTCCCCCTCTTCCAGCATTATTCTTTAAGCCTCATAGTCTTGAGCCTTTCATTCTTGTTCTTACACTGACACTTCTCTTATACACTTCACATTTCTTTTACACTGACACTTGCATTCTTTCCAGCTTTGATACACAAATTGCACTGACACTACCCCTTTAAAACACAAAACTTTCAAGCGTGGATCTCGTCGAGTACGACGGACAATCTGGGTGCCAATACCTTCCCAGGTTGTAACCAACCCCCCTTTCTCAGTCTCTCTGGTTCGCAACCGTCTTATCCATATCTTTTCTCAGGTTTATGCAGCATTACCTTTCCTCCGGGATAAAAATGCCTAGTTGGTGACTCTTGTCTTCTGAGTTCACCCTTGTGTGTTCTCGCTCTCCTTTCGCCGACCGTTCGCGTCTGTACCCCTTTTGGCCCCGTGTCATCAGGTGGGAGCGACATAAGGAAATTCAAAGAAAATACATAATTTGATGAAAAAGGGAAAAATAAAGTTAGAGATACCCAAAATATTGGGGGTTTGCCTTTTTTTGCTTCATTGAGTTCTTTGCCACTAGGACACCCATGTTTCTTCATCAAAATGCTCCAAACCTCAGTTCCTTGCCACTAGGTTGTGGGCCTGCATATGAATAAGTGTAACAAATACCTATTATATAATAAAAATGAAAAAAAAACATGTTACTAAAACAAAATTTTCCAAGGTTGAGTTTTACAAAAGAAAATATATAAACAATTTATATTAAAATAGCCTAATAATTAAATAAATCTAAGAAAAATGAATTATGAGAATTAATTAAATTAAAAAACATTTAAATGTTGATTAAGGTTTTTATAAAAAAAAAAGTTTGAGGTTTTAATAAACCTAAATATAAAAGTAATAATACTAATAAAAAAATGCTAACCTAAATTTAATAAAAAAAGATTTGTTAAAAAAAAGTCAATTAAAAATAATAGGTTAACCATGTTTAAAAGATAAATTAAGGAAAAGAAAGAAAATGACGAAGAACCCATGTTTCTTTGCCAAAATGTTATGTCCAGGGTTTGAACCCAAGCCCTTTTAATTCCAAAATCTGGAGAACCTTTACCATTGGGTCATGCGTGCCTGTGTTACTAAACATGAAAAACATACATTATATGATAAGGCGGATAAAGAATAACATAAAAACGAGTGAAAATAGGAAAATATTTACTTTAGAGAAAATTTTTGAGGTTAATCATGGTTAAAAGGATAAATCAATTAGAAAATGTGTTAATTAGAGAAATTAAAGGAAAATATGAAAGAAAAGCAGGTTTTTGCCCAAAATGTTGTGAGTGGGAATTGAACTCACGCCCTTGACCGTCCAGTTTCCAACCTTAGCCACTAGGCTATACGCAGTCCTCATGAATAAACCTCTTGACCTCTGAAATTTCCTGCGAAATTTGTAAGAACCCCAAATTTGAGCTTGAAACCCTAACTATGGTAGGATTCGGTTTTGGTCATGAAGCTTCGAATCATCAACCCAGAAAGCTTCTATAACATGAGACAAACAACGTTAGATAAACAAAATTGATTAAAATATCAAAAATAAATGAGATTAAAAAAAACTAAAGAAAGCTTCAAAATTTCAATTCAGTTCATGCATTTTTGTATGAACTTGATAATGATGATGATGGGGATAGCTTTTTTTTTTTTTCTGAATTTCTTGAAATTTGGTTCTTGCTCTTGGAGGCTAATCTTTTTTCTTTGTGCTTGTATGAGTTCTCTATATGTAGTAGAACAAAATTAGGTTAAAAAACCACATCATATTTTGGACTTTTGGATAGTTAGAGATTGAAAAAGATATGCCTTTAAAATATTGAAAATTTTGATATATCATTGCTATTTTTGTATGATCTGAATTTTTATAGTTTCAATCACTTCTAAATAACCATTAAGACCTACTAGAACCAAAATCAAATCAAATATTCACACTTTTATATTTTATTTTGATTTAAAATGATTTTTAATGTAAAAAATCATAATAAATAAAATAAAATGAATAAAAATATGAATAAATAATTTTTAATTCGTGCATGATGTCATGGAAGTGTTTGGATCATAAAAAAGCAAGCCCATTTCGTGAATTATGGTTTTAAGACCCCATTTGCTTCATAAACCTCTCAAAAATTTCCCAACTTTGCAAGGGCACAAATCCCTCAATTTTAATGCTATGAATGTGTTCTTGGACATTTTGGAAAGCTTGAAGAGTCCTCTAACCAACCTCTTTGGTATCATGTCCATATCTTTTACCATTCTCAAGTTATGCTCTTTGGAAGTTGTTGACTTTTTGTTGACTTTTAAAAGGACCTATAATGTCTTAGCTCATACCTTCCAAATGAAGCATTTTTGGGTTTGGCTTGTGAGACACAAAGTTGTAGAGAATTCAATTTCCTTCAAAATGAGATTTGGATGGAAATATTTTAATGAAGCATGTGAAAGTTATGGCTGGTCAAAGTTTAGTTGACTTTTCCTGTGAAAACCCTAATTTAGAAACTCCTGATTCTTGATGATCTGAAACTTCCTTGATGAATCATGAACAACCCTTGATCAAATGATGAATTTTACTTCATATACTTGATGTTTGCAAAAAAGCATGAAGTTTGACTTTGGTTTGACCACAGTTGACCTCAGTTTGACTTTTTAACTGCTTTGACTGATTTTAGCCTATCTGATCATCTGACTGAGCAAACCTTTTGGGAAAGTCTTGAAACTTGACATGGGGATTCTTGAACACATATAGGATGCTATGAAGCTCACTTGAAGTCTTGGAAGTCCATTTAGCCTGATGAAAGTCAAAACCCTAGTTTAAGATGCATTGCTTAGGAGGATGCATTGTCTGAGGGAATTGTTAAACTTTCTGACTAATTGTAAACCTTGTGAACTTTGTGAACCTCATGAGATGTCTTGTGAACCTTGTGAACTTTGTGAACCTCTTAGTACACAATGTATTGTCTTGTGGAGGGCAAATTTTGGGGTGCAACAGCTGCCCCTGTTCAATTTTCTGAAACCTGAGGGGTTAGATTGGTATATGTGCCAGTCGTGACCTGGAAGGTTGAAGGGGATTGAACACAAAAGCACAAAAATTTTCACTCGCCAGTGCGTAAAGTAACACTTATGATTAATTGTATATGCTTGAGTGGGCTTGAAGATGCCACTTGGAAGAGCTGGAGATGGGCTTATAGATGCCTTGGAAGAGCTGGAGATGGGCTTAGAGATGCCATCTAAAATATCAGGATGTGATGATGTTTTTATGTTGATACTGGATATCAGTACTAGGTCTTCGTATAGGCCGTCTCTGAATCGTTTATGCAACATAGTTTGAATTGTTGAATAAACCCGTAGAAATAAATCTTTGTGACGATTATCTCTTCTGGAAATATCTTGGATTAGGGAATGGATCTTTGTACAGACCGTTTGCCTACTCTCCAAGGACAAAAGAATATCAGGATTAATTCTTCTGAAAAATATCTTGAACTAGGGAATGGATCTTCGTACAGACCGTTTGCCTACTATTCAAGAGCAAATAGATTAAATCTTCTGAAAATATCTTGAACTAGGGAATGGATCTTTGTACAGACCGTTTGCCTACTATTCAAGACCAGATAGATGAAATCTTCTGGAAATATCCTGGATTAGGGAATGGATCTTTGTACAGACCGTTTGCTTACTCTCCGAGGACAAAAAAAGTGTCAGGATTAAATCTCCTGAAAATATCCTGGATTAGGGAATGGATCTTTGTACAGACCGTTTGCCTACTCTCCGAGGACAAAAAAGTGTCAGGATTAAATCTCCTGAAAATATCCTAGATTAGGGAATGGATCTTTGTACAGACCATTTGCCTACTCTCCGAGGACAAAAAAGTGTCAGGATTAAATCTCCTGAAAATATCCTGGATTAGGGAATGGATCTTTGTACAGACCGTTTGCCTACTCTACGAGGAAATAGATTAAATCTTCTGAAAATATCCTGAACCAGGGAATGGATCTTTGTACAGACCGTTTGCCTGCTATTCAAGACCAGATAGATGAAATCTTCTAGAAATATCCTGGATTAGGGAATGGATCTTCTTACAGACCGTTTGCCTACTCTTCGAGGACAAAAAAGTGTCAGGATCAAGTCTCCTAAAAATATCCTGGATTAGGGAATGGATCTTTGTACAGACCGTTTGCCTACTCTCTGAGGAAATAGATTAAATCTTCTGAAAATATCTTGAACCAGGGAATGGATCTTTGTACAGACCGTTTGCCTGCTATTCAAGACCAGATAGATGAAATCTTCTAGAAATATCCTGTATTAGGGAATGGATCTTCTTACAGACAGTTTGCCTACTCTCCGAGGACATCTTGAGTAATGTATGGATCATTTCTGACCTGTTGTGAATTGTTGATGCTATTTTATCTGCATATAACTATCCTGCAAGGAGAATGTTAGTTTATGCAATATGTATGCATGCATAGTATGATGCACCTAAGTAAATGTATTATGCATTTATGGATATGTTACGGTATGATGTAAATGATGTATGTATGAATCATGCAGCCTGAAGCGTCTGGATATCTTTGTATAACAACTGCTGGCTAGGGAAAATAAATCCCGATTCGTTGCTGAAGAATATGAGAAACTCGTTCCCGTCTTGTTTGATAGTATTGTATTTATAACTTCCCGTCTTCGTTCGTCGTACTTCTATTGAAGGAATAAGTTCCTGAGTATCCCAACTGAGGATAAAAGAGATGGACATAAATTCAAGGGGAGATGTAACTCGGAGTATCTATCAAGATAGATTTGCCCTTGCTGGGGATTTGTAGTTGTCTTGTGGGGATGAACCGGCGAAGCTTCGTTGAACTACTACCCTCATTCGTCCTTAGTAAATACTATTACTGCATTTTATGCATTTCTGGTAAACATCAATCATATTCAAGCATTTTATGCATTTCTGGTAAACATCAATCATATTCAAAAGCATACATACATTCAAACACAACCAATAGACGTTTTTCGCTTTAGTAAAAGAGGAAAAGTAATCCTGAATAAAGAGGGAAAAGTAAAGTTGAACTCGAAAACAGAATCGTTTCAACTTTGAGAGTGTATAACCAATTGGATTTAGAGCTCCTGAGATTCTTAACTTTCCTGAATACCTTCCCAGAAATCCTCATAGCTGGATCTGAAGACATGATACTGACACCATCTGATACTATTGGCGTAGACAATTAATTTCCACAATGGCTTCTGCTGAGAATCCAATATCAAGGTAATACAATGAGAGGAACGTGTCTTCAAATTGGGATGGACCATATACGCTCCGGATATTAGATTTGAAAAGATAGAATTTCCCCTTGGTTGAGGATGAATTGTCCCATAATGGAAGTATCTGAAGGTAGTTACCTCAAGAGAAATAAGCAAAACGCCCATGTAAGCTCATAATTTAGACACTCTGAAATTTGAAACATGAAGTCATTTTTGTTGCTGAGGAGATGATCAGTAGATAAGGAAAAGAAGAAGTGAAGATGTTCAAGAGGTGTTGACAAAGTTAAAAGCTCAAGTGCTTCGACAGGAGGATAAATATTGTTCTGGCAAGCCAAGTTTGGGAACCTGTTTATAATTAGGTGTTCGGCAAGCTGAGTGTGTCTTTCGACATTTCGACAGAAGGAAGGTGTTTGGCAGAAGCGTTGGTTTGAAAGTTTGAAGAGTCTCTTCTTCTTCGACATTTCGACACACGAAGAGATGTAATGTTTCGTCACCAAAGGGAAGAGTTCAAAATTTAAAAGTTGTAACCTTTGGCAGTTTGGACACATGGAAGTTTCAGGCAAGGAAATTGCATGCAGGCTGACACTTGTCATTTAATTAGAATTTTTCCGTTCTAGGCAGTTACTTTGTTTGTATATAAATAGGATAGTTTTTGTTTAGAATGGTGTGTGAAAACTTATACAAAAATCCTGTAAATACTCTAAGTACCCAGTGTGAGAGAAAATGAGTCTGATATTTGGAACAATGTATGTGTTGAACACCATTTTTCTTTCAAGTTATTTAAATTATTAGTTTGTTTCATCAAGTTATTTTATCTTCAGTTTTACTTACTTTTCTGCAAAGTTTTACATTATTTCGCCACTTTCTTACTTTTGTTCAAACTTTAACTTTAATTTTACTTTCAAAATCAAAGCATTTAACACTTGGACATTATTAACAAAACAAACCACAAATCATTAACTATACTAAGAGTAATTCGACAAAACAATTGCACATGTGTCCTAGGACTTGTTTGGTTGGTTCTGCAAGTAACCCAGTTTTCTGAGAGATTGGTTAACCAGAGGTTGTTCGTCAGAAATCACAGCGAACAGCCCCACAATAATATGCCCCTGACATCATGAACTTCGTAATGTTACCCTTGGTAATTCAAATACATGAGGAAAGCTGCCCCTGGCTATTAAGCACTGTTGAATCTGGACCTGATTGCCCCGAATGAATTGAACAGTAACTTGGTATACCCCCTTGATTGGGAAACAGTGACTATGCCCCTAGCATTATGAACTCTGTAATGTTACCATTGGTAACTTAGATAGATGAGGAGATCTTCCCCTGGCTACTTAAACATAGTTGAATCCTGTCCTGATTGCCCCAAATGAGTTAGGCAGTATCATGGCCTGCCCCCTTGATTGGGAGATAATGACTATGCCCCTTTGTATACATGGACTTTGATTCAGGAAGCAACTTTGTTTATCAGAAAGACTTTGGTTTATTGAACATTCATCATGTAAGTTTCTCTGTTTATCAAACACTCAGGTATATGCAAACAAATATATTCAAAAATGCAATGCTTATGTCTGTCTTGAAGTTTTTGAAAAAGAGTTATTTTAGAAAAAACAATTTTTATGAAAACTGTGATATTAACTCAAGTTTTATAATAAGCCCTAAAGGAGTCAGGATACCTTTTTGTAGCAGTACGCTTTCGAACTAACCATGCTTCAGTTAGGACTTTTAAAGGGTTGTAACGTGGCATGGTTCACGGTTTAAGAAACAAAGGATAAAGGCTCAAATTTTATTTGTACCCAACCCAATCTCCATGATGTTCTTCAGTCCTATGCTCAGTTAACTTATCCATTGAGGCTCAAAGGAGTTTGGAATTGTAACACTGACATTTGTGATGGTTCAGAAACCAAAAATTTATTTGAACATTCAGTCATCTTTCTTTGTTGAGGATCTATAGTGACCTCCTTTTTTCTTCTGACTTTGTTATCCCTTCTTTTTGCCTGAACTGTTTATTTCAAGGTTACAGTCAGCGGGATGTCTTAATTTTTTATTAAGTCTCCTTCATAGGTTTTGACTTAGTGAGCTTCTTTTTTTTTGCTAGATATTGACTGTCAGGTTTAATGATTACAGAGAACCATCATTAGTTGTGTACAACACAGATAATTGGCATATTTGAGTTAACCGAGTAACTACCCTGCCCCAGGTTATGAATAAGGGTTTTAATTTGTGCGAGAATAAAAACTCCTACTTCATAGGCTCAAAAGGGTTGACTAGGGATTAACTTCCTTATATCTCCACTGTTTAGGAATTGAAACAATGCATGTACATCGTCAGCATAGTCTGTTCAAAAGCATACTGCCTAATATTATGGTATTGTTTTCGTCATCTTCCCTCTACAGGCTTATAGCTTTATCAGGAGTTAAAAATCACAAAATAGAAATATGAAGCATAGTTCAAAATATAGTGAAACGAATGGATTAATTCAAGACAAACATATGCAATGCATTAATGAAAAAAAAAGTTTAACATAATAGTAAGTGTTTAAACAAACAAAAGAAATTACAAATGAGAATTCAAATGTTCTCAAAGCCTCTTCCTCTAAACTCGTCACTCCAGTTATCTGGAAACTTTGATGCTTGATGGACAATAGAAGAACTCAACCTGGCCTTCTGGCGTAACCTCGAGTATTCCTTCGTCAATCAGGTCTTGAATCTTATTCTTCAATGTCCAACAGTTATTAGTGTCATGTCCAGGACAGCCAGAGTGATACATACACCTTGCCTTGGGATTATAGCGAGGAGAGGAGGTATTAGGATTTTTAGGAGAATTTTCCAAGGAAATCAACTTCATCTCCAACAGGCATTGCAAAACTTGTGACATTGGTGTGCTGAACCGGATGAACTGTCTTCCACATTCCTTGTATCGAAGTGGATTAACCTTACAAGACCTTCCTTCTTCTATTGGAGAACAATCAGTGGTAACCTGTCTCTTTCCTTCTCTTATCCTTACTTTCCTTTCAGCCAAGTCGGCTTGTTTCAACGGAGGTTGACTGATGATTAGATTCCCAACCCCATTATGTCGAAGCTTATTGACAAAGCTTCTCAGCTCTTCTTGCCCCTGGGCCAAACTCTGAATAAGAGCCATTTGGCCATTCATCTGGATCCTCATCTCTGCCATCTCAGCTTGTAGTTGTTTCAGCTGATCATCCTTGTTGTCCTCATGATTCTTCTTCTTCATGTGCTTAGAGAGGAATGCTTTCAACTCTTCTTGCCCCTTGGACAAATTCAAAATCACTTCTTGAAACTGAGCATTCTGAGCTTGAAGATCTTTGATAGATTGTTCGAGAGCTATTTCTGCTGAAATAAACAACGAGAAGATGAGAAACCTGTTGTGACAACCTGTCATGCAATTATATGGTATGTAGATGCATATGCAATGTTTTCAAGGACCACAGGATTTACATTTGTTAAACAAACGGAAATAAAACTTTTATTAGTAAATGTTAAAATTATTTTTCCCCTTGGGCTTATAATGAAGGGAAATAAGTACAAACATGGGGTTTTAAGTCTCCCATGGACGTTTCCTCTTTGTATGGAGGTATGTGTTGAGGTTCTGCTCCTCGTGAAGTTGTTTGGTCAGCTCCAACACTTTTTCTTGGCTAATCCTGAATTGAGCTTCGAAGGTATTTCTTTGTTCCTTTAGTTGGATCCAGGATTTCTGCAATTCTTCCAGGTTAGTGGGCATGCCTGGATGAAGGATGGTATAAGGAGTATCTCCTTCTACAACAGGTTCCATAGTAACTGGTAGAATAACATGATATGGCATCATAAGAGTTTGAGCACGAGATCACACCCATCTGAGGTAAGGTTCCATAGGAATGGAGTACTTTGGTTCCAGAGTCTTGCTGTCAACCTTGTTCACTTTACCCCAAGCTCGTATGAACCTTTGACGGTAACCTTGCAGATTGTTGTCGTAGTCGAACATAATACCCTGAATAAGCATGTCATGAGGACCATCACTCCGAGCATAACCAAACTGACATAGAGCTAAAGAAGGGTTGTAAGTAATGCCCCATCTTATGCCAAGGAGTGGCACATTGGGGAATTCCCCACAACGGTTAATGATAGTAACATTCTCCATAGATCGAGAGCACCAATGAATATCTACATGGGAAAGTGACATGATCCTTTTAGACCACCTTAACCCTTGTTCATTCTTCATCACTGATTGAGAAAGGTGAGAAATAAACCACCTAGACAATAGAGGTATGCAACACATCAGAGTTCCTCGTGCCTTCGTAGTACGGGTACAAAGAGAATGTAAGATATCTCCAAGTAATGTAGGCACTAGATTGCGAGTCAGAAATATGTTGATGGCATGTACGTCTATGAGTTGGTCTGGATTAGGGAACAACACTAGGCCATAGATTAATAAGGCCAAGATCTCCTCAAGGGAATCATAACTCATAGCCTTCAAGAATACCTGAGCTTTCTCTATCAATACCTTAGCAAGAATACCCTTAACTCCGCTTCTCGTTTCTAGGACAATGTCTGATTTCTTCAAATGTAGGGCTGCAGCAATGACTTCAGATTTAGGCTCTTTTTCCAAGCCCGTGAAGGGTTTCTGATCAAGAATAGGTATACCCAGAAGCTTGGAGAACTCTTCCATTGTAGGAACCAACTGATAGTCGGGGAATGTGAAACAGTGATATTTAGGATCAAAGAACTGAAACAGAACACTCATCATGTCTTCATTGAACCCTAAAGTGACTAAATCCAGTAGGTGACCATGCCTCTTGATGAATTGGGAGTTTTCAGAAACTTGAGAGACCAATTCCTTAAAATGGTTAGTGAAGATGTTATGACCTGCAACAAAAAACAAAGATAAATCCTTTGGTCCTTGAAATGGTTAGTGAAGATGTTATGCTTATGATGCATGATGATGTTATGATGTTATGCTCAATCACAAACATGTGGCACACACAAACAAGTCACACAATAATCCTTAGGTTTGAAGGCTTGCATGAGGTTTAAAGGTAAGTACCCTCCCCTGAAGTTTAGTTGGTTCATCATGTCCTATATAGTAACCAGGTTCTAAGGGATCTCAATATCATCGATCCTTCACAAGGGTGGTTGTTCAGTAGGCAACTTACTTGCCAACCAAAACCCTCCAAGTTTAGGATCTCAATGAGCGTAGCATCGAGTATCAACCAACTTTAGTCTTCACCAAAGCCGACTACCTCACTACTTTCTAAAGGCCGAGATGGGATAACTAAGGTTCTAAAAGTCAGTTAGTGTATTGACAACATATGGCAGCCTCATATTATCCTCAACTTACTTAAGGAACATAAGCACCAACCAAGAAGTCACACTAACTATGGCCACAAGATCAACCATATCGGTATACGCCGTACAGTTTCCTTGGTCTATTGCCATTTACCTAAGGTACACTAGACCCGGGTTAGGATCTTTCACACATAAGAGCACCCAACAAGTAAAGTAAAGCAAACAAAGCAAACAAGTTTAAAGTGATCTAATTCCTAAGGGTACCCCTCTTTAATATTAAATCCCCAGCAGAGTCGCCAGTTCTGTAACACGGTGGGAGAACTGACTTTAGTTAAATGTTGCGGATAGCAAGAGTCGCGACCGACTTTTATTTTATCCAAAAGGAAAGGGCATAAAAGAACAGGAAAGACCTTAAAAAGATTTTGAGTTCGGGGGGTAGGTTATATAAAGGGAAGGTGTTAGCACCCTTTATATCCTGGTTATCCATGGGCTCTTACTTACTTAGCTCACTTTAAATTGTTTTGAGAAGTGTAATGTGTATTTGAAAAATTCTCTAAGTACTTTATAATGATCCTTGTACGGATATATATAAAGACTTTGTTTTGAAAATTTGTTTGAAAATGTGAAGTGTAATGAAGTAATTTGATGAAAAGTGAGCAAGTACTTAAGAGGAACCTACCATATATTAAGTCTTTACTGTTCTTTATGTCTTTCAATGGTAAGACTATCCCTATTATTAAGGAATAGGTAGTCATTACCTTGGATGTGAGAAGGGACATGTATAGGGACAATCTGAATTTAGGCAACTGTAAGGTGTCTTTAGCAATTCGTAGGGACTTATCATCTTTTATTCGAAGGGACGAGATCATTTATCGTAGATAACCTCGAAGGGACTTGATCTTATAATTTGAAGGGACTTGATGATATTTTATGAAGGGACTTTGCTTAAGACACCTTACTTGACCTTAAAAATAGACAACATGAAAGGTAACCTTAGAAAGTGTAGGATGGCGATCAAAGATTGACTTACATGTGTGAGTGTTCATGCTCAAGTATTTATCTTATTTAATTAATTTTCTAAATTAATTTTAATCACAAACATGTTATGCACACCCTATAGTTACTAACAACACAGTTAATATATTTACAATAAAAATAAAGCAAAAATATGAACCTAAACTATTACAAAGCTTTGGGATAGTTACAATATAATCGAGAAATATAAACAATGATAAATAATAATAATAAATAAGCAATAATTTAAATGGTTAGTAATAATGAAATAATAATAATAATAAAAGGGTTAGCAAAATTATAAAGAAAAATAACAATCTAAGAGAAAACATTATTTTTTAAGTTAAATAAATGATTTAGAAAATTATTAGAAGAAAATTATAACAATTATAATAATAAACAAATAATAATTACTTATAATAAAAAATGATTAATTATTTAATTAAGTTAAATATTAAAGTTAATAAAAATTAGGGTTAATAAAATTAGGGTTTAGGGAAAAAATTAAGGTTTATGAAAAAAATTAAGGTTTATGTAAGTTTTAAAAATAAAATAAAAAAAAGATTATGTTTTATCTTTTAGAAATTAGTTTAATAATAATAATAAGGAAATTCAAAGAAAATACATAATTTGATGAAAAAGGGAAAAATAAAGTTAGAGATACCCAAAATATTGGGGGTTTGCCCTTTTTGCTTCATTGAGTTCTTTGCCACTGGGACACCCATGTTTCTTCATCAAAATGCTCCAAACCTCAGTTCCTTGCCACTAGGTTGTGGGCCTGCATATGAATAAGTGTAACAAATACCTGTTATATAATAAAAATGAAAAAAAACATGTTAGTAAAACAAAATTTTCCAAGGTTGAGTTTTACAAAAGAAAATATATAAACAGTTTATATTAAAATAGCCTAATAATTAAATAAATCTAAGAAAAATGAATTATGAGAATTAATTAAATTAAAAAACATTTAAATGTTGATTAAGGTTTTTATAAAAAAAAAGTTTGAGGATTTAATAAACCTAAATATAAAAGTAATAATACTAATAAAAAAATGCTAACCTAAATTTAATAAAAAAAAGATTTGTTAAAAAAAAGTCAATTAAAAATAATAGGTTAACCATGTTTAAAAGATAAATTAAGGAAAAGAAAGAAAATGACGAAGAACCCATGTTTCTTTGCCAAAATGTTATGTCCAGGGTTTGAACCCAAGCCCTTTTAATTTCAACCTCTGGAGAACCTTTACCATTGGGTCATGCGTGCCTGTGTTACTAAACATGAAAAACATACATTATATGATAAGGCGGATAAAGAATAACATAAAAACGAGTGAAAATAGGAAATATTTACTTTAGAGAAAAAATTTGAGGTTAATCATGGTTAAAAGGATAAATCAATTAGAAAATGTGTTAATTAGAGAAGTTAAAGGAAAATATGAAAGAAAAGCAGGTTTTTGCCCAAAATGTTGTGAGTGGGAATTGAACTCACGCCCTTGACCTTCCAGTTTCCAACCTTAGCCACTAGGCTATACGCAGTCCTCATGAATAAACCTCTTGACCTCTGAAATTTCCTGCGAAATTTGTAAAAACCCCAAATTTGAGCTTGAAACCCTAACTATGGTAGGATTTGGTTTTGGTCATGAAGCTTCGAATAATCAACCCAGAAAGCTTCTATAACATGAGACAAACAACGTTAGATAAACAAAATTGATTAAAATATCAAGAATAAATGGAATTAAAAAAACTAAAGAAAGCTTCAAATTTTCAATTCAGTTCATGCATTTTTGTATGAACTTGATAATGATGATGATGGGGATAGCTTTATTTCTGAATTTCTTGAAATTTGGTTCTTGCTCTTGGAGGCTAATCTTTTTCTTTGTGTTTGTATGAGTTCTCTATATGTAGTAGAACAAAATTAGGTTAAAAAACCACATCATATTTTGGACTTTTGGATAGTTAGAGATTGAAAACGATATGCCTTTAAAATATTGAAAATTTGGATATATCATTGCTATTTTTGTATGATCTGAGTTTGTATAGTTTCAATCACTTCTAAATAATCATTAAGACCTTCTAGAACCAAAATCAAATCAAATATTCACACTTTTATATTTTATTTTGATTTAAAATGATTTTTAATGTAAAAAATCATAATAAATAAAATAAAATGAATAAAAATATGAATAAATAATTTTTAATTCGTGCATAATGTCATGGAAGTGTTTGGATCATAAA
Source organism: Lathyrus aphaca (assembly GCA_963966055.1). NCBI lineage: Eukaryota > Viridiplantae > Streptophyta > Magnoliopsida > Fabales > Fabaceae > Lathyrus > Lathyrus aphaca. The sequence continues at coordinate 427,576,680 of OZ014524.1, read as the reverse complement.
AAAGCAAGCCCATTTGGTGAATTATGGTTTTAAGACCCCATTTGCTTCATAAACCTGTCAAAACTTTCTCAACTTTACAAGGGCACAAATCCCTCAATTTTAATGCTATGAAGGTGTTCTTGGACATTTTGGAAAGCTTGAAGAGTCCTCTAACGAACCTCTTTGGTCTCATGTCCATATCGTTTACCATTCTCAAGTTATGCTCTTTGGAAGTTGTTGACTTTTTGTTGACTTTTAAAAGGACCTATAATGTCTTAGCTCATACCTTCCAAATGAAGCATTTTTTGTATGGAAATTTTTTGATGAAGCATGTGAAAGTTATGGCTGGTCAAAGTTCAGTTGACTTTTCCTGTGAAAACCCTAATTTAGAAACTCCTGATTCTTGATGATCTGAAACTTCCTTGATGAATCATGATCAAACCTTGATCAAATGATGAATTTTACTTCATATAATTGATGTTGGAAAAAAATCATGAAGTTTGACTTTGGTTTGACCACAGTTGACCTCAGTTTGACTTTTTAACTACTTTGACTGATTTTAGCCTATCTGATCATCTGACTGAGCAAACCTTTTGGGAAAGTCTTGAAACTTGACATGGGGATTCTTGAACACATATAGGATGCTATGAAGCTCACTTGAAGTCTTGGAAGTCCATTTAGCCTAATGAAAGTCAAAACCCTAGTTTAAGATGCATTGCTTAGGAGGATGCATTGTCTGAGGGAATTGTTAAACTTTCTAACTAATTGTGAACCTTGTGAACTTTGTGAACCTCATGAGATGTCTTGTGAACCTTGTGAACTTTGTGAACCTCTTAGTACACAATGTATTGTCTTGTGGAGGGCAAATTTTGGGGTGCAACAGAGGGTCGTGCTCACAATCAGGCACTGCATATCTCTTTGGAGTCTAAATGAGCAATGTTGTCTCATGTATTGGTGGATACCGGATCATCCCTGAATGTTCTTCCCAAAAAGGCATTAATTAAACTGGATTACAATGGAGTTATTCTGAAGCCCAGTGACTTGGTGGTTTGAGCTTTTGACGGTTCGAGAAGATCAGTGTTTGGGGAAGTAGACTTGCCAATCAAGGTCGGTCCATAGGTCTTCAACACTACATTATATGTAATGGACATATAACCTGCGTATATTTGTTTACTGGGAGGCCCTGGATACATTCGGCAGGGGAAATATCGTCTATGCTTCATCAGAAACTGAAATTCGTCTGGGAAGGGCAAATCATAACAATCTGTGGAGAGGAGGATATCTTCATTAGTCACCTGGCTTCATTTAAATATGTAGATATGGACGGTGAAATTGTTGAGACTCCGTGTCAGGCTTTTGAGTCCCTGAAGACTAAAATAGCCTCCTCATCAGCAGCTTCTTTCGAAGAGTTAAAGAAGGGAGTCTCCATAGCATCTTAGAAACAAGCTCTTAAGGTGGTGGAGTCTGGAATGCGAGAAGGTCGGGGAAATCCAGTGGAAGTATCAGAAAAGAAGGATATGTTTGGTGTTGGCTACCAGCCTGGGCATTCGTCATCTGAACAGAACACCAGAGGTCATCAAGGCCCGATTACCTTCACAAGTGCAGGAATAGTTGATTATGGGAATATCAATGCAGTGCAAGACGACACAGTTGATAGTGATTGTGACCTAGACGGTTGGATCAGACCTTGTGCTCCAGAGACTCAGCTTAGCAATTGGTCATCTGAAAGGATCATCTCAATCACCTCCTTTGAAAAGTAATGATTTTTGCTTTTTTCCTTCATGTACTCAAGCACTATGTCTTTCCCGGGGCATAGTAGCTTATTGTAAGGGTTCTTTTGTTCCTAACACAATACCATAATCATTAATAAAGCTGATGTTTTGCATTCATCCATGTTGTTCCTTGTCTTTCATTTTGCTTTTGTTTTCAAAAAAGAAAGAAAATTTTTAAAAGATGGCAATGTTTTTTTAAACTCCTTCTAAAGTCTTTCCTGAATCATCATTCATGCAGGAGCTCTTCACCGGACCTTATCAATGACGATCCTGCTATGGCTAAGTATGACTTTGACAATCTGATTTACCAAGCCAATGAGGAAGGTGAAGAAGATTGCGAACTACCTGAAGAGTTAGCCAGACTGCTTAAACAGGAGGAAAAGATGATTCAGCCGCATGAAGAGGCCATTGAAGTGATAAACCTGGGTACCGAAGAAGACAAGAAAAAGGTAAAGATCGGGGCTGCATTAGAAGAATCTATCAAGACTCGTATAATTGCCATGCTTCTAGAAAATGTTGATATCTTCGCTTGGTCTTACCAAGACATGCCTGGTTTAGATACTGATATTGTGGTACACAAGCTTCCTTTGAGAGAAGACTTCCCGCCAGTGAAGCAAAAGTTGAGACGCACACGCCCTGATATGGCAATCAAGATCAAATAGGAAGTACAGAAGCAATTCGATGTTGGCTTCTTGGCTGTGTCTAGTTACCCTCCATGGGTTGCTAATATTGTGTCGGTCCCTAAAAAAGACGGTAAAGTCAGGATGTGTGTAGACTACAGGGATTTAAATCGGGCCAACCCAAAAGATGACTTCCCTCTGCCTCATATAGATGTGATTGTTGATAATACCGCTCAATTTTATGTGTTCTCTTTCATGGACGGATTTTCGGGTTATAACCAGATTAAGATGTCTCCCGGTGATATGGAAAAGACTACCTTCATCACGCCTTGGGGCACCTTTTGTTATAAGGTCATCCCATTTAGTCTGAAGAATGCTGGAGCCACTTACCAACGGGCAATGGTGACGCTATTTCACGACATAATTCATCATGAGATTGAGCTCTATGTTGATGATATTATAGCAAAGTCCCTAACAGAGGAAGAGCACTTGGTCAATCTAGAAAAGTTGTTTGACAGACTCTGGAAGTTCAGGTTGAGGTTGAATCCGAACAAATGCACCTTTGGGGTCCATTCCGGCAAGCTACTGGGTTTCATCGTTAGTGAACGAGGAATTGAGGTTGTTCCGGCCAAAGTAAAAGCCATCCAAGAGATGCCTGAGCCAAAGACTGAAAAGTAAGTACGTGGTTTCTTAGGGAGACTAAACTACATTGCATGGTTTATCTCACACCTAACAGCCATGTGTGAGCCCATTTTTGAGCTTCTGAGGAAAAATCAGGCCATCAAATGGAATGAAGATTGTCAGCAAGCCTTTGACTGAATCGAAGAGTACCTGCTAGAACCTCCAATTCTCATGTCTCCAGTGCCATGGAGACCCTTAATCATGTACCTTACTGTGCTTGAAGGATCGATGGGATGTGTGATGGGTCAGCAAGACGAGTCTAGTCGAAAAGAGCATGTCGTTTATTACCTTAGAAAAAAGTTTACTGATTGTGAGACACGTTACTCACTTCTCGAGAAAACGTGTTGCGCTTTGGCATGGGCTGCTCGCCGACTAAGATAGTACATGTTGACTCACACCCCCTTCCTAATTTCCAAGATGGATCATGTGAAATACATCTTCGAGAAGCCAACTCTGATAGCAAGGGTAGCTCGATGGAAGATGATTCTAATGGAGTAGGATATCCATTACACTTTGCAAAAAGCAATCAAAGGGAGTGTATTGTCAGAATAACTGGCTCAGCAGCCAATTGACGATTATCAACCCATGAAATTCGAGTTTCCGGATGAGGACATCATGTTCCTCAAGCTGAAAAAGACTGTGAAGAACCACTTCCGGAGGAGGGGCTAGACCCTGAATCCAAATGGAAGTTGATGTTCGACGGAGCTGTGAACATGAACGGAAGTGGATTATGTGTTGTCATCATCTTACCAGAAGGGGTCCATACACCTTTAGCTGATCGATTGACTTTTGAATGCACTAACAATGAGGCAGAGTATGAAGCTTGCATCATGGGGGTTGAAGAGGCAATCAACTTGCGAGTCAAGAACCTCGAGATCTTCGGAGATTCTGCTCTGGTGGTAAACCAAGTCAATGGCAAATGGTTAGTTCATCAACCTCACTGGTTCCTTACATGGATTATAACAGGAGGTTGCTAACTTTCTTCACCAAGGTCAAGTTGAGTTATATTCCTCGAGATGAAAACCAATTCGCTGATGCCCTAGCAACTTTGTCATCTATGATTAAAGTTTGCCAAGAGAATTTTGTGCCTCGAATCATGGTCTCTCGTCTCGAAAGACCTGCCTATGTCTTTGCAGTTGACAGTGGTGAAGATAACAAACCTTAGTATCATGATATCAAGCAATTCTTGAAGTATCAAGAGTACCCGACTAGGGCATCCAGTAAAGACAAGAAGACCCTCAGAAGACTAGCAGGTGGTTTCTTCTTGAATCAAGATTGTGTGTTATACAAGCGAAACTTCGACATGGTTCTGCTCAGATGCGTGGATAGACACGAAGCAGACTTGTCGATGCAAGAGGTCCATGAAGGCTCCTTCGGTACCCATGCTGGAGGACATGTTATGGCTAAGAAACTGTTGAGATGGGGATATTATTGGATCACCATGGAATCCGATTGCTGTAAATATTCCCGCAAATGTCATAAGTGTCAGATTTATGCTGATAAAGTCCATGTGCCTCCGAATCCATTGAGTGTCATATCTTCACCTTGGCCATTCGCCATGTGGGCATTGATATGATTGGCAAGATTGAGCCAACAGCTTCCAACGGTCACCGCTTCATCCTGGTTGCTATAGACTATTTCACGAAGTGGGTCGAAGCGGCATCTTATGCCAACATTACAAAACAAATGGTAGCCCAGTTTATCAAAAGAGATATCATTTGCCGGTATGGAATTCCCAGAAGAATCATTACTGATAATGGTTCTAATCTCAACAACAAGATGATGACTGACTTGTGTCGGGATTTCAAAATAGAGCATCACAACTCTTCGCCGTATCGCCTGGAGATGAATGGCGCCATCGAGGCAGCCAACAAAAACATCAAGAAAATCGTGCAGAAGATGGTTGTGACATACAAAGACTTGCATGAGATGCTACCATTTGCGCTACATGGGTACAAAACGTCAGTACGTACCTCAACAGGGGCAACCCCGTTCTCATTAGTGTATGGTATGGAGGCAGTCCTACTAATCAAAGTGGAGATCCCCTCATTGACGTTAATGATGGACATTAAGCTAGATCAAGCTGAGTGGCTCCGATCCAGGTACAATCAACTAAGCCTCATCGAAGAAAAACGCCTAACAGTTGTATGCCATGGACAATTGTATCAACGGCAGATGAAGCAGGCTTTCGACAAGAAGGTGCGGCCTCAAAGGTACATACCAGGTGACTTGGTGCTGAAAAGGATTATTCCTCTTCTTAATGATCACATGGGAAAGTGGACACCCAATTATGAAGGACCATTCGTGGTTAAAAAGGTTTTCTCAAGCGGAGCCTTGATGCTAACAACCATGGATGGAGAAGACTTCCATTCCCCTATCAATACAGACGCAATAAGAAAATACTTCGTGTAAAAAGACCCGCTGGATAAAAACATAATAAAGATCCAGGAAAAAATAGGCATCCCGGCGAGCCAAAAACAAAATAAAAGGCTCGGGCAAAAATTAGGGAAATATTGAAGAAAAAAAATGTACACCAGCTGAGTTGAAAAGCCACATCGGACAGCTCAGACAAAAAAGGGTATGCCGGTGAATTAAAAACCCGAAAGGGCGATCCATGCAAAAGAGGGACTAACATGAACGACTGCGATCTGCGAAATTCATAATCCATCTGCAACTAAGGTTATTCTAAGGGTTGAAGACCAGTTCAATCACCTCTCTCAAGGGGCAGAGCAAACAGACAGTCTTGAAGATATACAAGTCATAGTTGGGTCGAAACTTGATGAGATTCATTTTTCACATTGCCAATAGGATAGTTTATTTTCCTTTTGGGCTATTTCCTCTTTCCAAGGAATTTCTTCCTGATGTAATGCCTATTCATGGCCATGTTCCAAATTAATAAAATTCAATTTCAGTCAACTTGTGACTAGTTGCTCTTGTTTTTGTTTTTCATCTAACATTGTTTGATTACAAAAATGTCCAGTAAATGGTGATTTATATTGTGTTATGAACATTCGAATGCTTTCTAACTCATGCAGAAGGACAGAAACATCTAATACAACTCTAAAATGGATGTTAAGTGGCTGGGATGGTGATTTATACCATAAGCCTGGGGCATACATGTCCAAACTAACTTTCCATGTTGCAGGCATTATCAATTGTGTTTACGCAGGTGCAGGTACATGTGTTGCTAGCAGAGCTAAAGCGAAATTCCAGGAAGAATATTTCAACAACATACTTGAACGAGAACAGGTGCCTTCCTCTGTGTCTCCTGTTATCCCCAGTAGAAGTGAAGCTGAAGCTCTTCCCCAACAATAATGACAAAAGATGTTTGTCCGCCCCAAGCAGAGGTTCTCTTTTAATATAGGGGCAATCCCCATCAGTGCAAGGAGTGTCTTTCCTCCCCGGCAGTTTGGTCCCAAAGCATTGCCATGCCTATTGTTCCCAGCCAAATCAGGAGGTCTTCACTTCCCCACTAAAGTTAAAGAAGGGTCCATCTCCAGCAGGGTCTTGGCTCTCTAATCTCAAAGTCCAATTTATTTTTGGCAGTGGCTGTAGTTCAGAGCCGATGTATCATTAACAAAATTCCCCGCAGAGTTGTTTCCTCCTCACCGGGACTAACCAGATCAATGTGTCGTACCCCGAAAAATACGACCTCGCAACGGGAAAGTGTCGTGGGAATAATTAAAATGATCAACAGAGTCGCCACCGAACTTATTTTATTCCAATTAAGGAAAAGGAAAATATCGAGAAACCTCTTTTTGAAAACGGATAGGGCTTGGTCTTTGAAACCAGATTTTGAGTTCGTGAGTCGATTTCGTAAGGGGAAGGTATTAGCACCCCTTACGTCCGTTGTACTCAACGGGAACCTCTTAATTTGATTTGTGATTGAATGTCTTAACGAATGTCATTTATCTTCTTCGAATAAAAGCATAAATAAAATGTGATACGATTCTAAACTTGGGTTAGTAATTAGAGGGAAATGGGTGGTTAGCTTCCTAGGGTGCTCGGCAAGGAGTAAGATCCATGTGCCTACGTATTCCCTTGTGCAATGGGAAAGTCAGAGCCTCGTAGTTCGTGGTACTAAGGTTAGTTGCTTTGTTTTAATGAACGATTATTTAAACCGCATTGTAACTGCTAAGTGTTGGCTTGTTTGCTCGCAATGGGAGGCGGAAGAGCTAGCTTGTTTGCGAGATAGAAAGGATTTAAACAATGTTCGTTTGAAAAAAAAAAATTGATTCGATTAGTGTTTTAAGAACGAAATGGCGAATGAACCACGTCCCGTGGGGCGAGCCTCGGGAGCGTTCATTCAAGAATTCGAGGAATGCTAGACTCCAGAATTCAATTCTTTCGTTATTTGATGTGTAGATTAAGTGTTTTAATTACGGAAAGTCGAATGAACCACATCCCGTGGGGCGAGCCTCAGGAGCGTTCATTCAAGAATTCGAGGAATGCTAGACTCCAGAATTCAGTTTTTCCGTTATTTAATTATAAAAAGATATTTGAATATTTGAGTTGGAAGGATTTGGTGGCGAGGCACGGTGCGTTCGACTTACATGGGTTTGCGAATCGATTAAAGCGATAAAATGCGGCGAAAAATAAATTAACGGCAACTATTCGGAGGCGTTGGACCTTTTATTCGGACACGTCAAAATATAGTTCAATTACTTCCTTAGAGCCGATTTAAAATTGAAATCGTTCTATTAGGAGTCGATCGTTTATATTGAAATGCGATAAATTAAATTAATCGAATTAAATAAAATGGCGACAATTAAATCGGAATAGAAATATAAATGCAAATAAATAAATTAGATTGCATCGAATTCGATAACATAATAAATAATCGAAATAATGTAATAAATAAAAAAAACTAAATTAAATTTGTTTTGTCGAAATAGAATAATAAATAAAAACTAACTAAAGGCCTCATATTAATTAAATTTCCCAATTTAACAAAATTGGAAATAATTTAACTTTTTGATATATCATTGGCCCATAATAATAAACTAGAAAATCAAGATGAAATAAAATTAAATAAATAAAAATAATAAACCAAGCTTTATTGTCCAAGAAAATCAATACTAGTTATAAAATAATAAAATTCTAAAACAAGAAAATAAAAACCATAATAACAAAATAATAATAATAATAAAATAAAAAATAAGAGAAAAAAAATACACATAACAGACGAGGGTTTACATGGATTTGAGGGCGTGATTAGAAACATGTATGCCTTAACTCATCATTCACATGCCTAAAACCCTTATATAATAAATAATAAAAAAGATAATAAAATGATATAGTTTAAAAGAAAATGCAAACCAACAGGTTCAAAGTTCAGAATTTTTTTTGTTCTGTTTCTCAAAACCTTTTTTAAGAAAACGCGACGGCGGCCGGTGCTATTCAGTTTCTCGCGGTGGTTTCGATTAGATCTGTCTATCTCCCTCGCGATAGTCTCGTCGTGTTCTCTCTCAAACTCTCTGTTTCGTGGCGGTTTGGTTTTGAATCGGTGATGGAGGTGGGTTCACGGTGGTAAAGGGTCGGTCGGTTTGTGTTTGGGTTTGTAATGGTGATTTGGAGGCGGAAAAGGAGGTTTATGGCAAAGGTGGGTTTGTGGTTCTCAGTGTTTTCGTTTTGAAGGTTTAATGGTGGGTACGCGGTGGTTCTCACTCTCGGTTGCACTTCAATTCTCAGATCTCAGTTTTTTGTGCATTTTGTTTCATCACTTTCTCATCTCAATCATCATTGTTTCTACTTTTTTTGTTGTGTTTGTTGATGTGCGGTATCTGAGTTGTGAGACAAGGGCTAAAATTTGAAGGTTTTGAAATCTGTGTTGGCAGAAAATATTTATGAAGAAAAGGGTCATGGAAGGCTGTGTGGTTCGTGTAGTTTTTCGGTGGTGGTGCAAACTAAACGGGTTATGTGTTATTTAGTGAGGGAGTTTAGTCTATTTTGAAGGGATTTGAAGAAGTGTGGTTGTTAGATGAAGAAGGTTTATTGAGCAAGGATTTATGAGTTTTGGTTTTTGGATTTTGTTTACGGAGGGAAAAAAATACAGATTTTTTTTATATATTTTGGTTGAAACTTGGTGCTTTTCTTTGCAGGTTTTGTAATATTTTCCAAGCTTGTCTTTATTAGTGAAAATGAGACTGAATTTATAGGAAAATTGAGAGGATAAAATGGGAAAACTTGGGGATAAAGATTGGAATAAAAATTTGTTAGAAAGATTTGCTTTGCTGTGAAAATTATGTTGTTGATGCTGAAAAATTGGAGTGAGTTTGTTATGTAGAGTAGTGGAAATGTTGCAGGTTTTTGTGAAAAGAAATATGGGATGGAAATTGATGGACTTGGATTAGGATAACAAAACTAGTACAAATAATAACAAACATAATAATAATAATAATAACAGTAAAAAAAATTCTAGTAATAATGAGAATAAAAACTAAATTAATGAAAAGTAATTGGTAAATGGAATTTTTTGTTAATTTTGGAACTTAGTAAATAAGTTTTAAAAGTAATGGGTTTGAATTTGAAAAATAATAATAAAAATAATAATAAAATAAGTTAATAAAAACAATATGCAAATGGAAAATAAAATAATAATAACAAAAAAAGTTATGAAGAGTTAGTAATAATAACAAGATATTTAAAAAAGAATAAAAAAGAGTTAGTAATAATAATAACAAGATTTTAGTGTTTTTTGGAATAAATAATAATAAGTGGGATAAAAGTGAAATAAAGTAGTAAAACAGACATTTTAAAATAAAATAAATAAAAGAGACATTGATTTTTTTTTTAGATTTTTGTTATGATAAGAAAATGTGATAGGAATAACTAATGAAAAAAAAATGAAAGTGATAAACGAACAAAACCGTCCACACAACACCGACTTCTAACATTGCGCACGCACGCGCCAACAAACTTAAATAAAACTCCGATTTCGCACAAATCCTGAAGAAATGATATATTTTTTGGATTTTTTTAATAAAGGTAAAAAACGAAAATAAAACAGTTTGACAAAATTGGGGTATAATAACATGTGTTGTGCTGGCAGAAAAATAAAGAAAGTGATAAAAAAATAACTGTATGGAATTAATAATAATAATAATAATAATAATAAAATAATAATAATAATAGAAATAATAATAACACTAAGAATAGAGATAATAAACTAGTAATAGTAATAAAAAGATTTTTGTGATCTTGTTTAAATAATAGTAAATGAATTCAAGAAGAGAGATAATGGGCTTATGAGATATTTACAAATGGGGTATGATAGAATATTGTAACAGTGAAATTTTTGTGATGGTTGAATTGGTTAGGTAGTGGTGTTGAAAAAATAAGAAACGTATGGAGGTGGGGTCTTGGTTGTAGAAAGTGTGAGCTGTGAAATTGTGATGCTATAATAATAACTGAAAAACTAATATTAAATATAATATAATAAATAATAATTAAAATAAAATATAAAAAAAGTAATACTAATGATAATATTTTAATAAAATGTGGTAGTGTGAAAAATGATAATAATAATAATAATATGTGATGAATTTTAAAAGTAATGGTTAAAAGGGATTAAAAATGGATAGTAAGTATTTAAAATAGTGAATAAAATAAAAAGGTATTAGAATTTTTTATTTAAAAAGAAATAAATGCTTTTTTTTTATTTTTGGTAATTGATTTTTTTTGAATAAAATATAAAAGGATATTGGATATGGATGAAATTAGATAAAGGACAAAATTAGGTATAAAAATAAAATAAAAACAAGTGACATATTTTGGATTTTTGAATATATGTTAGACAGTAAAATAAAATGGTGCGGGTAGGACAAATTTGGGGTATGATAGTTGCCCATATCGAATTGGCTTAGACCGAGTAAGATGAGCTGGCTTGCGTTCAAACTTTCAAGGTATAAGACAATTAGATATTAACAGACTCCGAATTTGTCTAGCAAAAGAAAATGTGTAATGATAAAAGCTAGTGACTGAAAACTGGAAAGATGGGTGACACAACAGAGAAACAAATTGATTGAAAGTAAATAAATTGCTATCGACAAAAGGATGATAAAGCGACCCCAGAACTCGAACTAGGTCGATATGGATGATGAGTAACAGAAAATTAAATAACCGCTATCACCAAAAGGATGATAAAGCGACCGCGACACCAAAAGGATGTTGAGTAACAGAAAATTAAATAATTGATATCACCAAAAGGATGATAAAGCGATCCCGACACCAAAAGGATGTTGAGTAACAGAAAATTAAATAATCGCTATCACTAAAAGGATGATAAAGCGACCCCGACACCAAAAGGATGTTGAGTAACAGAAAATTAAATAATCGCTATCACCAAAAGGATGATAAAGCGACCCCGGCACCAAAAGGATGCTGAGTAACAAAAAATTAAATAATCGCTATCACCAAAAGGATGATAAAGTGAACCCGACACCAAAAGGATGCTGAGTAATAGAAAATTAAATAATCGCTATCACCAAAAGGATGATAAAGCGATCCTAACACCAAAAGGATGCTGAGTAACAAAAAATTAAATAATTGATATCACCAAAAGGATGATAAAGCGATCCCGACACCAAAAGGATGCTGAGTAATAGAAAATTAAATAATCGTTATCACCAAATGGATGATAAAGCGACCCCGACACCAAAAGGATGCTGAGTAACAGAAAATTAAATAATTGCTATCACCAAAAGGATGATAAAGCGACCCCGACACCAAAAGGATGCTGAGTAACAGAAAATTAAATAATCGATATCACCAAAAGGATGATAAAGCGAACCCGACACCAAAAGGATGTTGAGTAACAGAAAATTAAATAATCGCTATCACCAAAAGGATGATAAAGTGATCCCGACACCAAAAGGATGCTGAGTAACAGAAAATTAAATAATCGCTATCACCAAAAGGATGATAAAGCGACCCCGACACCAAAAGGATGCTGAGTAACAGAAAATTAAATAATCGCTATCACCAAAAGGATGATAAAGCGACCCCGACACCAAAAGGATGATGAGTAACAGAAAATTAAATAATCACTAACACCAAAAGGATGATAAAGCGACCCCGACACCAAAAGGATGACGAGTGACAAAAAATTATATAAACGACCCCCGCCACCAAAGGGAAAACCGGGTGACTGTAAATTAAATAACGATCTGGTTGAGAAATACTGGTAAAATGAGTAAAAATTGCTTGGGGAGCAAAGGGTTGAAGAAAAATTATCCAATGGGGGACGACCACTGGAATTTGCCAAGGAGATGCCTGGAATCTTCGATTGATCCTGGATCCTGACTTATGTATGTATGCTTGTTGTTTTTCAAATGGTATTCCATAATGATGGAAATACAATGCAGATTTTTATGCACTGGAATGAAAGTTGAAATGTTGGGGATATGAAAAGCCGATTTATTTAGGTATGCAAATGATGCGTATGAGGTAAATGATGCATAATGATGCTTATGACTGATTGGAATGAAAGGTGTCAGCTTGGTGAAATTTTGGTTTTGTAGTTGCCAATAATGATTGAACTTTAGGTGGATGGAGGGTTTGATTCCCCGACACTCGATCTTCGATGATGTATGGTCAGAAGATGGATCTGAATGCTCCAAGTTCGATCACTTGCTGATGAGTAGAGCGACTTGGTTGACACATGAATATTGCTTTGCTTTGAATGGTTGCCAACATCTGGCAAGATCTGCTTGTTCAGTTGGGGAAAAGAGATAGAAAGATTTGCTCCTTGTTTGCTTGCCCCTGCCTGTAGGGTATTTCAAAAATTCTAGTGGGGAAGCTTTGAGAGTGACCAATACATGATCTGCCCCAGTGTCTGGATTTGGTAGGTGTCTGCCCCTGATTGAGCCTTTGAAGGTGATCTTGCCCTTGATTGAGTTGTTAAGAATGATTTTCCCCTGATTAATGGACTTTGAGATAAATTGCCCCTGATTGGGCTGTTGAAGATGCTTTGCCCCTGATTGGACTGTTGCAGTAGTCTTGATTCATGTTGGCACCAATGAAGTTCAAATTTCTCTTTTGATTGCCACTTGTTGGGATTGCACTGATGTCAAGCACTGAATTGCAATTAAATTATTCATAGACAAATGGTAGTATTAATGTAACGTTCATGCGAGTTTTGAAAAAAAGTCAATTTATTTGAATGTCGTGATAGTGTGACGAATGGACCGTTGGTCCAAACGTGGTGCTAATTTAGAAAGTGCGTAAAAGATGCAGCAAGAATAATGTGGAATCGAGATTGAAGATTAGCAAATATATGGGAGTCAATTTACGCAACCTTGTTGGTAGCATGCTTTCAGAATAAACCCTGCCTCAATTAGGACTTTTGAGGGTTGTAACATGGTCTAGTTAATGGTTTGAGAAACAAAGGATATAAGGTTCAAAGTTTGATTTGTACCCACCCCTTCTTCATGATGTTCTCCAGTCCTACGTTCAGTTAATTCTACACAAGCATTTGTTTTCGATATTGCAAGAGTGAAGATGAAGCTTTAAAGTTTGCTTGAAGTGACAGTCATCTTATTTTGCTGGTGACCCTTTGATTCTTGATTTGGTGGTCACTGATATTTGTTGCTGAGGATTTGAGCTCCTCTTTTGATTTGTTTTTTTCCGACTAAGTGTCCCTTCGGGTGCTCAACTTAGTGGTTTTTCTTTTCTATTTTTTTGTATTTTGTTGAATGTTGTGACTGCCAAGTCATTTGTTGATGGTCCTCCGACGGGATGTCTCATCTTGCGATTCAAAGGTGTGGTCAGGCTAACTGGACAACTACCCTGCCTTGGGTTAGATGTAAGGGTTGTATCCGAAAGAAACTCCTACTTCTAGGTGTCGCTCCCCCGAAAAGACACCGGGTCAAATAGGGTACAGACGCGAACGGTCGGCGAAGAGAGAAATGAAATGAAGATGAATAAAGTCGCCAGCTAGGCATTTTTATCCCGAAGGAAAGGTAATGTTGCATAAACCTAGAATAAGATGGATAAGACGGTTGCGAACCAGAGAAACTGAGAAAGGGGGTTGGTTACAACCTGGGAAGGTATTAGCACCCAGATTGTCCGTCGTACTCGACGGGATCCACGCTTGAAAGTTTGTATTTAAAGGGGTAGTGTATATGCTATCTGTGTGCAAAAGTTGGAAAAGAAATGTACAAGTGTCGGTGCAAAAGGTGAATGCTCAGGAGCTGAGGCTTAAAAGAGAATGCTGAAAAAGTGGGATGATAATGAGACTTTTGTTCGATAACAGTTAAGTTATGCCTATGTATCCTCTCGTGCAATGAGGAAGTCAGAACACCGTAGTTCGACTCAAAGAGATTGAAATATGAATTGACTGTGAACTGCCTGTTTGTCTATGCTCAAGTGTGTGACTCGTCTGGCTCGAGTGCTAACTGTCTTGCATTAGACGGAAGAAGCAAGTTCTCGTTTGTGAATGAGTGTGATGAGAAAAGAATCCCGAAGGAGACGATTATTGTTTGTTTTTGTGTTTTCAGTTTTTTTATTGTTTTTGGTGTTTTGCATAAGTTAAATGAGCTTAAGCCTAAATCAAGGGCTTGTAAACTCATTATATCCTCCCTGATTAGGGATAATGAGCCTACTTAAGTATGAGATAAGCATCTCAACTTAATTGCCATGATGATGTAGGATTAAGATCATTAACCTAATTGTGATTAATTAGATGTTTTTGGATTCTTGTTTAGTGTTAAGTAATGAGTTTAATCTCTAATCACAGATTAGTGAACTCATTACACCATCCTAATAGAAGGATAATAGATGAGAACACTTAAGCTGAGGAAGATACCTCAACTTAATCCATGGTTAGAGATTAAATTCATTATATAACAAAGCCTTTATTAAGTGGATTTTAATTAAAGGATGAGATTAAGAAGTGGATTTTATGGTTTGTAAGACAACTTGAGGGGGACTTGTCCATTAAACACTAGGGTTAGTCCTTCTTAACCATAAGGAAGAATTAGAACCCTAATGTAAGACCCAAGTTACAAGATGAAGTCTTAGTGATTATTAATGTGTTTTTTGATTAAGAGGTTTAAACAAATTAAAGGTTTAACACTTAGAATTAAAGTTATACACTCCATCCTAAGAGAATGATACAGGCATAACCCTAATTCCAAAGTCTTAAAACTTTAAGAGTTTAGTCTCTGATTATTGAGATGAGAAGAGAGACTCAAGGAGACTCAAAGGTAAAAAGCTAAGGGGGAATAATTACAATCCTAAGATTATCATGCTTGGATGTTCCTATGGTTTGTGAGTCTTAAGAAAGATCTTCAAGGAAGCCACCAATGGAAGAAGCAGATGAAAGGAGGAGGAAGCAGGAGAATAAGTTACTTACTTCACTGAAGAAGATAAGTAACTTAAAGAAAGAAAGTGAGAGAGATGGAACATAAGTGAATAAAATTCACTTCAAAGACAAATTAAAAATGCAAATGATAGAGATAAGAAGAAGTGAGTGGTGAAGGAAAATCCACCTCCCAAAATAATTTACCAAACGTTCCTGAAAAGTTAGCATGGATGCATAAAGTATGAAGAATAAAGAAATGAAGTGAAATGAGATGAGATGACCAAAGTCAGAAGTGTTTATGCAATGCAAATGTCATGTAAGATGATTAAAAGACATACAAAATGCATATGTGTGATCATACAAGAATGAGATGTCATGTAAGCATGCTTTGAAATTTGAAAACACATAAAAGTTTATGAAATGAAATGAATGCATAACATGGAAAATGGATGAAGAAATGATCAAGCAAGGTTAACATGACCTAAGATGTCTAAGATGACATATGAATGCATGAAATGTCATGGCAAGTTCATGCAATGATGCATATGCAAGGTGGATACAAATGAACATGAGAAATTAGGGTTACATGGACATGTGAGATGCAAATGAACAAAACAGAAGCAAATGACATGATAAAAATTTGCAAACAAGCTCAAACAAATCCTAATCCCATATTAGGTCACACCCCAAAGGAGAAGTTCAGAAGCCTAAATTATCAAAAGTTATGATTTTCCTATGTTTTCTAGGGTTTTTGGGTGGTTCAAAGGGAAAAAATGAAAATCAATTTGAAAATGCAAGATAAATTCATGAGAAAAAAGACCTATAAACTACATGCAATATGTAACACAATGCAAAAAGAATCAACTTCAAACTCTTCTTTGTTAGGCAGAAATGAGTTTTTAAAGTTAGGGTTTAAAAATGTGATTTTTATGACCCTTAATTCAAAGTAAATTGGAAAACTATGATCAAACCTAAAAAGAGTTTGAAAATGTTTCTAAACGCATTGGGATGATTCATGATTTTTTTGGTGATTTTTAGAAACATAAATGTATTTTTAATTAATTAAAATACTTTAATTATTAAAAATAACGTTTAAATATTTTAAAAATGCTTTTTTAATGCAAAAAATAAAATATAAATTATTTTTGGAATGAAAAAAATATTTAAAGTCAGAATGCAAAAGAAAATATTTTTTGGATGCTTTTTGATATTTTAAATAAATTATGCAAGAAAATGCAATAAAAATGATTTAAATGAGAAGTATGCAGATCCTAAGGCCCAAATTCAAACTAGAAAAGGAGGGAGTTGACTGCGCGCATTTTTGTGTGGATGAGATTGCTTCACATTAAATAATCCTAATTAAATTAATTAATTATAATTAGAGTTAAGTGAAATGATGATGGCCACTGAAACACGCGATAACCTAAATCTAAGGGTTGAGATTCAAACTGGGGAGATTAGTCCTAATCCTAACCCTAATTACTTTCAGGTGACCGGAGCAAGCTCCGGTCATCTTCTTCGGCGAGCTGTTCATGCTATCTCTTTCTCTAGGCTACCCCAAACCCCCAAACACTCCAGAATCAACCCCTTAATCATTCTAAACAAGAATCAGGCCACAAACAACATTTATTTTGCATCAAACGCACGAATCGAAGAAAAACATTTTCAGATCAAAAGGTTTCAGAACATCAATACATCCTGGTTTCTCAACCATTTTAAAAAATAAACATATCAGGATGATCAGCTAAACATGTAGAATCATATTTTAACTTAAATAGCAAGTTCTGGAAAAAAAGTTCATCATAGCTACCTGAGTTGAAGCTTTGTGTTCTTGAGCTTTCTGACCTCTTTCTTGGTTCAAACCAACCCCAATGAGCTCCCTGATGATGATGAGGAGCTAAGAACAAGCTTGTGTGGCCTGGTTTATGAGTTTCAGTTCCTCTGCACCAAGAATTGTGTTTTGGTTTGGCTGTGTTTTAGGCTATGGTGATGGGTGCTTTGTGATCCTTAGGTCATGTGGAAATGATTGGTGAAAAAAGATTGAAGTTTAAGTGGTTGTGTGATGATTTTCGAAGAGAGTAAGTTTTTGATGGATTTTGTGTATTCTGAGTTATGGGATGATTCAAGCTCTTGTGTGTTATGAAATGCCTTGCATAATGTTTGTTTAAGCCAATGGGATTGATCAGAAAGTTGTTGTGGCACAGGTTGATTGGTATGGGGTGTTTTGCAAAAAAGTCAATTTTGGTGTACTTGAGGTATAGGCCATGGCAGGTCTAGCTTTTTGGGGTGTCTGGCCTCATCAAGATTCATGGAGAGCCATAGAATCAAAATTATGCAACTGGCACAAGTGGATGAGAGGATCCCATGCATTTTGCAATTTTGGAGAGTTTTGGCCCTTTTGTGATTTCTTGAAGTTCAAGTCATGGAAACCTTAGGTTTAATGCACAATTCTGATGTTTAGAGGTTGTCTTGACATGTTGTGAAGTATTTGTGCACATTAGAAGTAATTATAATGCTTGAACATGCCAAAATGCAAAATCCCTCTTTGACATGAAACTTGAAATTATAGGATTTTTGCCAACTTTGAAAGGCCATATCTTGAGTTCTATGATGAATCAAGACATGTTCTTGTACTTTTTGAAAAGGGAAAGACCCAATCTACAACTTTCATGACCAAGAATTTTTCATTTGAAGCATTTTTGGTTATGAAAGACGAGGTTGAAAACTTTCCCAAAATGGAAAGTTTGCATTTCAAGTCATTTCCAAAAATGGCAAGTTTGCAATTGGCTCAAAATTATTCAATCTTGTGAACTTCCAACCACTTCTAAGATCAAATAAAGATCATATAACTTCAATTTGATGAAAATACCCCTTTGGTTCCATTGTCGGGGGCCTCAGATGCCCTGATTTTGACTTAACTTGCTCAGGAAGTTACCCAATGAACAGATGACTTCCACAATGAATTTCCTCATCAAACTTGGTACACATGATCCTTATGACATATTAAGAACATTAGAAACAAGAATGGCCCAAAAATTTGGAGTTAAGGCCTCTGAAACCAAAACCCTAATTTTGGTCATCTGTGTAGTGAAAACCCTAGCTCTGCTTCCATGCCTTTGCCACTTCTTGTGATCCCTTAACTTTCATGAACTTTTGAGGAGCATAATATGATGATAGAACACAAATGGACCCTCTTGGAAAGCTTTGAGGCCTTTGGGATGGCTCAGATGGATTCTTGGATTGCTCAGATCACAAACCATAGATGCAGATGAACTTGAACTTATGCAGTGAAGC
Organism: Lathyrus aphaca; assembly: GCA_963966055.1. NCBI lineage: Eukaryota > Viridiplantae > Streptophyta > Magnoliopsida > Fabales > Fabaceae > Lathyrus > Lathyrus aphaca. Next base: position 427,558,030 of record OZ014524.1, on the reverse strand, counting down.
AAAAATGCAATATGAGATGTAATGCTTATGTTAAAAAAAAATGAAAGATCACAAGCCATGGTGTGATTAAGAGTGAGGGAAAATTTGGGGTTTTTACAGCTGCCCCTATTCAAGCATGAGTTAGCTGTGCAGGATGTAAGCTCCTGGCTTAACAGACAAACAAGATAACTTGTGGTTGAATACCAAAGACAGACCGAAATTTTCACTCGCTGGATAGAAGAAGAAAAGGGATATAAATTGTAAAAGGTATTATAGTATGAATATCAAATGAAAGCGATGGAGGACGACCATCGAGCAGAGGACGACTGCTAGGGATAAAGCAATGACGGGGACGGCCGACAAGCTGGGGAAATAAAGAGACCATGACGGGGACGGCCATCAGGTAAAGAAATAAGATTCTCTGGGGATTATAGTAAAGACAATGATGGGGATGGCCATCAGGTTTGCAAAGTAAAGTAAGCAACGATGGGGACGGCCATCGGTTTAAATAATAAATGAAATAATGATGAGGGACGGTCATCAAAAGGTGAAGGACGATCACCTAGCAGGGGACGACTGCTCTTTATCATGACATAGGACGAATGTCAGATAGAAAGGGTCGAAGATGGGGACGACCATCGGATAAGCATGATGAAGGACGATCATCAAGAGGTGAAGGACGATCACCTAGCAGGGTACGGCTGCTCTCAGGGTTTATCACGACATATGAAGAATGTCGGATAACAAGATCAACGATGGGGACGGTCATCGGATGAAATGATGAGGGACGGTCATCAAAAGGTGAAGGACGATCACCTAGCAGGGGACGACTGCTCTTTATCACGACATAGGACGCACGCCGGATAGAAAAAGGTACCACTAATGGGGATTCCGCTAGGGAAGGGATGAGGGACGGTCATCCAAAGGTGAAGGACGATCACCTGGCAGGGGACGGCTGCCGAAAGTATCACGACATAGGACGAATGTCGGATAGAAGAAAGTTGTTCTATTGGTGACTTACTGGGGAATGGTAAACACGGACAAGTGCTTACGCTTAAGAATAAAAAGTATAAGTGCTTGACAGTGTATAGATTAAAGATGCGGACGAGCATCCTTAGGACCATGATACGGACGAGTATTGGTAGAAACAAACGCTGATGCGTGTTCAGAGATGATGATACAGACGAGTACCAACTAGTTAACAAAGAACACGGACGAGTGTCAGATCTGTTGAGGAGTGATATAAACAAGATACAGACGAGTATCGAAGACTTCTATATAAGTATGAGTGAGCATCGGTTTGTTAGTAAAGTATGAGCAAGACACGGACGAGTGTTTGATTTGTTGGGGAGTGTATGACATGGACGAGTGTCAAATAAGTATTATATATGAACAAGCATCTATTTTGAGAATGCAAAGGATATGCTTTGGCTTTCCGTGGGGATAGGATGACACGGACGGGTGTCGAGAAGGACATATTATGAACAAGTATCTGTTTTTGAGAGTGCAAAGGGGACGCTTTGGCTTTTATGGGCAAAGGGGTGCACCTTGTATATTGTTGATGAAACATTGATGGTAATTGCAGGTGACTGGCTCAAACCTGGCTTGTGATCATGCAAATGTTTGATTTTTGTCGTAATGCTCCGTATTAGACGGAATGATATGCTCTATGTGGGGAATATGATGCAAATGCTATGATTATGCAAAAGAGAAACCGATCCGAGACCTGGATTCTGCTGGAATAAAGATCTCTGGTTGATCTGCTCGGAGGGATGTCCTAGCTGGGGAAGAAATCATTGGTAGATCTATCATGAGGGAGAACTCTGCTTAGGGGGGATGGATCATTGGTAGATCTATCCGTAAGGAGAACTCAGCTGGGGAGAAGGAAACCTCAGCCACTTTGTTGGGTAAGAGTTTCAAGCTATGCTCTTCTGGGGAGAGAATGGAAACTCTGTGGGGAGATAGTTCCTATAGCTTTGCTGGGGATGAGAGAAATCTGGCTCTCTGGTGGGGAATAGGAAGTTCCTTGCCCATCTTGTTGTGTCACAGTTGTCAGGTACTGCTTGGGGAGCTGATAACTTCTGGGAAGCAGCATATTGGGGATGCAATGCTTGGAGTGCCCCATGCTGGGTATTGAATACCCGCAACCTATTAAGACAAAAGAAACACACAAGTATCCCGAGGTATCCCTTATCAGATTCCGTCATAGGAGTTAGACTTTCCTGAAAGTAATATATTTCCCGCATGCAAAAAAAATGGCTCATTTGTTTTATACAAGTGTCGTATCATGAATACTGGACATTTTGCAAACGAAACATAAAATGTACAAAACGAGGTGTGACTGAAAACTCTGATTTTATTAATCTGGGTGCCTTGAATTGGCAAATACAGTCAAAGAAACAAATCCCCTGAAATGAGGAGATTGCTATCAACTGAGAAAATAAAAGTGCTGGCAATGTTGACGATGACGTTCCAGTGAACTTCCTTTACTATGACCTTGACGTTCTTCTCATCTTGCTTTCTGAAGAAGGTTGATTCTGACTGATGCTTCATCCTTTCGAAACTTGCCGTGTTCTGAGTGATACAGACGAATTCAGAATGCAGTTGTTCGCTTATTCCCTGATTTTGCGTGGATCACCCTTTCGGGTTTTCAATCCACCGGGATACCCTTTTTTGCATGAACTGTCCAATGTGGCTTTTCATCTCAGCAGGTGTACTTTTTATTTATTTTCCCTTATTTTTTCCTGAGTCTCTGTTTTTGACTCGCCGGGATGCCTTATTTTTGCCTGGACTGACATTCTGATTTTATGTCCAGCGAGTCATTTTATGCGAAGTATTTTTTAACTGCATCTGAATTCACAGGGGATAAGAAATCTTCACCATCCATAGTAGTGAACATCAGTGCTTCACCAGAGAAAAGCTTTTTTACTATGAATGGACCATTGTAGTTTGGAGTCCATTTGCCTCTGTGGTCTGTATGAGGAGGAAGGAGTCTTTTAAGCACAAGATCTCCCACTTGGTATTCCCGAAGCCTAACTTTCTGATCGAAGGCTTTCTTCATCCTTTTCTGATATAACTGCCCATGACAGATGGCAGCTAATCTTTTTTCTTCGATCAGATTCAGTTGATTGTACCGAGACCGCACCCATTCTGCTTCATCCAACTTCACATCCATCATTACCCGTAAGGAGGGTAGCTCAACTTCAACATGTAGGACAACTTCCATACCGTATACAAGCTAATAAGGCGTTGCCCCAATGGACGTTCTGATTGAGGTTCGATACCCATGCAAGGCAAATGGTAGCATTTCATGCCAGTTTTTGTATGTAACCACCATCTTCTGCACAATCTTCTTGATATTCTTGTTGGCTGCCTCAACAGCGCCATTCATCTTTGGCCTGTAAGGAGAAGAGTTGTAATGTTGGATATTGAAGTCCCGACACAGTTCTGCCATCATTTTGTTGTTCAAGTTGGAACCATTGTCAGTAATGATTCGCTCGGGTACTCCATATCGACAGATGATGTCTCTTTTCAGGAATCTGGCTACCACTTGTCTAGTGATGTTTGCATATGAAGCTGCTTCAACCCATTTGGTGAAGTAATCAATGGCTACCAGGATAAATCTGTGGCCATTTGAAGCAGTTGGTTCGATCTTTCCAATCATGTCAATGCCCCACATAGCAAAGGGCCAAGGAGAAGACATCACGTTCAAAGGATTTGGTGGCACATGTGTTGCACCCCAAATTTTGCCCTCCACAAGACAAGACATTGTGTACTAAGAGGTTCACAAGGTTCACAAGACATTTCATGAGGTTCACAAGGTTCACAAAAATTCACAATTAGTCAGAAAGTTTGACAATTCCCTCAGACAATGCATCCTCTTAAGCAATGCATCCTAAACTAGGGTTTTGACTTTAATCAGGCTAAATGGACTTCCAAGACTTCAAGTGAGCTTCACAACATCTTATATGTGTTTAAGAATCCCCATGTCAAGTTTCAAGACTTTCCCAAAAGATTTGCCCAGTCAGATGATCAGATAAGTTAAAATCAGTCAAAGCAGTTAAAAAGTCAAACTGAGGTCAACTGTGGTCAAACCAAAGTCAAACTTCATGATTTTTTGCCAACATCAAGTATATGAAGCAAAATTCATCATTTGATCAAGGGTTTATCATGATTCATCAAGGAGATTTCAGATCATCAAGAATCAGGAGTTTCTAAATTAGGGTTTCCTCAGGAAAAGTCAACTGAACTTTGACCAGCCATAACTTTCACATGCTTCATCAAACATTTTCCATCAAAAGCTCATTTTTAAGGAAATTGAATTCTCTACAACTTTGTGTCTCACAAGCCAAGCCTAAAAATGCTTCATTTGGAAGGTATGAGCTAAGACATTATAGGTCCTTTTGAAAGTCAACAAAAAGTCAACAACTTCAAAAGAGCATAACTTGAGAATGGTAAACGATATGGACATGAGACTAATGAGGTTGGTTAGAGGACTCTTTAAGCTTTCCAAAATGTCCAAGAACACCCTCATAGCATTAAAATTGAAGGATTTATGCCCTTGCAAAGTTGGGAAATTTTTGGAAAGTTTATGAAGCAAATAAGGCCTAAAATCAATTTTGTGCTAAATGAGCCCACCAAATTGCCATCCCATCTTTACAAAAACACCAAGCACGACCCAACCCACCTATTTTCTGATTTTTTATTTTTTATTTCATATTTATTTGAATTTTATTCATTAAAATACCATTTAAATTGAAATAAAATATAAAATCATATATTTGGAAAAGGATTTTGCTTCTAGAATGTTATAAATGATATTTGGATCAAATTGATGCACAAGTTATAAGGATTGTCCCAAAATAGTAATGTTAGATCAAATAAAAATCAAATTTCATGACATATCTTTTTCAATATTCAAGTGATCCAAAAGTCCAAAGAATCATAACATTTTTTGACCTAATTTCATCCACTACATATACATGAACTCATCACAAGCACAAGACACGATTTTTCTGCCTCCTAGAGCAAGAGCAAGCTTCCAAATCTTTCACAAAAAATCTCAAATCGGATTCTTACTTAGAGGCCATATCAAGAGATTTTGAAGGTTGCAATACGTTCCTAGATGATCATTGAACCTATTTGAACCATTTGCAGCATCCAAATCATTACATATTGCTTAAACTGAATCTCTTTTGTTCTTGGTTTTGAAATTTTCGATTCTCATTATTTATGCATTGCACACTAATTTTGTTTGTTGATTCATGGTTAGTTGAAGCTCGTGATGGATTCTGGGCAAAAATCTTGGAGAAACAGTGGTTAAATCGTTAGATGCCATTCTAGGGTTCATACCTTATAATTTAGGGTTTTCTAATTTAATGGATATTAATTTATTTTGAAACCACAGATCAATTCAGTGAAGTGTATGGATCATGTTTGTGTCAACAATTTGATAAAATCATATGTATTTGGCCATGTATGTAATTCGCAGGTTCAAGAACGCAAAAGAATTCGCAGGAAAATCCCTGGATAAATTCGCAGGAAAACCTACGAAATCCTGAGGAAAAAGATGATGAAGTTGGCGCGAAACCCTAATTTGAATAATAGGCTTATTTTATTATGAATTGTTTTCTGTTATATTTCAAATATGTGGTAATAGCTCAGCTGGTAAGTATGTGCGTGTATGAAGATCAAGGCAGAGGTTCGAATCCCACCTCCAACATTTTTTTGCTTTATTTCCTTTATGTTTTCCAGGCTTAACATATAAAGATTGGCTCTCATTCAATATCACCAAACGCAGCGCAGCCTGGTGGAGAGCTTGTTGGTCCAGGGGATGCAAAGCCTAGGGCCTGGGTTCGAATCCCAGCCCCAGGTAAGTTCTTTTTTCTCATTATTTTTCATTTATTTTGTTTTATTTATATTATATTTGATTAATTTAATTAATAATAATAAATGTTTAAAATAAATTAGTTATAGTATTTTCTTATATATAATTCAAAACTTATAATTTTTTTAAAAAGATCCAAACTTTATTAATAAAAGTTATTTATATTTATTTTATTGTATATATTTAATATTTGTATGTATTTTTTGTATAAATAATTTAATTATATTTAGATTAATTTATAAACCCTAATATTTTTATATGTAAAACCTAATTTTCTTTATAAACCCTAATTATGTAATAAATCTTAATTTATTTGTTTGTAAATTTTAATTATATATATTTATTTTATAATTTGTTTATATTATTATTATATGTAGTTTTTTTATATATATAAATAATTTAATTAAGTTTAGATTAAGTAATTAACCCTAATTTATTTTTTCTAAACAATTAAAAACCCTAACTTTATTTTATGAGTTTAATTTCTTATCTTTATATGCTTACTTAATTATAATTAACAAATATTTTTTTATGTATATATAATTAATTTATTAAACTATTAACCATATTCATTAGTATATAATTATTATTATTTATTTCTTTTTCTTAAAAAATCTAAAAAAATAATTATCTATTTAAGTTTGAACTTTTAATTTATTTTTTTATATTATATTATTATGCTAACTTCTTTTTATTATATTTATTTTGTTTATTATTACTAACCTCTTTATTTATTTATTTATTATGTATTTATTTATTTAATTTATTTTATTATCATTATGTAATTGTACACATTATGTAATAGTTGTAGAATTATTTCTTATTATTTATTTTTAATTGCCATGGTTAGTAAAATAGGGAGTGTAAACATGTTTGTATTTAAAATTGAATTTAGATCACTAATTATAAGATAAATATTTGAATTTGTACACGCACACACGTAAGTCGATCCTGGATCGCCATCTCACATTCTTAAGGATACCTCTCATGTTGCCTAAAGAAAAAGGTCAAGTAAGGTGTATAAAGCAAAGTCCCTTCATTTATTTATATCATCTAGTCCCTTAAAAGATAATAAGATCAAGTCCCTTCATGGTTGCCTTCGTAAATGATCTTGTCCCTTTCGAATAAAGATGATAAGTCCCTTCGAATTGCTAAACACACCTTACAGTTGCCTAATCACAGTTGTCCCTTCACTTGTCCTTCATAACATCCAAGGTAATGACTACCTATTCCTTAATAATAGGGATAGTCTTACCATTTAAAGGATATTTAAGAACATAAAATATTTAACTTAGGGTAGGTTTCTCTTATGTACTTGCTCACCTTTTCAAAACATTTCAAAAACACTTCACATCTCAAACAATTTTCAAAACAAAGGCTTTATATATATCCGTACATGGATCATTATAAAGTACTTAAGAAAATTTCTAATCACACACTACATTTTTCAAAAACATTTTAAAGTGAGCTAAGTAACTAAGAGCCCATGGATAACCATGGATGTGAAGGGTGCTAACACCTTCCCTTTACATAACCTACCCCCCGAACCCAAAAATCTTTTAAGGTCTTTCCTGTTCTTTTATGCCCTTTCCTTTGGATAAAATAAAAGTCGGTGGCGACTCTTGCTATCCGCAACATAACTAAAGTCAGTTCTCCCACCGTGTTACAGAACTGGCGACTCTGTTGGGGATTTAATAAAAGAGGGGTACCCTTAGGAATTAGATCACTTTAAAATTGTTTGCCTTGTTTGCTTTATATTTATCTTGTTGGGTGCTCTTATGTGTGAAAGATCCTAACCCGGATCTAGTGTATCTTAGATAAATGATAATAGACCAAGGAAACTGTACGGCGTATACCGATATGGTTGATCTGGTGGCCATAGTTAATGTGACTTCTTGGTTGGTGCTTATGTTCCTTAATTCAAGTTGAGGATAATATGAGGCTGCCATATGTTGTCAATGCACTAACTAACTTTTAGAACCCTAGTTATCCCATCTTGGCCTTTAGAAAAGTAGTGAGATAACCGGCTTTGGTGCAGACTGAAGTTGGTTGATACTCGATACTACGCTCATTGAGATCCTAAACTTGGAGGGTTTTGGTTGGCAAGTAAGTTGCCTACTGAACAACCACCCTTGTGAAGGATCAATGATATTGAGATCCCTTAGAACCTGGTTACTTTTGTAGGACAGGATGAACCAACTAAACTTCAGGGGTGGGTACTTACCTTTAAACCTCATGCAAGCCTTCAAACCTAGGGCTATTGTGTGACTTGTTTGTGTGTGCCACATGTTTGTGATTGAGCATAACATCATAGCATCATCATGCATCATAAGCATAGCATTTTCACTAACCATTTCAAGGACCAAAGGATTTATCTTTGTTCTTTGTTGCAGGTCATGGCTTCTGCTCGTAGAAACACTATCCGGATCAACTTTGTGGGAATACCTCCTAAGCTTAAAGAATTGGTTTCCCAAATTTCTGAAAACTCTCAGTTCATCAAGAGACATGGTCAGCTACTAGATCTAGTCACTTCAGGGTTCAATGAAGACATGATGAGTGTCCTGTTTCAGTTCTTTGATCCTAAGCACCATAGCTTCACATTCCCTGACTATCAACTAGTTCCTACAATGGAAGAGTTCTCCAAACTTCTGGGTATACCTGTACTTGATCAGAAACCATTCACAGGTTTGGAAAAAGAGCCTAAACCTGAGGTTATTACTGCAGCTCTACATCTGAAGAAGTCTGACATTGTTCTAGAAACGAGAAGCGGAGTTAAGGGTATTCTTGCTAAGGTGTTGATAGAGAAGGCTCAAGTATTCTTGAAGGCTATGAGCTATGATGCTTTTGAGGAGATCTTAGCCTTGTTGATTTATGGCTTAGTATTGTTCCCCAATCCTGATCAGTTCATAGACGTTCATGCCATCAACATATTCCTGAGTCACAATCTAGTGCCTACATTTCTTGGAGACATCCTACATTCTCTTCATACCCGTACTACAAGGGCAAGAGGAATTTTGATGTGTTGCATACCTTTGCTATCTAGGTGGTTTATTTCTCACCTTCCTCGATCAGTGATGAAGAATGAACAAGGTTTCAGGTGGTCCAAGAGGATTATGTCACTTTCTCATTCAGATATTCATTGGTGCTCTAGATCTATGGAGAATGTTACTATCATTGACCGTTGTGGGGAGTTTCCTAATGTGCCACTTCTAGGCATAAGGGGAGGCATTACTTACAACCCTTCCTTAGCTCTACGACAGTTTGGTTACGCTCGGAGTGATGGTCCTCATGACATGTTGATTCAGGGTATTGTGTTTGATTACAACAACGATCTGCAAGGTTACCGTCAAAGGTTCATACGAGCATGGGGAAAAGTGAACAAGGTTGACAACAAGACTCTGGAGCCCAAGTACACTATTCCTATGGAAGCTTATCTCAGATGGGTGCGATCTCGTGCTCAGACTCTTATAATGCCATATCCTGCCATCCTGCCAGTTACTATGGAGCCTGTTGCTGAAGGGGATACTTCTTATACCATCCTTCATCCAGACATGCCCACTGACATGGAAGATTTACAGAGGTCCTGGATCCAGTTGAAGGAGCAAAGGGATACTTTCGAGGCTCATTACAAATCAAGTCAAGAAAGAATCCTGGAGCTAACAAAGAAACTTCACGAGGAGCGGAATCTCAACTCATACCTCAACACAAAGAGGAAACGTCCATGGGAGACTTAAAACCCCGTTTTTTGTACTTATTTCATTTTTATTGTAAGCCCAAGGGGCAAACAAATTTATTACTAATAAAAGTTTACTTTTTGGTTGTTTAAACAAATCTAAATCCTGCGGTCCTTGAAAACATTGCATATGCATTTATACACCATATCATTGCATCACAGGTTTCTTGTGCACAGGTTTCTTATCTTCTCGTTGTTTATTTCAGCAATGGCTCTTGAACAAACAGTTAAAGATCTCCAGGCACAAAATGCACAGTTCCAAGAGCTGATCCTAAACTTGTCCAAGGGGCAGGATGAACTGAAGACACTACTGGCCAAGAAGACTAAGAAGACTAGAAGGTCAGGAGGCCTCATCAACATGGGAAGAAGGTTCAGAGGTCCTGTCAAGACCAAGGAACAGGTTGAAGATTACGAGTCTGAAGAGTCTGAGAAAGAGGGAGGCAACCTCCATAATACAATGGGGGATTCTGATTCTGAAGCTAACTACTATCATGATCCTAATGAAGATAAGTTCAAGATGCTGGTGGATAGAATGGATGCTATGGAATTGCAAAAGTCTTCTGGGCTGGATTTTGAAGACCTGAGTTTGATATCTGGAGTGGTTATACCCATTGGTTTCAAGGTCCCTACTTTTGTAGTGTATGATGGTATTTCTTGTCCCAAACTGCATCTGAGGTCTTATGTCCGGAGAATTCAACCCCATACTGCTGATAAGAAGTTGTGGATCCATTTTTTCCAAGAGAGCTTATCTGGAGCTCAATTGGAATGGTACTATCAGTTGGAGAGTGTCAACATCCGGGATTGGAATGATCTTGCTGAGGACTTTTATAAGCAATATCAATACAACGTTGATCTAGCCCCTACTCGCATGCAACTACAGAGCATGTCTATGGGTGCTAAAGAAAATTTCAAGGAGTATGCCCAGAAGTGGAGAGATTTGGCTGGTAGGGTACAACCTCCTCTAACTGACAGGGAGTTAGTGGATATGTTCATGTGTACGTTGAATGGCCCTTTTTATAGTCATCTCATTGGAAGCTCGTCATCTGGCTTCACTGAGTTGATAATGACGGGAGAGCGCGTAGAAAGTGGTATAAGGAGTGGCAAGATACAAGCGGGTGCTTCTTCATCAAGTACTACAAAGAAGCCCCCTAGTGGGAAAAAAGAGTCAAACGCTGTTTATGGTCAACCTGATCGTAGTAGGAGGCACCAATCTGTGAGTGCAGTTCATATCTCCAATCCTACTCCGGCAACACCAGAGCCACCACAGGGCAATCAACAGAGGCCTAGAAGACAGTTCACCAAGCTCAACATGTCACTGGCCCAAGCCTTGCAACACTTGTTGAAGGGTGAACTCATCACTTTGAAGGACCCTCCTCAGAATCCCAATGTTACCTCTCATAGGTATAATCCTAATGCACGGTGTGCATATCATTCTAATTGTCAGGGACATGATACCAATAATTGCTGGATATTGAAGAATAAGATTCAGGATATGGTTGATGCTGGAGAGATTGAGTTTGACCCTCCGGGTACTCCAAATGTGATTACTGCTCCCATGCCAAATCATGAAAAGACTGTCAATGCCATTGATGAAGTTTCACATATTTCCTCAGTTGCAGACGTGATTACACCATTGTCTGTTATTAAGAAGAAGTTGGTACAAGCTGGGTTCTTTCCAGGTTGTTATGAAGATTGTTTCTATTGTGCTTATAAACCAGATAGTTGCTGGAAGTTGAAGGACGGTATTCAACGCCTCATGAACAATTACACAATATTGTTTGAGAGGACACCTTCTGTAGAGAGAATGGTTGAACATATAACTAAAGGTGCGAAGGTTGAAGAGGTGGATATGGTTGATAAAGTACCGGTAAGGATTACTTCCAAGGGTCCTGTCAAAATCACTCATAAGGGTCCAATTAAGATTACTACTGAAGGCCCTGTGAAGATTGTTGCTGAAGCTAGAGTGGCTCCTATGATCATTACCACTCCTGGTCCTATTCCATATACTTCCGATAAAGCGGTGCCTTGGCATTATGGTTCCAATGTTTATATTCATGGTGTTAAGCAGGAACCCTTAGCTGAGACACCTGTTGTTGATGAAAACCTTGATGTTGAAAATATTGCTGGATCTAGTAAGATCACACGAAGTGGAAGAGTTTTCTCTTCTCCGGTTGCTTCCAAGAATACAGTTACTCCAACTACTACCTCCACTACTGATGCTCGGGGCAAAGGTCATGTTATTGAACCTGTGCAAACTATTGTACCAACTGCTGATGACCTTTCTAAGCAGATGGAAGAAGTATTGAAGATCATTCGCAAGAGTGATTATGACATTATTGATCAATTGAGGCATACTCCCTCCAAGATTTCCATGTTGTATTTATTGTTGTGTTCTGAGGCTCATGCCAAAGCCTTGATTAAATTTTTGAAGACTGCTCACGTACCAAATGAGATTTCTGTAGATCAGTTTGAAAATTGTGTTGCACACTTGATCTATGATAATGGGTTAGGTTTCTCCGATGTTGATTTGACTCCAGCCAAGAGGGATCATAATAGGGCTCTACATATCTCTATTGAATGCAGGGGCACTACCCTGTCACACATATTAATAGACAATGGTTCCTCGCTGAATGTGTTGCCCAAAGAAGTTCTGAATAAGCTTAGTCCTGAAGATGCTGTGTTGAAGCCCAGTAATATAGTGGTGCATGGGGAAATTGATCTCCCAATAAAAGTAGGCTCTCAAGTCTTCAATGCTACTTTTTATGTAATGGATATTCGTCCTTTGTATTCTTGTTTGCTTGGGCGTCCCTGGATCCATGGGGCAGGTGCTGTAACCTCCACTTTACATCAGAAGCTGAGATATCCAGTAAAGGGAAAAGTTGTCACTGTTTCCGGAGAGGAAGGATATATAGTTAGCCATGTGAACACATTTAAATATCTTGAAGTGGAAGGTGAATATGTTGAAACTCCATGCCATACGTTTGAAGTAGTTCCTTGGGTTGTTAATAATTTTGAAGCTCCTCATGTTGTTAAGAAAGTTCCTGTAATCACCAGAGTACCTCCTACAATGGCCTCCCTCAAAGATGCTAGAGCTGTGGTGGATGAAGGTGGTTGTACTATTTGGGGTCAGCTTCCTGACATTCCTTACAAATCTGACAAATTTGGTTTGGGTTTCACTACAGAGTCCCAGAAGGCTATTCGTCGTGCTCGTGCTGTTCGTATAACTAATCAGGGGATTATGAAAGATCAGATCAATGTTGTAGGTGACTATGACGAAGACTACAACTTGGATGCTTGGATTTTTCCTACTGTGGGTGCTGGGCTCAATAATTGGAAAGCTGAAGATGTTATTCCTATCTCCTTTAGTCAGGAGTAAATACTATTACTGTGTTGTTACTTTTAAGTTTGTAATTTTTGAACAATTAAACTCTTAAAGCCTTGTGCCTTACCCGGGGCACAATGGTATGCTTGGTTCGGGATGTCATTTCATTTGCATACTTCATTCAATAAAAATCAGTGGACGTTTCGTTTTCATAAATATTGTGTTCCTTGTCTTTCTTTTATTTTATTTTACTTTTATCAGCTATGTGTTCTTACACACACCCACATCACTAAAATGCAGATCCTCATCCACTCTGGATCCTATTGATAACAGTTCTACTATTGCCAATTATAATTTCGAGAATCCGATCTATCAAGCTGAGGATGGAAATAAGGATGATTGTGAAGTACCTGTAGAGCTTGCTAGGTTGTTACAACAAGAAGAGAAAGCTATACAGCCACATGAAGAGCCAATCGAAGTTGTGAATCTGGGAACTGAAGAAAACAGGAAAGAGGTCAAGATAGGGGCTGAATTGGAGGATGGTGTCAAGAGCAGGTTGATTCAGATGTTACATGATTATGTGGAGATCTTTGCTTGGTCCTATGAAGATATGCCAGGGTTGGATACAGACATTTTGGTTCACCGTTTACCAGTAAAAGAAGATTGTCGTCCAAAAAAGCAGAAGGTTCGTCGCATACGTCCTGAAATGTCAGAGAAGATTAAAGCAGAAGTGATGAAACAATTTGATGCAGGGTTCTTAGCTGTGACTTCTTATCCTCAGTGGGTTGCAAATGTGGTACCGGTACCTAAGAAAGATGGTAAGGTCCGCATGTGTGTGGATTACAGGGATTTGAACAAGGCCAGCCCCAAAGATGACTTTCCACTTCCTCATATTGATGTTCTGGTAGACAACACTGCTCAGCATAAGGTATTCTCTTTTATGGATGGTTTCTCTGATTACAATCAGATCAAGATGGCACCTGAAGATATGGAGAAGACAACATTTGTTACACAGTGGGGCACCTTTTGCTATAAAGTAATGCCATTTGGTTTGAAAAATGCAGGGGCAACATATCAGCGTGCTATGGTGGCTCTGTTTCATGATATGATTCATCATGAGATAGAGGTGTATGTGGATGATATGATAGCCAGGTCCCAGAATGAAGAGCAACATCTTGATCATCTGCATAAGTTGTTTGAGAGGTTGAAGAAATACAAGTTGAGATTGAACCCAAACAAGTGTACTTTTGGAGTTAGATCTGGTAAGCTCCTGGGTTTCATTGTCAGTGGAAAAGGTATTGAAGTAGATCCTGCGAAAGTGAAAGCTATACAAGAGATGCCAGCTCCCCGTACTGAGAAGGAGGTTATAGGTTTCTTGGGACGATTGAATTACATTGCAAGATTTATTTCCCAATTAACTGCCACCTGTGAGCCAATCTTCAAGTTGTTGAAGAAAGATCAGGTAATGGAATGGAATGATGAGTGCCAGACAGCCTTTGATGAAATCAAGAGATATCTTCTAGAACCTCCAATTTTGATGCCACCAGTTGATGGAAGACCCTTGATCATGTACTTAACAGTATTAGACAACTCAATGGGGTGTGTGTTGGGGCAACATGACGAGTCTGGTCGAAAAGAGCAGGCAATATACTACCTTAGCAAAAAGTTTAACGACTGTGAAACAAGATACTCACTGCTCGAGAAAACTTGTTGCGCTTTGGCATGGGCTGCTCGCCGACTAAGACAGTATATGTTGACTCATACTACCTTATTGATTTCGAAGATGGATCCAATCAAGTACATATTCGAGAAAGGCATGTGAACTCCTTTAGGTGTAATGAGCACTGCACCAACCCCACGACCATTCATATTGACAGCCCCATCAAACATCATTGTCCACTCTTCTTCTGGGTCAGGCCCTTCAGTTTGAATTGGATCTTCATGATCTTTTTCTTTTAGGTACATGATGTCTTCACCGGGGAAATCAAATCTCATGGGCTGGTAATCATCAATGGGTGGCTCAGCCAGATAGTCAGATAGTACACTGCCTTTGATGGCCTTTTGGGATGTGCACTGAATGTCATACTCTGTCATAATCATTTGCCATCTTGCAACCCTTTCGGTAAGCGCTGGCTTCTCAAATATGTACTTGACGGGGTCCATTTTTGAGGTCAACAAGGTAGTGTGAGTCAACATATACTGTCTTAGTCGGCGAGCAGCCCACGCTAAAGGACAACACGTTTTCTCTAGCAGTGAATAATGTTGTTCACAGTCGGTAAATGTTTTGCTTAGGTAGTATATTGCATACTCTTTTCGACCAGACTCGTCATGCTGGCCCAACACAGACCCCATAGATCCTTCTACTACTATCAGGTACATTATCAGAGGTCTTCCTTCAATCGGAGGCATGTGAATTTGAGGCTCTTGCAGGTACTCCTTGATCTTGTCAAAAGCCTTCTGACAATCTTCGTTCCACCTGACCGTTTGTTCCTTTCTTAACAGTTTGATCAAGGGTTCACAGGTTGCAGTAAGATGAGATATGAACCTTGATATGTAGTTCAATCTACCCAAAAACCCTCGAACTTCTTTTTCAGTCCTAGGTGCAGGCATCTCCTGAATGGCTTTGACTTTGTCGGGATCAACCTTGATTCCTTTTTCACTTACGATAAATCCCAGCAACTTACCAGAACGTACCTCGAATGTGCATTTATTGGGGTTTAACTTCAATTGATACTTCCTCAGACGCTTGAACAACTTCAGTAGATTTACCAGATGATCTTCTTCAGTAAGGGACTTGGCAATCATGTCATCCACGTAGCATTCAATTTCCTTGTGGATCATATCGTGGAATAACGTTACCATAGCCCGTTGATAAGTCACACCGGCATTCTTCAGTCCAAAAGGAATTACCTTGTAACAAAATGTGCCCCAATGTGTAATGAAGGTTGTTTTCTCCATGTCTTCGGGTGACATCTTGATCTGATTATACCCAGAAAAACCATCCATGAAAGAAAATACCGAGAACTGAGCTATGTTGTCGACCAATACATCAATGTGAGGTAATGGGAAATCATCCTTCGGGCTAGCTCTATTCAGATCCCGGTTATCCACACACATACGTACTTTGCCATCCTTCTTAGGAACTGGTACAATGTTAGCAACCCATGGCGGGTAACTAGTTATAGCAAGGAAACCGGTGTCCCACTGTTTTTGTACTTCTTCCTTAATCTTCATGGCCATATCTGGGCGAGTACAACGTAGCTTTTGCTTCACTAGAGGGCAATCTTCTTTCAATGGAAGTTTGTGCATAACAATATCCGTATCTAGACCTGGCATGTCTTGATAGGACCAAGCAAAGACATCGACGTATTCTCGAAGCATGTCAATAAGCTGTTCTTTTACTGAAGCTTCCAGACCGGCCCCAATATTTACTTCTTTCAAATCTTCCTCGGTACCAAGATTAATTGTTTCAACCTCCTCCTGATGAGGAGTAATCACTTTCTCTTATTGCCTCAACAACCTGGATAACTCTTCGGGTAACTCATAATCTTCTTCAACCCCTTCATCGGCTTGATTAATTGGATTGTCGAAGTCATACAAGGTCATAACAGTGTTGTTGTCCGTGCAATCTGGAGGATAATCTCTGCAAGGGTTGAGATTTGTTCGTTTTAGTGATCAATTTTAATCTTGTTTAGAAAAAGTGTAAATGAAATTAGTATTTTGAAAACATTTCCATTTTATTGTTTTGTACAAAAGTGAAAAATGAAAAGACAGTGAGCGAAAGAGAGAATTGTTTGCAAAAGATGTCCGATATTCATTGATATTCCATTTGCACAAAATTACAAATATGGCCCTATTACAAAATGAGTCCTGACACCTTGGGCAAGATGCTGAAAAAAGCAGGATATAATAATTACTCTGCAGGAGTAACCCTTATAATTTCCTAGGAAGAACAGTTAAGGACTTGGTGACCCGGGATCCTTGGATGTATCCAGCTCTCCAGGTTGAGGTCGCTTTCTGCCTCGTCTTCCACGTTGTTGACAGCATCTGTGGTGAGCATCCCCCCAGTGATGAACTTGGGCTCTTTAGCAGCCTCTGTTTGATCTTGTCGGAATGGTTTGTAACCCAAACCAAATTTGTCCTCCTCCTTCTCCACCGGTAGCAGCTTGCCCCAGGCTTGGGCATTTCCATATTCAACAACCTTCCGAGCTTGCTGATAGGAGACAATTGAAGTACCCATCCTGTCTTCCTGGGATGCAGTAAATACTTCAGTTGTCGCCTCATTGGCGTTCAGTGCTTCGAACCCTTGGCTCATGGTTTCATGAATTTCACCATCCATCTCAATGTATTTATACGTAGCCAGATAGCTAACAAAGATGTCCTCTTCACCACAGATGGTGATAATCTGTCTTTCCCACTCATATTTCAATTTCTGGTGAATGGTCGACGTAACTGCGCCAGCGGCGTGAATCCATGGTCGACCCAACAAACAGCTGTAGGCCAGCTGAATGTCCATCACATAGAAAGTAGTCTGAAAGACCTGCGGACCGATTATCACAGGCAGCTCCACCTCTCCAAGAACAAACCTCTTGGAGCCATCAAAAGCTCTAACCACCATATTGCTTGGTCGGAGAGCTATTCCATCATATTCGAGCTTGACAAGGGCTTTCTTTGGCAAGACATTGAGTGAAGACCCAGTGTCAACAAGAACATGCGAGAGTACAACCCCTTTACACTCCAAAGTGATGTGTAAAGCCTTGTTATGGTGACGACCTTCCGTTGTCAAGTCAGAATTGGTGAAACCTAGCCCATGGCTAGTATTAACATTGGACACCACTATCTCAAGCTGATTCACTGTAATCTCCTCCGGCACGTAGGCAGCGTGCAAGACTTTAAGTAGTGCATCCCGATGAGCTTCGGAACACAACAACAGGCATAAAATGGAGATCTTGGAAGGAGTCTGGTGGAGCTGATCCACAACTTTGTAGTCACTTCTCTTATTTATCCTCATAAATCCATCCACATCCTGATCAAAGGATGATTTATGGGCTTCTTTTGGTACAGGTTCTTCAGGTGCCAGACTTTTACCTTTGGCTTTGGCAGCAGCCTCTGCCTCGGTATTGGTTTTTGGAACTTGTGACGCGAAGAGGCGTCCGCTTCGGGTGAAGCCTCCACCTCCCCCGACATTATCCACTTATGGTGTGTGAACCGAAGAATTAAGAAGGACTCTTTCTCCGTTGCAGTAAAGGTCTGAACCATAGTGCCATGGTACAACATTGTATTTGTCATATGGGATGGGCCCTGGCACCGTGATGGTGACTGGACTGACTGCAACAAAGATTGGAACCGTTATTGTCTGTGGATCATAAAAGATAGTAACATGACTTCTGTTTGATGTTGGCCGTGATTGATTGAAGCTTGGTTGTTGCTAAAATTGTTGCTGAGATTGTTGCTGAAAGTTATTGGAAACAGGGACCGTTGTAGGGTCGTAATAGATGGTGACTCTGGAGACGTCGTTGTTGGTGGTTGTTGTAGTTGTAGAAGTGGATGCAGTTGAACTGTTGTTTGTTGAAGTGATGGAAGAGGTGGTTGCTGATTTTGTAGACGAGTCCGTAGGAACAATTGTCTTTGCAGTTGTAGGAGAAATACTTGTTGTTGAAAAAGGAGTTGCTGGTGTTGTAGAAGCAGTTATTGTTATTTGCAAGATACCTTCTTTGATCAAGCCATTGATGTCATTCCTCAAGCTTGCACACCTGTTGACGGAAACCTTGCAAGATTCACAACAGGCCTCACAACCTAGAAACACCTGGAATTTTAAAAGTTGAGCTTTAACCTCTGCTAGAGGTGTTTGAATACTTCCAGTATCTTCAATTAAACTCGAAATAAAACATCCACAGTTTTTCATCCATGGTGTAGGCTTTCAATCTCCCCAGGAAAGATTGGAGATGGGCACGAGGGCAGGATGTGCCATTGTATCTTTCAAAATAGGGAGGTTTGAATTTGTGAGGAATTCTAACCCCCTCCACTAATCCCATATCCATGACATCAAAACACAGAGAGTTTTGAGACTCCAAAGACCTTAGCTTTTCCGCTATCTCGTCCAGCCGACGATCATAGACTTCGTCCCCTACCCCAACCACAGTAAATTGTTCTACTTGAGGGTCCTCCTGCAAAGCCATCCCTCCAGTGTTACCTTGGGTGTTTCTTATAGCATTGATTTCTGGGTTCAGATGAGGTCCAAACTCTGGGGGATCAGTACGAGGTTGTACGTGATCGTTGTTGCTGGTACCTCCTGTACCTGGGTGGTTTTCCTAGGGAGTTTGTCGCTCAACTAACTCTCTCAGTCTCTCCTGGCTCAGGGCCAGCCCAGTCATCACTGCCATAAACTGGTTCATTTGGGCCCTCATCTCAGTCCTCTCATTGGCCATTTGGGTTCTCACATCAATCAAATCCTGTTGAACCTGATCCATTTGTGAGCCCAGAAGATTGTTTCTTGTCGGATACCGGTGCACTCTATTGACGGGGAACACTCTTCTACGAGCAATGTTTCCTGAAACCACAACAAAGTTAGAAACAACAACAAAACAAAAACCTACAAAACAAAGAAAAGATGTTAGTATGCAATGCAGGATGCCTATTTATCTTCCAAGGGGATCCGGCTTGGTTCTTTGGTTTTGACCTTCCAAACCTAGAGTAAATGATGATGTTGCAGAGAGATAAAGCCCATGAAATAATACAAACCATATATTACAAAAATGTGAAGATACATAGTTTGATTACAACAAAGTTCCCATGGTGGGTCAAAATATAACAACAAAAATACAATCAAAATGAAGTACAAACAAAAGAGTCACACATCCAATCCATAATCATCCTCTCTGACTTCTTTCAGGAGAGCCTCAGTCACTGGGCCAACTGGGTGTTCCGTGATGGTCCTGATAAGAAGGTTCCTGGTGGCAATGGAGATGGTCAACTTCTTATGCTTATCCTGGTCCTTTGATCTCTTCAGCCCCGCCCGGAGCTTCAACTTAGAGATCTCCTTTTGTGCAGCTAACAAGGCCTCCTGACTCTTCTTCTTATTGGCTTCCAGCTGCTCTATCCTAGCCTGGGTCCTTTGATCCTCCTGTGAACGTGCCTCAGTGATCCTGATTCACCTATCCTGACTCTCCTCTAAGTAATGCTCAGCTCTGGCCTTCTGAGTTTTAGCTTCCTTGCAAGCATTATTTAGTACCAGCTCCCCTGCTCTAGCCCTTCTGATGTAATCATTTGTCTTCTCAATCTTGGTCAAGTGCTCAATCCGGAGCCTCTCTAACCTTTAATTATCCAGACGACTATCATTCCTCTCCCAGAGGGTCTTCTTTAAAGCTTCAGAGAGCTGAGTATTCCTTTCCTTCAATTTCTCAAACTCCTCTAAACTGACAGTAGCTGCAGGCTCTACTGCTGATGGCATAGGTACATCCTCTATGGTGAATGGCATACGGGTGATCTGTCCCCTGGTACGAGACCAATCAAGATACTGAGCTGAAGCTATGTTGTTGCACTTTCCAAGAATAGCAGTCCCCTTTGTCTGAATATTATCCCAAGCCCAAGCTGCTTGTCTGGCAATGGCATGGCTGTGTTGAATGTCACAGTAAAGGATTTCTGACAAGTCTTGCTCTCTCGGTGGATGTACCAAGGCATATCCTAATTGCCTTTTGAAAAGCAAAGGATTGTAGTTGATGCAACCCTTTACTCCAATCAGGGGTACATTGGGATACTGCCCACAGCTGGTGATGATATCTTTGCCTTTGGTGCTCTGAGTGCACCATCTAATGTCTTATGATGTAAGGGAAATCATTCTCTTAGCCCAGTTCCTTGGCTGATGAGGATTTAAGAAAGTGTCCGACTTCGGCAAGTGCCTTAACAACCAACAGTAGAAGAGAGGTGCACAGCATCTGACCAATCTTCCCATCTACTTCTCATTCCTTTGATGCACTGAGTAGTAAAAGTCTCCAAGCAAGGTAGGGACTGGATTCTTCAATAGGAAGAGGTGAATATCACTCTTGCTTACAAACTTAGGCTCGTCTGCAAACAAGATAAATCCATATATGCTGAGGGCCAGAAGAGCATAAACAATATCCCACTTCCCTACTGCAGCATGCAGGGTGGCCTGAGTAATCAAGAAATCCAAGTGAAGGACTGGAATTCCAGCCTTGGTGGTCATATTCTGGTCAATGAGGTGGACTCCAAGTGCAAGGCCTTGGCTACATCTTCATTCTTAGGAGCAACCATCTCAGGGTTGAAAGGAATCCATCTACTAATAGGGACACCCAACAACATGGAGAACTCTTCCATCAATGGTCCCAACTGAAAATCTGGGAAAGTGAAACATTTGAGAGGAGGGTCATAAAACTGGAGACATGTGTGGATCATGCTCCTCTGGGATGCATCCAGATCCATGATCATGTCCATAATGCCACCATAATGTTCCCTGAATAAAGGGACATGATCAGGAGTGATAAGAGACTGAATCTGCCTAATGCCTGTCAGAGTGGGCTCAAAGAAGTGATAAGTGATGTTGCTCTTCCTGGATGTGTCCATGGTGACAATGGATGCTGGTGAAGAAGACTGAGGATAACTGCTGATAAAGGCAACTGAAGAAGATACTGAATAAGATTCTTTGATGAAAACAACTGGTGAAGAGAGCTGAAAAGAATCTCTGATGAAGATAGCTGGAGAAGGTATCTGATGAAGATGTCTGAACAGAAGAACGGTCAAAACCAAACCAAAGATAAGATGTGGATACCCTGTAAAACAAATAGGCAAATGTTAAATGATGCAGAATGATATGCAAAAGGGTTTGTGATCAAGTGTTGGATCTGTTATCTGCCTTGATAGGGTCCATGTGTGTTCTCCGGATGGAGGCTTAGAAAACCAGTAACCAGGTGAGGGACTCAAATAAAGAGTCACAAGTCCAGGGTTTCACAAGAATAGTCCAAAATGATACAACCTTAAAACAATATTAGTAACAAGGGTATGATGAGGCCAAGGGTTCCTACAAACCTGTAAACATCCCAACCCCCTCACATGTATTGTTCTAGAACAAAGATCCTCAGACTTGGATCAGTTATGAGAAGTGTAAACACTTCTAACCCGGAGGTACAATGTTTACAATAATCATAAAGGATCCTCCTCTAATTCACCTCAGATGCTGAAGGTCATAAAAAGGTCATCCAGACTTAGCAGGCTTCCCAGATAGCCCTAGTACTACAGGATATCCGTAGCACAGAGTTCTCAAGAAGAAACCCATGTCTGAACTGTGTTTCATATTCCCGCACCAGACCGAAATGGAATGGGAAAGAATATGAAGCCACTCTATCCTATGTGTCACTCAGGTCCCCAGTATGGAACCTTTACTCACTCAATGTTCCCTCCCACCAAAACAGACAAGAGATCCAACACACATGATATGATGATAACAGTATGAAATGCATATAAACAGTAAATGAAAGCAATAAATAAAGTTATACAGAAAGCAATAAATAAAGCAATAAAACAAAAATAACAAGTAGCACATAACACCCCATTTACACAAATCAAACAGGCGCTAAGAGAAACCCACAAAAAGAACCAAAAACCCTGGTTGCAAGAAAAGCTTCCCCAGCAGAGTCGCCAAGTTGTCACTCCCCCAAAAAGACACCGTGTCAAATAGGGTACAAACGCGAATGGTCGGCGAAGAGAGAAATGAAATGAAGATGAATAGAGTCGCCAGCTAGGCATTTTTATCCCGAAGGAAAGGTAATGCTGCATAAACCTAGAAGAAGATGGATAAGACGATTGCGAACCAGAGAAACTGAGAAAGGGGGTTGGTTACAACCTGTGAAGGTATTAGCACCCAGATTGTCCGTCGTACTCGACGGGATCCACACTTGAATGTTTGTGTTTAAAGGGGTAGTGTGTGTGCTATCTGTGTGCAAAAGCTGGAAAAGAAATGTACAAGTGTCAGTGCAAAAGGTGAATGCTCAGGAGCTGAGGCTTAAAAGAGAATGCTGAAAGAGGGGGATGACAATGAGACTTTTGTTTGATAACAGTTAAGTTATGCCTACGTATCCTCTCGTGCAATAAGGAAGTCATAACACCGTAGTTCGACTCAAAGAGACTGAAAGATGAATTGACTGTGAACTTCCTGCTTGTCTATGCTCAAGTGTGTGACTCGTTTGGCTCGAGTGCTAATTGTCTTGCATTAGACGGAAGAAGCAAGTTCTCGTTTGTGAATGAGTGTGATGAGAAAAAATCCCGAAGGAGACGATTATTGTTTGTTTTTGTGTTTTTCAGTTTTTTATTGTTTTTGGTGTTTTGCATAAGTTAATGAGCTTAAGCCTAAATTAAGGGCTTGTAAACTCATTATATCCTCCCTGATTAGGGATAATGAGCCTACTTAAGTATGAGATAAACATCTCAACTTAATTGCCATGATGATGTAGGATTAAGATCATTAACCTACTTGTGATTAATTAGATGTTTTTGGATTTTTGTTTAGTGTTAAGTAATGAGTTTAATCTCTAATCACATATTAGTGAACTCATTACACCATCCTAATAGAAGGATAATAGATGAGAACACTTAAGCTGAGGAAGATACCTCAACGTAATCCATGGTTAGGGATTAAATTCATTATATAACAAAGCATTTATTAAGTGGATTTTAATTAAAGGATGATATTAAGAAGTGAATTTTATGTTTTGTAAGACAACTTGAGGGGGACTTGTCCATTAAACACTAGGGTTAGTCCTTCTTAACCATAAGGAAGAATTAGAACCCTAATGTAATACCCAAGTTACAAGATGAAGTCTTAGTGATTATTAATGTGTTTTTTGATTAAGAGGTTTAAACAAATTAAAGGTTTAACACTTAGGATTAAAGTTATACACTCCATCCTAAGAGAAGGATACATGCATAACCCTAATTCCAAAGTCCTAAAACTTTAAGAGTTTAGTCTCTGATTATTGAGATGAGAAGAGAGACTCAAGGAGACTCAAAGGTAAAAAGCTAAGGGGGACTAATTACAATCCTAAGATTATCATGCTTAGATGTTCCTATGGTTTGTGAGTCTTAAGAAAGATCTTCAAGGAAGCCACCAATGGAAGAAGCAGTTGAAAGGAGGAGGAAGCAGGAGAATAAGTTACTTACTTCTCGGAAGAGTTTGAAAATCTGCAAACTATGATCAAACCTAAAAAGAAATTTGTGTGAAGAGTTTGAAAATGTTTCTAAATGCATTGGGATGATTCATGATTTTTTTGGTGATTTTTAGAAACCTAAATGTATTTTTAATTAATTAAAATACTTTAATTAATTAAAAATAACATTTAAATATTTAAAAAATTCTTTTTTAATGCAAAAAATTAAATAAAAACTATTTTTGGAATGAGAAAAATATTTAAAGTCAGAATGCAAAAGAAAATATTTTTTGGATGCATTTTGATATTTTAAATAAATTATGCAAGAAAATGCAATAAAAATGCAATAAAAATGATTTAAATGAGAAGTATGCAGATCCTAAGGCCCAGATTCAAACTAGAAAAGGAGGGAGTTGACTGCGCGCGTTTTTGTGTGGATGAGATTTCTTCAGATTAAATAATCCTAATTAAATTAATTAATTATAATTAGAGTTAAGTAAAATGATCCTGGCCACTAAAACACACGTTAACCTAAATCTAAGGGCTGAGATTCAAACTGGGGAGATTAGCCCTAATCCTAACCCTAATTACTTTCAGGTGACCGGAGCAAGCTCCAGTCATCTTCTCCGGCGAGCTGTTCATGCTATCTCCTTCTCGAGGCTACCCCTAACCCCCAAACTCTCCAGAATCAACCCCCTAATCATTCTAAACAAGAATCAGGCCATAAACAACATATATTTTGCATCAAACGCACGAATCGAAGAAAAACATTTTCAGATCAAAAAGTTTCAGAACATCAATACATCCTGGTTTCTCAACCATTTTAAAAAATAAACATATCAGGATGATAAGCTAAACATGTAGAATCATATTTTAACTTAAATAGCAAGTTTTGGAAAAAAAAAGTTCATCATAGCTACCTGAGTTGAAGCTTTGTGTTCTTGAGCTTTCTGACCTCTTTCTTGGTTCAAACCAACCCCAATGAGCTCCCTGATGATGATGAGGAGCTAAGAACAAGCTTGTGTGTCCTGGTTTATGAGTTTTAGTTCCTCTGAACCAAGAATTATGTTTTGGTTTGACTGTGTTTTAGGCTATGGTGATGGGTGCTTTGTGATCCTTAGGTCATGTGGAAATGATTGGTGAAAAAAGATTGAAGTTTTAGTGGTTGTGTGATGATTTTCGAATAGAGGAAGTTTTTGATGGATTTTGTGTATTCTGAGTTGTGGGATGATTCAGGCTCTTGTGTGTTATGAAATGGCTTGCATAATGTTTGTTTAAGCCAATGGGATTGATCAGAAAGTTGTTGTGGCACAGGTTGATTGGTATGGGGTGTTTTGCAAAAAAAGTCAATTTTTGTGTACTTGAGGTATGGGCCATGGAAGGTCTAGCTTTTTGGGGTGTCTGGCCTCAGCAAGATTCATGGAGAGCCATAGAATCAAGATTATGCAGCTGGCACAAGTGGATGAGAGGATCCCATGCATTTTGCAATTTTGGAGAGTTTTGGCCCTTTTGTGATTTCTTGAAGTTCAAGTCATGGAAACCCTAGGTTTAATGCACAATTATGATGTTTAGAGGTTGTCTTGAAATGTTGTGAAGTATTTGTGCACATTAGAAGTCATTAGAATGCTTGAACATGCCAAAATGCAAAATCCCTCTTTGACAAACTTGAAATTATAGGATTTTTGCCAACTTTGAAAGGCTATATCTTGAGTTCTATGATGAATCAAGACAGGTTCTTGTAATTTTTGAAAAGGGAAAGACCCAATCTACAACTTTCATGACCAAGAATTTTTCATTTGAAGCATTTTTGGTTATGAAAGACGAGGTTGAAAAACTTTCCCAAAATGGAAAGTTTGCATTTCAAGTCATTTCCAAAAATGGCAAGTTTGCAATTGGCTCAAAATTCTTCAATCTTGTGAACTTCCAACCACTTCTAAGATCAAATAAATATCATAGAACTTCAATTTGATGAAAATACCCCTTTGGTTCCATTGTTGGGGGCCTCAGATGCCCTGATTTTGACTTAACTTGCTCAGGAAGTTACCCAATGAACAGATGGCTTCCACAATGAATTTCCTCATAAAACTTGGTATACATGATCCTTATGACATATTAAGAACATTAGAAACAAGAATGGCCCAAAAATATGGAGTTAAGGCCTCTGAAACCAAAACCCTAATTTTGGTCATCTGTGCAGTGAAAACCCTAGCTCTGCTTCCATGCCTTTGCCACTTCTTGTGATCCCTTGAATTTCATGAACTTTTGAGGAGCATAATATCAAGATAGAACACACATGTACCCTCTTGGAAATCTTTGAGGCCTTTGGGATGGCTCAGATGGATTCTTGGATTGCTCAGATCACAGACCCTAGATGCAGATGAACTTGAACTTATGCAATGAAGCAAAAATGCAATATGAGATGTAATGCTTATGTTAAAAAAAATGAAAGATCACAAGCCATGGTGTGATAAAGAGTGAGGGAAAATTTGGGGTGTTTACACTAGGCTCGAAGTGGTTGACTAGGGATTAACTCCTTATCTTTCCAATGTTTGGGGATTTGAAAGAATGCATGTACATCATTGACGAAGTTTTATCCGAAAGCATACCGCAACAGTTATGGGTATTCCGTTTTCATCATCCTCCCTCGAATATTTGCTAAAGTGAAGTGAGGGAAATATTTTTTTGATTTTGTGATAAATGATAAATAATGAGAGAATGCGAATATACTGATACAAAACATGCGTAAACATAATATTAACACAACCAAGTACAAATAACAATGTTCAATGGCAAATAGTACTTAAACAAACAATACAAATGCGGAAAGATAAATGGCGACAACTGCCTTGATTTGACGAATGAACTTCTCTTGATCTGATTTGCTTCTACAAAGTTGGAGACTACTCAGTTTTGGTCTTCAGCAACTTCTTCAAAAGCATTTGTTGATGGGCCAATTGTGGCGACATTGGATTAATTTGGATATTCAGATTCTTTTGAGTAAAGGTGAGATCCTTAGAGTCGATCAGGTCTTGAACCTTGTGCTTGAAAGCCTTGCAGTTCTCGATTGTGTGACCTAAAGCGCCTTTGTGATACTCACAGCGAGCATTGACATCATAATTTCGGGAGGTACCAGCCTGAGGTAGCATATCCCTCAAAGTAAGAGATCCCTATGTCATTTACCCATTAAAGATTTCTCCATATGACATAGGCAGTGGTTCAAAACTTCTTTTAGGCCTCCTCTATTGATTAGGTTGACGCTGTTGAGGAGCGCGTTGTCGTTGTTGACTAGGCTGTTGTGGATAAGTTGGTTGCTGGTATGGATTAGGTGCATATTGTGCAACTGCAACTAGAGGATATGGGCATGGTTCATAAGCCATCTGAGATGGAAATGGAGCTTGAGTAGCTGGTTGATAAGGCATTGGAGGAACAGGCTGATAAGGCACAACCATTCTAGCTAAGGCTTGTATGGCCTCATAAATCTGGTTGATCTTGCTTTTGACAGAGTCTATCTCTTCCCTCATAGCAGCTTGCTCTTCGTGAATCTGATCCATCAGTCTTCTAGTGTTGGCTCGAGTTAGGTATGGGCGTCGAGAACGATACGGGTGTCGGGAAACCAGCTTGATTTACTGAAGATGAAAGAACATGCAATGAGTTTACGGCTTTGGAATGAAATGCAAGATGAACAATTAATGCAAATGAAATGAATATGCGTATGGATATAATGCAAGATCCAGGATCACGAGTATAATCTGCTCTGAGGTAAACCATAGTAACGAGTAAATAACCGATATCTATGATAAAAGTAACCTAACAGATAGGCTCTTATAGGATTGTTCTAGGTCTTTTACCCGTAAAACCACTCACAGGATAGTTTCTACGGTTATGGATAAGATACTCAAGGTCATAGACGCTAATCATACTAACTTCCTGCCACAGGCTAGCTGTATTATGACGATAATAACGATAAGCTCTACCTTGAGTGGAGTTCTCATGTTAGCCGTATGAGGAGCGGGTCCTCAGAGACTAACACTATGCAACTACCAACATTGAAACTAGTTTTAAAAGTGGGTCCCAGAGTCACAACCCTTTCATGAATCAAGTAATGCGACAGGCTGGATGCGTTATAACGAGATCTACGAATAAGTCTACTCTCTGGGGGGAGCTTTCATGATAGGCTTGCAAGGAGCGAGTCCTTAGAGACTAACACTAATAACTTCCAATTCTAAACTGGGTGTTCCCTCTTCTTTTTCGAAAACTCAGATGTCGGCTCAGGATGTAACAAGCAAGTATGATAATGATCATAATAAGAAGAGCAAATAAACAATCATAAATAAAAAGCGTGAAGAAAACATATAAGTAAAGTCAACATTGATTGCAAAGTAAACTAAGTTAGGATTGACTCTCTAACTGTCCCCAGCAGAGTCACCATCTTTCGTACCCCAAAAAATACGACCTCGCGACGGGAAAGTGTCGCGGGAATAATTAAAATGATCAACAGAGTCGCCACCGAACTTATTTTATTCCAATTAAGGAAAAGGAAAATATCGAGAAACCTCTTTTTGAAAACGGATAGGGCTGGGTCTTTGAAACCAGATTTTGAGTTCGTGAGTCGATTCCGTAAGGGGAAGGTATTAGCACCCCTTACGTCCGTTGTACTCAACGGGAACCTCTTAGTTTGATTTGTGATTGAATGTCTTAACGAATATCATTTATCTTCTTCGAATAAAAGCGGAAATAAAATGCGATACGATTCTAAACTAGGGTTAGTAATTAGAGGGAAATGGGTGGTTAGCTTCCTATGGTGCTCGGCAAGGAGTAAGATCCGTGTGCCTATATATTCCCTTATGCAATGGGAAATTCAGAGCCTCATAGTTCGTGGTACTAAGGTTAGTTTTGTTTGTTTTAATGAACGATTATTTAAACCGCATTCTAACTGCTAAGCGTTGGCTTGTTTGCTCACGATGGGAGGCGGAAGCGCTAGCTTGTTTGCGAGATAGAAAGGATTTAAACAATGTTCGTTTGAAAAAAAGTTTGATTCGATTAGTGTTTTAAGAACGAAATGGCAAATGAACCACGTCCCGTGGGGCGAGCCTCGGGAGCGTTCATTCAAGAATTCGAGGAATGCTAGACTCCAGAATTCAATTCTTTCGTTATTTGATGTGTAGATTAAGTGTTTTAATTACGGAAAGTCGAATGAACCACATCCCATGGGGCGAGCCTCAGGAGCGTTCATTCAAGAATTCGAGGAATGCTAGACTCCAGAATTCAGTTTTTCCGTTATTTAATTATAAAAAGATATTTGAATATTCGAGTTGGAAGGATTTGGTGGTGAGGCACGGTGCGCTCGGCTTACATGGGTTTGCGAATCGATTAAAGCGATAAAATGCGGTGAAAAATAAATTAACAGCAACTATTCAGAGGCATTGGACCTTTTATTCTGACGCGTCGAAATATACTTCAATTACTTCCTTAGAGCCGATTTAATTGAAATCGTTCTATTAGGAGTCGATCGTTTATATTGAAATGCGATAAATTAAATTAATCGAATTAAATAAAATGGCGACAATTAAATCGGAATAGAAATATAAATGCAAATAAATAAATTAGATTGCATCGAATTCGATAACATAATAAATAATCGAAATAATGTAATAAATAAAAAAACTAAACTAAATTTGTTTTGTCGAAATAGAATAATAAATAAAAACAAACTAAAGGCCTCATATTAATTAAATTTCCCAATTTAATAAAATTGAAAATAATTTAACTTTTTGATATATCATTGGCCCGTAATAATAAACTAGAAAATCAAGATGAAATAAAATTAAATAAATAAAAATAATAAACCAAGCTTTATTGTCCAAGAAAATCAATACTAGTTCTAAAATAATAAAATTCTAAAACAAGAAAATAAAAACCATAATAACAAAATAATAATAATAATAATAATAATAATAATAATAATAATAATAATAATAATAATAATAATAATTAAAAAAAAATAAGAGAAAAAAAACACACATAACAGAGGAGGGTTTACATGGATTTAAGGGCGTGATTAGAAACATGTATGCCTTAACTCATCATTCACATGCCTAAAACCCTTATATAATAAATAATAAAAAAGATAATAAAATGATATAGTTTAAAAGAAAATGCAAAACAACAGGTTCAAAGTTCAAAATTTTTTTGTTCTGTTTCTCAAAACCTTTTTTAAGAAAACGCAACGGCGGCCAGTGCTATTCAGTTTCTCGCGGTGGTTTTGATTAGATCAGTCTATCTCCCTCGCGATAGTCTCGTCGTGTTCTCTCTCAAACTCTCTGTTTCGCGGCGGTTGGGTTTTGAATCGGTGATGGAGGTGAGTTCACGGCGGTAAAGGGTTGGTCGGTTTGTGTTTGGGTTTGTAATGGTGATTTGGAGGCGGAAAAGGAGGTTTATGGCAAAGGTGGGTTTACGGTTCTCAGTTTTTTCGTTTTGAAGGTTTGATGGTGGGTACGCGGTGGTTCTCACTCTCGGTTGCACTTCAATTCTCAGATCTCAGTTTTTTGTGCATTTTGTTTCATCACTTTCTCATCTCAGTCATCATTGTTTCTACTTTTTTTTTTGTATTTGTTGATGTGCGGTATCTGAGTTGTGAGACAAGGGCCAAAATTTGAAGGTTTTGAAATCTGTGTTGGCAGAAAATATTTATGAAGAAAAAGGTCATGGAAGGTTGTGTGGTTCGTGCAGTTTTTCGGTGGTGGTGCAAACTAAACGGGTTATGTGTTATTTAGTGAGGGAGTTTAGTCTGTTTTGAAGGGATTTGAAGAAGTGTGGTTGTTAGATGAAGAAGGTTTATTGAGCAAGGATTTATGAGTTTTGGTTTTTGGTTTTTGTTTACGGAGGAAAAAAATGCAGATTTTTTTATATATTTTGGTTGAAATTTGGTGCTTTTCTTTGCAGGTTTTGTAATATTTTCCAAGCTTGTCTTTATTAGTGAAAATGAGACTGAATTAGGAAAATGGGAAAACTTGGGGAATAATAAGTGGGATAAAAGTGAAATAAAGTAGTAAAACAGATATTTTAAAATAAAATAAATAAAAGAGACATTGATTTTTTTTGTATATTTATGTTATGATAAGAAAATGTGATAGGAATAACTAATGGAAAAAAATGAAAGTGATAAATGGACAAAAACGTCCACACAACACCGACTTCTAACATAGCGCACGCACGCGCCAACAAACTTAAATAAACTCCGATTTCGCACAAATCCTGAAGAAATGATATATTTTTTGGATTTTTTTTAATAAAGGTAAAAAACGAAAATAAAACAGTTTGACAAAATTGGGGTATAATAACATGTGTTGTGCTGGCAGAAAAATAAAGAAAGTGATAGAAAAAATAACTGTATGAAATTAATAATAATAATAATAATAATAATAATAAAATAGAAATAATAATAACACTAAGAATAGTGATAATAAACTAGTAATAGTAATAAAAAGATTTTTGTGATCTTGTTTAAATAATAGTAAATGGATTTAAGAAGATAGATAATGAGCTTATGAGATATTTACAAATGGGGTATGATAGAATATTGTAACACGTGAAATTTTTGTGATGGTTGTATTGGTTAGGTAGTGATGTTGAAAAAATAAGAAAAGTATGGAGGTAGAGTCTTGGTTGTAGAAAGTGTGAGCTGTGAAATTGTGATGCTATAATAATAACCGAAAAAATAATACTAAATATAATATAAAAAAAATAAAAAAAAATAAAGTAATACTAATGATAATAATAAAATAGTAACAATGATAGAATATTTTAATAAAATGTGGTAGTATGAAAAATGATAAAATAATAATATGTGATGAATTTTAAAAGTAATGGTTAAAAGGGATTAAAAATGGATAGTAAGTATTTAAAATAATGAATAAAATAAAAAGGGATTAGAATTTTTTATTTAAAAAGAAATAAATGCATTTTTTTTTGGATTTTTTGTAATTGATTTTTTTTGAATAAAATATAAAAGGATATTGGATATAGATGAAATTAGATAAAGGACAAAATCAGGTATAAAAATAAAATAAAAACAAGTGACATATTTTGGATTTTTGAATATCTATTAGACAGTAAAATAAAATGGTGCAGGTAGGACAAATTTGGGGTATGACACAATGCAGTGATCATCAGTTCCTCCCTAGTCAAGCCATCTGGGATACTTGCAGTCTCCTTCCAGGAGATCCTTTGCATTTGCATATGCATACTCATCATTACATTTGCATCCTCCAAAGCGTAGCATTTCCATCATCATGGAGCATTACGCCATAAATTCAAACATGTGCATGCCAACATGGGCCAATTTTGAGGTATATTACATAAAACCTGTAACATCTTTTCAACCTGGAATACTCCCCATAAAAGACACTTATACCATTTGCCAAGCACCATTGTCTTTCCAAGTCAATGTTTGTCTTACTCTCTGTGGCTTGATTCGCTCAGTAGTCACATTGTCGAGTTCCGTTTCGCTAATGGTCTCGTATTTAAGCCTTGTTTCGCCAACAGGCACCCTCTCTGTGGCTTGATTCGCTCAGCAGTCACATTGTCGAGTTCCATTTCGCTAATGGTCTCGTTTTTAAGTCTTGTTTCGCCAACAGACACCCTTTTTGTGGCTTGATTCTCCCAACAGTCACATTGTCGAGTTCTGTTTCGCTAATTGTCTCGTTTTTAAGCCCTGTTTCGCCAACATGCACCCTTTTTGTGGCTTGACTCGCTCAGTAGTCACATTGTCGAGTTCCGTTTCGCTAATGGTCTCGTTTTTAAGCCCTGTTTCGCCAACAGGCACCCTTTCTGTGGCTTGATTCGCTCAGCAATCACATTGTCGAGTTCCGTTTCGCTAATGGTCTCGTTTTTAAGCCGTGTTTCGCCAACAGACACCCTTTCCGTGGCTTGATTCGCTCAGCAGTCACATTATCGAGTTACGTTTTGCTAATGGTCTCGTTTTTAAGCCATGTTTCTCCAACATGCACCCTTTCTGTGGCTTGATTCGCTCAACAGTCACATTGTCGAGTTCCTTTCGCTAATGGTCTCGTTTTTAAGCCCTGTTTCGCCAACAAGCACCCTTCTCGTGGCTTGATTCGCTTAGCAGTCACATTGCAGATTATCGTTATGTACAATGACCTTATTCCACCTGGTTCTATTCTCGCTACCTATTCAAAGGTCAAAACAGAGAAATAAAAATAAAATAAAAGGCAGATGACATTTCTCTTACCAACAGAGTTCAAATTTCCAAGTTTTATTCGAATATTCAATCACTCCATACCTTGAACGTCTAAAAGTTGTTGCCATTATTCGCTCAGGCCTGCAGATGATTGAATAGGGGCAACTGTAATATCTCAAAAATTTCCCTCTCATTTCCTCAACATTTTGTATAGCATTTTGCATACATAAATTCATAAAATAACCAACAACATTGAATCATGTGTAGCATAGCTGAGGCATAGGTATGTGATCAATGATTGAAGCAACTGAAGGCTATAAAAAGTACAACCAAGGAGCCACAAAGCTTCTCAACCTTGTACAAAGGGTTCACAACATCCCACAAGTCTTCATTTGAAGCCACAAGCCATGAAAATATTTGAATTGATTAGAGAAGGCAAGCAGTGCAATATCTCTTGATGAAAAATGCCAAATTAGGGTTTCATTTCTATTGGGCTTCTCCATGAAGTTTTTATTCAAAGTGGATTCCATTGTCTTATATATGATGTCAAGTGCCTAGGGTTCAAATTTCATCCACAAATTCATTTTGGAAGAGGTTCAATTGGCCA
Organism: Lathyrus aphaca; assembly: GCA_963966055.1. Lineage (NCBI taxonomy): Eukaryota > Viridiplantae > Streptophyta > Magnoliopsida > Fabales > Fabaceae > Lathyrus > Lathyrus aphaca. Next base: position 427,524,147 of record OZ014524.1, on the reverse strand, counting down.
GATGACTGAAAATCAGGGATTTGGGGAAAAGTTAACTATGCTGAAGAAAAAGTCAACTCTTGAATTTTTGAGATCAAAATCGTGAAATTAGGGTTACAAGGATCCTATGGTTCAAATTTAATCAAGAAATTATGGAATAATCAAGAGAAATCAAGAAAACCAGAGCCAATTAAAGATGGCATATTGAGCTTCAAGTCCATAGGTGGAACTCACTCATAACATCAAAATTGAGGAAGTTATGGTCACCCAAAGTTTAGACAAATCAAGGCAAAAGCCAAGTCATGTGTTGGGCAAGGAAAGGCCTACGCACGTGACTTGCCTTGCATTTTGTCAAACATGTGTTGTGCCACAAGTATGGTCATTTTTATTCATTAAGATGACCTCAAATGAAAAAACTTCCAACATGAATGTTGTTCCTTGCCATGTTTTCTTCAAGATTGTTGTCGGGAAAATTTTCATATGAACAACCATTTGAGAGATATGAGATCACAAAGAGGGGATGTCACAACTGGAAATGCCTTGGGCCTTTGGCCAGGCATGCTCACCATGTTGGCATGGAAAAGGCCAGTTTTATGCATGATTGTTCTATGCCATTTTTAAGTTGTTTCCAAGCCTTGTCTTAGCATACTTCAAACATCAAAGGTGTTCTATGATATTCTACCTTGAAATTGCAATAAAAATCAAGTCTTTCCATCCATTAACCATCAAGCACTTTACCTTCAAGTATCATTGTTTTCATTATGCTCTAGGATCAAAATATCAATGTGCAGCCTTGCTTCCCACGCATCATGCTCCTAGTTGCTCTTCTCAAAACAGTCCAGTGCATCATACATTGTCTATGCTAGTCATACACTTCCAAAGGTAGGAAAAGATTGGCTGCAATCTAGGAATATCAGTTCACCATGTTGCTGCAAATACCAATGTTAGCAACATTCCTTTCATGATCACCCTTTTATCATCAAGACGTCACTATAAGAGCAAGAGACTGTATTGCATTGGATCAATGGCCATGCGAGTTTGGTTTACTTGAGTTGCTCAATTCACCTCCAAGGTCTCATTGCACCATCATTAACCCAACCATGGTTCTAAATGTTAACTCTAACAGTTAGAACCTAACTCAAGCTATATAAACAACTCTAACAGAATGGTGAATGGATTCAATCATTGTTTGCTCACACTTGCCACAGTTTTTGCCAATTTTCTCTCTGTTTTCGATCTCTAAGTTTGTGCAAGAATCTCATAGAATTCATCAATATTGCATCACCTTTCTCATCCTCAATCAATCCTCAACTCCATTAAAGCATGGAATCCAAGGATCAACAACATTAGTGTACTGATTCCAAGGATTAACATCATTCTTCTGTTCAGAATCAGAATACAAGATCTTGAAGAATCCACCTTCCACATAGCCTTTATTTAGCCATAGTTAAGCTCAAGGAACAAGTGGAACCTCTGGTTTTCTCAAAAATCGATTCAAAGCTCTGCATCACCAAGTTTGAGTCTTTGATCTGTATAACTTGTAATGCATGAAATAATGACTCTATGATGTGTAATTTAAGTGGAATAAGCAAGAACGAACTGCCTTGGTTAGTAATTAGGCCTTGCAGAGGCATGTGAAGATTTTAGGGCAATGTTTCTTCTCTTCGATCCTCTCTCAGTGTGCATTATTTGGGAATTCCGAAGCCATATTTGTGATCATTACCACGTTCTCTTTCCATTGATATGTTTGTTGATCATTTTTAGGCATGTGGGTTGTTAGCTTCTGATGAGGATGGGCGGAGAAGACGACCGGAGGTCGTTCTCCGGCTGGCAAGATGACCTGAGGGTTTTGGCTAGGGTTTAAAATCAGTTATATTAGGGCCACACGATGAGGATAATCTAAGGGCTCTTATAGAGCCAGCGAATAAATGAGCGTGAGGTCTAGCACGTGCCTTCTTTTGGGATCGTGAGTTCTCATGTGTGCGTGAGTGTATTATAATAGCATAGGTCTTCATTTGGTGTCCATCAGATCTTTTCATCAGGTGAGCTGGATCAATCCAATGGTTTTGTTGAGGTCAACTGTTGACCTGAGGTCCATGGTAACACGCGTGTGTCAACTTGCATTTGGACTTGGGCTTATTTGCAAGTCACACCCCACTTACATAGGGCCCAGTCATTCTGAACTGAATCTCTTCATATATACACCTCCCAGCCTTTAGTCTTTTATTTTATTTTTTATGTTATTTCCAATTTCGTTTCGGTTTATAAAAAATACCAAATGGCATCAAAAAATTCCAAATAAATTCATGAGCATTCTTCTCATTTTTCTCTAATTTTGAATATTTTTAGATTTTTTTTTATTCATTTTTAAAGTCAGAATTAATTTTCCATTTAATTGTTTCATATTTTCTTCATTTTAGACCAATCAATTTGTCCATTTTTGTTCTCTTAAACTAAAAATGATAAATCCTCCATTCTTTTTGAATTCTCTTAATAATTCATCTTACTTCTTCTAAACATTTTTCTCTGGAATTTTAGGTCATTGTTTAGGTCCTTTTGATTCCACCCTTTCACATAGGTCCATATAAACCCTAATTGCATTCTAGTATTCATTTGACCATTCAAAATTAGGAGTCTTTGTGAGATTTTTTGTACAAGGTCATTATCTGGATTGTGATGTTCAATGTTAAATTTTATAATTTTTCTAAGTAATTTAATATTTTTTTCAAATTGCTTAGGCCCTAAGTCATTTTTGGTCCCTTTTATAAGCTTCCTTCAATCCATTTAAATAAGGCATTCATGTCATTGTTCTAAGGTCTTGATTCTGAGCCTTTTAGGTCATATTAGAGGTCCTTAGGTGTTGAGTACACTCATTAGGTCTTTGTCTTTTTATTTTAGGGTTTTCTTGAGTCATAAGTCATCATTGTCTCTTTTTGCCCTAATTCTTCCTCGTCTTTCATCTTAACCACTCAAAACCAATTTTATGACCATGTCATACTTGTTAAATCATTGTTATATACTTCATAATTGTTTCATACACATTTTTAAGTGTTCATTTCAAGTCATGAGTCCTTGGGCTTCATTTAGTGTCATATGCCTTCTTAATACTTCATACTTAACATTTTGGTGTCCTTAATTCTAATGTTTCCATACCACCTTACTTGTAAGTCATTTGTGAGTTCTAATTCCACTCTAAAACTTCATCAAACCCCTGGTTTTTGTATGGGGAATTCAAATCCTCTTAGGCATGTTTGATTTTTACTTTAAGTTTTTCCTTCCTTTGAAGTTCAATATTCATTTCTTCTTATGTTCACACCATTTCACATAAAGTTTGAATCTCTTGCACTTGAGTCTCTTTTCTCCCATCTTGTTTTACATCTTAGGATACTTTAATTAAGTGTTAGCTCCTGGATTTTCTATTCACCTTTTATTTCATACAAGCTTAGTATACTTAACCATTTAGGCTTCCTCATGTAACTCCACCTTAACTCCTATTAGGGTTTAGCTTCCTTTTAGGGCATAGTTTGAAGTTGTTCATTCTTATAGCTTTAGAATACTTAATTTGGGCTTAACTACTGAATTTTTAAGTTCACTATCTTATAATTTGCCTTAGGCTTAGGTATTTGTACTAGGAGTTCATTAACATCCTCCTTAGATAGTGTGAGTTGTTTGAAAGATTTGCCATGCTATAAGTGTTCTTATTTCTCTATTATGCTAACATTTGTTTTGTAGGGGGGAAGACATGGTAATCACTTAATTCCTCATCTATTATGCATTTATTTGTCTTTGCTTTAGCACCTTGGTGCTTTGTTCATAGGTCCCCTTTTGTTCCTTAGATTCAACTTAACTTCCTTAGGAAGTAAGTTGAATTCTAACTTGCTTCTTTCTTCCATAGGTTAGAATACCTCATTAACCATAGGACTACACTTTTGTACATAATAAGATAACTTTAGGGTTGTGTCTTAGTCCCTCATTATCTTTGACCTTTGCCTTTTGAGTCTTCCTCTTCTCATCTTCAAATAAAAAATCCAAAAGACTTAATAAACATATGAAAGGATCCCTTGTGTATAGCCTTATTCCATGGGGAACTTGCATTCATTCCATCTTGGAATGGTGTAGGCTTGTCTAGCATTATTTACAAGTCTTATCAAGGGGTTGTTTCACAAAGAAAAATATAAAAGATACCTCTTCGCAAAAGCTACAAAAACACTTAATAAAGTTCAACAAGCTAGTGAACTTAGACCCTAATCCTTGGAAACAAGTCTTGGATAAATTCTCCTTGCTTGGTGTGCTTGTTCTATTATTCCATCTTGGAATGTAGTAGCAAGTATACATTCCATAGAAAAGAGTTTGAATTCACTTCCTTGTGCCAAATTCACACAAAAACTTCTCATAAAAGACAAAAACAAACAATAAGCGACTATCCTGCGGGAACTTCTTTTCTCATCTCATTCACTCTCAGCGCGAACTTGCGACGACTTGTCTCGCATGCAAGACGGTAAACGCACTCGTACGAGACGAGCCTGCAACACCTGAGCATAGACAAACGCAGTTCTATTCATAAAAAACACAAACAAATAGTTCCCGCCTTAGTTAGGCGAACTACGTCGACTCTGATCCTCATTTTCCCGATGAGGTACGTAGGAAGTGGGGTAGGGCCCGTTCAAGCACATTCTTTATTTTCCCTACATTTTCCCCATTCTTTCTTACCATTTTTTTCCAGTTCCCTTTCTTATCTCCAGTTCCATTCCAGTAGCAGTTTCTATTCAGCAGCAGCTTTATTTCTCACCCTTTGAAACAAAACAAGCAAGCGTGGATCCCGTCGGGTATGACGGACGGTATGGGGTGCTAATACCTTCCCAGGTCGTAACCGACTCCCGAACCCAGATCTTTGGTTTGCAAGGTCTCGTCATTTCCTTCTTCCTTAGGTTTGTGCAGCATTATCTTTCTCATTCATTCGGGATAAAAATGTCTGGCTGGCGACTCTACCTTTTTCGCGCCACTTTCGCGTTTGTACTAGGATGAAAATCCCGGGAGCGACAGTGTCCTAAATAAAACAATGGTTAATTACACTTATTTTCGTGATTGTTATCTTTCACAAGATATCCCCTATGTGTTAGCTCACTCTTTTAATATTCTTTCTCCATAAGTGTTCAAATATGTGTATTCTGAGAAATGAGAGTAGGGTCCCTTGTTCCTTTCTTGTCTATATCTTAACGATGTTTGATGTCCCTAATTTTACCATATATTTTATTATTCTAAATTTATTCAGTTTTATTATTTTTTCTTCATAGTAGATTTTTGGTTGAGCCCAGGCGAACAATTCGCTTATGCTTTGGCCTCAGACCTTTCTCAAAGATACACCACTTCAACTTATTATTTCCCCCTTTAACTTCTACGACTTATCTAACAAAGATGTTAATTTATTCCCTCAAGGTTTCCTTATTCTTATATAGAATGGCGTTGAAGAAGACCATTGACTTTGATTGACGCGTCTAGGGAGTGAAATAATAAGTGAAATCTTTTTAAAGTGTCTTCTAAGTGCTAATATAACCGTCCTCTAAACCTTTTAAGCAAGTCATGGCAGCTCCCTTCAACGTGTGAACAAAAAACATGAAGTTTAAAACGTTCATGGCTTGATGGTAATCTAAAATGTTTTCCACATTCTCATTAGGGTCTCATGTGCCATTATCAAAATATCTAGGGCGATTCATTAAATGATTCTTTTTATGAATGGATTTTGTCGATGACTTGAGACAGGCTGTTTAAGTTCTACTCGTGTCTCCTTCGTGGACAATAAGGTAAAGAAATCCTCCTTGGATAATGAACAAAAAAATGTATGTGGTTGCTACCTCCGACATTAGAGCCATATATAGGGGAAAGATTATCATGGAATGGAGACGATGACCTATTTAAGGAATCTTGAATTCTTGACAACCACCAACCTGTGTCAGAAGGCACATTCACAAGAATACCTCAAAATTCGTTGTGTTGCAAGTCCTAGATTTGCATTGCAATCTTAGTAGGAAAAAATTTCACAAATCTCATCGACATGGATGAACATGGTATCTTGTTATTTCAACAGTTCGTAAAAGATAATTCTATGATGCCAAACGGCCTGGTCGGCAAATCGTAGAAATAGAAGTTCAAGTTTTGTCAATAGCGGCACATTTGTGGGATTTTGTTTTACCTTTGTATAATATTTTGATCATATCTAAAGTTTCGTAAGTCCGATCTATGTGAAACTAGCGGAAAATGAAATATAACTTCATGGGCAACAACTTTCTTGAAGAAGTAAAGTATAATATAAAATATAAAAGGACGCAAAATAAAGAGTAAAATGATGATGTTGGTACAATCTTGAATGATAAAAAATAGGTTATTCTTTCAACCCTAAAAGTACATTACCATTCCTATTTAATGAGAAGAAAGATAAGGGTTTCAATTTCAATTGTAAAATTTTGTCCACAATTTTGGTACCAAAGGGATCCAACTATTATTGAAATAAAGAGATAATCTAGATCTACAAAGAAAGGGAAACAAAAGTTAACATTAAGGAATTACCCCTATTCATTAATAAGTTTATTATTTTATTTTCTATTATAATTGTCATAAATCTCTTAAGGATGAACGATTAGTTCTTTCAATTAGGCTTCCTTAGATACATTTTCCTAACTATGTGAACTTTGTAATCCTTATTGATTTGCTCTTTGTAACGAACGGCTTTTGATAATTATTCAATGTTATTTCAAGTTTAATGTTTTTTCTTGTCAATGAAATTAAAATATTTGATCTAGATGGCCACTAAAAACTAAGAGTAGAATTGCATATCAAAACTAAATAATATTGTGGGGCTGATACGATCACTTATAATAGGGAATAACTAGTCGCGATATTATATGGCCATAAAACCTTTATAGGTTGCAATTATATTTTCTTAGTAGTGTTGAGAGGTCGCGAGAATGGAGCAAATTATTTGACAATCAATTCATTGAGTAACTGTGATTTGTAAAATAGTTTGATTTTACGCGCCATAAAACCTTCATAGGTTGTGATTATATTCTCTCCGGAGCTCTGAGAGGTCGTAACAGACGAAATGAGTTACTTGATGATCAATTCATTGAGTAAATGAGTTTTGCAAAAGAATCATCATTTAGAAAGATTCATTAGATTCATACTTGGTTTAATCACATAAAAAGTGTATAAGATTCAAATGAGAGATTTTATTATTTTATCATTATATTTCTTCATCGTTACATAGTTTATTAGTTGTATAATTAGCACACAATCCAATTAATCACACTCATCCACCCTCGTCACAACTTTGATTTTTGTGTTTATGATAACAAGTACAATAACCTCAACCTTGTCAAGTTAAACGACAATCTTTGTGGATTCTATAATTTTACTCACACTTTGTGGATGTTTGTTGGCACAACTACTACAATTGATTTTACCATTAACAATCATAATGAAAGGTTTTCGATGCAATTGAGATGATTATCTACTAATCAAAAGAGAGAGAGAGAGTTATTTTTTATTTTTATTTTTAAAGTTAACACTCTGACTTAAGAGAGAGGGAGAGAGTTTTTATTTTTATTTTTAAAGTTAATACTTTGACGTTTAAGTCAGTATGAAATTGAGTTGGAAATTGCAATTTGCAAGCGTGAGTTAAACTTTACCTCTTCACGTAACTCCAGATGATACTCATATATAAGAGATCGTTATAATGGTCTTCGAATTATCTGTCATTAAACATGAGTGAACATTGGATGAAGATCCTTAGACTCAGAGTGAAAGGGGAAGTGTGCTTCTGGGCAGTACTCTGAGAGGGAGGTTTATCTGTGCAATAGCATGTCAAACACCTTGAAAAAACTGTGGATTATTGGCCAATCCAAACACTTCTGATTTTTTATTTTATAAAAATATGACTCTATCAAATGAGTTATGTAAGGCACAAATTTCATTGTTTAAAAAATTGTCACTACAATTCATTCGACTCAAACCAATTTTTATAATTTGATTGGGTTAGCCAAATTGATTGAATTATCCAATCTAAATACAATCCTAATCTTAATCGATTCAACTCGGCATCAATCTACTTATTAAATAGTTTAATTTTGATTGTGTAATATTCATTTAAATCACTAAACACAATTTTTTAATTGATTTTTCTTTTTGTTGCATGTGTTACTTTTTTTAACAATAATTTTTATTTATCATCACATTTAACTATGATTTCTGCTTTCAAAAAAAAAACTACGATTTCTGAACATCAATAATTATCATAAAGCTCATGTAAGTCAATCTTTTGTTTGTTTTAAACCATTATCATAATGATATCAATTGAACTAGTAAAACTATGAAACTGTTGAATCTCAAATCCAATTTACACTAATAAAAAATTTACCATGCATTTCAGGTCTCTCTATCTAAATATGCTGATGTCATATGTCTTTATTGTTGTTAAAATAAAAGCTCATGTTCACAGTTCCCAAAGCACAAGGACACACTCAAAGAGAACTAAAGACAGGTGAAAAAGCAGGAACAAACAAGAAGGAGCTTCTGTCTCAAGCTTCCACCTACTTTCTACTTCAAAAATCAGAAGAAAAAAACAGTTTCCTTCTCACTTCAGGTGATCTTCTTTTATGCTCCTCATGTAAATGTGATTATTATTATACACAATCATCATAGAATTTCATATTTTTCATTTTATGTGATTTGTGAATCATTTCTTTGTTTTTTATTTTTTTATTTTTTGCTTTTTAAGAAGTTGTTTTTCTGTTATGTGTATCTGAAAAATCTTTGTCTGTCTCAAATTTTGCTCAATTTGTTGTGTTTAATGTTTTTGTTATAAATTTTATTTTCTTGTTTTTCTCTTCTGGGTTTTGTGAATGTACATGTACTTTAAAACAATAATTGAGGCTAAACTTTTCCAATTTTGTGACTCTTGGAATTCAAATTCTTGGTTCTGAATTGCAAAACCTAGTTAAATTCCACACATGATTTAAATTTCTAAACCCTTTAATTTTTTATTCCTTTTTAAATCAATATAAAATTATGTTTAACCATCATGCTTAAAAGGGTTTTCAATTTTCTATTCAAAATTCTAAATTTCTCTCCTTTTGGTGCAAATATGAAGTTGAGTTGATTTGGTTCGGTTCATTTTGATTTGGTTACGATGAACAATACTGTTCCTGATTGGAATTTTGGGAGTGATACTTTTGTCACCAATCAAAAGAAGCAATCTATGGGGTATGTATGTGAATAATGTTATTATTATGCAAATTAAATTTGCTTAATTTATGATTAACCATTAATCATGTAGTTAATAATAATTTTACAGGCTTGATCATGAACTTGTGGAGCTTCTATGGGAGAATGGTCAAGTAGTATTGCATAGCCAAACAAATAAGAAACCAATGAATTCAAGACATGTTCATAAGAATCTTCAATCAACAACATTAAGCAACTTGATTCAAGATGATGAAACTGTTTCATGGATCCAACAATACCCTTTGGAGGATACGATTGGACAAGAATTGTGTTCAAATCTTTTATCCGAACATCCACCATGTCATGTCGACTCTTACAATTCACAATCGACGAATACAAAACCGTCTTTTGTCGAGGAGTTCTCAATTCCTAGGTTTCATCATCATGTTCCCTACTCGTCGCAAAAAAACAATGATTTGTGTGGATCGAACAAGATCGTGAACTTTTCTCACTTTTCAAGACTTCCTAATGTTTCTTTAGCATGTAATAACGGCGATGGAGATTTAAGAGAGAAAGTTACGGGCAATCTGTCTCAATGTGATTTTAGAGAGAGTTCGGTGATGACGGTTGGTTTGAGTCATTGCGGTAGCAACCAAGTCCAGCAAGATCCGGATGTAAGTAAGGTATCAAGCGACGGTGTTTGGACAAATACTATATCGGCCGAGCCTCAGCGAGTGAAAGACGATGTTCAGAGAACAACAATTCCTTGGAATGAGAAAGGAAAATCGGAGATGTTGGAACCGGCTTTTACTTCATCTTCCGGTGGTTCGGGAAGTAGTCTTGGAAAAACATGTTCCTTATCTACAAGAAGTCATGGACAAAAGAGAAAAGGGATAGATGTTGAAGATTCAGTGGAACAAAGTGAGGTGAAGCTTCTATCGATTTTTCTTTCATGTTTAGTTTTGTTTTGATACTTCGACACAATTAGTTATCGTTTTACGGTTTGTGTTAATAGGACACGGAACTTAAATCAGCCTTGTCGAACAAGGTGTCGCAGAGGTCAGGGTTGGGTCGAAGGAATCGGGCTGCTGAAGTGCATAATCTTTCAGAAAGGGTAACGGCTTTCTTTACGCCTCTCAAGTTAGACTAAATTTTTTGAAAAAAACTGTGCTTACTAGAAGCGTTAATATTTTATCGATGCAGAGACGAAGAGATAGGATTAATGAAAAGATGAAAGCACTGCAACAACTCATACCTCACAGTAGTAAGGTTTGTTATCGAAACCGATTCTCCGTTTTATATGATTTAATCACAGTGGCTTAGAAACTAAGTATGCGATGTATGTGCAGACAGACAAAGCATCGATGTTAGAAGAGGCAATTGAATACTTGAAATCACTTCAGTTACAACTTCAGGTATATAAATAGTATCTAGCATATGAAAATCTTCTCACATTCCTAATTTCGAACCAAAATGAATTTTTAAAAATCATTTCGATAGGTAATGTGGATGGGATCTGGCACGGCACCAATGATGCATCCTGGATTTCAGCATTACATGACACAAATGGGCATGTCAATGCCTACACCTTCATTTCCAACACTCCAAAATCCGTTGCAATTACCGAGAATGCCCTTCGATCCGTCCGTATCGTCGTCTCAGACACCAAATCCGACATTAACATGTCAAAATCCTCTTTTCGGGGCCTTTAATTACCAGAATCAGATGCAAAATCCAGCTCTTTCAGAGCAATACGCTCGTTATATGAACTATCATCTTATGCAAAACACTTCTCAGGTAATTAGCTTCTTCTCAGAGATAACTTATTAAAATAACTTATATCTTAAGTGTTTAGTTATTGTCTGCTTATATTGTAGCCGATGAATATGTACCGATACGGTCCCCAAACTGTACAAAATACTCAAACAATGATTCCAACCAGCAATAACAGTGGATTAATGAGTGGAGCAGCAAACATTAATGATAATGTGAGTGGCAAAATTGGTAGGCCATTACATAGCTCTCTATTGTCATAGCATCAAACAGTTTTTTTCTGTGAAAATTGTTCTTATACTAAATGCTAGATATAGACACATCATTATGTATTCATACTATTTTTGTCATAGCCTCGAACAGTGATTTTCTGCAAAAATTGATTTCATCTTGTGATGTTATTTTCATATTACATGTCAAATGTAGAAACTTCATTAAAAGTTGGTTCCTAGCACTTTTCATTCATGTGACAAACGAGAAGAATCTGGTTTGGTTTTAGTCTCTGCCATTATTTGTAGATTTTTTTTTTTGAAATTTAATAAACATATTCTTAAAGTAATTGCAAGATTGAAACTGGATTCTATTCATATACCGCACGAAAAGAATCTGGGTTTAGACTTCTGTAATTTTTTATAAAAAATTCTTGAAATTTGAAAATTTTCCTTTTTTAGGTCCCCGACACCATTTCTATGTCAAAAAGGTGAAAGAATATGAAATTTTAGAAACATATTCTTAAAATAATTGCAGAGACCGAAACTAGATTCCGCAGAACCAAAAGTACTATTAACCTATAAAAATTTTATTATTTTTTTAATTTAAAATTTACTATGTATTCATACTATAACTTGTTGATATTTTTATTTTTCATTGTTTACAGGTTAATTAGTTTAGAAGCATACCTAGAGGAATCTACGGTGTAACTAACAACAAAGTTGCAAGATGAATGAAGACATATAGCATGTTTTCATATTATGCTCAACTATAAATTATTATGTACATATAGTCCACTTGATTCATATACAAGTGCCTTATTTTATTTTTTTGGATGAGTTGAGAATCCTATATTAGATAAGATATAACTTATAAATGTATTTATAATTAGATAAGATATAATTTATAAATGTATTTATAATTAGACGACATCTCTTCACTTACAAATCAATTTTATATAAGATTAAGCTCCGCTCAACTCAAAACAACTTATGATTAAAAAAAAAGAATATTGCATATACATATCGCTAAACATATTAGAAAGTTTAATTTAATAACGCTTCATTACATTCTTAAATACACATAGAAAAACCATAAATGACATTTATTTTAAAATACAGAATTTTAGTCATCAAGAGATGACTAATAACGTTCTTAGATTTTAGCATGCTACACCTTTTAGTGGAGATGACTAAGGCAATTAGATTAAACTATCATTTTTGTTTTCATCCTTATTTTTTATTGTTTACAAAAAGATGATGATTCTCTTCATGACGCTATCACGCATTTAGAGCATTGGTAAATTGTTTGATTATGATCAAATACAAATTCATGCGTGATATTTTAAATTATAAAACAAAAACTAATTTATTTTGAGTTTGATCGTTTGATCAAAATTGAACGGTAGAAGAAATTCAAAATATATGAATCCGTGAATATACTGAATATAGTATCCCATTCCTTACAAAATTAGAGTATGTCCTTACCTTTCTAGAATGCTTGCAATATAACCAAAGCACCCCAATTTTACCAAAAAGCAATAAGTGTTGTGAGCATGCATAAGTTTGAAAAAAAAAGTTATTCATAATTAATTTTTTTTTATCTTCTCTATAAAAGACTACCACAACATTTTTCTCTGTCGTCTGATTGTAAATTTGTAATTAGTACCATGTGAATTTTGAACCTTTCACTTTTTTTTTTTGAAAAACTTTTCATCATCCTATATCAATGTCATGAAAAATTGAATATGTACCCTACACTTTGTGTGTGATACCTTATCTATAGTCAATATGCAAATAAATGCTAATTGAAGTGGTCCCTATGTCAAAATTAAAGACTATCGACTAACTACTAAAATTTAGATGCCCTGAATTTGTACAAAGTTGCCATCTTTTCATATGGGACCTCAAAAACAAGACATTATTATAAATAACACAATCCATCACTTATTGTTTCAATTGTGGTCCCTTTAGAACATTAATGTAACCAATGAAAAATCAAAACATAAGCAACTTACACTTTAAAACAATTGGTCATAATTTTGTTACATATCATAATCCATATATAGTTGATGATTCCATTTTCCATAATACTAATACCAACAATTTTACTATGTTCCTTCTTCACTAAATAGAATCACTACATGAAACATCCTTAATTCAATGGTCTTTTGTTGGTGGAATCAATCCTTGAGAAAGTGTCACAAACTTTGTGTAGTTTGGTGGTCATGCAATATGTATCTAATCTATAATTTGTTGTCTAAGATAGAGAAATTTTAGTAGACAAGTTTTTCTTTATGGGCCAGTTTTGTTCTTAGCTCTTATGTCCCATCATGTATTTAGGCATTATTATTCACTGTTTTGTAGATCAAGGAAAATAACATGATAAGCTAATTATTTTTTGCTCAAATAGGCAAAGGGTTTTGTCTGAATGTATCATTAGTACAATTATTATGCTCCATGACATAAACTATTAAATGAAATCTAGAGACTTATATTTTGTGTCTGCTGTCTCTTTTTCTAGAAACAAATCATGTCAATGATTCTTTCTTACATATACAAACAACCTACATTAACATATACAAACATGTTAACATGGCTCTGTTAAGACTTCTTCTTTATCTCTAGGGCTACTTGTTATCTAGTTCACCATTCTAGCTAGTGGGATAAAGTTGAAGTAGAATTAGCATGAAGTTAGAAAATACCGGAAGATTATAGATTTGATAGAGATAGAAATTTGATATCTAATTGCTAAAACTTAGTATTATTTATGGATATGGGTTTTACTGGTTACAAATGAATCACCTCTATTTTACATTGGGATTCTCATTACATTTAATATATTTTTCAAAAATTCTGAAATTGTCCTTATTCAAAAGTAAGCATTTGGAGTGTAATAGCTGATGATGAAACTAATGTTAAAACTGAAGGAGCGAAAAATACAAGGAAGGGGGGTTGAAATTGAATTTTAAAAAACAATGACTCTAAATGACACCTTGATTTATCCTGGTTCGTTTGAACTCAAACTACATCCAGTCCACCCGCCAAGGTGATTTTGTCTCTCTCAATGAGGTCTTAATCCACTATTCAAAAACTATGAATACAACCACTAAGACCTATAGTCAAAGTCTTCTTGAGTCTACTGACTACACTAGTCACTCAAGGAAATCACAAAGAGTTTACAAAATGTTGTAACAATAATTGCTTCAGAAAGATATTATCACTAGGTGATAGTTTTTACAGAAATTAAGTACAAAGTAAGAAATTGATTAAAGTTTGCGCGCGTGTGTTAGAGCATCAATTTCTTCAAGATGTCTCCTTTGTATAAGCGTTTGAATAGGAGATCCGTTGGGAACATCCGGTGCCATATTTGGATGTTTGTAAATAGCCATAATGTCCTTCCAAAAATAAAGATTTTGTTCCCAGCCATTATTCTTGATTCCCTCTTAATTATCCTTTATTATGAGAATCAGAATATACTAAATTCCCATCAGAGTATGTTTGAAATTTCGCAGCAATGAAATCTTATTTGATGAGAACTTCTTTCTATCATCAGATCTTCTATAGGAGGTGCGCTTGGCTTGAGTACCATTAGAAGATGTTAATCAACCTTAGAATCATTCTTTTCTTGAGAACTTCTATCCTGCACATAAAGAAGGATTTAGTGCTATAATTTGTTCATATAAAATATTGTTATCATCAAAATTATATAAGAGAAGTAGAATCAAAATCTTGTTCTAACAATCTCCCCCTTTTTGATGATGACAAAACATTTATTTTGATTAAGGACGAAATTTAAAAGATAAGGAAACTCCCTTTAGATGATGATAAATTCTTTCAGAGTTTTCCATAAGAAGTTCTTTAACTTATCCTCTATAAGAAGTTCTTCAGTTTATGATGTAACACCCCCTTTCTATACCCAAAATAAGCAATTAAATCATTTAGGCACATATCAAAAATTCCATCAGAGTATATTCGAAATATGGTATAAAAGAGCAATGTCACATTATACTTGAAATCAAACCACATTACACCTGCTCATAATAGATATGCAACAATAGGGTAATTTCCAAACGATAAATGATTATACAGCGGAAACATTTCAACAACATCAAACATATATATTTCCATTCGTATATATATATATATATATATCAACAAGTTTGATGCCAACAACAATATTCATGTCTATACAAAACATTCATCCAAAAGATACATGTACACAATGCATCACGAAAATGGCGCTAAGTCAACCTAACTACCCGGTGCTACATATCAGAGTCGACCGACCAAAAGATGAAGACGAGCTTCACAAAAATTGCCATCCAGCAACCTATTCTGCAATGGCTCATAGAGCATCATAAAACAACAGAAGGGTGAGAAACATTATCATAATAACATTGCATATAATTATATATCTCAACATATAAAATGCACATAAAACATATTCTCACCCACAAATCATCCCTCATCACCTATACACATCGCAACGTGTACATACACAATTCAAGCATATTCAGCATGCACCAATTCACTAATTCACATAAACTTACATTATTTATGTTTATTCCTCAATTCTATTCATTCCGCATAAACATACGTCTAACTATGTTTAATCACACATATACATTATAAATGTATACATCACATACATATACATATATCAAACATGCATATATACAAACAAGTATGTTTCATCACACATACTATCATCTCCGTAATTCTCCAAATAAACATATGCAATTTCATGTTTATTTCTGCATATCATAATTAAAATGATCAAATGCAACTCATAGAGACCGACACACAACTCTATGCAGATGCAATACGGTACGGACTCAACATTTCAGCAGGTTCACTCAGGAACCAAATGGAATCATCGCTTGTTACCTAAAGTAACTCCCCGTCGGGCACACGATGTTCCTCATTGCTCACACCCCACATGGGCACACAATGTTTATGAATTGCTCACACCCCACACGGGCACACAATCAATGTGAATAAATCAACCATCGCTCACACCTCACACGGGCACATGATATTTCTGGATTGCTCACACCACACACGGGAACACAATATGATCGCTCACACCCCACATGGGCACACGATCTTGTTGTAGTCATCGCTCACACTCCACATCAGCACACGATGCTACAACGGATTCACAAAGAATCCCACAGCACAAGAATGCATACATTATGTTTTACATGAAAAATGACACACAACATTCTTGAAAATGCATACGTTATTCACAACATAATTATGCATTCATCTCATTCAATTAACATACATTGGCATTCAATTCAAACAATGTATTCATTTTCCAAACGGCCACAACATCACATCAACCCACATTTCCATAATTAATTCATTACGTTTTATCAGAAAAGTCGGGTGAAAGTCGGCTAAAAATTACATTTCTTAGCATCATTAGCTTCTACGCGTTTCTAGCTTCGAATCGATATAAGGAACACTAAAAACGGATACCCGAAACTAAAGCTACGGATTAAAACACAATTTCCTTTAAAACCTACAGGCTCGCTGTAAACACCCCAAATTTTCCCTCACTCATTTCACCATGGCTTATGATCCTTTCATTTGCATAAGTTCAATCATATCATCTCATATTGCATTTTTGCTTCACTGCATTGGTTATAAGTCATCTGCATTTAGGGTTTGTGATCTGAGTCATCCCTGGGCCATCTGAGCCACTCCAAAGGTCTTCAATCATTTCAAGAGGGTCCATGTATGTTCAATCATCATATTATATCCTCCCAAGATCAAGAAAGTCAGAAAATCACAAGAACTGAGAAAGGCATGGAAGCATAGCCAAGCATAACTGCACAGATGACCTAAAATTAGGGTTTTGGTTTCAGAGGCCATAACTCCAAATTTTTTGGTCATTCTTGCTTCTATTGGTCTCCATATGATATTAGGATCATGCATACCAATTTTCATGAAGAAATTCAATGGGGAAGGCATCTGATCAATAGATGACTTCTTGAACAAGTCAGTGCAAAATCAGGGCATCTGAGGCCCCCAATCATCCAACCAAAGGGTCTTCTCCATCATTTCGGGTGTATATGATATTTATTTGGTCTTAGAAGAGGTTGGAAGTTCACAAAATTGAAGAATTTCAAGTCATTTGCAAAGTTGCCATTTTGGGAAAGTGACTTGTAATGAAAACTTGCCATTTTGGGAAACTTTTACAACCTCCTCTTTTTGATTCAAAAATGCTTCAAATGAAAAATTCTTGGTCATGAAAGTTGTAGATTGGATCATTCCCTTTTCAAAAAGTACAAGAACTTGATCTAATTCATCATAGAACTCAAGTTATGGCCTTGCAAAGTTGGGAAAAATCACAAAATTTCACTTATGTACCAAAGAGGGAAACTTGCAAAAACTCATACCAAGGCAATTTGTGATCTCTAATTGACTTCTAACCATTACACAAACATCATACATGACCTATAATTCAGAATTGCCCAAGGAAATCTCAAGTTTCATGCATTGATCACCAAGTATTTCAAAAGGGGCCAAAACCTTCACAAATTGCAAAATCACCCACAAACTTCATTCCACTTGATGTTTTGCCTCAAACTGAATTCCATGGCTGCCCATGAATCAAGCTGCGCCAGACACCCCCTTGTCCTCAGCCTGCCATGAGCTCATACCTCAAGTACAAAACTTTTGACTTTTTTGCAAGAAGCCCATACCAATCACCATAGGCCACAACCACTTCTCTGACCTATCACAACTTCTTATGTGGATCAAACCCAAGCCATAACACACAAGAAGCTAGCCTGAAACCTCAGATTGCTCAAGTTCTCAAAAATCACCTCTTTTGCAAAAGTCTTCGAAACTCTCAGCACACTTAACCAATCTTCAAACTTTTTTTCACAAAACAACTCAGCATCACAAGAGGACCATTTCCCACCCTTCAAACAAGCCTCAAAGCACCCATAGCCAAAACACGATTTCTGACCAGCAAGAGTTCAAGCTCTCATTTCAGCCATTACAAGCTTCTTCCAAGCATCAAAGCTTCATCAGGAGGTTAAGGGGAGTGGTTTTGCACAAGAGAAGTGGCCAAAAGCTTCAAACTGAGAAAGTTTCACTTCAGGTAACCTCAAGAACAAATTTTCCAGATATGCTATTTTAAGTTCTTAGATTGTTCCTTATGCCTTACTGATGATCCTGATGTATTTAGTTTTGAAAATGATCAAGTATTGAGCATGTATTGAATGTCTGAAATTTCTGCGTATTTTTCCGTTTGCCTTTGATTCTTGATTTTGAGTGAAAATAAATGGATTTTGATGGCTGAATCTTGTTTAGAGTTGTTAGAGGAGTGTTTCTGGAGAGTTTGGTGAGGTTTCATTGCGTATTGAGAGAGATAGGGTGAGGAGCTGGCCGGAGAAGATGACCGGAGGTCTTCTCCGGTCACCTGAAAGTGATTAGGGAAAAACCTCATTAATTAGGCTAGTTTAAATATCAACCATTGGATTTGTGTTTGGCGCGTGTTTTAGAGGGCTGAGATCTTTTCATTAACCCTAATGCTGATTTAATTAAGTTTAATTAATTAATTAATGAAAATTAACCCAGAGTGAATCCTGTCCATTCATTGGCGCGCTGGTCAACACATATTTCCCCAGTTCAAATCCTGGCCTTCAGATCATCCTGCTTTTGTTTTATTTCATTTTAATTCATATTTTCTTTATTTGTTTTGCATATTTATTTTAAAATAGCTAGAGACTTTCAAAAAATTTTATTTTTTGCATCATGACTTTAAATATTTTTCTCATTCTGAAAATAATTTTTATTTTATTTTTTGCATAAAATTTGTATTTTTAAAATATTTAAATATTTATTTTAATTAATTAATGGAAATTAATTAATTAAATACC
Source organism: Lathyrus aphaca (assembly GCA_963966055.1). Classification (NCBI taxonomy): domain Eukaryota; kingdom Viridiplantae; phylum Streptophyta; class Magnoliopsida; order Fabales; family Fabaceae; genus Lathyrus; species Lathyrus aphaca. The sequence continues at coordinate 427,505,069 of OZ014524.1, read as the reverse complement.
ATTTAAGTTTCTAAAAATCACCAAAAAAATCACATTGCATCTTGACACATTTAGAGACATTATCAAACCATCCATACAAATTTCTTTTTGGTTCTTGATCCATTTTGACATTTCCTTTGGATTTAGGGTTCTTAAAAATCAATATTTTTGACCCTAACTTAGAAAAATCTTTTCTGCCTAGCTATGAAGGGTTTGATAATGATTCTTTTTGCATTGCATCCCACATATCATATAGTTTCTAGTATAAAATTGGCATGAATTTATCTTTCATTTTTAATTTGTTTTGCATTTTTCCTTGAGAGGTACCTTAAAACCCTAGCAAACTTAGAAAAATCATGAGTCCCTTATGGTTTAGCTTCTGATCTTCCCCTTTGGGTAGTGAACTTGTATAAGTGTAGGGCACCTTTGATCCCATTTTCAATTTTTTTCTTGTCATTTGCTTCTGATTTTGAATTTTGCATTGCATATTGTATGTAAACCCTAATCTTTGCCTTCATTTGCATTCATTCTTCATGTACTTGCATACATGAACTTGCCATGACATTTTGTGCATTCACATGACATACAAGACATCTTAGGGCATATTAGAATCATGTTTGATCATTGCATCACCCATTTTCCATGTTATGCATCCATTGCATTTCATAAGTTTTCATGAACTTTCATGCTTACTTTCATGTCTCATTTGCATCTTCATTGCTTGTATGATCATCCTCATCTCTTGACATGCTTTCATACCATCTCATAGCATCATTTGCATCATGATCATGCTTCTGATTTTGGTTTGCATCCTTGCATCTCATCTCATTTTCATTTCATTTCATTTCTTGTTGCTAACTTTTCAGGTGATAAGTGTTTGAGAGGTGAATTTGCCTTCACTTCTCATAATCTCTTCTTATCCCTCTTATGCATCATTGCTGCATTTTTACTTGTGAATTAGAGTGAGCTTGCTCATTCATGCTCCTTCTCCTCTTTCTTTCTTCAAGCAACTTATCTTCTTAAGTGAAGTAAGTTGTCTTGCTTCTTGCTGCTTCTTTTCCTCCCATCCTGCTTCTTCCTTGGTGGTTCTTCTTGAAGATCTCTTGCAAGCTTCATAAACCCTAGGAACACCCAAGCATGATCACAATTAGGGTTTGATTAGTCCCCCATTAGTAATACCTTTGTGTCATCTTTTGTGTCTCTCCTCTCATCTCATAATCAAGGACTAAACCTTAAAGGTTTTAAGGCTTTGTGATTAGGGTTATGCCTGTATCCTTCTATTAGGATGAAGTGTATAACTTTAATCCTAAGTGTTAAACCCTTAATGTGTTTAAATCCTTTAATCAATTCACCTAATAATCATCAAGACATCAGACTTGTAACTTGGGCCTTGCATTAGGGTTCTAATTCTTCCTTAATTGGTTAAGAAGGACTAACCCTAGTGTTAATGGACAAGTCCCCCTCAAGTTGTCTTACAAACCATAAAATCCATTTCTTAATCTTACCATTAACTAAAATCCACTTTAATAAAGACTTTGTTTTGTCATAAGTTTAATCCCTAATCATGGATTAGGTTGAGGAGCCTTCCTCAGCTTAAATGTTCTCATCTATTATCCTTCTATTAGGATGGTGTAATGGGTCCATTAAATCCCTGATTATGGCTTAAACTCATTACTTAACACTAAACAAAAACTCAATAAAAAAACATCTAAATAAATGCAAGTAGGTTAATGATCTTAATCCTACATCACAGTGATTAAGTGTGAGGTGCTTACTTCATACTTAAGGTATTCTCATTACCCCTAATCAGAGGGAGGATGTGATGAGTTTACTAACCCTTGGTTTAGGCTTAAGCTCATTTTCTTATAACAAACACAAAAGCAATAACAAAAACTGAAAACCCAAAAACAAACAATAATCGTCTCCTCCGGGATTCTTTTCTCACCCCATTCACTCACAAACGAGAACTCGCTTCTTCCGTCTAATGCAAGACTGTTTGCACCTAAGCCAGACAGGTCATACACTTGAGCATAGACAAGTAAGCAGTTCACAAGTCAATTTATCTTTCAGTCTCTTTGAGTCGAACTACGGTGTTATGACTTCCTCATTGCACGAGAGGATACGTAGGCATAACTTAACTGTTATCGAACAAAAGTCTCTGTATATCCCCCCTCTTCCAACATTATTCTTTAAGCCTCATAATCTTGAGCTTCATACTCTTTTCTTACACCGACACTCTTTTATCTCACTTCACATTTCCTTTACACTGACACTTGCATTCTTTTCCAGCTTTTGCACACAAAATAGTACTGACACTACCCCTTTAAACACAAACTTTCAAGCGTGGATCCCGTCGAGTACGGCGGACAATCTGGGTGCTAATACATTCCCCGGTTGTAACCAACCCCCTTTCTCAGTTTCTCTGGTTCGCGACCGTCTTGTCCATATCTTTCTAGGTTTATGCAGCATTACCTTTCCTTCGGGATGAAAATGGATAGCTGGCGACTCTTTTCAGTTCACCCTTGTGTTCTCTTTCGCCGACCGTTCGCGTCTGTACCCCTCTTGACCAGGTGTCATCAGGTGGGAGCGACAGCTTGGCGACTCTACTAGGGAATGGTATATTGTAACCAGGGGTGTTTAATTTGATTTGTTTGCAGGGGTGTTCCTCCTAGCGCTTGTTTGATTTGTGTTTATTGGGGTGTTATGTGCTATGTGTGCTTATTTATGTTGCTTTATTTATTGCTTTATGTATAGCTTTATTTACTGCTTTCTTTACAGTTTTTATATGCATCATACTGTCATTGCTGGATCTGGTTTTCTGTTTTGATGGGTGGGGTTCCATTGAGAGTTTAAGGTCCTATACCTGGGACCTGAGTGACACCTAGGCTAGAGTGGTTCATGTTCTTTCCCATTCCATTTCGGTCTGGTGCGGGAATATGAAACATGGTTCAGATGTGGGTTTCTTCTTGAGAACTCTGTGCTACAGATTTCCTGTAGTACTAGGGCTATCTGGGAAGCCTGTTAATTCTGGATGATCTTTATTATGACCTTCAGAAGCTGAGGTGAATTAGAGGAGGATCTTTTATGGTTATTGTAAACACTGTACCTCCGGGTTAGAAGTGTTTACACTTCTCATAACTGATCCAAGTCTGAGGATCCTTGTTCTAGAACACTACCTGTGAGCGGGGTTGAGCTGTTTACAGGTTTGCAGGAACCCTTGGCCACATCATACCCTGTTACTGTCTTGTTTAAGAGTACTCCACTTTGGACAGTTCTTGTGATTAACCCTGGACATGTGACTCTTTATTTGAGTCCCCCACCCTGGTTACTGGATTCCTAAGCCTCCATCTGGACTTTTGAACATACATAGGCCTTATATCAAGACAGATAATCAGATCCAGCTTGATCATAAACCCTTGCATATCATTTGCATACCTCATAATTGCATCATTTAACATTTGTTCATTTGCTTTTCAGGGTATCCATTTCATTGTATCTTGGTTTTGGTTTTGACCCCTTCTTCTGCATAGACCTCTGCTTCAGCTGTCTTCATCAATTATCTGCTTCAGTTATCTCTATCACCACCAGCACCAGTCTGTCAGTGGTCCACCTTCAGAATCTCAAGTCTGTAATCTTCATCAGCACTTATCTTCAGCTTCTTCAGCAGCACTCATGTCTGCTTCCAGGAAAAGCAACATATCATACCACTTTTTTGAGCCTGTTTTGACTGGTATCAGGCAGGTCCAGTCACTTATCACACCTGACTACATCCCACTGTTTAGAGAGTACTATGGGGATATCTTGGATATGGTTATGGACCTTGATCCTTCTCAGAGGAGCATGATCCACACATGCCTGCAGTTTTATGACCCACCACTAAGATGCTTCACCTTTCCAGACTTTCAGCTAGGGCCTCTACTAGAAGAGTTTTCTTCATTGATTGGAGTACCTATCAGAGGTGGAATCCCTTTCAACCCAGAGATGACTGCTCCCAGAAATGAAGAGATAGCAAGGGCACTGTACTTGGAGCCTGCCCTTATTGAGCAAAGTATGACAACAAAAGCTGGGATTCCTGGTTTGCATTTGGACTTCTTGATATCTCAGGCCATCCTGAAGGTTTCATTGGGAGAGTGGAAGGCAGTCTGTGCACTGTTAGCCCTCAGCATATATGGGGCAATATTGTTTGCAGATGAGCCAAAATTTGTCAACAAGAATGCCATCCATCTGTTTCTCCTGAAGAACCCAATACCCACACTACTAGGAGATTTTTACTACTCCATTCATCAGAGGAATGAGAAACAGAGGGGGAAGCTGGTAAGGTTTTGTGCTCCTTTGTTCTACTCCTGGCTACTCAGACACCTGCCTAAGTCAGATACATTCTTGAATCCCCACTAGCAGAAGAATTGGGCCAAGAGGTTCATTGCCTTAACTTCAGATGATATCAGGTGGTGCACCCAGAGTACCAAAGGCAAGGACATTATCACCAGCTGTGGACAATACCCAAATGTGCCTCTGATAGGAGTGAAGGGTTGCATCAACTACAATCCTTTACTGTTTAAGAGACAGCTGGGTTATGCCTTGGTTCACCCTCCCAGAGGACAGGATTTAGCTGAGACCCTATATTGTGAAGTACAACCTAATTTAGCTGTTGTCAGACAAGCATCCTGGGCTTGGGACAACATCCAGACAAAAGGAGTAGCTATTCTTGGAAGATGTAACAATATTGCTTCAGCTCAGTACATTGACTGGTCCCGCACTAGAGCTCAGATTACCAGAATGCCTTTCACCTTGGAAGACATGCATGGGCCATCTACAGTACAACCTGCAGCAACAGTTAGCCTGGAGGAATTTGAAAATTTGAAAGAAAGGAATGAGCAGCTATCCCAGGCCTTGAAGAAGCTTAGGGTGGAGCATCTTGCCAAAATTGAGAAGACAGAAGACTACATAAGGAAAGCAAGGGCTGGGGAACAGATATTGAAGAATGCCTGCAAGGAGGACAAGATTCAGAAAGCTAGGGCTGAGCACTATCTGCAAGAGAGTCAGGCTAGGTGGGTTAGGATCACCGAAGCCCGCACACAAGAAGACCAGAAGACTCAAGCCAAGATTGAACAGCTAGAGGCCAATGAGAAGAAACAACAGGAAGCTCTGTTGGCTGCACAAAAAGAGATATCAGAGTTAAAGCTCAGAGCAAGATTGAAGAGAGCAAAGGGCCAGGACAGGCATAAGAAGCTGACTACTACCATTGCTACCAGGAACCTCCTTATTAGGACCATTACAGAGCACCCAGCTGGTCCAGTGACTGAGGCACTCCTGAAGGAGGTCAGAGAAGATGAGTTTGGACTGGATGTCTGATTCTTTGCTTGTTGTTTGTTTCCATTTGATGTACTTTTCCTTTTATTGTATTTTGACCCTCCATGGGCATGTATTGTAAAACAAACTATGTATTGTTCATCATGTGTAATATATTTTAGTTTGTTTTCATTTGGGTTTTCTCTCAACAACATCAAGCATCTTCCTCGAGGTCTGGAAAGGTCAAAACCAATAACCAAACCGGATACCTTGGAAAACAAATAAGCATACTGCATTGCATACTAACTTTGTTTTTTTTTGTAGGTTTTGTTATTATTATTGTTTCTAACTTTGTTGTGATCTCAGGAAACATTGCTCGTCGCCAAGTGTTCCCTGTCAACCGCACGCACCGGTACCCGACTCGTAACAATCTTCCCGACATTCAAATGGAACAAGTACAGCAGGACCTGACTGAGGACAAAAATCAGATGGCCAATGAGAGAGTAGAGATGAGAAATCAGATGTCGCAGTTCATGGCAGTGATGACTGGCTTAGCCCATAGTCAAGAAAGGTTAAGAGAGCTGGTGGAAAGACAAACTCCTGAGGAGCCTCATCTCGGAACAGGAGGAACTAGCAACAATGAACAGGGACAACCTCGTATTGACCCACCAGAATATGGACCTCATCTGAATCCAGAAGTTAACATCCCGAGGAATGGCCAAGGTAATACTGCTGGAGGCCAAATCCTACAGGAGGATCCCCAGGGAGAACAGTTTACTGTTATAGGGGCAGGAGATGAGATATATGACAGAAGATTGGATGAGATTGCTGAAAAGTTAAGATCTTTGGAATCTCAGAATTCTTTGGGCTTCGATGTGATGGATATGGGACTAGTGGATGGGGTGAGAATTCCCCACAAATTCAAACCCCCATGCTTTGAAAAGTACAATGGTACCTCCTGTCCTCGCACTCATCTGCAGTATTTCTTGGGAAGGCTCAAAGCTTATACCATGGATGAAAAGTTATGGATGTTCTACTTTGAGGACAGTCTGACTGGAGCTTCAAGAGAATGGTATTCGCATTTGTCTAGGGCCACCATAAGATGTTGGAAGGATTTGGTCGAGGCTTTCATCCGTCAATACCAGTACAACCTGGACATGGCTCCTAATAGAACTCTTCTAATGGGCATGTCTCAGTCTTCTAGAGAGAGCTTCCGGGATTATGCCCAAAGGTGGAGACAGCTTGCTGCTGCTGTCCAACCACCCATGTCAGAAAGGGAAATGGCTGACATGTTCATGAACACGTTGCAAGGGACTTATATTGATAGACTGGCTGCTTTCTCCTCTACCAATTTTGCTGATGTGGTCGTAGCAGGGGAGAGGATTGAAAGTCTCTTGAAGATGGGCAAAATCTCCGACAGTGGTGCAAGTTCCTCCATTAATCCCAGAAAACCTTTTGCGGGACCCCGAAGGGCAGGTGAAACAAATTCCATTCATACAAGCAGGCGCAGGCCTCAATATGCTCACCGGTCAGTAGCAGCTGTTACCATCCCAGCTCCAATTCCACAACAATCATCATATCCTCAACAACAACAAGCACAATATCAACAACAAGCTCATTATCCGCAACAAAGGTCGTACAATAACAACAATAGCAACCAACAGCAGCGTCCCTTCCAATAGAGGCCATCACAAGCAAACAGGGTAATTGACCCAATCCCAATGCCGTATGCCGCACTCTTGCCACAACTCCTAAAGCTCAACCTAGTTGAGTTAAGGACGTTGGCACCTCCGTATCCTCTCAATATGCCAAAGAACTATGATGCAAATGCCAGGTGTGCATTCCACTCAAACGCACCGGGGCATAATACTGAAAAGTGCAGGGCCCTACAGATGAAAGTCCAGGATCTGGTGGACTCAAAAGCTCTCAATTTTGCGCCTCCTCCGAACGTCACAAGAAATCCAATTCCTAGTCACAACGAGCCTAGGATTAATGCTATTGAGGATGGCAAACCATCCACATTAATTAACAGTGTTGCACAAATCCGAACACCCTTGGTTGAAATCAAAGCTCAGCTGTTAGAATGCCAAGTGTTCCCCGGATGTGAGGTCGGTTGTGGATATTGCAATATTTCCGTTAATGGATGTGAGAGATTGAGAAACGGCATAAATGGCCTCATTAGAGATGGCATTCTTCAGATTACGACAACAACGACTACAACTCCAACAATTCCTTCATCAACAATCTCAGATACTCCTACAACGTCAGCAACCATTATTCCAACAGATTCTGCTACAACTCCAACAAGCACTCAATCAATCACTTCAACAGATACAAGTTCAGTCACAATTCCTTCTACAACGACAACACCCATTACTTCATTAGTTCTTTCTACAACTTCAACACCCGTCCAATCAACTCCGTCTATAACATCAGCAACAATTAATGAAAGCGTCTCAACGGTTACGATATACTACAATCCCGCAAATGTTCCTTCCAACAACTCACAACAAAATGCTACTCCTGTCAGAGCTCCAGTTACCATATATTATGATCCACACACCATTGTGGTCCCTTCTGCAGCTGCTATCAGTCTGGTCACCATCACAGTGCCTGGGCCAGTTCCTTACGAAAGCAATAATGCCATCCCTTGGCATTATGGCTCAGATCTATACTGCGAGGGGCAGAAAATCACTTTAGAGTCATCAACTTCTTCACCTCAGATAGACAATGTGGGGGGAGGCGGAGGCTTCACCAGAAGCGGATGTCTCTTTGCCTTGCAAATACCAAGACCCATTGCTGAAGCAGAAGCTGCTGCTAGGGCAAAAGGGAAGAATGTGGTGCAAGAAGAACCGGTTGCTAAAGAAACTTTGAAGACTCCTTTTGATCAAGAGGTTGATGAATTCATGCGGATAATCAAGAGGAGTGATTATAAGGTGGTGGACCAGCTTCACCAGACACCTTCCAAAATCTCCATACTATCATTGCTAATGTGCTCCGAGGCTCATCGGAACGCACTATTAAAAGTCCTGCACGCAGCTTATGTGCCGGACGAGATTACTGTCAATCAGTTAGAGGCTGTGGTTGGAAATTTCAACGCTAGTCATGGACTAGGATTTACCAACGCTGATCTGACAACGGAAGGTCACAATCACAACAAGGCTTTGCACATTACCTTGGAGTGTAAGGGTGCAGTTCTTTCTCACGTATTGGTGGACACAGGGTCATCACTCAATGTCCTACCCAAGAAAGCTCTTGTGAAGCTGGAACATGATGGATTGGCACTACGCCCAAGCAACTTGGTAGTGAGAGCCTTTGACGGTTCTAAAAGATCAGTTCTGGGAGAGATAGAGTTTCCAATAATGATTGGCCCACAGGTTTTCAAAACGACCTTCTTTGTGATGGATATACAGCCCGCCTATAACTGTCTATTGGGTAGACCATGGATACACGCCGCTGGCGCCGTGACGTCAACCCTTCACCAGAAGTTAAAATTTGAGTGGGAGGGCCAAGTCATTACCATTTGTGGGGAAGAGGATATCTTCATTAGACAACTGGCTACTTTCAAATACATTGAAATGGATGGGGAGATCCATGAGCCCATGAGTCAAGGGTTTGAGGCCCTTAACATCAATGAAGCATCCGCTGTGTCTGGGACTTCCATCACATCATATCAACAAGCCCGAAAGGTTGTTGAGGAAGGTACCGCTCAAGGCTGGGGCAAGCTGCTGCCAGTTGAAAAGAAAGAAGACCGATTCGGGTTGGGTTACAGACCAACTCGACAAGATCAACCAGAGGCTGCAACGGAGCCCAAGTTTGTCAGCGGGGGGATGCTCACCCCAGATGCTGTGAACAGTTTGGAAGATGAGTCAGAAGACGAGCGCAACCTGGAAAGCTAGATACGTCCAAGGATCCCGGGGAACCATGTCTCAAACTGGTCTTCCCAGGAAATTATAAGAGTTACTCCTGCAGAGTAATTATTATTTCCTGTCTTTAAGCATGCATCAAGTCCTGCATCTTGCCCAAGATGTCAGAGCTCATTTTGTAATAGGGCCATCTTGTATTTTCTGCAAACGATCAATTAATGAATTTCAGGACATCTTTTGCAAATGAGTCTTTTCTTTTCCGCTCACTATTTTTCATTTTTCATTTTTTGTACAAAAATAAAATGGCAATGTTTTTCAAAATAATAACTTCATTTTCACTTTTTCTAAAGCAAGATAAAACTGATCACTAAAATGAACAAATCTAAACCCTTGCAGAGAATGCCTTCCAGACTGCACCGACAACAACACCGCTATGACTTCGTATGACTTTGACAATCCGATTAATCAAGCCGATGAAGGGGTTGAAGAAGATTATGAGCTACCTGAAGAACTAGCCAGGTTGTTAAAACAAGAGGAGAAGGTTATTACTCCTCATCAGGAGGAAGTTGAGACAGTTAATCTTGGTACAGAAGAAGACTTGAAAGAAGTTAAGATCGGGGCATGTCTGCAAGATTCAGTAAAAGAGCAACTTATTGACATGCTTCGGGAGTATGTGGATGTTTTTGCTTGGTCTTATCAGGATATGCCAGAGTTGGACACCGACATTGTTATGCACAAGCTGCCTCTGAAAGAAGACTGTCCGCCAGTAAAACAGAAGCTGCGCCGTACTCGCCCAGATATGGCAATAAAGATAAAAGAAGAGGTACAAAAACAGTGGGACGCCGGTTTCCTTGCTGTGACTAGTTACCCGCCGTGGGTTGCTAACATCGTACCTGTGCCTAAGAAAGATGGTAAAGTACAGATGTGTGTGGATTACCGGGATCTGAACAGAGCCAACCCGAAAGATGACTTCCCATTACCTCACATTGATGTATTGGTCGACAATACGGCTCAGTTCTCGGTGTTCTCCTTCATGGATGGATTTTCAGGATATAATCAGATCAAGATGTCCCCTGAAGACATGGAGAAGACAACTTTCATTACACCCTGGGACATGTTCTGTTATAAGGTGATGCCGTTCAGACTGAAGAATGCTGGTGCCACTTATCAACGGGCTATGGTAACATTATTCCACGACATGATCCATAAAGAAATTGAATGTTATGTGGATGACATGATTGCCAAGTCCCTCACAAAAGAAGACCACCTGGTGAATCTGTTGAAGTTATTCAAGCGTCTGAAGAAGTACCAACTGAAGTTAAACCCCAACAAATGCATATTCGGGGTGCGATCCGGTAAGCTGCTGGGATTTATTGTAAGCGAAAAGGGAATTAAAGTTGACCCTGACAAAGTCAAAGCCATTCAAGAAATGCCTGCACCAAAGACTGAAAAAGAAGTTCGGGGGTTCCTAGGAAGATTGAACTACATTTCAAGGTTCATATCTCACCTTACTGCAACCTGTAAGCCCTTATTCAAGTTGCTAAGAAAAGAACAAACAGTCAGGTGGAATGAAGACTTCCAGAGGGCTTTTGATAAAATCAAGGAATACTTACAAGAGCCTCCGATCCTTATGCCTCCAGTTGAAGGAAGACCTCTAATAATGTACTTGACAGTATTAGAAGAGTCAATGGGGTGTGTGCTGGGCCAGCATGACGAGTCTGGTCGAAAAGAGTATGCAATTTACTACCTAAGCAAAAAGTTTACCGACTGTGAACAACGTTATTCACAGCTCGAGAAAACTTGCTGTGCTTTAGCATGGGCTGCTCGCCGACTGAGACAGTATATGTTGACCCACACTACTTTATTGATCTCTAAGATGGACCCAGTCAAGTACATTTTTGAGAAGCCAACACTTACCGGACGGGTTGCAAGATGGAAAATGAGTCTCACAGAATATGATATTCAGTACACATCTCAGAAAGCCATCAAAGGCAGTGTACTGTCTGACTATCTAGCTGAGCAACCCATTGATGATTACCAGCCTATGAGATTTGACTTCCCTAATGAAGACATCATGTTCATAAAAGCAAAAGATCATGAAGAGCCTATTCACACTGAAGGGCCTGACCCAGAAGAAGAATGGACTATGATGTTCGATGGGGCTGTTAATATGAATGGTCGTGGTGTTGGTGCAGTACTCATTACACCTAAGGGAGTTCACATGCCTTTCTCAGCAAAACTCACTTTTAACTGCACTAACAACGAAGCTGAATACGAAGCTTGCATGATGGGTCTTGAGGAAGCCATTGACCTCAGGATCAAGACTTTAACTGTGTTCGGAGATTCAACTTTGGTAATTAATCAAACCAACGACAAATGGTACACTCACCAGGAGCATCTGATACCTTACCGGGATTATACAAGGAGGTTACTCACATTCTTTACAACTGTCAAACTTAAGTACATCCCTCGAGATGAAAACCAGTTTGCAGACGCTCTGGCTACCATTTCATCCATGATCAAAGTTCAAGCTGCCAACTTTGTACCTCAGATCTCGGTGTCCAGACTTGACAGACCAGCATATGTATTCTTTGCAGACCTTGCTAAAGATGATGAGCCTTGGTTCTATGACATCAAATGCTTCTTGGAGGATCAAACATACCCATCTGGGGCATCTTCCAATGATAAGAAAACATTAATAAGGCTAGCTGGTAGTTTCTTCCTGAATGCCAATGGCTCCTTGTACAAAAGAAACTTTGATATGGTACTTCTCAGATGTGTTGATAGGGCAGAAGCAGACTTGTTGATGCACGAGGTGCATGAAGGATCTTTTGGTACCCATGCTGGAGGGCATGCAATGGCTAAAAAGTTGTTAAGATCAGGCTACTACTGGATCACAATGGATGCAGACTGTTGTGCCTATGCCAGGAAATGTCATAAATGCCGGATTTATGCAGATAAAGTGCATGTGCCTCTGAATCCTTTGAATGTGATGTCTTCACCTTGGCCCTTTGCCATGTGGGGCATTGATATGATTGGAAAGATTGAGCCGACTGCTTCAAATGGCCACAGATTCATCCTGGTTGCCATTGACTATTTTACCAAGTGGGTTGAAGCAGCCTCCTATGCCAACGTCACCAGGCAAGTGGTAGCCCGATTCCTGAAGAGAGATATCATCTGTCGGTATGGAGTGCCCGAGCGAATCATTACCGATAATGGTTCCAACTTAAACAATAAAATGATGGAAGAGTTGTGCCGGGACTTCAAGATCCAACACCACAATTCTTCTCCTTACAGGCCAAAAATGAATGGCGCTATGGAGGCAGCTAACAAGAATATCAAGAAGATTGTGCAGAAGATGGTGGTCACCTATAAAGACTGACATGAAATGCTACCATTTGCCTTGCATGGGTACCGTACATCAATCAGAACATCCACTGGGGCAACACCATATCAGCTTGTGTATGGTATGGAGGCAGTCCTACCTGTTGAAGTTGAATTACCCTCCTTGCGGGTACTGATGGATATTAAACTGAATGAAGCGGAATGGGTCCGATCCCGATACGAACAACTGAATCTGATCGAAGAGAAGAGATTAGCCGTAATCTGTCATGGGCAGTTATATTATAAGAGAATGAAGAAAGCCTTCGATCAGAAAGTCAGGCTTCGAGAATACCAAGTAGGAGATCTTGTGCTGAAAAGACTCCTCCCTCCTCATACAGACCACAGGGGCAAGTGGACTCCGAATTACGATGGTCCATTCATAGTAAAGAAAGTTTTCTCTGGTGGAGTACTGATGCTCAATACTATGGATGGTGAAGATTTCTTATCACCTATGAATTCAGATGCAGTTAAAAAATACTTCGCATAAAATGACCCGCTGGACATAAAAACAGAATGTAAGTCCAGGCAAAAACAGGGCATTCCAGTGAGTCAAAAACAAAATAAAAGACTCGGGCAAAAATAAGGGAAGATGAATAAAAAAATGTACACCCGCTGAGTTGAAAAGCCGCATTGGACAGCTCAGGCAAAAATGGGTATCCCGGTGGATTGAAAACCCGAAAGGGCGATCCACGCAAAATAAGGGAATAAACGAACGACTGCATTCTGAATTCGTCTGTATCACTTACAACATGGCAAGCTTCGAAAGGTTTGAGCATCGGTAGGAATCAACCTTCTTCAGAAAGCAAGATGAGAAGAACGTCAATGTCATACGAGTCATAGCAAAAGGGAAGCACACTAAAGCGTCATCAACATTGCCAACACCTTTTTGTTTCTCAATTTGTAACAATCTCCTCATTTCAGGGGATCTGTTTCTTTAACTGTACTTGCCAATTCAGGGCACACAAATTAATAAAATCAGATTTTCAGTTACACTTTGTCTCGTACATTTTATTTGTCATTTGCAAAAAATGTCTGATGCCCTTAATATAATGGTTGCATAAATACAGATGCGTCTTTTCTAAATTACATGCTTGCAGGAAATATATTTCTTACTCCTAGGAGTGTCTAAATTCCTATGATGGAACCCAGTAAGGGACACCTCGGGGCACTTGTACGTTTCTTTGTCATAACAGGATTGCAGGTGCTCATCCTCCCCAGCTGAGTTGTCAGAAATCATCATCCTCAGCAGGATCCCCGCAGAAATCTCTAGGAAGATCGTTCAGTGATCATTCCTCCCCAGCCAAGTGCTAGACAGGGAACTATCTCCCCGCAAAGTTTCAGCCTCTATCCAGAAGAGCAATGTCTGAAGATCTCACAACAAAGCGACGAAAGCTTCCGTAGACCCCAGCTGGGATCCTCATCATTGAGATAGGTCTATCAGTGACCTGTTTCCCCAAGCAGTCATACATCTTATCAGATCTACCAATGATCTTTTCCCCTAGCTGGGACATTTCTTTCAAAGCAGATCAACCAGAGATCTTCACCGCAACGGGATCCGAATCCCGGATCGGTATCTTTGCATAATCATAGCATTCGCATCATGTTTCCCCTCAGAGCGTAGTATTCCGTCTAATACGGAGCATTACGGCAAAAATCAAACATACTGCATAATCATAAGCCATGCTTTGAATCAAACATTTGTATGCACCAACACTCCATCAGCAATATATGTATACAAAGACTCACAGTGGCAGCAGAAAGCCAAAGCATCCCTTTGCACTCACTAATGCACATATATATTCTTTTTTCCGATACTCGTCCGTGTCGTATCACTCCCCTGCAGATATAAACCACAAACAGATATCTATACACTCTTTGGACACTCATCCGTGTCACCATTCCCCAGGATGGTTGCCTAAACGCTTAATGTAAACCAAACACTTTCTTATAACACACTTCTTCCGACACCCGTCAGTGTCATCTTATCCCCACAGATCTTCAGAATATCTCTTACACTTATAAGTTCGTAACTCATACACTTTATTTTATGATACTCGCCTGTATCATACTCTCCCCAGCATGTTGAACACTCGTCTGTGTCTCACTCATGTTTACTTTTTACTCATACAGATACTCGTCCGTATCTTGTATACACCACTTATCTTTCTCAGATTCAACACTCGTCTGTGTTCTTTGTTAACCAGTTGATACTCGTCCGTATCATCATCTATGAACATGCGTCAGCGTTTGTTTCTACCGATACTCGTCCGTATCATAGTCTTAAGGATGCTCGTCCGCATCTTTAATCTATACACAGTGTCAAACACTTATACTTTTCCTTTCTTAAATGTAGACACTCGTCTGTGTCTACCATTCCCCAGAAGATTCTCCAGCAAAATTATTTCCTGACATTCGTCCTATGTCATGATACTTCCGGCAGCCGTACCCTGCCAGGTGATCGTCCTTCACCTTTTTGATGATCGTCCTTCATCATTCCCCCAGCGGAGTCTCCATTATTGGAACCCTTTTCCCATCCGGCATTCGTCCTATGTCATGATGTTTTAGCAGTCGTCCCCTGCTAGGTGTTCGTCCTTCACCTCTTGATGATCGTCCTTCATCATTTTTATCCGGTGGCCGTCCCCATCGTTGATCTTGTTATCTGACATTCGTCCTATGTCACGATAAACCCTGAGAGCAGCTGTACCCTGCTAGGTGATGGTCCTTCACCTCTTGATGATCGTCCTTCATCATGCTTATCCAATGGCCGTCCCCATCGTCTACTCTTTCTATCCGACATTCGTCCTATGTCGTGATACTTTCGGCAACCGTACCCTGCTAGGTGATCGTCCTTCACCAATAGATGACCGTCCCTCATCTTATCCCCAACAGAGCAGCCGTCCCCTGCTAGGTGATCGTCCTTCACCTTTGATTTCATTAACCCGGTGGCCATACCCCATCGTTGTTTACACTTTACTTTACCAAAACCTGATGGCCGTCCCCATCATGATCTTTCCATTCCCTAGCGTGTCGGTCGTCCCCGTCTTTGCTTTTACCCCAACAGTCGTCCTCTACTCGACGATCGTCCTCCGTCGCCCGCATTTTATAATCATACTTTATTTTCTTTTACAATCTATATCCCTTTTCTTCTTCATTCAGTGAGTGCAAATCTTGGTCTGTCTTTGGTATTCAACCACAAGTTATCTTGTTTGTTTGTTAAGCCAGACGCTTACATCCTACACAACTAACTCATGTTTGAATAAGGGCAGCTGTAAACACCCCAAATTTTCCCTCACTCATTTCACCATGGCTTATGATCCTTTCATTTGCATAAGTTCAATCATATCATCTCATATTGCATTTTTGCTTCACTGCATTGGTTATAAGTCATCTGCATCTAGGGTTTGTGATCTGAGCCATCCCTGGGCCATCTGAGCCACTCCAAAGGTCTTCAATCATTTCAAGAGGGTCCACGTATATTCAATCATCATATTATATCCTCCCAAGATAAAGAAAGTCAGAAAATCACAAGAACTGAGAAAGGCATGGAAGCAGAGCCAAGCATAACTGCACAGATGACCTAAAATTAGGGTTTTGGTTTCAGAGGCCATAACTCCAAATTTTTTGGTCATTATTGTTTCTATTGGTCTCCATATGATATGAGGATCATGCATACCAATTTTCATGAAGAAATTCAATGGGGAAGGCATCTGATCAATAGATGACTTCTTGAACAAGTCAGTGCAAAATCAGGGCATCTGAGGCCCCCAATCATCCAACCAAAGGGTCTTCTCCATCATTTTGGGTGTATATGATCTTTATTTGGTCTTAGAAGAGGTTGAAAGTTCACAAAATTGAATAATTTCAAGTCATTTGCAAAGTTTCCATTTTGGGAAAGTGACTTGTAATGAAAACTTGCCATTTTGGGAAAGTTTTTCAACCACCTCTTTTTGATTCAAAAATGCTTCAAATGAAAAATTCTTGGTCATGAAAGTTGTAGATTGGATCATTCCCTTTTCAAAAAGTACAATAACTTGATCTAATTCATCATAGAACTCAAGTTATGGCCTTGCAAAGTTGGGAAAAATCACAAAATCTCACTTATGTACCAAAGAGGGAAACTTGCAAAAACTCATACCAAGGCAATTTATGATCTCTAATTGACTTCTAACCATTACACAAACATCATACATGACCTATAATTCAGAATTGCCCAAGGAAATCTCAAGTTTCATGCATTGATCACCAAGTATTTCAAAAGGGGCCAAAACCTTCACAAATTGCAAAATCACCCACAAACTTCATTCCACTTGATGTTTTGCCTCAAATTGAATTCCATGGCTGCCCATGAATCAAGCTGCGCCAGACACCCCCTTGTCCTCAGCCTGCCATGAGCTCATACCTCAAGTACAAAACTTTTGACTTTTTTGCAAGAAGCCCATACCAATCACCATAGGCCACAACCACTTCTCTGACCTATCACAACTTCTTATGTGGATCAAACCCAAGCCATAACACACAAGAAGCTAGCCTGAAACCTCAGATTGCTCAAGTTCTCAAAAATCACCTCTTTTGCAAAAGTCTTCGAAACTCTCAGCATACTTAACCAATCTTCAAACTTTTTTTCACAAAACAACTCAGCATCACAAGAGGACCATTTCCCACCCTTCAAACAAGCCTCAAAGCACCCATAGCCAAAACACGATTTCTGACCAGCAAGAGTTCAAGCTCTCATTTCAGCCATTACAAGCTTCTTCCAAGCATCAAAGCTTCATCAGGAGGTTAAGGGGAGTGGTTTTGCACAAGAGAAGTGGCCAAAAGCTTCAAACTGAGAAAGTTTCACTTCAGGTAACCTCAAGAACAAATTTTCCAGAAATGCTATTTTAAGTTCTTAGATTGTTCCTTATGCCTTACTGATGATCCTGATGTATTTAGTTTTGAAAATGATCAAGTATTGAGCATGTATTGAATGTCTGAAATTTCTGCGTATTTTTCCGTTTGCCTTTGATTCTTGATTTTGAGTGAAAAGAAATGGATTTTGATGGTTGAATCTTGTTTAGAGTTGTTAGAGGAGTGTTTCTGGAGAGTTTGGTGAGGTTTCATTGCGTATTGAGAGAGATAGGGTGAGGAGCTGGCCGGAGAAGATGACCAGAGGTCTTCTCCGGTCACCTGAAAGTGATTAGGGCAAAACCTCATTAATTAGGCTAGTTTAAATATCAGCCATTGGATTTGTGTTTGGCGCGTGTTTTAGAGGGCTGAGATCTTTTCATTAACCCTAATTCTGATTTAATTAAGTTTAATTAATTAATTAATGAAAATTAACCCATAGTGAATCCTGTCCATTCATTTGCGCGCTGGTCAACACAGATTTCCCCAGTTCAAATCCTGGCCTTCAGTTCATCCTACTTTTGTTTTATTTCATTTTAATTCATATTTTCTTTATTTGTTTTGCATATTTATTTTAAAATAGCTAGAGTCTTTCAAATAATTTTATTTTTTGCATCATGACTTTAAATATTTTTCTCATTCTGAAAATAATTTTTATTTTATTTTTTGCATAAAATTTGAATTTTTAAAATATTTAAATGTTTATTTTAATTAATTAATAGAAATTAATTAATTAAAATACCATTTAAGTTTCTAAAAATCACCAAAAAAATCACATTGCATCTTGACATATTTAGAGACATTATCAAACTATTCATACAAATTTCTTTTTGGTTCTTGATCCATTTTGACATTTTCTTTGGATTTAGGGTTCTTAAAAATCAATATTTTTGACCCTAACTTAGAAAAATCTTTTCTGCCTAGCTATGAAGGGTTTGATAATGATTCTTTTTGCATTGCATCCCACATATCATATAGTTTCTAGGATAAAATTGGCATGAATTTATATTTCATTTTTAATTTGTTTTGCATTTTTCCTTGAGAGGTACCTTAAAACCCTAGCAAACTTAGAAAAATCATAAGTCCCTTAGGGTTTAGCTTGTGATCTTCCCCTTTGGGTAGTGAACTAGTATAAGTTTAGGGTACCTTTAATCCCATTTTCAATTTTTTATCTTGTCATTTGCTTCTGATTTTGAATTTTGCATTGCATATTGTATGTAAACCCTAATCTTTGCCTTCATTTGCATTCATTCTTCATGTACTTGCATACATGAACTTGCCATGACATTTTATGCATTCACATGACATACAAGACATCTTAGGACATATTATAATCATGTTTGATCATTGCATCACCCATTTTCCATGTTATGCATCCATTGCATTTCATAAGTTTTCATGAACTTTCATGCTTACTTTCATGTCTCATTTGCATCTTCATTGCTTGTATGATCATCCTCATCTCTTGACATGCTTTCATACCATCTCATAACATCATTTGCATCATGATCATGCTTCTGATTTTGGTTTGCATCCTTGCATCTCATCTCATTTTCATTTCATTTCATTTCTTGTTGCTAACTTTTCAGGTGGTAAGTGTTTGAGAGGTGAATTTGCCTTCACTTCTCATAATCTCTTCTTATACCTCTTATGCATCATTGCTGCATTTTTACTTGTGAATTAGAGTGAGCTTGCTCATTCATGCTCCTTCTCCTCTTTCTTTCTTCAAGCAACTTATCTTCTTAAGTGAAGTAAGTTGTCTTGCTTCTTGCTGCTTCTTTTCCTCCCATCCTGCTTCTTCCTTGGTGGCTCTTCTTGAAGATCTCTTGCAAGCTTCATAAACCCTAGGAACACCCAAGCATGATCACAATTAGGGTTTGATTAGTCCCCCATTAGTTTTACCTTTGTGTCATCTTTTGTGTCTCTCCTCTCATCTCATAATCAAAGACTAAACCTTAAAGGTTTTAAGGCTTTGTGATTAGGGTTATGCCTGTATCCTTCTATTAGGATGAAGTGTATAACTTTAATCCTAAGTGTTAAACCCTTAATGTTTTTAAATCCTTTAATCAATTCACCTAATAATCATCAAGACATCAGACTTGTAACTTGGGCCTTGCATTAGGGTTCTAATTCTTCCTTAATTGGTTAAGAAGGACTAACCCTAGTGTTAATGGACAAGTCCCCCTCAAGTTGTCTTACAAACCATAAAATCCATTTCTTAATCTTACCATTAACTAAAATCCACTTTAATAAAGACTTTGTTTTGTCATGAGTTTAATCCCTAATCATGGATTAGGTTGAGGAGCCTTCCTCAGCTTAAATGTTCTCATATATTATCCTTCTATTAGGATGGTGTAATGGGTCCATTAAATCCCTGATTATGGCTTAAACTCATTACTTAACACTAAACAAAAACTCAAAAAAAACATCTAAATAAATGCAAGTAGGTTAATGATCTTAATCCTACATCATGGTGATTAAGTGTGAGGTGCTTACTTCATACTTAAGGTATTCTCATTACCCCTAATCAGAGGGAGGATGTGATGAGTTTACTAACCCTTTGTTTAGGCTTAAGCTCATTTTCTTATAACAAACACAAAAGCAATAACAAAAACTGAAAACCCAAAAACAAACAATAATCGTCTCCTCCGGGATTCTTTTCTCACCTCATTCACTCACAAATGAGAACTCAAAGTTTGCACCTGAGCCAGACAGGTCATACACTTGAGCATAGACAAGTAAGCAGTTCAGAAGTCAATTTATCTTTCAGTCTCTTTGAGTCGAACTACGGTGTTTTGACTTCCTCATTGCACGAGAGGATACATAGGCATAACTTAACTGTTATCGAACAAAACTCTCTGTATATCCCCCCTCTTCCAGCATTATTCTTTAAGCCTCATAATCTTGAGCTTCATAATCTTTTCTTACACCGACACTCTTTTATCTCACTTCACATTTCCTTTACACTGACACTTGCATTCTTTTCCAGCTTTTGCACACAAAATAGCACTGACACTACCCCTTTAAACACAAACTTTCAAGCGTGGATCCCGTCGAGTACGGCGGACAATCTGGGTGCTAATACCTTCCCAGGTTGTAACCAACCCCCTTTCTCAGTTTCTCTGGTTCGCGACCGTCTTATCCATATCTTTCTAGGTTTATGCAACATTACCTTTCCTTCGGGATGAAAATGCCTAGCTGGCGACTCTTTTCAGTTCACCCTTGTGTTCTCTTTCGCCGACCGTTCGCGTCTGTACCCCTCTTGACCAGGTGTCATCAGGTGGGAGCGACACTCGCTGAGCGCCCTCTCGCTCGCTGAGCGAGAATCTCCCTGGAACTTTCGCTGAGCGAGGGATAACTCGCTGAGCGACCACTGCAAATTCTTGAATTTCTCAGTTGCGAACAGTCAACTCTAAACACCCCAAATCTCCAAAATACTTCCATAAACATGATCTAAAGCATATATCTAACACATACTTCGATTATAACGATTTCTAACCAACTAATCTACCAATTTCTCACATTTTCTCTAAAACCCTAACTATTCATCTTCTCTAAACTTCCATCAAAACCAAAACTCAACCAATCAAACACATTCATAATCATACACAATATTAAGATAACAATGTTTATCACCCTTACCCGATTATACTGATTCCTAGGAGCAATCTTGAAGCTTTTTCCAACTTTCCCTCTTTTCTCTTCTTTTTCTCTTCTCTCCTTTTCTTTCTTCTCTTTTTCTTTCCCTTCTTACCAACTTTCTGTTTCACGCTTTCTCACTCTCTTATATTCTTTTTCTTTCTATTTCTATTTTCTACTCTTTCCAACCAAATATCATTCTCTCACAAAAATACCAATTCTACTAATATCTAACTTATCACTAATTAACAAATATCTAAAATACCCTCCAAACCAATTTTACCCGAAAATTCACAAAACGGTAAAATTACATATCACACCAACATATCACATTAATTCCTCAAAATATCATATCATCATGATAATTTCACAAATAAAACAATTATCATACAAATAAAATAAAATACTCAACAAAAATTGGGAAAATCGAATCGGGGCGTTACAACTCTCCCCCACTTAGAAATTTTCGTCCTCGATAATATTACCTGATCCAAACAACTCCGGATACGACTCACACATCCTACTCTCCAATTCCCAAGTCATATTGCCTTCCACAACGCCTCCCCACGCCACTTTCACAAGCGCAATATCCTTGCCTCTTAGCTCCTTGATTTCACAATCCAAAATCCTAACCGGCAAAGCTTCCACCGTAAGGTTATCTCTTACCTCAACTTCGTCCATGGGAATAACATGTGACGGATCCGGAACATACTTCAGAAGTTGCGAAACATGGAACACGTCATGCAAATTCGAAAGATTCGAAGGCAACGCCACATGATAAGCCACAACACCCACTCGTGCAGTAATCTGATATGGCCCAATAAAACGAGAAGTCAACTTTTTCGACTTCAAAGCACGACCCACACCCGTAACCGGTGTAACTCTCAAGAACACATGGTCGCCTTCCTGAAACTCAAGATCCTTCCTTCTCTTGTCATGATAACTCTTTTGTCTACTTTGAGAAGCTTTCATCTTCTCCTGAATAAGCTTTACTTTGTCCGTTGTTTGTTGTACCATCTCCGGTCCAACTACCGTTCTTTCTCCGGTTTCATGCCAACACAAAGGTGTTCGACATCTCCGACCATACAAAGCCTCAAATGGTGCCATACTTATACTCGAATGAAAACTGTTATTATAGGTGAACTCAATCAACGCTAAATAACTATCCCAAACACCACCTTACTCTAGCACACAAGCATGCAACAAGTCCTCCAACAATTGAATTGTCCTCTCGGTTTAACCTTCCGTTTGCGGATGGTAAGCCGAACTCAATCTTAGCTTAGAACCCAAAGCCTTTTTCAAGCTTTCCCAAAACCTCGATGTAAATCTAGGATCTCTATCTGATACAATACTCTTAGGAACTCCATGCAACTTCACAATCACAGAAACATAAATCTCGGCTAGCTTCTCCAAAGAATAACTAATATCAATCTGAATAAAGTGAGTAGATTTAGTAAGCCTATCCACAATTATCCAAATAGAATTATGTCCTCTTTTCGTATTCGGCAAACCCGTAACAAAATCCATCGATATACTATCCCATTTCCATTCCGGAATATCCAACGGTTGCATCAAACCACTAGGCTTCTGATATTCCACCTTAGACTTCTGACAAGTCAAACACGCATACACAAAATGAGCTACATCTCTCTTCAATCCGGACCACCAAAAGATCTTCTTCAAATCTTGATACTTCTTATTCGCACCCGGATGAATACTTAAATTTCTTCGGTGTCCCTCTTCCAATATCATCTTTTTCAACTCTTCATCATCAGGAATACAAATACAACCACGGAATCTCAAAACTCCAAAAAAACCAACCTTGAAATCCTCATTCTCATTCATCATCAAATCAACAAATTTCAAATCCAAATTTTGCTTTTCACAAACGGTTGCCAGAAAATCATCCATAACATGTAGCATACCAAGTCTCACGCTTCTCGGCATCATCTCGCAAACCAAACTCAAGTCTCTAAAATCCTCCAAAAGTTCCCATTCCCTTATCATCAATGCGGACATATGTAACAACTTACGACTCAAGGCATCGGCCACCACATTCGCCTTACCCAGATGGTAATTCAAACCAAAATCATAATCCTTCAAAAGTTCTAACCATCTCCTTTGTCTCATGTTCAATTCCTTTTGATCAAATAAATACTTCAAACTTTTGTGATTACTAAATACTTCAAACCTCGCACCATAAAGATAATGCCTCCAAATTTTTAGGGCAAAAACCACGGCCGCTAATTCCAAATCATGCGTAGAATAATTCTTTTCATGCACCCTCAATTGTCTTGAAGCATAAGCTACAACTTTTCCATCTTGCATCAAAACACCACCTAACCTAAACAATGAAGCATCACAAAACACCACAAATGGTTCCGTTGGATTCGGAAAAATCAAGATCGGAGCCGTTGTTTACCTTCTCTTAAGTTCCATAAAACTTTCTTCACAATGAATGTCCCAAATGAAAGCCTTTCCTTTACAAGTCAACTACGTTAACGGAAGTGCCAACTTTGAAAATCCTTCAATAAACCTTCGATAATAACCCGCCAAGCCTAAAAAGCTTCGAATCTCCGTAACCGATCTAGGAACTTCCCATTGCATTACCGCATCAATCTTGGATGGATCAACACTAATACCACCATCAGAAATAACATGCCCAAGAAAACTTACCTTCGACAACCAAAACTCGCACTTTGACAACTTAGCATACAATTGCTTCTCTTTCAAAATCTGTAACACAATCCTTAAATGCTCTTCATGCTCTTCTTGAGACTTAGAATAAATCAAAATGTCGTCGATGAACACAACCACAAAACGATCCAACTATTCCTGAAAAATACGATTCATGTATTCCATAAACACACCTGGCGCATTAGAAACTCCGAATGGCATCACAGAATACACGTAATGACCATACCGTGTCCTAAAAGCCGTCTTTTGAATATCCTCCTCTTTCACACGAATCTGGTGATATCCTGATCTCAAATCAATCTTACTAAAAACACGCGCACCAACCAATTGGTCCATCAAGTCATCGATCCTCGGAAGCGGATAATTGTTCTTAATTGTCACCTTGTTCAACTGTCGATAATCAATACATAACCGCATACTTCCATCCTTCTTCTTTACCAAAAATACCGGTGCACCCCAAGGAGAAACACTCGGCCTAACAAACCTCTTATCCAACAAGTCATTCAACTGCTTTTTCAATTCTACCAACTCTGAAGCTGACATACGATATGGTGCCATCGAAATCGGTCTAGTACCTGGAACTAGATCAATAGAAAACTCAACTTCTCTTTCCGGCGGTACATCCTTAACATTGTCCGGAAACACTTCTGGAAAATCACACACCAATGGAAACCTACTTAACTCCACTTCGCTCTCCATTGACAGCGATGCAAACAAACCAAACAATTGAGCTTCATCCACTAAAAGTTTCTTCAACTCTTTCGTGGATAGGAAACTCTCTTCTTCATCATCATCCAAAGAAGGAAATCTTACAAACTTATGATAGCAATCTATATGAACTCGATTAAATTGCAACCAGTTTATAAACAAGATCACGTCCAAACCTTCCAACGGAAAACAAACTAAATCCATAACAAAATCTTTACCATACATGGTCAAAGAACAACTTACACACACCAAAGAAGTAGTTACCGACCCTGAAGCAGGAGTCTCAATAACCATCTCACCACCCCAAGAAGACATAAACAAATTCAATCGCTTAGCGCACTCAAGAGAAATGAACGAATGAGTCGCTCCCGTATCAATAATAGTAACTAAAGGCGTACTATTAATAAAGCATGTACCTTTAATCAAACGGTATGCACTAGTAGTATCCTTCCCTGCTAATGCAAACACCTTTCTGCCCGCCTGAGCTTTCTTCGGCTTAGTACACTTAGTACTAATGTGAACCACTTCTCCACAATTGAACCACTTCACAACATTCCTCCTACACTCGGTAGTAGCATGTCCAAGATCTCTACAGTTTGAACATTCCACAATATTCTTCCCACACTCAAAAGACTTGTGGCCTAAATCGCCACACTTGTAACACTTAACGGGACCAGAACTCCCTCCACCAGATCTCCTATCAAAGTTTACCCTATGTTTGCCCTTATCAGCGGGTGTCACATAAGGTCCACTTCTATCTTGTTGCTTCCCTTTCCTCTTATTCACACTCTTGTAATGTGTAGAACGAGCTCTACTATCTTATTCAAAAATTCTACAACATTCCGTCAAATCTGAAAACCTTCTAATTCTCTGGTATCCCACAACTTACTTAATCTCAGGACGCAAGCCATTCTCATACTTAATACACTTAGAAAACTCAGCAGCAGCAGCAGCATAGTGAGGATGAAACTGAACTAATTCCACAAACTTAGCAGTATAGTCAACCACTGACATACTACCTTGCTTCAGTTCAAGGAATTCCATCTCCTTCTTTCCCTTCACACTCTTAGGGTAGTACTTCCCTAAGAACTCAGTATGAAAAACATCCTAAGTTATCTCTTCACCATCCACCTCAAGAGCTTGACTTCTACCGACCCACCAATCATCGGCTTATTCCTTCAGCATGTGAGAACCAAGTCTCCCCTTACTCTCTTCATCATAGTCCATGACTCTGAAGATTCTTTCAATCTCCTTCAACCAATTCTGAGCACCATCAGGATCGAATCTTCCTTTGAAGGCCGGCGGTTGATTCTTCTTGAACTCATCATTAGCATTCACATTCGGCGCTCCCTGCACCGTCCTAGCCATTGCTTCCAAAGCAGCAGCCATAACATTGTCATTTCTA
The DNA here is from genome assembly GCA_963966055.1 of Lathyrus aphaca. Classification (NCBI taxonomy): domain Eukaryota; kingdom Viridiplantae; phylum Streptophyta; class Magnoliopsida; order Fabales; family Fabaceae; genus Lathyrus; species Lathyrus aphaca. The sequence goes on along the minus strand of OZ014524.1, from coordinate 427,479,218 downwards.
CCAGCCATATTTTGATTGTTTCCAAACACAACAACCAGATTAAACAAAAGTTCAATCATAATAACATCAAGACAGATACAACTGACTCGAACACTGACTCGCATACCACTTAATGTAACACCCCTTTTCTATACCCCAAATAAGCAATTAAATCATTTAGGCACATATCAAAAATTCCATTAGAGTATATTTGAAATATGGTATAAAAGAGCAATGTCACATTATACTTGAAATCAAACCACATTACACCTGCTCATAATAGATATGCACCAATAAGGTAATTTCCAAACGATAAATGATTATACAGCGGAAACATTTCAACAACTTCAAACATATATATTTCCATTCGTGTGTGTGTCTATACATATATATATATATATATATATATATATATATATATATATATATATATATATATATATATCAACAAGTTTGATGCCAACAACAATATTCATGTCTATACAAAACATCCATCCAAAAGATACATGTACACAATGCATCACAAAAATGGCGCTAAGCCAACCTAACTACCCGATGCTACATATCAGAGCCGACCGACCAAAAGATGAAGACGAGCTTCACAAAAATTGCCATCCAGCAACCTATTTTGCAATGCCTCATAGAGCATCATAAAAAAGCAGAAGGGTGAGAAACATTATCATAATAACATTGCATATAATTATATATCTGAACATATAAAATGCACATAAAACATATTCTCACCACAAATCATCCCTCATCACCTATACACATCGCAACGTGTACATACACAATTCAAGCATATTCATCATGCACCAATTCACTAATTCACATAAACTTACATTATTTATGTTTATTCCTCAATTCTATTCATTTTGCATAAACATACGTCTAGCTATGTTTAATCCCACATATACATTATAAATGTATACATCACATACATATACATATATCAAACATGCATATATACAAACAAGTATGTTTCATCACACATACTATCATCTCCGTAATACTCCAAATAAACATATGCACATTCATGTTTATTTCTGCATATCATAATTAAAATGATAAAATGCAACTCATAGAGACCGACACACGAATCTATGCAGATGCAATGCGGTACGGACTCAACATTTCAGTAGGTTCACTCAGGAACCAAATGGAATCATCGCTTGTTACCTAAAGTAACTCCCCATCGGGTACACGATGTTCCCCATTGCTCACACCCCACATGAGCACACAATGTTTATGGATTGCTCACACCCCTCACGGGCACACAATCAATGCGAATAAATCACCCATCGCTCACACCTCACACGGGCATACGATGTTTCTGGATTGCTCACACCCCACACGGGCACACAATCTAATCGCTCACACCCCACATGGGCACATGATCTTGTTGTAGTCATTGCTCTCACTCCACATGAGCACACAATGCTACAACGGATTCACAAAGAATTCCACAGCACAAGAATGCATACATTATGCTTTACATGCAAAATGACACACAACATTCTTGAAAATGCATATGTTATTCACAACATAATTATGCATTCATCTCATTCAATTAACATACATTGACATTCAATTCAAACAATGTATTCATTTTCCAAACGGCCACAACATCACATCAACCCACATTTCCATAATTAATTCATTTACGTTTTATCAGAAAAGTCGGGTGAAAGTTGGCTAAAAATTACATTTCTTAGCATCATTAGCTTCTACGCGTTTCAAGCTTCAAATCGATATAAGGAACACTAAAAACGGATACCCGAAACTAAAGTTGTGGATTAAAACACAATTTCCTTAAAAACCTACAGGCTCGTTGAGCGCCCTCTCGCTCGCTGAGCGAGAATTTCCCTGGAACTTTAGCTGAGCGAGGGATAGCTCACTGAGCGACCACTGCAAATACTAGAATTTCTCAGCTGCGAACAGTCAACTCCAAACACCCCAAATCTCCAAAATACTTCCATAAACATGATCTAAAGCATATATCTAACATCATACTTCGATTATAATGATTTCTAGCCGACTAATCTACCAATTTCTCACATTTTCTCTAAAACCCTAACTATTCATCTTCTCTAAAATTCCATCAAAACCAAAACTCAATCAATCAAACACATTCATAATCATACACAATATTAAGATAACAATGCTTATCACCCTTACCCGATTATACCGATTCCTAGGAGCAATCTTAAAGCTTTTTCCAACTTTCCCTCTTTTCTCTTCTTTTTCTCTTCTCTCCTTTTCTTTCTTCTCTTTTTCTTTCTCTTCTTACCAACTTTCTATTTCACTCTTTCTCACTCTCTTATATTCTTTTTCTTTCTATTTCTATTTTCTACTCTTTCCAACCAAATATCATTCTCTCACAAAAATACCAATTCTACTAATTTCTAACTTATCACTAATTAACAAATATCTAAAATACCCTCCAAACCAATTTTACCCGAAAATTCACAAAACAGTAAAATCACATATCACACCAACATATCACATTAATTCCTCAACATATCATATCATCATGATAATTTCACAAATAAAACAATTATCATACAAATAAAATAAAAGACTCAATAAAAATTGGGAATATCGAATCGAGGCATTACATATGCTCTATAGGAAGCTCTTCAGTTTAAGCTCTATAAGAATTTCTTCAGTTTATGCTCCCCCTGAGTTAATTACTTATCCTGTTCTTTTAAAAACAATTTAGACAGTTTGATCAGAGTATTAATATGTTAGAGGCTTAGTCTTGATAAATTGTTATGGATCAAAATCATTTACGTTTCTCCCCCTTTTGTCATTACTCAAAAAGATGAAAACAAAGAAATAAGAAGAGTCAAAAGAAAGGATCTTCATTAATCAGATAATCAGATAGAACATTTAACAAAACATTGAAATACCAAAAGGAAAAGCAAACAACAGAAAAACATGAAACATAATCAGGGTTGGGGGTTGATCTTGGTAACTAAGGCTTCTAGAAGAGACTTGATCTGAGAAGTTGATTCAACTTGTTGTCCAATCATTGATTTGAGTTCAGCATTAGTCTCATCTTGCTTGTCCAGCCTCTGCTTGACAGTTTCACTTTCTTTCTTAAGCTCGTTCAGAGTTTTCAGCGCCAAGGATGTTGGAAGTGATTCTTCAACTGTTGCAGCAACTTGAGTGGAGGGTTCCTCAGAAGATTCTTCAGCAGAAGGTACTTCAGCAGTTTCTTTTCCCCTGTCTTCAACAAAAGGAACTATCATCAGCTGAAGTGCAAAAGATGATTCCCTTGGTTCAGATTCTCTCCAAGGCTTGTCATCCAGAAGGTGAGTTTTCTTCTTCTCAAGACTAGTGACCACTTCTTTCAGACTTTCATAGAAGTTTTGTTGAGCAATATCATAACAGATATCTTTCAACTTCTTGGTCTCAGCATTAAACCATTTTCTGAAGGAAGTCCAAAGAGAATCGGAAGTTGCAGGATCAGAAATTTCTACACAGGTGACCTTCAGATCTTCCAGCCTAAGTTTCATTTCTGCTTTGAATGCTAGCAACAGTGGACCAACATCTGATTTGGTTGGTTTTGGTTTAGATATTGGTATGGCAGTTTTGTTTGTGACAAAAGATAGTTTTTGTAGAGTTTCTATATCAATGGATGTTCTAAGGGGATCTTTGGGTTCATTTGTAGGGGAAGGACTATCTGGATTGGTAATGTAAGAGAGAGTTTTTGGTGGAGTGGATTCATAAGATGATAGGGATGCTTCACGAATGGGGGATAGGTTAAAAATAACTCTATGAAAGTCAGAGTTTAGTGGAGGGTTAAAGCCATGTGTTTGTTGAATGGATGTTATTAAAGGTGGATTAGAGGACTGAGCTTCAGAAGCAGGAACAAAATTTGGAAAAACGTCAATATCAGACAGAACTTGTTGAAGTTCTGAATGGGTTTAAATGAAGGTTGAGGTGTTCAAATCAAAAGGAGGTGTTGGATCTATTGGCATGTCAAAATCTTCTAGAGTTTGAGGAGAGTGATGTTCAGATATGTTTGGTGGAGAGGTAGTGTTTTCAGGTTGAGTATATGGTGGAGGTGAAGATGGAGGAGGTATTTCAGAAGTTACGGGTTTGAAGGTGTAGGAGTAACAGAAGGAATGGTATCAGAAGAAGGGTTTTCAGATGTGACCACTGTTACAGATTCTACAATAGAAATAAACTCAGATTGAGAAGAGGAAGTACCTTTCTTTCTGATTTGCTTTGGAGCCTTCTGAGAGGTTCCTTCAGAGGCCTTTCTCTTCTTGTTCTTCTTCTGAGCAACTTTTGGTGCAGATCTTCTGAGTTCTTCAGGATTGAATAGAGGATCAACACCATCCAGCTTGCAAGATTCCAAGTATCTGACCACAACATTTGGTGGTGTGTCAGCTGAGAACATAGGAAAGTCCTTCAGAGGAATTTTCCTGGTGGTGATGACTTCTCTAATGCAGAACTAGATCCTTCTTGATGGTTTATATGAATTTGATCTTCTTCATATTCTTAGCATTCAGAGGCTTCCCATCATCTGCTTCCAAAAGTTCAAATTGTTGAGCCTCCATTAGATGATCTACCAACTTGTTTTCAGTCAGAATGTCGGAGATGAGTCTTCCCAAAGGAATCCAATCTCTTTTGGTTTTCTCATCTTCTCTGGTTTCTCTTATGCTGTTCTTTAGATGATTGAAAAGTGAATGAGCAAGATTGACCTTTCTGTGACTGATGCAACCTAAATTTATCTTTGCCCAAATTCTCAGATGATCCTTCAGGTCTTTAATCTTGTTGGAATGTGGCCCATTTGAGAAGATTTCTTTAGAAACGAGTGTAGTATTAGAAAGCTTATCCATCTCACTGCACTTGATCCCATTGCATCAGATTGTATCAACTTTGCAATGTGTTCTTCAGTAATGATGATCCTCTTACCTAGAACGTAAGAAGTTACATGAGAGTTAGAAGCACTTGTAAATATCCAAAATTCCTTGACTAGCTTAGGAAAAACTGGACCCATCAGGAGATCAAAGTATTTCTCCCAACCTTGAGCCTTGAATGCAGGTGTAAGATCAAACCCATTTTCCTTCAAATTGTCAAAGTCAACAAAAAGCTCACAGAGAACTTCTAGCTTGTCTACAAGAGTAAGAAGGGTTCTGACTGGAGAGATATGGAGTTCTTCTGAAGTTTGATCTTGTTGAGTTTGCTGAGCAGAAGTAGCTTGATGAACATTTTGAGATGAAGAGGCCATTTGTTACCAAGATATGATGGTTTGAATACAGATGCAGAGAAAAAAAAATAGAAACAAGAGGTGAAAGTGAAAGTGAAAGTGAAAAGTGAAAAGTGTTTATGAGGTGAAAACATACATTTATATAGAATTAATAGGTAGTAAAAGAAAAGCACAATTAGTGGAAAAAATTAATGCATAAAACATCATGATTAATTGCATTAAATGAGTTATGACAAGGGAGTGGCGTAAAGATTTTGGAACAGTTACCAATGTGATTAGCGTCTTAATTGTGTCTTTTCAACCGTTTCAGTTTCCCAGAACTTGAACATGTATTCTTCTGCAGAGGATAACTGTCCAAATGCATGTTCTGTCCATCTTCAGATTATGAACATGTATTCTGATTCTTTAGGATTCCTCAGAGTTTCATTGACACGTGTTGATGTTTTGATCTACATGTTATTCTTTTAACACAGAAGTCTAAGAAGTAAACAGTTAGATCATTTTAAAAACTTTTGAACACGAAAAAATGATACAGAACTTCTGAGAGTTAAATGCATAAATTTAAACATTTTCATTGTGGGCATAATTCCATACTGAGATTAGTCAGAATGAAATTAAATCTATCTTCAGCTAGGGGTTTTGTAAAAATATCTGCCCATTGGTGATTTGTATCTATAAATTTTAAAAACAGAATCCCCTTCTGAGTATAGTCCCTAATGAAATGATGTTTAACTTCTATGTGTTTAGCTCTAGAGTGTAAGATAGGTTTTTTAGAAAGACAGATAGCTGAAGTATTATCACAGAGGATGGGAATGTTACTCTCATAGATATTGATGTCCTCAAGCTGGTTTTTCATCCAGAGCATCTGAGTACTGCATCCAGCTGCTTCTATGTATTCAACCTCAGCAGTTGATAGTTCTATGGTTGATTTCCTTTTGCTGGACCAGGATATTAAATTGTCTCCTAGAAATTGACAACTTCCAGAAGTACTCTTTCTTTATGTTCTATCTCCAGCAAAATCAGCGTCACAATATCCTATGAGTTTGTAATTTTTGGACTTTCTATAGCATAAACCAAGATTAGTAGTACCTTTCAGATATCTAAAGATTCTCTTAACTGATGTTAAGTGAGTTTCTCTAGGATCTGATTGGAATCTAGCCCATAAACATACGCTGTATAGAATATCTGGTCTTGAGGCAGTTAAGTAGAGGAGAGAGCCAATCATACCTCTGTAGATCTTTTGATCTACTTTCTTACTTACCTCTTCCTATTCTAGAATACACATGGGATGCATAGGAGTTTTGGAAATCTTACTATCTGATATATCAAATTTTTTCAGAAGTTCCTTGACATATTTGCTTTGATGTATATGTGTTCCTTCTGGTGTTTGATTGATTTGTATTCCCAGAAAGAACTTTAATTCTCCCATCAGGCTCATTTCAAATTCTTCCTGCATAGACTTAGCAAATTCCTTTCCCAAGTCACTTTTAGTGGAACCAAAAATAATATCATCTACATATATTTGACAAATCAGAATATCATTTTTAAAGGTTTTACAGAAGAGAGTTATGTCCACTTTCCCTCTGATAAAATTATTTTCCAGAAGAAAATTACTTAGTCTTTTATACCAAGCTATGGGAGCTTGTTTCATACCGTATAGAGATTTTTTAAGTTTGTAAACATGTTCTGGAAATTTAGTATTTTCAAAGCCATTCAACATAACCATTCAAAAATGCACTCTTAACATCCATATGATAAAGAGTGATGTCATGATTAACAACAAATGAGATTAAGAGTCTAATTGATTCTAACCTTGCAACTGGTGCAAAGGTTTCTGTGTAGTCTATTCCTTCTTGTTGACTATAACCTTGTGCAACCAGCCGTGCTTTGTTTCTGACGACTTCACCTTGTTCATTGAGCTTGTTTCTGAATACCCATTTTGTGCCAATAATGTTGAGTCCTTTTGGTCTAGGAACTCAATCCCACACGTCGTTTCTGGTGAATTGATTTAATTCTTCTTGCATTGCAAGTATCCAATCATTTTCTGAAAGTGTTTCTTCAATAAAAGTTGGTTCAATCAGAGAGACTAGTCCCATTAGAGATTCTTTAGAGTTTCTGAATGATGACCTTGTTCAGATTGGATCATCGTTCTTTCCCATAATCTTATCTTCTGGATGATTCAACGTGCTTTTGGATTCTTTCTTCTGAATGGGTTCTTCAGTATTAGTTGAGATGATTGTCTTATCTTGTTCTATGGCTGGTTGATCTTCAGATGTTCTGTCTTCAGTGATTTAAACTTCTATATCTACAAGAGATTCATTCTGCTTTAGTTTTCCAGAACCAAGCTTATCATCAAATCTAACATAGATGGATTCTATCACAATTCGTGTTTATGTGTTGTATACTCTGTATCCTTTCGAACGTTCAGAGTATCCTAACATATAACATTTTTGTGCCTTAGAATCAAACTTGTTCAAAGGATCGTTAGTATTCATAATAAAACAAGTGCATCCAAATGGATGAAAGTAAGAAATGTTGGGCTTTCTGTTCTTCCACAATTCATAAGGAGTCTTCTCCAAAATAGGTCTTATAGAGATTTTATTCTGGATGTAGCATGTTGTATATACTACTTCTACCCAAAAATGTTTAGCCATGTTTGTCTCATTGATCATGGTTCTGGCCATCTCTTGTAATGTTCTGTTCTTACGACAATTCCATTTTATTGTGGAGTTCTAGGGCAAGAGAAATTATGAGAGATGCCATTTTCATTAAAAAATAATTCCAATTTTTTGTTTTCAAATTCTCCACCATGATCACTTCTAACTCTAACAATTCTAAACTCTTTTTCATTTTGAACTTGTTTGCAGAAGTTAGAAAATACAGCAATTGACTCATCCTTGTGTCTAAGAAACTTTACACATGTCCATCTGCTATAGTCATCTACGATCACTAATCCATACTTCTTACCACTAATAGAGGCGGTTTTCACTAGACCAAATAAATCAATGTGTAGAAGTTCTAGTGTTCTAGAGGAAGAGACAAAAAATTTAGGTTTAAAAGCAGGTTTAGAAAATTTTCCTTTCTGACATGCTTCACACAAAGCTTCTGAGTCAAACTTCAAGTTAGGAAGTCCTCTGACCAGACTGAGTTTGTTAATCTTAAACAATCTTCTCATATTAACATGTCCCAATCTTCTGTGCCAGACCCATTTCTCAGTGCCCACAGACATTAGGCATTTTACGTTCTGACTTTTCAGTTCATAAAGTTTTATTTTATATATGTTGTTCTTTCTCTTTCCACTAAATAGGATTGTTCCATCTTTCTGACTAACAGCCTTACAAAACTTTTGATTGAAGATTATCTCATAACCATTATCACTTAATTGACTTATGGATAACAGATTATGCATTAATCCTTCTACTAACAAAACATTAGAGATAGAGGGAAGTGTATCATTACCAATAGTTACAGAGCCAATAATCTTTCCTTTTTGATTGCCTCCGAAGCCAACGTATCTTCCAGCTATCAGCTCAAGACTTTGGAACATATGCTTTCTTCCCGTCATGTGTCGTGAGTATCCAGAGTCCAGGTACCGAGATTGGTGTTTCAGTCTGGCTGTCAAAGACATCTGCAATATACACAATTTTATCTTTGGGTACCCATATCTTTTTGGGTCCTTGTTTGTTAGATTTTACAAATTTCTGATTAAGTTTGAATCTCTCATCAGAACTTGTAGAACAAGATGCCTCACTAGTATATTTCAGATCATGATTATGACCATAGGTGAAATGAGAACTTAAAGGAGTATTAACTTTTATAATCATGTCATCAACTTGTTTAAACTTCAGAGGTTCTTCTCCTTTAGTTTTCACATAACTTATACCTCTTCTACCGTTTTTGCTAACTCCATAGATCATTGAGGCAATTTTGCTTCTATCTATGTTTTTAGCTAGAAAATTTTGAAAACTGTAAACATATTGCTTTATGATATTATCAGAACTGGGTAGAATTTCTGATTCAGATTCATTCTGAGTTCTAAATTTTTCAAAGGAAATTTTGCATTTTTAAATATTTTCTTTTAACTCAGAGCTTTCTGACCTCAGTTTTCTGACCTCAGATACTAGACTTTGTTTTATGTCTTTGTATTTGAATTGAAGTTTATGATATTTTTCAAGAATTTCTGATAGGCTATCTTCTAATTGAGATCTAGTAAGTTTAGAGAGTACCTCTCCAGTGTCAGAATCTGATTTTGATTATGAAGAGTTGACTTCTTCTGGTATCTTTGCCATTAATGCAATGTTGGCATGTTCATCTTCTGAGTCTGAATCTGCTTCAGAAGATTCTGAATCATCCCATGTTGCCATGAGACTTTTATTCTTCTCTCTGTTGAATTTATTTCTAGGCTTCTCTTTATGAAGTTTTAGGCAGTCACTCTTGTAGTGTCCAGGTTCCTTGCATTCATAGCACACTACTTCTTTGCTTCTGGGTTTCCTGTGACCAGAGGATGATTTTAAGTGATTGCTTGATCTTCTGGGATTTCTGAACTTCTTCTGACAATGCTTCCAGAGTTGTTGAACTCTTCTTGATAAAAGAGATAGTTCATCTTCTTCTGATGATCCTCCATGACTTTCTTCTTCTTCTGCCTCCAAAGCTTTAGAATCATATTTGTTAGATTTTAGAGAAACAAACTTACCTTTCTTCTGAGGTTCATCTCCTTCTAGTTCTATCTCATGACTTCTCAGTGAGCTAATCAATTCTTTAAGAGATGTCTCATTCATATTCTTTGATAGCTTCAAAGCAGTGACCATGGGTCTCCAAGCCTTTGGCAATCTTCTGATGATCTTCTTCACATGATCTGCTGTTGAGTAGCCTTTGTCCAGAATTTCAGTCCAACAACCAGAATCTGAAACCTTGAGAACATCTTCTCAATTATTTCATAATCTTCCATCTTGAAAGCTTCATACTTCTGGATAAGAGCCAGAGCTTTTGTCTCCTTGACTTGAGTGTTGCCTTCGTGTGTCATACTCAGGGAGTCGAACATATCTTTGGTTGATTCTCTGTTAGTGATCTTTTCATATTATGTGTAGGAAATAACACTCAGAAGTAAGGTTCTGGCATTGTGATGGTTTCTAAATTCCTTCTTCTGTTGAGCTGACATATTCTTTCTTTCAATCTTCTGACCATCTGCTCCAACAGGATGAATGTAGCCATCTATCACCATATCCCAGAGATCTCCATCTTGAGCCAAAAATAAACTCTCCAGGACATCCTTCCAGTAGTCAAAGTTGTCACCATTGAACATGGGAGGTTTTCCGTTGATCTTGTCCTTTTGATAATCATTGTTGTTTTTGACTGAATTTGCCATTGTGTCTGTTTTCTGGATCATATATTGACAAGGTTAAGTTTATTTCTCAGAACCTAGAGCTCTGATGCCAATTGAAGGAGCGAAAAACACAAGGAAGGGGGGGGGGGGGGTTAGAATTGGGTTTTAAAAAGCAATGACTGTAAATGGCACTTTGATTTATCCTGGTTCGTTTGAACTCAAACTACATCCAGTCCACCCGCCAAGGTGATTTTGCCTCTCTCAATGAGGTATTAATCCACTATTCAAAAACTATGAATACAACCACTAAAACCTATAGTAAAAGTCTTCTCGAGTCTACTGACTACACTAGTCACTCAAGGAAATCACAAAGAGTTTACAAAATGTTGTAACAATAATTGCTTCAGAAAGCTATTATCACTTGATGATAGTTTTTACAAAAATTAAGTACAAAGTAAGAAATTGATTAAAGTTTGTGCGCGTGTGTTAGAACATCAATTTCTTCAAGATGTCTCCTTTATATAAGCGTTTGAATATGAGATCTGTTGGGAACATCTGGTGCCATATTTGGATGTTTGTAAATAGCCATAATGTCCTTCCAAAAATAAAGATTCTGTTCCCAGCCATTATTCTTGATTCCCTCTTAATTATCCTTTATTATGAGAATCAGAATATACTAAATGCCCATCAGAGTATGTTTGAAATTTTGCAATAATGAAATCTTATTTGATGAGAACTTCTTTCTATCATCAGATCTTCTATAGGAGGTACGCTTGGCTTGAGTACCATTAGAAGATGCTGATCAACCTTAGAATCATTCTTTTCTTGAGAACTTTTATCCTTCACATAGAGAAGGATTTAGTGTTATAATTTGTTCTTATAAAATATTGTTATCATAAAAACTATATAAGAGAAGTAGAATCAAAATCTTGTTCTAACAAAAACATCTACATTGCATGAAAAGCATGATGGTCCATGATTGTATTGTGTGTATCTTTACATTGGATTATTTCTCATAGTTAGTTAGACTTGGGAGTTAGGGCTTTGCATATGACTATATATATATATATATATATATATATATATATATATATATATATATATATATATATATATATATATATATAATATCGGTATGTAACTAACATTGTTTCATTCAATGCAATGCAATCTTCTTCTTCTTTCTCTCTCATTCACACATTATTTATTCTTCTTACTCCATCAATGGAGTTCATCATTTGCTTAGATGGTATTAGAGCAGGTTGATCCTGTTCTGTTTCCGCTGCATTTTTCTTTCGTAGCTTAATGCTTCAATCATTTTTTTGATTTCTTCTTCCCGAAGCATCATTTTGTGGTTTGTTAGATTTTGCATTGATTCTTTCAGTTCTTGCAGTAATCCTCTTTCGTCCTTGATTCTCTTCTTTCAGTTCTTGCATTGATTCTTTTTCGTCCTCTATTCTCCTTATCTTGTTGTGAATAGTGTGTTGAGATGACGAGAAATATCAATAATCAGGTTTAGGTTCAGGATCAACTTGATCCCTATTATGTTCGTCCTTCAGAAAATTCTTCCACAGTTTGTGTCACTCCTACATTATCTGGTGATAACCACCATGATTGGTCGATGAAGATGAGGCGAGCATTAGACATGAAGAACAAATTTTAGTTTGTAGATGGAACAATTAAAATTACATATAAGAGTGATCTTAACTATGTAGCATGGCAAAGAAGCAATAACATTGTGCACACATGGATCATAAATTCAATAACACCATCAATTGTTCAAAGTGTGGTGATTATTGATAATGTTGTTGATATGTGGAATGTTCTTAAGTATCATTTTATTATAGGCGATAGAATTCATGTGGCACAATTATACCAAGAAATTTCCAATCTGAAACAAGGAAACAAAATGATTTCAGATTATTTCACTAAATTGAGAAGTTTATAGGAGGAACTAGACCAATACAGACTAATGCCAAGTTGTACATGTCGTGTGGCTTGTGGTTGTGTAGCAATGAGAAACAGCATAAACTTTAGAGTTGGAGACATAATTATTCAATTCTTGATTGGTTTAAATGAATAATTTCATGGAGTGGTTTTACAAGTATTGCTTATGGATCCCTTGCCTCAAATTAACAAAGTATTTTCAATGGTCATGCAACAAGAAAGGAATATATGTGGCGTTATTTCTGCCTATTTGCGGTTGACATTAATTTTAGTAAAATAATCTATCAACGACATGTTGGACAAGATATACTAACATGATGAAGAACAAGTTCTATATTGAAGAGGTATAGGTTTTTGGTCGCGACTTTCTGAGTCTAACGGTTACTAACTGCAAGTGCACAGTCTATCACGTAGTAATAAACGATATTGATCCCACAAAGACTCGATAATCAACCTAATGATGTCGGGTGTTACTATGTTTAGCTAAGGCGAGCGATGTTTTTAGTTTTAGAAGGTGAAAAATTAATTAAGTTAAATTAATGATAAGAATATCGGTACATAATTGATTCACCTTTGCGAATTCAATAGAGGGTCGGCTTATTAAGGTTTATTAAGTTATCTCTCTGTAGAATCTCTCGGTTTAAAGGTCGTTAACTCACACTTGCGTGGTATTGCCTTTTACTATACTCCTAAGTTCAATTGAGCTCTCTCACTGTGTCAATTCAAGTTAGAAATAATTTTTGGAAACCTAAAGGTTCAAATTATTTTTAAAGCGCTTCCGTTGTGTTTAAAACTATGCCTGATTTCAGCTATCTGATTATGATCTGACACTCCCGTGGTCTTAATCCTAATCTTTTATACTCTCTTACTCTTGTAACGAAAGTTATTTATATTAAGAAATCGAAAGCCGGAAACTAACTTAATTTAAAGTATTAGCCTAATTCTACCGAATTCGTTCCGGTTAGACAACTACATAGCGATTAACAGTTTATTCAGACATATTAAATAAAAACACAGAAAGGTAGAAGGGGAAGAATTGCATAATATAAAAAAATACGATACTAATTAAACAATAAAGCATTAAAATTAGAAACCTAGTTGCAATGTTCTTGATCAACCAAACTTTGCGAAATTAGAAACTAAAACGATAATTCAGTGGCTAGAAATAAATAAAAATAGTGATAGCCTCCTAATGATGGAAACTATCACTTGGGGTTGGTAAAGGAAATTAAAGGCGATGCTGCAAATAAAATTGAACTTCGAATGGAAAAACGGCAGAAATTAGAGATTTGAACGAAGCTCTCTTTGCAATTTGCAGTTGCTTCTATTTATAGGTGGTAGCTTTGGTTTGTTGATAACTTGAAGGCATGGACTTAGGTTGGGCCTTAATTGAGTTGCTTGGACTGAGGTTGATTAGGGTAGAGAGAAATTCTCTACTGTATGCGAACCATTCTCATAACGTCTTTCTCGGTGTTTTGAATTCTGTTTCGTAATTAGGTTATTTGACTTAAGCTTGTGACGAGTGTAACTCATGTGAGACGCAAAACATGGAATTGTGACGAGCGTTTTACCTTTATGACGAGCGTCTTGGTATTGTGACGAGCGTCACTCATGGCTGATGAAAGTCCTACAGTCAGTTATGCAGAATTGGCATTTTTTCCTTCTGTTTTCTTCATTTCTTGTCCAATAAGTCTCCTTTTTATACTTTTGCCTCCAAAATTCATGTTTGATCAAATATATGCAAAACAAACACAAATCTTGCGTAAGATTGTCCAAAATACATAAATTAACATGTTAAACGATCAGAAACCGTATTAAATAATCGATATAAATTTGAGTTATCAAACTACCCCAGACTTGAATCTTTGCTTGTCCTCTAGCAAATAATCAAATATGTTTTGAAAAATAACCTTCATACGCAGACACAAAACACATCACCCGTCCATACGTGGTTATGTGGCTTTATGTTAAAAGGACTAATATTGGCTCGAACACTAAAAATACACTAATGATACTAAAAACGAATAATGTTCTTAAATACCTCGTACAAACCAATCAGAATCATGCTATTATAACTCAACCTAATGCTCTTGTTTCTGTTTCACCCGGTTTCATTCCGACGCTATCACATTAAGCCCTTTACCTTTGCACGGGCATAGTGGAATAGCCTGTTAGTGAATTTGATCCTTCTTTTTAAACGAGGTATGATACACAAGTGCGGTAACCCTTTATCATACTGAGTGTAAGTCGTGGAGGATCGAATAGTAATTCGCCCTACCGAGTTCAGAACCAGATTCCTCTGAACCAACTGACATCAGTCTTTTTTGCTTTGCCTTTTGCACAACTTGATTGTTTTACCAATGGCTTGCATATTCTTAAGATTTTTTTCTTTTTCTTCTTTTTGGCAATTTTGCGGTCAATCACTTATTTGCATCGGCTCTCCATGTAGCTTGCACTTTAGGCGGGGCTCACTACTAATATAAACTACTCGGGGCTAATTTAGAACTAAAGCTTCAGATTTTGGTATAAAAGGTATCCAAATCGATATCGCTTCTAAGGGTCTAAGGTGTCAAGACTGTATAAATTGTGTTAAGTCTTTCCTCAGTTTCTAACAAAGCCTATTAACATATATACTTGTAGGGTATGTTAAATGAAAGCATTCTAAAGGAATACAATTTTTTGGTAATGCTAAAAATACTAGAGAGAATTTAAAACTGAATACTTCGATTAATTTATAAATTTTTGTACAATAAGAAGGAAATCTAATACCTTCTCCCACACTATCTCGGACATTGTCCTCAATGTTGCGAGATATAGGTACATTTCAAAATAAAGAAAATAACAAAAACAATAAAAACTAAAAGCTAAGAAGAAGTAAACTACTCCTGCGGTGGTGGTTGTCTCTGGCCTCGTCCTCTGGCTCTGCCTCTGATAACTCTCTGTCCATACATCGCTATATGGTATGGTACATGTAACACCCTGAAAATCTAAATTTAATTATTTAGTCGTTTATTTAATTAATTTAGAAAAATTGGAGAGTTTGGGATTAATTAGAGAATTTTGGAGAAAAAGAGTATTTTTATATAATAAGGATAAATAGTGTTTTATTATACTATTTTATTATTATTATTATTATTATTATTAAAAATATATTAAAGGAAAAGGGTAAGGTGGTCCTTTTGTCAAATATATGAGGGTAATTAAAAATATATTAAAGGAAAAGGGTAAGGTGGTCCTTTTGTGAAATATATGAGGGTAAAGAGGGAAAAGACTTAACTGGGATGTGTTTTGGTAAAAAGGAATACACGATCAGTTTTCTCATTTTCTATCGTGTTTGGTGAAGTGCTCTGAAGAAAGAAGAAGCTCAGAGTCAGGAGGCTGTGGAGAACCCCAAAGATGAGTGTAAAGCGAAGAAATTCTCTAAGGTATGGGAAGTTTTTATAATCTATTGTAAATGTGTAGGAATTGGACTATGAATAGATTAGGATTGTATGAGTTTATGAGTTTTAGGGGTTTTTGATTTAGGTGGAGTTTATGAGAGAAACTTGATGAATTAGAGTGATTAGAATGAGTTATAATCATATATTTATTTGTATAACTGTTATCTTGATGTTGTTGATGTTTGATTGATGTTTTTGAATGGTTTTTGAGTGTTTTGATGTGAAACCCGTAATGGGATTTGGGGGTTTTTGGTGTTGAAGCAGTCTGCAATTGTACAGCAGAGAGCTGCTGGAAAACATGCGTTAACCGGTTAACGCTATGGGTTAACCGGTTAACCATTGAAAATTTGGTGTTTTTCTAAAAGTTTCGCAGGCGTTAACCGGTTAACGCTATGGGTTAACCGGTTAACACTGTTTGAGAGGCAAATTTTAATTCTTTAAAAATCCATAACTTTCAAACCGTAAGTCCGATTCGCATTCCGTTTGAAGCGTCGGAAAGAGCATAAACTGAACCTTATTTTGATGAATAAAAATTAGAAAAAGAAAATAGTTTTTATAAATGAATTTATGAAATAACCTTGTAATTGACTCATAATTTACCGGGTACGGGTTAATTCTTGATGTGTCAGAGTGGTTATAGGACCAGTGTTCTGGGTGTAATGTCATGATGATATATATATATATATATATATATATATATATATATATATATATGATTATTTGATGATTGGTTTGCTGATGTGAAATGAATGATGCGAATTATTTTGATGAATTTTACGATGTAGCGCATCATTGCATTTCATAACATTCACGACGGGGCTTCGGCCTATTTTATTGCTTCAATCCCATTGTGTGGATTGAAGTGTCTCGATGATTTACAATGTGCTCCTTTGTGGAGGGTTGAAGGTCATGTATCCATCTCACGATGAAAATGGTACCACATGCATATTGCATATCAGGATGTTAGAATTGCATATTCTGGATGAATTTCATGATTGTGTTGGTGTTGCTTAATTTCATGATCGTGTTGTTGTTGTTGCTGAATTTTATAGTTGATGATGTCATGATATGTTGTACTAATTTATTTATGTTCTATATTCTTGTACGTTTATGATATATTATGATTACTCACCCTGCCTGCTTGGAAATGTTGCCTCTTTCGTGGGTAACTTGCAGATGTTGAAGAATAGTCTTGCAGTGCAATAGGAGTTTTTCATGAGTCTCGGAGCGTGCTTCAGTGTCCTGCTCTGTGTCATGTAACACTGGGATGGGTTTTCTTTTGCTAAACTGTTTTCAGTTATGTTATTATTTGGATAAATGTTTTTCCCATTTTATGATGTTAAATTCAGGATGGTGAAAATTATGTTTATGAAGTAAACTAATGAAGTTTTGAATTATGAAGTTTAAATTCCGCTGCGAAATGCTATATGTTATTCTTGACTTTGATTAACCCGTGTTACGAGACAGGACACTGTTTGTTTTGAATTATGATGAAATGTGATACCCTTCTCGATGATTACTCTGATATTAATTAAATTTTTGTTTTGGGGTAGAAGGGTGTTACAGTACACCTATATGATAGACAAAATCATGTAGATCATGAACTTCGCGTGTCAGGCCACCTAATGCTTCAGTGTTAGTAGCAATCAGTCGTCCCTGAGCTGTCTGAGCTAGCTCCATCCTTCCCATTCTCTCTGACATCTCCTTGTAATGCTTCTACTGCATCTCTTGGCTCTGAATGATGGTCGCCATAATATCGTCCATAGACGCAGGTTGTTGATTCCTTCGCCGGCGTTTAATGGAGGTGCTGGTGCTTGCGAAATCAGCGACTCTTGTATCAACAGCTTCCTCTTCATCCATAGCCTGTTGTACCTCATCGATCCTAGCATCTTGTTTCTCTTCTCGTGAAGCCGCACCTGGTGAAGAAGCATTGAGGTTGTAGCTCCAGTTGGCTCGGACCGTCACATCTATGCGGGAGGGGCATGGAAGGGTAATGCTTCTGATAACCCAGTTTTTAACAACCAAGTTATATTTGTTATCCCTTCTTTTCCTGACGATGTGGCTGCTCTTGCAATACTCCATATCGAGGTACAATGCGGTAGTTGCTAACAGCTGGTTCAGGTTTTCCTCAAGACCAAGATCGATGGCGAGGTCAGTGATCATCCTGCCAAAACAAAAAGGGGAATTCCCTCTGTTGCAGGTACTTTCGATGTTGGAGAAGATGAATGCTACGTGGTTTACTTGGATGTCGTAGAAAGCGCTTCTGATTAAGAAAAGCTCTCGTTGATTCAATTTATGGTTATTATACCTTCCTAAAACAATGTTGAACACCATCCTCTGAAAATAGAGGATGGCGGGGTTATGGATATGAGTTGCATACATCTCAACCCACACATGTCTCCTTTCTCTGGATAATTCTTCCCAAACCTGGAAAGCATCAGCTTTCTAGTTCGCAACCCTTGGAACCATCAAGTGCACTCCATCGCCATGCGGAAATCCAAAGCATTCGCTGGACTGCTCCTGAGTGACGAAATATTCCGTTCCGAAGAGGCGGAACGTAATATTCCCTACCAGAAACTTTGTTGCATCATTGGGCGTGTTATACACGAAGGAGCTCAAAAACTCTAAGGTGAGCATAGCATAGGTGGGCATGTTGCTTTTGCATAGTGTCGTGAGACTGTTTTTATCGAGCATATAGTTGACACTATCGAGGAGGCCTAGACGAGTCAGGAAATCCTTGTCAACATAACTAGTGACATTCACGGTTCTATCACGAAACTCAGCAAAACGCGCACACTAAAGTTCTCCGGCGGAACCTTCTCTAGGAAAGAAAAATATGAAGTGAAGAGGACTGAATTTTGTGAAGAGATGGAGTTTGTACAAAATGAAATAGGTGTTGCAATTAAATAGAAAATGGAAACAGAGAATGGTTGAGTGGGGTGGTTAGAATTTTGCTACGGAAAGGATGTTTTGAATTGTTGTGTGAAAGTGGTAGAAGGAAATGGCTTTTTATAGGAGGTGGTGGGACAGTTTCGTTGGAGGAAAATGGGGGTTAATGGGGATGAAATGGTCTTCACGAACGTTGTAGGTGAATGTTACTGGTTTCTATAACATGGAACGCTCGTCACAGATTCATGACGCTCATCACACTAATGGAACACTCGTCACATTAGGGTGATGATCGCCAGGCACTAAAATTCCCAATTTTTTAATTTTCCTCTATTCTGCTTCTCACATGATACACTTTATATGGTCCTTTCTTACCACTAATGTGTGTAGCAGGTAGCAAAACAAATTTGTAGCAGGTAATATATTTTTTATATCAGTAGGTAGCAGTTAATTTAGCAGTAGGTAACAGGCATTGCAACAGTTGGTATTAAACTAACAGTGTAATATAATTGCATCAGACCAATATATTAGTGCATTATAAATAACAAATGAATAATAATATTTAATTAAAGCACACATAACACATTTAATCTAATATAATTCAGCACTATAAAAATAAGAACGAGACCAAAATTATTTATTAAAACTCAGCAACTTTGCAAGAGTAAAAAGTTAAAATAAACTGAAAAATTAAAAGTAACTAAAAAGAAAATTGGAATAAAATAAAATGCTAAATTTGAAAAACTAAAATGCAAGAAAACTCTGAAATGGTTGATATTGAGAATTAGCCACGATTTTTGCGGATGGACTCTAACGCTTCTCTCAAATGGTCAAATTGATCCATAGTCATATCTCTCAATGTAATGATATCTATACGCAAGTCACAGATGTCATATTGCATGATTTGGATTTCAGCTCGGAGACTTTCTAAAGTAAGTTCAGAATTGTTTGGAGTAGATGTAGGTTTCTCAGCAGGTTTGCAATTTTCTTCTTTGGGCTTCTCGGCTTCAATCATATCATCTGGATCATAGTAATTTGAGGGGGTCTTTGGATCAATTTCAACTTCGGACCAAGCATCTCCCAGTTCATAAATCGGCTCATCTAGATCATAAAGCCAGTTGTGTTTACTATGCACACTCGTGCGCTCTTGGTCAGGTAGCATTAAATGCGGCATAACTACGCCATTGATTAGAAGCTTAAAATGGTAAGGACCTTGATCATATAACATCTCTCTCTCTCTCTCAAAACATAATGTGATATTCATAGGCCTAAACTCTCCAAGTGGTTTAATCTTAGAAAGGCGGACTCTAAATCCCATTGCATCAACAATCTTGGTAACTAGGCCATCTATCATGATTTGACGGTTCTCATTCTGAATAATTTTGTAGAAGTTTGCAAACATGAAAGTCACCGCATTAACTTCTCTGGAGGTGAAAGCACAAAACATAATGAATAATTCCTCTCTTGAAACAGTGTTATCACTCTCAGCTTTTCCGAACAATGAGTATGCTAGGATCATATGGAAGTATCTAATACTTGGGTTGTGAATCTCAGTGGATAACATAGGGTATAAATCATGATCAGGTCGTCCTGAGATACTACTCCAAAAACGTTCTAACTCACCATGTGCAAGCAAATCCTCTTGTGGTTCCGAGAAAACGGAAGGGCCATCTGAAAACTCTAGAAGGTGTGCCATCTCATGAATGTTAAACTCACAGGGGTATCCAAAGAGTCTAAATGTTATCTTTCCTCTTGTGAAACCTTTTCTACAGTTCGGGTTATAAGCTAGTGAACTTAGAAATTCTAAGGTCAGCTCATAGTAGGTTCTATGTTTTCTAAGTGCAAATCCCTCCCAGCCTAGCTGGCTAAACAGGCAGTCAATGCAAGCATCTATACCTAAGGCTTTCATGGTAGGTACATGAGAAAATTTGATTAGAGACATAGGTCTTAGGGCTAAAGCATCACAACGGTGCCTCTGGACGTCATCTCTAAAATCCACAGTCATATTGGTAGTCATGATCAGGGTTAGTGAGGATGAAAAACAGATAGGAGTAGAAAACTTTGAAAAATCCTGGAGTCACACAATAAAACAAAAACAAAAACAACAATCAGTGAATTTAATGCATTTTGGGAAAATATAATTTTTGAAAAAAAAAAGAATGTAAACTAAAATCGAAAAAATTATGGGTTGCCTCCCATAAAGCGCTTCGTTTATTGTCAGGGCTCGACATGGTTTAAGGGAACTAATTTATGGTTTCTAATGGCAATTCTGCCAATTTCAAGCCTGTTGAATATTCTTTATCTTCTATGCAATTATAGTGTTTAAGGCATTCCCATTTACTATAAATGGTGCACTAAACCTACCCTTAATTTCTATAGCGCCACTAATTAAAACCTTTGTTACTTCGAAAGGACCGGACCATCTAGATCGTAATTTTCCGGAAACAACCTAAGTCTAGAATTGAATAAAAGAATAGCGTCTCCCACATTGAATTCTTTCCTAGAAATTCGCTTGTCATGCCATTTCTTGGTTCTTTCCTTATATATGCGGGCATTCTCATAAGCGTCTAGTCTTAGTTCTTCCAATTCATGTAAGTCTAGAACACGCTTCTCACCTGCGTTTGTTTAGTTAAAGTTAAGGTTTTTAATTGCCCAATAGGCTTTGGGTTCTAATTCTACTGGCAAGTGGCATGATTTTCCATAGCCTAATTTGGAAGGTGTAGTTCCAATGGGTGTCTTAAAAGCTATTATGTAGGCTCATAAAGATTCAGGTAGCTTGATAGACCAATCTTTCCTCGATGTAACAATAGTTTATTCTAGAATTTGTTTTATTTCTCTATTAGAGACTTCTACTTGTACACTAGTCTGCAGATGATACGGTGTTTCTACTTAGTGTCTTACACCATATTTCATTAAGAGCTTATCAAATATTTTAGATATGAAATGGGAACCTCCGTCACTTATGACGAGTCTTGGTACACTGAATCTTGGGAAGATAATGTTTTTGGAAAGCTTCATGACTACTTGTGTCTCATTTGTTGGGGAAGCTATAGCTTCGATCCATTTCGAAACATAATCGACAGCGACGAGTATAAATTTGTTTCCAAAAGAAGAGGGGAATGGTCCCATAAAATCAATTCCCCAAACATCAAAAACTTCCACTTCAAGAATGCCTTTTTGGGGCATCTCATCGCGCCTCGAGATGTTACCAGTGCATTATCATCGGTCGTAATTTAGAATGGCGAGGTGAACATATTTCAATAGAGTGGGCCAAAATAGGCCCGATTGAAGGATTTTCGCACAAGTCTTTGAAGTGCTTGCATGTCCACCGTAAGGAGCGGAGTGACAATGAGAAATTATATTATTGATTTATTCTTCTGAGACATATAGATGGTAAACACTATCAGGTCTGCACTTGAAAAGCAACGGTTCATCCCAATAGTATTGTTTCAAATCATGAAAAACTTCTTTTGTTGATATGTGAGATTTGGTGGAAGTACCCCGACAACTAAATAGTTAACTATGTCAGCATACCATGATAGAGTGGTTTGTGCATAAATTTCTTCCACAATTTCTTCTTGGATTTTTTTGTCTAGAGTCAAGGAAGATATCTCACTATCAAGTTGAGCTATAAGACGTTCATCAAGGAAATCATCATTAATTCGTATCAGGTCTGGTTTAATTCCTTCCATACGTGATAAGTGGTCTACTACTACGTTGTCAGTTCCTTTCTTATCCTTGATTTCTAAATCAAAATCTTGTAGCAATACGATCCATCTTAGTAATCTAGGCTTCACGTATTTTTTACTTAGAAGGTATCTAATGGCTGTGTGATCGGTATATATGATTATTTTAGCTCATACTAGGTAAGAATAAAATTTATCAAGTGCGAACACGACTGCTAAGAGTTATTTTTCTATTGTAGCGTAATTCATCTGAGCAGGATCTAAAGTTCTGCTTGCAGAATATATAGCGTGAATTTCTTCTCCTTTCTTTGGCCTAAGGTTGCGCCTACAGCATAATCACTTGCATCGCACATAATCTCGAATGGTAGCGTCCAATCGGGTGGTTGCATGATGGGTTCATTGATGAGGGCCATTTTGAGTGTTTCAAATGCTTTTAAACAGTATTCGTCAAAGACAAACTCAACGTCCTTCATTAATATACCAGTCAATGACTTAGTGATTTTGGAAAAGTCCTTAATGAATCGTCGGTAAAAACCGGCGTGTCCTAAGAAACTTCTTATTTCTTTCATGGTTTTAGGCAGTTGAAGGTCTTTTAGTACTTCTATCTTTGCTTTATCTACCTCAATGCCTCTATTGGATATCACATGTACTAAAACCATTCCTTGTCTGACCATAAAGTGGTACTTCTCCCAATTTAGCACAAGATTCACTTTTACGCATCTCTCGAGTACCATCTCTAAGTTAGATAGACATCCCTCAAAACTTAGGCCGCATACGGAAAAGTTGTCCATGAATACTTCCATGATGTCATCTATGAAATCAGCGAAGATTGCCATCATACATCGTTGAAATCTTGTTGGGGAATTACATAAACCGAATGACATACGACGATAAGCAAATGTTCCGTAGGGGCATGTGAATGTTGTCTTTTCTTGGTCATCAGGGTGGATAGGATTTTATCCTGAGTAACCATCCAGGTAGCAAAAGTAAGAATGTTTGGCTAGTCTTTCTAACATTTGATCGATGAAGGGCAAAGGAAAATGATCTTTTCGGGTAGCTTTGTTTAGTTTTCGGTAATCGATGCACATTCTACTCCCGGTTACTACTCTTTGTGTTATAGACTCGCCTTTGGCGTTCTTAGTGACTGTAATTCCTCCTTTCTTTGGTACGACATGCACTGGGCTGACCCATTGACTGTCGGATATTGGATATATAATTCCAACGTCAAATAACTTATTTAATTCGTCCTTGACTATAATACTTAGAATTAGATTAATCCTTCTCTGGGGATCTCTAGATCTCTTACAGTCTTCCTCTAGCATAATGCGGTGCATGCATATTGAAGGACTTATTCCTTTTAGATCAGATATGCTATAGCCTAACGCAATTGGGGTACTTTCTTAGAACGTCTAAAAGTTTTTCGGTTTCGAGCTGTCCTAAGTCCGTATTCACTATAACAGGTCTTCTAAGTTCTGAATCGAGGAATTCGTATCTAAGGTTGTTAGGTAATGTCTTAAGTTCAATATCGGGTTTTTTCGGGCATGGCATTTGATTAGGTGTAAGAGTTAGTCTTTCAATTTGGCTTTCGTTCTGATAAGGTTCTTTTGAGGTATCTTCTTGGAAGATCTCAGGAGATGAGATTTTCATTATATCGGAGTAGGTAGTTTCTTCTTTTTCTATTTCTCGCCTGCATTCGTCATTGACGTCAATAAAATAACAGGTATCGTCCATGGCTAGAACTTGGAGGAATTGGGTTAGAATAAATTCGACTTTCTCCTCTCCTACTTCGAATGTCAGCCTTCCTTTCTTTACATCAATGATAACTCTTGCAGTAGCTAAGAACGATATTCCTAGTATAATAGGGATTGTAGCATCCTCCTTGATGTCCATGATTATGAAATAATTTGGGATATAGAACTGACCTATTCGTACATGAACGTTTTCTAGAATGCCAACTGGGAATTTAACTGAACGATCGGCTAGTTGAACTGACATCTTTGTTGGTCTCAGTTGTCCCATATCCAGTTTCTTGCAAATTGATAGCGGCATAACACTTATACTTGCTCCTAAATCACATAGGGATTTGTCTATGACAAACTTTCCTATTACACAAGGAATAGAGAAACTTCCTGGGTCCTTCAGTTCAGGAGGCATGTTATTTTGAATGATCGCTCTACACTCAGTAGTAAGTGTAACTGTTTCGTTCTCCTCGATTTTGTTTTTGTTTGATAAGATTTCTTTTATAAATTTAGAGTATGAGGGCATCTGAGTAATAGCTTCTATGAAAGGTATGGTAATGTTTAATTGTTTCAGAAGCTCTACGAATTTCTTGAATTGTCCCATAGTTTTAGAATTTGTTAACCATTGGGTGCACGGAATTGGCGGTTTATATGGTGGTGGAGGTACATAAGGTTTCTCCTTTTCCTCAACCTATTGTTGTTGGTTTCCTTTTCCCGTGGTTTATCATTTTTCGCAGTTGATTTCTCAGGTTGTTGATACATGGCTGGGTTTTTGATTCTAGGATCGGTAGGTCCGTCCAATTCTTTTCCGCTTCTTAGTATAATGACATTCGCATGACCTTTAGGATTCGGTTGTGGCTGCCCTGGAAATGTTCCGGCTAGGGAATTAGTGGATGCTTGTTGGTGTGCTACTTGAGAAATTTGGGTTTCTAACATCTTATTATGAGTAGCTAATGCATCTACTTTGGTCACTAATTGTTTGATCTGCTCACTAGTATGGATATTCTGATTCAGGAAATCCTTGTTTGTTTGAGTTTGTATAGCAATGAAATTTTCCATCATCAGTTCAAGGTTTGATTTCCTAGGAGTGTTCGGATTGGGTACGACAGCTTTTTGGTATCCCAGTGGTACAGGTGGTGCTTGATTAGGCGCATACAAGGTATTGTTGTTCTTATAAGAGAAATTTGGGTGATTCTTCCATCATGGGTTGTAAGTATTTGAATAAGGATTTCTTTGAGCATAATTCACCTGATCTGTGGTTAATCCGGCAAGAAGTTGACATTCATGTGATGTGTGTCCTGGGATTCCACAAATTTCACAATTTGGAGTTACTGCAGCCACGATGGCTGGTGGAGTTATGGTCAGGTTATCGATTTTCTAAGCTATGGCATCCATCTTGGCATTTACATGATCGAAACTTTTCACTTTGTACATTCATCCTTTAGTATGGTTCTTCTCTACAGGTGTTCTTTCTCCTCCCGATTGGCAATGATTTTGAGCCATGTTCTCAATGAGGTTGTAGGCTTCTTCGTATGGTTTATCCATAAGAGCACCGTCTACGGCAACGTCTATCGTCATCCTAGTGTTTTATTGAAGTCCATTATATAAGGTTATGATGGTTACTCAGTTTTTAAACCCATGGCGTGGACATAATCTTAACAGATCCTTGTATCTTTCCCGCGCTTCGTAAAGTGATTCAACATTTTTTTGTCGAAATCCGTTGATTTGAGCTCTCAGCATGGTTGTCTTGCTTGGCGGGAAATAATGAGATTAGAAAACTTTCTTCAGTTCTGCCCATGTTGTGACGGAGTTGACTGGTAATGATTGTAACCATGCCCATGCTCTATCACTTAAGGAGAATGGAAAGAGTCTTGGTCTTATTGCATCTTGGGTTAAACCTTTGCTTTCACTGTATCTACTTATTGTACGAACTTTGTCAGATGCTCATTAGGATCATCTGTAGGATTCCTGGAAAACTGGTTCTGTTGTACAACTTGTAGCAGTGAAGGTTTTAATTCAAAATCGTTTCGGGTCATGGCTGGTGCGATAATACTGTTGTGCTGTTCTTGTTGATTTTGAGTCGCATAGGACTTGAGTGAACATGGTGCTTCTCTTTTTTCGGACATGTCAGGTTCTTTAGCTGGTTCTAGTATAATAACTTCAAGAATAAGGGTTTCGTTGGGTTTGGTTCGTCGTCTCGAACTTATGAAACGTTCTACTTCGCTGATCAGGGGTTCTAAGTCTTCGCCTCGGGAGCGAGTACTGGGCATACAATCGATAAAGGAACTGTAAAATTTGCTGCCTTAATCTAGACGGCACAATAAAGAATTGCACTTGTGACTAAATCTAAGTCCCCGGCAACGGCGCCAAAAACTTGTTCGCGACTTTCTGAGTCTAACGGTTACTAACTACAAGTGCACAGTCTATCGCGTAGTAATAAAAGATATCGATCCCACAGAGACTCGATAATCAACCTAGTGTTGTCAGGTCTTACTATGTTTAGCTAAGGCGAGCGATGTTTTTAGTTTTAGAAGGTGAAAAATTAATTAAGTTAAATTAATGATAAGAATATTAGTACGTAATTGATTCACCTTCGCGAATTCAATAGAGGGTCGACTTGTTAAGGTTTATTAAGTCATCTCTCCATAGAATCTCTCGGTTTAAAAGTCTTTAACTCACACTCTCGTGGTCTTGCCTATTACTATACTCCTAAGTTTAATTGAGTGCTCTCGCTTTGTCAATTCAAGTTAGAAATACTTTTTGGAAACCTAAAGGTTCTAATTAGTTTTAAAGCACTTCCGCTGTGTTTATAACTATGCCCGATTTCAGCTATCTGATTATGATCTCACACTCCCGTGGTCTTAATCCTAATATTTTATACTCTTTTACTCTCGTAACGAAAGTTATTTATATTAAGAAATCGAAAGCCGGAAACTAACTTAATTTAAAGTATTAGCCTAATTCTACCGAATTCGTTTCGGTTAGACAACTAAATATCAATTAACGGTTTAGCCAGACATATTAAATAAAAACAAAGAAAGGTAGAAGGGGAAGAATTGCATAATATAAATAAATACGATACTAATTAAACAATAAAGCATTAAAATTAGAAACCTGGTTGCAATGTTCTTGATCAACCAAACTTTGCAAAATTAGAAACTAAAACGATAATTCAGTGGCTAGAAACAAATAAAAATAGTGATAACCTCCTAATGATGGAAACTATCACTTGGGGTTGGTAAAGGAAATTAAAGGCGATGCTGAAATAAAATTGAACTTCGAACAGAAAAACGGCAGAAATTAGGGATTTGAACGAAGCTCTCTTTGCAATTTGCAGTAGCTTCTATTTATAGGTGGTAGCTTTGGTTTGTTGAGAACTTGAAGGCATGGACTTAGGTTGGGCCTTAATTGAGTTGCTTGGAATGAGGTTGATTAGGGTAGAGAGAAATTCTCTACTGTATGCGAACCATTCTCATAACTTCTCTCTCTCTCTCTCTCTCTCTCTCTCTCTCTCTCTCTGTGTGTGTGTGTGTTTTAAATTTTGTTTTATAATTAGGTTATTTGACTTAAGCTTCTGACGAGCGTAACTCATGTGAGACGGGCAACTTAGAATTGTGACAAGCGTCTTGCCTTTATAACGAGTGTCTTGTCCATGAGTGTTCTATGATCATATTGTACCTCCAAGTTTTCTTTAAAGTCATAAAATCTCAGAGGATTGCACAGCTACCCAGGCAGGCTTAGAGTTTCCTACACAAATGACTAGAAATTAGGGTTTTGGGTTTAAGGCCTTTACACTTAATATTTTTGGAAATTCTTGATTTTATTGGTCTATATATGTTATAAGGAGCATGTGTCTCAAATTTGAAGCAAAAATTCATTGTGGAAGTCATCTGATCAAATGGTAACTTGTTGTGCAAGAAAAGTCATAATTAGGGCATCTGAGGCCTCCATCAAGGGTACCAAAGGGTCATCTTCATCAATTTGAGGTCCTATGATCTTTATTTGATCTTGGGAATGGTTAGAAGTTCACAAGATTGGAGAATTTTGAGCCATTTGCAAAGTTGCCATTTTTGGACATGACTTGTAATATAAACTTTTCATTTTGGGAAAGATTTTCAACCTCCTCTTTCTTGATAAAAAAGGCTTCAAATGAAATCTTTTCAAACATGAAAGTTGTAGATTGGATCTTCCCATTTTCAAAAAGTACAAGAACTCCTCTTGATTCATCCTAGAACTCAAGTTATGATGGATCAATGTTGGCAAAAATCACATAATTTTCATGTTTATGCCAAAGAGGGAAATGTGCAATTTTGCTTTCCAAGCCTTCTCATGACCTCTAATGCACTTCTACATATCATAACAACATAATGCAACTTGTCTTGACCAGAATTATGCCAAGAACCAAGGGTTTTCATGACTTGTTCTTCAAGAGTTCTCAAAGTTGTGAAAATGCAAAACACATACAATCTCATGATCTAAATGTTACAACTCATCACAAATGATCCAAGGGTGCTCCATGAAGTTAGCTGATGCAGAACCACCCTTCAAAACATCTATGTCCCAGCCCATGCCTCTAGTACACAAAATCTTGACTTTTTGCATTTCAAGCCATGCCAATCCCACAGTGCCACAACAACTCTTCTGACTAATAGCATTGTTTATACAAACCCTAAGAAGCATAAAACACATAACATCAAGCCTTGAAACAGACCATATCATCAGATTGCAAAAAATCCTCTAAAACTTGCCTTCTTCGAAACTCATTACACAGCCATCAAACATCAAATTTTCTTTCACCATTCAATCATACATGACCTAAGGAACACATCCCACCCATTACCATGGCCTAAAACTTAATACACAAGGACTCCATTTTCTGCCAAACCAGAACCACACATCATAAAATAGCCCATTTAAACTCCATCAAAGAATTTCAATAGCTTCAGGGGGACCAGAGAAGCCATTTTGCACCAAAGGGAGGCTTTGAAAGTTCAAAACTGAAGAGCTTCAGTTCAAGTAGCCTCCAAGAACATTTTTTCCAGAACTTTGTTTTCTTGTTATAAATTGAATCTACATGTTATCCTGATCATCATGATATGTTTAGAATTGAAAATGAGTGAAAAATGACCATTTTATGATGCTCTGAAATTTTGCTCGTGTTTGATGTTTGCTTCGATTCTCATGATTCTTGTGATATAAATGCCATTTGATTTGATTTGAGTTGAGTGAAGTTAGGGGAGTGTTTCTGGGAAATTTTCATGGAGTGGGATGTCCTGTAGAAGAAACTAGGGTTGGGGGTTCGCCGGAGAAGGTGACCGGAGCTTCCCTCCGGCCACCTGAAGGTCATTAGGGTTTTAATCTTGTTTTTGCTTCCAGATGCAACCACAACCATCAGATATTGTTTTAACTAGCGCGCGGACGACCCAAATTCCTCATTAAACCCTAATCTCATTTAATTATATAAATCTTAATTAATTAATTCAGAGTGAACCAATACCCTTAGTGTAACACCCCAAATTTGCCCTCTTCTTTTTATCATCATCATCACATCATAATCATCACCAGGATGTCATATCCTTAGCATTTTGCATAGAAAGATGAAACATAGCACTCACATGTTCTAGCATAAGGCATATGATCAATCATTCGGGAAATTCGAAGCCCTACAAGTTAAAATCAAGAGCCTGGTGACCTGGCAAGAAACTCACAGGACCTTTTGTACAAGCTTGGTATCATGGTCAAAACCTTAAAAGGATTGAGGATCAAAATCAGATTGGATTGGTTGGCGTCGGGTTATTATGAGAGTTTTCCACCAATAGGAGGGAGAATTCAAAATTTTCTTGCGTTAACCGGTTAACGCTTTGGTTAACCGGTTAACGACTGCGAATTTTGAATTCCAGCAGCAAATTCAGCATGTGTTTTGGCTCCAATTTTTCACATTTCAAATTTTTATTCTTTTTGAATTAATGGAGAAGGATCTAGATAATTTACCAAGCCTAATTCCAAAGCTATATCCTAATCACTTTCTAAGCCAATTCCAAACCATAGTTTTTGGATCCCAAGCCAAAATTTTGGGCCCCAAACCTAAATGATATTTATTCCATTTCCCTCCAAACCAAGAAGGAGCTCTCTCATAATTCACCTCTCATAATTGTGAATTTTCACTACTCTCTCACCATTCTCTCATCTTCTCTCCCAATTTTCCAAATCACTCAAAGTTCCTCTTTGAAGATCACAAAACTTTGCATTAAAGTTTGTAAATCTTGGAACTAGACCTTCATCCATAGTTTCTTTGCATCAATTTGCTGGTTTCACTACTTGGTTCAGATCTGATTTGGAGATTAGAAGTGATTTTGGAGCCAAATTCTTCATCAAGATCCTTTGCTTGCATTTATTTTGCATGATGTGTGTAGATTAGCACCAGATCTTCGAAATTTTCCGCGAGATTCCTCATTTCTAGCTCAAACAACATTTACCAAAGCATACCTCAGCTTTGTAGGTTGGTTAAGTTCAGATCTAACTCTGTTTTTAGCTTATTTGCATGCTTGTGCTTAGATCTACCATGTGCTTGTGTATTTGCTTTTTTTTGCTTGAATTGATTGGTTGATTTGTGATCAGATCTATGTGTCAATGTTCATGAGCTTAATGATGTTTGATTAATGTGAATTGATCTGGCTATTTCATGCATAATTGATTGCTGGTCTGTTGTGGAATTATTTGGATAAGCTAGTTTGAGCTGATTTTTCTGCAGGATTTGTTGCTGTTTTCACAATGTTAACCGGTTAACGCTTTGGTTAACTGGTTAACGCACCTGTTTTCTGTGCTGTTTTCTGCAGGTTTGAACTGGTTAACAGGTTAACGCTTTGGTTAACCGGTTAACACTGAAGCAGAATGCCATGTTTGAGCTATTTTGAGCTTATTTGTTCCCCTTACTTGCTTTATTCATCATGGATCATTGTATGATCATTTGGTATGCTAGTTTAGGGTGATTTGCTTGCTGGTTGATGTATGCCTTCATGTTCTCGACGCGTAAATTCATGTATTTGCAAAGCTTGGCATGTTTGTTTGATTTTGTCTTTTTAAAACTTTGAGCATGTTTATTCCATGAATTATGTTGATGGATGTGTGCTGGAATTTTGCTAACATTTCAGGGGCTCATGGTAAGAGAAGTGTGGATGTTCATCCACATTTCAAATCTTCATCTCTTCCTTTTTACTTTGATTTTTTCTTTGTGGTTTTTGATGTGCCTTATGCCATCATGTGATTCAACTTTTCATACTCCCCCTTAGAAGCAACTTATCTCCTTTAGAGGAGTAAGTTGTTCTCTAGCTTTCCTCTCTTTTTCTTCTCCTTTGATCTTCTTTTCTCATAGGATAGTTTCAAACCACACTAACCTTAGGACCACTTTTTACATGATAACTTTAGGTTTAGTCTTTCCCCATTAGGCTTTTGCCTTTTGCTCCTTTTGGTTCTTTATCTTCTCATCTCAAAACAAAACCTAAAAAACATTAATAAAGAAAGAAGTGACTTATTGTGTATAGCCTTATTCCATGGGACATATGTATTCATTCCATCTTGGAATAGTGCATTTGTCTAGCATGATGCACAAGTCGGATCATGAGGCCATCTTCATCAAGGAAAACCATAAAAAAACAATTCTTCATTCTTAATCACTAAAAAATCTAATAAATTCAACAAGTCAATGAGTTTAGGCCCTTGCCCTTGGAAACAAGTCTTGGATAAATTCTCCTTACTTGGTGTGCTTGTTCTATTATTCCATCTTGGAATGTAGTAGCAAGTATACATTCCATGGAAAAGAGCTTGAATTCACTTCCTTGTGCCACACTCCTAAAAGACTTCTAAAAAAACACAAACAAAGAATAAGCGTCTCCTTCGGGACTTCTTTTCTCATCTCCTTCGCTTTGTACACGAACTTGCTCCTACTTGTCATTTTGCAAGACGGTAACACACTCGTCGTCCGAGCCTGCAACACCTGAGCATTGACATAGGCAGTTCAAGCCTTAAGATACAAGCAATCTTCTCCACCCCTAGTTAGGGGAACTACATCAACTCTGATCCTCATGTCCAGATGAGGTACGTAGGCAGCGGGGTAGGGCCCGTTCGAGCACACTCTTTTAATTTCCCTACATTTTCTACCTTTCTTTTCTTTCTTATCTAGTTTCAGTTTCAGTTTTGCAGCAGCTTTCATTTCTTCACCCTTTGAAACAATTTTCTTTGCAAGCGTGGATCACGTCGGGTATGGAGGACAATCTGGGGTGCTAATACCTTCCCAGGTCGTAACCGACTCCCGAACTCAGTCTCTTTGGTTCGCAGGACCTGTGTCCTTCCTTTTTCTTTTCTTCAGTTTGTGCAACATTACCATTCCCGTTTCTTCGGGATAAAAATGTATGGCTTGCGATTCTACCGTCTTCCGCACCACTTTCGCGTTTGTACCAGGATGGAAATCTAGGGAGCGACAGCTGGTGACTCTGCTGGGGATGTCCTAACCAGAGTATCTCTGGTTCCCCTTGAGAGTCAATCCTAGCGCTTGTTTGTTTTTGTTTCTTTGGGTGTTGATTGTTTGCTGCTGTGTGTTTATTTTACTGTTGTTTATTTATAGTTTTATTTACAGCTTTATTTACAGTTTTCAGTATTTATTTTCATGCATCATATGTATTATACTGGACTGTCTGGTTGTGTTGGTTTCCTTTTTTTCTGTGGGATTGGGAATTGTTACTGTGAGATGAGCTCATAACCGGGGCTCGAGTGCACCCTAGGACTTAGCATGGGCAGTCACTTTGGCATCATGGCATCTTGCTATGTTGGTAGTAGTGAGTTCCACACCCAGACTTGCGACCGTCTTGGAAGTGTTTTGATGCAGGAATCTTTCTTAGATCATTACACGACCTCGATAGTTATGTGCATCTAGGGACCGATCATTGAGAACCTTTGTGGAAACAACCCTCTCCAGTGGTGACAGTGGCAGACCACATTTTGTGGCAAAACCATCCGCACCCGAGGGCCCACTGGGAACTCGCATAGGATGGCCTGGTTATTTTATAGGAACTCAGTCAAAGCATCTAGTCGTATGATGATAGTACTGTACCCTTCAGGATGAATCTACTATTGTTTCTCGATGCCAGCGCTTGAAGCTGGGAACTTATAAAGGATGCCAGTTTTTCCTGGACTCACGCTGAGACCTCTCTGAGTAGTACATAATGCCAAACCAATTCCCTAATTTGGTCATGAGCCATTTCTCGGAAATGGTGAACGTATTATTGCTATTCAGCTTTGAGAGTATGTGATGTTTGACCCGGAGCACACCCGTGAGATTGGGAGGGGTTTATAGGTTTGCAGGAACCCTTGACCTCATCACACCTCATTGCCCGTACAGTTTTATGATTTGATATGGCTACATGGATTTTGGAGTTCTTAAGTCGTCTGATATCAGATTTGGGGCTTATTTGAGAGTGAATTCTTGTTCATGGGGCTTTATTCAGAGGATCTTGGTTCTTGGTCACTTGGGTCCAGTATTCTATATCCAGACAGTCCCAATTGTTGATCATATGCCTGCATTGCATTTGCATCGCATCATACTTGCATTAACTGTTTGTGTTTCCATTTCAGGTTATCATTTACCCGGTTCTGGTATTCATTATTTCTCTAGATGACAGAACTCCAAGAGATACCTAGAAAAAGGAATGCTCATTACACTTTCCCACAACCAGAAATTGAGGGTATTCAGAAACTGGTAGGCTTGATGAGTGACAAGGTTTCAGATGATTTCAGAAGCCGGTATGGGAAAATCTTTGGATACATGAACAAACCTATTGTTGATCAGAGAGATAGTCTTCATTATTTGTTGCAGTTTTATGATCCTCAGTTGAGAATTTTCGTGTTTGCTGACTATGTCTTGGCCCTTACTATGGAAGAGATTTCTGACATCCTGAAGATTCCTATCAAGAATGGTGTTCCCTATTATGCTGAAGAGAAGTGTCCCCCGTACAAGAACATTGCAGGTGCTTGTCATTTGAGTATGCTCAGAGTGAAGATGGAGTTGGAAGCTAGTAAGGGGAAGGGATTTACTCTGGATTTTCTTATCATAGAAGCCCATGTGTTCGCTTTAGGAGGGAAGTGGTTAGAATTCAGTGCACTGTTAGCATTAATGGTATATGGGATAAGTCTTTTCCCATGAGAGAAAGGATGGGTAAGCTTGGAGGATATCACCCTTTTCATTAAAGGAAACTCGGTGCCTACGTTGTTGGGAGACTTTTACTTTGGGGTACATCATAGAAATGAGAAGAGAAAGGGGTACGTGAATTGTTGTGCCCCATTGTTTACTGAGTGGTTAGCCAAGAGGCTTCCAAAGTCAGGAGCGTTCAAAGATCTTAAGCAAGATTGGAAGTGGGCTAGAAGATTGATGGGGTTAACATCTGATGATATAGCTTGGGGATGTAGCAGAAACTTAGTAGGGATGGAGTTTATTACAAGGTGTGGTGAATTTCCCTATGTGCCTTTGTTAGGTAGGAAATGAGTGATAAGTCATAACCCTGTGCTGTCCAGAAAACAGTTTGGTTATCCATTGAAGGATCCTCCATCAGATGAAGAAATAGCTAAGACTTTGTGTTTTCTAGCTAAAGATAATGAGCAGTTGATTATTCAAGTATCTCAAGCTTGGGAAACAAAGGCTAGGGAGGGTAAGAAAGAATTTGGAAAGGTGGACCCTAAGACTTATCCCTCTTTTGCTACTTGGATACAAGGTCGGGTTGACACTTTTTTCCTTCCATTCTCAGTTGAGGCTCCACTATATCCAAAAGAGGTACCAGTACAAACCACTATTTCTCTTGAAGATTACAAGAAGTTGGAAGCTCAGTTGCACGAGGTTCGGGTAGAGAATTCTGAAATGGCTAGCTTGTATCACCGTGCCAATCACGCTAAGCAAGAAGCAGAAGAAAAGCTATAGAGGATGCAGGCTACCTTAGAAGCTAAGGAAAAGGAGTTTGCTGGGAGAGAAGCTCATTTTTAGAGATTGGGTTTAACAGAGTCAAAAAGAGAAGCGGAGCATAAGAAGATTTTGAAGACTCTTAGGGAAGCTCGTCAATCCATTACTTTGTTACAAGGCCAAAGAGAACAGGAGCATAAAAAGTACAAAGAAAAGGAAAAGTTCTTCGAGGTGCAGATGGCATTCAAGAAAGAAGAAGTAGAACAAGTTCAAAAAATACGAAGGGAAAAGACTCAGCAATTGGTACAGAGCCAGCTAGCATTGGAGGAAGCAATGAAGGAGATTGCAGATCTTAAGTTGAGAGCAGGCGTCAAGAAGAAACGGACAGGGGTGGTGGCTGCAGAAGAGGGGCTTGATTCTTCTTTGAGCCTAGGGTTTTAGTTTATTTTTGTTTGTATCCAGACTACCTACAGGCTTGTTGTAGGGGTCTCGCTTTATCTTTCTGTTTCTGTATTGAATTGTAACCCTTTGGTAATTCTGTTTATGTCTATGACTCTGGTTGTTGGTAGTTTATTCATGGTATGCAATGATACTTTCCAATAACCATTTCTGAATGAGCAAAGTTGTTTGTCCAAAGCCATCAGGGTCTGAATACTCCTCAAGAGAGTTTGAAAAGCTAGTTTCCAAAAGGACATCTGGAGTATTTTCTGTCCAAAATACCAGAACTGGGGCATATTAATGCCTGGACGTGGAAACATGAATAGTTACATTGCATGCATATAACGTGTTTGTTTTTTTGCAGGTAATTCATCAGTTTTCTAATGTTTGTGCCACTTTCAGGCACTATAGCTCCCAAGAAGGTTCAGAGACAGTCAACTGTACACAGGTACCCTACAAAGGTGAACAGAGAAAGAGCAATGGAGCATATGCAAGCAGATCTGGCTGACTTAAGGACAAGAATGGATAACTTCATGACCCTCATGGCGGGGTGTAACACGGTGGGAGAACTGACTTTTAGTCATGTTGCGGATAGCAAGAGTCTCCACCGACTTTTATTTTATCCATAAGGAAGGGACATAAAAGAACAGGAAAGACCGTTTTGAAAAGACTTGGGTTCGGGGGGTAGGTTATATGAAGGGAAGGTGTTAGCACCCTTTATATCCATGGTTATCCATGGGCTCTTAGTTACTTAGCTCACTTTGTTTGTTTGAAAAAGGAAAGTGTAGTGTGTTTAGAAAAATTTTCTTAAGTACTTTGTAATGACCCTCGTATGGATGTATACAAAGCCTTGTTTGAAAATGTTTTGAAAATATTGTAAGGTGTGAAAAGTATTTTTGAAGAGTGAGCAAGTAACTATGAGGTACCTACCATAGACTAAGTCATTCATGTTCTTATATGTTCTTTCAAGGGTAAGACTATCCCTATTATTAAGGAATAAGTAGTCATTACCTTTGATTTATTTAAGGGACGGGCGTAGGGTCATCGTATGGTCAATGAAGGCAACTTAAGGGGTGTCTTTAGAAATTCGTAGGGACTATCATCATTTATTCGAAGGGACAAGATCATTATTCCGTAGGCAACCTCGAAGGGACTTGATCTTTTAAATCTGTAGGGACTTGATGGTTTATACGTGAAAGGACTTTGCTTAAGACACCCCTATATTCGAGGGACTTGACCATTTAAAGGCAACCAAGAGGAATACCCTAGGAAGTGCAAGATGGCGATCAAAGATCGACTTACGTGTGTGAGTGTTTATATTCAGATATTTATCTTATTTAAATTAATTTTCTAAGTTAGTTTTAATCACATATAGGTTATGCACACCCTAAAATTACTAACCATACAATAAAATATTTACGAAATAGAATAAAGATAGAAAATAAACCTACAAATATTACATGGCTTTAACAGATACATAATAACCAAATAAAAATAAAAATAAATAAATATAATAAGAATAATAAATAAACCACAAAATATTAGCAACAATAAAATAATGATAAAAACAATGGTTAGAATAATAAATGAAGAGAATAAAAAATTCAAAAGAAAATTATTTTTAGGTTAAACAAACATTAGAAATTTTTTAAAGGTTAATTAACAAATTTAATAAGAATAAGAAAAATATTAAGTTATTTATATAATAATAAAGATAAAGATTAAATAATTTAATTAGGGTTTAGAAAAAATAAGTTAAAATTTAGGGTTAGAAGAAAAATTAGGGTTAACATTTTAATTAAGAAAATTAGGGTTTTTGATCATAATTAAAATACATTATTTATTTATTTACAAAAATATATATAATAATTATATACAAATATATTATAAAATTAATACAAATAATTAACATTAAGAAAATAATTATGAGTTTTTTTTTTAGAAAATATAAGATTTATGAAAATATTATTGGTTATTAGTTTAGAAAATATTTTTATTATATTAATTTAAATCAAAATAAAGAAAATTGGAAAAACAAGAAAATATGAAAAATGCCTAAAAAGATAGGACCTGGGATTTGAACCCAGGTCCTTTACCTCAATAACAACATACAAAACCAACTGAGCCAGCACGCGCTGGTGTTAGCTATGTGCAACGCGTCCATTATATTGTAAACTTGCAAAACAAATGAAAATTAAACAAAATGGCCTGCGGCCTGATTCGAACTCATGCCCATCACAACAACAACCAAACGCTTCAGCCAACTGAGCCACATGAGGCGCGTCTAACATATAACCATTACTAATCATAATAAAATAAGACAAATTTTCAAACTGGATTTCCGCGTCAAACTTCATCTTCTTCGTTTGAATTTCCTGCGAATTTTCATACGATTCTTCCTGCGAATTTACCTGCGAACCACTTTTCATAGGTTCTCCTAGTTTTCTTCAATGAGCATCATACCTGTAACAATTCATCAAATTGAAAGTACCATTGCATTCTATACAACAAACCCAGTTCATTTACGTTTTTAGATTCATTTATATTCATTATTTCACAAAACCCCAAATGAGGAGTATAAACCCTAGCCATGGCAGTTTACGATTCAGGTCATGAACCTTCAATCTAATTATCCAGAAATTATCCTAAGGTCATCATAAACACAAACCAGCCATTAGAATCAATTAATAATGCATCAAAATATGAAATCGAAAAAGACATTAATCTTGAACAAAAACGATTCGGTTAGGGCATATGAGAAGGTTTTGGATAATGTGAATGATGCAAATGCGTTCTATGATCCTCAAAGAAAGTGTTTCAACCTTGAGAAAGTTTGGAAACAACCTCTAGGGTCAAAAACGAATCTCACATTTTCTTGAAAATTTTGAACATTGTTACTTTGTTCTTGGCTGCCAAAATTCGTCCTCAATGCAATGGTCTTGTTATCCTTATATCATAGAGTGAATTAGGTCAACAATCTTGTGGATTTGTGGGCTTTATGATGTAGCTTGATCATGAAGAAATCAAATATTTGAAAATCACCAAAAATCAAATCTAACAATGCCAAATTGATTATGCACGAATTTGGATGTGATCAATCAACTCTAAATGATGTTTATGACCTTTTAGAACAAGAATCAAATTTAAATATTGAGTTTTCATATTTTATTTTGATTTAAATTGATTTTTAATGAATAAAATCAAAATAAATAAAAACTAAACTATAAAAATATGAATAAATGAGATTTGAGACGTTCATGATGTCATGGTGAAGATTGGATCATAAAATTGCAAGCCCATGTGGAAAGAATTGGTTCTAAGACCCCATTTTCTCAATATACCTCTCAAAATTTTCCCAACTTTGCAAAGGAACAAATCCCTCAATTTTAAGGCTATAAAGGTGTTCATGGACATTTTGGAAAGATAAGAGAGTCCTCTAACCAACCTCTTTGGTCTCATGTCCATATCCTTTACCATTTTCAAATTATGCCCTTTGGAAGATGTTGATTTTAAAATGACATATAATGTTTTAGCTCATACCTTCCAAATGAATCATTTTTGGGCTTGGCTTGTGAGACACAAAGTTGTAGAGAATTCAATTTCCTTCAAAATGAGCTTTGGATGGAAATTTTGATGAAGCATGTGAGAGTTATGGCTGGTCAAAGTTCAGTTGACTTTTCCTATGAAAACCCTAATTTAGAAACTCCTGATTCTTGATGATCTGAAACTTCCTTGATGAATCATGATCAACCCTTGATCAAATGATGAATTTTACTTCATATACTTGATGTTGGCAAAAAAATCATGAAGTTTGACTTTGGTTTGACCACAGTTGACCTTAGTTTGACTTTTTAACTACTTTGATTGATTTTTGCATATCTGATCATCTGACTGAGCAAATATTTTGGGAAAGCCTTGAAACTTGACATAGGGATTCTTGAAGACATATAGGATGCTATGAAGCTCACTTGAAGCCTCGGAAGTCCATTTGGCCTGATGAAATCCAAAACCCTAGTTTAGGATGCATTGCTTAGGAGGATGCTTTATCTGAGGGAATTGCCAAACTTTCTGACTAATTGTGAACCTTGTGAACTTTGTGAACCTCTTGGGATACCTTGTGAACCTCTTGGGACACCTTGGTACATAATTCCTTGACTAGGGGAGGGCAAATTTTGGGGTGCAACACGGGGATGGGTCAAACTCAAGAGCGTTTGCGCAAAATGGTGGGGAATAATCAGGCCAGGAACAATGGGACAACAAATGGATGTATTCGCAATGGGGCTGGCGCCCGTCACATTGAAATCCCTATGGTGCAACCAGGGGTCACTATTATCAATGATGGAGTGAATAACATGTAGATGGATGGGCAGGACGAGCAGTTCACTTTGCTGGATGAGGCGGAAGGCCAGGGGGTTGACATGAATATGAGGTTTGAAGAAATGGCTGAGAAAATTCGCGCCATTCAATCTCATAGTTCTCTAGGGTTTGACATCACTGATTTGGGCTTAGTGCCAGGGGTGAGAATTCCTTACAAGTTCAAGGTCCCTACTTTTGATAAGTACAACGGCACGGCTTGCCCGAAAAATCACCTTCAGTCATTCGTGGGAAGGATTGTCGCACATACAGATGATGAAAAACTGTGGATGTATTACTTCCAGGATAGCCTTGTAGGAGCTTCCTTGGAATGGTACATGAAGTTGAGTCGGGTCATTATTCGAAGCTGGAAGGATTTAGCTGAGGCGTTTGTGAAACAATATCAGTATAATTTGGATATGGCTCCAAATCGTACCCAGAGGTGGCGTCATCTTGCCGCTCGAGTGCAACCTCCCTTGTTAGAGAACGAAATGGAAGACATGTTTATGGGAACACTACAGGGTGTGTTTATTGAGAGACCGACATCTTGTTAAGCGACAAAATTTAATGATATCGTGATAGCTGGAGAAAGGGTTGAAACTCTTCTGAAAATGGGGAAGATCCAAGACAGTGGTGCAGGTAGTTCAAGCGGTGTTAGAAAAGCTTTCAATGGACCTCCAAGAAGAAGGGATGGAGAAACTAATGCTATGTATGGCCGAGGCCGGGGCCGTGGATACAGGGGATCTTATGAGCAGGTGGCAGCTGTCACCATTCCAACGAGTCCTATGCAACAACAACAACAACAACCACAATGCAACAACTATCAGCAAAGACCCTATCAACAGAGACAAGCTCGTCCAACTAACAGGGTGCTTGAAGCCATCTCGATGACATACACAACACTACTCCAGAGATTGTTAAACTTGAATTTGGTCCAGTTGAGGACATTAGCACCACCACCACCTGGAGAGCTTCTAGTGGGGTATGATGCTAATGCATGATGCACATTTCATTCAGGAGCTCCCGGGAACTCAACAGAGAAGTGCAGGGCATTACAGCATAAGGTCCAAGACTTGATTGATTCGAAAGCAATTAACTTCGCACCGCCTCCAAATGTTACATCAAATCCCATTCCAAATCATGGAGGGCCCAGGATAAATGTTGTTGATGGTGGCGAAAGGTTGAACTTGATTTTGAACGTGGATGAAGTGAAGACTTCGTTGTTAGTGGTGAAAGACAGATTGCTGAAAGGGTCGATATTCCCAGGTTATGATCTTGATTGTGAGGGTTTTTTGAATTCAGCTAATGGTTGTGAGGATTTGAAAGCGGGGCTGTAGTGTTTGATTGACGAGGGGTCCCTAAAGATTGACAGGGTTGACAATAAAAGTGATTGTGTGTCCACAGTGACAATTTACTTTGATCCTGCTGAAGTTCCTGCCCGGAGAGAGCTTGTGAATATCTATGTTCCAAAAGTGAATCCAGTTACCATTACTATTCCGGGACCGGTTCCTTATGTTGATGACAAGGCCATCCCTTAGCACTATGGCTCAGACGTGTACGTAGAAGGCCAGAAGCTGGATAGTAAAGCGGTAACAAGTGACCCGACTATAGTGAAGCTCGGAGGAGTTGGTGGGTTTACACGGAGTGGGCATCTCTTTGCTCCTCAAACTCTTAGAGGTGATCTCGAAGTTGAAGCTGCTGCAGAGGCTAAGGGTAAACAAATAGCAACTGAAGAGGTGACAACTCCCGCCACTAGCCAGGGAACTTTTGAAAAGGAAGTTGAAGAATTCATGAGAATAATTAAGAAAATTGACTATAAGGTGGTTGAACAGCTGAATCAAACCCCATCCAAGATATCCATTTTATCGTTGTTAATGTGTTCTCAAGCTCACCGATAGGCTTTGTTGAGAGTCTTGCAAATGGCATATGTACCACAAGAGATAACTGTTAACCAGTTAGAAGCTGTAATAGCCAGTGTGAATGCCAGCCATGGGTTGGGATTCACGGATAGAGATCTCACTTCTGAAAGACGTAATCACAACAAGACCTTACACATCACCATAGAGTGTAAGGGTGATGTTCTATCACATGTCTTGGTAGATACAAGCTCTTCTCTCAATGTGCTCCCTAAGAAGGCCTTAATGAAGCTGAATGTTGATGGC
The DNA here is from genome assembly GCA_963966055.1 of Lathyrus aphaca. Lineage (NCBI taxonomy): Eukaryota > Viridiplantae > Streptophyta > Magnoliopsida > Fabales > Fabaceae > Lathyrus > Lathyrus aphaca. Next base: position 427,437,096 of record OZ014524.1, on the reverse strand, counting down.
ATTATTTTACGACCCAATGATTTGATTGTGAAAGCCTTTGATGGGTCACAGAGGTCTGTGTTCGGGGAGTTGGAGCTATCGGTAAAGATTGGGTCTCAGGTATTCAAGAGTACGTTCGATGTTATGGACATCCAACCCGCTTATAGTTGTTTGCAGAGACGTCCTTGGATTCATGCTGCTGGTGCAGTAACATCCACGCTGCATCAGAAGTTAAAGTATGTGGTAGACGGCCAGGTTGTTACTGTATGCGGGGAAGAGGATATTTTCGTAAGCCATCTGTCGACCTTCAAGTGTGTGGAAATGGACGGGGAGATCCATGAAACACTTTGCCAGGCTTTTGAGACAATCAATGTCAGTACTTTGTCTCCAGTTGCTGCAGTTCAGAGTAATGAGAAGGAAGTGACTCCTATCTACTTCTACAAGCAAGCTAAGGAAGTAGTCTAATCCTAAAATGCCTAGGGTTGGGGCAAGCTGTTAGAAGTGGAAAAGAAGGATGACAAGTTTGGTCTCGGATATCAACCTGGTCAGTCCAGCTGGTCTCAAGGCAATAAGCCTATAGCATTCACAAGCGCTGGAATGCTCGACTACAACATCGTTTGTGCTATAGATGAAGATGGGGATAGTGACTGCGACTTGGATAACTGGATTCACCCATGCGTACCTGGGGAGGAGCTCCGGAACTGGTCTGCTGAAGATTTTGTTCAAGTTACTTGGCGGTCAAAGTAATTTTCTTGTTTCCATTTTTATCATACTGCATGTCAAATCCTGCACTCTGCCCAAGGTGCATAGATCCATCTGTAGGGCCACCATGTTTTAATGCATTTACTTTTTCCATGAAATAAAGGACATTTTTCAAGCAAATTGTGTTCTCTTTCTTTCGTTTTAAAATTTTTCACAAAAAACAAATAAAATGGAAATGTTTTCTTTTCAGTGTTTTTGTGTGTGTGCGTCCCTTGTAAAACAAACAGATTGTAATATAAGCACATCATTTGTGCAGTATTGATCATTCGAATTCTTGTGATAATGTTCCTGCTATGACTATGCATGACTTCGACAATCCTATCTACCAAGCTGATGAAGGGGTTAAGGAAGGCTGTGAACTCCCAGAAGAATTGGCTAGGTTGTTAAAACAATAGGTAAGGGTCATTCAGCCTCATCAGGAATAAATAGAAATCATCAACATCGGATCTGAGGATGTAAAGAAAGAGATAAAGATTGGGGCCAGTCTGCAGGCTGAGGTAAAGAAGGAGTTGATTGGTATGCTACGTGAATATGTGGATATCTTCGCCTGGTTGTATCAAGATATGCCAGGGTTAGATACCGACATCGTTGTACACAAGCTGCCACTAAAGGAAGACTGTCCTCTGGTAAAACAAAAGCTAAGAGAACTAACCCTGATATGGCTATGAAGATCAAGGAGGAAGTTCAAAAGCAGTGGGATGTCGGGTTCCTTGCCGTAACTAGTTACCCACCTTGGGTAGCTAATATTGTGCCTGTACCAAAGAAGGATGGCAAGGTCCGGATGTGCGTCGATTATCGGGATCTAAACAGAGCAAGTCCAAAGTATGATTTTCCATTACCTCACATTGATGTGCTGGTAGACAACACCGCTCAGTTCTCGGTATATTCTTTCATGGATGGTTTCTCCGGGTATAATCAGATTAAGATGGCACCAGAAGACATGGAGAAAACGATGTTCATTACCCCGTGGGGTACATTCTGTTATAAAGTTATGCCCTTTGGTTTGAAGAATGTTGGGGCAACGTATCAAAGGGCTATGGTAACTTTGTTCCATGACATGATACACAAGGAAATTGAGTGCTATGTGGACGATATGATTGCCAAGTCCCGTGACAAAGAAGAGCATCTGGTCAATCTCAAAAAGTTGTTTGATAGATTGATAAAGTACAAATTGAGGTTGAATCCAAGCAAGTGCACTTTCGGAGTGTGTTCCGGTAAGTTGTTAGGTTTCATTGTTAGCCAAATAGAAATCGAGGTAGATCATGCAAAAGTAAAAGCAATACAAGACATGCCTGCACCGAAAATAGAAAAAGAAGTGCGTGAGTTTTTAGGGAGATTGAACTAGATTTCACGGTTTATATCTCATCTAACTGCCACATGCGAGCCAATCTTCAAATTATTAAGAAAAGAAAAAACGGTCAGGTGGAATGAGGACTGTCAAAGAACCTTTGAAAAGATAAAAGAATATTTGCAGGATCCTCCAATCCTAATGCCTCCAGTTCCAGGTCGGCCACTTATCATGTACTTGACTGTGTTAGAAGGGTCGATGGGGTGTGTACTAGGCTAACATGACGAGTCTGGTCGAAAAGAGCATGCTATTTATTACCTTAGAAAAAAGTTTACCGACTGTGAATCCCGTTACTCACTGCTCAAGAAAACTTGTTGCGCTTTGGCATGGGCTGCTCGCCGACTGAGACAGTACATGTTGACCCATACCACATTGCTAATCTCAAAAATGGACCCTGTCAAGTATATTTTCGAGAAACCAGCGTTAACCGGGAGGGTTGCAAGGTGGAAAATGATATTAACAAAGTATGACATACATTATATTTCCCAGAAAGCCATCAAAGGAAGTGTATTGTCAGATTATCTTGCACAACAACCACTCGAAGATGATTACCAGCCAATGAAGTTTAATTTCCCTGATGAGGACATCGTGTACCTCAAGGCAAGAGATTGCGAGGAACCACTTCTAGAGGAGGAGCCTGACCCTGAATCCAAATGGAAGTTGATGTTTGATGGGGCAGTTAATATCAACGGACGTGGTGTTGGTGATGTTCTTATCACTCCCGAAGGTGTTCACTTTCCCTTCGTTGCCAGAATTACTTTTGGTTGCACCAACAATGAAGCGGAATACGAGGCGTGCATAATGGAAATAGAGGAGGCTATTATTCTTTGGATTAAAACCCTCGATATATTCAGAGATTCAGCCCTCGTTACCAACCAGATTATCGGGAAGTGGTATACACATCAAGAACACTTAATTCCTTATAGGGATTATTCCAGAAGACTGTTGACGTTCTTCACAACGGTTAAGCTTCAATATATACCACGAGATGGGAATCAATTTGTCGATGCATTGGCTACTCTTTCTTCTTCCATCAAAGTCTTGTGTTGGAATTATGTGCCAAGGATTGACATTTCCAGGCTTGACACACCAGCTTACGATTTCTCTGTAGACGCAGTGTCTGATGAGAAACCTTGGTACTTTGATATCAAGCTTTTCCTAGAAAAACAAGAATACCCAGTTGGGGCATCATCCAACGACAAGAAAACCTTGAGACGACTCGCTGCTAGCTTCTTCTTGAATGCAGACGGGGTATTGTATAAGAGGAACTTTGACATGGTCTTGATCAGATGCGTGGATAGACACGAAGCAGACCTGTTAATGCAGGAAGTCCACGAGGGATCTTTCGGTACTCATGCAGGAGGACATGCAATGTCTAAGAAGTTGTTGAGATCAGGGTACTATTGGCTAACGATGGATGCAAACTGTTGTTCGTACGCCCATAAGTGCCACAAGTGCCAGATTTATGTAGACAAGGTGCATGTTCCTCCAATCCCACTCAACGTCATGTCATCTCCTTGGCCCTTTTCTATGTGGGGCATTGACATGATCGGGAAGATAGAGCCTACTACTTCAAATGGTCATCGTTTCATTTTGGTTGCGATTGCTTACTTTACCAAATGGGTTGAAGCAGCTTCTTACGCCAATGTCACTTGCCTAGTGATAGCCAGATTTTTAAAGAGAGACATCATTTGTAGATACGGAGTGCTCGAGCGAATCATTACTGATAATGGTTCCAACTTAAACAACAAAATGATGGCAGAACTGTACCGGGACTTCAAGATTCAGCATCACAATTCTTCTCCTTACCGACCAAAGATGAATGGCGCGGTAGAGGCGGCTAACAAGAATATTAAGAAGATTGTGCAGAAGATGGTTGTCATTTACAAATATTGGCATGAGATGTTACCATTTGCGCTGCATGGGTACCGAACGTCAGTCAGGACGTCGACCGGGGAAACTCCATTCTCCTCGGTATACGGCATGGAGGCAGTCTTGCTTGTTGAAGTGGAAATTCCTTCATTACGTGTGATGATGGACATGAAGCTTGATGAGGCTGATTGGGTACGTGCTCGATATAATCAGTTGTGTCAAATTGAGGAAAAGAGATTAGCGGCTATCTTTCATGGTCAACTTTATCAGAGGAGAATGAAGCGAGCATTCGACCAACGAGGACATACTCGGGAGTATCAAGTAGGCGAGCTTGTACTCAAGAGGATCATTCCTCCAAGTTCAAACCACAGGGGCAAGTGGACCCCAAACTACGAAGGCCTATTCATAGTGAAGAAAGTTTTCTTAGGTGGGGCACTGATGCTCACTACTATGGATGGAGAAGATTTCCAATCTCTTGTTAACTCGGACGCAGTTAAAAAATACTTCGCATAAAAAGACCCGTTGGACACAAAAACAGAATTAAAGTCCAGTCAAGAAAAGGGCATCCCGGCGAGCTAAAAATAGAATGAAAAGCTCGGGCAAAAGTTAGGGAAAAAAATGTACACCCGCTGAGTTGAAAAGCCACATCGGTCAGCTCAGGCAAAAAAGGGTATTCCGGTAGATTGAAAACCCGAAAGGGCAATTGTAAACACCCCAAATTTTCCCTCACTACTTTCACACCTTGAATTTTGATCTTTCATCCTTGCATAAGTTTAAGCATATCATATCATGTTGCATCTTTGTTTCATCTGCATAGTTCAAATTCATCTGCACCTAGGGTTTGTGATCTGAGCAATCCAAGGATCCATCTGAGCCACTCCAAAGGTCTCCAATCATTCCAAGAGGGTCCATGTGTGTTCTATCATCATATTACATCCCTCAAAGATCAAGGAAGTCAAGAAATCACAAGAACTTGGAAAGCATGGAAGCAGAGTTAGGGTTTCACTACACAGATGACCTGAAATTAGGGTTTTGGTTTCAGAGGCCATAACTCCAAATGTTTTGGTAATTCTTGTTTCTAATGGTCTCAATATGTGTCGCTCCCGATAAATGGGGAATGGCCCAAATAAAGGTACAGACGCGAACGGTCGGCGGAAAGAACAATGAGAACACACAGCCGTGAACTCACTGGAGATGAATAGAGTCGCCAGCTAGGCATTTTTATCCCGGAGGAAAGGTAATGCTGCATAGACCTCGAAAAAGATGGATAAGACGGTTGCGAACCAGAGAGACTGAGAAAGGGGGTTGGTTACAACCTGGGAAGGTATTAGCACCCAGATTGTCCGCCGTACTCGACGGGATCCACGCTTAAAAGATTTGTGTTTTAAAGGGGTAGTGTCAGTGCAATCTGTGTATAAAGGAGCTGGAAAAGGGATGTACAGGTGTCAGTGTAAAAGAAGTGTGAAGTGTAATGAAGTGTCAGTGTAAGAGCAAAGAATGAGATGCTCAAGATCATGAGGCTTAAGGAATGAAACTGGAAAGAGGGGGAATATACAGAGACTTTTGTTCGATAACTGTTAAGTTATGCCTACGTATCCTCTCGTGCAATGAGGAAGTCAGAACACCGTAGTTCGACCCAAAGAGACTGAAAGATGAATTGACTTGTGAACTGCTTGCTTGTCTATGCTCAAGTGTAAAACCTGTCTGGCTCAGGTGCAAACTGTCTTGCATTAGACGGAAGAAGCGAGTTCTCGGTTATGAGTGAATGAGATGAGAAAAGAATCCCGAAGGAGACGATTATTGTTTGTTTTTGTGTTTTCAGTCTTTTATTGCTTTTTGAAGTTTGTCGTAAGTTAATGAGCTTAAGCCTAAACCAAAGGGTTAGTAAACTCATCACATCCTCCCTCTGATTAGGGGTAATGAGAATACCTTAAGTGTGAAGTCAGCTTCTCACACTTAATCACCTTTGGTGTGGGATTAAGATCATTAACCTACTTGTGGATTATTTAGATGTTTTTGTTGTTTTTGTTTAGTGTTGAGTAATGAGATTAAGCCATAATCAGGGATTAAACAGACTCATTACACCATCCTAATAGAAGGATAATAGATGAGAACGTTTAAGCTGAGGAAGACTCCTCAACTTAATCCATGATTAGGGATTAACCTCATGACAAAACAAGCCTTTGATTAAGTGGATTTTATTGAATGATATGATGATGAAGTGAATTTTATGATTTGTAAGACAACTTGAGGGGGACTTGTCCATTAACACTAGGGTTAGTCCTTCTTAACCAATTAAGGAAGAATTAGAACCCTAATGCAAGGCCCAAGTTACAAGTGTGATGTCTTGATGATTGTTAAGTGGATTGATTAAGAGATTTAAACACATTAAGGGTCTAACACTTAGGATTAAAGTTATACACTCCATCCTAATAGAAGGATGCAGGCATAAGCTTAATCACAAAGCCTTAAAGCCTTTAGGGTTTAGTCCCTGATTATGAGATGAGAAGAGAAGACTCAAAAGAGACACAAAGGTAAAACTAAGTGGGGAGACTAATCAAAACCCTAATCATTATCATGCTTGGTTGTTCCTAAGGTTTGTGAAGTTTACAAGAGAAGTCTTCAATGGAACCACCAGGAAGCAGATGAAAGGATCAGGAGAAGCAAAGTAACTTGCTTCACTCAAGAAGTCAAGTCACTTGAGAAAAGAAAGTGAGAAGAAGAAGAATGAGCAAGCTCAATCTCAAACACAAACATAAATGCAGCAAAGATGCATAAAAAGAGATGAAGAGAAGTTATGAGAAGTGAAGGCAAATTCACTTCTCAAGATAACTTACCACCTGAAAAGTTAGTGAAAGAAATGCAATGCAATGCAAAATGAGATGAAATGGCATGAGCCCAACCAAAACCAGAAGCACATATGAGATGATAATGATGCTATGAGATGATGCAAGCATGAGACAACACATGGGGATGACCATACAAGCTCATGGATGCCAATGAAGCAAGTTAAGGACCATGAACATACATGAAAAGTTATGAGATGCATATGGCATACAACAAGGCAAATGCAAAATGCAATGATCAAACATGCTTTCAATATGTCTTAAGATGCTAAGTGAATCAAATGGAGGCATGGAATGTCATGGCAAGTCATGTTATGCAAGCAAATGCAAGGTGGATGCATATGGAAACCCAAATTAGGGTTTATGACCAAAGCATCAAACACAAACCAAAATCAGAAGCAAACAACACTATAAAAAATTGAAAATGCACTCAAAGGACCCCTAATCCTATACTAACCCAATGCCCAAAGGAGAGGTTTCAACTCTTAACCTAGCTCAAGTTATGATTTTTCTAAGTTTTCTAGGGTTTTAGGGTTCCTTAACAAGAAAATTACCAAACAAATGGAAAATGAAAGATCAAATCATGGTCATTTAATCTCACAAACTACATGCTAAACACAATGCAATGCAAAAAGAACCAAGGTCCAACTCTTTAGGGTTAGGCAGAAATGATTTTTTTGAAGTTAGGATCAAAATAATGCATCAAAATGATTTTAAGTCAATGAAAAATTCTCAAAATGCATCAAGATCAAAAAGAAATTTGGTTTGAGGGTTGGACAATGTTTCTAAATGTTTTTAAAGGTTTCATGAATTTTTTGGTGATTTTTAAATACCTAAAAGTATTTTTAATAAATTAATTTCCATTAATCAATTAAAAATAAACTTTTAAATATTTAAAAATACTTTTTTAATGCTAAAAATGAAAATAAAAATATTTTTGTGTTCTGAAATTAAATAATAACTTGTACAAAAAATTTCAGAATTTTTAAGGCATTTTTGCTATTTTAAATAAATTGTGGAAATTAAATGAAATAAAAAGAAAAGAAAATAAAATAAATGAGAAGTATGCAGGATGGAAGGCCAGGATTGAAACTGGGTTTGAAACATTTGACTGGGCGCGCATCTGGACGGCCCAGGTTCAAACTTCCTAATTTTAATTAATTAAACAAATTAATCCTAATTATTAACTAATGACATGATCTGAGCCATTGGATGCGCGCGGGAAAAGACTTAGTCAACTCATCCAACGCTTGAAATTCAAACTTGAAGCCCTAACCCTAATTACACATTAATGACTCTCAGGTCACCGGAGACGAGCTCCGGTCGTCTTCTCCGGTGACCTCCCTCCCTGAGAATTTCCAAATCCTTCCCTAGGTCATTTCTGGAGCTCTAAAGCTCCAGATTTGTTCCTTTCACTCTCCTAAACTCAACCCCACCCTCATTTCTCATTTATTTCCAGCCATAATCATGAATCGAAGCAAAGAACAAAAACTGCCAAAATTTCAGACAAGCAATACAACTTCATTTCTCAACCATTTTCAATAATTTTGAGTTCAATGTAATCAGTGAAGCATGCTTAATCATTTTACAACATGAAATAGAGATCCTGGAAAAGTTAATTCGAAAGGTTACCTGAGATGGAGCTTTCACCCTTTGAGCTTGCTGGCTGCTTTCTTGGTGCAAAAAGCTTCTAATGACCTTCCTGATGAGTTTGCAGTGCTTGGACAACTTTGAATGTGGCTGGTTTGGGAGTTTGCACTTCAACTGGTCAGAAATCGTATCTGGCTTGTGGTGTGTTCTTGGCTATTTTGATGAGTGGTTTTGGGTCAGTGGACGATCCAGAGGTGAATGGTGGTGTTTGTTTGAAGGTTGAGTGATTGAGTTGGGAGAATCGAAAGCTTTTGCAAGAGGGAGAGTTTTTGTGAATGGCGTGTTGTGTTCTGTTTCAGCCTTGCCTCTTGTTGTGTTTAGCTAGCATTTGATCCACATAAACAAATCCCATTGGTCAGATGATGTGACCTGCCCTTTATTGATTGGTATGGTGCTTTTTGCAAATTGTCAACTTTGTGTAAGGAGGGCATGGGCTACATTGCTAGCTTGGTACAAAAGGGGTTGTCTTGCGCATCATGGTGAGGGGAGAGAGCTAGGGTGGTTCAGCATCCAAGGCAGCAAGTGGATGGAAGTGTGATGATGGTTTTGCAACTTGCTCACTTTTAGTTCACATGGAAATATCTTGCTTTACAAACCATGAAACATGTGATCTTTTGGTTCAAATCTGATTTTTAGAACTTGTATGATGCTTGCATATTGGTTAGACATGAATTAGAAGTCACCAATGCCTTGGTACAAAGTTTTTGCAAGTTTCTCATTTGGTGCATATTTTGAAAATTAGTGATTTTTGCCAACTTTGACACACCATAACTTTTGATCCAAAATGAATTAGGTCATGTTCTTGTACTTTTTGAAAAGGGAAAGATCTAATCTACAAATTTCATGACCAAAGTTTTTCCATTTGAAGCAATTTTGGATCAAAAAGTAAGGGTTGAAAAAGTTGCAAAAAATGACATTTCATTAAAAGTCAACCATGCCCAAAAAAGTCAACTTTGCAAAAACTTATAATTCTTGAATTTTGTGAACTTCTAACTTCTTCCATGATCAAATAAAGATCATATACACTCAAAATGATGAAGATCACCCCTTGGTTGGGTCATTGGGGGCCTCAGATGCCCTGATTTTACACTGACTTGTCTGAAAAGTCAACTCTTGATCAGATGACTTCCCGATGGAATTTCTTCATGAAAATTGATATGCATACTCCCTATACCATATAGAGACCAATAGAAACAAGAATGACCAAAAATTTTGAAGTTATGGCCTCTGAAACCAAAACCCTAATTTTAGGTCATCTGTGCAGTTAAGCCTGGCTCTGCTTCCAAACCAATCCCAGTTCTATTGATTCTTTAGAATTCTTGACTTTGAGAGGATATAATATGATATAAGAACACACATGGACCCCTTTGAAGTGATTGGTGGCCTTTGGAGTGGCTCAAGAAGCTCTTGGGTTGCTCAGATCACAAACCCTAGGTGCAGATGACTTTGAATCTATGCAGTGAATCAAAAATGGGATATGAGATGTTATGATTGTGTTTATGCATATGAGAATGATCACAAGCCATGGTGTGAATGGGTGAGGGCAAATTTGGGGTGTTTACAATATGTTATAAGGATCATGTGTACCAAGTTTGATGAAGAAATTCATTGTGGAAGTCATCTGTTCACTGGGTAACTTCTTGAGCAAGTCAGAGCAAAATCAGGGCATCTGAGGCCCCCAACAATGGAACCAAAGTGGATTTTTCATCAAATTGAAGTTATATGATCTTTATTTGATCATTGAAGTGCTTGGAAGTTCACAAAATTGGAGAAAATTGAGCTAAACCAAAAGTTGCCAAAAATGGAAATGACTTGTAATGGAAACATCCCATTTTGGGAAAGTATTTCAACCTCCTCTTTCTCAACCAAAAATGCTTCAAATTAGAAATTGTTGGTCATGAAAGTTGTAGATTGGATCATTCCCTTTTCAAAAAGTACAAGAACAAGTTCTAATTCATTATGGAACTCAAGTTATGGCTTGGCAAAGTTGGCAAAAATCACATAATTTTCACATTCATGCCAAAGAGGATTTTGTGCAAATTCACAAACCAAGCCATTTTGTGACTTCTAATACACTTCTAAGCATCATACAAACATAGTGCATTGCCTAAAAATCAGAATTGGCCCAAGAATCTCAAGTTTCTATGCCTTGAACTTCAAGAAATCTAAAAGGGGCCAAACTTCTTCAAATTTGCAAAAGAGCATAGAACTTCTCATACACTTGCTGCAGCACCCCAATCTCAATTCCATGGTTCTCCTTGATCTTTGCTGAGCCAGGACATGCCAAAAGCCAGCTGCAACATGAGCCCATACCTCAAGTACAAGTTATGTTGACATTTTGGCAACTTGCCCATACCAATCACCACAATCCACAACAACTCCTCTGACCTATCAAACATTGTTATGTGGACAAAATGCAACTCATAACATAAATCACACAAGCCTAACACCTCAGAATCACTAAGTTCCCAAAAATCACCCCAAAAGCAAAAACCTTCAAAACTTTATGTCCAGCCATCAAACTCCAAAACAAACTTCACCATTCATTCACAAATGATCCATAGAGCATAAACCAACCATCAAACAAGCCTCAAAGCACCCAAAACTGAAATACGATTTCTGGTCAGTTGAAGTGCAACCACATAATCCAGCCATTCTAAGTTCCTTCCAAGCATTGCAGCTTCATCAGGAGGTCAAGGGGAGTGAGTTTGCACAAGAGAAGAGGTCCAAAAGCTTCAAACTGAAAAGCTCAAGCTCAGGTAACCTCAAGAACAAATTTTCCAGAAATGTAATTTTAGGTTATAGAAATGTTCCTTATGCTTTGCTGATCATCATGATGTATTTACTTTTGAAAATGAGTGAGAAATAAGCTTGTATTGAACCTCTGAAACTCTGCCCGTGAAATATGTTTTTGTTTGATTCACATGATTGATGAAGAATAAATTTGTTTTGAGGGTAGATTTAGGTTTAGGAAGGTGTGGGGAGTTGATCTGGAGCTTTACAGCGTTTGAAACAACCTAGGGAAGAAGTTTAATTTTGAGCTCACCGGAGAAGATGACCGGAACACTGTTCCGGTCACCTGAAAAGGATTAGGGTTTAGTGTGAGTTTGAATGTGGAGCGTTGGATTAGGCTTCTCGCGCGTGTTTGGACAGGTGAGATGAATCATTAGGAATTAATCAGGATTAATTTATTTAATTAAATGGAATTAAGTCAGTTTGAATCCTGGCCTTTGATCTGCGCGCCAGTCAACCCTCATCTTCCAGCTTTAAACCACAGCCTTTGGATCCTCATACTTTTATTTAAATTCATTTTATTTTCATTTTATTCCATTTATCTTGTCTAATTTATTTAAAATACTTAGAAAATTCCAAAAAATATTTTTCTTCTGCATTTTGATTTCAAATATTTTTCTCCACCCAAAAACATTTTTATTTTTATTTTTTGCATTAAAAAACATTTTAAAAATATTTAAATGTTTATTTTAATTAATTAATGGAAATTAATTAATTAAAATACCATTTAGGTTTCTAAAAATTCACATTGCATCTTAGGACATTTAGAAACATTGTCAAACCATTCATACAAATTTCTTTTTGGTTTTGATCCAACTTTGACATTTTTCTTGAATTTAGGGTTCATAAAAATCCCTTTTTGGAACCCTAACTTCAAGAATTCTTTTCTGCCTAACCATGAAGGGTTTGACATTGGTTCTTTTTGCATTGATCTTCATATGGCATTTAGTATCTAGCATAATTTTGTCACAATTTTATCTTGCATTTTCAAATTGATTTGCATTTTCCCTTTTGAGGTACCCTAAAACCCTAGCAAACTTAGAAAAATCACAAATTTCTTTAGGTTAGAGTTAGACCTCCTCCTTTCGGGTATGATATCATATTGGGTTAGGGTTCCTTTGAGTTCATTTGCAATTTTTTATCTTATGATTTGCTTCTGTTTTTGACTTTTGCATCTCATCCTTTCATATAACCCTAATTTTGCATCTTCATTTGCATTCATCTTGCATATGCATCCATACATGAATTTGCCATGACATTTCATGCATTCTGTCGCTCCCGGGATTTTCATCCTGGTACAAACGCGAAAGTGGCGCGGAAAAGGTAGAGTCGCCAGCCAGACATTTTTATCCCGAATGAATGGGAAAGGTAATGCTGCACAAACCTGAGGAAGAAGGAAAGGACAAGGTCCTGCGAACCAAAGATCTGGGTTCGGGAGTCGGTTACGACCTGGGAAGGTATTAGCATCCCAGACCGTCCGCCGTACCTGACGGGATCCACGCTTGCTTGCTTGTTTTAAAGGGTGAGAAAATATGAATGCTGCTGAATAAAACTGCTGACTGGGATGGAAAATGAAATGAGAAAGGAACTGAAATAAGAAAATGGAAAGAAAGTGGGAAATGTAGGGAAAATAAAGAATGCGTGTAAACACCCCAAATTTGCCCTCACCCATTCACACCATGGCTTGTGATATCTTCATATGCATAAGTTCAATCATAGCATCTCATATTGCATTTTTGCTTCACTGCATTGTCTCTAAGTCATCTGCATCTAGGGTTTGTGATCTGAGCCATCCCTGAGCCATTTGAGCCACTCCAAAGGTCATCAATCACTTCAAAGGGGTCCATGTATGTTCAAGCATCATATTGTATCCCCATAAAGTCAAGAAAGTCAAAGAATCACAAGAACTGGGAAAGGCATGGAAGCAGAGCCAGGTTTAACTGCACAGATGACCTAGAATTAGGGTTTTGGTTTCAAAGGCCATAACTCCAAATTTTTTGGTCATTCTTGTTTCTATTGGTCTCTATATGTTATAAGGATCATGCATATCAAGTTTCATGAAGAAATTCCATGGGGAAGGCATCTAATCAAGAGTTGACTTCTTGAGCAAGTCAGTGCAAAACCAGGGCATCTGAGGCCCCCAATGACCCAACCAAGGGGTGTTCTTCATCATTTTGATTGTGTATGATCTTTATTTAATCATAGAAGATGTTAGAAGTTCACAAAATTGAAGAATTTCAAGCCATTTGCAAAGTTGCCTTTTTGGGGAAAATGACTTGTAATGTAAACTTGTCATTTTGGGAAACTTTTTCAACCCTTTCTTTTTGATTCAAAAATGCTTCAAATAAGAAAACTTTGGTCATGAAAGTTGTAGAATGGATCATTCCCTTTTCAAAAAGTACAAGAACTCATTCTAATTCATTTTGGATCAAAAGTTATGGCCTTGCAAAGTTGGATAAAATCATTGAAATTTCACTTTTGCACAAAATGGAAAACTTGCAAATTCTCATGACAAGCCTTTATGTGATTTCAATATGACCTCTAATCATCACACAAACAAAAGGCATGACCAAAAATCAGTTTGGCCCAAGAGATTTCCCATTTCTATGCTTTGATTTTCAAGTAACCATAAGCCATTCTTCATGAAAGTGCAAAGAGGGATTTCTTGCAAATTGATTCTCAAAGGGTTTGTTTGATCTCTAGCTGGTTTCAAGACTTTGCCATGACCTAATGAAGCATGCCACACCAAAAATTCAGCAAGATTTCTCACATGTACATAGCCAAAAATCATAAGATGTAACAAGTTGTCAAGTTGCAAAAACCCTTCCAACTTATGATCCAAATGCTGCAGTCCTTCATGAACCATCTAAGGGCCATCCTTGACTCAAGCTGAGGCAGGACAAGCCTCTAGATTGCCTCTGACCCGAGCCATGCCTAGGGTACACAATATCTTGACTTTCTTGCATTTTGCCCATACCAATCCCACAGTGACACACCAACTCTCTGCCCAACCAGAGCATGATATGTGGACATCAAGCAATCCAAAAACACACCATACACAAGCCATAAGCTCCCACATTGCAGCACACACAAAAATCTGCCAAGAACTTCCCTCCTTCGAAACACTCAACACATCCATCAAACTTCAATAATTCCTTCACCAATCAACCACAAATCACTCATAGAACAAGAAGCACCCCCTGAAACAGCATGAATCACCACACATAGAGACCTTCATTTCTGCTACACTAGAACCAAACAGTCACAATCAGCCACTCTCAAAGCATTCAAAGCTTCATTCCATCATCAGGAGGATCAAGGGAGAAGGATTGCACAAAGCTTGAGGCCAGAAAGCTCAAAATCAGAGAAGCTTCATCTCAGGTAACATGAAGAACTTTTTTCCCAGAAACTGATTTTTAAGTTCTTTTATGATGCTATGCCTTCCCCTGATCATGAATATGTGTTTAGTTTTTGAAATGGTGAAGAAACTAGCATGTATGGTATCTCTGAATATTTGCCTGTGTTTCATACTTTGCTTCGATTCAGGCTTGTGAGTGAAAATAAATGAATTTTGGGAGAGGGGTTAGGTTTAGATTGAGGAGAGGATCATTTTGGTGGAAGAAATTTCATGATTGGTAACCTGTAGCAAAATCTAGGGTTTATGCTCGCCAGAGAAGATGACCGGAACCACTGTTCCGGTCACCTGAAACTCATTAACCCTAATTGTGTCATTAATGAGAGTTTAAATGTGGACCGTAGATGCGTTTGACTTAGGTTGACTCCCGCGTGAACGAATGGCCTGGATGCTTCATTAAAGCCCTAATCTCCATTTAATTATTTAAATCATGTTTAATTAATTTATAAAACAAAATTAGCCAGATTTGAATCTGGGCCTTTGGATCTGGCGCGCAGTCAACCAGTCCAAGCCCAGATCAAATCCTGGCCATCCTTTTGAATTACTTTCATTATTTTCATTTTTAAATTCATTTTCTTTTCCTTTTATTTGCATGAATTATTAAAAATAGTTAAAATCATTTAAAAATTACGAAATTTTTTATCAAAGATTTCACTAATTTTTAAAACCCAAAAATAATTTTATTTTTATTTTTTGCACTGAAAATTATTTTTAAATCATTTAAATGTTTATTTTTAATTAGTTAATGGAAATTAATTAATTAAAAATACATTTAGGTATTTAAAAATCACAAAAAAAATCACATAGCATTTAGAAACATTTAGAAACATTGTTCAACTCTCAAACCAAAATTCTTTTTTGTTCTTGATGCCTTTTGATCATTTTCATTGGATTTAATTTCATTTCAAGGCAATATTTTGTTTCAAACTTCAAAAATTTCTTTCTGCCAAACCATTGAGAGTTGAATGATGATTCTTCTTGCATTTCACTCTTCATAGCATGTAGATTATAGGATAAAATTGGTTTGAATTGATCTTGCATTTTCAATTTGTTTAGCATTTTTCTTGGCAAGGTACCTTAAAACCCTAGTAATTTTAGGAAATTCATAACTTACACTAGGTTAAGAGTTGGATCCCCTCCTTTGGGAAGTGAGTTTGTATAGGTTTATGGTATCTTTGATTGCATTTTCAAATTTTTATCATGTCATTTGCTTCTGGTTTTGGATTTTTGCTTTGTGTGATGCATGTAACCCTAATTTATGCCTTCTCTTGCATCCATTTCTCATTTGCTTGCATCCTATGACTTGCCATGACATTTTGTGCATCCACATGATTCATAATACATCTTAGGACATATTAGAACCATGCTTGATCATTGCATCTTTCATTTGTCATGTTGTATGACCATTGCATTTCATAAACATTTCATGAACATTCTTGGTTCAATGCTTGCCTCATTTGCATCCTTATGCTTGCTTGATGATTCTCATGTCTTGCCTCATGTTTGCATCATCTCTTAGCATCATTAACCTCATGTTCTTGCTTCTGGTTTTGATTTGCATCATTACATTGCATCTCATTTGCATTGCATCTCATTCCTTTTGCTAACTTTTCAGGTGGTAAGTTGTTTTGAGAAGTGAATTTGCCTTCACTTCTCACAATCTCTTCTCACCTCTCTTGCATCATTGTTGCATCTTACCTTTGTATTAGAGTGAGATTACTCATTCATGTTTGTAAACACCCCAAATTTACCCTCACCCATTCACACCATGGCTTGTGATCATTTCATATGCATAAATACCATCACAACATCTCATATCACATTTTTGATTCACTGCATAGATTCAAAGTCATCTGCACCTAGGGTTTGTGATCTGAGCAATCCAAGAGCTTCTTGAGCCACTCCAAAGTTCATCAATCACCTCAAAGGGGTCCATGTGTGTTCAAGCATCATATTACATCCTCTCAAAGTCAAGAATGTCAAAAAATCACAAGAACTGAGAATGGTATGGAAGCAGAGCCAGGCTTGACTGCACAGATGACCTAAAATTAGGGTTTTGGTTTCAGAGGCCATAACTCCAAATTTTTTGGTCATTCTTGTTTCTATTGGTCTCTATATGGTATAGGGAGTATGCATATCAATTTTCATGAAGAAATTCCATGGGGAAGTCATCTGATCAAGAGTTGACTTTTCAAGCAAGTCAGTGCAAAATCAGGGCATCTGAGGCCCTCAATGACCCAACCAAGGGGTGTTATTCATCATTTTGATTATGTATGATCTTTATTTGATCATAGAAGTTGTTGGAAGTTCACAAAATTGAAGAATTACAAGCCTTTTGCAAAGTTGACTTTTTGGGCAAGTTTGACTTTTAATGAAATTGTCATTTTAAGCAACTTTTTCAACCCTTACTTTTTGATTCAAAAAAGCTTCAAATGGAAAAACTTTGGTCATGAAAGTTGTAGAATAGATCTTTCCCTTTTCAAAAAGTACAAGAACATGACCTAATTCATTATGGATCAAAAGTTATGGTTTGTCAAAGTTGGCAAAAATCACAAAATTTCAAAGTTTCTACCAAAGAGGTATTTTGCAAGATGACTTGATCAAGTGTTCTAAAGCTATCAAATGCACTTCTAATCTTCACAACATGATCATGCAACACCTAAAATTCAGAATGGGCCAAGGAACTTTGCATTTTCATGCCTTGAAACTCAAGAATTCATGAAGGGGCCAAAACTTGTGAAATTTGCAAAACACATCATAAACTTTATACCACTTGCTGCATTGCCTCAAAACCTCTTCCATGGTTCTCCTTGTTTCAAGCTGCAGCCAAGCCATGCTTTGTACCTTGGCAGAAATGGCCCATACCTCTCTTACACAAAAAGTTGACTTTGTGCATTTTGCTCCATACCAATCACACTGCTCCATAACAACTCTCTGACCTATCAAGGATTGAAATGTGTACCAAAAGCAACCCAACACATAACACATACAGGGCTGAAACCTCCCACAAGACAGGATTCACAAAATCTCTCCAACTTGCATTTTCCTTCGAAACACTCTCCACAAGCCTCAAACACAAAAACAAACTTCACAAACAATCTCAACTCACTTCACTGATCACAAACCACCTCTCACCATGGCCTGAAACCCCCTACATCAAAAACACGATTTCAACATACACTTGACCTGAGCTTCTGCCAACTCTCTCTAGAGGCCACACAAACTCCAACTAAGTGTCAAAAGCTTCAAAGGAGGATCATTGGGACTTGTTTGAGCTAAAGAACCAGCCAGAAAGCTCCAAACTAAGAAGCTTCAACTCAGGTAGCTTCATGAACTTTTTTTCCAGAACTTGCTTTTTAAGTTTCTAAATGATAAAGCATGCTTCCCTGAGTTCACTGAACTTGTTACTTTTGAAAAAGATTGAGAAATGAGGTTGTATTGTGTTTCTGAAATTTTGGCAGTTTTTGATGTTTGATTCGTATCTTGATTTTGTGTTGAAATAAATGGATTTTGTTGTTGGATTATTGTTTAGGGATGTTAGTTTAGTTGATCTGGAGAGTTTGGCATGATTTCATGGCGTATTGAGAGAGATTGGGAGATGACCTAGCCGGAGAAGACGACCGGAACAGTGTTCCGGTCGCCTGAGAGTGATTAGGGCATGGATTAGGGTTTAATCAGTTAATTAGTGAATTTGAATGTGGGCCGTCCAGATGCGCGCCAGGTCCACTCCCGCGCGTGTGAATTCAAATCTGGGCCCTTGGATGCGCATACTTTTCTTTTTTCAGATTAATTTCATTTTATTTTTCCAATTAATTCATTTGTTTTCTCATATTTATTAAAAATAGCAAAACCTTTTCAAAAATTCTGAAATTTTTTATACACACTTTTATTAATTTTCAGAAACCAAAAACATTTTTATTTTTATTTTTTGCATTAAAAAATATTTTTAAATCATTTAAAAGTTTATTTTTAATTAATTAATGAGAATTAATTAATTAAAAATACTTTTAGGTATTTAAAAATCACCAAAAAATTCATGAAACCTTCATAATCATTTAGAAACATTGTCCAACCCTCAAACCAAATTTCTTTTTTGATCTTGATGCACTTTGATAATTTTCCATGGAATTAATTCATTTTCAAAGCATTATTTTGATCCAAACTTCCAAAAATCATTTCTGCCTAACCATTGAGAGTTGGACTTTGATTCTTTTTGCATTGTGTTTAGCATATCATGTAGTTTGTGAGATTAAATTGGCATGAATTGATCTTTCATTTTCCATTTGTTTGACATTTTTCTTGTTAAGGTACCCTAAAACCCTAGAAATCTTAGGAAATTCATAACCCTAATTAGGTCAAGAGTTGGAACCTCTCCTTTGGGCAGTGAGTTAATATAGGTTTAGGGTTCCTTTGAGTGCATTTTCAAATTTTTTATCTTGATGTTTGCTTCTGATTTTGGTTTTTGTTTGATGCATTGATCATAAACCCTAATTTGGGCTTCCATATGCATCCATCTTGCATTTGCTTGCATACCTTGACTTGCCATAGCATTTTGTGTATCCATTTGATTCATTTGACATCTTAAGACATATTAGAAGCATGTTTGATCATTGTATCTTGCATTTGCCATGTTGTATGCCATTTGCATTTCATAATTTTTCATGTATGATCATGGTTCTTAACTTGCTTCATTTGCATTCATAAGTTTGTATGATCATCCCCATGCCTTGTTACATGTTTGTAGCATCTCATAGCATCATTAACATCATGTATGTGCTTCTGGCTTTGATTTGCATCATGTCATTTCATCTCATCTTGCATTGCATTGCATTCCTTTCACTAACTTTTCAGGTGGTAAGCAACTTTGAGAAGTGAATTTGCCTTCACTTCTCACATTTTCTTTTCATCTCTCTTATGCATCATTGATGTATTTTGTTATGTGTTTGAGATTGAGCTTGCTCTTTCTTCTTCTTCTTACTTTCTTTCCTCAAGTGACTTGACTTCTTGAATGAAGCAAGTTACTTTGCTTCTCCTGATCCTTTCATCTGCTTCCTGGTGGTTCCATTGAAGACTTCTTTCTTAAACCTCACAAACTTTAGGAACAACCAAGCATGACAATGATTAGGGTTTTGATTAGTCTCCCCACTTAGTTTTTACCTTTGTGTCTCTTTGAGTCTTCTCTCCTCATCTCACAATCAGGGACTAAACCCTAAAGGCTTTAAGGCTTTGTGATTAAGCTTATGCCTGCATCCTTCTATTAGGATGGAGTGTATAACTTTAATCCTAAGTGTTAGATCCTTAATGTGTTTAAATCCTTTAATCAATCCACTTAATAATCATCAAGACATCAAGCTTGTAACTTGGGCCTTGCATTAGGGTTCTAATTCTTCCTTAATTGGTTAAGAAGGACTAACCCTAGTGTTAATGGACAAGTCCCTCTCAAGTTGTCTTACAAACCCTATAAAATTCACTTCATCATCTCACCATTAAATAAAATCCACTTAATCAAAGGTTTGTTTTGTCATGAGTTTAATCCCTAGTCATGGATTAAGTTGAGGAGCTTTCCTCAGCTTAAACATTCTCATCTATTATCCTTCTATTAGGATGGTGTAATGAGTCTGTTTAATCCTTGATTATGGCTTAATCTCATTACTCAACACTAAACAAAATACCAAAAACATCTAAATAATCACAAGTAGGTTAATGATCTTAATCCTATACCAAAGGTGATTAAGTGTGAGAAGCTGACTTCACACTTAAGGTATTCTCATTACCCCTAATCAGAGGGAAGATGTGATGAGTTTACTAATCCATTGATTTAGACTTAAGCTCATTAACTTATGACAAACTTTCAAAAGCAATAAAAGACTGAAAACCCAAAAACAAACAATAATCGTCTCCTCCGGGATTCTTTTCTCATCTCATTCACTCACAAATGAGAATCTGCTTCTTCCGTCTAATGCAAGACAGTTTGCACCTGAGCCAGACAGGTCATACACTTGAGCACAGGCAAGTAAGAAGTTCACAAGTCAATTTACCTTTCAGTCTCTTTGGGTCGAACTACGGTGTTCTGACTTCCTCATTGCACGAGAGGATACGTAGGCATAACTTAACAGTTATCGAACAAAAGTCTCTGTATATTCCCCCTCTTTCCAGCACCATTCTTTCAGCCTCATTATCATGAGCATTTCACTCTTGTCCTTACACTGACACTGTATATATTACACTCTACACTTCTTTTACACAGACACCTGTACATCTGTTTCCAGCTCTTTTGTACACAAAATGCACTGACACTACCCCTTTAAAACACAAATCTTTTAAGCGTGGATCCCGTCGAGTACAACGGACAATCTGGGTGCTGATACCTTCCCAGGTTGTAACCAACCCCCTTTCTCAGTCTCTCTGGTTCGCAACCGTCTTATCCATATCTTTCTAGGTCTATGCAGCATTGCCTTTCCTCCGGGATAAAAATGCCTAGTTGGCGACTCTTTTCATTCCCTGTGAGTTCATTCCTGTGTGTTCTCACATCCTCCTCTCGCCGACCGTTCGCGTCTGTACCCTATTTGACCCGGCTTCATTTAGTGGGAGCGACAGCTTGGCAACTCTGCTGGGGACCCTTATACTGCAACCAGGGCTTCTGGTTCTTTTTGTGGGTTCCTCCTAGCGCTTGTTTGATTTGTGTTTACTGGGGTTTTATGTGCTATTTGTGCCTGTATTTGTATTTATTTTTGCTTTATGTACAGTTGCTTATTTGCTTTCTTTATAGCTTTACATATATCATACTGTCATACTGTGCTGGCTGGATCTGTTTTGTTTCTTTGGTGGGTGGGGTTCATTGAGAGTGAGGTCCTATACCTGGGACCTGAGTGACACCTAGGCTAGAGTGGTTCATGTTCTTTCCCATTCCATTTCGGTCTGGTGCGGGAATATGAAACACGGTTCAAATATGGGTTTCTTCTTGAGAACTCTGTGCTACAGATTTCCTGTAGTGCTAGGGCTATCTGGGAAGCCTGCTAAGTCTGGATGACCTTTAGTATTGACCTTCAGAAACTGAGGTGAATTAGAGGAGGATCTTTTATGGTTATTGTAAACACTGTGCCTCCGGGTTAGAAGTGTTTACACTTCTCATAACTGATCCAAGTCTGAGGATCCTTGTTTTAGAACATCACCTGTGAGGGGGGTTGGGCTGTTTACAGGTTTGCAGGTGCCCTTGACCTCAACATACCCTATTGCATTGTTAAGAATACTCCATGTTGGAACAGTTCTTGTGATTTTTAACCCTGGACATGTGACTCTTTATTTGAGTCCCCCACCTTGGTTACTGGACTTATGAACCTCCATCTGGATTTCTTGAACATACATGGACCTATATCAGAGCAATTAATCAGATCCAGCTCAGTCACAAACCCTTGCATATCATTTGCATACATCCTCATTGCATCATTTTTAACATGTGTTTATTTGTTTTTCAGGGTATCCATCCTACATTTTGGCTTGGTTTTGACCCCTTCTTCAGCATAGACCTATTTTCATCAGTACTTGCTTCAGTTATCAGCTACCTGCTTCAGTCACCTGCATCACCAGTCTCAGCCTGTCAGTGGCCCATCTTCAGTGTTATTCTCAGCATCTGTCTCAGCTCTTCTTCAGCAACATGGCACCTAAGAAGAGCAACATCTCCTATCATTTCTTTGAGCCTGAGTTGGCTGGCATCAGGAAGATTCAAACCCTGATTACTCCAGACCATATACCACTATTTAGAGAACATTATGGAGGAATCCTTGATGTGGTTATGGATTTGGACCCTTCACAGAGGAGCTTGATTCATACTTGCTTGCAGTTCTATGATCCCCCTATGAGGTGCTTCACCTTTCAGGATTTTCAGTTGGGACCTTTATTAGAAGAATATTCATCACTGATTGGTGTACCTATCAGGGGTGGAGTCCCCTTCAACCCTGAGATGGATTTCCCTAGTAATGAAGAGGTGGCAAAAGCCTTGTATCTGGAACCAGTTCTGATTGGGCAGAATATGACTACCAAAGCAGGAATCTCTGGCCTACATCTGGATTTCTTGACCTCTCAGGCTACCCTGAAGGCTTCTTTGGGAGAGTGGAAGGCAGTCTGTGCTTTGTTGGCCCTTAGCATATATGGGGTCATACTTTTTGCAGATGAGCCTAAGTTTGTTAGCAAGAATGCAATCCATCTTTTCATCCTGAGGAACCCAGTGCCCACCTTACTGGGAGATCTCTACTACTCTGTTCACCAAAGGAATGAAAAGCAAAGGGGAAGATTAGTGAGATGCTGTGCTCCTTTGTTCCATACTTGGTTGCTCAAGCATTTGCCAAAGACTGATGCATTCTTGAACCCTCACCAGCAAAAGAATTGGGCTAGGAGGCTTGTTGCTTTAACCTCAGATGATATCAAATGGTGCACTCAGAGCACCAAGGGCAGAGACATCATTACTAGTTGTGGGAAATTTCCCAATGTGCCTCTGATAGGAGTGAAGGGTTGCATCAACTACAACCCTCTGCTATTCAAAAGACAATTGGGCTATGCATTAGTCCACCCTCCTAGAGTACAAGATCTAGCTGAGACCCTTTATTGTGAGATCAAGCCTAATCTGGCTATTGTCAGGCAAGCATCCTGGGCTTGGGACAATGTACAGACTAAAGGGGTAACCATTCTTGGGAGATGCAACAATGTGGCCTCAACTCAGTACTATGAGTGGTCTCATGCCAGGGCTCAAATTTCTGGGATGCCCTTTACCATTGAAGATGTGCCTGGGCCATCCACAGCACCACCTCCAGCAACTGTCAGCTTAGAGGAGTTTGAGAAGTTGAAAGAGAGAAATGAGAATCTGACTCAGGCTCTACAGAAGACCCTCTGGGAGAGGAGTGATGGTCGGTTGGACATTGAAAGGTTGGAAAAGCTAAAGGTGGAGCATCTAGCCAGGATTGAAAAGTCAGAAGACTATATCAAGAAGTCAAGGGCTGGAGAGCAGATCTTGAAAAATTCCTGCAAAGAGGCCCAATTCCAGAGAGCTAGGACTGATTTGTATCTGAAGGAGAGTCAGGCTAGGTGGGTCAGGATCACCGAAGCCCGTACTCAGGAGGATAAGAGGACTCAGGACAAGATTGAGCAGTTGGAGGCTAGTGAAAAAGAGCAACAGGAAGCCCTGGCAGCAGCCCAGAGAGAGATCTCAGAATTGAAGATTAAAGCTGGTGTGAAGAGGTCAAAGGACCAGAGTCAACACAAGAAGCTAACTGCAGCTGTTACTACCAGGAATCTCCTCATCAGGAATCTCACAGAGCGTCCAGCTAACCCTGTGACTGAAGCACTTCTCAAGGAAGTTCAGGAGGATGAGTTTGGCCTCGGTGTCTGACTTTTGCTTGTTGTTGCTTTCATTTCATGTACTTTTCTTTATGTTGTATTTTTGACCCCTCAGAGGGCATGTATTGTAAAAAACAAACTATGTATCATTTACCTTTTTGTAATATATGTGTTGGTTTGTTTTATTTGAGTTCTTTCAAAGCAACATCACAAGCATCTTCCTCAAGGGTCTGGAAAGGTCAAAACCAAGTGCCAAGCCGGATACCTTGGAAACAAATAAGCATACTGCATTGCATACTAACCTTTTGTTTTGTTTTGTAGGTTTTTGTTTTATTGTTTCTAACTCTGTTGTGACTTCAGGAACTATTGCTCGACGTCGGGTGTTTCCACTCAACCGTCCACACAGATATCCCACCCGCAACAATCTTCCAGGCATACAAATGGACCAAGTACAGCAGGACCTTACAGAGGTCAGGAATCAAATGGCCAAGAGAGATTGGAAATGAGGAATCAGATGACACAGTTTATGGAGGTGATGAATAATATGGCTCAAAGCCAAGAGAGATTAAGAGCACTGGTAGAAGGACGGAATCAGGAAGACCCCCATCCAGGGACTGCGGGGACAAGCAATAATGAGAGAGTTCAACCCCATGTCAATCCTCCAGTCTATGGACCCCACCTTCATCCGGAGATCAACATCCCTGTTAATGTGCAAGGGACTGCCACTGCAGGTAGAGTGCTGCAAGAAGACCCCCAGGAAGATCAGTTCACAGTGATGGGAGCTGGGGAGGAAGCCTATGACAGAAGACTAGATGAGATTGCTGAGAAACTGAGGTCCCTGGAGTCCCAGAATTCTTTGGGCTTTGATGTTATGGACATGGGTCTAGTGGACGGGGTCAGGATTCCCCACAAATTTAAACCTCCATGTTTTGAGAAATACAACGGAACTTCCTGCCCCCGGACCCATTTACAATCCTTTCTGGGGAGGCTGAAGGCATATACCATGGACGAAAAGCTATGGATGTTTTATTTTGAAGATAGCTTAACAGGAGCTTCAAGGGAATGGTACTCTCACCTGACCAGAGCAACCATTAGGTGCTGGAAGGATTTGGCTGAGGCCTTTATCAGACAATACCAGTACAACTTGGATATGGCTCCCAACAGGACCCTCCTGATGGGAATGTCTCAATCATCCAGGGAAAGCTTCCGAGAGTACGCTCAAAGGTGGAGACAGCTTGCTGCTGCTGTCCAACTACCCATGTCAGAGAGGGAGATGGCTGATATGTTTATGAACACCCTCCAAGGAACATACATTGACAGGCTAGCTGCCTTTTCTTCCACTAGCTTTGCTGACGTGGTCATAGCCGGGGAAAGAATTGAAAGCCTATTAAAGATGGGTAAGATTTCTGACAACGGTGCGAGCTCATCCAGCAACATAAGAAAGCCTTTTGTAGGCCCAAGAAGAACTGGTGAGACCAATGCTATCCATACCAACAGGGGCAGACCCCAATATGTTCATAGGTCTGTGGCAGCAGTCACCATTCCCGCTCCAATTCATCCTCAACCAGCTTATCAACCACAGCAACAAAATTACCAGCAACAAACTCAGTATCCTCCTCAGAGAAATTATAACAACAACAACACCAGCAACAACAATCAGCAAAGACCATATCAACAGAGATCCTCTCAGGCCAATAGGGTGATCGATCCGATCCCTATGCCTTATGCCACATTACTGCCACAACTCCTAAAACTCAACCTGGTTGAGCTAAGGACATTGGCACCTCCAGATCCTACCAGTTTGCCCAGAAATTATGACGCCAGCGCCAGATGTGCTTTTCACTCGAATGCACCTGGCCACAGTACAGAGAAGTGCAGAGCTTTGCACATGAAAGTGCAGGATCTAGTGGATTCCAAAGCTCTAAACTTTGCACCGCCACCAAATGTTAACAAGAACCCTATGCCACACCACGGAGGGCCCAGAATCAATGCTATTGAAAAAGACAAGCCGTCTTACTTGATAACCAGTGTGGGTCAGATTCGGACACCCTTGGTGGAGATTAAAGCTCAACTCCTTGAATGTCAAATGTTCCCGGGATGTGAGCTAGGATGTGCTTATTGCAACATTTCAGTGAATGGGTGTGATAACTTGAGGGATGGCATAGATGGTCTCATCCAGAGTGGCCTACTTCAAATTGCAACATCAATACCTACCAATCCAGCAATCTCCTTAACAACGGTTCCCGAGTCTTCTACAACTGCAACAACCATTGTTCCAAACAACTCTTCAATCTCATCAACAAATGCTTCATCTGTTACTTCAACGGACCAAATGTCAACTGACATCCCTTCTACAACTTCAGCACCCCTTCATTCAGAGTCTCCTACAACAACAACACCCATCCACTCAACAGTGTCTCCTACAACATCAACAGCAAACAATGAAAGTGTCTCAACAGTTACAATTTATTATGATCCTGCAAATGACTCTGCCTACAACTCACAAAATGCCACTCCTATCCGAGCACCAGTCACAATATACTATGATCCACAGACTATCATGGTCCCTTCTGCAGCTGCCATCAGTCCAGTCACTATCACAGTGCCTGGGCCAGTACCTTATGAAAGCAGTAATGCCATCCCTTGGCATTACGGCTCCGATCTATACTGCGAAGGACAGAAAATCACTTTTGAATCATCAACTTCTTCACCACAAATAGACAATGTGGGGGGAGGCGGAGGCTTCACTCGAAGCGGACGTCTCTTTGCCCCGCAAATTCAAAGACCCACTGCTGAAGCAGAAGCTGCCGCCAAGGCAAAAGGGAAGAGCATGGTGCAAGAAGAACAAATTGTTAAAGAAGCTTTGAAAACACCTTTTGATCAAGAAGTTGATGAATTCATGAGAATCATCAAGAAAAGTGATTACAAGATAGTGGACCAGCTTCACCAGACGCCTTCCAAGATCTCCATTCTATCATTGCTTATGTGCTCCGAGGCTCATCGGAACGCACTACTAAAAGTCTTGCACGCAGCTTATGTGCCAGAGGAGATTAAAGTCAATCAGTTGGAAGCTGTGGTTGGAAATGTTAATGCTAGCAACGGACTAGGATTTACCAACACTGATTTAACTGCGGAAGGCCGCAATCATAACAAGGCTTTGCACATTACCATGGAATGTAAGGGTGCAGTTCTTTCCCATGTGCTGGTAGACACAGGATCATCCCTAAATGTCTTACCTAAAAAAGCCCTTGTGAAGCTGGAATATGAAGGATTGGCGTTACGTCCCAGTAACTTGGTAGTGAGAGCCTTTGACGGCTCTAAGAGATCAGTTCTGGGAGAAATTGAGTTGCCTGTAACGATTGGCCCACAAACTTTCAAAACGACCTTCTACGTGATGGACATTCAGCCTGCCTACAGCTGTTTGTTGGGTAGACCATGGATTCATGCCGCTGGCGCAGTTACGTCTACCCTTCACCAGAAGTTAAAATTCGAGTGGGAGAGCCAAGTCGTTACTATCTGTGGAGAGGAAGATATTTTTGTTAGCCATCTGGCTACATACAAATACATTGAGATGGATGGGGAGATCCACGAAACGATGAGTCAAGGGTTTGAGGCCCTGAATATTAATGAAACATCTGCTGTACTTGGGACATCCATGACATCCTACCAGCAAGCCCGGAAGGTTGTTGAGGAGGGGAATGCTCAAGGCTGGGGCAAACTGTTGCCTGTGGAGAAGAAAGAGGATAGATTTGGGTTGGGTTACAACCAACTCAACAAGATCAAGCAGAGGCTGCTAAGGAGCCCAACTTTGTTAGTGGGGGGATGCTCACCCCTGATGCTGTCAACAACTTGGAAGATGAGTCGGAAGATGAACGCAACCTGGAGAGCTGGATACGTCCAAGGATCCCGGGGAGCCGTATCTCAAACTGGTCTTCCCAGGAAATTATAAGGGTTACTCCTGCAGAGTAATTATTATTTCCTGTATATTTTAAGCATGCATCAAGTCTTGCATCTTGCCCAAGATGACAAGACTCATTTTGTAATCGGGCCATCTGTAATTTTTGTGCAACAAGATTAATCAATGAAATATCAGACATCTTTTGCAAACAAGTCTTTTTCTTTTCCGCTCACTGTTTTTCCATTTTTCTTTTTGTACAAAAAATAAATGGCAATGTTTTCAAAATGACAATTTCATTTCACTTTTCTAAACAAGATTAAAATCAATCACTAAAATGAACAAACTGAACCCTTGCAGAGAGTGCCTTCCAGACCGCACCGACAACAGCACGGCTATGACTTCGTATGACTTTGACAATCCAATCAATCAAGCTGATGAAGGGGTTGAAGAAGATTACGAGCTTCCTGAAGAGCTAGTCAGATTGTTGAGACAAGAGGAGAAGGTTATCACTCCTCATCAGGAGGAAGTCGAAACGATTAATCTTGGTACAGATGAAGATGTGAAAGAAGTTAAAATTGGGGCCTGCTTACAAGACTCGGTGAAGAAACAACTGATTGACCTGCTTCAGGAATATGTGGATGTGTTTGCTTGGTCTTATCAAGATATGCCAGGGTTGGACACCGATATTGTCATGCACAAGCTGCCTTTGAGAGAAGAATGCCCACCGGTTAAGCAGAAACTGCGCCGTACTCGCCCAGACATGGCAATGAAGATCAAAGAAGAGGTACAAAAGCAGTGGGACGCCGGATTCCTTGCTGTAACTAGCTATCCACCGTGGGTTGCTAATATAGTACCTGTGCCAAAGAAAGACGGCAAAGTGAGAATGTGTGTTGACTACCGGGATCTGAACAGAGCTAGCCCGAAGGATGACTTCCCATTACCTCACATTGATGTATTGGTGGATAATACGGCTCAGTTCTCGGTATTCTCCTTCATGGACGGATTTTCAGGATACAATCAGATCAAGATGTCACCTGAAGACATGGAGAAGACAACCTTCATCACACCCTGGGGCACGTTCTGTTACAAGGTGATGCCATTCGGATTGAAGAATGCTGGTGCAACGTATCAACGGGCTATGGTGACATTATTCCACGATATGATCCATAAAGAAATCGAGTGTTATGTGGATGACATGATTTCCAAGTCCCTCACAGAAGAAGACCACCTGGTAAATCTGCTGAAGCTATTCAAGCGTCTGAGGAAGTACCAACTGAAGCTGAACCCCAACAAATGCACATTCGGGGTGCGATCTGGTAAGCTGCTGGGCTTTATTGTAAGCGAGAAAGGGATTGAAGTTGACCCTGATAAAGTCAAAGCCATTCAAGAAATGCCTGCACCGAAGTCTGAAAAAGAAGTTCGAGGGTTTCTAGGTAGATTGAACTACATCTCAAGGTTCATATCTCACCTTACAGCAACCTGTGAACCCTTGTTTAAGCTGTTAAGAAAAGAACAGACGTTCAGGTGGAACGAAGACTGCCAGAGGGCTTTTGACAAGATCAAGGAATACTTACAAGAACCACCAATCCTTATGCCTCCAGTTGAAGGAAGACCTCTGATAATGTACTTGACAGTATTAGAATAGTCAATGGGGTGTGTGCTGGGCCAGCATGACGAGTCTGGTCGAAAAGAGTATGCAATATACTACCTGAGCAAAAAGTTTACCGACTGTGAACAACGTTATTCACTGCTCGAGAAAACTTGTTGTGCTTTAGCGTGGGCTGCTCGCCGACTGAGACAGTATATGTTGACCCACACCACTTTATTGATTTCCAAGATGGACCCAGTTAAGTACATTTTCGAGAAGCCAGCTCTTACCGGACGGGTTGCAAGATGGAAAATGATCCTCACAGAATATGACATTCAGTACACATCTCAGAAAGCCATCAAGGGCAGTGTATTGTCTGAATATCTTGCTGAGCAACCCATTGATGACTACCAGCCTATGAGATTTGACTTCCCTGATGAAGACATCATGTTCATAAAAGCGAAAGATCATGAAGAGCCTATTCACACTGAAGGGCCTGACCCAGAAGAAGAATGGACTATGATGTTTGATGGGGCTGTTAATATGAATGGTCGTGGTGTTGGTGCAGTACTCATTACACCTAAGGGAGTTCACATGCCTTTCTCGGCAAAACTCACTTTCAACTGCACTAACAACGAAGCTGAATACGAAGCTTGTATTATGGGTCTTGAGGAAGCCATTGACCTCAGGATCAAGACATTGACTGTATTCGGAGATTCAGCTCTGGTAGTTAATCAAACCAACGGCAAATGGTACACACACCAGGATCATCTGATACCTTACAGGGATTATACAAGGAGGTTATTGACTTTCTTCACAACGGTCAAGCTTGAGTATATCCCTCGGGACGAGAATCAGTTTGCAGATGCTCTGGCTACCATTTCATCTATGATCAAAGTTCAAGCTGCCAACTTTGTACCTCAGATCTCAGTGTCCAGACTTGACAGACCGGCATATGTGTTTGCAGCAGATGTTGTCAAAGATGATAAGCCTTGGTTCCATGACATTAAGTGCTTCTTGGAGGATCAAACATACCCACCTGGGGCATCTTCCAATGATAAGAAGACTTTGAGAAGGCTTGCTGGTAGTTTCTTTCTGAACACTGATGGTTCCCTCTATAAGAGAAACTTTGATATGGTACTCCTCAGATGCGTTGATAGAACGGAAGCAGACTTATTGATGCACGAGGTGCACGAAGGATCCTTTGGTACCCATGCGGGAGGGCATGCCATGGCTAAAAAGTTGCTAAGATCAGGCTATTACTGGATCACAATGGATGCTGACTGTTGTGCCTATGCTAGGAAATGCCATAAATGCCAGATTTACGCGGATAAAGTTCATGTGCCTCCCAATCCTTTGAATATAATGTCTTCACCATGGCCCTTTGCTATGTGGGGCATTGATATGATTGGCAAGATTGAGCCTACTGCTTAAAATGGCCACAGATTCATCCTGGTAGCCATTGACTATTTTACCAAGTGGGTCGAAGCAGCTTCCTATGCCAACGTTACAAGACAAGTGGTAGCCCGGTTCCTGAAGAGAGATATTATCTGTCGGTATGGAGTGCCCGAGCGAATCATTACTGATAATGGTTCCAACTTAAACAACAAAATGATGGCTGAGC
The DNA here is from genome assembly GCA_963966055.1 of Lathyrus aphaca. Classification (NCBI taxonomy): domain Eukaryota; kingdom Viridiplantae; phylum Streptophyta; class Magnoliopsida; order Fabales; family Fabaceae; genus Lathyrus; species Lathyrus aphaca. Next base: position 427,405,991 of record OZ014524.1, on the reverse strand, counting down.
TGTGCCGGGACTTCAAGATCCAACACCACAATTCTTCTCCTTACAGGACAAAGATGAATGGAGCTGTTGAGGCGGCTAATAAGAATATCAAGAAGATTGTGCAAAAGATGGTAGTCACCTACAAAGACTGGCATGAAATGCTACCATTTGCCTTGCATGGATACCGCACGTCAATTAGAACATCCACTGGGGCAACACCGTATCAGCTTGTATATGGCATGGAGGCAGTCCTACCTGTTGAAGTTGAATTACCCTCCTTACGAGTGCTGATGGATGTTAAGTTGAACGAAGCAGAGTGGGTCCAGTCCCGATACGAACAACTGAGTCTGATTGAAGAGAAAAGATTGGCTGCAATCTGTCATGGGCAGTTATATCAAAGAAGAATGAAGAAAGCCTTCGATCAGAAAGTTAGGCACCGAGGGTACCAAGTAGGAGATCTTGTGCTGAAGAGAATCCTCCCTCCGCATACAGACCACAGGGGCAAATGGACTCCAAATTATGAAGGACCATTTGTAGTAAAGAAAGTTTTCTCTGGTGGAGCACTGATGCTCAGCACTATGGATGGTGAAGACTTCCTGTCCCCTGTGAATTCAGATGCAGTTAAAAAATACTTCGCATAAAAAAATGACCCGCTGGACATAAAAACAGAATGTAAGTCCAGGCAAAAACAGGGCATCCCGGCAAGTCAAAAACAGAATAAAAGACTTGAGAAAAAGTAAGGGAAAATAAACAAAAAATGTACACCCGCTGAGTTGAAAAGCCACATTGGACAGTTCAGGCAAAAATGGGTATCCCGATGGATTGAAAACCCGAAAGGGCGATCCATGCAAAATAAGGGAATAAGCGAACAACTGCATTCTGAATTCGTCTGTATCACTTACAACTTGGTAGGCTTCGAAAGGGTCAAACTTCTGTCAAAATCAGCCTTCTTCAGAAAGCAAGACGAGAAGAACGTCAAAAGTCATACGAGTCATAGCAAGAGGGAAGTTCCTTGAAGCATCGTCAACATTGCCAGCATTTTGTTTCTCAATTTGTAACAATCTCCTCATTTTAGGGGATATGTTTCTTTGACTGTATCTTGCCAATTCAGGGCATATGAATTAATAAAAACAGAATTTCAGTCAAGTTTCACCTCGTACACTTCATTTTATTTGCAAGGAATGTCTGATATCTTTAAAATACTGATTGCATAAATACAGATGTTTTTCTCCTAAAAATGCGTGCTTGCAGGAAATATACTTACTCTCAGAAGTGTCTCACTCCTACGACGGAATCCGGTAAGGGATACCTCGGGATTACTTGTGCGCCTCCTGTCTTTGCAGGATTGCAGGTATTCAAAAGCGCAACATGGGGCATGAAGGCTTCGCCCCAGCAAGCTGGCAAATCAACGCTCACTCAGTCTTAGCACTCAAGGTGTTTTCTCCCCGGCTGAGTTGCCACTTGTTGCTTCTCCCAGCCGAGTTGCCAATCATTCTTCCTCAGTCAAGTACAAAAGCCAGGGAACCATCTCCCCACAGAGTATCAGCCTTTATCCAGAAGAGAAACGCACGAAGGAATCACAACAGAGTGACGAAAGCTTCTACAAACCCCAGCTGGGTCCTTCATTTACAGGAATAGATCTATCAGTGACCCATTTCCCCAAGCAGAATCATTTCATCAGATCTACCAATGATCTCATCCCCAGCTGAGATGATCACTTCAAACAGATCAACCAGAGATCTTCACAGCATTGGGATCCGAATCCCGGACCGGGATCTCTTGCATAATCATAGCATTCGCATCATATTCACCCCACAAAGCGTAGCATTCCGTTTAATACGGAGCATTACGGCAAAAATCAAACATATTGCATAATTATAAGCCATGGTCTGAATCAAACACTTGTGAATATTATCAACCCATCAACAATATACAGGATACCCCCAGATTCCCCAGCAAAAGCAGTTGCCCTACATTCACCAATACGAATACACCCTCCTTGTGGCACTCGTCCGTGTCATCATTCCCCAGTAAGGTCGCCCGAGCTTTTCTTTACAAACAAACACTTGTATATTACAGATACTTCTCGACACCCGTCCGTGTCTCATCCCCAGCAGAAAGCCAAAGCGTCCCCTTTGCACTCACAGATACAGATATATATGTAACTTTCCTGACATCCGTCCACGTCATTTTCCCCAGCACAGTAACATAAACACTTTGTATACCAGATATTTGTTCATACTATACTCTTCTCCTTTCGACACTCGTCCGTGTCACTTCCCCGGGAGATTGAACACTCATCTATACACCACTCATACTTATTTTACTTATACAGATACTCATCCGTATCTTGTATACACCATTTACATCCCTGCAGATTCGACACTCGTCCGTGTTCTTTGTTAACAAGTTGGTACTCGTCCGTACCATCATCTCAGAACATGCGTCAAGCGTTTGTTTCTACTTGATACTCGTCCGTATCATAGTCTTAAGGATGCTCGTCCGCATCTTTAATCCATACACTCATGTCTTCTTGAATATAGATACTCGTCTGTGTCTACTATTCCCCAGAAGAGTCCCCTCAGATTCAACACTCGTCCGTGTTCCTTGTTAACCAGTTGATACTCGTCTGTATCATCATCTCTGAACACGTGTCAGTATTTGTTTCTACCCGATACTCGTCCGTATCGTAGTCCTAAGGATGCTCGTCCGCATCTTTAATCTATACACAAACATCTAAACACTTATACCTTTTATTTCTTGGATGTAAACACTCGTCCGTGTTTACTATTCCCCAGTAAAACAAATTTCTTTTTATCTGACATTCGTCATGATAAACCCTGAGAGAAGCCGTACCCTGCTAGGTGGTCGTCCCCCACCTCTTGATGGTCGTCCTCCATCATGCTCGTCCGATGGCCGTCCCCATCGTTGACCTTTTATCCGACATTCGTCCTATGTCGTGATATTTTAGCAGCCGTCCCCTGCTAGGTGATCGTCCTTCACCTTTTGATGATTTTCCTTCATCATTTTATCCAATGGCCGTCCCCATTGTTGATTTTGGTTATCTGACATTCGTCCTATGTCATGATAAACCTTGAGAGCAGTCGTCCCCTGCTAGGTGGTCGTCCTCCACCTCTTGATGGTCGTCCTCCATCATGCTCATCCGATGTCCGTCCCCATCGTTGACCTTTTATCCGGCATTCGTCCTATGTCGCGATATTTTCGGCAGCCGTACCCTGCCAGGTGGTCGTCCTCCACCTTAGATGACCGTCCCTCATCTTACCTCCAACAGAGCAGCCGTCCCCTGCTAGGTGATCGTCCCTCACCTTTGATGACCGTACCTCATCATCTGTTTATTTCATTTATTCTTTAGCCCGATGGCCGTCCCCGTCGTGGTCCCTTTCTTTTTAGCCCGATGGCCGTCCCCGTCGTGGTCCCTTTCTTTTTAGCCCGATGGCCGTCCCCATAGTTGCTTGCATTACTTTATGAACTTGATGGTCGTCCCCGTCATGTTTCATTTAATCCCCAGTGAATCTTATAGCTTTACTTGATGGTCGTCCCCATCATAATTCTTTTATCCCCAGCATGTCGGCCGTTCCCGTCATTACTTTATTTCCCGCACTTTTCCCAGCATGCCGGCCGTCCTCGTCATTGCTCTTTACCCAGCAGTCGTCCTCTGCTCGACGGTCGTCCTCCGTCGCCCATACTTTACAATATACTTTATTTTCTTTTACAATCTATATCCCTTTTCTTCTCCATTCTGTGAGTGCAAATTTTGGACTGTCTTTGATATTCAACCACAAGTTATCTGGTTTGCCTGTTAAGCCGTTGCTTACATCCTGCACAGCTAACTCATGTTTGAATAGGGGCAGCTGTAAACACCCCAAATTTTCCCTCACCCATTCACACCATGGCTTGTGATCATTTCATATGCATAAATACCATCACAACATCTCATATCACATTTTTTATTCACTGCATAGATTCAAAGTCATCTGCACCTAGGGTTTGTGATCTGAGCAATCCAAGAGCTTCTTGAGCCACTCCAAAGGTCATCAATCACCTCAAAGGGGTCCATGTGTGTTCAAGCATCATATTACATCCTCTCAAAGTCAAGAATGTCAAAAAATCACAAGAACTGAGAATGGTATGGAAGCAGAGCCAGGCTTGACTACACAAATGACCTAAAATTAGGGTTTTGGTTTCATAGGCCATAACTCCAAATTTTTTAGTCATTCTTGTTTCTATTGGTCTCTATATGGTATAGGGAGTATGCATATCAATTTTCATGAAGAAATTCCATGGGGAAGTCATCTGATCAAGAGTTGACTTTTCAAGCAAGTCAGTGCAAAATCAGGGCATCTGAGGCCCTCAATGACCCAACCAAGGGGTGTTCTTCATCATTTTGATTATGTATGATCTTTATTTGATCATAGAAGTTGTTGGAAGTTCACAAAATTGAAGAATTACAAGCCTTTTGCAAAGTTGACTTTTTGGGCAAGTTTGACTTTTAATGAAATTGTCATTTTAAGCAACTTTTTCAACCCTTACTTTTTGATTCAAAAAAGCTTCAAATGGAAAAACTTTGGTCATGAAAGTTGTAGAATAGATCTTTCCCTTTTCAAAAAGTACAAGAACATGACCTAATTCATTATGGATCAAAAGTTATGGTTTGTCAAAGTTGGCAAAAATCACAAAATTTCAAAGTTTCTACCAAAGAGGTATTTTGCAAGATGACTTGATCAAGTGTTCTAAAGCTATCAAATGCACTTCTAATCTTCACAAAATGATCATGCAACACCTAAAATTCAGAATGGGCCAAGGAACTTTGCATTTTCATGCCTTGAAACTCAAGAATTCATGAAGGGGCCAAAACTTGTGAAATTTGCAAAACACATCATAAACTTTATACCACTTGCTGCATTGCCTCAAAACCTCTTCCATGGTTCTCCTTGTTTCAAGCTGCAGCCAAGCCATGCTTTGTACCTTGGCAGAAATGGCCCATACCTCTCTTACACAAAAAGTTGACTTTGTGCATTTTGCTCCATACCAATCACACTGCTCCACAACAACTCTCTGACCTATCAAGGATTGAAATGTGTACCAAAAGCAACCCAACACATAACACATACAGGGCTGAAACCTCCAACAAGACAGGATTCACAAAATCTCTCCAACTTGCATTTTCCTTCGAAACACTCTCCACAAGCCTCAAACACAAAAACAAACTTCACAAACAATCTCAACTCACTTCACTGATCACAAACCACCTCTCACCATGGTCTGAAACCCCCTACATCAAAAACACGATTTCAACATACACTTGACCTGAGCTTCTGCCAACTCTCTCTAGAGGCCACACAAACTCCAACTAAGTGTCAAAAGCTTCAAAGGAGGATCATTGGGACTTGTTTGAGCCAAAGAACCAGCCAGAAAGCTCCAAACTGAGAAGCTTCAACTCAGGTAGCTTCATGAACTTTTTTTCCAGAACTTGCTTTTTAAGTTTCTAAATGATAAAGCATGCTTCCCTGAGTTCACTGAACTTGTTACTTTTGAAAAAGATTGAGAAATGAGGTTGTATTGTGTTTCTGAAATTTTGGCAGTTTTTGATGTTTGATTCGTATCTTGATTTTGTGTTGAAATAAATGGATTTTGTTGCTGGATTATTGTTTAGGGATGTTAGTTTAGTTGATCTGGAGAGTTTGGCATGATTTCATGGCGTATTGAGAGAGATTGGGAGATGACCTAGCCAGAGAAGACGACCGGAACAGTGTTCTGGTCGCCTGAGAGTGATTAGGGCATGGATTAGGGTTTAATCAGTTAATTAGTGAATTTGAATGTGGGCCGTCCAGATGCGCGCCAGGTCCACTCCCGCGCGTGTGAATTCAAATCTGGGCCCTTGGATGCGCATACTTTTCTTTTTTCAGATTAATTTCATTTTATTTTTCCAATTAATTCATTTGTTTTCTCATATTTATTAAAAATAGCAAAACCTTTTCAAAAATTCTGAAATTTTTTATACACACTTTTATTAATTTTCAGAAACCAAAAGCATTTTTATTTTTATTTTTTGCATTAAAAAATATTTTTAAATCATTTAAAAGTTTATTTTTAATTAATTAATGAGAATTAATTAATTAAAAATACTTTTAGGTATTTAAAAATCACCAAAAAATTCATGAAACCTTCATAATCATTTATAAACATTGTTCAACCCTCAAACCAAATTTCTTTTTTGATCTTGATGCACTTTGATAATTTTCCATGGAATTAATTCATTTTCAAAGCATTATTTTGATCCAAACTTCCAAAAATCATTTCTGCCTAACCATTGAGAGTTGGACTTTGATTCTTTTTGCATTGTGTTTAGCATATCATGTAGTTTGTGAGATTAAATTGGCATGAATTGATCTTTCATTTTCCATTTGTTTGACATTTTTCTTGTTAAGGTACCCTAAAACCCTAGAAATCTTAGGAAATTCATAACCCTAATTAGGTCAAGAGTTGGAACCTCTCCTTTGGGCAGTGAGTTAATATAGGTTTAGGGTTCCTTTGAGTGCATTTTCAATTTTTTTATCTTGATGTTTGCTTCTGATTTTGGTTTTTGTTTGATGCATTGATCATAAACCCTAATTTGGGCTTCCATATGCATCCATCTTGCATTTGCTTGCATACCTTGACTTGCCATAGCATTTTGTGTATCCATTTGATTCATTTGACATCTTAAGACATATTAGAAGCATGTTTGATCATTGTATCTTGCATTTGCCATGTTGTATGCCATTTGCATTTCATAACTTTTCATGTATGATCATGGTTCTTAACTTGCTTCATTTGCATTCATAAGTTTGTATGATCATCCGCATGCCTTGTTACATGTTTGTAGCATCTCATAGCATCATTAACATCATGTATGTGCTTCTGGCTTTGATTTGCATCATGTCATTTCATCTCATCTTGCATTGCATTGCATTCCTTTCACTAACTTTTCAGGTGGTAAGCAACTTTGAGAAGTGAATTTGCCTTCACTTCTCACATTTTCTTTTCATCTCTCTTATGCATCATTGTTGTATTTTGTTATGTGTTTGAGATTGAGCTTGCTCTTTCTTCTTCTTCTTACTTTCTTTCCTCAAGTGACTTGACTTCTTGAATGAAGCAAGTTACTTTGCTTCTCCTGATCCTTTCATCTGCTTCCTGGTGGTTCCATTGAAGACTTCTTTCTTAAACCTCACAAACTTTAGGAACAACCAAGCATGACAATGATTAGGGTTTTGATTAGTCTCCCCACTTAGTTTTTACCTTTGTGTCTCTTTGAATCTTCTCTCCTCATCTCACAATCAGGGACTAAACCCTAAAGGCTTTAAGGCTTTGTGATTAAGCTTATGCCTGCATCCTTCTATTAGGATGGAGTGTATAACTTTAATCCTAAGTGTTAGATCCTTAATGTGTTTAAATCCTTTAATCAATCCACTTAATAATCATCAAGACATCAAGCTTGTAACTTGGGCCTTGCATTAGGGTTCTAATTCTTCCTTAATTGGTTAAGAAGGACTAACCCTAGTGTTAATGGACAAGTCCCTCTCAAGTTGTCTTACAAACCCTATAAAATTCACTTCATCATCTCACCATTAAATAAAATCCACTTAATCAAAGGTTTGTTTTGTCATGAGTTTAATCCCTAGTCATGGATTAAGTTGAGGAGCTTTCCTCAGCTTAAACATTCTCATCTATTATCCTTCTATTAGGATGGTGTAATGAGTCTGTTTAATCCTTGATTATGGCTTAATCTCATTACTCAACACTAAAAAAAATACCAAAAACATCTAAATAATCACAAGTAGGTTAATGATCTTAATCCTATACCAAAGGTGATTAAGTGTGAGAAGCTGACTTCACACTTAAGGTATTCTCATTACCCCTAATCAGAGGGAAGATGTGATGAGTTTACTAATCCATTGATTTAGACTTAAGCTCATTAACTTATGACAAACTTTCAAAAGCAATAAAAGACTGAAAACCCAAAAACAAACAATAATCGTCTCCTCTGGGATTCTTTTCTCATCTCATTCACTCACAAATGAGAATCTGCTTCTTCCGTCTAATGCAAGACAGTTTGCACCTGAGCCAGACAGGTCATACACTTGAGCACAGGCAAGTAAGAAGTTCACAAGTCAATTTACCTTTCAGTCTCTTTGGGTCGAACTACGGTGTTCTGACTTCCTCATTGCACGAGAGGATACATAGGCATAACTTAACAGTTATCGAACAAAAGTCTCTGTATATTCCCCCTCTTTCCAGCACCATTCTTTCATCCTCATTATCATGAGCATTTCACTCTTGTCCTTACACTGACACTGTATATATTACACTCTACACTTCTTTTACACAGACACCTGTACATCTGTTTCCAGCTCTTTTGTACACAAAATGCACTGACACTACCCCTTTAAAACACAAATCTTTTAAGCGTGGATCCCATCGAGTACGACGGACAATCTGGGTGCTGATACCTTCCCAGGTTGTAACCAACCCCCTTTCTCAGTCTCTCTGGTTCGCAATCGTCTTATCCATATCTTTCTAGGTCTATGCAGCATTGCCTTTCCTCCGGGATAAAAATGCCTAGCTGGCGACTCTTTTCATTCCCTGTGAGTTCACTCCTGTGTGTTCTCACATCCTCCTCTCGCCGACCGTTCGCGTCTGTACCCTATTTGACCCGGCTTCATTTAGTGGGAGCGACAATGTTCATCTCTTACTTTCTTTCTCCAAGCAACTTATCTTCTTAAGTGAAGTAAGTTGACTTGCTTCTCTCTGCTCCTCCTCCTTTCATCTGCTTCCTTCCTGGTGGTTTCTCTGAAGATATTTTGCAAACCTCATAAACCTTAGGATCTCCAAGCATGATAACAAATTAGGGTTTGATTACTCCCCCATTTAGTTTTGCCTTTGTGTCATCTTTGAGTCTTCTCTTCTCATCTCATAATCAGGGACTAAACCCTAAAGGCTTTAAGGCTTTGTGATTAAGCTTATGCCTGCATCCTTCTATTAGGATGGAGTGTATATCTTTAATCCTAAGTGTTAAACCCTTAATGTGTTTAAATCCTTTAATCAATTCACTTAACAATCATCAAGACATCAAGCTTGTAACTTGGGCCTTGCATTAGGGTTCTAATTCTTCATTAATTGGTTAAGAAGGACTAACCCTAGTGTTAATGGACAAGTCCCCCTCAAGTTGTCATACAAATCATAAAAATCACTTCTTCATCTTACCATTAACTAAAATCCACTTTAATAAAGGCTTTGTTTTGTCATGAGGTTAATCCCTAATCATGAATTAAGTTGAGGAGTCTTTCTCAGCTTAAATGTTCTCATCTATTATCCTTCTATTAGGATGGTGTAATGAGTCCATTAAATCCTTGATTATGGCTTAATCTCATTACTTAACACTAAACAAAAACAACAAAAACATCTAAATAATCACAAGTAGGTTAATGATCTTAATCCTACATCATGGTGATTAAGTGTGAGGTGCTTACTTCATGCTTAAGGTATTCTCATTACCTCTAATCAGAGGGAGGATGTGATGAGTTTACTAACCCATTGGTTTAGGCTTAAGCTCATTAACTTATGACACACTTCAAAAAGAAATAAAAGATTGAAAACACAAAAAAAAACAATAATCGTCTCCTCCGGGATTCTTTTCTCACCTCATTCACTCACAAACGAGAACTTGCTTCTTCCGTCTAATGCAAGACAGTTTGCACCTGAGCCAGACAGGTCATACACTTGAGCATGGACAAGTAAGCAGTTCACAAGTCAATTTATCTTTCAGTCTCTTTGAGTCGAACTACGGTGTTCTGACTTCCTCATTGCACGAGAGGATACGTAGGCATAACTTAACAGTTATCGAACAAAAGTCTCTGTTTATTCCCCCTCTTTCTAGCATTATTCTTTAAGCCTCATAATATTGAGCATTTCATTCTTGTTCTTACACTGACACTTCTCTTATACACCTCACACCTCTTTTACACTGACACTTGCATTCTTTCCAGTTTTGATACACAGATTGCACTGACACTACCCCTTTAAAACACAAATCCTTCAAGCGTGGATCCCGTCGAGTACGGCGGACAATCTGGGTGCGAATACCTTCCCAGGTTGTAACCAACCCCCTTTCTCAGTCTCTCTGGTTCACAACCGTCTTATCCATATCTTTTCTAGGTTTATGCAGCATTACCTTTCCTTCGGGATAAAAATGCCTAGCTGGCGACTCTTTTCTTCTGAGTTCACCCTTGTGTGTTCTCTCTCCTTTCGCCGACCGTTCGCGTCTGTACCCCATTTGACCTAGCCTCATTTGGTGGGAGCGACAATGCGCTCGAACAGGCCCTACCCCGCTGCCTACGTACCTCATCGGGATAATGAGGATCAGAGTCGACGTAGTTCGCCTAACTAAGGCGGGAACTATTTGTTGTGTTTTTTATGGCTGGAACTGCGTATGTCTATGCTCAGGTGTTGCAGGCTCGTCTGGTACGAGTGCGTTAACCGTCTTGCAAATGAGGCAAGTCGCCGCGAGTTTGTGCTGTGAGTGAATGAGATGAGAAGAGAATTCCTGCAGGAAAGTCACTTGTTATTTATTTTTGTCTTTTAAGAGAAGTGTTTTGAGTTTATTTGTTTTATGAAACAACCCCTTGATGAGACTTGTACGTCATGATAGACAAGATTACACCACTCCAATATGGAATGAGTGCAAATGCATCATGGAATAAGGCTATACACAAGGAATCCTTTCATTTATTTGTTAAATGTTTTTGGATTTTGTTTGAAGATGAGAGAAGAAAGACTCAAATCAGAAAAGGACAAACTAAGGGAAACTAAGACACACCCTAAGTTATTTATAATTCACAAAAGGGAGATCCTAATGGTTTGTGAGGTTTTCTAATCCTAAGGATCAAAAGGAAAAGAAAGAAGAAAAAGAGAATCCTACCAAACACAAATATGGAAGGAAAAGGTGAATTAAAATGCATAAAAGGAAGGCATAAAAATAAAAGGATAGGGTGAAGTAAACTTACATCAATCTTCCCCACTACAAAACAAATATTAATGCACATTTTTATTAAAAAGAATAAGGTAAACACACAACAATTAATTCCTAAGGACTATAGGACTCCACCTAACTCCTATCTTAATTCTAAAGGAACTAAAAAATGCTAGGACAAACATACAACACCTATTACAGCCCCTTAATACACAAACAACTATGAAACTAAGGCTAACACCAACCAACTTTTTACAGCCAGCATGCAGCATGAAAAAGTAGGTGTAAAAGGTCAAATGCAGCATGCACACATAACAAACAGCATACATTTTACAGCACTTATGCAAAACAACAGCTATGAAATGCAAAATCCAGAATTGATTATTTTCATTTTTTATGCACAAACTCAATGCAAAAATCACTAATCTCATCGTGAACATGTATTTGAACTTAAATCAACATATACCAATGCAAGAACATGAACATTATTGAATATACAAGCATGCATCACATGGATTATGCAACAAGTAAATACACAAAGTAGCACCTAAACATGCACATAAACATGGCATTTGAACATGGTGATTATTGATTATGAACATACAATATGATGATTCAACAAACACACTAAACTCAATGCAAAATTCAGAATTAAATTGATATGAATGCTATGATCAAGTATGCAACAAAATGAAACCAAATGCACATACATATGATTATGCAAAATGCAACAATACATCAATCATGAAATGCAAAGATGATTTAATGCAATACAAACATGTAAAAACAAAATGCAAAGTGATTATTATGTATCAAATAATGCACAAACATGGTAACAACATGCAAGAATTCAAGCTATGCACAAAGAAACACAAAAATGCATAAAATGCAACATGAACGGAATCGTGTCGAAACGACTCGAAATGGGGGAACTAGCTACTGGAAATGGACTCAAAAATTCCCTAAAATCACTACCTAAACATGTATGAACATTAGAGGCACTAGAAATTAGGGCTAAGCAATCAAATAAGCTAAAAAGTCAAAAAACAACAATGTTAACCGGTTAACCCAGTTAACGGACCTAAAACAACAGCATTTTGGCCAAAAACGCACGCGTTAACCGGTTAACCAAATGCGTTAACCGGTTAACGCTGAACAGAATTAAAAAAAAGCTTTTGAAATAAGTGCTTTTGGCCACAATCTTGCTTCTAATGGTCCCTAACCTTCCTAGGAATATGCTACCACTAATTTCTACTTAATTTAAGCTTATTTGCACATGATAGAACCTATATCTATTAACACCTTAAATCCAAATTCAACCAAAATCACAAATCACAAGCAAACATAATCGAAACGGAAGTGATTTTAAACAAAGCGAAAAGCACTTAAAGAATGCCAAAAGTGGCGAGATGAAGAGAATAAATTAAAGAAGAAGTGATTAAGATCACCAATCTACGAAGCGAATGAATGCTTCGGTAATTGTTGCAAGAATCGGAGCTTGAATCAAAGAGAAAACCGAAAACCGAGAAATCGCAAAATAAATGAGTTCTTGAGCTTGAATCTTTGTGTGCTTTTGATTAGTCGATAATCCTCACAAAATTTAGTAGCTTCTTCTTCTATAATCCACAATCAAATAATGTTGAGGGCTTAAGCTTTAAGATCTTCAAGTTTCAATGTGAAACTTGAAGAGCTTATTTGAAAAGCTTTGGTGAAAAGGGTGAAAAAGGAGGAAAAATGAGAGAGAAAAAATGCTTATCAAAGAGTGAAGAAATTGGAAAATGGTGTTCAACCCCCTTCAATGAAGTGATTAAGGGTTATATAGAGACTAGGCTAGGAGCTAGGTTTGGGATTGGGGCCCAAAAATTAGGTTTGGGATCCAAAATTAGGTTTGGAAGTTAGTTAGGGTTAGGGTTGGAAAAGGGAATATCCCTTGGAATATTCCTTGGAACACTCTAGAAGATGGAGGAAGGTGGTGGAAGTTTCTAAGGGAAATGGAGTGGAATTGAAGTGGAAAAATGAGATGGAAAGAATGAAAGGAAGTGTGGAAAGAAAGTGGAAGGAAAGGTGGAGGGAAATGGTGAAACTAAACCCTTTTCAAATGATGTTTCTTTTGATTTTTCTATGATTCCTCCATCATTTCTTGATCAACTTTGAACCATAGGATCATTGTAACCCTAATTTCATGATCTCGATCTTAAAAGTCAGGAATTGACCCTTTTCACCTAGCTCGGTTGCCTTTTCTCCGATTCCTTGATTTTCCGTCGTTCGACCAGTCAAACCCCTTCAAAAATGAATTTGTGGACGAGATTTGAAACTCAGGAACTTGACATCATATATAAGACAAAGGAATCTTCCTTGAACCAGAACTTCATGCAGAAGCCCCGTAGAAGTGAAACCCTAATTCGGCCCCTTTCCCTCAGGAAATATTGCACTGCTTGCCTCTTTCAATCAAACCAAAACTTTCCATGACTTGTGGCTTCAAGTGAAGACTTGTGGGATATTGTGAACCCTTTGCACAAGGTTGAGAAGCTTTGTGGCCCTTCAGTAGCATCTTCACAGCGTTCGGTTACTCCGATCATTGATCACATACCCACGCCTCAGCTATGCTATATATGATGCAATATTTTGGTTATTTTATGAATTTATGTATGCAAAATGCTATGCAAAATGTTGAAAAAATGAGAGGGAAAATTTTGAGGTATTACACATTCACATGTCATCTTAGACATCTTAAGACATATTAGAATCATGCTTGATCATTTCTTCATTCATTTGCCATGATGTGCATTCATTTCATTTCATAAACTTTCATGAACTTTCAAACTTCAAAGCATGCTTCCTTTGCATTCCATCTCTTGTATGAACATTCATAGCACTTGACATGCTTTTGCACCATCTCATAGCATAATTTGCATCATGTGTTTGCTTCTGGTTTTGGTTTTGCCTTTGCATATGTCTCATTTTCATTTCATTTCTTTCCTTTATGCTAACCTTTTCAGGTGGTAAATTTGAGAATTGAATTTGCCTTCACTTCTCATTTCTCTTCTCTTTCTTCTTATGCATCATTGCTGCATTTTTCTTTGCTTTAGAGTGAGCTTGCTCATTCATGTTTATCATTCACTTTCTTTCTCCAAGTTACTTATCTTCTTCAGTGAAGTAAGTAACTTGTTTCTTCTGCTTCTCTTCCTTTCATCTGCTTCTTCCATTGGTGGCTTCTCTGAAGATCTTTCTCAAGCCTTACAAACCATAGGAACACCCAAGCATGAAAATAATTAGGGTTTTGATTAGTCCCCCTTTAGCTTTTGCCTTTGTGTCTCCTTTGTGTCTTTCTTCTCACCTCATCATTAGATACTAAACCTTTAAGGTTTTAAGACTTTGTGATTAGGGTTATGCCTACATCCTTCTCTTAGGATGAAATGTATAACTTTAATCCTAAGTGTTAAAACCTTAATTTGTTTAAACCTTTTAATCAATCCATCTTAATAATCACTAAGACAATAGCTTTTAACTTGGGCCTTGCATTAGGGTTCTAATTCTTCCTTTATTGGTTAAGAAGGACTAACCCTAGTGTTAATGGACAAGTCCCCCTCAAGTTGTCTTACAAATCATAAAATTCACTTCTTAATCTCACCCTTAATTAAAATCCACTTTAATAAAGGTTTGTTTTGTCATGAGGTTAATCCCTAATCATGGATTATGTTGAGGTATCTTCCTCAGCTTAAGTGTGCTCATCTATTATCCTTCTATTAGGATGGTGTAATGGGTTCACTAATCCTTGATTATGGCTTAAACTCATTACTTAACACTAAACAAAAACTCAAAAATATCTAAATAATTACAAGTAGGTTAATGATCTTAATCCTACATCATCATGGTAATTAAGTTTGAGATATTCATCTCATACTTAAGGTATTCTCATTATCCCTAATCAAAGGGAGGATATGATGAGTTTACTAACCCTTGGCTTAGGCTTAAGCTCATTAACTTTTGACAAACACAAAAAAAGCAATAAAATATTGAAAACAAAAAAACAAACAATAATCGTCTCCTCCGGGATTCTTTTCTCATCACACTCATTCATAAACGAGAACTTGCTTCTTCCGTCTAATGCAAGACAGTTAGCACTCAATCCAGACGAGTCATACACTTGAGCATAGACAAGCAAGCAGTTCATAGTCGATCTTTTACAGTCTCTTTGAGTCGAACTACGGTGTTCTGACTTCCTCATTGCACGAGAGGATACGTGGGCATAACTTAACTGTTATCGAACAAAAGTCTCTATGTCTTCCCCCTATTTCAGCTTCCTTTTTAAGCCTCATTCCTGAGCACCTCACTTCATTTTCTTGCACTGACACTTGTACATCCTTTTCCAGCTTTTGCACACAGATAACACATACACTACCCCTTTAACCACAAACTTTCAAGCGTGGATCCCTTCGAGTATGACGGAAAATCTGGGTGCTAATACCTTCCCAGGTTGTAACCAACCCCCTTTCTCAGTTTCTCTGGTTCGCAACCGTCTTATCCATCTTTTCCCAGGTTTATGCAGCATTACCTTTCCTTCGGGAAAAAAAATTCCTAGCTGGCGACTCTTTTCACTTCACCTTCATTCTCTCCTTTCACCGACTGTTCGCGTCTGTACCCTATCTGATCGGGTGTCTTTTAATGGGAGTGACAGCTTGGCGACTCTGTTGGGACCCTTATATTGCAACCAGGGCTTCTGGTTCTCTTTGTGGGTTCCTCCTAGCGTTTGTTTGATTTGTGTTTACAGGGGTGTTATGTGCTACTTGTGCTTATTTATTTGCTTTATTTATTGCTTTCTGTACAACTTTATTTACTGCTTTCATTTACAATTTTATGCATTTCATACTGCCATTAATATGTGCTGGATCTCTTGTCTGTTTTGGTGGGTGGGGGTTTCATTGAGTGATTAAGGTCCTATACCGGGGACCTGAGTGACACATAGGCTAGAGTGGCTTCATATTCTTTCCCATTCCATTTCGGCCTGGTGCGGGAATATGAAACATGGTTCAGACATGGGTTTCTTCTTGAGAACTCTGTGCTACAGATTTCCTGTAGTACTAGGGCTATCTGGGAAGCTTGCTAAGTCTGGATGACCTTTTTATGACCTTCATCATCTGAGGTGAATTAGAGGAGGATCTTTTATGGTTATTATAAACACTGTACCTCCGGGTTAGAAGTGCTTACACTTCTCATAACTCATCCAAGTCTGAGGATCCTTGTTCTAGAACATTACATGTGAGGGGGTTGGGATATTTGCAGGTTTGTAGGAACCCTTGGCCTCATCATACCCTATTACTAGATTTGTTAAGGTTGTATTATTTGGACAGTTCTTGTGATTACCCCAGACTTGTGACTCTTTATTTGAGTCCCCCATCTGGTTACTGGATTTCTAAGCCTCCATCCGGACTTATGAACATACATGGACTTTTACCAAGGCAGATAAACAGATCCAACACTTGATCACAAACCCTTTGCATATCATTTTGCATACATTATTTCTGCATCATTTATCATTTGCTTATTTGTTTTACAGGGTATCCATCTTTCTATCTTTGGTTTGGTTTTGACCCCTTCTGCTGCTCAGACTGTTTCAGTTATCTTCTCCAGCACTTTCATCAGTTTGTCTTCATCAGAGCCCCCCCCTTCAGTTCTCTTCTTCAGTCTTCAGCAGGTATCTTCCTCAGGGTTTTATCACAGCTTCTTCACCAGCACCCATTATCAGTATGGACACTTCAAGAAAGAGCAACATCACATACCATTTCTTTGAGCCCACCCTGACTGGCATCAGGCAGATCCAGTCCCTCATTACCCCTGATCATGTCCCACTATTCAGAGAGCATTATGGAGGCATACTAGACATGGTCATGGACTTAGATGCATCTCAGAGGAGCATGATCCATACTTGCTTGCAGTTCTATGATCCTCCACTCGGATGCTTCACATTCCCTGATTTCCAGTTGGGACCTTTGCTAGAAGAATTTTCCCTGTTGTTAGGAGTTCCTGTCAGAAGAGGGATTCCTTTCAACCCAGAGATGGTGGCTCCCAGAAATGAAGACATAGCCAGGGCATTGAATTTGGAGCCTGCCCTCATTGATCAGAACATGACAACCAAAGTTGGGGTTACAGGCCTCCACCTAGACTTCTTGATCTCTCAGGCTACCCTGCATGCTGCAATAGGAGAATGGAAGGCTGTCTGTGCACTTCTAGCCCTCAGTATATATGGGTTTATCTTGTTTGCGGATGAGCCCAAGTTTGTGAGCAAGAATGCCATTCACCTGTTCTTATTGAGGAACCCAGTTTCTACATTGCTAGGAGACTTCTAGTACTCAGTACACCAGAGGAATGAAAAGCAAATAGGAAGGTGTTGCACCCCAAAATTTGCCCTCACAATACAAGACTTTGTGTGCTAAGAAGGTTCACAAGGTTCACAAGACCTCTCATGAGGTTCACAAGGTTCACAAGACCTCTCATGAGGTTCATAAGGTTCACAAGACATCTTATGAGGTTCACAAGGTTCACAAGACATCTCATGAGGTTCACAAGGTTCACAAAGTTCACAAATAGTCAGAAGATTTGACAATTCCCTCAGACAATGCATCTTCCTAAGCAATGCATCCTAAACTAGGGTTTTGACTTTAATCAGGCTAAATGGACTTCCAAGACTTCAAGTGAGCTTCATAACATCTTATATGTGTTTAAGAATCCCCATGACAAGTTTCAAGACTTTTCCCAAAGGTTTGCTCAGTCAGATGATCAGATAGGTTAAAATCAGTCAAAGTAGTTAAAAAGTCAAACTGAGGTCAACTGTGGTCAAACCAAAGTCAAACTTCATAATTTTTTGCCAACATCAAGTATATGAAGTAAAGTTCATCATTTGATCAAGGGTTGATCATGATTCATCAAGGAGATTTCAGATCATCAAGAATCAGAGGTTTCTAAATTAGGGTTTCCTCAGGAAAAGTCAACTAAACTTTGACCAGCCATAACTTTCACATGCTTCATCACATTTTTCCCATCCAAATCTCATTTTTAAGGAAATTGAATTATCTACAACTTTGTGTCTCACAAGCCAAGCCCAAAAATGCTTCATTTGGAAGGTATGAGCTAAGACATTATAGGTCCTTTTAAAAGTCAACAAAAAGTCAACAACTTCAAAAGGGCATAACTTGAGAATGGTAAATGATATGGACATGAAACCAATGGGGTTGGTTAGAGGACTCTTCAAGCTTTCTAAAATGTCCAAAATCACCCTCATAGCATTAAAATTGAAGGAGGTGTGCCCTTGCAAAGTTGGGAAATTTTAGGGAAGTTTATGAAGCAAATGGAGGTTTAAAACCAAATTTTTCTAAATGGGCTTGCCATGTGATGATCCAATCCATACAAATACCTCATGCACGAAAATTATTTGATATTTTCATAATTTTATTTTATTTAATTTATTTATTATGATTTTTTATATTAAAAATCATTTTAAATTTAAATAAAATATCAAATGTGAAGATTTAAAATATTTTCTTGTTCTAGAAGGTCATAAAGATGATTTAGATTGGATTGACTCACAATTGATGAAGATTGGATTGAAATAGAAAGGTTGAATTCACAAATATTTGAAGTTTAAGTTCTAATCTTTTTCAATCTTTTTCAATCAAAAACTTCATACAACAATCAAATTTTTTGACCTAATTCCATTGTACTATAAGTATACAACATAACCTAATGCAAAGACACGAATTGACAGACTCTCACATCAGTTTCAAACTTCACAAATTTCATCCAAATTCAATTTTCGATTTTCTCATTACAAGGTGTTTAAAGGTATTTTAAGAACACATGAAGGATCTTTGGACATCCCTAAACCTATCCCAGCTCTCAAAAACACATGAATCATGCTCATATCCATAACTCGAATGCATATTGTTCATACTTTTATTTTTTTCGATTTGAGTTATTTATGCAATGATAATGAAAACTAACCATTGATTTATGTTTATTGTGAAGTATTGAAGCTTTCAGGACAGTTTGATTTGAGTTTCATGGACTAGAACGATTTCCACCATTGTTAGGGTTTTCGGCCATTTTTAGGGTTTATCGATTTAGCAAATATAAATAAATTCTAAGGCCATGGTTGAACTGTAAATGTTATATTGATTCTGTTGATGTGTTTAATTTTGAAAAATCTTACATTTTTGGTGATGATTGAAGAACATAGGAAAACCTGCGAAATTGAATTCGCAGGAAAATTCCTAATAATTTTCGCAGGAGAATTCGCAGGTCTGAAGGAAGAAGAAGAAGTCCTGCGCGCCAAATTTCCATTTTAAATTTTGGTATTATATTTTATGTTATTATTATTATATATATTTCAGAAAAGCAAGTTGGCACAGTTGGTAAGGATGCGCGCATATGAAGTGATGGGCAGGGGATCGAATCTGGTCTCCAGCATTTTTTTGCTTCAAGGTTATTTATCCAATGATTTTATAATATAATGATCAGTTTATCATTCTATATCACACGTGCGCAGTGGCTCAGATGGTTTTGGAAACTAATTGTCCAGGTAAAGGACCTGGGTTCAAATCCCAGGTCCTGTTTTTTTAGGGTTTTTCCATTGTTTTTGTTATTTTCTTTATTTTCTATTAAATTAATTAATATAAATTCTAAAAAACTTAAATAATTAATAATATTTTCTTAAAATCTCATATTTTCAAAATATAATAATCTATTTTTTTTCAAACTTTTTTTTTTTATGTTTATATTTATTAATATGTATATATATATTTTTTGTATATAAAATTTCATTAACTATATTTAGATTAATTTCTAACCCTAATAATTTTTATAAACCCTAATAATATTTTTAAATCATAATTATTTCATGTGAATATTAATTATGTCCATATTTTTGTTATTTAATTAATTCTTGTATATAAATATGCTTAAAATATGATTAAAATTCTTAATATAATAATTCAATATGTATATATTTTATAATTTGTTTATGATTCTTGTATGTAAATAATTTTTAATATAGGTTTAAAAATAATTAAAACTTGTTGATTTAATTTTATAAATATAATTTATTTTATAATATGTTTATAATTAACCTAATTTCTATAACTTATACATAATTTAAAATTTTATAATAATTAGTATATAATTGTTTATATTTTCTTCTTAATCTTAAAATATAATTGTTTATATAAAAATTTGATCTTTTAATTATTATGCTAATATTCTTATTAATGCTATTTATTTTCATATTTATTTTATTATTACTAACCCCATTTATATATTGTGATTTATTATTATTATTTCACTAACCCAATTACATTATTATTATTTATTTTTGCTTATTTATTTAATTTGCTTTAATTATTATTATTATTATGTAATTGTCTCCTGGATGTAATATTTTAGTATTAATATTGAATATTTATTTTAAATGTCATGGTTAGTAAAATAGGGAGTGTAAACATGTTCGTATTTAAAATTAATTTAGATCACTAATTTAAAAGATAAATATTTAAAATTGTATACTCACACACGTAAGTCGATCTTTGATCGCCATCTCACTTCCTTAAGGATACCTCTCATGTTGCCTATTACAAAAGGTCAAGTAGGGTGTATAAAGCAAAGTCCCTAATTTCACATCATCTAGTCCCTTTAACAAGATAAAAATATCAAGTCCCTTCGAATGTTGCCTTCGTAATGATCTTGTCCCTTTCGAATAAAGATGATAAGTCCCTTCGAATTGCTTATACACCCCACAGTTGCCTAAATAACAGATGTCCCTTCATTTGTCCCACACATCCAAGGTAATGACTACCTATTCCTTAATAATAGGGATAGTCTTACCATTTAAAGGATTCAAGAACAGAAAAGACTTAAGCTTTGGGTAGGTTCCTCTTAGATACTTGCTCACTTTTCAAAAACATTTCAAACACTTCACACATTTTAAACAATTTTCAAAACAAAGGTTTTTTACGCATCCGTACATGGATCATTATAAAACTCTTAAGAAAATTTCTATTCACACACTTCACATTTCAAAAAACATTTTAAAGTGAGCTAAGTAACTAAGAGCCCATGGATAACCATGGATGTAAAGGGTGCTAACACCTTCCCTTTACATAACCTACCCCCCAGACCCAAAAATCTTTTAAAAGGTCTTTCCTGTTCTTTTATGCCTTTCCTTTGGATAAAATAAAAGTCGGTGGCGACTCTTGCTATCCGCAACATAACTAAAGTCAGTTCTCCCACCGTGTTACAGAACTGGCGACTCTGTTGGGGATTTAATATTAAAGAGGGGTACCCTTAGGAATTAGATCACTTTAAAATTGTTTGCCATGTTTGCTTTATACTTACTTGTTGGGCTCTTATGTGTGAAAGATCCTAACCCGGATCTAGTGTACCTCAGGTAAATGGCAATAGACCAAGGAAACTGTACGGCGTATACCGATATGGTTGATCTGGTGGCCATAGTTAGTGTGACTTCTTGGTTGGTGCTTATGTTCCTTAAGTCAAGTTGAGGATAATATGAGGCCGCCATATGTTGTCAATGCACTAACTAACTTTTAGAACCCTAGTCATCCCATCTTGGCCTTTAGAAAGTAGTGAGATAACCGGCTTTGGTGAAGACTGAAGTTGGTTGATACTCGATACTACGCTCATTGAGATTCTAAACTTGGAGGGTTTTGGTTGGCAAGTAAGTTGCCTACTGAACAACCACCCTTGCGAAGGATCAATGATATTGAGATCCCTTAGAACCTGGTTACTTTTGTAGGACAGGATGAACCAACTAACTTCAGGGGAGGGTATTGACCTTTAAACCTCATGCAAGCCTTTAAACCTAGGGCTATGGTATGACTTGTTTGTGTGTGCCACATGTTTGTGATTGAGCATAACATCATGACATCATCATGCATCATAAGCATAGCATTTTCACTAACCATTTCAAGAACCAAAGGATTTATCTTTGTTCTTTGTTGCAGGTCATGGCTTCTGCTCGTAGAAACACTATCAGGATCAACTTTGTAGGCATACCTCCTAAGCTTAAAGAGTTGGTTTCTCAAGTGTCTGATAATTCCCAGTTCATCAAGAGACATGGTTACTTACTGGATCTAGTCACTTCAGGAGTCAATGAAGACATGATGAATGTTTTGTTTCAGTTCTTTGATCCTAAGCACCATTGCTTCACATTCCCCGACTATCAACTGGTTCCTACAATGGAAGAGTTCTCTAAACTTCTGGGTATACCTGTTCTTGATCAGAGACCATTCACAGGCTTGGAGAAAGAGCCTAAACCTGAGGTTATTGCTGCAGCTCTACATCTGAAGAAGTCTGACATTGTTCTAGAAACGAGAAGCGGAGTCAAGGGTATTCTTGCTAAGGTGTTGATAGAGAAGGCTCAAGTGTTCTTGAAGGCTATAAGCTATGATGCTTTTGAGGAGATCTTAGCCTTGCTGATTTATGGCTTAGTGTTGTTCCCCAATCCAGATCAGTTCATAGACGTTCATGCCATCAACATATTTCTGAGTCACAATCCAGTGCCCACATTGCTTGGAGACATTCTGCACTCTCTTCATACTCGTACTACAAAGGCACGAGGAACTTTGATGTGTTGCATACCTTTTCTATCTAGGTGGTTTATTTCTCACCTTCCTCGATCAGTGATGAAGAATGAGCAAGGGTTCAGGTGGTCCAAGAGGATTATGTCACTCTCTCATTCAGATATTCATTGGTGCTCCAGATCTATGGAGAATGTCACTATCATTGACCGTTGTGGGGAGTTTCCTAATGTGCCACTTCTAGGCATAAGAGGAGGCATCACCTACAACCCCTCTCTAGCTTTACGACAGTTTGGTTACGCTCGGAGTGATGGCCCACATGACATGTTGATTCAGGGCATTGTGTTTGACTACGACAATGATCTTCAAGGTTACCGTCAGAGATTCATACGAGCATGGGGAAAAGTGAACAAAGTTGACAGCAAGACTCTGGAGCCTAAGTACACTATTCCCATGGAAGCTTATCTCAGATGGGTGCGATCTCGTGCTCAGACTCTCATGATGCCATATCCTGCTATCCTGCCAGTTACCATGGAACCTGTTGCTGAAGGAGATACTGTTTATACCATCCTTCACCCAGACATGCCTACTGACATGGAAGACTTGCAGAGATCCTGGATCCAGATGAAGGAGCAAAGGGATACTTTCGAGGCTCATTACAAAGCAAGCCAAGAAAGAATCCTGGAACTAACAAAGCAACTTCACGAGGAACAGAATCTCAACTCATACCTCAACACAAAGAGGAAACGTCCATGGGAGACTTAAAACCCCATCTCTTGTATTTATTTCATTTCTTTTGTAAGCCCAAGAGGCAAAAAAAATTTATTACTAATAAAAGTTTACCTTCTTGTTTGTTTAAGCAAATTTAAATCCTGCGGTCCTTGAAAACATTGCATATACATTTACATATCATATCATTGCATCACAGGTTTCTTGTGCACAGGTTTCTCATCTTCCCGCTGTTTATTTCAACAATGGCTCTTGAACAAACAGTTAAGGATCTCCAGGCACAAAATGCACAGTTCCAAGAGCTGATCCTGAACTTGTCCAAGGGGCAGGACGAATTGAAGACACTGCTGGCCAAGAAAACTAAGAAGACTAGGAGGTCAGGTGGCCTGATCAACATGGGAAGAAGGTTCAGAGGTCCTGTCAAGACCAAAGAACAGGTTGAAGATTATGAGTCTGAGGAGTCTGAGAAAGAGGGAGGAAGTCTCCACAACACAATGGGGGACTCTGATTCTGAAGCTAACTACTATCATGAGCCTAATGAGGATAAGTTCAAGATGCTGGTGGATAGAATGGATGCTATGGAATTACAAAAATCTTCTGGGCTGGATTTTGAAGATTTGAGTTTGATATCTGGGGTAATTATACCCATTGGTTTCAAGGTTCCTACTTTTGTTATTTATGATGGTGTCTCTTGTCCCAAGCTGCATTTGAGGTCTTATGTCAGGAGAATCTAACCCCATACTGCTGATAAGAAGTTGTGGATCCATTTCTTCCAAGAGAGCTTATCTAGAGCTCAATTGGAATGGTACTATCAGTTGGAGAGTGTCAACATCAGTGATTGGAATGATCTTGCTGAAGCCTTCTATAAGCAATATCAATACAATGCTGATTTAGCCCCTACTCGCATGCAGCTTCAGAGCATGTCTATGGGTGCTAAAGAGAGCTTCAAGGAGTATGCTCAGAAGTGGAGAGATTTGGCTGGAAGAGTGCAACCCCCTTTAACTGACAGGGAGTTGGTTGATATGTTCATGTGCACGTTGAATGGTCCTTTTTACAGTCATCTCATTGGAAGCTCATCATCTGGCTTCACTGAGTTGATAATGACAGGAGAGCGCGTAGAAAGTGGTATAAGGAGTGGCAAGATTCAAGTGGGTGCTTCTTCATCAGGTGCTGCAAAGAAGCCTCCCAGTGGGAAGAAAGAGTCAAATGTTGTTTATGGTCAACCTGATCGTAATAGAAGGCATCAGTCTGTGAGCGCAGTTCATATCTCCAATCCAACTCCTACAACACCAGAACAGCCACAGGGAAATCAACAAAGGGCTAGAAGGCAGTTCACTAAGATCAACATGTCAATGGCCCAAGCCCTGCAACACTTGTTGAAGGCTGAACTTATCACTCTGAAAGATGCTCCTAAGAATCCTAATGTTACCTCTCCCAGGTACAATCCTAATGCACGATGTGCATATCATTCGAATTGTCAGGGACATGATACCAATAGTTGCTGGGTATTGAAGAACAAAATTCAAGATATGATTGATGCTGGAGAGATTGAGTTTGACCCTTCGGGTACTCCAAATGTGATTACTGCTCCTATGCCAAATCATGAGAAGACTGTCAATGCCATTGATGAAGATTCACATATTTCCTCAGTTGCAGATCTGACTACACCATTGTCTGTTATCAAGAAGAAGCTAGTACAAGCTGGGTTCTTTCCAGGTTGTCGTGAAGATTGTCTGTATTGTACCTATAAGCCAGATAGCTGCTGGAGGTTGAGAGATGGAATTCAACGCCTCATGAATAATTATACCATAGTGTTTGAAAGGACTCCATCTTCTGTAGAGAGTATGGTTGATCATATTACTAAAGGTAAGAAGATTGAAGAGGTGGATATGGTTGATAAAGTGCCGGTAAGGATTACTTCTAAGGGTCCTGTCAAAATCACTCATAAGGGTCCAATTAAGATTACTGCTGAAGGCCCTGTGAAGATTGTTGCTGAAGCTAGAGTGGCTCCTATGATCATTACCACTCCTGGTCCTATTCCGTATACTTCTGATAAAGATGTGCCTTGGCATTATGGGTCTGATGTTTATATCCATGGTATTAAGCAGGAACCCTTAGCTGATATGCCTGTTGATAACATTGCCGGATCTAGTAAGATCACACGAAGCGGAAGAGTTTTCTCTCCTCCAGTTACTTCCAAGAATGCAGTTACTCCAGCTGCTACCTCCACCACTGATGCTCGGGGCAAAGGTCCCGTTATTGAACCTATACCTACTGATGTGCCAGTTGCTGATGATCTTTCTAAGCAGATGGAAGAAGTATTGAAAATCATTCGCAAGAGTGATTATGACATTGTTGATCAATTGGGGCATACTCCCTCCAAGATTTCTATGCTGTCTTTGTTGTTATGTTCTGAGGCTCATGCCAAGGCCTTGATCAAGTTTCTGAAGACTGCTCATGTACCTAATGAAATTTCTGTTGACCAGTTTGAAAATTGTGTTGCACACTTGACCTATGATAATGGGTTAGGTTTCTCCGATGCTGATTTGACTCCGGCCAAGAGGGATCATAACAGGGCTCTGCATATCTCAATTGAATGCAGGGGCACTACCCTATCACATGTATTGATAGACAATGGTTCCTCTCTGAATGTATTTCCCAAAGAAGTCCTGAATAAGCTTAGCCCTGAAGATGCTGTGCTGAAGCCCAGTAACATAGTGGTGAAAGCTTTTGATGGTTCGAGAAGAGTGGTGCATGGAGAAATTGATCTCCCAATCAAAGTTGGTTCTCAGGTTTTCAATGCTACCTTTTATGTCATGGATATTCGTCTGTCATATTCTTGTTTGCTTGGGCGCCCCTGGATCCATGGGGCAGGTGCTGTAACTTCCACTTTACATCAAAAGCTGAGATATCCGGTAGAAGGAAAGGTTGTTACTGTCTACGGGGAGGAAGGATATGTTGTTAGCCATGTGAACACCTTTAAGTATCTTGAGGTGGAAGGTGAATATGTTGAAACTCTGTGTCATACATTTGAAGTGGTTCCTTGGATTGTTAATGATTATGTAGCTCCTCCTGTTGTCAAGAAAGTTCCTGTGGTCACCAGAGTACCTCCTACAATGGCCTCCCTTAAAGATGCTAGAGCTGTGGTGGATGAAGGTGGTTGTACTATTTGGGGTCAGCTTTCTGATATTCCATACAAGTCTGAGAAATTTGGTTTGGGTTTCACTGCAGAGTCCCAGAAGGCTGTTCGTCGTGCTCGTGTTGTTGGTATCACCAATCAGGGGATTATGAAGAATCAGATCAATGCTGTGGGTGACTATGATGAAGACTACAACTTGGATGCTTGGATTTTTCCTACTGTGGGTGCTGGGCTCAATAAATGGAAGGCTGAAGATGTTATTCCTATCTCTTTTAGTCAGGAGTAAATACTATTACTGTGTTGTTGCTTTTTAAGTTTGTAATTTCTTGAACAATTGAACTCTTTAAGGCTTGTGCCTTACCTGGGGCACAATGGTGTGCTTGTTATGGGATGTCATTTCATTTGCATACTTCATTCAATAAAAATCAGTGGATGTTTCGTTTTCGTAAATATTGTGTTCCTTGTCTTTCTTTTCTTTTATTTTTGTTTTATCAGCTATGTGTTCTTACACACACCCACATCACTAAAATGCAGATCCTCATCCACTCTGGATCCTGTTGATAACAGTTCTACTATTGCCAATTATAATTTCGAGAATCCGATCTATCAAACTGAAGACGGAAATGAGGACGATTGTGAAGTACCTGTAGAGCTTGCTAGGTTGTTACAACAAGAAGAGAAAGCTATACAGCCACATGAAGAGCCAGTCGAAGTTGTGAATTTGGGAACTGAAGAAAACAGGAAAGAAGTCAAGATAGGGGCTGAATTAGAGGATAATGTCAAGAGCAGGTTGATTCAAATGCTACGTGACTATGTGGAGATCTTTGCTTGGTCCTACGAAGACATGCCAGGGTTGGATACAGACATTGTGGTTCACCGTTTACCAGTAAAAGAAGATTGTCGTCCAAAGAAGCAGAAAGTTCGTCGCATGTATCCTGAAATGTCAGAGAAGATCAAAGCAGAGGTAATGAAACAGTTTGATGCAGGGTTCTTAGCTGTGACTTCATATCCTCAGTGGGTTGCAAATGTGGTACCAGTACCTAAGAAAGATGGTAAGGTGCGTATGTGTGTGGACTACAGGGATTTGAACAAGGCTAGCCCCAAAGATGACTTCCCACTTCCTCATATTGATGTTCTGGTAGACAACACTGCTCAGCATAAGGTATTCTCCTTTATGGATGGTTTCTCTGGTTACAATCAGATCAAGATGGCACCTGAAGATATG
The DNA here is from genome assembly GCA_963966055.1 of Lathyrus aphaca. Taxonomy (NCBI): domain Eukaryota; kingdom Viridiplantae; phylum Streptophyta; class Magnoliopsida; order Fabales; family Fabaceae; genus Lathyrus; species Lathyrus aphaca. The sequence goes on along the minus strand of OZ014524.1, from coordinate 427,378,305 downwards.
GAAAAGACAACATTTGTTACACAGTGGGGCACTTTTTGTTATTAGGTGATGCCATTTGGTTTGAAGAATGCAGGGGCAACATATCAGCGTGCTATGGTGGCTTTGTTTCACGATATGATTCATCATGAGATAGAGGTGTATGTGGATGATATGATAGCCAGGTCACAGAATGAAGAGCAACATCTTGATCATTTGCATAAATTGTTTGAGAGGTTGAAGAAATACAAGTTGAGATTAAACCCAAACAAGTGTACTTTTGGAGTTAGATCTGGTAAACTCCTGGGTTTCATTGTCAGTGGAAAAGGTATTGAAGTAGATCCTGCAAAAGTGAAAGCTATACGAGAGATGCCAGTTCCCCGTACTGAGAAGGAAGTTAGAGGTTTCTTGGGAAGATTGAATTACATTGCAAGATTTATTTCCCAATTAACTGCTATCTGTGAGCCAATCTTCAAGTTATTGAAGAAAGATCAGGTGATGGAATGGAATGATGAGTGCCAGACTGCCTTTGATGAAATCAAGAAATATCTGCTAGAACCTCCAATTTTGATGCCACCAGTTGATGGAAGACCCTTAATTATGTACTTAACAGTGTTAGACAACTCAATGGGGTGTGTGTTGGGGCAACATGACGAGTCTGGTCGAAAAGAGCAGGCAATATACTACCTTAGCAAAAAGTTTACCGACTGTGAAACAAGATACTCACTGCTCGAGAAAACTTGCTGCGCTTTGGCATGGGCTGCTCGCCGACTAAGACAGTATATGTTGACCCATACTACCTTGTTGATTTCGAAGATGGATCCAATCAAGTACATATTCGAGAAACCTGCTCTCTCCGGAAGAATTGCAAGATGGCAAATGATCTTGACAGAATATGACATACATTATACTACTCAGAAGGCCATTAAAGGAAGTGTTGTAGCTGATCATTTGGCTCATCAAGCAGTGGATGATTATCAGTCAATGAGTTTTGAGTTCCCTGATGAAGACATTATGATTATTACCAAAGAACCTGGACAATATGACGGACCTGAACAAGGATCCCGATGGACTATGGTTTTTGATGGAGCTTCTAATGCACTTGGTAATGGTGTTGGTGTTGTGATTAGTTCCCCTGAAGGTTGTCATACCCCAATCACTGCCAGACTTTGTTTCTATTGTACTAATAACATGGCTGAGTATGAGGCATGTATCCTGGGTATTAAAGCTGCCATTGATATGAAGATTCAGTTCCTTGATGTGTATGGAGATTCAGCCCTGGTAGTAAGTCAGATCAAATGAGATTGGGATACCAAGCATGATAACCTCATTCCTTACAGAGAGCATGTATTGTCCTTGATCCCACATTTCAAGGAAATTACCTTTGGACATATTCCACGAAGAGAGAATCAGTTGGCAGATGCCTTGGCCACCATGGCATCCATGTTTGAGATCAGTTGGGATGATGAAGCTCCCAAGATTACTATTGATAGATTTGAAAAGCCTGCATACTTCAATGAGATTGACACTGAAGAGGCAGAGGAGAAACCTTGGTTTTATGAAGTGAAAAGATATCTTGAAGCTCAGGAATTCCCTGAAGGGGCATCTGTCAAGGATAGGAAGTTTCTGAGAAGGTTTTCTGCTAAGTTCTTTTTGAGTAATGGAATTTTGTACAAGCGCAATCATGATTCAACTTTGCTTTGTTGTGTGGATAAGAAGGAAGCAACAGAGATTATGGAAGACATGCATGATGGGATTTTTGGCACTCATTCTAGTGGTCATACTATGGCAAAGAAGATATTGAGAGCAGGTTACTATTGGTCTACCATGGAAGCTGATTGCTATCAACACTCCAGAACATGTCACAAGTGTCAAATTTATACTGATAAAGTACATATACCTCCATCACCATTGAATGTGTTGACTGCTCCTTGGCCTTTTGCTATGTGGGGCATTGATATGATTGGTGAGATCAAACCTACTGCTTCTAATGGGCATCGTTTCATCCTGGTTGTTATTGATTACTTCACGAAGTGGGTGGAGGCAGCTTCATTTGCATCTGTTACTAAGAATGTGGTGGCCCGATTCATTAAGAATAATCTCATATGTAGGTATGGCATCCCTGAAAGGATTATTACTGACAATGGCTCTAATCTGAACAACACTATGATTACTGATCTCTGCACGCAGTTCAAGATTAAGCATCACAACTCTTCTCCGTATCGTCCGAAGATGAATGGGGCAGTTGAAGCTGCTAATAAGAACATTAAGAAGATTGTACAAAAGATGATTGTTACTTATAAGGATTGGCATGAGATGTTACCGTTTGCTCTTCATGGTTATCGTACTACAATACGTACTTCAACAGGGGCAACCCCATTCTCCTTAGTCTATGGTATGGAAGCAGTTCGGCCCATTGAAGTTCAGATCCCCTCCTTAAGAATTATGAAGGATGCAGGCTTGGATGAAGATGAGTGGATTCAGACTCGACTTGACCAAATAAACTTGATTGATGAGAAGAGGTTAGCAGCTGTTTGTCATGGCCAGATGTACCAGAAACGAATTATCAAAGCTTTTAATAAGAAGGTTAAGCCAAAGGTATATCAGGCTGGTGACTTGGTAATCAAGCGTATCATATTACCACAAGGTGATCCTAGGGGCAAGTGGACTCCTACATATGAAGGACCATTTGTAGTCAAGACAGTATTTTCAGGAGGTGCCATGATGCTTACTACTATGGATGGTGAAGACTTCCCACAGCCTGTAAATGCAGACATAGTTAAAAAATACTACGCATAAAAAAAGACCCGCTAGGTTGACTGGCCTAGGCAAAAATAAGGGCATCCCGGCAAACCAAAAGGGTTTGGGCAAAAATTAGGGATATATATAAAAAAAATGTACACCCGGCAAGTCGAAAACCTGAAAAGGCGGCTTGGGCGAAAAAGGGTATTCCGGTGGATTGAAAACCTGAAAGGGCAATCCAAAAGTTAGGGATTAAAGCGTATGACTATGTCTCGTTTGGATCACCCATGTAACTACCACCAATTGTGCTACTTACTCAAGTTCGAACAGATAAAACTCAATCCAATCGTTTCCATTTCAACAGCAGAAGATGAGATACTTGAAGATAATGGCAATAGTAGAATTGAAACTCAATAGGATTATTTCCCACATAGCTGATTTTCTTTGTTTTGTAAAACTTTTATGACAAATTCCTCTTACTAGGACTTCTGTCTCCTTGTACAAACCTACCTATGTATAGGTCACTTTTTAATATAAATAAAATTCCATCTTTGAATCCAGATTTACTTTTACCCTATTTACATAAGCGAAACGTCCATTGGTTGTGTTTGAATGTATGTATGCTTTTGAATATGATTGATGTTTACCAGAAATGCATAAATGCTTAATATGATTGATGTTTACCAGAAATGCATGAAAATGCAGTAATAGTATTTACTAAGGACGAACGAGGGAAGGATTTCAACGAAGCTTCACCGGTTCATCCCTACAAGACAGCTACAAATCCCCAGCAGGGCAAGTCCATCTTCATAAGTACTTCAAGTCACATCTCCCCTGGAATTTATATCCATCTCTTTTATCCTCACACGGATAGTCGGGAATTTATACTTTCAATAGGAGTACGACGAACGAAGGCGGGAGGTTATGTATACCCTACTATCAAACGAAGACGGGAGGTTATATATACTATATTATCAAACGAAGACGGGAGGTTATATATACTATATTATCAAACGAAGACGGGAGGTTATATATATTATATTATCAAACAAGACGGAAACAAGTTCCTCATATTCTTCAGCAACAAATCGGGATTTATTTTCCCTGGCCAGCAGTTGTTATACGAAGATATCCAGACGCTTCAGGCTGCATGATGCATACATACATCATTTACATCATATCATACATATACATTAGTACATAATGCATTACTTAAGTGCATCATATTATACATGCATACATAATACATAAACTAATATTATCATACAGAATGTTGTAATCTTGTTTTTCAGATTAATTCTCCAGCAGACAGACTTCATCAACAACTTGTGACTTTGGGCCGTTGTTTATCTTCCCAAAAGTTATACCTCAGGACGTTGTTTATCCTCCTGAAAACTACCATTTCCTCAGGACGTTGTTTATCCTCCTGAAAGCATATCACGACCTTGGGCCGTTGTTTATCTTCCCAAAGGTTACCTCATTACCTCAGGACGTTGTTTATCCTCCTGAAAGCTACCATTTCTTTTGGGCCGTTGTTTATCCTCTCAAAAGTTATATTTATACCTCAGGACGTTGTTTATCCTCCTGAAAGCATATCATGACTATTGGGCCGTTGTTTATCTTCCCAAAAGTTATACTTATACCTCAGGACGTTGTTTATCCTCCTGAAAGCATATCATGACCTTGGGCCGTTGTTTATATTCCCAAAGGTTACCTCAGGACGTTGTTTATCCTCCTGAAAGCATATCATGACTTTGGGCCGTTGTTTATCTTCCCAAAAGTTATACTCATACCTCAGGACGTTGTTTATCCTCCTGAAAGCATATCTTGACCTTGGGCCGTTGTTTATCTTCCCAAAGGTTACATCATTATACCTCAGGACGTTGTTTATCCTCCTGAAAGCATATCATGACCTTGGGCCGTTGTTTATCCTCCCAAAGGTTACCTCATTATTATGGGACGTTGTTTATCTTCCCAGAAAGTTATATCTTCATATCTTGGACTGCCTTACCCTCCAAGAGACATATTTGAAGAACTTTTATCCAAGTGGCATCTTTAAGCCCACTCAAGCATCAACAACAAGTCATCAGTATCACTCTATGTACCGGTGAGTGCAAATTTTTGGGCTTTTGTGTTCAATCCCCTTCAACCTTCCAGGTCACGACTGGCACATATACCAATCTAACCCCTCAGGTTTCAGAAAATTGAACAGGGGCAACTGTTGCACCCCAAAATTTGCCCTCACAATACAAGACTTTGTGTGCTAAGAAGGTTCACAAGACCTCTCATGAGGTTCACAAGGTTCACAAGACCTCTCATGAGGTTCATAAGGTTCACAAGACATCTTATGAGGTTCACAAGGTTCACAAGACATCTCATGAGGTTCACAAGGTTCACAAAGTTCACAAATAGTCAGAAGATTTGACAATTCCCTCAGACAATGCATCCTCCTAAGCAATGCATCCTAAACTAGGGTTTTGACTTTAATCAGGCTAAATGGACTTCCAAGACTTCAAGTGAGCTTCATAACATCTTATATGTGTTTAAGAATCCCCATGACAAGTTTCAAGACTTTTCCCAAAGGTTTGCTCAGTCAGATGATCAGATAGGTTAAAATCAGTCAAAGTAGTTAAAAAGTCAAACTGAGGTCAACTGTGGTCAAACCAAAGTCAAACTTCATAATTTTTTGCCAACATCAAGTATATGAAGTAAAGTTAATCATTTGATCAAGGGTTTATCATGATTCATCAAGGAGATTTCAGATCATCAAGAATCAGAGGTTTCTAAATTAGGGTTTCCTCAGGAAAAGTCAACTGAACTTTGACCAGCCATAACTTTCACATGCTTCATCACATTTTTCCCATACAAAGCTCATTTTTAAGGAAATTGAATTATCTACAACTTTGTGTCTCACAAGCCAAGCCCAAAAATGCTTCATTTGGAAGGTATGAGCTAAGACATTATAGGTCCTTTTAAAAGTCAACAAAAAGTCAACAACTTCAAAAGGGCATAACTTGAGAATGGTAAATGATATGGACATGAAACCAATGGGGTTGGTTAGAGGACTCTTCAAGCTTTCTAAAATGTCCAAAATCACCCTCATAGCATTAAAATTGAAGGAGGTGTGCCCTTGCAAAGTTGGGAAATTTTAGGGAAGTTTATGAAGCAAATGGAGGTTTAAAACCAAATTTTTCTAAATGGGCTTGCCATGTGATGATCCAATCCATACAAATACCTCATGCACGAAAATTATTTGATATTTTCATAATTTTATTTTATTTAATTTATTTATTATGATTTTTTATATTAAAAATCATTTTAAATTTAAATAAAATATCAAATGTGAAGATTTAAAATATTTTCTTGTTCTAGAAGGTCATAAAGATGATTTAGATTGGATTGACTCACAATTGATGAAGATTGGCTTGAAATAGAAAGGTTGAATTCACAAATATTTGAAGTTTAAGTTCTAATCTTTTTCAATCTTTTTCAATCAAAAACTTCATACAACAATCAAATTTTTTGACCTAATTCCATTGTACTATAAGTATACAACATAACCTAATGCAAAGACACGAATTGACAGCCTCTCACATCAGTTTCAAACTTCACAAATTTCATCCAAATTCAATTTTCGATTTTCTCATTACAAGGTGTTTAAAGGTATTTTAAGAACACATGAAGGATCTTTGGACATCCCTAAACCTATCCCAGCTCTCAAAAACACATGAATCATGCTCATATCCATAACCCGAATGCATATTGTTCATACTTTTATTTTTTTTCGATTTGAGTTATTTATGCAATGATAATGAAAACTAACCATTGATTTATGTTTATTGTGAAGTATTGAAGCTTTCTGGACAGTTTGATTTGAGTTTCATGGACTAGAACGATTTCCACCATTGTTAGGGTTTTCGGCCATTTTTAGGGTTTATCGATTTAGCAAATATAAATAAATTCTAAGGCCATGGTTGAACTGTAAATGTTATATTGATTCTGTTGATGTGTTTAATTTTGAAAAATCTTACAGTTTTGGTGATGATTGAAGAACATAGGAAAACCTGCGAAATTGAATTCGCAGGAAAATTCCTAATAATTTTCGCAGGAGAATTCGCAGGTCTGAAGGAAGAAGAAGAAGTCCTGCGCGCCAAATTTCCATTTTAAATTTTGGTATTATATTTTATGTTATTATTATTATATATATTTCAGAAAAGAAAGTTGGCACAGTTGGTAAGGATGCGCGCATATGAAGTGATGGGCAGGGGATCGAATCTGGTCTCCAGCATTTTTTTGCTTCAAGGTTATTTATCCAATGGTTTTATAATATAATGATCAGTTTATCATTCTATATCACACGTGCGCAGTGGCTCAGATGGTTTTGGAAGCTAATTGTCCAGGTAAAGGACCTGGGTTCAAATCCCAGGTCCTGTTTTTTTAGGGTTTTTCCATTGTTTTTGTTATTTTCTTTATTTTCTATTAAATTAATTAATATAAATTCTAAAAACTTAAATAATTAATAATATTTTCTTAAAATCTCATATTTTCAAAATATAATAATCTATTTTTTTTCAAACTTTTTTTTTTATGTTTATATTTATTAATATGTATATATATATTTTTTGTATATAAAATTTCATTAACTATATTTAGATTAATTTCTAACCCTAATAATTTTTATAAACCCTAATAATATTTTTAAATCATAATTATTTCATGTGAATATTAATTATGTCCATATTTTTGTTATTTAATTAATTCTTGTATATAAATATGCTTAAAATATGATTAAAATTCTTAATATAATAATTCAATATGTATATATTTTATAATTTGTTTATGATTCTTGTATGTAAATAATTTTTAATATATGTTTAAAAATAATTAAAACTTGTTGATTTAATTTTATAAATATAATTTATTTTATAATATGTTTATAATTAACCTAATTTCTATAACTTATACATAATTTAAAATTTTATAATAATTAGTATATAATTGTTTATATTTTCTTCTTAATCTTAAAATATAATTGTTTATATAAAAATTTGATCTTTTAATTATTATGCTAATATTCTTATTAATGCTATTTATTTTCATATTTATTTTATTATTACTAACCCCATTTATATATTGTGATTTATTATTATTATTTCACTAACCCAATTACATTATTATTATTTATTTTTGCTTATTTATTTAATTTGCTTTAATTATTATTATTATGTAATTGTCTCCTGGATGTAATATTTTAGTATTAATATTGAATATTTATTTTAAATGCCATGGTTAGTAAAATAGGGAGTGTAAACATGTTCGTATTTAAAATTAATTTAGATCACTAATTTAAAAGATAAATTTTTAAAATTGTACACTCACACACGTAAGTCGATCTTTGATCGCCATCTCACTTCCTTAAGGATACCTCTCATGTTGCCTATTACAAAAGGTCAAGTAGGGTGTATAAAGCAAAGTCCCTAATTTCACATCATCTAGTCCCTTTAACAAGATAAAAAGATCAAGTCCCTTCGAATGTTGCCTTCGTAATGATTTTGTCCCTTTCGAATAAAGATGATAAGTCCCTTCGAATTGCTTATACACCCCACAGTTGCCTAAATAACAGATGTCCCTTCATTTGTCCCACACATCCAAGGTAATGACTACCTATTCCTTAATAATAGGGATAGTCTTACCATTTAAAGGATTCAAGAACAGAAAAGACTTAAGCTTAGGGTAGGTTCCTCTTAGATACTTGCTCACTTTTCAAAAACATTTCAAACACTTCACACATTTTAAACAATTTTCAAAACAAAGGTTTTTTACGCATCCGTACATGGATCATTATAAAACTCTTAAGAAAATTTCTATTCACACACTTCACATTTCAAAAAACATTTTAAAGTGAGCTAAGTAACTAAGAGCCCATGTATAACCATGGATGTAAAGGGTGCTAACACCTTCCCTTTACATAACCTACCCCCCGGACCCAAAAATCTTTTAAAAGGTCTTTCATGTTCTTTTTTGCCTTTCCTTTGGATAAAATAAAAGTCGGTGGCGACTCTTGCTATCCGCAACATAACTAAAGTCAGTTCTCCCACCGTGTTACAGAAGGCTAGTGAGATGTTGTGCTCCTCTTTATTACTCTTGGCTGCTAAGACACATGCCAAAGTCAGATACCTTCCTGAACCCTCATCAGCAGAAGAATTGGGCTAAGAGGTTTATTGCCTTGACATCAGATGACATTAGATGGTGCACTCAGAGCACCAAGGGCAAGGACATCATTACTAGATGTGGGCAATATCCTAATGTGCCTTTGATAGGAGTGAAAGGTTGCATCAACTAAAACCCTTTACTGTTTAAAAGAAAATTGGGGTATGCTTTGGTTCATCCTCCCAGAGGACAAGATTTGGCTGAAACTCTTTATTGTGAAATTCAACCCAACTCTGCTGTTGTCAGGCAAGCTGCCTGGGCTTGGGACAACATCCAGATAAAAGGGACAGCCATCCTTGGCAAGTGCAACAACATTGCTTCAGCACAGTATTCTGATTGGTCCCGTACCAGAGCTCAGATCACCCAGATGCCTTTTACCTTGGAAGATACACCTGGACCTTCTACAGTACAACCTGCAGCTATTGTCAGTTTGGAAGAGTTTGAAAAGCTGAAAGAGAGGAATACTCAGCTAGCTGAAGCCTTGAAGAAGACTCTATGGGAGAGAAATGACAGCCGTCTAGATAATGAGAGATTAGAAAGGCTCAGGATCGAGCACTTGACCAAGATCGAGAAGACGGATGACTACATCAGGAAGGCAAGAGCAGGGGAGTTAGTACTGAAGAATGCTTGCAAGGAAGCAAAGACTCAGAAGGCTAGGGCTGAGAATTATCTAGAGGAGAGCCATGCTAGGTGGATCAGGATCACTGAAGCCCGTGCACAGGAAGATCAAAGGACTCAGGCTAAGATAGAGCAACTGGAGGCTAGTGAAAAGAAGCATCAGGAGGCTTTGCTGGCAGCTCAGAAAGAGATATCTGAATTGAAACTCCGGGCGGGGTTGAAGAGGTCAAAGGATCAGGACACAATAAGAGGTTGACCAGTGTCATTGCTACCAGGAACCTCCTCATCAGGACTATCATAGAGCACCCAATTGGGCCAGTGACTGAGGCCCTCCTGAAGGAAGTCAGGAAGGATGACTATGGATTGGATGTTTGACTCTTTTGCTTGTACTTTTCTTTTGTTGATGTATTTTGACCCACCATGGGGATGTTATTGTAATCAAACTATGTATTTTCATCCTTTGTAATATATCAGTTTATTTATGGTTGGCTTTATCTATCAACATCATCAGCATCTCCTCGAGGTCTGGAAAGGTCAAAACCAAAGAACCAAACCGGATACCCTTGGAAAACAAATAGGCATATTTTATTGCATACAAAAATTTTATTTGTTTTTTAGGTTTTGTTTTATTGTTGTTTCTCACTTTGTTGTGGTTTCAGGAAACATTGCTCGCAGAAGAGTGTTCCCTGTCAACAGAATACACCGGTACCCGACACGAAACAACCTTCCTGGACTCCAGATGGATCAAGTTCAACAAGACTTGAATGAAGTAAGGACCCAAATGGATAATGAGAGGGTTGAGATGAGGAATCAGATGACCCAATTCATGACAGTAATGACTGGCTTAGCTCAGAGCCAGGAAAGGCTGAGGGAGTTGGTGGAGAGATAAACTCCTGAATAACACCATTCAGGTACAGGAGGTACCAGTAACAACGATCACGTGCAACCTCGCACTGATCCACTAGAGTTTGGGCCTCATCTAAACCCAGAAATTAATGCCATAAGGAATACTCAGGGTAACACTGCTGGAGAAAGGGTCTTGCAAGAGGATCCTCAAGAAGAGCAGTTTACAGTTGTTGGGGCTAGGGATGAAGTTTACGACCGTAGGCTGGATGAAATTACAGAGAAGTTGAGGTCTCTTGAATCCCAGAATTCCCTAGGCTTTGATGTAATGGACATGGGACTGGTGGAAGGGGTGAGAATTCCTCATAAGTTCAAACCCCCATGTTTTGAAAGGTATAATGGCACATCCTACCCACGCACCCATCTTCAATCATTCTTGGGAAAATTAAAAGCATACACCATGGACGAGAAACTGTGGATGTTTTACTTCGAGGATAGTCTAACGGGGGCATCCCGAGAATGGTATTCCCACCTGACCAGAGCCACGGTAAGAAACTGGAAAGACTTGGCTGAAGCTTTTATCCGTCAGTATCAGTATAACTTGGACATGGCCCCAAACAGGACCCTCTTAATGGGAATGTCTCAATCTTCCCGTGAAAGCTTCAGGGAATATGCCCAAAGGTGGAGGCAGCTTGCCGCTGCAGTTCAACCCCCCATGTCTGAAAGGGAAATGGCAGACATGTTCATGAATACCCTTCAAGGAATATATATTGACCGATTGGCTGCATTTTCTTCTACCAGCTTCGCATATGTGGTGATAGCCGGGGAAATAATAGAGAGCCTATTGAAGATGTGAAAGATCTCCGATAACGGTGCTAGTTCAAGCAGTACAAGAAAACCATTTGCTGGACCACGTAGATCTGGTGAGACAAAATCTGTGCACATGGGAAGAGGGAGACCCTAATACTTGCCCAGAACAGTTGCTGATGTTACTATCCCTGCTCCACCTCCTCAGTATGCTCAACAACCACAACAGTTTCCGCAACAACAACAGTTTCCGCAACAGAGATCATACAACAATAACAACAACAATCAACAACAACAACACCCGTTTCAACAACGACCATCTCAGGTCAACCGGGTAATTGATCCCATTCCTATGCCATATGCTACGCTGCTGCCACTACTCCTAAAGCTCAATCTTGTTGAGTTGAGGACATTGAATCCACCTGATCCTCAAAATCTTCCAAGAAATTACGATGTTAATGCTAGGTGTGCTTTTCATTCCAACGCACCTGGTCACTCTACGGAAAAATGCAGAGCCCTGCATATGAAGGTTCAGGATCTGGTAGATTCAAAAGCCCTGAACTTTGCACCTCCTCCCAATGTAATGAAGAATCCTTGCCAAGCCACAGTGGGCCAAGGATTAATTCTATAGAGGATGGTTCACCCACGAGTTTAATAGAAGACATTGCATCCATTCAGACACCTCTGGCAGAGGTTAAAGCCCAACTTTTAAAGTGCCAAGTGTTTCCAGGTTGTGAGGCCTGTTGCGAATCATGCAAACTTTCTGAGAATGGGTGTGCTAGCTAGAGGAAAGGCATCAATGACTTGATCAAGGAGGGCATTCTGCAAATTACAACCACAGCTTCTACAACACCAGCAACCCTTTTGTCAACAACAAGTGAATCTTCTACAAATACAACAACCATCTTTCCTAATGTTTTCTCTACAAATGCAACAACCATTATTCCAACCGATTCAGCTACAACTCCAGCAATCATTCCATCTGTCACTTCAACACACAACAATCCATTTGCGCCGGCTACTACAACTTCAACAACCAACAATGACGTTTCCACTGTCACAATCTATTATGACCCGGCAACGGTCCCGAGTTCCAACAACTTTCAACAACATCAACAACAGTCTCAACAAAGCTTCAATTCACCTCCACCAACATCCACCAGAGGTCCTGTTAATATTTTCTATGATCCACAGACTATTACAGTCCCAATAACAGCTGTAGTAAGCCCAGTCACTATCACAGTGCCCGGGCCAATCCCATATGATAAAGACAGTGATATACCATGGCATTATGGTGCTGATCTGTACTACAACAGAGAGAAAGTCCTTCTTGATTCTCTAGTTCTCACTCCCCAAGTGGATAATGTTGGGGGAGGCGGAGGCTTCACCCGAAGCGGACGTCTCTTTGCATCACAAATCCCCAGAACCAACACTGAGGCAGAGGCTGTTGCCAAAGCCAAGGGGAAGAGTGTGATACCGGGAGAATCTGCACCCAAAGAAACTCATAAATCATCCTTCGATCAAGATGTGGATGAGTTTATGAGAATTATTAAAAGAAGTGACTATAAAGTTGTGGACCAGCTCCACCAGACTCCTTCAAAGATCTCAATCTTATCACTGTTGTTGTGTTCCGAAGCCCATCGGGATGCACTACTCAAAGTTCTGCACGCTGCCTACGTGCCAGAAGAGATCTCTGTAAATCAGCTGGAAACAGTGGTGTCAAATGTCAATACTAGCCATGGGCTAGGGTTCACTAATGCTGATTTAACAACAGAAGGACGTCTCCACAACAAAGCTTTGCACATAACCCTGGAGTGAAAAGGAGTTGTCTTATCTCATGTTCTTGTAGACACTGGTTCCTCACTCAATGTCTTACCCAAGAAAGCTCTTGTCAAGCTCGAATATGATGGGATAGCTCTCCGGCCAAGTAATCTTGTGGTCAGGGCTTTTGATGGCTCCAAAAGATCTGTTCTGGGAGAGGTGGAGTTGCCAATGATAATTGGTCCACAAGTCTTTAAGACCACTTTCTATGTGATGGACATACAGCCGGCATACAACTGTTTGCTAGGTCGACCCTGGATCCACGCCACAGGTGCAGTAACGTCGACCCTTCACCAGAAACTGAAGTATGAATGGGAAGGACAGATTATCACCATCTGTGGTGAGGAAGATATATTTGTTAGCCATCTGGCTACATACAAGTATATTGATATGGATGGTGAAATCCATGAGACAATGAGCCAAGGGTTTGAGTCCCTAAATGTCAATGAAGCTACTAAAGTATTTACTGCATCCCAGGAGGACAGGATGGGTACTTCAATCATCTCTTATCAACAAGCCCGAAAGGTTGTTGAAGAAGGTAATGCTCAAGGTTGGGGCAAGCTGCTGTCGGTGGAAAAGAAGGAAGATAGATTCGGTTTGGGTTACAGTCCATTCCGACAAGATCAATCAGATGCTGCAAAGGAGCCCAAATTCATCAGTGGGGGGATGCTCACCCCAGATGCTGTTAACAATCTGGAAGACGAGGAGGAAAGAGACCGCAACCTGGAGAGCTGGATACGTCCAAGGATCCCGGGGAACCAAGTCCTTAAATGGTTTTCCCAGGAAATTATAAGGGTTACTCCTGCAGAGTAATTATTATTTCCTGTCTTTTAGCATGCATCAAGTCCTGCATCTTGCCCAAGGTGTCAGTACTCATTTTGTAATAGGGCCATATTGTAATTTTGTGCAAATGATTAATCAATGAATATCAGACATCTTTTGCAAATGAGTCTCTTTTTCGCTCACTGTCTTTTCATTTTTTCACTTTTGTACAAAACAATAAAATGACAATGTTTTCAAAATAAATAACTTAATTTTCACTTTTCTAAACAATATTAAAATTGATCACTAAAACGAACCAATCTCAACCCTTGTAGAGATTACCCTCCAGATTGCACCGACAACAGCACTTCTATGACCTTGTATGACTTCGACAATCCGATTAATCAAGCCGATAAAGGGGTTGAAGAAGACTATGAGTTACCTGAAGAGTTAGCCAGGTTGTTGAGGCAAGAAGAGAAAGTGATCACTCCTCATCAGGAGGAGGTTGAGACAATTAATCTTGGTACCGAAGAAGACTTGAAAGAAGTGAAGATTGGGGCCAGTTTGCAAGATTCAGTGAAGGAGCAACTTATTGATATGCTTCGAGAATACGTCGATGTCTTTGCTTGGTCCTATCAAAACATGCCAGGTCTGGATACCGACATTGTTATGCACAAGTTGCCTTTGAAGGAAGATTGCCCTCTGTCGCTCCCACCAAATGACACCTGGTCAGAAGGGGTACAGACGCGAACGGCCGGCGAAAGAGAAAAGAATGAAAGGGTAAACTGAAAAGAGTCGCCAGCTAGGCATTTTTATCCTGAAGAAAAGGTAATGCTGCATAAACATAGAAAGAAGATATGGATAAGACGGTTGCGAACCAGAGAAACTGAGAAATAGGGTTAGTTACAACCTGGGAAGGTATTAGCATCCAGATTGTCCGTCGTACTCGACAGGATCCACGCTTGAAAATTTGTGTTTAAAGGGGTAGTGTCAGTGCTATTTTGTGTGCGAAAGCTGGAAAAGAATGCAAGTGTCAGTGCAAAAGAAATGTGAAGTGAATAAAAGAAGTGTCAGTGTAAGGAAAGAGTGCAAGGCTCAAGACGATGAGGCTTAAAGAATAATGCTGGAAGAAGGGGGAATGTACAGAGACTTTTGTTCGATAACTGTTAAGTTATGCCTACGTATCCTCTCGTGCAATGAGGAAGTCAGAACACCGTAGTTCGACTCAAAGAGAATGAAAGATAAATTGACTGATGAACTGCTTGCTTGTCTATGCTCAAGTGTATGACCTGTCTGGCTCAGGTGCAAACTGTCTTGCATTAGACGGAAGAAGCAAGTTCTCGTTTAAGAATGAATGAGATGAGAAAAGAATCCCGGAGGAGAAGATTATTGTTTTTTTTTATGTTTTCAATATTTTATTGCTTTTTGGAGTTTGTTATAAGATAATGAGCTTAAGCCTAAACCAAGGGTTAGTAAACTCATCACATCCTCCCTCTGATTAGGGGTAATGAGAATACCTTAAGTATGAAGTAAGCATCTCACACTTAATCACCATGATGTAGGATTAAGATCATTAACCTACTTGTAATTATTTAGATGTTTTTGGAGTTTTTGTTTAGTGTTAAATAATGAGTTTAAGCCATAATCAAGGATTTAATGGACCCATTACACCATCCTAATAGAAGGATAATAGATGAGAACATTTAAGCTAAGAAAGGCTCCTCAACTTGATCCATGATTAGGGATTAACCTCATGACAAAACAAAGCCTTTATTAAAGTGGATTTTAGTTAATGATAAGATTAAGAAGTGAATTTTATGGTTGGTAAGACAACTTGCTTGTCCATTAACACTAGGGTTAGTCCTTCTTAACCAATTAAGGAAGAATTAGAACCCTAATGCAAGGCCCAAGTTACAAGCTTGATGTCTTAGTGATTCATTAGATGAATTGATTAAAGGATTTAAACACATTAAGGGTTTAACACTTAGGATTAAAGTTATACACTCCATCCTAAGAGAAGGATGCAGGCATAAGCTTAATCACAAAGCCTTAAAACCATTAAGGTTTAGTCCTTGATTAAGAGGTGAGAAGAGAAGACACAAAGATGACATAAAGGTAAAACTAATGGGGGACTAATCAAACCCTAATTGTGATCATGCTTGGGTATTCCTAGGGTTTATGAGGCTTGCAAGAGATCTTCAAGGAGAATCCACCATGGAAGAAGCAGGATGAAAGAAGGAGAAGCAAAAAAAGAAGCAAGACAACTTACTTCACTTAAGAAGATAAGTTGCTTAGAGAAAGAAAGTGAGGGGGAACATGAATGAGCAAGCTCACTCTAATAAAAAAGTAAAGTGCATTAATGAATGCATAAAAAGATATGAGAAGAAATTATGAGAAGTGAAGCCAAATTCACTTCTCAAACACTTACCACCTGAAAAGTTAGCAGAAGGAAATGAAATGAATTGAAAATGAGATGAAATGCAAAGATGAAAGCCAAAGTCATAAGCATATCCATGATGCAAATGATGTTGTGAGATGGTATGAAAGCATGTCAAGGGATGAGGATGATCATACAAAGGATGGGAATGAAAATGAGACATGTAAGAGGCATGAAAGTTCATGAATGCACATGACATCAAATGAAAGCAAAAGCATGGCAAATGGATGATGCAATTATCAAACGTGATTCTAATATATCCTAAGATGTCTTATATGTCATGTGGATGCACAAAATGTCCTAGCAAGTTCATGTGTGCAAACTTATGCAAGATGGATGCAAATGAGGATGCAAATTAGGGTTTATGTACAACATGAGATGCAAAATTCAAAATCAGAAGCAAATGGTAAGATAAAAAAATTGAAAATGGGATCAAAGGGACCCTAAACCTATACAAGTTCACTGCCCAAAGGGGAAAGTCAGAAGCTAAACCCTAAGGGACTTATGATTTTTCTATGTTTCTAAGGTTTTAAGGGTGACCCTAAAGGGAAAATGCCAAACAAATTGAAAATGAACTATAAAAATGAAACAAAAATGTTTTTGGATGCTTGAAAGTATGCTTAACACAATGCAAAAAGAACCATTCACAAACTCACTTTGGATCAAAAGTTATGAATTTTTGAAGTTAGGGTTAAAACTATTCAAATTAAAGAACCCTAATTCAAATGAAAATTGTCAAAGTATGATCAAAACCAAAACGAAATTTGTTTTTTGAGTTTGTAAATGTTTGTAAATGTTTTAAAATGCTCTCTGAATTTTTTTGGGATTTTTAAATACCTAAATGTATTTTTAATTAATTAATCTTCATTAACTAATTAAAAATAATCATTTAAATGATTTAAAAATATTTTTTAATGCAAAAATTAAAAATAAAAATATTTTTGGGTTCTGAAAATTCATAAAAGATTTAATAAAAAATTTTAGAATTTTTTGATGTATTTTACTATTTTTTAAAATTCGTGCAAATTAAATGAGAAAAAATGAAATAAAAACTAATTAAATGGAAAGTATGTTGATCTAAGGGCTAGGATTTGAATTTGGAAAGGGAGGGAAAGACCACGGGCGCATCTGGACGGCTGACATTCAAACTTGCCCTAATTACATAATTAAACCCTAATCTGAACCCTAATGACTTTCAGGTGACCGGAACAGTGTTCCGGTCATCTTCTCCGGCATCTCTCTCATTCAATCTCTCTCAATACGCCATGAAACCTCACTAAACTCTCCAGAATCAATCATTAGACAACTCTAAACAAGAATCCAACAATCAAAATCATTTATTTTCACTCAAGATCCAGAATCAAAGGCAAACGGAAAACACACAAAAATTTCAGAAGCTTCATACATGCTTGTTTCTTACTCATTTTCAAAACTAAATAGATCATGATGATCAGCAAAGCATACAGAACATTTCTATAACAAGAAAATACATTTCTGGAAAATTTGTTCTTAAAGCTACCTGAAATGGAGCTTTCGAAAATGGCATTGTCTGGTCCTTTCTTTGGTGTTTTTCCCTTTCTTTTGACTCCCTCTTGCTCCTGGGATGCTTGGCTGAAGCTTTTGTGGACTCTTTTTAAAGTTTGCTAAAGCTCAGTTCAAGGAGGAGACAAAATCGTGTTTTTGATATGGGGGGTTTCAGGGCAAAGTGATGGTTGGGAAATGATCAGTGGTTGATGGTGAGTTGTTCTATGGAATTTGTTTTGATGTTTGTGGCTTGAGTGCTGAGTTTCGAAGAAAAATGCATAAGAGGGAGTTTTGGTGTATGTTGAGTTATGGGAGGATTCAACCTTGCTTGTTGTATGTGTTGAGTTGCTTTTGGTCCATGTATCAATCCTTGATAGGTCAGAGAGTTGTTGTGGAATAGTTTGATTGGTATGGCTCAAATTGCATAAAGTCAAGAAAGTTGTCCTTTGAGGTATGGGCTCATGGTAGGCTGGTTGTGAGGCATGGCTCGAGTCAGCTGGCTTTAGGGAGGTCCATGGAAACTGATTTGAAGAGCTGGCACAAGTGGATGTCAAGATTTGGGGCATTTTGCAATTTGTGAAGGTTTTGGCCCCTTTGAGAATTCTTGATGATCATGGCATGAAAATGAGTGATTCTTTGGGCCATTCTGAATTTTAGGTCATGTATCATGTTTGTGTAATGGTTAGAAGTCAATTAGAGGTCACATTTTGCCTTGACATGAGTTTTTGCAAGTTTCCCTCTTTAGTGCATAAGTGAAATTTAGTGATTTTTCCCAACTTTGCAAGGCCATAACTTTAGTTCTAGGATGAATTAGATCAAGTTCTTGTACTTTTTGAAAAGGGAATGATCCAATCTACAACTTTCATGACCAAGAATATTTCATTTGAAGCATTTTTGAATCAAAAAGAGGGGGTTGAAAAACATTCCCAAAATGGCAATTTTGTATTACAAGTCACTTTCCCAAAATGGCAACTTTGCAAATGGCTTGAAATTCTTCAATTTTGTGAACTTCTAACCTCTTATAAGATCAAATAAAAATCATATACACCCAAAATGATGGAGAATACCCTTTGGTTGGATGATTGGGGGCCTCAGATGCCCTGATTTTGTACTAACTTGCTCAAGAAGTCATCTAGTGATCAAATGCCTTCCCCATTGAACTTCTTCATGAAAATTGGTATGTAGGATCCTTATAAGATATAAAGACCAATAGAAACAAGAATGACCAAAAAATTTGGAGTTATGGCCTCTGAAACCAAAACCCTAATTTTAGGTCATTTGTGCAGTTAAGCTTGGCTCTGCTTCCATGCCTTTCTCAGTTCTTGTGATTTTCTGACTTCCTTGATCTTGGGAGGATATAATATGATGCTTGAACATACATGGACCCTCTTGAGATGATTGAAGACCTTTGGAGTGGCTCAGATGACCCTTGGTTTGCTCTGATCACAAACCCTAGATGCAGATGAATTAGAACCAATGCAGTGAAGCAAAAATGCAATATGAGATGATATGATTGAACCTATGCAAATGAGAAGATCACAAGCCATGGTGTGAACTTAGTGAGGGAAAATTTGGGGTGCTTACAGCTGCCCCTATTCAAGCATGAGTTAGTTGTGCAAGATGTATGCGACGGGCTTATCATACAAACAAGATAACTTGTGGTTGAATACCAAAGACAATCCAAAATTTGCATTCCCTGGGTGAAGAAGAAAAGGGATATAGATTGTAAAAGGAAGTAAAGTACGTTTATAAAGTGCGGGCGACGGAGGACGACCGTCGTGCAGAGGACGACTGCTGGGGAAAAAACAATGACGGGTACGACCGACATGCTGGGGAAATAAAGAATTTATGATGGGGACGGCCATCAAATACAGTAAGAAGGTTCTCTGGGGATTAAAGGTTAAGTCAATGACGGGGACGATCATCATACTTGTAAAGTAAGGGTAAACAATGATGGGGACGGCCATCGGTTTAAAGAAATGAATGATGAGGAACGGTCATCAAAGGTGAAGGACGATAACCTAGCAGGGGACGGCTGCTCTGTTGGGGTCAAGATGAGGGATGGTCATCCAAGGTGAAGGACGATCACTTGGAAAGGTACGGTTGCCGAAGGTATCACGACATAGGGCGAATGTCGGATAGGAAAAGTCGACGATGGGAACGGCCATCGGATAAGCAAGATGAAGGATGATCATCAAGAGGTGAAGGACGATCACCTAGCAGGGTACGGCTGCTCTCGGGGTTTATCATGACATAGGACGAATGTCAGATAACAAGATCAATGATGGGGACGACCATCGGATGAAAATGATGAAGGACGATCATCAAGAGGTGAAGGATGATCACCTAGCAGGGGACAGCTGCTAAAATATCACGACATAGGACGAATGTCGGATAGAAAGGGGTTCTAATAATAGAGACTCCGCTGGGGAAATGATGAGGTACGGTCCTCAATAGGTGAAGGACGATCACCTGGCAGGGTACGGCGGCCGAAAGTATCATGACATAGGACGAATGTCAGATAGAAGAAAAGTAATTCTACTGGGGAATGGTAAACACGGACGAGTGTCTACATTCAAGAGACGAAAGGTATAAGTGTTTGACATTGTGTATAGATTAAATATGCGGACGAGCATCCTTAGGACCATGATACAGACGAGTATCGGTAGAAACAAATGTTGACGCATGTTTAGAGATGATGATACGGACGAGTACCAACTGGTTAACAAAGAACATGGACGAGTGTTGAATCTGAGAAAAGATAAGTGGTGTATACAAGATATGGACGAGTACATGTATGAGTAAAAAGTATGAGTGAGACACAAACGAGTGTTCGACTTGTCGGGGAGAGTATGATACAGAAGAGTATCATAAGAGGAAGTGTATAAGTTACGAACTTATGAGTGTAAAAACATTCTGAAGACCTGAGGGGATAAGATGACACAGACGGGTGTCAGAAGAAGTGTATTATAAGCAATCATTTGATTTACAGTAAGTGTTTGGGCAACCATGCTGGGAAGTGGTGACATGGACGGGTGTCGGGAGAGTATATATATTTGTTTGTGGTTTATCTACAGGGGAATGATGTGACACGGACGAGTGTCGGGTGAGTATGTAAACAAGTGTTTGTATTGGAGGGTGCAAAGGGGATGCTTTGGCTTTCTGTTGTGACTGTGAGTTTTGTATATATATTGTTGATGGAATGTAGGTATATACAGGTGTTTGATTCAAAACATGACTTGTGATTATGCAATATGTTTGACTTTTGCCGTAATGCTCCGTATTTAGACGGAATGCTACGCTCTGGGGGAAAATATGATGTGAATGTTATGTTTATGCAAAGATACCGATCTGGGACTCGGATCCCGTTGCTGTGAAGATCTTTGACTGATCTGCTCGAAGGAATATCCCAGCTGGGGGTGAGATCATTGGTAGATCTGATAGAATATACAACTCTGCTTGGGGAATTAGATCACTGATAAATCTATCTTAGTAATGAGGAGCCCAACTGGGGATGAGAAAACTTCAGTCACTTTGTTGTGTGGGAATTTCAGACATTGCTGGGGAGAGGCTGGAGCTCTATGGGGAGATGGTTCCCTGTCTAGTACTCTGTTGGGGGAGGAAAGACCACTGAACGATCTTCCTAGAGATTTCTCGTGGGGATCCTGCTGAGGATGATGCTACTTGATAACTCGGCTGGGGACATGGGCACCTTCTGGTACTTCTCTAAAAAATGTGCTGGAGAAGTGATGTCTGGCAGCTCTGATGGGGAGAAAGCACTTCCGGTGCTGTTTGGAGGACGTGCTGAGGAAATAATGATTTGGCAACTTTGCTGGGGAAGAACCTTCCATGCCCCATGTTGTGCTCTGAATACCTGCAATCCTGTTATGACACAGAAACGCACAAGTACCCCGAGGCACCCCTTACTAGATTCCATCATAGGAATTTAGGCACTCCCGGGAGTAAGTAATATATTTCCTGCAAGCATGTGATTAGAAAGGCACATCTGTTTTTATGCAAACATTATATCACAGATATCAGACATTTTTGCAAGTGAAATAAAATATACAAGGCGGAGTGTGACTGAAAATCTGATTTTATTAATTTGTGTGCCCTGAATTGGCAAGTACAGTCAAAGAAACGGATCCCCTGAAATGAGGGGATTGTTACAAATTGAGAAACAAAAAGGTGTTTGCAATGTTGGCGACGCTTCAGTGTGCTTCCCTTTTGCTATGACTTGAATGACATTGACGTTCTTCTCATCTTTCTTTCTGAAGAAGGTTGATTCTGACCAATGCTTTAACCTTTCGAAGCTTGCCATGTTGTAAGTGATACAGACAAATTCAGAATGCAGTTGTTCGCTTATTCCCTTATTTTGCGTGGATCGCCCTCTCGGGTTTTCAATCCACCGGGATACCCATTTTTGCCTGAGCTGTCCAATGCGGCTTTTCAACTCAGCGGGTGTACATTTTTTTCCCCTTATTTTTGCCCGAGTCTTTTATTTTGTTTTTGACTCGCCGGGATGCCCTATTTTTGCCTGGACTTACATTCTGTTTTTATGTCCAGCGGGTCATTTTATGCGAAGTATTTTTTAACTGCATTTGAATTCACAAGGGATAAGAAATCTTCACCATCCATAGTACTGAGCATCAGTGCCCCACCGGAGAAAACTTTCTTCACTATGAACGGACCATCGTAATTCGGAGTCCACTTGCCCCTGTGGTCTGTATGAGGAGGAAGGAGTCTTTTCAGCACAAGATCCCCTACTTGGTATTCCCGAAGTCGGACTTTCTGATCAAAGGCTTTCTTCATTCTCTTCTGGTATAATTGCCCATGACAGATCGCAGCTAATCTCTTCTCTTCAATCAGACTCAGTTGTTCGTACCGGGATCGCACCCATTCTGCTTCATTCAGCTTAACATCCATTAGTACCCGCAAGGAGGGTAATTCAACTTCAACAGGTAGGACTGCCTCCATGCCATACACAAGCTGATACGGTGTTGCCTCAGTGGATGTTCTGATTGAGGCACGGTACCCATGCAAGGCAAATGGTAACATTTCATGCCTATCTTTGTAGGTGACCACCATCTTCTGCACAATCTTCTTGATATTCTTGTTGGCTGCCTCTACAGCGCCATTCATCTTTGGCCTATAGGGAGAAGAATTGTGGTGTTGGATCTTGAAGTCCCGACACAGTTCTGCCATCATTTTGTTGTTCAAGTTGGAACCATTATCAGTAATGATTCGCTCGGGTACTCCATACCGACAGATGATGTCTCTCTTCAGAAATCGGGCTACCACTTGCCTGGTGACGTTTGCATAGGAAGCTGCTTCAACCCACTTGGTAAAATAGTCAATGGCTACCAGGATGAATCTGTGGCCATTTGAAGCAGTCGGTTCAATCTTGCCAATCATATCAATGCCCCACATGGCAAAGGGCCATGATGAAGACATCACATTTAAAGGATTCGGAGGCACATGCACTTTATCTGCATAAATCTGGCATTTATGACACTTTCTGGCATAAGCACAACAGTCTGCATCCATTGTGATCCAGTAGTAGCCTGATCTTAACAACTTTCTAGCCATTGCATGTCCTCCAGCATGGGTACCGAAAGATCCTTCATGCACCTCGTGCATCAACAAGTCTGCCTCTGCCCTATCCACACATCTGAGAAGTACCATATCAAAGTTTCTCTTGTACAAGGAGCCATCAGCATTCAGGAAGAAACTACCAGCTAGCCTTCTTAATGTCTTCTTGTCATTGGAAGATGCCCCAGGTGGGTATGTTTGATCCTCTAAGAAACATTTGATGTCGTGGAACCAAGGCTTATCATCTTTAGCGAGGTCTGCTGAGAATACGTATGCTAGTCTGACAAGTCTGGATACTTAAATCTGAGGCACAAAGTTGGCAGCTTGAACTTTGATCATGGATAAAATGGTAGCCAGAGCATCCGCAAACTGATTTTCATCTCGAGGGATATACTCAAGCTTGACTGTTGTGAAGAATGTGAGTAACCTCCTCATATAATCCCGGTATGGAATCAGATGCTCCTGGTGAGTATACCACTTGCCGTTGGTTTGATTGGTTACCAGAGCTGAATCTCCGAATACAATTAAAGTCTTGATCCTGAGGTCAATGGCTTCCTCAAGACCCATGATACAGGCTCCGTATTCAACTTCGTTGTTAGTGCAGTTAAAGGTGAGTTTTGCCGAGAAAGGCATGTGAACTCCTTTAGGTGTAATGAGTACTGCACCAACACCACGACCATTCATTTTAATAGCCCCATCAAACATCAAAGTCCATTCTTCTCTAGGTCAGGCCCTTCAGTGTGAATAGGCTCTTCATTATCTTTTGCTTTTATGAACATTATGTCTTCATCAGGGAAGTCAAATCTCATAGGCTGGTAATCATCAATGGGTTGCTCAGCAAGATAATCAGACAATACATTGCCTTTGATGGCTTTCTGGGATGTGTACTGAATGTCATATTTTGTGAGGATCATTTTCCATCTTGCAACCCGTCTGGTGAGTGCTGGCTTCTCAAAAATGTACTTGACTTGGTCCATCTTTGAGATCAATAAGGTAGTGTGGGTCAACATATACTGCCTTAGTCAGCGAGCAGCCCACGCTAAAGCACAACAAGTTTTCTCGAGCAGTGAATAACTTTGTTCACAGTCGGTAAAATTTTTGCTTAGGTAGTATATTGCATACTCTTTTCGACCAGACTCATCATGCTGGCCCAGCACACATCCCATTGACTCTTCTAATACTGTCAAGTACATGATTAGAGGTCTTCCTTCAACTGGAGGCATCAGGATTGGAGGCTCTTGTAAGTATTCCTTGATTTTGTCAAAAGCCCTTTGGCAGTCTTCATTCCACCTGACCGTTTGTTCTTTCCTTAATAATTTGAACAAGGACTCACAGGTTGCTGTAAGATGAGATATGAACCTTGAAATGTAGTTCAATCTACCTAGGAACCCCCAAACTTCTTTTTCAGTCCTCGGTGCGGGCATTTCTTGAATGGCTTTAACTTTATCAGGGTCAACTTCAATCCCTTTCTCACTTACAATAAATCCCAGCAGTTTACCGGATCGCACCCCGAATGTACACTTGTTGGGGTTTAACTTGAATTGGTACTTCCTCAGACGCTTGAATAGCTTCAATAGATTCACCAGGTGGTCTTCTTCTGTGAGGGACCTGGAAATCATGTCATCCATATAAAATTCAATTTCTTTGTGGATCATGTCATGGAATAATGTTACCATAGCCCGTTGATAAGTTGCACCAACATTCTTCAGTCTGAATGGCATTACCTTATAATAGAATGTGCCCCAGGGTGTGATGAAAGTTGTCTTCTCCATGTCTTCAGGTGACATCTTGATCTGATTATATCCTGAAAATCCATCCATGAAGGAGAACACCGAGAACTGAGCCGTATTGTCGACCAATACATCAATGTGAGGTAAAGGGAAGTCATCTTTCGGGCTGGCTCTGTTCAGATCCTAGTAATCCACACACATCCTTACCTTGCCGTCCTTTTTAGGCACTGGTACAATGTTAGCAACCCACGGCGGATAACTGGTTACAGCAAGGAAATCGGCATCCCACTGCTTTTGTACCTCTTCTTTTATCTTCATTGCAATATCCGGGCGAGTACGGCGCAACTTCTGTTTTACTGGCGGACAGTCTTATTTTAGAGGCAGCTTGTGCATAACAATGTCGGTGTCCAACCCTGGCATATCTTGATAAGACCAAGCAAAAACATCCACATACTCCCGAAGCATGTCAATAAGTTGCTCTTTTACTGAATCTTGCAGACACGCCCCGATTTTAACTTCTTTCAAGTCTTCTTCTGTACCAAGATTAACCGTCTCAACTTCCTCCTGATGAGGAGTGATAACTTTCTCTTCTTGTCTCAACAACCTGGCTAATTCTTCAGGTAGCTCATAATCTTCTTCAACCCCTTCATCGGCTTGATTAATCGGATTGTCAAAGTCATACGAAGTCATAGCTGTGTTGTTGTCGGTGCAGTCTGAAGGGAACTCTCTGCAAGGGTTTAGATTTGTTCATTTTAGTGATCAGTTTTATCTTACTTTAGAAAAAAGTGAAAATGAAGTTATTATTTTTTTAAAAACATTGCCATTTTATTTTTGTACAAAAAATGAAAAATGAAAAACAGTGAGCGGAAAAAAGAGAAGACTCATTTGCAAAAGATGTCCTGATATTCATTAATTGATTGTTTGCATAAAATACAAGATGGCCCGATTACAAAATGAGCCCTGACATCTTGGGCAAGATGCAGGACTTGATGCATGCTTCAAAGACAGGAAATAATAATTACTCTGCAGGAGTAACTCTTATAATTTCCTGGGAAGACCAGTTTGAGACATGATTCCCCGGGATCCTTGGACATATCCAGCTTTCTAGGTTGCGTTCGTCTTCTGACTCATCTTCCAAACTATTCACAGCATCCGGGGTAAGCATCCCCCCACTGACAAACTTGGGCTCCGTTGCAGCCTCTGGTTGATCTTGTCGAGTTGGTCTGTAACCCAACCCGAATCGGTCTTCTTTCTTTTCAACTGGCAGCAGCTTGCCCCAGCCTTGGGCGGTACCCTCCTCAACAACCTTTCGGGCTTGTTGATACGATGTGATGGAAGTCCCAGACACAGCAGATGCTTCATTAATATTAAGGGCCTCAAACCCTTGACTCATGGTCTCATGGATCTCCCCATCCATTTCTATGTACTTATATGTAGCCAGATGGCTAACAAAGATGTCTTCTTCCCCACAGATGGTGATGATTTGGCCTTCCCACTCGAATTTTAACTTCTGGTGAAGGGTAGACGTAACAGCGCCAACGGCGTGGATCCAGGGTCTACCCAACAGACAGCTGTAGGCCGGCTGTATGTCCATCACAAAGAAGGTAGTTTTGAAGGTCTGTGGGCCAATCAACACAGGCAGATCAATTTCACCAAGCACCGATCTTTTGGAGCCATCAAATGCTCTTACCACCAAATTACTCGGACGCAATGCCAAGCCATCGTACTCCAGCTTCACTAAGGCTTTCTTTGGTAGAACATTGAGTGACGACCCAGTATCCACCAGTACATGAGACAGAACAACACCCTTGCATTCCAGGGTGATATGTAAAGCCTTGCTGTGGTTGCGTCCCTCCGTTGTTAAGTCAGCATTAGTAAAGCCCAGTCCATGACTGGTGTTGACATTTGCAACCACGGTTTCTAACTGATTAACAGTAATCTCCTTCGGCACGTATGCGGCGTGCAGGACTTTCAACAATGTGTTCCTGTGAGCTTCGGAACACATCAACAGTGATAATATGGAGATTTTGGAGGGTGTTTGGTGAAGCTGGTCCACCACCTTGTAATCACTCCTTTTTATGATTCTCATGAACCCGTCTACATCTTGTTCAAAAGATGTCTTCTGAGTTTCTTTGGCAGTTGGCTCTTCAGATACCACATTCTTTCCTTTTGCCTTAGCAGCAGCTTCTGCTTCAGCATTAGATCTTTGTGTTTGCGAGGCAAAAAGGCATCCGCTTCTGGTGAAGCCTCCGCCTCCCCCAACATTATCAATTTGTGGAGAAGAGGTTGATGAATCTAGAGTGATTTTCTCCCTGTTGCAGTAGAGATCATAGCCATAATGTCAAGGTATAGCATTATTGCTTTAATAAGGAACAGGCCCAGGTACTGTAATGGTGACTGGGCTGATTGCAGCAGAGGAAGGTACTGTAATGGTGTGTGGATCATAATAAATTGTGACCGGAGGTCTGGCAGGAGGTGCCACAATTTGCTGCTGGAAATTGTTGCTGGGAGGAACATTTGATGGGTCATAGTAGATTGTAACTGTTGAGACATCTTCATTAACTTTTGTTGGCGTTGTAGAAGATTCCTTTGGTAAAATGGATGATGATGTTGTAAAAGAAACAGTTGTTGAAATTTGACTTATTGAAATGGTGGACGGAGTAATTGCTGGTGATGTTGATGAATCGGTAGGAATGATTGTTGTTGTTGTTGTAGGAGAATCAGTTGAAAGGAGAACTGTTGGTGTTGTAGGTGGATCCAGTGTTGCTGAAACAAAAGTTGTTGAAGGAGCTGTTGAAGTAATTTGTAAAATCCCATCTTGGATAAGGCCATCTATGCCAATCCTTAGCTTCTGACAACCATTATTAGCTGTCTTACACAATTCACAGCAGGCCCCACAGCCTGGGAACACTTGGCATCTTAAACATTGAACTTTGACTTCAGCCAGTGGTGTTTGAATTTGTGCAACATTATCAATCAATGTAGATGGCTGGTCCTCTTCAATGGCATTAATCCTAGGCCCACCATGATTAGGCATAGGATTTTTGTTGACGTTCGGAGGAGGTGCAAAGTTGAGGGCTTTAGAATCAACCAAATCCTGAACCTTCATCTGTAAGGCTCTACACTTCTCAGTATTGTGACCAGGTGCGTTGGAGTGGAAGGCACACCTGGCGTTGACATCATAATTCTTTGGGAGGTTGAGAGGATCTGTTGGTGCCAACGTCCTTAACTCAACCAAGTTAAGCTTCAGGAGTTGTGGCAATAAGGCAGCATAAGGCATAGGGATAGGATCAATCACCCTATTTTCCTGAGATGGTCTATGTTGAAAGGGACGTTGTTGTTGGTTGTTATTGTTGTTTTTATAGGTTCTTTATTGCGGAAAATGAGATGGTTGCTGATAGTGATGTTGTTGTTGTTGAGGATATAATGGTTGTTGTGGAACTGGAGCTGGGATGGTAACAGCTGCTACTGACCTGTGAGAATATTAGGGCCTGCTCCTTCCTGCATGGATGGCATTAGTTTCACTCGTCCTCCGGGGTCCGGCAAAGGGTTTTCTGGGGTTGCTGGAGGAACTTGCACCGTTGTCGGAGATTTTGCCCATCTTCAAGAGACTTTCAATTTTCTCACTAGCTATAACCACATCAGCAAAACTGGTAGAGGAGAAAGCAGCAAGCCTATCAATATAAGTCCCTTGCAAGGTGTTCATGAACATGTCAGCCATTTCTCTTTCTGACATGGGTGGTTGGACAGCAGCAGCAAGTTGTCTCCATCTTTGAGCATAATCCCGGAAGCGTTCTCTAGAAGACTGAGACATGCCCATTAGAAGGGTTCTGTTGGTAGCCATGTCCAGGTTGTACTGATATTGCCGAATAAAAGCCTCAGCCAAGTCCTTCCAACATCTTATAGTGGCCCTAGTCAAATGCGAATACCATTCTCTTGAAGCTCCAGTCAGACTGTCCTCAAAGTAGAACATCCATAATTTCTCATCCATGGTATAAGCCTTGAGCCTTCCCAAGAAAGATTGCAGATGAGTACGCGGACAGGAGGTACCATTATACTTCTCAAAGCATGGGGGTTTGAATTTGTGGGGAATCCTCACCCCATCTACCAGTCCCATATCCATCACGTCGAAGCCCAAGGAATTCTGAGATTCCAAAGATCTTAACTTTTCAGCAATATCATCCAACCTTTTGTCATATACCTCATCTCCAGCCCCTTTAACAGTAAATTGTTCTTCTTGGGGATCCTCTTGCAGGATTCTGCCCCCAGCAGTATTACCTTGAACATTCCTTGGGATGTTAACTTCTGGATTCAGATGGGGTCCATATTCTGGTGGGTCAATACGAGGTTGCCCCCGTTCATTGTTGATGGTTCCCCCTGTTCCAAGATGGGGCTCCTTAGGTGTTTGTCTTTCCACCAACTCTCTCAGTCTTTCTTGGCTCTGGGCTAAGCCAGTCATGACAGCCATAAATTGAGACATCTGGTTTCTCATCTCTACTCTCTCGTTTTCCATCTAATTTCTGACCTCATTCAGGTCCTGCTGTACCTGCTCCATCTAAATACCGGGAAGGTTGTTACGAGTAGGGTACCGGTGTGTGCGGTTGACAGGGAACACTCGGCGACGAGCAATGTTTCCTGAGATCACAACAAAGTTAGAAACAATAATAATAAACAAGACCTGTAAAACAAAGAAAAAGTCAGTATGCAATGCAGTATGCTTATTTGTTTTCCAAGGTATCCGGTTTGGTTCTTGGTTTTGACCTTTCCAGACCTCGAGGAAGATGCTTGATGTTGTTGAGAGAAAGCCCAAATGAAAACAAACTAAAATATATTACAAATGATGAAACATACATAGTCTGTATTACAATACATGCCCCTGGAGGGTCAAAAATACAACAAAAGGAAAAGTACATCAAAAGGAAAGAACAACAAGCAAAGAAGAATCAGACATCCAATCCATAATCATCTTCCCTGACCTCCTTCAGGAGTGCCTCAGTCACCGGACCAGCTGGATGCTCTGTAATGGTCCTAATGAGGAGGTTCCTTGTAGCAATGGCAGTAGTCAACTTCTTATGCCTATCCTGGTCTTTTGATCTTTTCAATCCTGCTCTGAGCTTCAATTCTGATATCTCTTTCTGTGCAGCCAACAGAGCTTCCTGCTGCTCCTTCTCATTGGCCTCCAGCTATTCAATCTCGGCTTGAGTCTTCTGGTCTTCTTGTGCACGGGCTTCGGTGATCCTGACCCACCTAGCCTGGCTCTCTTGCAGATAGTGCTCAGCCCTAGCTTTCTGAATCTTGGCCTCCTTGCAGGCATTCTTCAATATTTGTTCCCCATCCCTTGCTTTCCTTACGTAGTCTTCTGTCTTCTCAATTTTGGCAAGGTGCTCAACCCTAAGCTTTTCCAATCTCTCAATGTCTAGGCGACCATCACTCCTTTCCCAATGAGTCTTCTTCAAGGCTTGAGATAGCTGCTCATTCCTTTCCTTCAACTTTTCAAATTCCTCCAGGCTAACTGTAGCTGCAGGTTGTACTGTAGATGGTCCAGGTATGTCTTCCAAGGTGAAAGGCATTCTGGTAATCTGAGCTCTAGTACGGAACCAGTCTGAGTACTGAGTTGAAGCAACATTGTTACATCTTCCAAGAATAGCTATCCCTTTTGTCTGAATGTTGTCCCAAGCCCAGGATGCTTGTCTGACAACAGCTGAATTAGGTTGCACTTCACAATACAGGGTCTCAGCTAAATCCTGTCCTCTGGGAGGGTAAACCAAGGCATAACCCAATTGTCTCTTAAACAGTAAAGGATTGTAGTTGATGCAACCCTTCACTCCTATCAGAGGCACATTTGGGTATTGTCCACAGCTGGTGATAATGTCCTTGCCCTTGGTGCTCTTGGTGCACCATCTGATATCATCTGAAGTCAAGGTAATGAACCTCTTGGCCCAATTCTTCTGCTGGTGAGGGTTCAAGAAAGCATCTGATTTAGGCAGGTGTCTGAGCAGCCAGGTGTAAAACAAAGGAGCACAACATCTTACCAACTTCCCCCTTTGTTTCTCATTCCTCTGATGAATGGAATAGTAGAAATCTCCTAGCAATGTAGGTACTGGGTTCTTCAGAAGAAACAGATGGATGGCATTCTTGCTGACAAATTTAGGCTCATCTGCAACAGTATAGCCCCATATATGCTGAGGGCTAATAATGCACAGACTGCCCTCCACTCTCCCAATGAAGCCTTCAGGATGGCCTGGGAAATCAAGAAGTCCAAATGCAAACCAGGAATCCCAGCTTTTGTTGTCATACTTTGCTCAATAAGGGCAGGTTCCAAGTATAATTCCCTTGCTATCTCTTCACTCCTAGGAGCAGTCATCTCTGGGTTGAAAGGGATTCCACCTCTGATAGGTACTCCAATCAATAAAGAAAACTCTTCCAGCAGAGGCCCTAACTGAAAGTCTGGAAAGGTGAAACATCTCAATGGAGGGTCGTAAAACTGCAAGCATGTGTGGATCATGCTCCTCTGAGAAGGATCAAGGTCCATAACCACATCCAAGATACCCCCATAGTGTTCTCTAAACAGTGGGATGTGGTCAGGTGTGATAAGTGACTGGACTTGCCTGATACCAGTCAACACAGGCTCAAAAAAGTGGTAGGATATTTTGCTCTTCCTAGGAGTAGTCATGAGTGCTGCTGAAGAAGCTGGAGATAAGTGCTGATTAAGATCACAGACTGAGATGCTGAAGGTGGACCACTGACAGACTGATGCAGGTGGTGATGGAGATAACTAAAGCAGATAACTGATAAAGACAACTGAAGCAGAGGTCTATGCGGAAGAAGGGGTCAAAACCAAAACCAAGATACAATGAAGTGGATACCCTGAAAAGCAAATAAACAAATGTCAAATGATGCAATGATGAGATATGTAAATGATATGCAAGGGTTTGTGATCAAGCTGGATCTGATTATTTGTCTTGATATAAGGCCCATGTATGTTCAAAGGTCCAGATGGAGGTTTAGAAATCCAGTAACCAGGGTGGGGGACTCAAATAAAGAATCACATGTCCAGGGTTAATCACAAGAACTGTCCAAAGTGGAGTACTCTTAAACAAAATAGTAACAGGGTATGATGTGGCCAAGGGTTCCTGCAAACCTGTAAATAGCCCAACCCCCTCACAGGTAGTGTTCTTAAACAAGGATCCTCAGACTTGGATCAATTATGAGAAGTGTAAACACTTCTAACCCGGAGGTACAGTGTTTACAATAACCATAAATGATCCTCCTCTAATTCACCTCAACTTCTGAAGATCATAATTAAGGTCATCCAAACTTAGCAGGCTTCCCAGATAGCCCTAGCACTACAGGAAATCTGTAGCACAGAGTTCTCAAGAAGAAACCCACATCTGAACCGTGTTTCATATTCCCACACCAGACCGAAATGGAATGGAAAAGAACATGAACCACTCTAGCCTAGGTGTCACTCAGGTCCCAGGTATAGGACCTTAAACTCACAATGGAATCCCACCCACCAAAACAGCAAACCAGATCCAGCAGATGACATTATGAAATATGCATAAGACTGTAAAGAAAGCAAATAAATAAAGTTGTACATAAAGCAATAAATAAAGCAAAATAAAAAACACACATAGCACATAACACCCTAGTAAACACAAATAAAACAAGCGCTAGGAGGAACCCACAAAAAGAACCAGAAGCCCTGGTTACAGTATAAGGGTCCCCAGCAGAGTCGCCAAGCTGTCGCTCCCACCAAATGACACCTGGTCAGAAGGGGTACAGACGCGAACGGTCGGCGAAAGAGAAAAGAATGAAAGGATGAAGTGAAAAGAGTCGCCAGCTAGGCATTTTTATCCTGAAGGAAAGGTAATGCTGCATAAACCTAGAAAGAAGATATGGATAAGACGGTTGCAAACCAGAGAAACTGAGAAATGGGGTTAGTTACAACCTGGGAAGGTATTAGCATCCAGATTGTCCGTCGTACTCGACAGGATCCACGCTTGAAAATTTGTGTTTAAAGGGGTAGTGTCAGTGTTATTTTGTGTGCGAAAACTGGAAAAGAATGCAAGTGTCAGTGCAAAAGAAATGTGAAGTGAATAAAAGAAGTGTCAGTGTAAGGAAAGAGTGCAAGGCTCAAGACAATGAGGCTTAAAGAATAATGCTGGAAGAAGGGGGAATGTACAGAGACTTTTGTTAGATAACTGTTAAGTTATGCCTACGTATCCTCTCGTGCAATAAGGAAGTCAGAACAGCGTAGTTCGACTCAAAGAGACTGAAAGATAAATTGACTGATGAACTGCTTGCTTGTCTATGCTCAAGTGTATGACCTGTCTGGCTCAGGTGCAAACAGTCTTGCATTAGACGAAAGAAGCAAGTTCTCGTTTAAGAATGAATGAGATGAGAAAAGAATCCCGGAGGAGAAGATTATTGTTTATTTTTTATGTTTTCAATCTTTTATTGCTTTTTGGAGTTTGTCATAAGATAATGAGCTTAAGCCTAAACCAAGGGTTAGTAAACTCATCACATCCTCCCTCTGATTAGGGGTAATGAGAATACCTTAAGTATGAAGTAAGCACCTCACACTTAATCACCATGATGTAGGATTAAGATCATTAACCTACTTGTAATTATTTAGATGTTTTTGGAGTTTTTGTTTAGTGTTAAATAATGAGTTTAAGCCATAATCAAGGATTTAATGGACCCATTACACCATCCTAATAGAAGGATAATAGATGAGAACATTTAAGTTGAGAAAGGCTCATCAACTTGATCCATGATTAGGGATTAACCTCATGACAAAACAAAGCCTTTATTAAAGTGGATTTTAGTTAATGATAAGATTAAGAAGTGAATTTTATGGTTGGTAAGTGTAACACGGTGGGAGAACTGACTTTAGTTAAATGTTGCGGATAGCAAGAGTCGCCACCGACTTTTATTTTATCCAAAAGGAAAGGGCATAAAAGAACAGGAAAGACCTTAAAAGATTTTTGGGTTCGGGGGGTAGGTTATGTAAAGGGAAGGTGTTAGCACCCTTTACATCCATGGTTATCCATGGGCTCTTAGTTACTTAGCTCACTTTAAAATGTTTTTGAAATGTGAAGTGTGTGAATAAAAATTTTCTTAAGAGTTTATAATGACCCATGTACGGATGCGTATAAACCTTTGTTTTGAAAATTTGTTTGAAAATGTGAAGTAGTTTGAAATGTTTTGAAGAATGAGCAAGTAATTATGAGGAACCTACCCTAAGTTTAAGTCTTTTCTGTTCTTGAATCCTTTAAATGGTAAGACTATCCCTATTATTAAGGAATAGGTAGTCATTACCTTGGATGTGAGGGACAAGTGAAGGGACATCTGTTTATGTAGGCAACTGTGGGGTGTATAAGCAATTTTGAAGGGACTATCATCTTTATTCGAAAGGGACAAGATCATTACGAAGGCAACATTTGAAAGGGACTTGATCTTTTATCTGTTAAGGGACTAGATGATGTGAGATTAGGGACTTTGCTTTATACACCCCACTTGACCTTTTTTAATAGGCAACATGAGAGGTATCCTTAAGGAAGTGAGATGGCGATCAAAGATCGACTTACGTGTGTGAGTGTACAATTTTAATATTTATCTTTTATATTTAATGAGCTAAGTTAATTTTAAACATACAAACATGTCTTGCACTCCCTATTTACTAACCATAGCATAAAATAGATAATTAAACATTACTACTAAATATTACATCCAAGGAACAATTACATAATAATAATAAAAATAAAATTAAATATAATAAGCAAAAATAAATAATAATAATAATTGGGTTAGTAGAAAATAATAATAAAAATAATACAAAATTAAATGGGGTTAGTAATAATCATATAAACATAATTAATAATAATAATGAAATAAGCAAGAATATAAAAATAATTATAAAAAAATCAATTTTATAAACAATTATTATTTAATATTAAAATATAAACAATTATACTAATTATTATAAAGTTTTAAGTTATGTACAAATTATAAAATTAAATTAATTTTAAACATATTATGAAAATAAAATTATGATTACAAAAATTAAATTAGCAATTTTTTAACTATTTTTAAATATGTATTAAAATTTATGTACATACACAATTAAATTATAAACAATTATAAAATATTTACATGTTATGAAAATAAATTAAGGATTTTAATTTTTTAAGCAATATTTAAATTATAAATGAATTGTAGAATATATACATATTAAATTAAAAAATTAGGGTTTAAAAATTATTAGGGTTTTAGATACAAAAATATTAGGATTTTAATTTAATTACATAATACTAATTTAATTATTAAATAAAATATACATATATTAATAAAGAAATTAGTTTTAGAAAAGGTTATTTTTTTAGAAATTTTTCAGAACATATAATATTTACATATTAATTTAAATCTATTTACATATTAAACATAATTATATTTAATAATAAAACAATTAATAAAATAAATATGCAAAACAAAATTTAAAAAAAAACTTACCTGGGCTGGGAATTGAACCCAGCCCCTCTTGCTTCCAAGAACTCAAAGCCAGCAACAGCAACCACTAGGCCAGCGCGCGCCTGATGCTAAGGAAAGGAGTGAGATTGGTTTTGTGTCTAAAACCTGAAAAACATGAAAAAATAAACAAAACAAAAGGCCTGGGGGGATCGAACCCAGGACCTTTAAACATCATCACAAACGCATTAACCATTCCAGCCGGGAGGGCGCATCTGTCCATGTGATGACTATAATACATTATATATTATGCCTAATAATTAAACTGAAAAATAAGAAAACTTTGTGGAAAGCCAGGATTCGATCCCTGGACCAAGACTTCCCATGCGCATCCTTCCACCAACTGAGCCAAACACACAACTGTTAAACAATATCAAAGACAAAACAAAAAATATTATATTCAGTTTTCAAAATTTAAAATTCGCGCCAGGGCATCATCTTCTTCCTCCAGCCCTAGGATATTTGCTGCGAATTTATCTACCAGTTTTTCCTGCGAATTCCAAACTTGCAGCAAGACCTATGAATCTTATACACCACAAAAACTGTAAAATTTCACCAAATTAATTGTTCAAACATGATCCAGAGACAAATTGACATTGATCTGTGTTTTTAGAATGGATTTATATTAGCTTGAGAGTGAAACCCTAATGGAGGCCGAAAACCCTAGCCATGGTGGAATTCGTCTCAGTTCATGAAACTCAAATTAAACTATCCAGAATTCATCACAAGCTTCAAACAATCACAAATCAACAAACAAAATTAATTTATAATAGCTAAATAATCGAAATCGAAAAATTTAAATTCAAGAACAAGAGAGATTCAGATTTCTTAATGTATCATGCTATGATGCAATGTAGTGATTGGTTTCGATTCAAGGATGTCCAGGGAAGCTTGTGATGTTCTCAAAATACCTTGAAACCTCTTGAATGGATGAAACCGAAAATTGATTTTTTGGATGATTTTTGAAATTTGAAACTTACACTTTGAGGCTGAAATTCGTCTGCAATGAGTAGGGTTATGTTATGTACTTATAGTGTGATGATTCTAGGTCAAAAAACTTGATCATTGTGTGAAAGATTTGATCAAAAAAGATTGAAAAAGATCAAGCTTTAAAATTCAAATATTTGAAATTAAGCCTTTCTATTTCAAGCCAATCACCATGATTCTCTTACCAATTTGATTCCAATCACTTTTATGAATTTCTAGAAGCTCAATCTCTTTTAAATATTTGACTTTTCTATTTTATTTTAATTTAAAATGATTTTAAATGAATTAAATCAAAATAAATAAAATAAAATGATTAAAAAATCTGATTTTTAGAGACTTGGGTCGTGCATGAAGTTTTGGTATGGATTGGGTCATCATATGGCAAGCCCATTTAGAAAAAATTGGTTTTAAACCTCCATTTTCTTCATAGACCAACCAAAAATTTCCCAACTTTGCAAGGGCACACAACCTTAAATTTTAATGCTATGAGGGTGTTCTTGGACATTTTGGAAAGCTTGAAGAGTCCTCTAACCAACCCCACTGGTTTCATGTCCATATCTTTTACCATTCTCAAGTTATGCCCTTTTGAAGTTGTTGACTTTTTGTTGACTTTCAAAAGGACCTATAATGTCTTAGCTCATACCTTCCAAATGAAGCATTTTTGGGCTTGGCTTGTGAGACACAAAGTTGTAGAGAATTCAATTTCCTTAAAAATGAGCTTTGGATGGAGAATTGGTGATAAAGCATGTGAAAGTTATGGCTGGTCAAAGTTCAGTTGACTTTTACTGAGGAAACCCTAATTTAGAAACTCCTGATTCTTGATGATCTGAAATCTCCTTGATGAATCATGATCAACCCTTGATCAAATGATGAATTTTACTTCATATACTTTATGTTGACAAAAAAATCATGAAGTTTGACTTTGATTTGACCACAGTTGACCTCAGTTTGACTTTTTAACTACTTTGACTGATTTTGACTTATCTGATCATCTGACTGAGCAAACTTTTGAGAAAAGTCTTGAAACTTGTCATGGGGATTCTTACACACATATAAGATGTTATGAAGCTCACATGAAGTATTGGAAGTCCATTTAGCCTGATTAAAGTCAAAACCCTAGTTTTGGATGCACTGCTTAGGAGGTGCATTGTCTGAGGGAATTGTCAAATCTTCTGACTATTTGTGAACTTTGTGAACCTTGTGAACCTCATGGAAGGTCTTGTAAGTATTGTGAACCTTGTGAACCTCATGGAAGGTCTTGTAAGTATTGTGAACCTTGTGAACCTCATAAAGTGTCTTGTAAACTTCATGAACCTCATGAAAGGTCTTGTGAACCTTGTGAACCTCATAAAGTGTCTTGTAGACTTCATGAACCTCATGAAAGGTCTTGTAAGTATTGTGAACCTTGTGAACCTCATAAAGTGTCTTGTAGACTTCATGAACCTCATGAAAGGTCTTTTGAACCTTGTGAACCTTCTTAGCACACAAAGTCTTGTATTGTGAGGGCAAATTTTGGGGTGCAACAGTAAGACAACTTGAGGGGGACTTGTCCATTAACACTAGGGTTAGTCCTTCCTAACCAATTAAGGAAGAATTAGAACCCTAATGCAAGGACCAAGTTACAAGCTTGATGTCTTAGTGATTTATTAGATGAATTGATTAAAGGATTTAAACACATTAAGGGTTTAACACTTAGGTCTAAAGTTATACACTCAATCCTAAGAGAAGGATGCAGGCATAAGCTTAATCACAAAGCCTTAAAACCTTTAAGGTTTAGTCCTTGATTAAGAGGTGAGAAGAGAAGACACAAAGATGACATAAAGGTAAAACTAATGGGGGACTAATCAAACCCTAATTGTGATCATGCTTGGGTATTCCTAGGGTTTATGAGGCTTGCAAGAGATCTTCAAGGAGAAGCCACCATGGAAGAAGCAGGATGAAAGGAGGAGAAGCAAAAAAAGAAGCAAGACACTTACTTCACTTAAGAAGATAAGTTGCTTAGAGAAAGAAAGTAAGGGGGGAACATGAATGAGCAAGCTCACTCTAATACAAAAGTAAAGTGCAGTAATGAATGCATAAAAAGAGATGAGAAGAGATTATGAGAAGTGAAGGCAAATTCACTTCTCAAACACTTACCACCTGAAAGGTTAGCAGAAGGAAATGAAATGAATTGAAAATGAGATGAAATGCAAAGATGAAAGCCAAAGTCAGAAGCATATCCATGATGCAAATAATGTTGTGAGATGGTATGAAAGCATGTCAAGGGATAAGGATGATCATACAAAGGATGGGAATGCAAATGAGACATGTAAGAGGCATGAAAGTTCATGAATGCACATGACATCAAATGAAAGCAAAAGCATGGAAAATGGATGATGCAATGATCAAACATTATTCTAATATATCCTAAGATGTCTTATATGTCATGTGGATGCACAAAATGTCCTAGCAAGTTCATGTGTGCAAACTTATGCAAGATGGATGCAAATGAGGATGCAAATTAGGGTTTATGTACAACATGAGATGCAAAATTCAAAATCAGAAGCAAATGGTAAGATAAAAAAAAATTGAAAATGGGATCAAAGGGACCCTAAACCTATACAAGTTCACTGCCCAAAGGGGAAGGTTAGAAGCTAAACCCTAAGGGACTTATGATTTTTCTATGTTTCTAAGGTTTTAAGGGTGACCCTAAAGGGAAAATGCCAAACAAATTGAAAATGCACTATAAAAATGAAACAAAAATGTTTTTGGATGCTTGAAATTATGCTTAACACAATGCAAAAAGAACCATTCACAAACTCACTTTGGATCAAAAGTTATGAATTTTTGAAGTTAGGGTTAAAAATATTCAAATTAAAGAACCCTAATTCAAATGAAAATTGTCAAAGTATGATCAAAACCAAAAAGAAATTTGTTTTGTGAGTTTGTAAATGTTTTAAAATGCTCTCTGAATTTATTTGGGATTTTTAAATACCTAAATGTATTTTTAATTAATTAATCTTCATTAACTAATTAAAAATAATCATTTAAATGATTTAAAAATATTTTTTAATTCAAAAAATAAAAATAAAAATAATTTTGGGTTTTGAAAATTCATAAAAGATTTAATAAAAATTTTCAGAATTTTTTGATGTATTTTACTATTTTTTAAAATTCGTGCAAATTAAATGAGAAAAAATGAAATAAAAACTAATTAAATGGAAAGTATGTTGATCTAAGGGCTAGGATTTGAATCTGGAAAGGGAGGGAAAGACCACGGGCGCATCTGGAATGCTGACATTCAAACTAGCCCTAATTACATAATTAAACCCTAATCTGAACCCTAATGACTTTCAGGTGACCGGAACAGTGTTCCGGTCATCTTCTCCGGCAGCTCTCTCATTCAATCTCTCTCAATACGCCATGAAACCTCACTAAACTCTCCAGAATCAATCATTAGACAACTCTAAACAAGAATCCAGCAATCAAAATCATTTATTTTCACTCAAGATCAAGAATCAAAGGCAAACGGAAAACACGCAAAAATTTCAGAAGCTTCATACATGCTTGTTTCTTACTCATTTTCAAAACTAAATAGATCATGATGATCAGCAAAGCATACATAACATTTCTATAACAAGAAAATACATTTTTGGAAAATTTGTTCTTGAAGCTACCTGAAATGGGGCTTTCGAAAATGGCACTGTCTGGTCCTTTCTTTGGTGCTTTTCACTTTCTTTTGACTCCCTCTTGCTCCTGGGATGCCTGGCTGAAGCTTTTGTGGACTCTTTTTAAAGTTTGCTGAAGCTCAGTTCAAGGAGGAGACAAAATCGTGTTTTTGATATGGGGGGTTTCAGGGCAAAGTGATGGTTGGGAAATGATCAGAGGTTGATGGTGAGTTGTTCTATGGAATTTGTTTTGATGTTTGTGGCTTGAGTGCTGAGTTTCGAAGAAAAATGCATAAGAGGGAGTTTTGGTGTATGTTGAGTTATGGGAGGATTCAGCCTTGCTTGTTGTATATGTTGAGTTGCTTTTGGTCCATGTATCAATCCTTGATAGGTCAGAGAGTTGTTGTGGAATAGTTTGATTGGTATGGCTCAAATTGCATAAAGTCAAGAAAGTTGTCCTTTGAGGTATGGGCTCATGGAAGGCTGGTTGTGAGGCATGGCTCGAGTCAGCTGGCTTTAGGGAGGTCCATGGAAACTGATTTGAAGATTTGGCACAAGTGGATGTCAAGATTTGGGGCATTTTGCAATTTGTGAAGGTTTTGGCCCCTTTGAGAATTCTTGATGATCAAGGCATGAAAATGAGTGATTCTTTTGGCCATTCTGAATTTTAGGTCATGTATCATGTTTGTGTAATGGTTAGAAGTCAATTAGAGGTCACATTTTTCCTTGACATGAGTTTTTGCAAGTTTCCCTCTTTGGTGCATAAGTGAAATTTAGTGATTTTCCCAACTTTGCAAGGCCATTACTTTAGTTCTAGGATGAATTAGATCAAGTTCTTGTACTTTTTGGAAAGGGAATGATCCAATCTACAACTTTCATGACCAAGAATATTTCATTTGAAGCATTTTTGAATCAAAAAGAGGGGGTTGAAAAACTTTCCTAAAATGGCAATTTTGTATTACAAGTCACTTTCCCAAAATGGCAACTTTGCAAATGGCTTGAAATTCTTCAATTTTGTGAACTTATAACCTCTTCTAAGATCAAATAAAGATCATATACACCCAAAATGATGGAGAAGACCCTTTGGTTGGATGATTGGGGGCCTCAGATGCCCTGATTTTGTACTGACTTGCTCAAGAAGTCATATAGTGATCAGATACCTTCCCCATTGAATTTATTCATGAAAATTGGTATGTAGGATCCTTATAAGATATAAAGACCAATAGAAACAAGAATGACCAAAATATTTGGAGTTATGGCCTATGAAACCAAAACCCTAAATTTAGGTCATCTGTGTAGTTAAGCTTGGCTCTGCTTCCATGCCTTTCTCAGTTCTTGTGATTTTCTGACTTCCTTGATCTTGGGAGGATATAATATGATGCTTGAACATACATGGACCCTCTTGAGATGATTGAAGACCTTTGGAATGGCTCAGATGACCCTTGGTTTGCTCATATCACAAACCCTAGATGCAGATGAATTAGAACCAATGCAATGAAGCAAAAATGCAATATGAGATGATATGATTGAACATATGCAAATGAGAAGATCACAAGCCATGGTGTGAACTTAGTGAGGGAAAATTTGGGGTGCTTACACCCTCCAGTGAAGCAGAAGCTACGCCGTACTCGTCCGGATATGGCCATGAAGATTAAAGAAGAAGTACAAAAACAGTGGGACGTCGATTTCCTTGTTGTAACTAGTTACCCGCCGTGGGTGGATAACATTGTACCAGTGCATAAGAAGGATGGAAAAGTACGGATGTGTGTGGATTACCGGGATCTGAACAGAGCTAGCCCGAAGGATGATTTCCCTCTACCTCACATTGATGTATTGGTCGACAACACAACTCAGTTCTCGGTATTTTCCTTCATGGATGGCTTTTCAGGGTATAATCAGATCAAAATGTCACCCGAAGATATGGAGAAGACTACCTTTATCACACCTTGGGGGACATTCTGTTACAAGGTAATGCCATTCGGGCTGAAGAATGCCGGTGCTACTTATCAACGGGCTATGGTAACGTTATTCCACGATATGATCCACAAAGAAATTGAATGCTACGTGGATGACATGAATGCCAAGTCCCTCACTGAAGAAGATCATCTAGTAAATCTGCTGAAGTTGTTCAAGCGTCTGAGAAAATATCAGTTGAAGCTAAACCCCAACAAGTGCACATTCGGGGTACGGTCCGGTAAACTGCTGGGATTCATTTTAAGTGAAAAAGG
The DNA here is from genome assembly GCA_963966055.1 of Lathyrus aphaca. NCBI lineage: Eukaryota > Viridiplantae > Streptophyta > Magnoliopsida > Fabales > Fabaceae > Lathyrus > Lathyrus aphaca. The sequence continues at coordinate 427,335,851 of OZ014524.1, read as the reverse complement.
AATTGAAGTTGATCCTGAAAAAGTCAAAGCCATTTAGGAGATGCCTGCACCTAGGACTGAAAAGGAAGTTCGGGGGTTCTTAGGTAGATTGAACTACATATCAAGGTTCATATCGCATCTTACTGCAACCTGTGAGCCCCTGTTCAAATTGTTAAGAAAGGAACAAACAGTCAGGTGGAACGAAGATTGTAAGAAGGCTTTTGACAAAATCAAGGAGTACTTACAAGAACCTCAAATTCTTATGCCTCCAGTTGAAGGAAGACCTCTCATAATGTACCTGAGAGTATTAGAAGGATCGATGGGGTGTGTGTTGGGTCAGCATGACGAGTCTGGTCGAAAAGAGTATGCAATATACTACCTAAGGAAAACGTTTACCGACTGTGAACAACGTTATTCACTGCTCGAGAAAACTTGTTGTGCTTTAGCGTGGGCTGCTCGCCGACTGAGACAGTATATGTTGACTCACACTACTTTGTTGATCTCAAAAATGGATCCAGTCAAGTACATATTTGAGAAGCCAGCACTTACCGGAAGGGTTGCAAGATGGAAAATGATTCTGACAGAGTATGACATTCAGTACACATCTCAAAAGGCCATCAAGGGCAGTGTATTGTCTGACTATCTAGCTGAGCAACCCATTGATGATTACCAACCAATGAGATTTGACTTCCCTGATGAAGACATCATGTTCCTAAAAGCAAAAGATCATGAAGAGCCTGTTCACACTGAAGGGCCTGACCCAGAAGAAGAGTGGACAATGATGTTTGATGGGGCTATCAATATGAATGGACGTGGAGTTGGTGCAGTTCTCATTACACCTAAAGGAGTCCATATGCCTTTTTCGGCAAAACTCTCTTTTGCATGCACTAACAACGAAGCTGAATACGAAGCCAGTATCATGGGTCTTGAGGAAGCCATTGACCTCAAGATCAAGACTTTAGCTGTATTCGGAGATTCAGCTTTGGTAATCAATCAAACCAACGGCAAATGGTACACTCACCAAGAGCATCTGATTTTATACCGTGACTATACGAGGAGATTATTGACTTTCTTCACAACAGTCAAACTTGGGTACATCCCTCGAGACGAAAATCAGTTCGCAGATGCTTTGGCTACCATTTCCTCCATGATCAAGGTTCAAACTGCCAATTATGTGCCTCGGTTTCGGTATCCAGACTTGACCGACCAATATACGTATTCTCCGTGGACATTGCTAAAGATGACAAGCCTTGGTTCCATGACATCAAATGCTTCTTAGAGGATCAAACATACCCACCCGGGGCATCATCCAATGATAAGAAGACATTGAGAAGGTTGGCTGGTAGTTTCTTCCTTAATGCTGATGGTTCATTATACAAGAGAAACTTTGACATGGTGCTTCTCAGATGTTTTGACAGGAAAGAAGCAGACTTGTTGATGAACGAGGTGCATGAAGGATCTTTCGGTACCCATGCTGGAGGACATGCAATGGCTAAGAAATTGTTAAGATCGGGTTACTACTGGATCACGATGGATGCAGACTGTTGTGCCTATGCCAGGAAGTGTCATAAATGCCAGATTTATGCAGACAAAGTGCATGTGCCTCTAAATCCTTTGAACGTGATGTCTTCACCTTGTCCCTTTTCCATGTGGGGCATTGACATGATTGGAAAGATCGAACCAATTGCTTCAAATGGCCACAGATTCATCCTGGTAGCCATTGATTACTTCATCAAGCGGGTTGAAGCAGCTTCGTATGCAAACGTCACCAGACAAGTGGTACCCGAGCGGGTTGAAGCAGATTCATCCTATCTATATGGAGTACCCGAGCGAATCATTACTGACAATGGTTCCAATTTGAACAACAAAATGATGGCAGAATTGTGTCGGGACTTCAAAATCCAACACCACAATTCTTCTCCTTACAGGCCAAAGATGAACGGTGTTGTTGAGGCAGCTAACAAAAACATCAAGAAGATTGTGCAAAAGATGGTGGTTACTTACAAAGACTGGCATGAAATGCTACCATTCGCCTTGCATGGGTATCGTACCTCAATCAGAACATCCACTGGGGCAACACCATATCAACTTGTGTATGGTATGGAGGCAGTCCTACCCGTTGAAGTTGAATTACCCTCCTTACGGGTATTGATGGATGTCAAGTTGAATGAAGCAGAATGGGTCCGTTCTCGGTACAATCAACTAAATCTGATCGAAGAGAAGAGATTAGCTACAATCTGTCACGGGCAGTTATATCTGAAAAGGATGAAGAAAGCCTTCGATCAGAAAGTCAGGCTTCGGGAATACCAAGTGGGAGATCTTGTGCTGAAAAGACTTCTTCCTCCTCATACAAACCACAGGGGCAAGTGGACTCCAAATTATGATGGACCGTTCATAGTAAAGAAAGTTTTCTCTGGTGGAGCACTGATGCTCACTACTATGGATGGTGAAGATTTTTTATCCCCTGTGAATTCAGATGCAGTTAAAAAATACTTCGCATAAAATGACCCGCTGGACATAAAAATAAAATGTAAGTCCAGGAAAAAATAGGGCATCCCGACGAGTCAAAAACAGAATATTAGACTCGGGAAAAAATAAGGGAAAATTGAAAAATGTACACCCGCTGAGTTGAAAAGCCGCATTGGACTGCTCAGGCAAAAATGGGTATCCCGGTGGATTGAAAACCCGAAAGGGCGATCCACGCAAAATAAGGGAATGAGCAAACAATTGCATTCTGAATTCGTCTGTATCGCTTACAACACGGCAAGCCTCGAAAGGATAAAGCATCAGTCAGAATTAACCTTCTTCAAAAAGCAAGATGAGAAGAACGTCAAGGTCATACAGGTCATAGCAAATGAAGCTCACCGAAGCGTCGTCAACATTGCCAACACTTTTACTTTTTCTCAATTTGTAACAATCTCCTCATCCCAGGGGATTTGTTTCTTTAACTGTATTTGCCAATTCAGGGCACTCAAATTAATAAAATCAGATTTCAGTCACACCCCCCGACTCGTACATTTTTGTTTCGTTTGCAAAATGTCCAGTATCCATGATATAATATTTGCATAAAACAAATGAGCCGTTATTAATAAATGCTTGCAGGAAATGTGTTTACTCTCAGGAATATCTAACTCCTATGACGGGATCCGGTAAGGGATACCTCGGGATACTTGTGCGTTCTTTGTCTAAACAGGATTGCAGGTATTCAAATACGCAACATGGGGCATGCCAGGCATCACTTCCCCATCACATCTTCTCCAAACAGCATCTGAAAATGCTTTTTCCCCAACAGAGTAGTCAAAGCCTCCTCACCCCAGCCAGGATCCCCACAGAAATCTCTAGGAAGATCGTTCAGTGATCTTTCCTCCCCCCAAACAGGGTACCAGGTCTCTCAAGGATAGAAGAATCACCTCCCCGCAGAGCGCCATCCTCTCCCAGAAGAGCAATGCCTGAAATTCTCACACAACAAAGTGACAGAAAATTCCTCCCCAACTGGGTTATCTCCTTACAGGATAGGTCTATCAGTGATCTATGTCCCCAAGCAGAGCCCTATATTTTATCAGATCTACCAATGATCTCATCCCCAGCTGGGATCCTTCTTCAAGCAGATCAGCCAGAGATCTCCACAGCAACGGGATCCGAATCCCATACCGGTTTCTCTTTGCATAATCATAGCATTCACATCATTTTCCCCCACATAGCGTAGCATTCCATTTAATACGTAGCATCATGACAAAAATCAAACATTTGCATGATCACAAGTCGGGTTCGAACCAGTCACCTATAAATATCATCAGTATCTCACCAGCAATATATATAAAGGCTCACACCCCCTGCAAGTAAAAAGCCAAAGCGTCCCCTTTGCACTCTCCAACACATATGCATGTTTGTATACTCTTTCGACACTCGTCTGTGTCATATCATCCCCCGTAGATAAGCCACAAAAAGCCTCTGTGATTACAAATACCTATATACACTCTTCTGACACCCGTCCGTGTCACCTTTCCCCAGCATGGTTGCCAAGTCACTTATTGCAAACCAAACACTTGTTATAATACACCCTTGTTGACACCCGTCTGTGTCATCCTATCCCCACAGGCCGCTAGAATACCTTTTACACTCTCATATATAAATTATTGTTCATAACTTATACACTTTCTCTTCTGACACCCGTCCGTGTCAAACTTTTCCCGACAAGTTGAACACTCGTCCGTGTCTTGCTCATACTTCACAAATACTTGTTCATACTTATACAGATACTCGTCCGTATCTTGTATATACGCTTATTCCCCACAGATTCGACACTCATCCGTGTTCTTTGTTAACTAGTTGGTACTCGTCTGTACCATCATCTCTGAACATGCGTCAATGTTTGTTTCTATCGATACTCGTCTGTATCATAGTCTTAAGGATACTCGTCCGCATCTTTAATCTATACACAATGTAAAAACACTTATACCCTTTATTTCCTAAGCGTAAGCACTCGTCTGTGTTTACCATTCCCCAGCAAATCGCCAGCAAAACAACTTTTCTTCTATCCGACATTCGTCCTATGTCGTGATACTTTCGGCAGCCGCACCCTGCCAGGTGATCGTCCTTCACCTTTGGATGACCGTCCCTTATCCTTTCCCCAGCGGAGTCTCCATTATTGGAACCCCTTTCTATCCGACATTCGTCCTATGTCGTGATATTTAGCAGCCGTCCCCTGCTAGGTGATCGTCCTTCACCTTTTGATGATCGTCCTTCATCATTTTATCTGATGGTCGTCCCCATCGTTGATCTTGTTATCTGACATTCGTCCTATGTCATGATAAACCCCGAGAGCAGCCGTACCCTGCTAGATGATCGTCCTTCACCTCTTGATGATCGTCCTTCAACATGCTTATCCGATGGCCGTCCCCATCGTCGACCTTTTCTATCCGGCATTCGTCCTATGTCGTGATGAAGAGCAGCCGTCCCCTGCTAGGTGATCGTCCTTCACCTTTGATGACCCTCCCTCATCATTATTTCATTTATTCTTTGAACTGATGGCCGTCCCCATCGTTGTTTACCTTTACTATGCAAACCGGATGGTCGTCCCCATCATTTCCTTTACTTTAATCCCTAGAGAACCTTGTTACTTTATTTGATGATCGTCCCCATCACGATCTTTTTATTTCCCCAACTTGTTGGCCGTCCCCGTCATTGCTTTATCCCCAGCAGTCGTCCTCTGCTCGATGGTCATCCTCCATCACCCGCACTTTATAATCACTATACTTCCTTTTACATTTTATATCCCTTTTCTTCTTCTCCCCAGTGAGTGCAAATTTCGGACTGTCTTTGGTATTCAACCACAAGTTATCTTGCTTGTCTGTTAAGCCAGGCGCTTACATCCTGCACAGCTAACTCATGTTTGAATAGGGGCAGCTGTAAACACACCAAATTTTCCCTCACTACTTTCACACCTTGGCTTGTGATTTTTCATCCTTTCATAAGTTTAAGCATATCATATCATGTTGCATCTTTGTTTCATCTGCATAGTTCAAATTCATCTGCACCTAGGGTTTGTGATCTGAGCAATCCAAGGATCCATATGAGCCACTCCAAAGGTCTCCAATAATTCCAAGAGGGTCCATGTGTGTTCTATCATCATATTACATCCCTCAAAGATCAAGGAAGTCAAGAAATCACAAGAACTTGGAAAGCATGGAAGCAGAGCTATGGTTTCACTACACAGATGACCTGAAATTAGGGTTTTGGTTTCAGAGGCCATAACTCCAAATGTTTTGGTCATTCTTGTTTCTAATGGTCTCAATATGTTATAAGGATCATGTGTACCAAGTTTGATGAAGAAATTCATTGTGTAAGTCATATGTTCACTGGGTAACTTCTTGAGCAAGTCAGAGCAAAATCAGGGCATCTGAGGCCCCCGACAATGGAACCAAAGTGGATTTTTCATCAAATTGAAGTTATATGATCTTTATTTGATCATTGAAGTGCTTGGAAGTTCACAAAATTTGAGAAAATTGAGCTAAACCAAAAGTTGCCAAAAATGGAAATGACTTGTAATGGAAACTTTCCATTTTGGGAAAGTATTTCAACCTCCTCTTTCTCAACCAAAAATGCTTCAAATTAAAAATTGTTGGTCATGAAAGTTGTAGATTGGGTCATTCCCTTTTCAAAAAGTACAAGAACAAGTTCTAATTCATTATAGAACTCAAGTTATGGCTTGGCAAAGTTGGCAAAAATCACAATTTTCACATTCATGCCAAAGAGGATTTTGTGCAAATTCACAAACCAAGCCATTTTGTGACTTCTAATACACTTCTAAGCATCATACAAACATAGTGCATTGCCTAAAAATCAGAATTGGCCCAAGAATCTCAAGTTTCTATGCCTTGAACTTCAAGAAATCCAAAAGGGGCCAAACTTCTTCAAATTTGAAAAAGAGCATAGAACTTCTCATACACTTGCTGCAGCACCCCAATCTCAATTCCATGGTTCTCCTTGATCTTTGCTGAGCCAGGATATGCCAAAAGCCAGCTGCAACATGAGCCCATACCTCAAGTACAAGTTATGTTGACATTTTGGCAACTTGCCCATACCAATCACCACAGTCCACAACAACTCCTCTGACCTATCAAACATTGTTATATGGACAAAATGCAACTCATAACATACATCAAACAAGCCTAACACCTCAGAATCACTAAGTTCCCAAAAATCACCCCAAAAGCAAAAACCTTCGAAACTTTATGTCCAGCCATCAAACTCCAAAACAAACTTCACCATTCATTCAGAAATGATCCATAGAGCATAAACCAACCATCAAACAAGCCTCAAAGCACCCAAAACTGAAATACGATTTCTGGCCAGTTGAAGTGCAACCACATAATCCAGCCATTCTAAGCTCCTTCCAAGCATTGCAGCTTCATCAGGAGGTCAAGGGGAGTGAGTTTGCACAAGAGAAGAGGTCCAAAAGCTTCAAACTGAGAAAGCTCAAGCTCAGGTAACCTCAAGAACAAATTTTCCAGAAATGTAATTTTAGGTTATAGAAATGTTCCTTATGCTTTGCTGATCATCATGATGTATTTACTTTTGAAAATGAGTGAGAAATAAGCTTGTATTGAACCTCTGAAACTCTGCCCGTGAAATATGTTTTTGTTTGATTCACATGATTGATGAATAATAAATTTGTTTTGAGGGTAGATTTAGGTTTAGGAAGGTGTGGGGAGTTGATCTGGAGCTTTAGAGCGTTTGAAACAGCCTAGGGAAGAAGTTTGATTTTGAGCTGACCGGAGAAGATGACCGGAACACTGTTTCGGTCACCTGAAAAGGATTAGGGTTTAATTAGGGTTTAGTGTGAGTTTGAATGTGGAGCGTTGGATTAGGCTTCCCGCGCGTGTTTGGACGGGTGAGATGAATCATTAGGAATTAATCAGGATTAATTTATTTAATTAAATGGAATTAAGTCAGTTTGAATCCTGGCCTTTGATCTGCGCGCCGGTCAACCCTCATCTTCCAGCTTTAAACCACAGCCTTTGGATCCTCATACTTTTATTTAAATTCATTTTATTTTCATTTTATTCCATTTATCTTGTCTAATTTATTTAAAATACTTAGAAAATTCCAAAAAATATTTTTCTTCTGCATTTTGATTTCAAATATTTTTCTCCACCCAAAAACATTTTTATTTTTATTTTTTGCATTAAAAAACATTTTAAAAATATTTAAATGTTTATTTTAATTAATTAATGGAAATTAATTAATTAAAATACCATTTAGGTTTCTAAAAATTCAAATTGCATCTTAGGACATTTAGAAACATTGTCAAACCATTCATACAAATTTCTTTTTGGTTTTGATCCAACTTTGACATTTTTCTTGAATTTAGGGTTCATAAAAATCCCTTTTTGGAACCCTAACTTCAAGAATTATTTTCTGCCTAACCATGAAGGGTTTGACATTGGTTCTTTTTGCATTGATCTTCATATGGCATGTAGTATCTAGCATATTTTTGTCACAAATTTATCTTGCATTTTCAAATTGATTTGCATTTTCCCTTTTGAGGTACCCTAAAACCCTAGCAAACTTAGAAAAATCACAACTTTCTTTAGGTTAGAGTTAGACCTCCTCCTTTGGGGTATGATATCATATGGGGTTAGGGTTCCTTTGAGTTCATTTTCAATTTTTTATCTTATGATTTGCTTCTATTTTTGACTTTTGCATCTCATCCTTTCATATAACCCTAATTTTGCATCTTCATTTGCATTCATCTTGCATATGCATCCATACATGATATTGACATGACATTTCATGCATTCACATGTCATCTTAGACATCTTAAGACATATTAGAATCATGCTTGATCATTTCTTCATTCATTTGCCATGATGTGCATTCATTTCATTTCATAAACTTTCATGAACTTTCAAACTTCAAAGCATGCTTCCTTTGCATTCCATCTCTTGTATGAACATTCATAGCACTTGACATGCTTTTGCACCATCTCATAGCATCATTTGCATCCTGTGTTTGCTTCTGGTTTTGGTTTTGGTTTTGCCTTTGCATATGTCTCATTTTCATTTCATTTCTTTCCTTTATGCTAACCTTTTCAGGTGGTAAGTAATTTGAGAATTGAATTTGCCTTCACTTCTCATTTCTCTTCTCTTTCTTCTTATGCATCATTGCTGCATTTTTCTTTTCTTTAGAGTGAGCTTGCTCATTCATGTTCATCATTCACTTTCTTTCTCCAAGTTACTTATCTTCTTCAGTGAAGTAAGTAACTTGTTTCTTTTGCTTCTCTTCCTTTCATCTGCTTCTTCCATTGGTGGCTTCTCTGAAGATCTTTCTCAAGCCTTACAAACCATAGGAACACCCAAGCATGACAATAATTAGGGTTTTGATTAGTCCCCCTTTAGCTTTTGCCTTTGTGTCTCCTTTGTGTCTCTCTTCTCACCTCATCATTAGAGACTAAACCTTTTAGGTTTTAAGACTTTGTGATTAGGGTTATGCCTGCATCCTTCTCTTAGGATGGAATGTATAACTTTAATCCTAAGTGTTAAACCCTTAATTTGTTTAAACCTCTTAATCAATCCATCTTAATAATCACTAAGACAATAGCTTGTAACTTGGGCCTTGCATTAGGGTTCTAATTCTTCCTTTATTGGTTAAGAAGGACTAACCCTAGTGTTAATGGACAAGTCCCTCTCAAGTTGTCTTACAAATCATAAAATTGACTTCTTAATCTCACCCTTAATTAAAATCCACTTTAATAAAGGATTTTTTGGTCATGAGGTTAATCCCTAATCATGGATTAAGTTGAGGTATCTTCCTCAGCTTAAGTGTGCTCATCTATTATCCTTCTATTAGGATGGTGTAATGGGTTCACTAATCCTTGATTATGTCTTAAACTCATTACTTAACACTAAACAAAAACTCAAAAGTATCTAAATAATTACAAGTAGGTTAATGATCTTAATCCTACATCATGATGGTAATTAAGTTTGAGATATTCATCTCATACTTAAGGTATTCTCATTATCCCTAATCAAAGGGAGGATATGATGAGTTTACTAACCCTTGGTTTAGGCTTAAGCTCATTAACTTTTGACAAACACAAAAAAAGCAATAAAAGATTGAAATCAAAAAAACAAACAATAATCGTCTCCTCCGGGATTCTTTTCTCATCAAACTCATTCATAAACGAGAACTTGCTTCTTCCGTCTAATGCAAGACAATTAGCACTCAAGCCAGACGAGTCATACACTTGAGCATAGACAAGCAAGCAGTTCACAGTCGATTTTTTCCAGTCTCTTTGAGTCGAACTACGGTGTTCTGACTTCCTCATTGCACGAGAGGATACGTAGGCATAACTTAATTGTTATCGAACAAAATTCTTTGTGTCTTCCCCCTCTTTCATCTTCCTTTTTAAGCCTCATTCCTGAGCACCTCACTTCATTTTCTTGCACTGACACTTGTACATCCTTTTCCAGCTTTTGCACACAAATAGCACATACACTACCCCTTTAAGCACAAACTTTCAAGCGTGGATCCCGTCGAGTACGACGGACAATCTGGGTGCTAATACCTTCCCAGGTTGTAACCAACCCCCTTTCTCAGTTTCTCTGGTTCGCAACCGTCTTATCCATCTTTTCCTAGGTTTATATAGCATTACCTTTCCTTCGGGATAAAAATGCCTAGCTGGCGACTCTTTTCACTTCACCTTCATTCTCTCCTTTCGCCGACCGTTCGCGTCTGTACCTTATCTGACCGGGTGTCTTTTAGTGGGAGCGACAGCGATCCACGCAAAACAAGGGAATAAGCGAACAATTGCGATCCGGGTAATCTAAACCAAATCATCATTTCATACAGTTTGACAATATCAGAAGGGTAGGAATCAGTCCCCTCATCTTCTTCAAAAAGTGAAGGCAAGAGCGGAAAGTCTTGAAGACATGCTTGTCATAGCAGGAAGGAAACTCATTGGAATGTCGTGTACATTGCCATTAGGATAGTTTCTTTTCTCAATTTTATGGTAGCTACCTCTTTCCAGGTAGTTGCTTCCTGATGTAAAACTTTTCCTATTTAGAGGCCATTCAATAAATGAATATCCAGTCAAAACCTGTGTTGTGTTTTGTTTACCTGTTTGCAAAAATGTCCTGAATTTTTGGAAAAAAAAGAACATTGCATTTGAAACATGTTGATTTTTCTAAGAAAAATGACATTGCAGGGAAACATTTAAAATTATCTTTGAGTGTTGGGTGACAATGGATGAACAGATCATACCATGCAAATCCCTGGGGCACATGTGTGTATACTGTTGTTGCAGGTTTTGCAAGATGGTGTCGTATCTCCCCAAGCAGAGAATGCTCCCCAGCTGAGCTAGAGCAAGTGGAATCCCCAGCAGAACTTCAAGGATAATTGAAGAGGTTTCCTCCTTAAGCGGATTATCTTTCCACAAGTGAAGTATCCCCAGAAGGAAGCTGAACGCCTGACTTCCCCACAGAGTAGGAATTTTCAGAATTCTCTCCCCAGCTAGAGTCTGGGCCAAGCATCTTCCCCAGCCAGGTCTGAAAATGGTTATCCCCATAGAGTTCATGTTTGGGATTTACTCCCATCATTGAAATATTCCCCAAAGAAGTCGCCAATTTATTTTTGGCCATTGTGATTGTAGATGTCTTGAATTGGCAGAATTTTTGACCAACAAGGAATATTGAATTCAGTTCAGAATGTCCTATCAAATGTTGGGACATTAGCAAACAGAGTATATGAACTTATTTCAGTATGTCTCACAAGATGTTGGGACATTGTGTTAATGACTTAAGTTCAGTTTTTCAGGATGTCCCAACAGATGTTGAGACATTTCAAACCTGCTACCAGAATTAATTATTGACTAACTGATCAGAGATATTTAAGGAGAGTTATCTGGAATTAATTAATGATGGATAAAAACAGTACAAGGCGCATCTGTAGGGAGTTTTATATTGAGGTTTCAGATTAAAACAGAAGACCTAAATCACCTAGAATCTAGGAAGTAACAAACCCTAAATTCAAGGTGGAAGCTGCATGCGCATTAGGGCTGGATCATTCTACAGAAAGCCCAAATTACAGATACCTATTTAATCAACAGAAACTCATAGAATTGAGTACGAATTTCAGAAGACCAAATAGGGTGTCTAGTGTTTTTAATAGCAGGTTGTTTTTAATTGTACCACTTGATGAGCTTTTAAGCATAAGTGCATTTGTGACTTGATTGAAACTGTGAAGTAAGATCAAGCTGTTTTGTTTGAAGGATGTCTTCAATTTTATTAAACTTGTAAACTTAATCACTGTGTGATTGAGGGGGAGTGAGTAGGGTACTCTTATCTAAGTTGTGACTTAGGTAGAAATTGCATTGGGTAGTTATTAAGTGATAGATTAAACAGGGTGGTTTAAGTCTAGAATTAATATTACTTATACTGGATTTCCTCCTGGCTTGGTAGCCTCCAGATGTAAGTGTGGTTATACACTGAACTGGGTTAACAAACTTCTGTGTTGTTTATTTTTCTTGCTATTTAAGTTTTGGTTAAATCTGTCAAGTGTTGGGACATCTCTTAGGACATCTCATACCTGATCACAGAATTTCAATTGGTATCAGAGCAGGCACCCTGCCTGTTTATACTGGGTGAGATCTAGGGAATACAAATTCTGTAACATGGACAGAGATATAGGGTCAGTAAATAGACCACCTATTCTGGATGGATCTAATTATGACTACTGGAAGCCAAGAATGATTGCATTCTTAAGATCACTTGACAACAGGGCATGGAGAGCAGTCAACATTGGATGGGATTATCCTGTCCAAGATACCAAAGATGGATCAAAAGTGCTGAAACCTGAAGAAGAATGGAGTAAGGAAGAAGAAGATTCAGCACTAGGCAACTCAAAGGCCTTAAATGCTTTATTCAATGGCATTGATAGGAACATCTTCAGACTTGTACATCACTGTGAGCTAGCCAAAGATGTATGGGATACTCTCAAAACAACTCATGAAGGAACATCAAAAGTAAAGATGTCAAGACTTCAACTTCTCACCACCAAATTTGAAAACTTGAGAATGAAGGAAAATGAGACAGTTCATGAATTCTACATGAACATTTTAGAAGTAGCTAATACTTCTGGAGCTTTGGGAGAAAAAATGACTGATGAAAAGCTTGTAAGAAAAATCCTCAGATCTTTGCCAAAAAGATTTGACATGAAAGTTACAGCAATAGAAGAAGCTCAAGACATATGCTCTATGAAAGTTGAAGAACTCATTGGTTCCCTTCAAACTTTTGAGATGGGAATGAATGACACAAATGTTAAAAAGAACAAAAGCATAGCCTTGGTGTCAAATACTGATGAAGAAGAAGATGATGAATCAGAAAATGATAAAAGCTTATCAGACAACCTTTCTATGCTTGGAAGACAATTCAAACAGATTCTCAGAGGAATGGAAGGCAAATCCAAACCCAGTGGAAGATACACAAACTCTTCTGAGAACAGAAGACCTTATGATACTAACAGAAGGTCAAATTATGCTGAAAAGACCAGTCAAGACAAAGGAGTCAAATTCCATGGATGTGAAGGATATGGACACATTAGGAATGAATGTCCTACCTACTTAAAAAGGCAAAAGAAAGGACTCACTGTGACCTGGTCTGATGAAGACTCAGGAGGTGATTTAGAAGAAGAATCAGCTAAGCATATCACTGCTTTAGCTGGATTATGTGAGTCTGAAAGTGAATCAAGTGATGGAGAACTCACTTATGAAGAACTTGAGCAAGCATTCAAAGATCTATACAAAAGAAGCTCTGAAATATGCAGTGAGGTTATAAAGCTAAAGAAGAAGAATGAGGCATTAGAAGATGAAAAAGCAAATGATCAAGAGATCATTGACACCTTGAAAAGTGAAGTAAGTCTTCTCAACTCCAAGTTGGAACATATGTCCAAATCTGTTAGAATGTTGAACAGCAGCTCAAATACACTGGATGTTATTCTCAACAACAATAAGCACTCAGGGGATAAAAGTGGACTGGGATTTAACAGAGTAAATAAAGATGAAGCTAGCTCTAGAAAAACAACTTCAAAATCCATACAGTCAAACAAGATGTCCCAACAGAAGCTTCAACATCAGGAAAAGAACACAAAGACAAACATAATGTTCCAACAGATGTCTCAACATTCTGAAAAGAACAAAATGAAGAAGAAGTATCAAAGATGGAGATGCCATCACTGTGGAAGATTTGGACATATCAAACCTCATTGTTATAAGCTGCATGGATATCCAAATCAGATGTATCAGCAACCTTCCAAGAAGAAAATAGAAGTTAACAAGAAAGTGTTGCATAAACATCAAAGAAATCAGCAACCTCCTAAGCAGAAGACAGAAAACATCAAGAAGGTATGGAAACCAAAAGCTAGCACTGAAGCTGATCAAAGCTACAAGAACAAGATCAACAATCAAGCTTGGAGATCAGCTGATGAACAACACACAGGACAGAGGCATCAAAAGAAATCTCAACTCAAATGGTCAAAGAAAAGTACTGCATATATAGCACATACATCACTAAGAGTATCAGCTAAAGAAGACTGGTACTTTGACAGTGGATGTTCAAGACACATGACTGGATTGAAGAATCTGCTAGTAAACTTAAAATCACATTCATCCAGGTATGTGACCTTTGGAGATGGAGCTAAAGGAGAAATCAAGGGAGTTGGAACCTTGGATTGTCAAGATGTTCCAAGACTAGATGATGTGCTGCTAGTTAAAGGTTTAACTGCTAACCTGATCAGCATAAGTCAATTATGTGATCAAGGGTACAGTGTAAACTTTACCAAAACTGAATGCATAGTGACTAACAAAGAACAAGAAGTTGTCATGAAAGGAGCCAGATCTAAAGACAACTGTTACATGTGGGAATCCCAAAATCTCAGTCTCTCTTCAACTTGTTCTTTAGCTAAAGAAGAAGAAGTGAAACTTTGGCACCAAAGACTAGGTCATCTCCATTTCAGAGGCATAAAGAAGATAATATCTATGGATGCTGTAAGAGGTATTCCTAAACTGAAGATTGATGATGGCAAAATATGTGGTGAATGTCAAATAGGCAAACAAACCAAGATGTCCCATCCAAAGCTCCAACATCTGACAACTTCCAAAGTTTTGGAACTTTTGCATATGGATCTGATAGGACCTATGCAAGTTGAAAGCCTTGGTGGCAAGAGATATGCCTATGTTGTGGTTGATGACTTTTCAAGATATACATGGATAAATTTCATCAAAGAAAAGTCTGATGTGTTTGATGTATTCAAAGAATTATGTCAAAGATTACAAAGGGAAAAATCCAGCTGTGTGATCAGAATAAGAAGTGATCATGGAAAAGAATTTGAGAACCAAAAGTTCTTAGATTTCTGCTCTTCAGAAGGAATCAATCATGAATATTCTTCACCAATCACACCTCAACAGAATGGGATTGTTGAAAGGAAGAATAGAACTATTCAAGAATCAGCAAGAGCTATGATCCATGCTAAAAAGTTACCTCTGTACTTCTGGGCTGAAGCTATGAACACTGCCTGTTACATCCATAACAGAGTTACTTTAAGAAAAGGAACTTTGTCCACAATATATGAAGTCTGGAAGGGCAGAAAACCCACAGTAAAGTACTTCCATGTATTTGGAAGTAAATGTTATATTCTGGCAGATAGGGAGCAAAGAAGAAAAATGGATCCTAAAAGTGATGAAGGGATTTTCCTTGGATACTCCATAAACAGCAGAGCATATAGAGTATTTAATTCTAGAACCAAGGTTATCATGGAATCCATAAATGTGATAATTGATGATGCTCCTACAGATGTCCCAGAAGATGTTGGAACATCTGCTGATATCAAAATTGAAGCTGAAGAAAAGAATGATCATTATGACTTCACTCAAACTGATACAAGGACAGAAGAATCCAGCAAACCTCCCTCCATCAGAATTCAGAAGGATCATCCCAAAGATTTGATAATTGGTGATCCCAACAGAGGTGTAAGCACTAGATCAAGAGAAGTGATTTCAGGTTCTTGTTTTGTTTCCAAAATAGAACCTAAAAACATCAAGGAAGCTCTTACTGATGAATACTGGATTTGTGCTATGCAAGAGGAATTAGGTCAATTCACAAGGAATGAAGTATGGAATCTTGTTCCTAGACCTGATGACATAAATGTGATTGGAACAAAATGGGTGTATAAGAACAAGTCAAATGAACAAGGAGTTGTTACAAAGAACAAAGCTAGACTTGTAGCTCAAGGATACACTCAAATTGAAGGAGTAGACTTTGATGAAACCTTTGCACCAGTAGCAAGGCTTGAATCAATTAGACTACTCTTGGGAATTGCTTGTATCTTAAAGTTCAAGCTATTTCAAATGGATGTGAAAAGTGCCTTTTTAAATGGCTATCTTAATGAAGAGGTATATGTAGAACAGCCTAAAGGATTTGTTGATCCAAGCTGTCCAAATCATGTATACAAACTAAAGAAGGCACTTTATGGTTTGAAGCAAGCTCCAAGGGCATGGTATGAAAGACTGACCACATTTCTTATCAAGCAAGGATACAGAAAAGGTGGAATTGACAAAACCCTGTTTGTTAAAGATGAAGAAGGAAATGTCATGATTGCTCAAATATATGTTGATGATATTGTCTTTGGTGGGATGTCTGAAAGGATGGTCAAACATTTTGTCAAGCAGATGGAATCTGAATTTGAAATGAGCCTAGTAGGAGAGTTAACCTACTTTCTTGGTCTGCAAATAAAGCAAATGGAAGACTCAATGTTCATCTCTCAAAGCAAGTATACCAAGAACATAGTCAAGAAATTTGGAATGGAAAATGCTACTCATAAGAGAACTCCTGCTCCCACACATTTGAAGCTAACTAAAGATGAAAAGGGTGAGAGTGTAGATCAAAGCTTATACAGAAGCATGATTGGAAGCTTGTTATACTTAACTGCTAGCAGACCTGACATAGCATTTGCAGTAGGTGTATGTGCAAGATATCAAGCTGATCCAAAAGTCAGTCATCTCAATCAAGTCAAGAGAATTCTTAAATATGTTAATGGTACTTGTGACTATGGCATATTGTATCTTCATGGATGTAAACCAATTCTCACTGGCTTCTGTGATGCTGATTGGGCTGGAAGTGCAGATGACAGAAAAAGCACTTCAGGAGGATGCTTCTTTCTAGGAAACAATTTGATTTCTTGGTTCAGTAAGAAACAAAATTGTGTATCCTTATCTACAGCTGAAGCTGAATATATAGCAGCTGGAAGCAGTTGTTCTCAGTTGGTTTGGATGAAGCAAATGCTCACTGAGTACAATGTCCCACAGGATGTCATGACATTGTACTGTGACAACTTAAGTGCAATCAACATATCAAAGAATCCTATCCAACATAGCAGGACCAAGCATATTGATATCAGACATCATTTCATCAGAGATCTTGTAGAAGAAAAAGTGATTTGATTGGAACATGTAGCTACAAATCTGCAATTAGCTGATATCTTTACCAAAGCATTGGATGCTACACAATTTGAGAACTTAAGGGGCAAACTGGGAATCTGTTTATGTGATATTTAGCAGTTAATGAGATGTGCCAACATGTCATATGACATTGTATGGCATAAGTTCCAGATGGCAAAACAAGTCTGGACAAGAACCTTGGGAATTCCATTCCTAATGATTTACAATGTAACGGCTACTTATTTAGTAACTACTTATAATCAGCTATCACGATTCTCATCATTCTATCACAAGCGAATCTCATTAACTAGCTATTCTTCAGAAATCATCAACCCTAAAGCTCTTCATCCATATTCCTTAACAATGTCTCAAAACCCTAACACTCCTGAAGAAGTTCTCAACAAAGAAGACGTAGTTCATGCAACTCCCATCTCCGTAGTTCCAATGAAATCAACCCCATTGGACGAACTCAGAGGAAGTGCGTCTCACACTAAAAAGCCAAGAACTCCAAAGAGAGCTAAAGATCAAGTCTGCAGCAAAGCCAAAGGAGGCATTCCTTCACCTGCTAACATGCCCCCAAAATCTTCAGAATATGTGGATGATTCCATCAAGGAGATTGTCACCCAAATTCTCTTTAAACAGAGAAGGGTGAGTGGAATTTCTATTCCTCTAAACACCATGCCTGCACCTCAAGAAGAACAAGCTCAAGCTGCAGAGGACACTCCTGCAGAACAAGATGTCCCAATAGATGTTGGAACATCTGAAGATGAGAAAAAGAACTCATCTGATGCTTATTTGGAACAAACTGAGGACCAGAAGAAGGCCTCAAATGAAAGTGATGAAGAAGTCTCTGAGGATCAGACCAAATCCTCAAATGAAGATCAAATCCCTGCTGATCAACCAGCTGAAGAGGAGACTGCTCAATCTCCTCCAGTGGTCAACCTGGAGCAGGACTCTGATACAGAGATCATAGCCTCTGTTAGACCTAGCATAGCCAAAAGGCTCAGGTCCAGGAAAGGAAAGATGCAAGCTGAAGCTGAAATTCCTGAGAAGAAGAAAGCTTCCCCAAAGAAAGGCAAAGCTAAAGCTGCTTTTGGCCCAACAAAACAATGGAGTAAAGTTCAAACTCAGAAAAGAAAAGTTGTCACCCCATCAGATTCAGATGTTGAATCAGATGTCCCAACATCTCCTCCCAAAAAGAAACCAGCACCATCTAGGGCTTCATCTGCTGTTCCAGAAGCCCCCTTGGACAACATATCATTCCATCATGTCTCCAGTGTCAACAGATGGAAGTTTGTGTACCAAAGAAGAGTTTCCCTTGAAAGAGAACTGAGCAGCAATGCACTTGAGTGCACTGAACTGATAGACCTCATCTCTGCTGCAGGACTATTCAAAACAGTCTCTGATCTCTCTCCCTGCTATGAACTTCTTGTCAAAGAGTTCATTGTTAATCTTCAGGAGGATTGTTCAAATGGTAAGTCTTCTGAGTTTAGAAAAGTTTTTGTTAGAGGTAAATGTGTAGAGTTTTCTCCTCAAATCATCAATCAGTACCTAGGAAGAGAAACAGATGGACCAAATGAGCTAGGTAAGACAGATAACCAAGTCTGCAAAGTTATCACTGCAAACCAGGTCAAGGCATGGCCTGTGAAGGGAAAGCTCTCAGTGAGCATGCTTACAAGAAAATATGCCATGCTGAACAGGATTGGTACAGCTAACTGGGTGCCTACCAACCACACCTCTTCAATCTCCACTAGCCTGGCCAGGTTTATTTATGCTGTGGGAACTCAGACCAAGCTGGACTATGGAGCTTACATTTTTGATCAGACCCTGAAGCATGCCAGCTCTTCTGCAACAAAGTTACCAATAGCTTTTCCTTCATTGCTATGTGGTATAGTGTTAAGCCAATATCCTGGGATTCTAACTGAGAAGGACACAGTCTGCAAGAGAGAAAGCCCCTTGGCTTTTCACTACAAATTATTCCTCAGTCATCATGCTGCAGATGTTGAAGCACCTTCTGGGACATCTGCAGGTCCTTCATCTGCTAAGACTCCAATCTCCAAGAAGGCATTAATTGCTGAACTCAAGAGCACTTGCAAGGAGCTTGAAACCAGAAAGCAGAAGCTTGAAGAAATCATTCAAAGGCTTGAGAATGAAGGAGATCAGAAAGCTGCCTCAGATGAAGAAACTGCCTCTGAAGAAGAAACTGAAGTTGAGGAAGAAACTGAGAGTGATGAATCTGAGTGATCTTTGTATGTGAGGAAAATTGTAATGACAGCATTGTATTTCTGGATTAGTGTCTTTGGCCCCATAATTTGTGTCTAACAAGGGGGAGAACAACAACAACAAATTGTACTGCTGTTTAATTATAAATGAAAAATTTGTTTGCTTATGTCTGAACTGAATAAGTGTGTTTTGATAAATATTTCTGTTGCAACAAGACTGGATATATATATGTTTGAGGGGGAGTAATCTCAAATAAGAATCAACAGAAAAGTCAAGCTATACTCTGATAAAAAGAACTTCTGCTGCACTCTGAAAACCAGAAAAGATGTTAGCCAAAAATTAGCCAAAGGGGGAGTTTGTAGATGTCTTGAATTGGCAGAATTTTTGACCAACAAGGAATATTGAATTCAGTTCAGAATGTCCTATCAAATGTTGGGACATTAGCAAACAGAGTATATGAACTTATTTCAGTATGTCTCACAAGATGTTGGGACATTGTGTTAATGACTTAAGTTCAGTTTTTCAGGATGTCCCAACAGATGTTGAGACATTTCAAACCTGCTACCAGAATTAATTATTGACTAACTGATCAGAGATATTTAAGGAGAGTTATCTGGAATTAATTAATGATGGATAAAAACAGTACAAGGCGCATCTGTAGGGAGTTTTATATTGAGGTTTCAGATTAAAACAGAAGACCTAAATCACCTAGAATCTAGGAAGTAACAAACCCTAAATTCAAGGTGGAAGCTGCATGCGCATTAGGGCTGGATCATTCTACAGAAAGCCCAAATTACAGATACCTATTTAATCAACAGAAACTCATAGAATTGAGTACGAATTTCAGAAGACCAAATAGGGTGTCTAGTGTTTTTAATAGCAGGTTGTTTTTAATTGTACCACTTGATGAGCTTTTAAGCATAAGTGCATTTGTGACTTGATTGAAACTGTGAAGTAAGATCAAGCTGTTTTGTTTGAAGGATGTCTTCAATTTTATTAAACTTGTAAACTTAATCACTGTGTGATTGAGGGGGAGTGAGTAGGGTACTCTTATCTAAGTTGTGACTTAGGTAGAAATTGCATTGGGTAGTTATTAAGTGATAGATTAAACAGGGTGGTTTAAGTCTAGAATTAATATTACTTATAGTGGATTTCCTCCTGGCTTGGTAGCCTCCAGATGTAAGTGTGGTTATACACTGAACTGGGTTAACAAACTTCTGTGTTGTTTAATTTTCTTTCACTTTAAGTTTTGGTTAAATCTGTCAAGTGTTGGGACATCTCTTAGGACATCTCATACCTGATCACAGAATTTCAGTGATAATACAGGAAGTTATTTATCTCCTCAACTAGAGTTAAGCATCGTCAAAGCCTCTTAACCTGGTTTTCCCCTGTAGAGTCGTGATTATTGTTGCCAATCAGGGCATTTCGCTGCTGCTCGTATGTATTCTCCCAGCACTCGTTTGTGTTCACACTTTGTTGATGCTCGTCCGCATTCCTCAACACTCGTCTATGTTTTATATCTGTTTGATGCTCGTCTGCATTCCCCGACACTCGTCTGTGTTTGAAATTTGTTTGAGGCTCGTCTGCATCGCCCCATCACTCGTATGTGATATTTGTTTGTTGCTCGTATGCACTTCTCAACACTCGTCGGTTTTTGATTATTCTCCTATTGCTCGTCTGCATTTCCCAACGCTCGTATGTGTTTGAAATCAGTTTGATGCTCGTTTGCACGCCCCATCACTCGTTTGTGTTTGATAGTTGCTTATTGCTCGTCTGCAGTTCCCAACACCCGTATGTGTTTGATGTCTATTTGATGCTCGTCCGCATTCTCCAGCACTCGTCTGTGTTTGATATCGTTGCTCGTCCGCGCTTCCTGGAACTCGTCTGTGTTTGACATCTGTTTGATGCTCGTATGCATGCCCCATCACTCGTCTGTGTTTGATAGTTGCTTATTGCTCGTCTTCATTCCCAATGCTTGTCTGTGTTTGTTATTTGTTTGAAGCCCGTTCGCATTGTTTGGATACTCGTCTGTATCATCCCTCACACTCGTCTGTGTTAGCTTATATCCATATGTACTGATTTGATAATCATTCTGATACTCGTCTGTATTACTACTCCAAATGCTCGTCTGTGTTGGATTTTTGGTACTCATCTGTATTACTACTCCAAATGCTCTTCTGTGTTGGATCTCTGGTACTCGTCTGTATTGCTACTCCCAAATGCTCGTTTGTGTTGGATCCTTGGTACTCGTCTGTATGACTACTCCAAATGCTCATCTATGTTGGATTTCTGGTATTCGTATGTATCAGTGGCTGATATTCGTCTGTATCATCGCCTGAAGCGTTCGTCTGTGTTTCTTAGATCATCATCTGATATTCGTTTATATCATTGACTTATGGCACTCGTCTTTGTTATCTTGATGATCATCCAATGCTCGTCTGTGTTGAAGAGGTTTGAAGTCCTGACGGTGGGATTAAACATCAAAATGATTACCGGTCCTGGCGTAACAGGTTTATCCAAAAGAGGTTCGTCTGTCTCAGAGACCACTTATCTACGCAAGATTTGTGAAGAGGGTTCGTCCAATCCTAATACCACACCTGGCGTAACAGGTTATCTGAAGAAGACTTGTTTGTCTTAGACCATATATCCACAGAGGATATATGAAGAGGGTTCGTCTATCCTGATTATGCATGCCTATCTCACAGACTTAAGTGCATCACCGGTCCTGGCATAACAGGTTTATCCGAAGGAGGTTCATCTGTCTCAAGTCATATGTTTTGGTAAAATGTATGAAGAGGGCTCGTATGTCCATTTCCTGGCGTAACAGGTTTATTTGAAGAGGGCTCGTATATCCAGTTCCTGGCGTAACAGGTTTAGTTGAAGAGGGATCGTATGTCTGTTCCTGGCGTAACAGGTTTAGTTGAATAGGGCTCATATGTCCAGTTCCTGGCGTAGCAGGATTACTCGAAGAAGACTCGTCTGTCTGGGTTTATCCTATCTGGTAACAATTCAATTTGGAAGGAGCTCGTCTGCTTCGTATTCACTTCCGTCATCCAAAGCGTCATTTGGTTGGGTTTATTTCCCATTTCTGCATTCTCCAGTAGAGTGCAAATTTCAGGTCTTCTTGGTATTCAACCACAATTTATCTTGAGCGGTCGATAGCCGTGCTACCGTCCTTTTCAGATTAACAGTTGCTTGAATATGGGCAGCTGTAACACCCCAAATTTTCCCTCTTCTTCTTAGCATTATCATCATATCATAATCATCACTCACATGTTCTAGCATAAGGCATATGATCAATCATCCGGGAAATTTGAAGCACTACAAGTCAAAATCAAGAGCCTGGTGACCTGGCAAGAAACTCACATGACCTTTTGTACAAGCTTGGTATCATGGTCAAATCCCTAAAAGGATTGAGGATCAAAATCAGATTGGAATGGTTGGCATCGGGTTATTATGAGAGTTTCCCACCAAAATGAGGGAGAATTCAAAATTTGCTTGCGTTAACCGGTTAACGCTTTGGTTAACCGGTTAACGACTGCGAATTTTGAATTCCAGCAGCAAATTCAGCATGTGTTTTGGCTCCAATTTTTCACATTTCTAATTTTTATTCATTTTGAATTAATGGAGAAGGATCTAGATAATTTACCAAGCCTAATTCCAAAGCTAGATCCTAATCACTTTCTAAGCCAATTCCAAACCATAGTTTTTGGATCCCAAGCCAAAATTTTGGGCCCTAAACCTAAATGATATATATTCCATTTCCCTCCAAACCAAGAAGGAGCTCTCTCATAATTCACCTCTCATAATTCTGAATTTTCACTACTCTCTCACCATTCTCTCATCTTCTCTCCCAATTTTCCAAATCACTCAAAGTTCCTCTTTGAAGATCACAAAACTTTGCATTAAAGTTTGTAGATCTTGGAACTAGACCTCCATCCATAGTTTCTTTGCATCAATTTGCTGGTTTTACTACTTGGTTCAGATCTGATTTGGAGATTAGAAGTGATTTTGGAGCCAAATTCTTCATCAAGATCCTTTGCTTGCATTTATTTTGCATGATGTGTGAAGATTAGCACCGGATCTTCGAAGTTTTCCGCGAGATTCCTCATTTCCAGCTCAAACAACATTTACCAAAGCATACCTCAGCTTTGTAGGTTAGTTAAGTTCAGATCTAACTCTGTTTTTAGCTTATTTGCATGCTTGTGCTTAGATCCACCATGTGCTTATGTATTTGCTTGTTTTGATTGAATTGATTGGTTTATTTGTGATCGGATCTATGTGTCAATGTTCATGAGCTTAATGATGTTTGATTAATGTGAATTGATCTTATTATTTCATGCATAATTGATTGCTAGTCTATTGTGGAATTATTTGGATAAGCTGGTTTGAGCTAATTTTTCTGCAGGATTTGTTGTTGTTTTCATAGTGTTAACCGGTTAACGCTTTGGTTAACCAGTTAATGCACCTATTTTCTGTGTTGTTTTCTGCAGGTTTGAACTAGTTAACCGGTTAACGCTTTGGTTAACCGGTTAACACTGAAGCAGAATGCCATGTTTGAGCTGTTTTGAGCTTATTTGTTCCCCTTACTTGCTTTATTCATCATGGATCATTGTATGATCATTTGTTATGCTAGTTTAGGGTGATTTGCTTGCTGGTTGATATATGCCTTTATGTTCTCGACGCGTAAATTCATGTATTTGCAAAGCTTGGCATGTTTGTTTGATTTTGTATTTTTAAAACTTTGAGCATGTTTATTCCATGAAGTGTGTTGATGGATATGTGCTGGAATTTTGCTAACATTTCAGGGGCTCATGGTAAGATAAATGTGGATGTTCATCCACATTTCAAATCTTCATCTCTTCCTTTTTACTTTGCTTTTTGCTTTGTGGTTTTTGATGTGCCTTATGCCATCATGTGATTCAACTTTTCATACTCCCCTTTAGAAGCAACTTATCTCCTTTAGAGGAGTAAGTTGTTCTCTAGCTTTCCTCTCCTCTCTTTTTCTTCTCCTTTGATCTTCTTTTCTCATAGGATAGTTTCAAACCATACTAACCTTAGGACCACTTTTTGCATGATAACTTTAGGTTTAGTCTTTCCCATTAGACTTTTTCCTTTTGCTCCTTTGGTTCTTTCTCTTCTCATCTCAAAACAAAACCTAAAAAACATTAATAAAGAAAGAAGTGACTTCTTGTGTATAACCTTATTCCATGGGACATATGTATTCATTCCATCTTGGAATAGTGCATTTGTCTAGCATGATGCACAAGTCGGATCATGAGGTCATCTTCATCAAGGAAAACCATAAAAAAACAATTCTTCATTCTTAATCACTAAAAAATCTAATAAATTCAATAAGTCAATGAGTTTAGGCCCTTGCCCTTGGAAACAAGTCTTGGATAAATTCTCCTTACTTGGTGTGCTTATTCTATTATTCCATCTTGGAATGTAGTAGCAAGTACACATTCCATGGAAAAGAGCTTGAATTCACTTCCTTGTGCCACACTCCTAAAAGACTTCTAAAAAACACAAACAAAGAATAAGCGTCTCCTTCGGGACTTCTTTTCTCATCTCCTTCGCTCTGTACACAAACTTGCTCCTACTTATCATTTTGAAAGACGGTAACGCACTCGTCGTCCGAGCCTGCAACACCTAAGCATTGACATAGGCAATTCAAGCCTTAAGACACAAGCAATCTTCTCCACCCCTAGTTAGGGGAACTACAGCGACTCTGATCCTCATGTCCATATGAGGTACATAGGCAGCGGGGTAGGGCCCGTTCGAGCACACTCTTTTATTTTACCTACATTTTCCCCCTTTCTTTTCTTTCTTATCCAGTTTCAGTTTCAGTTTTGCAGTAGCTTTCATTTCTTCACCCTTTGAAACAGTTTTCTTTGCAAGCGTGGATCCCGTCGGGTACGGCGGACGATCTGGGGTGCTAATACCTTCCCAGGTCGTAACCGACTTCGGAACTCAGTCTCTTTGGTTTGCAGGACATATGTCCTTCCTTTTTCTTTTCTTCGGTTTGTGCAGCATTACCATTCCCGTTTCTTCGGGATAAAAATGTCTGGCTGGCGACTCTACCTTCTTCCGCGCCACTTTCGCGTTTGTACCAGGATGGAAATCCAGGGAGCGACACTTAGATCATGCGCAAAACCAAACTTTGAACCTAGGCCTCTAGATCCTCATACCTTGGGTCACGCTGACTTCCCTTCACAGCCCTTGAACTCTCAATCCTGGCCATCCATTGTGATTACTTTGCATTTCTTTTTATTTATTTTGCATTTGTTTTCTCATATTTATTTAAAATAGCAAATCATTTTCTAAAATCATGATCTTTTGCATTTTATCTTCAAATATTTTTCAGAAACCAAAAACAATTTTATTTTTAATTTTAGCATTAAAAATATATTTTTAAATCATTTAATTGTATTATTTAATTAATTAATTCGTTTTAATTAATTAAAAATACTTTTAGGGATTTTAAAATCACAAAAAAATTCATAAAGCATCCATAAACATTTAGAACAATTTAAAAACTCATCTTACAAATTTCTTTTAGGGTTTGATCATGTTTTGACAATTAACCATGAATTAGGGTTTCCAAATTTCCTATTTTTCTAACCCTAACTTCAAAAATCCATTTCTGATCAACCAAGATGAGTTTGCACATGGTTCTTTTTGCATTATTTCATACTTTGCATGTAGTATCTATGGTATTTAACTCGTATTTTTGCCTTGAATTTTCGATTTGTTTGGAAATTTTCATGAAGAAGTACCCAAAACCCTAACCTAACTTAGAAAAACCATAACTTGACTTTGGTATAGCTTCTGACCTCCATATTTGGGGAGTGATCTTATGTGTGTTTAGGGTTCATTTGGTTGCATTTTCAAATTTTTATCACGTGTTATCCTTCTATTGTGGACATGTGCATCTCATACTTTCTTAAAACCCAAATTTGCCATGTTCATTTGCATTCATCTTTGCATACCTTCATCATATGAACTTGTCATGACATCTCATGCATTTGTATGTCTTCTTAGATACCTTAGGACATGTATGAACATTGGTTGATCATTGTTGCATCCATTTGGTATGTTTTGCATTCATTACTTCTTATGTGTATTCATCTGATTTCAAGCTTCTAACATGCCTTCCTTTGCATCCCATCTCTTGTATGATCATGCATAAACATTGTACATGTATATGCATCATTTCATAACACATTTTCATTGTGTTTGCACTTCTGGTATTGATCATTGCATCTTCATTTGCCTTATTTCCTTTTGTTTCATATCTTATGCATTCATACTAATTTTCCAGGGGCTTCAGGTAAGATGTTTAGGATGTGGATTTGCCTCCACATCCAACTTCTTCTTATCTCTCCATTTGCATCTTTATTTGTCTTTTAAGTGAGTTTGACTCACTTATGCTCTCTCTTGCTCCCTTTCTTTCTCTTAGGTTACTTAACTTCTTCAGGAAGTAAGTAACTTATTCTCCTTTCTCTTCTCTTTTTCTCTGCTTCTTCTTCCTTGGTGGCCATCTGAAGATCTTTATCTAAGCCTCACAAACCATAGGAATATCCAAGCATGATAAATTTAGGGTTGTACATAGTCTCCCCTAGTTTTAACCTTTGAGTCTCCTTGAGTTTCTGCTTCTCATCTCATAATCAAGGCTAAACAGTTAAAGTTTTAAGACTCTGAATTAGGGTTATGCTTGTATCCTTATCTTCGGATGGAGTGTATAACTTTAATACTTAGTGTTAAACCTTTAAGTTGTTTACACCTCCTAATCAAAACACCTAATAATCATTAAGACTTAAGCTTGTAACTTGGGCCTTATATTAGGGTTACATCTCTGTCTGTTGGTTCAGAGGGACTAACCCTAGTGTTCAATGGACAAGTCCCCCTCAGGTTTAGTCTTACAAACATAAATTTCATTTCTTAATCCCACCTTTAATTAAATCAACTTTAATAAAGGCTTGTTATATAATGATTTTAATCCCTAACCATGGATTAAGTTGAGGTATCTTCCTCATCTTAAGTGTCCTCGTCTATCATCTTTCTCTTAGGATGGTGTAATGAGTTCACTAATCCCTGATTATAGATTAAACTCATTACTTAAGACAAAAAAAAATCCAAAAACACTTAATAATCACAAGTAGGTTAATGATCTCAATCATGCATCATTAGGGTAATTAAATTGAGATTTTCATCTCATACTTAAGTAGGTTAATGAACTCATTATATCCCTAATCAGGGGTGATATAATGAGTTTACGACCCTTGATTAAGGCTTAAGCTCATTATCTTATGCACAACACCAAAAACAATAAAAGAACTGAAAACACAACAACAAACAATAAACGTCTCCTCCGGGATTCTTTTCTCATCACATTCACTCTGAAAACGAGAACTCGCTTCTTCCGTCTAATGCAAGACAGTAAGCACTCGAGCCAGACGAGTCATACACTTGAG
Organism: Lathyrus aphaca; assembly: GCA_963966055.1. NCBI lineage: Eukaryota > Viridiplantae > Streptophyta > Magnoliopsida > Fabales > Fabaceae > Lathyrus > Lathyrus aphaca. The sequence continues at coordinate 427,308,182 of OZ014524.1, read as the reverse complement.
CATAGACAAACAAGCAGTTCACACCAAAATATCCAAGTCTTTTTGAGTCAAACTACGGTGTTCTGACTTCCTCATTGCACGAGAGGATACGTAGGCATAACATAACAGTTATCGAACAAAAGTCTCTTTGTCCCCCCCCCCTCTCCTCCTCCCAGTTCTCTTTCCTTAGCCTCAGTTTTGAGCACTCACTTTCTTCTTGCACTGACACTCTGTACATCCATTCCACCCATTTCTTTTATAGCAAAATTTAGCACATACACTATCCCCTTTTAAACACAATCAGGTATGCGTGGATCCCGTCGAGTACGACGGACGATCTGGGTGCTAATACTTTCCCAGGTTGTAACCTACCCCCTTACTCAGTCTCTAAGGTTCGCAACCGTCTTATCCATCTCATTCTAGGTTTATGCAGCATTACCTTTCCTTCGGGATAAAAATGCCTAGCTGGCGACTCTATTCAACTTCACCTCAACCTTCTCTTTGCCTCGTCCGTTCGCATTTGCACCGGAATGAAAATCCGGGGAGCAAAAGTATTGTGACGAAAGTCACTCATGGATGACGGGCGTCCTACAGTCAGTTATGCAGAGTTGGCATTTTTTTCCTTCTTTTTTCTTCATTTCTTGTCCAATAAGTCTCCTTTTTATACTATTGCCTCCAAAAGTCATGTTTGATCAAATATCTGCAATACAAACACAAATCTCGCATAACATTGTCCAAAATACATAAATTAACATGTTAAATGATCGGAAATCATATTAAATAATCAATATAAATTTGAGTTATCGGTTTTGCAAGTTGTCGGATAAGATGTCCTAACAGTGTTATTCGACATCTTTGTCTGTTACAATATTGGAAACTATTATTTTCTCTACAAATCACAAAATAATCTTTTGAATATTATGTGATCCTAGTTGGCGTCCAAGAGTGAAGATCTCCAGAGATTCAGTTTGTAATTGAAGATTTGAAGTTTTCTAATCAAGGTAACATTTTAGGAAACTATAGATTTAAAATTTATATTTTCTTGGAGAATATTTTGCTGATTATGTGCAACTAGAATGGCTAAGATTTGAAGCCCAAAATCCAGTCTGATTTATGGTTATAAATAGGATGAATTATCCATAGTTTTTAATAAAAACAAATACTGAAAATAGTGAGTTTAGCGTTTGTGCTTTGTGAGCCTCTCCTGTATCGAGTTGATGCTAAGAGAAAGACTATTTTATTGAGTTGTAAAGTGTTGATCACTCTTAAGCTTTTAAGCATTGAGTGGGTGTGCTCACATGGTGATTGGTAGGGAATTGAGAAGGATGTCATGCCTAGGAGAGTCTTAGGTAGAAATATAGAACGGGTAGTGATTAAGTGACAAGTTGGAAACCGAAGGTTGTTTCACTTAGAATTAATACTATTTAGTGGATTTCATTCCTGGCTTGGAAGCCCCTAGAGTAGGTAAGTTGCACCGAACTGGGTTAACAATTAATTGTGTGCTCTTCATTTCTACAACTTTATTTTATGTTCATATTGTTCATTATGCGCTAGAAGCATATATAAGTTGTCTCGACATCTCATAGGACATCTGAGATCTGCTACACCAGAATTTAAGTTGGCATCAAGAGCTGGCACCCTATTTCATTTTTGGGTGAGATTTAGGGACGATACTTTATGGTAAAATGGACAAGGATGTAGGAATGATGGATAAACCACTTGTTCTTGATGGAACAAACTATGACTATTGGAAGTCTCGTATGGTTTCCTTCCTCAAATCCATAGATGGCAAGGCCTGGAAATATGTGGTAAAAGGATGGGCCCTCCTATGGTCAAAGACAAGTATGTTAACATCACTGATATGGTGTAAACTGAAGAAGATTGGGATTATGAAGATGATAAACAGGATCAAGGAAATTCTAAAGCATTGAATTCCCTATTCAATGAAGTGGATAAAAACTTCTTTAGACTAATCAACAATTGTATTGTTGCAAAATAGACGTGAGGGATTCTGAAGATTGCTCATGAAGGGACGTCTAGAGTGAAGATGTCAAGACTTCAACTTCTTACAACCAAGTTTGAGAACTTGAAGATGAAGGAGGATGGGAGCATTAAGGATTATCATTGACTATTGTAGATATAGAAAATCAGTTAGATTCTTTAGGGGAAAATATGTCAGAAGTTAAATTGGTCAGAAATTTTTTGAGGTCTCTTCCAATGAAATTCGACATGAAGGTGATTGTCATTGAAGAAGCTCAGGACATCAACACCATGAAAGTTGATGAGCTTATTGGATCTCTTCAAATCTTTGAAGTAGGGATCAGAGAGTTCATCAGCCTGAAAAGAAAAAAAATACATAGCTTTTATGTCTAATGAAGATAGAGGTGATGAACAAACTAAGGAAAGTATGTCTAAAGCAGTTGGGTTACTTAGAAAACAATTTAACCAAGTATTGAATACCTGGAATTCAATACAAGATGTCAAGAACAAGCCATTCGACATCAACAGAAGGCAGAATTCTAGGAGAAGAACCAGAACTGAAGACAATCAAGCTAATGGAATCAAATGTTTTGAATGTGAGGGATTTTGACATGTAAGGTCTGAATGTCCTACTTACCTCAAGAATGAGAGGAAATGTCTAGCTACATTTTAATCAGAAGACGACTCTGGTAGTGAAGGAGAATCTGCCATACAAGTTTCTGCCTTTACTAAAGTTTATCATATTCATAATGAGTCAGATATAAAGGAGCTTACCTTTGATGAACTTGTAAGTTCATTCAAAGAAATATGGCTCATGAGTGAAGAAGTATTTCAACTAGGAACTGGACAACATATACTTATAAATAAACTTCATGATGAAGGATTGAAGAAAATGTTTGTTATCTCTAATCTTGAAGAAGAATTTATTGTGCTCAACTCAAAACTTGAGTTAATGACAAAATATGTTAGAATTTTTAACAGTAGTTTTGGAGTGTTTGATGAGATTCTTCAAATTGGGAAGAATATTGGAGATGTTAGAGGTCTTGGCTATGTCGATTAAGCTGTTACGAAGAAAGCAAAGGAGTCTACTATGAATAAGACTATGTTGAATCAAATGTCTCAACATCCAAAGAGAAATCAAAGGAAGTACTCAAAAGGCAAGAATCAAGTCATCAATCCTCGGAAGTGGATACTTATTCTTGATCGTCACCTTATTCAACTGTCTATAATCCACACACAATCTTATACTTCCATCTTTCTTCTTCACTAACAAATTGGAGCTCCCCACGACGATACACTCGGCCTCACAAACTTCTTCTCAAGTGACTCTTCTAACTGCTTCTTTAACTCCGACAATTCTAAGGCAGACATCTGATATGGTGCCATGGAAACAGGTCTAGTACCAGGTACAAGATCAATTGTAAACTCCATTTCTCTTTCTGGTGGCACATCGGGAATTTCATCAGGAAAAACCTCAGGAACATCACTTACCACTTGCAACTCCTCAATCTTAGCTTTGTTTCCAATAGACAGCGTCGCCATCAATGAAAACATCTGAACTTCTTCTTTCATCAATTTCTGCAACTCTCTAAAAGGAAATAACCCAACTTTTTCCTCTTCCGAGGTAGAAAACCCCACTGACTTACGATAACATTTATATGAACACATTTATACTCTAACCAGTTCATACCTATGATAACTGTCGCTCCCGGGATTTTCATCCTAGTACAAACACGAAAGTGGCGCGGAAAAGTTAGAGTCGCCAACAAAACATTTTTATCCCGAAGGAATGGGAAAGGTAATGTTGCACAAACCTAAGGAAGAAGGAAAAGGGCGAGGCCTTGCGAACCAAAGATCTGGGTCCGGAAGTCGGTTACGAATTGAGAAGATATTAGCACCCCAATCTGTCCGCCGTACCCGACGGGATCCACGCTTATAAGTCTGCTTTCAAAGGGTGAAAAAAAATTAAAAAATAATAATATGTTGTTCGAATGAAAGAAGGGCTATCTGGAATGGAATGAAAATGAGAAAAGAAATGGAATTGACAAATGGAAATGAAAGGGGAAAATGTAGGGAAAAAGAAAGATTGTGCTCGAATGGACCCTACCCCACTGCCTACGTACCTCATCGGGATAAATGAGGATCAGAGACGCCGTACTTCGTCTAACTAAGGCTGAAACTCGTTTGTGATTTTTAGGATGACGTTGCCATAGCTCTAGCTCAGGTGTTACCGGCTCTGACTCGAGGGTGTTTACCGTATCGCTGTTTTGAACTGTCGAGACAAGTCATGTTCGTCCGCAAAGAGTATGAGATGAGATGAGAAGACGTGACTTCTTGGTTTGTTGTCTTTTAAAAGAAGTTTTTTTGAGATTGTGTTTATTGTATGTACAACACTAAAGACTATGACACAGGAGTGAATACTTTCCAAGATCGCCCCCAATGGAACGTTTGTAAAGCATCCTAGAAGAGTGAAGGAGACCTCCACTAGTCATTTCCCGTATAGCTTAAGGCTCTTGGCACATTGTACACCTTTCCCTATATTTAAGTGTTTTTGATTCTCTTTTGAGATGAGAAGTGAGACTCAAGTTATAAAAGGAAAAATTCTAAGGGAAACTAGACTTACCCTAAGTTAGTTGAGTTCATGGATGACCTATGGTTAATGAGGTTTGAAAGATTAAATCTACCTAAGAGATACTAGAACTAGAAATGAGAACATAAAAGGCAATAGTGAACAATATGGTCCTCCTAAGTCGTGGTGGGTAAAAACGTGTATGAAATGTAAATGGGATGAAACGATGGATCGCGTGGGTCGATTGCGTGGTGCTGAGACGCACGACTTATGGTGTGCAACATACAATGCTTGCTTTTGGTTGAATGGAGTGGAACGATGGTAATCGAGGAACCCTAAAGTCATATACAACTTTATTTATTTTTGAAAATTTACTTGACGTTGGATCGAGTCTTATTTATTTCATTTTTTGAGATTTTGTTTTCTATCGATTCATTTTATCTTTTCTACCCTAATTATAGAAACTATAAAAACATACAAGTATTACATCACAGAGTACACAAACATAATCGAAACATAAAATATTATCCAAGCCCATAAGCAAATTCTCGGGAGATACCTTGCACAAAAAAGAAATAGTTAGTGAATGACATGAATCATGAATATGCATAATATGATGAAATGAATTAAAATGACAAAAATACCAAAAGTCATAGAAAAATTGTGAAATTAATTCCCTAGAGTCTCTAACCTGATTATATCATTGTATTAAAAAATCTCTTAAAAATTCTAATCCTATCTATGTCAAATGGTCCTTTAATTCTATGTAAGATTCAATCATAAACTTATACAAATCACACTACCAAAACAGTGGATAAATTGTCCTAAAAAATACACCAAAAATATTCTAGGTACTTTAATTTGTCCTCTAATCATAGCAAAAAGAATGGGCAAAAAATGTTATGGTAAGTGGTAGAAATAAATTGTACAAATTTATGTCTTTATAAAGGAATTCAATATAAATCAATTAAAATGAAAAATCGAAATTAAATCAAAAAATGGTTAAATTCAGAAAATAAAAATTGGGAATGTTTCTAAAATGGCTTAATATTCTACCATAATTTTTGGGGAATTTTATTAAATGTTTTAATATTTTTTATGGAATTAATTTAAAATAGTGTAAAATAGAAATTAAAAATGAAAGGAAATTGAAGGGGGGTGAGAATAGAATTATTCTTGAGTTATAATAACAATTGGGCCTCAAATGGGGGGTCTTAATAGCATTTTTTCTAGGCCCAATTCGTATAGAGCCTGAGGTACACGGTAATTGCAGTGGGACGTTCCACATCGGATTGCAAAGGGGAGGTCCAACTGGACGGTGACAAGTGTCACCGCCGGATTGGACCCAAAAGCCAAATCTTATCCCCAAAAGAAATAACAGGGCGGTGGAGTAGTCTTTCATGAATCTTAATTGGTGCACTTAATTTGAATTAAAGGGATTAATGTGAATTAATTGGCTTGATTTTTCGCTGATCTCCTCATTATTCTCTTAATTCTATTAATTATCATAATAACTTAAATTTATAAAAGCAGACAATAAGAAGATCAAATGGGATTAAGAAGTCATAAGAAAAACCCTAGCCCCCTTTCTTGCTTTCCGCGGCGGCTTCATCTCCCTCATCTATCAACATCGGAGAATGATTTACCTCGCCGGAAAACACACAAATCTTGACCCTAGGATCACTTCTATCAACTCCTCTCTAATCAACCGAATCGAATTCATGTTATGAAAACCTAAATCGTGCTTCACGGATTGGTGAAAAAAAACCTGCGAGTCTCACCTGTAAGAATTGTTGAGGTCGTGCGATGAAGATGACGGTGGCGGTCGAAGATGAAGACTAGTCGTTGAAGATTATCACGCGTTGAAGGTTCAAAGACCTTTGATGAAGAACGGATCGAGAACGAAGGCCGAGTTTGCAGTGAAATGATGATGTTGATGAATCCGTAGAGGATGACGAAGGGAGAAGATGAAGATTCGTTGAGGTCCGTTCTTGTTATTCTACTTTAAAGCTATGCGATTTCTGAACTCTATAGTAACTTTGTGTTGTTGTCGCGATGGTTGTTGACTGTTCTCAATTTCCTTACAGGTGTTATTATTGATGATGATTATTGATGAAGCTCAGGAGCGACTGTTGTTGATTCAGGGTTGAAGATGATGCAAGCTTCTTGGAGATTCGGGTGATGAAAGAGGTTGAAGAATGTGATAAAGAATCAATGAGAGAGAGATTGTGGCTGGAAAAAATCGAAGGACTCAAGAGGATGGTGGTGTGAATAAGGAGAGTGAAGTTTAACCCCCTGAAGAAGAGTGAACTTTCTGATTTATAGAAGATCAAATGGGATCTCTCAGGTGAAAATCAGTTACGTTTCTGTTTTAGATTCGGTTAGGATTTCTTTCTGATTCGGTTAGAAATGTTTGTTAGCTTTCTGTTGGAGTTAGTGTCGCTCCCACCAAATGACACCCAAGGTCAGAAGGGGTACAGACGCGAACGGTCGGCGAAAGAGGAAGGAATGAATAGAGTCGCCAGCTAGGCATTTTTATCCCGAAGGAAAGGTAATGTTGCATAAACCTAGGAAAAGATGGATAAGACGGTTGCGAACCATAGAGACTGAGAAAGGGGGTTGGTTACAACCTGGGAAGGTATTAGCACCCATATTGTCCTTCGTACTCGACGGGATCCACGCTTAAAAGATTTGTGTTTCAAAGGGGTAGTGTCAGTGCAATTTGTGTATCAAAGCTGGAAAGAATGCAAGTGTCAGTGTAAAAGAAAAAAAAGTGAAGTGTATAAGAGAAGTGTCAGTGTAAGAACAAGAGTGTAATGCTCAAGATTATAAGGCTTAAAGAATGAAGCTGGAAGAGGGGGGAATATACAGAGACTTTTGTTCGATAACTGTTAAGTTATGCCTACGTATCCTCTCGTGCAATGAGGAAGTCAGAACTCCGTAGTTCGACCCAAAGAGACTGAAAGATGAATTGACTTGTGAACTGCTTACTTGTCTATGCTCAAGTGTATGACCTGTCTGGCTCAGGTGCGAACTGTCTTGCATTAGACGGAAGAAGCAAGTTCTCGTTTGTGAGTGAATGAGGTGAGAAAAGAATCCCGGAGGAGACGATTATTGTTTGTTTTGGTGTTTTCAATCTTTTATTGCTTTTGAAAGTTTGTCATAGGATAATGAGCTTAAGCCTAAACCAATGGGTTAGTAAACTCATCACATCCTCCCTCTGATTAGGGGTAATGAGAATACCTTAAGTGTGAAGTCAACATCTCACACTTAATCACCATGGTATAGGATTAAGATCATTAACCTACTTGTGATTATTTAGATGTTTTTGTTGTTTTTGTTTAGTGTTAGGTAATGAGATTAAGCCATATTCAGGGATTAAACAGACTCATTTATATGAGAATGTTTAAGCTGAGGAAGACTCCTCCACTTAATCCATGATTAGGGATTAACCTCATGACAAAACAAAACCTTTATTAAATGGATTTTAGTTAATGATAAGGTTAAGAAGTAGATTTTATGGTTTGTAAGACAACTTGAGGGGGACTTGTCCATTAACACTAGGGTTAGTCCTTCTTAACCAATTAAGGAAGAAATAGAACCCTAATGCAAGGCCCAAGTTACAAGCTTGATGTCTTGATGATTATTAGATGGATTGATTAAAGGATTTAAACACATTAAGGGTTTAACACTTAGGACTAAAGTTATACACTCCATCCTAATAGAAGGATGTAGGCATAAGCTTAATCACAAAGCCTTAAAGCCTTTAGGGTTTGGTCCTTGATTATGAGGTGAGAAGAGAAGACTCAAAGAAAACTCAAAGGAAAGAGTCTAAGGGGGACTAAACAAACCCTAATTATTATCATGCTTGGTCATTCCTAGGGTTTGTGAGGTTTACAAGAAGAATCTTCAGAGAAACCACCAGGAAGGAAACAGATGAGAGGGGGAAGAAACAAAGAGAAGCAAAACAACTTGCTTCACTTAAGAAGACAAGTTGCTTGAAGGAAGAAAGTAAGATGAACAAGAATGAGCAAGCTCAATCCAACACACATACAAAAATGCAGCAAAAGAAGTATGAAAGGGATGAAAAGAAACCATGAGAAGTGAAGGCAAATTCACTTCCCAAACAACTTACCACCTGAAAAGTTAGCAAAGGAAATGAAATGCAATGAAAATGGGATGCAATGTCATGATGCAAATCAAAACCAGAAGCATAATTATGATGTTAATGATGCTAAGAGATGATACAAACATGAGGTAAGACATGAGAAAGATCAAACAAGCATATGGATGCAAGAGAAGCATGTTTTGAACCATGGATGTACATGAAAAGTTATGAAATGTAATGGACATATAACATGTCAAATGCAAGGTGCAATGATCAAACATGATTCTAATATGTCTTAAGATGTATTATGAATCAAATGAATACATAAAATGTCATGGCAAGTCATGGTATGCAAGCAAATGGAAGATGGATGCAAAGGAAGGCATAAATTAGGGTTTATGATCAACACACAAAGCAAAATTCAAAACCAGAAGCAAGAGACATGATAAAAATTTGAAAATGCAATCAAAGGAACCCTAAACCTATACAAACTCACTGCCCAAAGGAGGGGATCCAACTCTTAACCTATTGAGAGTTATGAATTTCCTAAAATTGCTAGGGTTTTAAGGTACCTTGTCAAGAAAAATGCAAAACAAATTGAAAATGCAAGATCAATTCATGCCAATTTTATCCTATAAACTACATGTTATGCAAGATGCAATGCAAAAAGAATCATTGTCCAACTCTCAATGGTTAGGTAGAAATGAATTTTTGAAGTTTGAAACAAAATATTGCCTTGAAATGAAATTAAATCCAAAGAAAATAATCAAAAGGCATCAAGAACAAAAAAGAAATTTGGTTTGAGAGTTGGACAATGTTTTCTAAATGTCCCTAAATGCAACATGAATTTTTTTGTGATTTTTAAATATCTAAAAGTATTTTTAATTTATTAATATTCATTAACTAATTAAAAATAAACTTTTAAATGTTTTAAAAATGATTTTTAATGTAAAAAATAAAAATAAAAATATTTTTGTGTTTTAAAAATTAATGAAAACCTTGACAAAAATTTTCATAATTTTTAAATGATTTTTACTATTTTAATTAATTCGTATAAATAAAAGGAAAAGAAAAAGAATTTAAAATGAAAATAAATGAAAGTAATTAAAAGGAAGGGCTAGGATTTGATCTGGGCTTGGACTGGTTGACTGCGCGCCAGATCCAAGGGCCCAGATTCAAACCTGGCTAATTTGCTTTATGAATTAATTAAACAAAAATTAAATTAAATAATCAGGGATTAGGGTTTCTAATGATGCATCCTGGCCACACATTCACGCGCGAGTCAACCAGAGTCAAACCAATCTACGCTCCACATTCAAACTCTCATTAATGATGTAATTAGGGCTTAATGAGTTTCAGATGGCCGGAGAAGACTTCCGGTCGTCTTCTCCGGCGAGACCTCCAACCTAACTCTCTCAAAACCTCACCAAATCATGCCAAAACCTCCAAATCAACTCAACTAAACATCCTAAACAACAATCCAGCAACAAAATTCATTTCTTTTTCATGAATCATGAAGAACAAACAGAAATCAAATTTACAGGCAAAGTTTCATACAAACAATACATCCTCATTTCTGCATCATTTTCAAAAATTCAAAGCTCATTGCATTCAGGGAAGCATGTAGATCATTTTAGAAACAAGAAATCAGAGTTCTGGAAAAATGAATTTCCATGGCTACCTGAATCGAAGCTTTCAACCCAAGAGCTTCTGGACCAGTTCCTTGCTTCCAATCAACTCCACTGACATCCCTCAAGTGTTTGCAAAGCTTATCTGGAGTTTATTTGGGCTAGTTTGAGAGATTGCTTGAGTTCTGTTCAAAGAGGGGAAGAAATCGTATTTGGTTTATGTGAGGTTTCAGGGATGAGTGAGGGCAGGGAAATGATCAGTGAGACATGCTGAGATGTTTTGTGAAGTTTGTTTTTGTGTTTGATGCTTGTGCTGTGTGATTCGAAGCAAAATGCATAAGGAGAGGTTTTTGGGAATGCTGGCTTGTGTGTGTATTCAGGCTCTAAGATCATATGAAATGGCTTGCTTTTGGTGTGTTTGTAAAGTCTTGGTTGGTCAGAATAGTTGTTGTGTCACTTTGGGATTGGTATGGGGGTTTTTGGAAAAAGTAGAGTCTAGGTGTACTTGAGGTACGGGCAAGTGTGAGGTTGTGATAGGGGCATGGTTGAGTTCAGCAGAGATCATGGAGTTCATATGGATCAGATTCTATGAGCTGTAACAAGTAGAGGCATGGCTTCATGAGTTTTTGCAAGTTGGTACATGTTTGCCCCCTTTGGAAATTCATGAAGTTCAAGGCACCAAAATGCAATATTCTTGGGCCAATTCTGACTTTTAGAAGCCACATGATCATATTGTGAAGAGTTTGTGCACATTTGAAGTCTTTAGAATGCTTGATCATACCATTTTGCAAAATGCCTCTTTGGTACAAAACTTGAATTTATGTGATTTTTCCCAACTTTGATAAGCCATAACTTTTGATCCAAAATGAATTAGGACAAGTTCTTGTACTTTTTGAAAAGGGAATGATCCATTCTACAACTTTTATGACCAAAGTTTTCTCATTTGAAGCATTTTTGAATCAAAAAGCAAGGGTTGAAAAAGTTTCCCAAAATGGCAAGTTTCCATTACAAGTCATTTTCCCAAAAAGTCAACTTTGCAAATGGCTTGAAATGCTTCAATTTTGTGAACTTCCAACATCTTCTATGATCAAATAAAGATCATACATAATCAAAGTGATGATGAACACCCTTTGGTTGGGTCATTGGGGGCCTCAGATGCCCTGATTTTGCACTGACTTGCTCAAAAAGGCAACTCTTGATTAGATGCCTTCCCCATTGAATTTCTTCATGAAAATTGATATGCATGATCCCTATACCATATAGAGACCAATAGAAACAAGAATGACCAAAAAATTTGGAGTTATGGCCTTTGAAACCAAAACCCTAATTCTAGGTCATCTGTGCAGTTAAACCTGGCTCTGCTTCCATGCCATTCCCAGTTCTTGTGATTTTTTTGATTTTCTTGACTTTGAGAGGATATAATATGATGTTTGAACATACATGGACCCCTTTGAAGTGTTTGAAGACCTTTGGAATGGCTCAAATGGCTCTTGGATTGCTTAGATCACTAACCCTAGATGCAAATGACTTTGAACCAATGCAGTGAAGCAAATATGCAATATGAGATGCTATGATTGAACTTATGCATATGAAAAGATCACAAGCCATGGTGTGAATGGGTGAGGGCAAATTTGGGGTGTTTACAGCTGCCCCTATTCAAGCATGAGTTAGCTGTGCAGGATGTAAGCAACGGCTTAACAGGCGAACAAGATAACTTGTGGTTGAATACCAAAGACAGTCCAAAATTTGCACTCACAGAATGAAGAAGAAAAGGGATATAGATTGTAAAAGAAAATAAAGTGTAATTATAAAGTGCGGGCGACGGAGGACGACCGTCGAGCAGAGGACGACTGCTGGGGACAAAGCGATGACGGGGACGACCGACATGCTGGGGAAGATGCGAGTAATAAAGAAATGACGGGGACGGCCAACAATGCTGGGGATATGAGAAATTGTGATGGGGACGGCCATCGGGTAAAGCTATAAGACTCTCTGGGGGTTATGGGTAAATGAAACAAATGATGAGGTACGGTCATCAAAGGTGAAGGACGATCACCTAGCAGGGGACGGCTGCTTTGTTGGGGATAAGATGAGGGACGGTCATCTAAGGTGAAGGACGATCACCTGGCAAGGTACAGTTGCCAAAAGTATCACGACATAGGACGAATGTCGGATAACAAGGTCGACGATGGGGACGGCCATCGGATAAGCGTGATGAAGGAAGATCATCAAGAGGTGAAGGACGATCACCTAGCAGGGTACGGCTGCTAAATATCACGACATAGGACGAATGCCGGATAGAAAAGGGTTCCAATAATGGGGACTCCGCTGGGGAAAGGATGAGGGACGGTCACCCAAAGGTGAAGGACGATCACCTGGCAGGGTACGGCTGCCGAAAGGGTATCATGACATAGGACGAATGTCAGATAGAAAGGAAATAGTTCACTGGGATTTGCTGGGACAATTACCCAAGAAATGAGAAGTATAATTGTTTGGGTACTGTGTATAGATGAAAGATGCGGACGAGCATCCTTAAGACTATGATACGGACGAGTATCAGGTAGAAACAAGAGTTGACGCATGTTCAGAGATGATGATACGGACGAGTATCAACCGGTTAACAAAGAACACGGACAAGTGTTGATTCTGCGGGGACTCTTCTGGGGAATGGTAGACACATACGAGTGTCTAAACTCAAGAAGATCTAAGTGTTTGACACGTGTATGGATTAAAGATGCAGACGGGCATCCTTAAGACTATGATACGGACGAGTATCAGGTAGAAAGAAATGCTTGACGCATGTTCTGAGATGATGATACGGACGAGTACCAACGGGTTAACAAAGAACACGGACGAGTGTTGAATCTGAAGAGGTATGAGTGGTGTATACAAGATACGAATGAGCATCTGTATGAGTGAAACAGGAGTAATAAGTACGAGTGAAACACTGACGAGTGTCTAACTTGCTGGGAGAGTGACACGGACGAGTGTCGGAAAAAGTATATTACAAACAAATGTATGTATCACAAAGTGTTTCAAGTATATATATGTTGGGGAAGTTGATACGGACGGGTATCAAGGAATTTGTATAGGTATATGTATCTGTGAGTGCAAAGAGGACGTCTTGGCTTTCTACTGGGGATATGACACGGACGGGTGCCAAAAGGAGTGCGCATTTGTATTTGTGAGTGTAAGGTAAGTGCTTTGTCTTTCTGCCGGGGAATTTGGGTAGTTTTCTGTATATCTTTGGTGGATTGTCAGCATTCACAAGTGTTCAGTTCGACACATGGCTTATGATTATGCGGTATGTTTAATTTTTGCCGTAATGCTCCGTATTAGACGGAATGCTACGCTTTGTGGGGAGAATATGATGCGAATGCCATGATTATGCAGAAGATACCGATCCGGGATTCGGATCCCGTTGCTACGAAGATCTCTGGTTGATCTGCTTGAAGTGAACGTCCCAGCTGGGGGTGAGATCATTGGTATATCTGTCATATGGGATTCTGCTTGGTGATATAGGTCACTGATAGACCTATCTTCGGTAATGAGGGACCCAGTTGGCGTTTGTAGAAGCTTTCTTCACTCTGTTGTGAGATCCTCATGCATTGCTCTTCCGGATTAAGGTTAAAGCTCTGTGGGGAGATGGTTCCCTGGCTTTTGTACTTGGCTGAGGAGGAAATAACAAATGGCAACTCGGCTGGGGAGAAAGCACCTCCGGTGCTAAGACTGAGTAGGTAATGATTTTCCAGCTTGCTGGGGTGAAGCTCCATGCCCCATGTTGTGCTTTGAACACCTGTAATCCTGAAAAGACAGAGAAATGCACAAGTAATCCTGAGGTATCCTTCACTGGATTCCATCAGAGGAGTTTAGGCACTCCTGGGAATAAGTATATTTCCTGCAAGCAACGTATTTTTAGAAGAAAAGCATCTGCATTTATGCAATCAGTATCTTAAAGACATCGGACATTCTTGCAAATGAAAATAAAATGTATGAGACGTAACATGACTGAAAATCTGATTTATTAATTCATGTGCCCTGAATTGGCAAGATACAGTCAAAGAAACAAATCCCCTAAAATGAGGAGATTGTTACAAATTGGGAAACAAAAGTTGTTGGCAATGTTGATGACGCTTCAAGGAGCTTCCCTTGGCTATGACTCGTATGACATTCGACGTTCTTCTCGTCTTGCTTTCTGAAGAGAGCTGATTCTGACCAGCGCTTGAACCTTTCGAAGCTTACCAAGTTGTAAGTGATACAGACGAATTCAGAATGCAGTCGTTCGCTTATTCCCTTATTTTGCATGGATCGCCCTTTCGGGTTTTCAATCCATCGGGATACCCATTTTTGCCTGAGTTGTCCAATGCGGCTTTTCAACTCAGCGGGTGTACACATTTTTTTATTTATTTTCCCTTATTTTTCCCGAGTCTTCTATTCTGTTTTTGACTCGCCGGGATGCCCTATTTCTGCCTGGACTTACATTCTGTTTTTATGTCCAGCGGGTCATTTTATGCGAAGTATTTTTTAACTGCATCTGAATTCACAGGGGACGGGAAGTCTTCGCCATCCATAGTGCTGAGCATCAGTGCTCCACCAGAGAAAACTTTCTTTACTACGAATGGCCCTTCATAGTTCGGAGTCCACTTGCCCCTGTGGTCTGTATGAGGAGGAAGGAGTCTTTTCAGCACAAGATCTCCTACTTGGTACTCTCGGAGCCTGACTTTCTGATCGAAGGCTTTCTTCATTCTCTTCTGATACAGCTGCCCATGACAGATTGCAGCTAATCTTTTTTCTTCAAACAGACTCAATTGTTCATATCGGGATCGGACCCATTCTGCTTCGTTCAACTTAACATCCATTAATACCCGTAGGGAGGGTAACTCAACTTCAACAGGTAGGACTGCCTCCATACCATAAACAAGCTGATACGGTGTTGCCCCAGTGGATGTTCTGATTGACGTACGGTACCCATGCAAGGCAAACGGTAGCATTTCATGCCAGTCCCTGTAAGTAACTACCATCTTTTGCACAATCTTCTTGATATTCTTATTAGCTGCCTCAACAGCGCCATTCATCTTGGGCCTGTAAGGAGAAGAATTGTGGTGTTGGATCTTGTAGTCCCGGCACAGTTCTGCCATCATTTTGTTGTTCAAGTTGGAACCATTATCAGTAATGATTCGCTCGGGCACTCCATACCGACAGATGATGTCTCTCTTCAGGAATCGGGCTACCACTTGCCTTGTAACATTTGCATAGGAAGCTGCTTCAACCCACTTGGTAAAATAATCAATGGCTACCAGGATGAATCTGTGGCCATTTGAAGCAGTTGGTTCAATCTTGCCAATCATATCAATGCCCCACATGGCAGAGGGCCAGGGTGAAGACATCACATTCAGAGGATTGGGAGGTACATGCACCTTATCCGCATAAATCTGGCATTTATGGCACTTCCTGGCATAGGCACAACAGTCGGCATCCATCGTGATCCAATAATAGCCTGATCTTAGCAACCTTTTGGCCATTGCTTGCCCTCCAGCATGGGTACCAAAGGAACCTTCGTGCACCTCGTGCATCAACAAGTTTGCTTCTGTCTTATCAACGCATCTGAGAAGTACCATATCAAAGTTTCTCTTGTACAGGGAACCATCAGTATTCAGGAAGAAACTACCAGCAAGCCTTCTCAAAGTCTTCTTATCATTGGAAGATGCCCCAGGTGGGTATGTTTGATCCTCCAAGAATCACTTAATGTCATGGAACCAAGGCTTATCATCTTTGACAACATCTGCTGTGAATACATATGCCGGTCTGTCGAGTCTGGATACTGAGATCCGAGGTACAAAGTTGGCAGCTTGAACTTTGATCATGGATGAAATGGTGGCAAGAGCATCTGCAATTTAATTCTCGTCCCGAGGGATATACTCAAGCTTGACCGTTGTAAAGAAAGTCAATAATCTCCTTGTATAATCCCTGTAAGGTATCAGATGATCCTGGTGTGTGTACCATTTGCCGTTGGTTTGATTGATTACCAAAGCTGAATCTCCGAACACAGTCAAAGTCTTGATCCTGAGGTCAATGGCTTCCTCAAGACCCATAATACAAGCTTCGTATTCAGCTTCGTTGTTAGTGCAGTTAAAGGTGAGTTTTGCCGAGAAAGGCATGTGAACCCCCTTAGGTGTAATGAGTACTGCACCAACACCACGACCGTTCATATTAACAGCCCCATCAAACATCATAGTCCATTCTTCTTCTGGGTCAAGCCCTTCAGTGTGAACAGGCTCTTCATGATCTTTTGCTTTTATGAACATGATGTCTTCATCAGGGAAGTCAAATCTCATAGGCTGGTAATCATCAATGGGTTGCTCAGCAAGATAATCAGACAATACACTGCCTTTGATGGCCTTTTGGGATGTGTACTGAATGTCATATTCTGTGAGGATCATTTGCCATCTTGCAACCCGTCCGGTAAGTGCTGGCTTCTCAAATATGTACTTAACTGGGTCCATCTTTGAGATCAATAAAGTGGTGTGGGTCAACATATACTGCCTTAGTCGGCGAGCAGCCCACGCTAAAGCACAGCAAGTTTTCTCGAGCAGTGAATAACGTTGTTCACAGTCGGTAAACTTTTTGCTTAGGTAGTATATTGCATACTCTTTTCGACCAGACTTGTCATGCTGGCCCAGCACACACCCCATTGACTCTTCTAATACTGTCAAGTACATGATTAGAGGTCTTCCTTCAACTGGAGGCATAAGGATTGGAGGCTCTTGTAAGTATTCCTTGATCTTGTCAAAAGCCCTTTGGCAGTCTTCGTTCCACCTGACCGTTTGTTCTTTCCTTAACAGCTTGAACAAGGGTTCACAGGTTGCAGTAAGGTGAGATATGAACCGTGAAATGTAGTTCAATCTTCCTAAGAACCCCCGAACTTCTTTTTCTGTCTTCGGTGCAGGCATTTCTTGAATGGCTTTGACTTTATCAGGGTCAACTTCAATCCCTTTTTCACTTACAATAAATCCCAGCAGCTTACCGGATCGCACCCCGAATGTGCATTTGTTGGGGTTTAACTTCAGTTGGTACTTCCTCAGATACTTGAATAACTTCAGCAGGTTTACCAGGTGGTCTTCTTCTGTGAGGGACTTGGCAATCATGTCATCCACATAACATTCGATTTCTTTATGGATCATGTCGTGGAATAATGTTACCATAGCCCGTTGATAAGTTGCACCAGCATTCTTCAGTCCGAATGGCATCACCTTATAACAGAATGTGCCCCAGGGTGTGATAAAAGTTGTCTTCTCCATGTCTTCAGGTGACATTTTGATCTGATTCTATCCTGAAAATCCGTCCATGAAGGAGAACACCGAGAACTGAGCCGTATTATCCACCAATACATCAATGTGAGGTAATGGGAAATCATCTTTCGGGCTGGCTCTGTTCAGATCCCGGTAGTCTACACACATTCTCACCTTGTCGTCTTTCTTAGGCACAGGCACAATATTAGCAACCCACGGCGGATAGCTGGTCACAGCAAGGAAGCCGGCGTCCCACTGCTTTTGTACCTCTTCCTTTATCTTCATTGCCATATCTGGCCGAGTACGGCGCAGTTTCTGTTTTACTGGCGGGCAGTCTTCTTTTAAGGGCAGCTTGTGCATGACAATATCGGTGTCCAACCCTGGCATATCCTGATAAGACCAAGCAAATACATCCACATACTCCCGAAGCATATCAATCAGTTGCTCTTTTACCGAATCTTGTAGGCAGGCCCCGATCTTAACCTCTTTCACATCTTCTTCCGTACCAAGATTAACCGTTTTGACCTCCTCCTGATGAGGAGTGATAACCTTCTCCTCTTGCCTTAACAACCTGGCTAGCTCTTCAGGAAGCTCATAATCTTCTTTAACCCCTTCATCAGCTTGATTGATTGGATTGTCAAAGTCATACGAAGCCATAGCTGTGCTGTTGTCGGTGCAGTCTGAATGGCACTCTCTGCAAGGGTTTAGATTGTTCATTTTAGTGATCGATTTTAATCTTTGTTTAGAAAAAGTGAAGTAAAGTTATCATTTTGAAAACATTGCCATTTTATTTTTGTACAAAAAGAAAAATGAAAAACAGTGAGCGGGAAAAGAAAAAGAATCATTTGCAAAAGATGTCCGATATTCATTGATTGATCTGTTTGCACAAAATTACAAGATGGCCCGATTACAAAATGAGTCTTGACATCTTGGGCAAGATGCAAGACTTGATGCATGCTTAAAATATACAGGAAATAATAATTACTCTGCAGGAGTAACCCTTATAATTTCCTGGGAAGACCAGTTTGAGACGCGGCTCCCCGGGATCCTTGGACGTATCCAGCTCTCCAGGTTGCGTTCATCTTCCGACTCATCTTCCAAGTTGTTCACTGCATCCGGGGTGAGCATCCCCCCGCTGACAAAATTGGGCTTCTTAGCAGCCTCTGATTGATCTTGTTGAGTTGGTTTGTAACCCAACCCAAATATGTCCTCCTTCTTCTCCATGGGCAGCAGCTTTCCCCAGCCTTGGGCAGTACCCTCTTCAACAACCTTCCTGGCTTGCTGATAAGATGTCATGGAGGTTCCCAGTACAGCAGATGCTTCATTTATGTTCAGGGCCTCAAAGCCTTGGCTCATAGTTTCATGGATCTCCCCATCCATCTCAATGTACTTGTACGTAGCCAGATGGCTAACAAAGATGTCCTCTTCACCACAGATGGTGATGATCTGGCCTTCCCACTCGAATTTCAGCTTCTGGTGAAGGGTAGACGTAACAGCGCCAGCGGCATGGATCCAGGGCCTACCCAACAAACAGCTGTAGGCCGGTTGAATGTCCATCACATAGAAGGTAATCTTAAAAGTCTGCGGGCCAATCATCACAGGCAGATCAATCTCCCCAAGCACTGATCTTTTAGAGCCATCAAATGCTCTCACCACTAAATTACTTGGACGCAGTGCCAAGCCATCATACTCCAGCTTCACCAAGGCTTTCTTTGGTAGAACATTGAGTGAGGACCCAGTGTCCACCAGTACATGTGATAGAACAGCACCCTTGCATTCTAGAGTGATGTGTAAAGCCTTGTTGTGGTTACGTCCCTCAGTTGTTAAGTCAGCATCGGTAAAGCCCAGTCCATGACTGGTGTTGACATTTGCCACCACAGTTTCTAGCTGATTAACAGTGATCTCCTCTGGCACGTATGCTGCGTGCAAGACTTTCAATAATGCATTCCTGTGAGCTTCAGAACACATCAGCAGGGATAATATGGAGATCCTTGAGGGAGTTTGGTGAAGCTGATCCACCACCTTGTAATCACTTCTCTTTATAATTCTCATAAACTCGTCTACATCTTGCTCAAAAGATGTCTTCTGAGTTTCTTTGACAGCTGGTTCTTCAACTACCACACTCTTTCCTTTTGCTTTGGCAGCAGCTTCTGCTTCGGCATTAGGTCTTTGAAATTGTGAGGCAAAAAGGCGTCCGCTTCTGGTGAAGCCTCCGCCTCCCCCGACATTATCAATCTGTGGAGAAGAGGTTGAAGAATCCCATGTGATTTTCTCCCCATTGCAGTAAAGATCAGAGCCATAATGCCAAGGTATGGCATTGCTGCTTTCATATGGAACTGGTCCAGGCACTGTGATGGTAGCTGGACTGACTGCTGCAGAGGAGGGTACTGAAATGGTGTGCGGATCGTAGTAAATGGTGACTGGTGATCTGGCAGGAGATGCCACTGTTTGTTGTTGAAAGTTGTTGTTTGGAGGAACACTTGACGGATCATAGTAAATGGTGACTGCTGAGATATCTTCACTATTTTTTGTTGGCGTTGTAGAAGATCTTGCTGGATAAATGGATGTTGATGTTGTAGAGGATTCTGCAGCATGAAGGGATGCTTATGTTGTAGAAGAAATGGTTGTTGACATTTGATTTGTTGAAGTGATGGATGAAGTCATTGTTGATGATATTGATGAATTGGTCGGAATGATTGTTGTTGCAGTTGTAGAAGAGTCAGGAATTGTTGTCAAAGGGATTGCTGGATTTGTAGGAGCCGTTGTTGTGATCTGAAGTATACCACTTTTGATAAGACCATCTATGCCGCTTCTCAAATTATCACACCCGTTGACCGAAATGTTGCAATAACCACAACCGAGCTCACACCCGGGGAACATCTGGCATTCTAGGAGCTGAGCTTTGATCTCGACCAGTGGTGTTCGAATCTGTCCAACACTGGTGATTAAGAAAGATGGCTTGTCTTCCTCAATGGCATTAATTCTTGGTCCTCCATGATTGGGCATGGGATTCTTGTTTACATTTGGAGGGGGTGCAAAGTTGAGGGCTTTAGAATCCACCAGATCTTGTACTTTCATTTGTAAAGCCCTGCATTTCTCAGTATTGTGGCCAGGTGCATTGGAATGGAAAGCACACCTGGCGTTGACATCATAATTTCTCGGCAGATTGGAGGGATCTGGTGGTGCCAATGTCCTTAATTCAACCAAGTTGAGTTTCGGGAGTTGTGGCAATAAAGCGGCATAAGGCATAGGGATAGGGTCAATCACCCTGTTTGCCTGTGATGGTCTTTGCTGAAAGGGTCTTTGCTGTTGATTGTTGTTGTTGTTGCTGTTGTAGTTTCTCTGTGGCGGATACTGAACTTGTTGTTGATAGTGTGGTTGTTGTGGTGGTTGATATGCTGGTTGCTGAGGAATCGGAGCTGGAATAGTGACAACTGCTACTGATCTGTGAAGGTACTGAGGCCTGCCCCTGGTGGCATGAATGGCATTCGTCTCACCGGCTCTTCTAGGTCCCACAAAAGGCTTCCTGGGGTTGCCAGACGAACTTGCACCATTATCAGAAATTTTACCCATCTTCAGAAGGCTTTCAATTCTTTCTCCAGCTATGACTACGTCAGCGAAGCTGGTGGAAGAAAAGGCAGCTAGCCTATCAATATATGTTCCTTGCAGAGTATTCATAAACATGTCGGCCATTTCTCTTTCCGACATGGGTGGCTGGACAGCAGCAACAAGCTGTCTCCAACTCTGGGCATATTCCCTGAAGCTTTCTCTGGAGGATTGAGACATTCCCATCAGGAGAGTCCTGTTAGGAGCCATATCCAGATTGTACTGGTACTGTCTGATGAAGGCTTCAGCTAGGTCCTTCCAGCATCTGATAGTAGCTCTGGTCAAGTGAGAGTACCACTCCCTTGAAGCCCCAGTCAAACTGTCTTCAAAGTAAAACATCCACAGTTTTTCATCCATGGTGTATGCCTTAAGCCTCCCCAAAAAGGACTGTAAGTGAGTTCGTGGACAGGAAGTTCCATTGTACTTCTCGAAGCACGGGGGTTTAAACTTGTGGGGAATTATTACCCCGTCCACTAACCCCATATCCATGACATCAAAACCCAGGGAATTTTGAGACTCCAGAGATCTCAACTTCTCAGCAATTTCATCAAATCTCCTATCATAGACTTCATCCCCAGCTCCCATTACAGTAAACTGCTCTTCTTGGGGGTCTTCCTGTAAGATCCTGCCTGCAGTAGTATTTCCTTGCACATTACCCGGGATGTTAACTTCCGGATGTAGATGAGGCCCATATACTGGTGGATTAGCATGAGGCTGACCCCTTTCATTGTTACTTGTTCCTCCAGTTCCCAGATGGGGTTCTTCTGGGGTCTGTCTTTCTACCAATGCCCTCAATCTTTCTTGACTTTGGGCCAAGCCATTCATTACTTTCATGAACTGGGTCATTTGGTTTCTCATATCCAGCCTTTCATTAGCCATCTGAGTCCTGACCTCTGTCAGATCTTGCTGTACTTGATCCATTTGGATACCAGGAAGATTGTTGCGAGTAGGATACCTGTGCGGACGGTTGAGAGGGAACCCCCGATGGCGAGCAATAATTCCTGAGTCACAACAGAGTTAGTAACAAACAAACAAAATCCTACAAAACAAAACAAGAGTTAGTATGCAATGCAGTATGCTTATTTATTTTCCAAGGTATCCGGCTTGGCTCTTGGTTTTGACCTTTCCAGACCCTGAGGAAGATGCTTTGATGTTGCTTGAGAAAAGAAACTCAATGAAACAAACTAAAAAATATATTACAAATGGTGGATCATACATAGCTTGGTTTTTTACAACACATGCCCCTGAGGGGTCAAAATACAACATAAAAAGAAAAGTACATGAAATGGAAATAACAACAAGCAAAGAAGTCACACATCTAATCCAAACTCATCCTCCTTAATCTCCTTCAAAAGTGCTTCAGTTACAGGACCAGCCGGATGCTCTGTAATGTTCCTGATAAGAAGGTTTCTGGTGGCAATAGCAGTGGTCAACTTCTTGTGCCTGTCTTGGTCCTTTGACCTCTTCACACCAGCCCTAATCTTCAATTCTGAAATCTCCTTCTGGGCTGCCAGCAAGGCCTCCTGTTGCTTCTTCTCATTGGCCTCTAACTGCTCAATCTTGTCTTGAGTTCTCTTATCTTCTTGAGTACGAGCTTCAGTGATCCTGACCCACCTAGCTTGACTTTCTTTCAGATAGAGATCAGTCCTAGCCTTCTGAAACTGGGCCTCTTTACAGGCATTCTTCAAAATCTGCTCTCATGCTCTTGATTTCTTGATGTAGTCCTCTGCTTTCTCAATCCTGGCTAGATGTTCCACCTTAAGCTTTTCCAACCTTTCAATGTCTAGACGACCATCACTCCTCTCCCAGAGGGTCTTCTTCAGAGCTTGAGACAGATTCTCATTCCTCTCCTTCAGTTTCTCAAATTCTTCCAGGCTGACAGTGGCTAGAGGTGGTATTGTGGATGGTCCATGTGCATCCTCAATGGTGAAGGGCATCCCAGAAATCTGAGCCCTAGCATGAGACCATTCATAATACTGAGCTGAAGCCACATTATTGCATCTCCCAAGAATGGCCATCCCTTTGGTCTGGATGTTTTCCCAAGCCCAGGATGCCTGTCTGACAACAGCTAGATTAGGTTTTATCTCACAATATAGGGTTTCAGCCAAGTCTTGCACTCTTGGATGGTGGACCAAAGCATAGCCTAACTGTCTCTTAAACAGCAAAGGGTTGTAGTTGATGCAACCCTTCACTCCTATCAGAGGTACATTGGGGAACTGTCCACAACT
The DNA here is from genome assembly GCA_963966055.1 of Lathyrus aphaca. Classification (NCBI taxonomy): domain Eukaryota; kingdom Viridiplantae; phylum Streptophyta; class Magnoliopsida; order Fabales; family Fabaceae; genus Lathyrus; species Lathyrus aphaca. The sequence goes on along the minus strand of OZ014524.1, from coordinate 427,284,795 downwards.
AGTAATTATGTCCCTGCCTTTGGTGCTTTGGGTACACCATCTGATGTCGTCTGAAGTCAAAGCAATAAGTCTCTTAGCCCAATTCTTTTGTTGGTGAGGGTTCAGGAAAGCATCAGTTTTGGGTAAGTGTTTAAGCAGCCAAGTGTGAAACAAAGGAGCACGACACCTCACCAACCTCCCTCTCTGCTTCTCATTCCTTTGGTGAACAGAATAATAAAAATCTCCCAGCAAGGTGGGAACTGGGTTCCTCAAAAGGAAGAGATGAATAGCATTCTTGCTGATAAACTTGGGCTCATCTGCAAAAAGTATAACCCCATATATACTGAGGGCCAACAATGCACAAACTGCCTTCCATTCTCTCAAGGAGGCCTTCAGAACAGCCTGAGAAGTCAAGAAATCTAAATGCAATCCAAGGATTCCAGCCTTGGTTGTCATGTTCTGCTCAATCACAATAGGCTCCAGGTGCAGTGCTTTTGCCACTTCTCCATTGCTGGGAGAAGTCATCTCTGGGTTGAAGGGGATATCACCCCTGACAGGTACTCCAATCAATGATGAAAACTCCTCCAACAGAGGTCCCAACTGAAAATTATGGAAAGTGAAGCATCTCAAAGGAGGATCATAGAACTGTAGGCAAGTGTGGATCAAACTCCTCTGAGAAGGGTCCAAGTCCATAACCATATCAAGGATGCCTCCATAATGCTCTCTGAATAATGGGATGTGGTCTGGAGTGATAAATGCCTGGACCTGCCTGATGCCAGCCAACACAGGCTCAAAGAAGTGGTATGAAATGTTGCTCTTCTTGGGTGCCATGACTGCTGATGAAGAGCTGAAACAGATGCTGATGATGAAGACTGATACTGGAGATGAGCCACTGATAGGCTGAGGATGATGATGGAGGTAACTGAAGCAGGCAACTGAGGAAGATAGCTGAAGCAGGTAGCTGATGAAACAGAGGTCTATGCAGATGAAGGGGTCAAAACCAAGCCAGATGTAATGTGGATACCCTGAAAAATAAATAAGCAAATGTTAAATGATGCAAATGATGAGTATGCAAATGATATGAAAGGGTTTGTGATCAAGCTGGATCTGATTACTGCCTTGATATAAGTCCATGTATGTCTAAGAAGTCCAGATGGAGGTTCAAAAATCTAGTAACCAAGGTGGGGGACTCAAATAAAGAGTCACATGTCCAGGGTTAAATCACAAGAACTGTCCCAAAATGGAGTACTCTTAATCAAAACAAAGCAACAGGGTATGATGTGGTCAATGGTACCTGCAAACCTGTAAACAGCCCAACCCCCTCACAGGTGGTGTTCTAAAACAAGGATCCTCAGACTTGGATCAGTTATGAGAAGTGTAAACACTTCTAACCCGGAGATACAGTGTTTACAATAACCATAAAAGATCCTCCTCTAATTCACCTCAGTTTCTGAAGGTCACTAATAAAGGTCATCCAGACTTAGCAGGCTTCCCAGATATCCCTAGCACTACAGGAAATCTGTAGCACAGAGTTCTCAAGAAGAAACCCACATCTGAACCGTGTTTCATATTCCCGCACCAGACCGAAATGGAATGGGAAAGAACATGAACCACTCTAGCCTAGGTGTCACTCAGGTCCCAGGTATAGGACCTCAAACTCTCAATGAACCCCACCCATTAAAACAATAAACCAGATCCAGCCAGATGATAATATGACAGTATGATATATAAAGCTGTAAAGAAAGCAATACATAACTGTACATAAAGCAAAAAATAAATACAAATATACAAACACAATTAGCACATAACACCCCAGTAAACACAAATCAAACAAGCGCTAGGAGGAACCCACAAAAAGAACCAGAAGCCCTGGTTACAGTATAAGGATCCCCAGCAGAGTCGCCAAGCTGTCGCTCCCACCAAATGACACCCAAGGTCAGAAGGGGTACAGACGCGAACGGTCGGCGAAAGAGGAAGGAATGAATAGAGTCGCCAGCTAGGCATTTTTATCCCGAAGGAAAGGTAATGCTGCATAAACCTAGGAAAAGATGGATAAGACGGTTGCAAACCAGAGAGACTGAGAAAGGGGGTTGGTTACAACCTGGGAAGGTAATAGCACCCAGATTGTCCGTCGTACTCGACGGGATCCACGCTTAAAATATTTGTGTTTCAAAGGGGTAGTGTCAGTGCAATTTGTGTATCAAAGCTGGAAAGAATGCAAGTGTCAGTGTAAAAGAAAAAAAAGTGAAGTGTATAAGAGAAGTGTCAGTGTAAGAACAAGAGTGTAATGCTCAAGATTATAAGGCTTAAAGAATGAAGCTGGAAGAGGGGGGAATATACAGAGACTTTTGTTCGATAATTGTTAAGTTATGCCTACGTATCCTCTCGTGCAATGAGGAAGTCAGAACTCCGTAGTTCGACCCAAAGAGACTGAAAGATGAATTTACTTGTGAACTGCTTACTTGTCTATGCTCAAGTGTATGACATGTCTGGCTCAGGTGCGAACTGTCTTGCATTAGACGGAAGAAGCAAGTTCTCGTTTGTGAGTGAATGAGGTGAGAAAAGAATCCCGGAGGAGACGATTATTGTTTGTTTTGGTGTTTTCAATCTTTTATTGCTTTTGAAAGTTTGTCATAGGATAATGAGCTTAAGCCTAAACCAATGGGTTAGTAAACTCATCACATCCTCCCTCTGATTAGGGGTAATGAGAATACCTTAAGTGTGAAGTCAGCATCTCACACTTAATCACCATGGTATAGGATTAAGATCATTAACCTACTTGTGATTATTTAGATGTTTTTGTTTAGTGTTAGGTAATGAGATTAAGCCATATTCAGGGATTAAACAGACTCATTACACCATCCTAATAGAAGGATAATAGATGAGAATGTTTAAGCTGAGGAAGACTCCTCCACTTAATCCATGATTAGGGATTAACCTCATGACAAAACAAAACCTTTATTAAATGGATTTTAGTTAATGATAAGGTTAAGAAGTGGATTTTATGGTTTGTAAGACAACTTGAGGGGGACTTGTCCATTAACACTAGGGTTAGTCCTTCAGAACCAATTAAGGAAGAAATAGAACCCTAATGCAAGGCCCAATTTACAAGCTTGATGTCTTGATGATTATTAGATGGATTAATTAAAGGATTTAAATACATTAAGGGTTTAACACTTAGGACTAAAGTTATACACTCCATCCTAATAGAAGGATGCAGGCATAAGCTTAATCACAAAGCCTTAAAGCCTTTAGGGTTTGGTCCTTGATTATGAGGTGAGAAGAGAAGACTCAAAGAAAACTCAAAGGAAAGAGTCTAAGAGGGACTAAACAAACCCTAATTATTATCATGCTTGGTCATTCCTAGGGTTTGTGAGGTTTACAAGAAGAATCTTCAGAGAAACCACCAGGAAGGAAACAGATGAGAGGGGGAAGAAACAAAGAGAAGCAAAACAACTTGCTTCACTTAAGAAGACAAGTTGCTTGAAGGAAGAAAGTAAGATGAACAAGAATGAGCAAGCTCAATCCAACACACATACAAAAATGCAGCAAAAAAGTATGAAAGGGATGAAAAGAAACCATGAGAAGTGAAGGCAAATTCACTTCCCAAACAACTTACCACCTGAAAAGTTAGCAAAGGAAATGAAATGCAATGAAAATGGGATGAAATGTCATGATGCAAATCAAAACCAGAAGCATAAGTATGATGTTAATGATGCTAAGAGATGATACAAACATGAGGCAAGACATGAGAAAGGTCAAACAAGCATATGGATGCAAGAGAAGAATGTTTTGAACCATGGATGTACATGAAAAGTTATGAAATGTAATGGACATATAACATGGAAAATGCAAGGTTCAATGATCAAACATGATTCTAATATGTCTTAAGATGTAATATGAATCAAATGAATACATAAAATGTCATGGCAAGTCATGGTATGCAAGCAAATGGAAGATGGATGCAAAGGAAGGCATAAATTAGGGTTTATGATCAACACACAAAGCAAAATTCAAAACCAGAAGCAAGAGACATGATAAAAATTTGAAAATGCAATCAAAGGAACCCTAAACCTATACAAACTCACTGCCCAAAAGAGGGGATCCAACTCTTAACCTATTGAAAGTTATGAATTTCCTAAAATTGCTAGGGTTTTAAGGTACCTTGTCAAGAAAAATGCAAAACAAATTGAAAATGCAAGATCAATTCATGCCAATTTTATCCTATAAACTACATGTTATGCAAGATGCAATGCAAAAAGAATCATTGTCCAACTCTCAATGGTTAGGTAGAAATGAATTTTTGAAGTTTGAAACAAAATATTGCCTTGAAATGAAATTAAATCCAAAGAAAATAATCAAAAGGCATCAAGAACAAAAAAGAAATTTGGTTTGAGAGTTGGACAATGTTTTCTAAATGTTCCTAAATGCAACATGAATTTTTTTGTTATTTTTAAATATCTAAAAGTATTTTTAATTAATTAATTTTCATTAACTAATTAAAAATAAACTTTTAAATGTTTTAAAAATTATTTTTAATGCAAAAAATAAAAATAAAAATATTTTTGTGTTTTAAAAATTAATGAAAACCTTGACAAAAATTTTCATAATTTTTAAATGATTTTTACTATTTAAATTAATTCGTATAAATAAAAGGAAAAGAAAAAGAATTTAAAATGAAAATAAATGAAAGTAATTAAAAGGGAGGGCCAGGATTTGATCTGGGCTTGGACTGGTTGACTGCGCGCCAGATCCAAGGGCCCAGATTCAAACCTGGCTAATTTGCTTTATGAATTAATTAAACAAAAATTAAATTAAATAATCAGGGATTAGGGTTTATAATGATGCATCCTGGCCACATATTCACGCGCGAGTCAACCAGAGTCATACCAATCTACGCTCCACATTCAAACTCTCATTAATGATGTAATTAGGGCTTAATGAGTTTCAGGTGGCCGGAGAAGACTTCCGGTCGTCTTCTCCGGCGAGACCTCCAACCTAACTCTCTCAAAACCTCACCAAATCATGCCAAAACCTCCAGATCAACTCAACTAAACATCCTAAACAACAATCCAGCAACAAAATTCATTTCTTTTTCATGAATCATGAAGAACAAACAGAAATCAAATTTACGGGCAAAGTTTCAGACAAACAATACATCCTCATTTCTGCATCATTTTCAAAAATTCAAAGCTCATTGCATTCAGGGAAGCATGTAGATCATTTTAGAAACAATAAATAAGAGTTTTGGAAAAATGAATTTCCATGGCTACCTGAATCGAAGCTTTCAACCCAAGAGCTTCTGGACCAGTTCCTTGCTTCCAATCAACTCCACTGACCTCCCTCAAGTGTTTGCAAAGCTTATCTGGAGTTTATTTGGGCTAGTTTGAGAGATTGCTTGAGTTCTGTTCAAAGAGGGGAAGAAATCGTATTTGGTTTATGTGAGGTTTCAGGGATGAGTGAGGGCAGGGAAATGATCAGTGAGACATGCTGAGATGTTTTGTGAAGTTTGTTTTTGTGTTTGATGCTTGTGCTGTGTGATTCGAAGCAAAATGCATAAGGAGAGGTTTTTGGGAATGCTGGCTTGTGTGTGTATTCAGGCTCTAAGATCATATGAAATGGCTTGCTTTTGGTGTGTTTGTAAAGTCTTGGTTGGTCAGAATAGTTGTTGTGTCACTGTGGGATTGGTATGGGGGTTTTTGGAAAAAGTAGAGTCTAGGTGTACTTGAGGTACGGGCAAGTGTGAGGTTGTGATAGGGGCATGGTTGAGTTCAGCAGAGATCATGGAGTTCATATGGATCAGATTCTATGAGCTGTAACAAGTAGAGGCATGGCTTCATGAGTTTTTGCAAGTTGGTACATGTTTGCCCCCTTTGGAAATTCATGAAGTTCAAGGCACCAAAATGCAATATTCTTGGGCCAATTCTGACTTTTAGAAGCCACATGATCATATTGTGAAGAGTTTGTGCACATTTGAAGTCTTTAGAATGCTTGATCATACCATTTTACAAAATGCCTCTTTGGTACAAAACTTGAATTTATGTGATTTTTCCCAACTTTGACAAGCCATAACTTTTGATCCAAAATGAATTAGGACAAGTTCTTGTACTTTTTGAAAAGGGAATGATCCATTCTACAACTTTCATGACCAAATTTTTCTCATTTGAAGCATTTTTTAATCAAAAAGCAAGGGTTGAAAAAGTTTCCCAAAATGGCAAGTTTCCATTACAAGTCATTTTCCCAAAAAGTCAACTTTGCAAATGGCTTGAAATGCTTCAATTTTGTGAACTTCCAACATCTTCTATGATCAAATAAAGATCATACATAATCAAAATGATGATGAACACCCTTTGGTTGGGTCATTGGGGGCCTCAGATGCCCTGATTTTGCACTGACTTGCTCAAAAAGTCAACTCTTGATTAGATGCCTTCCCCATTGAATTTCTTCATAAAAATTGATATGCATGATCCCTATACCATATAGAGACCAATAGAAACAAGAATGACCAAAAAATTTGGAGTTATGGCCTTTGAAACCAAAACCCTAATTCTAGGTCATCTGTGCAGTTAAACCTGGCTCTGCTTCCATGCCATTCCCAGTTCTTGTGATTTTTTTGATTTTCTTGACTTTGAGAGGATATAATATGATGCTTGAACATACATGGACCCCTTTGAAGTGTTTGAAGACCTTTGGAATGGCTCAAATGGCTCTTGGATTGCTTAGATCACTAACCCTAGATGCAGATGACTTTGAACCAATGCAGTGAAGCAAATATGCAATATGAGATGCTATGATTGAACTTATGCATATGAAAAGATCACAAGCCATGGTGTGAATGGGTGAGGGCAAATTTGGGGTGTTTACAGTTAGTTATTTGATTGAAACTGACACGAATTTTTTTCTTTCTATGGCAGTTAGAGGGAGTTTTTTAAGTTATGGTTATTGAAGCAGGTTATTCATGAAGACTGAAGATGTAGATGTGTGAATGATGTTCAGATGATGGTGTGGTGAATATGACGACGGTACTAACGGTGTGCTCTCGACTCTACACACGTGATAGTGAAGTGAGGGCTTCTTGTGATTGATGAAGATGGACAATGCTGATTTTTGTGTGTTTAGTTGTGAATTAGGATTGTTGATTACCAAGTTGCATAGGTCAGGACTCACAAACTCAGGTATATGCGTACTGTCTTGTTTCCATCTCTTAACTCGGCTTTATCCTTCTTCTCGGCTTCGGCTACTGTTACTTCAATTTTCCTTGCGTGGGGTGATTCCCGATCTGAGAATGGTTGTCGTTCTTGGACACTTTGTGAATATGAAACTGATTGATGAATCTTTGGATTGTGATTTGCAGGTTACCGTTGATGTATGGTGTCGATATGAATTGATGAGGGAATGTCGAAGAAAACGATGCAGAAGATTCCGAGACTGAAAAGAGATCGCAGTTGTCGAAGGATTGATAACAATAATGCTAAAGCAGTGATGTTGTTAATCGAAATTGGGGAACCTGGAGTGAAGAAAATATTGAAGCCGATTAGAGTTTATTTTTTGTTCTTCATTCATCTCCCTCTATTTTTCTATTTCTGCTCTTTTAGCTGAATTTTTTGTTAGCTAAATTCTGTAAATTTGTTGCCATAGTTGTTTTTGCTTGTAACTGAGTTTTGTTTTGGTTTTGTAATTGAATTTGATTGAAACTTTTATTTTTTTAGATTTTTCTGTGTTATTGTTTTGAAACTGATATGAAGGTTCCTTTGAATAATTGAGTTGAAAACCTTGAATGAGAAAATTCTGAATAATAATATTGTTGAAATTGTCATACTTCTTGAAATACCATGAAGAAGATCTAGTGGTATTCCCTTGACCGTATAAGATCAGTTATATTACTTCCCATCTAAATACAAACCAACACACTTTTTGGAGACCTTCATAATAAATATAATCATCAATATTCATGGAAAGTAACATCCTGTATAAAGATTCCATTTCTTCTAAATGAACCAACTTCACTACTTCTAAATGAACCAACTTCACTACAAGTGAAACCTCTTGTCCTTTTAACAGCAAGTTTATCAATAATTTCTTTTTCGCTTTGGGTAACTCTTCCAGATCTTTATCAAGCAATTCGCCTTCCTCTAACAAAGAGATCTTATACGAAATCATTTCCCCATGCTCAATCCATCACAATGTTTCCTTCACAAAAATATAGGCTTACATTATGACCACGGCATATGTCAACTGGCCTTGTTAATACTTATTTGGACGAAGTGAATGTATTAGTTAACCTGAAATCAAATTTGAATTTGGTTGATGGATATGAACAATGAATTGGTTGGGAAACAAAGAAGTTTGGGGATGATCATGGATTTAAATGGGTATGGTTAAATGGATATAAAAATGGTTTTATGTGGATAAATAGACGTCTGAAGATTTGGAGAAACCTTAACCAAACACTTGAATGAGCATACACCAAAATTCTCCTTTGCCGATGAAAACGAATTGCATTCTTCATGACAATCTTGACTTCATTGTTTCCCTCACAAATGATTGATATCGCTAGGAAAGACTAATAAAAAGGGTAATAATGTCATGAGTACAATTAATCCCTTGCCACAAAGATATTCCAGATAACCTGATAATAATGTCTTGGAGAACCATTGAATGTTACAACATGATCCTTACTTAATGAAAACATCAATGAGTTCAAACATGAATAGGAAACCCTTAAACCTTCCTGAAATATGTACCAAATGAAGAAATGATTTGAATCGTCGAAATCCAACCCAATCGCAACTCCTGGTTAGTCTCGAGTAAACCTTGATGAAGCCTTAATCACTTATTATCTCTTGTAAATTTATGGGACAAGTACTTGATAAATCCTTGATGTGGAGGATACGATGAACATAACTCAACCTCTTGCGGTGACACGAATGAAAGAGAACTCCAAAAATAGGAAAGCCCGGTCCATAGTAATTTGAGATCACATGTCTTAGGAACCAATAAAATGATGAATGTAAATAATTAACGACCTATACGCAGTATACGGGGCACAAGCTATGACCTAATAAAAATGCAGTTGGACGTGAAACAAAAGCCAGTTAATAGCATTAAATAAGAGGGCAAATTTTGGGGTGTTACAGCTGCCCCTATTCAATCACTGTAGACCTGAATGGATGATAGCAGTTGCTTTCAGACATTTGAAGTATCCAGGGATTGAATACTAGAAACAACCAGAAAATTTGCACTCTGTGGCAGAGGAAGAGGGAAATAAACTCAACCGAACAATCTCTGCTTGGAAATAATTATGATGGTCAGAATCATAACCGGGGGATGCCTTTTGGGTGATATCTGACGGGTACTGACTTGTCACGTTGCGGGTGGACTTTAATATGCTGCAACAATGCCTTTAGTGATGTATGGATGAATAACGACTTGCCATGCTGTGGGTGGACTTTCAACAATTTTGACCGAATTTTAATATACTTTGCCACCCCGGGGATGGACGTTTTCCAATCTGCGGTTGGGCTTCAGATGCTTTACCACACTGCGGGTGGATTGCTGGATAATTTGCCACACTGCGGGTGGACTTCTGCTCACTGCGGGAGACTTCGATTTCTTGCCATACTACGGGGTTGCTGCTCGCTACGGAAGACTTTGAGAATTCGCAACCTGGAGGATGGACTTTGGCCAGTCTGCAGCTGGACTTTAAGAATTTTCCACCCAGAGGATGGACTTTGGCCAATCTGCGGTTGGACTTTGAATGAATTGCCACACTGCGGGTGGACTTGGGATAAGTTGCCACACTACGGGTGGACTTTGGGAATTTGCCACACTGTGGGTGGACTTCTGCTCACTGCGGGAGACTTTTGCTCGCTACTGGAGACTTTTGCTCACTACGGGAGGCTTTTTATATTTTTATATATATAGAAAGATTATGAGAGGGAGAAAAAGTTGGTAAGAAAGAAGAAAAGAAGGAAAAGGAGAAGAGAAGAGAAGAAGAAGAGAGAAAAGCCTTAAAACTTTAATTCCTCATTTCCGATCATCTGTCCGTCGAATTAACTCAATCTTTCCGCCAATTTTCATCTCTCGAGGTGGGTGCTTAGTTAGAAACTTTTATCTTTGATTTTGGTTGAGTTTTAGAGATTTTGTGGTTAGGGCTAGATTGGAAAATCTAAGAGAAATCGGAAGTTTAACGGTTAAAACTCGATTAAAACCTACTTAAAATACTCATATGATGATAATGGGTACATTTGATTATGTCTTGTTGCATTGATTGATGTTTGGGAGTGTTTGGGTGTGGAAAGAGTGTTTTCCCATAAGGCTGGAATTTCCTGAACTGGTGTAGCTCGCTCAGCGAGCATACCTCGCTCAGCGAAAGTTCCAGGGCGATTTTCGCTCAACGAGAAGGAGCTCGCTCAGCGAGACCTGTAGGTTCCAACCTTGGTTTTTAATTCGTAACTTATGATTCGGGTATCCGTTTTTAGCGTTCCACATATTGTTTCGAAGCTAATGATGAAATCTATATTTTGAGATCAAGAAATGTTGTTTCCACCCGACTTTTACCCGACTATTCGATTAAAAGGTATTGATTAGACTTGTGAGACACCTAGGAGTTCGTAGACTAATAAGAATTGAGGATCGCGCTTGATTGTGTTCCCCTTTGTTAGCTTGAGGTGGGTATTACATTGAGTCCCACGGGAAGCGAGAGTTAGCTTGAGGTGGGTATTACATTGAGTCCCATGGGAAGCAAGAGTTAGCTTGAGGTGGGTATTACATTGAGTCCCACGGGAAGCGAGAGTTAGCTTGAGGTGGGTATTACATTGAGTCCCACGGGAAGCGAGAGTTAGCTTGAGGTGGGTATTACATTGAGTCCCACGGGAAGCGAAAATTAGCTTGAGGTGGGTATTACATTGAGTCTCACGGGAAGCGAGTGATAACTTGAGATGGGTATTTCATTGAGTCCCATGAGAAGTCTAGTGGTTCATACTTGAGGTGGGTATTTTACTGAGTCCCACGGGAAGTCTTATACGATGTATTGTTAGGTTGTTCCGTTTCGACTTGTTTATTTTTGAGAGGAACCTTGTACTCGTAGAATTGTTATGCTTGACCCTTAGAGCCGAGAGAACTCTAAGATATGGAACCCACTGAGATGTTTTATCTCACCCCATGTTGATGTTGTTATTTCAGGTACTTCAGGTTCCGCTAAGAGTATGGATAAGGCGACTTGATTATCCTTGCTATTTGATGACTTAGTCTTCCGCTGTGGACTTTTGAGATCATCGGATTTAGTTCTTAGATATTTTTGTAGTTGAACATCTTGTACTATTTTATAGCCTTGTTTAGTACCTTATGTTGTAGTGGCTATATTTATACAATGTGTTGCTAAGAACTTATTTGTATTTCAGTACCAAATTATTAATATTATATATGAAAAATATGCTTCACGTATGTCTTTTGTATATGGGTATTACACTTATGCTCCAAGAATTACATTCAGGAAACATTTTTTCTCTCTACCAGGTACTAATTACTCTGAATGAAATCTTTAAGCCCATCCAAGCAATACAATCAACCAACAATGTTACTTTGCGCATCAGCAAGTGCAAATTTTTGGGTTGTAAGTGTTCAATCTTATTCCACCTTCAGGTCACGAATGGTGTGCAGGCCAGTCTAACCCCTCGAGTTTCAGAAAATTGAACAGGGGCAGCTGTTGTACCTCAAAATTTTCCCTCATATCTTCAAGAAAATATGTCTCAAAAGGTCTCCTAATTTTCATAAGATTCTCAATTGCTCAAAGGGACTCAAGGTTTCATCAGACAAAGCCTCCTCCTAAGCAATAGATCTCAAATTAGGGTTTTGTGTTTCTCAAAGAAAATTGGACTTATAAAGCCTCAAGTGGACTTCATGGAATCCCATATACTTCAAAGGATCCTCATGTCAAGTTTCAAGACCTGCCCTACATGTTTGTCCAGTCAGATGCTCAGATAATCAATAAATACTTAACTCTAATAAAAAGTCAATTGTGATCAACATACCGACAAACTTCAAAAAATTTGGTCAACATCAAGATTATGAAGTAATATTCATCATTTGATTTAGGATTGATCATGATTCATCAAGAAAACCTCAAATTCATCACAAGGCAAAAGTTGCTAAATTAGGGTTTCTTAAGGAGAAAGTCAACTGAACTTTGACCAGACCTAACTTTCACATGCTTCATCAGAAATTTCCCATCCAAAGCTCATGTTGAAGGAAATTCAATTCCTTACAACTTTGTGTCTCACAAGCCAAAGCCAAAATGCTTCATTTGAGAGATATAGGCCAAGACATTACAGGTCCTCTAAAAAGTCAACAAAAATACAACTTTTTCAAAAGCTCATAACTTGAACATGGAAGATTAAATTAACATGGGACCAAAATGAGTGATTAAAGGACACTTTAATCTTTCTAAAAGTCCAAGATAACATTCATAGGATAAGAATTGAGAGAGTTGTATATTATTAAAGTTGAGAAAAATTGAGGAGGTGTATAAGGCAAACAATGACTAAAACTTGAGTTTTTGCCAAATGGGCCTATCTTTTCACAACCCAAACTTAATCTTAAGATGATCCACGACCCATAAGTCATATCTTTTTCTTTTCTTTATTTATTTCATATTTTATTGGATTTAATTCATTTAAATTCAATTTTAATCAAAATAAATATTGAAAAATCAAAAGATATGATATTAGGTCTATTTTAGGATCAAATATTGAAGTTATTTACCTGATATGTGATCCCAAATTCGTGCACAACAAGAGGGAATGCCATGATAGCACAATAGTGACTAAAATAAAAAGTTTTCAATGACAAATTCAATCAAATCCTATCATCCCCAAAAGATGTGAATCCAAGCCCACAAGTTGACCTAATTCATTCCTCTATAAGTACATAACAATTTCAGATGTTAATGGGACGAAATTTTTGATCAAAAGAACCCTAAAAAACTTCAAAAAAAAACTCAAGAACAAGTGAATTTCGGTTTCAAGGTTGCAGCCCCTTTCAAGGTGATTTGAAGGTCCAAACACATTCTTGAGGTTCCTCTGAATGTGTCCCAACCATTACCATCATCCAAAAACTCGTAAAACACCATAACAATCACTTGGTTATGCATCATTTTTTCAAAATTGATTTCATTCATACACGCATGATAAATTCAATTTGACTGCATATTCTTGTTTATAATGATGTTTACAAGCTTTTTGGATAATCTAATTTGGTTTTAGGTGCAGGAATCGTAAACCACCATTGTTAGGGTTCACGGTTGTGATTTTAGGGAACCCTGGCTAGAGGTGATTGCAGGCCAAATTAAGAGTACCAATGGATTCAGAGAACAATTTCCAGTTGACCTATACTCTTGGATTGCATTGATAAGCGTACTTTGATGTTTGTAAATTTGCAGGTACTATAGTGACACACAAACCCGTCACTATAGGTTTTAGTGACGAAGACCATCTGTATGTAAAAGTCTAGACGGTCAATGAAGAAGACGAAGGCTTGGGCGCGCGTTTTTTGTGTTTAATTTTTTGTTTAAATTTTGTTTATTATATAATATTCATTTTCTATTCCTTGATAACAGAAGCTACATAGCCTGGTGATAAAGGTGCGTACTAGTGAGCCAAGGGACCTGGGTTCGATTCCCAGCGCCCCCTTATCCTTTTGACCTTTTTCTTCCTTCTTTTTAATTGTTTTTTACTATTTCTTTCTTTTTCTTTTATTTATGTTAAAATAATTGTTTAATTTAATTAACATTTTTTTAACCAATGGAAAAATAGAAAATTTAATAACTTTTCTTCATAAATATTAAAAGTATTTTCTTTATTAAATTAAATTTATTTTCTTAATTTAAATTTCTTTAAAATCAACACATTTATTTTTCTTAAAAAAATCAATTGATTGATTTCATGAAACGAATACCCGATACTTCTATCTCCTCCATTCTTCCTTCCTGATTTTATTTCCTTTGTTATTTTTAATTCTTAGGTTAATTGTATAGGTTGCACGAAACTTGTAATAGTTAGATTTATTTTTCTCGCTTGATTTTTCTTTCTTTCTAAAAATAATGTAACTGTTAAAGCCTTGTAATAGTTAGGTTTGTTTTCCGCACTTTATATTTTCTGCAAGGGTTTTTACTATTATGTATTTGTCCCAAAGCCTTGTAATAGTAATTAGGGTTTATTTTTTGCACATTATAAATTGTTAGATGCATGCTTAATAGGGTTGTATGGCAAGACTAAAATCAACCGTTAGATAACCCTAATTTCCAAGACTAAAATAATTGAACTAAATATAGTTGCACACTTACACCTTTAGGGCAATCAATCTTTGTTGCTTTACAATAAATGGTCTAGTCCCTCGAACATAGGAATACCTTAACTTGTTGCCTAAATAAATAAATCATCACAGTTGTCTTTCGAATTGTAGATGTCTTGAATTGGCAGAATTTTTGACCAACAAGAATTATTGAATTCAGTTCAGAATGTCCTATCAAATGTTGGGACATTATCAAACAGAGTATGTGAACTTATTTCAGGATGTCTTACCAGATGTTGGGACATTGTATCAATGACTTAAGTTCAGTTTTTCAGGATGTCCCAATAGATGTTGAGACATCTCAAACCTGCTACCAGAATTAATTAATGACTAACTAATCAGAGATATTTAAGGAGAGTTATCTGGAATTAATTAATGATGGATAAAAACAGAACAAGGCGCATCTGTAGGGAGTTTTATATTGAAGATTCAGATTAAAACAGAAGACCTAAATCACCTAGAATCTAGGAAGTAACAAACCCTAAATTCAAGGTGGAAGCTGCATGTGCATTAGGGCTGGATCATCCTACAGAAAGCCCAAATTACAGATACCTATTTAAGCAACAGATACTCATAGAATTGAGTACGAATTTCAGAAGACCAAATAGGGTGTCTAGTGTTTTTAATAGCAGGTGTTTTTAAATTGTACCACTTGATGAGCTTTTAAGCATAAGTGCATTTGTGACTTGATTGAAACTGTGAAGTAAGATCAAGCTGTTTTGTTTGAAGATTGTCTTCAATTTTATTAAACTTGTAAACTTGATCACTGTGTGATTGAGGGGGAGTGAGTAGGGTACTCTTATCTAAGTTGTGACTTAGGTAGAAATTGCATTGGGTAGTTATTAAGTGATAGATTAAACAGAGAGGTTTAAGTCTAGAATTAATATTACTTATAGTGGATTTCCTCCTGGCTTGGTAGCCTCCAGATGTAAGTGTGGTTATACACTGAACTGGGTTAACAAACTTCTGTGTTGTTTAATTTTCTTGCTATTTAAGTCTTGGTTAAATCTGTCAAGTGTTGGGACATCTCATAGGACATCTCATACCTGATCACAGAATTTCAATTGGCATCAGAGCAGGCACCCTGCCTGTTTATACTGGGTGAGATCTAGGGAATACAAATTCTGTAACATGGACAGAGATATAGGGTCAGTAAATAGACCACCTATTCTGGATGGATCTAATTATGACTACTGGAAGCCAAGAATGATTGCATTCTTAAGATCACTTGACAACAGGGCATGGAGAGCAGTCAACATTGGATGGGATTATCCTGTCCAAGATACCAAAGATGGATCAAAAGTGCTGAAACCTGAAGAAGAATGGAGTAAGGAAGAAGAAGATTCAGCACTAGGCAACTCAAAGGCCTTAAATGCTTTATTCAATGGCATTGATAGGAACATCTTCAGACTTGTACATCATTGTGAGCTAGCCAAAGATGTATGGGATACTCTCAAAACAACTCATGAAGGAACATCAAAAGTAAAGATGTCAAGACTTCAACTCCTCACCACAAAATTTGAAAACTTGAGAATGAAGGAAGATGAGACAGTTCATGAATTCTACATGAACATTTTAGAAGTAGCTAATACTTCTGGAGCTTTGGGAGAAAAAATGACTGATGAAAAGCTTGTAAGAAAAATCCTCAGATCTTTGCCAAAAAGATTTGACATGAAAGTCACAGCAATAGAAGAAGATCAAGACATATGCTCTATGAAAGTTGAAGAACTCATTGGTTCCCTTCAAACTTTTGAGATGGGAATGAATGACACAAATGTTAAAAAGAACAAAAGCATAGCCTTGGTGTCAAATACTGATGAAGAAGAAGATGATGAATCAGAAAATGATAAAAGCTTATCAGACAACCTTGCTATGCTTGGAAGACAATTCAAACAGATTCTCAGAGGAATGGAAGGCAAATCCAAACCCAGTGGAAGATACACAAACTCTTCTGAGAACAGGAGACCTTATGATGCTAACAGAAGGTCAAATTATGCTGAAAAGACCAGTCAAGAAAAAGGAGTCAAATGCCATGGATGTGAAGGATATGGACACATCAGGAATGAATGTCCTACCTACTTAAAAAGGCAAAAGAAAGGACTCTCTGTGACCTGGTCTGATGAAGACTCAGGAGGTGATTCAGAAGAAGAATCAGCTAAGCACATCACTGCTTTAGCTGGATTATGTGACTCTGAAAGTGAATCCAGTGATGGAGAACTTACTTATGAAGAACTTGAGCAAGCATTCAAAGATCTATACAAAAGAAGCTCTGAAATATGCAGTGAGGTTATAAAGCTAAAGAAGCAGAATGAGGCATTAGAAGATGACAAAGCAAATGATCAGGAGATCATTGACACCTTAAAAAGTGAAGTAAGTCTTCTCAACTCCAAGTTGGAACATATGTCCAAATCTGTTAGAATGTTGAACAGCAGCTCAAATACACTGGATGTGATTCTCAACAACAATAAGCACTCAGGGGATAAAAGTGGACTAGGATTTAACAGAGTAAATAAAGATGAAGCTAGCTCTAGCAAAACAACTTCAAAATCCATACAGTCTAACAAGATGTCCCAACAGATGCTTCAACATCAGGAAAAGAACACAAAGTCAAACATAATGTTCCAACAGATGTCTCAACATTCTGAAAAGAACAAAATGAAGAAGAAGTATCAAAGATGGAGATGCCATCACTGTGGAAGATTTGGACATATCAAACCTCATTGTTATAAGTTGCATGGATATCCAAATCAGATGTATCAGCAACCTTCCAAAAAGAAAATAGAAGTTACCAAGAAAGTGCTGCATAAACATCAAAGAAATCAGCAACCTCCTAAGCAGAAGACAGAAAACATCAAGAAGGTATGGAAACCAAAAGCTAGCCCTGAAACTGATCAAAGCTACAAGAACAAGATCAACAATCAAGCTTGGAGATCAGCTGATAAACAACACACAGGGCAGAGGCATCAAAAGAAATCTCAACTCATCTGGTCAAAGAAAAGTACTGCATACATAGCACATACATCACTAAGAGTATCAGCTAAAGAAGACTGGTACTTTGACAGTGGATGTTCAAGACACATGACTGGATTGAAGAATCTGCTAGTAAATTTAAAATCACATTCATCCAGGTATGTGACATTTGGAGATGGAGCTAAAGGAGAAATCAAGGGAGTTGGAACCTTGGATTGTCAAGATGTTCCAAGACTAGATGATGTGCTGCTAGTTAAAGGTTTAACTGCTAACCTGATCAGCATAAGTCAATTATGTGATCAAGGGTACAGTGTAAACTTTACCAAAACTGAATGCATAGTGACTAACAAAGAACAAGAGGTTGTCATGAAAGGAGCCAGATCTAAAGACAACTGTTACATGTGGGAATCCCAAAATCTCAGTCTCACTTCAACTTGCTCTTTAGCTAAAGAAGAAGAAGTGAAACTATGGCACCAAAGACTAGGTCATCTTCATTTCAGAGGCATAAAGAAGATAATATCTATGGATGCTGTAAGAGGTATTCCTAAACTGAAGATTGATGATGGCAAAATATGTGGTGAATGTCAAATAGGCAAGCAAACCAAGATGTCCCATCCAAAGCTCCAACATCTGACAACTTCCAAAGTTTTGGAACTTTTGCATATGGATCTGATGGGACCTATGCAGGTTGAAAGTCTTGGTGGTAAGAGGTATGCCTATGTTGTGGTTGATGACTTTTCAAGATATACATGGATAAATTTCATCAAAGAAAAGTCTGATGTATTTGATGTATTCAAAGAATTATGTCAAAGATTGCAAAGGGAAAAATCCAGCTGTGTGATCAGAATAAGAAGTGATCATGGAAAAGAATTTGAGAACCAAAAGTTCTTAGAATTCTGCTCTTCAGAAGGAATCAATCATGAATATTCTTCACCAATCACTCCTCAACAGAATGGGATTGTTGAAAGGAAGAATAGAATTATTCAAGAATCAGCAAGAGCTATGATCCATGCTAAGAAGTTACCTCTGTACTTCTGGGCTGAAGCTATGAACACTGCCTGTTACATTCATAACAGAGTTACTTTAAGGAAAGGAACTTTGTCCACAATATATGAAGTCTGGAAGGGCAGAAAACCCACAGTTAAGTACTTCCATGTATTTGGAAGTAACTGTTATATTCTGGCAGATAGGGAGCAAAGAAGAAAAATGGATCCTAAAAGTGATGAAGGGATTTTCCTTGGATACTCTATCAACAGCAGAGCATATAGAGTATTTAATTCTAGAACCAAAGTCATCATGGAATCCATAAATGTCATAATTGATGATGCTTCTACAGATGTCCCAGAAGATGTTGGAACATCTGCTGATATCAAGATTGAAGCTGAAGAAAAGAATGATCATTATAACTTCACTCAAACTGATACAAGAACAGAAGAATCCAGCAAACCTCCCTCCATCAGAATACAGAAAGATCATCCCAAAGATTTAATAATTGGTGATCCCAACAGAGGTGTGAGCACTAGATCAAGAGAAGTAATTTCAGGTTCTTGTTTTGTTTCTAAAATAGAACCTAAGAACATTAAGGAAGCTTTTACTGATGAATACTGGATTAGTGCTATGCAAGAGGAATTAGGTCAATTCACAAGGAATGAAGTATGGAATCTTGTTCCTAGACCTGATGACATAAATGTGATTGGAACAAAATGGGTGTATAAGAACAAGTCAAATGAACAAGGAGTTGTTACAAAGAATAAAGCTAGACTTGTAGCTCAAGGATATACTCAAATTGAAGGAGTAGACTTTGATGAAACCTTTGCACCAGTAGCAAGGCTTGAATCAATCAGACTACTTTTGGGAATTGCTTGTATCCTAAAGTTCAAGCTATTTCAAATGGATGTGAAAAGTGCCTTTTTAAATGGTTATCTGAATGAAGAGGTATATGTAGAACAGCCTAAAGGATTTGTTGATCCAAGCTGTCCAAATCATGTATACAAACTGAAGAAAGCACTTTATGGTCTGAAGCAAGCTCCAAGGGCATGGTATGAAAGACTGACCACATTTCTTATCAAGCAAGGGTATAGAAAAGGTGGAATTGACAAAACCTTGTTTGTTAAAGATGAAGAAGGAAATATCATAATTGCTCAAATATATGTTGATGATATTGTCTTTGGTGGGATGTCTGAAAGGATGGTCAAACATTTTGTCAAGCAGATGGAATCTGAATTTGAAATGAGCCTAGTAGGAGAGTTAACCTACTTTCTTGGTCTGCAAATAAAGCAAATGGAAGACTCAATGTTCATCTCCCAAAGCAAGTATACCAAGAACATAGTCAAGAAATTTGGAATGGAAAATGCTACTCATAAGAGAACTCCTGCCCCCACACATTTAAAGCTTACTAAAGATGAAAAGGGTGAGAATGTAGATCAAAGCTTATACAGAAGCATGATTGGAAGCTTGTTATACTTGACTGCTAGCAGACCTGACATAGCATTTGCAGTAGGTGTATGTGCAAGATATCAAGCTGATCCAAAAGTCAGTCATCTCAATCAAGTCAAGAGAATTCTTAAATATGTTAATGGTACTTGTGACTATGGCATAATGTACTTTCATGGATGTAAACCAATTCTTACTGGCTTCTGTGATGCTGATTGGGATGGAAGTGCTGATGACAGAAAAAGCACCTCAGGAGGATGCTTCTTTCTAGGAAACAATTTGATTTCTTGGTTCAGTAAGAAACAAAATTGTGTATCCTTATCTACAGCTGAAGCTGAATATATAGCAGCTGGAAGCAGTTGTTCTCAGTTGGTTTGGATGAAGCAAATGCTCACTGAATACAATGTCCCACAGGATGTCATGACATTGTACTGTGACAACTTAAGTGCAATCAACATATCAAAGAATCCTATCCAACATAGCAGGACCAAGCATATTGATATCAGACATCATTTCATCAGAGATCTTGTAGAAGAAAAGGTAATTTCATTGGAGCATGTAGCTACAAATCTGCAGTTAGCTGATATCTTTACCAAAGCATTGGATGCTACACAATTTGAGAACTTAAGGGGAAAACTTGGAATCTGTTTATGTGATTTTTAGCAGTTAATGAGATGTGCCAACATGTCATATGACATTGTATGGCATAAGTTCCAGATGGCAAAACAAGTCTGGACAAGAACCTTGGGAATTCCATTTCTAATGATTTACAATGTAACGGCTACTTATTTAGTAACTACTTATAATCAGCTATCAAGATTCTCATCATTCCATCACAAGCGAATCTCATTAACTAGCTATTCTTCAGAAATCATAAACCCTAAAGCTCTTCATCCATATTCCCTAACAATGTCTCAAAACCCTAACACTCCTGAAGAAGTTCTCAACAAAGAAGACGTAGTTCATGCAACTCCTATCTCTGTAGTTCCAATGAAATCAACCCCATTGGACGAACTCAGAGGAAGTGCTTCTCACACTAAAAAGCCAAGAACTCCAAAGAGAGCTAAAGATCAAGTCTGCAGCAAAGCCAAAGGAGGCATTCCTTCTCCTGCTAACATGCCCCCAAAATCTTCAGAATATGTGGATGATTCCATCAAGGAGATTGTCACCCAAATTCTGTTTGAACAAAGAAAGGTGAGTGGAATTTCTATTCCTCTAAACACCATGCCTGCACCTCAAGAAGAACAAGCTCAAGCTGCAGAGGACACTCCTGCAGAACAAGATGTCCCAATAGATGTTGGAACATCTGAAGATGAGAAAAAGAACTCATCTTATACTGATTTGGAACAAACTGAGGACCAGAATAAGACCTCAAATGAAAATGATGAAGAAGTCTCTGAGGATCAGACCAAAGCCTCAAATGAAAATCAAATCCCTGCTGATCAACCAGCTGAAGAGGAGACTGCTCAATCTCCTCCAGTGGTCAACCTGGAGCAGGACTCTGATACAGAGATCATAGCCTCTGTTAGACCTAGCATAGCCAAAAGGCTCAGGTCCAGGAAAGGAAAGATGCAAGATGAAGCTGAAATTCCTGAGAAGAAGAAAGCTTCCCCAAAGAAAGGCAAAGCTAAAGCTACTTTTGGGCCAACAAAACAATGGAGTAAAGTTCAAACTCAGAAAAGAAAAGCTGTCACCCCATCAGACTCAGATGTTGAATCAGATGTCCCAACATCTCCTCCCAAAAAGAAACCAGCACCATCTAGGGCTTCATCTGCTGTTCCAGAAGCTCCCTTGGACAACATATCATTCCATCATGTCTCCAGTGTCAACAGATGGAAGTTTGTGTACCAAAGAAGAGTTGCCCTTGAAAGAGAACTGAGCAGCAATGCACTTGAGTGCACTGAACTGATTGACCTCATCTCTACTGCAGGACTATTCAAAACAGTCTCAGATCTCTCTCCCTGCTATGAACTTCTTGTCAAAGAGTTCATTGTTAATCTTCAGGAGGATTGTTCAAATGGTAAGTCTTCTGAGTTTAGAAAAGTTTTTGTTAGAGGTAAATGTGTAGAGTTTTCTCCTCAAATCATCAATCAGTACCTAGAAAGAGAAACAGATGGACCCAATGAGCTAGGTAAGACAGATAACCAAGTTTGCAAGGTTATCACTGCAAACCAGGTCAAGGCATGGCCTGTGAAGGGAAAGCTCTCAGTGAGCATGCTTACAAGAAAATATGCCATGCTGAACAGGATTGGTACAGCTAACTGGGTGCCTACCAACCACACTTCTTCAATCTCTACTGGTCTGGCCAGGTTTATCTATGTTGTGGGAACTCAAACCAAGATGGACTATGGAGCTTACATTTTTTATCAGACCTTGAAGCATGCCAGCTCTTCTGCAACAAAGCTGCCAATAGCTTTCCCATCATTGCTGTGTGGTATAGTGCTCAATCAATACCCTGGAATTCTCACTGACAAGGATACAGCCTGCAAAAGAGAAAGCCCCCTGGCTTTTCACTACAAGTTATTCCTCAGTCATCATGCTGCAGATGTTGAAGCACCTTCTGGGACATCTGCAGGTCCTTCAACTGCTAAGACTCCAATCTCCAAGAAGGCTCTAATTGCTGAGCTTAAAAGCACATGCAAAGAACTTGAAGCAAGGAAGCTGAAACTTGAAGAAATCATCAAAAGGCTGGAGAGTGGAGAAGATCAGAAAGCTGCCTCTGATGAAGAAAGTGAAGCTGATGAAGAAACAGAAGTTGAGGAAGAAACTGAGAGTGATGAATCTGAGTGATCAATGTATGTGAGGCAAATGTAATGACAGCAATGTATTTCTGGAATAGTGTCTTTGGCCCTAAATTTTGTGTCTACCAAGGGGGAGAACAACAACAAATTGTATTGCTGTTTAAGTATGAATGAAAAATTCTGTTTGTTTGCTTCTGAACTGAATAAGTTTTTTTCTGTTGCAACAATAGTGGATACATATATGTTTGAGGGGGAGTAATCTCAAATAAGAATCAACAGAAAAGTAATGCTATACTCTGATAAAAAGAACTTCTGCTGCACTCTGAAAACCAGAAAAGATGTTAGCCAAAAATTAGCCAAAGGGGGAGTTTGTAGATGTCTTGAATTGGCAGAATTTTTGACCAACAAGAATTATTGAATTCAGTTCAGAATGTCCTATCAAATGTTGGGACATTATCAAACAGAGTATGTGAACTTATTTCAGGATGTCTTACCAGATGTTGGGACATTGTATCAATGACTTAAGTTCAGTTTTTCAGGATGTCCCAACAGATGTTGAGACATCTCAAACCTGCTACCAGAATTAATTAATGACTAACTAATCAGAGATATTTAAGGAGAGTTATCTGGAATTAATTAATGATGGATAAAAACAGAACAAGGCGCATCTGTAGGGAGTTTTATATTGAAGATTCAGATTAAAACAGAAGACCTAAATCACCTAGAATCTAGGAAGTAACAAACCCTAAATTCAAGGTGGAAGCTGCATGTGCATTAGGGCTGGATCATCCTACAGAAAGCCCAAATTACAGATACCTATTTAAGCAACAGATACTCATAGAATTGAGTACGAATTTCAGAAGACCAAATAGGGTGTCTAGTGTTTTTAATAGCAGGTGTTTTTAAATTGTACCACTTGATGAGCTTTTAAGCATAAGTGCATTTGTGACTTGATTGAAACTGTGAAGTAAGATCAAGCTGTTTTGTTTGAAGATTGTCTTCAATTTTATTAAACTTGTAAACTTGATCACTGTGTGATTGAGGGGGAGTGAGTAGGGTACTCTTATCTAAGTTGTGACTTAGGTAGAAATTGCATTGGGTAGTTATTAAGTGATAGATTAAACAGAGAGGTTTAAGTCTAGAATTAATATTACTTATAGTGGATTTCCTCCTGGCTTGGTAGCCTCCAGATGTAAGTGTGGTTATACACTGAACTGGGTTAACAAACTTCTGTGTTGTTTAATTTTCTTGCTATTTAAGTCTTGGTTAAATCTGTCAAGTGTTGGGACATCTCATAGGACATCTCATACCTGATCACAGAATTTCACGAATAAAAGATCATAGTTCCTCGTTGTCCCTTCAAAGTTGTCTTTCGAATAAAAGATCATAGTCTCTCGCTGTCCCTTCAAAGTTGCATTTGAATAAATGATTTTCTCCCTATGAAAATGATGATAGTCCCTTCGAATTGTTAAGGTATCTCTACATGTTTCCTTCTATGACCATAACGATGACCCTACACTTGTCCCTCCAAATCCAAGGATAAGACTACTTACTAACTAATAGTAAGGACAGTTATATCCCTAAAGAAACGAAAATGACAAGAAAGACCTTACAACTTAGGGTAAGTAACTTTTAAACGCTTGCTCACAACTTTCAAAACAAATACTTTTTACACCCCCACCCTCTTTTTCAAAATACTTTCAAACAAGTAAATACTTTGTATACATCATACTAGAATCATTACAAATTTAAATCTTTACGAAATATTTTAATCACACACTACACTTTTAAAAAAAAGCAATTAAAAAGTGAGCTAAGCATTTAAGAGCCCATGGATAACCATGGATACAAAGGGTGCTAATGTAACACCCATTTTTTCCAAATAAACAAAATAACTATTTTATTAAGAAAATCAGAGTTTTAAACAAAAGTGGAATGCTACTACAACAATAAAATTAGGCAAAAATTCTTTTATTAAAAACAGCGAAAAAATATATTTTTATTCATCATATGGCAGTTCGCCAAACATCAACAATATTCATCGATTCTCTTGATTTATGATTTTCAACAAAATGTGATACATAACTACTAATAATAAGAATAAATAAAACAACAAAAATCCCCAAATCTCGTGTTACGTCTCAGAGCGACTCCTAGGACTCAACCAAGCAACTTGTACTCTGAGCGTACTCAAGTACCTGAATCATATGTACTTCCGAAGAAGCACAAACACAACCAAACAACAAAGGGGTGAGAAAATAATTCAATATTTTGACGGTGCATATAATATCTTACAGGGTAATCTCACCTCCATTCGTCAACACACATCCTACAACATTCAATCAATCAAATGTCTCACACAATTCATCAACACATATCATAGATCATTCATTCAATCATATGCAAAGTGACTACATGACACAATGCAAATATGGTACCGAATCAACATTGGTTCATCAATTCGAACCCCGGATACATCGCTTACGCTCCTACTGAGACACGATCATCCATGCACCATTGATTCATAATGAATCCGGATAATCACTTACGCTCCATCTGAGACATAATTATCCCACCCACCATACATGCATATGCAACACTCGATTATGCATACCAAAAATATGTGCATGAACATAATCATACATAACACGATCCTCCTGATCCTCATAATTTACCACACACTCCATCACATGGGTCACATAAAAATCAGGAAATAGTCAATACACATTATCAATACGATTCATATGATTAATCATCAAAAGTTATACAAATCAACACAAACACATATATCTTACACACTAGTTACTGGTTATCATATCCTATGAACTCTTCATTAATTTCATCCTCAAGTATTCCTCATATATTTGCCCAACATAACACTATCCTTCTGATCCTCATAAGTTACCAAACATTTCATCATGTGGTTTACACAAAGCATACAATCAACAATGTCCCTAACCAACACGATCCAATTGATCCATTACAAAATCATACAAACCAACACAAGCATATAGAACTTAAACACTAATTATTGTTTGTCATCTCATAAGAATTATCCAAAAATACTATCCTCAACATCTTAGACTAATGGGACAAGTATCGAACAAGAAATCGGGACAAAACAATCTTAAAATACGGAAAATTTCCCAAAACAGAGGCCTGACACGGCCCCCGTGTCGCATGGCCTGAATCCTTCCCCCTCATAATCCAAAATCATGTTCAAGACAGAAGGCTGACACGGCCCGTGTCAGGTCCTCTATAGCCAAATTCCTCAAAATCACAAACAATTCTTCAACCAGAAGCCTGACACGGCCCGTGTCAGGAGCCTTGCGCCCAAAAATCAGCTTTTCCACAAAAATCACTTTTCTTTCTCAATTTCATACCAGTTCGAATTCCATTACTTATATCTCACTTTTATCACTCAAAATAGTTCCAATGTCATTCCTATACTTATTTTATACCTATCAATTCACATCATCTTCCAAACCTAACATTGCTAATCCATTTAGGGAATCCTAGGTTTTCCTTCATCTCCTCCACTTACACCATTAACAATAATGCCCTTTTAACAAATTTCATACCACATATACTATACTATTTAACAACCAAATTCCAAACATATAAAAATCAACAAATGAAATTTCATTCTCATGTCACAAGTTCACCAAAATCATTCAAAAGTGTATAATTCCTAAGAGAGTAAGGAACTCCCAATTACCCTTTCATGTTAGATCACCAATATAAAATCCATTTCTCCCCACTTACCTCGAATTCAATCGATTCTTTGAAAAATCTTGATCTTGGAGCTTTAGATCTCTTGCTCTTTTCTCCATTTTCCTCTTTCTCCAGAGCCAACTTCTTCTTTTTCAGAGAAAACACGTTATGAGGAAAATGTACCCTTTCCTTTTCTCATAAAACAATCCAAATTACTACCTTGCCCCTTAGACCTCCAATTTTATTATTTTATTTATTTAATAACAATATTTCAATAATACCATATTATCATTATATTATTATTTAAATAAAACAATTCTTCACTTACAATTCAATATATACCACCATATTCACAATAACTATTTTGTTAAATAATTTATGAAATCGGGGTGTTACAGCTAACACCTTCCCTTTGTATAATTTACCCCCCAAACTCAAAATCTTTTAAAAGGTCTTTCATGTTCTTTTATGCCTTTCCTAATTGGATTAAATAAAAGTTGGTCACGACTTTTGCTTACCGCAACATATCTTGCGACAAATATTAAAAGTCAGTTCTCCCAGCGTGTTACACTAACACAATGGAGTTTTACACCTCCTACCATACAACGTTTCATACGACTCCATTCCAATACTAGCATGAAAATTGTTGTTATGCGTAAACTCAATCAACGTCAAATGGCTATCCCAAGATCCTCCTTGGTCCAACATACAAGCCCTCAACAAATCCCCCAAAGACTAGATAGTCCTCTCTGTCTGACCGTCCTTATGTGGATGATATGCAGAACTCATCCTCAACTTGGTACCCAAAGCATCTTGCAAACATTTCCAGAACCTTGAAGTAAACCTTGGATCCCTATCTGTCACAATACTCAAAGGTATCCCATGCAAGTTCACAATTTTCTCAATGTACATCTCGACTAACTTCTGCATAGAGTGATTAATCTTCTTCGGTAAGAAATGAGCTGATTTTGTTAATCTATCCACAATCACCCAAATCGAATCATTCCCTTTCGCCGTCTTCGGCAAGCCCGACACAAAATCTATGGAAATAATATCCCATTTCCATTCTGGAATATTTAGCGATTGCATCATACCTAGAGGCTTCTAATGTTCAATCTTCGACCTTTGACAAGTCAAACACGCATACAGAAATTCAATAATATTCTTCTTCATACCCGGCCACCAAAACAACTTCGGAAAATTCTAATACATCTTTTAGCACCGAGATGGATATTCAGTCTACTTCGAAGCCCTTCCTCAAGATTACTCTTTTTAATCTCTAGAACATCTGGAATACACACTCTGTCTCTGAACCTCAACATGTGATTCTCATCAACCCGAAATTCACCTCTGTTACCTTGGTTAATTAAGATCGACTGATCGACCAACCTCAAGTCATACTTCTGCCTCACTCTAATCTCTTCCCGAATATCACTAGTCAGTCTCAACATTCTCATCTTCACGCTGTCAGGAGTCTTCTCACATACTAAACTCATGTCTCTGAACTGCTCAATCAATTTCAACTCTCTCACCATAAGCATTGACATATGCAATGACTTCCTACTCAACGCATCAGCTACTACATTTGCTTTAATAAGGTGGTAACCAAATCTTCACGCACCGAGAGAGCTAATCTTTATCACCTGCATGTTACCCACGTGGAGGCAACATTCAAACAGGCAGGGTGAGTAATCATGAATCATTATCCAAGATATAAAGAAAAAATATAAATAAGACAACAATCATAATTAGCATCAAATCATCACTTAAAATCATAACATCGTCATCAAAACGTCATTTAACACTCAATTGTGCAATGCCACTTAGTATGAAATGCAACAACATAGACTCATGCATATGGTACCAAACATCATTTGATGAACACTGAGCCATCACTCTCCAAAGATCCCCAACAATAGGATCGATTCCCTCACAAGAATTTGAGCACGTCATAAACGCTTCAATCCACACAATGGGATTTACGCCACCACTTGACCAAAGTCCTAAAATCATCACTGGACCGAAGTCCTAAAAATGCTATGAATGCATGATTAATCATATTAATCACAACCACGGTTCGTCAAAATTGCATCATCGTTCTTGTAATTAAGCATCATATGCGTCACATAGAATGTATAAACATCAAAACATGCACATCATCAACTTTCTTCATCATAACAGTATCATAAACACCATAATATAGCATCGCAACTTCTTCTTAATGCAAAAATCATCATACGACATTCTTCATAATACTCCTTTATAAAGAACTAATCAATATCCTCCTAATTTAGCACTAGAAAAATACATCACACTATTCATTTTATTTTACTAAAATATAGTTCATCGCGTCAGTTTTCTGGCACTTCGAATGACACCTCAAACCAACTTACGGAACTAAAGTTATGAATTTTTAAACAATAAAAAAACATTTCGCTCCAGTGTTAATCGGATAACCACTAGGGATTAATCGATTAACACCACACTTCTAGTAGCTACACACACATTTTTTGAATGGGTTAACCGATTAACCACATGCGGTTAACCGATTAACCGTGCGCCAGAAGCAGTTTTCTGCACAGTTGGACCTTAAACTTCTTACAAATTCAACACCATACAGTCCAAAAATGCATACTAATCACAAGGTATTCATAATACAACAACAACATATCATAGTAGACAAATATACATCGTTTCCTATCATTTTAAACATCCTAAATCACCAATTTCATCCTAATTTGTCACATCATCATCATAAACCCCAAAATCCCTTAAAACCACAAAACTACCTACATACATATAAGCCCTATATCAACTATAATGAAAAGTCATACTCCTTATACCTTAGATTTTGATTCTGATCTTCCTCTTGAGTTCTACATAAATTACTCTGAGCCCTATACTCTTCCACTTCTTTTCCTCAGAGTCGTTCTCCAAAACATGATTGTTCAGAATGACTTCTCCAATCTATTTTTCTTAATACTCTCATTATTTTCTTAGCTCATCAATATTCCACAACACACAATATAAACACTCCATGCATCATCATATTTCATCAAAATTCACCGAAAATCAAGAATGTTTATATTAAATCAATTAAATAAATATTCTAATTATTTGGAGTGTTACAATGAAGATATTCAAAATAAATCGAACCAACATTTTTCTTGTGAATATAAGACGACATATATGCCGATATTTTGAAGAAAAAATGGAAAGACTTAGAAGATGAGTCAAAAATGATGGAGAGAGGTGCAATATATATATATATATATATATATATATATATATATATATATATATATATATATATATATATATATATATATATATAACCTAAACATTACAGTAACCCCTGTCTGTAAAGTATACTTCTATAGATCCATACATGAGCCACATACATGTGTCATGCATGTTGGCACCTATATACAACAAATATATACATATATTATTCAAAGTGGTTATTCCTCTTACCCATTATTTTAAAAATCGGATTGGACCAATCGGTCAGACCGATCGAATCGGGAACCAACCAGGTAACCGGTCTGATTCAAATGGATCGCTTATGTCATTGAACCGGTGTAAGTCGGAAAAACCGACGGTTTAATTACAGTTTTATTTTTATTTTTAATTTTAATTAAAAAATTAAATTAAAAATTGAAATAAAAATTAAAAATAAAATTAAAATATAAAATGAAATAAAAAAAATAAAAAATAAAAAAAAAGATTTAAAAAATAAAAAATAAAACAAAGTAATAATATCATTGACGAGTAAACTGTTGCGAATACGATTGATTTCACTGCAGATTATTTTAATATTAAAGAAGAATATCCTAACATTGGAATAATTTTTTCACCTTTGAACTAAATTTGATAAATATTGGAGTTATTTTGTTATAAACTATTTAATTAAATTATGTTGCAATTAGATTGTGTAATTTTATACTATTTTTTTTATGTATGATATTTTTGTTTAAATTTTGAATTTAGATTATGAACTTGTGAATTTATGATATGATATTTTTTAAAAATTTAAGTGTTAGTTATATTTTGTAGAGACTGAATCATCCGGTTCGACCAGTTTTATATTTATATAATTTCTCTATAAAGACTGATCTATTTAACCGAGTTATCACGTTTAATCCAATTTGATCATGCGGTTCGACCAGTGACCCAGTGGTTCAACCAATAAACCAGTAACTCAGTACTCTTACCGGTTTGATGACCGGTCCAGTTTTTAAAACGGTGCACTTACCAACAATTTCTTTTTATTGAAACATTATTATTTTCATTTTTTTAATAATGGTTATTTTGAAATTTTAATTTAAAAAATGGTAAAAATAAATTCACAAAAGTGGCTAGTCCTAACAATAATTTTGGGTGAGATTGAAAAGGTATCTTTATTATTAAAATATATTGGTGGATGTACATAGGCTTCTTCAAACCAAGATGCACATCTTCCATTTTCAGCCTCTACAAAATATTCATATATTACCAGTTTTTCGCAACATTAACTACCAACATACAACCCGGGATATGACTGCATTACAGACATTTACTTAAGAGACTAATGCCTCAATAATTGCTATTAGAAAATAATGACTAATGCCATTAGGAGTGGTGACCAGAGATGATATAGTGGTTACATACGAGATATCTGAAGTGGGATAGTCAAGGAAGCCATCTCTCCCATTACTGGCTGAAACAAATCCAGTTCTCCATATCGCTCCAATACACGCATCCTGCAATCTTCAGCTGCCATCATTCCAGTAGAATATGCGCCATGGACAGACCCTGGGTAGCTCATACTTGTTGCTTCCCCTGCAAAGAAAAGGTTATCTACTGGAACCCGTAGCCTCTCGTATAGTTCGTGCGGTTTCCCTACTTGATCATAGCTATATGAACCCAGTGAGTTTATATCCGAACCCCAACGAGACACAAGATACTGAATCTGCACGGTAGGAACAAGTTACCAGTTAAAAAATATAAGCCTAAACTAAGGACTTATCAAATCTTACATATTACAGATGAATGAAAAAAGTATTGAAGCATTAATTTTTCTAGCGCTTCAAAAGTGAAATAGTGTAGTTACCGGTGAAGAAGCCTCGGGAAGGATCTTCTTGAGTTGCATGAAAGCAAAGTTAGCAGCTGCTTCATCAGACATTTTTTCGATGTCTTTGGCTAGCCGGCCAGAAGGCATGTAAACAAGGACAGGATGACTTGCAGCCTTGTGGAGATTGAGGAAATAGCTACATCCATAAGATGTATCTGCAACTACTCCCAAGAACTCTACATTAGGCCAAAATATATCCTCAAAATGTAGAATAATTTTGTTCTCAAGTCCAACTCCCAGTTCAGAAATGGCAGCTTCTTTCCAGTCTGGGAGCTTTGGCTCAAATGATATCCTATTTGCTTTAAGGACACCAAGAGGGACAGTGATAATAGCAGCATCAGCAATAAATGTTTTCCCATTTTCCACCGTCACTTTTACTCCGTTATATCTCCGAACAACTTTCGTGACCCTGAAAAAGGGACATTTTTATTGCCAGTAAACTTAATTAAGCAATATAATAGAAAATACAATTTCAAATCAAATATTCAAACTGATATCGACCTGTGCCCTAGGCGAATATCAAGACCCTTGGCTAGGGTATTTATAACAGGCAAGTAGCCCCTGACCATAAGACCATGACCACCGGGGAGAAGTACTTCCTGTCAGAACATATTCAAAGAGGTATAAGATATGAAAGCAAGATACATTCAAAATAAAAATGCTTGTGTTAGTTAAACAAAATTTCTTGCAATGTGCTGTAATTAGGGTCAATCTAGGTCAATTTAGTTTAACAAGCAGTCTTTTCTAATACTCTTTAGAATACTAGACCTATGCAAATGGCAGAACCTTTTTCACCTACGGCCATAATACCGAGTTCAGCATTTCCATGTCATGCAACCAGATGCATGTCATGACTAGATTCCTATAAATGCGCCTCCCTGTCTCACTTTTTTATTATTTTGAAACAGTAAATGTTAGTATCATTAATATTATGCTTCGGGTGGAGATCGAACCCTCAAAATTCTTATAACTCCACTCCTTGAGTCCCTCGCCCCAACCCCCGTCCTTATATCCCCTCCCTCCTAGTGTGATTTTGTTTGTCTAAACATAAATGAAATTTACCCATATTTGACTTATTCATTTCTTGCATAACAAAATGGTCGGTTTTATCTCCAGAAGTGGTCTATATTTCAATAAGATGCATACTCCTACATGAGTAGATCAAGCAACACATTTACATGATTATCGGTCATAGAAAGGCTGCATGTTGAAGACTCATGCACCTGGCTATGAGACGACTTTACAAATTATTTCTTTCACTACAGGAGCTACCTGTATGTAACACCAAAGAGAGTAGATCATTTAGTGCGTAAGTCAAGGTGGGGCAGGGGGAACTTAATAGGTAACACAAGATTAATATCTTCTAGTTGATTTCTTCAAATTACCTGGTCCCAGCCATTCAGTGAAATTGTATCAGAATCAGCAGCAAACCAGCCCTCCATTCTGCATAAATACCACTGAAGTACCTTATGGGCAAGCCCGTCCAACCTGCACTTGAGAGTGGAAATCATATTATTTTACTACAGCTTAAAACCAAAGCAGTCATGGTGTCGAGGAAATTTAAGTTTACGCATTGATAACCTTAATTCTGGCTTCCTTTCAAAAACAATTGAAAGACCACGCTGTATGGACATGTCTGTATTGAATTCATTTCTAACTTTATTTGTCTGCATTTA
Source organism: Lathyrus aphaca (assembly GCA_963966055.1). Classification (NCBI taxonomy): domain Eukaryota; kingdom Viridiplantae; phylum Streptophyta; class Magnoliopsida; order Fabales; family Fabaceae; genus Lathyrus; species Lathyrus aphaca. The sequence goes on along the minus strand of OZ014524.1, from coordinate 427,251,820 downwards.
ACCAAGGACAATATTTCAGAGGTTTCTCAATATGACAAGTAGAAACAAACATTAGAAGTGATCATTTGGAAAAATATCTTTCTATTGTGGTAATGCATTTCAGTAGGTAAACCAAATAATTTTTTTTTCTATCAAAGCAGAAATGGAGTGCAAAGGCATCACTATATGGTATGGTAGAGGAATCCCAACTATGTGAACACCCTAAAACCTAACATCATTTGTGGTAAACCAAATAACCAAATCATTTGTGGTAAACCAAATAACTAAATCACTTGTAGTAAACCAAATAACTAATCATTTAGCAAACAAAATAACTAGAACATTTGAGATAAGATGATAATTTACCTCAAGTAAAATTGTCTCAAACACTTCACCAACTTTTGTTACCAATTCCTGAGGAACTTGATTCCCGTCCTTATCAAAAAGTGCATAGCTGGAAGAAGGTAATGATTTTAAATAAAAAAAATAACTAGCTTATAAGTTATAATAATTTCTCCCGTGCATAACAACTAGAAAAGCGGTTATCTTTATGAAGTGTAGCAGAACTTGCAAGCCAATATAACACCAAAACCTATGTACCTACCTTTCCAAATCATGATCATATAGCACGGAGTTATCCCCACTGGTACGGTAAAGGGGTAGCCCCAGCCTCCCAATCACTGAAGCAAGTGGATTCTCTTTGGAAACTCCATGCAACCTGAAACAGAAAAAGCGTGCCTTTTTTTAATCACAAAATAAATGGAAAAAAATTGCATATTCTCATCAAGATTCACATACATCAGAACATAAAGAGAGAAAAAATCTTTACCATGATGCTCCTAGGTCAATGGGAAAGCCAAATGAGTAATCCGTGTGAATTCGGCCACCAAGTCTTTCCCTAGACTCTAAGAGAACAACCTAACCAAAGTTTTAAGAAATAAAGCACCATTTAGTACCCTGACTCTGAAAATGCATATTAACTGACTACAGGTTACAAAAATGCAAGTCCTAAATCAAATAAGAGGCAACACAATGCTATGCATAAATGGCTTTTCTTAATAAATAAAAATAAATTATATTGCCAGTTCACAACTTCATTATTGAGGCAATCATGCAAACACAAATAATTACTGCCAGGTTCCTCATTAAAATAAAAAGAAAGTCAGTGGAGAAGATATAATCCATGTTCTACAAAAATATGTATGTCCAATTTTTAAATAAGAAGCAACTCCGTCACACAATGGTGAGCATAATTTTTCTTCTCAAAATTATAGTCATTTCATTAATTACCTTACCAAAGCAAAGTTAATGAATTATTGTCGGATGGTGAGACGAAGCAGAATAACTTAACAAAAAATAGCTCCTATTCATTCGTTAAGTGTGAAAGTTCAAGCTTCAAACAAGAAGCATCTCAGTATGTCAGTATCATAATACTGCCCTAAATGTTTCTATTAAATTTGCATTGCCACTTCAAGCCTTGCATTTTAGGTCAAACACAGAATGAACTAGAAAATGGCAAAATGTTGGCTAAATTCAATTATTACATGTATTCTTGATTTCCTCTCATGGAATTCTAGTTTCCCAAATGTACAGTTTTAGTTGACTAAAGTGAAGAGCAACCGTAAGTCTAAACAAGCAAGTATAGCACCCAAGGTCATTTCCCCATAACCATTACGAGCTTCCTTGCAGACAACCATTTAACAAGTCTTATCTCACTATGTGAGACAGGCTACATTGATTAGACGATGCCATAATATTCTATAATATATTATCTTTCTACCCAACTCATTAATCTCTAAATCTTTCTTAACCAATACATGCAATATAAATCATTATCATTATTCTACAACAGAGTAACGTTCTACGTCAACAAGAATTGTTTGAATTTTGAAGTCATAAATCAAATTATTTAGCTCAAAAACCTGAAAGGAAGCATCTTGAAGTGCACGTGCAGCAGCAACCCCAGCCATGCCACCACCAATGACAATAACAGATGGTGACCTCTCCTGCTCACTGCTAACATTTCCATAGCAAAGAGCTACAGGAAAAACGAAAACAAAACAAAACAAAGCATATTAGTAGATACAATACCTAATTGAAAATAAAATAAAATTTGCACACTTTTTGACTAACAGCAAGCTTTTCATCATCATTTTTAACTTAGAAAGAGAAAGAGAAGTCAATCCGTTCAATTAACTTAAATAAATAAAAAAATAGAACTTACTAATACAACATATATTAATCTAAACGCGTACGTTTTCACAAAAGAAAATTGTTTCCCACACAACTCTTTTTAATATACTGAAAAATTTACATTTTAGATTTATGACTCTCTTTTCAACATACCAAAAAATTTACTTTTTAGATTATCGAAAAATTATTGTATCTAGACAACATATAATCCACATGCATTATTCTTAAATAAATTTTAAAAATAAATTTTGTCTTATATTAAAAACCAGAGTAACTTTTTTTAATAATTATTATAACAATAAAAAACAATTCATATTAGAATAAAAAAAAATCCATTCAAAGATCTTAAGTTCTTATTTACTCTATAGAGATGCACAATTCTTGCCAAAACATTAGATTAAATATCTAATATCTATAATAAACATATAAAAAACGCATGCACGTGTCACATGTTATGACTTAGACTAGACCTATTTTTTCAAACAATAACTATCAAACAAAAAAAATAAAAAGCATATATTAATATATTAATATAATAATAATAATAACACACCACAAACTAACAAAATAATATCAATTTTATCTTACAATCCAATAAATAAACAATTTACAAAGTTTGGTTTACATGCAATTAACAAGTACATTTTCATTCAATAATGGTCTATAATTAATTTAAACCACAAATATCACTATCACTATTAGTATTTCATTTTGTCATGTATATAAAAGTTAGGCACCGACAGTTAAATGAAATAAAAATAAATAACTAATGTATACATAATAATAGAAATAAAAATATATAATTAATTGTATAAAAAGCAAACCTCGGGTTAATTTGGGGTTACTCTTATTTACTGACTCCATATTGAGAATAAGATTCTGGATTACGATGGAGATTATGTTACAATCTGTTAATAACCGTTAAGGGAAATTGCAGAACAAACGGAGCGATTGAGGAGAAAAATGGAGAAAAGATACCAAAAAACAAGTAACAAAGTGATTGAAATTCAAGTTCGGCGATAAATCCAGATTTCCGAACCAGTTCATACAGCTGGATTTTTCTTCCAAAAAGTTCAACCACTATTTCACGTAGTGGTTTTTGGATTTCCAAATCGAGCTGAAGAAATCAACGATGGAATCGCGATTTGGCGAGATCGGGAAAGTTTTTGTGACGGTGTTAGGTGAAAAGGTTCCGAGAAAAAATGGGGAAAGAAAGGAAATTCTAGAATGAGAAAGATATTGCAGAGAGAAAAGATGAATTGTGATTTAGCGATGAATTTTGGGCGTCACATTTATCGAATTGGTTTGTAACGTACCTCAGTTGAACTGGCTATTATCGTGACACTCTTTGGAGCGCGTGATGTCACGTTACTTACTTTTTTGATATTTTAAAACGTGGACAAAGTGATTTATATTTTTATGTTTTTAATTCTCTTTCATGTCTTTATGTTTTTTTTCCCAATTTTTAATCATCCCGACTGTTTTTATCTTTATCTGTCACTAAATATTATTATTTATTTTAACAAAGGTTTATTTATTTTAACAAGGTTTTTGTTGTCACTAAAAATGTAAAGTTCATTTTGCGATGAAAAAAATTGTCACTGAATAAACAATAAAAATGAACAGTAACAAAAAAAACTGTTAAAATAAAAAATAACATTTAGTGACAGATAAAACTATTACTAATTGTTAAAACTTGAAAAAAAAATAAAAAAAATGCATTGCTCACGGTAAGAGACCTCAACAGGTCTCTCACTATATGCGGCGCCAATTTTTACTATTATCCACATGTATTTGTTTACAAAACCTGATAATCTAACACGCGTACAATATATTCTGAAAAGTTTGGTACATACCAAATTTTTTGTATATTTAAAAATTTGATAGGCAATGAATTTTTGAAAAAGCCTTAACCCGTGTTTGTTAATTTTATAGAGGAAATTTGAAATGATTTAATCAAAATTTATTGTTAATATATATATATATATATATATATATATATATATATATATATATATATATATATATATATATATATATATATATTAAATATTTTATTTAAGTTAAATTTTAGGAATTTCAAATAACATCAAAAAAATAAAGAATTTGAAATTGCTCATTCATTTTAGATAATACAAATGTTAAAAAATTTATTATTTAAAATTTTACAAAATGGTCCTCATATGAAAATTTCAAATTCACCCTTAAAATTTAAATAAAAAAATTACAAATAAATTCCTAATAACTTTCAAAATTAGTTCTTTCAAATTTAAAAAAAAAAATTGCAAATTTCACATTTATTAGATTCTAATGATTGAGTTCTTATGCCAACTAATTCATTTTCAAGAATTTAATTACTATTTTCAAGAAATTTAATCTAATATTTGAAGTCAACATATTTATTTTTAATTTCTTAATTTCTTTACCAAGCATGACATTTAATTTAAATATTTTCTTGTAAATCAGATCTTATCATTGTCTTTTTCGTGGGTAACTCTGAAACAAATGTGATTTTTTTGTCTAATTTCTTAGTTGATTATCGAGAAGATATTTCATGAGAATCCTTTGATGAACTTCCAGACGAAATTTTGAATAAATTTTCACATGAGTCTTTATATGAATCTTTTCATGAATCTCTAGAGGTTTCTCTAATTGATTCTTCGTTGTTGTTATACACTACTATGGAAAACACATATAATAATAGTTGTGAAACATGTATTGTATGTATATTAAATAAACAACAACTTCCAACCCATAATTAAATAAATGAAAAGTTACATTATTGGGGAATGTAATACCTATTTGTTTTGAAAAGTTACATTATTGGGGAATGCAATACCTATTTGCATTTCATCCATTGAACCTCTCTTGCTAATCTTGTACGTAGATCTTGCGTTGTACACTTTCGTAACACTCGTGAGATTTTTGGATATCTATCTTTCAAAGCAGTAACTATGTACCTGGAAGTCATATTATATTTGTCATATCATTCATAAATTATCTTTCATCATATTTCAAACTGCCTAATGTATCATAGTCATCTAAGTCCATAGCTAGTTTATAATTGTGAAATACACACCTAACCATGACCTTCCAACAGCTACCACTTGACACATATCTCAGCATAACTAGACATTTAACTTTCATCCTATAACTGACTTCAGAGGAATTCTTCCTTTTGTGGTTTTCTCCTCTCTCACAACCCATAATTAATTTATTTTTCCTCCCTTTAATCCCATTTGTGGTATTAGAACGAATATTAATTGTTCTGGATTGGGTTTGAGTTTAGCCCACCGTCGGGCATGACCCAGTCCAGCGTCATGTCATGGAAGGCCCAAATAAGCGGCCAAATGCCTTGTAGTTGTTGAGCAGCTCCCATACATTCCCCAGAAGGACACGTGATCAACTGACCCCCGAATTCGATGGAACCGTTTTGCCCACTATGGGGAACAAGTCTCCCACCTTTTGGATACCGCGGGGAAGTTGACCCTATATGAAGACCAAGTGTTAGTCTTTCCCTACTTTCACGTAGGATCCTAGCAGTTTCCATTATGGGTGTAAGAATTCAGCCCACAATGGAGACTTTGGCCCAACGATGGGGGTCTTCTATTAATACCCTCTTTCAAAATGGAGACTTAGTTTATGTTGTTTATATTTGCATTTTGGTCGATGAAAGTCTAAAAATCGAGAATATCACAAACCGATAAAATCTTGACGAGACCATTCTTTCGATTATTCAATTAGCTTTGTGTTGTGAATTCGAAATTAAAATTCAATTTATTTTGAAATCTACATGGACGCATAAAGTAACGCTCAACTTCTCATAAATGATTCTAACATTGAATCTACTGTAAAATAGTTAAAGAGCCACATTTCGACGCTTTAGATTTAATCTCAAGTCCCTCAACTTCGAATAGTTTAGGACATTTCACACACGCTTCCTCTTGGGCCTATACAATGAACCCTTTTATTTCGTGTAATCTCGTGTATTTATTTTATATCCCTCTCCCCATTCCATTGTATGTTATTTATTTTTTGCATCGTGATTTCGTTCGCTAGGAGCACCCTTAGGGACCAGTATCGATTTCACTTCTTTCGTGAACCCTTGGTCCAACGCAAAGTGGTTTCACTCACACACTTGCACTTTCATTTGATTATGGTTTCGTTTGCTAAGAGTACCCTTGGGAACTAGGAATTGGATCCACCTAACCATTCAAAAAATGAACCTCCATTTGCATTTACCCGTAATTCGAGCGCATTGTGCCTCGTCGTCAAACCTAAAAAACCAAGACGTCTCTTTTAGACCAAAACATTTGATCCAATGTCAAGCGGTTATAGGTAATAAAACACTTTAATAAAACAAGAAGGATTGTACGCCATGATCCTTAAGTGGTAGAAAGGAGAATAATGGAAATCTTGTTACTCGCTTCGATTATTTCGACGCAAGACACTCATCTTATTGGACAAAATTATAACGCACATTTATTTAATTGATTAATTAAATATAATTATGCTATATTGTGGTAATTCACGTTGATTTGAGTATCTTTGTCGATTTGCATTGCTTTATGTGGAATTGTGTCGATTTGTGTTGATGGCCGAATTTATCGGAATATTATGTTGATGGTTATAAGTTAGTTTAAGTCTGATTTAATTAATTAAGTCGATATAAGTTGTGGAAGATGTTACAGAGTATTCTTCTGTTTATTGTTGGATATGTTGATTGGACCTTTTGGACCATTTGGTTGATAATCAGAAGTTAATCTATTAAGTCGGGAGTAAGTAGTTAGTCGCGAATTATTATTCGATTGATTTTATGTTTAAGTCGTTAAGTCAGAAAGTCAAGGAAATAATATTAGAAGTGGTATTATTGATTATTGGAGCGTGTTGGTTAATGCACTTGGATTGCGTTGGAATTAGCAATTAAGGGGGTATAAGACTTAGGCCCATTAGTTGTTATATTGTATTATTATTATTTTAATAAAAAGAAAGAAAATAAAGAATTAGTCAAGGAGAAGTTTCAATAAGAGGAGGAAATCGTGAAAATTGGAGAAAACAGATACGAGAAGTTGTCGTCGGAAAATCAAACCGGAAAGAGTTGACCGAAGATTCGAGCGGCCATCGATTAAGGTAAGGGTGGGGTTCGATCCTTATAATAGGATATGATAATCGGTATTATGATTGGGTAATTTTCGGTTGTTGTGTTTTGTTTGATGTTGATGCTGAAATGTTTTGATTCTGAAATTTGTGTTGATTGTTATTGGTGTTTGTTGATTGACTTCGTATAAAAGATGAATTGATAGATTTAGTATAAAAAAATTGTTGCTGAAAGGATTTTATGAATTTGCTGTGTTTATATGATTTTTTCTGAAAAATTGGAATCGAGACATTGTATGCCCAATTGCACGGGTGGCGCCGACCACCTACCATTTATTTAGGGGTGGCGCAGGCCACCCAAATAGAAATAGATATGTGGTGGGTGCTACATGATGAAGTGGCAGAAGCCACCTTGGCCTTTTTGGTGGCATGTGCCACATTGGCGGCCACATTTGGTGGCCACATTTGCAAGCCACATTTTGTGGTTACCTTTATCATAAATGGCGATGGCCACCTCTTTTGATACAGCATGGGTGGCGCAAGCCACCCTGTAGCTGAAATGAATCACTTCATTTTCTTTATGCATTATTTTATTAAATAATTCACTTAAAATATGTTTTATTATTTTAGTAAATTCTAGTTAAAAAACAATACTAATTTCATGAATATTTGTTGTTTTAAGAATTAGAATTAATAATATAATTCTTAGGATCAGTAGCGAACAAATAAGTTTTTGGGTATCAAGTCTGTGATGAATATTTGACAGAAAACATAATTTGGAAAATTGACAGAACAAATTTTTAAGCCTGTGTTTTCTAAGACAGTAGAAATGTACCAGAAATATAGTTTTGACATATTTTTCATAAAAAGTCGTATTAACTGCAAGACGTTAAAAATAGTGTCGGTTTAGTCAATTTAGCTGAATTAGGCGAAAAATTCAGTTGCTCGGAATTTAACAAAAATCGTCGGGGTAAGTCAGGTAGTTTAATAGTTGATTTTTGTTGTGTTGTTTTGTTGAAAAGATGTTGTAAAGCCGAGTTGCAGGTACAGGTTGAGTTGGTAAGTGGTCCCGGTTTGCGGAAAGTTTCTAAGTGTTTATATTGGAGGCCTTATGAGCCAATTTTGAATTTAAGTTGTTGACGTCGTATAAGTTGTTTGTGTTACTTGTTTATATTGTTTAAGTTGCTCATGTTGTTTAAGTTGTTTTGTATTGTCAAAGTTGTTTCGTTGTTCAAGTTGGAGGCTTAAAAGCCAACGTTGATTTAAGTTGTTCAAGTTGTATAAGCTGGTTGTGTTGTTTGATGTTGTATGTTATTATGTTGTAAAGTCGTACATGCTATGTAGATCATTTGCATTTTTATGTCGGAGTCGTTGCTCACACCATGTGTTCCTGGATTGGCACTAAGTTGAAAGTTGAAGGCTTATGCCTTGATTGCCTCGATAACCTGGCAATAATTTTTAAGTTGGGAGTTTTACTCCGAATGGTACCACATGCATTGGCATAGTCGAGTCGTGTTTGTGTTGTACTATTTATGTTGATTACATTCTTTATGTTGCTCATGTTGATAAGTTATTTATGTTGTGATAAGTTGTGTAAGTTGTTGTTGTGGGAGTGATGTGGTAATACTTGTATAAACCTTTATCTGTGTATTGTTTATCATATATCATTTATAATTATGGATATCTCACCCCTTCTGTTTGAATGTTACCCCTATGTTGGTAACGTGCAGGTAGCTTGCAGGAAGATGGTTATCTTCATTAGTTCCAGTCGGTGCTCTGATACGTAACACTCGGAGAATGGACGCTTAATTGTTGTGTTGTTTTCAAGTTGTTTTAGTATAAATATATTGTTACTAGGTTGTTTTAAGTTGAATAACATGTTATACCATGTTTAGTTGAACAAGTTGAAAATCTGCTACGTAGTTGTAAAAGTTGAATTTGGTTTCATAAATGAATAAAAGTTGTTATTTTTAGTTTCTTATGAACCGAAAGTGTTATGTATCAATTCTCATGAAATTAAATGAAGTTTTTATAAGTTGAAAAATGTAGCATCTTGTTTTGTGTACTTGTTGGTTGAAATTTTAATACTCTGATTTTAATATAATCGCTGGGTAAAAATGGGGTGTTACATTAGTGGTATTAGAGCACGTCGGTCCATCAGGCCAATGTTGTTAATGTTGTTTATTCCTTAGTACTCGGCATGTGTGTGAAATACTGTTGGTACTTGTTTGTTGGTTTTTAGTTGTTGTCTGCAGGTGTTGGTTTGACATTAAGTGGGGGAGAGGCTTGTGTTAGACGATAGCGTGGATCTAGAAGGGGGGTTGAATAGATCCCTTTTTAAAATTTACTTTTCAAAATTAGGTTGAAAAAGTATTGCGGAAGTTTCCTGAAAAATCATCTAGTTCAAATTAGAAGTCACCGGAGATCGGATATGCGTAAAACCCAATTGGAATGAAATGAAGACTAGAAGAATTAATATTACACAAATGATTCACTTGATAATTCAGCACTTGATAAAACTATTCTTAACAATGATATAGGGAAGAAATTAAGCACAATCAAATTGATTTTGTGTGGTTAGGCTTTTTACCAAACACTTGGAGTGCACACACCAAGGATAATTTTGTTGTATCAAATAGTGCAGAATTTTACCCACTCTAGTTATCACTTTTGAGTGTAACAATTTATCAAACACTTTGAGTGCACTAATTTGATACACCAGAATTTTCAAGCACACAAGATCAATATGAATAAAAGTAAAATGCGAGAAATGAAAAGAACACAAGGAATTTGTTGAGGCAGTTTCTTCGTTGTCCTCGCTCGAAGTACTATGCCCCCAATTCAAAATTGAATTTGGCAATTTTGTTAAATCGCAATTATTTTACAAGAAGAGAGATAAATGAACCAACAAACCAAACCGCGTTGAATATGCTGTCAAATCTTCTTCTTGTCCCTTGATCCAAAGTAGAATCAAGTCTTCCACGCGTGTCGAGAAAGCCTCCAATTAATTGCTTCCTTCTTGCAAGAATTCACGATTCTCCAAACTTTGAGCACGACTGAGTTTCTCCAACACTTGTGAACCCACAAAGACCTTCGCAATCCTCCGTCTACCGTGATATGAGAGAACGATCCACTTGATCTTCAATCTACCTCACTCGGCTGAATCTACGAACGATCGATGTGTGCAAAACCCCCAAATCTTCAATGATCTTGGAGGAGAAAACCCTTCAGACTTTTCCAAGGAAAACCTACACACTCTAAACCCAATCTGAAACTCTAATTCACGATTGAACGTTATCTTCGAAACAAGCACCGTAATTAAACAAAGATTGTTGTGTGTGATTGTTGATTGATGCAAGAATGAAGAAGATGAAGAAAGTTGTGTGTATATCTTTCACTTTCCTTGTTTCCACCTCAAATGAAAATAAATCAGCTATTTATATTGGTTAGAGAAAGTAACATAAGAGAGGGAAAAATTAAATGAAAAAAAATGTGTCAGCACAGTAATGAGCCGACTGAAATCATTAAATGAGCTGGCTCAAAATACTAGATGAGCCGACCAAAATCAATAGAGAGGCATCATGTTGAGACCCGTAGAAAATGAGAAGAAAAGACTTCTTGATGAGTTGACTCATGAAGGGTTTTGAGTCGGCTCATCCATACCCATGAGTCGAGCAAAATTGATGCTTCAGGCAGCCTGTTAGGACCCGTGCGTTTGACACCAAATTACACTGAATGAGTCGGCTCATTGTGGAATTTGAGTCGGCTCATTCAGTTCATCTTTCCAAAAATGTTAATTCTTGCTTTTATTAGAGAACCACTTAAGCTTTCAATCATGCCAAGTTTTTGACACATTAAAAATCATGCCATGTCACACAAACTCCCCCTTTTTTATGATGGCAAAAACTTGATGAATCAATCGCCATATGTTGTTATTAAGCTCCCCCTGATTATATGACCCGATCTTATATACTATCAATATCAATATCATATCCCCCTTTGACAACATCAAAAAGAAGATGAAACATATGAGTTAATCCACCAATGGAAATAGCATGTGAAACCTAATTTCAAATGAGAAACCAATTGCAATAGAAACACGCATTCACAAACACACAATTTGGAAAAACGAGTAAAGATAATGACAATAAACAGAACAATTTAATCAAAGGAAATATGAGTTCATAAAAAAACATAAACAACATTCATAATTATCACAAACACATATTATGCAATGATTCTCTCAAGCTTGGGGATTACGATCCCGAGTGGATGGGTAACGGCGACGATAAGTGATGGGTTGTGAGTCATCCATGTCGGTTTCGATAAACTGAAGAAAACTACTGTTGAGAGAGTTGAAGGCAGTGTCCTGAGCAACAAAATTATCATGCAGTGTTGTATACCGAGTGTCTTGAACGGACACATAATCTGCAAAGGCGGTGTTTTGCTCATCTAAACGCCGTTCTAACTCCGAGTATCTTTCAGTCTGAGTTGTGTAGTAAGCTTGTTGTTGAAGTTGCATATTTTGGAGCATAGCCATGATTCTGGAAGGATCATCTTGTTGCGGTTGAGACGGAGGAGGAGATGGAGGAGAAAAGCGAGTAGTAGTGTTTGTCCACCCGGTGTGTTGCCATTCACCCCATCCTTGATTTTCATAGGAATCATTTGATAGGATGCCATGCCACTTTTCGTTGTCAGCGGGAAATTCTTCATTTGGAACCACACTTGGTTCATTTTGGTCCTCAAGATCATCCCCATCAGAATTTTCTTCTAACGGTTGATTTTGATCACTTCTTACCACATACTGATACCGTCCTTCTTGAGAGTCCCATATGTGACCCATTAGACTTAAGGTATTTTGTTGAAACCAATTCGAGTCAGGCACCGAGACCATAGGTAAATCAAAACCAACAATTTCCTCTTTGTCGATGATCTTCTGAATGATGGAAGGATATGCAAGAGCAACTCCTTTCTTTTCCTTTAAGGTGAAAATGCGACTCGCAAAATAATGGGGCCAGTTGACTTTGATCTTGTTTCGAAGAATATATATCAAATTAACTTCACTCATATCAATACGAGAGAAGCCACCTTTCTTTGGACGTAAATTATGGGCAACGATCCAATGAAGGATACGATCCAATGGTTTAACTTTTCCAGTAGTAGTTGTATTCGGAAACAATTCAGAATTAGCAATGAAGTCAACAAAAGGTTCCTTAAGCATACCGTTTAGTTCAGAACGAAAAGAGTAATTCCCCAATTGAGATGTATCAGTCATCAAGATACTAGCTTCCACATGATCAATTTGAAACAAATCTTTCCACACTTGAGCATTAACAGCGAACATTCTAGAGCCCATACGGAAGTTGAATTCGAAACCCTTAAAAATACCAACCAAACCAGCATAGAACATTTTGACCAAATCCTCATTATAGTCAACATGACAGGAGAGAAAGGGATTGATACCTTGAAAATCCATCAATTCAATAATGTGAGGAATGTGCATTTGAGTAGCTGTTGTTCTTGAGTACACATACTGAGGAACAACCTTCCTGTTCTTGAATCTCTTGTTATAATCCTCAACCAAGTCAGATGGAAGAAGAGACAAAGCATTGACAGGGAGTGATGATTGTGAAGTAGAACCACGTGACCTTTTACCTGTAGGTCTTGAAGCCATTGTTGAGAAATTTAAAGCTTTGAGAGAGGATTTTAGGGTTTGAGGTTGAAGAGATAATCTTGAGAGAATATGAAAATATGAGATGTTGATAATGATAAAATGTAATGTTAATGAGTTTTAATGAAGAAATCCATAAAGAAACCATAAATGAAAGTCAAAAGTGGATGGAAGGCATTGATGTGCCGACCTAGGGAGAAGGAAAGGCAGGCGGCGCGTCTTTTCAAGACTGCCAAATGTCAGTTGACGCGACAATGAGCCGACTCAATTTGAATTTGAAATGAGTCGGCTCAACGAAGCAGAGAGGTCGACTCATAAGGTTCCATGAGCTGACTCATGAGTCTGCCTGTTGGGACCCGGCAATTTAAAAAACAAATTCACCAAAATTTCACCCAAAACCACTTAAACCACCTCAAACTATGAAGATATCATCATTTATGCTAATTATTTAACAGACAATCAATCATAATTCAAGAGAATAGAAGAAATAGATAAAAATACAAACATAAGCAATGCAACACAATATTACTATATATATATATCATGAATGAATAGTGATAACAAAGTATAGAAGGATATTACCTCGAGTACATGAGAAGTATAAGTACGATAACTCTATATGACAAGAAGTTAGAAACAAGAGAAGTTGAACCAAAGAATAATATACAAACAAAGCAATGAATATTAAGATCTATCCGAGATGTCAAGAACACCAAGTTCCCTACGGATAAAGAGGAAAAGATCGGTAGCTAGTGGTTTTGTAAAAATATCGGCTAGTTGATTTGAACTATCAACGTGCTCAAACACCACATCACCTTTCTCTACATGATCCCTAAGGAAATGATGCCTTATTTCAATATGTTTAGTGCGTGAATGAAGAATAGGATTTTTGGTAAGATTAATTGCACTAGTGTTGTCACACAAAATTGGAATTTGTTTGAGAGAGATATTGAAGTCGAGCAATTGTTGTTTTAGCCATAAGATTTAGGCACATCAATTTCCGGCTGCAATATACTTCGCCTCTGCAATTGATAAAGCAACAGAAACTTGCCTTTTGCTATGCCAACTAACAAGAGAGTTTGAAAAGAAATGACAAGTTCCACTTGTGCTTTTCCTATCCACTTTGCAACTGGAAAAGTCGGAGTCGGAAAAACCTACCAAAGAGCAATCACTACCCTTAGGATACCATAAACCAAACTTAGACGTACCACAAAGATACCTAAGTATGCGTTTAACTGATTTTAAATGTGATTCCTTAGGGAAAGATTGAAACCTAGCACACATACATACACTAAACATAATATCTGGACGCGATGCGGTAAGATAAAGAAGAGATCCGATCATACCTCGGTACCTTTTTATATCTACATCCTTACCATTTTCATCACGATCAAGACTTGCCGTCGTAGGCATTGGTGTATCAATAGACTTGGAGTTTGTCATATCAAACCATTTGAACAAATCATTGCAATATTTAGTCTGACTTATGAGGGTTCCATCTTCAAGTTGTCTAATTTGAAGTCCGAGGAAGAAATTTAGCTCCCCCATCATACTCATCTCAAATTCACCTTGCATAGAACTTGGAAATTCTTTGACCAAATTCATGTTAGTAGATCCAAAAATAATATCGTCTACATATACTTGAACTAATATAGAATGTTTTCCTTCATGCTTAATAAAGAGAGTAGTGTCAACCTTTCCTCTTGAAAAACCTTGATTGATTAACAATTTGCTTAGACGCTCATACCAAGCTCTAGGATCTTGTTTGAGACCATATAAAGCACGTTTTAGTTTGTAAACATGATTTGGTTTTTCAAAGTTTTCAAATCCAGGAGGTTGACACACATAAACCTCTTCATTTATATATCCGTTAAGGAAGGCACTCTTAACATCCATTTGATATAATTTAAAGTTTTGTGAACAAGCAAATGCAAGTAAAAGGCGTATAGCCTCAAGGCGGGCAACAAGAGCATAAGTTTCCTCATAGTCTATGCCTTCCTCTTGGTTATACCCTTGAGCAACAAGACGGGCCTTGTTGCGAATAATAGTGACGTTTTCATCCAATTTGTTCCTAAAAACCCATTTGGTGCCAATTACTCGATGATCTAGCGGAGGTGGAACAAGGTCTCAAACCTCATTTCTTTTAAATTGATTTAGTTCCTCTTGCATGGCTAGGAACCAATTTGCATCAAGTAAGGCTTCTTTGGCATTTTTAGGCTCAATTTGAGATATGAAGGCAAGATAAAAACAAAAGTTACTTAGTCTTGATCTAGTAATGACACCCTTTGAGATATATCCAATGATGTTATCGATAGTATGATCTTTTGAGATCATTTTGAAAGGATACTTGACCTTCATCTTTGAGACTAGAAACATCAACCGGCTCCTTATTAACAAAATCCGGAAAGGGTTCCACACGAGAAATATCAGTGTCTTTAACAATCTCACAAGAGGAGGCACCTGCACCAATAACAACACTACCTTTTCCGACAACATTCGGATAAGTTTCATCAAAAAATACATGTACAGATTCTTCAACTATAAGCAACCTTTTATTGTATATTCTATATGCTTTGCTTGAATTAGAGTATCCAAGGAAGATGCCCTCATCCGCCTTTGAATCAAATTTACCAAGATTTTCTTTTCCATTATTTAGCACAAAGCATTTGCAACTAAAAGCATGAAGATGTGACACATTAGGCTTTCTTCCTTTTAATAGTTCATAGGGCGTTTTGTTTAGAATAGGTCGAATAGTGATCCTATTCAAAACATAGCAAGCGGTGCTAATAGCATTGGCCCAAAAATATTTAGGAAGACCGCTATCATTAATCATAGTTCTTCCCAATTCCTCCAACACATGATTTTTACGTTCCACAACACCATTTTGTTGTGGTGTTCTAGGAGCGGAGAAGTTATGATCAATGCCATGGTTTTCACAAAAATTTTCAAAGATATGATTTTCAAACTCACCTCCATGGTCACTTCTAATAGTTACAATGTTTATGCCAAGTTTATTTTGAGATAATTTGGCAAAAGTTTCAAAAGCCGAAAAGGTATCACTTTTACTAGCTAAGAAGATTGTCCAATAAAATCGTGAGTAGTCGTCAACAATAACAAAACCATAATAGTTCCCTCCTATACTTTTGATTCTAGAAGGACCAAAAAGATCCATGTGTAGAAGTTCAAGAGGTCTAGAAGTAGAGACTAAATTTTTTGATTTAAAAGATATCTTGGTTTGCTTTCCCATTTGGCAAGCATCACAAAGATGACCTCTAGTGAACTTTATGTTAGGCAAACTGACTATTAAGTTTTTGGACACAACCTTATTTAGAAAATCAAAGTTGATATGAGCTAAACGTCTATGCCAAAGCCAAGACTCTTCATTTTTGGAAATAAGACATTTAGGATCACTCAAGGTCATCGAATTCAAATCAAGCATATAAACATTATTAACCCTCAAGCCTTTAAACACATCCTCTTTGTTTTCATTATGTTCAATTATGCAACCTTCTTTAGAATATGAGACATTATATCCCTTATCACATAATTGACTAATGCTAACAAGGTTATGTTTAATACCCTCAACTAAAAGGACATTAGAGATAGATGTAGAAAAGGGATTACCTACACTACCTTTACCGAGTATAGCTCCCTTGTTGTTATCACCATAGGTAACAAAGCCCTTATTCTTAGCCACAAAGTCATAGAATAGGGAAATATCACCTGTCATATGTCTTGAGCATCCACTATCAAGAAACCATCGTTTCTCTATAGTCTCAAGACACTCCACCTACATGATTAGACAAGAGAGAAAGGTACCCAATTTTCGTTGGGTCCTAGAATGTGAGTGAAAATTTTGTTGCTTTTAGGCAACCATTGACAAATGCCTTTAGGGACCAAGTATCTCCTAAAACGACATTTGGCAATTGTATGACCTTCCTTGAAACAATAGTGACATTTCAAGAATGGTTTAGACTTGCATTGACTATTTTGATCCTTCACAACATAGGTATATTTTTTATATGGATTGTTCATTGATTCTCTAAAGTTTGAACGATCAATAGTGAATGTCATTTTTGGTTGTGACAACTTGTCTAGTTTGGCTTGAAGAGTTTTAACCTCTTTTTGCCAAATCCAACATGTTTCACAACTATGAAAGTTGTGCCATTCTTGCTTGTCTTCTACTATAGATTCTACCATCGATGCTTTAAGAGCTTTCATAGCATTTTCATTATCCGAAACCTTTTTCTCTAAATGTGCAAAAATTCTTTTGTCGGATGCAATGCGCTTGAAAGCTTCTTTAGCTTCTTGATGGAGAATATTAAAAGTACTAAGCAAATCATTATAAGACAATTTTTCAGCATAATCATATTTAGCATGTCTTACCTCTTTCTTTCCTTTCTTATGAGCCATGAGGCAAAGATTTACTCTCTCTTCCTCATCGCTTGAGGTTTCTTTACTAGACGAATCACTATCGCTTTCCCAAGCAATGTATGCTCTTCTAGCCTTATTACCTTTTCTTTGATATTTGTCTTTTGCCTTGTCTTTCTTTAGCATAGGGCAATCCGGTTTGTAATGTCCCGGTTTTCCACAGTTGTAACAAGATCCCTTGCCTTTAGTACTTTTAACAAAATCTTGCTTGGAAGGATTAAATTTTCTTCTATAGTTGATGAGACGCTTGTCCGAATGGGAAATCTCATTCTTTTTGAGATACCGATTGTATCTTCTCACAAACAAACCCATATATTCGTTTGATTCGTCTTCATCATCACTTGAATCACTCCCACTATCTTTATTGGTGGAGGATTTTGAGGAAGAAGCTTTTAATGCAATAGACTACTTCTTCTTCTCATGATCTTTATTTTTCTCGATCTTTTCTTTCTTTTCTTTGTCTTCATGCTCATTTAAGTTTAAGAGCTCTTGTTCATGCTCTTGTAGTTTTCCAATGAGTATAGTTAGATCCAAAGTTCTTACATCATTGGCTTCTTTGATTGTCGTAACTTTTTGCAACCATTCCCTAGTAAGACATCTCAAAATCTCGTTAGTTGCTATATCATTAGGAGTAGTTTTACCAAGAGCATTTAATCGATTTGTCAAGTGAGAAAATCTTTTTCCCATTTCACCAACGGTTTCCCCTTGGCTCATGTGAAATCGATCGAACTCTTGTTGTAGAGTATTAATTCTAGCAAGCTTAACATCATCGGTTCCTTCATGGGCAACTTGTAAGGCTTCCCACATAGCTTTAGCCGATGTGTAATGAGAAACTCGAAAATATTCATCCGCTCCCAAGGAAGCTATGAGTATGTGTCGAGCTTTCCAATCATAGCTATATTTCTTTTCATCATTATCATCCATTGTGCTTCCGGTTTTTCAATTTGGACATTATCCGGTCCGACCATGGTTATTTGAAAAGGGCCTTCTTGAATAACTTTCAAAAAAATTCTATCAACAAAATTGATATGGATGCGCATACAATCTTTCCAGTGACTATAGTTTTCTCCGGTAAAAACTGGAGCTCTATTGTACGCCCCCGTTGGATCGTTGTCCATTTTTCAATAAGTTGTATGGGAAGCACTAGATGAACCGATGCTCTTGATACCACTTGTTAGACGATAGTGCGGATCTAGAAGGGGGGTTGAATATATCCCTTTTTAAATTTTAATTTTAAAAATTAAGTTGAAAAAGTATTGCGGAAGTTTCCCGGAAAATTGTCTAGTTCAAATTAGAAGTCACCGGAGATCGGATATGCGTAAAACCCAATTGGAATGAAATGATGACTAGAAGAATTAATATTGCACAAATGATTCACTTGATAATTCAGCACTTGATAAAACTATTCTTAACAATGATATGGAGAAGAAATGAAGCACAATCAAATTGATTTTGTGTGGTTAGGCTTTTTACCAAACACTTGGAGTGCACACACCAAGGATAATTTTGTTGTATAAAATAATGCAAAATTTTACCCACTCTAGTTATCACTTTTGAGTGTAACAATTTATCAAACACTTTGAGTGCACTAATTTGATACACAAGAATTTTCAAGCACACAAGATCAATATGAACAAAAGTAAAATGCGAGAAATGAAAAGAGCACAAGGAATTTGTTGAGGCAGTTCCTTCGTTGTCCTCGCTCGAAGTACTCTGCCCCCAATTCAAAATTGAATTGGGCAATTTTATTAAATCGCAATTATTTTACAAGAAGAGAGATAAATGAACCAACAAACTAAACCGCGTTGAATATGCTGTCAAATCTTCTTCTTGTCCCTTGATCCAAAGTAGAATCAAGTCTTCCACGCGTGTCGAGAAAGCCTCTGATTAATTGCTCCCTTCTTGCAAGAATTCACGATCCTCCAAACTTTGAGCACGACTGAGTTTCTCCAACACTTGTGAACCCACAAAGACCTTCGCAATCCTCTGTCTACCGTGATATGAGATAATAATCCACTTGATCTTCAATCTACCTCACTCGGCTGAATCTATGAACGATCGATATGTGAAAAACCCCCAAATCTTCAATGATCTTTGAGGAGAAAACCCTTCAGATTTTTCCAAGGAAAACCCACACACTCTAAACCCAATCTGAAACTTTAATTCACGATTGAACGTTGTAAACACCCCAAATTTTCCCTCACTAAATTCACACCATGGCTTGTGATCTTCCATATTTGCATTAGTTTAAACATACCATCTCATATTGCATTTTTGTTTCACTGCATTAGTTCAAGTTCATCTGCATCTAGGGTTTGTGATCTGAGCAATCCAAGGATCCATCTGAGCCACTCCAAAGGTCTTAAATCATTCCAAGAGGGTCCATGTATGTTCTATCATCATTTTAGGTCCCTCAAAGATCAAGGAAGTCAAAAAATCACAAGAACTAGGAAAGCATGGAAGCAGAGCTAGGGTTTCACTACACAGATGACCTGAAAATAGGGTTTTGGTTTCAAAGGCCATAACTCCAAATTTCTTGGTCATTCTTGTTTCTAATAGTCTCAATATGTTATAAGGATCATGTGTACCAAGTTTGATGAAGAAATTCATTGTGGAAGTCATCTGTTCACTGGGTAACTTCTTGAGCAAGTTAGAGCAAAATCAGGGCATCTGAGGCCCCCAACAATGGAACCAAAGTGGATTTTTCATCAAATGAAAGTTATATGATCTTTATTTGATCATTGAAGTGCTTGGAAGTTCACAAAATTGAAGAAAAATGAGTTAAACCAAAAGTTGCCAAAAATGGAAATGACTTGTAATGTAAACTTTCCATTTTGGGAAAGTTTTTCAACCTCCTCTTTCTCAACCAAAAATGCTTCAAATGAAAAATTGTTGTTCATGAAAGTTGTAGATTGGATCATTCCCTTTTCAAAAAGTACAATAACAAGTTCTAATTCATTATGGAACTCAAGTTATGGCCT
Organism: Lathyrus aphaca; assembly: GCA_963966055.1. Classification (NCBI taxonomy): domain Eukaryota; kingdom Viridiplantae; phylum Streptophyta; class Magnoliopsida; order Fabales; family Fabaceae; genus Lathyrus; species Lathyrus aphaca. The sequence continues at coordinate 427,231,468 of OZ014524.1, read as the reverse complement.
TTCAAAGTTGGCAAAAATCCTATAATTTTCAAGAATACACCAAAGAGGGATTTTTGCAAAACCTCTTGCCAAGCCATTTTGTGACCTCTAATACACTTCTATGTATCATACCAACATAATGCATTGCCTAAAAGTCAGAATTGGCCCAAGAATCCTAAGTTTTCATGCCTTGCCCATCAAGAAATCTCAAAAGGGCCAAACTTCATTAAAATTGCAAAATGATACACCACCATACTTCCACTTGCTGAATCACCACAAAATGAATTCCATGGCTCTCCTTGATCTCTGCTGAACCAAGACAAGCCAAAAAGCCAGCTGCAAGAGAGCCCATACCTCAAGTACATGTTTTATTGACTTTATGCAAAAACACTCATACCAATCACACTATGCCACACCAACTCCTCTGACCAATCACAGCATCATATGCAAGCATTATGGAACTCATAACACACAACAAGCAAGCCTGAAACCTCAGAATCCTCAAGCTCTCAAAAATCACCCCATTAGCAAAAACTTTCGAAACACACAACACACTCACTCAAACTTCAAACTCTTTTCATCAATCAACTCAGCTTCATCAAAAGACCATTTCCCACCCTTCATTGTAGCCTAAAAGCACCCCTACACAAAACACGATTTCTGACCAGCAAGAGTGAAAGCTCTCAAACCAGCCATAACAAACTCCTTCCAAGCATCAAAGCTTCATCAGAGGGATCATTGGAGTGTTTTTGCACAAGAGAGAAGGCCCAAAAGTTCCAAACTGAGAAAGCTCAAGCTCAGGTAACCTCTTCAAACTTTTTTCCAGAAATGTAATTTTAGGTTATAAAAATGTTCCTTATGTTGTGCTGATCATGATGATGCTTTTATTTTTGAAAATGGTTGCATATTAAGGATTTCATGAACTTCTGAAAGTTTCACCATTTTTGTGTTCTTCTTTGAATCTTGATTTTGAGCCATGATAAATTTGTTTTGAGGGTAGATTTAGGTTTAGGAAGGTGAGAGGAGTTGATCTGGAGCTTTAGAGTCCAGAAATGACCTAGGGAAGATTTTGTTCTTGAGGGTTCGCCGGAGAAGACGACCGGAACCACTGTTCCGACCGTCTGAGGTTTGTTTGCCCTAATTAGGGTTAGTTAAGTAATTAGTGTGAGTTTGAATCTTGGCCATTAGATCTTAGGGTTAGCGCGTTTTTGGATGGATCAGATTAGTTCATTAATGTTAATTCATAATTAATTAAATTAATTAAAACTAATTAGCTATATTTGATCTGGACCCTTAGATCACGCGCGCAGTCAATAACTTCCCCCTAGGTTTGAATCCTGTCCATCAGATCAGCATACTTTCATTTATTTTCATTTTTATTTCATTTTTAACCATTTTTCTTGCATAATTAATTTAAAATACTTAAAAATTTCCAAAAATATTTTCCTTATTCATTTTTAATTCAAATATTTTTCTTCACCCAAAAACATTTTTATTTTTATTTTTTGCATTAAAAAACCATTTAAAAAATATTTAAATGTTTATTTTAATTAATTAATGGAAATTAATTATTTAAAATATCATTTAGGTTTCTGAAAATTCCAAAAAAATTCACATTGCATTTTAGGACATTTAGAAACATTGTCAAACCATTCATACAAATTTCTTTTTGGTTTTGAACACTCTTTGACATTTTTCATGAATTTAGGGTTCATAAAAATCCCATTTTTGAACCCTAACTTCAAGAATTCTTTTCTGCCTAACCATGAAGGGTTTGACCTTGGTTCTTTTTGCATTGATCTTCATATAGCATGTAGTATCAAGCATATTTTGTCACAAATTTATCTTGAATTTTTTATTTGATTTGCATTTTTCCCCTTAAGGTACCTTAAAACCCTAAATAACTTAGAAAATTCACAACTTTCTTTATATTAAGAGTTAGGGCTCCTCCTTTGGGGTGTGATATCATATGAGGTTAGGGTTCCTTTGAGTTCATTTGCAATTTTTTATCTTATGATTTGCTTCTGTTTTTGACTTTTGCATCTCATGTTGCATTCAAACCCTAATTTCTCATGTTCATTTGCATACATCTTGCACATGCTTCCATAGATATCGTAGGACACATTAAAATCATGCTTGATCATTTCTTCATTCATTTTCCATGATTTGCACTCATTTCATTCCATGAACTTTCATGTGCTTTCATGCTTCCTACATGCTTCATTTGCATTCTCATCTCTTGTATGAACATTCATAACACTTGACATGTATTTGCATCCTCTCATAGCATCATTTGAATCATGTTATTGATTCTGGTTTTGGTTTTGCCTTTGCATATGTTTCATTTTCGTTTCATTTCTTTCTTTTATGCTAACCATTTCAGGTGGTAAGTACTTTGAGAAGTGAATTTGCCTTCACTTCTCATTTCTCTTCTTATTCTTCTTATGCATCCTTGCTGCATTTTGATTTGCTTTAGAGTGAGCTTTCTCATTCATGTTCATCTTTCAATTTCTTTCTCCAAGTTACTTATCTTCTTCAGTAAAGTAAGTGTAATACCTCAAAATTTGCCCGCATTCTTTTTATCTTAATTGGCTCGTCATATCGCATTCATCTGCATTGTTCATCGGTCCATTAGCAGTATGCTTATGCATTTCATTGTTTTCTTAAGGCATGAGATCAGTGTCCTCTAAGAGCCAGGTTATTCCATTGTATTGTGGTTTCTATTTCGCTGGAGAGTGTGTCATGGATTATGGAATTAGGGCTTCACACTTCATGTATGGTTGTCCGATGAATTCAAAGTTTGGGTTATCTGGCTGTGCATAACACTAGCTTCTTATGCACTTGCTACTCGATTAAGGGTTTATTTCCTTAATTATTTGAAATTCACTCGTAAGGACTGTTCATTGGTGTATCATGCTCATTATCATGGTGGATTATGGTTCTATTTATGAGTGAGTTTGAGGGCCTGCCACCAACTGAGGTCTTTAATGTTAAAGTCCAGTTTGGGATTAGTTGATGGAGATATGCATTCAAGTTCCAGATTTCCAAGTGATTTTAACAGCGGGATGGTTCATGGATTATTGATATTTGGATTCATCATAACATCAAAGTTTGGTTCAAGAATAAGGTTCTAATTGAGGATGAAAAGTGAGCAATTATGATCTATTTGGAAGGTTTCATTCGAATTCAAATATAATTCATTTCTAACCATTTTTCAAGCCCATTTATCCAAACTCATCCTTGGTCCATTTAATTATCCAAATCTATATTTTTTGCCAAATTCATTTACCTATCCCTACCATAAGTCATTTTGTTTAATTCAAATCACATTTCCAAAACTCCTATATTTGTTTAAATCAAACCCATAAAGTCTTTCCTTAATTCATTTTCAATAAAATCTTTTAGAATCCCAAGTGCCAATGATTGAGTGGAGATCCCAACAGTTTCAAGCCAGCTCTAGCTTTAATAGCATCATGGCATGACAAGCTTCTCACTTGATGATATTTTCAAGACTGCAGCCCCTTGGAAATTTTATTAGAATTTATATGTGGGTGCATGAAAAAGTAGCGCTTCCATTATAGGAAGCTCAAGCAACAACCAATTATAAAACTCCTTATTTTTATCTCAACAAATGCGTTGCCGTGGCAGCTCAACTTCAATAATTTATGTGTTCAGTCAATCATAATAGAATTAACACAGAAGAGTTTACTGCATCAAACTACAAAAAGAAGTTATAAGGGAATCGAAGAAAAATATCGCCTTGAAGGTGCCAATAGCATTGAAGGAAAATATTTTATTATCAAAAAAAGGGTAAAAGCAAAATGACAACAATGAAAGAGTTTCTCATAGTTCACAGGAAAATACATAATAATATTCGGTTGAGAAAGTTGAAGTTCTCCACACATGAGTTGAAGCCATCAATCTTGGACACTGCTGAGTGGTATAATAAGGATGGATTTACGACTCTTTCTTGTCCAACGGCAAAAGTTTGATTATTATGAGGATTTTCTATGATTCCAACTTTGTCAAAGTGAGAACAAACAGTAGTCATTTTCTTCGATGTCATCCTCGGTAATGATAGAATATCATCTTTCACTGCTAGAAATAGTCCTAAAATACTGAAGGTGAAATTCATGAATATATCAGAAACAGATGAATGTACATTGGTCTCCCCAGAAGCATTTGAGTACTTCAAAGATGGCTCCAGAATCCTGATTCCATTACTCTCCATAGCCAGACCAAGTACCCCTGCACTCATCTCAGTATTGTTGCCCTCAAAGCAAGCCTGCAAAATGCATCCAACTATGCTAGCAGAAGTTGAGCTACTATCAACTGAGTCCTGATTTTCGTAATAGACAAAGTACTTGGAGGGCTGGCTCCAATGCTCTCAGGCGTTTCTATTGCTAACCGAAATCCCTGTTCAACTCCTTCTCCATCATCTTTCACCAACAACCTGTATTAACCAAGACAAAAAAAAAACAAAACAAAGTTAAAGGAAACTCAAAGGTATATTCAGCTAATTAAAAAAGGCACAAAAGAAAACCGAATTCGGTTACATCTCACAACCATGACAGAAGGAGATTAAGAAAAATCTATAACTAACTTAACCAATTTTCCTACTGTTTCTAACCACATAGCCATTCTAATAACTAACAAAAGGATTCAAAGCCAAAAAAAATCAAAAGCAGTTGCAAGCTTATAATCAAATCCTAACCAAAATAACAAAATCTAACAGAATTCTAACTGAAAGATAACAACTTCTAACCATTTTTTCTTCTGGAAGCTTCAGCCAAACATCTCTATAAATCAGGAACTTCATCACAATTTCCAGTTTCTTCACCACAATCTTCAACCTTTCATCCAATTCTCCCTCTCTTCAACCCTTCATCAATTCTCCTTCAACCTTCAGAGTTGTTACTGTTGTTCTTAATGGAAAGGATCTGCAAGGAGTGAACAGGGTGAATCATCAACACTAACAGGAGAAAGAAACAAATGGCATGAATGTATCAGAAGCTAGAGCAACCATAACCAGAAGACGAATTCGTGCGAAAAGAATAGTTGATAGTTGTTAACACAGAGCTTACCGAAGGCATCAAAGATTCGTAGGCGATTCGAGAGTTCGTCGTCGGTATCGTCATTTGCCTTGAATCCTTCATATTCTTCGCGCAAGGTTGTCAGAGGATTTGAACGAAAGCTTCAGTTCGTCTTTTTCTCTCCTTTACTCACAAGGTACGAATCTAAGCTTTATTTGTAGGATTGGTATTAGGGTTTAAATGCAAAGCCCTTTCTGAATCAATTGAGTGAGTTAGGTTTAGAGAGGATTGAGCTTGAGGTATTTTGTTTTGCTGATCGGAAATAGGTGAGTGGAGGGGAGATTAAGAGAATTAGGGTTCTGTTTGGGGCTCAAGTCGTTTTGTTGTTTCGATTGGTGAAGAGGCGGCGTGAGGAGGACGGAAGAGAGCTTAGGGTTTCCGCGTTTTCTTAGAGTCCGGTTTGATTTTTTGGTAGCATTTAGGGTTTCGAAGTTGGTGGTGGTGGGTTCGGAGTGATCCGAGGTTGGTCGATGGCGGAGATGATCAGAAGTTTGATTGATGGAGAGATCGAAGAGGAAGAAGAAGAAGTGGTCGTTGAAGGAGAAGGCGGCGGCGGAAGAGACGAAGGAAGACGGAGAAGGTGACGGGAGGGAGAAGAGGATGGCGGCTGCGGCGAGTTGGGGAAGGGGAAGAGAGGAACTAGGGTTCTTTCTTTAAGTTTGTCCTTCAGTTTTTTGTATTTTATGATATAAATAAAGATTCATATATTTTAATAAGTTAAGAGTTTATGAATTTAAAAGAAAGATATTATAATTAGATAAAGATTTAACTTAATTTTAATTTAGAAGTTTATAGAATTTCAAATTAAATATCAAGACTATAGTTTAATTCATATTGTAATTGAGTATTATAATTAACTATAGTTTAAGTCAAGTCATTAGAATATTATCATGGTTATTAGAGTTTAATTCATTTTTTTTATTTATGATTTTAGAAGATTTTTAGAATTTGTATTCATTTTTCTAAATTAGAATTTTATAAAAGAAATATTAGAAGGTTAGTTTAATTCTATTTTCTTAATTAAGTTTTTTTTTTAGAAAATATTAGTTTAATATTTTCTTTAATTAAGAGTTTTATAAAAGAAATGTTATAAGGTTAGCTCAATTCTTTTTTCCTAAATTAAGTCTAATTTAGAAAGTTTTAGTTAATATTTTCTTAATTAAGATCTTAGGAAATATTAGTTTAAGGTTAGTTTAATTCTTTTTCTTTAATTAAGATTTTGGGAAAAATAGTAATAGTATAGTTTAAGATTAGTCTAATTCATATCTTAAGTTAATTCATTTTTTAAGTTAATTAAGAAATATGTTTAATTCCTAGAATATGTTAAAAAAAATATGTTTAATTAAAAATGTTGCTACTCACACTCCCCTTTCCTGAGCCCATAAAGAAAACACTAAGAATAACATGCTGAATGTACCCCCCAAGGCCTGCGCAAATGGGCTGTGTATGTTGCTATTTTCACCCCCTTTTAGGCCCAGTTGACAAAGACAACTTAAAATATTGCTAAACTCACCTCTCCTTATTTCCTGCATTCTGGGCTTAGCTGTTGCTGTTGGCACCTCCCTGTTTCAGGCCCATATACGAAAAACAAGTAGAAAATTGTTGAATACACCCCTGTATTATTTCTTTAGATTTTAATTTTAGTTTAATTATAGTTTCAAATTAAATTCAATAAAAATAATAAAAATCATTAGAAAATTCCCCAAAAAATTAAGTAGATTAATAATTGAACTTAGAAATTTATGACATTTTTATTTTCTGGAATTTGTTTATTTTTGAATTAATTCTGAATTTTTCTTTTAATTGGCTTTATTGAGTTTCTATTATTTATGCTGGATTTTGTTCATTTTATTTAAGTAGCTTCCAGCAACCTTTTTGAGCCATTCTTTTTTCTGTAATTAGAGGACTCATAATAGTTCTTAGGATATTTTTTAGTGGATTTTTTAGGAGCTTTTATCTTAGGTTTTAGTGGAATAATCCTTAGGAATTAGTGGTTAATTCTTAGCTGGAAATAATTAATTGTTAGGCATAGAAAAAATAAGATTTTTTAGAACCCCTCTCAATACAATATTTTGGATAGTGTTAGGACCCTATAGTTTAAGTCTCACAATTTTTCTAGAAGTTTTAGTATTTTTTTTTTAGAATATTAGTTTTAGGCTTAATTAGGCATAATTCCCATTATTCTAAGTCATGTAAATAATATTCAACAAAAAATAATAATAGTCTAGATTAGATTTAGCATTTAAATTTAATATTAGACTTAGGTTTAGTTTAATTTGATTTTTTAGAATGAGTATTAGGTTTAGCTTAGATTTAGTACTTAGGTTTGAAACTTCATTTCCATGTAGAAGTAGAATAAATAAATAGACTTTTTTTATATATTATTATTCATGCCTTTAAGGCATTTTTAGAATGTTATTTCTCATATTCAATTTCATTGCTTTGCCTTATTTTACTTTTTACAACTTTAATAGGCTTCCCCCATTTGTTCTTAGAATCAACTTAACTTCATTAAGAAGTAAGTTGAATTCTAGTAGTTTTTAAGTTTCCATTAGGAATAGAAAACTTCACTAACCATTAGGACCACTTTGTAAATACATAACAAAATTAGGATTGAGTCTTAGTCCCTTAGATTTTTCCTTTTATTAACTTGAGTCTTTCTTTCTCCCTTCAAAAGAAAAGCAATAAAACACTTAATAAAAACCGAACAATCTTGTACGACACGAGACTTTGTTGCGGAGTGTTTATACGTGTCCTGTTTCGGGGCGAGGTGTAAATACTTCCCGCGATGGATAGGTCTTAGTACAAGATAATTTACAAACAAATTCAAAACACTTCTCATAAAAGCCAAAAACAAATAACAAGCGACTATCCTGCGGGAACTTCTCTTTCTCATCTCATTCACTCACAACGCGAACTCGCGACGACTTGTCACACATGCAAGACAGTAAACGCACTCGTACCAGATGAGCCTGCAACACCTGAGCATAGACATACGCAGTTCCAACATAAAAAACACAAACAAATAGTTCTCGCCTTAGTTAGGCGAACTACGTCGACTCTGATCCTCATTATCCCGATGAGGTACGTAGGCAGCGGGGTAGGGCCCGTTCGAGCACATTCTTTATTTTCCCTACATTTCCCCCTTTTTTATTCTCATTCTTTCTTTCCATTCTCCTTTCTCCTTTCTCATTCCATTCCAGTTAGCGGTTCATTTGTTCAGCAGCACTTTATTTCTCAACCTTTGAAACAAACAAGCAAGCGTGGATCCCGTCGGGTACGGCGGACGATCTGGGGTGCTAATACCTTCCCAGGTCGTAACCAACTCCCGAACTTAGATCTTTGGTTTGCAGGACCTTGTCCTTTCCTTCTTCCTCAGGTTTGTGCAACATTACCTTTCCCATTCATTCGGGATAAAAATGTCTGGCTGGCGACTCTAACCTTTCCGCGCCACTTTCGCGTTTGTACTAGGATGAAAATCCCGGGAGCGACAGCTGGCGACTCTGCTGGGGACTAACTTGTTTCTTCCGGTTTCCCTTGTAGAGTCAATCCTAACGCCTGTTTGGTTTTGTTTCTTTGGGTGTTTATCTGTTTGATGCTGAGTGCTTTAGTTTAGCTTTACTGTTTTTATTTACAGTTTTACTTTACAGCTTTACTTTATCGCATTTATTTACCGCTTTCAGTATTTTATTTTCCATGCATCATATTATACTGGACTGTCTAGCTGTGCTGGTTTTCATTTTTTCTGTGGGTTGGGAGTTACTGTGAGATAAGCCAAATACCCGGCTTGAGTGCACCATAGGATTAGCGTGGACAGACATTGTACTCTTATGGTATCTCACCATGATGGGTGGCGATGTGTTCCACACCCAGATTGCGACCGTCTTGGAACTATTCTGTGTGGGGATTACCTCACTTCAGGGTACGACCTTGATAGTTATGTGCATCTGGTGACCGATCTTCGAGGACCTTAATGGAAACACCCCTCTCCAATGATGACAGTGGCAGACCACATTTGTTGGCAAACCCACTCGCATCCGAGGGTCCATTGGGAACTCGCATAGGATGGTCTGGTTCTCTCATAGGAATTCAGTTAAAGCAAACTGTTCGTATGACGATAGTATTGTACCCTTCGGGATGAATGTACTATTGTTTCTCGATTCAGTGCTTGAAGCTGGAGACTTGTGAGGGATGCTTGTTTTTTCGGACTCAACTGAGACCTCCCTGCGTAGTACATAATACCAAACCGATTCCCTGATTTGGTCATGAGCCATTTCTCGGAGATGGTGAACGTATTATTGCTATTCGGCTTTGAGAGTCCGTGATGTTGACCCGAGTAGCACACCCGTGAGATTGGGAGGGGTTTACAGGTTTGCAGGAACCCTGGTACCTTCAGCGTACCCACTTTGCCTTTGGTTCAGTTTTGTGATCTGGATTTCTGTTCTTAAGTTATGGACCCCGGATCAGAGGGATGATTATTGTAATATCTGGATTTTGAGACCTGGCACCGACACCTGATTATATGATTGGCACATCACAGACACTTCACTGATCACATGCCTTGCCTTGCATAAACATCATATCATCATTAATCATTTGTGTTTCTTTTATTCTCAGGGTTTGCATTATTCCCGGTTCCTGGTCATATCTTTGCTTCAGAATGGAAGACGTCAGAAAGAAGAATATTTTCTACAAGTTTTTTGATACCAAAGTGGACTTGCTCAAGCAGATGGTGTCTCTCATTACCCCGGGTCACTTGGATTTCTTCAAACAGCAGTATGGTGATATTTTGGATATGGTTTTTAGCTTGGATAGTTCGCAGAAGAGTGCCATTCATACTTTGCTACAGTACTATGATCCTAGACTCTGATGTTTCACATTTTCCGGATTTCCAGCTAGGTCCGTTGCTAGAAGAGTATGTTGAGATTCTAAGACTACCGATTCAAGATCAGATTCCGTTCAACTCAGAAATGACAAGACCAACTCACGCCGACATTGCTAAGGCTCTTTATTTGAGCCCATCAGAAGTATCTGCTAATCTGGTTTCCACCAAGGCCGGGGTGCTTGGTTTTCCCTTAGAGTTTCTGGTCAGAAAAGCTGAAGAATGTGCCGTGGAAAAGCAGTGGGATTCAGTTTGTGCCATCCTGGCATTGTCTGTGTATGGGATAGTTTTGTTTGCTGATATGGACAAGTTTGTAGACATAAATGCAATTCATGTGTTTGTGTTGAAGAATCCGGTACCTACTCTCCTGGGTGACTTGTATTATTCAGTGCATTATAGGAATGAGAAGAGACGAGGTGGCTTGGTTAGATGTTGTGCTTAGTTGTTCTACACTTGGTTTATGAGGCACATCCCTATTGCTGGAGTGTTTAAGGATCCCAATGTAATATGGTCGCAGAAGCTCAACACGTTGACTGCCAAAGACATCAGATGGTTCACTTTGAGGTTAAAAGGGAAAGAGCTCATCTCCAGTTGCGGAAAGTATCCTAATGTTCCCCTCTTAGGAGTAGCGGGTTGCATTAACTACAACCCCATACTCTTGAGAAGACAATTAGGGTATGCTTTGAAGAATGTTCCCAAGGATTCAGAGTTGGATCAGACTTTCTATTTTTCTATGAAGGATAATCTCCCATTGGTGCGGGAGGCTGCAGGTGCTTGGAAAACGGTTATTAAGAAGGGTATAGATCGTTTGGGCAGGAGCAACAACCAAATGTTTCCCGAGTTTGAAGCATGGGTAAGAGAAAAGGCCCAAGTGACTCTAATCCCTTTCTCTGCACCATTACCACCACCTACTATGGTGCCTTTGGAGGAATATCAGAAGTTAGAAGCTTTGGTTAAGCAACTGAGAGTTGAAAATCAAGAGGCTCTTAATTCTTGTCAAGCGCTGATGATCCAGAACCGTCAATTGAAAGATAGAGCTGTGCAAGCCGAGGAAATAGTCCGTCTCAAGCAGAAGGACTTTGAGGATAGAGAGTTTTACTTCCGAAAGAAAGGTTTAGCTGAGACTCATAAGACGGCCCAACGCCGAAGAGAGAAGAAAGATCTTAGTGAAGCCAATGAAGCTGTTACTTTATGGCAGGAGAAATGGGACGGAAATCTGAAGAAACAAAAGGAGTTGGACGCCAAGCACAAACAGGAAGTCAAAAGCCTTCAGGATTCTTTAGATGGGCAGAAGGAGCTTCTCAGGAAGGCTTATTATCAAGAGGAGGATCGTATCCGACGCGTAGCAGAAAGCCAACAGGCACTGAAGGAAGCTCAAAAGGAGATTGAGGACTTAAAGTTGAAAGCTGATGTGAAAAGGTCGAAGGCCGAGTCGAGTCAAAGCAAGGAGAATGAAGCAGCATTCCTACAGCAGATCGAGGAGTTACACGCTTCTTCTGATACGAGGGACCTCCTCATTCAGAAGCTCATCCAGGAGCCCGGTCATCCAGATGTGGTTCAGCTGTTCCAGAGCGTCCAACGCCTTAGCTGGAGATTGAAAGATATAGAGTTCCCTAGGGTTTAATTTCATATTGTTGTACTTGGATTACCCACAGGCCTGTTGTGGGATTCCTTATATGTGATGTACTTTTGTTGTTATTTTGATTGGCACCCTTTAGGGACGTTGTATTTTCGAATTCCAGTCTATATGATTGATTTGTTCCGGATTTCTTGTTCGTTATTTGCACCGACACGGGATAATGAGCACCGATTCTCCACAGCCATCATTATGTCTGAATATTATTTGGGTCCTCTTCCCAATTCTTATGTTCTTAATGCCAGGACCGGACACAGTAAAATACTCGGGAATAAAAGGAACACATTGCATTGCATACGCATCATTTGCATTTTGTCTTTGTCTTTGCAGGTTTTTCTTCGGGATGTTTAATTTATCTGTGTTCAACAGGCAAAGATTGCGAGGGCCGCCAAGACCCGATACCTTCGACAAAATATCCCTCATCGGTACGCGACCCGCAGCAATCAAAGAACAGCAATGGACGCCATGCAGACAGAACTCAATGAAGTCCGTACCAAGATGGCAGAATTTATGACCCTGATGCAGGGGATGGCCCAGGGGCAGCAGGAGCTGAGAAATTCAATTCAAGGGTTAACTCCTCCTAACACTAATGCTCAGGCAACTACTTCCGGCGGACTAGGGGGTCCTCCCAACGCTAACAGTGGTACAGGTGGACCTCATGTTCCAGATCCAGCTATGGCTACGTATGTTCCTGTGCATGACAGACAGGAGGACCAATTCCAGTACTTCAATAACGATATGGGTTTTGGCGGTGATGGAAATCTCAATGACTTCTTGGTGCTTGCAGAGAAGGTCAAGGCCCTTGAATGCAAAGACACTTTGGGGATTGACGTGTCAGATATGGGTTTAGTACCTGGGGTGGTCATTCCACACAAGTTCATACCACCAGCATTTGATAAATACAACCGCAGCTCTTGCCCGAAAACTCACCTACAGGCCTTCTACAGGAAGATTGCGGCCCACACGCGAGACGAGAAACTATGGATGTACTATTTCCAGGATAGCCTTTCTGGAGGGTCCTTGGAGTGGTACATGAAGTTGGAAAGGAGCTCTATTAGAAGTTGGAAGGATTTGGGAGAGGCCTTCCTCAGACAATATCAATACAACATTGACATGGCACCTAGCCGTACTCAACTTCAAAGCTTGACACAGAGGAGCTCGGAGAGCTTCAAAGACTATGCACAGAGGTGGCGTGAGGTGGCCGCCCGAGTGCAACCACCTTTATTGGAAAGAGAGATGGTCGATCTTTTCCTGAATACCCTCCCAGGGCATTTCATGGAAAGGTTGGCTGGTTGTTCCTCAAGTGGTTTCTCGGACATTATCTTGACGGGAGAAAGAATTGAAAGCTGGCTCAAACAGGGGAAAATTCAGAATGGAAGCGCTTCGGTGTCTGGTATCAAGAAACCCTTTGTGAAAAGGAGGGAAGGAGAAACAGGTGCAGTATATGCACAGAGGGGAATGATTAATCGAGGATATTATCAGCAAGTGGCCCCTGTCACTATTTCAACTCTGCCCGTTCAACAACAGGTCCAGCCTCCACAGCCGCAACGCTCACAGGGGTATCATCCGCGAGCCCCTCGTCCGTACTACCCTCAGAAGCCGAGGGATAGACATTTTGAAGCTCCACCGATGTCTTACTCACAACTTTTAAAGAATCTCCTGCAGCTTCAAATGATTCAGCTCCGGACCTTGCAACCTCCGAAGCCAGGCCAAATTCCTGAAGGTTATGACTCGAATGCTAGATGCGAGTTTCATTCTGGAGCTCCCGGACATAGTACTGAGAATTGTAAAGCATTGAAGCATGTTGTCCAGGATTTGTTGGATTCCAAAGCGATCAATTTCGCTCCCTCTCCTAATGTGCTGGAAAATCCCATGCCTCATCACAGAGGCACGGTTGGTGCAATTGGTGAAGGGGAGAACTTGAATTTGGTGGACGATGTAGATGACTTGCAGACTTCATTGGTTGCTATCAAGGTTTGCTTGTTGAAGAAAGGCATTTTCCCCGGATGCGAGGATGATTGTTCAGAGTGTACTGAAGCTACCAATGGTTGCAAACGATTGAAGGCCGGAATTCAAGGCATGATTGATGAAGGAGTGCTGCAATTTGACAAGATTGTGAAAGAAAGTGAAGTATCTACAGTGACTATCTTTTATGATCCATCCCAAGTTCCTTCGCGTGCCAGAGCGGCACCAATAACTATTACCACTGCTGGACCCATAATGTACCAAAGTGACAGAGGTGTTCCTTGGAATTATGGTGGTGAAGTGTATTACAACGGCCAGAGGAAAGAGTTGGCCACGACTAGTATAACCCCAGCTCAAGTAGAAAATGTTGGAGTAGGGGGTTTTACTCGAAGTGGAAGGCTGTTTGCGCCTGAAGCACTGAGAAACAATGTGATACCACCCAGGGATACTGCCGAAGCCCAAGCTAGAGCCAGGGGGAAGCAACCAGTAGTTGCCAATGATCCAACTCCATCAACTGATCCAGATCTCACCTTTGATAAAGAAGCCGAGGAATTCCTGAGGATCATCAAGAAGAGTGACTATAAGATTGTAGACCATTTGCAGCAGACGCCATCGAAGATCTCCATCTTGTCATTACTCATGTGTTCAGACTCTCACAGGAAGGCCCTCTTAAATATTCTGAACAAGGCATACGTGCCTCAGGATATTTCTGTAAACCAGTTAGAAACGGTGGTGTCCAGCGTTAATGCCAGTCATGGATTGGGTTTCACAGATTTGGATTTGACTTCTGATGGGCGTGCTCACAATCGGGCATTGCATATCTCTCTGGAATGTAAGGGTGCAGTACTCTCCCATGTGCTGGTGGATACTGGATCATCTCTGAATGTCTTGCCTAAGAAGGCATTGATGAAGCTGGACTATGATGGAGTGGTGCTAAAGCCCAGTGATCTAGTAGTTCGGGCATTTGACGGGTCAAGGAGATCGGTATTTGGAGAGGTTGAATTACCCATCAAGGTAGGTCCACAAGTCTTCAATACCACGTTTTACGTGATGGATATCCAGCCGGCATATAGTTGTTTACTTGGAAGACCCTGGATACATTCGGCAGGAGCGGTTTCTTCTACACTTCATCAGAAATTAAAGTTCGTCTGGGAAGGTCAAGTTGTGACGGTCAGCGGGGAAGAAGATATCTTCGTCAGTCATCTAGCCTCATTCAAATATGTGGAGATGGATGGCGAAATAGTCGAAACCCCATGTCAAGCTTTCGAGCCTTTGAAGTCCGAGCAAGCATCCGCCGTAGCAACTTATCCTGAGGTACCGAAGAAGGGGGTTTCCATAGCCTCTTATAAACAAGCGCGTGAATTAGTAGAATCTAGAGTGCGAGAAGGCTGGGGCAGCCCAATCGAATTGCCAGAGAAGAAAGACATGTTTGGGATTGGCTATCACCCTGGAGGATCCTCGTCTGAACCAAGTGCAAAAGGTTGTCAGAGCCCGGTCACTTTCACAAGCGCAGGAGTGATAGACTACGGAAATATCAGCGCAGTGCAGGATGAAGCTGTTGATAGTGACTGTGACTTAGATGAATGGATTAGGCCTGCCGTCCCAGGAGCTCAGCTTAGCAACTGGACGTCAGAAAGGCTCATTTCAGTAACATCTTTTGAAGAGTAATGATTTTTTGTTTCTGTTTTCCTGTATTAAAGCACTATGTCTTGCCCGGGGCATAGTGGCTCTTTGTAAGGGTTCATTTGTTCATTAACACAATCATAAATAAAATTGACGTTTCACATTCATTCATGTTGTTCTCTGTCTTTCGTTTTTACTTTTGTTTTTCAAAAAAAGAAAGAAAAGTTTTAAAATGGCAATGTTTCTCATTTTATCAAGTTGTTGCTAAAGCCTTGCATGAATCATCATTCATGCAGGTGCTCGTCACCGGATCTTATCAATGACGACCCTGTTATGGCTGAGTATGACTTCGACAATCCAATTTATCAAGCCGATGGGGAAAGTGAAGAGGATTGCGATTTACCCGAAGAATTGGCCAGACTGCTCAAACAGGAGGAGAAGATGATTCAGCCGCACGAGGAAGATGTTGAAGTGATAAACCTGGGTACTGAAGAGGACAAGAAAGAAGTCAAGATCGGAGCTGCATTAGAAGAATCTGTCAAGACTCGTTTGATGACTATGCTTCGAGAATACGTTGACGTCTTCGCTTGGTCCTACCAAGATATGCCTGGTTTAGACACTGACATTGTGGTACACAAGCTACCCCTCAGAGAAGGTTGTCTTCCGGTAAAGCAGAAGTTGAGGCGTACACGTCCAGACATGGCAATTAAAATAAAAGAAGAAGTGCAAAAGCAGTTTGATGCTGGTTTCTTGGCCGTGACCAGTTATCCTCCATGGGTTGCTAACATTGTGCCGGTTCCTAAGAAAGATGGCAAAGTCAGAATGTGTGTGGATTACAGGGATTTGAATAGGGCCAGCCCCAAAGATGATTTCCCTCTACCTCACATAGATGTACTTGTCGATAATACTGCTCAGTTTTCCGTGTTCTCTTTCATGGACGGATTCTCAGGCTATAATCAAATCAAGATGGCTCCCGAGGATATGGAAAAGACAACTTTCATCACTCCTTGGGGCACCTTTTGTTACAAGGTCATGCCGTTTGGTTTAAAGAATGCAGGAGCTACCTACCAACGGGCAATGGTGACGTTGTTTCACGACATGATCCATCACGAGATTGAGGTTTATGTTGATGACATGATAGCAAAGTCCCAGACAGAGGAAGAGCACCTGGTCAACCTAGCAAAGTTGTTTGATAGGCTTCGAAAGTTCAGACTGAGGTTAAATCCGAATAAGTGTACTTTCGGGGTTCGTTCTGGCAAGTTACTCGGCTTCATTGTGAGTGAACAAGGAATTGAGGTTGATCCGGCCAAAGTGAAAGCAATCCAGGAAATGCCTGAGCCGAAGACTGAAAAGCAAGTGCGTGGCTTCTTAGGGAGACTAAACTACATTGCACGGTTTATTTCTCACCTAACGGCCACGTGCGAGCCCATCTTCAAGCTTCTGAGGAAGAATCAGGCCATTAAATGGAACGAAGATTGTCAGCAAGCCTTTGACCGAATCAAAGAGTACCTGTTGGAACCACCAATTCTTATGCCTCCAGTGCCAGGGAGACCTCTGATCATGTATCTTACTGTGCTCGAAGGATCGATGGGATGTGTGCTGGGTCAGCAGGACGAGTCTGGTCGAAAAGAGCACGCCATTTATTACCTTAGCAAAAAGTTTACCGATTGTGAGACACGATACTCACTACTCGAGAAAACTTGCTGCGCTTTGGCATGGGCTGCTCGCCGACTAAGACAGTACATGCTGACTCACACTACTCTTTTAATTTCCAAGATGGATCCCGTGAAATACATCTTTGAGAAGCCGACTTTGACAGGAAGAGTGGCTCGTTGGCAGATGATACTCACGGAGTATGACATACAATACACTTCACAAAAAGCTATCAAGGGGAGTGTGTTGTCAGAATACTTGGCCCAGCAGCCGATTGATGATTATCAACCCATGAGGTTTGAGTTCCCGGATGAGGACATCATGTTCCTCAAGTCGAAAGACCACGAAGAACCACTTCCGGAGGAGGGACCCGACCCCGAATCCAGATGGAAGTTGATGTTTGACGGGGCTGTAAACATGAATGGGAATGGAGTAGGTGCTGTTATTATCTCGCCAGAAGGAGTCCACACACCTCTTGCCGCTCGGTTGACCTTCGAGTGCACTAACAATGAGGCAGAGTATGAAGCTTGCATCATGGGGATCGAAGAGGCAATAGACTTGCGAGTCAAGAACCTTGAGATCTTCGGAGATTCTGCTTTGGTGGTAAATCAAGTCAATGGCAAATGGCTAGTTCATCAAGCCCGTTTGATTCCTTACCGAGATTACGTCAGGAGGCTGTTAACCTTCTTTACCAAAGTAAAGCTGAGCTATGTTCCTAGAGACGAAAACCAGTTCGCCGATGCTCTCGCAACTTTATCATCCATGATTAAAGTTTTCCGAGAGAATTTCGTGCCTCGAATTTCGATCTCTCGTCTTGAAAGACCTGCTTATGTCTTTGCCGTTGGTGATGATGAAGATGACAAGCCTTGGTACCACGACATCAAACAATTCCTGAAGGCTCAAGAATACCCGGCTGGGGCATCCAGTAAAGATAAGAAAACTCTTAGAAGACTGGCGGGAGGTTTCTTCTTGAATCAGGATGGTGTGCTGTACAAACGGAACTTTGACATGGTGCTGCTCAGATGTGTAGACAGACACGAGGCAGACCTGTTAATGCAGGAGGTTCACGAGGGCTCCTTTGGTACCCATGCTGGAGGACATGCCATGGTCAAGAAATTATTGAGATCGGGATACTATTGGATTACCATGGAATCCGATTGTTGTAAATACTCCCGCAAATGCCATAAGTGTCAAATTTATGCCGACAAGGTCCATGTGCCTCCGAATCCGTTGAGTGTCATGTCTTCACTGTGGCCGTTCGCTATGTGGGGCATCGATATGATTGGAAAGATTGAGCCAACAGCTTCTAATGGGCATCGCTTCATCCTAGTTGCTATTGATTATTTCACGAAGTGGGTTGAAGCAGCTTCCTACACCAATGTCACTAAACAAGTGGTCGCTCGATTTATTAAGCGGGACATCATCTGCCAGTATGGAGTCCCTGAAAGGATCATTACTGATAATGGTTCTAACCTCAACAACAAGATGATGGCTGACTTATGTCGAGACTTCAAAATAGAACACCACAACTCTTCTCCATATCGTCCGAAGATGAATGGCGCCGTCGAGGCGGCTAATAAAAACATCAAAAAGATTGTGCAGAAGATGGTTGTGACATACAAATATTGGCACGAGATGTTACCATTTGCGTTACATGGGTATAGAACATCGGTACGCACTTCAACTGGGGCAACTCCATTCTCATTGGTGTATGGTATGGAGGCAGTCCTACCAATCGAAGTAGAAATTCCCTCGTTGAGGTTGATGATGGACATCAAGCTAGATGAAGCTGAATGGATCCGATCCAGGTATAATCAATTGAGTCTCATTGAAGAGAAACGTCTAGCAGCTGTATGCCATGGACAGTTGTATCAGCGACGAATGAAGCAAGCTTTTGACAAGAAGGTGCGACCACAGAGGTACATGCCAGGAGATTTAGTGCTGAAAAGGATTCTTCCTCCTCTCAACGATCACAGGGGCAAGTGGACACCCAATTATGAAGGACCGTTCGTGGTTAAAAAGGTTTTCTCAGGCGGAGCCTTAATGCTGACAACCATGGACGGAGAAGACTTTCCATCCCCTGTCAACGCAGACGCAGTAAGAAAATACTTCGTGTAAAAAGGACCCGCTGGATAAAAACAGAATAAAGATCCAGGCAAAAATGGGCATCCCGGCGAGCCAAAAACAGAATAAAAGGCTCGGGCAAAAGTTAGGGAAATTTTGAAAAAAAATGTACACCCGCTGAGTTGAAAAGCCACATCGGACAACTCAGGCAAAAAAGGGTATCCCGGTGGATTGAAAACCCGAAAAGGCGATCCACGCAAAAGAGGGATTAACACGAACGACTGCGATCTGCGAGATCCATGACCTACCCACAGTTGAGGCTATCCAAGGGGTTGAAGATCAGTTCATTTACTTTTTCTCAAGAGGCAGAGCGAGCGGAGCGTCTTGAAGACATACGAGTCATAACTGGGTTGAAACTTGATGAGATTCACTTCTCACATTGCCAATAGGGTAGTTTTGTTTTTCTTTTAGTTGTTCCCTCATTCCAGGGAACTGCTTCCTTTGTATTGCCTATTCAGGGCCACCTTTCCAAATCAATAAAAATCCAACTTCAGTCAATTGACTATTTTACTTCTTTGTTTTTACTTTTTCATCTAACATTGATTGATTGTGAAAACGTCTAGCAAATGGTAACTCGCATTGTGTTATGAACATTTGAATGCTTTTCTGACTCGTGCAGGAGAATGGAAACATTTAATATAACTCAGAAAGGGTGTTGAGATACCTATACAATGGTTCATGCTATGAGCCTGGGGCAAGCAGGTCCCAAACTAATTCTCTATGTTGCAGGTACTATCGATTGTGTTCATGCAGGTACAGGTACTGGTGTTGCTAACAGAGCTAAAGATCATTATCCAGGATGGGCATTCCCTTTTGTTTGAACAGAGACAAGTATCTCCCAGGGTGTTTCCAATCATCCCCAGCCATGTGGAAGTTGAAATTTCACCCAGCAAGGTAGCAAAGAGTGGGTGCAATCCCCAAGCAGAAATCTCCTTTCAGACAGGAGCAATTCTTAACAGTATAAGGAGTGTCTTGCCTCCTCAGCAGTTGCTCCCTCAGCAGTGTCATGCCTTTGGTTCCCAGGAGGTTCTCACCTCCTCACCAGAGTTCAAGAAGGGTCCACCTCCAGCAGGGTCTTGGCGCCCCAATCTCAAAGTCCAATTTATTTTTGGCAATGGCGGCTATTCAGATCCAATGAATTATTAACAGCTTTCCCCGTAGAGTTGTTTCCTCCTCACCAGGATGAATCAGATCAATGCAGTGATCATCGTTTCATCCCAGCCAAGTTATCTGGGATACCTGTTATCTCCTTATCAGGAGACCCCTTTTGCATTTGCATTTGCATCCATTAATCATCACTACATCTACATCCTCCAAAGCGTAGCATTTCTATCATCATGGAGCATTACGCCATTAATTCAAACATATGCATGCCAACATGGGCCAGTTTTGAGGTATATTACGTACGACATATAATATCTTCTCAACCTGAAATACTCCGCACAGAGGATACCAACATCACTTCTCAGACATCCTTGTCTTCTCAAGTCAATGTTTGTCACTTATTCCGTATTTTGTTTGGTACAACAGTCACGTCACAGGTTCCCGTTTTGTACAACGTTCCTGTCTGCTTGGGCTTTCGTTTATGTACAACGATCCCGTTCCATCTTGTCCTATTTTCTTTGTTTGGTTATCAGTCGAGGCTGGTATACCTTTGCGTCTCCATTCGAGGATGGTTTCGTGTTAGATCCGAGGATCTTTTGGTTTGTCATTCGAGGATGACATTTCTTTTCTTCAAGTCCTTCTGCGGTTGGTCTTGTTCTTGTTGTTGTGGCTATTATTCGAGGATAGTAGTTCACTTTTTGAGCTTATTGATCGAGGTCAGTTCGTCTCTTTTGCAAAGTCTGTCTAAGGTCAGCTTTGTTGTTTGGTTATCAGTCGAGGCTGGTATACCTTTGCGTCTCCATTCGAGGATGGTTTCGTGTTAGATCCGAGGATCTTTTGGTTTGTCATTCGAGGATGACATTTCTTTTCTTCAAGTCCTTCTGCGGTTGGTCTTGTTCTTGTTGTGTGGCTATTATTCGAGGATAGTAGTTCACTTTTCGAGCTTATTGATCGAGGTCAGTTTGTCTCTTTTGCAAAGTCTGTCTGAGGTCAGCTTTGTGTTTGGTTATCAGTCGAGGCTGGTATACCTTTGCGTCTCCATTCGAGGATGGTTTCGTGTTAGATCCAAGGATCTTTTGGTTTGTCATTCGAGGATGACATTTCTTTTCTTCAAGTCCTTCTGCGGTTGGTCTTGTTCTTGTTGTGTGGCTATTATTCGAGGATAGTAGTTCACTTTTCGAGCTTATTGATCGAGGTCAGTTTGTCTCTTTTGCAAAGTCTGTCTGAGGTCAGCTTTGTGTTTGGTTATCAGTCGAGGCTGGTATACCTTTGCGTCTCCATTCGAGGATGGTTTCGTGTTAGATCCGAGGATCTTTTGATTTGTCATTCGAGGATGACATTTCTTTTCTTCAAGTCCTTCTGCGGTTGGTCTTGTTCTTGTTGTGTGGCTATTATTCGAGGATAGTAGTTCACTTTTCGAGCTTATTGATCGAGGTCAGTTTGTCTCTTTTGCAAAGTCTGTCTGAGGTCAGCTTTGTGTTTGGTTATCAGTCGAGGCTGGTATACCTTTGCGTCTCCATTCGAGGATGGTTTCGTGTTAGATCCGAGGATCTTTTGATTTGTCATTCGAGGATGACATTTCTTTTCTTCAAGTCCTTCTGCGGTTGGTCTTGTTTTTGTGGCTATTATTCGAGGATAGTGGTTCACTTTTTGGAGCTTATTGATCGAGGTCAGTTTGTCTCTTTTGCAAAGTCTGTCCGAGGTCAGTCTTTGTTGTTGATGGTTATCGCCTGCGGCCGATATACTATCGTGTTTCTATTCAAGGATGGTTTTAGTATTGGATTCGAGGATCCCTTGTGAGTTGTCGTTCGAGGATGGCATTCTTCCTAGCATATTTTCACCTGGTCTTATGTTCCGCTACCTATTCAGAGGTCAAAATCAGAAAATACATGAATAAATAAATGGGCAGATGGCATTCCCATTGCTTTCAGTGTGCAAATTTTCAGGTTTTATTTGGGTATTCAATCACTCCACGCCTTGAACATACAAAAGCTGTTGCAATTATCCGTTCAGGCTTGCAGATGATTGAATAGGGGCAGCTGTAATACCTCAAAATTTGCCCGCATTCTTTTTATCTTAATTGGCTCGTCATATCGCATTCATCTGCATTGTTCATCGGTCCATTAGCAGTATGCTTATGCATTTCATTGTTTTCTTAAGGCATGAGATCAGTGTCCTCTAAGAGCCAGGTTATTCCATTGTTTTGTGGTTTCTATTTCGCTGGAGAGTGTGTCATGGATTATGGAATTAGGGCTTCGCACTTCATGTATGGTTGTCCGATGAATTCAAAGTTTGGGTTATCTGGCTGTGCATAACACTAGCTTCTTATGCACTTGCTACTCGATTAAGGGTTTATTTCCTTAATTATTTGAAATTCGCTCATAAGGACTGTTCATTGGTGTATCATGCTCATTATCATGGTGGATTATGGTTCTATTTATGAGTTAGTTTGAGGGCCTGCCACCAACTGAGGTCTTTAATGTTAAAGTCCAGTTTGGGATTAGTTGATGGAGATATGCATTCAAGTTCCGGATTTCCAAGTGATTTTAACAGCGGGATGGTTCATGGATTATTGATATTTGGATTCATCATAACATCAAAGTTTGGTTCAAGAATAAGGTTCTAATTGAGGATGAAAAGTGAGCAATTATGATCTATTTGGAAGGTTTCATTCGAATTCAAATATAATTCATTTCTAACCATTTTTCAAACCCATTTATCCAAACTCATCCTTGGTCCATTTAATTATCCAAATCTATATTTTTTGCCAAATTCATTTACCTATCCCTACCATAAGTCATTTTGTTTAATTCAAATCACATTTCCAAAACTCCTATATTTGTTTAAATCAAACCCATAAAGTCTTTCCTTAATTCATTTTCAATAAAATCTTTTAGAATCCCAAGTGCCAATGATTGAGTGGAGATCCCAACAGTTTCAAGCCAGCTCTAGCTTTAATAGCATCATGGCATGACAAGCTTCTCACTTGATGATATTTTCAAGACTGCAGCCCCTTAGAAATTTTATTAGAATTTATATGTGGGTGCATGAAAAAGTAGCGCTTCCATTATAGGAAGCTCAAGCAACAACCAATTATAAAACTCCTTATTTTTATGTCAACAAATGCATTGCCGTGGCAGCTCAACTTCAATAATTTATGTGTTCAGTCAATCATAATAGAATTAACACAGAAGAGTTTACTGCATCAAACTACAAAAAGAAGTTATAAGGGAATCGAAGAAAAATATCGCCTTGAAGGTGCCAATAGCATTGAAGGAAAATATTTTATTATCAAAAAAAGGGTAAAAGCAAAATGACAACAATGAAAGAGTTTCTCATAGTTCACAGGAAAATACATAATAATATTCGGTTGAGAAAGTTGAAGTTCTCCACACATGAGTTGAAGCCATCAATCTTGGACACTGCTGAGTGGTATAATAAGGATGGATTTACGACTCCTTCTTGTCCAACGGCAAAAGTTTGATTATTATGAGGATTTTCTATGATTCCAACTTTGTCAAAGTGAGAACAAACAGTAGTCATTTTCTTCGATGTCATCCTCGGTAATGATAGAATATCATCTTTCACTGCTAGAAATAGTCCTAAAATACTGAAGGTGAAATTCATGAATATATCAGAAACAGATGAATGTACATTGGTCTCCCCAGAAGCATTTGAGTACTTCAAAGATGGCTCCAGAATCCTGATTCCATTACTCTCCATAGCCAGACCAAGTACCCCTGCACTCATCTCAGTATTGTTGCCCTCAAAGCAAGCCTGCAAAATGCATCCAACTATGCTAGCAGAAGTTGAGCTACTATCAACTGAGTCCTGATTTTCGTAATAAACAAAGTACTTGGAGGGCTGGCTCCAATGCTCTCAGGCGTTTCTATTGCTAACCGAAATCCCTGTTCAACTCCTTCTCCATCATCTTTCACCAACAACCTGTATTAACCAAGACAAAAAAAAACAAAACAAAGTTAAAGGAAACTCAAAGGTATATTCAGCTAATTAAAAAAGGCACAAAAGAAAACCGAATTCGGTTACATCTCACAACCATGACAGAAGGAGATTAAGAAAAATCTATAACTAACTTAACCAATTTTCCTACTGTTTCTAACCACCTAGCCATTCTAATAACTAACAAAAGGATTCAAAGCCAAAAAAAATCAAAAGCAGTTGCAAGCTTATAATCAAATCCTAACCAAAATAACAAAATCTAACAGAATTCTAACTGAAAGATAACAACTTCTAACCATTTTTTCTTCTGGAAGCTTCAGCCAAACATCTCTATAAATCAGGAACTTCATCACAATTTCCAGTTTCTTCACCACAATCTTCAACCCTTCATCCAATTCTCCCTCTCTTCAACCCTTCATCAATTCTCCTTCAACCTTCAGAGTTGTTACTGTTGTTCTTAATGGAAAGGATCTGCAAGGAGTGAACAGGGTGAATCATCAACACTAACAGGAGAAAGAAACAAATGGCATGAATGTATCAGAAGCTAGAGCAACCATAACCAGAAGACGGATTCGTGCGAAAAGAATAGTTGATAGTTGTTAACACAGAGCTTACCGAAGGCATCAAAGATTCGTAGGCGATTCGAGAGTTCGTCGTCGGTATCGTCATTTGCCTTGAATCCTTCATATTCTTCGCGCAAGGTTGTCAGAGGATTTGAGCGAAAGCTTCAGTTCGTCTTTTTCTCTCCTTTACTCACAAGGTACGAATCTAAGCTTTATTTGTAGGATTGGTATTAGGGTTTAAATGCAAAGCCCTTTCTGAATCAATTGAGTGAGTTAGGTTTAGAGAGGATTGAGCTTGAGGTATTTTGTTTTGCTGATCGGAAATAGGTGAGTGGAGGGGAGATTAAGAGAATTAGGGTTCTGTTTGGGGCTCAAGTCGTTTTGTTGTTTCGATTGGTGAAGAGGCGGCGTGAGGAGGACGAAAGAGAGCTTAGGGTTTCCGCGTTTTCTTAGAGTCCGGTCTGATTTTTTGGTAGCATTTAGGGTATCGAAGTTGGTGGTGGTGGGTTCGGAGTGATCCGAGGTTGGTCGATGGCGGAGATGATCAGAAGTTTGATTGATGGAGAGATCGAAGAGGAAGAAGAAGAAGTGGTCGTTGAAGGAGAAGGCGGCGGCGGAAGAGACGAAGGAAGACGGAGAAGGTGACGGGAGGGAGAAGAGGATGGCGGCTGCGGCGAGTTGGGGAAGGGGAAGAGAGGAACTAGGGTTCTTTGTTTAAGTTTGTCCTTCAGTTTTTTGTATTTTATGATATAAATAAAGATTCATATATTTTAATAAGTTAAGAGTTTATGAATTTAAAAGAAAGATATTATAATTAGATAAAGATTTAACTTAATTTTAATTTAGAAGTTTATAGAATTTTAAATTAAATATCAAGACTATAGTTTAATTCATATTGTAATTGAGTATTATAATTAACTATAGTTTAAGTCAAGTCATTAGAATATTATCATGGTTATTAGAGTTTAATTCATTTTTTTTTATTTAAGATTTTAGAAGATTTTTAGAATTTGTATTCATTTTTCTAAATTAGAATTTTATAAAAGAAATATTAGAAGGTTAGTTTAATTCTATTTTCTTAATTAAGTTTTTTTATAGAAAATATTAGTTTAATATTTTCTTTAATTAAGAGTTTTATAAAAGAAATGTTATAAGGTTAGCTCAATTCTTTTTTCCTAAATTAAGTCTAATTTAGAAAGTTTTAGTTAATATTTTCTTAATTAAGATCTTAGGAAATATTAGTTTAAGGTTAGTTTAATTCTTTTTCTTTAATTAAGATTTTGGGAAAAATAGTAATAGTATAGTTTAAGATTAGTCTAATTCATATCTTAAGTTAATTCATTTTTTAAGTTAATTAAGAAATATGTTTAATTCCTAGAATATGTTAAAAAAAATATGTTTAATTAAAAATGTTGCTACTCACACTCCCCTTTCCTGAGCCCATAAAGAAAACACTAAGAATAACATGCTGAATGTACCCCCCAAGGCCTGCGCAAATGGGCTGTGTATGTTGCTATTTTCACCCCCTTTTAGGCCCAGTTGACAAAGACAACTTAAAATATTGCTAAACTCACCTCTCCTTATTTCCTGCATTCTGGGCTTAGCTGTTGCTGTTGGCACCTCCCTGTTTCAGGCCCATATACGAAAAACAAGTAGAAAATTGTTGAATACACCCCTGTATTATTTCTTTAGATTTTAATTTTAGTTTAATTATAGTTTCAAATTAAATTCAATAAAAATAATAAAAATCATTAGAAAATTCCCCAAAAAATTAAGTAGATTAATAATTGAACTTAGAAATTTATGACATTTTTATTTTCTGGAATTTGTTTATTTTTGAATTAATTCTGAATTTTTCTTTTAATTGGCTTTATTGAGTTTCTATTATTTATGCTGGATTTTGTTCATTTTATTTAAGTAGCTTCCAGCAACCTTTTTGAGCCATTCTTTTTTCTGTAATTAGAGGACTCATAATAGTTCTTAGGATATTTTTTAGTGGATTTTTTAGGAGCTTTTATCTTAGGTTTTAGTGGAATAATCCTTAGGAATTAGTGGTTAATTCTTAGCTGGAAATAATTAATTGTTAGGCATAGAAAAAATAAGATTTTTTAGAACCCCTCTCAATACAATATTTTGGATAGTGTTAGGACCCTATAGTTTAAGTCTCACAATTTTTCTAGAAGTTTTAGTATTTTTTTTTTAGAATATTAGTTTTAGGCTTAATTAGGCATAATTCCCATTATTCTAAGTCATGTAAATAATATTCAACAAAAAATAATAATAGTCTAGATTAGATTTAGCATTTAAATTTAATATTAGACTTAGGTTTAGTTTAATTTGATTTTTTAGAATGAGTATTAGGTTTAGCTTAGATTTAGTACTTAGGTTTGAAACTTCATTTCCATGTAGAAGTAGAATAAATAAATAGACTTTTTTTATATATTATTATTCATGCCTTTAAGGCATTTTTAGAATGTTATTTCTCATATTCAATTTCATTGCTTTGCCTTATTTTACTTTTTACAACTTTAATAGGCTTCCCCTATTTGTTCTTAGAATCAACTTAACTTCATTAAGAAGTAAGTTGAATTCTAGTAGTTTTTAAGTTTCCATTAGGAATAGAAAACTTCACTAACCATTAGGACCACTTTGTAAATACATAACAAAATTAGGATTGAGTCTTAGTCCCTTAGATTTTTCCTTTTATTAACTTGAGTCTTTCTTTCTCCCTTCAAAAGAAAAGCAATAAAACACTTAATAAAAACCGAACAATCTTGTACGACACGAGACTTTGTTGCGGAGTGTTTATACGTGTCCTGTTTCGGGGCGAGGTGTAAATACTTCCCGCGATGGATAGGTCTTAGTACAAGATAATTCACAAACAAATTCAAAACACTTCTCATAAAAGCCAAAAACAAATAACAAGCGACTATCCTGTGGGAACTTCTCTTTCTCATCTCATTCACTCACAACGCGAACTCGTGACGACTTGTCACACATGCAAGACGGTAAACGCACTCGTACCAGACGAGCCTGCAACACCTGAGCATAGACATACGCAATTCCAACATAAAAAACACAAACAAATAGTTCCCGCCTTAGTTAGGCGAACTACGTCGACTCTGATCCTCATTATCCCGATGAGGTACGTAGGCAGCGGGGTAGGGCCTGTTCGAGCACATTCTTTATTTCCCTACATTTCCCCCTTTTTTATTCTCATTCTTTCTTTCCATTCTCCTTTCTCATTTCTCATTCCATTCCAGTTAGCGGTTCATTTGTTCAGCAACACTTTATTTCTCAACCTTTGAAACAAACAAGCAAGCGTGGATCCCGTCGGGTACGGCGGACGATCTGGGGTGCTAATACCTTCCCAGGTCGTAACCGACTCCCGAACTCAGATCTTTGGTTCGCAGGACCTTGTCCTTTCCTTCTTCCTCAGGTTTGTGCAACATTACCTTTCCCATTCATTCAGGATAAAAATGTCTGGCTGGCGACTCTAACCTTTCCGCGCCACTTTCGCGTTTGTACTAGGATGAAAATCCCGGGAGCGACAGTAAGTAACTTGTTTCTTCTGCTTCTCCTCCTTTCATCCGCTTCTTCCATTGGTGGCTTCTATTAAGATCTCTTGCAAGCCTTAAAAACCATAGGAAAATCCAAGCATGAAAATAATTAGGGTTTTGATTAGTTCCCCTTTAGTTTTTACCTTTGTGTCTTCTTTTTGTCTCTCTTCTCATCTCATAATCAGAGACTAAACCTTTAAGGTTTTAAGACTTTGTGATTAGGGTTATGCCTGCATCCTTTTCTTAGGATGGAGTGTATAACTTTAATCCTAAGTGTTAAACCATTATTTTGTTTAAACCTCTTAATAAATCCATATTAATAATCACTAAGACAATAACTTGTAACTTGGGCCTTGTATTAGGGTTCTAATTCTTCCTTTATTGGTTAAGAAGGACTAACCCTAGTGTTAATGGACAAGTCCTCCTCAAGTTGTCTTACAAACCATAAAATTCACTTCTTAATCTTACCATTAATTAAAATACATTTAATAAAGGTTTTTTTTGTCATGAGGTTAATCCCTAATCATGGATTAAGTTGAGGTATCTTCCTCAGCTTAAGTGTGATCATCTATTATCCTTCTATTAGGATAGTGTAATGGGTCCATTAAATCCTTGATTATGGCTTAAACTCATTACTTAACACTAAACAAAAACACCAAAAACATCTAAATAATCACAAGTAGGTTAATGATCTTAATCCTACATCATGGTAATTAAGTTTGAGATGTTTATCTCATACTTAAGGTATTCTCATTATCCCTAATCAAAGGGAGGATATGATGAGTTTACTAACCCTTGGTTTAGGCTTAAGCTCATTAACTTATGACAAACACAAAAAGCAATAAAATATTGAAAATACCAAAAACAAATAATAATCGTCTCCTCCGGGATTCTTTTCTCATCATCTTCACTCATAAACGAGTACTTGCTTCTTCCGTCTAATGCAAGATAGTTAGCACTTGAGCCAGACAGGTCATACACTTGAGCATAGATAAGCAAGCAGTTCACAAGTCAATTTATCTTTCAGTCTCTTTGAGTCGAACTACGGTGTTCTGACTTTCTCATTGCACGAGAGGATACATAGGCATAACTTAACTATTATCAAACAAAAGTCTCTGTGTCTTCCCCCTCTTTCAGCATTCTCTTTTAAGCCTCAGTTCCTGAGTATTTCACTTCTTTTTGCACTGACACTTGTATATTCGTTTCCAGCTTTTGCACACAGATAGCACATACACTACCCCTCTAAACACAAACTTTCAAGCGTGGATCCCGTCGAGTACGACGGACAATCTGGGTGCTAATACCTTCCTAGGTTGTAACCAACCCCCTTTCTCAGTTTCTCTGGTTCGCGACC
Organism: Lathyrus aphaca; assembly: GCA_963966055.1. Taxonomy (NCBI): domain Eukaryota; kingdom Viridiplantae; phylum Streptophyta; class Magnoliopsida; order Fabales; family Fabaceae; genus Lathyrus; species Lathyrus aphaca. The sequence continues at coordinate 427,201,972 of OZ014524.1, read as the reverse complement.
GTCTTATCCATATATTTCTAGGTTTATGCAGCATTACCTTTCCTTCGGGATAAAAATGCCTAGCTGGCGACTCTTTTCATTTCACCTTCATTTCTCTCTTCGCCGACCGTTCGCGTCTGTACCCTATCTTACCTTGTGTCTCTTAGTGGGAGCGACAACTTGGTGACTCTGTTGGGGACCCTTATATTGCTTTCCTTTACAGTTTTTTATGCATTTCATACTGTCATTGTCATTGTGCTGGATCTCTTGTCTATTTTGGTGGGTAGGGTTCATTGAGTGATTAAGGTCCTATACCTGGGACCTGAGTGACACCTAGGCTAGAGTGGCTTTATGTTCTTTCCCATTCCATGTCGGTCTGGTGCAGAAATATGAAACACAGTTCAGACATGGGTTTCTTCTTGAGAACTATGTGCTACAGATTTCTTGTAGTACTAGGGCTATCTGGGAAGCCTGCTAAGTCTGGATGACCTTTTTATGACCTTCAGCATCTGAGGTGAATTATAGGAGGATCCTTTATGGTTATTGTAAACATTGTACCTCTGGGTTAGAAGTGTTTACACTTCTCATAACTGATCCAAGTCTGAGGATCCTTGTTCTAGAACATTACATGTAAGGGGGTTGGGATGTTTACAAGTGTGCAGGAACCCTTGGCCACATCATACCCTGTTACTAGTTTTGTTTAAGAATGCATCACTTTGGACAGTTCTTGTGATTACCCTGGACTTGTGACTCTTTATTTGAGTCCCCCACTTGGTCACTGGATTTCTAGGCCTCCATCCGGACTTATAAACATACGTGGACATTTACCAAGGCAGATAAACAGATCCAACACTTGATCACAAACCCTTTGCATATCATTTGCATACATCATTTTTGCACCATTTAACATTTGCTTATTTGTTTTACAGGGTATCCATCTTTATCTTTGGTTTGGTTTTGACCCCTTCTGCTGCTCAGACTGCTTCAGATATCTTCTCCAGCACCTTCACCAGTATGTCAGTGATTCCTTCTCCAGCTATCTTCATCAGAGACCCACCTCCAGCATCTCAGTCAATGATCTTCATAAGCAGTTGTTCTCAGCCTCTTCACCAGCATCCATGGACACTTCAAGAAAGAGCAACATCACTTACCACTTCTTTGAGCCCACCCTGACTGGCATCAGGAAGGTCCAGTCCCTCATTACACCTGACCATATCCCACTATTCAAAGAGCATTATGGGGGCATATTGGATATGGTCATGTATTTAGATGCATCTCAGAGGAGCATGATCCATACTTGCTTGTAGTTCTATGACCCTCCACTCAGATGCTTTACATTCCCTGATTTCTAGTTGGGACCTTTGCTAGAAGAATTTTCTATGTTGTTAGGAGTTCCTATCAGGAGAGGGATTCCTTTCAACCCAGAGATGGTTGCTCCCAGAAATAAAGACATAGCCAGGGCATTGCATTTGGAGCCTGCCCTCATTGATCAGAATATGACAACCAAGGCTGGGATTCCAGGCCTCCACCTAGACTTCCTGATTTCCCAAGCTACCCTGAAGGCTGCAGTAGGAGAATGGAAGGCTATCTGTGCAATTTTAGCCCTCAGTATATATGGGGTTATTTTGTTTGCAGATGAGCCCAAGTTTGTGAGCAATAATGCCATTCACTTGTTCTTATTGAGGAACCCAGTCCCTACCTTGCTTGGGGACTTCTACTACTCAGTACATCAGAGGAATGAGAAGCAAAGAGGAAGACTAGTCAGATGTTGTGCTCCTCTTTATTACTCCTGACTGCTAAGACACTTGCCAAAATTAGATGCCTTTTTGAACCCTCATCAGCAGAAGAACTGGGCTAAGAGATTTATTGCCTTGACATCAGATGACATCAGATGGTGCACTCAGAGCACCAAGGGCAAGGACATCATTACTAGCTGCGGGCAATATCCTAATGTGCCTTTGATAGGAGTGAAAGGTTGCATCAACTACAACTCTTTGCTGTTTAAGAGACAATTGGGATATGCTTTGGTTCATCCTCCCAGAGGACAAGATTTTGCTGAAACCCTTTATTGTAAAATCCAACCCAACTCTGCTGTTGTCAGGCAAGTTGCCTGGGCTTGGGATAACATCCAGACTAAAGGGACAGCCATCCTTGGCAAGTGCAACAACATTGCTTCGGCACAGTATTCTGATTGGTCCCGTACCAGAGCTCAGATCACTCGGATGCCATTCACTTTAGAAGATGTACCTGGACCTTCTACAGTACAACCTGCAGCTACTGTCAGTATGGAAGAGTTTGAAAAGCTGAAAGAGCGGAACACTCAGCTAGCTGAAGCCTTGAAGAAAACTCTTTGGGAGAGAAATGACAGTCGTCTGGATAATGAGAGATTGGAAAGACTCAGGATTGAGCATCTGACCAAGATTGAGAAGACGGATGACTACATCAGGAAGGCAAAGGCAGGGGAGTTAGTACTGAAGAATGCTTGCAAGGAAGCAAAAACTCAGAAGGATAGGGCAGAGCATTATCTGGAGGAGAGCCAGGCTAGGTGGATCAGGATCACTGAAGCCCATGCATAAGAAGACCAAAGGACTCAGGCTAAGATAGAGCAACTAGAGGCTAGTGAGAAGAAGCAACAGGAGGCTTTATTGGTAGCTCAGAGAGAGATATCTGAATTGAAACTCCGGGCGGGGTTGAAGAGGTCAAAGGATCAGGACAAGCATAAGAGGTTAACCAGTGCCATTTCTACTAGGAATCTCCTCATCAGGACTATTACAGAGCACCCAGTGGGTCCAGTGACTGAGGCCCTCCTGAAGGAAGTCAGGGAGGATGACTTTGGATTGGATGTCTGATCTCTTTTGCTTGTACTTTTTTCTCTTGTTTTACTTTTCTTTTTTTGTTGTATTTTGACCCACCATGGGAATGTTATTGTAATCAGACTATGTATTTTCACTCTTTGTAATATATCAGTTTGTATTATTGGTGGGCTTTATCTATCTCTACAACATCATCAGCATTTCCTCGAGGTCTAGAAAGGTCAAAACCAAAGAACCAAAACGGATACCCTTGGAAGACAAATAAGCATATTGCATTGCATACTAACATTTTATTTGTTTTGTAGGTTTTTGTTTTATTATTGTTTCTCACTTTGTTGTGGTTTCAGGAAACATTGCTCGCAGACGAGTGTTCTCTGTCAACAGAATACACCGATACCCGGCGAGAAACAACCTTCCGGGAATTCAGATGGATCAAGTTCAGTAAGACTTGAATGAAGTGAGGACCCAAATGGAAAATGAGAGGGTTGAGATGAGAAATTAGATGACCCAACTCATGACTGTAATGACTGGCTTAGCTCAGAGCCAATAAAGACATAGGGAGTTAGTTGAAAGGCAGACTCCTGAAGAACACCATCCAGGTACAGGAGGTACCAGTAATAACGATCACGCGCAACCTCGCACTGATCCACCAGAGTTTGGGCCTCATCTAAACCCAAAAGTTAATGTCATAAGGAATACTCAGGGTAACACTACTGGAGGTAGAATCTTGCAAGAGGATCCTCAAGAAGAGCAGTTTACAGTTGTTGGGGCTGGGGATGAAGTTTACGACCGAAGGCTAGATGAAATTGCAGAGAAGCTGAGGTCTCTTGAATCCCAGAATTCCCTAGGCTTTGATGTAATGGACATGGGACTGGTGGAAGGGCTGAGAATTCATCACAAGTTCAAACCCCCGTGTTTTGAAAGGTATAATGGCACATCCTGCCCACGCACCCACCTTCAATCATTCTTGGGAAGATTAAAAGCATACACCATGGAAGAAAAGTTGTGGATGTTTTACTTTAAGGATAGTCTGACTGGGGCATCTCGAGAATGGTATTCCCACCTGACTAGAGCCACAGTAAGAAATTGGAAAGACTCTGCTGAAGCTTTTATCCGTCAGTATCAGTACAACTTGGACATGGCTCCAAACAGAACCCTTCTAATGGGAATGTCTCAATCTTCCCGTGAGAGCTTCAAGGAATATGACCAAAGGTGGAGGCAACTTGCTGCTGCAGTTCAACCTCCCATGTCTGAAAGGGAAATGGCAGACATGTTCATGAATACTCTTCAAGGAACATACATTGACAAATTGGTTGGATTTTCTTCTACCAGCTTTGCATATGTGGTGATAGCTGGGGGAAAAAATAGAGAGCCTATTGAAGATGGGAAAGATCTCCAATAACGATGCCAGTTCCAGCAGTACAAGAAAACCATTTGCTGTGCCCCGTAGATGTGGTGAGACAAACTCTGTGCACATGGGAAGAGGGAGACCCCAATACTTGCCCAGAACAGTTGCTGTTGTTACTATCCCGGCTCCACCTCCTCAGTATGCTCAACAACCACAACACTTTCCGCAACAAAGATCATACAACAATAATAACAACAATCAACAACAACGCTAGTTTCAATAATGGCCATCTCAAGTCAACCGAGTGATTGACCCTATTCCCATGCCTTATGCTACACTCCTGCCACAACTCCTAAAGCTCAATCTTGTTGAGTTAACGACATTGGATCCACCTGATCCTCAAAACCTTCCAAGGAACTATGATGTTAATGCTAGGTGTGCTTTTCACTCTGGCGCACCTGGTTACTCTACAGAAAAATGCAGAGCTCTGCATATGAAGGTTCAGGATCTGGTAGATTCAAAAGCCCTGAACTTTGCACCTCCTCCAAATGTGATGAAAAATCCTATGCCAAGCCACAGTGGGCCAAGGATTAATGCTATAGAGGATGGATCACCCACGAGTTTAATAGAAGACATTGCGTGTATTCAAACACCTCTGGCAGAGGTTAAAGCCCAGCTTTTAAAATGCCAAGTGTTTCCAGGTTGTGAGGCCTGTTGTGAATTATGAAAACTTTCTGAGAATGGGTGTGCTAGCTTGAGGAAAGGCATCAATGATTTGATTAAAGAAGGCATTCTGCAAATTACAACCACAACTTCTACAACACCAGCAACCCTTTTATCAACAACAAGTGAATCTTCTACAAATGCAACAACCCTCTTTCCAAGTGTTTCTTCTACAACTGCAACAACCATTGTTCCAACCGATTCAACTATAACTTCAACAATCATTCCATCTGTCACTTCAACACGCAACAATTCATTTGCACCAGCTACTACAACTTCAACAACCAACAATGATGTTTCCACTGTCACAATCTATTATGACCCGGCAACGATCCCGAATTCCAACAACTTTCAACCTCAACAATAGTCTCAACAAAGCTTCAATTCACCTTCACCTACGCCCACCAGTGGTCCTGTAACAATCTTTTATGATCCACAGACCATTGTAGTCCCAACAACTGCAGCAGTAAGCCTAGTCACTATCACGGTGCCCGGGCCGATCCCATATGACAAAGACAGTGCTATACCATGGCATTATGGTGCTGATCTATACTGCAATGGAGAGAAAGTCCTTCTTGATTCTCCAGTTCTCACTCTCCAAGTGGATAATGTTGGGGGAGGCGGAGGCTTCACCCGAAGCGGACGTCTCTTCGCATCACAAGGCCCTAGAACCAACACTGAGGTAGAGGCTGCTGCCAGGGCCAAAGGGAAGAGTGTGATACCGGAAGAATCTACACCCAAAGAAACTCACAAATCATCCTTCGATCAAGATGTGGATGAGTTTATGAGAATCATCAAAAGAAGTGACTATAAAGTTATGGAATAGCTCCACCAGACTCCTTCAAAGATCTCAATCCTATCACTGTTGTTGTGTTCCGAAGCCCATCGGGATGCACTACTCAAAGTTCTGCACGCTGCCTACGTGCCAGAAGAGATCACTGTAAATCAGCTGGAAACAGTGGTATCAAATGTCAATACTAGCCATGGGCTAGGGTTCACTGATGCTGATTTAACTTCAGAAGGACGTCTCCACAACAAAGCTTTGCATATAACCTTAGAGTGCAAATGAGCTATCTTATCTCATGTTCTTGTAGACACTGGATCCTCACTCAATGTCTTACCCAAGAAAGCCCTTGTCAAGCTAGAGTATGATGGGATAGCTCTCCGGCCAAGTAACCTTGTGGTCCGGGCTTTTGATGGCTCTAAAAGATCTGTTCTGGGAGAGGTGGAGTTGCCAGTGATAATCGGTCCACAAGTCTTCAAGACCATTTCTATGTGATGGACATACAACCGGCATACAGCTGTTTGCTAGGTCGACCCTGGATTCACGCCGCGGGCGCAGTAACGTCGCCCCTTCACCAGAAACTGAAGTACGAATAGGAAGGACAGATTATCACCATCTGTGGTGAGGAAGACATATTTGTTAGCCAGTTGGCTACTTACAAATATATTGAGATGGATGGTGAAATCCATGAGACAATGAGCCAAGGGTTTGAGGCCCTGAATGTCAATGAGGCTATTGGAGTATTGGCTGCATCCCAGGAGGACAGGATGGGTACTTCAATCATCTCTTATTAGCAAGCCCATAAGGTTTTTGAAGAAGGTACTGCTCAAGGCTGGGGCAAGATGCTCCCAGTGGAAAAGGAGGAAGATAGATTCAGATTGGGTTACAGACCAATCCGACGAGATCAATCAGAGGCTGCCAAAGAGCCCAAGTTCATTAGTGGGGGGATGCTCACCCCGGATGCTGTTAACAGTCTGGAAGACGAGGAGGAAAGTGACCGCAACCTGGAGAGCTGGATACGTCCAAGGATCCCGGGGAACCAAGTCCTTAACTGGTCTTCCCACGAAATTATAAGGGTTACTCTTGCAGAGTAATTATTATTTCCTATCTTTTTAGCATGCATCAAGTCCTGCATCTTGCCCAAGGTGTCAGGACTCATTTTGTAATAAGGCCATATTGTAATTTTGTGCAAATGATTAATCAATGAATATCAGACATCTTTTGCAAACGAGTCTCTTTTTTGCTCACTGTCTTTTTATTTTTCACTTTTGTACAAAAAAATAAAATGGCAATGTTTTCAAAATAAATAACTTCATTTTCACTTTTTCTAAACAAGATTAAAATTGATCACTAAAATGAACCAATCTCAACCCTTGCAGATATTATCCTCCAGATTGCACCGACAACAGCACTGCTATGACCTTGTATGACTTCGACAATCCAATTAATCAAGCTGATGAAGAGGTTGAAGAAGACTATGATTTACCTGAAGAGTTAGTCAGGTTGTTGAGGCAAGAAGATAAAGTGATCACTCCTCATCAGGAGGAGGTTGAAACAGTTAATCTTGGTACTGAAGGAGACTTGAAAGAAGTGAAGATTGGGGCCAGTCTGCAAAATTCAGTAAAGGAACAACTTATTGACATGCTTCGAGACTACGTCGACGTCTTTGATTGATCCTATCAAGACATGCCAGGTCTGGACACTGATATTGTTATGCACAAGCTGCCTTTGAAAGAAGATTGTCCTCCAGTAAAGCAGAAACTACGTCGTACTCGTCCGGATATGGAAATGAAGATTAAAGAAGAGGTACAAAAACAGTGGGATGCCAGATTCCTTGCTGTAACTAGTTACCCGCCGTGGGTTGCTAACATTGTACCAATGCCTAAGAAGGATGGCAAAGTACGGATGTGTGTGGATTACCGGGATCTGAACAGAGCTACCCCGAAGGATGACTTCCCATTACCTCACATTGATGTTTTGGTTGACAACACAACTCGGTTCTTGGTATTCTCTTTCATGGATGAATTTTCCGGGTATAATCAGATCAGGATGTCACCCGAAGATATGGAGAAAACAACCTTCATCACACCTTGGGGCACATTTTGTTATAAGGTAATGCCATTTGGGCTGAAGAATGCCGAAGCTACTTATCAACGGGCTATGGTAACGTTATTCCATGACATGATCCATAAAGAAATTGAATGCTACGTGGATGACATGATTTCCAAGTCCCTCACTGAAGAAGATCATCTGGTAAATCTGCTGAAGTTGTTCAAGCATCTATGAAAGTATCAGCTGAAGCTAAACCCCAACAAGTGCACATTCGGGGTGCGTTCTGGTAAGCTGTAGAGATTCATTGTAAGTGAAAAGGAATTGAAGTTGATCCTGACAAAGTCAAAGCCATTCAAGAAATGCCTGCACCTAGGACTGAAAAAGAAGTTCGGGGGTTCTTAGGTAGATTGAACTACATATCAAGGTTCATATCTCACCTTACTGCAACCTGTGAGTCCCTGTTCAAATTGTTAAGAAAGGAACAAGCAGTCAGGTGGAATGAAGATTGTCAGAAAGTTTTTGACAAAATCAAGGAGTACCTACAAGAACCTCCAATTCTTATGCCTCCAGTTGAAGGAAGACCTCTAATAATGTACCTGACAGTATTAGAAGGATCAATGGGGTGTGTGATGGGCCAGCATGACGAGTCTGGTCGAAAAGAGTATGCAATATACTACATAAGCAAAAATTTTACCGACTGTGAACAACGTTATTCACTGCTCGAGAAAACTTGCTGTGCTTTAGTGTGGGCTGCTCGCCGACTAAGACAATATATGTTGACCCACACTACCTTGTTGATCTCAAAGATGGACCCAGTCAAGTACATATTTGAGAAGCCAACACTTACCGGAAGGGTTGCAAGATGGCAAATGATTCTGACAGAGTATTACATTCAATACACATCTCAAAAGGCCATCAAAGGCAGTGTACTGTCAGACTATCTAGCTAAGCAACCCATTGATGATTACCAGCCAATGAGATTTGACTCCCCTGATGAAGACATCATGTTTCTGAAAGCTAAAGATCATGAAGAGCCTGTTCACACTGAAGGGCCTGACCCAGAAGAAGAGTGGACAATGATATTTGATGGGTCTGTTAATATGAATGGTCGTAGAGTTGGTGCAGTGCTAATTACACCTAAAGGAGTTCATATGCCTTTCTCGGCAAAACTCACCTTTGCATGCACTAACAACGAAGCTGAGTATGAATCCTGTATCATGGGTCTTGAGGAAGCCATTAACCTCAGGATCAAGACTTTAACTGTATTCGGAGATTCAGCTTTGGTATCAACCAGACCGACGACAAATGGTACACTCATCAGGACCATCTGATTCCATACCGAGACTACACGAGGAGATTATTGACTTTCTTCACAACATTCAAACTTGAGTACATCCCTCGAGATGAAAATCAGTTCGCAGATGCCTTAGCTACCATTTCCTCCATGATCAAGGTTCAGACTGCCAATTATGTGCCTCGGATTTCGGTATCCAGACTTGACCGACCAGCATACGTATTCTCTATGGACATTGCTAAAGATGACAAGCCTTGGTTCCATGACATCAAATGTTTCTTAGAGGATCAAACATACCCACCTGAGGCATCATCCAATGATAAGAAGACATTAAGAAGGCTGGCCGGTAGTTTCTTCCTGAATGCTGATGGTTCGTTATACAAGAGAAACTTTGATATGGTTCTTCTCAGATGTGTTGATAAGAAAGAAACAAACTTGCTGATGCGCGAGGTGCATGAATGATCTTTTGGTACCCATGCTGGAGGACATGCAATGGCAAAGAAATTGTTAAGATTGGGTTACTACTGGATCACAATGGATGCAGACTGTTGTGCCTATTCCAGAAAGTGCCATAAATGCCAGATTTATGCAGACAAGGTGCATGTGCCTCCAAATCCTTTGAATGTGATGTCTTCACCTTGGCCCTTTTCCATGTGGGGCATTGACATGATTGGAAAGATCGAACCGAATGCTTCAAATGGGCACAGGTTCATCCTGGTAGCCATTGATTACTTCACCAAATGGGTTGAAGCAGCTTCATATGCAAACGTCACCAGACAAGTGGTAGCCAGATTCCTGAAAAGAGACATCATTTGTCGATATGGAGTACCCGAGCGAATCATTACTGACAATGGTTCCAATTTGAACAACAAAATGATGGCATAACTGTGCCGGGACTTCAAGATCCAACATCACAACTCTTCTCCTTACAGGCCAAATATGAATGGCGCTGTGGAGGCAGCTAACAAGAACATTAAGAAGATTGTGCAAAAGATGGTGGTTACTTACGAAGACTGGCATGAAATGCTACCATTTTCCTTGCATGGGTATCGTACCTCAATCAGAACATTCACTGGGGCAACACCTTATCAGCTGGTATATGGTATGGAAGTTGTCCTGCCTGTTGAAGTTGAACTACCCTCCTTACAGGTACTGATGGATGTAAAGCTGAACGAAGCAGAATGGGTCCATTCTCGTTACAATCAACTGAATTTGATCGAAGAAAAGAGATTAGCTACAATCTGTCATGGGCAGCTATATCAGAAAAGGATGAAGAAAGCCTTCGATCAGAAAGTCAGGCTTCGGGAATACCAAGTAGGAGATCTTGTGCTAAAAAGACTCCTTCCTCCTCATACAGACCACAGGAGCAAGTGGACTCCAAATTACGATGGTCCATTCATAGTAAAGAAGGTTTTCTCTGGTGGCGCACTGATGCTCACTACTATGGATGGTGAAGATTTCTTATCCCCTGTGAATTCAGATGCAGTTAAAAAATACTTCGCATAAATGACCCGCTGGACATAAAAACAAAATGTAAGTCCAGGCAAAAATAAGGTATCCCGGCGAGTCAAAAACAGAATAAAAGACTTGGGCAAAAATAAGGGAAAATTGAAAAAATGTACACCCACTGAGTTGAAAAGCCGCATTGGACAGCTCAGGCAAAAATGGGTATCCCGGTGGATTGAAAACCCAAAAGGGCGATCGACGCAAAATCAGGGAATAAGCGAACAACTGCATTCTGAATTCGTCTGTATCACTTACAACATGGCAAGCTTCGAAAGGTTAAAGCATCGGTCAGCATCAACCTTCTTCAGAAAGCAAGATAAGAAGAACGTCAAGGTTATACAGGTCATAGCAAAGGAAGCTCAATGGAGCGTCGTCAACACCTTTACTTTTCTCAATTTGCAACAATCTCCTCATTCCAGGGTATCTATTTCTTTGACTGTATTTGCCAATACAGGGCACCCAGATTAATAAAATCAGAGTTTTCAGTCACACTTCGTCTTATACATTTTTGTTTCGTTTGCAAAATGTCCAATGTCCATGATATAATATTTGCATCAAACAAATGAGTCGTTCTTAATAAATGCTTGCAGGAAATGTATTTACTCTCAGGAATATCTAACTCCTATGATGGAATCCGGTAAGGGATACCTCGGGATACTTGTGCGTTTCTTTGTCTTAACAGGTTGCAGGCATTCAAACATGGGGCATGCCAGCATCACTTCCCCAACACATCTTCTCCAAGCAGCATCTGGAATGTTTTTCCCCCCACAGAAAGCTCTAGGAAGATCATCCAGTGATCTTTTCTCCCCCGAACAGAGTACCAGATCTCTCAAAGATAGAAGAATCTTTTCCCCACAGAGTTCCAGCCTCTACCTAGAAGATCAATGTCTGAAATTCTCACACAACAAAGTGACGGAAGCTTCCTCATCCCCAACTGGGATTTCTCCTTACCGGATAGATCTATCAGTGATCTATTTCCCCAAGCAAAGCCATACATCTTATCAGATCTACCAATGATCTCCCCAGCTGGGATATCCTCCCAAGCAGATCAGCCAGAGATCTCCACAACAGCGAGATCCGAATCCCGGATCGGTTTCTATTGCATAATCATAGCATTCGCATCATCTTTCCCCACAAAGCGTAGCATTATGTCTAATGCGGAGCATTACGGAAAAAATCAAACATTTGTATGATCACAAGTCAGGTTCGAGCCAGTCACCTGTAAATACCAACAGTACCTCATCAGCAATATACAAAATACATCCCTTGCACATAAAGGCCAAAGCGTCCCCTTTGCACTCTCAAGTACAAAAACATGTTCTTCTCGACACTCGTCCGTGTCATCTCAATCTCCCCACAGAAAGCCAAAGCATCCCCTTTGCACTCTCCAACAGATACATGTTCATATATACTCTTCCGACACTCGTTCGTGTCATATTATCCCCCTACAGATATAAACCACAAATATCCTATGTGCTTACAAATACCTATACACTCTCTTGGCACCCGTCCGTGTCACCACTCCCCAGCATGGTTGCCCAAACACTTGTCGCAAACCAAACACTTGTTTATAATACACTCTCATCGACACCCGTCTGTGTCATCCTATCCCCCACAGGTTGCCAGAATACCTTCAAAGTTCATAACTTATACACTTTCCCTTCTGACACTCGTCCGTGTCACTTTTCCCCCAGCAAGTTGGACACTCGTCCGTGTCTTGCTCATATTTCACAATACTTGTTTTTACATATACAGATACTCATCCGTATCTTATATACATGTTATTCCCCACAGATTCGACACTCGTTCGTGTTCTTTGTTAACCAGTTGGTACTCGTCCGTATCATCATCTCTGAACATGCGTCAGCGTTTGTTTCTACCGATACTCGTCCGTATCATAGTCTTAAGGATGCTCGTCCGCATCTTTAATATATACACATTATCAAAACACTTATACCTTTTATTTCTTAAACGTAAGCACTCGTCCGTGTTTACCTTTCCCCAACAGAACAACTTTTTTCTATCTGACATTCGTCCTATGTCATGATACTTTCGGTAGCCGTACTCTGCCAGGTGATCGTCCTTCACCTACGGATGACCGTCCCTCATCCTTTCCCCAGCGGAGTCTCCATTATTGGAACCCCTTTTCTATCTGGCATTCGTCCTATGTCATGATACTTTCGGCAGTCGTACCCTGCCAGGTGATCGTCCTTCACCTTTTGATGATCATCCTTCATCATTTTATCCGATGGCCGTCCCCATCGTTGATCTTGTTATCTGACATTCGTCCTATGTCATGATAAAACTCGAGAGCAGTCGTACCCTGCTAGGTGATCGTCCTTCATCATGCTTATCCGATGGCCATCCCCATCGTCGACCTTTTCTATCCGACATTCGTCCTATGTTGTGATAAAGAGCAGCCGTCCCCTGCTAGGTGATCGTCCTTCACCTTTTGATGACCATCCCTCATCATATTTCATTTATTCTTTGAACCTATGGCCGTCCCCATTGTTGTTTACCTTACTTTGCAAACCCGATGGCCGTCCCCCACCATTGCCTTTACTATAATCCCCAGAAAACCTTGTTCCTTAACCTGATGGCCGTCCCCATCATGATCTCTTTATTTCCCCAGCATGTCGGCCGTCCCCGTCATTGCTTTTTCCCCAGCAGTCATCCTCTGCTCGAAGGTCGTCCTCCATCACTTTCACTTCATAATCATACTATACTTTCTTTTACAATTTATATCCCTTTTCTTCTTCTACCCAGTGAGTGCAAATTTCGGACTGTCTTTGGTATTCAACCACAAGTTATCTTGTTTATCTGTTAAGCCAGGCGCTTACATCCTGCACAACTAACTCATGTTTAAATAGGGGCATCTGTAAACACCCCAAATTTTCCCTCACTAAATTCACACCATGGCTTGTAATCTTCCATATTTGCATTAGTTTAAACATACCATCTCATATTGCATTTTTGTTTCACTGCATTAGTTCAAGTTCATCTGCATCTAGGGTTTGTGATCTGAGCAATCCAAGGATCCATCTGAGCCACTTCAAAGGTCTTAAATCATTCCAAGAGGGTCCATGTATGTTCTATCATCATTTTATGTCCCTCAAAGATCAAGGAAGTCAAAAAATCACAAGAACTGGGAAGGCATGGAAGCAGAGCTAGGGTTTCACTGCATAGATGACCTGAAATTAGGGTTTTGGTTTCAGAGGCCATAACTCCAAATTTCTTGGTCATTATTGTTTCTAATAGTCTCAATATGTTATAAGGATCATGTGTACCAAGTTTGATGAAGAAATTCATTGTGGAAGTCATCTGTTCACTGGGTAACTTCTTGAGCAAGTCAGAGCAAAATCAGGGCATCTGAGGCCCCCAACAATGGAACCAAAGTGGATTTTAAATCAAATGAAAGTTATATGATCTTTATTTGATCATTTAAGTGCTTGGAAGTTCACAAAATTGAAGAAAATTGAGCTAAACCAAAAGTTACCAAAAATGGAATTGACTTGTAATGTAAACTTTCCATTTTGGGAATGTTTTTCAACCTCCTCTTTCTCAACCAAAAATGCTTCAAATGAAAAATTGTTGGTCATGAAAGTTATAGATTGGATCATTCCCTTTTCAAAACTTACAAGAATAAGTTCTAATTCATTATGGAACTCAAGTTATGGCCTTTCAAAGTTGGCAAAAATCCTATAATTTTCAAGAATACACCAAAGAGGGATTTTTGCAAAACCTCTTGCCAAGCCATTTTGTGACCTCTAATACACTTCTATGTATCATACCAATATAATGCATTGCCTAAAAGTCAGAATTGGCCCAAGAATCCCAAGTTTTCATGCCTTTCCCATCAAGAAATCTCAAAAGGGCCAAACTTCATGAAAATTACAAAATGATACACCACCATACTTCCACTTGCTGAATCACCACAAAATGCATTCCATGGCTCTCCTTGATCTCTACTGAACCAAAAAAAGCCAAAAAGTCAGCTGCAAGAGAGCCCAAACCTCAAGTACAAATTTTGTTGACTTTGTGCAAAAACACCCATACCAATCACACTATGCCACACCTACTCCTCTGACCAATCACAACATCATATGCAAGCATTATGGAACTCATAACACACAACAAGCAAGCCCGAAACCTCAGAATCCTCAAGCTCTCAAAAATCACCCCATTTGCAAAAACTTTCGAAACACACAGCACACTCACTCAAACTTCAAACTCTTTTCATCAATCAACTCAGCTTCATCAAAGGACCATTTCCCACCCTTCATTGTAGCCTAAAAGCACCCCTACACAAAACACGATTTCTGACCAGCAAGAGTGAAAGCTCTCAAACCAGCCATAACATACTCCTTCCAAGCATCAAAGCTTCATCAGAGGGATCATTGGAGTGTTTTTGCACAAGAGAGGAGGCCCAAAAGTTCCAAACTGAGAAAGCTCAAGCTCAGGTAACCTCTTCAAACTTTTTTCCAGAAATGTAATTTTAGGTTATAGAAATGTTCCTTATGTTGTGCTGATCATGCTGATGCTTTTATTTTTGAAAATGAATGCGTATTAAGGATTTCATGAACTTCTGAAAGTTTCACCATTTTTGTGTTCTTCTTCGAATCTTGATTTTGAGCCATGATAAATTTGTTTTGAGGGTAGATTTAGGTTTAGGAAGGTGAAAGGAGTTGATCTGGAGCTTTAGAGCTCTAGAAATGACCTAGGGAAGATTTTGTTCTTGAGGGTTCACCGGAGAAGACGACCGGAACCACTGTTCCGGCCGTCTGAGGTTTGTTTGCCCTAATTAGGGTTAGCTGAGTAATTAGTGTGAGTTTGAATCTTGGCCATTAGATCTTAGGGTTAGCGCGTTTTTGGATGGATCAGATTAGTTCATTAATGTTAATTCATAATTAATTAAATTAATTAAAACTAATTAGCCAGATTTGATCTGGACCCTTAGATCACGCGCGCAGTCAACAACTTTCCCCTAGGTTTGAATCTTGTCCATCAGATCAGCATACTTTCATTTATTTTCATTTTTATTTCATTTTTAACCATTTTTCTTGCATAATTAATTTAAAATACTTAAAAATTTCCAAAAATATTTTCCTTCTGCATTTTTAATACAAATATTTTTCTTCACCCAAAAACATTTTTATTTTTATTTTTTTCATTAAAAAACCATTTTAAAAATATTCAAATTTTTATTTTAATTAATTAATGGAAATTAATTAATTAAAATATCATTTAGATTTCTGAAAATTCCAAAAAACTTCACATTGCATTTTAGGACATTTAGAAACATTGTCAAACCATTCATACAAATTTCTTTTTGGTTTTGAACACTCTTTGACATTTTTCTTGAATTTAGGGTTCATAAAAATCCCATTTTTGAACCCTAACTTCAAGAATTCTTTTCTGCCTAACCATGAAGGGTTTGACCTAGGTTATTTTTGAATTGATCTTCATATAGCATGTAGTATCTAGCATATGTTTTTCACAAATTTATCTTGCATTTTTTATTTGATTTTCATTTTTCCCCTTAAGGTACCTTAAAACCCTAGATAACTTAGAAAATTCACAACTTTCTTTAGGTTAAGAGTTATGTCTCCTCCTTTGGGGTGTGATATCATATGGGGTTAGGGTTCCTTTGAGTTCATTTGCAATTTTTTATCTTATGATTTGCTTCTGTTTTTGACTTTTGCATCTCATGTTGCATTCAAACCCTAATTTCTCATATTCATTTGCATACATCTTGCACATGCTTCCATACATGAACTTGACATGACATTTCATGCATTCAAATTTCATATTAGATATCATAGGACGCATTAAAATCATGCTTGATCATTTCTTCATTCATTTGCCATGCTTTGCACTCATTTCATTCCATGAACTTTCATGTGCTTTCATGCTTCCTACATGCTTCATTTGCATTCACATCTCTTGTATGAACATTCATAACACTTGACATGTCTTTGCATCCTCTCATAGCATCATTTGCATCATGTTCTTGCTTCTGGTTTTGGTTTTGCCTTTGCATATGTTTCATTTTCGTTTCATTTCTTTCTTTTATGCTAACCATTTCAGGTGGTAAGTACTTTGAGAAGTGAATTTGCCTTCACTTCTCATTTCTCTTCTCATTCTTCTTATGCATCCTTGCTGCATTTTCATTTTATTTAGAGTGAGCTTGCTCATTCATGTTAATCTTTCAATTTCTTTCTCCAAGTTACTTATCTTCTTCAGTGAAGTAAGTAACTTGTTTCTTCTGCTTCTCCTCCTTTCATCTGCTTCTTCCATTGGTGGCTTCTCTGAAGATCTCTTGCAAGCCTTACAAACCATAGGAACATCCAAGCATGACAATAATTAGGGTTTTGATTAGTTCCCCTTTAGTTTTTACCTTTGTGTCTTCTTTGTGTCTCTCTTCTCATCTCATAATCAGAGACTAAACCTTTAAGGTTTTAAGACTTTGTGATTAGGGTTATGCCTGCATCCTTCTCTTAGGATGGAGTGTATAACTTTAATCCTAAGTGTTAAACCCTTAATTTGTTTAAACCTCTTAATCAATCCATCTTAATAATCACTAAGACAAAAACTTGTAACTTGGGCCTTGCATTAGGGTTCTAATTCTTCCTTTATTTGTTAAGAAGGACTAACCCTAGTGTTAATGGACAAGTCCTCCTCAAGTTGTCTTACAAACCATAAAATTCACTTCTTAATCTTACCATTAATTAAAATAAATTTAATAAAGGTTTGTTTTGTCATGAGGTTAATCCCTAATCATGGATTAAGTTGAGGTATATGTAGATGTTTAGAATTGGCAGAATTTTTGACCAACAAGAAATATTGAATTCAGTTCAGAATGTCCTATCAGATGTTGGGACATTATCAAACAGAGTATAAGAACTTAATTCAGGATGTCACACCAGATGTTGGGACATTATGTAAATGACTTAAGTTCAGTTTTTCAGGATGTCCCAACAGATGTTGAGACATCTCAAACCTGCTACCAGAATTAATTAATGACTAACTGATCTGAGATATTTAAGGAGAGTTATCTGGAATTAATTATGGATGGATAAAAACAGAACAAGGCGCATCTGTAGGAAGTTTTATTATGAGGTTTCAGATTAATCAGAAGAACTAAATCTCCTAGAATCTAGGAAGTAACAAACCCTAATTCAAGGTGGAAGCTGCATGTGTTTTTGGACTGGATTAACCTACAGAAAGCCCAAATTACAAACACCTATTTAATCAACAGAAACTCACAGAATTGAGTACGAATTCCAGAAGACCAAATAGGGTGTTTATTGTTTTAATAGCAAGTTGTTTTTAATTGTACCACTTTATGAGCTTTTAAGCATAAGTGCATTTGTGACTTGATTGAAACTGTGAAGTAAGATCAAGCTGTTTTGTTTGAAGAATGTCTTCAATTTTATTAAACTTGTAAACAAGATCACTGTGTGATTAAGGGGGAGTGAGTTGGTACTTATATCTAAGTAGTGACTTAGGTAGAAATTGCATTGGGTAGATATTAAGTGAAAGATTAAACTGGGTTGTTTAAGTCTAGAATTAATATTACTTATAGTGGATTTCCTCCTGGCTTGGTAGCCTCCAGATGTAAGTGTGGTTATACACTGAACTGGGTTAACAAACTTCTGTGTTGTTTAATTTTCTTGCACTTTAAGTTTTGGTTAAATCTGTCAAGTGTTGGAACATCTCATAGGACATCTCATACCTGATCACAGAATTTCAATTGGCATCAGAGCAGGCACCCTGCCTGTTTATACTGGGTGAGATCTAGGGAATACAAATTCTGGAAACATGGACAGAGATATAGGATCAGTAAATAGACCACCTATACTGGATGGATCTAATTATGACTACTGGAAACCAAGAATGATTGCATTCTTAAGATCACTTGACAACAGGGCCTAGAGAGCAGTCAACATTGGATGGGAACATCCTATCCAAGACACCAAAGATGGATCAAAAGTGTTGAAACCTGAAGAAGAATGGAGTAAAGAGGAAGAAGATTCAGCACTAGGCAACTCCAAGGCCTTAAATGCTTTATTCAATGGCATTGATAGGAACATCTTTAGACTTGTGCATCACTGTGAGCTGGCCAAAGATGTGTGGGATACTCTCAAAACAACTCATGAAGGAACATCAAAGGTAAAGATGTCAAGACTTCAACTTCTCACCACCAAGTTTGAGAACTTGAGAATGAAGGAAGATGAGACAGTTCATGAATTCTACATGAACATCTTAGAAGTAGCCAATACTTCTGGAGCCTTGGGAGAAAAGATGACTGATGAAAAGCTTGTAAGAAAGATCCTCAGATCTTTGCCAAAAATATTTGACATGAAAGTCACAGCAATAGAAGAAGATCAAGACATATGCACTATGAAAGTTGAAGAGCTCATTGGTTCCCTTCAAACATTTGAGATGGGAATGAATGACACAAATGTTAAGAAGAACAAAAGCATAGCCTTGGTGACAAATACTGATGAAGAAGAAGATGATGAATCAGAAACTGGTAAAAGCTTATCAGACAACATTGCTATGCTTGGAAGACAATTCAAAAAGATTCTCAGAGGAATGGAAGGCAAATCCAAACCCAGTGGAAGATACACAAACTCTTCTGAGAACAAAAGACCTTATGATGCTAACAGAAGGTCAAATTATGATGAAAAGACAAGTCAAGAAAAAGGAATCAAATGCCATGGATGTGAAGGATATGGACACATCAGGAATGAATGTCCTACCTACTTAAAAAGGCAAAAGAAAGGACTCTTTGTAACCTGGTCTGATGAAGACTCAGGAGGTGATTCAGAAGAAGAATCAGCTAAGCATATCACTGCTCTAGCTGGATTATATGAATCTGAAAGTGAATCCAGTGATGGGGAGCTTACTTTTGAAGATCTTGAGCAAGCATACAAAGATCTATACAAAAGAAGCACTGAAATATGCAGTGAGGTTATAAAGCTAAAGAAGCAGAATGAGGCACTAGAAGATGAAAAAGCAAGTGATCAAGAGATCATTGACACCTTGAAAAGTGAAGTAAGTCTTCTCAACTCCAAGTTGGAACACATGTCCAAATCTGTTAGAATGCTGAACAACAGTTCAAGTACACTGGATGTTATTCTCAACAACAATAAGCATTCAGGGGATAAAAGTGGACTGGGATTTAACAGAGTTCATAAGGATGAAGCTAGCTCTAGCAAAACTACTTCAAAGTCCATACAGTCAAACAAGATGTCCCAACAGATGCTTCAACATCATGAAAAGAACACAAAGTCAAACATAATGTTCCAACAGATGTCTCAACATTCTGAAAAGAACAAAATGAAGAAGAAGTATCAAAGATGGAGATGTCATCATTGTGGAAGATTTGGACATATCAAACCTCATTGCTATAAGTTGCATGGATATCCAAATCAGATGTATCAGCAACCTTCTAAGCAGAAGATAGAAGTTATCAGTAAAGTGCTGCATAGACATCAAAGAAATCAGCAACCTCCTAAGCAGAAGACAGAGGTCATCAAGAAGGTATGGAAACCAAAAGCTAGCATTCAGGCTGATCAAAGCTACATACCCAAGAACAAGATCAACAATCAATCTTGGAGATCTACTGATGAACAATACACAGAGCAGAGGCATCAAAAGAAATCTCAACTCAAATGGTCAAAGAAAAGTGTTGCATATATAGCACATACATCTCTAAGAGTATCAGCTAAAGAAGACTGGTACTTTGACAGTGGATGTTCAAGACACATGACTGGATTGAAGAATTTGCTAGTAGACTTAAAGTCACATTCATCCAGATATGTAACCTTTGGAGATGGAGCTAAAGGAGAAATCAAGGGAGTTGGGACCTTGGACTGTCAAGATGTTCCAAGACTAGATGATGTGCTGCTAGTTAAAGGTTTAACTGCTAACCTGATCAGCATAAGCCAATTATGTGATCAAGGGTACAGTGTAAACTTTACCAAAACTGAATGCATAGTGACTAACAAAGAACAAGAGGTTGTCATGAGAGGAGCCGGATCTAAAGACAACTGTTACATGTGGGAATCTCAAGACTTCAGTCTCACTTCAACTTGCTCTTTAGCTAAAGAAGAAGAAGTGAAACTATGGCACCAAAGACTAGGTCATCTTCATTTCAGAGGCATAAAGAAGATAATATCTATGGATGCTGTAAGAGGTATTCCTAAACTGAAGATTGATGATGGCAAAATATGTGGTGAATGTCAAATAGGCAAGCAAACCAAGATGTCCCATCCAAAGCTCCAACATCTGACAACTTCTAAAGTTTTGGAACTATTGCATATGGATCTTATGGGACCTATGCAGGTTGAAAGCCTTGGTGGCAAGAGGTATGCCTATGTGGTGGTTGATGACTTTTCAAGGCATACATGGATAAGTTTCATCAAAGAAAAGTCTGATGTATTTGATGTATTCAAAGACTTATGCCAAAGAATACAAAGGGAAAAAGCCAGCTGTGTGATCAGAATAAGAAGTGATCATGGAAAAGAATTTGAGAACCAAAAATTCTTAGATTTCTGTTCTTCAGAAGGAATCAATCATGAATATTATTCACCAATCACTCCTCAACAGAATGGGATTGTTGAGAGGAAGAATAGAACTATTCAAGAATCAGCAAGAGCTATGATCCATGCTAAAAAGTTACCTTTGTACTTCTGGGCTGAAGCTATGAACACAGCTTGTTACATCCATAACAGAGTTACTCTAAGGAAAGGAACTTTGTCCACAATATATGAAGTCTGGAAGGGCAGAAAACCCACAGTTAAGTACTTCCATGTGTTTGGAAGTAACTGTTATATTCTGGCAGATAGGGAGCAAAGAAGAAAAATGGATCCTAAAAGTGATGAAGGGATTTTTCTTGGATACTCTATAAACAGCAGAGCATATAGAGTATTTAATTCTAGAACCAAGGTTATCATGGAGTCCATAAATGTGATAATTGATGATGCTCCTACAGATGTCCTAGAAGATGTTGGAACATCTGCTGATATCAAGATTGAAGCTGAAGAAAAGAGTGATCATTATGACTTCACTCAAACTGATGCAAGGACAGAACAATCCAGCAAACCTCCCTCCATAAGAATACAGAAGGATCATCCCAAAGATTTGATAATTGGTGATCCCAACAGAGGTGTAAGCACTAGATCAAGAGAAGTGATTTCAGGTTCCTGTTTTGTTTCTAAAATAGAACCTAAAAACATCAAGGAAGCTCTTACTGATGAATACTGGATTTGTGCTATGCAAGAGGAATTAGGTCAATTCACAAGGAATGAAGTGTGGAATCTTGTTCCTAGACCTGATGACATAAATGTGATTGGAACAAAATGGGTGTATAAGAACAAGTCAAATGAACAAGGAGTTCTTACAAAGAACAAAGCTAGACTTGTAGCTCAAGGATACACACAAATTGAAGGAGTAGACTTTGATGAAACCTTTGCACCAGTAGCAAGGCTTGAATCAATCAGACTACTTTTGGGAATTGCTTGTATCTTAAAGTTCAAGCTATTTCAAATGGATGTGAAAAGTGCCTTTTTAAATGGTTATCTTAATGAAGAGGTATATGTAGAACAGCCTAAAGGATTTGTTGATCCAAGCTGTCCAAATCATGTATACAAACTAAAGAAGGCTCTTTATGGTCTGAAGCAAGCTCCAAGGGCATGGTATGAAAGACTGACTACTTTTCTTATCAAGCAAGGGTACAGGAAAGGTGGAATTGACAAAACCTTGTTTGTTAAAGATGAAGAAGGAAATGTCATGATTGCTCAAATATATGTAGATGACATTGTCTTTGGTGGGATGTCTGATAGGATGGTCAAACATTTTGTCAACCAAATGGAATCTGAATTTGAAATGAGCCTAGTAGGAGAATTAACCTACTTTCTTGGACTGCAAATAAAACAAATGGAGGACTCCATGTTCATTTCCCAAAGCAAGTATGCTAAGAACATAGTCAAGAAATTTGGAATGGACAGTGCTACTCATAAGAGAACTCCTTCCCCCACACATTTAAAGCTGACTAAAGATGAAAAGGGTGAGAATGTAGATCAAAGCATGTACAAAAGTATGATTGGAAGCTTGTTATATCTGACTGCTAGCAGACCAGACATAGCATTTGCAGTAGGTGTATGTGCAAGATATCAAGCTGATCCAAAAGTCAGTCATCTTAATCAAGTCAAGAGAATTCTGAAATATGTTAATGGTACTTGTGACTATGGCATAATGTACTTTCATGGATGTAAACCAATTCTCACTGGCTTCTGTGATGCTGATTGGGCTGGAAGTGTTGATGACAGAAAAAGCACTTCAGGAGGATGCTTCTTTCTAGGAAACAATTTGATTTCTTGGTTCAGTAAGAAACAAAATTGTGTATCCTTATCTACAGCTGAAGCTGAATATATAGCAGCTGGAAGCAGTTGTTCTCAGTTGGTTTGGATGAAGCAAATGCTCACTGAGTACAATGTCCCACAAGATGTCATGACATTGTACTGTGACAACTTAAGTGCAATTAACATATCAAAGAATCCTATCCAACATAGCAGGACCAAGCATATTGATATCAGACATCATTTCATCAGAGATCTTGTAGAAGAAAAAGTGATTTCATTGGAACATGTAGCTACAAATCTGCAGTTGGCTGATATCTTTACCAAAGCATTGGATGCTACACAATTTGAGAACTTAAGGGGCAAATTGGGAATCTGCTTATGTGAGATTTAGCAGTTATGGAGATGTGCCAACATGTCATATGACATTGTGTGGCATAAGCACCAGATGGCAACACCAGTCTGGTCAAGAACCTTGGGTATTCCATTCCTAATAATTTTCAATGTAACGGCTACTTATATAATAACAGCTTGCATTCAGCTATCCATATTCTCATCATACTATCAAAAGCGAATTGCATTATCTAGTGTAAACACCCCAAATTTGCCCTCACTCATTCACACCATGGCTTGTGATCTTTTCATATGCATAAGTTCAATCATAGCATCTCATACCACACTTTTGTCTCACTGCATTGCTTCTAAGTCATCTGCACCTAGGGTTTGTGATCTAAGCTATCCAAGAGCCACTTGAGCCACTCCAAAGGTCATCAATCATTTAAAGAGGGTCCATGTATGTTCAAGCATCATATTATATCCTCTCAAGATCAAAAATGTCAAAGAATCACAAGGACTGAGAATGGTATGGAAGCAGGGCCAGGTTTGACTGCACAGATGACCTAGAATTAGGGTTTTGGTTTCAGAGGCCATAACTCCAAATTTTTTGGTCATTCTTGTTTCTATTGGTCTCTATATGGTATAGGGAGCATGCATATCAATTTTCATGAAGAAATTCCATGGGGAAGTCATCTGATCAAGAGTTGACTTTTCAAGCAAGTCAGTGTAAAATCAGGGCATCTGAGGCCCCCAATGACCCAACCAAAGGGTGTTCTTCATCATTTTGATTGTATATGATCTTTATTTGATCATAGAAGAAGTTTAAAGTTCACAAAATTGAAGAATTTCAAGTCTTTTGCAAAGTTGACTTTTTGGGAAAGTTGACTTTGTAATGAAATTGCCATTTTGGGAAACTTTTTCAACCCTTGCTTTTTGATTCAAAAATGCTTCAAATGGAAAAACTTTGGTCATGAAAGTTGTAGAATGGATCATTCCCTTTTCAAAAAGTACAAGAACATGACCTAATTCATTTTGGATCAAAAGTTATGGTTTGTCAAAGTTGGCTAAAATCACAAAATTTGAAGTTTTCTACCAAAGAGGCATTTTGCAAAATGACTTGATCAAGTGTTCTAAAGACCTCAAATGTGTACAATTTCTTCACAACATGATTACATGACCTCTAAAAATCAGAATTGGCCCAAGAATCATCTCATTTCATGCCTTGAACTTCAAGAAATCTCAAAGGAACCAAACTTGAATCAACTTGCAAAACTTATCATAAGTTACAAACCACTTGCTGAATCACCTCATAAACAATTCCATGGCTCTCCCTAAACTCAGCTGAGCCCAAGCATGCCAAAAAGCAAGTTGTACCATTGCCCATACCTCAAGTACAAATCAAGTTGACATTTTGGCCAAAGACCCATACCAATCACAATACGCCAGCACCCACTCTCTGACCTATCACAATTGTTTATACAAATCAAAAGCAAGCCAAAGCACACAACACTTCATGCTGAAACACACCAAAGCCCTAGTTTCCAAGTTTATGCTCCATTTGCAAAAGCTTTCGAAACTCATCACACAAGCCTTAAACACATAAACCAACTTCACAAACAATCTCCATATGCTTCACTGATCACAAAGCACCCATCACCATAGCCTAAAACTCCCTGAATCAGAAATACGATTTCCACCCCACCTTGAACAGAACTTCTGTAATCTTCCAAACCAGCCATCACAAACTTCCTCCAAGCATCAAGACTTCATCAGGGGCCTAAGAGGAGTGGTTTGCACAAAGAGAGAAGGCCAGAAAGTTGCAAACTGAGAAAGCTCAAGCTCAGGTATCTCAAGAACTTTTTTTCCAGAAATGAGTTTTTAAGTTTCTAGATTGTTCCTCATGCTTTGCTGATCACTCTGATGTTCTTACTTTTTGAAATGGTTGAGAAATAAGCATTTAATCTTGTTCTGAAACTTTTCTGACCTAAACTTGTTTTGCTTCGATTCGCATGATTGATGAATGAAAAATGGTTTTTGTTTAGGGGTTTTGATTTAGTTTCGAATGGGGATGATTTCTGGGTGATTAGTTTTCATTTTCATGAAGTTTTGGGGTTTTTAGCAACTTTCAGGTGAGGGTCTTGCCGGAGAAGACGACCGGAAGTCTTCTCCGGCCACCTGAAAGTGATTAGGGCTAATCAGTGTAATTAATGCAAGTTTGAATGTGGTGCGTTGGATAGGCTGACCAGAGTTGACTCGCGCGCGTTTTGATGGCTAGGATGTGTCATTAGAAACCCTAATCTATAATTAATTTAATTAATTCAGTTTAATTAATTAAAATAGGATTTAGTTCAGTTTGAATCTCACCCCTTGGATCTGGTGCGCAGTCTTTCCCTCCTTCCCCAGTTTGAATTCAGGCCACTGGATGCGCATACTTTTCTTTTAATTCATTTTATTTTCTATTTTTATTCATTTGTTTTCTACATTTTATTTAAAATAGCAAAAATCACTTAAAAATTCTGAAAATTTTTATACACCCTTTTATTAATTTTCAGAAACCAAAAACATTTTAATTTTTATTTTTTGCATTAAAAAATATTTTTAAATCATTTAAAAGATTATTTTTAATTAATTAATGAGAATTAATTAATTAAAAATACTTTTAGGTATTTAAAAATCACCAAAAAATTCATGAAACCTTTAAAATCATTTAGAAACATTGTCCAACCCTCAAACCAAATTTCTTTTTTGATCTTGATGTCTTTTGATAATTTTTCATAGAATTAAAATCATTTCAAGGAATTATTTTAATCCAATGTTCAAAAATTCATTTCTGCCTAGTCTTTAGGAGTTGGACTTTGATTCTTTTTGCATTGCATCTTGCATATCATGTAGTTTATAGGATTAAATTGGCATGATTTGATCTTGCATTTTCAATTTGTTTGACATTTTTCTTGACAAGGTACCTTAAAACCCTAACATTCTTAAGAAATTCATAACCCTCATTAGGTTAAGAGTTAGAACCCCTCCTTTGGGCAGTGAGTTTGTATAGGTTTAGGGTTCCCTTGATTGCATTTTCAATTTTTTATCTTGATGTTTGCTTCTGGTTTTGGTTTTTGTTTGGTGCATTGATCATAAACCCTAATTTGAGCTTCCATATGCATTCATCTTGCATTTGCTTACATACCATGACTTGCCATAGCATTTTGTGCATCCATTTGATTCATTAGACATCTTAAGACATATTAGAATCATGTTTGATCATTGCTTATTGCATTTGCCATGTTGTATGTCATTTGCATTCCATAACTTTTCATGTATGATCATGGTTCTAAGCATGCTTCCCTTTGCATCCATATGTTTGTATGATCATCCTCATACCTTGATTCATGTTTGCATCATCTCATAGCATCCTTAGCATCATACTTATGCTTCTGGTTTTGATTTACATCATGCCATTTCATCTCATCTTGCATTGCATTGCATTCCTTTCATTAACTTTTCAGGTGGTAAGTAACCTTGAGAAGTGAATTTGCCTTCACTTCTCACATTTTCTTTTCATCTCTCTTATGCATCATTGCTGCATTTTGACTTGTGTTTGGGATTGAGCTTGCTCTTTCTTCTTCTTCTTACCTTCTTTCCTCAAGTGACTTGTCTTCTTGGATGAAGCAATTTACTTTACTTTTCTTTGCTTCTTTCATCTGCTTCCTGGTGGTTCCTCTGAAGATTTCTCTTGTAAACCTCACAAACCCTAGGAACAACCAAGCATGACAATGATTAGGTCTTAATTAGTCCCCCACTTAGCTTTTACCTTTGTGTCATCTTTGAGTCTTCTCTTCTCATCTCATAATCAAGGACTAAACCCTAAAGGTTTTAAGGCTTTGTGATTAAGCTTATACATGCATCCTTCTATTAGGATGGAGTGTATAACTGTAATCCGAAGTGTTAAACCCTTAATGTGTTTAAATCCTTTAATCAATCCACCTAATAATCATCAAGACATCAAGCTTGTAACTTGGGCCTTGCATTAGGGTTCTAATTCTTCCTTCACTAGTTAAGAAGGACTAACCCTAGTGTTAATGGACAAGTCCCCCTCAAGCTGTCTTACAAACCATAAAACTCACTTCTTCATCATATCATTAAATAAAATCCACTTAATCAAGGCTTTGTTTTGTCATGGGTTTAATCCCTAATCATGGATTAAGTTGAGGAGCTTTCCTCAGCTTAAACATTCTCATCTATTATCCTTCTATTAGGATAGTGTAATGAGTCTGTTTAATCCTTGATTATGGCTTAATCTCATTACTTAACACTAAACTAAAACTCCAAAAACATCTAAATAATTACAAGTAGGTTAATGATCTTAATCTTACATCAGGGTGATTAAGTGTGAGAATCTGACTTCACACTTAAGGTATTCTCATTACCCCTAATCAGAGGGAAGATGTGATGAGTTTACTAAATCCATTGGTTTAGGCTTAAGCTCATTAATCTATGACAAACTTTCAAAAGCAATAAAAGATTGAAAACTCAAAAAACAAACAATAATCGTCTCCTACGGGATTCTTTTCTCATCACACTCACTCATAAACGGGAACTTGCTTCTTCCGTCTAATGCAAGACAGTTTGCACCTGAGCCAGACAGGTCATACACTTGAGCATAGATAAGTAAGCAGTTCACAAGTCAGTTCATCTTTCAGTCTCTTTGGGTCGAACTACGGTGTTCTGACTTCCTCATTGCACGAGAGGATACGTAGGCATAACTTAAAAGTTATCGAACAAAAGTCTCTGTATATTCCCCCTCCTTCTAGCCTTATTCTTTAGCCTCATTATTATGAGCATTTCATCTTTGTTCTTACACTGACACTATACATATTATACTTCACTTCTTTTACACTGACACCTGTACATCCTTTTCCAGCTCTTTGATACACAAATTGCACTGACACTACCCCTTTAAAACACAAATCTTTTAAGCGTGGATCCCGTCGAGTACGACGGACAATCTGGGTGCTAATACCTTCCCAGGTTGTAACCAACCCCCTTTCTCAGTCTCTTTGGTTCGCAACCGTCTTATCCATGTCTTTCTAGGTTTATGCAGCATTACCTTTCCTTTGGGATAAAAATGCCTAGCTGGCGACTCTTTTCAGTTCATCTTCATGTTCTCTCTTTCACCGACCGTTCGCGTCTGTACCCCTTCTGGCCAGGTGTCATTTGGTGGGAGCGACATCTAGCTGTTCTTCAGAAATCATCAACCCTAAAACCCTTCATCCATCTTCTTTGAAAATGTCTCAAAACCCTAACATTCCTGAAGAAATTCTCAACAAAGAAGATGTGGTTCATGCAACCCCCATTTCTGTGGTACCCATGGAGTCAACCCCATTGGACGAAATCAGAGGAAGTGTTCCTCATGCTAAAAAGCCAAGAACTCCAAAAAGAGCAAAAGATCAAGTCTGCAGCAAATCCAAAGGCATTCCTTCACCAGCAAACATACCTCAAAAATCTTCTGAATATGTGGATGCTTCCATAAAGGAGTTGGTAACCAAGATCCTATCTGAGCAAAGAGTGGTAAGTGGCATTTCTATCCCTATGAACACCATGCCTGCCCCTCAAGAAGATCAACAAACTCAAGCTGCAAAGGACACTCCTGCTCAACAGGATGTCCCAATAGATGTTGAAACATCCGAGGATGAGCAAAAGGCCTCATCTGATGCTGCTGTTGAAACAACTGAGGACCAGAAAAAGGCCTCAAATGATAGTGATGAAGAAGCATCTGAGGACCAAACTAAGGCCTCTACTGAAGAGCACATCTCTGCTGATCTACCAGCTGAAGAGGAGACTGCTCAATCTCCTCCTGTGGTGAACCTAGAGCATGATTCTGATACAGAAATCATTGCCTCTGTAAAGCCTAGCATAGCCAAAAGGCTCAGGACTAGGAAAGAAAAGATGCAAGCAGGACATGCAATTCCTGAGATGAAACAAGCTACCCCAAAGAAAGACAAAGCCAAAACTGTCTTTGGTCCTACAAAACAATGGAGCAAAGTCCAAACACAAAAGAGGAAAGCTGTCACTCCTTCAGACTCAGATGTTGAAGCAGATGTCCCAACATCTCCTCCAAAGAAGAAACCAACACCCTCTAGGGCATCAACTGCTGTTCCAAAAGCTCCCTTGGACAACATCTCATTTCATCATGTTTCAAGTGTAAACAGATGGAAGTTTGTGTACCAAAGAAAGGTAGCACTTGAAAGAGAGCTGAGCAGTAATGCACTTGAGTGCACTGAATTAATTGATCTCATATCTGCTGCTGGTCTCTTCAAAACAGTCTCCAACCTCTCTCCCTGCTATGAGCTACTTGTCAAAGAATTCATAGTCAATCTTCAGGAAGATTGTGCCAATGGTAAGTCTGCTGAATTTAGAAAAGTCTTTGTTAGAGGCAGGTGTGTAGAGTTCTCTCCTCAGATCATCAACCAATACCTTGGAAGAGAATATGATGGACCAAATGAGCTAGGGAAGACTGATAACCAGGTCTGCAAGGTTATCACTGCAAACCAGGTCAAGGCTTGGCCAGTTAAAGGGAAGCTCTCAGTGAGCATGCTGACAAGAAAATATGCCATGCTGAACAGGATTGGTACAACAAATTGGGTACCTACCAATCATACATCATCAATATCCACTGGCCTGGGCAGGTTCATTTATGTTGTGGGCACTCAAACTAAGCTGGATTATGGTGCCTACATCTTTGATCAGACCTTGAAGCATGCTAGCTCATCTGCAACAAAGCTGCCAATAGCTTTCCCTTCCTTGCTGTGTGGAATAGTGCTGAGTCAGTACCCTGGAATCATCACTGAGAAGGACACAGTCTGCAAAAGAGAAAGCCCTCTGGCCTTTCACTACAAGCTGTTCCTGAGTCATCATGCAGCAGATGTTGAAGCACCCTCTGGGACATCTGCAGGTCCTTCAAATGCAAAGACTCCAATCTCCAAGGCTGCATTGATTGCTGAACTGAAGAGCACTTGCAAAGAACTTGAAGCAAGAAAGCAGAAGCTTGAGGAGATTATCCAAAGGCTGGAGAGTGAAGGTGATCAAAAGGCTGCTTCTGATGAAGAAACTGAGGATGATGAAGAAACTGAATGTGATGAATCTGAGTGATAATTGTATGTGAGGACAAATGTATGACAGCTGCATTGTAATTTAGAATTAATGACTTTGGCCCCAAATTTGTGTCTAACAAGGGGGAGAACAACAACAATGTGTAATGCTGTTTGATTATGAATGAAAAATCTGTTTGTGTCTGAACTGAATCAGGGTGTTCTTAATAAAAATTTCTGTTGCAACAAATCTGAATACATGTATGTTTGAGGGGGAGTAAACTCACTCATGACTTAACAGAAAAGGAAAGCTACACTCTGATAGAAAGAACTTCTGTTGCACTCTGATAACCAGAAAAGATGTTAGCCAAAAATTAGCCAAAGGGGGAGTTTATAGATGTTTAGAATTGGCAGAATATTTGACCAACAAGAAATATTGAATTCAGTTCAGAATGTCCTATCAGATGTTGGGACATTATCAAACAGAGTATAAGAACTTAATTCAGGATGTCACACCAGATGTTGGGACATTGTGTAAATGACTTAAGTTCAGTTTTTCAGGATGTCCCAACAGATGTTGAGACATCTCAAACCTGCTACCAGAATTAATTAATGACTAACTGATCTGAGATATTTAAGGAGAGTTATCTGGAATTAATTATGGATGGATAAAAACAGAACAAGGCGCATCTGTAGGAAGTTTTATTATGAGGTTTCAGATTAATCAGAAGAACTAAATCTCCTAGAATCTAGGAAGTAACAAACCCTAATTCAAGGTGGAAGCTGCATGTGTTTTAGGACTGGATTAACCTACAGAAAGCCCAAATTACAAACACCTATTTAATCAACAGAAACTCACAGAATTGAGTACGAATTCCAGAAGACCAAATAGGGTGTTTATTGTTTTAATAGCAGGTTGTTTTTAATTGTACCACTTTATGAGCTTTTAAGCATAAGTGCATTTGTGACTTGATTGAAACTGTGAAGTAAGATCAAGCTGTTTTGTTTGAAGAATGTCTTCAATTTTATTAAACTTGTAAACAAGATCACTGTGTGATTAAGGGGGAGTGAGTTGGTACTTATATCTAAGTAGTGACTTAGGTAGAAATTGCATTGGGTAGATATTAAGTGAAAGATTAAACTGGGTTGTTTAAGTCTATAATTAATATTACTTATAGTGGATTTCCTCCTGGCTTGGTAGCCTCCAGATGTAAGTGTGGTTATACACTGAACTGGGTTAACAAACTTCTGTGTTGTTTAATTTTCTTTCACTTTAAGTTTTGGTTAAATCTGTCAAGTGTTGGAACATCTCATAGGACATCTCATACCTGATCACAGAATTTCAGTATCTTCCTCAGCTTAAGTGTGCTCATCTATTATCCTTCTATTAGGATGGTGTAATGGGTCCATTAAATCCTTGATTATGGCTTAAACTCATTACTTAACACTAAACAAAAACACCAAAAACACCAAAAACATCTAAATAATCACAAGTAGGTTAATGATCTTAATCCTACATCATGGTAATTAAGTTTGAGATGTTTATCTCATACTTAAGGTATTCACATTATCCCTAATCAAAGGGAGGATATGATGAGTTTACTAACCCTTGGTTTAGGCTTAAGCTCATTAACTTATGACAAAAAAAGCAATAAAAGATTGAAAATACCAAAAACAAATAATAATCGTCTCCTCCGAGATTCTTTTCTCATCGTCTTCACTCATAAACGAGAACTTGCTTATTCCGTCTAATGTAAGACAATTAGCACCTGAGCCAGAAAGGTCATACACTTGAGCATAGATAAGCAAGCAGTTCACAAGTCAATTTATCTTTCAGTATCTTTGAGTCGAACTACGGTGTTCTGACTTCCTCATTGCACAAGAGGATACGTAGGTGATACATGCCTCATATTCAGCCATGTTATTGGTACAATAGAAACAAAGTCTTGCAGTAATTGGGGTAGGAAAACCTTCAGGAGAAATGATCACAACACTAACACCATTACCAAGCGCATTAGAAGCTCCATCAAAAACCATAGTCCATCGGGATCCCTGTTCAGGTCCGTCATATTGTCTAGGTTCTTTAGTAACAATCATAATGTCTTCATCCGGGAACTCAAAATTCATAGACTGATAATCATCCATTGCCTGATGAGCCAAATGATCAGCTAACACACTGCCCTTAATGGCTTTCTGAGTGGTGTACTGTATATCATATTCTGTTAAGATTATTTGCCATCTCGCTATTCATCCGAAGAGAGAAGGTTTCTCGAATATGTACTTGATTGGATCCATCTTAGAAATTAACAAGGTAGTATGAGTCAACATATACTATCTTAGTCGGTGAGTAGCCCATGCCAAAGCGCAACAAGTTTTCTCGAGCAGTGAGTATCTTGTTTCACAATCGGTGAACTTTTTGCTAAGGTAGTATATTGCTTGCTCTTTTCAACCAGACTCGTCATGTTTCCCCAACACACACCCATTGAATTGTCTAATACTGTCAAGTACATAATCAAGGGTCTTCCATCAACTGGTGGCATCAAAATTTGAGGTTCTTGGAGGTATCTCTTGATTTCATCAAAGGCTACCTGGCACTCGTCATTCCATTCCATTACCTGATCTTTCTTCAATAAATTGAAGATTGGCTCACAGGTAGCAGTTAGCTGGGAAATAAATCTTGCAATGTAATTCAATTGTCCCAAGAAACCTCTGACTTCCTTCTCAGTACGGGGAGCCGGCATCTCTTGTATAGCTTTTACTTTTGCAGGATCCACTTCAATACCTTTTCCACTGACAATGAAACCCAGGAGTTTACCAGACCTAACTCCAAAAGTACACTTGTTTGGATTCAATCTCAGTTTATACTTCTTCAACCTCTCAAATAACTTGTGCAGGTGATCAAGGTGTTGTTCCTCATTCTGGGACCTGGCTATCATATCGTCCACATATACCTCTATCTCATGATGAATCATATCGTGAAACAAAGCCACCATAGCACGCTGATATGTTGCCCCGGCGTTCTTCAAACCCAATGGCATCACTTTATAACAGAAAGTGCCCCATTGTGTAACAAATGTAGTTTTCTCCATATCTTCAGGTGCCATCTTAATCTGATTGTAACCAGAGAAACCATCCATGGAAGAGAATACCTTATGCTGAGCAGTGTTGTCTACCAAAACATCAATATGTGGAAGTGGAAAGTCATCTTTAGGACTAGCCTTATTCAAATCCCTGTAATCCACGCACATGCGTACCTTACCATCTTTCTTAGGTACTAGTACCACGTTTACAACCCATTAAGGATAAGAATTCACAGTTAAGAACCCTGCATCAAATTGTTTCATCACCTCTACTTTAATCTTTTCTGACATTTCAGGACGCATGCGACGAACCTTCTGCTTCTTTGGACGACAGTCTTCTTTTACCGGCAAACGATGAACCACAATGTCTGTATCCAACCCTGGCATATCTTCATAAGACCAAGCAAAGATCTCCACATAGTCACGTAACATCTGGATTAATCTGTTCTTAACACCATCCTCTAATTCAGCCCCTATCTTGACCTCTTTCCTGTTTTCCTCAGTTCCCATATTCACAACTTCGATTGGCTCTTCATGTGGCTGTATAGCTTTCTCTTCTTGTTGTAACAACCTAGCAAGCTCTACAGGTACTTCACAATCTTGCTCCTTTCCATCTCCAGTTTGATAGATCGGATTCTCAAAGTCATAATTGGCAATATTAGAACTGTTATCAACAGGATCTAGAGTGGATGAGGATCTGCATTTTAGTGATGTGGGTGTGTGTAAGAACACATAACTGATAGAACAGAAATAATAATAAAAGAAAGACAAGGAGCACAATATTTATGAAAACGAAACGTCCATTGATTTTATTGAATGAAGTATGCAAATTAAATGACATCCCGAAACAAGCATACCATTGTGCCCCGGGCAAGACACAAGGCTTAAAAGGTTTTATTATTCGAAATTACAAAAAACATAGTAATAGTATTTACTCCTGACTAAAGGAGATAGGAATAACGTCTTTAGCCTTCCAATTGTTGAGCCCATTACCCATGGTAGGAAAGATCCAATCATCCAGGTTGTAGTCTTCATTATAGTCACCCACAACATTGATTTGATCTCTTATGACCCCTTGATTAGTGATATGAACAGCACGAGCACGACGAACAACCCTCTGAGATTCTGCAGTGAAACCCAAACCAAACTTGTCAGACTTGTAAGGGATGTTGGGAAGCTGACCCCAAATAGCAGAACCACCTTTTTCAACCACAGCCCTAGCATCTTTGAGGGAGGCCATTGCGGGAGGTATTCTAGTAACCACATGAGCTCTTTCAGAAGTAGGGACAGACTGAGGAACAGGAGCAGAGCAAGGAACAACTTCAAATGTTTGACACGGAGTTTCAACCAATTCACCCTCCATTTCTACATATTTGAATGTATTCATATGGCTAACCATGTACTCTTCTTCACCATAGACAGTGACATTTTTGTTTTTCACCGGATATTTCAATTTCTGATGCAAGGTGGAAGTCACAACACCTGCCCCATGGATCCAGGGGCGCCCAAGCAAACAAGAATATGCAGGACGAATATCCATCACGTAGAAAGTAGAGTTGAAGACTTGAGAGCCTACTTTGATTGGGAGGTCTACTTCTCCATGTACCACTCTTCTTGAACCATCCAAGGCCCTCACCACTACATCACTTGGTCTTAACACCACATCTTCAGGACTGAGCTTGTCTAGAACCTCTTTAGGGAGCATATTTAATGAAGAACCATTGTCCACCAGTACATGAGACAAAGTAGTGCCCCTACATTCAATGGAGATATGCAGAGCTCTGTTATGGTTTCTCTTGGCAGGAGTCAGATCAGCATCAGAAAAACCCAGACCATTATCACTAGTCAAATGTGCAACACAATTCTCAAATTGATCCACAGAAATTTCATTTGGCACATGAGCAGTCTTTAAGAACTTGATTAAGGCTTTAGCATGGGCCTTAGAACACAACAACAAAGATAACATGGAGATTTTGGAGGGAGTATGCCCCAACTGGTCAACAATATCATAATCACTTTTGCGAATGATCTTCAGTACTTCTTCCATCTGTTTGGAAAGATTTTCAGCAGTTGGTGCTTCAGCTTGCACAGGTTCAATCACATGACCTTTGCCCCGGGCATCAGTACTTGGCCCAGAATTGGAGGTATGAGCTGGAGTAACTGCACTCTTAGAGGTATCTTGAGGGGATAAGATTCTTCCACTTCTGGTGATCTTACTAGATCCAACAATGTTGTCCACATAAGTAGCAGGTGCATCAATTAAAGGCTCTTGTTTGACACCATGGATATAAACATCAGAACCATAATTCCAGGGTATAGCTTTATCAGAAGTATAAGGAATAGGGCCAGGAGTGGTAATGATCATGGGAGCCCCTCTAGCTTCAGCAACAGTCTTCACAGGGCCTTCAGCAATAATCTTCACTGGTCCTTTGGATGTAATCCTGACAGGACCTTTGGAGGTAATCTTCACTGGTACTTTATCAACCATAAATATATCTTCAAGCTTCGTGTTTAGAGTCAGATGTTCACACATACTTTCCACAGAAGGAGTTCTCTCAAACAATATAGTGTAATTGTCCATGAGGCGTTGAATTCCATCCTTCAACTTCCAGCAACTATCAGGTTTATAAGCACAGTAAAAACAGTCTTCATTGCAACCTGGAAAGAACCCATCCTGCACCAGCTTCTTCTTGATAATGGATAGAGGAGTGGTTACATCTGCTACTGAGGAAACATAGGAAACCTCATCAACAACATTAACAGTCTTCTCATGATTGGGCATAGGAGTAGTGATCACATTTGGGGTCCCAGGAGGGTCAAATTCAATTTCCCCAGCTTCGATCATGTCTTGAATCTTATTTTTCAACACCCAGCAGTTGTTGGTGTCATGTCCCGAACTATTAGAATGATATGCACATCTTGCGTTAGGATTGTACCGAGGAGAGGATGTATTAGGATTCTGAGGAGGATCCCTCAAAGTAATTAGCTCCCCTTTCAACATGTGTTGCAAGGCTTGGGCCAGTGACATGTTGATCTTGGTGAACTGTCTTCTAGGCTTCTGTTGATTGTTTTGTTGTTGCTCTGGTGCTGTAGGGGCAGGATTGGAGATGTGAACTGTTCCCACAGATTGGTGACTCCTGTTACGACTATGTTGACCATACACAACATTAGCTTCCTTCTTTCCACTAGGGGGCTTCTTAGCAGTGCTTGATAAAGAGGCACCCACTTATATCTTAACACTTCCTATACCACTTTCCACACGCTCTCCAGTCATTATCAGCTCATTGAAACCAGATGATGAGCTTCCAATGAGTTGACTATAAAAAGGACCATTCAGCGTACTCATAAACATATCCACCAGTTCCCTGTCAGTCAGAGGAGGTTGAACTCTGCCAGCCAGGTCTCTCCATTATTGGGCATACTCTTTGAAACTCTCCTTAGCACCCATAGACATGCTTTGGAGCTGCATGCGAGTTGGTGCTAAATCAACATTATATTGGTATTGCCTATAGAAGGCCTCAACAAGATCATTCCAATCACGAATATTAACACTTTCAAGTTGATAATACCATTCCAATTGAGCTCCAGATAAACTCTCTTGGAAGAAATGAATCCACAGTTTCTTGTCAGCAGTGTGTGGTTGAATCCTCCGGACATAGGACCTCAAATGCAGTTTAGGACATGAAACACCATCATACACCACAAAAACAGGAACCTTGAAGCCAATAGGTATAACCACTCCAGAAACTAAACTCAAATCTTCAAAATCAAGCCCAGAAGATTTTTGTAGTTCCATAGAGTTCATTCTGTCTACCAACATCTTGTACTTCTCCTCACTAGCAGGATCATGATAATAGTTCGCCTCAGAATCAGAATCTTCCACAGTATCATGGAGACTACCTCCCTCTTTCTCAGAATTTTCAGACTCAAAATCCTCAACCTCTTCCTTTGTCTTGATAGGACCTCTGAATCTTCTACCCAGGTTGATAAGGCCCCCTGATTTCCTAGTCTTCTTCTTCTTCTTAGCCAACAGTGCCTTCAGCTCATCTTGTCCCCTGGACAAGTTCAGGATCAGTTCTTGGAATTGTGCATTCTGAGTCTGGAGATCCTTAACAGTTTGTTCGAGAGCCATTTCTGCTGAAATAAACAACGAGAAGATAAGATATCTGTTCGTAAGAAACCTGTGATGCAATGATATGGTATGTAAATGCATATGTAATGTTTTCAAGGACCGCAGGATTTAAATTTGTTTAAACAACCGGAAGGTAAACTTTTATTAGTAAGCAATAAACTTGTTTGCCTCTTGGGCTTACAACAAAATGAAATAAATACAAAGATGGGGTTTTAAGTCTCCCATGGACGTTTCCTCTTTATATTGAGGTATGAGTTAAGATTCCGCTCCTCGTGAAGTTGTTTGGTTAGCTCCAGGATTCTTTCTTGACTAGCTTTGAAATGAGTCTCAAAAGTATCCCTTTGTTCCTTCAACTGGATCTAGGACCTCTCCAACTCTTCCATGTCAGTGGGCATGTATGGATGAAGAATGATATAAGGAGTATCTCCTTCAGCAACAGGCTCTATGGTAACTGGCAGGATAGCAAGATATGGCATCATAAGAGTCTGAGCACGTGCTCGTACCCATCTGAGATAAGGTTCCATAGGAATGGAGTACTTTGGTTCCAGAGTCTTGCTGTCAACCTTGTTCACTTTACCCCAAGCTCGTATAAACCTTTGCCGGTAACCTTGCAGATCGTTGTCGTAGTCGAACACAATTCCTTGAATAAGCATGTCATGAGGACCATTGCTCCGAGCATAACCAAAATGACGTAGAGCTAAAGAAGGATTGTAGGTAATGCCCCCTCTTATGCCAAGGAGTGGCACATTGGGGAATTCCCCACAACGGTCAATGATAGTAACATTCTCCATAGATCTAGAACACCAATGAATGTCTGAATGAGAAAGTGACATGATCCTTTTAGACCACCTTAACCCTTGTTCATTCTTCATCACTGATCAAGGAAGGTGAGAAATAAACCACCTAGAAAATAGAGGTATACAACACATCAGAGTTCCTCGTGCCTTCGTAGTACGGGTATGGAGAGAATGTAAGATGTCTCCAAGTAATGTAGGCACTGGATTGCGAGTCAGAAATATGTTGATGGCGTGTATGTCTATGAACTGGTCTGGATTAGGAACAACACTAGGCCATAGATTAATAGGGCTAAAATCTCCTCAAAAGCATCATAACTCATAGCCTTCAGGAACACTTGAGCTTTCTCCATCAATACCTTAGCAAGGATGCCCTTAACTCCACTTCTTGTTTCTAGGATAATGTCTGATTTCTTCAAATGTAAGGCTACAACAATGAATTCAGGTTTAATCTATTTTTCTAAACCTGTGAAGGGTCTTTGATCAAGGATAGGTATACCCAGTAGCTTGGAGAACTCTTCCATTGTAGGAACCAGCTGATAGTCGGGGAATGTGAAGCAATGATGTTTAGGATCAAAGAACTGGAATAGGACACTCATCATGTCTTCATTGAACCCTGAAGTGACTAGATCAAATAGGTGACCATGCCTCTTGATGAATTGGGAGTTTTCAGAAACTTGAGAGACCAATTCCTTAAGCTTAGGAGGTATTCCTACAAAGTTGATCCAGATAGTATTCCTACGAGCAGAAGCCATGACCTGCAACAAAGAACAAAGATAAATCCTTTGGTCCTTGAAATGGTTAGTAAAAATGCTATGCTTATGATGCATGATGTCATGATGTTATGATTAATCACAAACATGTGGCACACACAAACAAGTCACACAATAGCCCTAGGTTTGAAGGCTTGCATAAGGTTTAAAGGTAAGTACCCTCCCCTGAAGTTTAGATGGTTCATCCTATCCTACAAAAGTAACCAGGTTCTAAGGGATCTCAATATCACTGATCCTTCCCAAGGGTGGTTGTTCAGTAGGAAACTTACTTGCCAACCAAAATCCTCCAAGTTTAGGATCTCAATGAGCGTAGTATCGAGTATCAACCAACTTCAGTCTTCACCAAAGCCGACTATCTCACTACTTTCTAAAGGCCAAGATGGGATAACTAAGGTTTTAAAATTTAGTTAGTGTATTGACAACATATGGCAGCCTCATATTATCCTCAACTTACTTAAGGAACATAAGCACCAACCAAGAAGTCACACTAACTATGGCCACCAGATCAACCATATCGGTATACGCCGTACAGTTTCCTTGGTCTATTTCCATTTACCTAAGGTACACTAGATCCGGGTTAGGATCTTTCACACATAAAGCCCAACAAGTAATATAAACCAAACA
Organism: Lathyrus aphaca; assembly: GCA_963966055.1. Taxonomy (NCBI): domain Eukaryota; kingdom Viridiplantae; phylum Streptophyta; class Magnoliopsida; order Fabales; family Fabaceae; genus Lathyrus; species Lathyrus aphaca. The sequence continues at coordinate 427,162,281 of OZ014524.1, read as the reverse complement.
AGGCAAAAAATTTAAGTGATCTAATTCCTAAGGGTACCCCTCTTTAAACATCCCCAACAGAGTCGCCAGTTCTGTAACACGGTGGGAGAACTGACTTTTAGTCATGTTGCGGATAGCAAGAGTTGCCACCGACTTTTATTTTATCCATAAGGAAAGGGCATAAAAGAACAGGAAAGACCTATTTTAAAAGACTTGAGTTCAGGGGGTAGGTTATATAAAGGGAAGGTGTTAGCACCCTTTATATCCATGGTTATCCATGGGATCTTAGTTACTTAGCTCACTTAAATTGTTTTTGAATAGTGTAGTGTGTGATTAGAAATTTTTCTAAGTACTTTGTAATTATCCTCGTATGGATGTATACAAAGCCTCGTTTTGAAAAATGTTTAAGAAAGTGAGGTGTAAAAAGTATTTTGAAATGTGTGAGCAAGTAACTATGAGATACCTACCCTAGATTAAGTCTTTCGTGGTTATCCATGGGATCTTAGTTACTTAGCTCACTTAAATTGTTTTTGAATAGTGTAGTGTGTGATTAGAAATTTTTCTAAGTACTTTGTAATGATCCTCGTATGGATGTATACAAAGCCTCGTTTTGAAAAATGTTTAAGAAAGTGAGGTGTAAAAAGTATTTTGAAATGTGTGAGCAAGTAACTATGAGATACCTACCCTAGATTAAGTCTTTCGTGTTCTCGTATGTTCTTTCAATGATAAGACTATCCCTATTATTAAGGAATAGATAGTCATTACCTTGGATGTGTTAAGGGACAAGCGTATGGTCATCGTATGGTCATAGAAGGCAACTTAAGGGTGTCTTTAGCAATTCGTAGGGACTATCATCATTTATTCGAAGGGACAAGATCATTATTCCGTAGGCAACCTCAAAAGGACTTGATCTTTTAAATCTGTAGGGACTTGATGATTTTATGAAGGGACTTTGCTTAAGACACCCATATATTCGAGGGACTTGACCATATTTAAGGCAACTGGGAGGGGTAACCTAGGAAGTGCAAGATGGCGATCAAAGATCGACTTACGTGTGTAAGTGTTTATATTCAGGTATTTATCTTATTTAATTAATTATCTAATTTTATTTAATCACAATTAGGTTATGCACCCTATTTACTAACCATATAGTACAATAATTACAAAACAAAGATATAAAGTAAACCTACAAATATTACATGGCTTTAGCAATTACATAATAATAAAAATAATAATGATAATAATAAATATAATAAGAATAATAAATAAACAATAATCAAATATTAGTAATAATAAAATAATAATAATAATGGTTAGAATAATAAATAAGAAAAATAAAAATTTAGAAGAAAGATTATTTTTTAGGTTAAATAAATATTAGAAATTCTTAGAAGTTAATTAAGAAAATAAATTTAATAATAATAAAAAAAATAATAAATTATTTACATATTAATAAAAATAAAGATTAAATCATTTAATTAGGGTTTAGAAAAAAAAAAGTTAATTTTTAGGGTTAGGATAAAAATTAGGGTTGAGAATTTTAATTAAGAAAATTAGGGTTTTTAATTATAATTAAAATACATTATTTATTTATTTACAAAAATATATATAATAACTATATACAAAATTATTATAAAATTAATACAAATAATTAACATTAAGAAAATAAATATGAAATTTTTTAGAAAATATAAAGTTTTTTGAAAATATTATTGATTATTAATTTAGAAATTATTTTAATTATATTAATTTAAATCAAAATAAAGAAAATAGTAAAAATAAGAAAAACATGAAAAAGCCTAAAAAGATAGGACCTGGGATTTGAACCCAGGTCCCTTACCTCAATCAACAACATACAAAACCAGCTGAGCCAGCACGCGCTGGTGTAAGCTATATACAACGCATCCATCATATTGTAATCCTGCAAAACAAATAAATATGTGAAAAAAAAATTGGAACCAGGATTCGAACCCCAACCCTTCTGCCTCCACATACGCTTCTCCAACCAACTGAGCCAAGCCACACATCTGAAATACAAACGCACACAAAATCTAATAAAATAAAGGAAAATTTAAAAACTCAATTTCGCGCCAGTCTTCGTCTCCTTCCTCTGGCTGTCGTCTTAGACTTTTAGTGACACTTTTCCGTCACTAAAGGTTATAGTGACGGATTTCCTTCGTCACTAGAGAACCTGCAACATCAAACATCCAGAACACGCAATATAAATGCATTCCAATTATTCAAAACAATCAATAACAATCCCCTAAGTTCAAATATGTCCATAATTTGGTCTGAAATTACTTATTTCGTGAAGCCCTAATTCATGGTTTTATGAACCCTAAAAATGGCGTTTGGCCGTTTCTGCATCAAACATCAAATTAAACCACCCAGAAACATTGCAAACATCAATATAAACAACAATATATAATCAAATTCCATTTATACAGTGTAGATGTTTAAGAATTGGCAGAATTTTTGACCAAACAAGAAATGTTAAATTCAGTTCAGAATGTCCTACCAGATGTTGGGACATTAGCAAACAGAGTATGTGAACTTGGTTCAGGATGTCCTACCAGATGTTGGGACATTGTATAAATGACTAAGTTCAGTTTTGTCAGGATGTCCCAACAGATGTTGAGACATCTCAGACCTGCTACCAGAATTAATTATTGATTAACAGATCAGAGATATTTAAGGAGAATTATCTGGAATTAATTAATGATGGATATAAAACAGAACAAGGCGCATCTGTAGGGAGTTTTAAATTGAAGATTCAGATTAAAACAGAAGACCTAATGCACCTAGAATATAGGAGGTAATAAACCCTAAATTCAAGGTGACGGCTGCTGCACATTAGGGCTGGATCATTCTACAGAAAGCCCAAAATTCAGAACCTATTTAAACAACAGAATCTCATAGAATTGAGCACGAATTTCAGAAGACTAAATAGGGTGTCTAGTGTTTTAATAGCAGGCTGTTTTTATGTACCACTTTATGAGCTTTTAAGCAAAAGTGCATTTGTGACTTGATTGAAACTGTGAAGTAAAATCAAGCTGTTATTGTTTGAAGGATGTCTTCAATTTCTGTAAACTTGTAAACTTGATCACTGGGTGATTGAGGGGGAGTGAGTAGGGTACTCTTATCTAAGTGAGTCTTAGGTAGAAATTGCATTGGGTAAGTATTAAGTGATAGATTAAACAGGGTGGTTTAAGTCTAGAATTAATATTACTAATAGTGGATTTCCTCCTGGCTTGGTAGCCTCCAGATGTAGGTGTGGTTATACACTGAACTGGGTTAACAAACTTCTGTGTTGTTTATTTTTCCTGCTGTTTAAGTTTTGGTTAAAATTTGTCAAATGTCCTATTAAGTGTTGGAACATCTCTTAGGACATCTCATTACAGAATTTCAATTGGCATCAGAGCAGGCACCCTGCCTGTTTATACTGGGTGAGATCTAGGGAAAACAAATTCTGTAACATGGACAGAGATATAGGGTCAGTAAATAGACCACCTATACTGGATGGTTCTAATTATGACTACTGGAAGCCAAGAATGATTGCATTCTTAAAGTCACTTGACAACAGGGCATGGAGAGCAGTAATTGTTGGATGGAAACATCCTGTTAAAGACACCAAAGATGGATCAATAGTTCTGAAACCTGAAGAAGAATGGAGTAAAGAGGAAGAAGATTCAGAACTAGGCAACTCAAAAGCCCTAAATGCTTTATTCAATGGCATTGATAGAAATATTTTCAGACTGGTGCATCATTGTGAGCTGGCCAAAGATGTGTGGGATACCCTCAAGACAACTCATGAAGGAACATCAAAAGTAAAAATGTCAAGACTTCAACTTCTCACCACCAAGTTTGAAAACTTGAGAATGAAGGAAGATGAATCAATTCATGAGTTCTACATGAACATCTTGGATATAGCCAATACTTCTGGAGCCTTGGGAGAAAAGATGACTGATGAAAAGCTTGTAAGGAAGATTCTCAGATCTTTGCCAAAAAGATTTGACATGAAAGTCACAGCAATAGAAGAAGCTCAAGACATATGCTCCATGAAAGCTGAAGAACTCATTGGTTCCCTTCAAACTTTTGAAATGGGAATGAATGACACACATGCTAAAAAGAACAAAAGCATTGCCTTGGTTTCAAATGCAGATGAAGAAGAAGATGAGAAATCAGCAAATGACAAAAGCTTATCAGAAAACCTTGCCTTGCTTGGAAGACAATTCAAACAGATTCTCAGAGGAATGGAAGGCCAATCCAAATCCAGTGGAAGAAACACAGACTCTGAGAACAGGAGAACATATGATGCTAACAGAAAGTCAAAGTTTGCTGAAAAGACCAGTCAAGATAAAGGAGTCAAATGTCATGAATGTGAAGGATATGGACACATCAAGTTTGAATGTCCTACCTACTTAAAGAGGCAAAAGAAAGGACTCTCTGTGACCTGGTCTGATGAAGACTCAGGAGAGTCAGAAGAAGAATCAGCTAAGCATATTACTGCTCTAGCTGGACTGTGTGAATATGATAGTGATTCCAGCTGTGGAGAGTTTACTTATGCAGATCTTGAGCAAGCCTTCAAGGATCTGTACAAGAGTAGTACTGAAGTATGCAGTGAGGTCATAAAGCTAAAGAAGCAGAATGAAGTACTAGAAGAAGAAAAAGCAAGTGATCAAGTAATCATTGATACCTTAAAAAGTGAAGTAACTCTTCTCAATTCTAAGCTGGAACATATGTCCAAATCTGTTAGAATGATGAACAGCAGCTCAAATACACTGGATGCTATTCTCTGCAATAATAAACATTCAGGGGACAAAAGTGGACTGGGATATAACAGAGATGAAGCCAGCTCCAGCAAAGCTACTTCAAAAATTACACAGTCAAACAAGATGTCCCAACAGATGCTTCAACATCAGAACACAAAGACTAACTTAATGTTCCAACAGATGTCTCAACATTCTGGAAAGAACAAAATGAAGAAGAAGTATCAAAGATGGAGATGCCATCACTGTGGAAGATTTGGGCATATCAAACCTCACTGTTATAAGCTACATGGATATCCAAATCAGATGTATCAGCAACCCTCCAAACAGAAAGTAGAAGGTATCAAGAAAGTGCTTAGACATCAAAGGAATCAGCAACCTCCTAAGAAGAAGACAGAGGTCATCAAGAAGGTTTGGAGACCAAAAGCTGACACTCAGACTGATCAAAGCCACATTCCCAAGAACCAGATCAACAATCAAGCTTTGAGATCAGCTGAACAACACACAGGGCAGAGGCATCAAAAGAAATCTCAACTCATCTGGTCAAAGAAAAGTACTGCATACATAGCACATACATCACTGAAAGTATCAGCTAAAGAAAACTGGTATTTTGACAGTGGATGTTCAAGGCACATGACTGGATTGAAGAATCTGCTAGTGAACTTAAAATCACATTCATCCAGGTATGTAACTTTTGGAGATGGAGCTAAAGGAGAGATCAAAGGAGTTGGAACCTTGGACTGTCAAGATGTTCCAAGACTAAATGATGTATTGCTAGTTAAAGGGTTAACTGCTAACCTTATCAGTATAAGTCAACTATGTGATCAAGGATACAGTGTAAACTTTACAAAAACTGAATGCATAGTGACTAACCAAGAGCAAGAAGTTGTCATGAAAGGTGCAAGGTCAAAAGACAACTGTTACATGTGGGAACCATTAGACTTCAGTCCCACTTCAACTTGTTCTCTAGCTAGAGAAGAAGAAGTAAAACTATGGCACCAAAGGCTAGGTCATCTTCATTTCAGAGGCATAAAGAAGATCATATCTATGGATGCTGTAAGAGGTATTCCCAAACTGAAGATTGATGATGGCAAAATATGTGGTGAATGTCAAATAGGCAAACAAACCAAGATGTCCCATCCAAAGCTCCAACATCTGACAACTTCCAAAGTTTTGGAACTTCTTCATATGGATCTTATGGGACCTATGCAAGTTGAAAGTCTTGGTGGTAAGAGGTATGCCTATGTTGTGGTTGATGATTTTTCAAGATATACATGGATAAACTTCATCAAAGAAAAGTCAGATGTATTTGATGTATTCAAAGAATTATGTCAAAGATTGCAAAGGGAAAAATCCAGCTGTGTGATCAGAATAAGAAGTGATCATGGAAAAGAATTTGAGCATCAAAAGTTCTTAGATTTCTGTTCTTCAGAAGGAATCAACCATGAGTATTCTTCACCTATCACTCCTCAACAGAATGGGATTGTTGAAAGGAAGAATAGAACCATTCAAGAATCAGCAAGAGCTATGATCCATGCTAAGAAGTTACCTATGTATTTCTGGGCTGAAGCTATGAACACTGCCTGCTACATCCATAACAGAGTTACCTTGAGAAAAGGAACCCTGTCCACAATATATGAAGTCTGGAAGGGCAGAAAACCCACTGTGAAGTACTTTCATGTGTTTGGAAGTAAATGCTATATTCTGGCAGATAGGGAGCAAAGGAGAAAAATGGATCCTAAAAGTGATGTAGGAATTTTCCTTGGATACTCTATAAACAGCAGAGCATATAGAGTATTTAACTACAGAACAAATGTTATCATGGAATCCATAAATGTGATAATTGATGATGCTCCTACAGATGTCCCAGAAGATGTTGGAACATCTGCTGATATCAAGATTGAAGCTGAAGAAAAGAATGATCAATATAACTTCACTCAAAATGATACAAGGTCAGAAGATTCAAGCAAACCTCCCTCCATCAGAATACAGAAGGATCATCCCAAAGATTTAATAATTGGTGATCCCAACAGAGGTGTGAGCACTAGATCAAGAGAAGTGATTTCAGGTTCTTGCTTTATTTCCAAAATAGAACCTAAAAATGTCAAGGAAGCTCTCACTGATGAATACTGGATTTGTGCTATGCAAGAGGAATTAGGTCAATTCACAAGGAATGAAGTGTGGAATCTTGTTCCTAGACCTAATGACATAAATGTTATTGGTACTAAATGGGTGTACAAGAACAAGTCAAATGAACAAGGAATTGTTACAAAGAACAAAGCTAGACTTGTGGCTCAAGGATACACTCAAATTGAAGGGGTAGACTTTGATGAAACCTTTGCACCAGTAGCAAGGCTTGAATCAATAAGACTACTGTTGGGAATTGCTTGTATCTTAAAGTTCAAGCTATTTCAAATGGATGTGAAAAGTGCCTTTCTTAATGGTTATCTTAATGAAGAGGTATATGTAGAACAGCCTAAAGGATTTGTTGATCCAAGCTGTCCAAATCATGTATACAAACTCAAGAAAGCACTTTATGGTCTGAAGCAAGCTCCAAGGGCATGGTATGAGAGACTTACCACATTTCTTATCAAGCAAGGATACAGAAAAGGTGGGATTGATAAAACCCTGTTTGTTAAAGATGAAGAAGGAAATGTCATGATTGCACAAATATATGTTGATGACATTGTGTTTGGTGGGATGTCTGATAAGATGGTCAAACATTTTGTCAAGCAGATGGAAGCTGAATTTGAAATGAGTCTAGTAGGTGAATTAACCTATTTTCTTGGTCTGCAAGTTAAGCAAATGGAAGACTCAATGTTCATCTCACAAAGCAAGTACTCCAAGAACATAGTGAAGAAATTTGGAATGGAAAATGCTTCTCATAAAAGAACTCCTGCTCCTACACATTTAAAGCTGACTAAAGATGAAAAGGGTGAGAAGGTAGATCAAAGTTTATATAGAAGCATGATTGGAAGCTTGTTATACTTGACTGCTAGCAGACCAGACATTGCATTTGCAGTAGGAGTTTGTGCAAGATATCAAGCTGATCCAAAAGTCAGTCATCTCAATCAAGTCAAGAGAATCCTTAAATATGTTAATGGTACATGTGACTATGGCATAATGTACTTTCATGGATGCAAACCAATTCTCACTGGCTTCTGTGATGCTGATTGGGCAGGAAGTGCTGATGACAGAAAAAGCACTTCAGGAGGATGCTTCTTTCTAGGAAACAATCTGATTTCTTGGTTCAGTAAGAAACAGAATTGTGTGTCATTATCTACAGCTGAAGCTGAGTATATAGCAGCAGGTAGCAGTTGTTCTCAGTTGGTTTGGATGAAGCATATGCTCACTGAGTACAATGTCCCACAGGATGTCATGACATTGTACTGTGACAACTTGAGTGCAATCAACATATCTAAGAATCCTATCCAACACAGCAGGACAAAGCATATTGATATCAGACATCATTTCATCAGAGATCTTGTAGAAGAAAAGGTGATTTCATTGGAGCATGTATCTACAGATCTGCAGTTAGCTGATATTTTTACCAAGGCATTGGATGCTACTCAATTTGAGAACTTAAGGGGCAAACTTGGAATATGTTTATGTGATATCTAGCAGTTAATGAGATGTGCCAACATGTCATATGACATTGCATGGCTTAATTTCCAGATGGCAAAACTGGTCTGGACAAGATCTTTGAGAATTCCAATCCTAATCATTTGGACTGTAACGGCTACTTATTTAGGAACTCCTTATAAGCAGCTATCAAGAGTCTCATCACATCATCACAAGCGAATCACATTAACTAGCAATCCTTCAGAAATCATAAACCCTAAAGCTGCACATTCATCTTCTTCAACAATGTCTCAAAACCCTAAAACATCTGAAGAAGTTCTCAATCAGAAAGACGTTGTTCATGCTACTCCTATTTCTATGGTGCCAATGCAATCAACACCATTAGACGAGCTCAGGGGAAGCGCTTCTCACTCTAAAAAGGCAAGAACACCAAAGAGAGCTAAAGATCAAGTTTGTAGCAAAGCCAAAGGAGGCATTCCTTCTCCTGCTAACATGCCACCAAAATCTTCAAACTATGTGGATGATTCAATCAAGGAGATTGTCACCCAAATTCTGTTTGAACAAAGAAAGGTGAGTGGGATCTCTGTTCCATTGCAAACCATGCCTGCTCCCCAAGAAGAACCATCTCAAACTGCAGAGGGCACTTCTGCAGAACAAGATGTCCCAATAAATGTTGGAACATCTGCAGATGAGAAAGAAAATTCATCTGATGATGAACAGACTGAGGTCCAAGAAAAGGCCTCAAGTGAAAGTGATAAAGTTTCTGAGGATCAGACCAAAGCCTCAGATGAAGATCTAATTCCTGCTGATCAACAAGCTGAAGAAGAGACTGCTCAATCTCCTCCAGGGGTCAATCTGGAGCAGGACTCTGATGCAGAAATCATAGCATCTGTCAAACCCAGCATAGCCAAAAGACTCAGGTCCAGGCAGGGTAAGATGCAAGCTGAAGCAGCAATTCTTGAAAAGAAGAAAGCCTCTCCAAAGAAAGGGAAAGCTAAAGCCTCTTTTGGGCCATCAAAACAATGGAGTAAAGTTCAAACTCAGAAAAGAAAGGCTGTCACACCATCAAATTCAGATGTTGAATCAGATGTCCCAACATCTCCTCCTAAGAAGAGACCAGCAATATCCAGAGCTTCATCTGCTGTACCAGAAGCTCCCTTGGATAACATATCATTTCACCATGTCTCTAGTGTGAACAGGTGGAAATATGTGTACCAAAGAAGGGTTGCCCTGGAAAGAGAACTGAGCAGCAATGCACTTGAGTGCACAGAACTGATAGACCTCATATCTGCTGCAGGACTGTTCAAGACAGTCTCAGACCTCTCTCCCTGCTATGAACTTCTTGTCAAAGAGTTCATTGTGAATCTTCAGGAAGATTGTTCACATGGTAAGTCCTCTGAATTCCAAAAAGTCTTTGTTAGAGGTAGATGTGTGGAGTTTTCTCCCCAAATCATAAATCAGTATCTAGGAAGAGAAACAGATGGACCAAATGAGCTGGGCAAGACAGATAATCAAGTCTGTAAGGTGATAACTGCTGACCAGGTAAAGGCATGGCCTGTGAAGGGAAAACTATCTGTAAGCATGCTTACCAGAAAGTATGCCATGCTGAACAGGATTGGTACATCTAATTGGGTGCCTACCAATCACACTTCATCAATCTCAACTGGTCTGGCCAGATTCATCTTTGCTGTGGGGACTCAAACCAAGATGGATTATGGAGCATATATTTTTGATCAGACTATGAAGCATGCCATCTCTACTGCAACAAAGCTGCCAATAGCTTTTCCATCATTGCTGTGTGGTATTGTTCTAAGTCAATACCCTGGAATTTTAACTGAGAAGGACATTGTCTGCAAGAGAGAAAGCCCCCTGGCTTTTCACTACAAATTATTTCTCAGTCACCATGCTGCAGATGTTGAAACACCTGCTGGGACATCTGCTGGTCCCTCCTCTGCTAAGAATCCAATCTCCAAGAAAGAATTAATTGCTGAGCTAAAGTACACCTGCAAAGAGCTTGAAGCTAGAAAGAAGAAGCTGGAGGAAATAATTAAGAGGTTGGAAAGTGAAGAAGATCAGACAGCTGCATCTGATAAAGACAGTGAAGCTGACAGTGAAGCTGATAAAGATGAAGACACTGAAGTGGAGGAAGCTACTGAGAGTGATGAATCTGAGTGATCTTTGTATGTGAGGCATTTGTAATGACAGCAATGATTTGTATTTCTGGATAATAGTTCTTTGGCCCCTAATTTTGTGCCTACCAAGGGGGAGAACAACATCAAATGTAATTGCTGTTTAAATGAATGAAAGATCTGTTTGTTTGCTTCTGAACTGAATAAGTTTTTCTGTTGGAACAAGACTGGATAAAGACAGGACACATATATGTTTGAGGGGGAGTAATCTCAAATAAAATTCAACAGAAAAGTAATGATATACTCTGATAAAAAGAACTTCTGCTGCACTCTGAAAACCAGAAAAGATGTTAGCCAAAAATTAGCCAAAGGGGGAGTTTGTAGATGTTTAAGAATTGGCAGAATTTTTGACCAAACAAGAAATGTTAAATTCAGTTCAGAATGTCCTACCAGATGTTGGGACATTAGCAAACAGAGTATGTGAACTTGGTTCAGGATGTCCTACCAGATGTTGGGACATTGTATAAATGACTAAGTTCAGTTTTGTCAGGATGTCCCAACAGATGTTGAGACATCTCAGACCTGCTACCAGAATTAATTATTGATTAACAGATCAGAGATATTTAAGGAGAATTATCTGGAATTAATTAATGATGGATATAAAACAGAACAAGGCGCATCTGTAGGGAGTTTTAAATTGAAGATTCAGATTAAAACAGAAGACCTAATGCACCTAGAATATAGGAGGTAATAAACCCTAAATTCAAGGTGACGGCTGCTGCACATTAGGGCTGGATCATTCTACAGAAAGCCCAAAATTCAGAACCTATTTAAACAACAGAATCTCATAGAATTGAGCACGAATTTCAGAAGACTAAATAGGGTGTCTAGTGTTTTAATAGCAGGCTGTTTTTATGTACCACTTTATGAGCTTTTAAGCAAAAGTGCATTTGTGACTTGATTGAAACTGTGAAGTAAAATCAAGCTGTTATTGTTTGAAGGATGTCTTCAATTTCTGTAAACTTGTAAACTTGATCACTGGGTGATTGAGGGGGAGTGAGTAGGGTACTCTTATCTAAGTGAGTCTTAGGTAGAAATTGCATTGGGTAAGTATTAAGTGATAGATTAAACAGGGTGGTTTAAGTCTAGAATTAATATTACTAATAGTGGATTTCCTCCTGGCTTGGTAGCCTCCAGATGTAGGTGTGGTTATACACTGAACTGGGTTAACAAACTTCTGTGTTGTTTATTTTTCCTGCTGTTTAAGTTTTGGTTAAAATTTGTCAAATGTCCTATTAAGTGTTGGAACATCTCTTAGGACATCTCATTACAGAATTTCATACAGCTTATATAAGAAAAATCGAAAATCAAAATTCCAAGCTCAAAGGTGGATTCGGTTTATGCATTCAAGGATGTTTTTGATGATGCAAATGATGCGAATAGGTTCAATGAACACCCAAGAAGGTATTGCAACCTTCAAAACTTCTTAATATGGCCTGCAATCAAAAATCCGAATGTGACTTTTTCTTGAAAAATTGAAGGTTGAATGATGTTCTTGGAGGCTGGAAAATTCGTCCCTTGTGCTTGTAATAGGTTTGTGAACCTATAGTGATGCAAATTAGGTCAAGAGTTTGTGGATTTGTGGGCTTTTTTGAATAACTTGAATGTGAAGAAACCTCATGATCAAAATATGTAAAAAATCAAATCTTTGCATACCAATCTGTTCTAGCAAGAATTTGAATAAGATCAATCATCTCTAAATAATGTTTATGACCTTCTAGAACAAGAATCAATTTTAAATATTGAGTTTTCATATTTTGTTTTAATTTAAATTGATTTTTAATGAATAAAATCCAAATAAATAAAAAAATAAACTATAAAAATCTGAATAAATGATATTTGAATTGTGCATGATGTCATGGTAGAGATTGGGTCATAAAATTGCAAGCCCATGTGGAAAGAATTAGTTCTAAGACCCCATTTGCTCAATATACCTCTAAAAAATTTCCCAACTTTGCAAATGCACAAATACCTCAATTTTAAGGATATGATGGTGTTCTTGGACATTTTGGAAAGCTTAGAGAGTCCTATAACCAACCTCTTTGGTCTCATGTCCATATCCTTTACCATTTTCAAATTATGCCCTTTGGAAGATGTTGACTTTTTATTGACTTTTAAAATGACCTATAATGTTTTAGCTCATACCTTCCAAATGAAGCATTTTTGGGCTTGGCTTGTGAGACACAAAGTTGTAGAGAATTCAATTTAATTCAAAATGAGCTTTGGATGGAAATTTTTTGATGAAGTATGTGAAAGTTATGGCTGATCAAAGTTCAGTTGACTTTTCCTATGAAAATACTAATTTAGAAACTCCTGATTCTTGATGATCTGAAATCTCGTTGATGAATCATGATCAACCATTGATAAAATGATGAATTTCACTTCATATAATGGATGTTGGCAAAAAATCATGAAGTTGACTTTGGTTTGACCACAATTGACCTTAGTTGGACTTTTTAACCACTTTGACTGATTTTTGCATATTTGATCATTTGACTGAGCAAACCTTTTGGGAAAGCCTTGAAACTTGACATAGGGATTCTTGAAGACATATAGGATGCTATGAAGATCACTTGAAGCCTTGGAAATCCATTTATCCTGATGAAATCCAAAACCCTAGTTTAGGATGCATTGCTTAGGAGGATGCTTTGTCTGAGGGGATTGTCAAACTTTCTGACCAATTGTGAACCTTGTGAATCTTGTGAACCTCTTGAGATACCTTGTGAACCTTGTGAACCTCTTGGGACACCTTAGTACACAATATCTTGTCTAGGTGAGGGCAAATTTTGGGGTGCAACAACAGGAAATGAGAAGAAAAATCTTTTTGATTAGTCGACTCATGAAGGATTTTGAGTTGGCTCATCCATACCCATGGGTCGACCAAAATGATGCTTCAGGCAGCCTGTTGGGACCCATGTGCTTGGGCACCAAAACACACTGAATGAGTCGGATCATTGTGGAATTTGAGTCGGCTCATTCAGTTCATTTATCCAAAAATTCCATTTCTTGCTTTTTCTTAGAGAAACACTTATGCTTTCAAACATGCCAAGTTTTTGACATTAAAATTCATGCCATGTCTCACAGTTATGCCTTGAGTATAGTTGGATTAAAGATGAGTAATTATCGTAGTTGGATGAAAAACAAAGATTCTTGGTATATTTTGGAATCAAGAGAGAGAGAGAGAGAGATGGAACTTATGTTCATCAATCTCAAAATTCTGATTTTTGTAATTATTGGAGCAGCTGTCAGTAAAAGAGGCATAACTTTTTACTCGTGATTCGAATTGAAGAGGTTTTGGACTTTTTGGAAAGCTTACAAAATTCCATATAGTTTTCATACAAGATTTTCCTTAAGGAGGTTTATGAAGAGGGAGATAAGTGCATTTAAATAGTTGGGTCTGCTGCTGATTTTTGGAAAATTCTGCATACGAGAATTATTGACCAGTCCCATTGCAAGGAGGATAACTTTTCACTTGTGAGTCGGATTCAAGCGATTCTTGAAATTCTATTCATGTTGCAAGAAATTCTATTCATGTTGGTATATAATTTTATGATTGGGAAGTCTTTATTGGAAGAGATAATTGTGTTCGAAGTTGAGCGTTTATTGCTGAAATTTTTGGAAAGATGAAGATGAGTGTGAAATGTTGATAAGGAATAAAATGTTGGTGTTAGAAGGAATGCAAAGGTATCAGATATTTCTTAGAGATGTGATTTATGTTGAATGATGACGATTAAAGTTCCGATGTTAGATTATGTTAATATTGAGAGGAAGACGAATGTTTAATTAGTGTTGTTAAGAATTTTAACTTGGATGAAAGTTGTATTTGGAGCGAACCGAATTGGATTATACTAGATGTTGTAGCGACTCCGGTGTTAGGAGAATATTTAAAGTTTTGTTGTACTATGAACATGTATAAGAGATTGTGTATTGGATTTTGGATGTTTTGGTATAATTAACGAAGTCGGAATTAAGGAAACTAAGAAGATGTCGATGAGCCTTAGGGAGTTGGCGAAGCATTATGCTTACAAACTTTGAAAACAAGTTCAGGTACGCTATTGTGTTTGGTAAAGATGATTTATGCCACTGTTATGGTTGTCGGATGTCTATTGACAAATTGAGGAACTGATCACCCTTAATCTATTTTTGATAGTAGATGGAATCATAACTGATGGATAGATGTGTCATGCTAACTAGTATAGTATGTATGTTGAATTAGTTGAAGTCAAGCTAAGTGTTTGAGTATTGTTTGTTTTGTCGATGCAAGTTATTACATAAGAATATTAGTTGGATTTAAAGATGATAGCATGAAGTTGCGTTTGGATTAAATAGTAATGAGGAAACTCATAGTTGAACTCTGGATAATTGGAGTGTTGTTTTGGTGATGAATTAAGTGGCATGAGACTTGAAGTTTTCTTGAAATAATTCAAGAGGAAAGTATATGGAAATGTAATACCATGATTAACAAAAGTGTCAAATAGAATTGAGTTGCAAGTATTAGAAGAAGTGAAATTATACGTTGGTTTATTCAAGTGCGGTTTTTGGTTGGAATAAGATGAGTTGTTTGGTTGTGTTGATTCAGATAAGAATTTATAAGGAATCATGTTGGTATGAGTAAGAATCGAGGATTCGGTATGTTGAATTAGTTGGAAGCAAAGAATATGAGTTCTCTTGTGGAAATTCGTTGGATCCTTGTACCTTATGTTGTTGCAATGATGTTGAGTGTTTAAGATGATTTTCGAAGGACGTGTTATTAAAAATATGATAAAGTTGTAGTCGCGTTGATGATAAGTGGGAATTCATGGGAAATATAGGTATATATTATCCAAGATCCTGGAAGTAGTCGCGATTGTAGTTGTGTTGAATGTTCAAAGTTGTGGCCTTATGAGTCTAAGTTGGAAGTATTCGGTAACTACAAGAGTTAGAATACTTGTTGGAACAAATTCCGAAGAGTTATGTGGAAGGTTTTGTTAATATGTCGATTTTGATGATTGTAAGTTGGAGTTAAAACTCGGTAAACTTGGTAGTATGCAATTAATCAAAGTGCGCAGCGAAGACGCAATGTCA
The DNA here is from genome assembly GCA_963966055.1 of Lathyrus aphaca. NCBI lineage: Eukaryota > Viridiplantae > Streptophyta > Magnoliopsida > Fabales > Fabaceae > Lathyrus > Lathyrus aphaca. The sequence continues at coordinate 427,146,698 of OZ014524.1, read as the reverse complement.
TGGAGTTGTTCTTATGTGAATGACAACAATATTGGTAGCTTGGTTGTATTATATGTTGTGTTTAAGTTGTATGTTCTTGTGTTGATGTGTTCTAAGTTCTTAAGTTGGTTACTCGTTGTGTTGTGTTGATAGTTTTCAAGCGTATTGCTTGAGGGTTCTTCGTGTTGTTATTGCCATTGAAGTTGTGAATTATTGTTTGTTGTATATGTGGGTTGCTTTCAGAGATGGGAGTTGATTAGTCGGATGGAGTAAGTAGTTGGAGTAGTTGACTCGAATAAATTTTCGAGGATGAAAATATTCTAAGTGGGGGAGAGTTGTAACGCCCGTTTATTTAATTAATTATTTAATTAAATATAATTGTGGTATATTGTGGTAATTCACGTTGATTTGAGTATCTTTGTCGATTTGTGTTGCTTTGTGTGGAATTGTGTCGATTTGTGTTGATGGCTGAATTTATCAGAATATTATGTTGATGGTTATAAGTTAGTTTAAGCCAGATTTAATTAATTAAGTCGATATAAGTTCTAGAAGATGTTACAGAGTATTCTTCCGTTTATTGCTGGATATGTTGATTGGACCGTTTGAACCATTTGGTTGATAATCAGAAGTTAATCTATTAAGTCGGGAGTAAGTAGTTAGTCGCGAATTATTATTCGGTTGATTTTATATTAAGTCGTTAAGTCAGAATATTAAGTCAGAAAGTCGAGGAAATAATATTAGAAGTGATATTATTGATTATTGGAGCGTGTTGGTTAATGAGTTTGGATTGCGTTAGAATTAACAATTAAGGGGGGTATAAGACTTAAACCCATTAGTTGTTATATTTGATTATTATTATTTTAATAAAAATAAAGAAAATAAAGAATTAGTCAAGGAGAAGTTTCAGTAAGATGAGGAAATCGTGAAAATTGGAGAAAACAGATACGAGAAGTTTTCGTCGGAAAATCAAACCGAAAAGAGTCGATCGGAGATTCGAGCGGCCATCGATTAAGGTAAGGGTGGGGTTCGATCTTTATAATAGGATATGATAATCAGTACTGTGATTGGGTAATTTTAGGTTGCTATGTTTTGTTTGATGTTGATGCTGAAATGTTTTGATTCTGAAATTTGTGTTGATTGTTATTGGTGCTTGTTGATCGACTCCGTATAAAAGATGAATTGATAGATTTAATAAAAAAAATTATTGCCGAAAGGATTTTATGAAGTTGTTGGGTTTATATGATTTTTCTGGAAAATTGGAATCGGAATGTTGTGTTCACAATTGCACGGGTGACGCTGGCCACCTACCATTTATTTAGGGGTGGTGCAGGCCACCCAATTAGAAATAGACATGTGGTGGGTGCCACATGATGAAGTGGCGGAAGCCACCTTGGCCTTTTTGGTGGCATGTGCCACATTTATATGTGGCTAGTGCCACATTTATATGTGGCTAGTGCCACATTGGTGGCCAAATTATTTGCAAGCCACATTTGGTGGCCACATTTGCAAGCCACATTTTGTGGCTACCTTTATCATAAGTGGCAATGACCACCTCTTTTGATACAACATGGATTGATACTATTATTGCAAAAGAAACTTGAGGGAAAGGCTCTATACCTGAGCTTACGAGTATAAACATAACTTAGGAGAGGTTGTGTAGTATGAGCTCCCGAGAGAACCGCTCTAGTGGGTTGTCGATACGAAAACCTTTCTTGGAGTAGATTCTAATGAGAATACTAACAATCTCCAAGCTCTTGACGTGGGTGCTCAGTTATTTTCATTAGGGTCATCAACTACAAGGACCTTTAGAACCTTAAACTTATTTGGCCAAAATAAAGATTGATGGTCGTGTAGTATGAGGCACCGAGAGATTTCCTCTTGCATGGCTCAATACGAAGATCTCACTCATAATAAACTTTCTCGATGGAGTTGATTGACTTTCAAACAAACTGACACGTGTAACAAACAGTTGAGCAAAGTCCATAACTCTGGGACCTTTTTTTTAACCTCGTATCAATGTTCGTGTAGTATGGGGCACCGAGAGATTTCCTCTCGCGTGGCTCGATACGAAGATCTCACCCAAACGAGATTCATATGAGGGAGTCAATCAATCGTCATGTTCATGGCGTGTGTGATGAACAACCATATATATTTACAACTATGGGGTCCTTAAAACTCTAGATCCTACCCAATGAGCTCATTGTGAGGAGAGCAATCATAGTATCCTCCATTCGTACCTCGGACTTGTGAAATCCTGTGGTCAAAGATTTTGGCCACTAACTGAATTAATTTGAGACTCTGATCTTGAGATCCTGGATTTTGACGTTGCATCTATATGCATATCATTTCATTTTGAATTTGCATCACTATGCATCTTGCATTTCATCCCCAAAACATAAAATCATCAAGCTGATTCCTCGACACTCGTATGTCACTCGAGCCAACATCAGACAAATGATGGATCAGATGCAACAAATCCCATGTCACCGCAAGTGGTCTATCAATGAATGCTTCTATAGGGGTTGTTGAAGACCAAGTTGAGTAGTTCCAACTCTGAAGAAGCCAATCAATCAAGATAAGTTCATTCCTTATGATAGTTCTGTAGTTTTTGGTGTTGGCATTCATTTTGGTAAAACTGGTTGTGATTGATATATGTCTATAAAGATGGTTTGACTTCTATTTTCTGCTGGTTGTTCTCTGATCAATGCTTAAATTGTTTTAGCCAAAATTTTTCCAATGGGGGAGTTTGTAGATGTTGTAGATTGACAACATTTTATGGTAAAACAAGTTTTGTGTTCTAATGTCATGCTTGATGTCATGATATGTTATTTGGCAATTTGCAGGTGTGAAGTTTTAAGCGTGTTGTTGTTTTAGTAGGATGTCAAGACTGATGTTATGACATCTCTGTCTGGTGCTGAAGACAAAACTGTCCAATTTATTTGTTGTGCATGTCTTCAAAAAATTGTTTGAATGTTTTGTTGAGAATTATTAGGAGCTATTTTTAGAAGGTTGTGACTCAACATGGTTCAGAATATTGAAGAATATATACTTTCTAAATATAGAGATATTTTAGGAAGTTAGAGATTGAAGATCTTTTTGTAGCCGAACTTTCTGCATATTTGTAGCAGCTGTTATAATGCGTTTTTGTAGGCCCAAAATCTAGTTGGGAATAGGTTATAAAAAATAGTATTGTAACCTAGGTTTTGTAACCAACCAAAGATGTAAAATTCATATCATTAGGGTTGAGTTCTACAGCCGTGTGCAACAAGATTCATTCCTTGTGGTTGTTTTGTTTGTAATTCTCGAAGCTTTTAAGCAAGAGATATTTAGTATACTTGACTGAAGCTGTGAAGTAAGGTTAAGGTGTTGTCATGGAAGTGTGTATTATGTTTTGCCTTGTTATTTAGGTAAAGAGTCGTCAATATCAGCAACTGAGAGTTGGGACTGTGAGACATCATTGCGGTGATTGGAAGTGAGATGGGTTTCTCAAATTTAGGAGTTCCTAAGTAGAAGTTGCACGGGTAGTGATTAAGTGAGAAGACTGTAAACTGTAGGTGTTTGCTAAAGAGTCTTTGAATTGATACTACATAATGGATTTCCTTCCTAGCTTGGTAGCCCCCATAGTAGATGAGCTTGCATCGAACTGGGTTAATAATTTGGATGTGTTCTTTATTGCTATTATGTATTATATTATGCTGTATTTTACTGAATGTTAGACCAAATGTCTAAGAATCCTGTAGGATATTTAGAATCTGTTATAACAGAATACAGTATTGTTATTATTGTGTATATTTCCATGCTTTCAGTAACAAATCAGATGTCTCAACATCGTATTCGACATCTGAGTCTGTCATACCAAAATTTCAATTGGTATCAGAGCAGGCATCCTAGTTTGTTTCTGGATGATATCCAAGGGGATACTTTCTAGTTCATGGTCAAGGTAAAAGATTTCTACTGAAAAGCTGTTTGTTGTGTGAATGGTCCCTAGAAGTGGAGGATGGACTATTTTAGTGTTGTAGCATAATGGTGTGCTGCTGGAGTGACATGTTTGATTTATTTTCAAACATATGGTCGTTTGGTGTCACCTAGAGCATGTGGCTAAGGTTGATATGTGACACCTGATGTTCTTAAGGAGTGTGTGTTAATCTGCTGCTTACCTCTCTGGTAACTCCTTATGTTTGAGAGTGTTATGCTTCTCTGGAGATATATCCTATGGTGATAGGATATATGTTTGTCTACTTCAGCTTACCTTGTCAACGATACTTAAAGATTTTTCCTCAAGTCCATTCATAAAGGCATTATTAAGTGAAGTTGTTGTGAAGAGATCTGAAGACAACATAAGTATTTGTTGCAAACCTATTTCCAGTCTGTAGATCTCTTTGTGTGATCCTTAGAATGATGTCATATCTCATGATAGAACATCACATCAAAATTAGGCATAAATTTGTTGTCTAGAGGAATGATTGTATATATGCTTTGGGTGCTAAACTAATGTGGTTATATCACATATGTTTGGAACCTACTCCTAATCTAGAAGAGGAGGAATCTGTGTGATGTGTCTGAGAAGGTTTTAGCCCTGAAACTTATCTTAGTTGTGTGTGTTGGTCAAGTAATGATCAACATGTTATGTTTTCTTGAGGACAGTTTATTTCTGGTCCTTGCTGCAGGAGTGATGTACACGAGCTTCAAGGAGTATTATTTCAGAGAGACTCCTTGTACATAAAGGTAAAATTGTATCAACTTGTGGAGTTGATTGATGTGGATATAGCTGAAAAATTGCTATATTGGGTGTGAAGACATCTCAAATCAGACAGTCTGAATACTGAGTCTGAAGGAGAAGTTTGTTGAAGTGTTCCAGCTACTGCATATGTCTGTGTTTTGGCCTGATAGCTTGATCAACTACTAGTGGTTTATTCCCCTGTGTTCCCCTGCATGTGTTTGTGTGGATTTCTATGAATGTTTCCTTAGAACCATAGTAATCTATGAAGTTTTTTGTGACTGATATTGATGTCTGAAAGAAGGTTAGAACATCATCTCAGAAAGTGTCAGATGTTTGCAGAAGAAGAAGAAGTCAGATTACATATCCTACCTTGTGTGAGAAGGTAATCTTATCTGACCTATATTAAATACCTTAACGGGAGACTTTGTATTTGCCTATTGTTGATGTGATGCATATGATTAAAGATGGGTACTTTGATAGGAGACTTAGTATGTATCTGAAAATTATGCATATCTGCAGTCTGAATCTTATGGTTTAGAAAGTGTACTGAGTAACTGATGCTCATCCTCAGAAAGAGATTTGGTTGTTCATGATAAGGGAGCTAAGAAGTGCTATTTATGGTCTATTGGTGCAAGAGTGTAGACTGTTTTTGATGGGTGCTGCTGGAGTTTTGTTTTTCCCATGACAAGGAAGGTGTGTAGAATCATGAAGTTAGAATTGATAAAATCATAAGAACTTTGTGAAGATTTCTTTAATCAAGGAAAAGTGTCATCCTTGGTATGGTTGTAAGGTGTAGTTTTAAACTATTCCTTCTGAAGGTTCAGACAGTGGCAGGTTTAAAGACTTTGGAGAAACAGTGGGAGTTTCTCATCAATATGTGATATTGGTAGGAATTTCTGCAGAATTAACAGAATGGAGGTTGTCTACTCAAACTTGGTTGATGAATCAAGTCTATGAGAGCGTGGAACTCTTGTTCTGTTAAGGAAGGAGGTTCTTTCAAGTGGCAGAAGAATGAGATGAATTTAATAGCTAGGTGTGGACTCACAATGTTCTAACATCTAGTTTAACATCAGAATTTAAATTGGTGAAGTGGCACATCAATTTAAGATAGAATGATCTACAGGGATTGAATGCTTCAAAAGGGTTGTTATCTTGACATCTTTCTAGAGATCAATTTTATTGATTAGGATATCTTTGAAATATTTTTGATAAATGTGAAGAAGACAAAGTGTGGCAGTTGGCTTTTTCATATGAGGATTCATAAATGAGGTGATCAAACTGTGGCATTTGGTTGGTCTTTATAGAGGATTCGAAGAATCAAGATAATCAGAGTGTGGCAGCTGGTTGGTCTTGAGGATGGTCTTTGATCAAGTTGCTCTTGGGCAGAAGAGTAATGAGTTGAAGACTCAAGGAGATTTGTTCTTCTTGAAGGTGGATGAGAGTTTATCTCTCTTTTTGGATTTCTAATTCAAGCTGGTGGCACAATATTGTTAAAGGTATTCAGTTCTTGGATTACTATGTTATAGTAAGTCCAGTTGGTGGAGCTCATCAAGAATCATGGTGATGATGCCTTGGTGTATGGAATATGTTCTAACTGGTGTTATGACATTATCTGGGTTGTTTGTCTACATGGTATCTATTTTGAGTCTATCTAATCATATGGGAGAATGATGAAGTAGATGATCTGACTTGGAAGAAAATATGTAGAAAATATCGAAGTGGATCCGGTATTGATTGCTTGAAAGTATGAATGTGGATATTCATAAATTGATTCTCTTGTCAGAATTAGTTTAGATGAATATTATCTGAAGTGTATGGCCAAAAGAATGTGAAGGTAATGAAGGCCTATTGTTAGGACCTGCTTGCAAGAAGATGTTCAACATTTGTAGCTTGGGATAACAGCAAACAAAGAAGGGATCATATGTGTTTTCGGTACAAGGTGTGATTATGTTCAATTATGAATTGAACAGCTATGCAACTTATGCAGTGAAATAATTATGCAGTGGGAGATAATATGCTTATGCAATGCAATATGAAGAATCAAAAGCCAAGGTGTGAGAAAGAGAGAGGGCAAATTTGGGGTATTTACAGTTGATCATGCTAAAGTAAAAGCCATACGAGATATGACTACACCGAAAACTGGAAAAAGAAGTTCGTAGTTTCCTGGGTAGATTGAACTACATTGCACGATTCATATCTCACCTCACAACCACTTGTGAGCCAATATTCAAATTGTTAAGAAACGAACAAGCGGTAAGGTGGAATGGTGATTGTGAAAGGGATCTCGAGAAAATAAAAGAGTATTTACAGGAGCCTCCTATTCTTATGCCTCCAATTCTAGGGAGGCCACTCATCATGTATCTGATAGTACTTGAAGGGTCTATGGGTTATGTTCTCGGTCAATACGACGAGACAGGTAGAAAGGAAAATGCCATCAAATACCTGAGTGAGAAATTTAATTACTGTGAATCAAGGTACTCAATGCTTGAAAAGACATGTTGTGCACTTGCATGGGCTGCTAACCGATTGAAACAATACATGCTCACACACACAACTTTGCTGATTTCAAAGATGGATCCTGTCAAGTACATATTTGAGAAACCAACTTTAACCGGAAGGGTTGCACGTTGGCAGATGGTGCTGACTGAATATGACATACAATACACTTCTCAGAAAACCATCAAAGGAAGTATTCTTTCAGACTATCTTGCATAGCAACCTCTGGATGACTATCAACCAATGCGTTTTGACTTCCCTGATGAGGACATCATGTATCTCAAAGTTAAGGACTGCGAGTAACCACTCCCAGAGGAGGGGCCAAACCCTGAATCTAAATGGATTCTGATGTTTAATGGGGATATCAACATGAATGGTCGTGGAGTTGGTGTCGTACTTATTACTCCTGAAGGTGTTCATTTTCCCTTCGCTTCCAAATTGACTTTTGGCTGCACCAACAATGAAGCAGAATACGAGGCTTGTATCACAGGAATAGAGGAGGCGATTAATCTGAGGATTAAGACCCTCGATATATTTGGAGATTCAAATCACGTGATTAACCAGATTGCCGACAAGTGGTATACTCACCAACCTCACTTAATTCCATACCGGGATTATGCGAGAAGATTGTTGGCGTTCTTTACAATAGTAAAGTTGCATTACATACCACGTGAGGAAAACCAGTTTGCCGATGCGTTGGCTACCTTGTCTTCAATGATTAAAGTGATGCAGTGGAATTATGTCCCCAAGATTGACATATCTAAACTTGACATACCTGCATATGTGTTTAATGTTGACGCAGTGTCTGATGACAAGTTGTGGTATTATGATATCAAGTGTTCCTGAAGAGTCAGGAATACCCAGCTGGGGCATCTTCCAAGGACAAGAAACTTTGAGAAGGCTTGTTGCTAGTTTCTTCTTAGAATTATGATAATGTGCTATACAAGAGAAACTTTGACATGATCTTGCTTATATGTGTGGACAAACAGGAAGCTAACATGTTAATGTAGAAAGTGCATAAAGGATCTTTTGGTACCATGTCGGAGGACATGCAATGGCAAAGAAGTTATTGAGATCGGGATATTACAAGATGAAAATGGATTCATATTATTGCTCATACACTCGCAAGTGCCACAAGTTCCCAATTTATGCAAATAAAGTACATGTGCCTCCAAGCCCGCTGAACGTCATGTCTTTTCCTTGGACCTTTGCTATGTGGGGAATTGACATGATCGTAAAGATCGAACCTACTACTTTTAAAGGCTATCATTTCATCTTGGTCGCTATCAATTACTTCACCAAATGGGTTGAAGCAACACCTTATGCCAATGTCACCAAGAAGGTGGTTTCCAGGTTTCTGAAGAGAGATATCATTTGCCGATATGGAGTGCCAGAAAGAATCATTACTAATAATGGTTCTAACCTCAATAACAAGATGATGGTAGAATTATGTCGAGACTTCAAAATTCAACATCACAATTCTTCTCCTTACCGTCCAAAGATGAATGGCGTTGTTGAAGTGGCCAATAAGAACATTAAGAAGATTGTGCAGAAAATGGTGGTGACATACAAGGATTGGCATGAGATGTTACCTTTTGCTTTTCATGGTTACCGAACATCAGTTAGGACATCTACTAGGGCAACACCTTTCTCACTTATGTATGGTATGAAGGTTGTCCTACCAGTTGAAGTTGAGATTCCGTCACTGCGGGTGATGATGGATGTAAAACTTGATGAAGCAGAATGGGTTTGTGCCAAGTACAACCAATTTAGTTTGATGCTTATAACCATGGATGGCGAAGACTTTCCATCCCCTATCAATTCAGATGCAGTTAAAAAATATGCATAAAAGAGACCCGTTGTACAAAAAAACAGAATAAATAGTCCAGGCAAAAAAGGACATCCTGGCAAGCTAAAAACATAATAAAAGGCTCAGGAAAAAATTAGGAATATAAGTAAAAAAATATGTACACCCAGTAGTTGAAATTTTGCATTGGACAAATCAGGCAAAAAAGGGTATCCCGGTGGATTGAAAACCCGAAAGGGAGATCCACACAAAAGAGGGAATAAACGAATGACTGCAATCTGAGTTATATGTACTACATCATCGTCTCATTCAACCTGGAAATATCCAAAGGATAGGAATCAGTGCAATCCTCTTCTTCAAAAATCAAGATAAGCGGAAAATCTTGAAGACATATTAGTCATAGCAGAATTGAAACTCAGTGGAAGGCCGTTTTCACATTGCCATTATGATAGTTTATTTTCTCAATTTATAGTGATCACCTATTTCCATGGGATTGCTTCTGGATGTAATTTGCATATTCAAAGGCTTATCATTAAAAGAATTATTCAGTCAAAAAACGTCATCTTTGTTTTTATTTTAAATGTTTTGTTTACAAAAATGTCCTGAATTTTTGATAAAAAACATTGCATTTAGATAGGGTGGCTTTACAATAACATACAGGGGAAAACATTTAAAATCACTTTGAATTTTGAATAATATCGGGTGGTGAATTCAAACCATATAATTCCTTGGGACATGTGTGTGCATTTTCGTTGCAGGGTTTGTAGCCAAGAGTTTGGAAGAAAGAATTATTTGTAGCATGAAACATCGTGGAGATATTTTCCCCAGTTAGTGTCTCTACAGATTTTAATGCTTTTCAGAGTATGGTATTAGGAAGGGTGGTGTTCTCCAAGCAAGGAGTATTCCTACCAAGAGACGCTTTCTATCTTTTCTCCCCAGCGAGAGATGTCTTACAACTCTTATCCACAACAGAAGGGTGGTTCCCATACATCATCCCTAGTGGAGTTTAAGATTGAAATCTTCCCCAACTGAGTCAGAGCAGGTGGTTTCTCCAGCAGAATTCCACAGATGATTGAACAAGTGATAGTCCTCGAGTGGAGTTATCATCACATAGTCAAGGCTTCCCAGCAGCCAGCTGGATGTCTTGCTTCCCTACAAAGTCATAATTGTTAGAGTTCTTTCCCCAGCTTATGTATTGACAAAGCATCTCCCTAGCCAAGTCTGAAGATGGTCATTTCCTTGCAAAGTTTTGTAACACCCAAATTACACCACAAAATAATGAATAAAATCAGAGTAAAATTTTCATCAAAAACTATTTGAGTGTCACAATATAACTTAAAAACCACATTTGGATCAATGATACTTTTATAAGAAAAATTGTTCAACATGCAGCGGAATTCAAAGTAACATACAAAAATTTCATCACAAAATATTTTTCATCAAATAAAATAAATAAATGAAACACCGTCTCGACACCCAAAGCGACGTATCAAATTCGACATCCTAATGACGTGAAGTACACTGACTTCACTGACCACCACTCGACTTATCCTGCTCACCTACACTACATCGATTCCTAAGAATTACTAATTAATTAGATAATTTTTCAGAATTTTTTGGAATTAAAAAATCGACACTTTTCCCTCTAGGTCTCGCTGAGCGAGGGGGATTGCTCGCTAAGCGAGCAACTTTCTGATTCTAACTTTCCAAAGTCCAACTCGCTCGCTAAGCGAGCTCTGCGATTCACGCAGTTCTCCTTCTGCGATCTGCACTCATTCTGCCATGAATTCATCACATCAAAACACCAATTCCATCTAGAAATTACAGCATTTACTTATTTTTACCATCTAATTCATATCATTATCAACTAACAACAACAAATTACCAATCAATCAACACAATTCCCATTCTAACACCAAAACCCCAATCTCTACTCATCAACCTACCCAATTCCCATTATAAAACCCTTTAGAGACGGAATAATCTCACCCTTACGTTGGTTTTGATGAGAATTTCCTCTTCCTTGTGGATTCTTCTCTTCGACCTTAGCCCTTTCTCTTCTTCTCTTCTCAACTTCCACGATTATTCTTCTTTCCCAGAATACAATTGTTTTTCTCTTCTTACAACTTAATCTCTTAGACAAACTTAGGGACTTCCACATTTACCCCGACTAATTTCACCAAAAGACCACCTTTCCCCTTCCTTCATATTATTCTAATTATTTATTTAATCACCTAATAATATAATTATCCACCATAATATAATCTCAAATTAAAATTATATTCAATAATATATTATTCTTCCACACACCAAAACACAACATTCCAAATAAAATAATTAAATAAAAATTCGGGGCGTTAAAAGTTTCATGATTGGAATTCATTCCCATTAATGAAATATTCCCTAGTGAAGTCGCCAATTTATTTTTGGCAAGGAGTGACAAGTCGATGCAGGCAGATTTGCTCATTTTCTTCTCAACAGACTGTCATCCTCTTACATATTTTCGAGATCGATTCAGCGATCATTCATTCCTCAGTAAGAGTCAGATATTGTAAGAATATCTTTGTCCCATTCCTCAGCAAGATGTCAGTCAGGACGTTCTCATCCTCAACGGTGTTTTTAATATAGAATTCTCCCCGGCAGAGTCCTTACTCTTTTCTCAAATCCAACCTCAATGGATTTATTTCAATGTCTATCCTCAATAAATTCCTCTATAACATAAGCTGACAAACCCACATGACCAAACGGAGACTCGTTAACTTGAATGCCTTGAGGCGTCACTGAAATCAAACCAGACTCAATCAAATCCTGAACCTTATCCCTGAGAGGCCTGCATTCTTCAGCTTAATGTCCGGGTGCACTGCCATGGAAACCACATCGAACACTAGGATCAAAACTTGGTGGGTATGGAAAAGGAACCGGACCCGGTTTCTTCGACACTATCAATCCACTATTGATCAGGCACGGAAGTATTTGACTGTATGGTACTGGCAATGGATCAAAATACCTTTTGGATCTCTTAGTGTAGTAACGACGCCTTTGCGGAGTATGCTGCGGTTGGCATGGTCGCTGTTGATACTGAAGAAGTTCATTATTAACTGATATCTGACATACAACTTCAGAAGGTTGCTGACTCTGAGTAGTTGAGATGCATGGGTAATGTGGATAAGTCAATGGAGTTTGAGGATCTTCCCAGATTGCATCAATCACATCCTTTCCTTGGGAAATGACAAAAGATTCATTCTCTTCAGCTGAGCTATCTGAAATGCCTTGGATCTTTCCCATCTTGATAAAACTCTCAATGCGCTCTCCAATTATCACCAAGTCCGAGAAACTCAAAGTTCCACTACCACTCAACCTCTCCAAGTACGGTCCCGGCAAGGTCTCTATGAAAAGATCAACCAATTCTCTGTCTGATAGCGAGGGTTGCACCCGAGCAACTACTTCTCTCCACCTCTGGGCATATTCTCTGAAAGATTCACCATCTCCTTGGGATAAAACTTGCAAATCCATGCGGCTAAGAGCCCGGTCAAGATTGTAGTCATACTGCTTCACAAATGCATTGGCTAGGTCTGACCATGACTGGATACAACTACTCTCTAACTGCACATACCAACTCGATGATGCCTCACTCAGACTGTATTGGAAACAATGAATCATTAATTTGTCATTATGCTCATGTGAGGTCACCATTCTGCAAAATTTTACCAAATGCTGCCTTGGACAACTATCCCCTTTGTACTTTTCAAACTTCGGTATTTTGAACTTTGGAGGTATTACAAGGCCATGCACCAGACACATGTTCACAACACTTAGATCAATGACATTACGACTTTAAATGGCTTTAATCTCTTCCTCCAACACACGAAATCTTTCCTCCGTCCCCACAACTCGTGGATCTTGGATTCTCATCACAGGGATCGCCTCTTGGGAACCTGGCATAGTGAAAGAAAAACTGTGATAATCTGCAGCATCAACAGAAGAAGAATGTCCACTCCGGGCGACTTGATGCTCCCGAACATCTAGGTTCTCAACAGGGATCTGTGTAGGATGAGCTTGAGCTTGAGCGGAATTGCGGCCATCTTGCCTTGCCAAAATTGTCATAGCCTCCAAAAGTTGGTCCCACTGATCTCTCGTCAACCCAAAACTTGTAAATTGGCTTTGCTCTCCAGGGTCCATGGTCTTTCCAAAAGATGCTTCAAGTCTGATACAAGAGTTGGAATCTCAATTGTAGATGGTGAACAAAGAACGGATGAGCCCTGCCTGCGGAACAGAAATGCAATGCAAATGCTTATGAGATGCCATGTTCGGTTACTTCCAAAGAATCTATCTGCTTTGATTCACATTTTGATACAAAAAAAATCCAACATCAATAATTCAGATATGAGATCCTCGGAAATAACTGAACATGTATGCTAAAATGCTATGATGGCATGTATGCAGCTGGCAAGTGATCGAGAACTGGTGTCTGTCTGGATACGGAATACTGAGTTGAGAACCAAGTAACCGATGATGTATGTCCTTTGAATAATAACCATCTGATAAGAACTCAAAACCAAGGATCAAGAACTCCAGGATTATAATAACCGGACCAAAACATAAGATCATACTGATGATGAAGGGTATGTTGAGGTTGAGGGTTCCTGCAAACCTGTAAACCCCTCCCAATCTCACGGGTGTGCTCCGGGTCAAACATCACGGACTCTCAAAGCCGAATAGCAATAATACTTTCACCATTTCCGATAAATGGCTCATGACCAAATCAGGGAATCAGTTTGGCATTATACACTACGCAGGGAAGCCTCAGTTGAGTCCGGGAAAAACAAGCATCCCTTATAAGTCCCCAGCTTCGAGCGCTGAAATCAAAAAACAATAGTACATTCAGCCTGTAGGATACAGTACTATTGTCATACGACCAGATGCTTTGACTGAGTTCCTATAAGAGAACCAGGCCATCCTATGCAAGTTCCCAGTGGACCCTCGGGTGCAAATGGGTTTGCCACAAAATGTGGTCTGCCACTGCCACCACTGGAGAGGGTTGTTTCCACAAAGGTTCTCAATGATCGGTCCCCAGATGCACATAACTATCAAGGTCCTATCCCGAAGTGGAGGAAATCCCCACACAAGATATTTCCAAGACGGTCGCAGTCTGGGTGTGAAACACATCGCCACTCATCATGTCACATGTGAGTACAACGTGTCCACGCTAAACCTAGGGTGCACTCAAGCCGGGTATTTGGCTTATCTCTTAGTAACAGTATCACCCGAGTCCCACCAAACAAAAGAAATCCAGTCCAGACAGTCCAACATAATATATGATGCATGAAAAATAAAATACTGAAAACTGTAAATAAAGCTGTAAATAAACTGTAAATAAACAACAGTAAAGTAAACACGCAACATCAAACAATCAACACCCAAAGAAACAGAAACATGCAAGCGCTAGGAGAGACTCTCAAGGGAACCAGAGATTCTGGGTAGGAGGTCTCCAGCAGAGTCGCCAGCTGTCGCTCCCCGAATTTCCATCCTGGTACAAATGCGAAAGTGGCGCGAAAAAGGTTAGAGTAGCCAACCAGGCATTTTTATCCCGAAGGAACGGGAATGGTAATGTTGCACAAACCAGAAGAAAGAAGAAGGAAGGACACGGGTACTGCGAACCAAAGAAACTGAGTTCGGGAGTCGGTTACGACCTGGGAAGATATTAACACCCAGATCGTCCGCCGTACCCGACGGGATCCACGCTTGCAAAGAAAACTGTTTCAAAGGGTGAGGGTATGAAAGCTGCTGCAAAAGAAATGAACTGAACTGAATAAAAGAAACAAAAAGGGAACTGTAAAAGAAATGAAAAGGAAAAATGTAGGGAAAATAAAGATTGTGCTCGAACGGGCCCTACCCCGCTGCCTACGTACCTCATCTAGACAATGAGGATCAGAGTCGTCGTAGTTCCCCTAACTAGGGGTGGAAAAGATTGCTTGTGAATTAAGGCTTGGACTGCCTATGTCAATGCTCAGGTGTTGCAGGCTCGGACGACGAGTGCGTAACCGTCTTGCAAAATGACAAGTAGGAGAAAGTTCGCGGACGGAGCGAAGGAGATGAGAAAAGAATTCCCGAAGGAAAAACGCTTATTGTTGGTTTGTGTTTTTTATGAGTTTTCTGTTTTTGAAGTTTACATAGGCAAGTGTACCTAATTCTTACTCACTGGGATATGTACGTCTCACATCATCCCGAAATGGAATGCGTAAGAGGCACACCTATCTATGGAGGAAATCCCCAAATCTAGTCCCACAAGTGAAGGCTCAGACACACTGACCTACTGGAATTTATTAAGTGTTTTTGTGATTTTTGGTTAAGAAGTGTTTTTTTAGCTTTTCTTTGTGAGGTAATCTCATGCTAAGACCTATCCACCACGAGGGATATCCTACACCTCGCCCCGAAACGGAACGCGTGCAAGTATCTCATAGCAAAGTCTCGTGTCACATGAGAAGACTCATCATTTATTAAAGTGACTTAAGTTAAGTTTGAAGATGAGAAGAGAGAGCACCAAAAGGATCTCAAAGGTAAAATCTAATGGGGGACTAAGAATCCTAAATGTTGTCATGCATGGTATTCCTAGGTTAGTGAGGTTTGAATTCTATCCTAAAGGAGGAGAAGAAAGAAAAAAGAAAGAGAAGAAGAAGAAGAGGAGAAGAAGAGGGAGGAAGTAAGGCCTAAGCCCCAAAAATCACAAGATTAGCATTAAAGAAGAAAAGAGGAGAGATAAGAACTGGATATGTGGGAATCACATCCACACCTCTCACTTACCAGAGCCCCTGAAATGGTTAGCGAACCGCAATAAGCCTACAATGAAAATAAGAACATTTAAACACTACACAAACCAAAAATGATAATCATACATCAATCACAATCAACAAAGTCAGTAGCTAACCCTATAGGGGACCTAGAACAAATACCAAGAAAACCTAATAGGATGGCATAAATGCCTTCCTCAAACTATGTTAGCAAGAAGGAAGAAAGAGGCACGAAACGTTACCTAAGAAACAAAACTGCAAACAAATACCAAATGACATGAGAAAAATATGAAATTAAACCTCTAAAGCCAACAACCAGCAACAAATGATGTGTCAAAATGGCTCACAAAAATTCACAATGAAACTCTATTAAATAATCACACGAAGTCGCTTAGGATCACATAAAGGAAACGCACGAATCCGACTTACAAAACTATGGATAAAATGGAATTAAAAATATAACAAAAATATTTTTATGTACTTTTCTGAGTCTTTGAAATAATGCAAAAAGAACGGAGTCGAAATATTAATCGAGGCAGAAGAAATAAAATCTACAAATTAATGCGTTATTTATGGAAATTGAAAGAAAAGAAAATAAAAAAAATTCGAAATAAAATTGAGAAATTAATAAAATCAGGAAATAAAAAATATGACAAAATTCTAAAATGAGTTATGAGACTAAAAATATTTTTTATGGAATTTTTTAATGAGTTTTAGTATTTTAAATGGATTAAAATGAAACTGATATGCAAAAAGAAAATAAAAAAACAAAAGAAATAAGGAGGGGGTGCAAGCAGTAGAAAAGAAGTTAAAAACAAAAGTGGGCCGCAAAAGGGTAGTGCGGATACCATGTGGGGCAAGCCCAAACGCAGAAACCTAGAGAGGGACTATGGTATGGGTTGCGGTCAATGGTTGACTGGATGGATGAGCGTTGAATCTGAGGACTTATCACAGTAATCCCATCATGCGGCTAGAAATGCAAGGAGCACGATGGAAAGGTGTACACATGCACATGGAAACAAAAATGCAGGTCCTACCAGACGGTGACAAGTGTCACCGTCGGTATGGACAGAAAATCACAAAATCTTCCATGGCTTATCATCTTATCTCTCGGAACTCACAATTCTATCATCAAATTTTTTATGAATTCTTTTAATAATCTTAAAATAAACCTTAACATTTTCATTTTATTAACCTCATAACATTCACTAAACTCTTAAAACAAAATCAAAAACCACAAGAACACAGCACAAGCCGCGACACTCTCCTTCTCCTCACCCTCAACCGCCGGAGCTTCATCTTCTATCACCGTGACCTCGCCGCCGTCCTCCTTCTTCGACAACATACCGCCCTCCTTCATCTTCCTCGCCGTCACATCCTCTTCATCTTCTCCGACCAACAACAACGATAACAACTCACCGAAACGTCAAAGCTCGAAACAACGGCAAAAACGAACAACAACAAGCAATTGAACACGCATTCAACGGAGAAACAATCTCGAAATCATTTACCTACCGGAGATAGTCTGGAGCTTCTTCGAGTCAATGGCGACGAAAAGAAAACAGCGCCGAGGAACGTTGGAGATAGTGAGGCGATGACGATGTCGACTCTGTGCGATAGAGAGAGATGAATTCAGATTCGCTGTGATTGAATATGGATGATTCCGTTTGGGGAATGATTCTTGCTGTTGCGATTTGTAGAGTCCGATTATGATGATGACATTCACAGAGAACTTCGCTTATTGTGAAGAAAGTTCATGAAAATGTTTGTTTCAGGTTGAAGATGCATCACAGGGATTTTTCTGTTTTGTTTCCTTTTGTTGCGTTGTTAGTTCTCAATTCGTCATCTCTTTCTCGCTCTCGTTTAGATTCAGTTTGATGGTAGTTGATTGAAGGATTTATTTGGCTAAACTAAAACTCGAAGGTAAGGGTGATTCAGACTGTTGTATGAGGTAAGGAAAGGTGTGGTGAATGGAAGTTTGAGTGTTTGTGGTTCGATGAAGAGTTTACCGTAGAAAGTTTATGTGTTCATGAAGAAACGTGATGTTGAAAAGTTGTGTTACAACAAGGTGAGGTTGAGCGGTGATGGTAAAGGCAATGATTGTGGTGCAGATTTGGTGATAATGAAGAACGGTGAAATCTTTTTCCCAATTTTCTGTTATATTATCATGATGAAGAGGAGTGATTGTTTTTGTGCGATGATGAAGTGAAGTTCTATTATTGTTGATGAGTGAGTGATGAAAATGATTTTGGTGAGGGTGATGAAATTGTGATACAAGATGGAATCCCTTTTCTTTTGCAACATAATTTTTTATCAGTTTTTGTTATTTCCCTCTGCTTTTTTTTCCTTTTTTTTGAATTTTTCTGTTATCTTCTCACTGCATTTTGATGTGGTTTTTGTTATTTGTTAAACGCGTTTTTGATGCTCACCCGGAAAGCATGTGTGCTGAATGTGTGCTTATTTTTGCCCGCGTTTTGAGTGGAAGAGGCTGCGTTTCGGTTGGTGAAAAAAATGTGTGATGGCGTGTGGTACTGAGTGAGGTGGGGCTGAAGGCTAGTGGATGATATTCACGTGAGTTGACTTCATCATCTCACTAACTTTGTTTATTATATTTTTTTGTTTTTTTTTGAGACAAACAAAGCAAAATTGGGCCTATGATGTGGGCTTAAGGAACTATGGATAAAAGTATGACTTTGGAAAGAAATTGACCTATTGGATAAAAATGAATTATGATCACAATGGAATATTAAATTTCAGTGTTGTATTAGTAGGAATTAATTTCGACTAATGGATATGGATTAGAATGAATTATGTAAACAGATAATGGATATGAAATGGATGTAAAAATAGATTTTGAATAATCAGATAAAATGGACAAAGGAATAATCAAAACAACAACTCGAATAATGAAG
This sequence comes from Lathyrus aphaca, assembly GCA_963966055.1. NCBI lineage: Eukaryota > Viridiplantae > Streptophyta > Magnoliopsida > Fabales > Fabaceae > Lathyrus > Lathyrus aphaca. The sequence continues at coordinate 427,127,996 of OZ014524.1, read as the reverse complement.
AATGGTCATAAAATCGAGTAATGGGTGAAGATGAATAATGAAGAAAATTATAAAAATGGAATTGGCTTAGAAAAATAATGAGATGAATATGAACTGACTTTATAAAAATGAAAAGACCACGGCCAGCATCCACACAACCACAAAGCAACTTATCCCATTCCAAACGCCTTTGGTAAAACACCTAAAATGCCACTACCATTGAACAATTCGCAAGCGAAACACCGATCACCTGGATAAACCATTCTCGCAATATATGATCAGAATCATCTCAAATTAGTCTGAATCACTCTCTGGAGAAAATAAATCCGCAGACGCACACAACTTAATATACAATCATAATAGGCCTGAACCTGTGGATTCGAAACCCTCACACAAACCACTGCTTGGTAAACTGATGATTCTCACACATAACACAACCCGACTTTGAGACGCATCGCCTGAGAAATAACCCCCAATACAGATAACCTGTAATTCAACCAATCTTTTGATAGTTTGACCAAGATTAGGTCAAACGTCCATCTGAATGGAATCGCGAACTGAACAACCACGCTCAACTGAAATCACTGCCAACCCTATGTTATGCTATGGATGTTATGCTTCATTTTTCTATGCTAATGATGCAGTGCGAAATATGAAAATGATATGCTAAACGCTATGCTTATGATTAAATGATGATAAACAGGAGATGGCAAATTTGGGGTGTTACACATACAAAGCATTGTATTCTTAGCATAGGTAATTGAAGCATAACATCCATAACTTGCTACATAAGGTATATGGTCAATGACTTGCTAGTTTGTGATTGTAAACACCCCAAATTTTCCCTCACCCATTCACACCATGGCTTGGGATCTCTTCATATGCATAAGTTCAATCATAGCATCTCATATTGCATTTTTTGCTTCATTGCATTGGTTCAAAGTCATCTGCATCTAGGGTTTGTGATCTGAGCAATCCAAGAGCCACTTGAGCCACTCCAAAGGTCATCAATCACTTCAAAGGGGTCCATGTGTGTTCAAGCATCATATTGTATCCTCTCAAAGTCAAGAATGTCAAAAAATCACAAGAACTGAGAATGGCATGGAAGCAGAGCCAGGCTTAACTACACAGATGACCTAGAATTAGAGTTTTGGTTTCAGAGGCCATAACTCCAAATTTTTTGGTCATTCTTGTTTCTATTGGTCTCAATATGTTATGAGGATCATGCATATCAATTTTCATGAAGAAATTCAATGGGGAAGGCATCTGATCAAGAGGTGACTTCTTGAGCAAGTCAGTGCAAAATCAGGGCATCTGAGGCCCCCAATGACCCAACCAAAGGGGTTGCTCCATCATTTTGAATGTGTATTATCTTTATTTGATCATAGAATATGTTAGAAGTTCACAAAATTGAAGAATTTCAAGCCATTTGCAAAGTTGACTTTTTGGGAAAATGATTTGTAATGGAAAATTGCTATTTTGGGAAACTTTTTCAACCCTTGCTTTTTGATTCAAAAATGCTCCAAATGAGAAAACTTTGGTCATGAAAGTTGTAGAATGGATCATTCCCTTTTCAAAAAGTACAAGAACTTGTTCTAATTCATTTTGGATCAAAAGTTATGGCCTTGCAAAGTTGGACAAAATCATTAAAATTTCACTTTTGCACAAAATGGAAAACTTGCAATTTCTCATGGCAAGCCTTTATGTGACTTCAATATGACCTCTAATCATCATACCAATGAAATGCATGACCTAAAATCAGAATTGGCCCAAGAGATTTCCCATTTATATGCCTTGATTTTCACATAACCATAAACCATTCTTCATGAAAGTGTAAAGAGGGATTTTTGGCAAAATCATTCTCAAAGGAATTGTATGATCTCTAGCTGGTTTTAATACATTGTCATGACCTAATGAGGCATCCCACATCAGAAATTCAGCAAGGTTTCTCACATTCACATAGCCAAAAGTCATGAAATGTCACAAGTGGGCAAGTTGCAAAAACTCTCTCAACTCATGATCCAAATGCAGCAGCCTCTCATGAACCATCCAAGGGTCATCCTTGACTCAAGCTGAGGCAGGACAAGCCTCTAGATTGCCTCTGACCCAGCCCATACTTGAGGTACACCAACCATTGACTTTTTGGCCAATTGCCCCATGCCATTCCCACAGTACATGTCAATTCCTCTGACTCTTTCCAATAGTTTAGGAATGGTTTATGGATCATAAAACAAGCTTCACATGAGCTCAGAACACACACACAACCAGCTTACACAAAAACTGTCCAAAGCTTCTTCTCTTCGAAACTCTGCCCACAGCCATCAAACTTCAAAATTTCCTTCACCAATAAGTCACATATCATCCATAGAGCAAGAATCAACCCTCAAAACAGCCTGAATCACCACACACACAAACCTCCATTTCTGCTATACTAGAACTGAAACATTCAAACCAGCCATTCTTGAAGCTTTCTAAGCTTCATTTCATCATCAGAGGATTCAAAGGAGTGGATTTGCAGCAAAGGAAAGGCCAGAAAGCCCAGAACCAGGAGATTCCATCTCAGGTATAGCTCAAGAACTTTTTTCTCAGAACCTTGTTTTTAAGTTCCCAATCAAATCTTCATGATATGCTGATGACTCTGATGTATTTACTTTTCAAAATGGTGGAATATTGAGTATGTATGAGTTGTCTGAAAGTTTATGACCTAAATTTTGTTTTGCTTCGATTTGCATTGTTGATGAATGAAAAATGATTTTTGTTTGGGGGTTGTGATTCAGTGATGAGTGGGGTTTGATTCTGGGCAGAGAGATTTCATTTTTGGTGCTTGGAGAGAGAGATAAGGTTTTGGACTCGTCGGAGAAGACGACCGGAACACTGTTCCAGCCGTCTGAGAGTCATTAATGTTAATTAGGGTTTAGGCCCAGTTTTAAATGAGGAGCGTTGGATGGTCTTTCCCGCGTGCGTTTTGATGGCCAGGATCTTTCCATTTTGCCCTAATCCATAATTAACTTAATTAATTCAGTTTAATTAATTTTAAATAGAAATTAGCTCAGTTTGAATTCTAGCCACAGGATCTGGCGTGCAGTCAAACCCTCCTTCTCCAGATTGAATCCTGGCCTCTCCTTCTGCATACTTTTCATATTTTGTTTTTTTTTTATTTCATTTAAATTGTATTTTCTTTCTCATTTAACTTAAAATAGCAAAAAATGTTTAAAAATCATGAAAATTTTTGTCAAGGTTTTCATTATTTTTTGAGAACACAAAAATATTTTTATTTTTATTTTTTGCATAAAAAATTATTTTTAAATCATTTAAAAGATTATTTTTAATTAATTAATGAAAATTAATTAATTAAAAATACTTTTAGGTATTTAAAAATCACAAAAAAATTCGTGTAGCATTTAAAAACATTTAGAAACATTGTCCAACTCTCAAACCAAATTTCTTTTTTGTTCTTGATGCCTTTTGATCATTTTCAATGGAATTAAATTCATTTTTTGGTAATATTTTGTGACAAACTTTGAAAATTCATTTCTGCCTAACCATTGAGAGTTGGACAATGATTCTTCTTGCATTGCATCTTGCATAACATGTAGTTTATAGGATAAAATTGGCATGTTTTGATCTTGCATTTTCAATTTGTTTGGCATTTTTCTTGATGAGGTACCTTAAAACCCTAGCAATCTTAGAAAATTCATAACTCTCACTAGGTTAAGAGTTGGATTCCCTCCTTTGGGCAGTGAGTTTGTATAGGTTTAGGGTTCCTTTGATTGCATTTTCAAATTTTTATCATGTCTTTTGCTTCTGGTTTTGGTTTTTGCTTTATGTATTGATCATAAACCTTAATTTATGTCTTCCTTTGCATCCATCTTCCATTTGATTGCATACCATGACTTGCCATGACATTTTGTGCATTCATTTGATTCATAACACATATTAGGACATATTAGAAACATGTTTGATCATTGCATCTTTCATTTGCCATGTTGTATGACATTTTCATTTCATAACTTTTCATGAACATTCATGGTTCAAAGCATGCTTCTCTTGCATCCATATGTTTGTATGATCATCCTCATGCCTTGCCTCATGTTTGCATCATCTCTTAGCATCATTAATATCATACTCATGCTTCTGGTTTTGGTTTGCATCACCACATTTCACCTCATTTGCAATGCATTTCATTTCTTTTGTTGACTTTTCAGGTGGTAAGTTACTTTGAGAAGTGGATTTGCCTTCACTTCTCACAATCTCTTTTCATCTCTCTTATGCATCATTGCTGCATTTTATCTTGTGCTTTGAATTGAGCCTGCTCATTCTTGTTCATATTATCTTCTTTCTTCAAGCAACTTGTCTTCTTAAGTGAAGCAAGTTGTTTTGCTTCTTTTGCTTCTTGCTCCTTTCATCTGCTTCTCTCCTTGGTGGCTCTTTGAAGATTCTTTCTCTCTTAAGCCTTACAAACCCTAGGATCTCCAAGTATGATAACAATTAGGGTTTTGATTAGTCCCTCATTTAGCTTTACCTTTGTGTCATCTTTGAGTCTTCTCTTCTCATCTCATAATCAGGGACTAAACCCTAAAGGCTTTAAGGCTTTTTGTGATTAAGCTTATGCCTGCATCCTTCTATTAGGATGGAGTGTATAACTTTAATCCTAAGTGTTAAACCCTTAATGTGTTTAAATCCTTTAATCAATTCACTTAATAATCATCAAGACATCAAGCTTGTAACTTGGGCCTTGCATTAGGGGTTCTAATTCTTCCTTAATTGGTCAAGAAGGACTAACCCTAGTGTTAATGGACAAGTCCCCCTCAAGTTGTCTTACAAACCATAAAAATTACTTCTTCATCTTACCATTAACTAAAATCCACTTTAATAAAGACTTGTTTTGTCATGAGGTTAATCCCTAATCATGGATTAAGTTGAGGAGTTTTCCTCAGCTTAAACATTCTCATCTATTATCCTTCTATTAGGATGGTGTAATGAGTCTGTTTAATCCCTGATTATGGCTTAGTGTCATTACTTAACACTAAACAAAAATAACAAAAACATCTAAATAATCACAAGTAGGTTAATGATCTTAATCCTGCATCAAAGGTGATTAAGTGTGAGGTGTTTACTTCATACTTAAGGTATTCTCATTACCCCTAATCAGAGGGAAGATGTGATGAGTTTACTAACCCTTGGTTTAGGCTTAAGCTCATTAACTTATGAAAAATTCAAAAAAAACCATAAAAGATTGAAAACACAAAAACAAACAATAATCGTCTCCTCCGGGATTCTTTTCTCACCTCGTTCACTCACAAACGAGAACTCGCTTCTTCCGTCTAATGCAAGACAGTTTGCACCTGAGCCAGACAGGTCATACACTTGAGCATAGACAAGCAAGCAGTTCACAAGTCAATTCATCTTTCAGTCTCTTTGAGTCGAACTACGGTGTTCTGACTTCCTCATTGCACGAGAGGATACGTAGGCATAACTTAACAGTTATCGAACAAAAGTCTCTGTATATTCCCCCTCTTTTCCAGCCTTATTCTTTAAGCCTCATAGTCTTGAGCATCTCATTTCTGTTCTTACACTGATACCTCATTTATACACTTCACTTTTCCTTTTACACTGACACTTGCATTCTTTCCAGCTTTGATACACAAATTGCACTGACACTACCCCTTTTAAACACAAATCTTTTAAGCATGGATCCCGTCGAGTACGGCGGACAATCTGGGTGCTAATACCTTCCCAGGTTGTAACCAACCCCCTTTCTCAGTCTCTCTGGTTCGCAACCATCTTATCCATGTCTTTCTAGGTCTATGCAGCATTACCTTTCCCTCGGGATAAAAATGCCTAGCTGGCGACTCTTTTCTTTCTTTCCTTTCGCCGACCGTTCGCGTCTGTACCCTCTTGGCCCCGTGTCATTTGGTGGGAGCGACAGTGATCATCTAAAGCCAAAGACAAGGGTTAAGTGTCTCTCAACAAGGATACTTGTATATGTTCTCAAGTATCTATGGATGGATTTTTGTGCATTGGTTCATTGAGGAAGTTTCTTAGGCAGATAGTTACTTGTGGTGTAAGCAAAAGTCAACTATGCAAGAAGAAAAGTCAATTGTGACTTTTTGAGCTCTAATTCATGATTTTCAAGGTCCCATACCCTCACATGGTCTTAAAATGCCAATATTTTCATCATTTATCAAGAATCAAGAATTAGGTCAAAAGTTACTAAATTTGGAAATGACTTATAATTTGAATTTGCCATTTTTGGAAACTTTTCAAGCCACCTTCAACCTGACTTTTCATCATCAAAAATGCTTCAAATGAAATTTTTCCAAACATGAAAGTTGAAGATCTTTCTCTCCCCTTTCCAAAAAAGTACTAAATCACTTACATAGCATTTGTGAATATCAAGTTATGATCAAAAGACCAAAGGTGGGGTTTTAGGGTTTTTCACATGAACCATTTCTTCCGCTTTTGTAAAAAGGCTTCTACAAGACTTGTGTGGATTTTAACTTACTAATTCAGTCTACATACTTCAAGTACACATCATTTGAAGCAATATTAGCCTTTGAATCATCCAATCCCATGGCTTATTTCTCACACAATTTCCAAAATGAAAAATTGCAAATTGATTTGAAACATGAAAACCAAGCCATCACAAGTCACAAAACCAATTCATTACTGATCAACATCATAGATGAAGGAAATGCATGTGGACCATGGCTCCCATGCACGTGTGAATCATGAGTTTCACTTCAACATGCAAATTTGCAAAATCACAAAAATATGACTAACCACACTTCCCTTGGGTCTCTACTTGTGGTTAGGCCCAAACTAGATCACATATAAGCTCCAGATAACTTAGGTTAAGGGAGAGGATCAGCCATTATTGAGTTTCACCACAAATTGCAAAATTCTTCTCCTCTTCGATTCTCCTCAAGATCTTTTTGCAAAAAAAAATTATATTCTGAATCCTTGAAGTAGGGGTGACAAAATGGGCCCGGCCCGTCGGGCATGCTCGTTTTACCCGCACTTTAGTGCGGGGCGGGCCAAGGGTTTAGGCCCTCACCCTCTAAAATGTTTGCCCCGCCCTGCCCCATTTTCTTCTCGGGCTTTTGCGGGCATGCACATTTACTTAAATTTTTACAATTTTAGGCTTAAAAAGTGCAATGCCTGCGGGTTTTCCCCGCCCCACCCTCACTTTTTTGCGAGGATGGCTTAGGTTTTAGGCCCGTGTCCTCAACTATGACTTCCCTCCCTGCCCCATTTTTTTGCGGGCTTTTGCGGGGCGGGCCTAAACGGGGCGGACATGCCTGTTTGCCACCCCTACCTTAAAGTCCATAGAATGCAAAGCATTCATCGTTTGAAGCTCATTGCAAGGATTTCAGTGGATACAAATTTGGATTTCTCTTCTTTAAGACTTAAGATCTAGACCATATTCAAGCTTTAATTGCATTTATTTAGCAATTAGAGGTTCCTAAGGCTTGATCTGCATCTTCCAGATGGATTTCTAGGAGTAATTTAAGCTCTTCAAGATCTCAGGTTAGTGAAGATTCCATGCACTAAGATCTTAAATTTTTTATGTGCATATGAATTTATGAGTGTTGTTGATTGTAATGATGTGTTTATAATCAAGTTTGGACGTGTATTATGTTCATAATGTGGATCTGAACTATTAGATCCAAAACTTTCTTGCTTCAATTTAGTGAATATATGCATTGTTTGATGTTTTTGACATGATATTTGTGATCAACAAGTAATTTTGAGTTGACCTGTTTGCTTACTTTTCATTTCTAGAAAAATATTGTTGATTGGTTGCCTGAGATGGTGACCGGAGCTAGGGCTCCGACACCGGAAATAATTTGCAGGCGAACGGAGTCTCAAGGTTGAAGATGATGTTTTGGCCCTTGGATATTTTGATCTTGAGGCTCATAGTTAGCCATCACATTAAAAAAGCTTATGCCATTCACATGCCTTTTAATTTCATATTATTTTGATTGTGTGTGCGTGTTGGTTTATTAGTGTGTGTTTTCAATCTGGAACATTGATCTTAATTACTTGTTAATTTATTTGACTGCATGTGATGCGCATGATTAATCTGAAGGCGTGTGTGAAGTCTTATGGTTGACTGAAGACTTCTGTAATTGTTTGACCTGCATTTTGAAATGGACTAGACCCCTGAATGCTTTCCCCACCCCCTGTTTGAGCCCATTTTCCTTTTTAAACATGATTATTGCTTGTGTCACACCTCCCTGCATTATTTTATTTCATTTTTTACTTTATTTTCATACTTTTGCATTTTAATTTTGTAAAATCATTAAAACTCATCCTAAAATTCTATAAAAAACCACGAACATTGTTTAGACATTTAAATAATTTTGTGCATTTTTTTAATTCTGATATTTTACATTTTTCATATTATTTTCACATTTTCTTTTTATTTCTTTTTCAACTTGTTTCTATTTTCATACTTCAACTTCAATAAATTATTTCTCATAGCTCCTCAAACATTTTTGCATCACTCTTTTTGAATTAATTCATTAACATTTCAAAATTCATAAAAATATTTTTGTTTCATTTTAAAACTTTTTCATATTGCATTTTAGTACCTCTTCTTTGCATATTGATCCAAGGTTCCTACTTGAATTTTTTTTATTGTTTGAGGTCCTTCCACTTTGAATTTTTGCTTGAGCTTTTAACATGTGATTTATCTCTAGATTAGGTCATTTTAATTCTGATTTCATAAGTTTTGAACATCATTTGATGTATGTTTGATTGCTTTTATTTGAAGGAACTTTGCATGATCTTTACTTGCCATCCCTTAAACCTAATTGCTTGAAGGCATTTATGCCACCATTTGAGATCTCTTCTTTGAGTTTGTGTGGTATGTTTAGACTCTTAGAAGTCTTGTTTGATCATTGTTAAGTCCATTTGGCATGTGTTGACCTTATGTTTTGTATGATGCATCTTGTGTGAGATTTTGCCCTAATTCTTCCCATGTATTCATCTCATGCTTCTTATGTCACTTGTGTTCCTCTAACATGTCCATATCATCACCCCTTTGCATTGAATCCTTTATATTCCACTTAATTAATACCCAAGCATCCATACATGTATGACATTTTTTATCTTTTGCATCCCATTTCATGTATGAAGCATACTTTGCCTAATGTGACATTCTTATGCATCTTTGCTAAGTTGTTTGAACTTGTTGGATATGTGATTTTTCCATGATCATTGATGAATATTTAACATTTCATCTAATGCATTTTATACTGACTTTGATCATTTTATGTCATCTTTTCATCTTTTACTTTCATCTTCATCTTACTTGTTCTTCTAACTTGAATGCATGTTTGTCTTTCCCTCCTCATCTCCCATTCTACCATGAACTAATTCATGCATTTTGGTATGTTCATTTAGGATGCCATTAGGCTTTTAAATACAAGGTTTGAGTTCTTAATTTGATGTTTATCATGTGTATTCAACCATGTTTGTGCATATTTTCTTTCTTACTGCTTCTTTTGCAACTTCTTTGAACTTCTTTATCTCTTTTGTGCTTCTTTGCATCTTCTTGGATCTTGTTTGGTTCCTTAAATCTTCTTTAAAGCTTGTTATGATGTGGTTATGAGTTGCAAGGTCTTGGTACCTTTTTTTCCATTTCATTTATGTGCTTAATGTGTTTGACATCCATCTTACTTCTTTTGAACTTTCATGTTTCTTTTACTAACCTTGCAGGGGAATTGGTAAGTTGAAGGAGTGTAGATGTGCTTCCATATTCCAACTTCTCCTTTCTCTTTTAATGTTCATACTTGTGTTTGTTCAAGCATTCAAGATGCTTTGTTTGTGTATAATTGCTTCTCATCCCCTTTAGAAGCAACTTAACTTCCATCTTGGAGGTAAGTTGTCTTCTAATCCTTTCTCCTTTCTTCTTCCTTTTCTTTTCTTCTTCTCTTATTCATTCTTATTTAGGATAGAGATATTGAGCCTTACTTACCTAGGATATCCAAGCATGATAACTTCATTAGGTTTAGTCTCCCTTAGACATTTTACCTTTGAAGATCCTTTTGGTGCTTTCTCTCCTCTAAACTCAAAACAACTTCAAAAGACTTAATAAAGAATGAAGTGACTTCTTGTGTTAAGGACTTATTACATGGGGCAGTTGCATCTATCCCATCTTGGGGTAATGTGAACTTGTCTAGCATGATGTGCAAGTCTAAACTTGAAGTCGTTTTCACAAAGAAAATCTTAAAAAACACTTCTTCACTTCAAAATACAAATATACTTAATAAGTTTAATGAGTTAGTGTGCTTGAGCCCTAACCTTTGGAACCAAGTCTTGGGGATCTTCTCCTTGCTTGGATGTGCTTTTTCCTCATTCCATCTTGGAGTGATGTAAAAAGTACATACTCCATGGAAAGGGACTTGAATACACTTTCTTGTGCCAAATTCAATAAAAGCTTCTAAAAGCATTCAAACCAACAATAAGCATCTTTCCTTCGGGAATTCTTTTCTCATCTCCTTCACTCTTAACGAAAGAACTTGCTTTGACTTGTCTTTTTGGAAGACGGTAAACACACTTGTTCCAGAGGAGCCCGCAACACCTGAGCATAGGCAAAAGCAGTTCAATCATAAAAAATACAAAAAAAAAATAGTTTTCCTCCCTGGTTAGGGGAACTACGTCGACTTTGATTCTCACTTCGGATAAGATACGTAGACAGTGGGGTAGGGATCATTCGAGCACTCTCTTTATTTTCCCTACATTTTCCCATACCTTCCTTTCTCTTTCCAGTAGTAGTTCCAGTTTAGTGGCAATTTATCCTCACCCTTTTGAAACAGTGCTAGCAAGCGCGGATCCCATCGAGTATGACAGACGATCTGGGGTACTAATACCTTCTCATTTCGTAACCGATTCCCTTACCCTTTTTATTTGGTTCGCGAGACCCCGCTTTCTCCTTCTTTTTGGGTTTGTGCAGCACTACCTTTCTTTCGGGATAAAAATGCCTGGCTGGCGACTCCTCCTTTTCCGCGTCACATTCGCGTCTGTACTAGGATGGAAATCCTGGGAGCGACAAAGGGTAAGTTGGTAATTGGACAAGAGGACAGAGAGGGCATGATATGAAATCCTTAGTTGGGGTCTAAGGGTTATGTTTAAAATTTAGGGAAAAGAGAATCAGTTCATGAAAACTGATCGTGAGAAGTGTGAACAGTGGAAGAGGAATGGGATATAGAAAGAGCTTGCAAAGAAGAATTTCGACTATGAAAAGGAAATTGTCCGTCAAACTAAGGTAAGGGTGGGATTTCTTCATCTCCTAAGGGTTTAATAATGTGAATATTAGGCATGGGATTGTTGAGTATGAAACCATGAGGTTAGGTTTTTTTTTTTATGAATAACATGTTAGAATAATTAGGAATTGTTGAAATTGTAATAATTGTATGAATTAGGTGATTGATTGTAGGATGAATGGTGAAAATTCGGAGTTTATGACTTTAAGAATTGTTTTGGGGTGGAAGGATTGTAGTAGGGTTTGGCTGGTTCGTAGAGGAAAACCTGGGAATATTGCAGTTCTCGCTTAGCTAGCTACAACTCACTTAGCGAGCGTGTGAAAATTTTGGACCCTTCTTGGCAGAGAGTTGCTTGCTTAGCGAGCAGCCAGGTCGCTTAGCGAGACCTGGAGTGAAAAAAATAAATTATTTTATTCTGAAAAATTCTTTAAAATCCTTTATTTAATCCATTAATGAATGTAGATTGATGTAGTGTTGTTAGAGACATATATGTAAGTGTTATGAGCTTGTCTAGGAGGAAAATGATCATAACATAATAGAAACATGAGTAGTATGTATATATGTTATTGAGGTTTCTATGTGTTGTTGTTACATGATGTTGATGCTGATATATCTTGATGTAACTGTTGATGTATGTTGTGATGTTGTTATGTGTTGTCGTTGATATTAATATATGTTGTTGTAATTGATGATGCATGTTGTGGATGTTGTTCGGTGTTATCGTAGTTGTTGTTATATGTTAGTTGTTGATGTTGATTGTATGAGGTAGTTGTTGTAGACATGCATATTGTCATTGACGGTGCATGGCATGTGCATAGTTGGGGATGGTGTACCAAGGTAGGGTATATCCATCTGAATCCCAAAGGGAATCATTGTGATGTTGGTTCGGTCATGAAATATGGATCGTACGTGACCATGAAACAAAGGTTGAGGGTGTGATCATGAAATAGGGATCATACTGGACCATGAAATTGGGGTCGAGAGTTCCGAAGGGAACTGGATCATGAAACAGGGATCGATAAATGGTACCGTATGCATTGAGTCTGGTGGAGTCTCATTTGCATTTGTTGTTGGTTGTGTTCATAATATCATTATGTGTTTGGTGTGTTTGTTTAGTTATTGATTGATGAGAAATGGTGAATAACTTTATGATACTTGCTTATATTTGTAGTATTTTTCCTTTTTGTTGGTGTAAGTATCTCACCCCTTCTATTTGATGTTATCCCAATGTTGGTAATGTGCAGGTGATCAGGAATAGTTGAGTGCATGGTCGGTGAAGTCGGTGTGCTTCATGTTAGAGGAGTCGACTCTAATATGTACTTTGGGGTGTCGAGACGATGATTGTTTTCCATTGCTTATTTATTTCAGAAAAACATGTGGCTACTTAACTATTTATTTTATGTTTCTTTTGATTTTTCGCTGCAAGTGAAACATTTATACTAAGTATCAATTTAAGCTGTTATTTGAAGTTGTGTGTAACACTCAAAAAATCATTTTTATATTTAATTACTATGATTTTAAATAATAATTTGTGGGGAGTATTTTGGGTGTTACATCATAGTCGACGTAGTTCCCCTAATTAGGGATGTAATTTGTTTGTTTGTGTTTTTTTAATGGTGACGTTGCCATAGTTCTAACTTAGGTGTTGCAGGCTCGCTGAGTCGAGCGTGTTACCGTCTTATTATTGAGCTGTCGAGACAAGTCAAAAAGCGTCTGCAAAGGAATGTGAGATGAGAAAAGAAGACGTGTTGTCTGTTTATTGTTTTTTAGAAAAAGTGGATAGATTATGTGTTTGTTGTATACACAGTGCTAAAGACTATGAGTGAATACTTTACAAGGTCGCCCCCAATGGAACATTTGCAAAACACTCAAGAAGAGTGAATGAGACCTCCACTAATCATTTCCTATATAGCTTAAGTCTCGTGGTGCACTATGCACACTCTTATTATTAAGTGGTTTTGCTTTTATTTGAAGGGAGAAGAGAGACTCAAAGTTAAAAATAAAAATCTAAAAGGGGCTAGACTTTTACCCTAATTGTTAGCATGCAAGATTAATCCTACGTCAGGTTTCTATTCCTAAAGAAAACATGAAATAAAAGCACAAGTAAACACAAATGTGAATGAACCTCTGAATTTCTATATTATGGCAAAGAAGATGTGTGATGAGTCGAAAGGATTGATGAAGTGGGATAGGATAGGCCGGTTGCGACGTGTAAGACAATCGACTTATGGTGCGAAACATACAAGACGTGCAATGTTAATGGAGTGGAGTGGAGTTTTGAATGATGGGAGATATGTGGAACCCTAAAGTGGAGCATACAAAGTTGATTTGCTTACTTTGAAAAGTATCTCGAAGTTAGATCGAGTTTTAATTCTTTTTTTTTGTTTTGAGATTTTAGTTTTCTAGCGATTATTTTTATCTTCTCTACCCAATTAGCATACAAGCATACAATCATACTATTACATCATAGGAGGAGTACAAAATAAACCAACTGATGGGTGGCCTAAAACTAGAAAGTGATAAAACCACAAAAAATACATAGAAAATAAAGACAATCTGATTCCATAAGCGACAAATTCTCAAGCGATACCTCACAAAACAAAGAGAAATTTTTTGTATATGAGATATATATTATGCATGAAAAATGCCATGAGAAAATGAATCGAAATGATTAAAATGTGGATATGCAAAATTAACTAAACATATGCAAATAAAAAAATCAGAATTAAATGCAAAAATCGAGAAATCAGAAATTACCAAAAATTATTTAACAAGTTAAAATAATACTATGAATTTTTTTGGAATTTTTTCAGTACTGAAACTATTTCCTAAAAATAATTTTTGAAAGAATTATTAAACGAAATAAGGAAAATCAAATATAGAGCAGGGATGCAGACAATAAAAAAAACCAGTCAAAATATAAATGGGCCTGAAAAAAGGGAGGCCTGGATAGTAACTCTGGAATGGCCCAAAGGTGCATCAAGCCCAAAAGTCCATGGTACGCCCTAGTCAAATCTATTGACTTTAAGGATGAATCCTAGCCGTCTGATCTATCAAAGTCCATGATGATAACCGATCAAGGGTCGAGATTAAATGATACATGGTAAATATGGTATTATGCATGCGCACGGAAACCATCAGGTGGTCCTACCGGACGGTGACAAGTGTCACCGCCAGTGTGGACCAACCAACACAAATGTTATCCTTATCTCTAGAATCACGTGAATTAAAGAGTGGAGGAGGAAAAGTTCTCGGCATAATTTTAGAACTCATTCTTGCTTCTCTATGCTTTTCTCTCTCTCTCTCTCTCTCTCTCTCTCTCTCTCTCTCTCTCTCTCTCTCCTTATACACTCACCGGAACCCCTGCCACCGTCTTCTCTGGCGGTTCACCACCACCAAATACAAATCTCTCAACATGAACCCACTCTTTTTTCGTGTTCTTTCCAAATAAGAACTTAGAATTTCCAAACACTCATCCTAAAGGCGGGATCAAAACATCCCAGGAGTTGAACACAAATTGACACCTCTCACTCTCAACGTAAGATCGCAACAACAACACGACCTACGCTATGCTAACTCAAATGAAGCTACAGAAAGAAATCGAAGACTACACTATAACCATGAGATTTGGGAAGTGAATCATACCGTGCGACGGGAATAACGGTGGTGATGCAGCGTTCAGGTAGGGGAGTTCTTCCTTTTCTTCACTTGCGATGCATCGCTCTTCCTTTACACCTTCTGAATTTGTATTATTCGTTGTTGCTCTTATTTAACAAATTGAAACTCCTGTTGTTGCTTGTTCTTTGCAGGTCTTGCAGAGTTAATAGAGATTGATGCATTGATATTAATGACGTGGAACGATTGGGTGCTGAAGGCTAGGTTGATGCACGGTGAAGCTGAGTAAAACGAAAATGGTGGAAGAGTGATTGGAGAGTGATTCGGTGATGAAGAAGAGTGCGATTAAAGATGAAGGTTCAGGGAGATTGAAGAGAGGTGATGAAGATTGGAGAAGAAAAGAAAATGTGAGTGAGATCCAAGAAATTGCAGCAATGGTACTCTTTTTATAGAAGATCCTGAGGGTTTGAATTGGAATTTCCAAGTAAATTCGGTTATGAGTCGGTTAGATTTTGTTAGCCTCTGAATTTTCTATTGTAATTTTTCTTTTTTCCTTTTCTATTATCAATTTTTGAATCTTTATCGATCTAAAACTTTGAAGATTGGAGAGTGTGGGGAGAGGGTTCAGGATTCTGAGATAGGTTCTTGTTACCAGTTTGTAACTAAAACTTCTTAAGTTATCTTATTCTTCTGTGAGTTCTTTTTGTATGTGTTGTTAATGAAAAGTGTTTATCTGGCTTAAGATTACAACTGCTCTCGAGCCTTTGAGTACAATAAGTGCAACAATTTTTTTCTTTGATTCATTGCAGGTTCACAAGGGATGCTGGTGGGAGTTCACGAAACGACTCACGCGTTACGGTTGTAAGGATGATCAGAATGTTAGTTGACGCGTCTGTAGTTCGTTGTGAGTTGCGACTTGCCGAGTTGCGAACTACTTCTGTAATTGACTGGTATGAAGTTGTTGTGCTATTGGTGATGCCTAAAGCAGACCTGGGAACTTATTTATTATATGTTTCACTTTTCATGGTAAACACGAGGTTGAAGTCCCTTGTTGATATCTTCACAAGTAAAAAGTGTATCTTAACCATGAATCAATAAAAAAGAATGGTGCTCGTGTGCTTGGCTTCCAGTTGAGCACTACTGTCATCAAAACAAACACCGACAATCAACGAAGGAAGACTCTCTAGCTCCTCATCGAGATGGGGAGTGAATGTATGTTTAGAGCGATCTTGAGCTTAGATTTGGCTCATGGATATGGATAATGATTTGGTTTAGCATGATTTACAAAATGTTAAGAAAATGAATAGTTTAAAATAAAAACAAAGGTGTTATGAATATGGGATCAAATTAGTTTTCAAATTTAGATGTGGTTTTAGAAAAGACGTATGATGAGATACGCTCCTGAATTTCAAGAAATCCAAACTTCAATCTGAAGAAAACTTTCTCAATCAAACCTCCAACCTGAATCACACGTAACAAACAACAAGCCATATGAAATTGATATGAACATAATGCTTTAATCACAACATGGACCCACAACTCGATCTCTTGTACCATGAATACCAAGACACATTTGTCATGAAACCCTAAGTCTTATTGAACACACATTGGTCTTCAATACCCTGCATCTGAAGTGATGATTAAAAAATTCACTGATGAACAAACTTCGCACCGAAGCTCTCTTGAATGTCACATGATTAGGTAAATAACCCTAACTCGTGATTTGGGACAAAGATGGCCCAAGATGTCGAGAATCACAATTCATGGCGAAAATCAATTATAATTTTGATGAAACCTCGACATTTGAGAGGTGCACTGATGAAGAGAGCATCTTGAGACGTTGAAATCAAATATCCCTAATCATTTGATGCTCTTGATAAATATTGAAGAAGATAACCCTGATACTTTGATAAGAAAGTATTCACGATGTTGGAAACTCATCCTTTTTCTCAATCCTAAGTGTAACAACCAGATAGATCACCTTTGAACATGAAAATTCAGACCATAAGAAAATGCTCGATCCCATGTCTCAAGACCTCCATGCAAATGATGAACGCAAAGTTAAGACCTAATATGAAATGCAATGAAGCATAAGTTGCTTGATGTTAGTAATAAATAAGAGGGAAAATTTCAGGGTGTTACAGTTTCCCCTATTAATCACTGTAGACCCAAATGGATGATAAAAGTTGCTTTTAACATTCGAGGTATGAAGGGATTGAATACCAAAAAGAACCGGAAAATTTGAACCATGTGTAGAAGATGAAAAGGGATATAAACCCAACCAAATGAAAATTTTGCTTGGGGAACCACAATCAATACGGCGAGTATCGAAAGAAGGATACAGACGAGGATCAGAAGAATCACAAACATGACGAGTGACTGGATCCAAAAAATGATACGAACGAGTACCAAGAGGGATGATAATAAACACAGAAGAGTTATTTAGAATAAAAAATAAACACATACGAGTGTTAAGTCAATGGTACGACAAGTATCAGGCGATCATCAAAGAAACACAGATGAAGTGCTTTAGTCAATGATACGACGAGTATCAGACAATGATCAAAAGAGAACACAAACGGGTATTCAAGTCAATGATACGACAATATCAGATGTTCATCAAAGAAACAGGGACAAAGTGATATACTCAACGACACGACGAGTATCAGACGATGATCAAAAGAGAACATAGACAAATATTCAAGTCAATGATACGACTAGTATCAGACGATCATCAAAGAAACACGGGCGAAGTGCTCTAGTTAACGATACGACGAGTATCCGGCAAGATAAAAGGAACACATATGAGTATTCAAGTCAACGTTACGATGAGCATTGAACGATCATCAAATAAACACGGACAAAGTGCTCTAGTAAATGATGTGATAAGTATCAGACGATGATCAAAGGAACACAAACAACTATTCAAGTCAATGATACGACGAACATCCGACGATCATTAAAGAAACACGGATGAAGTGCTCTAGTCAATGATACGACGAGTATTAGACGATGATTAAAGGAAAACAAAAGAGTATTCAAGTCAATGATAAGACGAGTATCGAACGATTATCAAAGAAACACAGACGAAGTGCTCTAGTCAGCGATACGACGAGTATCAGACGATGATCAAAAGAACACAGAAGAGCATTCAATTAAATGATTCAAAGAGCATCGGATGATCATCAAAGAAACACGAACGAAGTGCTCTAGTTAATGATACGACGAGTATCAGACGATGATCAAAGGAACACATACGAGTATTCAAGTCAACAATTTGACAAGCATCAGACGATCATCAAAGGAACATGGATGAAGTGCTCTAGTCAATGATACGATGAGTATCAGACGACGATCAAAGGAACATAGACGAGTATTCAAGTCATTGATATGAAAAATATCGAATGTTGATACAAACGAGTATTAAGAGGTATGAAATCGAACACGGTTGAGTGATGCGAACAAGAGCCAACATAGACAAGTGTCAAACAACGATACATACGAGTATCAACAGGTATGATATCAAACACAGACGGGTGCGGCAAACAAACACCGACACATACGAGTGTCCAACGATGATACAGACGAGTATCAAAAGTGTAAGATCAAACATAAATGACTGCTTGAAATAAAAGCCAACACAAATGAATGTCAAACGATGATATGGACGAGTATCAACATGTATGAAATAAAACACATACGAGTGCTGCAAACAAATGTTGGCACAGACGAGTGTCATAAAATGATACAGACAAGTATCAACATGTCTGAAATCAAGCACATACGGGTGCTTTGAGATAAAATCCAACATATATGAGTGTCAAATGATGATACAAACGAGTATCAAAAGGTACGATATCAAACACAAACGAGTGCTTGAAATAAAAGCAAACACAAACAAGTATTGCAAAAAGTTTAGTTGGTGATTGTATAACAATGCTTTTTCTAAAAATGGTCTAAATTGCAGGAGAACGATTAACCCTGGTTTACGTTTTATATGAACATGTTTGAGTTTTATGGTGAAATGTTTCATATCAATGGAAATGCTACACTTTTAAGGATGCAGATGCAAATATGCTTTCTATATGAAAATGCAAAGATGGGATCTCCCGACACGGATGTAACAAATTCTTGATGACTCTGCTGAGAATACAAATGATCATTGATTTGATCTCGGAAATCCCTATGGATAACATATTTGTTGGAGAAGAGTGTGAACAAATCATCTGCTTCAGATTGTCATGCTTGCCAAAAATAAATTGGACTTAGATATGAGGATCCTTCTAGGGGATACTTCAACTATTTGGGGATGAATATCAATCATAAAACTCTACTAGGGGGATTGAAAACTTGTCTGGGGAAATATCTCATCAAGACTCTGCTGAGGAGAAGATTCTACTAATATGATTTTCCAAATCTTTATAAGGAAGAAAAGCCCTCATCTGGCTATTGAGAATACCTGAATTCTTGTAAGAAATACCTCATTGATAGAGGATAACTCTCGGCATGGGGACTATCAACCTTCGCTTCTTTGTTACAGCAAAGGACTCCATCAAGATTTGTTGGGGAAAAGAGCCATCTGAGATCTGCTGGGCAAATAGGGTCAATGAAAATCTGTTAGGGAAGCAGAATTAAGGAAACCTACTAAAGAGAAAAGGTATATGATGCCCTCTGCTGGATATAACTTCCACCTGACCCTGTTTGGGGATAACGAGACTGAAACACATCCTGCCGAGGAGGAAAGGTTTAAAGGTGTATCATGCTGGGAATCACTTGCTTTTTGCCCGGACTCTACCTTAAGAGGATTTTACAAAATATATGGTGTCTTTAAACCCTTGAAGATATTCACTAGGTATCATAGAAATTGTATGAATTAGCATAATAACCTTGTTGGGGAGGTAGTTGTTATCAACACAGATAAGCTTGTAGCTGTTGGAAGTGCTAAACAAGATAATCGACTTGACGAGCGACCGTTGGCTGGGTAATGGAATCAATCAATAAAAGTTGTGACAAAAGGGTGACATAGAAACCTTTCTTGAGTACAGCTTCCCCAGTACTCTGAACCCTGGATTGGTTAACGAATCGTCGAGAGGGATTAATGTCTCTTTCTTTCAACCAGACTTCGATCTTTCTTTTGAGCCCTCTATGAGTTTGCTACCCGCAAACAAAAGGATATGCACATATGCCCCGGGTTATTGCGTGGTTTGAATACACCTCCCAGATCATTCAACATTCAAAGCAATTTTAAATGTTTTTCTTGTGCATGTTATTGTAAAGCTACCATGTTTTCAAACGCAATGTTTATAAAAAATTTGGACGTTTTTGCAAACAAAACAGTAAAATGAAAATAAGAAGCCTTTGATTGAAATTCAATTTATTGATTAAAAAGCCTGAGGTCGGAAAATACATTAGGAAGAAAACCCTGGAAAGAGGTGATTTCTGTAAATTTAGAAAAGAAACTACTCTAATGGCAATGTGAAAACGGTATTCCACTGAGTTCTGATCCTGCAATAACCAATATGTCTTAAGAACTCCCCGATCTTGCCTTCTGAGTAGTGATTCGACTGATTCCTATCCTTGGAAATGTCATTTTGACTTAAACGTTGGTGGCGTAAATATAACTCAGATCGCAATCATTCTCTTTAATCTCTCTTTTTCCTGGATCGCCCTTTCGGGTTTTCAATCACCGGGATACCCTTTTTTGCCTAAGTCGCCCTTTCGAGTTTTCGACTTACCGGGTGTACAGTTCTTTTGATTTATATCCCTAATTTTTGCTCGAACCTTTTTATTATGTTTTATGGCTCTCCAGGATTCCCATTTTTCCTGGAATTTCTTTTTTGTTCAGCGGGTCTCTTTTTGCGAAGTATTTTTTTTACTACATCTGAGTTGATAGGGGATGAAAATTCTTCGCCATCCATGGTTGTAAGAATTAAGGCTCCTCCCGAGAAAACCTTTTTAACCACGAATGGACCTTCATAGTTGGGAGTCCATTTTCCCCTGTGATATGTGCTAGGAGGAAGGATTCTTTTGAGCACCATATCTCCAACTTGGTAAACTCGAGGATGCACTTTCTGATCAAACTCCTTTTTCATCCTCCTTTTATACAACTGCCTGTGACATATGGCTGCTAGGTGCTTCTCTTCAATGAGGATCAACTGGTTAAACTTGACACGAACCCATTCGTCTTCGTCAAGTTTGACATCCATCATTACTCTCAGAGAAGGAAGCTCAACTTCAACTGGTAGGATTGCTTCCATACCATATAAAAGTGAGAACGGTGTTGCTCCAATAGATGTACGTATTGACGTTCGGTATACCCATGCAAAGAAAACGGTAACATCTCATGCCAATCTTTATATGTGACAACCATTTTCTGCACAATCTTCTTGATATTCTTATTGGCTGCCTCGACGGTGCCATTCATCTTTGGACGATAAGGAGAAGAATTATGATGTCTAATCTTGAAGTCCCGACATGATTCAATCATCATCTTGTTATTCAGATTAAAACCATTATCAGTAATGATTCTCTCGGGCACTCCGTAGCGACAAATGATGTCCTTCTTCAGAAATCGGGCTACCACTTGCTTGGTGACGTTGGCATAAGACGATGCTTTAATCCATTTTGTGAAGTAATCAATGGAGACCAAGATGAAATGATGGTCGTTAAAAGCAGTAGGTTGAATCTTCCCGATCACATTAATGCCCCACATTGCAAAGGGCCATAGTGAATACATGATACTCAAAGGATTCTGAGGCACAAGCACTTCATTTGCGTAAATCTGAAATTTGTGGCATTTGCAGGCGTACTTGAAACAATTAGACTCCATTGTTAAACAATAATACCTTGATCTCAATAACTTCTTTGCCATTGCACATCCTCCGACATGGGTACCGAACGATTCTTCGTGAAGTTTTTGCATTAACATGTCTGCTTCATGTATATCCACACATCCGAGCATAACCATGTCAAAGTTCCTCTTGTATAGCACATCATCTTGATTCAGGAAGAAACTACCAGACAATCTTCTCAAAGTCTTTTTATCTTTACTAGATGCCATAGCCGGGTATTCTTTCCTTTTCAAGAGACACTTGATATCAGGAAACCATGGCTTGTCATCATCCACTGCGTCGACTACAAACACAAAAGTTGGCATGTCGAGATGGGATACATCAATCTTAGGCACATAGTTCCACTGCAGCACTTTGATCTTAGAAGATAATGTTGCCAAAGCATCGGAAAACTTGTTTTCATCACGGGGTATATGGCGTAGCTTTACTGTTGCGAAGAAGGTCAACAGTTTTCTAGTGTAGTCTCTATACGGGATCAATTAGGTTGATGGGTATACTAGTTCCCATCGACTTGATTGATTACCAAGGCTGAATATCCAAATATATCGAGGGTCTTAACTCGCAAGGTAATCGCCTCCTCTATTCCCATGATACAAGCCTTATATTCTACTTCATTATTGGTGCATCTAAGAGTCACTCGGGCAAAAAATTACATGTGAACTCCCTCTGGTGTGACAAGAACTGCTCCAACTCAAATACCATTCATATTGACCGCCCCATCAAACATCAGACTCCATTTGGATTCATGGTTTGGCCCTTCCTCCAGGAGTGGTTCCTCGCAATCTTTAACTTTGAGAAACATGATGTCCTCATAAGGGAAATCAAATCTCATTGGTTGGTAATTGTTGATCGGTTGTTGTGCAAGATAGTCTGATAAGATACTTTCTTTGATGGCGTTTTGTCAAGTATACTGGATGTCATATTCAGTCAGGACCATTTTCCACCGTGCAACCCTTCCTGTAAGTATTGGCTTCTCAAAAATGTACTTGACTAGGTCCATTTTAGAGATTAACAAAGTTGTATTCGTGAGCATATACTGCCTCAATTTCTTAGCAACCCATGCGAGTGTTTAACATGTCTTCTCGAGCATTGAGCGTAGTCATTAAATTTCTTACACAGGTAGTAGATGGCATGTTCTTTTCTACCCGTCTCGTCGTGTTGACCGAGAACACAACCCATAGAGCACTCAAGTACTGTAAAATACATTATCAATGGCCTCTGTAACACCCCATTCTACCTGCAATTAATTACAAATAAATCAGAGTTCAACAAAACGGGGCATCACATTTTCTTCTTAAAAATCATATATTACGAACACATCAAGTAATAAATCAAGTCTTTATTATGCAACAAAAACCATTAAAGTAATAAACGTCTCATATTTAAAAATTCAACTTCATAATAACTCATCCAAATTCAAAACATCTTTAATCAAATAAAACAAAACAGAAAGTTCAATTAAAATCAAGCATTCGCTAATCCCCCCGAAGTGTTACATATCAGAGCCACCAATGACTCAGAACATCTACGAACTCTTCATTACTCAGGATCACATACACGTTAGCAACAGAGGGTAACATTCAACAGAAAGGGGTGAGATATCGACAATTATAAACAGGATACTATAATCAACATATATAAGTAAAGTCATTTAATCATGCATTCACATCATGATCATCATAACATCCATAGCATCATCATAAATCATTCAACAAAGCAATTCATATGCGACTCGACAATGTATGTTATGGTACCATTCAGAGCGAACTCCCATCTTAAAAATTCATGCCATTTAGGTGGGCATCATCAAGACATAAGTCTTCATCTCAAACATCGTGTTTGCCATTCCAGGCCATCTTAATCATGCAAATGTATGCGATATGAGAATGGCATACAACACAATTGTCGGTCCCAAAGATTTGCATCCCGGTACAAGCGCGAACGGTCGGCGAAAGGGGAAGATGAAATGAAGTGAATAGAGTCGCCAGCTAGGCATTTTTATCCCGAAGGAAAGGTAATGCTGCATAAACCTAGAAAGAGATGGATAAGACGGTTGCGAACCAGAGAAACTGAGAAAGGGGGTTGGTTACAACCTGGGAAGGTATTAGCACCCAGATTGTCCGTCGTACTCGACGGGATCCATGCTTACAAGATTGTATTTAAAGGGGTAGTGTATGTGCTATCTGTCTGCAAAAACTAGAAGAGAATATACAAGTGTCAGTGCAAAAGGGTGAATGCTCAGGAACTGAGGCTTTATAAAGAGTGCTGAAAGAGGGGGAAGACAAAGACACTTTTGTTCGATAACAGTTAAGTTATGCCTACGTATCCTCGCGTGCAATGAGGAAGTCAGAACACCATAGTTCGACTCAAAGAGACTGAAAGATAAATTGACCGTGAACTGCCTACTTGTCTATGCTCAAGTGTATGACTCGTCTGGCTCGAGTGCTAACTGTCTTGCATTAGACGGAAGAAGCAAGTTCTCGTTTGTGGATGAGTGTGATGAGAAAAGAATCCCGAAGGAGACGATTATTGTTTGTTTTTATGTTTTCAGTTTTGTTATTGTTTTTGGTGTTTTGCATAAGTTAATGAGCTTAAGCCTAAATCGAAGGCTTGTAAACTCATTATATCCTCCCTGATTAGGGATAATGAGAATACTTAAGTATGAGATAAGCATCTCAACTTAATTACCATGATGATGTAGGATTATGATCATTAACCTACTTGTGATTAATTAGATGTTTTTTGGGTTTTTGTTTAGTGTTAAGTAATGAGTTTAATCTCTAATCACAGATTAATGAGCTCATTACACCATCCTAATAGAAGGATAATAGATGAGAACACTTAAGCTGAGGAAGATACCTCAACTTAATCCATGGTTAGGGATTAAATTCATTAGATAACAAGCCTTTATTAAATGGATTTGAATTAAGGATGAGATTAAGAAGTGAATTTTATGGTTTGTAAGACAACTTGAGGGGGACTTGTCCATTAAACACTAGGGTTAGTCCTTCTTAACCATAAAGGAAGAATTAGAAGCCTAATGTAAGGTCCAAGTTACAAGATGAAGTCTTAGTGATTATTAAGATGATTTGGTTAAGATGTTTAAACAAATTAAAGGTTTAACACTTAGGGTTAAAGTTATACACTCCATCCTAAGAGAAGGATGCTGGCATAACCCTAATTCCAAAGTCCTAAAACTTTAAGAGTTTAGTCTCTGATTATGAGATGAGAAGAGAGACTCAAGGAGACTCAAAGGTAAAAGCTAAGGGGGACTAATCACAACCCTAATTATTATCATGCTTAGGTGTTCCTATGGTTTATAAGGCTTAAGAAATATCTTCAAGGAACCCACCAATAGAAGAAGCAGATGAAAGGAGGAAGAAGCAAAAGAATAAGTTACTTACTTCAATGAAGAAGATAAGTGACTTGAAGAAAGAAAGTGATAAAGAAAGAATACAAGTGAACAAGTTCACTTCAAAACTAGCAAGATGAAAATGAAAGAGATAAAGAGAAATGAGAAGTGAAGGCAAATCCACTTCTCAAAGTAACTTACCACCTGAAAATGTTAGCATGAATGCATAAAATTCAAGGCATAAAGAAATGAAATGAAATGAGATGAGATGAGATGAAATGACTAAAGTCAGAAGTGTTTATGCAATGTTAATGTCATTTGATATGATGAAAAGGCATACAAAATGCATATGTATGATCATACAAAGATGAGATGTCATGTAAGCATGCTTTGAAGTTTGAAAGTTCATGAAAGTTAATGAAAGGAAATGAATGCAAATCATGGAAAATGAATGAAGAAAGGATCAAGCATGATTCTAACATGTCCTAAGATGTCTAAGATGACATGTGAATGCCAGAAATGTCATGGCAAGTTCATGTATGGATGCATATGCAAGATGAATGCAAGTGATCATGAGAAATTAGGGTTATATGGAAGTATGAGATGCACATGACCAAAACAGAAGCAATGCACAAGATAAAAAATTGAAAATGCACTCAAAGGAACCCTAAACCTATACTAGGTTACCATCCAAAGGGGGAGGTCAGAAGCTAAACCTAGAAGAAGTTATGGATTTTCTAAGTTTGCTAGGGTTTTTGGGTAATCTTCAATGTAAAATGCCAAACAAATTGAAAATGCAAGATAAAAATGAAACAAAAATGTTTTTAGAAGCTATAGGACATGTACAAAGCAAGGCAAAATGAATCATTCACAAACTCAACTTGGTTCTAGGGTTATGAATTTTTGAAGTTAGGGTTAGAAAATGAACATTTTTAAGAACCCTAATTCATTGAAAAATCTCAAAGTAAGATCAAAACCAAAAAGAAATTTGTAAGGTGAGTTTGTAAATGCTTCTAAATGTCTAAGAATGCTCTCTGATTTTTTTGGTGATTTTTAAATACCTAAATGTATTTTTAATTAATTAAATAAAACATTTAAATGATTTAAAAATACTTTTTTAATGCAAAAAATAAAAATAAAAATATTTTTGGTTTCTGAAAATTAATAAAAGTCTTGACAAATATTTTCAGAATTTTTAAATGGATTTTGCTATTTTAAATAAATATATGAAATAAAATAGGAAATAATAAAAAGAAAAATGAAAAGTATGCAGAATGGAGGGTTGAGATGTGAAGTCAATGGGATGAAGGGTCCAGATTTGAGGATGCGTTGACTCAAGGTAATCACAATCTAAGGCTGGAATTCAAAGTTACAAAACACGCGTGAATGAGTGGCTGAGATCTCACCTAAGCTAATTAATTTTAATTAAGTTAATTAATCAGAAATTAGGGTTAATGAGTGAATCTGGACCACTGAAACGCGCGCGGGAAGCTAGATCCAAGGGCCATTATTCAAACTTGCTTAACTACGCAAATTAGGGTTAATGAGTTTCAGATGACCGAAATAGTGCTCCGATCAACTTCTCCGGTGAGCCAAAAACCTAAAATCTTCTACAAGCTTCTAAACCTCTAATTTCTTGCCCAGAAATGATCCTCTAACATCCTAGAACCCAAATTCCCAAACAAAAATCATTTATCATGCATTAAGAAGCCAAATTGAAGCAAAACATTTCTAGGGTTAAAACTTTCAGAGACTTCATACATGCTCAATATTCAACGATTTTGAAAAATAAATACATCAGGATCATCAACACATCATAAGGATTCATTTAAGAACTTAAAAATGCATTTCTGGAAAAAAAGTTCTTGAGGTATACCTGATTTGAAGCTTTACACTTTGGAGCTTTCTGGCCACCTCTTTTGTGCTTTTTCACTCCAATGAACCCCTTGGTGCTTCTGGCAAGCTTGAAACAAGTTTATGTAGGCTGTTTTATGAGTTTCATTTCAGAGGAAGTTGAAATCGTGTTTTGGTTAGAGGGTGTTTCAGGCCAATTTGAGGGGTGGGAAATGATCCTGGGGTTATATGGAGATGATTGGTGAAAGAATTTTGGATTTTGGTTGGCTGAGTTGAGAGATTCGAAGAGATGAAGTTTTGAGGCGATTTTGTGTAATCTGAGCTATGGAGAGTTTCAGGCTTGTGTGTTCTTATCTTTGTGTTCCTTAGGGTTAGTATAAGCAATTGTGATTGGTCAGAGGAGTTGGTGTGGCTTAGTTTGATTGGTATGGTGAAAAATGCAAAAAGTCAACATTGGTTGTACCTCAAGCATGGGCACGAGTCAGAGCTGTATTTGGGCATGTCTAGCCTCAGCTGATTTCATGGAGATCCCTTGGATTGAAAGATTGCAGCTGGAACACTTGATGCTAGGGTTTACAAGGTTTTTGCATATTTTCCCTCTTTGATGTTTCTTGTGTTTCAAGGCATGAAATAACCTAATTCTTGGGCCAATTCCGAGTCTTTGATGTTTTTTGATCATGTTATGGCATATTTGGGCACATTAGAAGTCATTTGAGGCCTTGGACAGTGGTTTTGCAAAAATCCCTCTTTGGTGCATTTTTGAAAATTATAGGATTTTTGCCAACTTTGAAGGATCATAACTTGAGTTCTATAATGAATTAGAAGGAGTTCTTGCACTTTTTGAAAATGGGAAGATCCATCCTATAACTTTCATGACCAATAATTTTTCATTTGAAGCATTTTTAATCAAGAAAGAGGAGGTTGAAAAACTCTCCCAAAATGGAAAGTTTCCATTACAAGTCATTTCCATTCTTGGCAAGTTTGCAAATGGCTCACAATTCTTCAATCTTGTGAACTTCCAACCACTTCTAAGATCAAATAAGATCATAGAACTTCAATTTGATGAAAATACCCCTTTGGTTCCATTGTTGGGGGCCTCAGATGCCCTGATTTTGACTTAACTTGCTCAAGAAGTTACCCAGTGAACATATGACTTCCACAATGAATTTCTTCATTAAACTTGGTACAAATGATCCTTATAACATCTTAAGAACATTAGAAAAAAGAATGGCCCAAAAATTTGGAGTTAAGGCCTCTAAAACCAAAACCCTAATTTTGGTCATCTGTGAAGTGAAAACCCTAGCTCTGCTTCCATGTCTTGCCAGTTCTTTTGATTTCTTGACTTCCATGAACTTTGAGGGATAAAATATGATCATAGAACACACATGGACCCTCTTAGAATGCTTTAAGACCTTTGGGGTGTCTCAGATGGAATCTTGGATTGCTCAGATCACAAAACCTAGATGCAGATGAAACAAATATGTAATATGAGATGTAATGCTTATGCCAAAACAAAAATGAAAGATCACAAGCCATGGTGTGATATGAGGGAGGGAAAATTTGGGGTGTTTACAACAATCACACATCGTAAACATCATTCAACACATCGTCTTAGTTCATCTTACATCGTAACATCACCACATCGTGGGTCTTAAGACCTACATCAAAATACATCATTGCAATAGTATAAAATTCGTCTTAATCATCTTAGTTCATCATCTCTGAGTTTATCCTCTAAATTCTTCTAACAACAAATCTTAAATCATCTCATTATTAATCTCTAATTACATTCATCATTAATTATTAGTTTCCAAACATCTTACGAATCATCAGAAAAAGGATCGGACGCGAAACGGTAGGCGAATCCCTACGAAATCACAAAAATGCATACCTGCTGCTCAAATGCGTATCAAACGCGTAATGCCTTCCCATACGCGTAACGGCGTATGCCCATACACGTAACAGGCGGCATGACCACCAGTTGTTACGTGTAACGCCTAGTCTAATACGCGTAATCCAGATCTGTTACGCAAATCAACAAAAACCTCACCATTTAATCTCCTGCTACGGGATCATTTATTCTATCACCTTAGTTCAGTTCTATTTGGGTTTCTACCATGTTTTAGGCCCTTAATCCTTCATCTTATTACTCATCTACATTACTATATCAATTTACCAACCTATTATCATCATCTAAATCCAAATTCGTCACAATTCATCACACATCTCAGAAAATTATCACAACAATATTCATGATAGCAATAATCAACAGATTCATAACAGACATATCAACATCAATCCATCTAATTCGCACGAAATCATACACGAAACATCAACAAGGAAATTAAATAACCCTATCCCATACATACAAATTATTTTCTCCTAGTTATAAGATACAAATCCCACCCTTACCTTTGGATTGAATGGAGCTCGAATCTATGGGTGAAATTCCTACGAAAATCCTCTTGAAGATCCTTAGCCCTAGCTCTTGCTTTCTCCAAGACTCGTTCTTTCTCCCAAAATTCTGATTATGACTAATTCTTTCTAAACCCTTACTAATCCTATTTTTCTTATTTTAATTAAAATGTCATAAAAATAATAATCTTATTATTATTACTAAAATTCATTTAATTAATCCACTAATGGGCTTCTACTTACACCTCTCAACATTACTATTGAAACTCCCCAAAATAAGTCAATCTCCTAAATTAACTTAAAACAACTTAAATCAAATAATCATATTAATCACAAACATCACACATCACAATTAACAAAAAATCTATTCCAAAATAATTAAATTAAATTAATTAATTAAATCGGGGTGTTACAACTCTCCCCCACTAGAACATTTTCGTCCTCAAAAATGTTACCTCTCTCAAACAACTCAAGATAAGACTCTTGCATCTTTCTTTCTAATTCCCACATCATAATCTCACCAGCATCTCCTAGCCAAACAACTTTCACTAGGGCGATCTCTTTGCCTCGCAAGGTTTTCATCTCTCTATCTTCAATACGCACCGGCATAGTTTCCACCGTGAGATTATCCCGTACTTGAATATCATCCATACTAACAACATGAGACAAATCGGGAACATACTTTCGGAGTTGCAAAACATGGAACACATCATGCAAATTCAACAAATTAGGCGGTAAAGCCACTCGATAAGATACCTTTCCGACTCTGTCCAAAATCTGATACGGACCAATAAACCTCAGAGTAAGCTTCTTAGACTTCAACGCTTTTCCAACACCAGTTACATGTGTAACTCTAAAAAACACATGCTCACTGGCTTGGAATTCCAAATCCTTCCTTCGCTTATCGTGGTAACGTTTCTGTCTACTCTGAGACGCTTTCATCTTTCCTCTGATCAACTTAACCTTCTCGGTAGTTTCTCGGACTAACTCAGGTCCAAGCACTATACTTTCACTAGATTCATGCCAACATAATGGAGTCCTACATCTCCGACCATACAATGGCTCAAAAAGTGCCATTCCAATACTAGAATGATAACTGTTATTATACGTGAATTCTATCAACGGAAGATAAGTATCCCACAAACCTCCCTACTCAAGAACACACGCCCTCAAAAAATCTTCCAGCGATTGAATACTCCTCTTAGTTTGTCCATCTGTTTGAGGATGATAAGCTGAACTCAATCTCAACTTAGTACCCAAAGCTTCTTGCAAACTCTTCCAAAACTCTGACATAAACCTCAGATCTCTATCAGACACAATACTCAACGGACACCATGCAACTTCACAATTACTCTAACACAGATCTCAGCCAACTTAAAAACTAGAAAACTAATATTGATAGGAATGAAGTGAGTCGAATTTGTTAACCTATCAACAATTACCCAAATCAAATCATGCTCTCTCGCAGTATTAGGCAATCCTGTAAAAAAATCCATAGAAATGCTATCCCATTTCCATTATGGAATCTATAAAGGTTGAATTAATCCCATAGGCTTCTGATGTTCAACTTTAGACTTCTGACAAGTCAAATAAGCATACACGAAACACGCCACGACCTCATTCATACCATACCACCAAAACAACTTCTTCAAATCTTGATACATCTTAGTAGCTCCTGGATAAATACTCAAATTACTCTTAGGACCCTCTTCAAGAATGCTCTTTTTCATATCAGCATTATCAGGAATGTAAATCCTATCACACAATCTTAAGATACCATTTGCATCTATCTTAAAGTCATTATTCTCTGATTTTCCACCTCCAATCATAATATCTAGCCGCTTTACATCTAACTTCTGAGCCTCTCTGATATTATTCAGAAAATCATTATTAATCTTAAGCATACCCAACTTTACACTTTGCAA
Source organism: Lathyrus aphaca (assembly GCA_963966055.1). Classification (NCBI taxonomy): domain Eukaryota; kingdom Viridiplantae; phylum Streptophyta; class Magnoliopsida; order Fabales; family Fabaceae; genus Lathyrus; species Lathyrus aphaca. The sequence goes on along the minus strand of OZ014524.1, from coordinate 427,096,732 downwards.
TGTTACTTCGTAAACCAAACTCATATCACGAAACTACTCAATTAATTCCAATTCCTTAATCATCATTGCTGACATATGCAAAGTCTTACGACTTAAAGCATCAACTACCACATTAGCTTTACCCAGATGGCAATGCAAACCAAAATCATAATCTTTCAACAATTCCAACCATCTGCGTTGTCTCATTTTCAATTTTCTTTGATCAAATAGATACTTCAGAATCTTATGATCTCTAAACACTTCGAATCGAGAACCATACAGATAATGTCTCCAAATCTTCAACACAAAACTACTGCAACAAGTTCTAAATCGTGCGTAGGATAATTCTTTTCATGCACTCGCAACTATCTCGATGCATATGCAATAACCTTATTATTCTGCATAAGCACACCTCATAAACCCATCAACAAAACATCATAATACACTACAAACGGTTCATCTGGATTAGGCAATGTCAAAACCGGAGCCGACGTCAACCTCTTCTTCAATTCTGTAAAACTCTCTTCACAACGAATATCCCAAAGAAAAGCCTTACTCTTGCATGTCAACCTAGTCAATGGAAGTTCCATCTTAGAAAATCCTTCAATAAATCTTCTATAATAACCAGCCAACCCCAAAAAGCTCCTAATCTCAGTAGCCGATCTTGGAGTTTCCCATTGTAACAGAGCTTCTACTTTAGAAGGATCTACTGAAATACCACTACCTGAAATAACGTGACCAAGAAAACTGACTTCTTTCAACCAGAACTCACACTTGGAAAATTTTGCATATAACTTCTTTTCCCTCAGAACTTCCAATACAGTCTTCAAATGCTCTCTATGTTCCTCTTATGACTTAGAATAAATCAGAATATCATCAATGAACACAACCACAAAACGATCCAGATACGTATGAAAAATGTGATTCATGTATTCCATGAATACTCCTGGCGCATTAGTCACACCAAAATGCATCACCAAACACTCGTAATGTTCATACCTTGTCCTGAACGCAGTATTCTGAATATCCTAATCTATAACTTTGATCTGATGATAACCCGATCTCAAATCTATCTTACTGAATACACAAGCACCCACCAATTGATCCATCAAATCGTCAATCATCGGAAGTGAATACTTATTCTTAATCGTTACTTTATTCAGCTGTCTATAATCCATACAAAGTCTCATACTTCCATCTTTCTTCTTTACTAACAACACTGGGGCTCCCCACAACGATACACTTGGTCTCACAAACTTCTTCTCAAGCAATTCTTCTAACTGCTTCTTCAATTCTGACAATTCAGATGCAAACATCCTATACGGTGCCATAGAAATAGGTCTAGTACCAGGTACAAGATCAATAGTAAACTCAACTTCTCTTTCTAGCGGCACATCAGGAATTTCATCAGGAAAAACTTCAGAAAAATCACTTACCACTTGCAATTCCTCAATCTTAGCCTTGCTTTCAATTGACAGTCTCACCATCAACGAAAACATTAGTGCTTCCTCTTTCATCAATTTCTGCAATTCTCTGAAAGACAACAATTCAACTCCTTTTTCCCCAGGAGTAGAAAACCTCACCGACTTATGATAACAATTTATATGAACATAGTTATACTCTAACCAGTTAATACCTAGGATTACATCCATCCCAGTCAACGGAAGACACACCAAATCAACCAAGAAATCTTTATCGAAAATCGACAAAGGACATTTCAAACACACGAGAGAAGTAGTCACTAATCCCTTAGCCGGAATCTCGACGATTAACTCTCTATTCATAGCAGACAACGTAAGACCCAATCTATTAACACAATCAGTAGAAACAAAACAATGCGTCACACCAGTATCAATAATCGTAATTAAAGGAACATTATTAATGAAACATGTACCTCTAATGAGCATGTCCTTGCTAGCGGTCTGAATTCCTACCAACACGAACACTTTTCCCGTCTGAGCCTTCTTTGGTTTCTAAAACTTGCTATCAATGTGTGCCCTTTCACTGCAATTAAAACAGACTACCTCTTTATGCTTACAATCATTCGATGTATGCCCAATCTTGCCACATCGGAAACACCTCTTAACCTCAGGTGCAAACATTACTCTTGTGACCAGCTTGACCACACTTGTAACAAACAATGCTAGCAGGAGCATCTCCCCCACTAGTCCTCTGACCCAAAGAAATATTCTGTTTACTCTTTCCAAATGAAGCATCATAAGGCTTGCCACGATTCTGTTGGTGCTTTCCTCTTTTGTCATTCACAATCTTATAGTGAGCATTACTATCTTCCTCGAAGATCATGCAACTATCAACCAGATCTAAAAATACTCGGATCTTCTGGTACCCCACAACCTTTTTAACCTCGGAACGCAACCCATTCTAAAACTTGATGCACTTAGAGAATTCTTCTCCAGCTCCATCATAATGTGGATAAAACTTAGACAACTCAGTGAACTTTGCAGCATAGTCAGTCACTGACATGTTTCCCTGCTTCAGCTCAAGGAATTAAAATTCTTTCTAACCGCGAACATCTTCAGGGTAGTACGTTCTTAAAACCTCTCGGTGGAAAACATCCCAAGTGATCTCTTCACCTGCAATTTCTAATCTCGCACGTGTTTCTAACCACCAGTCATCAGCCTCGAGTGCTAGCATATGCATACCATAGCAAACCTTCTGCACTACTGTACAATCCATCACTCGGAAGATTCTTTCAATCTCCTTCAACCACTCCAATGCTGCATCAGGGTCATACTTACCCTTGTAAGTAGGCGGATTCTCCCTCTGAAAAGTCGCCAAACTACGAGGTTCCTCATTCTCGCCAACATTAGGTAGGTTATGCACAGCTTGTGCCATTTCTTGCATTACACCAGCCATAGCAGCGTCATTTCTTCCAGCCATCTCAACTTTAACACCACAACAAGAACAAAGATCAACACAAAATAACAATACTCGATTGTTAAACAACTACGACTCGACACTTGGTCAGACAGACTGACCTGCTCTGATACCACCAATGTAACACCCCATTCTACCCGCAATTAGTTATAAATAAATCAGAGTTCAACAAAACGGCGCATCACACTTTCTTCTTAAAAATCATATATTACAAACACATCAAGTAATAAATCAAGTCTTTATTATGTAGCGGAAATCATTAAAGTCATAAACGTCTCATCTTTAAAAATTCAACTTCATAATAACCCATCAAAATTCAAAACATCTTTAATCAACTAAAACGAAACAGGAGTTCAATTAAAATCAAGCATTCGCTAATCCCCCCGAAGTGTTACATATCAGAGCGAACGACTCAAACCATCTACGAACTCTTCGCTACTCAGGATCACCTGCACGTTACCAACAGGGGGTAACATTCAACAGAAAAGGGGTGAGATATCGAAAATTATAAACAGGATACAATAATAAACATATATAAGTAAAGTAATTCAATCACCCATTCATATCATGATCATCATAACATCCATAGCATCATCATAAATCATTCAAAAATGCAATTCATATGCGACTCAACAATGTATACATGTGGTACCATTCGGAGCAAACTCAACCTTAAAAATTCATGCCATTTAGGTGGGCATCATCAAGACATAAGTCGTCATCTCAAACATCGTGTTTGCCATTCCAGGCCATCTTAATCATGCAAATGTATGCGATATGAGGATGGAATACAACACAATCACACATTGTAAACATCGTTCAACACATCGTCTTAGTTCATCTTACATCGTAAGATCACCATATCGTGGGTCATAAGACCTACATCAGAATATTTCATCGCAATAGTATAAAATTCGTCTTAATCGCCTTAGTTCATCATCTCTGAGTTCATCCTCTAAATTCTTCTAACAACAAATCTTAAATCATCTCATTATTAATCTCTAATTACATTCATCATTAATTATTAGTTGCCAAACATCTTACGGATCATCAGAAAAAGGAACAGATGCGAAACGGTAGGCGAATCGCTGAAAAATCACAAAAATGCATACCTGCTGCCCAAACGCGTAAGGCCTTCCCATACACATAACAACGTATGCCCATACGCGTAACAGGAGGCGTGACCACCAGTTGTTATGCGTAACGCCTAGTCACATATGTGTAATCCAGATCTGTTACGAAAATCAATAGAAACCTCACCATTTCATCTCCTGCTACGGGTTCATTCATTATATAACCTTAGTTAAGTCCTATTTGGGTTTCTACCATGTTTTAGGCCTTTAATCCTTCATTTTATTACTTATCTACATTACTACATCAATTTACCAACCTATTATCATCATCTAAATCCAAATTCGTCACAATTCATCACACATCTCAGAAAATTATCACAACAATATTCATGACAACAATAATCAACAGATTCATAACAGACATATCAATATCAATCCATCTAATTCGCACGAAATCGTACACGAAACATCATACAAACATCAACAAGGAAATTAAATAACCCTATCCCATACATACTGATTATTTTCTCCTGGTTATAAGATACAAATCCCACCCTTACCTTTGGATTGAATGGAGCTCGAATCTATGGATGAAATTCCTACAAAATTCCTCCTGAAGATCCTTAGCCCTAGCTCTTGCTCTCTCCAAGACTCGTTCTTTCTCCCAAAATTCTGATTATGACTAATTCTTTCTAAATCCATATTAATCCTATTTTTCTTATTTTAATTAAAATTTCATAAAAATAATACTATTATTATTATTACTAAAATTCGTTTAATTAATCCACTAATGGGCTTCTACTTACACTTCTCAACATTACTATTGAAACTCCCCAAAATAAGTCTATCTCCTAAATCAACTTAAAACAACTTAAATCAAATAATCATCTTAATCACAAACATAACACATCACAATTAACAAAAAATCTATTCCAAAATAATTTAATTAAATAAATAAATTAAATTGGGGTGTTATAGCCTCCCTGGAACCGGAGGCATGAGAATTGGAGGTTCTTGTATGTACTCTTTTATTTTGTCGAATGCCCCATTGGCAATCTTCATTCCACCTGACCAATTGATCAATTCTCAGCAATTTGAATATAGGTTCGAATGTGGATGTTAGGTGAGATATGAACCTTGCAATATAGTTCAATCTACCCAGGAAACCATAGACCTCTTTCTCGGTCCTCGACTCAGGCATTTCTTGTATCACTTTTACTTTTGCAGGATCGACCTCAATTCCTTTTTCACTTACAATGAAGCCCAACAACTTTCCTGAGCGCACCCCAAAAGGGCATTTGTTCAGATTCAGTCTCAATCGGAACTTTCTCAGCCTTTCAAACAACTTATTTAAGTTAACCAAGTGTTATTCTTTTGTTCGTGATTTGGCAATCATATCATCCACATAATACCCAATCTCTTTATTAATCAAATCGTGGAATAATGTCACCATTTCCCGTTGATACGTTGCCCTGGTGTTCTTCAACCCAAAAGGCATCACCTTGTAACAGAAAGTACCCCACAGGGTAATGAACATTGTCTTCTCCATGTATTCTGGTGCCATCTTGATCTGGTTATATTTGGAGAAACCGTCCATGAACGAAAACACTGAAAATTGAGTTGTATTGTCAACCAACACGTCCATGTTAGGTAATGAAAAATCATCCTTCGGGCTTGCCCTATTGAGATCCCGATAATTAACACAAATTTGTACCTTCCCATCTTTCTTCGGTACAGGCACTATGTTGGCGGCCCATGGAGGATAACTTGTCACGGCGAGGAAACCTGTGTCCCACTGTTTTTGAACCTCCTCTTTGATTTTCAAGGCCATATCTGGACGATTTCGACGAAGTTTCGGCCTGATCGACGGGCATTCTTCTCTCAAAGGCAGCTTGTGCACCACAATGTGTGTATCTAAACCTGACATATCTTGATAAGACCAAGCGATGATATCAACATATTCATATAACATCTCAGTCAGTGCCTTCTTCACATCTTCCTGTAGATCAGCCCCAATCTTGATCTCTTTCTTAGCGTCCTCGGTGCCAATGTTGATGACCTCTATTGCCTTTTGTTGAGATTGAATGACTCATTCCTCCTGTTTCAAGAACCTAGCCAATACTTCAAGAAGTTCACAACCTCCCTCATTATCTTCTTCTTCAGCGTGATGAATCAGATTGTCAAACTCATATGTGGCCATAACATAATTGTTATCTGTGGAATCTGGAGGATCAAGTCTGCATGAATGATGGTTCATGCTTTATTTTAGAATTATTTTTATGAAATTATGGTATGGGAGATCCCAGATGTCCTACAGGATATCGAGACATCTGGTCTGACAGAAACAACAAGGCAATGCATATAACAATAACAGTACTGAAAAGCATAAACAACACAAGTAATTGTTAACTCAGTTCAGTGCAAAATACCTACCCTGGGGGCTACCAAGCCAGGAAGGAAATCCATTATTAGTAGTATCAATTCGAAGCTAAACTATCCCAGTTTACAACTTCTCACATAATCCCTACCCAATGAAACTTCTTCCTAAGAGTTCCTCAATCCTAGTATATGAGCATTCCCACTCACTTCCCTTCAATCAAACACTGTGATTATAATAGAACCTTACAAAGAAAGAGAAAAACATTTCTTCCAAGACAAACTTGATTTTGCTTAAAAGCTTCAATCAAGAACACAAACACTCATGCTTAAAAGCTTAGAGTGTATAACATACAACTCAATAAACTCAGTCCAATCCTAATATCAAAATGATAAAAGAGTGGCTCATAAATACCAACTCTCCTAGAGAGTGGTTCACAAACAAAGCCCTAATGTTTACATCTTTTCTATTCATGGCTTGTTAATAAAACTAGGTTATAATGCTTCTATTTATAACCTATTTCCCAACTGGATTTGGGCCTTCAAAACACATCATATTTGCTGTTACAAATTCTGCAAATTAACCTCCAAGAAAATAGGTCTTCAATCATTAGTTTCCTAAATAATCTCCTTATTTGGAAAGAATATATTTCTTTGTGAACTCTGATTGAAACTTACAGACCTTTAAATCAGCACCATAATATTTCCAGACGTTTTAAATCAGCTGCAAGATCTTCTCCATAAAAATAGGAACATTTAAATCATTAGTTGTAAGATCTTCTCCATAAAAATAGAAACATTTAAATCATCATTTTCCTAAATAGTCTCCCAAGATCCTTTTTCAGAAAACCAATTAAATTTGGACTAGCTCCTAATTAATCTCATTGACCTGTGCATATTGATGAGGTGTATCCAAGAGATGCTCATCAAATTAAATCTGATATGTCAAGAGATAAACAACAACACCTACTGTAACAGAGACAAATGTCATGACATCTCCTTTGACATATGTCTGAGGCACACATATCAACAACACCTGTTGTACTGGAAATTACAACATCATTTTCTATTATAGAAGACAAAGATGTATTGACACCTCCGTCAACTTCTGTCTGATACACACAATGCAATAGCACCTGCTATTCTGGACCCATATATCATGACATTTGTTGTAACACATGACAACAATATTGGCATGATAGTTGAAAATGTTTCTACATCAGGTTCAATATCTGTACTGATGTGTGAGCAACCATGTCAGGAATTTTGATCTGACATTTTGTACCACCTGCAGTGGTGTTCTATTCTTATGTCAATACATTCTTCATAACATTTTCTCGAGCAACATGTTTTGCGAAATTGCTGCCAACTTAGAACTTACAATCACCCCCTTTAACAAACTTTTTGCCAAAACATAATTTGATCATACCCATATTATTCGAAGAAAATACAGTAGCAGAAAACAGAAGTCAGAACATCTTTATAGGCATATATCAGTCACAATCATTTTTACCAAAAAGAATGCCAACACCAAAAGCTACAAAACTAGCAATCTCCCCTTTTCGCATATTTTGTCTTAAACCTTTTGAACACCCATCCAACTCCTCCTCAACCAAGGGACACCTGATCTCAACCAAGGGACACCCGATGTTACTTACTTCTCCCTATTTTTAGCCATAATATAAGCAACCCAAACAAATGACATGCACCAGCTACAACATTAATAAGAACACTGCTCCCCCTTAACTTCACAAGTCCAGCTGCACAAAATTGTGACACTACCCCTATCATGGATGACATGTGCTCCTTTATACCTTGATGAATGGAAAACATAAGACGCGTCTTCAAGTCTTAAAGAGCTCACTCTTTGTTCAACCCACAGGTTGAACATAATCATCCCTTTAACCAATACTCACATGATTCCCTCTTGGTTTGTTATCTTCACATGCTCCAAAACTCCACATCTTGCCAAGATGATCAACTTCTCTCTAGCAAGACTTGACAATAGGGATATGTCCCCTTCACAAGCGTTTCTTCTGACTTTAGCAAGACCCTCCAAACGATACACATCCAATCATCTAACTTTGACATTCGGATCAGTTGATGAATATTCACATTCAGACTCTCAAGCAATCACTACCTGATCTACTTCAGTCTTCTCTACATTCTCCTTCCAAGGCAGGCCTTCTAATTCATCATTCTCTCGTATGATTAGGTAGACTCTCTTTAGATACAATGTAGACAATCATCCCAGATAATTTGCTAACAAAATTTAGAACATATTCTACACACCAAGACATCATCACCATGACTCTTGATATGCTCCACCAATTGGACTTACTATAGCATAGTAATCCAAGAACTGAAGACCTTCAACAACACTGTTGTCACTCTCGGGGTTTTCATTCTAGTACAAACGCGAAAGTGGCGCAAAAAAGGTAGAGTCGCCAGCCAGGCATGTTTATCCCGAATGAATGGGAAAGGTAATGGTGCACAAACCGAAGGAAAAAGTAAAAAACAATGTCTTAAGAACTAGAGATTCTGGGTTCGAGAGTCGATTACGAATTAGGAAGGTATTAGCACCTTAGATCGTCCGCCGTACCCGACGAGATCCACGCTTTTTTGTTTGTTTCAAAGGGTGAGAAATAAATTGATGCTGAATAAAAAATGCTACTGGAACTAGGAAAAAAAAGAACGAAAAGGTATGGGAAAAATGTAGGGAAAATAAAGAATATGCTCGAATGGCCCCTACCCCACTGCCTATGTATCTCATGGGAAATGAGAATCAGAGTCGATGTAGTTCACCTAACTAAGGCGGAAATTTTGTTTGTGTTGTTTATGAACTGAACTGCTTATGGCTATGCTCAGGTGTTGCAGGCTCGCCTGACACGAGTGCGTTACCATCTTGCGAAGATACACCTCGAAGCGAGTTCGTGTTTAGAGTGAATGAGGTGAAAAGACAATTCTCATAGGAAAGATGTTTCTTGTTTGTTTATTGTCTTTTAGAAAAAGTACTTTGATTTTGTCATTTGTGAAGCATTCTCATGCTAAGACTTGTTCCTCATGATAGATACCCTACATCTCATCCCGATATAGAATGTGTGCAAGTACCCCATGGCAAAGTCTCTTGGCATATGAGAAAGCTCAACCTTTATTAGGTGTTTTATTTTTGTTTAGATGAGAAATAAGACTCAAATCGAAAAGGGAAAAACACTAAGGGAAACTAAGACTCACCCTAAGTTGTTTATTCAATATAAGTCATAGGGTTAGTGTGGTTTTCTAATCCTAAAGAGAAGAAGAAAGAGAGTTCTAACTCACTTCAAGGATTGAAAATGAGATTAGACCTTAAAAGGGAATGAAGAAAGTGAAATGTTGAAGAAGCATAAAATGCTTATCGCAATCAGACAAGAGAACTTTAAAAGGATAAGGAAGAAAGTGTATGTGGGATACCCTCTCACACACACAACTTACCATAACCCCCTACAAAACAAAGGTTAGTTAAAATAAATCCAAAATGATAAAAGGAAAGAGGTAATTAAGTTCCAAACATGTCCTAGCATGGCTATGACCTAAACAAGACTCAATACTAAGCCTAAGGATGCCTAAAATCTAAGCAAAGCCTAAAGTCAGCATCTACTACAACTCTCTAACACACAATCATCTACCAAATGCAACTAATAATGCAAACAACCTATTATAGTTACCAAACAACATAAAAAAGGTGTAAAAAGTGTCAAAACTCAATAGTGTAGCATACATTTTACAGCTTCTGTTTCAGCATGCAGCAGTGAAAACATTGAAGATTTTGATCATTTTCCCAATGCAAATGCATGAGTCATAATGCATGGATATACAACATACTATAATCATTGATGGATGCAACATGGTTAGCATGATTGTAATCATGTGAATATGAAAACACTTAACGTTTTTTAATGCATTTTCCATACAAAAGCAAATAAATGCAAAATGAAACTTTAATGAAAATAATGCTGAAATGGACATACATTTTAATTCATTACAATCTGAAATGAACATAAACAATGGAATGAAACAAATAAAAAATCAAAAGTGAATGCAAATAAGTGAATTGTGCAATTTCAAACAATATGCAACACTTCCGATTATGCGCACAAACATCTGAAACGTGCATGGATCATAAATACAATGAAAAACAGAATTATAAACACTCATTAACATGCTATCAATGATGATCAATCATGGTAACAACATTCACAACATGTTATGAACACAAATTCAACCATTATGCCAATAATCGGAACCAAATGAAATGTGCGTCAAAATTTGTCGAAACTACACACACCTGCACCTAAACAGCTCCTAAAAATTCCCTAAAATCATATCCTAAAGATCCATGATGATTGAAGGGGGAATGGTTAACAAAAATGCAAGAAAAAACAAGAATTTTTCATTCTGGTTCAGTGGTAATGGGTTACTACCTATGCAATAATCGGTTACCAGTTCAAAAACTGGAATTTATGCAAAATTTAACATAGGTAACCGGCTACTACCTATGTGGTAACCAGTTACTCTGAGACCAGAACCAAACATTTCTGCATTTTCATGTAAAAATCAATAGCGACTTATTCAAATAAGCTATAACATAAAGCCTATCAATTAAGCACGAAAATTACACCTAAATGCAACAATCTAACACCAATTAAAATCATAATTACATCACAATTCTAACTTCTATGATCAAACCAATTAACGTATCAAAAAGTAAGAAAACATGACAATGCGCGAAGCAAGATGAAGAGGAATAAGTTAAAACGAGAAGTGATTACGAATTCACCAACCTACAAAGCGGAGGCTTTCTTTGGCAATTGTTGCAATGTCGAAATGATACGCGAAAGGAGAGATAACCGGAGATCCGAAGCTTCTTCCCGCGAATGCGTAAAATAAATGCGGTTGATCACAATCTTCGAAAAACACTTCCGAAAGGTGAAATAAACACCGAAATCGTAGAAACTTCTTTGATAATCTGTGAAAATGATGCAAATGGTGGAGGTTTAGCTTCTGATTCTTCAAGTTTCAATGCAAAACTTGAAGAATCTTGATGATGATGAAGCTTTGGTGTGGTTTGGGAAATGGAGAAAAGGAGATAGTTGAGAAAAAATGGTGAAAATGAAGTCTCGTTGTGTGAGGTTTGGAGGGAAATAATTAAATAGGTGTTTGTTTTGGAACTTGGTTTGGGTTAGGTTTAAGGCTTGGCACTTAGGCTTGGGACCTAAGCTAGGGGTTAATTAAAGTTAGTTGGGAATATTCCTAGAATATTCCATTGGCATATTCTTAGATAATTCATTTGGAAGGTGGTCTATTCTAGAATTGGGTAGAAATTGCAAAGCAAAGGGAAGTGGAAGGTGATGGAACAAGCAAGCTAACTGATTTTTGAATTTTAGCACGTGGTAACCGGTTATTACCTATGTGGTAATCGGTTACCAGTTCAAAAATTCTGGCTTTTTCCCAAATTTCAACAGGTACAACCAAAATTTGAAATTTTCTTCTTTTGGTGGGAAATCTTGGATGTCCGGTCTTGGTCATTCATTCTGATATTATTTTTCTTCCGAGACCTGATAATTGCCAAATAACCTTTGATCACATGCCCCGCGCCTCGACCGATGATGCATGCTCTATTTTTATTTATTTTTATGCAAAGTATGGACGAATATGGTAGATGACACGGGAACTAAGCATAAGCTATTCAGAATCGATGATAAATAAGAGGGCAAATTTTGGGGTGTTACAGTTGCCCCTATTCAATCACTGTAGACCTGAATCGGTGATAGCAATGGCTTTTAGACGTTCAAGGTATATAGAGGTTGAATACCCAAATAAACCATAAAATTTGTACTCTGTGGGTGAGAAAAATATTGTATAATGCCATTCTCGGATGACAACTCGAAGAACGAGACCATCATACTTAGACGGAATCGAAAGAAATGCGACTATCGTACTTAGCCAAAATCAACAAGGCACTAAACCATTGTACTTAGACGAAATCGAAGAAATAAAACCATCTTACTTAGACAGAATCAACAAAATGAGATCATCATACAGAGATGAAATCAAACGACACGAGACCATTGTACTTAGACGGAATCGAAGAAATGAGACAATCGTACTTAGACGGAATTAATAAAATGAGTTCATTGTACTAAGATGATATCAAATGACACGAGACCATCGTACTTAGACATAATTTAAGATATGGGACCATCGTACTTATACAGAATTAACAAAGCGAGATCATCATACTAAGATGATATCAAACGACATGATACCATTGTACATAGACGAAATCGAAGAAATGAGACCATCGTACTGAGACGGAATCAACAAAATAAGATCATCGTACTGAGAATGGCAACATCTCATGCCAATCTTTATATGTCACAACTATCTTCTGTACTATCTTCTTGATGTTCTTGTTGGCCGCCTCGACGGCGCCGTTCATCTTTAGGCGGTACGGAGAAGAGTTGTGATGTTCGATTTTGAAATCCCAACACAGATCAACCATAAACTTCTTATTGAGATTAGAACCATTATCAGTAATGATTCTTTCAGGTATTCCATATCGACAAATGATATCCCTATTTATGAATCGGGCTACGACCTGCTTGGTATCATTTGCATACGATGCTGCTTCCACCCAATTGGTGAAGTAGTCTATGGCAAACAGAATGAAACAATGACCATTTGAAGTGGTATGCTCGATCCTCCCGATCATGTCAATGCCCCACATGGAGAAGGGCCAAGGTGAAGACATAACACTCAATGGATTAGGAGGCACATGCACCTTATCAGCATAGATTTAACACTTATGGCATTTGTGGGAATACTTGCAGCAATTGGATTCCATGGTTATCCAATAATACCCCAATCTCAAGAGTTTCTTCGCCATTGCATGCCCTCCAGAGTGGGTACCGAAGGATCCGTCGTGAACTTCCTGCATCAACTTGTCTTCTTTGTGTCTATCCACGCATTTGAGCAAGACCATATCGAAATTCCTTTTGTATAGCACCTCATCCTGATTTAAGAAGAACCCGCCTGCCAACCTCCTCAAGGTCTTCTTATCTTTGTTGGATGCCCCTGTCGGGTATTCCTGACATTTCAAGAAACGCTTGATATCGTAGTACCAAGGCTTATCATCGTTAACACCATCAGCTTCAAACACATAAGTAGGCCTTTCGAGGCGAGACACTACAATTTTGGGCACATAGTTCCATTGTTGGACTTTAATGATAGAGGATAAGGTTGCTAGAGCATCAGCGAATTGATTCTCTTCACGAGGCACATAATGAAGCTTTACTATCGTGAAGAATTTCAACAACCTAAGGGTGTAATCCCTATAGGAACTCAAATGTGGTTGATGAACAAGTCACCTTCCGTTAACTTGATTTATAACCAAAGATGAATCACCGAAGATATCATGGGTCTTAATTCACAAATTAATCGCCTCCTCGATCCCCATTATACAAGCTTCGTACTCTGCCTCATTGTTGGTTCACTCAAACGTCAATCGGGCAGTGAAGGGCATGAGAGCCAATCGGGTGCATCTGCATGAATGATGATTCATACTAGATTTTAGAGAGCGGGAAAGACATGAAAACTGAAAATGCACATTTCCATTTACTGTGTAAAAAGCAAAAATGAAAGACAGGGAACACCATGAATGAATGCAAAAACGTCCATTTTATTGATGATTATTATTGCAAATTGAAACAATGAAGCCCTAATAATGAGATATTATGCCTTGGGCAAGACATAGAGCATTCATACAAGAATAAAATAACAAAACAATTACTCTTTATGTTGGGTAACCGTGATGATTTCTTCGGATGACCAATTATTGAGTTCCACTCCTAGGACACTCGGCTTGATCCACTTGTCAATTTCGCAGTTGCTATCCATTATATCTTCATGAATAGCACATATATTGTTGTGGTCCACCCATCCAGCGCTGGAGAGAGTGATCGGGCCTTTACGACCTCTAGTACATTGAGCTGATGTTGATTGATCAGGATTATAACTGATTCCAAACATGTCCTCCTTCTTGGGGACCTCTATCATCTTGCCCCAACCTTCATTAATCCCCGATTCTACCACCCTTAGAGCTTTCTTATAGGATGCAATAGATACACCTTTCTTCTTCTCTTCCGCTAGGGATGTTGTTGAGGATGACGCGACTTCAGTCTTGACCGGCTCGGAAGCCTGACAAGGGGTCTCATATATCTTGTTGTCCATCTCCACATATTTGAAGGACGATAGATGGATAATGAAGATGTCCTCCTCCCCACATACTGTGAAAATTTTCCCCTCCTAGACAAACTTCATCTTCTGATGGAAAGTTGAGGATACTGCCCCGGCTGCACGAATCCAGGGACGTCCGAGTAAACAACTGTAAGCCGGCTAGATGTCCATGACATAAAAGATCGTGTTGAACACCTGTGGGCCTACCTTGATCGGTAATTCCACTTCTCCAAAAATTGACCTTTTGGAACCATCAAATGCTCTGACTACCAAGTCACTTGGTCTGAGCACAACTCCAATGTAGTCCAACTTGATTTACGCCTTCTTTTGAAGCACATTCAGGGAGGACCTCGTATCAACAAGCATGTGGGAAAGCACATACCCTTTGCATTCCATTGAAATGTGCAGAGCTCTATTATGACTGCGCCCCTCTCCCTCAGCAGTTAGATCAAGATCCGTGAATCCTAACCCATGATTGGCGTTCACGCTAGCAACAACCGTCTCAAGTTGGTTCATTGATATTTCTTGTGGTACATAAGTGTCGCTCCCACCAAATGAAGCCGGGTCAAATGGGGTACAGACGCGAACGGTCGGCGAAAGGGGGATGTGAGAACACACAGGAGTGAACTCACGGGGAATGAATAGAGTCTCCAGCTAGGCATTTTTATCCCGGAGGAAAGGTAATGCTGCATAAACCTAGAAAGACATGGATAAGACGGTTGCGAACCAGAGAGACTGAGAAAGGGGGTTGGTTACAACCTGGGAAGGTATTAGCACCCAGATTGTCCGTCGTACTCGACGGGATCCACGTTTAAAAGATTTGTGTTTTAGAGGGGTAGTGTCAGTGCAATTTGTGTATAAAGAGCTGGAAAAGGATGTACAGGTGTCAGTGTAAAAGAAGTGAAGTGTATAAATGAAGTGTCAGTGTAAGAATAAGGATGAAATGCTCATAATAATGAGGCTAAAAGGATAAGGCTAGAAAGAGGGGGAATATACAGAGACTTTTGTTCGATAACTGTTAAGTTATGCCTACGTATCCTCTCGTGCAATGAGGAAGTCAGAACACCGTAGTTCGACCCAAAGAGACTGAAATATGAATTGACTTGTGAACTGCTTGCTTGTCAATGCTCAAGTGTATGTCCTGTCTGGCTCAGGTGCAAACTGTCTTGCATGAGACGGAAGAAGCGAGTTCTCGGTTGTGAGTGAATGAGATGAGAAAAGAATCCCGGAGGAGACGATTATTGTTTGTTTTTGAGTTTTCATTCTTTTATTGCTTTTGAGAATTTGTCATAAGTTAATGAGCTTAAGCCTAAACAAATGGGTTAGTAAACTCATCACATCTTCCCTCTGATTAGGGGTAATGAGAATACCTTAAGTGTGAAGTCAGCTTCTCACACTTAATCACCTTTGGTGCAGGATTAAGATCATTAACCTACTTGTGATTATTTAGATGTTTTTGGTGTTTTTGTTTAGTGTTAAGTAATGAGATTAAGCCATAATCAGGGATTAAACAGACTCATTACACCATCCTAATAGAAGGATAATAGATGAGGGTGTTTAAGCTGAGGAAAGCTCCTCAACTTAATCCATGATTAGGGATTAAACTCATGCCAAAACAAGCCTTTGATTAAGTGGATTTTATTTAATGGTGAGATGATGAAGTGAATTTTATGATTTGTAAGACAACTTGAGGGGGACTTGTCCATTAACACTAGGGTTAGTCCTTCTTAACCAGTTAAGGAAGAATTAGAACCCTAATGCAAGGCCCAAGTTACAAGTGTGATGTCTTGATGATTATTATGTGAATTGATTAAAGGAGTTAAACACATTAAGGGTTTAACACTTTGGATTAAAGTTATACACTCCATCCTAATAGAAGGATGCAGGCATAAGCTTAATCACAAAGCCTTAAAACCTTTAGGGTTTAGTCCCTGATTATGAGGTGAGAAAAGAAGACTCAATGAGACACAAAGGTAAAACTAATGGGGGAGACTAATTAAAACCCTAATCATTGTCATGCTTGGTTGTTCCTAAGGCTTGTGAGGTTTAAGAAAGAAATTTTCAGAGGAACCACCAGGAGGCAGATGAATGGAGCAAGGAGAAGCAAAGTAACTTGCTTCATTTAAGAAGACAAGTCACTTGAGGAAAGAAAGTAAGATGAAGAAGAATGAGCCAGCTCAATCTAAAACACATAATAAAATGCAGCAAGGATGCATGAGAGAGATGAAAAGAAGTTATGAGAAGTGAAGGCAAATTCACTTCTCAAAGTAACTTACCACCTGAAAAGTTAGTGAAAGAAATGCAATGCAATGAAAAATGAGATGGAATGGCATGATGCAAACCAAAACCAGAAGCAAATATGAGATTATAATGATGTTATGAGATGGTGCAAACATGAAACATGGCTTGAGAATGATCACATGAACAAATGGATGCAAATGAAGCAAGCTAAGAACCATGATCATACATGAAATGTTATGAAGTGTAAATGGCATACAAGGTGGAAAATGAAAGATGTAATGATCAAACATGCTTACAATATGTCTTAAGATGTCTAAGGAATCAAATGGATGCACAAAATGCTATGGCAAGTCAAGGTATGAATGCAAATGCAAGATGGATGCATATGGAAGCTCAAATTAGGGTTTATGATCAATGCATCAAACAAAAACCAAAATCAGAAGCAAACATCAAGATAAAAAAAATTGAAAATGCACTCAAAGGATCCCTAAACCTATACTAACTCACTGCCCAAAGGAGAGGTTCCAACTCTTAACCTAATTAGGGTTATGAATTTCCTAAGATTTCTAGGGTTTTAGGGTTTTAGGGTTCCTTAACAAGAAAAATGTCAAACAAATGGAAAATGAAAGTTCAAATCATTCCAATTTAATCTCACAAACTACATGATATGCACAACACAATGCAAAAAGAATCAAAGTCCAACTCTCAATGGTTAGGCAGAAATGATTTTTTGAAGTTTGGATCAAAATAATGCTTTGAAAAATGAATTAATTCCATGGAAAATTATCAAAATGCATCAAGATCAAAAAGAAATTTGGTTTGAGGGTTGGACAATGTTTCTAAATGGTTTTAAATGTTTCATGAATTTTTTGGTGATTTTTAAATACCTAAAAGTATTTTTAATTAATTAATTCTCATTAATTAATTAAAAATAAACTTTCAAATATTTAAAAATATTTTTTAAATGCAAAAAATAAAAATAAAAATGTTTTTGGTTTCTGAAGTTAAATAAAAGTTTGTATAAAAAATTTCAGAATTTTTAAGATTGTTTTGCTATTTTAAAATAAATGAACAAAAGAAATATAAAACAAATGAATTAAAATTAAAGAAAATGAAAAGTAAACGCAATGGAGAGCCAGGATTGATTCTGGGGAAGGGGCAGTTGACTACGCGCGCAATCCAACGGTCTATATTCAAATCTGGATAAACTAAGTTTATGAATTAATTAATTGGATTTAATTAAGTTAATGGTGATTAGGGTTTCTGAGGATGCATCTTGGCCACTCAAACGCGCGCCAGTCTCCCTTGGTCAACTCATCTAACACACTAGATTCAAACATCAATTAATTACAGGGATTAGGGTTAATGGTTCTCAGGTGGCCGGAGAAGACTTCCGGTCATCTTCTCCGGCGAACCAAAACCCTAGGTTTCACCACAAGCCACCCCACTTTAAATTAAACACAGGGAAATGATCCTCTAACATCCTAGAACACAAATCAACCCTCAAACAACATTTAAACTCCATGAATCAGGCAAATCGAAGCAAACATTTTTCACGGGAGAAATTTCAGAGCATCAATAAATCCTCATTTTTCACTCATTTTCAATTTCAAGCACATCATTATGATCAGCACAACATACACTTTCATTTTATAACAAGAAAAACAAGTTCTGAGAAAAAAGTTCTTGAGCTATACCTGAGATGGAACCTTCTGGTTCTGGGCTTTCTGGGCTGTTCCTTGGTGCAAACTCACTCCAATGATCCCCCTTGTGCTAATGGCAAGCTTGGATGGAGTTTAAACAGGCTATTTTGAGAGGTTCAGTTCTGGTGTATCAGAAAATGAGGTTCTTATGTGGGCTGTTTCAGATCATTGTGAGGGGTGGGATTTGTTCTATGAAGGATTTCTGGTTGATTGGTGAAGAAAAAAATGAGTGTTTGATGGCTGTGGAAGGAGATTCGAAGAGAGGAAAGTTTTGACAGTTTTTGGAGTGTACTGCAATGTGTGTGTTCCAGGCTTGTGGGTGTTGTGTTTTATGATCCATATACCATTCCTAAACTATTGGAATGAGTCAGAAGACTTGACATGCACTGTGGGAATGGTATGGAGCAATTGGCCAAAAAGTCAATAGTTGGTGTACTTGCAGCATGGGCTATGGCAGCAGCAGTCTAAGGGCTTGTCTTGCTTCAGCTTGAGTCAAGGATGACCCTTGGATGGCTTGTGAATGTCTGCAGCATGTGGATCATGAATTGAGAGTGATTTTGCAACTTGTCCACTTGTGTTATTTCATGATTTTGTGCTATGTACATGAGATGATTCTTGCTGAATTTTGGTGTATGATACTTCATTTGATCATGGCAATGCATAGAAACCAATTAATGATCACACAACTCATGGGAGAATGATTTTGCCAAGAATCCCTCTTTGCACTTTTATGAAAAATGACTTATGGAACTTTGAAAATCAAGGCACAAAAATGAGAAATCCCTTGGGCCAATTCTGATTTTAGGTCATGTGTGATGTTTGTGTAAAGGTTAGACATCAATTAGAAGTCACAAATTGCCTTGGTACAAGAATTTGCAAGTTTCCCTCTTTGGTGCATAACTTGAAATTTAGTGATTTTTGCCAACTTTGGTGAGCCATAACTTTTGATCCAAAATGAATTAGGTCATGTTCTTGTACTTTTTGAAAAGGGAAAGATCTATTCTACAACTTTCATGACCAAAGTTTTTCCATTTGAAGCTTTTTTGAATCAAAAAGTAAGGTTTGAAAAAGTTGCCTAAAATGACAATTTCATTAAAAGTCAAACTTGCCCAAAAAGTCAACTTTGCAAAAGACTTGAAATTCTTCAATTTTGTGAACTTTAAACATCTTACATGATCAAATAAATATCATATACAATCAAAATGATGAAGAACACCCTTTGGTTGGGTCATTGGGGGCCTCAGATGCCCTGATTTTGCACTGACTTGCTTGAAAAGTCAACTCTTGATCAGATGACTTCCCCATGGATTTTCTTCATGAAAATTGATATGCATACTCCCTATACCATATAGATACCAATAGAAACAAGAATGACCAAAAAATTTGGAGTTATGGCCTATGAAACCAAAACCCTAATTTTAGGTCATCTGTGCAGTCAAGCCTGGCTCTGCTTCCATACCATTTCCAGTTCTTGTGATTTTTTGACATTCTTGACTTTGAGAGGATATAATATGATACTTGAACTAACATGGACCCCTTTGAAGTGATTGATGACCTAAGGAGTGGCTCAAGAAGCTCTTGGATTGCTCAGATCACAAACCCTAGGTGCAGATGACTTTGAATCTATGCAGTGAATCAAAAATGTGATGTGAGATGCTATGATTGAGTTTATGCATATGAAATGATCACAAGCCATGGTGTGAATGGGTGAGGGAAAATTTGGGGTGTTTACAATAAGCATTATTCAGAATTATTAACAACACCTTTCTATGGGATTCAGAACACATCAATAAATATAAGATTGAGATCTTGGAAGGAGTCTGTTACAAATGATTGATTATTTTTTAGTCGCTTTTCTTTATGATCCTCAAGAATTCCTCAACTTCTTTGTCAAAGGTAGTGTCAGGATCTGGAACAGGAACATCATTCGTCATAACTTGCTTGCCTTTGGCTCTAGCCTGGGCATCTGTACTATCACTTGATGGCACTATGTCGTTCCTCAATGTTTGAGGCGCGAACAACCTTCCACTCCTCGTGAATCCTCCGACTCCTACATTTTTGACTTGATGTTGAGCCGTGCTGGAGGTGGTTACATCTTATTTTTGGCCGTTGTAATAAACCTCTGTCCCATAATGCTAGGGGACCGCTTTTTCATTGTGATACGGTGCAGGCCCTGGTGTGGTGAACGTGACTGGTTCTACCCTTGCTGGTACTGGAATTTTGACTAAGGTATAATAGATAGTAACCATAGAAACTTCCACTTCTTTAACAACCCTGTCAAACTGAATGCTTCCATCATCAATCATCTTCTGAATCCCTGACTTCCACCTGTCACATCCATCAGTAGATTCCTCGCATTCTGGAAAAACACCCCCACAGCGTGGGAAGAGACATTTCTTTGCCAAACAACCATTTACTGCTAGTAAAGGAGTCTTTAAGGAATTAATATCATAAACCAAATTCAAATTGTCATCATCATCAATGGCTCCCATAGTTCTTCTATGCGAAGGCATTGGATTCTGCCGGACATTGGGACTAGGAGCAAAGTTGATCACCTTGGAGTCCAACATATCCTAGACCAGGTGCTTGAAGGCCTTGCATTTCTCTACAGTATGGCCCGGAGCTCCGGAATGAAAATTGTAGTGGGCATTGGCATCATACCCTTTAGGGATTTGGCCGGATCTTGGTGGTTGTAAAGTTCTGAGCTGGATCATTTGCAACTGAAGTAGGTTCTGTAATAGTTGAGAGTGTGACATCAATGGTGTTTTGATGTGTCTATCC
The DNA here is from genome assembly GCA_963966055.1 of Lathyrus aphaca. NCBI lineage: Eukaryota > Viridiplantae > Streptophyta > Magnoliopsida > Fabales > Fabaceae > Lathyrus > Lathyrus aphaca. Next base: position 427,075,407 of record OZ014524.1, on the reverse strand, counting down.
TTTGGTCTAGGCGGATAGTATAGCCTGGAAGCTCTTTGTTGATAACTTTGCTGATGCTGCTGTGGTGGTTGCTGCTGTTGATTGGTGGCAGCAGGGATGGTGACAGATGCAACTTGATAGTAAGCACTTTTATTTCCTCTTTTTCTCTACGAGTACACTTTCCTAGTTTCTCCCTCCCTTATTTTTGCAAATGGCTTCTTGGTCCCTGAAGTAGAAGCTTTACCATTTTGGATTATCCCTGTTTCATCCAATTTTCAACCCTTTCACCAGTCAGTATGATATCGGAAAAACCACTTGAAGAGAACTCTGCTAAATGTTTCATGAATTGTCCTGGAAGGGTATCCATGAACAGATCCACCATTTCTCTTTCGAGTAAGGGTGGTTGTACTCTCACTGCCAACTCGCGCCACCTCTGCGCGTATTCTTTGAAGCTCTCAGAATTTTTCTGGGATAGGCTCTGTAGCTGAGTTCTGCTCGGGGACACATCGATATTATACTAGTATTGCTTGAGGAACGCTTCCCCTAGTTCCTTCTAGTTGCGCACAACTGTCCGTTCGAACTTCATGTACCACTCAAGAGAACCTCTAGATAGGTTTTCCTGGAAGAAGTACATCCATAATTTTTCATATTTGGTATAGGAAGCTATCTTACGATAGTAAGACTAAAGATGAGTCTTGGGACATGAATTCACATTGTATTTGTCAAAGCCAGAGGCCTTGAACTTCAGTGGGATGATCAAACCTTGCACCAATCCCATGTTAGAAACGTCAATTCCCAAGGTATCTCTGCACTTTAGCGCTTTGACTTTCTCTCCTAGCATCTGAAAGTCATGATGATTACCCCCATACCGAGTCCCAAGTCCTAGTTTAGAAAAGAAAATTGGTCATCCTGATTATCCTCCACATTATGAATCAGAATATGAATACCCTTTGGGGTAGATCCATTAGCTCCTGTTGGCGTTAACTAGGTTGCTTTGTGCATCAAAAGTAACTCTGACGACTCATGGTTGATCAAGCCTTTGGATAGAAGCCCTCAACTCTTGTTGACCTAGGACGACCCCCTGCATTATATTCATGAATTCATTCATGAGCGTACGAAGTTCAGTCATCTCAACTTGAACAGTGTCCAAGACGTTTATTTGATTGCGACGGGTGGCGTACCAGTGAAGACGGTGATTTGCAATCCTTCCTGAATAAACATATAAGTTAGGGAACCCAGATAACCTGCAAAGGAAAAAAAAATCAAAGATGATATGAATTCATGTAAATGTTGTGTTCTTTCATTCTCAAGATTGTTTACATTCCCATTACGGTATTTAGAAATGTGACAATCCAGAAGGCCCTTGAGAAGTTTAGCTTTTGGGAAGAGAATATCATGCGAAAAAACAGTGTTTGGAACCCGTGTCGGTACAACCATGGGCAATTTGAATCATATCAGATAAACAGAAACATGAGATTAATAAAGGATCTCCCCAAAGGGCACAAGTTTTTACAATAAGCGCAATTGCAGAAGTATAAAAGATTCCCACAACAGGTCTGTGGGTAATCCAGTACAAACAAAAGAATCCAATCCCTATGAAGCTCAACATCCTTTAGCCTCCAACTAAGGCGTTTGACATTCTCGAACAGCTGAGCATACCCGGATGACTTGAGTATTCAAGGAGCTTTTGTATGAGCAAATCCCTCTTATCAAAGGAAGCGTAAAGTTCACTAATTTGTTGTAGGAAGATCTCTTCATTTCCCCTACTGGGACCAGACTAAGATCTGACATTCTTGACCTCTGCATGAACTTTGAGCTCTTCCACCTCCTTCTGAACATCCTCAATTGCTTGTTGTCCTTGTGATATCTTCTGGATGTAGTCTCTACGCTGCTTGTGAGCCAGTCGAAGTTGCTCTTTCTGGTCACCCAGTTGCTCTTGAAGGTCTTCGATCTTCTTCTTGTACTCAGCTTCCACTTCCTTCTTCTTCTTCAGGTTGGCCTCCCATTTTTCTTTCCAGAGAGTTATTGTTTTGTTGGCTTCAATCAGAGACTTCTTGTCCTTTCGGCGCTCATTTGTTTTGCGGATCTCAGACAAACCCTTTTTCTTGAAATAACACTCTCTTTCTTCAAAGTCTATATGCTTGACCTTCACCATTTCTTCAACTTTATGAACCCTTTCTTCTAACCTCTGATTAAGGGTCACCATCCTCTGATAGGAACTATAGGCTTCTTGATTCTCTGCCCTGAGTTGTTGGACTAAAGCTACTAGCTTTTGGTATTCTTCCAAAGGCACAATAATTTTAGGTTCAATTGCTGAAGGGGGACCTGGTGCAGAGAAGGGTAACAGGACCACATGGGCTTTCTCCTTTAACCACGCGTCGTACTCGGGAAACATCTAGTTATTGCTTCTTCCCAAGCATGCTATACCTCTTCTTCGAATGAGCATCCAAGAGCCCGTAACTTTTCTAACTAGTGGAAGGTTGTCCTTTACTGGGAAGTAAAAGGTCTGAGCTAACTCTGACTCCTTAGGAATATCTTTAAGCGTGTATCCTAACTTCCTTCTCAAGAGAATCGAGTTATAATTGATGCCCCTGATTACTCCTAAGAGTCGCACATTGGGATAACTCCCACAGCTGGTGATGAAATTCCTCCCTTTCAGTCTCATGATAAACCAGTTGATGTCATTCGTATATAAATGCTTAACCTTTGGGCCCAAACAGGTTAGGGTCAGTGAAGGCTTCAGTTCTAGGCAAGGGCCTTATGAACCACCTGTAGATCAAAGGAGTGCAACATCGTACGAGACCTTCTCACTTTTTCTCATTCTTATAGTGCACTGAATAGTAAAGGTATCCCAACAGGGTGGGTATTGGATTCTTCAACACAAAGAGATGAATAACATCCATGTCTACAAACTTGTCGATATCTGCAAACAGAATGATCCCATAGATGGAAAGGGCCAGAATAGCACAAATAGAGTTCCATTGAGATTTTGCAACAAGCTCCTCAGCCTTTTTCACCAAGAAATCTAGAGAAAAACTAGATACTCCTGCTTTGGTGGTGCTCAAGTTTGCAGTCACTATAGACAGGCTCAAATAAAGAGCTTCAGCAATGTCGGCATGTGTAGGCCTAGACATTTCCGAGTTGAAAGGAACCTGATCCTGAAGAGGAACCCCTAGGATCAAAGCATATTCCTCCAGCAGGGGACCCAATTATAAATCATGAAATGTAAGGTATCTGAGCTGAGGGTCGTAGTACTGCAGTAATGTATGAATAACGCTTCACTCAGAACTATCCAGATCTACCACCATATCCAGAATACCCCCGTAAGCCTTTCGGAAAAATTCAATACTATTTGGGGTGATAAGAGATACCTTATTGTTTACCAGGTATATCTTAGTGTTGAAGAACTTATAGTGGATATTCTTCTTTCTGGAGTCTTCCATCTCTGAATAAGAAGTTCGACCGGAATTGGGAACAATATGCAAACCCTGAGAATGAAAAAGAGCATAAATGATTAATGATGTCATGATGTTATGCAATGCAAGGAATATGATCAGTGTCGTGTCTGTGTTGGTGTTGATCAGATAACCAAGTGTCTGTGAAGAGTCATAATAACATTATCTCTATCCAGAAACTCCAGAATTCAGAACCAGAAAACCACATAGAAATGGATCATATCACAAAGTAACACAGGCGAAGCGGGTATGTTGAAAGTTTAAGGTTCCTGCAAACCTGTAAACCCCTCCCAATCTCACTAGTGTACTACCTAGGGTCAACATCATGGAATCTCAAATCCGAATAGCAATAATATGTTCACCATCTCCGAGAAATGGTGTATTACCATCTCAGGGAATCAGTTTAGCATTATGTACTACTCAGGGAGGTCTCAGCTGAGTCCGGGAAAAACAAGCATCCCTCATAAGTTCCCAACTTCAAACACTTAGATCGAGAACAAATAGTACATTCATCCCGAAGGGTACAATATTATCGTCATACGAAAAGCGCTTTAACTGAGTTCCTATGAGAGAACCAGGCCATCCTATGTGAGTTCCCAATGGGCCCTCAAGTGCGAATGGGTTTGCCAACAAATATGGTCTGCCATTGTCACCACTGGAGAGAGGGTTATTTCCGCTAAGGTCCTCAATGAATGATCCTCAAATACACATAACTGTCAAGGTCGTATCCTGATGTGGAACACACCACCACTCATCACAGTGAGATACCATGGAAGTACAATATTTGTCCATGCTAAAGTCTAGGGTGCACTCGAGCCTTGGTATTGGGCTAATCTCACAGTAACCCCATCCCACCAAAGAAAACCAGCACATTCCAAACATTCCAGTATATATATGATGCATGGAAAATAAAATACTGAAAGTGATAAATAAAGTTGTAAATAAAAGCTGTATATAAAAGCAGTAAAGCTAAACTAAATCACACAGCAAACAGACAGCTAAACACACAAAGGAACAGAAACAGACAAGCGCTAGGATTGACTCTTAAAGGGGAAACTGTGGATTCAGGGCATCAACCCTAGTAGAGTCGCCAACTGTCGCTCCCGAGATTTTCATCCTAGTACAAATGCGAAAATGGCGCACAAAAGGTAGAGTCGCCAGCCATACATTTTTATCCCGAATGAATGGGAAAGGTAATGCTGCACAAACCGAAGGAAAAGGAAATAACAAGGTCTTGCGAACTAGAGATTCTGGGTTCGGGAGTCGGTTACGAACTGGGAAGATATTAGCAGGCTTGCCCGAAACAAGTTCATTACCGTCTTGCAAAGAGACACGTTGAAGCGAGTTTGCGTTTAGAGTGAATGAGGTGAGAAGACAATTCCCACATGAAAGATGTTTGTTGTTTGTTTATTGTCTCTTAGAAGAAGTATTTTGATTTTATCATTTGAGAAGCATTCTCATGCTAAGACTTGTTCCTCGTGATAGATACCCTACACCTCATCTCGATATGGAATGTGTGCAAGTACCCCATTACAAAGTCTCTTGGCACATGAGAAAGCTCAACCTTTATTAGGTGTTTTATTTTTGTTTAGATGAGAAAGAAGACTCAAATCGAAAAAGATAAAAATACTAAGGGAAAATAAGACTCACCCTAAGTTGTTTATTCAATAGAGGTCCTAGGGTTAGTGTGGTTTTCTAATCCTAAAGAGAAGAAGAAAGCGAGTTCTAACTCACTTCAAGGATTGAAGATGAGATTAGACCTCAAAAGGGAATGAAGAAAGTGAAATATCGAAGAATCATAAAATACTTATCGCAATCACACGAGAGAACTTTAAAAGGATAAGGAAGAAAGTGTATGTGGGATACCCTTGGTGCGTGTTTTTCGCAAGTGTACGAACGCGTTAGAGTAATATAAAAGATTGTCGAATCCACAGAGACCAAATGTCAATCTATCGTTATCTATAGTTATAGTGTGTATCTAAGGAAATTGAAAATAGCAGTTTCAAGGAGTGCACAATGATAAATAAAGTAATAAATTTAAGATAATTGATAAAGATAGGTTCAAATGCAATTCACATAATCAATTGATAATTAAGTACTTGCTAATAGAACTACTTATGGCCAATATTTTCTACTTTGAGAAGAATCAATTTAACTGGAACTTTCACTTTCGCGTAATCAGAACTGAGTTGTACTCCCTAATCAAACCCTCTTATTGTCAAGAATAAAAAGGCGTGCATTGCGTTAGAGTAGTAAACTTATTTTTAAGAAATGTAGTATCTTAACTAAGTTGAAAAGTATTTTGACCTGGATTTTCTAACAAAAAGAGGTTCTTACGAACCAGACTCTAAACTTCTTAACACGTCCGAAAATAGTTTTAAAATCTCCTTTCTTTTAGAGTTAAAAACTCCTAATGAACTAAACAAAGCACTTTCGTTGTTTTTGATATAGTTAAAAACAATTAAGTTTAAATAGAAGTCGGAAGGCTTTCGATCTTACCCAACGGAACTTTAAAAACGGGAAAACTCATATTGAAAGTCAAAATAGCCCTTAAGTGTTTCTACAAACAATTGTACATATTATATGTTCAATTAGGATCCTTACATTCTAGCCTTTATAAAATTAGCTAGACATGGTAAAGTAAAAGTTCATTTTAATAATTTTCATAAAATGTATTTAGTGCGAGTGCGGAAAGTAAATTAAGTAAAGTGCGAGTGCGGAAAGTAAATTAAGTAAAGTGCGAGTGCAGGTGAGGGAAAATAAAGGAAAGTAAAGCAGTGCGGGAAATAAAGGAAAGTAAAGCAGTGCGGGAAATAAATAAACAAAAGATAAAGCAATGAAAACCTGCTCCAATCAGAGGGTTGAATAAAATATGAACTGGAATTAAAATTGCGGCAGGATTAACTTCCTTCCAAAGTGCTCCAAGACTTAATTGCACAAACACATACAGACTCGATCACTCGATTGTAGTAACACTCTGATGTGAAGTGATTACTACTTTTACAAAGGATATATGCTTAAGATAACTAAGTTTGGATGAAGAGAAATGAACTAAGGGCCTTCTATTTATAGGTTGAGGAATAGGAGAGGAAAGATTGAAGTGCCCCCTATAAACACCCCAAATTTGCCCTCACTAAGTTCACACCATGGCTTGTGATCTTTTCATTTGCATAAGTTCAATCATATCATATCATGTTGCATTTTTGCTTCACTACATTGGTTCAAAGTCATCTGCATCTAGGGTTTGTGATCTGAGCAATCCATGAGCTATCTGAGCCACTCCAAAGGCCTTCAATCATCTCAAGAGGGTCCATGTATGTTCAATCATCATATTATATCCTCCCAAGATCAAGAAAGTCAGAAGATCACAAGAACTGGCAAGGCATGGAAGCAGAGCCAAGTTTAACTATAGATGACCTAAAATTAGGGTTTTGGTTTTAGAGGACATAACTACAAATTTTTTGGTCATTATTGTTTCTATTGGTCTCTATATGATATAAGGATCATGCATACCAAGTTTGATGGAAAAATTCATTGTGGAAGTCATCTGATCATTGGGTAACTTCTTGAGCAAGTCAGAGCCAAATTAGGGCATCTGAGGCCCCCCAACATGGATCCAAAGAGGATTTTTCATCAAATTGAAGTTATATGGTCTTTATTTGATCATTGAAGTGCTTTGAAGTTCACAAATTTGAATAAAAGTGGGCTAAACCAAAAGTTGCCAAATATGGAAATGACTTGTAATGTAAACTTTCCATTTTGGGAAAGTTTTTCAACCTTCTCTTTCTCAACCAAAAATGCTTCATGAAAGTTGTAGATTGGATCATTCCCTTTCCAAAAAAGTACAAGAACAAGATCTAGTTCATTTTGGAACTCAAGTTATGGCTTTCCAAAGTTGGGAAAAATCACATAAAATTCTCTTTTGCACCAAAGAGGCATTTTGCAAAAAGGCATGATAAGGCATTCTAAAGGCTTCAAATATGCATAAATACTTCACAACATACTCATGTGACCTCTAAAGACCAGATTTGTGCTTTGAATCATTCCATTCCATGCCTTGAACTTCAAGTAATTTAAAAGGGGCCAAACTTCTTCAAAATTGCAAAATGGATCAAATCTCTTCATCCACTTGTGCCAGCTACAAGATATGACTTCCATGGACCACCTTGAAGCTAGCTGACTCGAGCCATACCCTTGTACCATGCCTGAACCAGCCCATGCCTTCACTTACACAAAAATTGACTTTTTGCATTTTGAACCATACCAATCAGCATAGGCCACCAACAACTCTCTGACCTATCAGGACTTGATATGTGTACCAAAGGCAAGCCATTTCACACAATCTTGGAGGCTGAAACATTATAAAAACCATAGTTCACAAAAACCTCCCTCTTTGCATTTTCTTTCGAAACACACAACTCAGCCATTCATTCTCAAAACTTCTTCCACCATTCATCTCCAAATTCATCACTGATCATTTCCCACCCATTAAAACAGCCTAAAAGCCACCATATCAAAAATACGATTTCCTCCCCCCTTTGAACTGAACTGCATCAAACTCACAAACCAGCCACAAAAAACTCCAACCAAGCATCAAAGCTTCTTCAGGAAGATCATTGGAGGGGTTTTGAAGCAAAGAAGCAACCTGAAAGCTCTAGGGTTGAAAGCTCCATCTCAGGTAGCTCTCTCAAACTTTTTTTCCAGAAATCCTTTTTAAAGTTATAGAATTGTTCCTTGTGATCCCCTGAGTACACTGAGCTTTGTGGTTTTGAAAATGGTGGAGAAATGAAGTTGTATGGTTGTTCTGAAATTTCTACCATTTTTGCATTTTTTGATTCGAATCTTGTTGGTGAGTGAAAATAAATGGAGTTTGAGGTTAGGGATGAGTTTAGGAAGGTGAGAGGAACAAATCTGGAGCTTTAGAGCTCCAAAAATGACCTAGGGAGGGTTTTAGGAAATTTTCAGGTGAGGGGTGGCCGGAGAAGATGACCGGAGGTCATTTCCGGCCACCTGAAAGTAATTAAGTTAATTAATTAGGGTTAGGGTTTATTTTGAATATGAGTCGTTGGATGAGTGTTCCCGCGTGCATTTGTGTGGTTCAGATCTTCTCATTAATAATTAATCAGGATTAATTAAATAAATAATTAGGATTATTAGGGTTTGAACCTGGGCTGTCCAGATGCGCGCCAGGTCAAACTTTTCAAGCCCAGATTAGATCCTGACTCTTCATCCAGCATACTTTTCCTTTTTTAATTTTTATTTCATTTTGTTTATTTAATCTTGCACATTTTATTAAAAATAGTAAAAAAAGGTCTAAAAATTCTGAATTTTTTTATCTAAACTTTAATTAATTTTCAAAACCCAAAAATAGTTTTATTTTTATTTTTTGCATTAAAAAATATTTTTAAATCATTTAAACGATTATTTTTAATTAGTTAATGAGAATTAATTAATTAAAAATACATTTAAGTATTTAAAAATCCCAAAAAAATTCAGAGAGCCTTTTCAAACATTTAGAAACATTTACAAACTCACAACACAAATTTCTTTTTGGTTTTGATCACACTTTGACAATTTTCATTTGAATTAGGGTTCTTAAACTTGAATATTTTTAACCCTAACTTCAAAAATTCATAACTTTTGAACCAAAGTGAGTTTGTGAATGATTCTTTTTGCATTGTGTTATGCATGAACTGAAGTTCCTAAAAACATTTTTGTTTCATTTTTCTAATGCATTTTCAATTTATTTGGCATTTTACCTTTAGGATCACCCTTAAAACCCTAGAAACTTAAGAAATTCATAAGTCCCTTAGGGTTTAGCTTCTGACCTTCCCCTTTGGAAAGTGAACTAGTATAGGTTTAAGGTTCCTTTAAGACCATTTTCAATTTTTTATCTTACCATTTGCTTCTGATTTTAAATTATGCATCTCATATGATCATGTAACCCTAATTTGCACCTTCATTTGCATCCACCTTGTATAAGTTTGCATACTTGAGCTTACCATGACATTTTGTACATTCATATGACATATAAGACATCTTAGAACATATTGAAGTCATGTTTGATCATTGCATCATCCATTTGCCATGTTTTTACTTTCATTGCATTTCATATGCATTCATGAACTTTCATGCTTCTTACATGTCTCATTTTTATTCCCATCCTTTGTATGATCATCTCCATCTCATGACATACATTTGTACCCTCTCTTTGCATCTTTATCATCATGAACATGCTTCTGACTTTAGTTTTATCTTTGCATTTCATTTCATTTTCATTTCATTTTCATTTCATTTCATTTCATTTCCTTTTGCTAACTTTTCAGATGGTAAGTGTTTGAGAAGTGAATTTGCCTTCACTTCTCATGATCTCTTCTCATCTCTTTTATGAATTCATTGCTGCATTTTTACTTTTGTATTAGAGTGAGATTTCTCATTAATGTTCCCTCCTCACTTTCTTTCTTCAAGCAACTTATCTTCTTAAGTGAAGTAAGTTGTTTTGCTTCTTTCTGCTTCTCCTTCCTTCATCCTGCTTCTTCCATGGTGGTTTTTCCTTGAAGATCTCTTGCAAGCCTCATAAACCCTAGGAATACCCAAGCATGATAACAATTAGGGTTTGATTAGTCCCCTATTAGTTTTACCTTTGAGTCATCTTTGTGTCCTCTCTTCTCATCTCTTAATCCATGACTAAACCTTAAAGGTTTTAAAGCTTTGTGATTAAGCTTATGCCTGCATCCTTTTATTAGGATGGAGTGTATAACTTTAATCCTAAGTGTTAAAACCTTAATGTGTTTAAATCATTTAATCAAACCACTTTAATAATCACTAAGACATCAAGCTTGTAACTTGGGCCTTGCATTAGGGTTCTAATTCTTCCTTAATTGGTTAAGAAGGACTAACCCTAGTGTTAATGGACAAGTCCCCCTCAAGTTGTCTTACAAACCATAAAATCCACTTCTTAATCTTACCATTAATTAAAATCCACTTTAATAAAGGCTTGTTTTGTCATGAGGTTAATCCCTAATCATGGATTAAGTTGAGGAGCCTTCCTCAGCTTAAATGTTCTCATATATTATCCTTCTATTAGGATGGTGTAATGAGTCCATTAAATCCTTGATTATGGCTTAAACGCATTACTTAACACTAAACAAAAACTCCAAAAACATCTAAATAATCATAAGTAGGTTAATGATCTTAATCCTACATCATGGTGACTAAGTGTGAGGTGCTTACTTCATACTTAAGGTATTCTCATTACCCCTAATCAGAGGGAGGATGTGATGAGTTTACTAACCCTTGGTTTAGGCTTAAGCTCATTTACTTATGACAAACACAAAAAAGCAATAAAAGATTGAAAATACCAAAAACAAAGAATAATCGTCTCCTCCGGGATTCTTTTCTCATCTCATTCACTCATACACGAGAACTTGCTTCTTCCGTCTAATGCAAGACAAGTTAGCACCTGAGACAGACAGGTCATACACTTGAGCATAGACAAGCAGGCAGTTCATCAGTCAATTCATTCTTCAGTCTCTTTGAGTCGAACTACGGTGTTCTGACTTCCTCATTGCACGAGAGGATACGTAGGCATAACTTAACTGTTATCGAACAAAAGTCTCTGTATATTCCCCCTCTTCCAGCATTATTCTTTAAGCCTCATAGTCTTGAGCTTTGCATTCTTTCCTCACACTGACACTCCCTCAGTTCACCTCACATTTCTTTTACAGTGACACTTGCATTTGTTTCCAGCTCTTGCACACAAAATAGCACTGACACTACCCCTTTAAGCACAAACTTTCAAGCGTGGATCCCGTCGAGTACGACGGACAATCTGGGTGCTAATACCTTCCCAGGTTGTAACCAACCCCCTTTCTCAGTTTCTCTGGTTCGCGACCGTCTTGTCCATCTTTTCTTAGGTCTATGCAGCATTACCTTTCCTTCGGAATAAAAATGCCTAGCTGGCGACTCTTTTCAGTTCACCCTTGTGTTCTCCCTTTCGCCGATCGTTCGCGTCTGTACCCCTTTTGGCCCTGTGTCATCAGGTGGGAGCGACACCCCCCAACTTCTTTTGGGAGGGAAAACGAAATGTGAGGGTGGCGCCCGCCATCACCTCATGGCGTTCGCCACATGAACCCTTGTGGAAAGAAGTAGGAGACGTGGAAGTTGTCAGCAATTGAGCCTTATCCAACTTACGACCTACCCCATGGCCGCCTCCATAGTGAGTAACATAAACACAAAATGTTGTTTTCTTGATTCTAGCTCTTTTTAGCTCCTTTTTCGCTCCTTTTCTCGCCCGAGGCTCTGATTAAACTAAAAACCTGAAAACAAAGGAAAACATAGTAATAACATAACAAAATGACACTAAAGGACTTAGAATGCATGCAAAATCAGAGTAAAAAATACGGTAAAATTCAGTGTCATCAAATTCTCCCACACTTAGACCTTTGCTTGTCCTCAAGAAAAACATTTAAAGCTCAAAGAAGAAAACTAGTGTCGACACGTGATTCGAGCTAAAAGGGCTTTTAAGTTCAAGTCAGGATGCAGTCACAAGTACTAACTAAGTGAACCAAGGGTATCATAGTGACACTTATTTGCAGATACAGACATAAACTTCATTCTTATATTAACCAACCCATATCATCCCACAATACTTAGGCCTACCTCTTCATCTCTTTTTGGATCCCTTTCATTCAGGTGCAATCACATTAAGCCCGTTATCCGCACATGCTTCATAGTAGAGTGACCGATTAGTGATTCTGATCTGAAACATAGGGTTTCTGACACATAAGTTTGTGTAAACCCTTTTATTTGACCCAAATGCAGTTGTGGCGGATCGAATCATAATCCTCCCTACCGAGTTCAGCGCCAGATACCTCTGAACCAACTAACAATGGGTGAACTGAAATTTTTCTTTTTGTGGCAAAAATTCAACTTTTTGTTTTAAATGACCTTGTAAGGGTCACCTATCCTAGAGTTTACATTTTTCTTTATTTATTAGCATTGGATCATTCACTTATGTTCATCGGTCCCCAATGTAGAGAATGCTTAGGCCGAAGCTGATTGCTGGAATAAACTTCTTAGGACAATTTTTAAATGATAATTAAGGCCATGGTACGTGGGGTTTTAGGAGTGATTCCTATATTCATGAAGTCTATGGTGCTAAAACGACACTGATGTTTCAAAAAGTTCACCTAAGTCACCACATCCTAATCCAAATTTATCTTAAAGCCCGAAAAACATGTGGAACAACACTATTTTCTTTTGAATTTTTTTTTGGTAGGGCTAAAGAAATGGGGAAATAAGGGTGCACTAAAGAAACATTGTACTGGTGACTCGTCAGACTCATGCATTATCTAAAACAAGTAAACAACTACAAAGCAATAAATAACTAACTAAAGATGGTAAAGAAAAATAGAAAGCGATAAAATCCCTTCCCGTACTTAAATCGAACATTGTCCCCAATGTTTCGAAATACGATAAAGAGAGTAACCTGTAATACTACTGTTGTGGACCACTATTTCCCTCGCCGCCCTGCTGGGAATGCCTGGAACGACGGGATCTGCTATGGTGTTGGGCCAATTTTTGAATATTTTTGTTGGCTTCAACATACCTTTTCATCTTGAGGGTCCAAATAGCATTTGTTTTCTAAAGCATGGGACTTGCACAATTTTTATGGAAATAAATATCAAACATAAAAACAAATAAAATTTCTATTATTATATATATATATATATATATATATATATATATATATATATATATATATATATATAATAGAGGAAAATATTAACACACATAATACGTATATATATAGATATATATAAATATATATATATATATATACATATATATATATATATATACATATATATACATATATATATATATATATATATATATATATATATATATATATATATATATATATATATATATATATATATATATATATGAAACCAAAGTACATAAGAAACATAGAAAATGTGATAATATGGAATATGTCCAGAAATGCGAAAATAAAATAATGTATAAATACTAAATAGTAGAGTAACAGGTCAGGGCAACACGATCAAGTAGCTCTCCTCTGCCTGGTCTGATCCACGAAGCGCATGGATCTCTCGATGAAGCTCTCTAATCTCCTGGTATAAAGAGTTTGCCTTAGTAGCATGGGTAAGATCGGATACCTCAATCTATAAAGCAAGGTCAGCTACCTCCTGTTTGAGCCTGGCAGACTCTCTATGGAGCTCATCAATCTGGATGCGCAAATCGGGTGGTTGCAAAGACAAATTATTAGATAAAACAGTGACTCTAGGAGAAGGAGGTGTAGGAGTATACTCAGCAACAGGAGAATATCTAGGCTCCTTAATAGTCTCTCCATAACCCTCCAAGGAATAACTCCAGTTAGCTGGGTCGTGAAAATTGGTTGGGGTTGCAAGCGGCTCTCTTCATCAACCCTTTGTCTAGGAAGAAATTGATATCCATGGTGGTATAGCCACAGAGAATCCTGAGATGTAACAGCTTGCGAGATAGGCCCAATGCATAAGAAATCTGAGTGATAATCCATCCCACATGAATAATGCCCATGGATGATCCGGTGACACTACTAAGGCTTTTCAATAGAAAGTTTCCACATGCCACTGGGCATGACTGGGTCGCATAAAACAACGGAAATATCGCCTCCTCAGTAAGCAAAGTCTTAGTATCTGGTAAACTAAGGAAGGAGTGTGCTAGGATCATCTGGAAATACCTCAGTATAGGGTTGTGGATAACCTGGGATAAATGAGTGGAAGGATCCTGGCTCCCTCAACCAGAGATATCGATTCAGAATTTGTCCACTTCCCTACTCAGAAAGTATCTGTCGCTCCCACTAAAAGACACCAGGGTCAGATAGGGTACAGACGCGAACGGTCGGCGAAAGGAGAACATGAAGATGAACTAAAAAGAGTCGCCAGCTAGGCATTTTTATCCCGAAGGAAAGGTAATGCTGCATAAACCTAGGAAAGAAATGGATAAGATGGCCGCGAACCAGAGAAACTGAGAAAGGGGGTTGGTTATAACCAGGGAAGGTATTAGCACCCAGATTGTCCGTCGTACTCGACGGGATCCACACTTGAAAGTTTGTGTTTAAAGGGGTAGTGTCAGTGCTATCTGTGTGCAAAAGCTGGAAAAGAATGTACAAGTGTCAGTGCAAGAAAGTGAAGTGAAATGCTCAGGACTGAGGCTTAAAAGAATAATGCTGGAAGAGGGGGGAAGAGACAGAGACGTTTGTTCGATAATTGTTAAGGTATGCCTACGTATCCACTCATGCAATGAGGAAGTCAGAACACCGTAGTTCAACTCAAAGAGACTGAAAGATGAATTGACTGATGAAATGCTTACTTGTCTATGCTCAAGTGTATCACCTGTCTGGCTCAGGTGCTAACTGTCTTGCATTAGACGGAAGAAGCAAGTTCTCATTTGTGAGTGAAGATGATGAGAAAAGAATCCCGGAGTGGACGTTATTGTTTGTTTTTGTTTTCAATCTTTTATTGCTTTTTTTGTTTGTCATAAGATAATGAGCTTAAGCCTAAACCACGGGTTAGTAAACTCATCACATCCTCCCTCTGATTAGGGGTAATGAGAATACTTTAAGTATGAAGTAAGCACCTCACACTTAATTACCATGATGTAGGATTAAGATCATTAACCTACTTGTGATTATTTCGATGTTTTTGGAGTTTTTGTTTAGTGTTAAATAATGAGCTTAAGCCATAATCAAGGATTTAATGGACCCATTACACCATCCTAATAGAAGGATAATAGATGAGTACATTTAAGCTAAGGAAGATACCTCAACTTAATCCATGATTAGGGATTAAACTCATGACAAAACAAATCCTTTACTAAAGTGGATTTTAGTTAATGATAAGATTAAGAAGTGGATTTTATGGTTTGTAAGACAACTTGAGGGGGACTTGTCCATTAACACTAGGGTTAGTCCTTCTTAACCAATTAAGGAAGAATTAGAACCCTAATGCAAGGCCCAAGTTACAAGCTTATTGTCTTAGTAATTATTAGGATGGTTTGATTAAGATATTTAAACACATTAATGGTTTAACACTTAGGATTAAAGTTATACACTCCATCCTAAGAGAAGGATGCAGGTATACCCTTAATCACAAAGCCTTAAAACCTTAAAGGTTTAGTCCCTGATTATGAGATGAGAAGAGAGACACAAAAGATGACACAAAGGTAAAACTAATGGGGGACTAATCAAAACCTTAATTTTTATCATGCTTGGGTGTTCCTAGGGTTTATGAGGCTTGCAAGAGATCTTCAAGAAAAGCCACCAAGGAAGAAGCAGATGAAAGGAGGAGAAGCAGAAGAAACAAGTTAACTTACTTCACTTAAGAAGATAAGTTACTTGAAGAAATAAAGTGAATGAACATGAATGAGCAAGATCACTCTAAGACAAAAAGAAATACAGTAATGAATGCATAAGAGAGATGAGAAGAGAAGTGAGAAGTGAAGGCAAATTCACTTCTCAGAAAAGATGCAAACCAAAACCAGAAGCATATTAATGATGTAAATGATGCTAAGAGATGATGCAAATGTATGTCAAGTGCTATGGGTGATCATACAAGATATGAGAATGTAAATGAGGCATGTAGGATGCATGAAAGCACATGAAAGTTCATGGAATGAAATGGATGCAAATGAACATGAGAAATTAGGGTTTTCATGCAACATGAGATGCAAAAGTCAAAAACAGAAGCAAATGACAAGATAAAAAAATGAAAAATGGACTTAAAGGAACCCTAATCCCATATGATATCACACCCCAAAGGAGGAGACCTTACTCCTAACCTAATGAAAGTTATGAATTTTCTATGTTATCTAGGGTTTTGAGGTACCTAAAGGGGAAAAATGCAAATCAAATCAAAAATACAGAAGAAATTTATGACAAAATTATGTTAAATACTACATTCTAAATGAAGAACAATGCAAAAAGAATCAATGTCATACCATTCATGGTTAGGTAGAAAAGAATTCTTGAAGTTATGGTTCAAAAATAAGAATTTTATGAACCCTAAATTCAAGAAAATTGTCAAAGATTGTTCAAAACCAAAAAGAAATTTGTATGGATGGTATGACAATGTTTCTAAATGTCCTAAGATGCAATGTGAATTTTTTTGGGATTTTTAGAAACCTAAATGATATTTTAATTAATTAATTTCCCTTAATTTAATTAAAATAAACATTTAAATGTTTTAAAAATGATTTTAAAATGCAAAAAATAAAAATAAAAATATTTTTGGGTTAAGAAAATTATTTGAAGTGAAAATGCATAATAAAATATTTTTTAGCATTTTCTAGCTATTTTAAATTAATTGTGTAAAATAAATGAGAAAATATGAAATAAATAATAAATAAAACAGAAGTAAACACATACAATGGTTTATATTGAAACTGGAGATTCTAAGGTTGACTGCGTGCCACATCCAATGGTCAATATTCAAATCCAGTTAAACCTAATTAATTAATTAAATAATCCAGAATTATAACTAATGAACTAATCTCCACCCTCCATCTCACGCGGGAACTAAAGATCCAAGGGATCTCATTTAAACCTAGCCCTAACCCTAATTAAGCATTTAATCTCTTTCAGGCCACCTGAGAAGAGCTTCTATCGTCTTCTCCGGCAGCCTCCTCCCCTGAGAATCTTAAAACCTCACTCCTAGGTCATTTCTGGAGCTCTAAAGCTCTAGATCAATTCCTCTCATCCTTCTAAACTCAAATCCAACCTCAAAAAAAATTTCTAATTGCTCATAAACAAGATTCGAAGGAAAAATTAAAAATGGCAAAACTTTCAGAACATGCATACAGGCTCATTTCTCAACCATTCTCAAAAATACAAAGCACAAAATGATCAGTGAAGCATGCTCTTTCACATTGGAACATAAAAAGAGAGTTCTGGAAAAATGTTTTTGGAAGGTTACCTGAGCTTGAGAATTGCAGATGAGAGCTTTCAGGACCCCTCCTTTGTGCCAAAAGCTTCCTTTGACCCTCCTGAGGCCAATGGAATGCTTCAAAAGCTTCGAGAGTGACTGGTTTGTGTTGTAGCAACTCAACTGACCAAGAATCGTGTTTCAGGTTAAAGGTGCTTTGAGGTTTGTTTGATGGTTGCTTTGTGTTCAGTGAATGATTTTGAGATGGATGATGAAGTTTGTTTGGAGTTTGAGTGAGTGCTGAGTTTCGAAGGAATTTGCAAGTTGGAGTGATTTTGGGAATGCTGAGTTCTTGGAGGTTTCAGCTTGTGTGTGTTATAAAAAGTGATCCTTGAGGCATGCTTGTAAAGTTCTGGTTGGGCAGAGAGTGGGTGGTGGCTGCAGCTGATTGGTATATGCTTCTTGCCAAAAAGTCAAAAGTTTTGTACTTGAGGTATGGGCAATGGTGCAACTGTCTTCTTGGCTTTTCCATGCGCAACATGGATCAAGGAGGTCCATGGAATTAGTCTTGAGGCAATTCAGCAAGTGGAAACAAAGTTATGTGTTGTTTTGCAATTTCATGAAGTTTTGCCCTTTTGTAATTTCTTGATGCTCAAGGCATGGAATGATACAATTCTTTGTGAAATTATGATTTTTATGTAATGCACAATGTTTGTATGATGATTAGAAGTGTGTTTGAAGTCACAAAATGAATTGGCAAGGGGTTTTGTAAAGAATCCTCTTTGGTGCATTCTTTAAAATTATGTGATTTTTGCCAACTTTGACAAGCCATAAATTGAGTTCCATAATGAATTAGGACTTGTTCTTGTACTTTTTGAAATAGGAATGATCCAATCTACAACTTTCATGAACAACAATTTTTCATTTGAAGCATTTTTGGTTGAGAAAGAGGAGGTTGAAAAACTTTCCCAAAATGGAAAGTTTACATTACAAGTCATTTCCATTTTTGGAAACTTTTGGTTTAGCTCAATTTTCTTCAATTTTTTGAACTTCCAAGCACTTCAATGATCAAATAAAGATCATATAACCTCAATTTGATGAAAAATCCACTTTGGTTCCATGTTGGGGGGCCTCAGATGCCCTGATTTTGCTCTAACTTGCTCAAGAAGTTACCCAGTGAACAAATGACTTTCACAATGAATTTCTTCATCAAACTTGGAACAAATGATCCTTATAACATATTGAGACCAATAGAAACAAGAATGACCAAAATATTTGGAGTTATGACCTCTGAAACCAAAACCCTAATTTCAGGTCATTTGTGCAATGAAACCCTAGCTTTGCTTCCATGATGTGCCAGTTCTTGTGATTCTTTGACTTCCTTGATCTTTGAGGGATATAAAATGATGATTGAACATACATGGACCCTCTTGGAATGATTGGTGGCCTTTGGAGTGGCTCAGATGGATTCTGGATTGCTCAGATCACAAACCCTAGATGCAGATGAACTTGAGCTAATGTAGTGAAGCAAAAATGCAATATGAGATGGTATGTTTGAACTAATGCAAATATGAAAGATCACAGACATAGTATGAACTTAGTGAGGGCAAATTTGGGGTGTTTACAGCTGCCCTTATTCAAGCATGAGTTAACTGTGCAGGATGTAAGCACCTGGCTTAACAGACAAACAAGATAACTTGTGGTTGAATACCAAAGATAGTCCAAAATTTGCACTCACTGTGGAGAAGAAGAGAAGGGATATAAATTGTAAAAAGGAAAGTATAGTATGATTATCAAAATGCGGGCGATGGAGGACGACCATCGAGCAGAGGACGACTGTTGGGGGATAAAGCAATGAAGGGGACGACCGACATGCTGGGGAAATAAAGAGACCATGACGGGGACGGCCATCAAGTAAGAAAATAAGATTTTATGGGGATTAAAGTAAGGGCAATGATGGGGACGACCATCCGGTTTGCAAAGTAAGGTAAACAACGATGGGGACGACCATTAGTTTAAAGAATGAATGAAATAAATGATGAGGGACGGTCATCAAAGGTAAAGGACGATCACCTAGCAGGGGACGGCTGCTCTTTATCACGACATAGGACGAATGCCGGATAGAAAAAGGTCAACGATGGGGACGGCCATCGGATAAGCATGATGAAGGACGATCATCAAGAGGTGAAGGACGATCACCTAGCAGGGTACGGCTGCTCTCGGGGTTTATCACGACATAGGACGAATGTCAGGTAACAAGATCAACGATGGGGACGGCCATCGGATACAATGATGAAGGACGATCATCAAAAGGTGAAGGACGATCACCTAGCAGGGGACGACTGCTCTGTTGGATATAAGGATGAGGGACGGTCATCCAAGGTGAACGACGATCACCTGGCAGGTTACGGCTGCCGAAAGTATCTCGACATAGGACGAATGCCGGATAGAAAAGGGTTCCAAGAATGGAGACTCCGCTGGGGAAAGGATGAGGGACAGTCATCCATAGGTAAAGGACGATCACCTGGCAGGGTATAGCTGCCGAAAGTATCGCGACATAGGACGAATGTCGGATAGAAAAAGGATGTTTTGATGGGGACTTGCTGGGGAATGGTAAACACAGACGAGTGCATACGCTTTCCAAAATAAAAGGTATAAGTGCTTTGGCACTGTGGGGATAGGATGACACAGACGAGTGTCAAAAGAAGTATTATAAACAAGTGTTTGGGCAACTGTGCTGGGGATAGATGACACGGACGGATGTCAAGAGAGTGTATAAGCATTGGTTTGGTTTATATCTGCATGGGATGATATGACACTGACGAGTGTCGAAAATATATATGATCATGTATTTGTGAGTGCAAAGGGGACGCTTTGGCTTTCTGTGGGGAAATATGAGGTGACATGGACGAGTGTCGAGAACAACATGTTGTGTATAAGTATCTGTTTGTAGAAAGTGTTCTGGCTACTTTACTGGGGAATGATGACACAGACGAGTGTCAAAAGGAGCATGTATCTGTATTTTGAGAGTGCAAAGGGGGCGCTTTGGCTTTTATGTGCAAGGGATGTATTTTGTATATTGCTGATGAGGTACTATTGGTATTTACAGGTGACTGGTTCGAACTTGGCTTATGATCATGCAATATGTTTGATTTTTTCCATAATGCTCCGTACTAGACGGAATGCTACGCTCTGGGGAAAAATGATGCGAATGCTATGATTATGCAAAAGATATCGATCCGGGATTCGGATCCCGCTGCTGAAGTTCTTCGGCCGATCTGCTTGGAAGGAGAATCCCAGCCGGGGATGAGATCATTGGTAGATCTGATAGAACATATGGTTCTGCTTGGGAACTAGATCACTGATAGACCTATCCGGTGAGGAGATAACCCAGCTGGGGATGAGGAAGCTTTCGTCACTTTATTGTGTGAGAATTTCAGACATTGCTCTTCTTGGGAGAGGCTAGAGCACTGTGGGGAGATGGTTCCCTTGACTTTGCTGAGGATGAGAGATCTGGCACTCTGTTGGGGAGAAAAGATCACTGAACGATCTTCCTAGAGATTTCTGTGAGGATCCTTCGGAGGATGAGGAGACTTGACAACTCAGCTAGGGAAGAAGCTTTTTAGTTGCTGCTTGAAGAAGATGTGCTGGGGAAAAACATTCCAGATACTGTTAGGGGAGGAAGTATGTTTGGCATGTCCCATGTTTCATATTGAATACCTGCAGTCATGTTAAGACAAAGAAACGTACAAGTGTCCCGAGGCATCCCCTATCGGATTCCATCATAGGAATTAGATATTCCTGGAAGTAAATACATTTCCTGCAAGCATGTAATTAGGAAGGCACATCTGTTTTTTTATGCAAATATTATATCATGGATATTGGACATTTTGCAAACGAAACAAAAATGTACAAGACGAAGTGTAACTGAAAAACTCTGATTTTATTAATCTGGGTGCCCTGAATTGGCAAATACAGTCAAAGAAACAAATCCCTGAAATGAGGAGATTGTTACAAATTGAGAAAAGTAAAGGTGCTGGCAATGTTGACGACGCTTTAGTGAGCTTCCCTTTGCTATGACCCGTATGACCTTGACGTTCTTCTCATCTTGCTTTTTGAAGAAGGTTGATTCTGACCGATGCTTTATCCTTTCGAAGCTTGCCATGTTGCAAATGATACAGACGAATTCAGAATGCAGTTGTTCGCTTATTCCCTGATTTTGCATGGATCGCCCTTTCGGGTTTTCAATCCACCGGGATACCCATTTTTGCCTGAGTTGTCCAATGCGGCTTTTCAACTCAATGGGTGTACATTTTTTTTATTTTTTCCCTTATTTTTGCCCGATTCTTTTATTCTGTTTTTGACTCGTCGGGATGCCCTATTCTTGCCTGGACTTACATTCTATTTTTATGTCCAGCGGGTCATTTTTGCGAAGTATTTTTTAATTGTATCTAAATTCACAGGGGATAAGAAATCTTCACCATCCATAGTAGTGAGCATCAGTGCTCCACCAGAGAAAACCTTCTTTACTATGAATGGACCATCGTAGTTCGGAGTCCACTTGCCCCTGTGGTCTGTATGAGGAGGGAAGAGTCTTTTCAGCATAATATCTCCTACTTGGTATTCCCGAAGTCTGACTTTCTGATCGAAGGCTTTCTTCATCCTTTTCTGATATAGCTGCCCATGACAGATAGCAGCTAATCTCTTTTCTTCGATCAGACTTAGTTGATTGTATCGAGATTGGACCCATTCTGCTTCACTTAGTTTGACAACCATCAGTACCCGTAAGGAGGGTAATTCAACTTCAACAGGTAAGAATGCCTCCATACCATACACAAGTTGATACGGCGTTGCCCCAGTAGACGTTCTGATTGAGGTATGGTACCCATGCAAGGCAAATGGTAGCATTTCATGCCAGTCTTTTGCACAATCTTCTTAATGTTATTGTTAGCTGCCTCAACAGCGCCATTCATCTTTGGCATGTAAGGGGAAGAGTTGTGATGTTGGATCTTGAAGTCCCGACACAGTTCTGCCATCATTTTGTTGTTCAAGTTGGAACCATTGTCAGTAATGATTCTCTCGGGTACTCCATATCGACAGATGATGTCTCTTTTTAGGAATCGGGCTACCACTTGTCTGGTGACGTTGGCATACGAAGTTGCTTCAACCTATTTGGTGAAGTAGTCAATGGCTACCAGGATGAATCTGTGGCCATTGGAAGCAGTCGGTTCGATCTTTCCAATCATGCCAATGCCCCACATGGCAAAGGGCCAAGGTGAAGACATTACGTTCAAAGGATTCGGAGGTACATGCATTTTATCCGCATAAATCTGACATTTATGGCACTTTCTGGCATAAGCACAACAATCTGCATCCATTGTGATCTAGTAGTAACCTGATCGTAATAATTTCTTAGTCATTGCATGTCCTCCAGCATGGGTACCGAAAGATCCTTCATGAACCTCGTGCATCAGCAAGTCTGCCTCTTTCTTGTCAACACATCTGAGAAGTACCATGTCAAAGTTTCGTTTGTACAAGGAACCATCAGCATTCAAGAAGAAACTACCAGCCAACCTTTTCAATGTCTTCTTATCATTGGATGATGCCCCAGGTGGGTATGTTTGATCCTCTAAGAAGCATTTGATGTCATGGAACCAAGGCTTGTCATCTTCAGCAATGTCCACAGAGAATACATACGCCGGTCGGTCAAGTCTGGATACTGAAATCCGAGGCACGAAATAGGCAGTTTGAACCTTGATCATGGAGGAAATGGTAGCCAAAGCATCTGCGAACTGATTTTCATCTCGAGGGATATACTCAAGTTTGACTGTTGTGAAGAAAGTCAGTAATCTCCTCGTATAGTCACGATATGGGATCAGATGCTCCTGGTGAGTGTACCATTTGCCATTGGTCTGATTGATTACCAAAGCTGAATCTCCGAATACAGTTAATGTCTTGATCCTGAGGTCAATGGCCTCCTCAAGACCCATGATACAGGCTTCGTATTCAGCTTCGTTGTTAGTGCATGCAAAGGCGAGTTTTACCGAGAAAGGCATGTCAACTCCTTTAGGTGTAATGAGCACTGCACCAACTCCACGACCATTCATATTAACAGCCCCATCAAAAATCATAGTCCATTCTTCTTCTGGGTCAGGCCCCTCAGTGTGAACAGGCTCTTCATGATCTTTTGCTTTTAGGAACATGATGTATTCATCAGGGAAGTCGAATCTCATTGGCTGGTAATCATCAATGGGTTGCTCAGCTAGATAGTCAGATAGTACACTGCCCTTGATGGCCTTTTGAGATGTGTACTGAATGTCATACTTTGTCAGAATCATTTTCCATCTAGCAACCCTTCCGGTAAGTGCTGGCTTCTCAAATATGTACTTGACTGGATCCATCTTTGAGATTAACAAAGTAGTGTGAGTCAACATATACTGTCTTAGTCGGCGAACAGCCCACGCTAAAGCACAACAAGTTTTCTCGAGTAGTGAATAACGTTGTTCACAGTCGGTAAACTTTTTGCTTAGGTAGTATATTGCATACTCTTTTCGACCAGACTCGTCATGCTGGCCCAACACACACCCCATTGATCCTTCTAATACTGTCAAGTACATTATTAAAGGTCTTCTTTCAACTGGAGGCATAAGGATTGGAGGTTCTTGTAAGTACTCCTTGATTTTGTCAAAAGCCTTCTGACAATCTTCGTTCCACCTGACTGTTTGTTCTTTTCTTAACAATTTGAACAGGGGCTCACAGGTTGCTGTAAGATGAGATATGAACCTTGATATGTAGTTCAATCTACCTAAGAAACCCCGAACTTCCTTTTTAGTCCTGGGTGCAGGCATATCTTGAATGGCTTTGACTTTGTCAGGATCAACTTCAATTCCTTTTTCACTTACAATGAATCCCAACAGCTTACCGGAACATACCCCGAATGTGCATTTGTTGGGGTTTAGCTTCAGCTGATATTTTCTCAGACGCTTGAACAACTTCAGCAGATTTACCAGATGGTCTTCTTCAGTGAGGGACTTGGCAATCATGTCATCCACGTAGCATTCAATTTCTTTGTGGATCATGTCCTGGAATAATGTTACCATAGCTCGTTGATAAGTGGCACCAGCATTCTTCAATCCAAATGGCATTATCTTATAACAGAAAGTTCCCCAAGGTGTGATGAAGGTAGTCTTATCCATATCTTCTGGTGACATTTTGATCTGATTATACCCGGAAAAACCATCCATGAAGGAAAATACCGAGAACTGAGCTGTGTTGTCGACCAATACATCAATGTGAGGTAGAGGGAAATCATCCTTCGGGCTAGCTCTGTTCAGATCCCGGTAATCCACACACATCTGTACTTTTCCATCCTTCTTAGGCACTGGTACAATATTAGCAACCCACGGTGGGTAACTAGTTACAGCAAGGAAACCGGCGTCCCACTGTTTTTGTACTTCTTCTTTAATCTTCATGGCTATATCCGGACGAGTACGGCGTAGCTTCTGCTTCACTGGAGGACAATCTTCCTTCAAAGGCAGCTTGTGCATTACAATGTCAGTATCCAGACCTGGCATGTCTTGATAGGACCATGCAAAGACATCAACGTATTCTCGAAGCATGTCAATAAGTTGTTCCTTAACTGAATCTTGCAGACGGACCCCGATCCTCACTTCTTTCAAGTCTTCTTCTGTACCAAGATTAACTGTTTCGACCTCCTCCTGATGAGGAGTGATTATCTTCTCCTCTTGTCTTAACAACCTGGCTAACACTTCAGGCAACTCGTAGTCTTCTTCAACCCCTTCATCAGCTTGATTAATCGGATTGTCGAAGTCATACAAGGTCATAACAGTGTTGTTGTCGGTGCGATCTGGAGGATAATCTCTGCAATGGTTGAGATTGGTTCGTTTTAGTGATCAGTTTTATCTTGTTTAGAGAAAGTTAAAATGAAGTTGTTATTTTGAAAACATTGCCATTTTATTGTTTTGTACAAAAGTGAAAAATGAAAAGACAGTGAGCGAAAAAGAGACTCGTTTGCAAAAGATGTCCTGATATTCATTAATTAATCATTTGCACAAAATACAAGATGTCCCTATTACAAAATGAGTCCTGACACCTTGGGCAAGATGCAGGACATGATGCATGCTAAAAGACAGGAAATAATAATTACTCTGCAGGAGTAACTCTTATAATTTCCTGGGAAGACTAGTTAGAGACTTGGTTCCCTGGGATCCTTGGACGTATCCAGTTCTCCAGGTTGTGGTCGCCTTCTTCCTCGTCTTCCAGATTGTTCACAGCATCTGGGGTAAGCATTTCTCCGTTGACAAATTTGGGCTCCTTGGCAGCCTCCGTTTGATCTTGTTGGGTTGGTCTGTAACCCAACCCGAATCTGTCTTCTTTTTTCTCCACCGGCAACAGTTTGCCCCAGCCTTTGGCGTTACCCTCTTCAA
This sequence comes from Lathyrus aphaca, assembly GCA_963966055.1. Taxonomy (NCBI): domain Eukaryota; kingdom Viridiplantae; phylum Streptophyta; class Magnoliopsida; order Fabales; family Fabaceae; genus Lathyrus; species Lathyrus aphaca. The sequence goes on along the minus strand of OZ014524.1, from coordinate 427,049,598 downwards.
CAACCTTCCAGGCTTGTTGATATGAAGCGATATAAGTTTCAGACACAGCGGTTGCTTCATTGATGTTAAGGGCCTCAAACCCCTGGCTCATAGTCTCGTGGATCTCCCCATCCATCTCTATATACTTGTATGTAGCCAGCTGGCTAACGAAAATGTCTTCCTCCCCGCAGATTGTGATGATCTGGCCTTCCTAATCAAATTTTAATTTCTTGTGAAGGGTAGATGTAACAGCGCCAGCGGCGTGAATCCAGGGTCTACCCAACAAACAGCTGTAAGCCGGCTGAATGTCCATCACGAAGAAAGTAGTTTTAAATATTTGTGGGCCAATCATCACGGGTAATTTAATCTCTCCAAGCACTGATCTCTTAGAGCCATCAAACGCTCTCACCACCAAGTTACTTGGACACAATGCAAAACCATCATATTCCAGCTTCACCAAGGCTTTCTTTGGGAGGACATTGAGCGAGGACCCAGTGTCTACCAGCACATGAGAAAGAACAACACCTTTGCATTCTAAGGTGATGTGTAAAGCCTTATTATGATTGCGTCCCTCCGTCGTTAAATCAACATCTGTGAAGCCCAGTCCATGACTGGTGTTAACATTTGCAACCACTATTTCCAGCTGATTAACCGTAATCTCTTCTGGCACGTAGGCTGCGTGCAGGACCCTCAAAAGTGTATTCCTATGGGCTTCGGAACACATTAACAATGATAAGATAGAGATTTTGGAGGGCGTCTGATGAAGCTAGTCCACCAATTTGTAATCTTTCTTTTTGATTATTCTCATAAACTCGTCTACCTCTTGGTCAAAAGACGTCTTCGGAGTTTCCTTAACAGCTGGCTCTTCTAGTACCACACTCTTCCCCTTTTTTTTTAGTAGCAGCTTCTGCTTCAGCATTGGGTTTCGGTATTTGTGAGGCAAAAAGGCGTCCGCTTCTGGTGAAGGCTCCACCTCCCCCAACATTGTCAACTTGTGGTGAAGAAGTTGATGAATCTAGAGTGATCTTCTTTCCGTCGCAGTAGAGATCAGAGCCGTAGTTCCAAGGTATGGCATTACTGCTTTCATAAGGAACGGGTCCAGGTACCGTAATGGTGACTGGACTGATTGCTGCAACGGAAGGAACTGTGATGGTATGTGGGTCGTAATAGATTGTGACTGGAGATCTGACAGTAGGTGTTGCACTTTTTTGTTGAAAATTGTTGTTGGGATGAATAGTTGCCGGGTCATAATAGATTGTGACTGTTGAGACATCTTCGTTAGCGTTTGTTGTTGTTGTAGGTGATTCTGTTGATAAGATGGGTGTTGATGTTGTAGAAGTAAGCGTAATTGAACTTTGGTTTGTTGAAATAATGGATGGAGTGAATGCTGGAGTTATGGATGAATCAGTGGGAACAATAGTTGTTGCAGTTGTAGGAGGATCTATTGTTGCTAAAGAAGGAGTTGTTGATGTTGTAGGAGGATCTATGGTTGCTGAAGAAAGAGTTGTTGATGTTGTAGACGCCTTTGTGGTAATTTTCAAAATTCCATCTCTGATAAGGCCATCTATGCCAAGCCTTAGCCTCTCACAACCATTAATATTAGTCTTGCAAAATTCGCAGTAGGCCTTGCAACCTGGGAACACCTGGCATCTTAAGAGTTGAGCTTTGACTTCTGCCAGCGGTGTTCGAATCTGTGCAACACTATCAATCAGTGCAGATGGTTGGTCCTCCTCTATGGCATTAATCCTGGGCCCACCATGACTAGGCATATGATTTCTGGTAACATTTGGAGGAGGTGCGAAGTTGAGAGCTTTAGAATCGACCAGATCCTGAACCTTCATTTGCAAGGCTCTACACTTCTCAGTATTGTGACCAGGTGCGTTGGAATGAAAGGCACACCTAGCATTGGCATCATAATTCTTTGGGAGGTTGAGAGGATCTGGTGGAGCCAACATCCTTAACTCAACCAGGTTGAGCTTCAGGAGTTGTGGCAGTAGAGCGGCATAAGGCATAGGAATGGGGTCAATCACCCTATTTTCTTGAGATGGCCTCTGTTGAAAGGGGCGCTGTTGTTGGTTGTTGTTGTTATTGTTGTACAATCTTTGTTGCGGAAAGTGAGGTTGTTGCTGATAGTGTTGTTGTTGCTGTTGTTGAGGGAAAAGTGGCTGTTGTGGAACTGGAGCCGGGATAGTAACGGCTGCTACTGATCTATGAGAGTACTGGGGTCTGCCCCTGCCTGCATGAATAACATTTGTTTCAGCCTTCCTTCGGGGTCCTGAAAACGGTTTTCTGGCATTGTTGGAGGGACTTGCACCGTTGTCAGAGATTTTGCCCATCTTCAGAAGAATCTTTATTCTCTCCCCAGCTATGACTACATCAGCAAAACTGGTGGAGGAGAATGCAGCAAGTCGGTCGATATAAGTTCCCTGAAGAGTGTTCATAAACATGTCTGCCATTTCCCGTTCAGACATGGGTGGCTGGATAGCAGCAGCAAGCTGTCTCCACCTCTGAACATAATCCCGGAAGCTTTCCCTTGAAGACTGAGACATGCCCATTAGAAGGGTTCTATTGGGAGCCATGTCCAGATTGTACTGGTACTGACGGATGAAGGCTTCGGCCAAGTCTTTCCAACATCTTATATTTGCCCTGGTCAGATGCGAATACCATTCTCTTGATGCTCCAATCAGGCTGTCCTCAAAATAGAACATCCATAACTTCTCGTACATGGTATAGGCTTTAAGTCTCCCCAAGAAAGACTGCAGATGAGTACGCGGGCAGGAGGTACCATTATATTTTTCAAAGCACGGGGGTTTGAACTTGTGAGGAATTCTCACCCCATCTACCAGCCCCATATCCATTACATCAAAGCCTAGGGAATTCTGGGATTCAAGAGACCCCAGTTTCTCAGTAATCTCATCCAGCCTTCGGTCATAAACTTCATCCCTAGCCCCAATAACTGTGAACTGCTCTTCCTGAGGATCTTCTTGTAAGATCCTGCCTCCAGCAGTGTTTCCTTGAGCATTCCTTAGGACATTAGCATCTGGGTTTAGATGAGGCCCAAACTCTGGTGGATCAATGCGAGGCTGCCCGCGATCATTATTGCTGGTTCCTCCTGTACCAGGATGGTGTTCATTAGGAGTCTTCCTTTCCACCAATTCCCTTAGCCTTTCCTGGATCTGAGCTAAGCCAGTCATCACAGCCATAAATTGGTTCATTTGATTTCTAATCTCAACCCTTTCGTTTGCCATTTGGTTCCTTACTTCATTCAGGTCTTGCTGTACCTGATCCATCTGAATGCCCGGAAGATTGTTTCGCGTTGGGTACCGATGTATTCTGTTGACAGGGAACACTCTTCGGCGAGCAACGTTTCCTGAAACCACAACAAAGTGAGAAACAATAACAAACAAAAACCTACAAAACAAAGAAAATGTTAGTATGCAATGCAATATGCTTATTTGTCTTCCAAGGGTATCCGGTTTGGTTCTTTGGTTTTGACCTTTCCAGACCTCGAGGAAATGCTGATGATGTCGAGAGATTAAGCCCACCAAAATAAAACAAACTGATATATTACAAAGGATGAAAATACATAGTTTGTTTACAATACATGCCCATGGTGGGTCAAAATACAACAATCAAAAGAAAAGTACATCAAGAGAAAGAAATACAAGCAAAAGGATCAGACATCCAATCCAAAGTCATCTTCTCTGACTTCCTTCAGGAGGGCCTTAGTCACTGGACCAGCTGGGTGCTCTGTAATAGTCCTGATGAGGAGGTTCCTGGTAGCAATGGCACTGGTTAACTTCTTATGCTTGTCCCGATCCTTTGATCTCTTCAACCCCGCCCGGAGTTTCAATTCAGATATCTCCTTCTGAGCTGCCAACAAAGCTTCCTGCTGCTTCTTCTCATTAGCCTCTAGCTGCTCTATCTTAGTCTGAGTCCTCTGGTCTTCTTGTGCACGGGCTTCAGTGATCCTGATCCACCTAGCCTGGCTCTCCTCCAGATAATGCTCTGCCATAGCCTCCTGAATCATTGCCTCCTTGCAGGCATTCTTCAGAACCAACTCCCCTGCTCTTGCCATCCTAATGTAGTCATCTGTGTTTTCAATCTTGGCCGCATGCTCAACCTTGAGTCTTTCCAATCTCTCAATGTCCAGACGGCTGTCATTTCTCTCCCAGAGAGTCTTCTTCAGGGCTTCAGCTAGTTGATTATTCCTCTCTTTCAACTTTTCAAACTCTTACAGGCTGACAGTTGCTGCAGGCTGTACTGTAGAAGGTCCAGGTGAATCTTCCAAGGTGAAAGGCATCCTGGTGATCTCAACTCTAGTACGGGACCAATCAGAATACTGGGCTGAGGCAATATTGTAGCACCTTCCAAGGATGGCTGTCCCTTTGGTCTGAATGTTATCCCAAGCCCAAGCAGCCTGTCTGATAATAGCAGAGTTGGGTTGAACTTCACAGTAGAGAGTCTCAGCCAAATCTTGTCCTCTGGGAGGATGAACCAAGGCATATCCCAATTGTCTCTTAAACAGTAAAGGGTTGTAGTTGATGCAACCTTTCACTCCTATCAGAGGCACATTAGGGTACTGCCCACAGCTGGTAATAATGTCCTTGCCTTTGGTGCTCTGGGTGCACCATCTAATGTCATCTGATGTCAAGGCAATGAACCTCTTAGCCCAACTCTTCTGTTGATGGGGGTTTAGGAAGGCATCTGATTTTGGCAAGTGTCTGAGCAGCCAAGAGTAGTACAGAGGAGCACATCATCTGACCAACTTCCCTCTTTGCTTTTCATTCCTTTGATGGACTGAGTAGTATAAGTCCCCTAGTAAGGTAGGAACATGGTTCCTTAACAAGAATAGGTGGATGGCATTCTTACTCACAAACTTGGGCTCATCTGCAAACAATATAACCCCATATATACTGAGGGCTAAAAGTGCACAGACAACCTTCCATTCTCCTACTACAGCTTTCAGGGTGGCCTGAGAGATCAAGAAGTCCAGATGTAAGCCTGGAATCCCAACTTTGGTTGTCATGTTCTACTCAATGAGGGAAGGCTCCAAATGTAATACCCTGGTTATCTCTTCATTTCTGGGAGCAGTCATCTCTGGGTTGAAAGGGATTCATTTCCTGATAGGAACTCCAATCAACAAGGAAAACTCTTCTAGCAATGGTCCCATCTGGAAATCAGGGAATGTGAAACACCTGAGTGGAGGGTCATAAAACTGCAACCATGTATGGATCATGCTCCTCTAAGATGCATCAAGATCCATGACCATGTCCAATATACCCCCATAGTGCTCTCTGAATAGTGGGATATGGTCAGGTGTAATGAGGGACTGGACCTGCCTGATGCCAGTCAAGGTGGGCTCAAAGAAGTGGTAAGAGATGTTGCTCTTTCTTGAAGTGTCCATACTGATAATGGGTACTGATGAAGAATCTAAGAACAACTGCTGATGAAGGTCACTGGTTGAGAAGCTGGAGATGAATCTCTGATGCAGATAGCTGGAGAAGAGATGCTGACAATCTGATGAAAGTGCTGGAGAAGACAAGCTGAAGGAGATGTTGAAGAAGATTACTGAAGCAGAGGTCTAAGCAGCAAAAAGGGGTCAAAACCAAACCAAAGATAAGGATGGATACCCTGTAAAACAAATAAGCAAATGTTAAATGATGCAAAAATGATGTATGCAAATGATATGCAAAGGGTTTGTGATCAAGAGTTGGATCTGATTATCTGCCTTGGTAAAAGTCCATGTATGTTCAAAAGTCCAGATGGAGGCTTAGAAATCCAGTAACCGGGGTGGGGGACTCAAATAAAGAGCCACATGTCCAGGGTAATCACAAGAACTGTCCAAAGTGAAGCATTCTTAAACAATACTAGTAACAGGGTATGATGTGGCCAAGGGCTCCTGCAAACCTGTAAACATCCCGACCCCCTCACATGTAATGTTCTAGAACAAAGATCCTCAGACTTGGATCAGTTATGAGAAGTGTAAACACTTCTAACCCGGAGGTACAGTGTTTACAATAACCATAAAAGATCCTCCTCTAATTCACCCAAGATTGTGAAGGTCAAATAAAGGTCATCCAGACTTAGCAGGCTTCCCAGATAGCCCTAGCACTACAGGAAATCTGTAGCACAGAGTTCTCAAGAAGAAACCCACATCTGAACCGTGTTTCATATTACCGCACCAGACCGAAATGGAATGGGAAAGAATATGAAGCCACTCTAGCATAGGTGTCACTCAGGTCCTATGTATAGGACCTTAATCACTCAATGAAACCCCACCCACCAAGGAAAACCAGATCAAGCACAATGATAATGGCAGTATGAATATGCATAAAACAGTAAAGAAAAGCAATAAATAAAGTTGTACATAAAGCAATAAATAAAGAAAATAAAAAAGCACAATTAGCACATAACACCCCCGTAAACACAAATCAAACAAGCGCTAGAAGGAACCCACAAAAAGAACCAGAAGCCCTGGTTGCAATATAAGGTTTCCCCAGCAGAGTCGCCAAGCTGTCGCTCCCACTAAAAGACACTAGGGTCAGATAGGGTACAGACGTGAATGGTTGGCGAAAGGAGAACATGAAGATGAACTGAAAAGAGTCGCCAGCTAGGCATTTTTATCCCGAAGGAAAGGTAATGCTGCATAAACCTAGGAAAGAAATGGATAAGACGGTCGCGAACCAGAGAAACTGAGAAAGGGGGTTGGTTACAACCTAGGAAGGTATTAGCACCCAGATTGTCCGTCGTACTCGACGGGATCCACGCTTGAAATATTGTGTTTAAAGGGATAGTGTCAGTGCTATCTGTGTGCAAAAGCTGGAAAAGAATGTACAAGTATCAGTGCAAGAAAGTGAAGTGAAATGCTCAGGACTGAGGCTTAAAAGAATAATGCTGGAAGAGGGGGGAAGAGACAGAGACTTTTGTTCGATAACTGTTAAGTTATGCCTACGTATCCTCTCTTGAAATGAAGAAGTTAGAACACCGTAGTTCGACTCAAAGAGACTGAAAGATGAATTGACTGATGATATGCTTACTTGTCTATGCTCAAGTCTATGACATGTCTGGCTCAGGTGCTAACTGTCTTGCATTAGACAGAAGAAGCAAGTTCTCGTTTGTGAGTGAAGATGATGAGAAAAGAATCCCGGAGGGGACGATTATTGTTTGTTTTTGTTTTCAATCTTTTATTTCCTTTTTGTGTTTGTCATAAGATAATGAGCTTAAGCCTAAACCATGGGTTAGTAAATGCATCATATCCTCCCTCTGATTAGGGGTAATGAGAATACTTTAAGTATGAAGTAAGCACCTCACACTTAATTACCATGATGTAGGATTAAGGTCATTAACCTACTTGTGATTATTTAGATGTTTTTGGAGTTTTTGTTTAGTGTTAAATAATGAGCTTAAGCCATAATCAAGGATTTAATGGACCCATTACACCATCCTAATAGAAGGATAATAGATGAGCACATTTAAGCTGAGGAAGATGCCTCAACTTAATCCATGATTAGGGATTAACCTCGTGACAAAACAAAGCTTTTATTAAAGTGGATTTTAGTTAATGATAAGATTAAGAAATGGATTTTATGGTTTGTAAGACAACTTGAGGGGGACTTGTCCATTAACACTAGGGTTAGTCTTTCTTAACTAATTAAGGAAGAATTAAAACCCTAATGCAAGGCCCAAGTTACAAGCTTATTGTCTTAGTGATTATTAGGATGGATTGATTAAGAGATTTAAACACATTAAGGTTTTAACACTTAGGATTAAAATTATACACTCCATCCTAAGAGAAGGATGCAGGTATACCCTTAATCACAAAGCCTTAAAAAACCTTAAAGGTTTAGTCCCTGATTATGAGATGATAAGAGAGACACAAAAGATGACACAAAGGTAAAACTAATGGAGGACTAATTAAAACCCTAATTGTTATCATGCTTGGGTATTCCTAGGGTTTATGAGGCTTGCAAGAGATCTTCAAGAAAAGCCACCAAGGAAGAAGCAGATGAAAGGAGGAGAAGCAGAAGAAACAAGTTTACTTACTTCACTTAAGAAGATAAGTTACTTGAAGAAAGAAAGTGAATGAACATGAATGAGCAAGCTCACTCTAAGAAAAAAAGAAATGAAGTAATGAATGCATAAGAGAGATGATAAGAGAAGTGAGAAGTGAAGGCAAATTCACTTCTCAGAGTACTTACCACCTGAAATGGTTAGCATAAAAGAAAGAATGGAATGAGAATGAGATGTATGCAAAGATGCAAACCAAAACCAAAAGCATATTAATGATGTAAATGATGCTAATAGATGATGCAAATTTATGTCAAGTGCTATGGATGATCATACAAGAGATGAGAATGTAAATGAGGCATGTAGGATGCATGAAAGCATATGAAAGTTCATGGAATGAAATGGATGCATATCATAGTAAATGGATGAAGAAATGATCAAACATGATTCTAATGTGTCCTATGATGTCTTATATGTCATGTGAATGTATAAAAGGTCATGTCAAGTTCATTAATGAATGCATATGCAAGATGTATGCAAATGAACATGAGAAATGAGGGTTTTCATGCAACATGAGATGAAAAAGTCAAAAACAGAAGCAAATTACAAGATAAAAAAATGAAAAATGGACTTAAAGGAACCCTAACCCCATATGATATCACACCCCAAAGGGGAAGACCTAACTCCTAACCTAATGAAAGTTATGAATTTTCTAAGTTATCTAGGGTTTTGAGGTACCTAAAGGGGAAAAATGCAAATCAAATCAAAAATAAAGAAGAAATTTATGACAAAATTATGTTAAATAATACATGCTAAATGAAGAACAATGCAAAAAGAATCAATATCATACCATTCATGGTTAGGCAGAAAAGAATTCTTGAAGTTAGGGTTCAAAAATAAGAATTTTATGAACCCTAAATTCAAGAAAATTGTCAAAGATTGTTCAAAACCAAAAAGAAATTTGTATGGATGGTATGACAATGTTTCTAAATGTCCTAAGATGCAATGTGAATTTTTTTGGGATTTTTAGAAACCTAAATGATATTTTAATTAATTAATTTCCATTAATTAATTAAAATAAACATTTAAATGTTTTAAAAATTATTTTAAAATGAAAAAAATAAAAAAAAATATATTTTTGGGTTAAGAAAATTATTTGAAGTGAAAATGCAAAATAAAATATTTTTTTTGGATTTTCTAGCTATTTTAAATTAATTGTGTAAAATAAATGAGAAAATATGAAATAAAAAGTAAATAAAACAGTAGTAAACACATCCAATGGTTTATATTGAAACTGGAGATTCTATGGTTGACTGCGCGCCACATCCAATGGTCAATATTCAAATCCAGTTAAACCTAATTAATTAATTAAATAATCCAGAATTATAACTAATGAACTAATCTCCACCCTCCATCTCACGCGGAAACTAAAGATCCAAGGGATCTCATTTAAACCTAGCCCTAACCCTAATTAAGCATTTAATCACTTTCAGGCCACCGGAGAAGAGCTCTGGTCGTCTTCTCCGGCAGCCTCCTCCCCTGAGAATCTCAAAACCTCACTCCTAGGTCATTTCTGGAGCTCTAAAGTTCTAGATCAATTCCTCTCATCCTTCTAAACTCAAATCCAACCTCAAAAGAAATTTCTAATTGCTCATAAACAAGATTCGAAGGAAAAATTAAAAATGGAAAAACTTTCAGAACATGCATACAGGCTCATTTCTCAACCATTCTCAAAAATACAAAGCACCAAATGATCAGTGAAGCATGCTCTTTCACATTGGAACATAAAAAGAGAGTTCTGGAAAAATGCTTTTGGATGGTTACCTGAGCTTGAGAATTGCAGATGAGAGCTTTTAGGACCCCTCCTTTGTGCAAAAAGCTTCCTTTGACCCTCATGAGACTAATGGAATGCTTCAAAAGCTTTGAGAGTGACTAGTTTGTGTTGTAACAACTCAACTGACCAAGAATCGTGTTTCAGGTTAAAGGTGCTTTGAGGTTTATTTGATGGTTGCTTTGTGTTCAGAGAATGATTTTGAGATGGATGATGAAGTTTGTTTGGAGTTTGAGTGAGTGAGTGCTGAGTTTCGAAGGAATTTGCAAGTTGGAGTGATTTTGGGAATGCTGAGTTCTTGGAGGTTTCAGCTTGTGTGTGTTATGAAAAGTGATCCTTGAGGCATGCTTGAAGAGTTCTGTTTGGGCAGAGAGTGGGTGGTGGCTGCAGCTGATTGGTATGGGCTTCTTGCCAAAAAGTCAAAAGTTTTGTACTTGAGGTATGGGCAATGGTGCAGCTGGCTTCTTGGCTTGTCCATGCGTAGCATGGATCAAGGAGGTCCATGGAATTAGTCTTGAGACAATTCAGCAAGTGGAAACAAAGTTATGTGTTGTTTTGCAATTTCATGAAGTTTTGCCCTTTTGTAATTTCTTGATGTTCAAGGCATGGAATGATACAATTCTTTGGGCAATCCTGATTTTTATGTAATGCACAATGTTTGTATGATGATTAGAAGTGTGTTTGAAGTCACAAAATGAATTGGCAAGAGGTTTTGCAAAGAATCCTCATTGGTGCATTCTTGAAAATTATGTGATTTTTTCCAACTTTGACAAGCCATAACTCGAGTTCCATAATGAATTAGGACTTGTTCTTGTATGTTTTGAAAAGGGAATGATCCAATCTACAACATTCATGACCAACAATTTTTCATTTGAAGCATTTTTGGTTGAGAAAGAGGAGGTTGAAAAACTTTCCCAAAATGGAAAGTTTACATTACAAGTCATTTCCATTTTTGGCAACTTTTGGTTTAGCTAACTTTTCTTCAATTTTGTGAACTTCCAAGAACTTCAATGATCAAATAAAGATCATATAACCTCAATTTGATGAAAAATCCACTTTGGTTCCATGTTGGGGGTGTCGCTCCCACCAAATGACACACAGGTCAGAAGGGGTACAGACGCGAACGGTCGGCGAAAGGAGAGAGAACACACAAGGGTGAACTCAAAAGACAAGAGTCGCCAGCTAGGCATTTTTATCCCGGAGGAAAGGTAATGCTGCATAGACCTAAGAAAAGATGGATAAGACGGTAGCGGACCAGAGAAACTGAGAAAGGGGGTTGGTTACAACCTGGGAAGGTATTAGCACCCAGATTGTTCGTCGTAATCGACGAGATCCACGCTTGAAAGATTTGTGTTTCAAAAGGGGTAGTGTCAGTGCTATCTGTGTATCAAAAATGGGAAAGAATGCAAGTGTCAGTGTAAAAGAAAGGTGAGGTGAAATATGTGAAGTGTCAGTGTAAGAACCAGAGTGCAAAGCCCAAGATAAATGAGGCTAAAAGAATAATGCTGGAAGGAGGGGGAATATACAGGGACTTTTGTTCGATAACTGTTAAGTTATGCCTACGTATCCTCTCGTGCAATGAGGAAGTCAGAACACCGTAGTTCGACTCAAAGAGACTGAAAGATAGATTGACTTGTGAACTGCTTACTTGCCTATGCTCAAGTGTATGACCCGTCTGGCTCAGGTGCAAACTGTCTTGCATTAGACGGAAGAAGCAAGTTCTCTTTTATGAGTGAATGAGATGAGAAAAGAATCCCGGAGGAGACGATTATTGTTTGTTTTTTTGTGTTTTCAATCTTTTATTGCTTTTGGAATTTGTCATAGGAAAATGAGCTTAATCCTAAACCAAGGGTTAGTAAACTCATCACATCCTCCCTCTGATTAGGGGTAATGAGAATACCTTAAGTATGAAGTAAACACCTCACACTTAATCTCCATGATGTAGGGTTAAGATCATTAACCTACTTGCAATTACTTAGATGTTTTTGTTGTTTTTTGTTTAATGTTAAGTAATGAATTTAAGCCATAATCAAGGATTTAATGGACCCATTTTACCATCCTAATAGAAGGATGATAGATGAGAACATTTAAGCTGAGTAAGATACCCCAACTTAATCCATGATTAGGGATTAACCTCATGACAAAACAAGGCCTTTATTAAAGTGGATTTTAGTTAATGGTAGGATTAAGAAGTGGATTTTATGGTTTGTAAGACAACTTGAGGGGGACTTGTCCATTAACACTAGGGTTAGTCCTTCTTAACCAATTAAGGAAGAATTAGAACCCTAATGCAAGGCCCAAGTTACAAGCTTGATGTCTTAGTGATTATTAGATGGATTGATTAAAGGATTTAAACACATTAAGGGTTTAACACTTAGGATTAAAGTTATACACTCCATCCTAATAGAAGGATGCAGGCATAAACTTAATCACAAAGCCTTAAAACCTTTAGGGTTTAGTCCTTGCTTATGAGGTGAGAAGAGAAGACTAAAAGAAAACTCAAAGGAAAGAGTCTAAGGGGGACTAAACAATCCTAAAATGTTATCATGCTTTGAAGTCCTAGGGTTTGTGAGGCTTAAGAGGAGAAATCTTCAAGGAAGCCACCAAGGAGAAGCAAGATAGAAAAGAGATGAGATGAGAAGAGAAAAGAGGGAAGAGAGGCACAAGTGAGCAAGCTCACTCAAAGACAAGTAAAAATGCAGCAAGGATGTGAAATGAAGAGGTGAGAAAAGGTAGGAGATGAAGTCAAATCCACCTCCCAAACAAACTTACCATTAACCTGAAAAGTTAGTACAAGATGCATAAGGGAAGAAATGAGATGAAACAATGCATATGGATGGGCAAAGGCCAAAGTCAGAAACATACACATGATGCAAATGATGTCAAGAGATGGTGCAAAGCCATACAAGATGCATATATGTGAGCATACAAGAGGATGGATGCATATGGAGCATGCTTTGAACCATGAAAGTTCATGAAAGCTTGTGAAATGATATGAATGCATAACATGGCAAATGAAAGATGCAATGATCAAACATGATTCTAATATGTCCTAAGATGTCTTATGAATCATGTGGATACACAAAATGTCATGTCAAGTTCTTAAATGCAAGCAAATGAGAGATGAATGCAAAGGAAGGCAAGAATTAGGGTTTACATACAATATGCAATGCAAAAATTCAAAACCAGAAGCAAATGACATGATAAAAAATTGAAAATGGGATCAAAGAAACCCTAACCCTACACAAGTTCACTGCCCAAATGAGGGGACCCAATTCTTAACCTAAAGGGAGTTATGAATTTCTCAAGTCAACTAGGGTTTCAAGGTACCTAAAAAGGAAAAATGCACATTAAATTGAAAATGGAAGATAAATTCAAACCAATTTTACCCTAGAAGCTACATGCTATGAAGGATGCAATGCAAGAAGAACCATTATCAAACTCTTCATGGTTAGACAAAATGGATTTTTTCAAGTTAGGACCAAAATATTGCTTTTAAACAAATTTAATTCCAATGAAAATTTCCAAATTACATCAAGGACCAAAAAGAAATTTGTTTTAAGAGTTGGATAATGTTTCTAAATGTTTTAAAATGCAATGTGAATTTTTTTGTGATTTTTAAATACCTAAATGCATTTTTAATTAATTAATTTTCATTAACTAATTAAAATTAAACATTTAAATGATTTAAAAATAATTTTTAATGCAAAAAATAAAAAATAAAAATATTTTTGGGTTCTGAAAATTAATGAAATGCTTGACAAAAAAAATCAGAATTTTTCAATATGTTTTCCTATTTTTAAAAATTCGAACAAGTTAAATGAAAAAGAAATGAAATAAAATTAAAATAAAAGAAAGTATGCACAATGAAGAGTCCAGATTGAATCTGGGCTTGGGAAGTTTGACCTGGCGCGCATCTGGACGGCCCAGGTTCAAACTCCCCTAAACTTAATTAATTAATTAATTAACATTTAATTAAATCTGGATTAGAGTTAATGACCAGATCTCATCCATCCAATGCACGCGGGAAAGAACCATCGCACGGCCTACATTCAAACTCGTCCCTAAACCATAATTATCATTAATCACTTTCAGATGACCGGAACAGTGGTTCCGGTCATCTTCTCCGGCAAGCACAAACCCTAGTTTCTTCTACAGGTTACCAAACTTCAAATTTCTTCCACCAAAATGATCCTCTCATCAATCTAAACCTAAACCCTCATCTAAAATTCATTTATTCTTCCTCACAAACATGAATCGAAACAAAATGCAAAACACGGGCAAATGTTCAGAGACAACATACATGATGGTTTCTTCACCATTTTCAAAAGTAAACACATATTCATGATCAGGGGAACACATAGCATCATAAAAGAACTTAAAAATTAGCTTATGGGAAAAAAGTTCTTCATGTTACCTGAGATGAAGCCTCTCTGATTTTGAACTTTCTGGACTTTCCCTTTGTGCAATCCTGCTTCCTTGAACCTCCTGGTGATGGAATGAAGCTTAGAAAACTTGGGGAGTGGCTGGTTTGAATGTTTCAACTCTGGTATAACAGAAATGGGAGTTTGTGTATGTGGGGATTCAAGCTGTTTCAGGGGGTGGTTCTTGTTCTATGAGTGATTTGTGACTTGTTGGTGAAAGAAAAATGAAGTTTTGATGGCTGAGGAAGGAGTTTCAAAAAAGAGAAGTTTTGGACAGATTTTGTGCAAGCTGGATTGTGGGAGAGTTCTGGCTTGTGTGTGGCTTTCTTTATGATCCATAACACTTCCCTAAACTATTGGAAGAGGTCTGAGGAAGTGATTTGCACTGTGGGAATGACATGGGGCAATTGGCCAAAAAGTCAATGGTAGGTGTACTTGAGGCATGGGCTGTGGCAGAGGCTATTTTAGGGTTGCTCTGGGCTCAGCTACCTTCAAGGATGGCCATGGGATAAACTGATGTGAGCTGGAATGGATGAAGGGTGAGATCTCACATGTTTTGCAATTTTGCAACTTGTTACACTTTGTGATTTTTGGCCATGGACATGTGACATCTCTTGGGAAATATGCAGCAAAATGCACCATACAATGTTGCTATGATACTTTGATAATGATTAGAGACCAAACAAAACCAAAGGAACCCTTCTTGCAAGATTTCCCTCTTTGTGATTTTCATGAAAAATGGTTTATGATACTTGGACATCAAGGCATGAAAATGAGAAATTTCTTGGGCCAATCTGAATTTTAGGCACTGCATTGTGTTTGTATGAAGATTAGAAGTCACTTTGAAGTCACCTTTGGCCTTGGCACGAGGTTTTGCAACTTTCCCTCTTTGGTGCAAAAGTGAAAATTTCATGATTTTTCCCAACTTTGCAAAGCCATAACTTTTGATCCAAAATGAATTAGAAAGAGTTCTTGTACTTTTTGAAAAGTGAATGATCCAATCTACAACTTTCATGACCAAAGTTTTCTCATTTGAAGCATTTTTGAATCAATAAGAGGAGGTTGAAAAACTTTCCCAAAATAGCAAGTTTACATTATAAGTCACTTTCCAAAAAAGGCAACTTCGCAAATGGCTTGAAATTCTTCAATTTTGTGAACTTTTAACATCTTCTATGACCAAATAAAGATCATACACATTCACAATGATGGAGAACACCCTTTGGTTGGGTCATTGGGGGCCTCAGATGCCCTGATTTTACATTGACTTGCTCAAGAAGTCAACTCTTGATCAGATGCCTTCCCCATGGAATTTCTTCATGAAAATTGATATGCATGATCCTCATAACATATGGAGACCAATAGAAACAAGAATGACCAAAAAATTTGGAGTTATGGCCTCTGAAACCAAAACCCTAATTCTAGGCCATCTGTGTAGTTAAACCTAGCTCTGCCTCCATGCCTTTCTCAGTTCTTGTGATTCTTTGACTTCCTTGACCTTGTGGGGATATAATATGATGCTTGAACATACATGGACCTCTTTGAGATGATTGAAGACCTTTGAAGTGGCTCAAATAGCTCAGGGATGGCTCGGATCACAAACCCTAGATGCAGATGACTTAGAAACAATGCAGTGAAGCAAAAATGCAATATGAGATGCTATGATTGGACTTATGCAAATGAAAAGATCACAAGCCATGGTGTGAATGAGTGAGGGCAAATTTGGGGTGTTTACAGGGGGGCCTCAGATGCCCTGATTTTGCCCTGACTTGCTCAAGAAGTTACCCAGTGAACAGATGACTTCCACAATGAATTTCTTCATCAAACTTGGTACACATGATCCTTATAACATATTGAGACCAATAGAAATAAGAATGACCAAAAAATTTGGAGTTATGGCCTCTGATACCAAAACCCTAATTTCAAGTCATTTGTGTAGTGAAACCCTAGCTCTACTTCCATGATGTGCCAGTTCTTGTGATTCTTTGACTTCCTTGATCTTTGAGGGATATAAAATGTTGATTGAACATACATAGACCCTATTGGAATGATTGGTGGACTTTGTAGTGGCTCAGATGAATCTTGGATTGCTCAGATCACAAACCCTAGATGCAGATGAACTTGAGCTAATGCAGTGAAGCAAAAATGGAATATGAGATGGTATGTTTGAACTAATGCAAATATGAAAGATCACAAACCATGGTGTGAACTTAGTGAGGGCAAATTTGGGGTGTTTAAAGTATCCCATTGGCGTCTCAGGAATATCATTGGGGGTAGTCTGGAAACCTAACAAGTCACCAAATTCCTTATGAGTGAAAGCGTACTCAGTCCCAAATAACCTTAAAATAGCACATCCATCAGGTCAGGCCCAGGGGTCGTAAGCAAATGAGCTGAGAAACTCCAAAGTCAGGTTCCTGTAGGTGTTATTCATGTCATCGAACTGATCCCATTGGAGCTGGTGGCATAGAAATCTGACGCTCGACTCAATCCCCAAAGCATCCATGCAAACCTGATCTGGGTATCGCGTAGGTGCCATAGGACGCCTAAGGTGAACAAAGTAACGCTCCCTCTGGGTATCATCTCTGAAAGCTACGTGCATATTATCTAAATTTTCATCCTGCACAGAGTTAGGAAAAAGGTCCTGAAAACACAAACATTTCAAATATTAGTCCTGACAGATTATGATAAAAGAAAAGAAAATCAAATAAATAAAATGAAAAAAAGAAGGTAAATAGGATAAGAAAACCATGGGTTGCCTCCCATGTAGCACTTGTTTAACGTCGCTAGCTTGATGACCGGAACTTATACATCTTTTGTAGGAATTGGTGGATCACTTAGAGTATGGTTGGAGTAGGTTGGTAGAATGTCTCCTCCTTCATAGAGCATCAGTCTTTGTCCATTGACAATGAATGGATTAAATGTCTCGTTCTTGATTTTAACAGCTCTAGATCTTAGAGATCTTAGATACTTTGAAGGGGCCAATCCATCTCGAACGAAGCTTCCCTGGGAAAAGTCGTAACCTAGAATCGAACAGGAGAACAAGATCGCCTATATTGAAGTCTTTTCTTATGATTCTTTTGTCGTGCCAAGCTTTTGTTCTTTCTTTGTATATAATGGCATTCTTGTAGGCTGACTGTCTGAGTTCTTCCAATTTGTGGATGTCGAGGATACGTTTCTCACCAACAGTTAGGTAATCCAAATTCAAAGTTGTAATGGCCCAATAGGCTTTATGCTCTAACTCAAAAGGTAAATGACATGATTTTTCATAAACTAGTTGTTATGGGGTTGTTCCTATAGGGGTTTTGAAAGCGGTTCTGTAGGCCCATAATGCTTCTTGAAGTTTCTGCGACCAATCTTTTATAGATATAAAGACAGTCTTCTCAAGAATTTGTTTAATATCCCTATTAGACACTTCCACTTTTCCACTAGTCTGTGGGTGATATGGTGTTGCTACACTATGCTTAACTCCATACTTGCCTAAAAGTTTATCAAATATTTTTTATATGAAGTGTGATCCTCCATCGCTTATGACTAAACAGAGTGTTCCAAATCTGGGGAATATATAATTTTTAAATAATTTGATTACTACTCTGGTGTCATTTTTGGGTGCAGTTATAACTTCAATCCACTTAGACACGTAGTCTACAGCTACTAAGATATACTTGTTTCCTAAAGATGATGGGAAGGGTCCCATAAAATCTATACCCCATATGTCGAAGAGTTCTACTTCTTGGATATTTATTAGAGGAATTTCATCATGTCTTGAAATATTTCATGTACGTTAGCATCTGTCACATTTGATAATGCAAGCATGGACATCAGGCTACATGGTAGGCCAGAATAGGCCAGCTTGAAGAATTTTGGCGTAGGTCTTAGAGGTGCTCGCATGTCCACCATAGGGTGCAAATTGACAATGCTCAATTATACTTTGTACCTCATCTTCTGGAACGCAACGTCGGAAAATGACATCCTTACCTCTCTTGAAAAGAAGTGGTTCATCTCAATAGAAGTTTCTTACATCACTAAATAACTTCTTCTTCTTATGGTAATTGAGATAAGGGGGTATGATGTCAGCAGCTAGATAATTAACAAAGTCTGCATACTAGGGTATGTTACTCACAGCTAATGATTTTTGAAAGTGCTCATGAGGGTCTGGGTTATCATCTTCAATGGTTTCTAGTTTAGCTATTAGTTTATCATAAGCAAAATCGTCATTTATGGGTACTGAGTCAGGATTCAGGTATTCTAGCCAAGAAAGGTGATCAGCTACTACATTCTCAGTGCCTTTTTTTATCACGGATATCTAAATCAAATTCTTGTAGTAACAGAATCCATCGAAGTAACCTGGGTTTGTCATCTTTTTTACTTAGTAGGTAACAGATGGCAGCATGGTCGGTGCAAACTATAATTTTGGCTCCTACTAGATAAGATCTAAATTTGTCTATAGCGAAAACTACAGCTAGGAGTTTTTTTCCAGTTATTGCGTAGTTTATTTGGGCAGCATCTGGGGTTCTACTGGCATAATAAATTACGTGTAATTTTTTATCTTTCCTCTGACCTAGAACGGCTCCAACAACATAGTCACTAGCATCACACAATATCTCAAGCGGTTCTGACCAATAAGGGGTTTCATAATGGGTGCTGAAATCAAAGCTTGCTTCAAAAGATTAAACGCTTCACTACATTTTTCATCAAAGATGAATTCAACATCTTTCATTAAAAGGACAGTTAAAGGTTTTGTTATTTTAGAGAAGTCCTTAATAAAATGTCGGTAGAATCCGACATGTCCAAGGAAACTTCTTCCTTCCCTGATAGTCTTTGGTGGTTTTAGATTCTCTATGACTTTTATTTTAGCTTTATCTACCTCTATACCTTTTTCAGAGACTATATGTCCTAAAACAATCCCTTCGGTAACCATGAAATGACATTTTTCCCAATTTAGTACAAGGTTTACCTCCACACATCTTTCCAGGATTTTCTCAAGGTTGACAAGACAATTTTTTAAATCAAATCCACAAACCGAGAAATTTTCCATAAATACATCCATGATTCCATCTAGATAATCTGCAAAGATTGACATCATGCAGCGTTGGAAAGTGGCTGGAGCATTACAGAGTCCAAAAGGCATTCGTCTGTAGGCAAAAGTTCCAACAGGGCATGTAAAGGTAGTTTTCTCTTGATCTTCGGGGTGAATAGGTATTTGGAAGAATCCTGAATATCCATCTAGATAACAATAATAAGAGTGTCTAGCTAGGCGCTTCAACATCTGGTCTATGAACGGTAAAGGGAAATGATCCTTCCTGGTCACTCTATTTAATTTTCTATAGTCTATGCACATATGCCACCCTCATTCTATTCTTTTTGCTACATGTTCACCTTTCTCGTTCTGCACCACTATGATGCCTCCCATTTTAGGTATTACATGCACATGGCTCACCCATTTACTATCTGAGATCTGATATATAATACCTGCCTCTAGTAACTTAAGAACTTTGTTCTTAACTACAATACTCATCATAGGGTTTATTCTTCTCTGATGTTCTCTGGAAGGTTTCGAATCTTCTTCGAGTAAAATATGATGCATGCATACGGATGGGCTTATGCCTTTTAGATCAGAGATCTTATATCCTAAGGTTGAGGGATACCTTCATAAAACATCTAATAATTGGTTTTTTTCCTCTTGACTCAAGGTAGCACTAACTATAACTGGACGGTCAATTTCTTCATCAAGAAACTCATATCTCAGGTTCTTAGGCAGTTACTTAAGGTCTATGGTTGGTTTCTTGGGGCAAGGCATATGATCTGGGGTAAGGGATAAACATTCTTGAAGATTATCATCAATGTAGGGTTTTCTAAAATCATCATCTTCCAAAATAAGAGTTGATGGAAACTTAATTGTTTTAGTGACTTCTTCTTGTTCTAATTCCCTAACACATTAATCAAATCAATGATATCTATGGCATAACATGCATCTCCTATTACAAGTGCCATAAGAAATTTTGAAAGTATGAATTATATCTTCTCGTCACCTACCTCAAAGGTTAATTTTCCTTTTTTGACATCTATTATGGCTCCAGTGGTCGATAAGAACGGTCTACCTATGAGGATTGGTATGTTGTCATCTTCTTTAATGTCCGTGACAACAAAGTCAGTAGGGATAAACAACTGACCTATCCTAACAGGGACGTCTTCAAGTATGTCTATAGGGTATTTAACGGATTTATCGGCCAATTGAAGTGACATCTTAGTAGGTTGTAATTCTTCTAAGTTTAAACTTTCACAAACCAATGACATGACTCCCCAAAATACAAGGAATGGAAATATTTTCGGGATCTTTATCCTTTTTTGCTAACTTATTCTCGGTAATAGAATTACATTCCAAAGGTTTCAGATCGTCTAGTCTACGTTTGTTGGTAAGGATGTCTTTGAGAAACTTTGCGTAAGAAGGTATTTGGGTGATGACTTTTGTAAAAGGTATTTCTACGTGAATTTTTTCGATAACCTTAATGAATTTCTGATACTGGTTATTAATCAGGGTCTGTTTTAGTCTTTGCAGGTATGGTATTTGAGGTTTGTATGGTGGGGGTGGTACATAGGTTTTGTCTTTAGGTTCTTCTCCTTTTTCTTGACTTCCCTGTTTTCGATATTCCTTTGGTTCCTTCTTTTCATCTCTCTTAGAAGTTTTGGGCTCACTCAATCTTGGGTTAAAGGGTTCCTCGTAAACGGTCCCATTTCGTAGAGTAATGGCATTTGCTTGTCCTTTCGGGTTCTGTTGAGGTTGTCCAGGGAATTGTCCTTTAGGTGTAGTCTGTGGGGCTTGGTTTAGAGCTACCTGAGAGATATGGGTTTCAAGCATCTTATTGTGAGTGATTATTTGGTCAACCTTGGTTCCTAACTGGGTAATTACTTCGTTAACATGAACGTTTTGGTTCATGAACTCCTTGTTTTGTTGTGCTTGAGTAGTGATAAAATTTTCCATAATTTTTTCAAGGCTCGATTTTGGGGGGTGAGGTTGCATAGGTTGATTTGATCTCGGGGCTTGGTAACTTTGTTGTCTCGGAGGTGCGGTATTTTGGATAGGTTTCTTATTTTTATAGGAGAAGTTTGGGTGATTCCTCCATCCTAGGTTGTAGGTGTTTGAAAATGGGTTCCCTTGGGTGTAGTTCACTTGTTCAAAGTTGGTCTCATTTAATAGACTGCATTCTGTGGATTGGTGTCCGTTCGTCCCACATATCTCACAAGCTGACGAAACTGCAGCTGTAGTATTCGGGGTTGTACACATATGCTCAACTCTAAGGGACAACGCGTCCATTTTAGCTTGCATCATGTCTATAGAGTTTAACTCATGTATTCCTCCTTGGGCTTCCTTCTTTTCCACCGTCGCTCATTCTACTCCCTATGATTGATGGTTTTGGGCCATATCTTTGATAAGGGCACTAGCTTTAGGGTAAGGTTTGTTCATCAGTGCGCCACCTACAGCGGTGTCGATTGTCATCTGAGTGTTATCGTGAAATCCATTATAGAAGGTTTGAATGATTAACCAATTTTCTAAACCATGATGTGGACATGGTCTTAATAGCTCTTTATATCTCTCACAGGCTTCGAACAACAATTCTCCTTTGTTTTGGGAAAATCTAGTTATTTGGTTTTGACGAACAACGGTGTTACTCGGGGGAAATATGTAGCAAGGAATACTTTTCTAAGGTCTTTCCAAGTTGTTATGGAATTGGGTGGAAGGGAATCTAACCATGATAGGGCTTTATCTTTGAGGGAAAAAGGAAATAATCTTAAGTGGATCGCCTCAGGAGGGGCTCCATTGGTTTTAAAAGTGTTTGCTAACTTGAGAAAGTTTTTTAAATGTTGATTTAAGTTCTCGGTAGCAAGACCTGCTAATTGTCTCTGTTGTACTAATTGCAGCAGGGATGGTTTAAGTTCAAAATTATTAGCTGGGATGGTCGGGTTTACTATACTAGAACTAGGTTCCTCGTTGGATGGTTGGGCGAAATCCTTAAGAGGTCTTTGATTTTGATCTTCGGCCATAGCTCTCCTAATTTTAAGGAAAAATAAATGTGTGCGAGTGTAATGTTCAGGTTCACTTAGAGGGTCTACTAAGCTTCCGGTACTGCGAGTCTTTCGCATTGACCGACAGGTAACAACCTTGGTCTAAACGGTATAATAACAGGGTACAAAATATGACGAAATTGATCCCCGACAACGGTGCCAAAAACATGACGCATGTTTTTCGCAAGTGTACGAACGTGTCAGAGTAATATAAAAGATTGTCGAATCCACAAAGACCAAATGTCAATCTATCGTTATCTATTGTTATGGTGTGTATCTAAGGCAATTGAAAATAGTAGTTTCAAGGAGTGGACAATGATAAATAAAGTGATAAATTTAAGTTAATTTATAAAGACAGGTTCGAATGCAATTCACATAATCAATTGATAATCAAATACTTGCTAATAGAACTACTTATGGGCAATGTTTTCTACTTTGAGAAGAACCAATTTAACGGGAACTGTCTCTTTCGCGTAATCAGAACTGAGTTGTACTCCCTATCAAACCCTCTTTTTGTCACGGATAAAAAGGCACGCATTGTGTTAGAGTCGTAAACCTATTTTAAAGAAATGTAGTATCTTAACTAAGTTGAAAAGCATTTTGACCTGGATTTTCTAACAAAACGAGGTTCTTACGAACCAGACTCTAAACTTCTTAACGCGTCCGAAAATAGTTTTAAAATCTCCTTTCTTTTAGAGTTAAAAACTCCTAATGAACTAAACAAAGCGCTTTTGTTGTTTTTGAAATAGTTAAAAACAATTAAGTTTAAATAGATGTCAGACGGCTTTCGATCTTACCCAACGGAACTTTAAAAACGGGAAAACTTATATTGAAAGTCAAAATAGCCCTTAAGTGTTTCTACAAACAACTGTACAAATTATCGATTCAATTATGATCCTTACATTCTAACCTTTATAAAATTAGCTAGACATGGTAAAGTAAAAGTTCATTTTAATAATTTTCATAAAAGGTATTTAGTGCGAGGGCGGAAAGTAAATTAAGTAAAGTGCGAGTGCGGAAAGTAAATTAAGTAAAGTGCGAGTGCGGGAAAATAAAGGAAAATAAAGCAGTGCGGGAAATAAAGGAAAGTAAAGCGGTGCGGGAAATAAACTAAAGTAAAGCGGTGCGGGAAATAAATAGACAAAAGTTAAATCAATGAAAACCTTCTCCAATCGGAGGGTTGAATAAAATACAAACTGGAATTAAAATGGCGGCATGATTAACTTCCTTCCAAAGTGCTCCAAGACTTAATCACACAAACACATACAGACTCAATCACTCGATTGTAGTAACACTCTGATGTGAAGTGATTAATACTTTTACAACTGATATATGCTTAAGATAACTAAGTTTGGATGAAGAGAAATGAACTAAGGGCCTTCTATTTATAGGATGAGGAATAGGAGAGGAAAGACTGAAGCGCCCCCCAACTTTTTTTGGGAGGGAAAACGAAATGTGAGGGTGGCGCCTGCCATCACCTCATGGCGCCCGCCACATGAACCGTTGTGGAAAGAAGTGGGATACGTGGAAGTTGTTAACAATTGAGCCTTATCCAACTTATGGCCTACCCCATGGCGGCCGCCATAGTGGGTGCCACAAGCACAAAATGCTGATTTTCTTGATTCTAGCTCTTTTTAGCTCCTTTTCCGCTCCTTTTCTCGCTCGAGGCTCCGATTAAACTAAGAACCTGAAAACAAAGGAAAACATAATAATAACAACAAAATGACACTAAAGGACTTAGAATGCATGCGAAATCAGAGTAAGAAATACGGTAAATTTAGTGTCATCAACCCTCTCACACACATAGCTTACCATAACCCCCTACAAAATAAATGATAGTTAAAATAAATCCAAAATGATAAAAGGAAAGAGGTAATTAAGTATCAAACATGTCCTAGCATGGCTATGACCTAAACAAGACTCAATCCTAAGCCTAAGGATGCCTAAAAGCTAATCAAAGCCTAAATTCACAAGCTACTACAGCTCTCTAACACATAATAAGCTACCAAATGCAACTAATAATGCAAACAGCCTATTACAGCTACCAAACAACATGAAAATAGGTGTAAAAAGTATCAAAACTCAATAGTGCAACATACATTTTACAGCTTTTGTTTCAACATGCAGCAGTGAAAACATGGAAGATTTTGATCATTTTTCTAATGCAAATGCATGAATCATAATGCCTGGATATGCAACATACTATAATCATTGATGGATGCAACATGGTTAGCATGATTATGATCATGTGAATATGAAACCACTTAATCTTTTTAAATGCATTTTCCATACAAAAGAAAATAAGTGCAAAATGAAACTTTAATGTAAATAATGTTGAAATGAACATACATTTTAATGCATTACAATCTGAAATGAACATCAACAATGGAATGCAACAAACAAACAATCAAAAGTTAATGCAAATAAGTGAATTGTGCAATTTCAAACAATATGTAACACTTCCGATTATGCGCACAAACATCTAAAATGTGCATGGATCGCAAATACAATGAAAAACAGAATTATAAACACTCATTAATATGATATCAATGATGCTCAATCATGGTAACAACATTCACAACATGTTATGAACACAAATTCAACCATTATGCCAATAATCGGAATCGAATGAAATGCGCGTCAAAAGTTGTCGAAACTACACACACCTGCACCTAAACAACTCCTAAAAATTCCCTAAAATCATATCCTAAAGATCCATGATGATTGGAGGGGGAATGGTTAACAAAAATACAAGAAAAAGCAAGAATTTTCCATTCTAGTTCAGTGGTTAGCGGTTACTACCTATGCAATAATCGGTTACCAGTTCAAAAACTGGAATTTCTACAAAATTTAACACAGGTAACCAGTTAATACCTATGTGGTAACCGGTTACTCTGAGACCAGAACCAAAAATTTCTGCATTTTCATGTAAAAATCAACAACAACTTATTCAAATAAGATCTAACCTAAAGCCTATCAATTAAGCAGGAAAATTACACCTAAATGCAACAATCTAACACCAATTAAAACCACAATTACATCATGGTTCTAACTTCTATAATTAAACCAATTAACGTATCAAAAAGTAAGAAAACGCGAAGAATGCACGAAGCGAGATGAAGAGGAATAATTTAAAATGAGAAGTGATTACGAACTCACTAACCTACAAAGCAGAGGCTTGCTTTAGCAATTGTTGCAATGTCGAAACGATACGCAAAAGGAGAGAAAACTGGAGATCTGAAGCTTCTTCCCGCGAATGCGCAAAATAAATATGGTTGATCACAATCTTCGAAAAGCACTTCCGAAAGGTGAAATAAACATCAAAATCGTAGCAACTTCTTCGATAATCCGTGAAACCAATGCAAATGGTGGTGGCTTAACTTCCGATTCTTCAAGTTTCAATGCAAAACTTGAAGAATCTTGATGATGATGAAGCTTTGGTGTGGTTTGGGAAATGAAGAAAAGGAGAGAATTGAGAAAAGTTGTGAAAAAATGGTGAAAATGAAGTCTCGTTGTGTGAGGTTTTGAGGGAAATGATTACATAGGTGTTAGGTTTGGAACTTGGTTTGGATTAGGTTCAAGACTTGGGCCTTAGCCTTGGGACCTAAGCTAAGGGTTAGTTAAAGTTAAGAGGGAATATTCCTAGAATATTCCCTTGGCATATTCTTAGAATATTCCTTTGGAAGGTGGTAGAAGATTCTAGAATTGGGTAGAAATTGTAAAGCAAAGGGAAGTGGAAGGTGATGGAACAAGCAAGCTAACTGATTTTTGAATTTTTGAATTTTTGCATGTGGTAATTGGTTACTACCTATGTGGTAATCGATTACCTGTTCAAAAATTATGGCTTTTTTCCCAAATTTCAACAGGTAACCGATTACTAGCTATGAGGTAACCGGTTACTTCAACCAAAATTTGAAATTTTCTTCTTTTGGTGGGAAATCTTGGATATCCGGTCTTGGTCATTCATTATGATTTTATTTTTCTTCTAAGACCTGATAATTGCCAAATAACCCTTGATCACATGCCCCGCACCTCAACCGATGATGCATGCTCTATTTTTATTTATTTTATGCAATGTATTAACGAATATGCTAGATGACACATGAATGAAGTATAGGCTACTCGGAATCAATGATAAATAAGAGGGTAAATTTTGGGGTGTTACAACTGTGCCACCAGCTTGAATCAGAACTCGAGAAAGAGATATAAATTCTCATCCACCTTCAAGAAGAACAAAACTCTTTGAGTCTTCAACTCATCACCCTTCTGCCCAAGAGTAACTTGTTCTAAGACAATCCTCAAGACTAACCAGCTGCCATAAATTGTCTTCTTCACATTTGTCAAAATTCTCACAAAGATATCCTAATCTACCCACTAAAATTGATCCTCAAATCACATGTTCCTCTTACTTACTATCAAACACACTTTGAATCTCTAAGTCCTATAATATCTTCTTCTTCTTACAGATCCAACAAACTATCAAGAGAGCAATCTTTTTGAAGCATTCAATTTTTCATTCCTATAGATCATCATATCTTAAGTTGACGTGCCACTTCACCAACTGAGATTCTGATGTTGAACTAGATGTCAGAATATTATGAGTCAACATCCAACTGTTGAATTCAACTCCTTCTTCTGCCACTTGAAAGAATTTCCTCCCTTAATAGAACAAGACTTACATGCTCTCATAGACATGATTCACCAATCAAGTTTGAGTAGACAACCTCCATTTTGTTGATTTTATAGTAATCCAACCAATCTCACACATTGATGAAAATCTTCTAGTGCTTCTCCAACGCCCTCAAACCTGCCACTGTCTGAATCTTCAAAAGAAATAGTTAAGAATTACACCTCATAGCTATATCAAGGATGACACCTTTCCTTGAGTAAAGCAGTCTCCACAAAGTTCTGATATTTCCACCTATCTTAACTCCATGATGAGCATTCTGGACTGCACCTGGATCAGAAATAAACCAATCCAAATAGTCATCAAGATTATGATGTATTCATAGTCTTTCATCTCCATCTTCAGCATCAATAATATTCAGACCAGCTTCTTGCCAGGAAACTTTCCAGAAATACACAACTCATGTCACACAAGACTAAAGCCAATTCTCAGAGTAACTTCCAAGAAATGACAGATGCTAAAGCTTATGAAGTACCCCTCCCATGATTATGCATAAACTCTGATGATGAGATGTTCCAAACATCTTGTTAAACATAACCAACCTTGAATCACAAGGATAATCAATCAAATATTAGTGAACTCCACAAACAACAATTGATCTTAAATCCTTGTATAATAACCTTACCAGATGGTTCTACAGTAGTCTGATCTTTTAATTTTTAAGGTTATCTCCATATAAGATTAGCAAGCTCTCCCCATGTCTTGGATAAACAATACTCCAACTAAGCATAAACTCCACTAATTCTCAGCTTCACACCCCTGATGAACATACTCTCAA
The DNA here is from genome assembly GCA_963966055.1 of Lathyrus aphaca. NCBI lineage: Eukaryota > Viridiplantae > Streptophyta > Magnoliopsida > Fabales > Fabaceae > Lathyrus > Lathyrus aphaca. The sequence goes on along the minus strand of OZ014524.1, from coordinate 427,021,831 downwards.
ACTGAAAAATCAATCATGACTTTTACAAATTCAGATACACTAGTTCTCTGAGAATACCACCAAGAGCACAACTGATAAATATCCTTATATATCCATACAACACATGCTTGATTTTGAATTTCTCACATATTCCAAAACAAATGCTCTTAGTTTTCTTGCTACATAGGATCCAGACTGCCATTATCCATGACTAGTAGTAGAAGAAACTAGCAGTTCAACAACCATTCTGATCAGACCTCCCATTTTGACATTTTTCCCTTGCTCTTAGCAATTGTTGGTCACATTACTAGCTTTAATCATGACCAAAGTCATGCATTTATCACACACATTTGTAGATACAATCAGAAGCTTCTTTTATCCACCAATATACATGAACATTCAATATCATTTAGGACTTCAGCACAGAGTTCCCAAGACAATCTCCAAGGATCACACCTTCAGTAGCTAATTCAGGTCATCACACACTAAAATAGTACGAAGAGAAATATATAGCCACATAGAGAAAGTAAATTCTCAACACTTATTGAATTATTATGTTCAGACTATAGTCCTACAATTTTACATCATACATATACACAATCTCCTTTCAATGTATTTTGTCATCAATTGAAAGGACAACATCTTTCAAAGATAGATAAACACTCAGCTCCCGTCAGAGTATTCACTATCGGTTAGATGCACATCCTTATCAATAACAAAAAAATAATCAACTCCTATCAAGGTATTTATCATATGTGATAAGGTAACCTTCTCACAAAAGGTATGACATTTGGTTTGACATTATTTTCCTGCACATTTGTGGCACTTGTTGATCCCTATTTTATTAATCCATACAACCTATCACTTCACACTTGTGGCACTTAACCTGATATTCCACCATGAGCATAACTAACTTCCTTGGATGAAGACTCATCATATTTTAGATGATGTTCCAACATCAGATCTGACAACAATCTCAAACACATGGATTTGGCCCTTACTATATTTTTGTGGGTAACAACAGTAGCAATGCATGTACAACTCTTTGCAGAGGATACAAGAGTTCACTAGTAGCTGATCATCCTTTATGATCATACCATAAATACATGCAGTGACTTGCATGATACACACCATCAATCATGTCTACATCTTCTACTCTTCATGTGGGGACATCACATAGTTGGGCCTAAGTTTGATGAAGACTTCCCTTGATCATACAAAAATAACAATGGTTATTTACACCACACTCCTACTTTCTTCAACCTGAGACCTTCTTCAACATATAGCATAGATTCCTCATCTTCTAGGTTAGGAGTAGGTTCCAAACATATGTGATCATCACACATTTGTCTAGCTCCCAAAGCATCCATCATGTTAGCAGGATAGCACACCAGTTTCCTTTTTTTGGAACAAAATTGAGCTTGGTTATGAAGTCATTATTGCTTTCAAGTTTACTACATTTTCTTCAAAACAACTACAATCTGATAGGTCTTTGACTCATTATAACACCCTGATTTCATAAATTAATTAATAAAGTGATTATTATGAATATGGATGGTATTTTTGAAATTATAAGTGAAGAGTTGTTTATTTAAATAATAATATAATGATAATGTGGTATTATTTTAATATTATTATTAAATAAATAAAATAATAAGAATTAGAGGTCTAAGGGGCAAGGTGGTAAATTGGTATGGTTTTATGAGAAGGGAAAAGGGAATCATTTTTCATTTATCGTGTTTTGGTGGAAAGAAGAAGTTGGCTCTAGAGTAAGAGGAAAAGGGAGAGAAGAGCAAGAGACCTAAAGCTCCAAGATCAAGATTGTTCAAAGAATCAATTGAATCTAAGGTAAGGGGGGAGAAAAGTTTCTATATTGGTGACCTAACATGAAAGGGTAGTTGGGAGTTCCTTACTCTCTTAGAGATTATGCGATTTGATCAATTTTGATAGAATTATGGTATGGTTATGAAAATACATTGTTGATTGTTTGTATTTGGGAATATTTGTTGTTGAATTGCATGATATGAGTGGTATGAAATATGTCATATGATTATTGTTGTTGATGATAATGTAAATTGAGGAGATGAGATGAAACCTAGAATTTTTCCTAATTTGATTAGTGATGTTAGGTTGAGAAGATAATGAGGAATTAGAAGTATAAACTAAGTATAAGAACAATAATTGGAATGTTTTGAGTGATAAAAGTGAGATAATAGTAATGGAATTCGAACTGGTATGGACTGGTGCAAGAAAATTGATTTTTACGGAAAAGCAATTTTTGGGCGCAGGGCACCTGACATGGGCCGTGTCACACGACACGGGTGGCCGTGTCAGACTACTAGAAGATGATTTTAAGGGAGTTTTGGAGAGATGAACTTCAGAGGGACTGACACGGGTCGTGTCACACGACACAGGTGGTTGTGTCAGCCTTTTGTGTTGGAGGAAAAATGGGTTTTTGAGTAGGCGTACCAGGCCGTGTGACACGGGTCATGTCAAGGGACATGGGGGGTCGTGTCAGGTCTCTGATTTTGGAAAATTTTGGATATTTTAAGCCGGTTTCATCCCGTTTTCTTGGTCAATATTCGTACCATTAGTCTAAGGCATTGAAGATAGCATCCATGTGTAACTGTAGGACCTAACAACCAATAATTAGTGCATGAGTTTTATATAATTAATTTGATTTGCATAACTTTATTGATAGATCAATTGGAATGTATCGATTATGGAAATGTGTATTATGTGTATTATGGAAATGTGTATTATGTGTATTATGGAAATGTGTACCATTAGTCTGTATAATCCATATGATGGAACGATTGATAACCGATGAAGGATTTGAGGATCGGGTTATGTTGGGCAATTACATGAGGCATAGTTGAGGATGAAATTAGTGAACAGTTAATAGGACATGATTATCGGTAATTAGTATGTAAGGATTTATGTTCAATTTTGATTTGTATAACTTTTGATGATGAACCATATGGATTATATAGATAATGTGCATTGAATATTGTCTGATTTTTATGTGACCCATGTGATGGGATGTGTGATAACTTATGAGGATCAAAAGGATCATGATATGTATGATTATGTTCATGCATGTATTTGGTATGCATAATCGAGTTTTCATATGCATGTATAGTGGAATAATCATGTCTCGGATGAAACGTAAGTGATTATTCGGATTCATTATAAATCGAGGTGTGGGGATGATCTTGTCTCAGTAGGAGCGTAAGCGATACATCCAGTCCAAATTGATGGACATTTGTTGAGTCGGTACCACATTTGCATTGTGTCATGGAGTCACTTTGCATTTTATTGAATGAATGATATGTGAAATATGATATGTGATATGTGTTGACGATTTGTGTGAGACATTTGATTGATTGAATGATATATGATATGTGTTGATGAATAAAGGTGAGATTACCCTTTAAGATGTTATTTGCACCGTTAAATATTAAATTGTTTTCTCACCCCTTTGTTGTTTGGTTGCGTCTGTGCTTCTTCAGAAGTACAGATGATTCAGGTACTTGAGTACGCTCAGAGTACGAGTTTCTAGGTTGAGTCTTAGGAGTCGCTTGGGATCTTTGTCGTTTTATTTATTTCTTGTTAGTAATAGTTATATATCACATTTTGTTGAAACTTGTAAATCAAGAGAATTGTTGAATGTTGTGGATATTTGGCGAATTGCCGTATGATGAATATAAAGATATATATTTTCCACTGTTTTAATAAAGAACTATGTGAACTTGATTTTTTTGTTGAAAAAGTAGCACTCCATTGTTGATAAAAACTCTGGTTTTCTTAATAAATAGTTATTTTATTTAACTGGGAAAAGTGGGTGTTACAATTGGTATCAGAGTAGGTCGGTCCGTCTGGCCAGGTTGTCGCGTGTCGTTTGTCCCTGAGTATGCGATATGTGTGTGGAACACTATTGATACTTGCTTGGTTTCTAACTGTTTGTTTGTAGGTGTTAGTTGGAAATAAGTGGTGGAGAAGCTATTTCTTCTCTGGAGTGTTGGCTTGTGGTGTGTTGGAATTGAAGTGGTGCAAAGGTTGCGAAGGTTTGTGTTAACTATGGATTCGCTAGTGAAGCAGCTTAGTTCACAAGATGCGAGGAACACTATTAGAGTTGAGAAATATGGTTTATGACCATCATGATTATCGGCTATCTATTGACAAATTGAGGAACTGATCACCCTCAATCCCTTGTTAATAGTAGACGGAATCGTGTTGGATGCAAAAGGCATATTTTTCAGCCGAGGTAGTATGTCCAGTAGACTGTTTGGAGTTAAGCCAAAGTTATTAGTGGTTTAAAAGAATAGATGTAGATTCTGGTATTTGGAAAAGAGATGGATTTAAGGATTGAATATGTTGATTAGATATCATTAATGGTTACTCCTCAGTGAGTAGGAAGTGAATTTGAGATTGACGATTGTGAAAAGTTGAACGTTATATCTACAGAGTGCATAGAGGAACTTTTGAGTGGGGACTCGGATGTCTGATTTGGTTGCATATATGGTATTAATTTTGAGTAAGGTTACCACGATGGATCGTCTGTAGAGCCAGAATTTTAATTGTGTTTTGAAGGATATATTAGAGGTGTGGTTATAAGGAAAGGTGGAACTATTCCTTTATCGGCCCCTTGTGCTAAGAGGAATAGTGGGAAGATTCATCGACAAAAAGGAATTGTAGGAGCAAAGGTGCCTTCTGGGGAAAACTTCGGTGTTATTGATATAGGAAAATTAGGATGTAAAGTTGCATGTTGATTAGTGAATATTATAAGAATTCACCATTGTAATGGGAATAAATTGGATTCATTTGGTAAAGGATCAATAGTGAGTTGGACATAATTCTCGTAGTATTGTTGTTGTTGTGAGTTTTACTATCGTTCCTACGAGAACCCTGAGTTTGTTGGGACTTCGTGAGCATAGTATAAAGGGAATGTGGTAATTAGAACCAGGTGTGGACAAGTCATGTTGGATGAATTTACTACATTGAGGGATGTGGAATGGAGATTAAGGAGGTAAGTATTGAGTTATGTTTTGGCATAGTATAATAAGAGGTGGATGAGTTTTTGAAAGTATGAAGATGTAAATTTTGTGGAAATTAATTATAACCATGTGTCTTCACAATGTAGTGATGTTGGGTCATTGCCTTACTAGTGTGGTATATGTTGATACAGAGTATGTATAGTTTCGTATATGTTTTTGAGACGGTGAACCGTAAGCTACGGGATTGGTTAAAAGCTATTTGTCGTGATTAATTATGGGATGAAAGGAGAGAAATATAAGTATTATTGTATGTGTTGGATTAATATGATGAAAGTAGAAAAAGGATTTGTAGAATGTTGGAAATTGAAATATAAGAATTAGAAAACATACAGTTATATACTAAGTTGTCAATGATGATTTTTATGAACAGGTGTGGGTGAGTTTGATTGTGTTGTTCAGAGGAAAATATGGGTATGAATTTTCTGAGATAGATTTGAATCTATAGTGATGGAGACGAGTAAGTTATAAGAGATTAAAATGTAATTGGACTTAGTTAGTTGTTACTACAGGTTATGAAAAGTTTTCCAAGTTCGTATTTGCTGTTCGGATAACTTGTGAAAGATAAGTTGTTCGTTGAGAGAGGTCGTTTTGAGGTAGAGGGCTGGAGAGCCGGAGTAAGAGTTAGTTGCGGTTACATTCTAATTTTGTTTATTTTTGACGAGTTGTGAATAGAATGTTGGATAATGATTGTGATAAGTTGATTGGTTATTGGTACCTGATCGTAATGTTGTATTTGGCATTATACTATGAGAGGGAAGTTATGAAAGTATTTATCTTACCCATGGATTGGAAGTGGATGAGAGTGAAATTGGGTTGAGTATCCGCTAATGTTATTTCTACGATTGGAGATTAAAGAGTTTGGTAATCACATGAACATGCAATTCCGATTTGATCGATAAGAGTGAAGCATGAGACAACTAAGATAGTCGGAATGTCTAAGGTAAGGAGTTGGGAACCTTTCTTATGTTTGCATTGATAGTTAAAAAGTTGGACTTGAGTTAGCAGTCAAGAAACTTGTGGTTGGATCTTGAGGTATGTTAAATGAATTGTTATAATTGTGGTGAAGGTTTGAAAGAGTTAAAGTTAGATGTGAATTTAATGGAATAGATAGCTACGGGTAATCAGAGTGGCGCAGAGGAAGAGTGAGTGGGGTAATTGTTTATACGTAAATGGTTAGTAAAGACTCAAAATATTGAGCAATATGACCTGTTGAGATATTGAGACTATTGGACGTTCCAGAAATTGACGGGTAATAGTGAGAGGTTATCTACATATCGAGGATGGAAGGATATATAGAGATATTAATATATGTGATGTATGTGCTCCATTGATGGGTTATGATTATGTTGTTCGATGGAGAAAACTGCAAGGTTAGTTCGTTACCAGTGGTTGTTATAACTAGACGATGTATATCGTGAAATTTTGATTTTTGTACTTGTTGTTGCCTCGTTACTTTTTGTGATGGTACTAATGCGAGTAACTAATTCCTATGATGAGGATTAGGGGAGTGTTACCTATGGTGATGATAGCGATTTTTGTTGTGTCCTATTTCAGGTGTATACCTGTGTGTTGTGAATTGATGATGGTGTTATGGTAGTTGTTCTTGAACTAATGTTATTGTTTTGGGTTGTTTGTAGAGTTTTCGGTTTTGGTAAGGGAGTGATTAATCAGGTGCAAGAATATATCAAAGTAATTCACCGCCAAAGTTCCAGGCTTGATAACACCAGACAGGTTCAATACACACCCTGTCATGAATAGTCCATCCTCCACTTCTAGGGACCCTTCAAACACCAATATGAACCTATCAAGTTCCAACAAATTTTCAGTATATCATCTTTCTTCCTTTACCATGAACCAGAAAGTATCCCCCTTGGATTTCATCCAGAAATAGACCAGGATGCCTGCTCTGATACCAATTGAAATTATGGTATGACTGATCCCAAATACCAATTGAAATTCTTCTTTTATTTTTATTTAAATGAAGAAAAATAAAATAAACACTGCCATTTTATGTTTTCTGTGAAAAATTAAAAATGAAGGACAAGGAACACAATTTTGAATGTAAAAAACGTCCTTTTATTTATGAAAACTTTGAATAAGAAACATGCGCTATATAATGAATCATTGCGCCTTGGGAAGAATGCAAGATTTTGACATGCCACGATGTTAAGAAAAACAAGAAAAACTACTTTGTCTGGAAGGTAACCATGACAATGTCTTCAATATACCAGTTTTGCACTTCTTGCCCTAGCACACATGGGCGTACCCAATGGTCGAGGTCGCAATCTCTATCAATGTCGTCATCACTAACAACATAGGCCTAATCTGGATATATTATTCCTCCACTACTAAAAGTGATGGGTCCTTTATTTGTTACGGAAGACGCTTGAGACGGTTGATATCCAATGATGAACATATCCTCCTTTACGGAAACATCAATGGGTTTGCCCCAAACATGGGCATTGCCTACTTTCACCACTTCAACGGTATGTCTATAAGACAAGATAGATGTACCCTTTCGGACTGCTGCTTAAGAAGGTGTTGGTTGAGGTGACCCTTCAATGTTTACGACCTTAAATGCTTGACACAGCATCTCATGGATCTCTCCGTCCATCTCTACGTACTTAAAAATTGAAAGATGACTGACGAAAATATCCTCCTTACCACATACTATTACTACCTGTCCATCCACTATGTACTTTAGCTTTTGATGCAATATGTATGTGACAGCCCCGACAGTATGGATCCATGGCCGACCCAACAAACAACTGTAAGAAGGTTGGATGTCCATCACGTAGAAAGTGGACTTGAACACCTAGGGACCTATCTTCACTGGAAGTTCCACCTCACCAAATACTGATCTTTTAGACCCGTTGAACGCTCGTACGATCAAATTACTGGGTCTTAACACAGGGCCATCTATTTCCAATTTCATCAATTCCTTTTTGGGTAACATGTTCAGCGGTGAACATATGTCAACCAAAACATGTGACAAGATGACTCATTTATACTCCAAGGTTATGTGCAAGGCATTATTGTGGTTCCGCCCTCCAGAAGTCAAATCGTAATCAGTGAAGCCTAATCTGTGACTAGCATTCACATTGACCACGACACTCTCAAGTTGATTGACTGTAATTTCCTGAGGAACAACGCCATTTTCAAAACTTTCAACAATGCTTCATGATGCGCATCTGAACACATTAGCAATGACAAGATGGAAATCTTAGATGGTGTTTGGTTCAACTATTCTATGATCTTATAATCGCTTTTCTTTATTATTCTCATGAACTTATCTACCTCTTTCTCAAAAGAGCCTTTAGGATCATTTTCAGGTACGGGAACTTCTTCGATCACCTGTTTCCCTTTAGCTTTCATTGCAGCTTCAATCTCTTTGTCATTGCTCAATGTCTGTGGAGCAAAAATCCTACCACTTCGAGTGAAACCTCCTAGGCCACCCAAATTGTCGATATTTAAACTGTTGGACCTCAGAGTCTCTGACTCTTGCTTCTTTCCCTGATAATACACGTCGGCCCCGTAGTGCCATAGAATGACCTTCTCTAAATTGAATGGGATTGGTCTCGGTACCGGGATGGTAATAGGACTGGGCCTATCTGACACGAAGATAATAACAGGAGCTGCCCTGGCGGGCACTCAAATTTCAGTCGGAGTGTACTAAATGGTAATGGTTGACACTTCATCATTCATATTTGTAACACTGTCGAATTGCAAACAACCTTCATTTATCAATTTCTGCAAACCCTTCCTCAGCTTCTCACAACCATTCTTCTGATTCAAGCAATCTATACAACTCTCGTCACAACCCGGAAACACTTGTCCCTTCAACAGATGAGCTTTTACCACTAGCAGCGGAGTTTTCACATGATCAATTTCAGTCACCAAGTTTAGTTCTCTATAATCCTCGATAGTATGCACACTCTCTCCCTCATGATTCGGCATGGTATTGTTAGTCACATTCGGAAGAGGGGAGAAATTAATTGCTTTGGAGTCAATTAGGTCCTGAACTTTGTGTTGAAATGCCATGCACTTCTTAATGGTATGCCCTTGAGCATCTAGTGGAATTCGCATCAGGCATTGGCGCCATATCCTGGTGGCAGCACAATCGGAGGTACCATAGTACGAAGTTCGACCAAATTTAACATGAGTAATTGTGGTAATAGTGCATCATATGTCATAGGAAGCGGTTCAATGTTATGGTCCCTCATTCTAGTCCTTTGTTGATAAGGCCACCGTGTCTGCTGTTGTTGAACCTGCTATTGAGGTTCTTGTTGTTGTGAACTTGTGGTGTGGTAATGGTTACTGCAACTGTTTGGTGATAACCTTGAGAACAATCACTACCCCGACCCCTGTATACATCATTTGTCTCTCCTTCCCTTCTTCTTTGGCCACTAGCAAAAGGCTTCCTCACACCAGAAGAACTAGCACCACTTACGTCCTAGATCTTTCCCAACTTCAACAATTTTTCTATCATTTCCCTTGCAACGACAATGTCAAAAAAACCAATGGACGGGAAGGCATCCAGACGATCCAAGAACACACCCTGTAAGGTGCCATGAACATATCCGCCATTTCTCGGTCCAGTAACAATGGTCTAACTCGGGCAACCAGTTCGCGCCACCTTTGGGCATACTCCTTAAAACATTCTTTAGATCCCTGAGATAAGTTCTGCAATTGAGAGCGGTTTGGAGCCATATCATTATTATATTGATACTGCTTGAGTAATGCTTCATCTAATTCTTTCCAACTCCTGATAGAGACCCTGCTTAGCTTCATGTACCAGCTCAATGAAGCTCTTGATAAGCTATCTTAGAAGAAGTGTATCCACAATTTCTCGTTGTCAGTGTGAGCCAAGATTCTCCCAAAATAGACCTGAATGTGATTTCTCGGGCATGTACTGCCATTGTACTTGTCAAATAAGGGTGCCTTGAACTTAGGAGGGATTCTGACACCAGGTACAAGCCCCAGCTTGGTTACATCAATTCCCATGGAATTTTGACATTCCATGGCCTTAATCCTTTTTTCCAGCTCTTCATACCTTCGATTGTTGACCTCATTCATATTACCCATATCAGCATCTAGCAGAGTGAACTAGTCCTCTTGTGTATCTTCCAAAGTTACGTTACGAGTAGCAACCCTGTAACACCTAACTAAACCCCACAAATAATCATATTACAATCATAATAATTAGCAAATCATCAATATAAAAACATGGGTGTCACACCCTCATAAACATCTTACCACAACGGTCATGCTCCGTAACACGGGTTACAACAAAATTATAATCAACAAACACTTTAACTTCATAAATCAAATCATTTAGAACTTCGCAGCAGATAAATCATGTCTCCAACTCTTTTATATTTTATACTCAAGTACCCTAAAAGGTATTTCCAAAAATTCAAGCTATTCCACGTAACTCATAATTACTATCTAAGAAAAATCAAAATCGACTAAGGTTCATCAAATATCACATAAACTCCAAAAATAACACGAAACATAAATTGCATAACATCATTCGACCCTAACCTCGGTGTTACGTATCAGAGTAAGACTCCCTTTACTTCTACGAAGTAAATAACACGTTCCAAAACAACTTCTAAGCTTTCTACACTACACCTGATTACCTACAAGTTACCCGCATTCGAAGCAACAATTCTAAGCAAAAAGGGTGAGTAATCATAATCATTATAAAAGATGCATGAATTAGACAAAAAGTAAAGTCACTTGAATAATATCAACAATACACATATATTCGTCATATAGTTCCTCATGATCACCAAAACATCATTTAAATCATTGTCATAAAAAAATGCCAATCATAATGATATGCAACTTAACTGACTCATGCATGCGGTACCGAAACATCACTGATGAACTTGTCATCGTTGCGTTAATATTCATCACTGATGACATAGTCATCATTGCATCAATATTTGTACTTAATCCACACAATGTGATTAAGGCCATCACTGGATATTATCATCCTAAGGCTCGTCATTCAATTTTCATCCTATAAAAACGTCACTGGACATTGTCGCTCCCACCAAATGACACCGGGTCAAGAGGGGTACAGACGCGAATGGTCGGCGAAAGAGAAGGAAATGAATAGAGTCGCCAGCTAGGCATTTTTATCCCGAAGGAAAGGTAATGCTGCATAAACCTAGGAAAAGATGGATAAGACGGTTGCGGACCAGAGAAACTGAGAAAGGGGGTTGGTTACAACCTGGGAAGGTATTAGCACCCAGATTGTCCGCCGTAGTCGACGGGATCCACGCTTGAAAGATTTGTGTTTAAAGGGGTAGTGTCAGTGCTATTTTGTGTGCAAAAGATGGAAAAGAATATACAGGTGTCAGTGCAAAAAAAAATGTGAAGTGCTGAATAAAAGAGTGTCAGTGTAAGAACAGGAGTGAAATGCTCAAGATTATGAGGCTTAGAGAATAATGCTGGAAGAGGGGGAATATACAGAGACTTTTGTTCGATAACTGTTAAGTTATGCCTACGTATCCTCTTGTGCAATGAGGAAGTCAGAACACCGTAGTTCGACTCAAAGAGACTGAAAGATAAATTGACTTGTGAACTGCTTGCTTGCCTATGCTCAAGTGTATGACCTGTCTGGCTCAGGTGCAAACTGTCTTGCATTAGACGGAAGAAGCGAGTTCTCGTTTGTGAGTGAAAGAGGTGAGAAAAGAATCCCGGAGGAGACGATTATTGTTTGTTTTTGTGTTTTCAATCTTTTATTGATTTTTGGTGTTTTTCCATAAGGAAATGAGCTTAAGCCTAAATCAAGGGTTAGTAAACTCATCACATCCTCCCTCTGATTAGGGGTAATGAGAATACCTTAAGTATGAAGTAAACACCTCACACTTAATCACCAAGATGTAGGATTAAGATCATTAACCTACTTGCATTTATTTAGATGTTTTTGGAGTTTTTTGTTAGTGTTAAGTAATGAGTTTAAGCCATAATCAAGGATTTAATGGACTCATTACACCATCCTAATAGAAGGATAATAGATGAGAACATTTAAACTGAGGAAGGCTCCTCAACTTAATCCATGATTAGGGATTAACCTCATGACAAAACAAAACCTTTATTAAATGGATTTTAGTTAATGGTAAGGTTAAGAAGTGGATTTTATGGTTTGTAAGACAACTTGAGGAGGACTTGTCCATTAACACTAGGGTTAGTCCTTCTTAACCAATTAAGGAAGAATTAGAACCCTAATGCAAGACCCAAGTTACAAGCTTGATGTCTTAGTGATTATTAGATGGATTGATTAAAGGATTTAAACACATTAAGGGTTTAACACTTAGGATTAAAGTTATACACTCCATCCTAATAGACGGATGCAGGCATAAGCTTAATCATAAAGCCTTAAAACCTTTAAGGTTTAGTCCTTGATTATGAGATGAGAAGAGAAGACACAAAGATGACACAAAGGCAAAAATAATGGGGGGACTAATCAAACCCTAATTGTGATCATGCTTGGGTGTTCCTAGGGTTAATGAGGCTTGCAAGAAGATCTTCAAGATGAGCCACCAAGGAAGAAGCAAAGATGGAAGAGAATCAGAAGAAGCAAGCCAACTTACTTCACTTAAGAAGATAAGTTACTTGAAAAAAGAAAGTGAGGAGAGAACATGAATGAGTAAGCTCACTCTAATACAAAAGTAAAATGCAGCAATGATGCATAAGAGAGATGAAAAGAAATTATGAGAAGTGAAGGAAAATTCACTTCTCAAAAACTTACCACCTGCAAAGTTAGCAACAAGCAATGAAAAGAAATGAAAATGGGATGAAATGCAAAGATGCAAACCAAAACCAGAAGCATATTCATGATGCAAATGATGCTATGAGGTGGTATGAAAGCATGTCATGAGGTGTGAATAATCATACAAATCATGAAGATGCAAATGAAACTTAAAGAAGCATGGAAGATCATGAATGCCTATGACATGAAATGAAAGCAAAAGCATGACAAATGGATGATGCAATGATCAAGCATGATTCTAATATGTCCTAAGATGTCTTATATGTCATGTGGATGCACAAAATGTTATGGCAAGCTCATGTATGCAAGCTTATGAAGGATGAATGCAAATGAAGAAGCAAATTAGGGTTTATGCACAAGATACAAAGAAAAATTCAAAATCAGAAGCAAATGAAAAGATAAAAAATTGAAAATGGGATCAAGGGTACCCTAAACCTATACAAGTTCACTGCCCAAAGGGGAAGACCTAACTCTTAACCCTAAAGAAGTTATGATTTTCCCAAGTTGGCTAGGGTGTTAGGATACCTCACAATGAAAAATGCAAAACAAATTGAAAATGAAAGATAAATTCAAACCAATTTTATCCTAGAAACTACATGACATGAGGAGTGCAATGCAAAAAGAATCATCATCAAACTCTTCATGGTTAGGCAGAAAGGATTTTTCTAAGTTAGGGCAAAAATATTGACTTTTAAGAACCCTAAATCCAAAGAAAAATGTCAAAATAGGTCAAGAACCAAAAATAAATTTGTGTGAAGGGTTTGATAATGTTTCTAAATGTATCAAGATGCAATATGATTTTCTTGGTGATTTTTAGAAACTTAAATGGTATTTTAATTAAATAATTCTCATTAATTAATTAAAATAAACATTTAAATATTTTAAAAATACGAATTTTATGCAAAAAAATAAAATAAAAATTAGTTTCAGAATGAGAAAAATATTTGAAAGGGAAATGCAAAAGATAAAAATTTTTGAAAGTGTTTTTCTATTTTTAATAAAATGTAGAAAGAAATGCAATTAAAATGAAATTAAAATATGAATTAATGGAAGTCAACTGATCCAGTGGTCCAGATTTGAATGAGAAAGGGAGGGAATTGACCAGCGCGCATCTGGATGGCTGAGATTCAAACTACACTAATTACATCATTAAGCCCTAATCTGAACCCTAAACACTTTCAGGTGACCGGAACAGTGTTCCGGTCATCTTCTCCGGCTATCCTCTCAAGCTATCTCACTCAATACGCAACCCCAAGCCCTAAAACTCTCCAGAAATGATCCTCACACCAACCCCAACAAGAATCACTCAACAAAATTCATTTATTCATCATCAAGAACATGAATCGAAGCAAAACGGAAAACATATCAGAAATTTCAGAAGCTTATGAAATGCTTATTTCTCAACTATTTTCGAAACCAAACATATCATGGCAATCAAGGGAACACATATAATCATTCTATAACATAAAATGAAGGTTCTGGAAAAATAAATGCCATGGCTACCTGAAGTGGAGCTTTCAACCCAGGAGCTTTCTGGCCAGTTCTTTGCCTCAAATCCACTCCAATGACTCCCCCCAAGAGCTTGCAATGCTTGTTTGGAGTTTAAATGGCCTCCAAATGAAGTTGGCAGAAGTTCAGTTCAAAGGATGTGAAAATCGTATTTTGGATATGGTGAGTTTCAAAGCAAAATGAAGGGTGGGAAATGATCAGTGATGTTTATGGAGTTGAATGGTGGAAAAAGTTTGGAGGTTTGATGGTTGAGCTATGAGTTTCGAAGGCTTTTGCATAAGAGGGAGTTTTTGTGATTGCTGAGTTCTTGGAGGTTTCAGCTTGTGTTGTGTTGTGTTGGGTTCCTTGAAGTCCACATATCAATCCTTGATAGGTCAGAGAGTTGTTGTGGAGCAGTGTGATTGGTATGGAGCAAAAATGCATAAAGTCAACATTTGTGTAAGTGAAGGCATGGGCTGGTGGCAGGCCAAGGACAATAGGGTGTCCTGTGCAGCTGACTTTAGGGAAGTCCATGGAATTGGCTTTGAGGCAATTTGGCAAGTGGGATGAAGTTTGTGTGATGTTTTGCAATTTTTGGGAAGTTTGGCCCCTTTTGAAATTTGTGAAGTTCTAAGCATGAAAGCTTGTGATTCAAGGCACAAATCTGATCCAAATGAGTTGCACTAGGATGATATGATGTGTAGAGATGCATTAGAGGTCCCAAATTGGCTTGGCATAAGAATTTGCAAACTTCCCTCTTTGGTACAAAAGTGAAAATTAAGTGATTTTTCCCAACTTTGACAAACCATAACTTGAGTTCTAAAATGAATTAGATCAAGTTCTTGTACTTTTTGAAAAGGGAATGATCCAATCTACAACTTTCATGACCAAGAATTTTTCATTTGAAGCATTTTTGAATCAAAAAGAGGAGGTTGAAAAACTTTCCCAAAATGGCAATTTTGCATTACAAGTCACTTTCCCAAAATGGCAATTTTGCAAATGGCTTGAAATTCTTCAATTTTGTGACTTTCTAATCTATTTTAAGATCAAATAAAGATCATATACACCCAAAATGATGGAGAAGACCCTTTGGTTGGATGATGGGGGGCCTCAGATGCCCTGATTTTGCACTGACTTGCTCAAGAAGTCATCTAATGACCAGATGTCTTCCTCATTGAATTTCTTCATGAAAATTGGTATGTATGATCCTTACAACATATAGAGACCAATAGAAACAAGAATGAGCAAAAAAATTGGAGTTATGTCCTCTGAAGTCAAAACCCTAATTTTAGGTCATCTGTGCAGTTAAACCTGGCTCTGCTTCCATGCCTTTCTCAGTTCTTGTGATTTTTTCACTTCCTTGATCTTGGGAGGATACAATATGATATTTTAACATACATGGACTCTCTTGAGATGATTTGAGACTCTTGGAGTGCCTCAGATGGCTCTTGGATTGCTCAGATCACAAACCCTAGATGCAGATGACTTTGAACCAATGCAGTGAAGCAAAAATGTACTATGAGATGATATGATTGAACTTAAGCAATATGAAAAGAAACACAAGCCCTGGTGAAATGAGTGAGGGCAAATTTGGGGTGTTTACATACATCTCGTCCTAACAAAATGCTATGAATGCATGATGCGTACAACACACAAAACACGACCACGACTAGTCAAAAATGCATCATCATTCATCATAATATCATCATACATATCATAACATCTTAATCATCATAATTTCTTCATATATTCCATACCAACACCTCATAATAGACACACCATCATACCTCATAATAATCCCTAAGCAACTCACCTCAAGGCATCATCGTATTTTACATTCTATCCACATAAATCATACACATATATCACACAACATCATGGACATATTTACGTCATAATTAACACATCCTTATTCATAAAACAAACTCTTAAAACAAACCCCTACTAGACATCATCAATCATTATAACAACACCAAACAATTCACATGCTAGTACCTCCATAATAATTCAATACTAATTCATATAGTAAGGCATACATAAATCATAATTAATTTGGTATACGAACTCGTCTTCTAAAGTTCCACTGAATTATTTAATTAATAGCATTTCAAATATTTTATGTCATCTGCTATTGGCTTCTAATTTTATAAAAAGTCTGGTTGTAGAATTAAAAAGTCTGGTTGCATAACACGGGAAAAATAAGACATCTTGCTCACTAGGTGACGCATGCCACATGGGAGTGGCACTGGCCACCCCAAAACAACACTGGGTGGCACAAGTCACCCCCACACTCCTCACTAGTGGCACAAGCCACCTAAACAATATACATGTGGCATAAGCCACCAAATATGTGGCTATTTACGCATTAATTTTTACACTAGTGGCGTAAGCCACTTAACATGGCACCGGCCACATCAAATTGTGGCAAAGTGGTGAAAGCCACTTCCTAGGCACCCAGGTGGCGCAAGCCACCCTTAGGTGGGTCCCAGGTGACGCAAACCACCTTTAGTAGAAAGGGAGGGTGGCCCAAGCCACCCTTGTATATCCAGGGACCACTAAATTATGTTAGCTCTTATTTTCCAAAGTGACGCTCGCCACCGATTCAACTTTTCTGGGTTTCGGTTAATTATGATTTTTCTCAAAATAAAAACAATCTCCACTACCGATTACAGTCGATACAAACTCAGTCTCTCCTCAATTACTCGACACCTATTGTTTCTTCAATGGACCTCAAAATTCATCAACGCACACTCAGACAAATACCAATTATCAATTCCATAATCCAATATAATAACTATGATTAAACATACCTTACCTTTGGTTTATCTCCAGTTCATTCAAATCTTCTTCACGTTCATCCAATTCCTCTTCCGATCTTTCGTTTTCCCCTCTGAAACTGAAACCTTCCTTTGCTCTTCTCTTTTCCTTTTTCCTTAATTCTCACGTACTGCATGTATTTCCTAACTCCCCACTTGTTATGTAACCCTCACAATATAAATATGATTTCCAACAATACCCTTACTAACTTTTCACAATGTCCATAATGCCCTTTAGTTCTATAATTCACAAAATTAATTCTAACTAATTTGAATTATTCCAAAATAAATCGGTATGTCCTCAAAACTAACATTCACCAAATATTTCTCTTCGACTCATCACTGAACTCAATAGTTCTCACCAAAAGTTCGATTAGTTCCATAATCGGCTTAATTAATTAAATAAACAATTATTCTAATTATTCACTAATACCCGATAATTCTTTGACGCACTTATACATCCCCTAAATCATAAATTCTTCGAAACCATCACAATAATCGTCATCAAACCGTCATTTTGCATTTTCTCAACTCGGATAACTTGTTAAAATGCAAATATTAAATGCATGCAATGAATATGTATGATATGTCTATTATTTTTTAGGGCATCCCATCCCCTGATTCCAGTTTTGCGGAGTTGACGAAGATAGAAACACTTTGTCATTTGCTGCAAACAATAGGCAATGTTAATAAAATAAGGTGAGTGTGTGTAGTAGATGTGCCACACAACGCCGATAATATGAATACCAGTGTATGTTGAAAACGTGTAAGATGTGTCGGAGATCATAAAGTGGGAACACATGAAATAATAGCCAAAAGACCATTCATTAACAAGCATATGTTGATATGGTCAAAATACATGGAACATGAGTCTTAAGCAGAATTACTTCAATAAAGAGACTCCATCAACAATCTTGATTGTAATCCCACAACATATTAGCAAAAAGAAAAATGACCATATTAGTATGATCCTCCATCTGTGCCTGGATTGCTTGAGCCAACAATTGACCCCGACTTTGGTACTTCAACCAACGCCTTCGTCTGCACTTGGTCATCCTCAAACTACTTCAGCTTCTTCTGATAACAAACCATCCTACGCTTGTAGTACGAAACATCCTCTAGGGCCTTGACAAGTTTTGCATCTTTTCCTATCAACTTATCAACCATTTCTCCATCCTTCTTTTTCAGCTTGTCCGTGGTGTTTTCAGCTTGAACTTTATCATGTTCTTCTCTTCTTACCCTGTAGGCAGCATGTCTCATCTTCATGTTGTTAAACAACAAATTCCTTTGATCAATTTGTCTTTTGGCGTCAATATGATCCTTGGAAGAATTCCTAGTAGCAACTTTGAACCTTGCAAAACTGACTCAGCTTCAAATCTTTTTCAGCAACAAGATGCCTCTCAGCAACTTCGTGAGATTTCCACTTAATCTCAAGCTTGGCATGCTTAGACTTAGCAAGCTCTCGACTCAATTGTGCATTCTGTTTTAACAATTCGTCCCTTTATTCTTTCATTTTGTTGAATTCCTCAATGCTAACAGTGGTAGGTTATTCAATGACTGTGGGATATAGAGGAGGTATAGGCTTAAATGGAAACAATAACAACTTAACTCTTTCTTTTAGCCATTCTACAAATGGTGGATACATCTGGCAAATACCTACACCCAAAATTGTTTTCCCCCTCGTTTGTTGACTACGCCAAGTGTTGGAAGCTTTCTGAGCAGTCTCGAATCCATCTGTTGATTGAAAGTATAGAGATTCTCTAATGTCTTCAGCTGTCGGCGGTCCCTTCAAGGCATACCCGAACTGTCTAACTGCGAGGCAAAGGTTATAATTAATTCCCCCTTTCCTCTCAATCAATGGTCATTAGGGAAACTTCCGCAACTATGAAGGATATCAACACACTATAACCCTTGATTGACCCATACAACATCTTTTGCTTTTAACCCCATCAACCTTTCTGACCATTTGAGCGAATTTTTAGTCCTCTCAAAAGTCCATGACTGTGGAAGAAAACGTGCAAACCACTTATAGAACAGAGGTGCACAAAAAATTCAATATTCCTCCCCTTCGGTTTTCATTCTTGTAATGCAAAGAGTGGTAAATATACCCCAATAGAGTAGGAACTAGATTATTTGTTATGAATATGCGAATAACATCGACATCCACGAAGTTTGGCATATTTTAGAATAAGGTAATTCCATAGACACACAAGGCTAAAACTGCGTTGAAAGTGTTCTAATTATTTGCTTCAGCAGCTTTGGTAGCTTCACCCAATAAGAAACTCAAATGATAACCTCGGATACCCCCTTTGATATCAACCCTGTCTTCCAACAACAATTTGCTCAAATAAAGAGCAGCAACTACGTCTTTGAAGTCAGAATCCACCTTGGATCCAAAGAAAGCTGTGCAGTCCTTAAAGGAGACCCCCAAGATATTTGAGTATTCTTCTAGCGTGGGTGCCATTATGAAGTCAGAAATCATAAAACATCTGATTTGTGGATCATAGAACTGCAACAAAGTATGCATACCCCTGAAACCATAGTCACTGATAGGCTCTACAAAGGACAAAATCCACCCATAATCCTTCTTGAAGAGGCTGAGAACTTCTGGACTAGCTAAAGCCTTCACTTTGAGAATTGCTTTCACAACTGGCTCGTGAACCTTGTAGGAGATAATACACTTCTTCTTTTTGTCTTCCATACTCAAAGAATAATACCTGCAACTGTAATCTAGGATGTGATATGCAACCCTAAAAATTAATAAACATGTGTTTGGTTCGAGCATGCAAATGATGTTATGAAATGCATTGGCATGTGACCACTATTGCATATACTGAACAATGCTATGTTGTCCCTTGATTTGTATCAGTACAAACTGTCAAGAACACCAGAGTCAAAAGTATGTCTTATCTGAAAACCCAAGTGCCATAAACAAGGTAGGTCAAAGGTCAATTTTCGTGCAAACCTATAAACAATCCCCTCATCTCACGGGTGTTGTTAAGGGTCAGCATCACGAACTCTCGGGTCGAGAAGCAATAATATGGTCACTGTTTCTGGTTTGACATTATACACTAAATGATGAGGTATCCACCGAGTCCTAAAAAACAAGCATCCCCATAAGTTCCCAGCTTCAAACACTGAGATCGAGAAGCAAAAGTACATTCATCTCAAAGGGTACAATACTATCGCCATACGAAGAGTGCTTTGACTGAGTTCTCATGAAAGAAAGGTAAGTCAATCTATGTGAGTTCCTAGTGAGCCCTCGGGTGCGAATGGGTTTTCCATTTAAACATTGTCTTCTACTGTCACCACTAGAGATGGGTGTTTCCGCTAAGGTCCTCAATGATCGGTCACCAGAGTTAGCAGCTCTGGTGGGAACATCCTATAGTCTTCCTAGGCCGTATAGTACATCTCCCATGAGATCCTCATCTGGGTGTGGGACTCGTTAAAACTACACGTACTCACGACCATGCAAGCCACATGAATTTCCACTCTAACCTATATCTACTCTCAAGCCTGGGTAATGGGCTTATCTCTCAGAACATCCATCTCGCAAAGTAAAACCAGAACAACCAATA
This sequence comes from Lathyrus aphaca, assembly GCA_963966055.1. Taxonomy (NCBI): domain Eukaryota; kingdom Viridiplantae; phylum Streptophyta; class Magnoliopsida; order Fabales; family Fabaceae; genus Lathyrus; species Lathyrus aphaca. The sequence continues at coordinate 427,001,127 of OZ014524.1, read as the reverse complement.
TATGCAACAATACGGTAAATACATAATGAAACATACAAATAAGCAGCTGAAAGCATAAATGTAAAACACCTAATGAACTTTAAACACTCAAGAGCTAGGAGAAACTCGCATAAGGGAAAGCAAGTCCCCATCAGAGTTGCCAGTTGTCGCTCCTGGGATTTTCATCCTAGTACAAACGCGAAAGTGGCGCAAAAAAAAGAAGAAATGTTTCCATCCAGGATTTTTTATTCCAAGGGGAGGGAAAGGTAATGATGCACAAACTTGTGGGAAAGGAAAGAAAGAGGTCTTGCGAACCAGAGAGAATGGGTAAGGCAGACAATTACGTGAAGGGAATGTATTAGCACCCTTCACGTCCGTCATACTCGACAGGATCCACACTTGCTTGTACTACTCAAAGGGTGTTGATATCTGATTCACTGAAAAGAAAGAGAACGAGGAACAATATAGGGAAAAGAAAGAATTATGCTCGAATGGGCCCTATCCACTGCATACGTATCTCATCGGGAATGAGAATCAAAGTCGACGTAGTTCACCAAACTAGGGATGAAATTTTTTTGTTTGTGTTTTTTGTGCTGGAGTTGCCATAGTTCTAATGCAGGTGTTGCAGGCTTGCTAAGTCGAGTGTGTTATCGTCTTGTTATTGAATTGTCGAGACAAGTCAAAAGGCGTTTGCAAATGAGTGTGAGATGAGAAGAGAAGACATGTTGTCTGTTTATTGTTTTTTTAGAAGAAGTGGATTTATTATGTGTTTGTCGTATGCATAATGCTAAAGACTATTATACAAGAGCGACTACTTTACAAGGTCGCCCCCAATGGAACGTTTGCAAAGCACTCTAGAAAAATGAAGGAGACCTCCACTAATCATGTCCTATATAGCTTAAGGCTTGTGGCGCACTATGCACACTCTTATTATTAAGTGTTTTTGCTTTTATTTTAAGGGAGAAGAGAGACTCAAAGTTAAAAAGAAAAATTTAAAAGGGACTAGACGTTTACCCTAATTGTCAACATGTAAGATTAATCCTATGTCAGGTTTCTATTCCTAAAGAAAACATGAAATAAAAACACAAGTAAACACAAGTGTGAATGAACCTATGAATTTCTATGTTATGGCAAAGGAGATGTGTGGTGAGTCGAAAGGATTGATGAAGTAGAATAGGATAGGTTGGTTGCGACATGCAAGACGATTGAATTTTGGTGCAAAACATACAAGGCGTGTAGTGTTAATGGAGTGGAGTGATGTTTTGAATAATGGGAGATACGTGGAACCCTAAAGTGGAGCAGACAAAGTTGATTTATTTACTTTGAAAAGTATCTCGACGTTAGATCGAGTTTTATTTGTTTTTGTTGTTTTGAGATTTTAGTTTTCTAGCGATTATTTTTATCTTCTCTACCCTATTAGCATACAAGCATACAATCATACTATTACATTATAGGATGAGTACAAACTAAACCCACCGAGGGGTGACCTAAAATTAGAAAGTGATAAAACCACAAAAAATACATCGAAAATAAAGACAATCTGAGTCCATAAGCGACATATTCTCTAGTGATACCTCACAAAACAAGGAAAAAATGTTAGTATATGAGATATATAATATGCATGAAAAATTCCATGAGGAAATGAATTGAAATGATTAATATGTGGATATGAAAAATTAACTAAACATATGCATACCAAAAATTATTTAATAGGTTAAAATAATACTATGAATTTTTCTGGATTTTTTTCAGTACTGAAACTATTTCCTAAAAATGATTTGTGAAAGAATTATTAAAAGAAATAAGGAAAATCAAATATAGAGCATGGGTGAAGGCAATAAAGAAACCAGTCAAAATATAAATGGGCATGAGAAAGGGAGGCATTGATAGCAACTCTGGAATGACCCAAATGCGCATCAAGCCCGAAAGTCCATGGTACGCCCTAGTCAATATTGACTTTATGGTATGATGTATACGTATGGAAACCACCCGGTGGTCCTACCGAACAGTGACAAGTGCCACAGCCGGTGTGGACATACCAACACAAATCTTATCCTTATCTATATAATCACGTGAATTAAAGAGTGGAGGAGGAAAAATTCCCAACATAATTTTATAACTCATTCTTGCTTCTCTCTCTCTCTCTCTCGCTCTCTCTCTCTCTCCTTATACACTCAGCGAACCCCTAATTCCACCGGAGAAGACCGGCGGTCGGCCGCCAGCACCACCGTCTTCTCTGGAAGTTCACCACCACCAAACACTAATCTCTCAAAATGAACCCCCCTCTTTTTCCGTGTTCTTTCCAAATCAGAACATAGAATTTCCAAACACTCATACTAACGGCAGGATCGAAACACTACAGGATTCGAACACAAACCGACGCCTCTCACTCTCAACGTAAGATCGCAACAGCAACACGACCTACACTATGCTAACTCAAATGAAGCTACGGAAAGAAATCGAAGACTACACTATAACCATGAGATTTGGGAAGTGCATCATACTACGCGACGAGAATAACAGTGGTGATGCAGCGTTCAGGTAAGGGCTTCTTCCTTTTCTTCACATGCGATGCGTTGCTCTTCCTTTACTCCTTCTGAATTTGTATTGTTTGTTGTTGCTCTTATTCAACGAATCGAAAATGTTGTTGTTGCTTATTAGAATTAGAGTTTGACCTAACTCACCCTACAAAACCGGTTGGTAAGGTGGGGAATGTCACTCTATTTAAATCCTTTGTGAGTTATATATTTAGCCAATGTGGGACTTGAGTTTTTCCCAATACACCCCCTTGTGCCCAACACATCTTGGGCTTGGTGCGAATATTAAATTGTGGGTGGCCCCCCTTGCGCCCAACACATCTTGGGCTTGGTGTGCATATTAAATTGTGGGTGGCCCAAATCGATAGGCTCTTGATACCATGTTAGAATTAGAGTTTGACCTAACTCACCCTACAAAACTGGTTGGTAAGGTGAGGAGTGTCACTCTATTTAAACCCTTTGTGAGTTATTTATTTAGCCAATGTAGGACTTGGATTTTTCCCAATACCCCACTTTATTATCGCTCCAACAAATTCACGAAACCACTCCACTCTCACAATGCTACACAACATGCACACCTTCATCGATTCACAACAGATTTTTAATCCAAACTTTAGGCCCAAACATTCCCATCCTACCCCTTCAAAATCTCTATAAAAAAGAGTTCATACTCATCTCATAGAAGAATCTTGGAGACCTTAAAATAATTCTGAAAAAAATCAAAATCGCCCAAGTTTCTTCACTCTTCAATAAACCTATAAACATTTCATCAAAACCTCGCCCAACTTTCATTCAACTAACACAACCTCACCCCTCACTTTCATTTACCTGCAGAAAAAAAAAGTCTTTGAACCTTGAAAACAATTCAAAAACCAAACACACATTCACTCTTCATAATCACCATTGTTCAACTCTTCGTTTCTTCACGTCCTTCATCTTTCACTCTCTTAAACAGAATCCACCGCATAACATAATCGAGCTGTAAATGAAAAACCAAAGAAAAGTGAACCAAATACAGATCCTGAGACTGCAAGGGAGATTAGTGAGGAAAAACCAGAAGAAAAAAACAAAAAAAACAGACCCAAAATTCGAGTGAAACCGAACACAGATCAGAAAGAGAGTGAGACGCGAGGGTGACAGCAGAGGTCATTTAGGTTTTCATGGCTTCTTCTTTTTTAAGGTCGCTTGTTTTTTTTTGTGTTTTTTTCCTTTCCCCTGTGTAACACCCCAACATTTTCCCTCTTATTTATTACTAACATCAAGCAGCTTATGCTTCATTGCATTGCACATTAGGTCTTAACTTTGCATTAATCATTTTCATGGAGCTCTTGAGACATGGGATCGAGCATTTTCTTATGGTCTGAATTTTCATGTTCGAAGGTGATCTATCTGGTTGTTACACTTAGGATTGAGACAAAGATGAGTTCCCAACATCGTGAATGCTTTCTTATCAAAATATCAGGGTTATCTTCTTCAAGATTTCTCAAGAGCATTAAATGCTTATGGATATTTGTTTTCGACGTCTCAAGTTGCTCTCTTCATAAGTGTACCTTTCAAGTGTCGAGGTTTCATCAAAATTATAATTTATTTTCGCCATGAATTTTGATTCTCGACATATTGGACCATCTTTGTCCCAAATCACAAGTTAGGGTTATTTCCCTAATCATGTGACATTCAAGAGAGCTTCAATGCGAAGTTTTTTAATCAGTGAATTTTTTATCATAACTTGAGATGTCGGGAATTAAAGACCAATGTGTGTTCAATATGACTTAGGGTTTCATGACAAATGTTTCTTGGTATTCATGGTACAAGAGATCGAGTTGCGGGTCCATGTTGTGATAAAAGCATTATGGTCGTATTAATTTTATATGGCTTGTTGTTTTTACGTACGATTCAGGTTGGAGGTTTGATTGAGAAATTTTTCTTCAGATTTGAAGTTTGACTTTCTTGGAATTCAGGAGCATATCTCATCATCCGTCTTTTCTAAAACCACATCTAAATTTGAAAACCAATTTGATCCCATATTCATAACACCTTTGTTTTTATTTTAAACTATTCATTTTCTTAACATTGTAAAACCAAGTCATTATCCATATCCATCAAGCCAAATCTAAGCTCAAGACCACTCTAAACATACATTCACTTCCCAAATCATGTTCACATACTAGGTCCATAATTAAATTCAAAACTCATCAAGTTCAAACCATAAACCAAAATCCAATTAAACCCAAATAATCATTTTCATATCAAAATTCCAATGCCAAAATCAATTATGTGTTGAGGGCACTTTGAAGTTCATCAGTGCTAGTAAACATAATTCTTTAAAGACTTTCTTATTGTGGAAGCTTGATTATTTAAGAGGAAGACAAATGCAAAATAACCATGATACCCACATGGGCCGCTGAATCATACATGAACAAGACATATCGTCTACTTTTAGAAGAGGACTGATTTAGAACATAACAATTCGGGGTACCAATTAATTATTATTAAAGAGTTTCATGCTTTTCTCAGTAACAACAAGGATGAATTGGATGAGATAATTTCAATGAAACTCTTAAAAATTTCAAGTGCTAATATAATTTGAAAGTTGCTACATGAGTACAAGTATTTCACAAAAGTTTTAATCCTAACCAAAAGAAAGATGGAAAAATTCAACAGCGACCTACAACAACAAAATGAGAAGACACGTTAGCCATATTCGGTAACAAAAACTTACAGAAGAAGCATCACGAAGGACTTTAATCATATGAGCAGTTTCCCACTCTTGATGAGGAGCTAGAGAGCCTTCCTTGGATGATTGTCGGAGTTTGTTTTGATGACAGTAGTGCTCATCTGGAAGCCAAGTACATGAGTACCATTATTTTTTATTGATTCATGGTTAAGATGCACTTGTTACTTGTGAAGATTTCAACAAGGGACTACAACCTCATGTTTACCCTTAAAAATGAAACATAAAAAAATAAGTTCCCAGGTATGCTTTAGGTATAACCAATAGCACAACAACTTCATACCAGTCAATTACAGAAGCATTTTGCAACTTGGCAAGCCGCAACTTGCAACAAATTGCAGACGCGTCAACTAACAGTCTGATCATCCTTACAACCATACACATGAGTTGTTTCGTGAACTCCCACCAACATCACTTGTGAACCTGCAGCGGATCAAAGGAAAAAAAATTGTTGCACTTATTGTACTTGAAGGTTCGAGAGCAATTGTAATCTTAAGCCAAGGAAACACTTTTCATGAACAACACATACAAAAAGAACTCACAACAGAATAAGATAACTTAAGAAGTTTTAGTTACAAACGGGTAACAAGAACCTATCTCAGAATCCTAAACCCTCTCCTCACACTCTTCACTCTTCAAATTTTTTAATAATAAAAGATACAAAAATTGATAACAGAAAATGAAAAGAGAAAAATTACAACAGAAAATTCAGAGGCTAACAAACTCTAACCGACTCATAACCGAATTTACCTGGAAGTTCCAATTCAAACCCTCTGGATCTTCTTCTATAAAAAGAGTACCATTGCTGCAATTTCTTGGATCTCTCTCACATTTTCATTTCTTCTCCAATCTTCATCACCTCTCTTCAATCTCCTTGAACCTTCATTTTCAATATCACTCTTCTTTATCACCGAATCACTCTGCAATTACTCTTCCACCATTTCCATTTTGCTCAGCTTCATCAATCTCGCTCAACTTCATTGCACATCAACACAACCTTCAACATCCGATTGTTTAACGTCATCAATATCAACACATCAATCTCCATTAACTCTACAAGACCTACAAAGAACAAGCAATATTGGGAAAAACTCAAGTCCCACATTGGCTAAATATATAACTCACAAAGGATTTAAATAGAGTGACACTCCCTACCTTACCAACCGGTTTTGTAGGGTGAGTTAGGTCAAACTCTAATTCTAATATGGTATCAGAGCCTATCGATTTGGGCCACCCACCATTTAATATGTGCACCAAACCCAAGATGTGTTGGGCGCAAGGGGGTGTATTGGGAAAAACCCAAGTCCCACATTGGCTAAATAAATAACTCACATAGGGTTTAAATAGAGTGACATTCCTCACCTTACCAACCGGTTTTGTAGGGTGAGTTAGGTCATACTCTAATTCTAACATGAGGTGGTGTTGTAAAGAGTCGTACGAACGTGTGAATTGTGTTTTGTGTCTGAAGGAATTTGTTCATGTAGTGTTGCATTTTGCTGGTGTGGTATTAGTGGGTCCTGTTGTGATATACGTGTATAAGTGAAAATTGTGCGAGAAAGCGTGATATTTGGCTGAAGGAATTTTTCATTTCATCGTGTGGATGTGCTTGAGGCTGAAGTAATTTGAATTTTAGAGTGGATGGCTGGAGTGTAGAAGCTTGGGCTTAATGTGCAGCATGGAATAATTTGTTGTAGTGAAACTTTACTTGATAAAAGATTAAATAAATAATAAAAGGAGTGAGTGGCAAAAGAATTTTTGGTTCATTGTAATTTGCTCTCACGTGAAGAAAATCTGCTCTTGTGTACTTCTTTCTTTGTAGTTTCTTTTGTTTGAAAATTTTGTAAATGGGCCTTTGTGAATTGTTGTACACCAAATGAGCCTTGGTAATGAACTTTTATTGATGATGGTTTTTTTTGTGTAATTTGAATTTTTATTTTAGTAATTGAATTTTTGGTAGATGAAATAAAAATAAAGGTAATGATAAATGGGCTTAAGAGAAAAGATAATGGACTAAAAAATAGATTTTAGAAAATGTGGATGAAAAATGAAAAAAAAAATGAAAAAGGATAAAATGAATTGAAAGTGAATTAAATATGGATATAATAAAAAATATGGATGATTATGGATAAAATCAAAAGATGGATGAATCTTCGCCACACCAAATCCTGAATACAGTGATCAATAGTACCAAACTTCTACTGATTTTCCAACAGCACAAGCACACAACCTGACAAGCCTGAACCAAGCTCTGACTCAATCTGAAGAAACTGCAATATTTTTTTGGATATATTTTTAATAAATGTTAAACAAAAATAAAAATGATATACAGGTAGGACAAATTTGGGATATGACAATTGCCCTATCTAAATGGCTTAAATCGAGTAAGATGAACTGGCTCGCATTCATACTTTCAAGGTAGAAGTCAATTAGATACGAAAAATACTCTGAATTTGCCTGTAAAAGAAAAAGTGTATTGGAAACTTAATGACAAAAGTTGATAACACAAAAAGGTTAACGATAATTTTGATACTGGAAAGACCGCTAATACCAAGAGTATATTAGTGAGATCGACAATGATTTCTAATACCAATAGGGAAACGACCATCAAAAGATGAAGAATAATTCAATAAATGAGAAAGGTAACTACCACCAAAAGGATGATAGTCGACACAATGATATTCGTTATTACCAAAAGGGTAACATAAAGATCAACACACACAGTTAGCTACCACTAAAAGGGTAATAGTTAACTCAAACGTCTTCAATTATTGCCACCGCCAAATGGGTGAAAGTTAAATCTGAACGACAAAGATCGCCATCACCAAGAGGATGATGGTGGGATCACAATGACTCTTCTAACACCAAAAGGGTGACACAAAGGCCACGAAACTTGATATCACCAAAAGGGTAATAACAAAGCACATGTTTATTTTAGAGGTTGTCTTCATCCAAAGTACTAAACTGGATTTCCGACACCAAAAGGATGATAGACCTATCACCAAGAGAATGATAGTGAACACGCAACTTGCTACCACCAAAAAGGTGATAGTAAGTACTAAACTGGATTTCCAATACCAAAAGGATGATGGACCTATCACTAAAACGATGATAGTAAACACATGACTTTAAAGATCACCAACACCTAAAGGATGTGAGTAATGACATAACTGATAACGATTTTCTAATACCAAAAGGATAATGGACATCACCAAAAGGATGACAATAATAATTAACGACATAATTTTCTACCACCAAAAGGGTGATAGAAAATTCCCAACTCGACACCAAAAGGATGGAGGAAGAGACACAATTCTCTACTATCAAAAGGGTAGTAGTAAGTTCCTGACACCAAAAGGATGAAGGTAAACTAAAATAAAATAATTTTCTACCACAAAAATGGTGATAATAAATTCTTAACACCAAAAGGATGAAGGTAAACTGAATCAAAATAATTCTCTACCACCAAAAGGGTGACGGTAAATTCCCAGCACCGAAAGGATGAAGGTAATTTGAAACAAAATAATTCGCTACCACCAAAAGGCTGATAGAAAATTCTTGACACCAAAAGGATGAAGGTAAAGTGAAAAATAATTTGCTACCACCAAAAGGGTGATAGAAAATTCTCGACACCAAAAGGATGAAGGTAAAGTGAAAAATAATTTGCTACCACCAAAAGGGTGATAGAAAATTCCCGACACCAAAAGGATAAAGGTAAACTGAAAAATAATTTGCTACCACCAAAAGGGTGATAACAAATTTCCGACACCAAAAGGGTGAAGGTAAACTGAAACAAAATAATTGCTACCACCAAAAGGGTGACAGTAAATTCCCAACACCGAAAGGATTAAGGTAAGAAAACTTGAATAAATGTCTATCACCAAAAGGATGAAGGATAAACTGGTTGAGGAATATTGGTATACTTAATAAAACTGATTGGGGAGGTCAACAAAAGGTTGAGGAAAATGATCCAATAGGGAACACCTATTGAATAACACTTGGTAAGAATTTTTTTTGGAGAAATACTGATTGAAGCTTCATCAATAAAAGGTTGAAGAGAATAATTCCATGGGGAACACCCACTGTATTTGCTGAGGAAAATAGGTTTATCAACAAAAGATTGAAGAGAACCACTCCATGGGGGACGCCCACTAGATTAGTTGAGGAGAATAGTTTTATCAGCAAAAGGTTGAAGAGAACCTCTCCATGGGGGACACCCACTGGATTAGTTGAGGATCGGCCTGGAATCTTCAATTGATCCTGGATCCTGACTTATACATGTATGCATGTTTTATTTTGAAATGGTATTCCATAATGGAAATATAATGCAAATGCTTATGTGTTGTACCCCAAAATTTTCCCTCCCATATTCAAGACAATATGTCTCAAGAGGTCTCTTGATGGTCATAAGATTCACAATTGCTCAAGAGGATTCAAGGTTTCATCAGATAATGCCTTCTCTTAAGCAATGGATCTAAAACTATGGTTTTGAATTTCTCAATGAAAAGTGACTTCCAAAGCCTCAAGTGGACTTCATGACATCCCATATACCTCAAAGAATCCTCATATCAAGTTTCAAGGCTTTCCCTACAATTTTGGTTAGTCAGATGCTCAGATACTTAAAAATCAGTTAATTTGGTCAACAAGTCAACTGTGGTCAACATAAAGTCAAACTTCAAGATTTTTGGTCAACATCAAGATTATGAGGTGAAATTAATCATTTGGTCAAGGGTTGATCATGATTCATCAAGGAAACCTCAAAATCATCAAGAATCAAGAGTTATTAAATTAGGGTTTTGTGCAAGAAAAGTCAACTGAACTTTGACCAGCCATAACTTTCACATACTTCATCAAAAATTTCGCATCCAAAGGCTCATTTTGAAGGAAATTGAATTCTCTACAACTTTGTATCCCACAAGGCAGGTCCAAAAATGCTTTGTAACGCCCCAAAAATCTAAATTTAATTATTTATTCGTTTATTTAATTAATTTAGAAGAATTGGAAGATTTGGATTATAATGAAGAATTTTGGAGAAAAATGTATTTTTATATAATAAGGATAAATAGTGTATTATTATGCTATTTTGTATTATTATTAAAGATATTTTTAAAGAAAATGGTAAGGTGGTCTTTATGTGAAAAGTATGAGGGTAAGATGGGAAAAGACATAACTGAGATAATTTTGATGAAAAAGGATTATACGATCAAAATACTCATTTTATCGTGTTTTGGTGAAGGGCTATGAAGAAAAAGGAAGGAGAGGAAGCTTAGAGTCAGGAAGCTGTGAAGAACCTTGGAGAAGAGTGTCAATCGGTGAAATTCTCTAAGGTATGGGGAGTTTTCATAATCTATTGTAATTGTATAGAATTGGTTTATGAGTAGATTAGATTTGTATTTGTTTTGTGAATTTTAGGGATTTTGATTTAAGTTGAGTTTTGGAGTGAAATTTGGTGATTTGGAGTAGATAGGATGAAATAGAATTTGCATATATGATGTATGAATTGTTGCCTTGATGTTGTTGGTGTTTGAGTGATGAATTGAATGAGTTTTGGGATGTAATGAGATAAGAATCGTATGGATATTTGGGGGGTTTTTGGTGTTGTTTTCATAACAGCAGAAAAGCTGCTGGAAAACGTGCGTTAACCGGTTAATGCTATAAGTTAACCGGTTAACCATTGAAAAATTTCGGTTTTCCTTAAAACATACAAGCGTTAACCGGTCAACGTTATGGGTTAAGCGGTTAACACTATATTGGAGGCAATTTTCAATTCTTTAAAAATTCATATCTTTTAAACCGTAAGTTCGATTTGCATTCTATTTGAAGCGTCGGAAATAGCATAAAATGTACTTTATTTTGATGAATGAAAATGAGAAACATGAAATAATTTTATAAACTGAATATTTTTGGAAAACCAATTAAAATTGCCTTATAATTTCACCGGGGTCGGGTTATGTCTTGATGAGTTGAAGTTGTTAATGAGGGAAGGTTTGGATGTATTATTGAGATGAAATTAAATGATTATTTGATGTTTGAAATGCTGGATATGAAATGAATGATGGACATTTGATTTCTCGATGAACTTTTACGGTGTAACGCATCATTGCATTTCATGACATTCTCGATGGGGCTTCGGCCTACTTGGCAACTCCAATCCCATTGTGTGGATTGAACTGATTCGGTGATTACGGTGTGCTCCTATAACACCCATATAATATATATCCAGAATAATATCATACAGTGTTAATTGTTGGTATTGACACCATCATAAATACCTACTAGTATGATTCACATTCTTGTCCAGATTCTAAAACTATACAAACTATGGCACAAGACATGGAAATCATACTAAAAGAATAAATCTAAGAACAATACAATATCCATTATTGTACAAAGATACAGAAATACACAGCGGAAGACTAAAACTATGCTTCACTTGAAACATCCCGAGCCTAGCTCCACTTGTAAATCAAACCTGCAAAAGGAACCTGAAAAGCAACAACAATAGTGGGGTGATATAACAACATCTTAGTGGGTTCCCTATCTTAGAGTTCTCTCGGCTCTAAGGGTTCTATCAAAACCTAACTCAAGTCTTTACAAAAGGAAATGACCTTGAGTTCACACGCCTCAACCTCGTTGGAACCACGTCCAAGAGTTCTACAAATCCTACTATCACTAGCTACGATATTACCATTTACTTCTCATGGGACTCGATATAACACCCATCTCAAGCCTAAGGTCACTTCTCCATAAGGATTTCAAAACGAGATGGAATAACCAAAACAACGTTCTCGACACTTCATGTGGGACTCAATGTAATACCCATCTCAAGTATTCACCAACAAGGCTTCCCATGGGAATCAGTGTAATACCCATCTCAAGCGACTACCAAAACGGATGCTTCCCGTGGGACTCAGTGTAATACCCACCTCAAGACTTACACAATGCCTCTTGTGGGACTCAGTGTAATACCAACCTCAAGCCTAACAATCTGATGCTTCATGTGGGACTCAATGTAATACCCACCTCAAGACTTACTCAATCGGGTGCTTCCTGTGGGACTCAGTGTAATACCCACTTCAAGCCTAACCCAATACCGATGCTTCCCATGGGACTCAGTGTAATACCCACCTCAAGACTAACTCAAAGTTGACGGTACCTCAAGCCTTTACGGATGCTTCCTGTGGGACTCAGTGTAATACCCACCTAAAGACTTACTCAAGACTTTTCGGAGAATACTGCGTATAACGCGTCAAGGATTCGTAACGACCTAGGATTCGCAACGTTTCCACAATTAACGCATATTCCACAATTTGACTAATACCATAATTTCTTACCTAACATAATTACGGTTAATTGGAAAAGTCGGGTAAAAGTCGGCTCAAAATAATATTTCTCAACATCATTAGATAGTTCATTTTTTAGCTTCGAATTGATATGTGGAACACTAAAAACAGATACCCGGATCACAAATTATGAATTAAAAACACATAACAGAACTCCCAGGTCTCGCTGAGCAAGGATCTTCCTGCATTTCTCGTTGAGCGAGCTATACCAGATCAACAGTTCTTCTTCAGAATTTCATACACTCATTGGGTGAGCTCTGCGATTCCAGAATTTCCAGGCTTACGAGAAACATCATTTCCATTCCTAAATCAACTCAAACATCATCAACATAGAAGAACTAATCACCAAACATGTATATGAACATATATTAATCATTATACTTCCATTTCATCGAGTTTTTAACCATTAAATCTATCAATTCCTAAGATTTCTCCAAACCCCTAAAAACTATAAACTCAACCAAAACTCAAAAGAAACGTTTCTACCTAAGAACCCACCTTGCCAATGAAGAGGAGTTTGGTGAAGATGAAGATTTGGTGGAGGAATGGTGATGATCCAAGCATTTCCTCTCTTAGGGTTTTCTTCCTCTTCTTCTCTTCTCTTCTCCTTTTCTTTCTTTCCTTTTTTTTCCTTCTTTCTCTTTTCTTTCTCTTGCCAACTTTCATTCTCTTCTTTTCCTTTTATAATACATAACTTTATTCTCTTTCTTTTTAAAATACCCAAACAATGTATATTATACCAATATACGATAGTTAGTATATTAATGGGTCCAATTTTAGAATATTCAGAAAATATCTCTGAGTTAGATAATACTAATTTATCCTAATTAATATTATCTAGGATGTTAATTAAATATAGGGTATTACATTCTTCCCCCCTTGAATTGAAATTCGTCCTCGAATTTCCTTTACTCACTCCCACGATAGTTTACAACACTGTCTTAGATTCATACTTTTCCTTAACTCCATTACATATCCTGCCATACTCAAATTTCCAGTCCGACTTTGCGGCTCAAAGTTCTCGTTTCGCAACGAAACAAATTTCACGTCCATGCTCACACACTTGTTTCCAATATCGGGTTAATTTCCAACTTACTACCTTCGCAATCTATCTGTTGCTTTATACTTAAACACCTAGTCTCATCCTTACGTCGAAGAAACAAGCCACATTAAAACCTTCCATTGATTCTCAACACGCGATAAAATACTCCGGTTAACCTCGACAAGGTTCCATAAGGCATCTTGGTGAGATCCCTTTTTGTACAATTTCCCAACAAAAGCATCTTATTATGATCCTCCAATCACTAACACTATAACAACAACTGTCAAACGACTTCCTTTACCAATTCCACTTGGACTTATATCAAAATGGTAACCATTTATATTGGACACTTCATTCTTTCGGTATCCCACCATATATAACCCACTTAGAGATAAAATTCTCCTTTGATCCTCAACAATCTAACTGGATTCTTTCATCTGTCTCCTCCCACTATGCTTTCAAAGCCTAACAATAGAGATACCACGAATTATCAAACAATACTAAGAAGCTAATAGTCTGCGGAGAAAAATACTTATCCATCAGAGCTCTCACCAACCAATAGAATAAGAATCTGCAAACATGCAACAATAGAACAATCCGCCTGACAACCGCTTAATAGTGACTTCAGTCCAAACTCTCCAGTGTTGCAATGTTGCAATCATAACCGATACAAATTCCAATCCCAGTCTAAACTCGAAACAAAATATCCAATTAGGCTTAACCAATCTGACCATGGTTACTATGTTTCATAACAATTCTCGTTACAAACTTTCCATTCACTCGATTTTTCTACCAACATAAGATCTTCATCAATAAAACGCAGTAACGCCACAGAGCTTACAACAGCCATTGAGTCACCAAGGCCAGACTCAAATCATCCCTTAGTACACTTGCAGGTTTCCATAATGCTTGCCTTTGAAGATCCTATCCATCTTCCCATTCAATCCATTTCTCTCAGGGTTTTCATTCCTTACACGGTCAAATTTGCACGCATGACTTCGGAACATTCATGTCTCACTCTTACTCAGAAGATGAATTAACATCCTTATCTTTGGGTACGACTCAACTGCCCACAATTGGTATTACCTTTTCGCTTTTCTTGGCTTAATGTTAGGTGTAACATCCCGAAAATTTAAATTTAATTATTTAGTCATTTATTTAATTAATTTAGAAAAATTGGAGAGTTGGATTAATTAGAGAATTTTGGAGAAAAAGAGTATTTTTATATAATAAGGATAAATAGTGTTTTATTATACTATTTTATTATTATTATTATTATTAAAAATATATTAAAGAGAAAGGGTAAGGTGGTCCTTTTGTGAAATATATGAGGGTAAAGAGGGAAAAGACTCAACTGGAATGTGTTTTGGTAAAAAGGAATACACGATCAGTTTTCTTATTTAGTTTTCTATCGTGTTTGAGGAAGTGCTCTGAAGAAAGAGGATGCTCAGAGTCAGGAGGCTGTGGAGAACCCCAGAGAAGAGTGCAAAGTGGTGAAATTCTCTAAGGTATGGGGAGTTTTTATAATCTATTGTAAATGTGTAGGAATTGGATTATGAATAGGTTAGGATTGTATGAGTTTTATGAGTTTTTGGGGTTTTGAGTTAGGTTGAGTTTGTGAATGAAATCTTGATGAAATAGAGTTAGAAAAATGTGTTGAATCCTATAAATGATGGTATAAATGATTGTTCTGATGTTATGGTGTTTTGTTTGATGTATTGGATTGATTTTAAGGTGAAGTAAGATGAACCCGTGTCGGAAAAATTGGGATTTTGGGGATTTTAGAACAGTCTGTACGAAGCAGCAGATTTCTGCTATAAAACGTGTGTTAACCGGTTAACGTTATGGGTTAACCGGTTAACCATTGTAATTTTTGGTGAATTTATGGAATTTCGCAGGCGTTAACCGGTTAACACTATGGGTTAACCGGTTAACACTGTTAGTATGCTAAATTTTAATTCTTGAAAAATCTGTAACTTTCAAACCGTAAATCTGATTCGCATTCCGTTTGAAGCGTCAGAAAGAGCATAATCTGAACTTTATTTTGATGAATAAAAATGAGAAAAATGCAATAGTATTTATAAATTATTTTATGAAATAACCTTGTAATTTCCTCATAATTTACCGGGTACGGGTCAATTCTTGATGTGTCAGAGTGGTTATAGAACCAGTGTTCCGGGTGTAATGTCATGATGATATATATGATTATTTGATGATTGGTTTGCTGATGTGAAATGAATGATGCGAATTATTTTGATGAATTTTACGATGTAGCGCATCATTGCATTTCATAACATTCACGATGGGGCTTCGGCCTATTTAATTGCTTCAATCTCATTATGTGGATTGAAGTGTCTCGATGATTTACGATGTGCTCCTTTGTGGAGGGTTGATGGTCATGTATCCATCTCACGATGAAAATGGGACCACATGCATAATGCATATCAAGATGTTAGAATTGCATATTCTGGATGAATTTCATGACTGTGTTGGTGTTGCTTAATTTCATGATTGTGTTGTTGTTGTTGCTGAATTTTATAGTTGATGATGTCATGATATGTTGTACTAATTTATTTATGTTCTATATTCTTGTACGTTTATGATATATTATGATTACTCACCCTGCCTGCTTGGAAATGTTGCCTCTTTCGTGGGTAACTTGCAGATGATAAAGAATAGGCTTGCAATGCACTAAGGAGTTTTTCATGAGTCTCGGAGCGTGATTTAGTGTTCCTTAGAAGTGGTTGTGGTCTATGTGTCCTGCTCTGTGTCAAGTAACACTGGGACGGGGTTTATTTGTTAAACTGTTTTCAGTTATGTTATTACTTTGATAAATGTTTTCTCATTATATGATGATTGAAATTCAGGATGGTGAAAATTATGTTTATGAAGTAAAAATTATGATTTTGATATACGATGTTTAAATTCCGCTGCGAAATGCTTTATGTTATTCTTGATGTTGATTAACCCGTGTTATAGGACAGGACACTGTTTGTTTGAATTATGATGAAATGTGATACCCTTCTCGATGATTACTCTGATATTATTTAAATATTTTGTTTTGGGGTAGAAGGGTGTTACATTAGGAATTAATGATACAAAACTGACCAACCGTTCTTCTCTTATCCACATAATAATTCAAATACCAAAACATATCCGAAGAGATCGACACTTCATGATTCTCGTATAATCTCGCAACGCAAATTCTTCAATAGTCGCAACAACGAAACTGTAATACCTCAAAATTTGCCCTCTCATTTCCTCAACATTGTGCATATCATTTAGTATACACAAGTTCATAAAATAACCAAAACATTGCATCATGTGTAGCATAGCTAAGGCATAGGCATGTGGTCAAGTATTGAAGCAACTGAAGGCTATACAAAGGCAACCAAGAGGCCACAAAGCTCCCCAATCATGTACAAGGGGTCCACAATATCCCACAAGTCTCCATTTGAAGCTTCAAGTCTTGAAAAGAAGTGAATGGCTCCAAGGAAGCAAGCAGTGCAACATCTCCTCAGGAAATGGTCCAAATTAGGGTTTCATTTGTGTAGGACTTCTCCAAGAATTTTTGAGAAAAAGTGGATTCTATTGTGTTCTATATGATAACAAGTGTATAGGGTTCAAATTTCATCCACAAATTCATTTTGGAAGAGGTTCAATTGGTCAGATGATTGAAAATAAGGAATTTGGGGAAAAGTCAACCATGCTGAGGAAAAAGTCAACTCCTTACTTTTTGAGATCAAAATCAAAAATTAGGGTTACAAGGATCCTATGGTCCAAATTTGATAAGAAATGATGGAAGAATCAAGAGAAATCAAGAAAACCAAAACTTACCATTTTTGGAAAATTAGGGTTTCCAAAATCGGCAAGTTTTGGCTATTTTTGCAGCTACTTTGAATGAGGCCTTCTCCCAAAATATGAAAGATATGAAAATTCTACTTGTATCCAATTAGAGATTGCATCTTGAGCTTCAAATTAATAGGTGGAACTCTTCCATATCATAAAAAATGAGAAAGATATGATCATGCAAAGTTAAGGAAAATCAAGGCAAAACTAGGTCATGGGCGAGGCAAGAAGCTGGCCAGCGCGCGTGCCCTGCAAGGCAATTTGTCAAACATGTGGTGGATCAAATGTCAAGCCATTTTACTTGGTCAAGAAGACTTCAAATCATTTTTTTTGAACTACAAAGTTGTTCACCTACATGTTTACTACAACTTTCATGTTCAAGGTTTTTCCATAGGATCAATGGTTTGAAAGTTATGATGGGCTGAAGTAGAGAGGTCACAACTGGTCAAGCATAGGCCATAGAAGGCATGCCAAGGAAAATTCGTGTAGGCCATTGGTGCAGTCTTGGATCATGTTTTTCAATGATAATTTCAAGCAACTTAGAGGATATATCCCATCATGGTTTGAACATCAAATTTGTTCTATGATCTTTTCTCTTCAAATTGAGTATAAGAACTTCATCCATGGATGACTTGATCATGAAGTTACACCTCATGTAAGATCACAACATACAATCTGGTTTCTTGCAGGCTAAGGCATAAGGGATCACACTTCAGTTCAGCCTACATGCTTCAATTCACATGTTATGATCACAAACTTCATGTCCATAAGCTCATTTGAGGAATGCCTCATCACATGAGTGCATGATCACCTCACTTTCTATGAACCCTCTCCAAATTCAACCCATAGGCATGCTGCATAAGCTGATCATGCTAGCCCCATCACACTTCACTCATCCTCATCATAGTTTCCATGAATCTCATCTCATATGATTGGGCTCGTGTAGTGCCAATTCTAGAAGTTTCCATTGCATAACTAACTTGACTCATTGCATAACCAACTCAACTCACTTAAACAAGCCATTTAACCATGGTTCTAACTGCTAACCCTTTGTCAAGGAGCTTATAAAAGAGAATCATCAACTACATTGTGAAGCTCTCAGCCATTTTTCACTGTATTCACTCCATAGAACTTCATCGAGCTCTCTCTGCATTTTGCTTCGAGCTACCTTCATCTTCATCAATTCAATCTCAATTTCCCGCAATTCATCTTCATCAGCATCTTCAACATAACCTCCATGGATGGCATAGCTTGAAGCCTCAAGAATCATCAACTGCATTATTGAGTTCACACTGCAAATTGAAGTGAAACCTCTCAATCCTCATCTCTCCAGCTTCAATCTTATTCAATTCATCATCAGCATTGTGTGTAGCTCCATTTTCGTGGCTTGATCACCTTCAATTGTCAAGGAACTAGTTCTGCATAACCTTGATCATCATTGCATTGTCCTCAATATCTCAAGATTCACAAGGTACAAAGTGTTTATTTCACTCTTATCGTGTCAAAGCAAGATCAAGCAATCCTTGGAACCTCCTCTCTGGTATTCTAACAACATATTGATCACACTGCAATTTAGGTATGCTCTGAAAACTTGCTTGTTCGAATTGATTGTTTTTCAATGTTTTCATGTCAATTGAAGCTTGCTAGAAGCAATGTCACCTCTGGCTAGTTGATAGGCATGCTAGATGCTTAGATCCAGTTTTAGGTTGGTTAATGTTTGCCTTCGATTTGATCATTTTAGGAACCATAAATGAATTTTGAGGATATATTAGTGATCAGTGAGAGGAGACGAGTGAGATGATGCCTTTAGATTTCATTTTCATGGTGAATTGAGAAAGCCCTAGCAGAGCATGGCCGGAGAAGATGACCGGAGGCTAGCTCCAGCCATCTGAACAGTAACCCTAGGTTTATCTTAACTTTAAGTCCTAGCCATCAGATCCTCTCAATCTAACGCTTGTGAGATTGCCAACGCATAAATGAAACCCGTACCCTGCACATGTCACAAAGTCAACTAAAAAAAGTCTTCAGTTCTGTAACACCCCAAATTTGCCCTCTTCTTTTTAGCATCATCATCATATCATAATCATCATAAGCATGTCATATCCTTGGCATCTTTGCATAGAAAATAAAGCATAACTCTCTCATGTTCTAGCATTGGGCATATGATCAACTATTGGTGTATTTGAGGCATTACAAGCCATAGCAAAAGGCCAAGTAGACTTTTCCAAGTCCCATGAAGAGTCTACATGACATTCACAAGCTCAAGATCCTTTACAAGAGCCCAAAAGGTTAGGAGGTCATCAGAGAATCCAAGCTAGGGCAAACTCCTGCACATTGGTTCCCAAATTAGGGTTTCACTTTCAAGCAGGGATTCTTTGTGAATTTGTCCATTTCATGTGGGAAAAGTCCTTCATATGATAAGAGGTTCCTATGGATGAAATTTGGTGAGAAATTCATTGAGGAAGGCAGTTATTTCACCAGTTGCTTGCATGAGAAGAAATTGGTCAACTATGCAATTAAAAAGTCAACTGTGAGAATTCAAGGGGTCCAATCCCATTTTTCAAGTCAAGGGATGTCCTTAAGGCCTTAGAAGAGGTTTGGAAAAGTCAAAGATCAAGAATCAAGGGGTTTTGAAGAACTTTCCATTTTTGGCACATGGCTTGTAATGAAAGTTTCCATTTTTGGCAAGTTTTGCCCTAATTTTCAAAGCTTTCTTTCATGATGATGATGACATCAAATGAGTTTCCATTAAACATGAAAGTTGTAGGGTATGGTCTCCCATTTTCAGAAAGTACAAGTGCATTTTCATAGCCTTCATGAATCAAAAGTTATGGTCTTTTGAAGTTCACTTGTTTTTAGGGTTTTACCATTATTTCATGTTTCTACCATTTGCAAAAACTCATGTAATTTATTTCCAAGCTGATCAATGGGAAAAATGTGGTCATGGTATCCTATGGCATTGCATTAAATTCATTTGGCTCAAGAAATATCCCCAAAATCGTGCATGGAAAATGAGTTATTCCACTAAGTGCAAATTTTCAAGTTCATTAGAAAAGCATGATTCAGATATTTTCAAGGTGTGAGATCAATCCAAGGTGGAGAGTGAATCATTTGGAAACTAAACATGCACATGGGCAAGCCAATTCACTGGCAATTCACCTCATCACCACTTTCATGCAAAATTGCAAAATGATCCCTCTCACACAAATCCTGCCACCACTCACCACAAAACCCTAATCAGTATAATACATGGATCATATAAACGCTATTGCACACAAACTTCAGCCCTAGCTCTCTCACATTCCTCAACTTCAAAGTTTCATGCATAAAAGAAAAAACCTTCGAATCTCTCTCTCCAGGCTCTCATTCTCCAATCTCTTGCCATATTCTTCATCCTTAAGCTTTAAGGATCTTATTTCATCCATTGATTTAAGCTGAAACTTAAGTTTCATTGAAGTGAAGTTCAGAGCAAGAGGACTCGGGTTTCAAATTCAAGCCTCTTCAAGCTCCATCTTGCATTTATTTTGCAAGAGGAGGTTCAAATAGGTAGATCTGCACCATTGGCAAGGTTTTCTTGGTGTTTTGTGAGATCTCCAGGTTCAGGTATAGCTCTAAATCTACGGATCTAGAACTTGTTTTTCTTATGTGCATTATGATCTGTAAACTTTGCTAAGTACACTGCAATAACTAGATTTGAAAATGGTGGATTATTAAGTAAGAAATATGGATTTGAAAGTTTGGTGTCAAACTTTGATTGCTTTGATTTGTTTAATTCAGGGATTGTTTGTGTATTTGAGTGTTTGATTCATGTTTAGGGTAAGTAGAGGAGCAGATCTGGAGACTTATAGCTTTGTTTATGGTGGTTTGTTCTTGCGTATGAAGTTTCCGGCGTTGGAGCTAGGGCTCCGGTCGCCGGTTTCTGGAAATTGAGTTTGAATTTGAATTTGGAGAAGATGGTGTTGTGACCATATGATGCTAGATCTGAATGATTCGTGTTGCGCCAGCACATTAAAAATCCCCTCTCCCCAGCACGTGACTTGCTCTTGTTTTATTTTTCTGAATAATTCATTGTATGGCACACCCTACCATAACTATTATGCACACACGCGCTAACTGCTATGATCTTTGACTTGTGCCTTTTGTGTGATCCTGTTGACTTAATCTGGCACACACATTTGATCCAACGATCCTTGTTTTTTCCTGATTATATTGAATATTGACTATATGTTTGTGAGACCTGCGCCCTTGAACTGGGCCTTGTGTGCTATACACACCCCCTGTTCTATTAAGCCCAAACAAATTGAACTATGAAGCTTGTTGACTGCACCCCTCCTTCATTCCCCTTTTATTTTATTTTCATATTTATTTCAGTTTGCTTTTTAATTAATTAAAATAGTTAGGAGTTCATAAAAATTCCAAAAAAATTAATGAATGTTACTTTGAGTTTTCTTTATTTTTTGATATTTTTATTTTTCATTTATTTTCATTTTCCACGCTGGAAGTAATTGTTGCTTTTATTAATTGTTCTTAATTCATTTTTAATACATGTTGACTTGTGAATTTCATATCTTGATCATCCTTGGGAATTTTGAGTTGATTCTTTTTGTACTGGATTCATATTGAGATGTAGTTTGTTGGTGATTTTTATACTGATTTTTAGAAGCTTACTTGATCCTTTTTGGTCTTTAACTTGTGTGTGAAGTCTTATAACCCTAATCCATGTTTAGGCATCCCTTTAACCCACTTTGCTTCTGATTTTGATCTTATCCTTTTGGCATGTTAATATTAGATGTTTGAAGGAACCTTGTGCCAATTTGTGGAATTTTTGGATGAACTCTTGATTTAATGTGAATTTTCATGTTTGCCTCTCTCTCTTTTTGCATTCTTTTTGGTCATATTCTTAGTCTTTAGGCTAGGAGGGCACTTGTTCCAACTCCCTTAGGTTTTTTAGAGCTCTTTTAGGGTGAGGATATCTACCTGGTCTTTGATTTGATGTTCGTGCTTTGAGAAGTTTTGTGGTTGCTTGCCTTTGAAGTTTATTCACTTATGTACATGTTCACTTCACTTCTTATGCTTATGTGTTTCTCATGTTGACAATGATTAGGCTTGTATGCTTCTTTTCTTGATCTCTTGTGTTGCTTAGGCACATTCTTGACATGTTAGGGTTCTGGTCTTGAAGTGTGTGATGTTTGTTTATTTTGTATGCTTTGTGTTATCTCATTAGTGTTTTGTTTTGTCATGGTGATTTGTAATGCTTTATGTTGAGTTGTTTGATCCACTTTTTATCCTATGTTGTGTGCTTGATCTCGGCCCTTGAGAATGAAGTTTCAATTTTGGTTGTGATGTCTTGGCTTGATCTTTTGTTCATTGGTATCTCATTTGGTCTTACTTGCTTTTGTCATATTACTTGTTTATGCTTATAACCATTTCAGGGGCCTTGGTAAGTGAGAGGTGTGGATGGGATTCCCACATCTCCAACTCTTTTCTCTTCATCTTTCATTATGCTTTCTCATTTTTGTTTGATGTGCCTTATGCCATCCCTTTCTTATCTTCTTCCCTCCCCCCTTTAGGGAACAACTTGCCTTCTCTAAGAGAAGTAAGTTGGTATTCTGCTTCCCCTTGCTTTAGTTCTTCTTTTTCTTTCTCCTTCTTCTTTCCTTATCTCCTTCTTCATTAGGATAGTTGAAGCCTCACTAACCTAGGTTCATCCATGCATGATAACGTTAGAATTTTTTAGTCTACCTTAGTTGTTTACCTTATCTGTTCCTTTGGTTCTCTTCTCTTCTCATCTCAAAACAAAAACCTAAAAAACACCTTAATAAGGATTGAAGTGGTCTCATGTGCAATAACCTTATTGCATGGAGCACTTGTAGTCTTCTCATCTTGGGATAGTACAAGCTTGTATATCATGATGCACAAGTCTGATCATGAGATTACTTTCACAAAGAAAATCATAAAAAATACTTCTTCACCAAAATTACAAAAAAAACACTTAATAAATTCAATGAGTTTGTGAGCTTAGGCCCTAATCTCTAGAACCAGGTTTTGGGAATCTTCTCCTTACTTGTGTGTTCTTGTTCTATTATTCCATCTTGGAATGTAGTAGCAAGTCCACATTCCATGGAAAAGAGATTGAGTTCACTTCCTTGTGCCACAACAATAAAAGCTTCTAAAAAACACAAACAAACAATAATCGTCTTTCCTTCGGGAATTCTTTTCTCATCTCCTTCGCTCCGTCCACGAACTTGCTCCTACTTGTCATTTTGCAAGACGGTAACACACTCGTCGTCCGAGCCTGCAACACCTGAGCATTGACATAGGCAGTTCAAGCCTTAAGACACAAGTAATCTTTTCCACCCCTAGTTAGGGGAACTACGGCGACTCTGATCCTCATATCCAGTGAGGTACGTAGGCAGCGGGGTAGGGCCCGTTCGAGCACAATCTTTATTTTCCCTACATTTTTCCTTTTCATTTCTTTTTCAGTTCCCTTTTATTTTCTTTTTATCCAATTCAGTTCCTTTTCTTTTGCAGCAGCTTTCATTTCTTCACCCTTTAAAACAGTTTTCTTTGCAAGCGTGGATTCCGTCGGGTACAGCGGACGATCTGGGGTGCTGATACCTTCCCAGGTCGTAACCGACTCCCGAACTCAGTCTCTTTGGTTTGCAGGACCCGTGTCCTTCCTTTTCTTTTCTTCTGGTTTGTGTAGCATTATCATTCCCGTTCCTTCGGGATAAAAATTCCTGGCTAGCGACTCTACCTCTTTCCACGCCACTTTCGCGTTTGTACCAGGATGGAAATCCAGGGAGCGACAGCTGGCGACTCTGCTGGGGAAATTCCGAACCCAGAATCTCTGGTTCCCTTGAGAGTCTCTCCTAGCACTTGCATGTTTCTGTTTCTTTGGGTGTTGATTGTTTGATGTTGCGTGTTTACTTTATTGTTGTTTATTTACAGTTTATTTACAGCTTTATTTACAGTTTTCAGTATTTATTTTCATACATCATGTATATACTGGACTGTCTGGACTGGACTTTTCCTGTTTGGTGGGACTTTGGTGATACTGTTACTGTGAGATGAGCTCATTACCAAGGCTCGAGTGCACCTTAAGACTTAGAGTGGTTCCACTTTGGCCTCATGAGATCTTGTCATGGGGGTAGTAGTGAGTTCCACGCCCATATTTTCGACCGTCTTGGAAATGTCTTGATTTGGGGATCTTCCTCTTTCATTTCATAACCTTGATAGTCATGTGTAGTTGGGGACCGATCATTGAGAACCTTGTGGAAACATCCCTCTTTAGTGGTGACAGTGACATGCCACATTGCGTGGCAAACCCATTCGTACCCGAGGGCCCACCTGGAACTTACATAGGATGACCTTGTTTTCCCGGACTCACGCTGAGGCCTCCCTGAGTAGTACATAATGCCAAACCGATTCCCTGATTTGGTCATGAGCCATTTCTCAGAAATGGTGAACGTATTATTGCTATTCGGCTTTGAGAGTCCGTGATGTTTGACCCGGAGCACATCCGTGAGATTGGGAGGGGTTTACAGGTTTGCTGGAACCATTGACTCCTACATATCCTCATTATCAGTATGCTCTCTGTTGTGATTTGGTTACTATGGTTATGGATTTCTTGATCTTTGGTTTTGAGGGTTCCTGTCAGATGGTTATGGTTCAGAGAATCTTGGTTTTCAGTCACTTGAGGCCATAATATCCAGTATCCAGATGGTTCCAGATTGATCATATGCATGAATTGCATTTGCATCGCATCATACTCACATTAACTGTTTGTGTTTCCATTTTCAGGTTTTTGTTTACAGTTTAGCACCCATTTCTGGTAATTGTAAGTTTTCTAGATGGCAGAAGTTAAGAAAATTACAAGAAAGAGAAATGTCCATTACACTTTTCTTCAACCAGAAGTCAAGAGTGTTCGGAGACTAGCAGGGCTGATGAATGATCAGGTCTTAGGAAACTTCAGAAAGAGGTATGGTCAAATTTTGAAGTACATGGATAAACCTACTGCAGACTAGAAGGATATCTTGCACACTTTGCTTCAGTTCTATGACCCCCTGCTACGGTGTTTTGTATTTCCAGATTATATCTTGGCTCCTACCTTGGAGGAGATTGCTAGTATTTTGGGTATTCTTGTCAGAGATACTTTGCCTTACTATGGATCATAGATAGTTCTCAAGGAAGAAGACATATCTAAGGTCTGTCGTATACCAGCTTCTAAGGTCAAGAAAGCTTTACAGGTTAGTGAGGGTAGAGGACTTCCCTGGGATGTACTTATACCAGAAGCTGAAGGGTATGCCAAAGAGAGTAAGTGGGGAGATTTTGGTGCTGTGGTGGCCCTGATGGTATATGGATCTAGTCTTTTCCCGGGAGAAAAGGAGTTTGTGAGTTTGGAGGTGATCTCTATTTTCGCTAAAGGTAACCCTGTACCAACCATGTTGGGAGATTTCTACTACAATGTTCATTACCGAAATGAGAAAGGAAGAGGTGGACCAGTGAGTTGTTGTGCTCCTCTGTTTGCTGATTGGTTTGCTATGTAATTACCGAAGTCAGGTCCTTTCAAAGAAATGAGAGAAGAATGGAGGTGGTCTAAGAGACTAATGGGACTAACTTCTGAGGATATAGCTTGGGGTTATAACAGGGATTTGTTAGGAAATGAGTTACTTGTTAGTTGTAGGAGTTTTGCTAATGTGCCCTTTCTAGGGAGAAATGGTGTGATCAGTTACAATCCAGTTTTAGCCAGGAAATAATTTGGCTATCCTCTGAGGAGTCCACCAGGCATTGAAGAAATGGCTGAGTCTTTGTACTTTTCTGTGGAGGGAAACAAAGAGTTAGTCATACAGGCATCTCAGGCTTGGGCTCACAGGGTGATGAAAGGTAAGAAGGATTTTAAAAGGGTGGATCCCAAGACATATCCTCCTTTTGCTATGTGGTTACAGAAGCGCGTAGAGGAATTGCTCATGCCATTTTCAATGGAAGCTCCCTTGTATCCCAAAGAAGTGCCATGTCAGAACACTGTTTCTTTTGAAGATTATAAGAAGTTGGAAGCTCAGTTGCACGAGGTCCAGGTAGAGAATGCTGAAATGGTTAACCTGTACCACCTTGCCAATCGTGCTAAGAATGAAGTGGAGGAGAAGCTACAGAGGATACAGGTCACCTTAGAAGCTAAAGAAAAGGAGTTTGCTGGGAAATAATCTCATTTTCAGAGACTAGGTCTAATGGAATAAAAAAGAGAAGTGGAGCGTAAGAAGACTTTGAAGACTCTTAAAGAAGCTCGTCAGTCCATTGCTTGGTTACAGGGCCAAAGGGAACATGAGCACAAGAAGTACAAAGAAAAGGAAGATTTCTTCGAGGTACAGATGGCCTTCAAGAAAGAAGAAGTAGAACAAGTTCACAAGATACGAAGGGAAAAGACTCAGCAATTGGTACAGAGCCAGATAGCCTTGGAGGAGGCAATGAAGGAGATTGCAGAGCTTAAGCTGAGAGCATGCGTGAAGAAGAACCGGACAGAGGTGATGGATGCAGAAGAAGAACCTGAGTCTTCCTTTAGCCTAGAGTTTTAGTTTATTGTTGTCCAGGCTACCTACAGGCTTGTTGTAGGAGTCTTGCTTTATCTTTTTGTTCATGTATTGACTTGTAACCCTCCGGGGAATTTGTTTGTGTTCTAACTTTGGCTGTTAGTGGGTTATCCATGTTATGCAATACTGAATTCCAGTTACCATTTCTGAGTATGCAAAGCTTGTTTGTTTGAGGCTTCTAGGATCTGAACACTCTTCAAAAGGAGAGTTTGAAAATTAATGCTCAAAAGGGCCATCTGGAGCATTTTTGTCAAAAAAAGCCAGAACTGGGAGCATATTAATGCCTGAACCTGGAAACATGAATAGTTACATTGCATGCATATAACGGGTTTGTTGTTTTGCAGGTAGTTCATCAGTTTTCTAATGTTTATGTCATTTCAGGCACTATAGCTCCCAAGAAGGTTCGGGAACAGCCAACGGTGCACAGATACCCTACGAAAGTAAACAGAGAAAGAGAGTAATGGATCAGATGCAAGCAGATCTGGCTGACCTGAGGACAAGAATGGACAACTTCATGACCCTCATGGGTGGGATGGGTCAAACTCAAGAGCGTCTGCGTGAAATGGTGGAAAACAATCAAGTCAGGAATAATGAGACAGTAGATGGAGGTAATCGCAATGGGGCTGGCGCCCGTCACGTAGAAATCCCTGTGGTGCAACCAGGGGTTACTATTGTCAATGATGGGGTGAATAACGTGCAGATGGATGGGCAGGATGAACAATTCACTTTGTTGGATGAGGCAGAAGGCCAAGGAATTGACATGAACAGAAGGTTCGAAGAGATGGCTGAGCAAATTCGTGCCATTCAATCTCAGAGTTCTCTGGGGTTTGATATCACTTACTTGGACTTGGTTCCGGGGGTTAGAATTCCCTACATGTTCAAGGTTCCTACTTTTGATAAGTATAACGGCACGACGTGCCCGAAAAATCACCTCTAGTCTTTTGTAGGAAGAATTGATGCGCATACAGATGATGAGAAGCTGTGGATGTATTACTTCCAAGATAGTCTTGTAGGAGCTTCCTTGGAGTGGTACATGAAGCTGAGCAGGGTTAATATTCGAAGCTGGAAGGATTTAGATGAGGCATTTGTGAAACAGTATCAGTATAATTTGGATATGGCTCCAAATCGTACCCAGTTGCAGACCATGTCTCAGAATGCTAAATAAGGATTCAAGGAGTACGCTCAGAGGTGGCGTCAACTTGCTGCTAGAGTGCAACCTCCCTTGTTGGAAAATGAAATGGCGGACATGTTCATGGGAACGCTACAAGGTGTGTTTATTGAGAGGCTAACATCTTGTTCAGCAACAAAGTTTAATGACATTGTGATAGCGGGAGAGAGGGTTGAAACTCTTTTAAAGATGGGAAAATCTAAGACACTGGGGAAGGTAGCTCCAGTGGTGTTCGAAAAGCTTTTAATGGACCTCCAAGAAGAAGGGAGGGAGAAACTAATGCTGTGTACGGCCGAGGCCGGGGCTGGGGCCGGGGATACAGATGATCCTATGAGCAAGTTGCAGCTGTCACTATTCCATCGAGTCCTATGCAACAAACTCAATCACAACAGCAAAAACAACAACAACAACAACCACAATGCAATAATTATCAGCAGAGATCATATCAACCAAGACAAGCTTGTCCAGCTAATAGGGTGCTTGAAGTCATCCCAATGACATACACGACACTTCTTCAAAGGTTGTTAGATTTGAACTTGGTTCAATTGAGGACATTAGTAGCGCCTCCATCTGGAGAGCTTCCAGTGGGGTATGATGCTAACGCAAGATGTGTGTTTCATTCAGAAGCTCCCGGGCACTCAACAGAGAAGTGCAGGGAATTACAGCATAAGGTCTAGGATTTGATTGACTCAAAGGCGATTAACTTTGCACTTCCTCCAAATGTTACATCAAACCCCATTCCAAATCATGGAGGAGCCAGAATAAATGTTGTGTATAGCGGTGAGAGGTTAAACTTGATCCTGAATGTGGAGGAAGTAAAGACTTCGTTGCTGGTCGTGAAAGACAGATTGCTGCAAGGGCAAGTATTCCCAGGGTGTGGTTATGACTGTGGGGGGTGTTTGGATTCAGTTAATGGATGTGGGGATCTGAAGGTTAGGCTACAATATCTGATTGACGAGGGGTCGTTACAGTTTGATAGGGTTGATGATAGAAGAAATTGTGTGTCTACCATAACAATTTACTTTGATCCTGCTGAGGTTCCTGTCCGGAGAGAGCCTGTGACTATCTATGTTCTAGAGGTGAGTCCTGTTACCATTATTGTTCTAGGACCAGTCCCTTATACTGATGACAAAGCCATTCCCTGGCACTATGGCTCGAACGTGTATGTAGACGGTAAAAAGGTGGAGAATAAAACAGTAACAATTGACCCGACTGTGGGGAATGTCGGGGGGAGTTGGTGGATTTACAAGGAGTGGGCATCTCTTTGCTCCTCAGGCTCTTAGAGGTGATCCCGAGGCTGAGGTTGCTGCAAAAGCTAAGGGTAAGAAGGCCTTGATGAAGTTGAATATTGATGGCATTGTTTTACGACCAAGTGATTTGATTGTAAAAGCCTTTGATGGGTCCCGGAGATCTGTGTTCGGGGAGGTTGAGCTACCTGTGAAGATTGGGTCTCAAGTGTTCAAAAGCACATTCTATGTTATGGATATTCAACCCGCTTATAGTTGTTTGCTGGGACGTCCCTGGATTCATGCTGCAGGCACAGTGACATCAACGTTGCATCAGAAGCTGAAGTATGTGGTAGACGGTCAGGTGATCACTGTATGTGGAGAAGAGGATATTTTTGTAAGTCATCTGTCGAATTTCAAGTACGTGGAAATGGACGGGGAGATTCATGAAATGTTGTGTCAAGCTTTTGAGGCAGACAATGTTAGTACTTTGTCTCCGACAGTCCAGAACAACGAGAAGGAAGGGACTTCTATCTACTCCTACAAGTAAGACAAAGAAGTGGTCCAATCCGGAAGTCCCCAGGGCTGGGGCAAGTTTCTAGAGATGGAAAAGAAGGGTGACAAGTTCGGTCTTGGTTACCAACCTGGTGGATCCAACTGGCCTCAGGGTAGTAAGGCCATAACTTTCACAAGTGTCGGAATGCTCGATCGCAACAACATTTGTGCAACAAGTGAAGAGGGGGATAATGAATGCGACTGGGATAGCTGGATTCACCCATGTGCACCCGAGGAGGAGCTCTAGAACTGGTATGCTGAAGATTTTGTTCAAGTTACTTGGCAATCAAAGTAATTTACTTGTTTCTGTTTTTTTATCATGCTGCATGTCAATCCTGCACTCTGCCCAAGGTGCACGGATCCATTTGTAGGGCCACCATGCTTTTAATGCATTTACTTTTTCCATGAAATAAAGGACATTTTTTCAAGCAAAATTGTGTTCTCTTTCTTTCGTTTTTAAATTTTTCACAAAAAAATAAAAAGAAAATGGCAATGATTTTCCTTTTTTCTTGTGTTTTGTGTGTTTGCGTCTCTTTTAAAAAAAGAACAGATTCTGAAATAAGCACATCATTCGTGTAGTGTTGATCATTCGGATTCCAGTGATAACGTTCCTGCTATGACCATACATGACTTCGACAATCCTATCTACCAAGCTGATGAAGGGGTTGAGGAAGACTATGAACTCCCGGAAGAATTGGTTAGATTGTTGAAACAAGAGGAAAGGGTCATTCAGCCTCATCAGGAAGAAATAGAGATTATCAACATCGGGACTGAAGACGTAAAGAGAGAGATAAAGATAGGGGCCAGTCTGTAGGCCGAGGTAAATAAGGAGTTGATTGATATGTTACGTGAATATAAGGATATCTTCGCCTGGTCGTATCAAGACATGCCAGGACTAGATACTGACATTGTTGTGCACAAGCTGCCACTAAGAGAATACTGTCCTCCAGTGAAACAAAAGCTGAGAAGAACTCGTCCTGACATGGCGATGAAGATCAAGGAGGAAGTCCAAAAGCAGTGGGATGCCGGTTTCCTTGCCGTAACTAGTTACCCACCTTAGGTAGCTAACATTGTGCCTGTACCAAAGAAAGACGGCAAGGTTCGGATGTGCGTTGATTATCGGGATCTAAATAGAGTGAGTCCCAAGGATGACTTTCCCTTACCTCACATTGATGTGCTGGTAGATAACACCGCTCAGTTCTCGGTATTTTCTTTCATGGATGGCTTCTCCGGGCATAATCAGATCAAGATGGCACCGGAAGACATGGAGAAAACAACATTCATTACCCCGTGGGGTACATTATGTTACAAGGTTATGCCCTTTGGATTGAAGAACGTCGGGGCAACGTATCAGCGGGCTACGGTCACATTGTTCCACGACATGATACACAAAGAAATTGAATGCTACGTGGATGACATGATTGCCAAGTCCCGGGACGAAGAAGAGCATCTGGTCAATCTCAAAAAGTTGTTTGATCAGTTGATAAAGCACAAATTGAGGTTGAATCCTAACAAGTGTACTTTCGGGGTGCGTTCCGGAAAATTGTTGGGTTTTATTGTTAGCCAGAAAGGAATCGAGGTGGATCCTGCAAAAGTAAAAGCAATACAAGAGATGCCTGCACCGAAAACAGAAAAAGAAGTGTGTGGGTTTTGTCGCTCCCGCTAAATGACACCTGGTCATATAGGGTACAGACGCGAACGGTCGGCGAAGGAGAAATGAAGATGAATTGAAAAGAGTCGCCAGCTAGGAATTTTTATCCCGAAGGAAAGGTAATGCTGCATAAACCTGGAGAAAGATGAATAAGACGGTTGCGAACCAGAGAAACTGAGAAAGGGGGTTGGTTACAACCTGGGAAGGTATTATCCCCCAGATTGTCCGTCGTACTCGACGGGATCCACGCTTGAAAGTTTGTGTTTAAAGGGGTAGTGTCTGTGCTATCTGTGTGCAAAAGCTGGAAAAGAATATACAGGTGTCAGTGCAAGAAAGTGAAGTGAAGTGCTCAAGAATGAGGCTTAAAAGAATAATGCTGGAAGAGGGGGGAAGAAACAGAGACTTTTGTTCGATAACAGTTAAGTTATGCCTATGTATCCTCTCGTGCAATGAGGAAGTCAGAACATCGTAGTTTGACTCAAAGAGACTGGAAGATAAATTGACTGATGAACTGCTTTCTCGTCTTTGCTCAAGTGTATGACATGTCTGGCTCAGGTGCTAACTGTCTTGCATTAGACGGAAGAAGCAAGTTCTCGTTTATGAGTGAAGATGATGAGAAAAGAATCCCGAAGGAGACGATTATTGTTTATTTTTGGTGTCTTCAATCTTTTATTACTTTTTTGAGTTTGTCATAAGTTAATGAGCTTAAGTCTAAACCAAGGGTTAGTAAACTCATCATATCCTCCCTTTGATTAGGGATAATGAGAATACCTTAAGTATGAAGTAAGAACCTCAAACTTAATTACCATGATGTAGGATTAAAATCATTAACCTACTTGTGATTATTTAGATGTTTTTTGGTATTTTTTTTAGTGTTGAGTAATGAGTTTAAGCCATAATCAAGGATTTAATGGACCCATCACACCATCCTAATAGAAGGATAATAGATGAGCTCATTTAAGCTGAGGAAGATACCTCAACTTAATCCATGATTAGGGATTAACCTCATGACAAAACAAAGCCTTTATTAAAGTGGATTTTAGTTAATGGTAAGATTAAGAAGTGGATTTTATGGTTTGTAATACAACTTGAGGGGGACTTGTCCATTAACACTAGGGTTAGTCCTTCTTAACCAATTAAGGAAGAATTAGAACCCTTATGCAAGGCCCAAGTTACAAGCTATTGTCTTAGTGATTATTAAGATGGATTGATTAAGAGGTTTAAACAAATTAAGGGTTTAACACTTAGGATTAAAGTTATACACTCCATCCTAAGAGAAGGATGCATGCATAATCTTAATCACAAAGCCTTAAAACCTTAAAGGTTTAGTCTCTGATTATGAGATGAGAAGAGAGACACAAAGAAGACACAAGGATAAAACTAAGGGGGGACCAATCAAAACCCTAATTATTGTCATGCTTGGATGTTCCTATGGTTTGTAAGGCTTTCAAGAGATCTTCAAAGAAGCCACCAATGGAAGAAGCAGATGAAAGGAAGAGAAGCAGAAGAAACAAGTTAACTTACTTCACTGAAGAAGATAAGTTACTTGAATAAAAGAAAGTGAATGATGAACATGAATGAGCAAGCTCACTCTAGGGAAAAAGAAAATGCATCAAGGATGCATAAAAGAGATGAGAAGAGAAATGAGAAGTGAAGGCAAATTCACTTCTCAATGTACTTACCACCTGAAATGGTTAGCATAAAAGAAAGAAATGAAATAAAAATGAGATGTATGCAAGGATGCAAACCAAAACCAGAAGCATATTCATGATGCAAATGATGTTATGAGATGATATGAAAGCATGTCAAATGTTATGCATGATCATACAAGAGATGAGAATGCAAATGAAGCATGTAGGAAGCATGAAAGCACATGGAAGTTCATGGAATGAAATGAATGCATATCACGGAAAATGGATGAAGAAATGATCAAGCATGATTCTAATGTGTCCTATGATATCTTAAGAGTCGTGTGAATGCAAGAAATTTCATGGCAAGTTCTTGAATGGATGCATATGCAAGATGTATGTGAATGAACATGAGAAATTAGGGTTTTAATGCAACATGAGATGCAAAAGTCAAAAACAGAAGCAAACCACAAGATAAAAAATTTCAAATGAACTCAAATGAACCCTAACCCCATATGATATCACATCCCAAAGGAGGAGGTCTAACTCTTAACCTAAAGAATGTTGTGAATTTTCTAAATTATCTAGGGTTGTAAGGTACCTTAAGAGGAAAAATGCAAATCAAATCAAAAATGCAAAAGAAATTTATGACAAAAATATTATAAATACTACATGTCAAATGAAGAACAATGCAAAAAGAATCAATGTCATACCATTCATGGTTAGGCGGAAAAGAATTCTTGAAGTTAGGGTTCAAAAATAGGAATTTTATGAACCCTATATTCAAGAAAATTGTCAAAGATGATTCAAAACCAAAAAATAAATTTGTGTGAATGGTTTGACAATGTTTCTAAATGTCCTAAGATACAATGTGAATATTTTTGGGATTTTTAGAAACCTAAATGATATTTTAATTAATTAATTTCCATTAATTAATTAAAATAAACATTTAAATTTTTTAAAAATGATTTTTTAATGCAAAAAATAAAAATAAAAATGTTTTCTGGTTGAGAAAAATATTTGAAATGAAAATGCAAAAGGAAAATATTTTTAGGATTTTCTAAATATTTTTAATAAATGATGCAAAATAAATGAGAAAAAATGAATTAAAATGAATTAAAACAGAAGTATACGCATCTATGGGACAAGATTGATTATGGCGCGCATCTGGACGGTCTAGGTTCAAACTTATTAAAACCTAATTAATTAATTAATTAAACAGGATTTAAACTTAATGAAATGATCTGAGCCCTTCATCACACGCGGGAAGACAAGATCCAAAGGCCCACGTTTAAACTTTGCCCTAACCCTAATTAAACATTTAATTACTTTCAGGTGGCCGGAGAAGACCTCCGGTCATCTTCTCCGGCCAGCTCCTCCCTGAGCAATCCCAAAACTACACCCCTAGGTCATTTCTGGAGCTCTAAAGCTCCAGATCAACTCCTATCACCTTCCTAAACACGAATCCAACCTCAAAACAAATTTATCATGGCTCATAAACAAGATTCGAAGGAAAACTCAAAAATTGGAAAAGTTTCAGAAGCTCAGTAAATGCTCAATACGCAACCATTTTCAAAACTAAAAGTATAAGCATGATCAGCACAACATAATGAACATTCTAAGAACTTAAAATAACATTTATGGAAAAAAGTTTGAAGAGGTTACCTGAGCTTGAGCTTCCTCAGTTTGGAGCTTTCTGGCCACCTCTCTTATGCAAACTCACTCAAATGATCCTCCTGAAGAAGCTTTGAGGCTTGGAAGGAGTTTGTTTTGTATGGTTTGTGTGATTGCACTTCAACTGGCCAAGAATCGTGTTTTGGTTATGGGGTGTTTTTGGCTGTTTTAATGGTTGCTTTGTGTTCAATAGATGATTTTGAGATGAATGGTGAAATTGGTTTTGAGTTTGAGTGTGTGAGCAGAGAGATTCGAAGGATTTTGCAAATGAGGGGATTTTTGAGAACTTGGGCAATCTGAGGTTTCAGGCTGGCTTGTTTTGTGTTATGGCTTGGGTTTGATCCACATAACAAGTTGTGATAGGCCAGAGAGTGGGTGGTGGCTGCAGCTGATTGGTATGGGCTTCTTGCAAAATAGTCAAAAGTTTTTGTACTATATAAGCATGGGCTGGTTCAGAGGTGGTACAATGGGGTGTCTGGTTCAGCATAGATCAAGGATGTCCATGGAATTGGTTTTGAGGCAATTCAACAAGTGTATGAAAGGTTATGTGCCCTTTTGCAATTTTATGAAGTTTTGGCCCCTTTGTGATTTCTTCATGGGCAAGTCATGAAAACTTGAGATTCTTGGGCCAATTCTGAGTTTTGGGCAATGCACTATGTTGGTATGATGTTTAGAAGTGTGTTTGAAGTCACAAAATAGCTCTGCAAGTGGTTTTTGCAAAAAATCCTCTTTGGTGCATTCTTGAAAATTATGTGATTTTTGCCAACTTTGACAAGCCATAACTTGAGTTCCATAATGAATTAGAACTTGTTCTTGTACTTTTTGAAAAGGGAATGATCCAATATACAACTTTCATGACCAACAATTTTTCATTTGAAGCATTTTTGGTTGAGAAAGAGGAGGTTGAAAAACTTTCCTAAAATGGAAAGTTTACATTACAAGTCATTTCCATTTTTGGCAACTTTTGGTTTAGCTCACTTTTCTTCAATTTTGTGGACTTCCAAGCACCTAAATGATCAAATAAAGATCATATAACTTCAATTTGATGAAAAATCCACTTTAGTTCCATGGATGGGGACCTCAGATGCCCTGATTTTGCTCTGACTTGCTCAGAAGTTACCTAGTGAACAGATGACTTCCATAATGAATTTCTTCATCAAACTTGGTACACATGATCATTATAACATATTGAGACCCTTAGATACAAGAATTACCAAAAAATTTGGAGTTATGGCCTCTGAAACCAAAACCCTAATTTCAGGTCATCTGTACAGTGAAACCCTAACTCAGCTTCCATGCTTTCCAAGTTCTTGTGATTCTTTGACTTCCTTGATCTTTGAGGGATGTTAAATGATGATTTAACATACATGGACCCTCTTGGAATGATTGGAGACCTTTGGAGTGGTCCAGATGGATCCTGGATTGCTCAGATCACAAACCCTAGATGCAGATGAATTTGAACTAAGTGGATGAAACAAAAATGCAATATGATATGATATGCTTAAAATTATGCAAAATGAAAGATAGCAAGCCATGGTGTGAACTTAGTGAGGTAAAATTTGGGGTGTTTATAGCTGCCCCTATTCAAACATGAGTTAGCTGTGCAGGATGTAAGTGCCTGGCTTATAAGACAAACAAGATAACTTGTGGTTGAATACCAAAGACAGTCCGAAATTTGCACTCACTGGGGAGAAGAAGAAAAGGGATATAAATTGTAAAAGAAAGTATAGTATGATTATAAAGTGCGGGCGATGGAGGACGACCATCGAGTAGAGGACGACTGCTGGGGATAAACGGTAAACCAAGCAATGATGAGGACGACCGACAAACTGGGGAAATAAAGAGACCACGACGGGGACGGTCGTCGGGTAAGGAAACAAGATTCTCTGGGGATTAAAGTAAAGGCAATGATGGGGACGGCCATCAGGTTCATAAAGTAATGTAAACAACGGTGGGGACGGCCATCGGGCTAAACTGATGAAGGACGATCATCAGGAAAAGGAAAAAGGGACCACGACGGGGACGACCATCGGGTTAAAGAATAAATGAAATAATGATGAGGGATGGTCATCAAAGGTGAAGGACGATCACCTAGCAGGGGACAGTTGCTCTTTATCACGACATAGGAAGAATGTCGGATAGAAAAAAGGTCGACGATGGGGACGGCCATCGGATAAGCATGATGAAGGACGATCATCAAGAGGTGAAGGACGATCACCTAGCAGGGTACGACTGCTCTCGGGGTTTATCATGACATAGGACGAATGTCAGATAACAAGATCAACGATGGGGACGGCCATCGGATAAAATGATGAAGGTCGATCATCAAAAAGGTGAAGGACGATCACCTAGCAGGGGACGACTGCTAAATATCACGACATAGGACAAATGTCGGATAGGAAGGGGTTCCAATAATGGAGACTCCGCTGGGGGAAGGGATGAGGGACGGTCATCCAAAGGTGAAGGACAATCACCTGGAAGGGTACGGCTGCCGAAAGTATCACGACATAGGACGAATGTCGGATAGAAGAAAAGTTGTTCTGTTGGTGACTTACTGGGGAATAGTAAACACGGACGAGTGCCTACAACCAAGATATAAAAGGTATAAGTGTTTGACGCTGTGTATTGATGAAATATGCGGACGAGCATCGTTAAGACTACGATACAGACGTGTATCGGTAGAAACAAACGCTGACGCATGTTCAGAGATGATGATACAGACGAGTACCAACTGGTTAACAAAGAACACAAATGAGTGTCGAATCTGTAGGGAATGAGTGTATATAAGATACAGACGAGTATCTGTATAAGTGTGAACAAGTATTATGGAGTATGAGCAAGACACGGACGAGCGTTCAACTTGCTGGGAAAAGTATGACACAGACGGATGTCAGAAGAGAAAGTGTATAAGGTATTCTGGTGACCTGTGGGGATAGGATGACACGGACGAGTGTCAACAAGAGTGTATTATAAACAAGTGCTTTGTTTGCAACAAGTGTTTGGGCAACCATGCTGGGGAGCGGTGACACGGACGGGTGTCAGGAAAGTTTGTATAGGTATCTGTTTGTGGTTTATATCTGCAGGGGAATGATATGTCATGGACGGGTGTCGAAAGAGTGTATACGAACATATATTTGTGAGTGCAAAGGGGACGCTTTGGCTTTCTGTGGGGAGAAATGAGATGACACGGACGGGTGTCGAGAAAAACATGTTATGTACAAGTATCTGCTGATAGAAAGTGTTCTGGCGACTTTTCTGGGGAATGATGACACAGACGAGTGTCAAAAGGAGCATGTATCTGTATTTGAGAGTGAAAAGGGACGCTTTGGATTTTATGTGTATTTTGTATATATTGTTGATGAGATACCGTTGGTATTTACAGGTGACTGGTTCGAACCTGACTTGTGATCATGCAATATGTTTGATTTTTGCCGTAATGCTCCGTATTAAACGGAATGCTACGCTTTGTGGGGAAATATGATGCGAATGTTATGATTATGCAAGAGAAACCGATCCGGGGTCCGGATCCCGCTGCTGTGAAGATCTCGGGCTGATCTGCTTGGAAGGATATCCCAGTTGGGGATGAGATCACTGGTAGATCTGATAAATCATATGGCTCTGCTTGGGGAAGAAAAGATCACTGATAGACCTATCCGGTAAGGAGATATCCCAGTTGGGGATGAGGAAGCTTCCGTCACTTTGTTGTGCGAGAATTTCAAACATTGCTCTTCCGGGAGAGGCTGGAACTCTGTGGGGAGATATGCTGGAGATGCTCCTGTTGAGTAGACCTGTGCTAGGGATGAGGAGGCTTTGATAACTCTGCTGGGAAAAGTGTCGCTCCCACCAAAATGACAACCAAGGTCAAGAAGGGGTACAAACGCGAACGGTCGGCGAAAAGGGAATGAGAGCACACAGGGGTGAACTCAAGGGGAAAGAAAAGAGTCGCCAGCTAGACATTTTTATCCCGAAGGAAAGGTAATGCTGCATAGACCTAGAAAGATATGGATAAGACGGTTGCGAACCAGAGAGACTGAGAAAGGGGGTTGGTTACAACCTGGGAAGGTATTAGCACCCAGATTGTCCGCCGTACTCGACGGGATCCACGCTTAAAAGATTTGTGTTTTAAAGGGGTAGTGTCAGTGCAATTTATGTATCAAAGCTGGAAAGAATGCAAGTGTCAGTGTAAAAGAAAAGTGAAGTGTATAAAAGGAATGTTAGTGTAAGAACAAGAGTGTAATGCTCAAGACTATGAGGCTTAAAGACAATGCTGGAAAGAGGGGGGATATACAGAGACTTTTGTTCGATAACTGTTAAGTTATGCCTACGTATCCTCTCGTGCAATGAGGAAGTCAGAACACCGTAGTTCGACCCAAAGAGACTGAAAGATGCTTTTGTGAACTGCTTGCTTGTCTATGCTCAAGTGTATGACCTGTCTGGCTCAGGTGCAAATTGTCTTGCATTAGACGGAAGAAGCGAGTTCTCGTTTGTGAATGAATGAGATGAAAAAAGAATCCCGGAGGAGACGATTATTGTTTGTTTTTGTATTTTCAGTCTTTTATTGCCTTTTGAAGTTTGTCATAAGTTAATGAGCTTAAGCCTAAACCAATGGGTTAGTAAACTTATCACATCCTCCCTCTGATTAGGGGTAATGAGAATACCTTAAGTGTGAAGTCAATATCTCACACTTAATCACCATGATGTATGATTAAGATCATTAACCTACTTGTGATTATTTAGATGTTTTTGTTGTTTTTGTTTAGTGTTGAGTAATGAGATTTAGCCATAATCAGGGATTAAACAGACTCATTACACCATCCTAATAGAAGGATAATAGATGAGAATGTTTAAGCTGAGGAAGACTCCTCAACTTAATCCATGATTAGGGATTAACCTCATGACAAAAAAAAACCTTTATTAGATGGATTTTAGTTAATGATAAGATGAAGAAGTGAGTTTTATGGTTTGTAAGACAACTTGAGGGGGACTTGTCCATTAACACTAGGGTTAGTCCTTCTTAACCAATTAAGGAAGAATTAGAACCCTAATGCAAGGCCCAAGTTACAAGCTTGATGTCTTGATGATTATTAAGTGAATTGATTAAGAGATTTAAACACATTAAGGGTTTAACACTTAGGATTAAAGTTATACACTCCATCCTAATAGAAGGATGCAGGCATAAGCTTAATCACAAAGCCTTAAAGCCTTTAGGGTTTAGTCCCTGATTAGGAGATGAGAAGAGAAGACTCAAAGAGACACAAAGGTAAAAACTAAGTGGGGGACTAAACAAGACCCTAATTGTTATCATGCTTGGTCATTCCTAGGGTTTGTGAGGTTTGCAAGAGAAATCTTCAAGGAATCACCAAGGAAAGAAGCAGATGAAAGGAGCAAAAAGAAGCAAAACAACTTGCTTCACTTAAGAAGACAAGTTGCTTGAAGAAAGAAAGTAAGGTGAAAAAGAATGAGCAAGCTCAACCCTATACACATACAAAAATGCAGCAAATGAATTATGAAAGAGATGAAAAGAGA
Organism: Lathyrus aphaca; assembly: GCA_963966055.1. Classification (NCBI taxonomy): domain Eukaryota; kingdom Viridiplantae; phylum Streptophyta; class Magnoliopsida; order Fabales; family Fabaceae; genus Lathyrus; species Lathyrus aphaca. The sequence continues at coordinate 426,960,634 of OZ014524.1, read as the reverse complement.
ATGTGAGAAGTGAAGGCAAATTCACTTCTCAAACAACTTACCACCTGAAAAGTTAGCAAAAGAAATGAAATGCAATGCAAAATGAGATGCAAAGTCATGATGCAAACCAAAACCAGAAGCATGAGTATGATGTTAATGATGCTAAGAGATGATGCAAACATGAGGCAAGGCATGAGAATGATCAAACAAGCATATGGATGCAAGAGAAGCATGCTTTGAACCATGAATGTTCATGAAAAGTTATGAAATGCACATGACATACAACATGGCAAATGAAAGATTCAATGATCACACATGATTCTAATATGTCCTAAGATGTCTTATGAATCAAAAGAATGCACAAAGTTTCATGGCAAGTCATGGTATGCAAGCAAATGAGAAAAGGATGCAAAGGATGGCACAAATTAGGGTTTCATGCATCATACAAAGCAAAAATCCAAAACCAGAAGAAAACATCATGATAAAAATTTGAAAATTCAATCAAAGATACCCTAAACCTATACAAACTCACTGCCCAAAGGAGGGGATCTAACTCTTAACCTAGTGGAAGTTATGAATTTTCTAAGATTGCTAGGGTTTTGTGGTACCTCATCAAGAAAAATGCCAAACAAATTGAAAATGCAAGATCAATTCATGCCAATTTTATCCTATAAACTACATGTTATGCAAGATGCAATGCCAAAAGAATCATCATCCAACTCTTAAAGGTTAGGCAGAAATGAATTTTTGAAGTTTGTCACAAAATATTGCCTAAAAATGAATTTAATTCCATTGAAAATGATCAAAAGGGATCAAGAACAAAAAATAAATTTGGTTTGAGAGTTGGACAATGTTTCTAAATGTTTTTAAATGCTACATGAATTTTTTTGTGATTTTTAAATACGTAAATGTATTTTTAATTAATTAATCTCCATTAATTAATTAAAAATAAACATTTAAATAATTTAAAAATAATTTTTAATGCAAAAAATAAAAATAAAAATATATTCAGAATGAGAAAAATATTTTAAGCCAGCATGCAAAAAATGAAATTTTTATAAAGTGTTTTGATATTTTAAAATAAATGGGAAAGAAAATGCAATAAAAATGAATTAAAAATACGAATTAATGAAAGTAATCCAATTTGAGGGCCAGGATTCAAACAAGAAAGGGAGGGAATTGACCAGCGCATGCAAACGGACGGCTCACATTCAAACTACGCTAATTAAGTCATTAACCCTAATCTGAACCCTAATCACTTTCAGATGACCGGAACAGTGTTCCGGTCATCTTCTCCGGCCAACCATTCATGCTATCTCTCTTAATACGCATCCCCAAGCCCTAAATCTCTCCAGAAATGATCCTCTTCCCAACCCCAACAAGAATCAGTCATCAAAATTCATTTATTCATCATCAAACTTGTGAATCGAAGCAAAACGGAAAAGAACTCAGAAATTTCAGAAGCTCATGAAATGCTTATTTCTCAACTATTTTCAAAACTAAACACATCATGGCAATCAGTGAAACATGTAGAATCATCCTATAACATAAAATGAGAGTTCTGGAAAAATAAATGCCATGGCTACCTGAGCTTGAGCTTTCGAAATAGGGACTTTCTGGCCAGTTCTTTGCTTCAAATCCACTCTACTGACTCCCCCAAAGAACTTGTGAAGCTTGGTTGGAGTTTAAATGGCCTCCAGAAGAAGTTTGCAGAATCTCAGTTTGTGAAATGTGAAAATCGTGTTTTTGATTATGGAGGTTTCAGGGTAAAATGGAGGGTGGGAAATGATCAGTGAGGTTTATGGAGTTGAATGGTGAAAAACGTTTGAAGGTTCGAAAGCTTTTGCAAATTTGGGGATTTTTGAGTATGTTGTGTTCTTGGAGCTTCAGGCTTAGTTGTTATGTGCTTTTGCTTGCATTTGATCCACAAAAAGAGTTGTGATAGGTCAGAGAGTGGGTGCTGGCCTATGTTGATTGGTATGGGCAAGTTGCCAAAATGTCAAAAGTTGGTGTACTTGAGGTATGGGTCATGGCAGGATGGTTTAGGGGCATGGCTTGGTTCAGCTGAGATCATGGAATGCTTGTGGATCAGATTTTGTGGACTGAGGCAAGTGGATGAGAAGCTTTGATCCCTTTTACAAATTGGCACAACTTTGCCCCTTTTGGAAATTCTTCAAGTTTAAGGCATGAAATGGAATAATTCAAAGTACCATTCTGATCCTTAGAGGTCCATTTGACATGTTATGAAGTGTTTGTGTACATTTGAAGTCTTTAGAATGCCTTATCAAACCATTATGCAAATTGCCTCTTTGGTGTAAAACATGAATTTATGTGATTTTGTCCAACTTTGACAAGCCATAACTTTTGATCCAAAATGAATTAGGACAAGTTCTTGTACTTTTTGAAAAGGGAATGATCCATTATACAACTTTCATGACCAAAGTTTTCTCATTTGAGGCATTTTTGAATCAAAAAGCAAGGGTTGAAAAAGTTTCCCAAAATGGCAAGTTTTCATTACAAGTCATTTTCCCAAAAAGTCAACTTTGCAAATGGCTTGAAATTCTTCAATTTTGTGAACTTCTAACATCTTATATGATCAAATAAAGATCATACACAATCAAAATGATGAAGAACACCCTTTGGTTAGGTCATTGGGGGCCTCAGATGCCCTGATTTTGCACTGACTTGCTCAAAAAGTCAACTCTTGATCAGATGCCTTCCCCATTGAATTGCTTCATGAAAATTGATATGCATGATCCCTATACCATATAGAGACCAATAGAAACAAGAATGACCAAAAAATTTGGAGTTATGGCCTTTGAAACCAAAACCCTAATTCTAGGTCATCTGTGCAGTCAAACCTGGCTCTGCTCCTATGCCTTTCTCAGTTCTTGTGATTCTTTGACTTCCTTGACTTTGTGGGGATATAATATGATGCTTGAACATACATGGGCCCCTTTGAAGTGATTGATGACCTTTGGAGTGGCTCAAGAAGCTCTTGGATTGCTCAGATCACAAACCCTAGATGCAGATGACTTAGAACCAGTGCAATGAATTAAAAAAATGCAATATGAGATACTATGATTGAACTTATGCATATGAGAAGATCACAAGCCATGGTGTGAATGGGTGAGGGAAAATTTGGGGTGTTTACAAAAAGCATTCCAGATGCTGCTTGGAGAAGATGTGTTAGGGAAGTGATGTTTGGCATGCCCCATGTTACGCATTTGAATGCCTGCAACCTGTTAAGACAAAGAACGCACAAGTGTCCCGAGGTATCCCTTACCGGATTCCGTCATAGGAGTTAGATATTCCTGGAAGTAAGATTATTTTCTGCAAGCATTTAATTAGAAAGGCACATCTATTTTATTCAAATATTATATCATGGATATTGGACATTTTGCAAATGAAACAAAAATGTACAAGACGGAGTGTAACTTAAAACTCTGATTTTTATTAACATGGGTTCCCTGAATTGGAAAATACAGTCAAAGAAACAGATCCCCTAAAATGAGGGGATTATTAAAAATTGAGAAAAGTAAAGGTGCTGGCAATGTTGACGATGCTCCGTTGAGCTTCCTTTGCTATGACCCATATGACCTTGACGTTCTTCTCATCTTGCTTTCTGGAGAAGGTTGATTCTGACCGATGCTTTAACTCTTTAGAAGCTTGTCATGTTGTAAGTGATACAGACGAATTCAGCATGCAGTTGTTCGCTTATTCCCTTATTTTGCATGGATCGCCCTTTCGGGTTTTCAATCCACCGGGATACCCATTTTTGCCTGAGCTGTCCAATGTGGCTTTTCAACTCAGCGGATGTACACATTTTTTTCTTCAATTTTTCCCTTATTTTTGCCCGAGTCTTTTATTTTATTTTCGACTCGCCGGGATGCCCTATTTTTGCCTGGACTTATATTCTGTTTTTATGTCCAGCGGGTCATTTTATGCGAAGTAATTTTTAACTGCATTTGAATTCACAGGGGATAAGAAATCTTCACCATCCATAGTAGTGAGCATCAGTGCTCCACCAGAGAGGACTTTCTTTACTATGAACGAACCATCGTAGTTTGGATTCCACTTGCCCATGTGGTCTGTATGAGGAGGAAGGAGTCTTTTTAGCACAAGATCTCCCACTTGGTATTCCCGAAGCCTGACTTTCTGATCGAAGGATTTCTTCATTATTTTCTGATATAACTTCCCATGACATATTGCAGCTAATCTCTTCTCTTCGATCAGATTCAGTTGATTGTACCGAGATCGGACCCATTCTACTTCATTCAGTTTGACATCCATTAGTACCCGTAAGGAGGGTAATTCAACTTCAACAGGTAAGACTGCCTCCATACCATACAAAAGTTGATACGGTGTTGCCCCAGTGGATGTCCTGATTGAGGTACGGTACCCATGCAAGGAAAATGGTAGCATCTCATGCCAGTCTTTATAAGTAACCACCATCTTTTGCATAATCTTCTTAATGTTCTTGTTAGCTGCCTCAACAACTCCGTTCATCTTTGGCCTGTAAGGAGAAGAATTGTGATGTTGGATTTTGAAGTCCAGGCACAGTTCTGCCATCATTTTGTTGTTCAAATTGGAATCATTGTCAGTAATGATTCGCTCGGGTACTCCATATCGACAGATGATGTCTCTTTTCAAAATTTTGGCTACCACTTGTCTGGTGACGTTTGCATACGAATCTGCTTCAACCCATTTGGTGAAGTAATCAATGGCTACCAGGATGAATCTGTGGCCATTTGAAGCAGTCGGTTCGATCTTTCCAATCATGTCAATCCCCACATGGAAAAGGGCCAAGGTGAAGACATTACGTTCAAAGGTTTCAGAGGTACATGCACTTTGTCTGCGTAGATCTGGCATTTGTGGCACTTTCTGGAATAGGCACAACAGTCTGCATCCATTGTGATCTAGTAGTAACCTGATCGTAATAATTTCTTAGCCATTGCATGTCCTCCAACATGGGTACCGAAAGATCCTTCATGCACCTCGTGCATCAGCATTTCTTGTCAACACATATGAGAAGAACCATGTCAAAGTTTCTCTTGTATAATGAACCATCAGCATTCAGGAAGAAACTATCAGTCGGCCTTCTTAATGTCTTCTTATCATTGGATGATTCCCCAGATGGGTATGTTTGATCCTCTAAGAAGCATTTGATGTCATGGAACCAAGGTTTGTCATCTTTAGCAATGTCTACGGAGAATACATATGCTGGTCGGTCTAATCTGGATACCGAAATCCGAGGCACATAATTGGCATTTTGAACCTTGATCATGGAGGAAATGGTAGCCAAAGCATCTGCGAACTAATTTTCGTCTCGAGGGATGTACTCAAGTTTGACTGTTGTGAAGAAAGTCAATAATCGCCTCGCATAGTCACGGTATGGAATCAGATGCTCTTGGTGAGTATACCATTTTCCATTGGTTTGATTAATTACCAAAGCTGAATCTCCGAATACAGTTAAAGTCTTGATCTTGAGGTCAATGGCTTCCTCAAGACCCATGATACAGGCTTCGTATTCAGCTTCATTGTTAGTGCATGCAAAGGTGAGTTTTGCCGAGAAAGGCATATGAACTCCTTCAGGTGTAATGAGCACTGCACCAACTCCTCGACCATTCATATTAACAGCCCCATCAAACATGATGTCTTCATCAGGGAAGTCAAATCTCATTGGTCGGTAATCATCAATGGGTTGCTCAGCTAGATAGTCAGACAGTACACTGCCGTTGGTATTTACTGAATGTCATATTCTGTCAGGATCATTTGCCATCTAGCAACCCTTCCAATAAGTGTTTTCTTCTTAAATATGTACTTGACTGGATCCATTTTTGAGATCAACAAAGTAGTGTAAGTCAACATATACTGTCTTAGTCGGCGAGCAGCCCAAGCTAAAGCACAACAAGGTTTCTCGAGCAGTGAATAACGTTGTTCACAGTTGGTAATTTTTTTGCTTAGGTAGTATATTGCATACTCTTTTCGACCTGACTTGTCATGTTGGCCCAACACACACCCCATTGATCCTTCTAATACTGTCAGGTACATTATTATAGGTCTTCCTTCAACTGGAGGCATAAGAATTGGAGGTTCTTGTAAGTACTTCTTGATTTAATCAAAAGCCTTCTGGCAGTCTTCATTCCACCTGACCGTTTGTTCTTTTCTTAACAGTTTGAACAGGGGCTCACAGGTTGCAGTAAGATGAGATATGAACCTTGATATGTAGTTCAATCTACATAGGAATCCCCGAACTTCCTTTTCAGTCCTAGGTGCAGGCATCTCTTGAATGGCTTTGACTTTGTCAGGATCAACTTCAATTCCTTTTTCACTTACAATGAATCCCAGCAGTTTACCGGACCGTACCCCGGATGTGCACTTGTTGGGGTTTAGCTTCAATTGATACTTCCTCAGACGCTGGAACAACTTTAGCAGATTTACCAGATGATATTCTTTAGTGAGGGACTTGGCAATCATATCATCCACGTAGCATTCAATTTCTTTGTGGATCATGTCGTGGAATAATATTACCATAGCCCGTTGATAGGTTGCACCGGCATTCTTCAGTCCAAAAGGCATTACCTTATAACAAAATGTGCCCCAAGGTGTAATGAAGGTAGTCTTTTCCATGTCTTCGGGTGACATCCTGATCTGATTATACCCGGAAAATCCATCCATGAAGGAAAATACCGAGAACTGAGTTGTGTTGTCAACCAATACATCAATGTGAGGTAAAGGGAAATCATCCTTCGGGCTAGCTCTGTTCAGATCCCAGTAATCCACACACATCCGTACTTTTCCATCCTTCTTAGGCACTGGTACAATATTAGCAACCCACGGCGGGTAACTAGTCACAACAAGGAAACCGGCGTCCCACTGTTTTTGTACTTCTTCTTTAATCTTCATGGCCATATCCGGACGAGTACGGCGTAGCTTCTGCTTTACTGGAGGACAATCTTCTTTCAAAGGCAGTTTATGCATAACAATGTCGGTATCCAGACCTGGCATGTCTTGATAGGACCAAGCAAAGACATCAACGTACACCCGAAGCATGTCAATAAGTTGTTTCTTCACTGAATCTTGCAGACTGGCCCTGATCTTCACTTCTTTCAAGTCTTCTTCGGTACCAAGGTTAACTGTTTCAACCTCCTCCTGATGAGGAGTGATCACTTTCTCTTCTTTCCTCAACAACCTGGCTAACTCTTCAGGTAACTCATAGTCTTCTTCAACCCCTTCGTCAGCTTGATTAATTGGATTGTCGAAGTCATACAAGGTCATAGCAGTGTTGTTGTCGGTGCAATCTGGAGGATAATCTCTGCAAGGGTTGAGATTTGTTCGTTTTATTGATCAGTTTTAATCTTGTTTAGAAAAGTGAAAATGAAGTTATTTATTTTGAAAACATTGCCATTTTATTGTTTGTACAAAAGTGAAAAATGAAAAGACAATGAGCGAAAAAAGAGACTCGTTTGAAAAAGGTGTCCTGATATTCATTGATTAATCATTTGCACAAAATATAACATGGCCCTATTACAAAATGAGTTCTAACACCTTGGGCAAGATGCAGGACTTGATGCATGCTAAAAAGACAGGAAATAATAATTACTCTGCAGGAGTAACCCTTATAATTTCCTGGGAAGACCAGTTAGAGACTTGGTTCCTCGGGATCCTTGGACGTATCCAGTTCTCCAGGTTGCGGTCGCTTTCTTCCTTGTCTTCCATATTGTTCATAGCATTCGGGGTGAGCATTCCCCCACTGACAAATTTGGGCTCCTTGGTAGCCTCTGATTGATCTTGTCGGCAGCTTCCCCCAGCCTTGAGCAGTACCTTCTTCAACAACCTTCCGGGCTTGCTGATAAGAAATGATTGAAGTTCCCATCCTGTCCTCCTGGGATGCAGCCAAAACTCAAGTAGCCTCATTAACATTTAGGGCCTCAAACCCTTGGCTCATTGTCTCACGGATCTCTCTGTCCATCTCAATATACTTGTAAGTAGCTAGATGACTGACGAAGATATCCTCCTCCCCACAAATTGTGATAATCTGTCCTTCCCATTCGTACTTCAGTTTCTGGTGAAGAGTCGACGTTACTGCGCCTGCGGCGTGAATCCAGGGTCGACCTAGCAAACAGTTATATGCTGGCTGTATGTCCATCACGTAGAAAATGATCTTGAAGACTTGTGGACCGATTATCACTGGCAATTCTACTTCTCCCAGAATAGATCTTTTAGAGCCATCAAAAGCCCGAACCACAAGATTACTTGGCCGGAGAGCTATCCCATCATACTCAAGCTTGACAAGAGCCTTCTTTGGTAGGACATTGAGTGAGGACCCAATGTCTACAAGCACATGAGATAAGAGAACTCCTTTGCACTCTAAGGTTATATGCAAAGCATTGTTGTGAAGACGCCCTTCAGATGTCAAATCAGTATTAGTGAACCCTAGCCCATGGCTAGTGTTGACATTTGATACCATTGTTTCCATCTGATTTACAGTGATCTCTTTTGGCACGTAGGCAGCGTGCAGAACCTTGAGGAGTGCATCCCGATGGGCTTCGGAACACAACAGCAATGATAGGATTGAGATCTTTGAAGGGGTCTGGTGGAGCTGGTCCATAACTTTATAGTCACTTCTTTTGATGATTCTCACAAACTCATCCACGTCTTGATTGAAGGATGACTTATGAGTTTCTTTCGGCGTAGATTCTTCCGGTATCACACCCTTCCCCTTGGCTCTGGCAACAGCCTCTGCCTCTGAATTAGTTCTAGGGACTTGTGAAGCGAAGAGACGTCCGCTTTGGGTGAAGCCTTCGCCTCCCCCAACATTATCCACTTGGGGAGTGAGAACTGGAGAATCAAGAAGGACTTTCTCTCCATTGCAGTATAGATCAGCACCATAATGCCATGGTATAGCACTGTCTTTGTCATATGGGATCGGGTCGGGCACCGTGATGGTGACTGGGCTTACTGCTGTTGTTGTTGGGACTATAATGGTTTGTGGATCATAAAAGATTGTTACAGGACCTCTGATGGGTGAAGGTGATGGGGAACTGAAGGTTTGTTGAGACTGTTGTTGATTTTGCTGAAAGTTGTTGGAACCCGGGACCGTTGCTGGGTCATAATAGATTGTGACAGTGGAAACATCATTATTTGTTGTTGAAGTTGTAGTAGATGGTGCAAATGAACTGTTGTATGTTGAAGTGATGGATGGAATGATTTTTGAAGTTGTAGTCGAATCCGTTGGAACAATGGTTGTTGCATTTGTAGAAGAAACACTTGGACAGATGGTTGTTGATGTTGTAGAAGATTCACTTGTTGTTGACGAAAGGGTTGTTGGTGTTGTAGAAGTTGTGGTTGTAATTTGCAGAATTCCCTCCTTAATCAAATCATTGATGCCTTTCCTCAAACTAGCACACCCATTCTCAGAAAGTTTGCATGATTCGCAATAGGCCTCACAACCTGGAAACACTTGGCATTTTAAAATCTGGGCTTTAACCTCTGCCAGAGGTGTTTGAGTACATGAAATATCCTCTATTAGACTCGGGGGTGAACCATCCTCTACAGCATTAATCCTTGGCCCACTGTGGCTCGGCATAGGATTCTTCATTACATTTGGAGGAGGTGCAAAGTTCAGGGCTTTTGAATCAACCAGATCCTGAACCTTCATATGCAGGGCTCTGCATTTTTGTGTAGAATGGCCAGGTGCGTTGGAGTGAAAAGCACACCTAGCGCTGGCATCATAGTTTTTTGGAAGGTTTTGAGGATCAGGTGGAGCCAATGTCCTCAACTCAACCAGATTGAGCTTCAGGAGTTGTGGCAGCAGTGTAGCATATGGCATAGGAATGAGGTCAATTACTCGATTGACCTGAGATGGACGTTGTTGAAACGGGCGTTGTTGTTGATTGTTGTTGTTATTGTTGTAAGATCTCTGTTGCGGAAACTGTTGTTGTTGCAGAAAGTGTTGTTGTTGTTGAGCATACTGAGGAGGTGGAGCAGGGATAGTAACAGCAACAACTGTTCTGGGTAAGTACTGGGGCCTACCTCTTCCCATGTGCACAGAGTTGGTCTCACCAGATCTACGGGGCCCAGCAATTGGTTTTCTTGTACTGCTGGAACTGGCACCGTTGTCTGAGATCTTTCCCATCTTCAAAAGACTCTCAATTCTCTCACCAGCTATAACTACATCAGCAAAATTGGTGGAAGAGAAAGCAGCAAGTCTGTCAATATATGTTCCTTGGAGGGTGTTCATGAACATATCAACCATTTCCCTCTCAGACATGGGTGGTTAAACTGCAGCAGCAAGTTGCCTCCACCTTTGGGCATATTCCCTGAAGCTTTCACGGGAAGATTGAGACATCCCCATTAGGAGGGTCCTGTTTGGAGCCATGTCCAGGTTGTATTGATACTGTTGGATGAAAGCTTCAGCCAAGTCTTTCCAGCTTCTTACTGTGGCTCTAGTTAGGTGGGAATACCATTCTCGGGATGCTCCAGTTAGACTATCCTCGAAGTAAAACATTCACAACTTTTCGTCCATGGTGTATGCTTTTAACCTTCCTAAGAATGATTGAAGGTGGGTACGTGGGCAAGATGTGCCATTATACTTTTCAAAGCATGGGGGTTTGAACTCGTGAGGAATTCTCACCCCTTCCACGAGTCCCATGTCCATCACATCAAATCCTAGGGAATTCTGGGATTCAAGAGACCTCAGCTTCTCAGCAATCTCATCTAGCCTACGGTCGTAAACTTCATCCCCAGCCCCAATAACCGTGAACTGCTCTTCTTGAGGATCCTCTTGCAAGATCCTGCCTCCAGCAGTGTTACCTTAAGTATTCCTTATGACATTAACATCTGGGTTTAGATGAGGCCCAAACTCTGGTGGATCAATGCGAGGCTGCCCGCGATCATTATTGCTGGTACCTCCTGTACCTGGATGGTGTTCATCAGGAGTTTGTCTTTCCACCAACTCCCTTAGCCTTTCCTGGCTCTGAGCTAAGCCAGTCATTACAGCCATGAATTGGGTCATCTGATTCCTCATCTCAACCCTTTCATTTGCCATTTGGGTCCTTACTTCATTCAAGTCTTGTTGTACTTAATCCATCTGAATTCCCAGAAGGTTGTTTCTCGTCGGGTACCGGTGTATTCTCTTGACAGGGAACACTCTTATGCGAGCAATGTTTCCTGAAACCACAACAAAGTGATAAACAACAATAAAAAAAACCTACAAAACAAAGAAAATGTTAGTATGCAATGCAATATGCTTATTTGTCTTCCAAGGGTATCCGGTTTGGTTTTTTGGTTTTGACCTTTCCAGACCTCGAGGAAATGCTGATGATGTTGATAGAGAAAGCCCACCAATAAATAACACAAACTGATATATTACAAAGAGATGAAAATACATAGTTTGATTGCAATACATGCCCCATGGTGGGTAAAAATACAGCAAAATAAAAGAAAAGTACAACAAAAGAAAGAAGTACAAGCAAAAGATCAGACATCCAATCCAAAGTCATCCTCCCTGACTTCCTTCAGGAGGGCCTCAGTCACTGGCTCCACTGGTTGCTCTGTGATAGTCCTGATGAGGAGGTTCCTGGTAGCAATGGCACTGGTTAGCTTCTTATGCTTATCCTGATCCTTTAACCTATTCAACCCCGCCCGGAGTTTCAATTCAGATATCTCCTTCTGAGCTGCCAACAAAGCTTCCTGATGCTTCTTCTCACTAGCCTCCAACTGCTCTATCTTAGCCTGAGTCCTTTGATCTTCTTGTGCATGGTGTCTCTCCCGCCTGATGACACAGGGCCAAGAGGGGCACAGACGCGAACGGTCGGCGAAAGAGAGAGCACAGGGGTGAACTGAAAAGAGTCGCCAGCTAGGCATTTTTATCCCGAAGGAAACGTAATGCTGTATAAACCTAGGAAAGAAAAGGACAAGACGGTCACGAACCAGGGAAACTGAGAAAGGAGGTTGGTTACAACCTGGGAAGGTATTAGCACCCAGGTTTTCCGTCGTACTCGACGAGATCCACGCTTGAAAGTTTGTGTTCAAAGGGGTAGTGTCAGTGCTATTCTGTGTGCAAAAAGCTGGAAAAAAATGCAAGTGTCAGTGCAAAAGAAATGTGAAGTGAAATGAAAGAGTGTCAGTGCAAGAAACGAGTATGAAGCTCAAGACTATGAGGCTTTAGGAATAATGCTGGAAGAGGGGGGAATATACAGAGACTTTTGTTCGATAACAGTTAAGTTATGCCTACGTATCCTCTCGTGCAATGAGGAAGTCAGAACATCGTAGTTCGACTCAAAGAGACTGAAAGATAAATTGACTTATGAACTGCTCATTTGTCTATGCTCAAGTGTATGACCTATCTGGCTCAGGTGCAAACTGTCTTGCATTAGACGGAAGAAGCGAGTTCTCGTTTATGAGTGAATGAGGTGAGAAAAGAATCCCGGAGGAGACGGTTATTGTTTGTTTTTGTGTTTTCAATCTTTTATTGCTTTTGGAATTTGTCATAAGAAAATGAGCTTAAGCCTAAACCAAGGGTTAGTAAACTCATCACATCCTCCCTCTGATTAGGGGTAATGAGAATACCTTAAGTATGAAGTAAGCACCCCACACTTAATCACCATGATGTAGGATTAAGATTATTAACCTTCTTGCATTTATTTAGATGTTTTTGGAGTTTTTGTTTAGTGTTAAATAATGAGTTTAAGCCATAATCAGAGATTTAATGGACCCATTACACCATCCTAATAGAAGGATAATAGATGAGAACATTTAAGCTAAGGAAGGCTCCTCAACTTAATCCATGATTAGGGATTAACCTCATGACATGACAAGGCCTTTATCAAAGTGGATTTTAGCTAATGGTAAGATTAAGAAGTGGATTTTATGGTTTGTAAGACAACTTGAGGGGGATTTGTCCATTAACACTAGGGTTAGTCCTTCTTAACCAATTAAGGAAGAATTATAACCCTAATGCAAGGCCCAAGTTACAAGCTTGATGTCTTAGTGATTTATTATATGGATTGATTAAAGGATTTAAACACATTAAGGGTTTAAAACTTAGGATTAAATTTGTACACTCCATCCTAATAGAAAGATGCAGGCATAACCTTAATCACAAAGCCTTAAAACCTTTAGGGTTAGTCCTTGATTAAGAGATGGGAAGAGAAGACACAAAGATGACACAAAGGTAAAACTAATGGGGGACTAATAAAACCCTAATTGTGATCATGCTTGGGTGTTCCTAGGGTTTATGGGGCTTGCAAGAAGATCTTCAAGAGAAAAGCCACCAAGGAAGAAGCAGGATGAAGGAAGGAAAATCATCAGGAAGTAAGACAACTTACTTCACTTAAGAAGATAAGTTGCTTGAAGAAAGAAAGAGGAGAAGGAGCATGAATGAGCAAGCTCACTCTAATTCACAAGCAAAATGCAGCAATGATTCATAAGAGAGATGAGGAGAGATTATGAGAAGTGAAGGCAAATCCACTTCTCAAACACTTACCACCTGAAAAGTTAGCAAAAAGAAATAAAATGAAATGAAAATGAGATGAAATGCAAAGATGAAAGCCAAAGTCAGAAGCATATTCATGATGCAAATTATGTTATGAGATGGTATGAAAGCATGTCAAGGGATATGAATGCTCATACAAGATATGGGAATGCAAATGAAGCATATAAGAAGCATGAAAGTTCATGAATGCATATGACATAAAATGAAAGCAAAAGCATGGCAAATGGATGATGCAATGATCAAACATGATTCTAATATGTCCTAATATGTCTTATAGGTCATGTGGATGCACAAAATGTCATGGCAAGTTCATGTATGCAAGCTTATGCAAAGTGGATGCAAATGAAGATGGAAATTAGGGTTTATGCACAACATGAGATGCAAAATTCAAAATCAGAAGCAAATGGTAAGATAAAAAATTGAAAATGGAATCAAAGGGGCCCTAAACCTATACAAGTTCACTGCCCAAAGGGGAAGGTCAGAAGTTAAACCCTAAAGGACTTATGATTTTCCTAAGTTTCTAAGGTTTTAAGGGTGATCCTAAAGGGAAACATCCAAACAAATTGAAAATGCACTATAAAAATGAAACAAAAATATTTTTGGATGCTTGAAAGTATGCATAACACAATGCAAAAAGAACCATTCACAAACTCAACTTGGATCAAAAGTTATGAATTTTTGAAGTTAGGGTTAAAAATATTCAAATTAAAGAACCCTAATTCAAATGAAAATTGTCAAAGTGTGATCAAAACCAAAACAAAATTTGTTTTGTGAGTTTGTAAATGTTTGTAAATGTTTGGAAATACTCTCTGATTTTTTGGGGGATTTTTAAATACCTAAATGTATTTTTAATTAATTAATTTTCATTAATTAATTAAAAATAAACATTTAAATGATTTAAAAATAATTTTTAATGCAAAAAATAAAAAATAAAAATATTTTTGGGTTCTGAAAATTAATAAAAGCTTGAATAAAAATTTCCATAATTTTTTGATGTCATTTGCTATTTTTTTAAAATTCGTACAAATTAAAATGAAATAAATGAAATAAAAATTAAATAAAAAGAAAGTATGTGCAATGGAGAGCCAGAATTTATTCTGGGTTTGTGAGAGTTGACTGCGCGCCAAATCCAATGGACACAATTCAAACCAGGCTAATTAACTAATTAAACCTAATTAATTAAGTTAAATGGAAATTATGAATTAATGAGATGATCTAAGCCCTTGGTTCACACGCGGGAAACTTAATCCTAGGGTCCAGATTCAAAAATCCACTAATTACTCAGCTAACCCTAATTAGGCTCAGACTTGGTGGTACAGGTTGCATAGGTTGATTTGTTCTTGGGGCTTGGTAACCTTGTTGTCTCAGAGGTGCGGTATTTTGGATAGGGTTATTATTTTCGTAGGAGAAGTTTGGGTGATTCCTCCATCCAGGGTTATATGTGTTTGAAAATGGGTTCCCTTGGGTGTAATTCACTTGCTCAGGATTGGTCTCATTTAACAGATTGCATTCGGCGGATTGGTGTCCTTGTGTCCCACATATCTCACAACTCGGCGAAACTGCGGCTACAGTATTCGGGGTTGTACACATATGTTCGACTCTAAGGGCCAATGCGTCCATTTTAGCTTGCATCATGTCCATAGAGCTTAGCTCATGTATTCCTCCTTGGGCTTCCTTCTTTTCCACTATCGCTCGCTCTACTCCCCATGATTGATGGTTTTGGGCCATATCCTCGATAAGGGCACTAGCTTCAGGGTAAGGTTTATTCATCAGTGCGCCACCAACGGCAGCGTCGATGGTCATCTTAGTGTTATAATGAAGTCCATTATAGAAGGTTTGAATGATTAACAAATTCTCTAAGCCATAATGTGGGCACGCTCTTAATAGCTCTTTATATCTCTCCCAGGCTTCGAACAACGACTCTCCTTGGTGTTGGGTAAATCTAGTTATTAGGTTTCGAAGAAGAGCAGTCTTACTTGGGGGGAAATATCTAGCAAGGAATACTGTTCTAAGGTCTTCCCAAGTTGTTATAGAATTGGGTGGAAGGGAATCTAACCATGATAGAGCTTTATCTCTGAGGGAAAAGGGGAATAATCTTAAGCGTATCGCCTCAGGAGGAGCTCCATTGGTTTTAAAGGTGTCTGCTAACTGAAGAAAGTTTTTTAAATGTTGGTTTGGGTTATCAGTAGCAAGACCTGCGAATTGTCTCTGTTGCACTAATTGCAGCAGGGATGGTTTAAGTTCAAAATTATTGGCTGGGATAACGGGGTTTACTATACTAGAACTAGGTTCCTCGTTTGATAGTTGGGCGAAGTCCTTAAGAGGTCTTCGGTTTTGATCTTCGGCCATAGCTCTCCTATTCCTATGGAAAAACAAACGTGCGCGAGCGTAACATTCAGGTTCAATTAGAGGGTCTACTAAGCTTTCGGCACTGCGAGTCTTTCGCATTGACCGGTGGGTAACAACCTTAGTCTAAACGGTATAACTACAGGGTATGAAATTTGACGAAATTGGTCCCCGGCAACGGCGCCAAAAACTTGATGTGTGTTTTTCGCAAGTGTACGAACACGTCATAGTAATATAAAAGATTGTCGAATCCACAGAGACCAAGTGTCAATCTATCGTACCTGTTGTTATGGTGTGTATCTAAGGCAACTAAATATAAGGGTTTTAAGGAATGCGCAATGGTAAATAAAATAATAATTTTAAACAATAAACAAAGACAGGTGTCGCTCCCACCAAAAGACACCCAGGTCAGAAGGGGCACAGACGCGAATGGTCGGCGAAAAGGAGAGAGAACACACAAGGGTGAACTCAAGAGAAAAGAGTCACCAGCTAGGCATTTTTATCCCGAAGGAAAGGTAATGCTGCATAAACCTAGGAAAAGATGGATAAGACGGTTGCGAACCAGAGAGACTGAGAAAGGGGGTTGGTTACAACCTGGGAAGGTATTAGCACCCAGATTGTCCGCCGTACTTGACGGGATCCACTCTTAAAATATTTGTGTTTTAAAGGGGTAGTGTCAGTGCAATCTGTGTATTAAAGCTGGAAAGAAAGCAAGTATCAGTGTAAAGGAAGTGTGAAATGTATAAGTGAAGTGTCAGTGTAAGAATAAGAATGAAATGCTCAAGACTATGAGGCTTAAAGAATAATGCTGGAGGAGGGGGAATATACAGAGACTTTTGTTCGATAACTGTTAAGTTATGCCTACGTATCCTCTCTTGCAATGAGGAAGTCAGAACACCGTAGTTCGACCCAAAGAGACTGAAAGATGAATTGACTGATGAACTGCTTACTTGCCTATGCTCAAGTGTATGACCTGTCTGGCTCAGGTGCAAACTGTCTTGCATTAGACGGAAGAAGCAAGTTCTCGTTTGTGAGTGAATGAGATGAGAAAAGAATCCCGAAGGAGACGATTATTGTTTGTTTTTGTGTTTTCAATCTTTTATTGCTTTTTATGTTTGTCACAGGAAAATGAGCTTAAGCCTAAACCAAGGGTTAGTAAACTCATCACATCTTCCCTCTGTTTAGGGGTAATGAGAATACCTTAAGTGTGAAGTCAGCATCTCACACTTAATTACCATGATGTAGGATTAAGATCATTAACCTACTTGTGATTATTTAGATGTTTTTGTTGTTTTTGTTTAGTGTTAAGTAATGAGTTTAAGCCATAATCAAGGATTTAATGGACTCATTACACCATCCCAATAGAAGGATAATAGATGAGAACATTTAAGCTGAGAAAGACTCCTCCACTTAATCCTTGATTAAGGATTAACCTCATGACAAAACAAACCTTTATTAAATGGATTTTAGTTAATGGTAAGATGAAGAAGTGATTTTTATGATTTGTAAGACAACTTGAGGGGGACTTGTCCATTAACACTAGGGTTAGTCCTTCTTAACCAATTAAGGAAGAATTAGAACCTTAATGCAAGGCCTAAGTTACAAGCTTAATGTCTTAATGATTATTAGATGAATTGATTAAGAGATTTAAACACATTAAGGGTTTAACACTTAGGATTGAAGTTATACACTCCATCCTAATAGAAGGATGCAGGCATAAGCTTAATCACAAAGCCTTAAAGCCTTTAGGGTTTAGTCCCTGATTATGAGATGAGAAGAGAAGACTCAATGATGACACAAAGGTAAAACTAAATGGGGGGACTAATTAAGCCCTAATTGTGATCATGCTTGGTTGTTCCTAGGGTTTGTGAGGCTCAAGAGGAGAAATCTTCAGAGAAACCACCAGGAAGGAAGCAGATGAAAGGAGCAAGGAGAAGAAAAAATACTTGCTTCACTTAAGAAGACAAGTTGCTTGAAGAAAGAAGGTAAGATGAACATGAATGAGCAAGCTCACTCTAATACACATACAAAATGCAGCAAAGGAAGTATGAAAGAGATGAAAAGAGATTATGAGAAGTGAAGGCAAATTCACTTCTCAAACAACTTACCACCTGAAATGTTAGCATAAGAAATGAAATGCAATGCAAATGAGATGAAATGTGATGATGCAAACTAAAACCAGGAGCATAAACATGATGTTAATGATGCTAAGAGATGATGCAAACATGAGACAAGACATGAGAATGATCATACAAGCATAAAGATGCAAATGAGGCATGTTTTGAAACATGAAAGTACATGAAAAGTTATGAAATGTTATGGACATACAACATGGTAAATGAAAGATGCAATGATCAAACATGGTTTTAATATGTCCTAAGATGTATTATGAATCAAAAGAATGCACAAAATGTCATGGAAAGTCATTGGATGCAAGCAAATGAGAAATGGATGCAAGGGAAGGCACAAATTAGGGTTTCATGCATCATGCAAAGCAAAAATCCAAAACCAGAAGCAAATAACATGATAAAAATTTGAAAATGCACTCAAAGATACCCTAAACCTATACAAACTCACTGCCCAAAGGAAAGGATCCAACTCTTAACCTATTGAAAGTTATGAATATCCTAAGATCTCTAGGGTTTTAAGGTACCTTGTCAAGAAAAATGTCAAACAAATTGAAAATGCAAGATCAATTCAAACCAAATTTATCCTATAAACTACATGCTATGCAAGATGCAATGCCAAAAGAATCATCATCCAAATCTCAATGGTTAGGCAGAAAGGAATTTTTGAAGATTGAAACAAAATATTGCCTTGAAATTAAATTAAATCCAATAAAAATGATCAAAAGGCATCAAGAGCAAAAAAGAAATTTGGTTTGAGAGTTGGACAATGTTTCTAAATGTTTTTAAATGCTATGTGAATTTTTTTTGTGATTTTTAAATACCTAAATGTATTTTTAATTAATTAATTTCCATTAATTAATTAAAAATAAACATTTAAATGATTTAAAAATAATTTTCAATGCAAAAAATAAAAATAAAAATATTTTTGGGTTTTAAAAATTAGTGAAATCTTTGACAAAACTTTTCATAATTTTTAAAGGCATTTTGCTATTTTAAATAATTCGTGCAAATAAAATACAAAAAGAATGAAATTAAAATTAAAATGGAAGAAGTATGCAAAAGGAGAGGCCAGGATTCATTCTGGGCTGGGAAAGTTTGACTTGGCGCCACATCCAATGGCCCAAGTTCAAACTCCCTTAATCTGATTTAATTAAATATTAATCACATAATTAAAATTAAACACAAGATCCAGACCACCCAAATGCGCGCGGGAAGACAGATCAAAGGGTCCACGTTCAAAGTTTTCCCTAACCCTAATTAAGTCACTAATGACTTTCAGGTGGCCGGAGAAGACCTCCGGTCATCTTCTCCGGCCAGACCCTCACCTGAAAGTTGCCAACTTCTTCCCTAGGCACTTTCTGGAGCTCTAAAGCTCCAGATTCACTCCTCTCACTCCCCTAAGATCAAATCCACCCTCAAACTTCATTTCTTTTCACCCAAAATCAAGATTCGAAGAAAACATCAAAAATGGCAAAATTTTCAGAAGCTCGGTAAATACTCATCTCTCCACCATTTTCAAAAATACAAAGTTCAGTGTACTCAGGGGAACATGCTTAATCATTTAATAACTTAAAACAAAACTTCTGGAAAAATGAATTTCAGTGGCTACCTGAGTTGAAGCTTTCAATCCAAGAGCCTTTTGACCAGTTCCTTGCTTCCAATCAACTCTACTGACCTCCCTTAAGTGTTTGCAAAGCTTGTTTGGAGTTTATTTTGGCTGGTTTGTGAGATTGATGGAGTTCTGTTCAGAGAGGGGAGGAAATCGTGTTTTGATTTCAGGGAGTTTCAGGGCAAGGTGAAGGGTCAGGGATGATCAGTGAGACATGCTGAGATGTTCTATGGAGTTTGTTTTTATGTTTGATGCTTGTGTGATGTGTTTCGAAGGAAAATGCATAAGAAGGCAAAGCTTGGAGCTATGGCTTGGAGAGTGTTTCAGGCTTGTGTGTGTGGTGCTTCTTGTTGCTTTTTGTCCACTTATCACATTGTGATAGGTCTGTGGAGTTGGTGTGGCACAGGCTGATTGGTATGGGGTTTTTGCAAAAAAGTCAAGTCTAGGTGTAAGAGAGGTATGGGTCAATGGTAGGCCAAGGACAAAGGGGTGTCATGCGCAGCAAGGAATGAGGAGAGCCATGGGATCAGTCTTGAAGACAATTAGCAAGTGGATTAGGGTTTGTATGATGTTTTGCAACTTTGTCCAACTTTGGCCCTTTTGAAGTTTCTTGATCCATAAGTCATGAAAATGGGCAAACCCTTGGTGCATTCTGAATTTTAGGCATTGGTTTAGGTTTGTACAAAGATTAGAAGTCACTTTGAGGTCTCATTTTGCCTTGGCAAGTGGTTTTGCAACTTTGCCTCTTTGGTACATAACTTGAAATTATGTGATTTTCCCAACTTTGACAAGCCATAACTTTTGATCCAAAATGAATTAGAATGAGTTCTTGTAATTTTTGAAAAGGGAATGATCCATTCTATAACTTTCATGACCAAAGTTTTCCCATTTGAAGCATTTTTGAATCAAAAAGAAAGGGTTGAAAAAGTTTCCCAAAATGGCAAGTTTCCATTACAAGTCATTTTCCCAAAAAGGCAACTTTGCAAATGGCTTGAAATTCTTCAATTTTGTGAACTTACAACATCTTCTATGATCAAATAAAGATTATACACAATCAAAATGATGAAAAACACCCCTTGGTTGGGTCATTGGGGGCCTCAGATGCCCTGATTTTACACTGACTTGCTCAAGAAGTCAACCCTTGATCAGATACCTTCCGCATGGAATTTCTTCATGAAAATTGATATGCATTATCCTTATGACACATAGAGACCAATAGAAACAAGAATGACCAAAAATTTTGGAGTTATGGCCTTTGAAACCAAAACCCTAATTCTAGGTCATCTGTGTAGTTAAACTTGGCTCTGCTTCCATGCCATTCTCAGTTCTGGTGATTCTTTGACTTTCTTGACTTTGAGAGGATATAATATGATTCTTGAACATGCATGGACCCCTTTGAAGTGATTGATGACCTTTGGAGTGGCTCAAATGGCTCAGGGATAGCTCAGATCACAAACCCTAGATGCAGATGACTTAGAAGCAATGCAGTGAATCAAAAATGTGATATGAGATGCTATGGTTGAATTCATGCATATGAAAAGATCACAAGCCATGGTGAAATGGGTGAGGGCAAATTTGGGGTGTTTACAGCTACCCCTATTCAAACATGAGTTAGTTGTGCAGGATGTAAGCGACGGCTTAACAGGCAAGCAAGATAACTTGTGGTTGAATACCAAAGACAACCCAAAATTTGCACTCACGAAATGAAGAAGAAAAGGGATATAGATTGTAAAAGGAATAAAAAGTATATTATAAAGTGCGGGTGACGGAGGACGATCGTCGAGCAGAGGACGACTGCTGGGGATAAAGCGATGACGGGGACGACCGACATGCTGGGGATATGAGAGATTATGATGGGGACGGCCATCAGGTACAACTATAAGACTTTCTGGGGATTATAGGTAAATGAAATAAAATGATGAGGTACGGTCATCAAAGGTGAAGGACGATCACCTAGCAGGGGACGGCTGCTCTGTTGGGAATAAGATGAGGGACGGTCATTTGAGGTGAAGGACGATCACCCGACAAGGTACGGTTGCCAAAAGTATCGCGACATAGGACGAATGCCGGATAAAAAGGTCGACGATGGGGACGGCCATCAGATAAGCATGATGAAGGACGACCATCAAGAGGTGAAGGACGATCACCTAGCAGGGTACGGCTGCTCTCAGGGTTTATCATGACATAGGACGAATGTCAGATAACAAGATCAACGATGGGGACGGCCATCGGACAAGATGATGAAGGACGATCATCAGGAGGTGAAGGACGATCACCTAGCAGGGGACGGCTGCTGAAAA
Organism: Lathyrus aphaca; assembly: GCA_963966055.1. NCBI lineage: Eukaryota > Viridiplantae > Streptophyta > Magnoliopsida > Fabales > Fabaceae > Lathyrus > Lathyrus aphaca. The sequence continues at coordinate 426,938,770 of OZ014524.1, read as the reverse complement.
TATCACGACATAGGACGAATGTCGGATAAGAAAGGGTTCTAATGAATAGAGACTCCACTGGGGACGATGAAGGACGATCATCAAAAAGGTGAAGGACGATCACCTGGTAGGGTATGGCTGCCGAAAAGGTATCATGACATAGGACGAATGTCAGATAGAAAGGAAATAGTTTAACAAGTTTTGTTGGGGACTTTGCTGGGGAAAAGTAAACACGGACGAGTGTCTACATCCAAGAAGTGAGAGGCATAAGTGTTTGACACGGTGCATAGATTAAAGATGCGGACGAGCATCCTTAAGATTATGATACAGACGAGTATCAGTAGAAACAAACACTGACACATGTTCAGAGATGATGATACGGACGAGTATCAACTGGTTAACAAAGAACACGGACGAGTATTGATTCTGCGGGGCTTCTTCTGGGGAATAGTAGACACAGACGAGTGTCTAAATTCAAGAAGACATAAGTGTTTGACACGTGTATGGATTAAAGATGCGAACGAGCATCCTTAAGACCATGATATGGACGAGTATCAGGAGAAACAAACACTGACGCATGTTTAGAGATGATGATATGGACGAGTACCAACTGGTTAACAAAGAACACGGACGAGTGTCGAATCTGAGGGGGATATAAGTGGTGTATACAAGATACGGACGAGTATCTGTATGAGTGAAACAGGAGTAATAAGTATGAGTGGTGTATAGACGAGTGTTTAACTTGCTGGGGAGAGTGACACGGACGATTGTCAAAGGAGAAAAGTGTAATATAAACAAGTATATTGTTTACCGAGTGTTTAGGTAACTATGCTGGGGAAGGTGACACAGACGGGTGTCAGGGAATTTGTATAGATATGTATCTGTGAGTGTAAAGGGGACGCTTCGGCTTTCTACCGGGGATATGACACGGACGGGTGTCAGGAAGTATCTGTATCTTTAGGGAAAGTGCCTTGGCTCTCTAGTGGGGAATCTGGGGAGTTTTCTGTATATCTTTGATGGATTGCCAGTATTTACAAGTGTTTGATTCAGAACATGGCTTATGATTATGCAATATGCTTGATTTTTGCCGTAATGCTCCGTATTAGACGGAATGCTACGCTTTGCAGGGAGAATATGATGTGAATGCTATGATTATGCAAAGATACCGATCCGGGATTCGGATCCTGCTGTTGCAAAGATCTCTGGCTGATCTGCTTGAAGTGGATATCCCAGTCGGGGATGAGATCATTGGTAGATCTGATAAGTTGTATCTGCTTGGGGAAATAAATCACTGATAGACCTATCCTTGTAATTGGGGACCCAGCTGAGGGTTTGTAGAAGCTCCCTTCACTCTGTCGTGGGATCTTCAGGCGTTGCTCTTCCGGTCAGAGGCTGAAACTCTGCGGGGAGATGGTTCCCTGTCTGACACTTGGCTGAGGAGGAGATAACAAATGGCAAATCAGCTGGGGAGAAAGCACCTCCGATGCTAAGACTGAGTAGATAATGATTTGCCAGCTTGCTGGGATGAAGCTTTCATGCCCCATGCTGTGCTTTGAATACCTGCAACCCTGAAAAGTCAGAGAAACGCACAAGTAATCCCGAAGTATCCTTTACCAGATTCCATCATAAGAGTTCAGACACTCCCGGGAGTAAGTATATTTCCTGCAAGCACGTATCTTTTAGAAGAGAAGCATCTGTATTTATGCAATCAAAATCTTAAGGACATCGGACATTCTTGCAAATGAAAATAAAATGTACGAGACGAAACATGACTGAAAATATGATTTTATTAATTCATGTGCCCTGAATTGGCAAGATACAGTCAAAGAAACAAATCCCCTAAAATGAGGAGATTGTTACAAATTGAGAAACAAAAGATGTTGGCAATGTTGATGACGCTTCAGGGAGCTTCCCCTTTGTTATGACTCGTATGACATTTGACGTTCTTCTCGTCTTGCTTTCTGAAGAAGGCTGATTCTGAAAGAAGCTGGATCCTTTCAAAGCTTACCAGGTTGCGAGTGATACAGATGAATTCAGAGTACAATTGTTCGCTTATTCCCTTATTTTGCATGGATCGCCCTTTCGGGTTTTCAATCCATCGGGGTACCCTTTTTTGCCTGAGTTGTCCAATGCGGCTTTTCAACTCAGTGGGTGCACATTTGTTTTGTTTATTTTCCCTTATTTTTGCCCGAGTCTTTTATTCTGTTTTTGACTCGCCAGGATGCCCTATTTTTTCCTGGACTTACATTCTGTTTTTATGTCCAGCGGGTCATTTTATGCGAAGTATTTTTTAACTGCATCTGAATTCACAGGGGACGGGAAGTCTTCACCATCCATTGTACTGAGCATCAGTGCTCCACCAGAGAAAACTTTCTTTACTACGAATGGCCCTTCATAGTTCGGAGTCCATTTGCCCCTGTGGTCTGTATGAGGAGGGAGGAGTCTTTTCAGCACAAGATCTCCTACTTGGTACTCCCGGAGCCTGACTTTTTGATCGAAGGCTTTCTTCATTCTTTTCTGATATAGCTGCCCATGACAGATTGCAGCTAATCTCTTCTCTTCAATCAGACTCAGTTGTTCGTATCGGGACCGGACCCATTCTGCTTCATTCAGTTTAACATCCATCAATACCCGCAGGGAGGGTAATTCAACTTCAACAGGCAGGACTGCCTCCATACCGTAAACAAGCTGATACGGTGTTGCCCCAGTGGATGTTCTGATTGACGTACGGTACCCATGCAAGGCAAATGGTAGCATTTCATGCCAGTCTTTGTAGGTAACCACCATCTTTTGCACAATATTTTTGATATTCTTGTTAGCTGCCTCAACAACGCCATTCATCTTTGGCCTGTAAGGAGAAGAATTGTGGTGTTGGATCTTGAAGTCCCGGTACAGTTCTGTCATCATTTTGTTGTTTAAGTTGGAACCATTATCAGTAATGATTCGCTCGGGCACTCCATACCGACAGATGATGTCTCTCTTTAGAAATCGGGCTACCACTTGCCTTGTAACATTTGCATAGGAAGCTGCTTCAACCCACTTGGTAAAATAATCAATGGCTACCAGGATGAATCTGTGGCCGTTTGAAGCAGTCGGTTCAATCTTGCCAATCATATCAATGCCCCACATGGCGAAGGGCTAGGGTGAAGACATCACATTCAGAGGATTGGGAGGCACATGCACCTTATCCGCATAGATCTGGCATTTATGGCATTTTCTGGCATAAACACAACAGTCTGCATCCATTGTGATCCAGTAATAGCCTGATCTTAACAACTTTTTAGCCATTGCATGCCCTCCAGCGTGGGTACCAAAGGATCCTTCGTGCACCTCGTGCATCAACAAGTCTGCTTCTGTTCTATCAACGCATCTGAGGAGTACCATATCAAAGTTTCTTTTGTACAGGGAACCGTCAGTATTCAGAAGGAAACTACCAGCTAGCCTTCTTAACATCTTCTTATCATTGGAAGATGCCCTAGGTGGGTATGTTTGATCCTCCAAGAAGCATTTAATGTCATGGAACCAAGGCTTATCATCTTTGGCAGCATCTACTGCAAATACATACGCTGGTCTGTCAAGTCTGGACATTGCAATTTGAGGCACAAAGTTGGCAGCTTGAACTTTGATCATGGATGAAATGGTAGCCAGAGCATCTGCAAACTGATTTTCATCTCGAGGGATATACTCAAGTTTGACCGTTGTGAAGAAAGTCAATAACCTTCTCGTATAATCCCTGTAAGGTATCAGATGATCCTGGTGTGTGTACCATTTGCCGTTGGTTTGATTGATTACCAGAGCTGAATCTCCAAATACGGTCAAAGTCTTGATCCTGAGGTCAATGGCTTCCTCAAGACCCATAATACAAGCTTCGTATTCAACTTCATTGTTAGTGCAGTTAAAGGTGAGTTTTGCCGAGAAAGGCATGTGAACTCCTTTAGGTGTAATGAGTACTGCACCAACACCACGACCGTTCATGTTAACAGCCCCATCAAACATCATAGTCCATTCTTCTTCTAGGTCAGGCCCTTCAGTGTGAACAGGCTCTTCATGATCTTTTGCTTTTATGAACATGATGTCTTCATCAGGGAAGTCAAATCTCATAGGCTGGTAATCATCAATGGGTTGCTCAGCAAGATAATCAGACAATACACTGCCCTTGATGGCTTTCTGTGATGTGTACTGAATGTCATATTCTGTGAGGATCATTTGCCATCTTGCAACTCGTCCGGTAAGTGCTGGCTTCTCAAAAATGTACTTAACTGGGTCCATCTTTGATATCAATAAAGTAGTGTGGGTCAACATATACTGCCTTAGTCGGCGAGCAGCCCAGGCTAAAGCACATCAAGTTTTCTCGAGCAGTGAATAACGTTGTTCACAGTCGGTAAACTTTTTGCTTAGGTAGTATATTGCATACTCTTTTCGACCAGACTCGTCATGCTGGCCCATCACACACCCCATTGACTCTTCTAATACTGTCAAGTACATTATTAGAGGTCTTCCTTCAACTTGAGGCATAAGGATTGGAGGCTCTTGTAAGTATTCCTTGATCTTGTCAAAAGCCCTCTGGCAGTCTTCGTTCCACCTGACCGTTTGTTCCTTTCTTAACAGCTTGAACAAAGGTTCACAGCTTGCTGTAAGGTGAGATATGAACCTTGAAATGTAGTTCAATCTACCTAGAAACCCCCAGACTTCTTTCTCAGTCTTCGGTGCAGGCATTTCTTGAATTGCTTTGACTTTATCAGGGTCAACTTCAATCCCTTTCTCACTTACAATAAATCCCAGCAACTTACCGGATCGCACCCCGAATGTGCATTTGTTGGGGTTTAACTTCAGTTGGTACTTCCTCAGACGCTTGAATAACTTCAGCAGATTTACCAGGTGGTCTTCTTCTGTGAGAGACTTGGCAATCATGTCATCCACATAACATTCTATTTCTTTATGGATCATGTCATGGAATAATGTTACCATAGCCCGTTGATAAGTAGCACCAGCGTTCTTCAGTCCGAATGGCATCACCTTATAACAGAACGTGCCCCAGGGTGTGATGAAAGTTGTCTTCTCCATGTCTTCAGGTGACATCTTGATCTGATTGTATCCTGAAAATCCATCCATGAAGGAGAATACCGAGAACTGAGCCGTATTATCCACCAATACATCAATGTGAGGTAAAGGGAAGTCATCTTTCGGGCTGGCTCTGTTTAGATCCCGGTAATCCACACACATCCTCACTTTGCCGTCTCTCTTAGGCACAGGTACAATATTAGCAACCCACGGCGGATAGCTAGTTACAGCAAGGAAACCGGCGTCCCACTGCTTTTGCACCTCTTCCTTTATCTTCATTGCCATATCTGGGCGAGTACGGCGCAGCTTCTGTTTAACTGGCGGGCAGTCTTCTTTCAAAGGTAGCTTGTGCATGACAATATCGGTGTCCAACCCTGGCATATCCTGATAAGACCAAGCAAAGACATCCACATACTCACGAAGCATGTCAATTAGTTGCTCTTTTACTGAATCTTGTAAGCAGGCCCCGATCTTAACCTCTTTCACATCTTTTTTCGTACCAAGATTAACCGTTTCGACCTCCTCCTGATGAGGAGTGATAACCTTCTCCTCTTGCCTTAACAACCTGGCTAGCTCTTCAGGAAGCTCATAATCTTCTTCAACCCCTTCATCAGCTTGATTGATTGGATTGTCAAAGTCATACAGAGTCATAGCTGTGTTGTTGTCGGTGCAGTCTGAAAGGCACTCTCTGCAAGGGTTTAGATTGTTCATTTTAGTGATCGATTTTAATTTTGCTTAGGAAAAAAGTGAAATGAAGTTATCATTTTGGAAAACATTGCCATTTTATTTTTGTACAAAAAGAAAAAGTGAAAAACAGTGAGCGGAAAAGAAAAAAGACTCATTTGCAAAAGATGTCCGATATTCATTGATTGATCTGTTTGCACAAAATTACAAGATGGCCCGATTACAAAATGAGTCTTGTCATCTTGGGCAAGATGCAAGTCTTGATGCATGCTTAAAAATACAGGAAATAATAATTACTCTGCAGGAGTAACCCTTATAATTTCCTGGGAAGACCAGTTAAGGACTTGGCTCCCCGGAATCCTTGGACGTATCCAGCTCTCCAGGTTGCGGTCGCTTTCATCCTCGTCTTCCAAGTTGTTCACTGCATCAGGGGTGAGCATTCCCCCGCTGACAAAGTTGGGCTTCTTGGCAGCCTTTGATTGATCTTGTTGAGTTGGTTTGTAACCCAACCCAAATTTGTCCTCCTTCTTTTCCACGGGCAGCAACTTGCCCCAGCCTTGGGCAGTACCCTCTTCAACAACCTTCCTGGCTTGCTGATAAGATGTCATGGAAGTTCCAAGTACAGCAGATGCTTCATTAATGTTCAGGGCCTCAAATCCCTGGCTCATAGTTTCATGGATTTCTCCATCCATCTCAATGTACTTGTATGTTGCCAGATGGCTAACAAAGATGTCCTCTTCACCACAAATGGTGATGATCTGGCCTTCCCATTCGAATTTCAACTTCTGGTGAAGGGTAGACGTAACAGCGCCAGCGGCATGGATCCAAGGTCTACCCAACAAACAGCTGTAGGCCGGCTGAATGTCCATCACATAGAAGGTAATTTTAAAAGTTTGCGGGCCAATCATCACAGGAAGATCAATCTCCCCAAGCGCTGATCTCTTAGAGCCATCAAATGCTCTTACCACCAAATTACTCGTACGCAATGCCAAGCCATCATATTCCAGCTTCACCAAGGCTTTCTTTGGTAGAACATTGAGTGAAGACCCAGTGTCCACCAGTACATGAGATAGAACAGCACCCTTGCATTCTAGAGTGATGTGTAAAGCCTTGTTGTGGTTACGTCCCTCAGTTGTTAAATCAACGTTGGTAAAACCAAGTCCATGACTGGTGTTGACATTTGCTACCACAGTCTCTAGCTGATTAACAGTGATCTCCTCTGGCACGTATGCTGCGTGCAAGACTTTCAGTAATGCATTCCTGTGAGCTTCAGAACACATTAACAGGGATAATATGGAGATTTTTGAGGGAGTTTGGTGAAGCTGATCCACCACCTTGTAATCACTTCTCTTTATAATTCTCATAAACTCGTCTACATATTGCTAAAAAGATGTCTTCTGAGTTTCTTTGATGATTGGTTCTTCTGATATCACACTCTTCCCCTTTGCTTTTGCAGCAGCTTCTGCTTCGGCATTAGGTCTTTGCAATTGTGAGGCAAAAAGGCGTCCGCTTCTGGTGAAGCCTCCGCCTCCCCCAACATTATCAATCTGTGGAGAAGAAGTTGAAGAGTCCAAGGTGATTTTCTCCCCGTTGCAGTAAAGATCAGAGCCATAATGCCAAGGTATGGCATTGCTGCTTTCATATGGAACTGGTCCAGGTACCGTGATAGTAACTGGACTGACTGTAGCAGAGGAGGGTATTGAAATGGTGTGCGGATCGTAATAAATGGTGACTGGTGATCTGGCAGGAGGTGCCACTGTTTGTTGTTGAAAGTTGTTGTTTGGAGGAACATTTGTTGGATCGTAGTAGATGGTGACTGCTGCGATATCTTCATTAATTTCTGTTGGCGTTGTAGAAGATTTTGCTGGATAAGTGGATGCTGATGTTGTAGAAGAAATGGTTGTTGACATTTGACTTGTTGAAGTGATGGATGAAGCCATTGTTGATGATATTGATGAATCGGTTGGAATGATTGTTGTTGTAGTTGTAGGAGACTCAGGAATTGTTGTCAAAGGATTTGCTGGATTTGTAGGCACTGTTGTTGAGATCTGAAGTATACCACTTTTGATAAGACCATCTATGCCGCTTCTCAAGTTATCACACCCGTTGACCGAAATGTTGCAATACCCACAACCGAGCTCACACCCGGGGAACATTTGGTACTCTAGAAGCTGAGCTTTAATTTCGACCAGAGGTGTTCGAATCTGTCCAACACTGGTGATTAAGAAAGATGGCTTGTCTTCCTCAATGGCATTAATTCTTGGTCCTCCATGATTGGGCATGGGATTCTTGGTGACACTTGGAGGGGGTGCAAAGTTGAGGGCTTTGGAATCCACCAGATCTTGTACTTTCATTTGTAAAGCCCTGCATTTCTCAGTATTGTGGCCAGGTGCATTGGAGTGGAAAGCACATCTGGCGTTGACATCATAATTTCTTGGGAGATTGGAGGGATCTGGTGGTGCCAATGTCCTTAATTCAACCAGGTTGAGCTTCAGGAGTTGTGGCAATAAGGCAGCATAAGGCATAGGGATAGGGTCAATCACCTTATTTGCCTGTGATGGTCTTTGCTGAAAGGGTCTTTGTTGTTGATTGTTGTTGTTGTTGTTGTAGGTCCTCTGTGGCGGATACTGAACTTGCTGTTGATAGTGGGGTTGTTGTTGTGGTTGATATGTTGGTTGTTGAGGAATCGGAGCTGGAATAGTGACAGCTGCTACTGATTTGTGGACATATTGAGGTCTGCCCCTGCTGGCATGAATGGCATTTGTCTCACCGGCTCTTCTAGGCCCCACAAAAGGCTTCCTGGGATTACTTGACGAACTTGCACCATTATCAGAAATCTTACCCATCTTCAAAAGGCTTTCAATTCTTTCTCCAGCTATAACTACGTCAGCGAAACTGGTGGAAGAAAAGGCAGCCAGCCTATCAATATACGTTCCTTGCAGGGTATTCATAAACATGTCGGCCATTTCTCTTTCCGACATGGGTGGCTGGACAGTAGCAGCAAGCTGTCTCCACCTTTGGGCATATTCCCTGAAGCTTTCTCTGGAGGATTGAGACATTCCCGTCAAGAGGGTTCTGTTAGGAGCCATGTCCAGATTGTATTGGTACTGCCTGACGAAGGCTTCAGCTAGATCCTTCCAGCATCTGATAGTGGCTCTGGTCAAGTGTGAATACCACTCCCTTGAAGCCCCAGTCAAACTGTCTTCGAAATAAAACATCCACAGTTTTTCATCCATGGTGTATGCTTTGAGTCTTCCCAGAAAAGACTGTAAGTGAGTTCGTGGACAGGAAGTTCCATTGTATTTCTCGAAGCACGGGGGTTTAAACTTGTGGGGAATCCTTACCCCATCCACTAATCCCATATCCATGACATCAAAACCTAGGGAATTTTGAGACTCCAGAGATCTCAACTTCTCAGCAATTTCATCAAACCTCCTATCATAAACTTCATCCCCAGCTCCCATTACAGTAAACTGCTCCTCTTGAGGATCTTCTTGCAAGATCCTGCCTGCAGTAGTATTTCCTTGCACATTACCCGGGATGTTGACTTCCGGATGTAGATGAGGCCCATATACTGGTGGATTAACATGAGGCTGACCCCTTTCATTGTTACTTGTTCCTCCAGTTCCCAGATGGGGTTCTTCCGGGGTTTGTCTTTCTACCAATGCCCTCAACCTTTCTTGACTTTGGGCCAAGCCATTCATTACTTCCATGAATTGGGTCATTTGGTTTCTCATCTCTAGCCTTTCATTAGCCATCTGAGTTCTGACCTCTGTCAGATCTTGTTGTACTTGATCCATTTGGATACCAGGAAGATTGTTGCGAGTAAGATACCGGTGCGGACGGTTGAGAGGGAACACCCGACGGCGAGCAATAATTCCTGAACCACAACAGAGTTAGAAACAAAATAAAGTGATGACAAAACCTACAAAACAAAAGTCAGTATGCAATGCAGTATGCTTATTTGCTTTCTAAGGTATCCGGCTTGGCTCTTGGTTTTGACCTTTCCAGACCCTGAGGGATATGCTTTTGATGTTGCTTGAGAGAAAGAAACTCAATGAAACAAACTAACAAATACATTACGAATGGTGGATCATACATAGTTTGTTTTTACAACATATGCCCCTGAAGGGTCAAAATACAACATAAAAGAAAAGTACATCAAGTGGAAATAGCAACAAGCAAAATGGTCAAACATTTAATCCAAACTCATCCTCCTTAACCTCCTTCAAAAGTGCTTCAGTTATGGGACCAGCCGGATGCTCTGTAATGTTTCTGATAAGAAGGTTTCTGGTGGCAATAGCAGTGGTCAGCTTCTTGTGCCTGTCTTGGTCCTTTGACCTTTTCAAACCAGCCCTAAGCTTCAACTCTGAGATCTCCTTCTGGGCTGCCAGCAAAGCTTCCTACTGTTTCTTTTCATTGGCCTCCAACTGCTCAATCCTGGCTTGAGTTCTCTTATCTTCTTGAGTACGAGCTTCAGTGATCCTGACCCACCTGGCTTGACTTTCTTGCAGATAGAGATCAGTCCTAGCTTTCTGAAACTGGGCCTCTTTACAGGCATTCTTCAATATTTGCTCCCCAGCTCTTGACTTCTTGATGTAGTCCTCTGCTTTCTCAATCTTGGCTAGATGCTCCACCTTAAGCTTCTCCAATCTCTCAATGTCTAGACGACCATCACTCCTTTCCCAGAGGGTCTTCTTCAGAGCTTGAGACAGATTCTCATTTCTTTCCTTCAGCTTCTCAAATTCTCCCAGGCTGACAGTGGCTGGAGGTGGTACTGTGGATGGTCCAGGTGCATCCTCAATGGTGAAGGGCATCCCAGAAATCTGAGCCCTAGCATGAGACCATTCATAATATTGAGCTGAAGCCACATTATTGCACCTCCCAAGAATGGCCATCCCTTTGGTCTGGATGTTGTCCCAAGCCCAGGATGCTTGTCTGACAACAGCTAGATTAGGCTTTATCTCACAATACAGGGTTTCAGCTAAGTCTTGTATTTTAGGAGGGTGGACCAAAGCATAGCCCAATTGTCTCTTAAACAGCAAAGGATTGTAGTTGATGCAACCCTTCACTCCTACTAGAGGCACATTGGGGTACTGCCCACAACTAGTGATTATGTCTCTGCCCTTGGTGCTCTGGATGCACCATCTGATGTCATCTGAAGTCAGAGCAATAAGTCTCTTAGCCCAATTCTTCTGTTGGTGAGGATTCAGGAAGGCATCAGTCCTAGGTAAGTGCTTAAGCAGCCAAGTGTGAAATAGAGGAGCACAGCATCTCACCAACTTTCCTCTTTGCTTTTCATTTCTTTGGTGAACAGAATAATAGAAATCCCCCAGCAAGGTGGGTACTGGGTTCCTTAAATGGAAAAGATGAATGACATTCTTGCTGATAAACTTGGGCTCATCTGCAAATAGTATAACCCCATATATACTGAGGGCTAACAATGCACAGACTGCCCTCCATTCTCCCAAGGAGGCCCTCAGGATGGCCTGAGAAGTCAGAAAGTCCAAGTGCAGACCAGGGATCCCAGCCTTTGTGGTCATGTTTTGCTCAATCAAAATAGGCTCCAGGTACAGTGCTTTTGCCACTTCTTCATTGCTGGGAGGAGTCATCTCTGGGTTGAAGGGGATCCCACCCCTGACAGGCACTCCAATCAATGATGAAAACTCCTCCAGCAGAGGTCCTAACTGAAAGTTCTGGAAAGTGAAGCATCTCAAGGGAGGGTCATAAAACTGTAGGCAGGTGTGGATCAAACTCCTCTGAGAAGGGTCTAGGTCCATAACCATATCAAGGATGCCTCCATAATGTTCTCTGAATAATGGGATGTGGTCTGGAGTGATAAGTGCCTGGACCTGCCTGATGCTAGTCAGCACAAGCTCAAAGAAATGGTATGAAATGTTGCTCTTCTTGGGTGCCATGACTGCTGATGAAGAGCTGAAAACAAATGCTGATGATGAAGACTGATACTGGAGATGAGCCACTGATAGGCTAGTGCTGGTGATAAAAGTAGCTAAAGCAGGCAACTGATGAAGATAGCTGAAGCAGATAGCTGATGAACAGGGGTCTATGCAGATGAAGGGGTCAAAACCAAGCCAAATGTAATGTGGATAAAAGGCCCATGTATGTTCAAGAAGTCCAGATGGAGGTTCAGAAATCCAGTAACCAAGGTGGGGGACTCAAATAAAGAGTCACATGTCCAGGGTTGAATCACAAGAACTTTCCAAAGTGAAGAATTCTTAAACAAAACAAGTACCAAGGTATGATGTGGCCAATGGTGCTTGCAAACCTGTAAACAGCCCAACCCCCTCACAGGCAGTGTTCTAGAACAAGGATCCTCAGACTTGGATCAGTTATGAGATGTGTAAACACTTCTAACCCGGAGGTACAGTGTTTACAATAACCATAAAGGATCCTCCTCTAATTCACCTCAGTTTCTGAAGGTCATAATAAAGGTCATCCAGACTTAGCAGGCTTCCCAGATAGCCCTAGCACTACAGGAAATCTGTAGCACAGAGTTCTCAAGAAGAAACCCACATCTGAACCGTGTTTCATAATCCCGCACCAGACCGAAATGGAATGGGAAAGAACATGAACCACTCTAGCCTAGGTGTCACTCAGGTCCCAGGTATAGGACCTTAAACTCTCAATAGAACCCCACCCATCAAAACAAAAACCAGATCCAGCCAGAGACAATATGACAGTATGATGTATAAAGCTGTAAAGAAAGCAATAAATAACTGTACATAAAGCAGTAAATAAAACAAATATATAAACACAATTAGCACATAACACCCCAGTAAACACAAATCAAACAAGCGCTAGGAGGAACCCACAAAAGAACCAGAAGCCCTGGTTACAGTATAAGGTTCCCCAGCAGAGTCGCCAAGCTGTCGCTCCCACCAAAAGACACCCAGGTCAGAAGGGGTACAGACGCGAACGGTCGGCAAAAAGGAGAGAGAACACACAAGGGTGAACTCAAGAGAAAAGAGCCGCCAGCTAGGCATTTTTATCCCGAAGGAAAGGTAATGCTGCATAAACCTAGGAAAAGATGGATAAGACGGTTGCGAACCAGAGAGACTGAGAAAGGGGGTTGGTTACAACCTGGGAAGGTATTAGCACCCAGATTGTCCGCCGTACTCGACGGGATCCACGCTTAAAAGATTTGTGTTTTAAAGGGGTAGTGTCAGTGCAATCTGTGTATTAAAGCTGGAAAGAAAGCAAGTGTCAGTGTAAAGGAAGTGTGAAATGTATAAGTGAAGTGTCAGTGTAAGAATAAGAATGAAATGCTCAAGACTATGAGGCTTAAAGAATAATGCTGGAGGAGGGGAAATATACAGAGACTTTTGTTCGATAACTGTTAAGTTATGCCTACGTATCCTCTCGTGCAATGAGGAAGTCAGAACACCGTAGTTCGACCCAAAGAGACTGAAAGATGAATTGACTGATGAACTGCTTACTTGCCTATGCTCAAGTGTATGACCCGTCTGGCTCAGGCACAAACTGTCTTGCATTAGACGGAAGAAGCAAGTTCTCGTTTGTGAGTGAATGAGATGAGAAAAGAATCCCGAAGGAGACGATTATTGTTTGTTTTTGTGTTTTCAATATTTTATTTCTTTTTATGTTTGTCATAGGAAAATGAGCTTAAGCCTAAACCAAGGGTTAGTAAACTCATCACATCTTCCCTCTGTTTAGGGGTAATGAGAATACCTTAAGTGTGAAGTCAGCATCTCACACTTAATTACCATGATGTAGGATTAAGATCATTAACCTACTTGTGATTATTTAGATGTTTTTGTTGTTTTGTTTAGTGTTAAGTAATGAGTTTAAGCCATAATCAAGGATTTAATGGACTCATTACACCATCCTAATATAAGGATAATAAATGAGAACATTTAAGCTGAGAAAGACTCCTCCACTTAATCCATGATTAGGGATTAACCTCATGACAAAACAAACCTTTATTAAATGGATTTTAGTTAATGGTAAGATGAAGAAGTGATTTTTATGATTTGTAAGACAACTTGAGGGGGACTTGTCCATTAACACTAGGGTTAGTCCTTCTTAACCAATTAAGGAAGAATTAGAACCTTAATGCAAGGCCCAAGTTACAAGCTTAATGTCTTAATGATTATTAGATGAATTGATTAAGAGATTTAAACACATTAAGGGTTTAACACTTAGGATTGAAGTTATACACTCCATCCTAATAGAAGGATGCAGGCATAAGCTTAATCACAAAGCCTTAAAGCCTTTAGGGTTTAGTCCCTGATTATGAGATGAGAAGAGAAGACTCAATGATGACACAAAGGTAAAACTAAATGGGGGGACTAATTAAGCCCTAATTGTGATCATGCTTGGTTGTTCCTAGGGTTTGTGAGGCTCAAGAGGAGAAATATTCAGAGAAACCACTAGGAAGGAAGCAGATGAAAGGAGCAAGGAGAAGCAAAATAACTTGCTTCACTTAAGAAGACAAGTTGCTTGAAGAAAGAAGGTAAGATGAACATGAATGAGCAAGCTCACTCTAATACACATACAAAATGCAACAAAGGAAGTATGTGAAATTCTGTGATCAGGTATGAGATGTCCTATGAGATGTTCCAACACTTGACAGATTTCACAAAAACTTAAAGTGCAAGAAAATTAAACAACACAGTAGTTTGTTAACCCAGTTCAGTGTATAACCACACTTACATCTGGAGGCTACCAAGCCAGGAGGAAATCCACTATAAGTAATATTAATTCTAGACTTAAACCACCCAGTTTAATCTTTCACTTAATATCTACCCAATGCAATTTCTACCTAAGACACAACTTAGATATGAGTACCAACTCACTCCCCCTCAATCACACAGTGATCTTGTTTACAAGTTTAATAAAATTGAAGTCATACTTCAAACAAAACAACTTGATCTTACTTCACAGTTTCAATCAAGATACAAATACACTTTTGCTTAAAAGCTCATAAAGTGGTGTAAACACCCCAAATTTGCCCTCACCCATTCACACCATGGCTTGTGATCACTCTCATATGCATAAACACAATCATAAGATCTCATACCACAAATTTTGAGTCTTTGCATTGGTTCTAAGTCATCTGCATCTAGGGTTTGTGATCTGAGCAATCCCAGAGCTTCTTGAGCCACTCCAAAGGCCATAAATCACTTCAAATGGGTCCATGTGTGTTCAAGTATCATATTATATCCTCTCAAAGTCAAGAATGACCAAGAATCACAAGAACTGGAAATGGTGTGGAAGCAGAGCCAGGCTAGACTGCACAGATGACCTAAAATTAGGGTTTTGGTTTCAGAGGCCATAACTTCAAATTTTTTGGTCATTCTTGTTTCTATTGGTCTCTATATGGTATAGGGAGTATGCATATCAATTTTCATGAAGAAATTCCATGGGGAAGTCATCTGATCAAGAGTTGACTTTCTGGACAAGTCAGTGCAAAATCAGGGCATCTGAGGCCCCCAATGACCCAACCAAGGGGTGATCTTCATCATCTTGAGTGTGTATGATCTTTATTTGATCATGGAAGAGGTTGGAAGTTCACAAAATTGAAGAATTTGAAGTTTTTGCAAAGTTGACTTTTTTGGGCAAGGTTGACTTTTAATGAAATGTCATTTTAGGCAACTTTTCAATCCTTACTTTTTGATCCAAAAATGCTTCAAATGGAAAAACTTTGGTCATGAAAGTTGTAGAATAGATCTTTCCCTTTTCAAAAAGTACAAGAACATGACCTAATTCATCTTGGATCAAAAGTTATGGTTCATCAAAGTTGGCCAAAATCACTAAAATTCCAATTATGCATCAAATGAGAAATTTGCAAAATCTTGTACCAAGGCAATTTGTGACTTCTAGTTGATGTCAAACCATTACACAAGCATCACACAAGTCCTAAAGTTCAGATTGAACCAAAGGAATCACATGTTTCATGACTTGTGAGGCAAGATCTTTTCATAAGAACCAAAACAAGCCAAGTTGCAAAATCAATCATAACATCTCATCCACTTGCTGCCTTGGTTGCTGAACCACCCTAGCCCTCTCCTCACCTCATGCTGCGCAAGACAAGCCCTTTGTACCAAGCTAGCAAAGTAGCCCATGCCCTCCTTACACAAAGTTGACAATTTGCAAAAAGCACCATACCAATCAATAAAGCACATGTCATGTCATCTGACCAATGAGATTTGTTTATGTGGATCAAATGCAAGCTAAACACAACAAGAGGCAAGGCTGAAACACAACACAACTCACCATTCACAAAAATCTCTCCCTCTTGCAAAAGCTTTCGAATCTCCCAACTCAATCACTCAATCTTAAAACAAACACCACCATTCACTTCTGAATCATCCACTGACTCAAAACCACCCATCAAAACAACCAAGAACACACCACAAGCCAGATACGATTTCTGACCAGTTGGAGTGCCAACTCCCAAACCAGCCACATTCAAGGTTGTCCAAGCACTGCAAACTCCTCAGGAAGGTCATTAGAAGCTTTTTGCACCAAGGAAACAGCCAGAAAGCTCAAAGAGTGAAAGCTCCATCTCAGGTAGCCATTCGAATTAATTTTTCCAGGACCTCTATTTTATGTTACAAATTGATTAAGCATGCTTCCCTGAGTTCACTGAACTTGTTATTTTTGAAAAAGATTAAGAAATGAGGTTGTATGGTGTTTCTGAAATTTCTGCCATTTCTGATGTTTGATTCGTATCATGTTCTTGAGTAGAAATAAATGAGGATTGATGCTGGATTCTTATTCTAGGGGACTTGGGGATCATTTCTGGAGATTTGGGGGGTTTGATTTGACCTAGGGAATGATTTTGAGATTCTCAGGGAGGGAGGTCACCGGAGAAGACGACCGGAGCTCGTCTCCGGTGACCTGAGAGTGATTAGCTGTTAATTAGGGTTAGGGCACCAAGTTTAAATGTGAGCCACTGGATTTTGTTTCCCGCGCGTGTATGGAGGGCCTGGATCACTTCATTAACTCTTAATTATGGATTAATATTTAATTAATTAGAATTAGGCTGGTTTGAACTTGGGTCGTCCAGATGCGCGCCCAGTCAAACGTTTTAAACCCAATTTCAATCCTGGCCTCTCATTCAGCATACTTCTCTTTATTTCAATTTTATTTTCTTTTTTATTCATTTATTTTGTACATTTATTTAAAAATAGTAAAACCATTTCAAAAATTCTGAAATTTTTTATGCAAGTTGTTATTTAATTTCAGAACACAAAAATATTTTTATTTTCATTTTTAGCATTAAAAAAGTATTTTTAAATATTTAAAAGTTTCTTTTTAATTAATTAATGAGAATTAATTAATTAAAAATACTTTTAGGTATTTAAAAATCACCAAAAAATTCATGAAACCTTTAAAAACATTTAGAAACATTGTCCAACCCTCAAACCAAATTTCTTTTTTTTGATCTTGATGCATTTTGAGAATTTTTCATGGAATTAAAACCATTTTAATGCATTATTTTGATCCCAACTTCCAAAAATCATTTCTGCCTAACCCAAAGAGTTGGACTTTGATTCTTTTTTGCATTGCATTATGTTTAGCATGTAGTTTGTGAGATTAAATGGCCATGATTTGATCTTTCATTTTCAATTTGTTTGATAATTTTCTTGTTAAGGAACCCTAAAACCCTAGAAAACTTAGGAAAATCATAACTTGAATTAGGTTAAGAGTTGGAACCTCTCCTTTGGGCAGTGAGTTTGTATAGGTTTAGGGATCCTTTGATTGCATTTTCAATTTTTTATCTTGATTTTTGCTTCTGATTTTGGTTTTTGTTTGATGCTTTGATCATAAACCCTAATTTGGGCTTCCATATGCATCCATCTTGCATTTGCATTCATACCTTGACTTGCCATAGCATTTTGTGTATTCATTTGATTCATATGACAGCATAAGGCATATTGAAAGCATGTTTGATCATTGCATCTTGCATTTGCCATGTTGTATGCCATTTACATTTCATAACTCTTCATGTATGTTCATGTGTCTTAACTTGCTTCATTTGCATCCATGAGCTTGCATGATCATCCCCATGTGTTGTTTCATGTTTGCATCATCTCATAGCATCATTAGCATCATACTTATGCTCCTGGTTTTGATTTGAATCATGCCATTTCATCTCATTTTTGCATTGCCTTGCATTTCTTTCACTAACTTTTCAGGTGGTAAGTCACTTTGAGAAGTGGATTTGCCTTCACTTCTCACATTTTCTTTTCATCTCTCTTGCATCCATTGCTGCATTTTGATATGTGTTTGAGATTGAGCTTGCTCATTCTTCTTCTTCTTACTTTCTTTCTTCAAGTGGCTTGTCTTCTTAAATGAAGCAAGTTACTTTGCTTCTCCTGATCCTTTCATCTGTTTCCTGTTGGTTTCATAGAAGATTTCTTCTTAAAACC
This sequence comes from Lathyrus aphaca, assembly GCA_963966055.1. Classification (NCBI taxonomy): domain Eukaryota; kingdom Viridiplantae; phylum Streptophyta; class Magnoliopsida; order Fabales; family Fabaceae; genus Lathyrus; species Lathyrus aphaca. The sequence goes on along the minus strand of OZ014524.1, from coordinate 426,920,630 downwards.
TCACAAACCTTAGGAACAACCAAGCATGACAATGATTAGGGTTTTGATTAGTCCCCCCTCTTAGTTTTACCTTTGTGTCTCATTGAGTCTTCTCTTCTCACCTCATAATCAGGGACTAAACCCTAAAGGCTTTAAGGCTTTGTGATTAAGTTTATGCCTGCATCCTTCTATTAGGATGGAGTGTATAACTTTAATCCTAAGTGTTAAACCCTTAATGTGTTTAACTCCTTTAATCAATCCATCTAATAAACATCAAGACATCAAACTTGTAACTTGGGCCTTGCATTAGGGTTCTAATTCTTCCTTAATTGGTTAAGAAGGACTAACCCCAGTGTTAATGGACAAGTCCCCCTCAAGTTGTCTTACAAACCCTAAAAAACACTTTATCATCATACCATTAATAAAAATCCACTTAATAAAGGCTTTGTTTTGTCATGAGTTTAATCCCTAATCATGGATTAAGTTGAGGAGCTTTCCTCAGCTTAAACATTCTCATCTATTATCCTTCTATTAGGATGGTGTAATGAGTCTGTTTAATCCTTGATTATGGCTTAATCTCATTACTTAACACTAAACAAAAATACCAAAAACATCTAAATAATCACAAAATAGGTTAATGATCTTAATCCTACACCATGGTGATTAAGTGTGAGAAGCTGACTTCACACTTAAGGTATTCTCATTACCCCTAATCAGAGGGAAGATGTGATGAGTTTACTAACCCATTGGTTTAGACTTAAGCTCATTAACTTATGACAAACTTCAAAAGCAATAAAAGACTGAAAACACAAAAACAAACAATAATCGTCTCCTCCGGGATTCTTTTCTCATCTCATTCACTCACAAACGAGAACTCGCTTCTTTCGTTTAATGCAAGACAGTTTGCACCTGAGCCAGACAGGTCATACACTTGAGCACAGACAAGTAAGCAGTTCACAAGTCAATTCACCTTTTCAGTCTCTTTGGGTCGAACTACGGTGTTCTGACTTCCTCATTGCACGAGAGGATACGTAGGCATAACTTAACAGTTATCGAACAAAAGTCTCTGTACATTCCCCCTCCTTCTAGCCTTATTCTTTAGCCTCATTATCATGAGCATTTCATCTTAGTTCTTACACTGACACTGTATATATCACACTTTGCACTCCTTTTACACTGACACCTGTACATCCTTTTCCAGCTCTTTTATACACAAATTGCACTGACACTACCCCTTTAAAACACAAATCTTTTAAGCGTGGATCCCGTCGAGTACGGCGGACAATCTGGGTGCTAATACCTTCCCAGGTTGTAACCAACCCCCTTTCTCAGTCTCTCTGGTTCGCAACCGTCTTATCCATCTCTTTCTAGGTCTATGCAGCATTACCCTTCCTCCGGGATAAAAATGCCCAGCTGGCGACTCTTTCCTCTTTTCCAGTGAGTTCACTGCTGTGTGTTCTCATTGTCCCTTTCGCCGACCGTTCGCGTCTGTACCCTATCTGACTTAGCTTCATTTAGTGGGAGCGACAGCTTGGCGACTCTGCTGGGGACCCTTATACTATAACCAGGGCTTCTGGTTCTTTTTGTGGGTTCCTCCTAGCGCTTGTTTGATTTGTGTTTACTGGGGTGTTATGTGCGGTCTGTGTTTGTATATTTGTTTTATTTACTGCTTTATATACAGTTTTGTGTACTGCTTTTCTTTATAGCTTTGTGCATATATATCATACTGTCATGCTGTCTGTGCTGGATCTGTTTTGTTGCTTTTGGTGGGTGGGTGTTCCATTGAGAGTTGAGGTCCTATACCTGGGACCTGAGTGACACCTAGGCTAGAGTGGTTCATATTCTTTCCCATTCCATCTCGGTCTGGTGCGGGAATATGAAACACGGTTCAGATATGGGTTTCTTCTTGAGAACTCTGTGCTGCAGATTTCCTGCAGTACTAGGGCTATCTGGGAAGCCTGCTAAGTCTGGATGACCTTTAGTATTGACCTTCAGAAACTGAGGTGAATTAGAGGAGGATCTTTTATGGTTATTGTAAACACTGTACCTCCGGGTTAGAAGTGTTTACACTTCTCATAACTGATCCAAGTCTGAGGATTCTTGTTTTAGAACATCACCTGTGAGGGGGGTTGGGCTGTTTACAGGTTTGCAGGTACCCTTGACCTCAACATACCCTGTTACTTTGATTTGATTAAGAGTACTCCATGTTGGAACAGTTCTTGTGATTCTAAACCCTAGACATGTGACTCTTTATTTGAGTCCCCCACCTTGGTTACTGGACTTATAGACCTCCCTCTGGATTTCTTGAACATATGTGGACCTATATCAGAGCACTTGATCAGATCCAGCTCAGTCACAAACCCTTGCATATCATTTGCATACATCCTCATTGCATCATTTTAACATGTGTTTATTTGTTTTTCAGGGTATCCATCCTATCATTTTGGCTTGGTTTTGACCCCTTATTCAGCATAGACCTGTCTTCATCAGTACTTACTTCAGCTGTCAGCTCCCTTGCTTCAGTCACTTGCATCCTCAGTCTCAGCCTATCAGTGGCCCATCTTCAGAGATATTCTCAGTCATCATCCTCAGCACCCATTCTTCAGCAACATGGCACCTAAGAAAAGTAACATTTCCTATCACTTCTTTGAGCCTGAGCTAGCCAGCATCAGGAGGATTCAGACCCTGATTACTCCAGACCATATACCACTTTTCAGAGAACATTATGGAGGAATTCTTGATGTGGTTATGGATTTGGACCCTTCACAGAGGAGCTTGATACATACTTGCCTGCAGTTCTATGATCCCCCTCTGAGGTGCTTCACATTTCAGAATTTCCAGTTGGGACCTTTGCTGGAGGAGTATTCATCATTGGTTGGTGTACCCATCAGGGGTGGAATCCCTTTCAACCCTGAGATGGCCTTCCCAAGTAATGAGGAGATAGCAAAAGCATTACATCTGGAACCAGTTTTGGTTGGGCAGAATTTGACATCTAAAGCTGGAATCTCTGGTTTTCATCTGGATTTCTTGACTTCTCAGGCTAGTCTGAAGGCCTCCTTGAGGGAGTGGAAGGCAGTCTGTGCTCTGTTGGCCCTTAGCATATATGGGATCATACTTTTTGCAGATGAGCCAAGGTTTGTTAGCAAGAATGCAGTCCATCTTTTCATCCTGAGAAACCCAGTGCCCACCTTACTGGGAGATCTTTACTATTCAGTTCATCAAAGGAATGAAAAGTAAAGGGGGAGATTAGTGAGATGTTGTGCACCTTTGTTCCATACCTGGCTGCTCAAGCATTTGCCAAAGACTGATGCATTCTTAAACCCTCACCAGCAGAAGAACTGGGCTAGGAGGCTTGTTGCTCTAACCTCAGATGACATCAGATGGTGCACTCAGAGCACCAAGGGCAGAGACATCATTACAAGTTGTGGGCAATTTCCCAATGTACCTCTGATTGGAGTAAAGGGTTGCATCAATTACAACCCTCTACTTTTCAAAAGACAACTGGGCTATGCATTAGTCCATCCTCCTAAGGCACAGGATCTGACTGAGACCCTTTATTGTGAAATCAAGCCTAATCTGGCTATTGTCAGGCAAGCATACTGGGCCTGGGACAATGTGCAGACTAAGGGGGTAACCATTCTTGGAAGATGCAATAATGTAGCCTCAGCCCAGTACTATGAGTGGTCTCATGCCAGGGCTCAAATTTCTGGAATGCCCTTCACTATTGAAGATATGCCTGGACCTTCCACAACCCCACCTCCAGCAACTGTCAGCTTAGAGGAGTTTGAGAAATTGAAAGAGAGAAATGAGAAGCTGACTCAAGCTCTACAGAAGACCCTCTGGGAGAGGAGTGATGGTAGGTTGGATATTGAGAGGCTAGAAAAGTTGAAAGTGGAGCATTTGGCTAGAATTGAGAAGTCAGAAGATTACATTAAGAAGTCTAGGGCTGGAGAACAGATCTTGAAGAATGCCTGCAAGGAAGCTCAGTTCCAGAAGGCCATGACTGATTTGTATCTAAAGGAGAGTCAGGCTAGGTGGGTTAGGATCACCAAAGCTCGCACTCAGGAGGACAAAAGGACTCAGGATAAGATTGAACAGATGGAAGCTAGTGCAAAAGAGCAACAGGAAGCCCTGGCAGCAGCCCAGAGGGAGGTCTCAGAGTTGAAGATCAGAGCTGGAGTGAAGAGGTCAAAGGACCAGAGTCAGCACAAGAAGCTAACTGCAGCTGTTGCCACAAGGAATCTCCTTATCAGGAATCTTACAGAGCGTCCAGCTGATCCTGTGACTGAAGCCCTTCTCAAGGAAGTTCAGGAGGATGAATTTGGCCTTGGTGTTTGACTTTTTGCTTGTCGTTGTTTTCATTTTATGTACTTTTCTTCATGTTGTATTTTTGACCCCTTAGAGGGATTGTATTGTAAAAGAAACAAACTATGTATCATTTACCTTTTTGTAATATATGTGTTGGTTTGTTTCATCTGAATTCTTCAAGCAACATCACAAGCATCTTCTTCAGGGGTCTGGAAAGGTCAAAACCAAGTACCAAGCCGGATACCTTGGAAACAAATAGACACACTGCATTGCATACTAACCCTTTTGTTTTGTTTTGTAGGTTTTGTTTTATTGTTACTAACTCTGTTGTGACCTCAGGAATTATTGCTCGACGTCGAGGGTTTCCACTCAACCGTCCACACAGATACCCCACCCGCAACAACCTTTCGGGCATACAGATGGACCAAATGCAGCAGGACCTTACAGAGGTCAGGAATCAAATGACCAACGAGAGGTTGGAAATGAGGAATCAGATGACACAATTTATGGAAGTGATGAACAATATGGCTCAAAGCCAGGAGAGGTTAAGAGCACTAGTAGAAGGGAGGAATCAGGAAGACCATCATCCAGGGACTGCTGGGACAAGCAACAATGAGAGAGTCCAACCTCATGTTAATCCCCCAGTCTTTGGACCCCACCAGCATCCAGAGATCAACATCCCTGTCAATGTGCAAGGGACTGCCACAGCAGGTAGAGTGCTGCAAGAAGACCCCCAGGAAGATCAGTTCACAGTGATGGGAGCTGGGGAGGAAGCCTATGACAGAAGGCTAGAAGAGATTGCTGAGAAACTAAGGTCTTTGGAGTCCCAGAATTCTTTGGGATTTGATGTCATGGACATGGGTCTAGTGGACGGGGTCAGGATCCCCCACAAATTTAAACCACCATGCTTTGAGAGGTACAACGGAACTTCCTATCCCCAAACCCATTTACAATCCTTTCTGGGGAGGCTGAAGGCCTATACCATGGACGAAAAGCTATGGATGTTTTATTTTGAGGATAGCTTAACTGGAGCATCGAGAGAATGGTACTCCCACCTGACAAGAGCAACTATTAGATGCTGGAAGGACCTGGCAGAGGCCTTTATCAGACAGTATCAGTACAACCTGGATATGGCTCCCAACAGGACCCTCCTGATGGGGATGTCTCAATCATCCAGGGAGAGCTTCCGTGAATACGCTCAAAGGTGGAGACAGCTTGCTGCTGCTGTCCAGCCACCTATGTCGGAGAGGGAGATGGCTGATATGTTCATGAACACCCTCCAGGGGACTTACATTGATAGGCTAGCTGCCTTCTCATCTACCAGCTTCGCAGATGTAGTCATAGCCGGGGAGAGAATTGAGAGCTTGTTAAAAATGGGCAAAATTTATGACAACGGTGCCAGCTCGTCCAGCAATACAAGAAAGCCTTTTGCAGGCCCAAGAAGAACTGGTGAGACCAATGCTATCCACACCAACAGGGGCATGCCCCAATATGTTCATAGGTCTGTGGCAGCAGTCACCATTCCCGCTCCAGCTCATCCACAACCAGCTTATCAACCACCGCAACAAAATTATCAGCAACAACCTCAGTACCAGCAACAAACTCAGTATCCTCCGAGAAATTACAACAACATCAACACCAACAACAACAATCAGCAGAGACCATTCCAACAGAGGCCCTCTCAGGCCAATAGGGTGATCGATCCGATCCCTATGCCCTATGCCACATTACTGCCACAACTCTTGAAACTCAACCTAGTTGAGCTAAGGACGTTGGCACCTCCGGATCCTAACAGTCTGCCCAGAAATTACGACGCCAGCGCCAGATGTGCCTTTCACTCAAATGCACCTGGTCATAGTACGGAAAAGTGCAGAGCTTTGCACATGAAAGTGCAGGATCTAGTGGATTCCAAGGCTTTAAACTTTGCACCACCACCAAATGTCAACAAGAACCCTATGCCACACCATGGTGGTCCCCGAATCAATGCTATTGAATAAGACAGGCCGTCTTACTTGATAACCAGTGTGGGTCAGATTCGGACACCCTTAGTGGAGATTAAAGCTCAACTCCTAGAATGTCAAATGTTCCCAGGATGTGAGTTAGGGTGTGCTTATTGCAACATTTCAGTGAATGGTTGTGATAACCTGAGAGATGGCATAGATGGCCTCATCCAGAGTGGCCTGCTTCAAATTACAACATCAATTCCTACCAATCCAGCAATCTCCTTAACAACAGCTCCAGAACCTCCTACAACTGCAACAACCATTGTTCCAGACAACTCTTCAGCTTCATCGACAAATGTTTCATCTGTCATTTCAACTGACCAGATATCAACGAACATTCCTTCTACAACTTCAGCACCACTTCATTTTGAATCTCCTACAACAACAACACCCATCCTTCCAACAATGTCTCCTACAACATCAGCAGCAAACCATGAAGATGTCTCAACAGTTACGATTTATTATGATCCTGAAAATGATTCCGCCTACAACTCACAAAGTGCTACTCCTATCAGAGCACCAGTCACAATATATTATGATCCGCAGACTATCACGGTTCCTTCCGCAGCTGCCATCAGTCCAGTCACTGTCACAGTGCCTGGACCAGTACCTTATGAAAGCAGTAATGCCATCCCTTGGCATTACGGCTCTGATTTATACTGCGAAGGACAAAAGATCACTTTTGAATCATCAACTTCTGCACCACAAATAGACAATGTGGGAGGAGGCGGAGGCTTCACTCGAAGCGGACGTCTTTTTGCCCCGCAAAATCAAAGACCCACTGCCGAAGCAGAAGCTGCTGCCAAGGCAAAAGGGAAGAGCACGGTGCAAGAAGAGCAGGTTGTTAGAGAAGCTTTGAAAACACCTTTCAATCAAGAAGTTGATGAGTTCATGAGAATCATCAAGAAAAGTGATTACAAAATAGTGGACCAGCTTCACCAGACGCCTTCCAAGATCTCCATTCTATCATTGCTTATGTGCTCCGAGGCTCATCGGAATGCACTACTCAAAGTTTTGCACGCAGCTTATGTGCCAGAAGAGATCACGGTCAATCAGTTGGAAGCTGTGGTTGGAAATGTTAATGCTAGCAATGGACTAGGATTCACCAATACTGATTTGACTTCGGAAGGCCGCAATCATAACAAGGCTCTGCACATTACCATGGAATGTAAAGGTGCAGTTCTTTCCCATGTGCTGGTAGACACAGGATCATCCCTCAATGTCTTACCCAAAAAGGCCCTTGTGAAGCTGGAATATGAAGGATTGGCGTTACGACCCAGTAACTTGGTAGTGAGAGCCTTTGACGGCTCTAAGAGATCGGTTCTGGGAGAAATTGAGTTGCCTGTAACGATTGGCCCACAAACTTTCAAAACGACCTTCTACGTGATGGACATTCAGCCTGCCTACAGCTGTTTGTTGGGTAGACCATGGATTCATGCCGCTGGCGCAGTAACGTCTACCCTTCACCAGAAGTTAAAATTTGAGTGGGAAGGTCAAGTCGTTACTATCTGTGGAGAGGAGGATATATTTGTTAGCCATCTGGCTACTTATAAATATATTGAGATGGATGGGGAGATCCACAAAACGATGAGTCAAGGGTTTGAGGCCCTGAATGTTAATGAAACCTCTGCTGTACTTGGGACTTCCATGACGTCCTACCAACAAGCCCGGAAGGTTGTTGAGGAAGGAAACGCTCAAGGCTGGGGCAAACTTTTGCCTGTGGAGAAGAAAGAAGATAGATTTGGGTTGGGTTACAAACCAACTCAACAAGATCAAACAGAGGCTGCTAAGAAGCCCAACTTTGTTAGTGGGGGGATGCTCACCCCCGATGCTGTCAACAACTTGGAAGATGAGTCGGAAGATGAACGCAACCTGGAAAGCTGGATTCGTCCAAAGATCCCGGGGAGCAGTATCTCAAACTGGTCTTCCCAGGAAATTATAAGAGTTACTCCTGCAGAGTAATTATTATTTCCTGTATATTCTAAGCATGCATCAAGCCTTGCATCTTGCCCAAGATGACAAGACTCATTTTGTAATCGGGCCATCTGTACTTTTTGTGCAACAAGATTAATCAATGAAATATCAGACATCTTTTTGCAAATGAGTCTTTTTCTTTTCCCGCTCACTGTTTTTCCATTTTTCTTTTTGTACAAAAAAATAAATGGCAATGTTTTCAAAATGATAACTTCATTTCACTTTTTCTAAACAAGATTAAAATCAATCACTAAAATGAACAAACTGAACCCTTGCAGAGAGTGCCTTCCAGACAGCACCGACAACAGCACGGCTATGACTTCGTATGACTCTGACAATCCGATCAATCAAGCTGATGAAGGGGTTGAAGAAGATTACGAGCTTCCTGAAGAGCTAGCCAGATTGTTAAGACAGGAGGAGAAGGTTATCACTCCTCATCAGGAGGAGGTAGAAACGATTAATCTTGGTACAGATGAAGACGTGAAAGAAGTGAAAATCGGGGCCGACTTACAAGATTCGGTGAAGAAACAGCTGACTGACCTGCTTCAAGAGTATGTGGATGTGTTTGCTTGGTCTTACCAGGATATGCCCGGGTTGGATACCGACATTGTTATGCATAAGCTGCCTTTGAGGGAAGAATGCCCACCGGTCAAACAGAAACTGCGTCGTACTCGTCCAGACATGGCAATGAAGATCAAAGAAGAGGTATAGAAGCAGTGGGACGCCGGGTTCCTTGCTGTAACTAGCTATCTGTCGTGGGTTGCTAACATCGTGCCTGTTCCAAAGAAAGATGGCAAGGTAAGGATGTGTGTTGATTACCGGGATCTGAACAGAGCCAGCCCGAAAGATGACTTCCCATTACCTCACATTGATGTATTGGTGGATAACACGGCTCAGTTCTCGGTATTCTCCTTCATGGACGGATTTTCAGGATACAACCAGATCAAAATGTCACCTGAAGACATGGAGAAAACAACCTTCATCACACCCTGGGGCACGTTCTGTTACAAAGTGATGCCATTCGGATTGAAGAATGCTGGTGCAACATATCAACGGGCTATGGTAACATTATTCCACGATATGATCCATAAGGAAATCGAGTGTTATGTGGATGACATGATCGCCAAGTCCCTCACAGAGGAAGACCACCTGGTAAATCTGCTGAAGTTATTTAAGCGTCTGAGGAAGTACCAACTGAAGCTGAACCCCAACAAATGCACATTCGGGGTGCGATCTGGTAAGTTGCTGGGTTTTATTGTAAGCGAGAAAGGGATTGAAGTTGACCCTGATAAAGTCAAAGCCATTCAAGAAATGCCTGCACCGAAAACTGAGAAAGAAGTTCGAGGGTTCTTAGGTCGATTGAACTACATTTCACGGTTCATATCTCACCTTACAGCAACCTGTGAACCCTTGTTCAAGCTGTTAAGAAAAGAACAGACGGTCAGGTGGAATGAAGACTGCCAGAGGGCTTTTGACAAGATCAAGGAATACTTACAAGAACCACCAATCCTTATGCCTCCAGTTGAAGGAAGGCCTCTGATAATGTACCTGACAGTATTAGAAGAGTCAATGGGGTGTGTGCTGGGCCAGCATGACGAGTCTGGTCGAAAAGAGTATGCAATATACTACCTAAGCAAAAAGTTTACCGACTGTGAACAACGTTATTCACTGCTCGAAAAAACTTGTTGTGCTTTAGCGTGGGATGCTCGCCGACTGAGACAGTATATGTTGACCCACACTACTTTATTGATATCCAAAATGGACCCAGTTAAGTACATTTTCGAGAAGCCAGCTCTTACCGGACGGGTTGCAAGATGGAAAATGATTCTCACGGAGTATGACATCCAGTACACCTCTCAGAAAGCCATCAAGGGCAGTGTACTATCTGAATATCTTGCTGAGCAACCTATTGATGACTACCAGCCTATGAGATTTGACTTCCCTGATGAAGACATCATGTTCTTAAAAGCGAAAGGTCACGAAGAGCTTATTCACACTGAAGGGCCTGACCCGGAGGAAGAATGGATTATGATGTTTGATGGGGCTGTTAACATGAATGGTCGTGGTGTCGGTGCAGTACTCATTACACCTAAGGGAGTTCACATGCCTTTCTCGGCAAAACTCACCTTCAACTGCACCAACAACGAAGCTGAATACGAAGCTTGCATTATGGGTCTTGAGGAAGCCATTGACCTCAGGATCAAGATGTTGACTGTATTCGGAGATTCAGCTCTGGTAGTTAATCAAACCAACGGCAAATGGTACACCCACCAGGATCATCTGATACCTTACAGGGACTATACAAGAAGATTATTGACTTTCTTCACAACGGTCAAGCTTGAGTATATCCCTCGGGACGAGAATCAGTTTGCAGATGCTCTGGCTACCATTTCGTCTATGATCAAAGTTCAAGCTGCCAACTTTGTACCTCAGATATCAGTGTCCAGACTTGATAGACCAGCATATGTGTTCGCAGCAGATGTTATCAAAGATGATAAGCCTTGGTTCCATGACATTAAGTGCTTCTTGGAGGATCAAACATACCCATCTGGGGCATCTTCCAATGATAAGAAGACTTTGAGAAGGCTTGCTGGTAGTTTCTTTTTGAATACTGATGGTTCCCTGTACAAAAGAAATTTTGATATGGTACTCCTCAGATGCGTTGATAGAACAGAAGCAGACTTGTTGATGCACGAGGTGCATGAAGGATCCTTTGGTACCCATGCTGGAGGGCATGCCATGGCTAAGAAACTACTAAGATCAGGATATTACTGGATCACAATGGATGCCGACTGTTGTGCCTATGCCAGGAAATGCCATAAATGCCAGATTTATGCGGATAAGGTGCATGTGCCTCCCAACCCTTTGAATATAATGTCTTCACCTTGGCCCTTTGCCATGTGGGGCATTGATATGATTGGCAAGATCGAGCCAACTGCTTCAAATGGCCACAGATTCATCCTGGTCGCCATTGATTATTTCACCAAGTGGGTTGAAGCAGCCTCATATGCAAATGTTACAAGGCAAGTGGTAGCCAGATTTATGAAGAGAGATATCATCTGCCGGTACGGAGTTCCCGAGCGAATCATTACTGATAATGGTTCCAACTTGAACAACAAAATGATGGCAGAAATATGCCGGGACTTCAAGATCCAACACCACAATTCTTCTCCTTACAGGCCAAAGATGAACGGCGCTGTTGAGGCGGCTAATAAGAATATCAAGAAGATTGTGCAGAAGATGGTAGTTACATACAAAGACTGGCATGAGATGCTACCGTTTGCCTTGCATGGGTACCGCACGTCAATCAGGACATCCACTGGGGCAACACCGTATCAGCTTGTGTATGGTATGGAGGCAGTCCTACCTGTTGAAGTTGAATTACCCTCTTTACGAGTATTGATGGATGTTAAGCTGAACGAAGCAGAATGGGTTCGATCCCGATACGAAAAACTGAGTCTGATTGAAGAGAAGCGATTGGCTGCAATCTGTCATGGGCAATTGTATCAGAAAAGGATGAAGAGAGCCTTCGATCAGAAAGTCAGGCACCGAGAGTACCAAGTAGGAGATCTTGTGTTGAAGAGAATCCTCCCTCCTCATACAGACCACAGGGGCAAATGGACTCCGAACTATGAAGGACCATTCGTGGTAAAGAAAGTTTTCTCTGGTGGAGCACTGATGCTCAGCACCATGGATGGTGAAGATTTCCCGTCCCCCGTGAATTCAGATGCAGTTAAAAAATACTTCGCGTAAAAAATGACCCGCTGGACATAAAAACAGAATGTAAGTCCAGGCAAAAATAGGGCATCCCGGCAAGTCAAAAACAGAATAAAAGACTTGGGCAAAAATAAGGGAAATAAACAAGAAATGTACACCCGCTGAGTTGAAAAGCCGCATTGGACAGCTCAGGCAAAAATGGGTATCCCGATGGATTGAAAACCCGAAAGGGAGATCCATGCAAAATAAGGGAATAAGCGAACAACTGCACTCTGAATTCGTCTGTGTCACCTACAACTTGGTAAGCTTCGAAAGGATCAAGCTTCTTTCAGAATCAACCTTCTTCAGGAAGCAAGACGAGAAGAACGTCAAAAGTCATACGAGTCATAGCGAAGAGGGAAGCTCCTTCAAAGCGTCGTCAACATTGTCAGCATTTGGTTTCTCAATTTGTAACAATCTCCTCATTTCAGGAGATATGTTTCCTTGACTGTATCGTGCCAATTCAGGGCACATGAATTAATAAAATCAGATTTTTCAGTCATGTTTTGTCTTGTACATTTTTGTTTGCAAAGAATGTCTGATGTCTTAAGAAAAATGATTGCATGAATACAGATGTTATCATTAAAAATAAAAAATAATAAAACGCGTGCTCGCAGGGAATATACTTACTCTCAGAAGTGTCTAACTCCTATGACGGAATCCGGTAAGGGATACCTCGGGATTACTTGCGCGTTTCGTGTCTTTGCAGGATTGCAGGTATCCGAAGCGCAACATGGGGCATGAAAGCTTCGTCCCAGCAAGTTGGCAAATCAACACTCACTCAGTCTTAACACTCAAAGTGCTTTCTCCCCAGCTGAGTTGCCACTTGTTGCTTCTCCCAGCCGAGTTGCTAACCATTCTTCCTCAGTCAAGTACAAAAGCCAGGGAACCATCTCCCCACAGAATCCTCAGTCTCTATCCAGAAGAGCAACGCACGAAGGAGTCACGACAGAGTGAAGAAAGCTTCTACAAACCCCCAGTTGGGTCCCCCATTACAGGAATAGGTCTATCATTGACCCATTTCCCCAAGCAGAATCTTTTCATCAGATCTACCAACGATCTCATCCCCAGCTGGGATGATTACTCCAAGCAAATCGGCCAGAGATCTTCACGGCAACGGGATCCGAATCCCGGTTTGGTACCTTTGCATAATCATGGCATTCACATCATATTCACCCCACAAAGCGTAGCATTCCGTCTAAAACGGAGCATTACGGCAAAAAATCAAACATATAGCATAATCATAAGCCATGTTTTGAATCGAACACTTGTGAATATTATCAATCCATCAGCAATATACGGAATTTCCCCCAGAGTCCCCAGCTGTTGCCTCACATTCACCAATACAAATACACACTCCTTGTGGCACCCGTCCGTGTCATATCCCCAGCAGAAAGCCAAAGACGTCCTCTTTGCACTCACATATCCTATATATATACATTTCCTTGACATCCGTCCATGTCATTTTCCCAGCACAGTAACGTAAACACTTTGTAAATCATATACTTGTTTATAATATACCTCTTGACACTCGTCCGTGTCACTCTCTCCAGCAGATTGAACACTCAAATATACATTACTCATACTTATACAGATACTCGTCCATATCTTGTATACACCATTTATATCCCCGCAGATTCGACACTCGTTCGTGTTCTTTGTTAACCCGATGGTACTCGTCCGTATCATCATCTCAGAACACGCGTCAAGCGTTTGTTTCTACATGATACTCGTCCGTATCATAATCTCAAGGATGCTCGTCCGCATCTTTAATCCACACACTGTGTCTACTACTCCCCAGAAGAATTCTTTCAGATTCAACACTCGTCCGTGTTCTTTGTTAACCAGTTGATACTCGTCCGTATCATCATCTCTGAACATGTGTCAGTACTTGTTTCTACCTGATACTCGTCCGTGTCATAGTCTTAAGGATGCTCGTCCGCATCTTTAATCTATACACAATACCAAACACTTATACCTTTTATTTCTTGGATGTAAACACTCGTCCGTGTTTACTATTCCCCAGTAAAACAATTTTCTTTTTATCTGACATTCGCCCTATGTCATGATAAACCCTGAGAGCAGCCGTACCCTGCTAGGTGGTCGTCCTCCGCCTCTTGATGGTTGTCCTCCATCATGCTCGTCCGATGGCCGTCCCCATCGTCGACTCTTCTATCCGACATTCGTCCTATGTCGTGATATTTAGCAGCCGTCCCCTGCTAGGTGATCGTCCTTCACCTTTTTGATGATCGTCCTTCATCATTTTATCCAATGGCCGTCCCCGTTGTTGATTTTGGTTATCTAGCGTTCGTCCTATGTCATGATAAACCTTGAGAGCAGCCGTCCCCTGCTAGGTGGTCGTCCTCCACCTCTTGATGGTCGTCCTCCATCATGCTCATCCGATGGCCGTCCCCATCGTTAACCCTTTTATCTGGCATTCGTCCCATGTCGCGATACTTTTCGGCAGCCGTACCTTGCCAGGTGGTCGTCCTCCACCTTAGATGACCGTCCCTCATCTTATCCCAACAGAGCAGCCGCCCCCTGCTAGGTGATCGTCCTTCACCTTTGATGACCGTACCTCATCATCTGTTTATTTCATTTATTCTTTAACCCGATGGCCGTCCCCGTCGTGGTCCCTTTTCTTTTTAGCCGATGGCCATCCCCATCGTTGGTTACTTTGCTTTGTGAACTTGACGGCCGTCCCCGTCATGTTTCATTAATTCCCAGAGAATCTTACAACTTTACCTTGATGGCCGTCCCCATCATAATATCTTTTATCCCCAGCATGTCGGCCGTCCCCGTCATTGCTTTACTTTCCGCACTTTTCCCAGCATGTCGGCCGTCCCCGTCATTGCTCTTTACCCAGCAGTCGTCCTCTGCTCGACGGTCGTCCTCCATCGCCCACACTTTACAATATACTTTATTTTCTTTATTTTCTATATCCCTTTTCTTCTTCATTCTGTGAGTGCAAATTTTGGACTGTCTTTGGTATTCAACCACAAGTTATCTCGTTTGCCTGTTAAGCCGCTGCTTACATCCTGCACAGCTAACTCATGTTTGAATAGGGGCAGCTGTAAACACCCCAAATTTTCCCTCACCCATTCACACCATGGCTTGTGATCACTCTCATATGCATAAACACAATCATAAGATCTCATACCACAAATTTTGAGTCTTTGCATTGGTTCTAAGTCATCTGCATCTAGGGTTTGTGATCTGAGCAATCCCAGAGCTTCTTGAGCCACTCCAAAGGCCATCAATCACTTCAAAGGGGTCCATGTGTGTTCAAGTATCATATTATATCCTCTCAAAGTCAAGAATGACCAAGAATCACAAGAACTGGAAATGGTGTGGAAGCAGAGCCAGGCTAGACTACACAGATGACCTAAAATTAGGGTTTTGGTTTCAGAGGCCATAACTTCAAATTTTTTGGACATTCTTGTTTCTATTGGTCTCTATATGGTATAGGGAGTATGCATATCAATTTTCATGAAGAAATTCCATGGGGAAGTCATCTGATCAAGAGTTGACTTTCTGGACAAGTCAGTGCAAAATCAGGGCATCTGAGGCCCCCAATGACCCAACCAAGGGGTGATCTTCATCATCTTGAGTGTGTATGATCTTTATTTGATCATGGAAGAGGTTGGAAGTTCACAAAATTGAAGAATTTGAAGTTTTTGCAAAGTTGACTTTTTTGGGCAAGGTTGACTTTTAATGAAATGTCATTTTAGGCAACTTTTCAATCCTTACTTTTTGATCCAAAAATGCTTCAAATGGAAAAACTTTGGTCATGAAAGTTGTAGAATAGATCTTTCCCTTTTCAAAAATTACAAGAACATGACCTAATTCATCTTGGATCAAAAGTTATGGTTCATCAAAGTTGGCCAAAATCACTAAAATTCCAATTATGCATCAAATGAGAAATTTGCAAAATCTTGTACCAAGGCAATTTGTGACTTCTAGTTGATGTCAAACCATTACACAAGCATCACACAAGTCCTAAAGTTCAGATTGAACCAAAGGAATCACATGTTTCATGACTTGTGAGGCAAGATCTTTTCATAAGAACCAAAACAAGCCAAGTTGCAAAATCAATCATAACATCTCATCCACTTGCTGCCTTGGTTGCTGAACCACCCTAGCCCTCTCCTCACCTCATGCTGCGCAAGACAAGCCCTTTGTACCAAGCTAGCAAAGTAGCCCATGCCCTCCTTACACAAAGTTGACAATTTGCAAAAAGCACCATACCAATCAATAAAGCACATGTCATGTCATCTGACCAATGAGATTTGTTTATGTGGATCAAATGCAAGCTAAACACAACAAGAGGCAAGGCTGAAACACAACACAACTCACCATTCACAAAAATCTCTCCCTCTTGCAAAAGCTTTCGAATCTCCCAACTCAATCACTCAATCTTAAAACAAACACCACCATTCACTTCTGAATCATCCACTGACCCAAAACCACCCATCAAAACAACCAAGAACACACCACAAGCCAGATACGATTTCTGACCAGTTGGAGTGCCAACTCCCAAACCAGCCACATTCAAGGTTGTCCAAGCACTGCAAACTCCTCAGGAAGGTCATTAGAAGCTTTTTGCACCAAGGAAACAGCCAGAAAGCTCAAAGAGTGAAAGCTCCATCTCAGGTAGCCATTCGAATTAATTTTTCCAGGACCTCTATTTTATGTTACAAATTGATTAAGCATGCTTCCCTGAGTTCACTGAACTTGTTATTTTTGAAAAAGATTAAGAAATGAGGTTGTATGGTGTTTCTGAAATTTCTGCCATTTCTGATGTTTGATTCGTATCATGTTCTTGAGTAGAAATAAATGAGGATTGATGCTGGATTCTTGTTCTAGGGGACTTGGGGATCATTTCTGGAGATTTGGGGGGTTTGATTTGACCTAGGGAATGATTTTGAGATTCTCAGGGAGGGAGGTCACCGGAGAAGACGACCGGAGCTCGTCTCCGGTGACCTGAGAGTGATTAGCTGTTAATTAGGGTTAGGGCACCAAGTTTAAATGTGAGCCACTGGATTTTGTTTCCCGCGCGTGTATGGAGGGCCTGGATCACTTCATTAACTCTTAATTATGGATTAATATTTAATTAATTAGAATTAGGCTGGTTTGAACTTGGGTCGTCCAGATGCGCGCCCAGTCAAACGTTTTAAACCCAGTTTCAATCCTGGCCTCTCATTCAGCATACTTCTCTTTATTTCAATTTTATTTTCTTTTTTATTCATTTATTTTGTACATTTATTTAAAAATAGTAAAACCATTTCAAAAATTCTGAAATTTTTTATGCAAGTTGTTATTTAATTTCAGAACACAAAAATATTTTTATTTTCATTTTTAGCATTAAAAAAGTATTTTTAAATATTTAAAAGTTTCTTTTTAATTAATTAATGAGAATTAATTAATTAAAAATACTTTTAGGTATTTAAAAATCACCAAAAAATTCATGAAACCTTTAAAAACATTTAGAAACATTGTCCAACCCTCAAACCAAATTTCTTTTTTTTGATCTTGATGCATTTTGAGAATTTTTCATGGAATTAAAACCATTTTAATGCATTATTTTGATCCCAACTTCCAAAAATCATTTCTGCCTAACCCAAAGAGTTGGACTTTGATTCTTTTTTGCATTGCATTATGTTTAGCATGTAGTTTGTGAGATTAAATGGCCATGATTTGATCTTTCATTTTCAATTTGTTTGATAATTTTCTTGTTAAGGAACCCTAAAACCCTAGAAAACTTAGGAAAATCATAACTTGAATTAGGTTAAGAGTTGGAACCTCTCCTTTGGGCAGTGAGTTTGTATAGGTTTAGGGATCCTTTGATTGCATTTTCAATTTTTTATCTTGATTTTTGCTTCTGATTTTGGTTTTTGTTTGATGCTTTGATCATAAACCCTAATTTGGGCTTCCATATGCATCCATCTTGCATTTGCATTCATACCTTGACTTGCCATAGCATTTTGTGTATTCATTTGATTCATATGACAGCATAAGGCATATTGAAAGCATGTTTGATCATTGCATCTTGCATTTGCCATGTTGTATGCCATTTACATTTCATAACTCTTCATGTATGTTCATGTGTCTTAACTTGCTTCATTTGCATCCATGAGCTTGCATGATCATCCCCATGTGTTGTTTCATGTTTGCATCATCTCATAGCATCATTAGCATCATACTTATGCTCCTGGTTTTGATTTGCATCATGCCATTTCATCTCATTTTTGCATTGCCTTGCATTTCTTTCACTAACTTTTCAGGTGGTAAGTCACTTTGAGAAGTGGATTTGCCTTCACTTCTCACATTTTCTTTTCATCTCTCTTGCATCCATTGCTGCATTTTGATATGTGTTTGAGATTGAGCTTGCTCATTCTTCTTCTTCTTACTTTCTTTCTTCAAGTGGCTTGTCTTCTTAAATGAAGCAAGTTACTTTGCTTCTCCTGATCCTTTCATCTGCTTCCTGTTGGTTTCATAGAAGATTTCTTTCTTAAAACCTCACAAACCTTAGGAACAACCAAGCATGACAATGATTAGGGTTTTGATTAGTCCCCCCTCTTAGTTTTACCTTTGTGTCTCATTGAGTCTTCTCTTCTCACCTCATAATCAGGGACTAAACCCTAAAGGCTTTAAGGCTTTGTGATTAAGTTTATGCCTGCATCCTTCTATTAGGATGGAGTGTATAACTTTAATCCTAAGTGTTAAACCCTTAATGTGTTTAACTCCTTTAATCAATCCATCTAATAAACATCAAGACATCAAACTTGTAACTTGGGCCTTGCATTAGGGTTCTAATTCTTCCTTAATTGGTTAAGAAGGACTAACCCCAGTGTTAATGGACAAGTCCCCCTTAAGTTGTCTTACAAACCCTAAAAAACACTTCATCATCATACCATTAATAAAAATCCACTTAATAAAGGCTTTGTTTTGTCATGAGTTTAATCCCTAATCATGGATTAAGTTGAGGAGCTTTCCTCAGCTTAAACATTCTCATCTATTATCCTTCTATTAGGATGGTGTAATGAGTCTGTTTAATCCTTGATTATGGCTTAATCTCATTACTTAACACTAAACAAAAATACCAAAAACATCTAAATAATCACAAAATAGGTTAATGATCTTAATCCTACACCATGGTGATTAAGTGTGAGAAGCTGACTTCACACTTAAGGTATTCTCATTACCCCTAATCAGAGGGAAGATGTGATGAGTTTACTAACCCATTGGTTTAGACTTAAGCTCATTAACTTATGACAAACTTCAAAAGCAATAAAAGACTGAAAACACAAAAACAAACAATAATCGTCTCCTCCGGGATTTTTTTCTCATCTCATTCACTCACAAACGAGAACTCGCTTCTTTCGTTTAATGCAAGATAGTTTGCACCTGAGCCAGACAGGTCATCCACTTGAGCACAGACAAGTAAGCAGTTCACAAGTCAATTCACCTTTTCAGTCTCTTTGGGTCGAACTACGGTGTTCTGACTTCCTCATTGCACGAGAGGATACGTAGGCATAACTTAACAGTTATCGAACAAAAGTCTCTGTACATTCCCCCTCCTTCTAGCCTTATTCTTTAGCCTCATTATCATGAGCATTTCATCTTTGTTCTTACACTGACACTGTATATATCACACTTTGCACTCCTTTTACACTGACACCTGTACATCCTTTTCCAGCTCTTTTATACACAAATTGCACTGACACTACCCCTTTAAAACACAAATCTTTTAAGCGTGGATCCCGTCGAGTACGGCGGACAATCTGGGTGCTAATACCTTCCCAGGTTGTAACCAACCCCCTTTCTCAGTCTCTCTGGTTCGCAACCGTCTTATCCATCTCTTTCTAGGTCTATGCAGCATTACCCTTCCTCCGGGATAAAAATGCCCAGCTGGCGACTCTTTCCTCTTTTCCAGTTAGTTCACTGCTGTGTGTTCTCATTGTCCCTTTCGCCGACCGTTCGCGTCTGTACCCTATCTGACTTAGCTTCATTTAGTGGGAGCGACAAGTGGTACAATAAAACAACCTGCTATTAAAACTCAAAACACCCTATTTTTTCTTCTGAAATTCGTACTCAATTCTGAGATATTCTGTTGCTTAAATAGGTGTATGGATTTTGGGCTTTCTGTAGGTTAATCCAGTCCTAAAACGCATGCAGCTTCCACCTTGAATTAGGGTTTGTTACTTCCTAGATTCTAGGTGATTTAGTTCTTCTGATTATGCTGAAGTTTCATAACAACACTCCCTACAGATGCGCCTTATTCTGTTTTTGTCCATCCATAATTAATTCCAGATAACTTTCCTTAAATTACTCAGATCAGTTAGTCATTAATTAAATCTGGTAGCAGGTTTGAGATGTCACAACATCTGTTGGGACATCCTGAAAAACTGAACTTAAAACATTTACACAATGTCCCAACATCTGGTGTAACATCCTGAATTAAGTTCTTATACTCTGTTTGATAATGTCCCAACATTTGATAGGACATTCTGAACTGAATTCAACAATTCTTGTTGGTCAAAAATTCTGCCAATTCTAAACATCTACAGTATGAAAGAGATGAAAAGAGATTATGAGAAGTGAAGGCAAATTCACTTCTCAAACAACTTACCACCTGAAATGTTAGCATAAGAAATGAAATGCAATGCAAATGAGATGAAATGTGATGATGCAAACCAAAACCAGGAGCATAAACATGATGTTAATGATGCTAAGAGATGATGCAAACATGAGACAAGACATGAGGATGATCATACAAGCATAAAGATGCAAATGAGGCATGTTTTGAAACATGAAAGTACATGAAAAGTTATGAAATGTTATGGACATACAACATGGTAAATGAAAGATGCAATGATCAAACATGGTTCTAATATGTCCTAAGATGTATTATGAATCAAAAGAATGCACAAAATGTCATGGCAAGTCATTAGATGCAAGCAAATGAGAAATGGATGCAAGGGAAGGCACAAATTAGGGTTTCATGCATCATGCAAAGCAAAAAATCCAAAACCAGAAGCAAATAACATGATAAAAATTTTAAAATGCACTCAAAGATACCCTAAACCTATACAAACTCACTGCCCAAAGGAGAGGATCCAACTCTTAACCTATTGAAAGTTATGAATTTCCTAAGATCTCTAGGGTTTTAAGGTACCTTGTCAAGGAAAATGTCAAACAAATTGAAAATGCAAGATCAATTCAAACCAAATTTATCCTATAAACTACATGCTATGCAAGATGCAATGCCAAAAGAATCATCATCCAACTCTCAATGGTTAGGCAGAAAGGAATTTTTGAAGATTGAAACAAAATATTGCCTTGAAATGAAATTAAATCCAATAAAAATGATCAAAAGGCATCAAGAGCAAAAAAGAAATTTGGTTTGAGAGTTGGACAATGTTTCTAAATGTTTTTAAATGCTATGTGAATTTTTTTTGTGATTTTTAAATACCTAAATGTATTTTTAATTAATTAATTTCCATTAATTAATTAAAAATAAAAATTTAAATGATTTAAAAATAATTTTCAATGCAAAAAATAAAAATAAAAATATTTTTGGGTTTTAAAAATTAGTGAAATCTTTGACAAAAAATTTCATAATTTTTAAAGGCATTTTGCTATTATAAATAATTCGTGCAAATAAAATACAAAAATAATGAAATTAAAATTAAAATGGAAGAAGTATGCAAAAGGAGAGGCCAGGATTCATTCTGGGCTGGGAAAGTTTGACTTGGCTCCACATCCAATGGCCCAAGTTCAAACTCCCTTAATCTGATTTAATTAAATATTAATCACATAATTAAAATTAAACACAAGATCCAGACCACCCAAATGCGCGCGGGAAGACAGATCAAAGGGTCCACGTTCAAAGTTTGCCCTAACCTTAATTAAGTCACTAATGACTTTCAGGTGGCCGGAGAAGACCTCCGGTCATCTTCTCCGGCCAGACCCTCACCTGAAAGTTGCCAACTTCTTCCCTAGGCACTTTCTGGAGCTCTAAAGCTCCAGATTCACTCCTCTCACTCCCCTAAGATCAAATCCACCCTCAAACTTCATTTCTTTTCACCCAAAATCAAGATTCGAAGAAAACATCAAAAATGGCAAAAATTTCAGAAGCTCGGTAAATACTCATCTCTCCACCATTTTCAAAAATACAAAGTTCAGTGTACTCAGGGGAACATGCTTAATCATTTAATAACTTAAAACAAAACTTCTGGAAAAATGAATTTCAGTGGCTACCTGAGTTGAAGCTTTCAATCCAAGAGCCTTTTGACCAGTTCCTTGCTTCCAATCAACTCTACTGACCTCCCTCAAGTGTTTGCAAAGCTTTTTTGGAGTTTATTTTGGCTGGTTTGTGAGATTGATGGAGTTCTGTTCAGAGAGGGGAGGAAATCGTGTTTTGATTTCAGGGAGTTTCAGGGCAAGGTGAAGGGTCAGGGATGATCAGTGAGACATGCTGAGATGTTCTATGGAGTTTGTTTTTATGTTTGATGCTTGTGTGATGTGTTTCAAATGAAAATGCATAAGAAGGCAAAGCTTGGAGCTACGGCTTGGAGAGTGTTTCAGGCTTGTGTGTGTGGTGCTTCTTGTTGCTTTTTGTCCACTTATCACATTGTGATAGGTCTGTGGAGTTGGTGTGGCACAGGCTGATTGGTATGGGGTTTTTGCAAAAAAGTCAAGTCTAGGTGTAAGAGAGGTATGGGTCAATGGTAGGCCAAGGACAAAGGGGTGTCCTGCGCAGCAAGGAATGAGGAGAGCCATGGGATCAGTCTTGAAGCCAATTAGCAAGTGGATTAGGGTTTGTATTATGTTTTGCAACTTTGTCCAACTTTGGCCCTTTTGAAGTTTCTTGATCCATAAGTCATGAAAATGGGCAAACCCTTGGTGCATTCTGAATTTTAGGCATTGGTTTAGGTTTGTACAAAGATTAGAAGTCACTTTGAGGTCTCATTTTTCCTTGGCAAGTGGTTTTGCAACTTTGTCTCTTTGGTACATAACTTGAAATTATGTGATTTTTCCCAACTTTGACAAGCCATAACTTTTTATCCAAAATGAATTAGAATGAGTTCTTGTACTTTTTGAAAAGGGAATGATCCATTCTACAAATTTCATGACCAAAGTTTTCCCATTTGAAGCATTTTTGAATCAAAAAGAAAGGGTTGAAAAAGTTTCCCAAAATGGCAAGTTTCCATTACAAGTCATTTTCCCAAAAAGGCAACTTTGCAAATGGCTTGAAATTCTTCAATTTTGTGAACTTTCAACATCTTCTATGATCAAATAAAGATCATACACAATCAAAATGATGAAGAACACCCTTTGGTTGGGTCATTGGGGGCCTCAGATGCCCTGATTTTACACTGACTTGCTCAAGAAGTCAACCCTTGATCAGATGCCTTCCCCATGGAATTTATTCATGAAAATTGATATGCATTATCCTTATGACACATAGAGACCAATAGAAACAAGAATGACCAAAAAATTTGGAGTTATGGCCTTTGAAACCAAAACCCTAATTCTAGGTCATCTGTGCAGTTAAACCTGGCTCTGCTTCCATGCCATTCTCAGTTCTTGTGATTCTTTGACTTTATTGACTTTGAGAGGATATAATATGATGCTTGAACATGCATGGACCCCTTTGAAGTGATTGATGACCTTTGGAGTGGCTCAAATGGCTCAGGGATAGCTCAGATCACAAACCCTAGATGCAGATGACTTAGAAGCAATGCAGTGAATCAAAAATGTGATATGAGATGCTATGGTTGAATTCATGCATATGAAAAGATCACAAGCCATGGTGAAATGGGTGAGGGCAAATTTGGGGTGTTTATAACAGGCTCGAATGTAATTCACGTAATCAATTGATAATCCGGTACTTGTTAATAGAACTACTTATGGGCAATGTTTTCTCGTTTGAAAAGAACTAATTTAACTGGAACTGTCGCTTTCGCGTATTCATAACCGAGTTGTACTCTCTAATCAACCCCTCCTATTGTCACAAATAAAAAGGTGCGTACTGCGTTAGAGTAGTAAACCTATTTTTAAGAAATATAGTATCTTGACTAAGTTGAAAAGTATTTTAACCTGGATTTCTTAGTAAAAGAGGTTCTCGCGAACCAGACTCTAAATTTCCTAACGTGTCCGAAAATCGTTTTAAAATCTCTTTTCTTTTTACTCTAAGAACTCCTGATGAACTAGACAAAGCGCTTTTGGATGTTTTTGAAATAGTTAAAAACAATTACTTAAATTGAAAGATAAAATAGCCCTTAAGTGTTTCTGTCGCTCCCAAAGATTTGCATCCCGGTACAAGCGCGAACGGTCGGCGAAAGAGGAAAAGAAAAGAAAAGAGTCGCCAGCTAGGCATTTTTATTCCGAAGGAAAGGTAATGCTGCATAGACTTAGAAAGATATGGATAAGACGGTTGCGGACCAGAGAAACTGAGAAAGGGGGTTGGTTACAACCTGGGAAGGTATTAGCACCCAGATTGTCCGTCGTACTCGACGGGATCTACGCTTGAAAGGTTTGTGTTTAAAGGGGTAGTGTCAGTGCTATTTTTGTGTGCAAAAGCTGGAAAAGAGTATAAGTGTCAGTGCTGGAAATAAATGTGAAGTGTCAGTGTAAGAAAAGAATATGAAGCTCAAGACTATGAGGCTTAAAGAATGATGCTGGAAGAGGGGGAATGAACAGAGACTTTTGTTCGATAACTGTTAAGTTATGCCTACGTATCCTCTCGTGCAATGAGGAGGTCAGAACACCGTAGTTCGACTCAAAGAGACTGAAAGATGAATTGACTTGTGAACTGCTTGCTTGTCTATGCTCAAGTGTATGACCTGTCTGGCTCAGGTGCTAACTGTCTTGCATTAGGCGGAAGAAGCGAGTTCTCGTTTATGAGTGAACGAGGTAAGAAAAGAATCCCGGAGGAGACGGTTATTGTTTGTTTTTTTGATATTTTAAATCTTTTATTGCTTTTGGAATTTGTCATAAGAAAATGAGCTTAAGCCTAAATTAAGGGTTAGTAAACTCATCACATCTTCCCTCTGATTAGGGGTAATGAGAATACCTTAAGTATGAAGTAAACACCTCACACTTAATCACCATGATGTAGGATTAAGATCATTAACCTACTTGTAATTATTTAGATATTTTTGGAGTTTTTTTTAGTGTTAAGTAATGAGTTTAAGCCATAATCAAAGATTCAATGGACCCATTACACCATCCTAATAGAAGGATAATAGATGAGAACATTTAAGCTGAGAAAGACTCCTCAACTTAATCCATGATTAGGGATTAACCTCATGATAAAACAAAACCTTTATTAAATGGATTTTAGTTAATAGTAAGATTAAGAAATGGATTTTATGGTTAGTAAGACAACTTGAGGGGGACTTGTCCATTAACACTAGGGTTAGTCCTTCTTAACCAATTTAAGGAAGAATTAGAACCCTAATGCAAGGCCCAAGTTACAAGCTTGATGTCTTAGTGATTATTAGATGGATTGTGTAACACGGTGGAAGAACTGACTTTAGTTATGTTGCGGATAGCAAGAGTCGCCACCGACTTTTATTTTATCCAAAGGAAAGGGCATAAAAGAACAGGAAAGACCTTAAAAGATTTTTGAGTTCGGGGGGTAGGTTATGTAAAGGGAAGGTGTTAGCACCCTTTACATCCATGGTTATCCATGGGCTCTTAGTTACTTAGCTCACTTTAAACTGTTTTGAGAAGTGTAGTGTGTATTTGAAAAATTCTCTAAGTACTTTATAATGATCCTTGTATGGATGTATATAAAGACTTTGTTTTGAAAATTTGTTTGAAAATGTGAAGTGTAATGAAGTAATTTGATGAAAAGTGAGCAAGTACTTAAGAGGAACCTACCCTAAATTAAATCTTTTCTGTTCTTGAATGTTCTTTCAATGGTAAGACTATCCCTATTATTAAGGAATAGGTAGTCATTACCTTGGATGTTATAAGGGACATGTGAAGGGTCATCTGTGTTTAGGCAACTGTAAGGTGTCTTAGCAATACGAAGGGACTTATCATCTTTTATTCGAAAGGGACAAGATCATTTACATAGGCCACATCGAAGGGACTTGATCTTATAATCTTTAAAGGGACTTGATGATATTTCATGAGAAGGGACTTTGCTTTAAGACACCTTACTTGACCTTATAGTTTAGGCAACATGAGGGATAACCTTAGGAAGTGAGAGATGGCGATCAAAGATCGACTTACGTGTGTGCGTGTATATGTTCAAATATTTATCTTATGATTAGTGATCTAAATTAATTTTAAAATACAAACATGTTATCACTCCCTATATTTACTAACCAAAGCAATATAAATATATATAAATAATAAAATAAAGACAAAAATAACCCTACGACTATTACAAGGCTTTCGCATTTACATAAATATAGAAACGATATATAACTAAATAATAAAAACGGTTAGTAATAAAAATAATTATAAGAAAGAAAATGTTAGCACAAATATACAAAACATATATAAATTAAATAAACAAATTTTAAGAATTTTTGAGATGATAATAAAATAATAAATATAATAATAAACCATATACTAATTTATTTACAAAATAAAGCATGATTAATTATTTAATTATATACATTAGAAATATTTATTAAGTTTAATATTTAAACAAAATAATTAAGGTAATAAATTAAGGTTTTTAAAAAATTTAGGGTTTTAGAAATTAGGGTTAGAATTTTTAGAAAATGGAATTAGGGTTTATAATCTAAATTACAATATTAATTTAACTATTTACAAAAAAATAAATATATGATAATAATATATACATATTTTAATTTAATTATGAACTAAGATTAAAAATTTCCTTAGAAAATAAATTAGAGGGTTTTTTTTAGAAAATATGAAATTAATATATATATTTACATATTATTATCTAAATATATTAGAAATATGATTAGAATTAATTAGAAAATAAAATAACAAAGCAAAATAATTAGAAAAAACAAAGAACTAAAACTTACTTGGGGCAGGGATTGAACCCACGCCCTAGGCTTTGCTTCCCCTGGACGCACAGGGCTACCACCAGGCTGCGCGCGCGTTTGTGATATCAAATAGCCACAATTGATTATATTTAAAACCTGAAAAATATGACAAAGTAAAAAAAAATATAACACCAGACCTGGGAATCGAACCCAGGTCTCTCACCACCAAAGCAATTCAACAAAACCAGCTGAGCTACACGCGCTAGTTGTAACATAATGAAAACGAATTCGTTTTAAGCCCTGCACCAAATTCAAATATGATTTTCGCGCCCAACAGCTTCATCTTCTACCTCATGACCTGCGAAATTTCTTACGAAATTTCCTGCGAGTTTTCCTGCGTTTTTGTGTTCGTATGAAAACCTGCGAATGTCAAACTCCATACAAACAGTGAAATTTCATGAAATTAACAATACCATTGAGTTCCTAATGACATTTACGAGTTCTCCATGTCTTTAAAACTCATTTATATTGGCTAAGTGGTAAAACCCTAAAAGAGGCCGAAAACCCTAACAATGGTGAAATCCGTATTAGGTGATGAAACTTCAAGAAACCTGTCCAGAATCAGTCTATAACTCATCACAAACAAGAAATTCAAGTCAAAATTCATTGAAAACAAGTAAATATTCAGAATCGAAAATAAAAAAAACCATGAATGTTAAGAATTGGTTTATGCATATGAGCATGTTTACGATGCTTTTGAAGGTTGGGATAGGTTTAGTGATGTCCAAGGATCTTTTCTATGTCTTTAAAATACCTTTAAACACCCTCTAGAGATGAATCCGAAAATTGAATTTTGTATGAATTTTTGAAGTTTGAGAATGCTATGGGAGGCTCTGAATTCGTGTATTCTTGTTTGCTATGTGTTGTTTATATACCATGTAACAAAATTAGGTCAAGAGTTTGATCCATCCTTTGGACTTTTTGATCCATAGAGATTGAAAAAGATTTGATCTTAAAACTTGAATTTTCTTGATCTAACATTGCCATATTGGTGTTATTTGAAATATTCTAGTGTCAATCAAGTTTAAATGGATTTTAAGACCTTCTAGAATCAAAATCTTTTCTAAAAATATGACTTTTATATTTTATTTTAATTTAATTTGTATTTTAATAAATAAAATTCAAATAAATAAAAAATAAAATATAAAAAATCAGAAAATGTGTGGGTTGGGTCGTGCTTGATGATTTTGTAAAGATTGGATGGCAATTTGGTGGGCTCATTTAGCAAAATTTGGTTTTAAGGCCTTATTTGCTTCATAAACTTCCCAAAAATTTCCCAACTTTGCAAGGGCACAAATCCTTCAATTTTAATGCTATGAAGGTGTTCTTGGACATTTTGGAAATATTAAAGTGTCCTCTAACCAACCTCTTTGGTCTCATGTCCATATCTTTTACCATTCTCAAGTTATGCTCTTTGGAAGTTGTTGACTTTTTGTTGACTTTTAAAAGGACCTATAATGTCTTAGCTCATACCTTCCAAATGAAGCATTTTTGGGATTGGCTTGTGAGACACAAAGTTGTAGAGAATTCAATTTCCTTCAAAATTACCTTTCGATGGAAATTTTTTGATGAAGCATGTGAAAGTTATGGTTGGTCAAAGTTCAGTTGACTTTTCCTGTGAAAACCCTAATTTAGAAACTCCTGATTCTTGATGATCTGAAACTTCCTTGATGAATCATGATCAACCCTTGATCAAATGATGAATTTTGCTTCATATAATTGATGTTGGCAAAAAAATCATGAAGTTTGACTTTGGTTTGACCACAGTTGACCTCAGTTTGACTTTTTGACTGTCTTGACTGATTTTAACCTATCTGATTATCTGACTGAGCAAATCTTTTGGGAAAGTCTTGAAACTTGACATGGGGATTCTTGAACACATATAGAATGCTATGAAGCCCACTTGAAGTCTTGGAAGTCCATTTAGCCTGATGAAAGTCAAAACCCTAGTTTAAGATGCATTGCTTAGGAGGATGCATTGTCTGAGGGAATTGTCAAACTTTCTGACTAATTGTTAACTATGTGAACCTTGTGAACCTCATGAGATGTCCTGTGAACCTCTTAGTACACAATGTCTTGTCTTGTGGAGGGCAAATTTTGGGGTGCAACAGATTGATTAAAGGATTTAAACACATTAAGGGTTTAACACTTAGGATTAAAGTTATACACTCCATCCTAATAGAAGGATACAGGCATAACCCTAATCACAAAGCCTTAAAACCTTTAAGGTTTAGTCCTTGATTAAGAGATGAGAAGAGAATACTCAAAGATGACACAAAGGTAAAACTAATGGGGGACTAATCAAACCCTAATTGTGATCATGCTTGGGTGTTCCTAGGGTTTATGAGGCTTGCAAGAAGATCTTCAAGAGAAAAGCCACCATGGAAGAAACATGATGAAAGGAGTAGAAGCAAAAAGAAGCAAGACAACTTACTTCACTTAAGAAGATAAGTTGCTTGAAGAAAGAAAGAGGAGAAAGAGCATGAATGATCAAGCTCATTCTAATTCACAAGTAAAATGCAGCAATGGATGCATAAGAGAGATGAGAAGAGATTGTGAGAAGTGAAGGCAAATTCACTTCTCAAATCCTTACCACCTGAAAAGTTAGCAAAAAGAAATGAAATGCAAATGAGATGAAATGAAAAGATATAAACCAAAGTCATAAGCACAATCATGATGCAAATGATGCTATGAGATGGTATGAAAGCATGTCAAGTGATATGAATGTTCATACAAGAGATGAGAATGCAAATGTGACATGTAAGAAGCATGAAAGTTCATGAAAACTTATGAAATGTAATGGATGCATAACATGGTAAATGGATGATGCAATGATCAAACATGATTCTAATGTATCCTAAGATGTCTTAGAAGTCATGTGGATGCACAAGATGTCATGGCAAGTTCATGTATGCAAGCATATGAAGAATGAATGCAAATGAAGGCAAAGATTATGATTTATGTACAAGATGCAATGCAAAATTCAAAATCAGAAGCAAATGACAAGATAAAAATTGAAAATGGGATCAAAGGTACCCTAAACCTATACAAGTTCACTACCCAAAGGGGAAGACCTAACTCTTAACCTAATGAAAGTTATGATTTTCCTAAGTTTGCTAGGGTTTTAAGGTACCTCACAAGGAAAAATGCAAAAAAAATCAAAAATGAAAGATAAATTCATGCCAATTTTATCCTAGTAACTACATGATATGTGGAATGCAATGCAAAAAGAACCATTATCAAACTCTTCATGGCTAGACAGAAAAGATTTTTCTAAATTAGGGTCAAAATATTGATTTTTAAGAACCCTAAATCCAAAGAAAAATGTCAAAATGGATCAAGAACCAAAAAGAAATTTGTATGAATGGTTTGATAATGTCTCTAAATGTGTCAAGATGCAATGCGATTTTTTTGGTGATTTTTAGAAACTTAAATGGTATTTTAATTAATTAATTTCCATTAATTAATTAAAATAAACATTTAAATATTTTAAAAATACAAATTTTATGCAAAAAATAAAATAAAAATTATTTTCAGAATGAGAAAAATATTTAGAACCATGATACAAAAAAAAATATTTTTTAGATGAGTTTTGCTATTTTTAATAAAATGATAAAGAAAATGTAAATAAAATGAAAATAAAATTCATTTAAATGAGAAGTCAACAGATCCTAAGGCCAGGGTTTGAAGTTGGGACGCGGGAATTGACTAGCGCACGCATCTGAATGTCTGAAGTTCAAACTTCACTAATTACACAATTAAACCCTAATCTGAACCCTAATGACTCTCAGGTGACCGGAACAGTGTTCCGGTCATCTTCTCCGGCCATCCACTCTTGCTATCTCACTCAATCCGTAAAATCAAACGACCAAACTCTCCAGAAATGATCCCCACCCCATTCTAAACAAGATTCAGCCATCAAACAACATTTATTTCACATGAACAATGAGATTCGAAGAAAAACGGAAAATCTTTCAGAAATTTCAGAAGCTTCATACATGCTTAAAACTTAATCATTTTCAAAACCAAAAGGTGCAGTGTGATCAGTGAAGCATAGAGAACAATCTAAGAACTTAAGAAATCATTTCTAGAAAATTTGTTCTTGAGGTTACCTGAACTGAAGCTTTCGAAAATGGCACTGTCTGGCTGCTTCTCTGCTTCAAAACCCCTCCAGTGGTCTCCCTCAAGAGTTTGCAATGCTTGGTTGGAGTTTATGTGGCCTCTATGTGCAGTTGGCTGAAGCTCAGTTCAAGAAATGTGAAAATCGTATTTTTGATTTGAAGTGTTTCAAGGCAAAATGAAGGGTGGGAAATGATCAGTGATGAATGTATAGTTGAATGGTGGAAAAAGTTTGAAGATTTGTTGGCTGAGCTATGAGTTTCGAAAGCTTTTGCAAGTTAGAGTGATTTTGTGTATGCTGATTTCTTGGAGGTTTCAGCTTGTGTTGTGTTATGTGTTGGGTTGCTTGAGGTCCACATATCAATCCTTGATAGGTCAGAGAGTTGTTGTGGGCTATGCTGATTGGTATGGGGAAAAATGCATAAAGTCAAGAGTTGATGTACTTGAGGTATGGGAAAGTGGCAGGCTGGGATTTGGGTATGGTTGTGCGCAGAAAAGATCAAGGGATATTTGTGAATCAGATTTGATGAGCTGTGGCAAGTGAATGAGATGTTTTGTACCATTTTGCAAATTATGGAAGTTTTAGCCCTTTTGAGAAATCTTGATGATCAAGGCATGAAACTTGAAAATTATTTGGGCAATTATGAATTATAGGTCATGTACTATGTTTTTGTAATGGTTAGAAGTGTGTTTGAAGTCACAAAATGCTTTGGCAAGTGGTTTTGCAAGTTTCCCTCTTTGGTACATAAGTGAAATTTTGTGATTTTCCCAACTTTGCAAGGCCATAACTTGAGTTCTATGATGAATTAGATCAAGTTCTTGTACTTTTTGAAAAGGGAATGATCTAATATACAACTTTCATGACCAAGAATTTTTCATTTGAAGCATTTTTTAATCAAAAAGAGGAGGTTGAAAAACTTTCCCAAAATGGCAAGTTTGCATTACAAGTCACTTTCCCAAAATGGCAACTTTGCAAATGGCTTGAAATTCCTCAATTTTGTGAACTTATAACTTCTTCTAAGATCAAATAAAGATCATATACATCCAAAATGATGGACAAGACCCTTTGGTTGTGTCATTGGGGGCCTCAGATGCCCTGATTTTGCACTGACTAGTTCAAGAAGTCATTTATTGATCAGATGCCTTCCCCATTGAATTTCTTCATGAAAATTGGTATACATGATCCTCATATCATATAGAGACCAATAGAAACAAGAATGACCAAAACATTTGGAGTTATGGCCTCTGAAACCAAAACCCTAATTTTAGGTCATCTGTGCAGTTAAGCTTGGCTCTGCTTCTCTACCTTCCTCAGTTCTTGTGATTCTCTGACTTTCTTGACCTTGGGGGAATATAATATGATGCTTGAACATACATGGACCCTCTTGAGATGATTGAAGACCTTTGGAGTGGCTCAGATAGCCCAGGGATTTCCCAGATCACAAACCCTAGATGCAGATGACTTAGAAACAATGCAGTGAAACAAAAAAGCAATATGAGATGATATGATTGAACTTATGCAAATGAAAAGAATCACAAGCCATGGTGAAATGAGTGAGGGAAAATTTGGGGTGTTTACAGTTTCCACGAACAATTGTACGGATTACTGGTTTAATTACGATCCTTACATTCTAACCTTTATGGATTTAGTTAGACATAGTAAAGTAAAAGTTCTTTTTATAATTTTTCATAAAAGTAATTTAGTGCGAGTGCGGAAAGTAAATAAAAGTAGTGTGAGTGCAGAAAGTAAATAAAAGTAGTGCGAGTGCGGGAAATAAAGGTATTTAAAGCGAGTGCGGGAAATAAATGAAAGTAAAGCGAGTGCAGGAAAATAAATAAAGTAAAGCGAGTGCAGGAAATAAATAAAATAAAGTGCGAGTGCGGATAATAAATGAAAGTAAAGCAATGCGAAAAAGTAAAATACGAACTGAAATTAAAATGGCGGCATGATTAACTTCCTCCTAGAGTGCTCCAAAACTCGATCACACAGACAGATACAGACTCGATCACTCGATTGCAGTAACACCCCGATGTGGAATGATAACTACTTTAAAACTGATATATGCCTAAGAGATTCTAAGTTTGGATGATGAAAAACGAAAATCTAAGGTCCTATTTATAGTAGGAAAACAAAAAGCAGGAAAAAACTAGGATGCCCCCTCCACTAAAAAGTGGAGGGAAAAGTTTTTTTGCCTTGTGGCGCCCGCCACAAGGCCATGACGCCCGCCATGAGGCTAATGGGGAATGAAAGAGTGGGGATCGTGGGTCTTGGCAGTTGTGGAGTGGTCTTGAGATGTGGCCACGTCATGGCAGACCCCATGGCGCCCGCCATGGTGGATGTCGTAAGTTTAAAACGCTGAATTTCTTGGTTTTCGTCCGTTTCCACTCCTTTTTCGCTCCTTTTCTCGATTTAGGCCCCGATCACATAGAAAACCTGAAAACAAAGAAAAACAAAGTAATAACATAACAAAATAACAATAAAAGCTAAGAATGCATGCGAAATCGGAGTCAGAAATACGGTGAATTTTAGTGTTATCAAATTCTCCCACACTTAGACCTTTGCTTGTCCTCAAGCAAACATTAAAGCTCAAGAAAAAAATGGTGTCGACACATGATTTGTGCTAAAGGGCTTCTAAGTTCAAGTCAGGATGCAGTGACAGGTACTAACTAAGTGAACCAAGGGTACCATAATAACACAAACACAAACTTCAATCCTATATTAACCACCCCATGTCATCCCACGATACCTAGGCCTATCTTCTCATCTTTTTGGGTCCTTTTCATTCAGGCGCAATCACATTAAGCCCGTTATCCGTACATGCTTCATAGTAGAGTGACTGGTTAGTGATTCTGATCCATAACATAAGGTTTCTAGCACATAAGCATGTGTAAACCTTTTTTATTTGACCTAATTGTAGCTGTGGGGGATCGGATCGTAATCCGCCCTACCAAGTTTAGTGCCAGATACCTCTGAACCAACTAACAATAGGTGACTGCAATTTTATTTTCTTTTTGTGGCAAAATTTGTTTTTTCTTCTCTTTTTTCGGTTTAAATGACTTTGTGAGGGTCACCTATCCCAGAGTTTGCCTTTTTTTTTATTAGCACTGGATCATTCACTTATGTTCATCGACCCCCTACATAGAGCATGCTTAGGCCGGAGCTGACTGCTAGAATAAACTACTTAGGACAATTTTTTGAATGATAATAAAGGCCATGGTGTGGGGTTTAGGAGTGATTCCTATATTCAAGAGGTCTATGGTGCTACAATGGTGCTGATGTTTCAAAAAGTTGACCTAAGTCACCACATCCCAATCTAAACCAGTCTCAAAGCCCAAAAAACATGTGAAACAACATTGTCTTCTTTTTTTTAAAAAAAATTTGGTAAGGCTAAGGAAATGGAAAAAATGAGGATGTACTAAAAATACACTATAATGGTGACTCGTCAGACTCATGCATTATCTAAGAAAATTAAACTAAATAACTTACTGGAAAAGGGAAATAACGGAAAGCAAATAAATAACTAAAAAGGAAAATGACAGAAAGCAATAAAATCCCCTCCCACACTTAAATCGAACATTGTCCCCAATGTTTCGAAATAAGATAAGGAGGGTAACCTGAAAAACTACTACGGAGGAGCACTGGTGCCCTCGCCGTCCTGTTGTGATGGTCTGGAACGACGGGATCTACTGCGCTGCTGGTCCCTCCGGTCAAGTCGTACCGATAAGGCAGTCTGGGCACCCCGAACCTCTCGAAGGTTACCTAGGATGGAACCCTGAATGGCCTCCATGAGCTGGTAGTGTCGGCGGTTGACTTCTCTCTGACGGTCCTGCTCTAATGTGATATCGTTCAAGGTACGGCAAACGTTGTTGTAAGCACGATCCGAAACCAATCGCGATTGTTGCATGAAGCTCATGTTGTCCGTCAGTTGTTGTGAAATAGTAGAGAGAAGGCTGTCTCGCTTTTCCTCTCTAGCTGTCATATCACGCCACATCTCCTCAGTGACATAGAATCCAGGAGTAGCACCTGCAACAGGGTTAGAGGAAGATGGTGCGGTGTGTGACTGTGAAGGATGATGGGGGGACATGTGAGGTATGAGAGACTGCTCTCTCCGATCATACTCTTCATCAGTGTCATGTGCCTCCCCATCAGGAATATTAGGAGGAAGTGGACCCAAAACAGGTGGAGCATTCAGATCATAGGTCCAGTTCCTTTCATTACGTACATCAGTACGTCTACTGCAAGGTAAAGCAACAGATGGGATACCTACTCCATGAACCATCAACTCATAACCACCTTCTCTCCTCGTTCGGCACAATTTCATGTCTTTTAGAAA
This sequence comes from Lathyrus aphaca, assembly GCA_963966055.1. Classification (NCBI taxonomy): domain Eukaryota; kingdom Viridiplantae; phylum Streptophyta; class Magnoliopsida; order Fabales; family Fabaceae; genus Lathyrus; species Lathyrus aphaca. The sequence goes on along the minus strand of OZ014524.1, from coordinate 426,885,110 downwards.
TTTTAAATTAATTGTGCGAGGAGGTAGTGGTTCAAGTGTAGCTATCTCATTGTTCAGGTCAAGAGCCCGAGCATAGACGTAACAAGTCCTCCAAAAACAATCGGTCCTGTTTTATTAGTAAGTAAAGCCATGTGTGCAAGCATAAACGGGACCGGATTGATATGGGTACTAGTGAGGCATCCTTGCAAAAATAGGAGTTCTCTAGCGTTTACCTTGTTTGGACTCTCCCGGCCAAAAATAGTACATGCCAAAAGATATCTGAAAACTCTTACGGCCGGGTTATGGATGGTCGACGCAAGTATTCCTTCAAAAGAATTTATTGAAGTACTTGAAAGCCTCTGCCAGAAGGAAAATACCTCGGTCGATCATTCTGCATCCAAAGGTGCCTCACAAATTGCACCTTCCCTATGAGGGATTCCTAACAAGCTTGTTAGTTCGTCGGTACTGAATTCGAATTCAATTCCAAACAGTCTAAAATTAACAGTACCGACTGTGCTAGCAGTGTTAGGACTGACAGTGTATATCAATGAACTTAAAAACTCAATAGTCAGTCTCTCATAGGTAGGTTCCTGGTTAACAAAAATATTATGCAAGCCTAAAAAATCTAATAAATGAAAAACAATATGATACAGACCCAAAGCATATAGACAGTTATCATCGACGTACCTAGTCGAGAGAATTTTTCAACTCTGAAGCCTCTGAATAATTTTCCTTTGCCTGTCACCCGGTCTTCCATCATGAAGAAGAAATCCATTGAACTCCATTGTTGTTGCTCCTTAGGAAGTGAAAAAGTGGTAAAAATGGTTTATGAGATAAATGATAAAGGTTTGATTTTTATGGTTTGTGGTGGATGAAAATGAAAATGGATTTTGGATAGGTTTTATAGATGGTGAGTATTTTGGAAATGGGGGAGCTTTAATGGGGTTCAATGGGGTTTTTAAAAGTTGTAAAAATGGGTTTTTGAAGTTGGAAGGTGTAAAAATGGAGGAGAGAGGGGATCAACCCCGTTTTTTATGATAACGGTGTGGCGCCCGCCACAAGGGGTATGGCGCCCGCCACAAGCCCATTTCCTGCTGAGCCTTGGATTTTCACATCTTCTTTTGGGCCCTCTTGCACCTTCGGTCTTCGGGGGGTCCGGATAGCGTTTTCTTCTCTTTTCCAAGGCATTAGGCTTGCATATTTTTTTATGAAGACAAAAATGAATATATTTTTGTCTTTATATTTTTTTCTTTGCTCGACAAAAATAAAATAAAATAAAAATCAAAAGAAAAGAGAAAAATTGACATTAGTGCACGAAATAATATATATATATATATATATATATATATATATATATATATATATATATATATATATATATATATATATAAGATAAACTCAAAGTACATGAAAAAAGAAAATGTAATAGATGCAATAATGTAAGATATGTCTGGAGATGCGAGAAATAAAATAAAGCATGAAAAAAAAGAAATTAAATACTAGGGTAATATCGTCAGTGTAGAACGAATCATGTGGTAGGCTTCTCCTCCTGGTTTGATCCACGAATCTCAGCTATCTCCCTCCGAAGCTCTTCAATCTCCTGATATAGAGCATCGGCCTCTGAGGCATGAGTGAGATCAGAAACCTGAATCTGTAATTCCAAGTCCGCTACTTCCTGCTTGAGCAGGGTAGTCTCCTTACGGAGCTCATAAATCCGAGTTTGTAGGTCAGGCGGCTGCAAAGATATATTATTAGACATAACAGTGATTCGGGGAGAAAGAGGTGTAGGAGTGTACTCAGCGGTGGGAGGTGATTTTGGCTCTTCGACAGTCTCTCCATAACCCTCTAGAGCATAACTCCAATTAGCAGGATCATGGACACTGGTCATCAGAGGGTCTGGGAATGTAAAGTAATGTATCACTTCTCCGTCGATCAGTAATCTAAACGTGTTGGGCTCAAAAGAGGCCCTCCTCATCAGTCCCGATGTGGAATGATAACTACTTTAAAACTGATATATGCCTAAGATATTCTAAGTTTGGATGATGAAAAACAAAAATCTAAGGTCCTATTTATAGGAAAACAAAAAGCTGGAAATGACTAGGATGCCCCCTCCACTAAAAAGTGGAGGGAAAAGTTTTTTGCCTTGTGGCACCTGCCACAAGGCCATGGCGCCCGCCATGAGGCTAATGGGGAATGAAAGAGTGGGGATCGTGGGTCTTGGCAGTTGTGGAGTGGTCTTGAGACGTGGCCACGTCATGGCAGACCCCATGGCGCCCGCCATGGTGGATGCCGTAAGTGTAAAACGCTGAATTTCTTGGTTTTCGTCCGTTTCCACTCCTTTTTCGCTCCTTTTTTAGATTTAGGCCCCGATCACATAGAAAACCTGAAAAAAAAGGAAAACAAAGTAATAACATAACAAAATAACAATAAAAGCTAAGAATGCATGCGAAATCGGAGTCAGAAATACGGTGAATTTTATTGTTATCAGTTCACAGTCGGTAAACGTTTTGCTTAGGTAGTATATTGCATACTCTTTTCGACCAGACTCGTCATGCTAGCCCAACACACACCCCATTGATCCTTCTAATACTGTTAGGTACATTATCAGAGGTCTTCCTTCAACTGGAGGCATGAGAATAGGAGGTTCTTGCAGGTACTCCTTGATTTTGTCAAAAGCCTTCTGACAATCTTCGTTCCACCTGACTGTTTGTTCCTTTCTTAACAACTTGAACAGGGGCTCACAGGTTGCAGTGAGGTGAGATATGAACCTTGATATGTAGTTTAATCTACCTAAGAACCCCCGAACTTCCTTTTTAGTCCTAGGTGCAGGCATTTCCTGAATGGCTTTGACTTTGTCAGGATCAACTTCAATTCCTTTTTCACTTATGATGAATCCCAGCAGCTTACCAGAACGTACCCCGAATGTGCATTTATTGGGGTTCAACAACAGCTGATATTTCCTCAGACACTTGAACAACTTCAGTAGATTTACCAGATGGTCTTCTTCAGTGAGGGACTTGGCAATCATGTCATCCACGTAGCATTCAATTTCTTTGTGGATCATGTCGTGGAATAATGTTACCATAGCCCGTTGATAAGTTGCACCGGCGTTCTTTAACCCAAAAGGCATTACCTTGTAACAAAATGTGCCCCAAGGTGTGATGAAGGTTGTTTTCTCCATGTCTTCGGGTGACATTCTGATCTGATTATACCCAGAAAATCCATCCATGAAGGAAAACACCGAGAACTGAGTTGTGTTGTCGACCAATACATCAATGTGAGGTAATGGGAAATCATCCTTCGGGCTAGCTCTATTCAGATCCTGGTAATCTACACACATATGTACTTTTCCATATTTCTTAGGCACTGGTACAATATTAGCAACCCACGACGGGTAACTAGTTACAGCGAGAAAACCGGCGTCCCACTGTTTTTGTACTTCTTCCTTAATCTTCATGGCCATATCTGGACGGGTACGACGTAGATTTCGCTTCACTAGAGGGCAATCTTATTTTAATGGCAGCTGGTGCATAACAATATCCGTATCTAGACCTGGCATGTCTTGATAGGACCAAGCAAAGACGTCGACGTATTCTCGAAGTATGTCAATAAGGTGTTCTTTTACTGAAGCCTGCAGACTGGCCCCAATCTTCACTTCTTTCAAATCCTCTTCGGTACCAAGATTAACTGTTTCAACCTCCTCCTGATGAGGAGTGATCACTTTCTCTTCTTGCCTCAACAATCTGGCTAACTCTTCAGGTAACTCATAGTCTTCTTCAACCCCTTCATCAGCTTGATTAATTGGATTGTCGAAGTCATACAAGGTCATAGCAGTGTTGTTGTCAGTGCAATCTGGAGGGTAATCTCTGCAAGGGTTGAGATTTTTTCGTTTCAGTGATCAATTTTAATCTTGTTTAGAAAAAGTGAAAATAAAGTTATTTATTTTGAAAACATTGTCATTTTATTGTTTTGTACAAAGGTAAGAAAATGAAAAGACAGTGAGTGAAAAAAGAGACTTGTTTGCAAAAGATGTCCGATATTTATTAATAATTCATTTGCCCAAAATTACAATATGGCCCTATTACAAAATGAGTCCTGACACCTTGGGCAAGATGCGGGACTTGATGCATGCTAAAAAAGGAAGGAAATAATAATTACTCTGCAGGAGTAACCCTTATAATTTCCTGGGAAGATCAGTTAAGCACTTGGTGACCCGGGATCTTTGGACGTGTCCAGCTTTCCAGGTTTAGGTCGCTTTCCGCCTCGTCTTCCAGGTTGTTAACAGCATCTGGGGTGAGCATCCCCCCACTGATGAACTTGGGCTCTTTAGTAGCCTTTGATTGATCTGGTCGGAATGATTTGTAACCCAAACCGAATCTGTCATCCTTCTTCTCCACCGGTAGCAGCTTGCCCCAGCCTTGGTCACTTCCATCTTCAACAACCTTTCGGGCTTGCTGATAGGAGACAATTGAAGTACCCATCTTATCCTCCTGGGATGCAGCAAATACTTCAGTCGTCGCCTCATTGACGTTCAAGGCCTCGAACCCCTGGCTCATAGTTTCATGGATTTCACCATCCATCTCAATGTATTTGTATGTAGCCAGATGGCTAAAAAATATGTCCTCTTCACCACAGACGGTGATAATATGTCCTTCCCACTCATATTTCAATTTCTGGTGAAGGGTCGACGTAACAGTGCCAGCGGCATGAATCCAAGGTCGACCCAACAGACAGCTGTAGGCCGGCCGAATGTCTATCACATAGAAAGTAGTCTGAAAGACTTGCGGACCGATTATTACAGGCAACTCCATCTCTCCAAGAACAGACCTCTTGGAGCCATCAAAAGCCCTGACCACAAGATTTCTCGGTCGGAGAGCTATTCCATCATATTCGAGTTTGACTAGAGCCTTCTTCGGCAAGACATTGAGTGAGGACCTAGTGTCTACGAGAAATGAGATAGTACAACTCCTTTGCACTCCAAGGTGATGTGCAAAGCCTTGTTGTGGTGATGTCCTTCTGTTGTTAAATCAACATTGGTGAAACCTAGCCCATGGCTAGTATTGACAGTAGACACCACTGTTTCAAGCTGATTCACTGTGATCTCTTCTGGCACGTAGGCAGCGTGCAAAACTTTGAGTAGTGCATCCCGATGAGCTTCAGAACACAACAACAGGGATAAGATTGAGATCTTAGAAGGAGTCTGGTGGAGCTGATCCACAACTTTGTAGTCACTTCTTTTAATTATCCTTATAAACTCATCCACATCCTGATCAAAGGATGATTTATGAGTCTCTTTTGGTGCATATTCTTCAGGTATCACACTTTTCCCTTTGGCTTTGGCAGCAGCCTCTGCCTCAGTATTGGTCCTTGGAGCTTGTGACGCGAAGAGGCGTCCGCTTCGGGTGAAGCCTCCGCCTCCCCCAACATTATCCACTTGGGGAGTAGGAACTGAAGAATCAAGAAGGACTTTTTCTCCGTTGCAGTAAAGGTCAGCACCATAATGCCATGGTACAACATTGTCTTTATCATATGGAATAGGTCCTGGCACCGTGATGGTGACTGGGCTAACTGCAGCAGAGGTTGGAGCTGTTATCGTCTGTGGATCATAGAAAATGGTGACATGACTTCTGATGGATGCTGGTGGTGATGAATTGAAGCTTGATTGTTGCTGTGACTGTTGCTGAGATTGTTGTTGAAAGTTGCTGGAGTTTGGGACTGTTGTAGGGTCATAATAAATAGTAACTGTGGAGACGTCATTGCTGGTGGTTGCTAAAGTTGTAGAAGGAGATGAAATGGAACTGTTGTTTGTTAAAGTGATGGAAGAAGTGGTTGCTGAAGTTGTAGATGAGTCAGTGGGAACAATTGTTGTTGCAGTTGTAGAAGAGTCATTTGTACAAGGAGTTGATGGTGTTGTAGAAGTTGTTGTGGTTATTTGCAGAATGCCTTCTTTAATCAAGTCATTGATGCCATTCCTCAAGCTTGCACACCCGTTCACGGAAACCTTGCAAGATTCACAACAGGCCTCACAACCTGGGAACACTTGGCATTTCAAAAGCTGAGCTTTAACCTCTGCCAGAGGTGTCTGAATACTTGCAATATCTTCAATTAAACTCATGGGTAAACCTTCTTCTATAGCATTAATCCTTGGCCCATTGTGGCTTGGCACAGGATTTTTCATGACATTGGGAGGTGGTGCGAAGTTCAGGGCCTTTGAATCTACCAGATCATGGACCTTCATATGCAGAGCCCTGCATTTTTCCATGGAGTGACCAGGTGCATTAGAATGAAAAGCACACCTAGAGTTGACATCATAATTTCTTGGAAGGTTCTGAGGATCAGGTGGAGCCAATGTCTTCAACTCAACAAGATTGAGCTTTAGGAGTTGTGGCAGCAATGTGGCATAGGGCATAGGAATAGGGTCAATCACCCTGTTGATCTGAGATGGCCGCTGTTGAAAAGGGAATTGTTGATTGTTGTTATTGTTGTTGTAGGATCTCTGTTGAGGAAACTGTGGATGTTGAGGAAAGTGTTGTGGTTGTTGAGTATACTGAGGAGGTGGAGTAGGGATAGTGACGACAACAACTGATCTGGGCAGATATTGGGGTCTCCCTCTTCCCACATGTACTGACTTTGTTTCACCAGATCTACGGGGCCCGACAAATGGCTTCCTTGCACTGCTTGAACTGGCACCGTTGTCGGAGATCTTTCCCATCTTCAGTAAGCTCTCAATTCTCTCCCCAGCTATCACCACATCTACAAAGCTGGTGGAAGAAAATGCAGCCAATCTATCAATATAGGTACCTTGGAGAGTATTCATGAACATATCTGCCATCTCCCTTTCTGACATAGGGGGTTGAACAGCAGCAGGTAGTTGCCTCCACCTCTGGGCATACTCTCTAAAGCTTTCACGGGAAGAATGTGACATTCCCATAAGAAGGGTTCTGTCTGGAGCCATGTCCAGATTATACTGATATTGACGAATGAAAGCTTCAGCCAATTCTTTCCAATTTCTTACCGTGGCTCTGATCAAGTGAGAGTACCACTCTCGGGATGCCCCTGTCAAGCTATCCTCAAAGTAAAACATCCACAACTTCTCATCCATTGTGTAAGCTTTCAATCTCCCCAGGAAAGACTGAAGATGGGTACGTGGGCAAGATGTGCCATCGTATCTTTCAAAACAAGGGGGTTTGAATTTGTGAGGAATTCTAACCCCTTCCACCAATCCCATGTCCATGGCATCAAAACCCAGAGAGTTTTGGGATTCAAGAGACCTTAGCTTCTCTGCAATTTCATCCAACCGATGATCGTAAACTTCGTCTCCAACCCCAACCACAATAAACTGTTCTTCCTGAGAGTCCTCCTGCAAGGCCCTTCCTCCAGTGTTACCTTGGGTGTTTCTTATGGCATTGATGCCTGGGTTCATATTAGGTCCAAACTCTGGTGGATCAGTACGCGGCTGTACGTGATCTTTGTTACTGGTACCCCCTGTACCTGGATGGTTTTCCTCGGGAGTTTGCCGCTCGACTAACTCTTCCAGTCTCTCCTGGCTCTGAGCCAAACCAGTCATCACTGTCATAAATTGATTCATTTGGGCCCTAATCTCTGTCCTCTCATTGGCCAATTGGGTTCTCACTTCAGTCAAGTCTTGTTGAACCTGATCCATTTGTAATCCCGGAAGGTTGTTTCTTGTCGGATACTAGTGCACTCTATTGACAGGGAACACTCTTCCACGAGCAATGTTTCCTGAAACCACAACAAAGTGAGAAACAACAAAAACAAAACCCTACAAAACAAAGAAATGATGTTAGTATGCAATGCAGGATGCCTATTTGTCTCCCAAGGGTATCCGATTTAGTTCTTTGGTTTTGACCTTTCCAGACGTCAAGGAAATGATGATGTTGCAGATAGATTAAGCCCCCAAAATAATACAAACCATATATTACAAAAACAAATGTGATGATACATAGTTTGATTACAACAAAGTTCCCATGGTGGGTCAAAATACAACAACAAAATCAAAAGTACAGACAAAAGAGCAATACAAGTACAAAGAAATCAAGCATCCAGCCCAAAGTCATCCTCCCTGACTTCTTTCAGGAGAGCCTCAGTCACTGGACCTACTGGGTGCTCTGTAATGGTCCTGATGAGGAGGTTCCTGGTGGCAATGGCTCTGGTCAACTTCTTATGCTTATCCTGATCCTTTGACCTCTTCAACCCCGCTCGGAACTTCAACTCAGAGATCTCCTTCTGTGCTGCTAACAAATCTGCCTGATTCTTCTTCTCACTAGCCTCCAGCTGCTCTATCCTAGCTTGGGTTCTCTGATCTTCCTGTGCATGGGCCTCAGTGATCCTGATCCACCTAGCCTGGCTCTCCTCTAAGTAATGCTCAGCTCTAGCCTTCTGATTCTTTGCTTCTTCGCAAGCATTCTTCAGTACTAACTCTCCTGCTCTAGCTTTTCTAATGTAGTCATTCGTCTTCTCAATCTTGGTTAAATGCTCAATCCAGAGCTTCTCTAACCTCTCATTATCTAGACGGTTGTCATTCCTATCCCAGAGGGTCTTCAAGGCTTCAGAGAGTTGAGTATCCCTTTCCTTTAATTTCTCAAACTCCTCTAAACTGACAGTGGCTACAGGCTGCACTGCTGATGGTCCAGGTGTATCCTCTAAAGTGAATGGCATCCGGGTGATCTGTGCCCTGGTACGAGACCAATCAAGATACTATGCTGAAGCTATGTTGTTGCACTTGCCCAGAATGGTTGTCCCCTTAGTTTGAATGTTGTCCCAAGCCCAGGCAGCTTGTCTAACAACAGTTGAGTTGTGCTGGATGTCACAATAGAGGGTCTCTGTCAAGTCTTGTCCTCTTGGGGGATGAACCAAAGCATACCCTAATTGTCTCTTGAGTATCCCGCAGCTAGTAATGATGTCTTTGCCCTTGGTGCTCTGGGTGCACCATATGATGTCTTCTGATGTAAGGGCAATCAATCTCTTGGCCCAATTCCTTGGCTGATTAGGGTTCAAGAAAGTGTCTGACTTCGGCAAGTGTCTTAACAACCAACAGTAGAAGAGGGGTGCACAACATCTGACCAATCTTCCCCTTTGCTTCTCATTCCTTTGGTGCACTGAGTAGTAGAAGTCTGCAAGCAAGGTAGGAACTGGGTTCCTCAATAAGAACAGGTGAATAGCATTCTTGCTTACAAAATTTGGCTCGTCTGCAAACAAGATAACTCCATATATGTTGAGGGCTAGGAGTGCACAAACAACATCCCACTTCCCTGCTGCAGCATGTAGGGTGGCCTGGGAGATCAAGAAATCCAAGTGAAGGCCTGGGATTCCAGCCTTGGTGGTCATGCTCTGATCAATGAGGGTAGGCTCCAAGTGCAATGCCTTATCTATATCTTCACTTCTTGGGAGCAACTATCTCAGGGTTGAAGGGAATCCCTCTCCTGATGGGAACACCTATCAACAGGGAGAACTCTTCTAGCAAAGGTCCCAACTAAAAATAAGGGAAAGTAAAACATATGAGAGGAGGGTCATAAAACTGCAAGAAAGTGTGGATCATGCTCCTCTGGGATGCATCCAGGTCCATGATCATGTCCAATATGCCTCCATAATGTTCCCTTAATAAAGGGACATGATCAGGAGTGATGAGAGACTGGATCTGTCTGATGCCTGTCAGAGTGGGATCAAAGAAGTGGTAGGTGATGTTGCTCTTCCTGGAAGTGTCCATGCTGATAATGGATGCTGGTGAAGAAGAATAAGGGCAACTGCTGATAGAAGCCACTGAAAAAGATGCTGAAGAAGAGTCTCTGATGAAGACAACTGATGAAGAGAACTGGAAAGAATCTCTGATGAAGATGCTGGTGAAGGAGACTGATGTAGATAACTAAAGGAATCTGAGCAGTAGAAGAGGTCAAAACCAAATCAAAGATAAGATGTGGATACCCTGTAAAACAAATAGACAAATGTTAAATGATGCAAAATGATGTATGCAGAATGATATGCAAAAGGGTTTGTGATCAAGTGTTGGATATGTTATCTGCCTTGATAGGGTCCATGTGTGTTCATAAGTCCGGATAAAGGCTTGGAAAACCAGTAACCAGGTGGGGGACTCAAATAAAGAGTCACAAGTCCAGGGTTTCACAAGAACTATCCAAAGTGATGCATTCTTAAAACAAAACTGGTAACAGGGTATGATGAGGCCAATGGTTCCTACAAACCTGTAAACATCCCAACCCCCTCACATGTATTGTTCTAGAACAAGGATCCTCAGACTTGGATCAGTTATGAGAAGTGTAAACACTTCTAACCCGAAGGTATAGTGTTTACAATAACCATAAAAGATCCTCCTCTAATTCACCTCAGATGCTGAAGGTCATAAAAGGTCATCTAGACTTAGCAGGCTTCCCAGATAGCCCTAGTAATATAGGAAATCCGTAGCACAGAGTTCTCAAGAAGAAACCCATGTCTGAACCGTGTTTCATATTCCTGCACCAGACCGAGATGGAATGGCAAAGAATATGAAGCCACTCTAGCCTATGTGTCACTCAGGTCCCTGGTATGGAACCTTAATCACTCAAAAATCCCTCCCACAAAGGTAAATACAGATCCAGCATAGATGATAATGATAGTATGAAATGCATAAAACTGTAAATGAAAGCAATAAATAAAGCTGTACAAAAAGCAATAAATAAAGCAATAAATAAATAAGCACAAGTAGCACATAACACCCCCGTAAACACAAATCAAACAAGCGCTAGGAGGAACCCACAAAAAGAACCAGAAGCCCTGGTTTCAATATAAGGGTCCCCAGCAGAGTCGCCAAGCTGTCACTCCCCCGAAAAGACACCTGGTCAGACAGGGTGCAGACGCGAACGGTCGGCGAAGAGAGAAAAGAAGGTGAAGATGAATAGAGTCGCCAGCTAGGCATTTTTATCCCGAAGGAAAGGTAATGTTGCATAAACCTGGGAAACGAGATGGATAAGACGGTTGCGAACTAGAGAAACTGAGAAAGGGGTTGGTTACAACCTGGGAAGGTATTAGCACCCAGATTGTCCGTCGTACTCGACGGGATCCACGCTTAAAAGATTGTGTTTAGAGGGGTCGTGTATGTGCTATCTGTGTGCAAAAGCCGAAAAAGAAATATACAAGTGTCAGTGCAAAAAGGTGAATGCTCATAAGCTGAGGCTTTAAAGAGAATGCTGAAATAGGGGGAAGACACATAGACTTTTGTTCGATAACAGTTAAGTTATGCCTACATATCCTCTCGTGCAATGAGGAAGTCAGAACACCGTAGTTCGACTCAAAGAGACTGGAAGATGAATTGACTGTGAACTGCTTACTTGGCTATGCTCAAGTGTATGACTCGTCTGGCTCGAGTGCTAAATGTCTTGCATTAGATGGAAGAAGCGAGTTCTCGTTTATGAATGAGTGTGATGAGAAAAGAATCCTGAAGGAGACGATTATTGTTTGCTTTTGTGCTTTCAGTTTTTTATTGTTTTTGGTGTTTTGCATATGATTATGAGCTTAAGCCTAAATCAAGGGCTTGTAAACTCATTATATCCTCCCTGATTAGGGATAATGAGAATACTTAAGTATGAGATAAGCATCTCAACTTAATTGCCATGATGATGTAGGATTAAGATCATTAACCTACTTGTGATTATTTAGATGTTTTTGGGTTTTTGTTTAGTGTTAAGTAATGAGTTTAATCTCTAATCACAGATTAGTGGGCTCATTACACCATCCTAATAGAAGGATAATAGATGAGAACACTTAAGCTGAGGAAGATAACTCAACTTAATCCATGGTTAGAGACTAAATTCATTATATAACAAACCCTTATTAAGTGGATTTTAATCAAGGATGAGGTTAAGAAATGAATTTTATGGTTTGTAAGACAACTTGAGGGGGACTTGTCCATTAAACACTAGGGTTAGTCCTTCTTAACCATAAAGGAATAATTAGAACCCTAATGTAAGGCCCAAGTTACAAGATAAAGTCTTAGTGATTATTAAGATGATTTTATTAAGAGGTTTAAACAAATTAAAGGTTTAACTCTTAGGATTCAAGTTATACACTCCATCCTAATATAAGGATACATGCATAACCCTAGTTCCAAAGTCCTAAAACGTTAAGAGTTTAGTCTCTGATTATGAGATGAGAAGAGAGACTCAAAGAAGACTTAAAGGTGAAAGACTAAAGGGGGACTAATATACAACGCTAAAGTTATCATGCTTGGTTATCCTATGGTTTGTGAGGCTCAAGAGAAGTCTTCAAGATGGCCACCAAGGAAGAAGCAGATGAAAAGAAAAGAAAGGAGGGTTAGGTTACTTACTTCATTTAAGAAGATAAGTAAACCTAAGATAAAGAAAATAAAGGAAGAGGCACAAGTGAATGAAATTCACTCCAAACACAAGCATAGTGCACAAAAATAAAAGAGAAAGAGAAGTTAGATGTGGATGCACACCCACACATTAAATAACTTACCATAAGCCCCTGAAATGTTAGTTGAGAATGTAAAGAAAGAAATGAAATGCAAATGCATCAAACAAAGGTGCTATGATCAAAGTCAGAAGTGCATATGCAAGGAAAATGAGTCATGAGATGCTGCAAAGTCACACATGATGCATATGTATGCTTATATGATATATTATGAATGTTCATGAAATGTTATGAATGCAAGGCATACCAAATAAATGAATAAATGATCAAGCAATGTTCTAACATTCCCTAGGATGTCTAAGATGACATAAAAATGCTTGAGATGTCATGGCATGTTTATGTATTGATGTTTATGCAAAGATGAATGCACATGAACATGAGAAATTAGGGTTTTATGAAAGTATGAGATGCACATGAGCAAAACAGAAGAAATACATAAGATAAAAAATTGAAAATGCACTCAAAGGAACCTTAAACCTATACTAGGTTACCATCCAAAGGGGGGGGTCAGAAACTAAACCTAGAAGAAGTTATGGATTTTCTAAGTTTGCTAGGTTTTTTGGGTGACCTTTAATGTAAAATGCCAAACAATTTGAAAATTCAAGGTAAAAAAGAAAAAAAATTTAGATGCTAGAAGACATGCATAGAACAATGCAAAAAGAACCATTCACAAACTCAACTTGGTTCTAGGGTTATGAATTTTTGAAGTTAGGGTTAGAAAATGAACATTTTTAAAAACCCTAATTCATTGAAAAATCTCAAAGTATGATCAAAACCAAAAATAAATTTGTAAGGTGAGTTTGTAAATGCTTCTAAATGTCTAAGGACGCTCTCTGATTTTTTTGGTGATTTTTAAATACTTAAATGTATTTTTAATTAATTAAAATCAATTAATTAATTAAATAAAACATTTAAATGATTTAAAAAATATGTTTTTAATGCAAAAAATGAAAATAAAAATATTTTTGGTTTCTGAAAATTAATAAAAGTCTTGACAAATATTTCCAGAAATTTTAAATCATTTTTGCTATTTTTAATAAATATATGAAATAAAATACAAAGAAAAGAAATAAAAATCAAATAAAATGCAAAGTAATCATATCTGAGGGTCAGGATTCAAAGTCAGGGGGAAAGGGTTGACTGACGTGTTATCCAATGGCTGGGAATCCATCTGGCTAATTAATTTTGATTAATTTATTTAAACAGAAATTAGGGCTTAATGGCATGATCTGGACCACTGAAACGCGCGCGGGAACTCACATCCAAGGTCCAATATTCAAACTTCACTAATTACACTGATTAGGGTATAAACACTTTATGATGACCTGAACAGTGCTCCGATCATCTTCTCCGGTGAATCACAATCCTAAAATCTCCTACAAGCCTCTAAACTCCTAATTTCTTGCCCAGAAATGATCCCCATACATCACTGAACCTAAATCCCCAAACAAAATTCATTTATAACACATCAAAAGAGAGAATCGAAGCAAATCAGTTCTAGGTCAAAAAGTATCAGAGACTTCATACATGCTCAATTTTCAACCATTTTGAAAAATAAATACATCAGGATCATCAGCATATCATAAGGATTCATTTAAGAACTTAAAAATGCATTTCTGGAAAAAAAATTGTTCTTGAGGTAACCTGAGTTGAAGCTTTTCAGTTAGCTGCTTTCTGACCCCTCCCTTAGTGCTTTTCCACTCCAATGAACCCCTTGATGCTTCTAGCAAGCTTGGAACAAGTTTATGTTGGTTGTTTTTGAGGTTTCAGTACAGAGGAAGCTGAAATCGTGTTTTTGTGGGAGATGGTTTCAGGCCAATGTGAGGGGTGGAAAATGATCCTGGGGTTGTGTGGAGATGATTGGTGAAAGAATTTTTTATTTTTGTTGAGGGAGCTGAGAGATTCGAAGAGATGAAGTTTGAGAGGGATTTTGTGAAATCTGAGCTTGGGGAGGTTTTAGGCTTCAAGCATTGTGTGTTTTGGTTCCATAATGTTTGTATATCATGTCTTGATTGGTCAGAGAGTGGGTGGTGGCCTAACTTGATTGGTATGGGTGGTTTTGCATAAAGTCAAGCTTAGGTGTACTTGAGGCATGGCATGAGTCAAAGCTAGATTAGGGGCATGGTTGGGCTCAGCATGGGACAAGGAAGGCCTTTGGATTGTTTTTGTGCAGCTGTAAAGACTGAGGCAAGTGGTAGCATGGCTCTTGCAACTTTTCCCTCTTTGTTGTTTCTTGATTCACAAGCCATAAAAACCCTAGGTCAAGGGCCCAATTCTGATCTTGGCAAGTTGTATGAACATGTTATGAGGATTAGTGGTCCATTAGAGGTCATTTGAGGTCTTGGCAAGTGGTTTTGCAAAAATCCCTCTTTGGTGTTCTTTTGAAAATTATAGGATTTTTACCAACTTTGAAAGATCATAACTTGAGTTCTATAATGAATTAGAAGGCGTTCTTGTACTTTTTGAAAATGGGAAGATCAATCCTACAACTTTCATGACCAAGAATTTTTCATTTGAAGCATTTTTGGTTGAGAAAGAGGAGGTTGAAAAACTTTCCCAAAATGGAAAGTTTCCATTACAAGTCATTTCCATTTTTGGCAAGTTTGCAAATGGCTCAAAAATTTTCAATCTTGTGAACTTCCAACCTCTTCTAAGATCAAATAAAGATCATATAACGTCAATTTGATGAAAATACCCCTTTGGTTTCATTGTTGGGTGCCTCAAATGCCCTGATTTTGACTTAACTTGCTCAAGAAGTTACCCAGTGAACAAATGACTTCCACAATGAATTTCTTCATAAAACTTGGTACACATGATCCTTATAACATCATAAGAACATTAGAAATAAGAATGGCCCAAAAATTTGGAGTTGAGGCCTCTGAAACCAAAACCCTAATTTTGGTCATCTGTGTAGTGAAAACCCTAGCTCTGCTTCCATGTCTTGCCAGTTCTTGTGATTTCTTGACTTCCATGAACTTTGAGGGACATAAAATGATGATAGAATACACATGGACCCTCTTGGGAAGCTTTGAGGCCTCTGGTATGGCTCAGATGGAATCTTGGATTGCTCAGATCACAAACCCTAGATGCAGATGAACTTGAACTATGCAGTGAAACAAGAATACAATATGATGGTATGCTTATGCTAATGCAAACATGAAAGATCACAAGCCATGATGTGAAATGAGTGAGGGCAAATTTGGGGTGTTTACACCATATTGTAATTTTGTGCAAATGAATTATCAATGAATATCTGACATCTTTTGCAAACAAGTCTCTTTTTCGCTCACTGTCTTTTCATTTTTCACTTTTGTACAAAAAAATAAAATGGTAATGTTTTCAAAATAACAACTTCATTTTCACTTTTCTAAACAAAATTAAAATTGATCACTAAAACGAACAAATCTCAACCCTTGTAGAGATTATCCTCCAGATTGCACCAACAACAACACTATTATGACCTTGTATGACTTCGACAATCCAATTAATCAAGCTGATGAAGGGGTTCAAGAAGAATATGAGTTACCTGAAGAGTTAGCCAGGTTGTTGAGGCAAGAAGAGAAAGTGATCACTCCTCATCAAGAGGAGGTTGAAACAGTTAATCTTGGTACCGAAGAGGATTTGAAAGAAGTAAAGATTGGGGTCAGTCTGCAAGCTTCAGTAAAAGAACAGCTTATTAACATGCTTTGAGAATACATCGACGTCTTTGCTTGGTCCTATCAAGACATGCCAGGTCTAGACACAGATATTGTTATGCACAAGCTACCTTTGAAAGAAGATTGTCCTTGATGTAGCTAGTTACCCGCCGTGGGTTGCTAATATTGTACCAGTGCCTAAGAAGGATGGCAAGGTACGAATGTGTGTGGATTACCGGGATCTGAACAGGGCAGGCCCGAAGGATGATTTCCCATTACCTAACATTGATGTATTGGTCGACAAAACAGCTCAGTTCTCGGTATTTTCTTTTATGGATGGTTTTTCTGGGTATAATCAGATCGGGATGTCACCCGAAGACATGGAGAAGACTAACTTCATCACACCTTGGGGCACATTTTGTTACAAAGTAATGCCTTTTGGACTAAAAAACGCCGGTGCAACTTATCAACGGGCTATGGTGACATTATTCCACGACATGATCCACAAAGAAATTGAATGCTACGTGGATGACATGATTGCCAAGTACCTCACTGAAAAAGATCATCTGGTAAATCTGCTGAAGTTGTTCAAGCGTCTGAGAAAGTATCAGCTGAAGCTAAACCCCAACAAATGCACGTTCGGGGTACGATCCGGTAAACTGTTGGGATTCATCATAAGTGAAAATGGAATTGAGGTTGATCCCGACAAAGTCAAAGCCATTCAGGAGATGCCTGCACCAAGGATCGAAAAGGAAGTTTGAGGGTTCTTAGGTAGATTGAACTATATATCAAGGTTCATATCTCATCTTACTGCAACCTGTGAGCCCCTGTTCAAACTATTAAGAAAGGAACAAACGGTCAAGTGGAACGAAGATTGTCATAAGGCTTTTGACAAAATCAAGGAAGACCTCTAATAATGTACCTGATAGTTTTAGAAGGATCAATGGGGTGTGTGTTGGGCCAGCATGACGAGTATGGTCGAAAAGAGTATGCAATATACTACCTAAGCAAAAAGTTTACCGACTGTGAACAACGTTATTCACTGCTCGAGAAAACTTGTTGTGCTTTAGCGTCGGCAAAACTGACCTTTGCATGCACTAACAACGAAGCAAAATACGAAGCATGTATCATGGGACTTGAGGAAGCCATTGACCTCAGGATCAAAACATTGAACGTATTCAGAGATTCAGCTTTGGTAATCAACCAGACCAACGGCAAATGGTACACTCACCAAGAGCATCTGATCTCATACCGCAACTATACGAGGAGGTTATTGACTTTCTTCACAATAGTCAAACTTGATTACATCCCTCGAGACAAAAATCAGTTCGCAGATGCTCTAGCTACCATTTCCTCCATATTCAAGGTTCAAACTGCAAATTTTTTGCCTCGGATTTTGGTATCCAGACTAGACCGACCAACATACGTTTTCTCTGTGGACATTGCTAAAGATGACAAGCCTTGCTTCCATGACATCAAATGCTTCTTAGAGGATCAAACATACCCACCTGGGGCATCATCCAATGATAAGAAGACACTAAGAAGGTTGGCCGGTAGTTTCTTCCTTAATGCTGATGGTTCATTATACAAGCGAAACTTTGACATGGTGCTACTCAGATGTGTTGATAAGAAAGAAGCAGACTTGTCGATGCACGAGGTGCATGAAGGATCTTTCAGTACCCATGCTGGAGGACATACAATGGCTAAGAAATTGTTAAGATCAGGTTACTACTGGATCACAATGGATGCAGACAGTTATGCCTATGCCAGAAAGTGCCACAAATGCCAGATCTATGCAGATAAAGTGCATGTGCCTCCAAATCCTTTGAAATATATGTCTTCGCCTTGGCCCTTTGCCATGTGGGGCATTGATATGATTGGAAAGATCGAACCGACTGCTTCAAATGGCCATAAATTCATCCTGGTAGCCATTGATTACTTCACCAAATGGGTTGAAGCAGCTTTGTATGCAAACGTCACCAGACAAGTGGTAGCCAGATTTCTGCAAAGAGACATCATCTGTCGATATGGAGTTCGCGAACGAATCATTACTGACAATGGTTCCAATTTGAACAACAAAATGATGGCAGAATTGTGTCGGGACTTCAAAATCCAACATCACAACTCTTCTCCTTACAGGCCAAAGATGAATGGCGTTGTTGAGGCGGCTAACAAAAACATCAAGAAGATTGTGCAAAAGATGGTGGTAACCTACAAAGACTGGCATGAGATGCTACCATTTGCCTTGCATGGGTATCGTACCTCAATCAGAATGTCTACTAGGGCAACGCCTTATCAGCTTGTGTATGGTATGGAAGTTATCCTACCTATTGAAGTTGAGTTACCCTCCTTACGGGTACTGATGGAAGTAAAGCTGAATGAAGCAGAATGGGTCCGGTCTCGGTACAATCAACTGAATCTGATCGAAGAAACGAGATTAACCGCTATCTTCCATGGGATGTTATATCAAAAAAGGATGAAGAAAGCCTTCGATCAGAAAGTCAGACTTCGGGAATACCAAGTGGGAGATCTTGTGCTGAAAAGACTCCTTCCTCCTCGTACAGACCACAGGGACAAATGGACTCCAAATTACGATGGTCCATTCATAGTAAAGAAGGTTTTCTCCGGAGGAGCACTGGTGCTCACTACTATGGATGGTGAAGATTTCTTATCCCCTGTGAATTCAGATGCAGTTAAAAAATACTTCGCATAAAATGACCCGCTGGACATAAAAACAGAATGTACGTCCAAGCAAAAATAGGGCATCCCGACGAGTCAAAAACAGAACAAAAGACTCGGGAAAAAATAAGGGAAAATTAAAAAAAATGTGTACACCCGCTGAGTTGAAAAGCCGCATTGGACAGCTCAGGCAAAAATGGGTATCCCGGTGGATTGAAAACCCGAAAGGGCGATCCACGCAAAATCAGGGAATAAGCGAACAACTGCATTCTGAATTCGTTTGTATCACTCATAACATGGTAAGCTTCGAAAGGATAAAGCATTAGTCAGAATCAACCTTCTTCAGAAAGCAAGATGAGAAGAACGTCTAGGTCATACAGGTCATAGCAAAGGAAGCTCACCGGAGCGTCGTCAACATTGCCAGCACTTTTACTTTTCTCAATTTATAGCAATCTCCTCATTCCATGGGATTTGTTTCTTTGACTATATTTTCCAATTCAGGGCACTCAAATTAATAAAATCAGAATTTTTCAGTCACATCTCTTTTTGTACATTTTTGTTTCGTTTGTAAAATGTCCAATATTCATGATACAATACTTGCATAAAACAAATGAGCCATTTTTAATAAATGCTTGCAGGAAATATATTTACTTTCAGGAAAGCCTAACTCCTATGACAGAATCCAGTAAGGGATACCTCGGGATACTTGTGATTTTCTTTTGTCTTAACAGGTTGCAGGTACTCAATACGCAGCATGCGGCATGCCAAGCACACTTCCCCAGCATACCTCCATCCCAAGAAGTATCTGGAATGCTTTTCCCCAGCGGAGTTGTCAAAGCCTCCCCATCTCCAGCACAAGTCTACTCAATAGGAGCATCCCCAACCAATCTCCCCACAGAATTTCCAGCCTCTCCCCCAGAAGAGCAATGCCTGAAACTCTTACACAACAAAGTGATGAAAGTTTCCTTCTCCCTAGTTGAGTTCCCCTTACGGATAGATCTATCAATGACCTATTTCCCCGAGCAGAGCTATATCTCCTAATAGATCTACCAATGATCTCTTCCCCATCTGGGATATCCCTCCAAGCAGATCAGCCGAAGATCTTTTCTTCAGCAGGATCTGAATCCCAGATTGTTTTCTCTTTTGCATAAACATACCATTCGCATCATAAATCACCGAAATAAGCGTAGCATTCCGTCTAATACGGAGCATTACGGCAAAAATCAAACATTTGCATGATCACAAGTCAGGATTAAGCCAGTCACCTGCAAATACCATCAGTATTTCATCAGCAACGAATATAAAAACTCATCATCCCCTGCAAATAAAAGCCAAAGCGTCCCCTTTGCACTCTCCAACACAAATGCTTATTCATATATACCCTTTTCGACACTCGTCTGTGTCGTATTATTCCCCGCAGTTATAAGCCAAAACGTCTCCTTTGTACTCTCAAATATGGATATACATGCTCTTTTGACACCCATCCGTGTCATACACCCCCAGCATGATTGCCAAAACACTTGTTGCAAACCAAACACTTGTTTATAACACAATCTTTTCGGCACCCGTCCGTGTCATCTTATCCCCACAGGTCGCTAGAACACCTTTTACAGTCTCACTTACAAATATTGGTTCG
Source organism: Lathyrus aphaca (assembly GCA_963966055.1). Lineage (NCBI taxonomy): Eukaryota > Viridiplantae > Streptophyta > Magnoliopsida > Fabales > Fabaceae > Lathyrus > Lathyrus aphaca. Next base: position 426,864,740 of record OZ014524.1, on the reverse strand, counting down.
TAACTTGTACATATTCTCTTTTGACACCCGTCTGTGTCATACATTCCCTAGCAAGTTGAACACTCGTCCGTGTCCTGCTCATACTTCGCCAACAATCCTCACTTATACTTATACAGAAGTCTTCGACACTCGTCCGTATCCTTTTTATATATCACTCCCCACAGATTCGACACTCGTCCGTGTTCTTTGTTAACCAGTTGGTACTCGTCCGTACCATCATCTCTGAACACGCGTCAGCGTTTGTTTCTACCGATACTCGTCCGTATCATGGTCTTAAGGATGCTCGTCCGCATCTTTAATCTATAAACATCATCAAACACATATACCTTTCATTCTTAAAGCGTAAGCACTCGTCCGTGTTTACCATTCCCCAGTAAGTCACCGACAGAACAACTTTTCTTCTATCCGACATTCGTCCTATGTCGTGATACTTTCGGTAGCCGTCCCCTGCCAGTTGATCGTCCTTCGCCTTTGGATGAACGTCCCTCATCCTTTCCCCAGCGGAGTCTCCATTATTGGAATCCTTTTCTATCCGATATTCGACCTATGTCGTGATAAAGAGCAGTCGTCCCCTGCTAGGTGATCGTCCTTCACCTTTTGATGATCGTCCCTCATCATTTTAACCGATGGCCATCCCCATCGTTGATCTTGTTATTCGACATTCGTCCTATGTCAAGATAAACCCCGAGAGCAACCGTACCCTGCTAGGTGATCATCCTTCACCTCTTGATGATCGTCCTTCATCATTTTGTCTAATGGCTGTCCCCATCGTCGACCTTTTCTATCCGACATTCGTCCTATGTCATGATAAATGTAAACACCCCAAATTTGCCCTCACTCATTTCACCATGGCTTGTGATTTCTTTTCATTTTGCATAGTTTCAATCATAGCATCTCATATTGCATTTTTGCTTCACTGCATTGGTTCTAAGTCATCTGCATCTAGGGTTTGTGATTTGAGCCATCCCTGGGCTATCTAGGCCACTCCAAAGGTCATCAATCATCTCAAGAGGTTCCATGTATGTTCAAGCATCATATTAAATTCTCCAAAGATCAAGGAAGTCAAAGAATCACAAGAACTGAGAAAGGCATGGAAGCAGAGCCAGGTTTAACTGCACAGATGACCTAGAATTAGGGTTTTGGTTTCAGAGGCCATAACTCAAATTTTTTTGGTCATTCTTGTTTCTATTGGTCCCTATATGTTATGAGGATCATGCATATCAATTTTCATGAAGAAATTCAATGGGGAAGGCATATAATCACAAGATAACTTCTTGAGCAAGTCAGTACAAAATTAGGGCATCTGAGGCCCCCAATCACACAACCAAAAGGTTGTCTCCATCATTTTTAATGTGTATGATCTTTATTTGATCATAGAAGATGTTATAAGTTCACAAAATTGAAGAATTTCAAGCCATTTGCAAAGTTGCCTTTTTGGGAAAGTGACTTATAATGTAATCTTGCCATTTTGGGAAAGTTTTTCAACCTCCTCTTTTTGATTCAAAAATGCTTCAAATGAAAAATCTTTGGTCATGAAAGTTGTAGACTGGATCCTCCCATTTTCAAAAATTACAAGAACTCATTCTAATTCATTTTAGATCAAAAGTTATGGCCTTGCAAAGTTGGACAAAATCACGTAAATTTCACTTTTACACCAAAGAGGGAAACTTGCAAATTCTCATGCCAAGCATTCTCATGACTTCAAAATGACTTCTAAGCATCACATAAGCATAACACATGACCTACAATTCAGAATGCACCAAAGAATCACTCATTTTCATGCCTTGATCATTAAGAAATCTCAAAAGGGCCAAAGGTTCACAAATTTGTAAAACCACCCATAAGCTTCAATCCACTTGCCAATTGACCCCAATCTGAATTCCATGGTTGCCCTTGATCCTTGCTACGCAGGACACCCCATTGTCCTTGGCCTGCCATGACCCATACCTCAAAGGACACCTAACCTTGACTTTTGGCAAAATGGACCATACCAATCAACATAGCCCACAACAACTCTCTAACCTATCACAACTTGATACATGGACCAAAAGCAACTCAACACACCACATAACACAGCCATAAACTCCAAGAACTCAGCACACTCCAAAATCCCCAAATTTGCAAAAGCCTTCGAATCTCTTGATTCAACCATCAAACCTTCAAGTTTCTTTCTCCATTCAACTCACCATGATCCACTGATCATTTCCCACCCTTCATTTGGCCCTAAAACCTCCACAATCATATATACGATTTTCACACTTCACAAACTGAATTTCTGCCATTTCCATTTTAAGGCCATATAAACTCCAGCAAAGTATCACAAACACTTGGGGAGGATTATTGGAACTTGTTTGAAGCAAAGAACTGGCCAGAAAGCTCCATTTTCGAAAGCTTCAGTTCAGGTATCATCAAGAACTTTTTTCCAGAAAAGTGTTTTTAAGTTACTAATTGGTTCTCCATGATCCACTGATGATTCTGATATGTTTAGTTTTGAAAATGGTCAAGTATTAAGCATGTATTGAACTTCTGAAATTTTATGCGTTTTTTCCGTTTGGCTTTGATTCTTGTTCTTGGGTGAAAATAAATGAGTTTTAGGGCTGGATTCATGTTTAGGGTTGTTAGATGATTGATTCTGGAGAGTTAGAGAGCTTAAGATTGTGTTTTGAGTGAGATTGAAGGATTGGATGGTCAGAGAAGATGACCGGAACACTGTTCCGGTCATTTGAAAGTGATTAGGGTTCAGGATTAGGGTTTAATCATAATTAGTGAGATTTGAATTTCAGCCGTTCGTTCGCGCGCGTAGTCAATTCCCGCCCCCCTAGGTTTGAATTTGGGCCTTTAGATCAGCTGACTTTCTCATTTTCTCTTTAATTCCATTTTTATTTTATTTGTTTTGTATTTAATTTCCACGAATTTTTAAAAATAGCAAAACACATTAAAAAATTCTGAAATTTTTTGTCAAACCTTTTATTAATTTTCAGAACCCAAAAATATTTTTATTTTTCTTTTTTGCATCAAAAATCATTTTTAAATCATTTAAATGTTTATTTTTAATTAGTTAATGGAAATTAATTAATTAAAAATACATTTAGGTATTTAAAAATCACCAAAAAATTCACATTGAATTTTAATACATTTAGAAACATTATCCAACTCTTCAAACAAATTTATTTTTGGTTCTTGACCTACTTTGATAATTTTCATTGGAATAAAAGTTATTAAAAGGCAATATTTTTGTTCTAACTTAGAAAATTCCATTCTGCCTAGCCATGAAGAGTTTGATGATGGTTCTTCTTGCATTGCATTCTTCATATCATGTAGTTTCTAGGGTAAAATTGGTTTGAATTTATCTTTCATTTTCAATTTGATGAGCATTTTTCCTTTTGAAGTTCCTTGAAACCCTAGTTGACTTGAGAAAATCATAACTCCCATTAGGTTAAGACTTAGGTCCCCTCCTTTGGGCAGTGAACTTATGTAGGGTTAGGGTTCCTTTGCTCCAATTTTCAATTTTTTATCATGTCATTTGCTTCTGGTTTTGAATTTTTGCATTGTATGTTATGTATAAACCCTAATTCTTGCCTTCCTTTGCATCCATCTCTCATTTGCTTGCATACATGAACTTGCCATGACATTTTGTGCATCAATATGACATATAAGACATCTTAGGACATATTAGAATCATGTTTGATCATTGAATCTTTCATTTGCCATGTTGTGCATTCATTTCATTACATAAACTTTCATGAACTTTCATGGTTCAAAGCATGATTCATTTGCATCCTCATCTTTGTATGATCATCCACAACTCTTGACATGTGTTTGCATCAACTCTTAGCATCATTAGTATCATGTTCATGCTTCTGACTTTGTCTTGCATTATGGCATTTCATCTCATTTTCATTGCATTGCATTTCTTTTGTTAACTTTTCAGGTGGTAAGTTGTTTTGAGAAGTGAATTTGCCTTCACTTCTCACAATCTCTTCTCATCTCTCTTGCATCATTTCTTCATTTTATCTTTGTATTTAGAGTGAGCTTGCTCATTCATTTTCATCTCTTACTCTCTTTCTCCAAGCAACTTGTCTTCTTAAGTGAAGTAAGTTGTTTTTCCTTTCTCTGCTTCTTCCTCCTTTCATCTGCTTCTTTCCTGGTGGCTTCTCTCCTGAAGATCTTTTGCAAGCCTCATAAACCCTAGGAACAACCAAGCATGATCACAATTAGGGTTTGATTAGTCCCCCATTAGTTTTACCTTTGTGTCATCTTTGTGTCTTCTCTTCTCATCTCATAATCAAAGACTAAACCCTAAAGGTTTTAAGGCTTTGTGATTAAGCGTATGCCTGCATCCTTCTATTAGGATGGAGTGTATAACTTTAATCCTAAGTGTTAAACCCTTAATGTGTTTAACTCCTTTAATCAATCCACCTAATAATCACCAAGACATCAAGCTTGTAACTTGGGCCTTGTATTAGGGTTCTAATTCTTCCTTAATTGGTTAAGAAGGACTAACCCTAGTGTTAATGGACAAGTCCCCCTCAAGTTGTCTTACAAACCATAAAATCCACTTCTTAATTTTGTCATTAACTAAAATCCACTTTAATAAAGGCTTTGTTTTGTCATGAGGTTAATCCCTAATCATGGATTAAGTTGAGGAGCCTTCCTCAGCTTAAATGTTCTCATCTATTATCCTTCTATTAGGATGGTGTAATGAGTCCATTAAATCCTTGATTATGGCTTAAACTCATTACTTAACACTAAACAAAAATACCAAAAACATCTAAATAAATGCAAAGTAGGTTAATGATCTTAATCCTATATCATGGTGATTAAGTGTGAGGTGCTTACTTCATACTTAAGGTATTCTCATTACCCCTAATCATAGGGAGGATGTGATGAGTTTACTAACCCTTGGTTTAAGCTTAAGCTCATTATCTTATGACAAACCTCAGAAGCAATAAAAGATTGAAAACATAAAAAAAAACAATAATCGTCACCTCCGGGATTCTTTTCTCACCTCGTTCACTCACAATCGAGAACTCGCTTCTTCCGTCTAATGCAAGACAGTTAGCACCTGAGCCAGACAGGTCATACACTTGAGCATAGGCAAGAAAGCAGTTCACAAGTCAATTTATCTTTCAGTCTCTTTGAGTCGAACTACGGTGTTCTGACTTCCTCATTGCACGAGAGGATACGTAGGCATAACTTAACAGTTATCGAACAAAAGTCTCTGTATATCTCCCCTCCTTCCAGCATTATTCTTTGAGCCTCATAGTCTTGAGCATTTCACTCTTGTTCTTACACTGACACTTCTCTTATACACTTCACATTTCTTTTACACTGACACTTGCATTCTTTTCCAGCTTTGATACACAGATTGCACTGACACTACCCCTTTAAAACACAAATCTTTTAAGCGTGGATCCCGTCGAGTACGACGGACAATCTGGGTGCTAATACCTTCCCAGGTTGTAACCAACCCCCTTTCTCAGTTTCTCTGGTTCGCAACTGTCTTATCCATCTTTTCTTAGGTTTATGCAGCATTACCTTTCCTTCGGGATAAAAATGCCTAGCTGGCGACTCTATTCATTCCCTTCTCCTTCCACCGACCGTTCGCGTCTGTACCCCTCTTGGCCCTGTGTCATCAGGTGGGAGCGACAGCCTGGTGACTCTGCTGGGGACCCTTATTCTGTAACCAGGGCTTTTGGTTCCTTTTGTGGGTTCCTCCTAGCGCTTGTTTGATTTGTGTTTACTGGGGTGTTATGTGCTAATTGTGTTTATTTGCTTTGTTCACTATGTACAGTCTTGTTTTTTGCTTTCTTTACAGTTTTATGCATCATACTGTCATACTATCATTTTGCTGGATCTGGTTTCTGTTTTGGTGGGTGGGGTTTCATTGAGAGTTTAAGGTCCTATACCTGGGACCTAAGTGACACCTAGGCTAGAGTGGTTCATGTTCTTTCCCATTCCATTTCGGTCTGGTGTGGGAATATGAAACACCGTTCAGATATGGGTTTCTTCTTGAGAACTCTGTGCTACAGATTTCCTGTAGTGCTAGGGCTATCTGGGAAGCCTGCTAAGTCTGGATGACCTTTATTATGACCTTCAGAAACTGAGGTGAATTAGAGGAGGATCTTTTATGGTTATTGTAAACACTGTACCTCCGGGTTAGAAGTGTTTACACTTCTCATAACTGATCCAAGTCTGAGGATCCTTGTTTTAGAACATTACCTGTGAGGGGGTTGGGCTGTTTACAGGTTTGCAGGTACCATTGGCCACATCATACCCTGTTACTTGTTTTTGTTTAAGAGTACCTCATTTTGGACAGTTCTTGTGATTTAACCCTGGACATGTGACTATTTATTTGAGTCCCCTACCTTGGTTACTGGATTTCTGAACCTCCATCTGGACTTCTTGAACATACATGGGCTTTATATCAAGACAGATAATCAGATCCAGCTTGATCACAAACCCTTGCATATCATTTGCATACTCATCATTTGCATCATTTAACATTTGTTCATTTGTTTTTCAGGGTATCCACATTATATCTGGCTTGGTTTTGACCCCTTCTTCTGCATAGACTTCTGCTTCATCAGTTATCTGCTTCAGCTATCTTCATCATCACCAGCATCAGCCTATCAGTGGCTCATCTCCAGTATCAGTCTTGATCTTCATCAACAGCTATCTTCATCATCTTCAGCAGCATTCATGGCTACTCCCAGGAAGAGCAATATATCATACCATTTCTTTGAGCCTGTGTTGACTGGTATTAGGCAGGTCCAGTCACTTATCACACCAGATCACATCCCACTGTTCAGAGAATACTATGGAGGTATCCTGGATATGGTTATGGACCTTGACCCTTCTCAGAGGAGCATGATCCACACATGCTTGCAGTTTTATGACCCACCATTGAGATGCTACACATTTCCAGACTTTCAGTTAGGACCTCTGCTGGAAGAGTTTTCTTCATTGACTGGAGTACCTATCAGGGATGGAATCCCCTTCAACCCAGAAATGCCAGCTCCCAGCAATGGAGAAGTAGCAAAAGCACTGTACCTGGAGCCTGCCTTGATTGAGCAAAGCATGAAAACAAAGGATGGGATCCCTGGTTTGCACTTGGACTTCTTGATTTCTCAGGCCATCCTGAAGGCCTCTTTGGGAGAATGGAGGGCAGTTTGTGCACTGTTAGCCTTCAGCATATATGGGGTTATACTGTTTGCAGATGAGCCCAAATTTGTCAGCAAGAATGCCATTCATCTGTTTCTTCTGAGGAACCCAGTACCCACATTGCTGGGAGATTTCTATTACTCCATCCATCAGAGGAATGAGAAACAAAGGTGGAAGTTGGTGAGATATTGTGCTCCTTTGTTTCACACCTGGCTGCTCGGACACCTACCTAAATCAGATGCCTTCTTGAACCCTCACCAACAGAAGAATTGGGCCCAAAGGCTCATTGCTTTGACTTCAGATGATATTAGATGGTGCACCCAGAGCACCAAAGGCAAGGACATTATCACTAGTTGTGGATAATACCCAAATGTGCCTCTGATAGGAGTAAAGGGTTGCATCAACTACAATCCCTTGCTGCTTAAGAGACAACTGGGCTATGCTTTGGTTCACCCTCCCAGAGTGCAAGATTTGGCTGAGACCTTGTATTGTGAAGTGAAACCTAATTCAGCTGTTGTCAGACAAGCATCTTGGGCTTGGGACAACATCCAGACAAAAGGGATGGCTATTCTGGGGAGGTGTAATAATGTTGCTTCAGCTCAGTAATATGATTGGTCCCATACTAGAGCTCAGATTACTGGAATGCCTTTCACTTTAGAGGACATACCTGGACCCTCAACAGTACAACCTGCAGCAACTGTCAGCCTGGAAGAATTTGAGAAGCTGAAGGAAAGGAATGAGAACTTATCTCAAGCTTTGAAGAAGACCCTTTAGGAAAGGAGTGATGGTCGTTTGGACATTGAGAGGCTGGAGAAGCTTAGGGTGGAGCATCTTGCCAAAATTGAGAAAACAGAGGACTACATCAGGAAAACAAGAGCTGGGGAGAAAATATTGAAGAATGCTTGTAAAGAGGCCAAGATTCAGAAGGCTAGGACTGAGCTCTATCTGCAAGAAAGTCAGGCTAGGTGGGTCAGGATCACTGAAGCCCGGACACAAGAAATCAGAGAATTCAAGCCAAGATTGAACAACTGAAGGCCAATGAAAAAACGCAGCAGGAAGCTTTGTTGGAAGCCCAAAAGGAGATTTCAGAGTTAAAGCTCAGAGCTGGATTGAAGAGATCAAAAGACCAGGATAGGCACAAGAAGCTGACCACTGCCATTACCACCAGGAACCTCCTCATTAGGACCATTACAGAGCACCCGGCTGGTCCAGTGACTGAGGCACTCCTGAAGGAAGTCAGAGAGGATGAGTTTGGACTTGATGTCTGACTCTTTGTTTGTTGTTGTTTTCATTTGATGTACTTTTTCTTTTTTGATGTATTTTGACCCTCCATGGGCATGTGTTGTAAAACAGACTATGTATTGTTCATCATTTGTAATATATTAGTTTGTTTTCATTGGGCTTCTTTTCTCAGCAGCATCAAACATCTTCCTCGAGGTCTGGAAAGGTCAAAACCAAGAACCAAGCACCTTGGAAAACAAATAAGCATACTGCATTGCATACTAACCTTGCTTTGTTTTGTAGGTTTTGTTATTATTTGTTTCTAACTTTGTTGTGATCTCAGGAAATATTGCTCGTCGTCGAGTGTTCCCTGTCAACCGTACGCACCGGTACCCTACTCGCAACAACCTTCCTGGTATCCAAATGGAGCAAGTACAACAGGACCTGACTGAGGTCAGAACTCAGATGGCTAATGAAAGAGTGGAAATGAGGAACCAAATGACTCAATTCATGGCTGTAATGACTGGCTTGGCCCAGAGTCAAGAAAGGTTAAGGGAACTAGTGGAAAGACAAACTCCCGAGGAACCTCATCTTGGAACTGGAGGAACAAGTAACAATGAGCGGGGCCAACCTCATGTTAATCCACTAGTATTTGGGCCTCATCTAGATCCGGAAGTCAACATCCCGAGAAATGAACAAGGAAATACTGCTGGGGGGAGAATCTTGCAAGAGGATCCCTAAGAAGAGCAGTTTATTGTCATGGGAGCAGGAGACGAAGTCTATGATAGGAGGTTGGATGAAATAGCTGAGAAGTTGAGATCTTTGGAGTCTCAAAATTCCTTGGGCTTCGATGTAATGGATATGGGACTAGTGGACGGGGTGAGAATTCCCCACAAATTCAAACCCCCATGCTTTGAGAGATACAATGGAACCTCTTGTCCACGAACTCACCTGTAGTCTTTCCTGGGGAGACTTAAGGCTTATACTATGGATGAGAAGCTGTGGATGTTTTACTTTGAAGACAGTCTGACTGGGGCTTCAAGGGAGTGGTATTCACACCTGACCAGAGCTACCATTAGATGCTGGAAGGACTTAGCTGAAGCCTTCATCAGGCAATATCAATACAATCTGGACATGGCTCCTAACAGGACCCTCCTAATGGGAATGTCCTAGTCTTCCAGAGAAAGCTTCAGGGAATATGCCCAAAGGTGGAGACAGCTTGCTGCTGCTGTCCAACCACCCATGTCGGAAAGAGAAATGGCCGACATGTTCATGAATACTTTGCAAGGAACATATATTGATAGACTGGCTGCCTTTTCCTCTACCAGCTTTGCTGATGTCGTCATAGCTGGCGAAAGGATTGAGAGCCTATTAAAAATGGGCAAAATTTCTGATAGTGGTGCAAGTTCATCCAGTAATCCCAGGAAGCCTTTTGTGGGACCCCGAAGAGCCGGTGAGACAAATTCCATTCATGCAAGCAGGGGCAGACCTCAGTATGTCCACAGATCAGTAGCAGCTGTTACCATTCCAGCTCCGATTCCTCAACAATCAGCTTATCCTCAACAACAACCAAAGTATCAACAGCAAGTTCAGTATCTGCAACAGAGAACCTACAACAACAGCAACAACAATCAACAACAGCGACCCTTTCAACAAAGACCATCACAGGCAAACAGGGTGATTGACCCCATCCCTATGCCTTATGCCGCTTTATTGCCTGAAGCTTAACTTGGTTGAGTTAAGGACATTGGCACCACCAGATCCCCTAAATCTCCCAAGGAATTATGATGTCAACGCCAGGTGTGCTTTCCACTCCAATGCACCTGGTCACAATACTGAAAAATGCAGGGCCTTACAAATGAAAGTCCAAGATCTGGTGGATTCTAAAGCCCTCAACTTTGCACCTCCCCCGAATGTCAACAAAAATCCTATGCCTAATCATGGCGGGCCGAGGATTAATGCCATTGAGGAAGATAAACCATCTACCTTGATCACCAGTGTTGCACAAATTCGAACACCTTTGGTCGAGATCAAAGCTCAGCTTCTAGAGTGCCAAGTGTTCCCCGGGTGTGAGCTCGGTTGTGGGCATTGCAACATTGCAGTCAACGGGTGTGAAAAGTTGAGAAGCGGCATAGATGGTCTTATTAAGGATGGTATCCTTCAGATTTCAACAACGGCGCCTACAAATCCAGCAATTCCTTTAACAACAATTCCTGAATCTTCTACAACAGCAGCAACAATCATTCCTACCGATTCATCAATATCATCAGTAATTACTCCGTCCATCACTTCAACAAATCAAATTTCAACAACCATCTCTTCGACAACATCAACATCCATTTTATTGGCAGAATCTTCTACAACGCCAGCAAAAATTAATGAAGATATCTCAGCAGTTACAATCTACTATGACCCGTCAAACGTTCCTCCCAGCATCAATTTCCAACAACAAACCATGGCACCTCCTGCCAGATCACCGATCACAATTTACTACGATTCGCACACCATTACAGTACCCTCCTCTGCAGCAATCAGTCCAGTCACCATTACGGTGCCTGGACCAGTTCCTTATGAAAGCAGTAATGCCATACCTTGGCATTATGGCTCTGATCTCTACTGCAACGGGGAGAAAATCACTCTGGATTCATCGACCTCTTCTCCACAAGTTGATAATGTTGGGGGAGGCGGAGGCTTCACCAGAAGCGGACGCCTTTTCGCCTCACAAACGCAAAGACCTAATGCTGAAGCAGAAGCTACTGCCAAAGCAAAAGGAAAGAGTGTGGTATCTGAAGAGCCGACTACCAAAGAAACTCAGAAGACATCTTTTGAACAAGATGTAGACGAGTTCATGAGAATCATAAAAAGAAGTGATTACAAGGTGGTGGATCAGCTTCACCAAACGCCCTCCAAAATCTCCATATTATCACTATTAATGTGCTCTTAAGCTCACAGGAACGCATTGTTGAAGGTCCTGCACGCAGCATACGTGCCAGAGGAGATTACCGTTAATCAGCTAGAAACTGTGGTTGCAAATGTCAATACCAGTCATGGACTGGGCTTTACCAATGCTGACTTAACAACAGAGGGACGCAACCATAATAAGGCTTTGCATATCACCTTGGAATGCAAGGGTGCTGTTCTGTCTCATGTACTGGTGGACACTAGGTCATCACTCAATGTTCTACCAAAGAAAGCCTTAGTGAAGCTGGAGTATGATGGCTTGGCACTGCGTCCGAGTAATTTGGTGGTGAGAGCATTTGATGGCTCTAAAAGATCAGTGCTTGGAGAGATTGATCTGCCTGTGATGATTGGCCCGCAGACCTTCAAAACTACCTTCTTTGTGATGGACATTCAACCGGCCTACAACTGTCTGTTGGGTAGACCCTGGATCCACGCCGCTGGCGCTGTTACGTCTACCCTTCACCAGAAGTTGAAATTCGAGTGGGAAGGCCAAATCATCACCATCTGTGGGGAGGAGGACATCTTTGTTAGCCAGCTGGCTACGTATAAGTACATTGAGATGGACGGGGAGATCCATGAAACCATGAGCCAAGGGTTTGAGGCCTTGAACATTAATGAAGCATCTGTTGTACTGGGAACTTCCATAACGTCGTACCAGCAAGCTCGGAAAGTTATTGAGGAAGGTACCGCCCTAGGCTGGGGTAAGCTGTTGCCCGTGGAAAAGAAAGAAGACCGATTTGGGTTGGGTTACAGACCAACTCAACAAGATCAATCAGAGGCTGCAAAGGAGCCCAAGTTTGTCAGCAGGGGAATGCTCACCCCGGATGCTGTGAACAATTTGGAAGACGAAGAGGAAAGCGACCGCAACCTGGAGAGCTGGATACGTCCAAGGATCCCAGGGAGCCAAGTCCTTAACTGGTCTTCCCAGGAAATTATAAGAGTTACTCCTGCAGAGTAATTATTATTTCCTGTATTTTTAAAAGCATGCATCAAGTCTTGCATCTTGCCCAAGATGTCAAGACTCATTTTGTAATCGGGCCATCTTGTATTTTGTGCAAAGATCAATTAATGAATATCAGGACATCTTTTTGCAAATGAGTCTTTTCTTTTCCGCTCATTGTTTTTCATTTTTTCTTTTTGTACAAAAATAAAATGGCAATGTTTTTCAGAATAAATAACTTCATTTTCACTTTTTCTAAATAAGATAAAACTGATCACTAAAATAAACCAATTTAAACCCTTGCAGAAAGTGCCCTTCAGACCGCACCGACAACAACACTGCTATGACTTCGTATGATTTTTACAATCCAATCAATCAAGCTGATGACGGGGTTGAAGAAGATTATGAGCCACCTGAAGAGCTAGCCAGGTTGTTAAGGAAAGAGGAGAAGGTTATCACTCCTCACCAGGAGGAGATTGAAACAGTTAATCTTGGTACGGAAGAAGACGTGAAAGAGGTTAAGATCGGGGCCTGCCTGCAAGATTCAGTAAAAGAGAAACTGATTGACATGCTTTGGGAATACGTGGATGTTTTTGCTTGGTCTTATCAGGATATGCCAGGGTTGGACACCGACATTGTCATGCACAAGCTACCTCTGAAAGAAGATTGCTCACCAGTAAAACAGAAGTTGCGCCGTACTCGCCCAGATATGGCAATGAAGATAAAGGAAGAGGTACAAAAACAGTGGGACGCCGGTTTCCTTGTTGTGACTAGTTATCCGCCATGGGTTGCTAATATTGTACCTGTGCCCAAGAAATATGGCAAGGTGAGGATGTGTATGGATTACCGAGACCTGAATAGAGCCAGCCCGAAAGATGACTTCCCTCTACCTCACATTGATGTGTTGGTGGATAATACGGCTCAGTTCTCGGTGTTCTCCTTCATGGATGGATTTTCAGGATACAATTAGATCAAAATGTCACCTGAAGACATGGAGAAGACAACTTTTATCACACCCTGGGGCACATTCTGTTATAAGGTGATGCCATTCGGACTAAAGAATGCTGGTGCCACTTATCAACGGGCTATGGTAACATTATTCCATGACATGATCCATAAAGAAATTGAATGTTATGTGGATGACATGATTGCCAAGTCCCTCACAGAAGAAGACCACCTGGTAAATCTGTTGAAGCTATTCAAGCGTCTGAGGAAGTACCAACTGAAGTTAAGCCCCAACAAGTGCACATTCGAGGTGCGATCTGGTAAGCTGCTGGGATTTATTGTAAGTGAGAAAGGGATTGAGGTTGACCCTGATAAAGTCAAAGCCATTCAAGAAATGCCTACACCGAAGTCAGAAAAAGAAGTTCGGGGTTTTCTAGGTAGATTGAACTACATTTCAAGGTTCATATCTCACCTCACAGCAACCTGTGAGCCTTTGTTCAAGCTGTTAAGAAAAGAACAAACGGTCAGGTGGAATGAAGACTGCCAGAGGGCTTTTGACAAAATCAAGGAATACTTACAAGAACCTCCGATCCTTATGCCTCCAGTTGAAGGAAGACCTTTAATCATGTACTTGACAGTATTAGAAGAGTCAATGGGGTGTGTCCTGGGCCAGCATGACGAGTCTGGTCGAAAAGAGTATGCAATATACTACCTAAGCAAAAAGTTTACCGACTGTGAACAACGTTATTCACTGCTCGAGAAAACTTGTTGTTCTTTAGCGTGGACTGCTCGCCGACTAAGGCAGTATATGTTGACCCACACTACTTTATTGATCTCAAAGATGGACCCAGTCAAGTACATTTTTGAGAAGCCAGCACTTACCGGACGGGTTGCAAGATGGCAAATGATCCTCACAGAATACGACATTCAGTACACATCCCAAAAGGCCATCAAAGGCAGTGTATTGTCTGATTATCTTGCTGAGCAACCCATTGATGATTACCAGCCTATGAGATTTGACTTCCCTGATGAAGACATCATGTTCATAAAGGCAAAAGATCATGAAGAGCCTATTCACACTGAAGGGCCTGACCCGGAAGAAGAATGGACTATGATGTTTGATGGGGTTGTTAATATGAATGGTCGTGGTGTTGGTGCAGTACTCATTACACCTAAGGGAGTTCACATGCCTTTCTCGGCAAAACTCACTTTTAACTGCACTAACAACGAAGCTGAATACGAAGCTTGTATTATGGGTCTTGAGGAAGCCATTGACCTCAGGATCAAGACTTTGACTGTATTCGGAGATTCAGCTCTGGTAACCAATCAGACCAACGGCAAATGGTACACCCACCAAGATCATCTGATACCTTATCGGGATTATACAAGAAGGTTGTTGACTTTCTTCACAACAGTCAAGCTTGAATATATCCCTCGAGATGAGAATCAGTTTGCAGACGCTCTAGCTACCATTTCATCCATGATCAAAGTTCAAGCTGCCAACTTTGTGCCTCGAATTGCAGTGTCCAGACTTGACAGACCATCGTATGTGTTCTCAGCAGATGTAGTTAAAGATGATAAGCCTTGGTTCCATGACATCAAATGCTTCTTGGAGGATCAAACATACCCACCTGGGGCATCTTCCAATGATAAGAAGACATTAAGAAGGCTAGCTGGTAGTTTCTTCCTGAATACTGATGGTTCCCTGTATAAGAGAAATTTTGATATGGTACTTCTCAGATGCGTTGATAGGGAAGAAGCAGACTTGTTGATGCACGGAGTGCACGAAGGATCCTTTGGTACCCATGCTGGAGGACATGCAATGGCTAAAAAGTTGCTAAGATCAGGCTATTACTGGATCACAATGGATGCAGACTGTTGTGCCTATGCCAGAAAATGCCAGATTTATGCGGATAAAGTGCATGTGCCTCCCAATCCTTTGAATGTGATGTCTTCACCCTGGCCCTTTGCCATGTGGGGCATTGATATGATTGGCAAAATCAAACTGACTGCTTCAAATGGCCACAGATTCATCCTGGTAGCCATTGACTATTTTACCAAGTGGGTTGAAACAGCCTCTTATGCAAATGTCACCAGGCAAGTGGTAGCCCGATTTCTGAAGAGAGA
Organism: Lathyrus aphaca; assembly: GCA_963966055.1. NCBI lineage: Eukaryota > Viridiplantae > Streptophyta > Magnoliopsida > Fabales > Fabaceae > Lathyrus > Lathyrus aphaca. Next base: position 426,849,382 of record OZ014524.1, on the reverse strand, counting down.
CATCATCTGTCGCTATGGAGTGCCCGAGCGAATAATTACTGATAATGGTTCCAACTTAAACAACAAAATGATGGCAGAACTATGCCGGGACTTCAAGATCCAACACCACAATTCTTCTCCTTACAGGCCAAAGATGAATGACGCTGTTGAGGCAGCTAACAAAAATATCAAGAAGATTGTGCAGAAGATGGTGGTTACCTACAAAGACTGGCATGAAATGCTACCATTTTCCTTGCATGGATACCGAACGTCAATTAGAACATCCACTGGGGAAACACCGTATCAGCTTGTGTATGGTATGGAGGCAGTCCTACCTGTTGAAGTTGAATTACCCTCCTTGCGGGTACTGATGGACGTTAAACTGAATGAAGCAGAATGGGTCCGATCCCGATACGAACAACTAAGTCTGATTGAAGAAAAGAGATTGGCTGCAATTTGTCATGGGGAAGCTATATCAGAAAAGAATGAAGAAAGCCTTCGATCAGAAAGTCAGGCTTCGAGAATACCAAGTAGGAGATCTTGTGCTGAAAAGACTCCTCCCTCCTCATACAGACCACAGGGGCAAGTGGACTCCAAATTATGATGGCCCATTCATAGTAAAGAAAGTTTTCTCCGGTGGAGCACTGATGCTCAGTACTATGGATGGTGAAGACTTCCTGTCCCCTGTGAATTCAGATGCAGTTAAAAAATACTTCGCATAAAAATGACCCGCTGGACATAAGAACAAAATGTAAGTCCAGGCAAAAATAGGGCATCCCGGCGAGTCAAAAATAGAATAAAGACTCGGGAAAAAATAAGGGAAAATAAATAAAGAAATGTACACCCGCTGAGTTGAAAAGCCGCCTTGGACAACTCAGGCAAAAATGGGTATCCCGGTGGATTGAAAACCCGAAAGGGCGATCCACGCAAAATAAGGGAATAAGCGAATAACTGCATTCTGAATTCGTTTGTATCACTTACAACATGGCAAGCTTCGAAGGGTTCGAGCTTCGGTCAGAATCAGCCTTCTTCAGAAAGCAGGATGAGAAGAACGTCAATGTCATACGAGTCATAGCCCAAGGGAAGCTCCTTGAAGCGCCATCAACATTGCCAGCATCTTTTTGTCTCTCAATTTGTAACGATCTCCTCATTTCAGGGGATCCATTTCTTTGACTGTATCTTGCCAATTCAGGGCACACAAATTAATAAAATCAGATTTTCAGTCACGTTTCATCTCGTACACCCTATTTTTTGCAAAAATGTCTGATATCCTTAATATAATGATTGCATAAATACAGATGCGTCTTTTCTAAACTACATGCTTGCAGGAAATATATTCACTCTCGGGAGTGTCAAAATTCTTATGATGGAATCCAGTAAGGGATACCTCGGGATACTTGTACGTTTCTTTGTCATACAGGATTGCAAGCGGTCAAAACGCATCATGGGGCATGAAAGCAACTCCCCAGCAAGCTGCCAAATCATTACCTACTCAGCACGTCTTCCAAATAAAGCCAAGGCTGCTTTCTCCCCAGCTGAGTTGCCAGTCATCATTCCTCCTCAGCCAAGTGCAAAGACCGGAAACCATTACCCCGCAGAGTTTCAGCCTCTATCCAGAAGAGCAATGTCCGAAGATCTCACAACACAGCGATGAAAGCTTCCACAGACCCCAGCTGGGTCCCTCATTACCAAGATAGGTCTATCAGTGACCTCTTTCCCCAAGCAGAGTCATATATGTCAGATCTACCAATGATCTCACCCCCAGCTGGGATATCCACTTCAGGCACATCAGCCAGAGATCTTCGCCACGACGGATTGGTATCTCTGCATAATCATAGCATTCGCATCATATTTTCCCCCAGAGCGTAGCATTCCGTCTAATACGGAAGCATTACGACAAAAATCAAACATATTGCATAAATCATAAGCCATGTTCTGAATCACACTTGTAAATACTGACGTTCCATCAGCAATATACCAAATACTTCCCAAATTCCCCGGCAGAAAGCCGAAACACCCTGTTTGCACTCACAAATACAGATACATACTCCTTTTGGCACTCGTCCGTGTCATCATTCCCCAGTAAAGTCGCCCGAGCGTTCTCTACAAACAGATGCATATACATTACAGATGCTTCTTGACACTCGTCTGTGTCATATCCCCAGCAGAGAGCCAAAGCATCCCCTTTGCACTCACAAACACATGTTTACATATATCTACACACTTCCCTGGCACCCGTCCGTGTCACCATCCCCAGCATAACTACCTAAACACTGATTGTAAATACTTGTTTGTAGTATATTTCTTCTGACACCCGTCCGTGTCGTGCTCCCCCCGGCAAGTTGAACACTCATATGTGTCTCACCCATGTTTACTTATTTCAGATACTCGTCCGTATCTCGTATGTACCACTTAAATCTCCCCAGAATCAACACTCGTCCATGTTCTTTGTTAACTAGTTGATACTCGTCCGTACCATCATCTCTGAACATGCGTTAGCGTTTATTTCTACTGATACTCGTCCGTATCATAGTCTTAAGGATGCTCGTCCACATCTTTAATCTATACACCGTGTCAAACACTTATGTCTTCATGAAATTAGACACACGTCTGTGTCTACCATTCCCCAGAAGAATTCCCGGCAAATCTTGATAAACTATTTCCTTTCTATCTGACATTCGTCCTATGTCATGATACCTTTCGGCAGCCGTATCCTGCCAGGTGATCGTCCTTCACCTTTTTGATGATCGTCCTTCATCATCCCCAGCGGAGTCTCTATTCATTAGAACCCCTTCCTATCCGACATTCGTCCTATGTCGTGACATTTTTAGCAGTCGTCCCCTGCTAGGTGATCGTCCTTCACCTCTTAATGATCGTCCTTCATCATTTTTATTCGATGGTCGTCCCCATCGTTGATTTTGTTGTCAGACATTCGTCCTATGTCATGATAAACCCCGAGAGCAGCCGTACCCGGCTAGGTGATCGTCCTTCACCTCTTGATAATCGTCCTTCATCATGCTTATCCGATGGCCGTCCCCATCGTCGACCTTTTCATCCGACATTCGTCTTATGTCGTGATACTTTCGGTAATCGTACCATGCCAGGTGATCGTCCTTCACCTTGGATGACCGTCCCTCATCCTTATCCCCAACAGAGCAGCCGTCCCCTGCTAGGTGATCGTCCTTCATCTTTGATGACCGTCCCTCATCATTTATTTCTTCAACCAGATGGTCGTCCCCATCATTGCCTTTACTTTTAATCCCCAGAGAACCTTATTTCTTTGCCTGATGGTCGTTCCCATCATAATCTCTTTATATCCCCAGCATGTCGATCGTCCCCGTCATTGCTTTATCCCCAGCAGTCGTCCTCTGCTCGACGGTCGTCCTCCGTCGCCCGCACTTTATAAACATACTTTACTTCCTTTTACAATCTATATCCATTTTCTTCTTCATTCAGAGAGTGCAAATTTTGGACTGTCTTTGGTATTCAACCACAAGTTATCTTGTTTGTCTGTTAAGTCGTTGCTTACATCCTACACAGTTAACTCATGTTTGAATAGGGGAAGCTGTAAACAGCCCAAATTTGCCCTCACTCATTTCACCATGGCTTGTGATTTCTTTTTATTTTGCATAGTTTCAATCATAGCATCTCATATTGCATTTTTGCTTCACTGCATTGGTTCTAAGTCATCTGCATCTAGGGTTTGTGATTTGAGCCATCCCTAGGCTATCTGAGCCACTCCAAAGGCCATCAATCATCTCAAGAGGGTCCATGTATGTTCAAGCATCATATTACATTCTCCAAAGATCAAGGAAGTCAAAGAATCACAAGAACTGAGAAAGGCATGGAAGCAGAGCCAGGTTTAACTTCACAGATGACCTAGAATTAGGGTTTTGGTTTCAGAGGCCATAACTCCAATTTTTTTGTTCATTCTTGTTTCTATTGGTCCCTATATATTATTAGGATCATGCATATCAATTTTCATGAAGAAATTCAATGGGGAAGGCATCTGATCACAAGATAACTTCTTGAGCAAGTCAGTACAAAATCAGGGCATCTGAGGCCCCCAATCACACAACCAAAAGGTGTTCTCCATCATTTTGAATGTGTATGATCTTTATTTGATCATAGAAGATGTTATAAGTTCACAAAATTGAAGAATTTCAAGCCATTTGCAAAGTTTCCTTTTTGGGAAAGTGACTTATAATGTAATCTTGCCATTTTGGGAAAGTTTTTCAACCTCCTCTTTTTAATTCAAAAATGCTTCAAATGAAAAATCTTTGGTCATGAAAGTTGTAGATTGGATCCTCCCGTTTTCAAAATGTACAAGAACTCATTCTAATTCATTTTAGATCAAAAGTTATGGCCTTGCAAAGTTGGACAAAATCACATAAATTTCACTTTTACACCAAAGAGGGAAACTTGCAAATTCTCATGCCAAGCATTCTCATGACTTCAAAATGACTTCTAAGCATCACATAAGCATAACACATGACCTAAAATTCAGAATACACCAAAGAATCACTCATTTTCATGCCTTGATCATTAAGAAATCTCAAAAGGGCCAAAGGTTCACAAATTTGCAAAACCACCCATAAGCTTCAATCCACTTGCCAATTGACCCCAATCTGAATTCCATGGTTGCCCTTGATCCTTGCTGCGCAGGACACCCCATTGTCCTTGGCCTGCCATGACCCATACCTCAAAGGACACCTAACCTTGACTTTTGGAAAAATGGACCATACCAATCAACATAGCCCACAACAACTCTCTGACCTATCACAACTTGATCGATGGACCAAAAGCAACTCAACACACCACATAACACAGCCTGAAACTCCAAGAACTCAGCACACTCCAAAATCCCCAAATTTGCAAAAGCCTTCGAAACTCTTGATTCAACCATCAAACCTTCAAGTTTCTTTCTCCATTCAACTCACCATGATCCACTGATCATTTCCCACCCTTCATTTGGCCCTAAAACCTCCACAATCATAAATACGATTTTCACACTTCACAAACTGAATTTCTGCCATTTCCATTTTAAGGCCATATAAACTCCAGCAAAGTATCACAAACACTTGGGGAGGATCATTGGAACTTGTTTGAAGCAAAGAACTGGCCAGAAAGCTCCATTTTCGAAAGCTTCAGTTCAGGTATCATCAAGAACTTTTTTTCCAGAAACGTTTTTTTAAGTTACTAATTGGTTCTCCATGATCCACTGATGATTCTGATATGTTTAGTTTTTAAAATGGTCAAGTATTAAGCATGTATTGAACTTCTGAAATTTTCTGCGTTTTTTCCGTTTGGCTTTGATTCTTGTTCTTGGGTGAAAATAAATGAGTTTTAGGGCTGGATTCATGTTTAGGGTTGTTAGATGATTGATTCTGGAGAGTTAGAGAGCTTAAGATTGCGTTTTGAGTGAGATTGAAGGATTGGATGGTCAGAGAAGATGACCGAAACACTGTTCCGGTCATCTGAAAGTGATTAGGATTCAGGATTAGGGTTTAATCATAATTAGTGAGATTTGAATTTCAGCCGTTCGTTCGCGCGCGTAGTAAATTCCCGCCCCCCTAGGTTTGAATCCGGGCCTTTAGATCAGCTGACTTTCTCATTTTCTCTTTAATTCCATTTTTATTTTATTTGTTTTGTATTTAATTTCCACGAATTTTTAAAAATAGCAAAACACATTAAAAAATTCTGAAATTTTTTGTCAAACCTTTTATTAATTTTCAGAACCCAAAAATATTTTTATTTTTATTTTTTGCATCAAAAATCATTTTTAAATCATTTAAATGTTTATTTTTAATTAGTTAATGGAAATTAATTAATTAAAAATACATTTAGGTATTTAAAAATCACCAAAAAATTCACATTGAATTTTAATACATTTAGAAACATTATCCAACTCTTCAAACAAATTTATTTTTGGTTCTTGGCATACTTTGATAATTTTCATTGGAATAAAAGTTATTAAAAGGCAATATTTTTGTTCTAACTTAGAAAATTCCATTCTGCCTAGCCATGAAGATTTTGATGATGGTTCTTCTTGAATTGCATTCTTCATATCATGTAGTTTCTAGGGTAAAATTGGTTTGAATTTATCTTTCATTTTCAATTTGATGAGCATTTTTCCTTTTGAAGTGCCTTGAAACCCTAGTTGACTTGAGAAAATCATAACTCCCATTAGGTTAAGACTTAGGTCCCTTCCTTTGGGCAGTGAACTTATGTAGGGTTAGGGTTCCTTTGCTCCCATTTTCAATTTTTTATCATGTCATTTGCTTCTGGTTTTGAATTTTTGCATTGTATGTTATGTATAAACCCTAATTCTTGCCTTCCTTTGCATCCATCTCTCATTTGCTTGCATACATGAACTTGCCATGACATTTTGTGCATCAATATGACATATAAGACATCTTAGGACATATTAGAATCATGTTTGATCATTGCATCTTTCATTTGCCATGTTGTGCATTCATTTCATTACATAAACTTTCATGAACTTTCATGGTTCAAAGCATGATTCATTTGCATCCTCATCTTTGTATGATCATCCACAACTCTTGACATGTGTTTGCATCAACTCTTAGCATCATTAGTATCATGTTCATGCTTCTGACTTTGTCTTGCATCATGGAATTTCATCTCATTTTCATTGCATTGCATTTCTTTTGCTAACTTTTCAGGTGGTAAGTTGTTTTGAGAAGTGAATTTGCCTTCACTTCTCACAATCTCTTCTCATCTCTCTTGCATCATTGCTGCATTTTATCTTTGTATTTAGAGTGAGCTTGCTCATTCATTTTCATCTCTTACTCTCTTTCTCCAAGCAACTTGTCTTCTTATGTGAAGTAAGTTGTTTTGCCTTTCTCTGCTTCTTCCTCCTTTCATCTGCTTCTTTCCTGGTGGCTTCTCTCCTGAAGATCTTTTGCAAGCCTCATAAACCCTAGGAACAACCAAGCATGATCACAATTAGGGTTTGATTAGTCCCCCATTAGTTTTACCTTTGTGTCATCTTTGTGTCTTCTCTTCTCATCTCATAATCAAGGACTAAACCCTAAAGGTTTTAAGGCTTTGTGATTAAGCTTATGCCTGCATCCTTCTATTAGGATGGAGTGTATAACTTTAATCCTAAGTGTTAAACCCTTAATGTGTTTAACTCCTTCAATCAATCCACCTAATAATTACCAAGACATCAAGCTTGTAACTTGGGCCTTGTATTAGGGTTCTAATTCTTCCTTAATTGGTTAAGAAGGACTAACCCTAGTGTTAATGGACAAGTCCCCCTCAAGTTGTATTACAAACCATAAAATCCACTTCTTAATTTTGTCATTAACTAAAATCCACTTTAATAAAGGCTTTGTTTTGTCATGAGGTTAATCCCTAATCATGGATTAAGTTGAGGAGCCTTCCTCAGCTTAAATGTTCTCATCTATTATCCTTCTATTAGGATGGTGTAATGAGTCCATTAAATCCTTGATTATGGCTTAAACTCATTACTTAACACTAAACAAAAATACCAAAAACATCTAAATAAATGCAAAGTAGGTTAATGATCTTAATCCTATATCATGGTGATTAAGTGTGAGGTGCTTACTTCATACTTAAGGTATTATCATTACCCCTAATCATAGAAAGGATGTGATGAGTTTACTAACCCTTGGTTTAGGCTTAAGCTCATTATCTTATGACAAACCTCAGAAGAAATAAAAGATTGAAAACATCAAAAACAAACAATAATCGTCACCTTCGGGATTCTTTTCTCACCTCGTTCACTCACAATCAAGAACTCGCTTCTTCCGTCTAATGCAAGACAGTTAGCACCTGAGCCAGGCAGGTCATACACTTGAGCATAGGCAAGCAAGCAGTTCACAAGTCAATTTATCTTTCAGTCTCTTTGAGTCGAACTACGGTGTTCTGACTTCCTCATTGCACGAGAGGATACGTAGGCATAACTTAACAGTTATCGAACAAAAGTCTCTGTATATCCCCCCTCCTTCCAGCATTATTCTTTGAGCCTCATAGTCTTGAGCATTTCACTCTTGTTCTTACACTGACACTTCTCTTATACACTTCACATTTCTTTTACACTGACACTTGCATTCTTTTCCAGCTTTGATACACAGATTGCACTGACACTACCCCTTTAAAACACAAATCTTTTAAGCGTGGATCCCGTCGAGTACGACGGACAATCTGGGTGCTAATACCTTCCCAGGTTGTAACCAACCCCCTTTCTCAGTTTCTCTGGTTCGCAACCGTCTTATCCATCTTTTCTTAGGTTTATGCAGCATTACCTTTCCTTCGGGATAAAAATGCCTAGCTGGCGACTCTATTCATTCCCTTCTCCTTTCGCCGACCGTTCGCGTCTGTACCCCTCTTGGCCCTGTGTCATCAGGTGGGAGCGACAATAAAGAGCAGTTGTCCCCTGCTAGGTGATCTTCCTTCACCTTTGATGACCGTCCCTCATCATTATTTCATTTATTCTTAAATTCGATGGTCGTCCCCATCGTTGTTTACTTTACTTTTCAAGCCTGATGGTCGTCCGCATTATTTCCTTTGTTTTAATCCCCAGAAAACCTTGTTTCTTTACCTAATGGCCATCCCCATCATGATTTCTTTATCTCCCAAGCTTGTCGGTCGTCCCCGTCATTTCTTTAGTTACCACTTTATCCCCAACAGTCGTCCTCTTCTCGATGGTCGTCCTCCATCGCCCGCATTTTATAATCATACTATACCTTTTTTCACAATTTATATCCCTTTTTCTTCTTCTATCCAGCGAGTGCAAATTTTGGACTGTCTTTGGTATTCAACCACAAGTTATCTTGTTTGTCTGTTAAGTCAGGCGCTTACATCCTGCACAGCTAACTCATGTTTGAACAGGGGTGTCGCTCCCACCAAATGACACCGAGTCAGAAGGGGTACAGACGCGAACGGTCGACGAAAGGGAAAGAATGAAAAGAGTCGCCAGCTAGGCATTTTTATCCCTGAAGGAAAGGTAATGCTACATAAACCTAAGAAGATATGGATAAGACGATCGCGAACCAGAGAAACTGAGAAAGGGGGTTGGTTACAACCTGGGAAGGTATTAGCACCCAGATTGTTCGCCGTACTCGACGGGATCCACGCTTGAAAGTTTGTGTTTAAAGGGGTGGTGTCAGTGCTATTCTGTGTGCAAAAGCTGGAGAAGAATGCAAGTGTCAGTGCTGGAAAGAAGTGTGAAGTGAATAAAAGAAGTGTCAGTGCAAGGAAGGAGTATGAAGCTCAAGACCATGAGGCTTAGAGAATGAAGCTGGAAGGAGGGGAATATACAAAGACTTTTGTTCGATAACTGTTAAGTTATGCCTACGTATCCTCTCGTGCAATGAGGAAGTCAGAACGCCGTAGTTTGACTCAAAGAGACTGAAAGGTGAATTGACTTGTGAACTGCTTACTTGTCTATGCTCAAGTGTATGACCTGTCTGGCTCAGGTGCTAACTGTCTTGCATTAGACGGAAGAAGCGAGTTCTCGTTTATGAGTGAATGAGGTGAGAAAAGAATCCCAGAGGAGACGATTATTGTTTGTTTTTGGTATTTTCAGTCTTTATTGCTTTTTGAATTTGTCATAAGAAAATGAGCTTAAGTCTAAACCAGGGGTTAGTAAACTCATCACATCTTCCCTCTGATTAGGGGTAATGAGAATACCTTAAGTATGAAGTAAACACCCCACACTTAATCACCATGATGTAGGATTAAGATCATTAACCTACTTGTAATTATTTAGATGTTTTTTGGAGTTTCTGTTTAGTGTTAAGTAATGAGTTTAAGCCATAATCAAGGATTTAATGGACCCATTACACCATCCTAATAGAAGGATAATAGATGAGAACATTTAAGCTGAGGAAGGCTCCTCAACTTAATCCATGATTAGGGATTAACCTCATGACAAAACAAACCTTTATTAAAGTGGATTTTAGTTAATGATGAGATTAAGAAGTGGATTTTATGGTTTGTAAGACAACTTGAGGGGGGACTTGTCCATTAACACTAGGGTTAGTCCTTCTTAACCAATTAAGGAAGAATTAGAACCCTAATGCAAGGCCCAAGTTACAAGCTTGATGTCTTAGTGATTATTAAGTGAATTGATTATAGGATTTAAACACATTAAGGGTTTAACACTTGGGATTAAAGTTATACACTCCATCCTAATAGAAGGATACAGGCATAACCTTAATCACAAAGCCTTAAAACCTTTAAGGTTTAGTCCTTGATTAAGAGATGAGAAGAGAAGACTCAAAGATGACACAAAGGTAAAACTAATGGGGAGACTAATCAAACGCTATTTGTGATCATGCTTGGGTGTTCCTAGGGTTTATGAGGCTTGCAAGAGATCTTCAAGGAAAAGCCACCAAGGAAGAAACATGATGAAGGAAGAGAGGCTGCAAGGAGCATGACAACTTACTTCACTTTAGAAGATAAGTTGCTTGAAGAAAGAAAGTGAGGAGAGAACATGAATGAGCAATCTCACTCTAATAAAAAAGTAAAATGCAGCAAGGATACAAAAAGAGAGATGAGAAAAGGTTATGAGAAGTGAAGGCAAATTCACTTCCCAACACTTACCACCTGAAAAGTTAGCACAAAGAAATGAAATGAAATGAAAATGAGATGAAATGCAAAGATGAAAGCCAAAGTCAGAAGCGTAAACATGATGTTAATGATGCTAAGAGATAAAGCAAACACATGTCAAGAGTTGTGGATGATCATACAAGGATAAGGATGCAAATTAAGCATGTTTTGAACCATGAAAGTTCATGAAAGTTTATGAAATGGAATGAATGCATAACATGGCAAATGAATGATGCAATGATCAAACATGATTCTAATGTGTCGTAAGATGTCTTAGAAGTTATGTGAATGCACAAAATGTCATGGAAAGTTCATGTATGCAAGCATATGGAAGATGGATGCAAATGAAGGCAAAAATTAGGGTTTATGCACAAGACACAAAGCAAAATTCAAAATCAGAAGCAAATGACAACATTAAAAAATGAAAATGGGATCAAAGGAACCCTAACCCTACATAAGTTCACTGCCCAAAGGAGGGGACCTATCTCTTAACCTAATGGGGGTTATGATTTTCTTAAGTTGGCTAGGGTTTTAGGATACATCACAATGAAAAATGCAAAACTAATTGAAAATGAGAGAGAAATTCATGCCAATTTTATCCTAGAAACTACATGATATAAAGAATGCAATGCAAAAAGAACCATCATCAAACTCTTCAAGGTTAGGCAGAATGGATTTTTCTAAGTTAGGGAAAAAATATTGACTTTTAAGAACTTTAATTCCAAAGAAAAATGTCAAAACATGTCAAGAACCAAAAAGAAATTTGTTTGAAGGGTTTGATAATGTTCCTAAATGTATCAAAATGCAATTTGATTTTTTTGGTGATTTTCAGAAACTTAAATGCTATTTTAATTAATTAATTCTCATTAACTAATTAAAATAAACATTTAAATATTTTTAAAATACGAAAATTATGCAAAAAATAAAATAAAAATTATTTTCAGAAAGAGAAAAATATTTTAAGGTATGATGCAAAAGATGAGATTTCTTAGAAATGATTTGTTATTTTAAATAAAATGTGCAAGAAAAATGAATAAAAATGAAAATAAAATTGAATTAAATGGAAAGTAATTAGATCCTGAGGTCCAGATTCAAAGTCACAAGGAAATGGTTGACTGGCGTGCGTTTTAAAGGCTGGGATTTGTCCTGAGTTAATTAACTTAATTAATTAATTTAATGACGAATTAGGGTTTAATCAAGCCATCTGGAGCGTTCATACGCGCGGGTAACTTAAGATCCAAAGGCCTCAATTCAAACTTGGCTTAATTACAGGATTAAGGCATAACCATTTTCAGGCGACCGGAACACTGTTCCGATCGTCTTCTCCGACGAGCCAAACCCTAACTTCTCTCTCAGGCCACCAATCTCCAAATTTCTTGCACAAAAATGATCCTCTAACAATCCTAAACCTAAATCCCCAACCAAAACTCATTTATTTTGCATCATAAACACGAATCGAACCAAAACGTAAAAACTGGCAAAAGTTTCAGAGCTTGCATACATGGTGGTTTGTCAACCAATTTCAAAAATAATTATATCCCCATGATCAGGGGAGCATACAGAACCATAAAAGAACTTAAAAGCAAGCTTCTGGAAAAAAAGTTCACAAGTTGTACCTGAGATGGAACCTCCTGATGTTGGGCTTTCTGGGTCCGTCTTTGATGCAAATCCTCTCCTATGAAACTCTTGATGATGGAATGAAACTTAGAACAAGCTTATGTGGCCTGGTTTGAAGGTTTTGGTTCTGGTGTAGCAGATTTGGAAGGTTATGTATGTGGTGCTTTAGGCTGTTTCAGTGCTTGGTTCTTGATCCATGGGTGATTTGTGACTTATTGGTGAAGAAAAGTTTGAGGTTTGATGGCTGTGGGCAGAGTTTCGAAGAGGTGAAGGGATTTGCAATTTTTCTCAATCCTGGCTTATGGGAGGTTGTTGGCTTGTGTGTGTGTGTCTTTCAAGTCCTTGAGGTCCACATATGAGGTTCTGATTGGGCAGAGGGTTGGTAGTGGCACAATTTGATTGGTATGGGCAAAATGCAAGAAAGTCATGACTTTGTGTACTTGAGGTATGGCTCGGGTCAGAGGGAGATTAGGGGCATGGTTGGGCTCAGCATGGATCAAGGAAGGCCCTTAGATTGCTTTTGTGCAGCTGTAATGGCTAGGGCAAGTGGTAGCATGGCTCTTGCAACTTTTCCCTCCTTGGAAGTCTTTGTGAATCAAGGCAAAGGAACCTCTAAACTCTTGGGAAAATTGCATCCAAATGGTCCATATGAAGTTGTCATGATGTCTTGAGCTCACTTAGCAACTAATTCAAACATTAAAAGTTCCTTTTGCAAAAATTCCAATTTTGAAGATCCATGAAAAATGCCTTATGTGACTTGTAATTCAAGGCATAGAAATGAGAAATCCTTTGGGCCATTCTGAATTATGGACCATGAATGATGTTTGTGTGATGGTTAGAAGTTAATTAGAGGTCATATTTGGCTTTGGCAAATGTTTTTGCAAGTTTCCTCTTTGGCACAAAAGTGAAAATTTAGTGATTTTTCCCAACTTTGCAAGGCCATAACTTTAGTTCTAAAATGAATTAGGTCAAGTTCTTGTACTTTTTGAAAATGGGAGGATCCAATCTACAACTTTCATGACCAAGAATTTTTCATTTGAAGCATTTTTGAATCAAAAAGAGGAGGTTGAAAAACTTTCCCAAAATGGCAAGTTTGCATTATAAGTCACTTTCCCAAAATGGCAACTTTGCAAATGGCTTGAAATTCTTCAATTTTGGTGAACTTCTAGCTTCTTCTAAGATCAAATAAAGATCATACACATTCAAGATGATGGAGAAGACCCTTTGGTTGGGTGACTGGGGGCCTCAGATGCCCTGATTTTGCACTGACTTGCTCAAAAAGTCATCTATTGACCAAATGCCTTCCCCATTGAATTTCTTCATGAAAATTGGTATGCATGATCCTTATAACATATAGAGACCATTAGAAACAAGAATGACCAAAATTTTTGGAGTTATTGCCTCTGAAACCAAAACCCTAATTTTAGGTCATCTGTGCAATTAAGCTTGGCTCTACTTCCATACTTTCCTCAGTTCTTGTGATTTTTGACTTTCTTGATCTTGGGAGGACATAATATGATGCTTGAAAATACATGGGCCATTTTGAAATGATTGAAGTCCTTTGGAGTGGCTCAGATAGCTCAGGGACTGCTCAAATCATAAACCCTAGATGTAGATGACTTTTAATCAATGCAATGAAGCAAAAATGCAATATGAGATGGTATGATTGAGCTTATGCAAATGAAAAGAACCACAAGCCATGGTGAAATGAGTGAGGGAAAATTTGGGGTGTTTACAACTGCCCATATTCAAACATGAGTTATCTGTGCAGGATGTAAGCAGCGACATAACAGGCAAACAAGATAACTTGTGGTTGAATACCAAAGACAGTCCAAAATTTGCACTCGCTTAATGAAGAAGAAAAGGGATATAGATTGTAAAATGAAGTAAAGTATGATTATAAGGTACGGGCGACGGAGGACGACCATCGAGCAGAGGACGACTGCTGGGGATGAAGCAATGACGGGGACGACCGACATGCTGGGGAAATAAAGAGATTACGATGGGGACGGCCATCGAAGGTGAAGGACGATCACTTAGAAGGGGATGGCTGATCTGTCGGGGATAAGATGAGGGATGATCATCTAAGGTGAAGGAAGATCACCCGGCGAGGTACGGTTGCCGAAAATACCACGACATAGGACGAATGCCGGATAGAAAAGGTCGACGATGGGGACGGACATCGGATAAAATGATGAAGGACGATCATCAGAAGGGTGAAGGACGATCACCTTGCAGGGGACGGCTGCTAAAATATCACGACATAGGACGAATGTCATATAGAAGAGGGTTCCAATAGTGGAGACTCCGCTGGAGGAATGATGAAGGACGATCATCCAAAAGGTGAAGGACGATCACCTGGAAGGGTATGGCTGCCGGAAGTACCACGACATAGGAAGAATGCCGGATAGAAAGGAAATAATGTATCGGGATTTGCTGGGAACTCCTCTGGGGAAGGATAGACACAGACGAGTGTCTAAATTCAATAAGAGGTATAAGTATTTGACAATGTGTATAGATTAAAGATGCGGACGGGCATCCTTAAGACTACGATACGGACGAGTATCGGTAGAAACAGACGCTGACGTGTGTTCAGAGATGATGGTACGGACGAGTACCAACTGGTTAACAAGGAACACGGATGAGTGTCAAATCTGAAAAAGATAAGTGGTGTATACAAGATACGGACGAGTATCTGAAATAAGTAATCATGAGCGGGACACATACGAGTGTTCAACTTGTCGGGGAGAGCATGACACAGATGGGTGTCAGAGGAAGTATATTATAAACAAGTATTTGGTTTACAAAGTGTTTAGGCAACTGTGTCGGGGATGATGACACGAACGGGTGTCAGGGAAGTGTATATATATGTACCTGTTTGTAGAGAACGCTCGGGCGACTTTACGGGGGAATGATGATACGGACGAGTGCAAAAAGGAGCATGTATTTGTATTTGTGAGTGCAAAGAGGATGCTTTGGCTTTCTGCGGGGGAGTTTGGGAAGTATTTTGTATATTGTTGGTGGAATATTGGTGTGCATCGATGTTTGATTCAAAACATGGCTTATGACTATGCAATATGTTTGATTTTTTCCGTAATGTTCCGTATTAGACGGAATGCTACACTCTGGGGGGAGATATGATGCGAATGCTATGATTTATGAAAAGGTACCGATCCGGGATTCGGATCCCGTTGTCGCGAAGATCTCTGGTTGATCTGCTTTGAAAGAAATATCCCAGCTGGGGGAGAGATCATTGGTAGATCTGATGAGATGCATGATTGCTTGGGAAAACAGGTCACTAATAGACCTATCTTAGTAATGAGGGGCCCAACTGGTGTCTGTGGAAGCTTTCGTCACTTTGTTGTGAGATCTTCAGATATTGCTCTTCTGGATAGAGGTTGAGACTCCGCAGGGAGATGGTTCCCTGTCTAACACTTGGCTAAGGGGGAATGATCACTGAACAATCTTCCTAGATATTTTTGCGGAGATCCTGTTGAGGAGAAGCATCTCTGGTGCTGCTTGGAAGATGTGATGAGTAAGTACCGATTTGGCAGCTCGCTGGGGAGAATCTTTCATGCCCCATGTCGTACTTTGAATGCCTGCAATCCTGCATGACAAAGAAACGTACAAGTATCCCGAGGTATCCCTTACTGGATCCCATCATAGGAATTTAGACACTCATGGAGCGAATATATTTCCTGTAAGCATGTAATTTTAGAAAAGACGCATCTGTATTTATGCAATCATTATACTAAGGACATCGGACATTTTTGCAAATGAAAACAGAATGTACAAGACGAAATGTGTCTGAAAATCTGATTTTATTAATTTGCATGCCCTGAATTGGCAAATACAGTCAAAGAAACAGATCCCCTGAAATGAGGAGATTGCTACAAAATTGAGAAACAAAAAGATGCTGGCAATGTTGATGACGCTTCAGTACTTCCCTTTTGCTATGACTCGTATGACATTGACGTTCTTCTCATCCTGCTTTTGAAGAAGGTTGGTTCTGACCGATGCTTGAATCTTCCGAAGCTTGCCATGTTGTGAATGATACAGACGAATCCAGAATGCAGTTGTTCGCTTATTCCCTGATTTTGCGTGGATCACCCTTTCGGGTTTTCAATCCACCGGGATACCCATTTTTGCCTGAGTTGTCTAATGTGGCTTTTCAACTTAGCGAGTGTACATTTTTTTTATTTTTTTTCCCTTATTTTTGCCCGAGTCTTTTATTCTGTTTTTGACTTGCCGCGATGCCCTATTTTTACCTGGACTTACATTCTGTTTTTATGTCCAGCGGGTCATTTTTATGCGAAGTATTTTTTAACTGCATTCGAATTCACAAGGGACAGGAAGTCTTCACCATCCATAGTACTGAGCATCAGTGCTCCACCAGAGAAAACTTTCTTTACTATGAACGGACCATCATAATTCGGAGTCCACTTGCCCCTGTGGTCTGTATGAGGATGGAGGAGTCTCTTTAGCACAAGATCTCCTACTTGGTATTCTCGGAGCCTGACTTTCTGATCAAAGGCTTTCTTCATTCTTTTCTGATACAGCTGCCCATGACAGATTGCAGCCAATCTCTTTTCTTCAATCAGATTCAGTTGTTCGTACCGGGATCGGACCCACTCTGCTTCATTCAACTTGACATCCATCAGTACTCGTAAGGAGGGTAATTCAACTTCCACAGGTAGGACTGCCTCCATAACATACACAAGCTGATACGGCGTTGCCCCAGTGGATGTTCTGACTGAAGTACGGTACCCATGCAAGGCAAATGGTAACATTTCATGCCAGTCTTTGTAGGTGACCACCATCTTCTGCACAATCTTCTTGATATTCTTGTTAGCTGCCTCTACAGCGCCATTCATCTTTGGCCTGTAAGGAGAAGAATTATGGTGTTGGATCTTGAAGTCCCGGCACAGTTCTGCCATCATTTTGTTATTTAAGTTAGAACCATTATCAGTAATGATTCGTTTGGGCACTCCATACCGACAGATGATGTCTCTCTTCAGGAATCAGGCTACCAGTCGGTTCAATCTTGCCAATCATATCAATGCCCCACATGGCAAAGGGCCACGGTGAAGACATCACATTCAAGGGATTTGGAGGCACATTCACTTTATCCGCATAGATCTGGCATTTCCTGGCATAAGCACAACAATCTACGTCCATTGTGATCCAGTAATAGCCTGATCTTAGCAACTTTTTAGCCATAGCATGTCCTCCAGCATGGGTACCAAAGGATCCTTCGTGCACCTCGTGCATCAACAAGTCTGCTTCTGCCCTATCAACACATCCGAGAAGTACCATATCAATGTTTCTCTTATACAGGGAACCATCAGCATTCAGGAAGAAACTACCAACCAGCCTTCTTAATGTCTTCTTATCATTGCAAGATGCCCCAGGTGGGTATGTTTGATCCTCTAAGAATCATTTGATTTCATGGAACCAAGTTTTATCATCTTTAGCAAGGTCTACTGAGAATACATACGCTGGTCTGTCAAGTCTGGATACTGAAATCCGAGGCACAAAGTTGGCAGCTTGGACTTTGATCATGGATGAAATGGTAGCTAAAGCGTCCGCGAACTGATTTTCATACCGAGGGATATACTCAAGCTTGACCATAGTGAAGAAAGTAAGCAACCTCCTTGTATAATCCCGATAAGGTATCAGATGATCTTGGTGGGTGTACCATTTGCCGTTGGTTTGATTAATTACCAGAGATGAATCTCCGAATACAGTCAACGTCTTGATCCTGAGGTCAATGGCTTCCTCAAGACCCATAATACAAGCTTCGTATTCAGCTTCGTTGTTAGTGCAGTTAAAGGTGAGTTTTGCCGAGAAAGGCATGTGAACTCCCTTAGGCGTAATGAGTACTGCACCCACACCACGACCATTCATACTAACAGCCCCATCAAACATCATAGTCCATTCTTTTTCTGGGCCAGGCCCTTTAGTGTGAATAGGCTCTTCATGATCTTTTTGTTTTATGAACATGATGTCTTCATCGGGGAAATCAAATCTCATAGGTTGGTAATCATCAATGGGTTGCTCAGCGAGATAATCAGACAATACATTGCCTTTTATGGCCTTTTGAGATGTGTACTGAATGTCATACTCTGTGAGGATCATTTGCCATCTTGCAACCCGTCCGGTGAGTGCTGGCTTCTCAAATATGTACTTAACTGGATCCATCTTGGATATCAATAAGGTAGTGTGGGTCAGCATATATTGTCTCAGTCGGCGAGCAGCCCACGCTAAAGCACAAGAAGTTTTCTCGAGC
This sequence comes from Lathyrus aphaca, assembly GCA_963966055.1. Classification (NCBI taxonomy): domain Eukaryota; kingdom Viridiplantae; phylum Streptophyta; class Magnoliopsida; order Fabales; family Fabaceae; genus Lathyrus; species Lathyrus aphaca. Next base: position 426,830,895 of record OZ014524.1, on the reverse strand, counting down.
AGTGAATAACGTTGTTCACAGTCGGTAAACTTTTTACTCAGGTAGTAAATTGCATACTCTTTTCGACCAGACTCGTCATGCTGGCCCAGCACACACCCCATTGACTCTTCTAACACTGTCAAGTACATTATCAGAGGTCTTCCTTCAACTGGAGGCATAAGGATTGGAGGCTCTTGTAAGTATTCCTTGATTTTGTCAAAAGCCTTTTGGCAGCCTTCATTCCACCTGACCATTTGTTCCTTTCTTATTAGCTTGAACAAGGGCTCACAGGTTGCTGTAAGGTGAGATATGAACCGTGAAATGTAATTCAATCTACCTAGAAACCCCCGAACTTCTTTTTCGGTCTTCGGCGCAGGCATTTCTTGAATGGCTTTAACTTTATCAGGGTCAACTTCAATCCCTTTCTCACTCATAATAAATCCTAGCAGCTTACCGGATCGCACCCCGAATGTGCATTTGTTGGGGTTTAACTTTAATTGGTACTTCCTCAGACGCTTGAATAACTTCAACAGATTTACTAGATGGTCTTCTTCTGTGAGGGACTTGGCAATCATGTCATCCACATAACATTCAATTTCTTTGTGGATCATGTCGTGGAACAATGTTACCATAGCCCGTTGATAAGTGGCACCAGCATTCTTCAGGTGACATTTTGATCTGATTGTATCCTGAAAATCCATCCATGAAGGAGAACACCGAGAACTGAGCCGTATTATCCACCAATACATCGATGTGAGGTAGAGGGAAGTCATCTTTCGGGCTGGCTCTGTTCAGGTCCCGGTAATCCACACAAATCCTCACCTTGCCATCTTTCTTGGGCACAGGTACAATATTAGCAACCCACGGCGGATAGCTAGTCACAGCGAGGAAACCGGCGTCCCACTGTTTTTGTACCTCTTCTTTTATCTTCATTGCCATATCTGGGTGAGTACGGCGCAACTTCTGTTTTACTGGTGGGCAGTCTTCTTTTAGAGGTAGCTTGTGCATGACAATATCGATGTCCAACCCTTGAAAATCTTGATAAGACCAAGCAAAAACATCCACATACTCCCGAAGCATGTCAATCAGTTGCTTTTTCACTGAATCTTGTAAGCAGACCTCGATCTTAACTTCTTTCAAGTCTTCTTCTGTACCAAGATTAACCGTCTCAACTTCCTCCTGATGAGGAGTGATAACCTTCTCCTCTTGTCTCAACAACCTGGCTAGCTCTTCAGGTAGCTCATAATCTTCTTCGACCCCTTCATCGGCTTGATTGATTGGATTGTCAAAGTCATACGAAGTCATAGCAGTGTTGTTGTCGGTGCAGTCTGGAGGGCACTTTCTGCAAGGGTTTAGATTTGTTCATTTTAGTGATCAGTTTTATCTTATTTAGAAAAAGTGAAAATGAAGTTATTTATTTTGAAAAGCATTGCCATTTTATTTTTGTACAAAAAATGAAAAATGAAAAACAGTGAGCGAAAAAGAAAAGACTCATTTGCAAAAGATGTCCTGATATTCATTAATTGATCTTTGCACAAAATACAAGATGGCCCGATTACAAAATGAGTCCTGACATCTTGGGCAAGATGCAGGACTTGATGCATGCTTTAAAATACAGGAAATGATAATTACTCTGCAGGAGTAACTCTTATAATTTCCTGGGAAGACCAGTTTGAGACATGGCTCCCCGGGGTCTTTGGACGTATCCAGCTTTCCAGGTTGCACTCGTCTTCTGACTCATCTTCCAAGCTATTCACAACATCCGGGGTGAGCATCCCCCCACTAACAAATTTGGGCTCCTTTGCAGCCTCTGATTGATCTTGTCGAGTTGGTCTGTAACCCAACCCGAATCGGTCTTCTTTCTTCTCCACGGACAGCAATTTGCCCCAGCCTTGGGCGGTACCTTCCTCAACAACCTTCCGGGCTTGCTGATATGATGTGATGGAAGTCCCCAGTACAACAGATGTTTCATTAATATTAAGGGCCTCAAACCCTTGGCTCATGGTTTCATGGATCTCCCCATCCATCTCAATGTATTTGAAAGTAGCCAGCTGGCTAACAAAAATATCCTCCTCCACACAAATAGTAATGACTTGGTCTTCCCACTCGAATTTTAACTTCTGGTGAAGGGTTGACGTCACGGCGCCGGAGGCGTGTATCCATGGTCTACCCAATAGACAGCTGTAGGCAGGCTGTATATCCATCACAAAGAAGGTCGTTTTGAAAACCTGCGGGCCAATCATTATTGGTAATTCTATCTCTCCCAGAACTAATCTTTTAGAACCGTCAAAGGCTCTCACTACCAAGTTACTTGGGCGTAGTGCCAAACCATCATACTCCAGCTTCACAAGGGCTTTCTTGGGCAAGACATTGAGGGATGACCCTGTGTCCACCAGTACGTGAGAAAGAACTGCACCCTTACACTCCAAGGTAATATGCAAGGCCTTGTTGTGATTGCGACCCTCCGTTGTCAGATCAGTGTTGGTAAATCCTAGTCCATGACTAGCGTTAACATTTCCAACCACAGCCTCTAACTGATTGACGGTAATCTCCTCCGGCACATAAGCTGCGTGCAGGACTTTCAATAGTGCGTTCCGATGAGCCTCGGAGCACATTAGCAACGATAGTATGGAGATTTTGGAAGGTGTTTGGTGAAGCTGGTCTACCACCTTATAATCACTTTTATTTATAATTCTCATGAATTCATCAACTTCTTGATCAAAAGAAGTCTTCAAAGCTTCTCTGGCAACTGTTTCTTCTTGCACCATGCTCTTCCCTTTTGCCTTAGCAGCAGCTTCTGCTTCGGCAACGGGTCTTGGAATTTGCGAGGCAAAGAGACGTCCGCTTCTAGTGAAGCCTCCGCCTCCCCCCACATTGTCTATCTGAGGTGAAGAAGTTGATGATTCCAAAGTGATTTTCTTCCCCTCGCAGTATAGATCTGAGCTATAATGCCAAGGGATGGCATTATTGCTTTCGTAAGGAACTGGCCCAGGCACTGTGATAGTGACTAGACTGATAGCAGCTGCAGAAGGGACCACAATGGTGTGTAGATCATAGTATATGGTAACTGGTGCTCTGACAGGAGCGGCATTTTGTGAGTTGTTGGCAGGAACATTTGCGGGATCGTAGTATATTGTAACCGTTGAGACACTTTCATTAATTGTTGCTGATGTTGTAGAAGATACTGTTGACTGGATGGGGGTTGAAGTTGTAGCAGGAATGGTGACTGAACTTGTATCCGTTGAAGTGATTGATTGAGCGGTTGTTGGGGTTGTAGTAGAATCCGTTGGAACAATGGTTGCTGATGTTGTAGGAGTATCTGTGATTGTTGGTGAAGGAATTGTTGGAGTTGTAGGCGTTGTTGTCGTAATCTGAAGGATACCATCCTTAATAAGACCATCTATGTCGTTTCTCAGCCTTTCACACCCATTGACTGCAATATTGCAATACCCACAGCCGAGCTCACACCCGGGGAACACTTGGCATTCTAAAAGCTGAGCTTTGATTTCAACCAAAGGTGTTCGAATCTATGCAACACTGGTGATTAAGGTGGATAGTTTGCCTTCCTCAATAGCATTAATCCTAGGCCCGTTGTGACTAGGCATTGGATTCCTTGTGACATTCGGAGGAGGTGCAAAGTTGAGAGCTTTTGAGTCCACCAGGTCTTGGACTTTCATCTGTAAGGCCCTGCATTTTTCAGTATTATGCCCCGGTGCATTTGAGTGGAATGCACACCTGACATTGGCATCATAGCTCTTTGGCATATTGGAAGGATATGGAGGTGCCAATGTCCTTAACTCGACTAGGTTGAGCTTCAGGAGTTGTGGCAAGACTGCAGCATATGGCATTGGGATTGGGTCAATCACCCTATTTGCTTGTGATGGTCTTTGCTGGAAAGGACGCTGTTGTTGGTTGTTATTGCTATTGTTGTAGGTTCTCTGCTGCGGATACTGAACTTGTTGTTGATACTGTGGTTGTTGTTGTTGAGGATATGCTGATTGTTGAGGAATCAGAGCTGGAATGGTAACTGCTGCTACTGACTGGTGTACATACTGAGGCCTGCCCCTGCTTGCATGGATGGAATTTGTCTCACCGGCTCTTCGGGGTCCCACAAAAGGCTTTCTGGGATTGCTATATGAACTTGCACCACTGTCGGAAATTTTGCCCATCTTTAAGAGGCTTTCAATCCTCTCACCAACTATGACCACATCTGCAAAACTGGTAGAGGAGAAGGCAGCCAATCTATCAATGTAGGTTCCTTGCAAAGTATTCATGAACATGTCAGCCATTTCCCTCTCTGACATAGGTGGTTGGACAGCAGCAGCAAGCTGTCTCCACCTCTGGGCATATTCCCTAAAGCTTTCTCTAGAAGACTGGGACATTCCTATTAGGAGGGTCCTGTTCGGAGTCATGTCCAGGTTGTATTGATATTGCCGGATGAAGGCTTCAGCTAAGTCCTTCCAGCATCTAATGGTAGCTCTGGTCAAGTGTGAATACCACTCTCTTGAAGCCCCAGTCAGACTATCTTCAAAGTAGAACATCCACAATTTTTCATCCATAGTATACGCTTTGAGTCTTCCCAGGAAAGACTGCAGATGACTGCGAGGACAGGAGGTACCATTGTATTTTTCAAAGCATGGGGGTTTGAATTTGTGGGGAATTCTCACCCCATCCACTAGTCCCATATCCATCACATCGAAGCCCAAGGAATTCCGAGACTCCAAAGATCTCAACTTCTCAGCAATTTCATCCAATCTCCTGTCATAAACTTCATCTCCAGCTCCCATAACAGTAAACTGCTCTTCTTGGGGATCCTCTTGCATGATTCTCCCTCCAGCAGTATTACCTTGTACATTCCTCGGGATGTTAGCTTCTGGATCCAGATGAGGTCCAAATACTGGTGGGTCAATACGAGGCTGGCCCCGCTCATTGTTACTAGTTCCTCCTGTTCCAAGATGAGGTTCCTCGGGAGTTTGTCTTTCCACCAGTTCCCTGAACGTTTCTTGACTCTGGGCCAAGCCAGTCATCACAGCCATGAATTGAGTCATCTGATTTCTCATCTCCACTCTCTCATTAGCCATCTGATTTCTGACCTCAGTCAGATCCTGCTGTACTTGTTCCATTTGAATACCGGGAAGGTTGTTACGAGTCGGGTACCGGTGCGTGCGGTTGACAGGGAACACTCGGCGACGAGCAATGTTTCCTGAGATCACAACAAAGTTAGAAACAATAATAATAACAAAACCTACAAAACAAAACAAAAGTTAGTATGCAATGCAGTATGCTTATTTGTTTTCCAAGGTATCCGGTTTGGTTCTTGGCTTTGACCTTTCAAGACCTCGAGGAAGATGCTTGATGTTGTTGAGAGAAAAGCCCAAATGGAAACAAACTAAAATATATTACAAATAGGGGAATAATACATAGTTTATTTTTACAACACATGCCCATGGAGGGCCAAAATACAATAAAAGGAAAAGTACATCAAATGGAAACAAACAACAAACAAAGAATCAGACATCCAGTCCAAACTCATCCTCTTTGACCTCCTTCAGAAGTGCCTCAGTTACTGGACCAGCTGGGTGCTCTGTAATGGTCCTAATGAGGAGGTTCCTGGTGGCAATGGCAGTGGTCAGCTTTTTATGCCTGTCCTGGTCCTTTGATCTTTTCAATCCTGCTTTGAGCTTTAACTCTGAAATCTCCTTCTGGGCTGCCAACAAAGCTTCCTGCTGTTTTTTCTCATTAGCCTCTAACTGTTCAATCTTGGCCTGAGTCTTCTGATCTTCTTGTGTACGGGCCTCAGTGATCCTGACCCACCTAGCCTGACTCTCTTGCAGATAGAGCTCAGTCCTAACCTTCTGAATTTTGGCCTCCTTGCAGGCATTCTTCAATATTTGTTCCCCAGCTCTTGCTTTCCTGATGTAGTCTTCTGTCTTCTCAATTTTGGCAAGATGTTCCACCCTAAGCTTCTCCAATATCTCAATATCCAGACGACCATCACTTCTTTCCCAAAGAGCCTTCTTCAAAGCTTGAGATAGACTCTCATTTCTTTCCTTTAGCTTCTCAAATTCTTCTAGGCTGACAGTTGCTGCAGGTTGTACTGTAGATGGTCCAGGTATGTCCTCCAAGGTGAAAGGCATTCCAGTAATCTGGGCTCTGGTACGGGACCAGTCATAGTACTGAGCTGAAGCAACATCATTACACCTTCCAAGAATAACTATCCTTTTGTCTGGATGTTGTCCCAAGCCCAGGATTCTTGCCTGACAGCAGCCGAATTAGGTTTCACTTCACAATACAAGGTCTCAACTAAATCTTGTCCTCTGGGAGGGTGAACCAAAGCATAGCCCAGTTGTCTCTTAAACAGCAAAGGATTGTAGTTGATGCAACCCTTCACTCCTATTAGAGGCACGTTTGGGTATTTTCCACAACTGGTGACAATGTCCTTGCCTTTGGTGCTTTGGGTGCACCATCTGATATCATCTGAAGTCAAGGCAATGAACCTCTTGGCCCAATTCTTCTGTTGGTGGGGGTTCAAGAAAGCATCTTACTTAGGCAAGTCTCTGAGCAGCCAGGTGTAGAACAAAGGGGCACAACATCTTACCAACTTCCCCCTTTGTTTCTCATTCCTCTGATGGATGGAATAATAAAAATCTCCCAGTAGTGTAGGTACTGGATTCTTCAGAAGAAACAGATGGATGGCGTTCTTGCTGACAAATTTGGGCTCATCTGCAAACAGTATAGCCCCATATATGCTGAGGGCTAACAGTGCACAGACTGCCCTCCACTCTCCCAATGAAGCCTTCAGGATGGCCTGAGAAATCAAGAAGTCCAAATGCAAACCAGGGATCCCAGCTTTTGTTGTCATACTTTGCTCAATCAAGGTGGGCTCTAGGTATAATGCCTTTGCTACTTCTTCATTTTTGGGAGCTGGCATCTCTGGGTTGAAAGAGACTCCACCCCTGATAGGTATTCCAATCAATGAAGAAAACTCTTCCAGTAGAGGCCCTAACCGAAAGTCTGGGAATGTGAAGCATCTCAAAGGAGGGTCATAAAACTGCAAGCATGTGTGGATCATGCTCCTCTGAGAAGGGTCAAGGTCCATAACCATATCCAAGATACCTCCATAGTGTTCTCTAAACAGTGGGATGTGATCTGGTGTGATGAGTGACTGGACCTGCCTGATACCAGTCAACACAGGCTCAAAGAAATGGTAGGATATGTTGCTCTTCCTGGGAGTAGTCATAAGTGCTTGCTGAAGAAATTGAAGATAAGTGCTGATGAAGATCACATACTGATGCTGGAAGTGAGCCACTGATAGGTTGATGCTGGTGATGATGAAGATAGCTGAAACAGATAACTGATGAAGATAGCTGAAGCAGAGTTCTATGCAAAAGAAGGGGTCAAAACCAAACCAGATATGATGTGGATACCCTGAAAAGCAAATAAAGAAATGTTAAATGATGCAATGATGATATATGCAAATGATATGCAAGGGTTTGTGATCAAGATGGGTCTGATTATCTGTCTTGGTATAGGCCCATGTATGTTCAAAAGTCCAGATGAAGGCTTAGAAATCCAGTAACCAGGGTGGGGGACTCAAATAAAGAGTCACAATCCAGGGTTAATCACAAGAACTGTCTAAAATGAGGTACTATTAAACAAAAATAGTAACAGGGTATGATGTGGCTAAAGGTACCTGCAAACCTGTAAACAGCCCAACCCCCTCACAGGTAGTGTTCTAAAACAAGGATCCTCAGACTTGGATCAGTTATGAGAAGTGTAAACACTTCTAACCCGGAGGTACAGTGTTTACAATAACCATAAAAGGTCCTCCTCTAATTCACCTCAGTTTCTGAAGGTCATAATAAAGGTCATCCAGACTTAGCAGGCTTCCCAGATAGCCCTAGCACTACAGGAAATCTGTAGCACAGAGTTCTAAAGAAGAAACCCACATCTGAACCATGTTTCATATTCCCGCACCAGACCGAAATGGAATGGGAAAGAATATGAACCACTCTAGCCTAGGTGTCTCTCAGGTCCCAGGTATAGGACCTTAAACTCTCAATGGAACCCCACCCACCAAAACAGCAAACCAGATCCAGCACAGATAATGACAGTATGAAATATGTAAAGCTGTAAAGAAAGCAATAAATAAAACTATACATAAAGCAATAAATAAAGCAAAGTAAAAGAGCACACATAGCACATAACACCCCAGTGAACACAAATTAAACAAGCGCTAGGAGGAACCCACAAAAATAACCAGAAGCCCTGGTCACAATATAAGGTTTCCACAGCAGAGTCGCCTAGCTGTCGCTCCCACCAAATGACACCGGGTCAGAAGGGGTACAGATGCGAACGGTCGGAGAAAGGGAAAGAATGAAAAGAGTCTCCATCTAGGCATTTTTATCCCTGAAGGAAAGGTAATGCTGCATAAACCTATGAAGATATGGATAAGACGATCGCGAACCAGAGAAACTGAGAAAGGGGGTTGGTTACAACCTGGGAAGGTATTAGCACCCAGATTGTCCTCCGTACTCGACGGGATCCACGCTTGAAAGTTTGTGTTTAAAGGGGTGGTGTCAGTGCTATTCTGTGTGCAAAAGCTGGAGAAGAATGCAAGTGTCAGTGCTGGAAAGAAGTGTGAAGTGAATAAAAGAAATGTCAGTGCAAGGAAGGAGTATGAAGCTCAAGACCATGAGGCTTAGAGAATGAAGCTGGAAGGAGGGGAATATATGGATACTTTTGTTCGATAACTATTAAGTTATGCCTACGTATCCTCTCGTGCAATGAGGAAGTCAGAACGCCGTAGTTCGACTCAAAGAGACTGAAAGGTGAATTGACTTGTGAACTGCTTACTTGTCTATGCTCAAGTGTATGACCTGTCTGGCTCAGGTGCTAACTGTCTTGCATTATACGGAAGAAGCGAGTTCTCGTTTATGAGTGAATGAGGTGAGAAAAGAATCCCAGAGGAGACGATTATTGTTTGTTTTTGGTATTTTCAGTCTTTATTGCTTTTTGAATTTGTCATAAGAAAATGAGCTTAAGTCTAAACCAGGGGTTAGTAAACACATCACATCTTCCCTCTGATTAGGGGTAATGAGAATACCTTAAGTATGAAGTAAACACCCCACACTTAATCACCATGATGTAGGATTAAGATCATTAACCTACTTGTAATTATTTAGATGTTTTTTGGAGTTTCTGTTTAGTGTTAAGTAATGAGTTTAAGCCATAATCAAGGATTTAATGGACCCATTACACCATCCTAATAGAAGGATAATAGATGAGAACATTTAAGCTGAGGAAGGCTCCTCAACTTAATCCATGATTAGGGATTAACCTCATGACAAAACAAACCTTTATTAAAGTGGATTTTGGTTAATGATGAGTGTAGATGTTTAGAATTGGCAGAATTTTTGACCAACAAGAAATATTGAATTCAGTTCAGAATGTCCTATCAGATGTTGGGACATTATCAAACAGAGTATAAGAACTTAATTCAGGATGTCACACCAGATGTTGGGACATTGTGTAAATGATTTAAGTTCAGTTTTTCAGGATGTCCCAACAGATGTTGAGACATCTCAAACCTGCTACCAGAATTAATTAATGACTAACTGATATGAGAAATTTAAGGAGAGTTATCTGGAATTAATTATGGATGGACAATAACAGAATAAGGCGCATCTGTAGGGAGTGTTATTATGAGGCTTCAGCATAATCAGAAGAACTAAATCACCTAGAATCTAGGAAGTAACAAACCCTAATTCAAGGTGGAAGCTGCATGCGTTTTAGGATTGGATTAATCTACAGAAAGCCCAAAATCCATACACCTATTTAAGCAACAAAATATCTCAGAATTGAGTACGAATTTAAGAAGACCAAATAGGTTGTTTTGTATTTTAATAGCAGGTTGTTTTTATTGTACCACTTTATGAGCTTTTAAGCATAAGTGCATTTGTGACTTGATTGAAACTGTGAAGTAAGATCAAGCTGTTTTGTTTGAAGTATGACTTCAATTTTATTAAACTTGTAAACAAGATCACTGTGTGATTGAGGGGGAGTGAGTTGGTACTCATATCTAAGTAGTGTCTTAGGTAGAAATTGCATTGGGTAGATATTAAGTGAAAGATTAAACTGGGTGGTTTAAGTCTAGAATTAATATTACTTATAGTGGATTTCCTCCTGGCTTGGTAGCCTCCAGATGTAAGTGTGGTTATACACTGAACTGGGTTAACAAACTACTGTGTTGTTTATTTTTCTTGCACTTTAAGTTTTGGTTAAATCTGTCAAGTGTTGGAACATCTCATAGGACATCTCATACCTGATCACAGAATTTCAATTGGCATCAGAGCAGGCACCCTGCCTGTTTATACTGGGTGAGATCTAGGGAATACAAATTCTGGAAACATGGACAGAGATATAGGATCAGTAAATAGACCACCTATACTGGATGGAACTAATTATGACTACTGGAAACCAAGAATGGTTGCATTCTTAAGATCACTTGACAACAGGGCCTGGAGAGCAGTCAACATTGGATGGGAACACCCTATCCAAGACACCAAAGATGGATCAAAAGTGTTGAAACCTGAAGAAGAATGGAGTAAGGAGGAAGAAGATTCAGCACTAGGCAACTCCAAGGCCTTAAATGCTTTATTCAATGGCATTGATAGGAACATCTTTAGACTTGTGCATCACTGTGAGCTGGCCAAAGATGTGTGAGATACTCTTAAAACAACTCATGAAGGAACATCAAAGGTAAAGATGTCAAGACTTCAACTTCTCACCACCAAGTTTGAGAACTTGAGAATGAAGGAAGATGAGACAGTTCATGAATTCTACATGAACATCTTAGAAATAGCCAATACTTCTGGAGCCTTGGGAGAAAAGATGACTGATGAAAAGCTTGTAAGAAAGATTCTCAGATCTTTGCCAAAAAGATTTGACATGAAAGTCACAGCAATAGAAGAAGCTCAAGACATATGCACAATGAAAGTTGAAGAGCTCATTGGTTCCCTTCAAACATTTGAGATGGGAATGAATGACACAAATGTTAAGAAGAACAAAAGCATAGCCTTGGTGACAAATACTAATGAAGAAGAAGATGATGAATCAGAAACTGGTGAAAGCTTATCAGACAATATTGCTATGCTTGGAAGACAATTAAAAAAGATTCTCAGAAATATGGAAAACAAGTCCAGACCAAGTGGAAGATACACAAACTCTTCTAAGAACAAAAGACCTAATGATAGAAGGTCAACTTATGATGAAAAGACCAGTCAAGAAAAAGGAATTAAATGCCATGGATGTGAAGGATATGGACACATCAGGAATGAATGTCCTACCTATTTAAAAAGGCAAAAGAAAGGTCTCTCTGTAACCTGGTCTGATGAAGACTCAGGAGGTGATTCAGAAGAAGAATCAGCTAAGCATATCACTGCTCTAGCTGGATTATGTGAATCTGAAAGTGAATCCAGTGATGGGGAGCTTACTTTTGAAGAACTTGAGCAATCATTCAGAGAACTAGTCAAAAGAAGCACTGAAATATGCAGGGAAAGTATAAAGCTAAAGAAGCAGATTGAGGCACTAAAGGATGAAAAGGCAAGTGATCTAGAGATCATTGACTCCTTGAAAAGTGAAGTAAGTCTGCTCAACTCCAAGTTGGAACACATGTCCAAATCTGTTAGAATGCTGAACAGTAGCTCAAGTACACTGGATGTTATTCTCAACAACAATAAGCATTCAGGGGATAAAAGTGGACTGGGATTCAACAGAGTTCATAAGGATGAAGCTAGCTCTAGCAAAACTACTCCAAAGTCCATATAGTCAAACAAAATGTCCCAACAAATGCCTCAACATCATAAGAACACAAAGTCAAACATAATGTTCCTACAGATGTCTCAACATTCTGAAAAGAACATAACGAAGAAGAAGTATCAAAGATGGAGATGTCATCATTGTGGAAGATTTGGACATATCAAACCTCATTGCTATAAGTTGCATGGATATCCAAATCAAATGTATCAGCAACCTCCTAAGCAGAAGATAGAAGTTACCAAGAAAGTGCTGCATAGACATCAAAGAGATCAGCAACCTCCTAAGCAGAAGACAGAGGTCATCAAGAAGGTATGGAGATCAAAAGCTAGTCTTCATGCTGATCAAAGCTAAATACCCAAGAACAAGATCAACAAGCAACCTTGGAGCTCTACTGATGATCAATACACAGGGCAGAGGTATCAAAAGAAATCTCAACTCAAATGGTCAAAGAAAAGTGTTGCATATATAGCACATACATCACTAAGAGTATCAGCCAAAGAAGACTGGTACTTTGACAGTGGATGTTCAAGACACATGACTGGATTGAAGAATCTGCTAGTAGACTTAAAGTCACATTCATCCAGATATGTAACCTTTGGAGATGGAGCTAAAGGAGAAATCAAGGGAGTTGGGACCTTGGACTGTCAAGATGTACCAAGGCTAAATGATGTGCTACTGGTTAAAGGTTTAACTGCTAACCTGATCAACATAAGTCAATTATGTGATCAAGGGTACAGTGTAAACTTTACCAAAACTGAATGTATAGTGTCTAACAAAGAACAAGAGGTTGTTATGAGAGGAGCCAGATCTAAAGACAATTGTTACATGTGGGAACCTCAAGACTTCAGTCTCACTTCAACTTGCTCTTTAGCTAAAGAAGAAGAAGTGAAACTATGGCACCAAAGACTAGGTCATCTTCATTTCAGAGGCATAAAGAAGATTATTTCTATGGATGCTGTAAGAGGTATTCCTAAACTGAAGATTGATGATGGCAAAATATGTGGTGAATGTCAAATAGGCAAGCAAACCAAGATGTCCCATCCAAAGCTCCAACATCTGACAACTTCCAAAGTTTTGGAACTATTGCATATGGATCTTATGGGACCTATGCAGGTTGAGCGCCTTGGTGGTAAGAGGTATGCATATGTGGTCGTTGATGACTTTTCAAGGTATACATGGATAAATTTCATCAAAGAAAAGTCTGATGTATTTGATGTATTCAAAGATTTATGCCAAAGAATACAAAGGGAAAAAACCAGCTTTGTGATCAGAATAAGAAGTGATCATGGAAAAGAATTTGAGAACCAAAAATTCTTAGATTTCTGTTCTTCAGAAGGAATCAATCATGAATATTCTTCACCAATCACTCCTCAACAGAATGGGATTGTTCAGAGGTGAAATTCTGTAATCAGGTATGAGATGTCCTATGAGATGTCCCAACACTTGACAGATTTAACCAAGACTTAAAGTGCAAGAAAATTAAACAACACAGTAGTTTGTTAACCCAGTTCAGTGTATAACCACACTTACATCTGGAGGCTACCAAGCCAGGAGGAAATCCACTATAAGTAATATTAATTCTAGACTTAAACAACCCAGTTTAATCTTTCACTTAATATCTACCCAATGCAATTTCTACCTAAGACACAACTTAGATATGAGTACCAACTCACTCCCCCTCAATCACACAGTGATCTTGTTTACAAGTTTAATAAAATTGAAGACATTCTTCAAACAAAACAGCTTGATCTTACTTCACAGTTTCAATCAAGTCACAAATGCACTTATGCTTAAAAGCTCATCAAGTGGTACAATCAAAAACAACCTGCTATTAAAACAATAAACACACTATTTGGTCTTCTGGAATTCGTACTCAATTCTGTGAATTTCTGTTGATTAAATAGGTGTTTGTAATTTGGGCTTTCTGTAGGTTAATCCAGTCCTAAAACACAGCAGCTTCCACCTAGAATTAGGGTTTGTTACTTCCTAGATTCTAGGTGATTTAGTTCTTCTGATTAATCTGAAACTTCATAATAAAACTTCCTACAGATGCGCCTTGTTCTGTTTTTATCCATCCATAATTAATTCCAGATAACTCTCCTTAAATATCTCAGATCAGTTAGTCATTAATTAATTCTGGTAGCAGGTTTGAGATGTCTCAACATCTGTTGGGACATCCTGAAAAACTGAACTTAAGTCATTTACACAATGTCCCAACATCTGGTGTGACATCTTGAATTAAGTTCTTATACTCTGTTTGATAATGTCCCAACATCTGATAGGACATTCTGAACTGAATTCAATATTTCTTGTTGGTCAAAAATTCTGCCAATTCTAAACATCTACAAACTCCCCCTTTGGCTAATTTTTGGCTAACATCTTTTCTGGTTATCAGAGTGCAGCAGAAGTTCTTTCTATCAGAGTGTAGCTTTCCTTTTCTGTTAAGTCATGAGTGAGTTTACTCCCCCTCAAACATACATGTATTCAGATTTGTTACAACAGAAATTTTTATTAAAAACACCCTGATTCAGTTCAGACACAAACAGATTTTTTTCATTCATAATCAAACAGCATTACACATTGTTGTTGTTGTTGTTCTCCCCCTTGTTAGACACAAATTTGGGGCCAAAGTCATTAATTCTAAATTACAATGCAACTGTCATACATTTTTCCTCACATACAATGATCACTCAGATTCATCACATTCAGTTTCTTCATCTTCCTCAGTTTCTTCATCAGAAGCAGCTTTCTGATCACCTTCACTCTCTAGCCTTTGGATAATTTCCTCAAGCTTCTGCTTCCTAGCTTCAAGTTCTTTACAGGTGCTCTTCAGTTCAGCAATCAATGCAGCCTTGGAGATTGGAGTCTTTGCATTTGAAGGACCTGCAGATGTCCCAGAGGGTGCTTCAACATCTGCTGCATGATGACTCAGGAACAGTTTGTAGTGAAAGGCCAGAGGGCTTTCTCTTTTGCAGATTGTGTCCTTCTCAGTGAGGATTCCAGGGTACTGACTCAGCACTATTCCACACAGCAAGGAAGGGAAAGCTATTGGCAGCTTTGTTGCAGATGAGCTAGCATGTTTCAAGGTCTGATCAAAGATGTAGGCACCATAATCCAGCTTAGTTTGGGTGCCCACTGCATAAATGAACCTGCCCAGGCCAGTGGATATTGATGATGTATGATTGGTAGGTATCCAATTTGCTGTACCAATCCTGTTCAGCATGGCATATTTTCTTGTCAGCATGCTCACTGAGAGCTTTCCTTTAACTGGCCAAGCCTTGACCTGGTTTGCAGTGATAACCTTGCAGACTTAGTTATCAGTCTTCCCTAGCTCATTTGGTCCATCAGATTCTCTTCCAAGGAATTGGTTGATGATCTGAGGAGAGAACTCTACACACCTGCCTCTAACAAAGACTTTTCTAAATTCAGCAGACTTACCATTGGCACAATCTTCCTGAAGATTGACTATGAATTCTTTGACAAGTAGCTCATAGCAGGGAGAGAGGTTGGAGACTGTTTTGAAGAGACCAGCAGCAGATATGAGATCAATTAATTCAGTGCACTCAAGTGCATTACTGCTCAGCTCTCTTTCAAGTGCTACCCTTCTTTGGTACACAAACTTCCATCTGTTTACACTTGAAACATGATGAAATGAGATGTTGTCCAAGGGAGCTTCTGGAACAGCAGTTGATGCCCTAGAGGGTGCTGGTTTCTTCTTTGGAGGAGATGTTGGGACATCTGCTTCAACATCTGAGTCTGATGGAGTGACAGCTTTCCTCTTTTGTGTTTGGACTTTGCTCCATTGTTTTGTAGGACCAAAGACAGTTTTGTCTTTGTCTTTCTTTGGGGTAGCTTGTTTCTTCTCAGGAATTGCATGTCCTGCTTGCATCTTTTCTTTCCTAGTCCTGAGCCTTTTGGTTATGCTAGGCTTTACAGAGGCAATGATTTTTGTATCAGAATCATGCTCTAGGTTCACCACAGGAGGAGATTGAACAGTCTCCTCTTCAGCTGGTGGATCAGCAGAGATGTGCTATTCAGTAGAGGCCTTAGTTTGGTCCTCAGAAGCTTCTTCATCACTATCATTTGAGGCCTTTTTCTGGTCCTCAGTTGTTTCAACATCAGCATCAGATGAGGCCTTTTTCTCATCCTCAGATGTTTCAACATCTATTGGGACATCCTGTTGAGCAGGAGTGTCCTTTGCAGCTTGAGTTTGTTGATCTTCTTGAGGGGCAGGCATGGTGTTTAGAGGGATAGAAATGCCACTTACCACTCTTTGTTCAGATAGGATCTTGGTAACCAACTCCTTTATGGAAGCATCCACATATTCAGAAGATTTTTGAACAGCTAGATAATGCAATTCGCTTTTGATAGTATGATGAGAATATGGATAGCTGATTATAAGCTGTTATTATATAAGTAGCCGTTACATTGAAAATTATTAGGAATGGAATACCCAAGGTTCTTGACCAGACTGGTGTTGCCATCTGGTGCTTATGCCACACAATGTCATATGACATGTTGGCACATCTCCATAACTGCTAAATCTCACATAAGCAGATTCCCAATTTGCCCCTTAAGTTCTCAAATTGTGTAGCATCCAATGCTTTGGTAAAGATATCAGCCAACTGCAGATTTGTAGCTACATGTTTCAATGAAATCACTTTTTCTTCTACAAGAGCTCTGATGAAATGATGTCTGATATCAATATGCTTGGTCCTGCTATGTTGGATAGGATTCTTTGATATGTTAATTGCACTTAAGTTGTCACAGTACAATGTCATGACATCTTGTGGGACATTGTACTCAGTAAGCATTTGCTTCATCCAAACCAACTGAGAACAACTACTTCCAGCTGCTATATATTCAGCTTCAGCTGTAGATAAGGATACACAATTTTGTTTCTTACTGAACCAAGAAATCAAATTGTTTCCTAGAAAGAAGCATCCTCCTGAAGTGCTTTTTCTGTCATCAGCACTTCCAGCCCAATCAGCATCACAGAAGCCAGTGAGAATTGGTTTGCATCCATGAAAGTACATTATGCCATAGTCACAAGTACCATTAACATATTTTAGAATTCTCTTGACTTGGTTAAGATGACTAACTTTTGGTTCAGCTTGATATCTTGCACATACACCTACTGCAAATGCTATGTCTGGTCTGCTAGCAGTCAGATATAACAAGCTTCCAATCATACTTCTGTATAGGCTTTGATCTACATTCTCACCCTTGTCATCTTTAGTTAGCTTTAAATGTGTGGGGGCAGGAGTTCTCTTATGAGTAGCACTATCCATTCCAAATTTCTTGACTATGTTCTTAGCATACTTGCTTTGGGAAATGAACATGGAGTCCTCCATTTGCTTTATTTGCAGTCCAAGAAAGTAGGTTAACTCACCTACTAGGCTCATTTCAAATTCAGATTCCATCTGGTTGACAAAATGTTTGACCATCATGTCTGACATCCCACCAAAGACAATGTCATCTACATATATTTGAGCAATCATGACATTTCCTTCTTCATCTTTAACAAACAAGGTTTTGTCAATTCCACCTTTCATGTACCCTTGCTTGATAAGAAAAGTAGTCAGCCTTTCATACCATGCTCTTGGAGCTTGCTTCAGACCATAAAGAGCCTTCTTTAGTTTGTATACATGATTTGGACAGCTTGGATCAACAAATCCTTTAGGCTGTTCTACATATACTTCTTCATTAAGATAGCCATTTAAAAAGGCACTTTTCACATCCATTTGAAATAGCTTGAACTTTAAGATACAAGCAATTCCCAAAAGTAGTCTGATTGATTCAAGCCTTGCTACTGGTGCAAAGGTTTCATCAAAGTCTACTCCTTCAATTTGTGTGTATCCTTGAGCTACAAGTCTAGCTTTGTTCTTTGTAACAACTCCTTGTTCATTTGACTTGTTCTTATACACCCATTTTGTTCCAATCACATTTATGTCATCAGGTCTAGGAACAAGATTCCACACTTCATTCCTTGTGAATTGACCTAATTCCTCTTGCATAGCACAAATCCAGTATTCATTAGTAAGAGCTTCCTTGATGTTTTTAGGTTCTATTTTAGAAACAAAACAGGAACCTGAAATCACTTCTCTTGATCTAGTGCTTACACCTCTGTTGGGATCACCAATTATCAAATCTTTGGGATGATCCTTCTGTATTCTGATGGAGGGAGGTTTGCTGGATTGTTCTGTCCTTGCATCAGTTTGAGTGAAGTCATAATGATCACTCTTTTCTTCAGCTTCAATCTTGATATCAGCAGATGTTCCAACATCTTCTGGGACATCTGTAGGAGCATCATCAATTATTACATTTATGGACTCCATGATAACCTTGGTTCTAGAATTAAATACTCTATATGCTCTGCTGTTTATAGAGTATCCAAGAAAAATCCCTTCATCACTTTTAGGATCCATTTTTCTTCTTTGCTCCCTATCTGCCAGAATATAACAGTTACTTCCAAATACATGGAAGTACTTAACTGTGGGTTTTCTGCCCTTCCAGACTTCATATATTGTGGATAAAGTTCCTTTCCTTAGAGTAACTCTGTTATGGATGTAACAAGCTGTGTTCATAGCTTCAGCCCAGAAGTACAAAGGTAACTTTTTAGCATGGATCATAGCTCTTGCTGATTCTTGAATAGTTCTATTCTTCCTCTCAACAATCCCGTTCTGTTGAGGAGTGATTGGTGAAGAATATTCATGATTGATTCCTTCTGAAGAGCAGAAATCTAAGAACTTTTGGTTCTCAAATTCTTTTCCATGATCACTTCTTATTCTGATCACACAGCTGGCTTTTTCCCTTTGTATTCTTTGGCATAAGTCTTTGAATACATCAAATACATCAGACTTTTCTTTGATAAAATTTATCCATGTATACCTTGAAAAGTCATCAACCACCACATAGGCATACCTCTTGCCACCAAGGCTTTCAACCTGCATAGGTCCCATAAGATCCATATGCAATAGTTCCAAAACTTTGGAAGTTGTCAGATGTTGGAGCTTTGGATGGGACATCTTGGTTTGCTTGCCTATTTGACATTCACCACATATTTTGCCATCATCAATCTTCAGTTTAGGAATACCTCTTACATCATCCATAGATATTATCTTCTTTATGCCTCTGAAATGAAGATGACCTAGTTTTTGGTGCCATAGTTTCACTTCTTCTTCTTTAGCTAAAGAGCAAGTTGAAGTGAGACTGAAGTCTTGAGATTCCCACATATAACAGTTGTCTTTAGATCTGGCTCCTTTCATGACAACCTCTTGTTCTTTGTTAGTCACTATGCATTCAGTTTTGGTAAAGTTTACACTGTACCCTTGATCACATAATTGACTTATGCTGATCAGGTTAGCAGTTAAACCTTTAACTAGCAGCACATTATCTAGTCTTGGAACATCTTGACAATCCAAGGTCCCAACTCCCTTGATTTCTCCTTTAGCTCCATCTCCAAAGGTTACATATCTGGATGAATGTGACTTTAAGTTTACTAGCAGATTCTTCAATCCAGTCATGTGTCTTGAACATCCACTATCAAAGTACCAGTCTTCTTTAGCTGATACTCTTAGTGATGTATGTGCTATATATGCAACACTTTTCTTTGACCATTTAAGTTGAGATTTATTTTGATGCCTCTGCCCTATGTATTGTTCATCAGTAGATCTCCAAGATTGATTGTTGATCTTGTTCTTGGTTATGTAGCTTTGATCAGCCTGAATGCTAGCTTTTGGTCTCCATATCTTCTTGATGACCTCTGTTTTCTGCTTAGGAGGTTGCTGATTTCTTTGATGTCTATGCAGCACTTTCTTGGTAACTTCTATTTTCTGCTTAGAAGGTTGCTGATACATCTGATTTGGATATCCATGCAGCTTATAACAATGAGGTTTGATATGTCCAAATCTTCCACAATGATGGCATCTCCATCTTTGATACTTCTTCTTCATTTTGTTCTTTTCAGAATGTTGAGACATCTGTTGGAACATTATGTTTGACTTTGTGTTATTTTCTTGATGTTGAAGCATCTGTTGGGACATCTTGTTTGACTGTTTGGATTTTGAAGTAGTTTTGCTAGAGCTAGCTTCATCTTTATGTACTCTGTTAAATCCCAGTCCACTTTTATCCCCTGAATGCTTATTGTTGTTGAGAATAACATCCAGTGTACTTGAACTGCTGTTCAGCATTCTAACAGATTTGGACATGTGTTCCAACTTGGAGTTGAGAAGACTTACTTCACTTTTCAAGGTGTCAATGATCTCTTGATCACTTGCTTTTTCATCTTCTAGTGCCTCATTCTGCTTCTTTAGCTTTATAACCTCACTGCATATTTCAGTGCTTCTTTTGTATAGATCTTTGTAGGCTTGCTCAAGTTCTTCAAAAGTAAGCTCCCCATCACTGGAATCACTTTCAGATTCACATAATCCAGCTAAAGCAGTGATATGCTTAGCTGATTCTTCTTCTGAATCACCTCCTGAGTCTTCATCAGACCAGGTTACAGAGAGTCCTTTCTTTTGCCTTTTTAAGTAGGTAGGACATTCATTCCTGATGTGTCCATATCCTTCACATCCATGGCATTTGATTCCTTTTTCTTGACTGGTCTTTTCATCATAATTTGACCTTCTGTTAGCATCATAAGGCCTCTTGTTCTCAGAAGAGTTTGTGTATCTTCCACTGGGTTTGGATTTTCCTTCCATCCCTCTGAGAATCTTTTTGAATTGTCTTCCAAGCATAGCAATGTTGTCTGATAAGCTTTTACCAGTTTCTGATTCACCATCTTCTTCTTCATCAGTATTTGTCACCAAGGCTATGCTTTTGTTCTTCTTAACATTTGTGTCATTCATTCCCATCTCAAATGTTTGAAGGGAACCAATGAGTTCTTCAACTTTCATAGTGCATATGTCTTGAGCTTCTTCTATTGCTGTGACTTTCATGTCAAATCTTTTTGGCAAAGATCTGAGGATCTTTCTTACAAGCTTTTCATCAGTCATCTTTTCTCCCAAAGCTCCAGAAGTATTAGCTACTTCTAAGATGTTCATGTAGAATTCATGAACTGTCTCATCTTCCTTCATTCTCAAGTTTTCAAACTTGGTGGTGAGAAGTTGAAGTCTTGACATCTTTACCTTTGATGTTCCTTCATGAGTTGTTTTGAGAGTATCCCACACATCTTTGGCTAGCTCACAGTGATGCACAAGTCTAAAGATGTTCCTATCAATGCCATTTAATAGAGCATTTAAGGCCTTGGAGTTGCCTAGTGCTGAATCTTCTTCCTCCTTACTCCATTCTTCTTCAGGTTTCAACACTTTTGATCCATCTTTGGTGTCTTGGATAGGATGTTCCCATCCAATGTTGACTGCTCTCCAGGCCCTGTTGTCAAGTGATCTTAAGAATGCAATCATTCTTGGTTTCCAGTATTCATAATTAGATCCATCCAGTATAGGTGGTCTATTTACTGATCCTATATCTCTGTCCATGTTTCCAGAATTTGTATTCCCTAGATCTCACCCAGTATAAACAGGCAGGGTGCCTGCTCTGATGCCAATTGAAATTCTGTAATCAGGTATGAGATGTCCTATGAGATGTCCCAACACTTGACAGATTTAACCAAGACTTAAAGTGCAAGAAAATTAAACAACACAGTAGTTTGTTAACCCAGTTCAGTGTATAACCACACTTACATCTGGAGGCTACCAAGCCAGGAGGAAATCCACTATAAGTAATATTAATTCTAGACTTAAACAACCCAGTTTAATCTTTCACTTAATATCTACCCAATGCAATTTCTACCTAAGACACAACTTAGATATGAGTACCAACTCACTCCCCCTCAATCACACAGTGATCTTGTTTACAAGTTTAATAAAATTGAAGACATTCTTCAAACAAAACAGCTTGATCTTACTTCACAGTTTCAATCAAGTCACAAATGCACTTATGCTTAAAAGCTCATCAAGTGGTACAATCAAAAACAACCTGCTATTAAAACAATAAACACACTATTTGGTCTTCTGGAATTCGTACTCAATTCTGTGAATTTCTGTTGATTAAATAGGTGTTTGTAATTTGGGCTTTCTGTAGGTTAATCCAGTCCTAAAACACAGCAGCTTCCACCTAGAATTAGGGTTTGTTACTTCCTAGATTCTAGGTGATTTAGTTCTTCTGATTAATCTGAAACTTCATAATAAAACATCCTACAGATGCGCCTTGTTCTGTTTTTATCCATCAATAATTAATTCCAGATAACTCTCCTTAAATATCTCAGATCAGTTAGTCATTAATTAATTCTTGTAGCAGGTTTGAGATGTCTCAACATCTATTGGGACATCCTGAAAAACTGAACTTAAGTCATTTACACAATGTCCCAACATTTGGTGTGACATCTTGAATTAAGTTCTTATACTCTGTTTGATAATGTCCCAACATCTGATAGGACATTCTGAACTGAATTCAATATTTCTTGTTGGTCAAAAATTCTGCCAATTCTAAACATCTACAAGAGGAAAAATAGAACTATTCAAGAATCAGCAAGAGCTATGATCCATGCTAAAAAGTTACCTTTGTACTTCTGGGCTGAAGCTATGAACACAGCTTGTTACATCCATAACAGAGTTACTCTAAGGAAAGGAACTTTGTCCACAATCTATGAAGTCTGGAAGGGCAGAAAACCCACAGTTAAGTACTTCCATGTGTTTGGAAGTAACTGTTATATTCTGGCAGATAGGGAGCAAAGAAGAAAAATGGATCCTAAAAGTGATGAAGGGATTTTTCTTGGATACTCTATAAACAGCAGAGCATATAGAGTATTTAATTCCAGAACCAAGGTTATCATGGAGTCCATAAATGTGATAATTGATGATGCTCCTACAGATGTCCCAGAAGATGTTGGAACATCTGCTGATATCAAGATTGAAGCTGAAGACAAGAGTGATCATTATGACTTCAATCAAACTGATGCAAGGACAGAACAATCCAGCAAACCTCCCTCCATCAGAATCCAGAAGGATCATCTCAAAGACTTGATAATTGGTGATCCCAACAGAGGTGTAAGCACTAGATCAAGAGAAGTGATTTCAGGGTCCTGTTTTGTTTCTAAAATAGAACCTAAAAACATCAAGGAAGCTCTTACTGATGAATACTGGATTTGTGCTATGCAAGAGGAATTAGGTCAATTCACAAGGAATGAAGTGTGGAACCTTGTTCCTAGACCTGATGACATAAATGTGATTGGAACTAAATGAGTGTATAAGAACAAGTCAAATGAGCAAGGAGTTGTTACAAAGAACAAAGCTAGACTTGTAGCTCAAGGATACACTCAAATTGAAGGAGTAGACTTTGATGAAACCTTTGCACCAGTAGCAAGGCTTGAATCAATCAGACTACTTTTGGGAATTGCTTGTATCTTAAAGTTCAAGCTATTTCAAATGGATGTGAAAAGTGCCTTTTTAAATGGTTATCTTAATGAAGAGGTATATGTAGAACATCCTAAAGGATTTGTTGATCCAAGCTGTCCAAATCATGTATACAAACTAAAGAAGGCTCTTTATGGTCTGAAGCAAGCTCCAAGAGCATGGTATGAAAGGCTGACTACTTTTCTTATCAAGCAAGGGTACATGAAAGGTGGAATTGACAAAACCTTGTTTGTTAAAGATGAAGAAGGAAATGTCATGATTGCTCAAATATATGTAGATGACATTGTCTTTGGTGGGATGTCAGACAGGATGGTCAAACATTTTGTCAACCAGATGGAATCTGAATTTGAAATGAGCCTAGTAGGTGAGTTAACCTACTTTCTTGGACTGCAAATAAAGCAAATGGAGGACTCCATGTTCATTTCCCAAAGCAAGTATGCTAAGAACATAGTCAAGAAATTTGGAATGGATAGTGCTACTCATAAGAGAACTCCTGCCCCCACACATTTAAAGCTAACTAAAGATGACAAGGGTGAGAATGTAGATCAAAGCCTATACAGAAGTATGATTGGAAGCTTGTTATATCTGACTGCTAGCAGACCAGACATAGCATTTGCAGTAGGTGTATGTGCAAGATATCAAGCTGAACCAAAAGTTAGTCATCTTAACCAAGTCAAGAGAATTCTGAAATATGTTAATGGTACTTGTGACTATGGCATAATGTACTTTCATGGATGCAAACCAATTCTCACTGGCTTCTGTGATGCTGATTGGGCTGGAAGTGCTGATGACAGAAAAAGCACTTCAGGAGGATGCTTCTTTCTAGGAAACAATTTGATTTCTTGGTTCAGTAAGAAACAAAATTGTGTATCCTTATCTACAGCTGAAGCTGAATATATAGCAGCTGGAAGCAGTTGTTCACAGTTGGTTTGGATGAAGCAAATGCTCACTGAGTACAATGTCCCACAAGATGTCATGACATTGTACTGTGACAACTTAAGTGCAATTAACATATCAATTAACATATCAAAGAGTGGTAAGTGGCATATCTATCCCTCTGAACACCATGCCAGCCCCACAAGAAGATCAACAAACTCAGGCTGCAAAGGACACTCCTGCTCAACAGGATGTCCCAATAGATGTTGAAGCATCTGAAGACCAGCAAAAGGTCTCATCTGATACTGCTGATGATATACCTGAGGACCAGAAAAAGGCCTCCACAAATAGTGATACAGAAGCCTCTGAGGACCAGCACAAGGCCTCCACTGAAGAGCACATTCCTGTTGATCAACCAGCTGAAGAGGAGACTGCTCAATCTCCTCCTGTTGTGAACCTAGAGCATGATTCTGATACATAAATAATTGCCTCTGTAAAACCTAGCATAGCCAAAAGGCTCAGGACTAGGAAAGAAAAGATGCATGCAGGACATGCAATTCCTGAGAAGAAGCAAGCTACCCCAAAGAAGGACAAAGCTAAAGCTGTCTTTGGTCCTACAAAACAATGGAGCAAGGTACAAACACAAAAGAGGAAAGCTGTCACTCCTCCAGATTCAGATGTTGAAGAAGATGTCCCAACATCTCCTTCAAAGAAGAAATCAACACCCTCAAGGTCATCAAATGTTGTTCTAGAAGCTCCCTTGGACAACATCTCCTTTCATCATGTCTCAAGTGTGAACAGATGGAAGTATGTTTATCAAAGAATGGTAGCACTTGAAAGAGAGTTGAGCAGTAATGCACTTGAGTGCACAGAGTTAATTGATCTCATCTCTTCTGCTGGCCTCTTCAAAACTGTCTCCAACTTTTCTCCCTGCTATGAGCTGCTTGTCAAGGAGTTCATAGTCAACCTCCAAGAAGATTGTGCCAATGGTAAGTCTGCTGAATTTAGAAAAGTATTTGTAAGAGGCAGGTGTGTAGAATTCTCTCCTCAGGTCATCAACCAATACCTTGGAAGAGAATCTGATGGTCCAAATGAGTTAGGGAAGACTGATAACCAGGTCTGCAAGGTTATCACTGCTAACCAGGTCAAGGCTTGGCCAGTTAAAGGAAAGCTCTCAGTGAGCATGCTGACAAGGAAATATG
Source organism: Lathyrus aphaca (assembly GCA_963966055.1). Lineage (NCBI taxonomy): Eukaryota > Viridiplantae > Streptophyta > Magnoliopsida > Fabales > Fabaceae > Lathyrus > Lathyrus aphaca. The sequence continues at coordinate 426,805,604 of OZ014524.1, read as the reverse complement.
CCATGCTGAACAGGATTGGTACAGCAAACTGGGTACCTACCAATCATACATCCTCAATATCCACTGGCCTAGGCAGGTTCATTTATGTTGTGGGCACTCAAACTAAGCTGGATTATGGAGCCTACATCTTTGACCAGACATTGAAGCATGCTGGCTCATCTGCAACAAAGCTGCCAATTGCCTTCCCTTCCCTGCTGTGTGGAATAGTGCTGAGTCAGTACCCTGGGATCCTCACTGAAAAGGACACAATGTGCAAAAGAGAAAGCCCTCTGGCCTTCCACTACAAGCTGTTCTCTGAGTCATCATGCAGCTGATGTTGAAGCACCCTCTGGGACATCTGCTGGTCCTTCAACTGCAAAGTCTCTAATCTCCAAAGCTGCATTGATTGCTGAACTGAAGAGCACTTGCAAAGAACTGGAAGCAAGGAAGCAGAAGCTTGAGGAGATTATCCAAAGGCTGGAGATTGAAAGTGCTCAGAAAGCTGCTTCTTCTGATGAGGAGACTGAGGAAGATGAAGAAACTGACTGTGAGGAATCTGAGTGAAAATTGTATGTGAGGATTATGTAATGACAGCTTCTGCATTGTATTTTTGAATTAGTATCTTTGGCCCCAAATTTATGTCTAACAAGGGGGAGAACAACAACAACAACAATGTATAATGCTGTTTGATTATGAATGGAAAAAAAATTCTGTTTGCTTCTGAACTAAATCTGTAAAATATTTCTGTTGCAACAAGACTGAATACATGTATGTTTGAGGGGGAGTAATCTCACACATGATTCAACAGAAAAGAAATGCTATACTCTGATAAAAGAACTTCTGCTGCACTCTGAAAATCAGAAAAGATTGTTAGCCAAAAATTAGCCAAAGGGGGAGTTTGTAGATGTTTAGAATTGGAAGAATTTTTGACCAACAAGAAATATTGAATTCAGTTCAGAATGTCCTATCAGATGTTGGGACATTATCAAACAGAGTATAAGAACTTAATTCAGGATGTCACACCAGATGTTGGGACATTGTGTAAATGATTTAAGTTCAGTTTTTCAGGATGTCCCAACAGATGTTGAGACATCTCAAACCTGCTACCAGAATTAATTAATGACTAACTGATCTGAGAAATTTAAGGAGAGTTATCTGGAATTAATTATGGATGGACAATAACAGAATAAGGCGCATCTGTAGGGAGTGTTATTATGAGGCTTCAGCATAATCAGAAGAACTAAATCACCTAGAATCTAGGAAGTAACAAACCCTAATTCAAGGTGGAAGCTGCATGCGTTTTAGGATTGGATTAATCTACAGAAAGCCCAAAATCCATACACCTATTTAAGCAACAGAATATCTCAGAATTGAGTACGAATTTAAGAAGACCAAATAGGTTGTTTTGTATTTTAATAGCATGTTGTTTTTATTGTACCACTTTATGAGCTTTTAAGCATAAGTGCATTTGTGACTTGATTGAAACTGTGAAGTAAGATCAAGCTGTTTTGTTTGAAGTATGACTTCAATTTTATTAAACTTGTAAACAAGATCACTGTGTGATTGAGGGGGAGTGAGTTGGTACTCATATCTAAGTAGTGTCTTAGGTAGAAATTGAATTGGGTAGATATTAAGTGAAAGATTAAACTGGGTGGTTTAAGTCTAGAATTAATATTACTTATAGTGGATTTCCTCCTGGCTTGGTAGCCTCCAGATGTAAGTGTGGTTATACACGGAACTGGGTTAACAAACTACAGTGTTGTTTATTTTTCTTGCACTTTAAGTTTTGGTTAAATTTGTCAAGTGTTGGAACATCTCATAGGACATCTCATACCTGATCACAGAATTTCAATGAGATTAAGAAGTGGATTTTATGGTTTGTAAGACAACTTGAGGGGGACTTGTCGATTAACACTAGGGTTAGTCCTTCTTAACCAATTAAGGAAGAATTAGAACCCTAATGCAAGGCCCAAGTTACAAGCTTGATGTCTTAGTGATTATTAAGTGAATTGATTATAGGATTTAAACACATTAAGGGTTTAACTCTTGGGATTAAAGTTATACACTCCATCCTAATAGAAGGATACAGGCATAACCTTAATCACAAAGCCTTAAAACCTTTAAGGTTTAGTCCTTGATTAAGAGATGAGAAGAGAAGACTCAAAGATGACACAAAGGTAAAACTAATGGGGAGACTAATCAAACCCTAATTGTGATCATGCTTGGGTGTTCCTAAGGTTTATGAGGCTTGCAAGAGATCTTCAAGGAAAAGCCACCAAGGAAGAAACATGATGAAGGAAGAGAGGCAGCAAGGAGCAAGACAACTTACTTCACTTTAGAAGATAAGTTGCTTGAAGAAAGAAAGTGAGGAGAGAACATGAATGAGCAAGCTCACTCTAATACAAAATTAAAATGCAGCAAGGATGCAAAAAGAGAGCTGAGAAAAGGTTATGAGAAGTGAAGGCAAATTCACTTCCCAACACTTACCACCTGAAAAGTTAGCACAAAGAAATGAAATGAAATGAAAATGAGATGAAATGCAAAGATGAAAGCCAAAGTCAGAAGCATAAACATGATGTTAATGATGCTAAGAGATAAAGCAAACACATGTCAAGAGTTGTGGATGATCATACAAGGATAAGGATGCAAATGAAGCATGTTTTGAACCATGAAATTTCATGAAAGTTTATGAAATGGAATGAATGCATAACATGGCAAATGAATGATGCAATGATCAAACATGATTCTAATGTGTCCTAAGATGTCTTAGAAGTTATGTGAATGCACAAAATGTCATGGAAAGTTCATGTATGCAAGCATATGGAAGATGGATGCAAATGAAGGCAAAAATTAGGGTTTATGCACAAGACACAAAGAAAAATTCAAAATCAGAAGCAAATGACAAGATAAAAAAATGAAAATGGGATCAAAGGAACCCTAACCCTACATAAGTTCACTTCCCAAAGGAGGGGACCTATCTGTTAACCTAATGGGGGTTATGATTTTCTTAAGTTGGCTAGGGTTTTAGGATACCTCACAATGAAAAATGCAAAACAAATTGAAAATGAGAGATAAATTCATGCCAATTTTATCCTAGAAACTACATGATATGAAGAATGCAATGCAAGAAGAACCATCATCAAACTCTTCAAGGTTAGGCAGAATGGATGTTTCTAAGTTAGGGCAAAAATATTGACTTTTAAGAACTTTAATTCCAAAGAAAAATGTCAAAACATGTCAAGAACCAAAAAGAAATTTGTTTGAAGGGTTTGATAATGTTCCTAAATGTATCAAAATGCAATGTGATTTTTTTGGTGATTTTTAGAAACTTAAATGCTATTTTAATTAATTAATTCTCATTAACTAATTAAAATAAACATTTAAATATTTTTAAAATACGAAAATTATGCAAAAAATAAAATAAAAAATATTTTCAGAAAGAGAAAAATATTTTAAGGTATGATGCAAAAAATGAGATTTTTTAGAAATGATTTGCTATTTTAAATAAAATATGCAAGAAAAATGAATAAAAATGAAAATTAAATTAAATTAAATGGAAAGTAATTAACTTAATTAATTAATCAAAGTCACAAGGAAATGGTTGACTGGCGCGCGTTTTAAAGGCTGGGATTTGTCCTGAGTTAATTAACTTAATTAATTAATTTAATGACGAATTAGGGTTTAATCAAGCCATATGGAGCGTTCATACGCGCGGGTAACTCAAGATCCAAAGGCCTCAATTCAAACTTGGCTTAATTACAGGATTAGGGCATAACCATTTTCAGGCGACCGGAACAGTGTTCCGGTCGTCTTCTCCGACGAGCCCAAACCCTAACTTCTCTCTCAGGCCACCAATCTCCAAATTTCTTGCACAAAAATGATCCTCTAACAATCCTAAACATAAATCCCCAACCAAAACTCATTTATTTTGCATCATAAACACGAATCGAACCAAAACGTAAATACTGGCAAATGTTTCAGAGCTTGCATACATGGTGGTTTCTCAACCAATTTCAAAAATAATTATATCCCCATGATCAGGGGAGCATACAGAACCATAAAAGAACTTAAAAGCAAGCTTCTGGAAAAAAGTTCACAAGTTGTACCTGAGACGGAACCTCCTGATGTTGGGCTTTCTGGGTCCCTCTTTGATGCAAATCCTCTCCTATGAAACTCTTGATGATGGAATGAAACTTAGAACAAGCTTATGTGTCCTGGTTTGAAGGTTTTGGTTCTGGTGTAGCAGATTTGGAAGGTTATGTATGTGGTGCTTTAGGCTGTTTCAGTGCTTGGTTCTTGATCCATGGGTGATTTGTGACTTATTGGTGAAGAAAAGTTTGAGGTTTGATGGCTGTGGGCAGAGTTTCGAAGAGGTGAAGGGATTTGCAATTTTTCTCAATCCTGGCTTATGGGAGGCTGCTGGCTTGTGTGTGTGTGTCTTTCAAGTCCTTGAGGTCCACATATGAGGTTCTGATTGGGCAGAGGGTTGGTAGTGGCACAGTTTGATTGGTATGGGCAAAATGCAAGAAAGTCATGACTTTGTGTACTTGAGGTATGGATCGGGTCAGAGGGAGATTAGGGGCATGGTTGGGCTCAGCATGGATCAAGGAAGGCCCTTAGATTGCTTTTGTGCAGCTGTAATGGCTAGGGCAAGTGGTAGCATGGCTCTTGCAACTTTTCCCTCCTTGGAAGTCTTTGTGAATCAAGGCAAAGTAACCTCTAAACTCTTGGGCAAATTTCAGCCAAATGGGCCATATGAAGTTGTCATGATGTCTTGAGCTCACTTAGCAACTAATTCAAACATTAAAAGTTCCTTTTGCAAAAATTCCAATTTTGAAGATCCATGAAAAATGCCTTATGTGACTTGTAATTCAAGGCATAGAAATGAGAAATCCTTTGGGCCATTCTGAATTATGGACCATGAATGATGTTTGTGTGATGGTTAGAAGTTAATTAGAGGTCACATTTGGCTTTGGCAAATGTTTTTGCAAGTTTCCTCTTTGGCACAAAAGTGAAAATTAAGTGATTTTTCCCAACTTTGCAAGGCCATAACTTTAGTTCTAAAATGAATTAGGTCAAGTTCTTGTACTTTTTGAAAATGGAAGGATACAATCTACAACTTTCATGACCAAGAATTTTTCATTTGAAGCATTTTTGAATCAAAAAGAGGAGGTTGAAAAACTTTCCCAAAATGGCAAGTTTGCATTATAAGTCACTTTCCCAAAATGGCACATTTGCAAATGGCTTGAAATTCTTCAATTTTGGTGAACTTCTAGCTTCTTCTAAGATCAAATAAAGATCATACACATTCAAGATGATGGAGAAGACCCTTTGGTTGGGTGACTGGGGCCTCAGATGCCCTGATTTTGCACTAACTTGCTCAAAAAGTCATCTATTGACCAGATGCCTTCCCCATTGAATTTCTTCATGAAAATTGGTATGCATGATCCTTATAACATATAGAGACCATTAGAAACAAGAATGACAAAAAAATTTTGAGTTATGGCCTCTGAAACCAAAACCCTAATTTTAGGTCATCTGTGCAATTAAGCTTGGCTCTGCTTCCATACTTTCCTTAGTTCTTGTGATTTTTGACTTTCTTGATCTTAGGAGGACATAATATGATGCTTGAACATACATGGGCCCTTTTGAAATGATTGAAGTCCTTTGGAGTGGCTCAGATAGCTCAGGGACTGCTCAAATCACAAACCCTAGATGCAAATGACATTGAATCAATGCAATGAAGCAAAAATGCAATATGAGATGGTATGATTGAGCTTATGCAAATGAAAATAACCACAAGCCATGGTGAAATGAGTGAAGGAAAATTTGGGGTGTTTACAAGGGGCAGTTGTAAACACCCCAAACTTTCTCTCACTTGATTTCACACCATGGCTTGTGATCTTTCATTTTTGCATAAGCATAAGCATAGTATCTCATATTGCATTTTTGTTTCATCTACATAGTTCAAGTTCATCTGCATCTAGGGTTTGTGATCTGAGCAATCCAATATTCCATCTGAGCCATCCCAAAGGCCTCAAAGCTTTCCAAGAGGGTCCATGTGTGTTCTATCATCATATTATATCCCTCAAAGTTCATGGAAGTCAAGAAATCACAAGAACTGGCAAGGCATGGAAGCAGAGCTAGGGTTGTCACTACACAGATGACCAAAATTAGGGTTTTGGTTTCAGAGGCCTCAACTCCAAATTTTTGGGCCATTCTTGTTTCTAATGTTTTTAAGATGTTATAAGGATCATGTGTACCAAGTTTGATGAAGAAATTCATTGTGGAAGTCATTTGTTCACTAGGTAACTTCTTGAGCAAGTTAAGTCAAAATCAGGGCATCTGAGGCCCCTAACAATGGAACCAAAGGGGTATTTTCATCAAATTGAAGTTCTATGATCTTTATTTGATCTTAGAAGTGGTTGGAAGTTCACAAGATTGAAGAATTTTGAGCCATTTGCAAAGTTGCCAAAAATGGAAATGACTTGTAATGGAAACTTTCCATTTTGGGAAAGTTTTTCAACCTCCTCTTTCTTGATCAAAAATGCTTCAAATGGAAAACTCTTGGTCATGAAAGTTGTAGGATGGATCTTCCCATTTTCAAAAAGTACAAGAACTCCTTCTAATTCATTATAGAACTCAAGTTATGATCCTTCAAAGTTGGCAAAAATCCTATAATTTTCAAGAATGCACCAAAGAGGGATTTTTGCAAAACAACTTGCCAAGGCCTCTAATGACTTCAAATTTGTACAAAAACTTCATAACATGATCAAACAACATCAAAGACTCATAATTGGCCCAATAATTGGATCATTTCATGCCTTGAATCACAAGAAACACCAAAGAGGGAAAATTTGCAAAACACATAGAAACCCTAGCTGCAAGTGTTTCAGCTCATCAATTTCAATCCTATGGCCTTCCTTGATCCATGCTGAGCCTTCAAAACAGCCAACATAAACTTGTTTCAAGCTTGCCAGAAGCACCAAGGAGTTAATTGGAGTGAAAAAGCACTAAGGAAGAGGCAAGAAAGCACCAGATAGCAAAGCTCCATCTCAGGTAGTCATCTCAAACTTTTTTTCCAGAAACTTGTTTTTAAGTTCCTAAATGAATCTATGTGATGTTTTGATCATGCTGATAAGTTTATTTTTGCAAATGGTTAAGCATTGAGTATGTATGAAGCTTCTGAATTTTTTGACCTAAAACTTGTTTGATTCGATTCATGTTGTTCATGCTTGATAAATGTGTTTTGATGCTTGATTCGTGTTTAGGGTTGTTAGATGATGTAATTTGGAGCTTTAGGGGGTCTGGGATAGCCTAGGGAAGGAGTTGGCATGATTGGCTCGCCGAAGAAGATGACCGGAGCACTGTTTCGATCATCTGAATTTGTTTTGCCTTAATCTGTGTAATTAGCTAACTTTGAATTCTGACCCTTAGATTTGAGTTCCCACACGCGTTTCAATGGCCTAGATCATGTCATTAGCCCTAATTTCTGTTTAATTAAGTTAATCAAAATTAATTAGCCCAGGAGAGATCCTGACCATCCATTCACGCGCGTTTTGAAACTTTAAATGTGAACCTTAGATTCTGCATACTCCAGTCAGCGCATCCTTGCATCCTGACCCTCTATCCCTTTGACTTTAAATCTGGGCCCTTGTTTCAGCATACTTTTTATTTTTATTTAATTTCTTTTGTATTTTATTTCTCTTATTTATTTAAAATAGTGAAAATCATCAAAAAATTATGAAATTTTTTTTCAAGCCTTTTATTAATTTTCAGAACCCAAAAATATTTTTAATTTTAATTTTTGCATTAAAAAAGTATTTTTAAATCATTTAAATGTTTTATTTAATTAATTAATTCATTTTAATTAATTAAGAATACATTTAAGTATTTAAAAATCACCAAAAAATTTAGAGAGCATTTATAAACATTTAGAAACATTTACAAGCTTATCATACAAATTTCTTTTTGGTTTTGATCATGCTTTGACATTTTTCATTGAATTAGGGTTCCTAAAATGACCTATTTTCTAACCCTAACTTCAAAAATTCATAACATTTAAACCAAGATGAGTTTGTACATGGTTCGTTTTGTATTGTTTCATACATGCCCTCTAGCATCTAAAAACATTTTTGTTTCATTTTTACCTTGCATTTTCAAATTTTTTGGCATTTTACATTGAGGATCACCCAAAAACCCTAACAAACTTAGAAAATCCATAACTCCTTCTAGGTTTAGCTTCTGACCTCCCCCTTTGGATGGTAACCTAGTATAGATTTAGGGTTCCTTTGAGTGAATTTTTAATTTTTTATCTAGTACATTGCATCTGTTTTGGTCATATGCATCTCATACCTTCATAAAACCCTAATTTCCCATGTTAATACGCATTCATCTCTGCATAAACATCAATAAATGAACTTGCCATGACATCTCAAGCATTTGTATGTCATCTTAGACATTATAGGACATGTTAGAACATTGCTTGTGTGAGCAACCTTAGTTTTTGATCGATTATAAATTTTAAGTGTTTTGTGTTTGTTCCATGTTAAGAAATATACTTGTTTCATTTTGGTTCTCTTGTTTTTCATTGATTATGAATTTTTGGAAAATCACGCATAATGAATCGATTCATTCTAGCTTGAATGGATTCATGCTGTTGAGTGGTTTCTGGATTTCGCAAAAGGAATCGATTCATCCTTTGATGTATCGATTCATGCTGTTTAACTAATTCTGTTTTCTCAAAATTAATCAGTATGAATCGATTCATCCAAGATTGAATCGATTCATTCTTCTGTTATTTGTCTAACAGATTCTGCAATACATACATGTGCTTGTTTTTCATTTTCAAGATATAGATCACAGATTACAGAAATTGGTGAGACGAATTTTGTAGTGATTTAAGCATTGAAGAACACATCAAGATAGGGTTTGTGAAGTGTTGGAACTTCAATGTTGAGCAAGCTTGAAACCTAGAATCAAGACATCTTTATCATCTTCTCAAAGATCTTATTCAAGAACATCAACAAGAGTGTTTGATGTCCTGTGAATTGAAGGCTTTCGAGACAACGTTCAGTGGTACAATCGTAGATCCAGCTGAGTTGAAGATTGATAGAAGGTTTCAAGGAAAAACCATCTGGGTTTTCCTTCACGAACGGGCGTGTTCTTGAGGGTTTTGTGAGTCACGTTTACAAGTCAGATTCAGCCGCAGCGAGAGTTTTGGGAATCGGTGTATTCCGCAAATAGGTCGTGGAACCGGTGGATTGATTGTATAACTTGCAGGAAATCTTGATTGGGCTCAAATCGAGTGGAGGTTGATACAATAGGAAATTCTAGGAGTTTAGAATTCTGGTATTTGTATTCGAACCTTGTAATCAACGGATTCAGCAACTTTGATATAAGAATTCTCAATTTCGATTTGAAATTGAGAGGGAGACGTACCCACACGCGAGGACGACCGTGGGGAACTTCCTTACCAAATCTCGGCGTATTGTTTCTCCTCTCTATCTTTACTTTCGTTTTAATTTGTTTTTCGATTCATTGGAAATTGCTTTAGTGATAGGTGCATTCAACTGTTTTTCATATTGTGTGTTTAATCCTTTATCATAGCAATCGTAAAATCCAGCACGTTATCGCTTGTCTGGTCTTCTAGTGGCCAGTTCAGAATAGACGCTTGTGTATTCCGGACCTTCGTTTCCATATTTCTTTGAAAAATCTGAAAAACTTTTTAAATCCTTGAAAACAAGGAGGTGATCCATTCAGCCCCCCTCTAGATCACTCGCCACAGCGTCTAACAAGTGGTATCAGAGCACCGGTTCGCTGGTGCTTTGTGGCTGCCTGTAACGTTATGGATTCTGAACCAAAGGGGGCGTACAATAGAGCTCTTGTTTTCAACGGTGAAAATTATGGCTATTTTAAAGACTGCATGCGAGTACATATAAATTCTGTTGATAGGCGCGTATGGGCTGCCATTCAAAATGGTCCTTTTCAAATTACCATGATGAATGAGGCAGGAGCCATAGTACCTAAACCAGAAGACAATTGGGATGAAAAAGATGAGAAAAAGTGGTCAAGTGATTGGAGAGCTCGAAATATGCTAATTTCAGCACTTAGTGCGGATGAGTATTATCGAGTTTCTCATTGCTCGACAACTAAAGAAATGTGGGATGCTTTAGAAATTGCTCATGAGGGCACAACTGAAGTAAAACAGTCCTGCATTAACACACTTAATCAAGAGTTCGAACTCTTTCGCATGAAACAAGGAGAATCTATTCCCGACATGCAAAAGAGATTTGTTCATCTTATTAATCGTTTGAATGCACTTGGAAAAACAGTTTCCAATGATATTGCTACTAATAAAATTCTGAGATGTCTTAGCAGGGAATGGCAACCTAAAGTGACAACTATCAAGGAAGCCAATGATCTAACGACTCTCACAATGACTACTTTGTTTGGAAAGCTAGAGGAACACCAGCAAGAACTAGAAAGTCTAGAAAAGTTTGAAAACAAAAGTAAAAAGGGAAAAGAGAAGAACAAAGACAAAGAGGGTGAGAAGAGGCCTATAGCTCTTATGGCTTCAAACTCAAAGTCCTCACAAAAAGAGCTAAGCAACAATGAGTCAAGTAGTGACGAAGACTCCGGTGACGAAGAAATGGGACTTTTTGTAAGGAGATATAATAGATTCATTCGAAAGAATGGAATAAAGCATTCCGACAAAAATCTCATAAACTTTAGAAGACAATCTATGGATTCAAAACAGGAAGAGGTTAAGAAGAATAGAGAAAGAGGGTCTTGCTTTAATTGTGGCAAGTCCGGTCATTATAAAACGGATTGCCCTTTAAAGAAAAAGGATAAAGGTAAAGCTCCTCCAAGAAGGTATAATAATAAGCAAAGAAGAGCTTACATTGCTTGGGAAAGTGATAGTAATTCATCAAGTACACAATGCACAAGTGATAGCGATGAAACCGCAAATTTGTGTCTTATGGCTCACACCAAAAATCAGTCCCATCACAAGATAAAAGGTGATGATAACAAGGTAAAACAAGCTTATTATAACAACTTCTCTTCTATGTCTTTTTCTGAATTGAAAGTAGCTTTTGAAAAACTGCATAATGAAGCTAAAGAAGCATTTAAAAGGTTAGCTTCCGATAAAAGAATTTTTTCTTACTTGGAAGGTAAAGTACAATATGCTGAAAAAGATTTAGAATGCTTGAAAGCTAGTATTGCAGAAAATTCAAAAGCTATTGATATTGATGGTTGTAGTAAAATTAGGCATTGTGAAAGGTGCCACATTTGGCAACAAGAGGTCATATCTCTTAAAGCCAAATTGGAAAAAGCCTTGCAACCTAAGATTACTTATGCCGTCGATACGAGATTGTTCAAAAAGTCATTAAATCCTCCATATGCAAAATATTCTTTTGTTCCAAAGGATTTAAAGACAAATAGTAAAAATCATCATTATCGTAGTGTTTGCCACTATTGTTGTCATGCTGGCCATACCATTGAGAAATGCAAGTTTAGAAGATTTCTTGTTCCTAAAGGCATTTATCAATGGAAGCCTAAAGACAACAATGTTATTACTTACCCACTTGGACCCAATAAAAATTGGGTACCTACCTCTCTCTTTTGATATTGTAGGATGAGTGTCTTGCATCCATGGAAAGAAGATGGTTTCTGGACAGCGGATGTTCAAGACACATGACGGGTGACATATCACTTTTTATTGACTTCAAAGAAAAGAAAAAGGGGTATGTTACTTATGGAGACAATAACAAAGGAGCAATTCTTGGTAAAGGTAGTGTAGGTAATCCCTCTACCACTACTATTTCTGATGTACATCTTGTTGAGAGACTTAAACACAATTTGTTAAGTATAAGTCAACTATGCGACAAAGGTTATAAAGTGTCTTTCACAAAAACATGTTGCAAAATTGAACATACCGAACAAAATGTTGTGTTTAAGGGTGTTGGAGTAAACAATATATATATGCTTGATCTTTTGAGTGAACCTTAACAAGCACTAAATGTCTAGTAGCCTTAAATGATGATTCATGGCTATGGCATAGACGTTTAGCGCATGTTAATTTCGATTTGCTTAACAAGGTTATATCCAAGGATCTAGTGGTAGGTCTTCCAAAAATAAAGTTTTCAAAAGACCACCTATGTGATGCTTGCCAAATGGGAAAACAAACAAGGGTCTCTTTTAAATATAAAAATATAATTTTAACTTCAAGACCCCTTGAGCTTCTCCATATGGATCTCTTTGGACCATCTAGGACAAAGAGCTTAGGTGGAAACTATTACGGTTTCGTAATAGTGGATGACTACTCTAGATTCACTTGGACTATATTCCTTCATAGCAAAGATGAAACTTTTTCTACTTTCAAAAGTTTTGCAAAGCTGTCCCAAAATAAAATGAATTCTAAAATAGTTACAATCCGAAGCGATCATGGAGGTGAATTTCAAAACCACCTCTTTGATAAGTTTTGTGACAAGTATGGCATTGAGCATAACTTTTCAGCTCCTCGAACTCCACAACAAAACGGTGTTGTGGAACGCAAAAATCGAGTTTTAGAGGAATTGGCAAGAACAATGCTCAATGAGGGTGGATTACCAAAATACTTTTGGGCCGATGCAATTAGTACGGCTTGTTATGTTCTCAATAGGATTCTAATTTGTCCTATTTTGAATAAAACTCCTTATGAAATTTTAAAAGGTAGAAAGCCCAACTTGTCTCATCTTCATGTGTTCGGTTGTAAATGTTTTGTCTTGAATAACGGTAAGGAAAACCTTGGGAAGTTTGATGCCAAAGGTGATGAAGGCATTTTTCTTGGTTACTCTCAATCAAGCAAAGCATATAGAGTTTATAATATGCGTTTACTTTCTGTCGAAGAATCGGTCCATGTTTCTTTTGATGAGTCTTTCCCAAAAATTGTCGGAAAAGGTATCTCTTTTAATGATGCAGGTGTATCTACACAAGACATACTCAAAGAGGCTGGTTCGGAAATTGATCAATCCGAAGCGGTTGCTATTGAGAAGGAGGAAGATACATGTATTGAAAAAGATAAAGAGGAAGGAACATCCGAAGTGAAGGATCTTCCACCAGCTTAGAAATCCTCTAAAGACCATCCCATAGACAATATATTGGGAGACATTTCAAAGGGAGTGTTGACTCGTTCTAAGATAAGTAATTTTTGTTCTCACTTCGCTTTTGTATCACAAGTGGAACCTAAAAACGCTAAAGAGGCCTTGGTTGATGAATTTTGGCTAATGGCCATGCAAGAAGAGCTAAATCAATTTAAAAGAAATGACGTTTGGGAACTTATCCCTCGTCCGCGAGATCATCACATCATAGGCACTAAATGGGTTTTTAGGAATAAACTTGATGAAAGCGGAATGATAACTAGAAATAAGGCACGCTTGGTAGCACAAGGGTATAACCAAGAGGAGGGCATAGATTATGAGGAGACTTATGCTCCGGTTGCTCGCCTTGAAGCCATACGTCTTTTGCTTGCCTATGCGTGTTCTATGAATTTAAAGCTTTACCAAATGGACGTAAAGAGTGCGTTCTTAAATGGTGTTATAAATGAAGAAGTATATGTCTCACAACCTCCTGGTTTTTAAAATTCTGAATATCTAGATCATGTCTACAAGTTAAAACGTGCTTTATATGGTCTTAAGCAAGCACCTCGTGTGTGGTACGAAAGACTTAGTAAATTTTTACTTGATCATGGATATTCTAGAGGTAAAGTGGATAATACACTCTTCATTAAACACAAAGGAAAACACATTCTTTTAGTTCAAGTTTATGTAGACGATATCATATTTGGTTCAACTAACATACACTTGGTCGAGGAATTTTCTAATGTTATGCAGGGTGAGTTTGAGATGAGTCTCATGGGGGAGTTGAACTACTTTTTAGGCCTCCAAATAAAGCAACTTGATGAAGGTACAACAGTATGTCAAACTAAATACTGTAGAGAGCTTCTCAAACGGTTTGGAATGAATGATTCTAAATCAATTGACACTCCTATGCCTACCAATGGAAACTTGGACAAAGATGAACATGGTAAGTGTGTTGATGTCAAGAGGTATAGAGGTATGATCGGATCTCTTTTGTATCTTACTGCTTCTAGACCAGACATCATGTTTAGTGTGTGTATGTGTGCAAGATATCAATCAAATCCTAAGGAATATCACCTAAAATCGGTCAAGCGTATATTTAGGTATCTTAATGGAACACCTAAATATGGACTTTGGTATTCCAAAGGATGCGGTTGTAGCTTAGTAGGTTATTCTGATTCTGATTTTGCTGGCTGCAAATCAGATAGGAAAAGCACTAGTGGCACATGTCATCTGTTCTCAAATTCTTTGATAAGTTGGTATAGTAAAAAGCAAGTATCCGTAGCTTTGTCTACTGCAGAAGCTGAGTATGTCGCAGCCGGTAGCTGTTGTGCTCAAATTCTGTGGCTAAGACAACAACTACAAGACTTTGATATTGAACTTAAACGTATTCCAATTAAGTGTGACAACACTAGTGCCATTAACCTTACTAAGAATCCTGTTTTACACTCGCGCACCAAACATATTGAGATTCGACATCACTTTCTTCGCGATCATGTTGAAAAAGGCGATGTCATTTTTGAGCATGTTGATACTAAAAATCAGCTTGCTGACATTTTCACTAAACCTTTGGCGACTGAACCATTCTTCAACATTCGTCGTGAGTTAGGGATTCTTGATCTCTCCTCATTGGTGCCTTAAGTTTGATTGATATTGTTTCTATTTATCTCATCATATTTGCTAAGTTTTGATTGTAGTCTTCACTAGTGCCTTATAAGAATACTACGATGGAGGTAATATCGTTTCCTCTCTTCACCTTGGTAATATTGTATGATCAATGTATGTTTGAGTAATGATCCTTTGTTTACATGAACTTATTTTCATATGAATGTTTGAACATTGATTTTTGTTATTCTTAAGCATGCATACTTTGTTGCATTTCATTTAACTGCATAATGGTTGTTTTGCTGCTTCATAAATGTGTCAATTCCTAAAAATCACTGAAATATTCAAATTTTCGCATAATGAATCGATCCCAACATTCATGAATCGATTCATGTTTGTTTTATTTTAATTTCTGTTAAATCAATTACAGTATGTATTGATTCATAAACCCTTGTATCGATTCATTCTCATTTACAAAACCAAAAATTCGCATAATGAATCGATCCCAATCTGCTTGAATCGATTCATGATTTAATTTTACAAATTCTTTCAAAATCAGTTACAGTATGTATTGATACATACTTACTTGAATCGATTCATAGCAGTTTGCCTTTAAAAAAATTTCGCATAATGAATCGATACATACATGAATGAATCGATTCATACTGACGAAAATTCAGTTTTTTTTAATGAATCGACACATCAGCAACTTCCATGACATTTGTATCAGTTACATAACCCCATTATCTCCATTATGTCTCTCTCATTATCTCATTTACATCAGTTACATCATTTGCATCATAACCCTAACTGTTCCAAAAACTCCTCTTCCTCTCTCAAACCCTAATCTCCCACCATGCCTCCAAAAGTGTTGCTTCCAAGAGAAAGAAGTAAAAGAAAAGGCAAGGAACCTATTGGGTCTTCTTCTCAGGCTCCTCCTATTCCTGAAATTCCTCCATCCGGGTCTGCAATCCTTCATCCGGCCATCATTGAAGAATTTGAAACTTCCTTCAAATCAAGGTTAGTAATGAAACCTCATATGTTTGATCCTAATGATGCTCGTACTCTAGGTTTAGAAGAAGTTGCGGCTTTGGTCGACGCACAAAGTCTTGGATTCTTTTTATATGTTAAAGATGAGTATCATGAGGATTTTATTCGTGCTTTCTATGCTGGTGTGAAAACTGCAAGAGGATATATGTTTAAGTGTTTAATTGGAACAAGAACATATCGTTTTGAGGCTGCTGATTGGGCCACAGTGTTCGGTATGCCATCTGAAGTTGATGATTTGCAGATGTGGCATGACCAGAGTTTCGAAACTCAGTTTAATTTGAAGGAATTCTGTGCATCCATTTCTAAGTTGGATAGACCTCTTGCTGATAATGAGCCACTAACTTCAGGTATGATCAAAAGTGTACCAAGAATTCTGCACTAGATCCTTTCGCATATCTTGCGTCCAAGGTCCGGTGGACATTCTCGTTTGGACAAACCGGATATCCATTTGCTGTACATCTTGCTGAAAATGATTCCCTTAAATTGGGCAAATTACTTTGTCAAGCGTATCTTCCTTACGCGAAACAGCTCCAAAAATATTACCCTTGCCTATGCTTCTCAAATCATGAGGATTCTCAAGTTTTGGAAAGTCACTTTTCCTCCTGTGCCTTTCGTATCAGTCTCAAGTGTGCAAGAATTCAACAACGCCACACTTTCTCATATGGGGTATCGATGGGACATCGAGCGTCGTTGTTACTACTTCTTTGAACGCAGCACACGTACTCGTATTTACAACTTTGACAACCCGGCTGAACACATATATGTGGAAGAAAACAGGGATGAAGATATGGAAGAAGCTGAAAATCCTGCTCCTGATGCGCCTGCCAACACCGGATGGGGTGAGTGGATACCACAAAGGTGGTGTCCAACAAACTATGATCCTACTCCTTCATCGGCTGCACCGACCTCCTCCACTGCTGCTCCAGCTTATCTCACTGACATGTTTGCACAAATGGAAGTTGCAAACAATGCCCGGCATGAGGAAGCTCGTGCTTGGCATGTCCAGCAAACGGAATGGCATAAGGAGCATCGTGAATGGCATGATGACCATACTCGCATGTACCATAATCAACATTCCTGGCATACTGAACTAGTTAAGTGGCATCAAGTGTTTTATAATGAAATGTCTGGTTTTATGGATGATTGTCGTTCTCACCCGGGCATTATGGAAAGGTTTCAAAGTACCGAAGTTCAGAGGCGTTTCCGGCGTTATGCTTTCATGGGGCAGAATCCAGATGAAATGCCTCCTCCACCTCCTCCTCCAAGCTTCCGTGACCCTGATCGTGATGATGCGGAGTCGTGTGGTGGCCATTTCCCTCATTGACGCATTTCATATTGCATTTCATATTTGTGTGTTGCTTAAGTTTCTTTTGTATTTCATGTTTGAACAATTTATGTTTTGGTTTGGCTATGTAATTCGTCACTTTCCTTGACAATTTCACTGCCTTGTTTATGAAATTTGCTTTTGTTTACATTGTTTGCGCTTTCTACTTGATTCTTTGTGAGTGAATTTTGCCATTGTATCTTAGTTTTGTTGTTTCTAGTTCATCATCTATAACTCTTTCTTGTTGTTGACAAAGGGGGAGAAAAAGGCAAGTGTGACAAGATAATGACGAGCACAAACTCAGGGGGAGTTCTCTCTCACACTTCAAAATTTTGTCATCATCAAAAAGGGGGAGTTTGTGAGCAACCTTAGTTTTTGATCGATTATAAATTTTAAGTGTTTTATGTTTGTTCCATGTTAAGAAATATGCTTGTTTCATTTTGGTTCTCTTGTTTTTCATTGATTATGAATTTTTGGAAAATCACGGATAATGAATCGATTCATTCTAGCTTGAATCGATTCATGCTTTTGAGTGGTTTCTGGATTTCGCAAAATGAATCGATTCATCCTTTGATGTATCGATTCATGCTGTTTAACTAATTCTGTTTTCTCAAAATTGATCAGTATGAATCGATTCATCCAAGCTTGAATCGATTCATTCTTCTGTTATTTGTCTAACAGATTCTGCAATACATATATGTGCTTGTTTTTCATTTTCAAGATATAGATCACAGATTACAGAAATTGATGAGACGAATTTTGTAGTGATTTAAGCATTGAAGAACACATCAAGATAGGGTTTGTGAAGTGTTGGAACTTCAATGTTGAGCAAGCTTGAAACCTAGAATCAAGACATCTTCATCATCTTCTCAAAGATCTTATTCAAGAACATCAACAAGAGTGTTTGATGTCCTGTGAATTGAAGGCTTTCGAGACAACGTTCAGTGGTACAATCGTAGATCCAGCTGAGTTGAAGATTGATAGAAGGTTTCAAGGAAAAACCAGCTGGGTTTTCCTTCAAGAACGGGCGTGTTCTTGAGGGTTTTGTGAGTCACGTTTACAAGTCAGATTCAGCCGCAGCGAGAGTTTTGGGAATCGATGTATTCCGCAAATAGGTCGTGGAACCGGTGGATTGATTGTATAACTTGCAGGAAATCTTGATTGGGCTCAAATCGAGTGGAGGTTGATACAATAGGAAATTCTAGGAGTTTAGAATTCTGGTATTTGTATTCGAACCTTGTAATCAACGGATTCAGCAACTTTGATATAAGAATTCTCAATTTCGATTTGAAATTGAGAGGGAGACGTACCCACACGCGAGGACGACCGTGGGGAACTTCCTTACCAAATCTCGGAGTATTGTTTCTCCTCTTTATCTTTACTTTTGTTTTAATTTTTTTTTCGATTCATTGGAAATTGCTTTAGTGATAGGTGTATTCAACTGTTTTTCATATTGTGTGTTTAATCCTTTATCATAGCAATCGTAAAATCCAGCATGTTATCGCTTGTCTGGTCTTCTAGTGGCCGGTTCAGAATAGACGTTTGTGTATTCAGGACCTTTGTTTCCATATTTCTTTGAAAACTCTAAAAAACTTTTTAAATCCTTGAAAACAAGGAGGTGATCCATTCACCCCCCCTCTAGATCACTCGCCACAGCGTCTAACAGCTTGATCATTTATTCATTCATTGTGTATGCTTTGCATTCATAACATTCCATGAACATCCATGTGTTTCCATGCTTCTAACTTGCTCCCTTTGCATCCCATCTCTCATATAAGCATACATATGCATCATGTGTGACTTTACAACATCTCATGACTCATTTTCCTTGCATATGCACTTCTGACTTTGATCATAGCACCTTTGTTTGATGCATTTGCATTTCATTTCTTTCTTTACATGTTCAACTAACATTTCAGTGGCTTATGGTAAGTTGTTTAAGGTGTGGATGTGCATCCACATCTAACTTCTCTTTCTCTCTTATTCTTGTACATTATACTTGTGTTTGATGTGAATTCCATTCACTTGTGCCTTTTCCCCTCTTTTCTTTCTCTTGTGATTACTTATCTTCTTAAATGAAGTAAGTAACCTTCCTTTCTTCTCTTTCTCTTTTCATCTTGTTTCTTCTTTGGTGGCCTTCTTGAAGACTTCTCTTGAGCCTTACAAACCATAGGATAACCAAGCATGATAACTTTAGGGTTGTATATAGTCCCCCTTTAGTCTTTTACCTTTGAGTCTTCTTTGAGTCTCTCTTCTCATCTCTTAATCAGAGACTAAACTCCTAAAGTTTTAGGACTTTAGAATTAGGGTTATGCATGTATCCTTCTATTAGGATGGAGTGTATAACTTTAATCCTAAGTGTTAAACCTTTAATTTGTTTAAACCTCTTAATCAAATCATCTTAATAATCAGTAAGACATCATCTTGTAACTAGGGCCTTGCATTAGGGTTCTAATTCTTCCTTTATGGTTAAGAAGGACTAACACTAGTGTTTAATGGACAAGTCCCCCTCAAGTTGTCTTGCAAACATAAAATTCACTTCTTAATCTCATCCCTTAATTAAAATCCACTTAATAAAGGCTTTGTTATATAATGAATTTAATCCCTAACCATGGATTAAGTTGGGGTGTCTTCCTCAGCTTAAGTGTTCTCATCTATTATCCTTCTATTAGGATGGTGTAATGAGCCCAGTAATCTGCGATTAGAGATTAAACTCATTACTTAACACTAAACAAAAACCCAAAAACATCTAAATAATCACAAGTAGGTTAATGATCTTAATCCTACATCATCATGGAAATTAAGTTGAGATGCTTATCTCATACTTAATTAGGCTCATTATCCCTAATCAAGGGAGGATATAATGAGTTTACAAGCCTTTCATTTAGGCTTAAGCTCATTAACTTATGCAAAACATCAAAAACAATAAAAAAATGCAAACACAAAAACAAACAATAATCGTCTCCTTCGGGATTCTTTCCTCATCACACTCATTCATAAGCAAGAACTTGCTTCTTCCGTCTATTGCAAGACAGTTAGCACTCGAGCCAGACGAGTCATACACTTGAGCATAGAAAAGCAAGCAGTTCATCAGTCAAATTTATCTTTCAGTCTCTTTGAGTCGAACTACGGTGTTCTGACTTCCTCATTGCACGAGAGGATACGTAGGCATAACTTAACTGTTATCGAACAAAAGTCTCTTTGTCATTCCCCCTCTTCCAGCATTCTTTTAAGAGCCTCAGTCCTGAGCATTCACCCTTTTGCACTGACACTTGCATTTCTTTTCTAGTTTTTGCACACAGATAGCACATACACTACCCCTTTAAACACAATCTTTTAAGCGTGGATCCCGTCGAGTACGACGGACAATCTGGGTGCTAATACCTTCCTAGGTTGTAACCAACCCCCTTTCTCCGTTTCTCTAGTTCGCAACCGTCTTATCCATCTTTTCTTAGGTTTATGCAGCATTACCTTTCCTTCGGGATAAAAATGCCTAGTTGGTGACTCTATTTACTTCATTCCCTTTCTCTCTTCACCGACCGTTCGCGTCTGTACCGGGATGCAAATCTTTGGGAGCGACAAATATCAGTCGTAGGATTGCGCGCCAGTCAATTCTCTCCATCCCAGTTTGAATCTGAGCCACTGGATGCTTTGACTTTGCATTTTATTTATTTTTATTTAATTTTTCTTCATTTCTTTTGTGCATTTTATTTAAAATAGTAAAACTCATTAAAATAATTTCATATTTTGCATTTCTGATCCAAATAATTTTCTTAACCCAAAAATAATTTTTATTTTATTTTTTTGCATTTAAAAAGTATTTTAAAATATTTAAATGTTATTTTTAATTAATTAATGAATTTTAATTAATTAAAAATGCATTTAGGTTTCTAAAAATCACTAAAAAATTCATGAACCATTCCAATACATTTAGAAACATTTTCAAACTCATCATACAAATTTCTTTTTAGGTTTGATCATAATTTTACAATTTATCATGAATTAGGGTTTCTAAAATGATCTATTTTCTAACCCTAACTTGAAAAATTCATTTCTGATCAACCATGATGAGTTTGCACTTGGTTCTTTTTGCATTGTTTCATAATTTGCATCTAGTATCTAGGTTATTTAACTCATAAATTTGCATTGCATTTTCAATTTGTTTTGCATTTTCCCTTAGAAGTATCCAAAACCCTAGTTAACTTAGAAAATTCATATCTTTTCCTAGGTTTAGCTTCTGACCTCCATACTTGGGGATTGATCTTGTATGTGTTTTGGGTTTTTTTGAGTTCATTTTCAAATTTTTATCATGATGTATGCTTCTGTTTTGGTCATATGCATCTCATACATTCATAAAACCCTAATTTCTCATGTTCATTTGCATTCATCTTTGCATATCTCAATCATATGAACTTTCCATGAAATTCCATGCTCTTGTATGCCATCTTATACATCTTAAGACATGTTTGAACATTGCTTGATCATTTCTTCGTTCATTTGATATGCTTTGCATCCATTACATTTCATGAACATCCATGTGTTTCTAAGCTTCTAACCTGTTTCTCTTTGCATCTCATCCCTTGTATGAGCATTCATAAGCATCTCATATGTCTTTGCATCATTGAATAATACATTTTCATCATGTTTACACTTCTGGTTTTGGTCTTTGCACCTTCATTTGCTTTATTTCCTTTTGCTTTGCATCTTATGCATTCACACAAACATTTCAGGGCTTATTGTAAGTTGTTTGGGATGTGGATTTGCCTTCACATCCTACCTCTTCTCATATCTTCATTTGCATATTCAACTTGTCTTTGAAGTGAACTTGTTTCACTTGTGCTCTCTTGCTCCTATCTCTTTCCTCTTAGGTTACTTATCTTCTTCAGGAAGTAAGTAACCTATTCTCTTTCTCTTCTCTTTTCATCTGCTTCTTCTTCCTTGGTGGCCTTCTGAAGATCTTCTCTTTAAGCCTCACAAACTATAGGAACAACCAAGCATGATAATTTTAGGGTTGTATATAGTCTCCCCTAGTCTTTTACCTTTGAGTCTCCTTGAGTCTCTCTTCTCATCTCATAATCATAGGCTAAACACTTAAAGCTTTAGGACTTTGAATTAAGGCTATGCCTGCATCCTTCTCTTAGGATGGAGTGTATAACTTTAATCCTAAGTGTTAAACCTTTAATTTGTTTACACCTCTTAATCAAATCACATTAATAATCACTAATACTTTATCTTGTAACTTGGGCCTTACATTAGGGTTCTATATCTTCCTTATGGTTAAGAGGGACTAACCCTAATGTTTAATGGACAAGTCCCCCTCAAGTTGTCTTACAAACTTAAAATCCATTTCTTAATCTCATCCTTTAATTAAAATCCATTTAATAAAGGCTTGTTATATAATGAATCTAATCCCTAACCATGGATTAAGTTGAGGTATCTTCCTCAGCTTAAGTGTTCTCATCTATTATCCTTCTATTAGGATGGCGTAATGAGTTCACTAATCTATGATTAGAGATTAAACTCTTTACTTAACATTAAACAAAATCCAAAAACATCTAAAAAATCAAAGTAGGTTAATGATATTAATCCTACATCATCGTGGTAATTAAGTTGAGATGCCTATCTCAAACTTAAGTAGGCTCATTATCCCTAAGCAGGGAGGATATAATAAGTTTACAAGCCCTTGATTTAGGCTTAAGCTCATTATCTTATGTAAAAAACCAAAAACAATAAAAAACTAAAAACATAAAAACAAACAATAATCGTCTCCTCCGGGATTCTTTTCTCATCACACTCATTCACAAACGAGAACTTGCTTCTTCCGTCTAGTACAAGACAGTTAGCACTCGAGCCAGACGAGTCATACACTTGAGCATAGGCAAGCAAGCAGTTCACAATCAATTTATCTTCAGTCTCTTTGAGTCGAACTACGGTGTTCTGACTTCCTCATTGCACGCGAGGATACGTAGGCATAACTTAATAGTTATCGAACAAAAGTCTATGTGTCTTCCCCCTCTTTCAGCATTCTCTTTAAGCCTCAGTTCCTGAGCAATTCACCTTTTTGCACTAACACCTGTATATCTTTATTTTCTTAGCTTTTGCATACAAATAAGACATACACTTACCCCTTTTAAACACAAACTTGTAAGCATGGATCCCGTCGAGTACGACAGACAATCTGGGTGCTAATACCTTCCCAGGTTGTAACCAACCCCCTTTCTCAGTTTCTCTGGTTCGCAACCGTTTTATCCATCTCTTTCCAGGTTTATGCAACATTACCTTTCCTTCGGGATAAAAATGCCTAGCTAGCGACTCTATTCAATTCAACCTCATTTTCTCTTTTTACCGACGGTTCGCGTCTACACCTGAATGCAAATCTTTGGGAGCGACACTACATATACACAACAATACCATAAGGGTTGAGGACGAATTTTTGAGACAAACAATTTCACCTTCAAACTCAATTTTTTCAATGAAAAGTGATTTTCGGTGTCATCATTCCAAGAGGTTTCCAAAGGTTTTAAAGTCTTAACATGTTCCTTGATGTTCCTTGAACCTATCCAAATCATTTTCATCATCAAAATCATGCTATAACACTCAAACTGAATTCGTATTTATGCTAAATTTCAATTTATCGATTCCATTAATTCTTGATGTTTCGATTGATTTTTTATCTAATGTTGTCTGTCTCATGTTATAGAAGCTTTCTGGGTTGATTGTTTGAAGTTTCATGGCCAAAACCGAATTGCACCATTGTTAGGGTTTGGAGTCCCAATTTGGGGATTCTTGATTTAGACTATATAAAAAAATTTAAATGACATATTTGGACTGTATGAGACATGGGGAATCATTTGGTGTTTTCAATTTGATCTAAGCATGCGTATTTTGAAGGTTTTGAAAATTACAGGTCAATTAGCTATGAATATTTCGTAGCTAATTGGAAGCAAATTCATAGCTAAACAACAAGGTCTGGAGGTTGAAGATGATGACTTGGCGCGCAACATAAATTCAAATTTTAATCTTTTTATATTATATATTTGATTCATCTTATTAACACAAGCGCACGCTTGGTCTGGTGGTAAGAAGCGTGTCGTATGAAGTTGAGGGTGAGGGATCGAATCCAGCCTTCAGCAATTTTTTTTATATCCCATTTATTTCATTTGTTTTATCTCATATTGTATTCGTTGCATATTAATAACGCCAACGCGTGCATGGCCCAGTGGTTGACGGATTTACCTTTGAGACATAAGGCGTGGGTTCAATCCTTGCCCCTAGCATTTTTGATGAAAACCTGGTTTTTCTCCTTTTTTAAGTTTCCTTAATTAACTTGTTTTTCTTAACTAATTTATCCTTTTAACCATGATTAACCTTAAAACCCTTAACCTAATATTATTTTTAATCTTTTTCCTAAAAAACAATTTTTATAAATAATGTTTAATGTTTTTTTATTACATAATTTATTTTTTATATCAAAAAATTGATTAATTAATTTAATTTAGGTTTTTAACTAAACCCTAAAATATTTCATTAAACCTTATACCCTAATTTTTTTCATTAAACCATAAACCCTAATTTTCAAACCTTTTTCTCTTCAAACCTATTTTTTTTAAACTCTAAAACTTAATTAATTTTTTTCATAAAACCATAATTTCTTTTCTTTTAATTTAAACTGCTTTATTTTTTTTTTAGGAAATTGTATAGGTCACATTATGTAATTTATTTATTTTTCGCTCTTATTATGTAACTGCTTCCTATATGTAATAGTTTAGGTTTTATTTTTCGCCTCGATTATTATGTAACTGCCTCGAAGCCATGTAATAGTGTAGGACCTTTTAAATTATGTCTTTAAATTTCTGTAAATATTTAAATTGTGTAGTTAGTAATTTAGGGAGTGCAAAGAACAATTGAAATATAACTTGGACTTAGATCACGAATCATAAGATAAAGAATTGAAAATAATATTCACACACGTAAGTCGATCGTTCTACGACCGCCATCTGCACCTCCTAGGGTTTCCCCTCTTGGTTGCCTTAATAAATGGTCAGGTCCCTCGAATGTGGGGTATCTTAAAGCAATGTCCCTACAGATAAAAATCATCAAGTCCCTTCAAATTAAAAGATCATAAGTCCCTTCGAAATTTCCTACGAAATAATGATCTTGTCCCTATGAAAAATGATGATAGTCCCTATGAATTGCTAAAGACACCCTTACAAGTTGCTTTCTATGACCATACAATGGCCCTACGCCCATCCCTTAATAAATCCAAGGTAATGATTACTTACTCCTTAATAGTAAGGACAATATTATCCTTGAAAGGAAATAGAAAAACATGAAAGACCAACTTAGGGTAGGTAGCGCTTAATTATTTGCTCACTCTTTCAAAATCTTGTTCACACCCCACTTTTAAAATATTTTCAAACTAAAGACTTTGTATACATCCATACGAAGATCATTATAAAGACTTATGATAATTTCCTAAACACACACTACACCTTTTTCAAACAAGTTAAAGTGAGCTAAGTAACTAAGAGCCCATGGATAACCATGGATACAAAGGGTGCTAACACCTTCCCTTTGTATAACCTACCCCCCAAACTCAAAATCTTTTAAAAGTATTTCTTGTTCTTTTATACCCTTTCCTAAATTGGATAAAATAAAATTCGATGGCGACTCTTGCTATCCGTACATGTTTTTGTTAAACAAAAATACACAAGTCAGTTCTCCCACCGTTTTACACATTGGAATCAAGTTTCAACCAAAATTTCATTGAGAAGCCCTGTTAATCAGAAACCCTAATTTTAGCCCCTTTTTGTTAGAAGATGTTGCACTGCTTGAATTCTTTGATCAATCCACCTCTTTCAATTCCTTGAGGGATCATTTGAGATCATGTGGGATGTTAGGAACCCTTTGAGCCTTGTTGAGAGCCATGTGACCCTTGGCATTTCCTCTGGATGATCACCAATCTAGCCAATCATTGATCATATGCCTTATGCTTCTAACCATGAGTGTTATGCTTCATCTTTTTATGCAAATATGAAATGATATGTATGCTATATGATATGTAAAATGCCATGAAATGAGGAGGAAAAGTTTGGGGTGTTATAGTAAATTAAGAGAATGTTTGTAAGCCTTAGAAGAATGTTGGAGCAATATGCTTAAGTAACCTTGAGCACAAGGTATAGTACACTATTGTAGTTGGGTAATGATGATTTATGCCACCATTATGGTTATCGGTTGTCTATTAACAAATTGAGGAATTGATCACCCTTAATCTCTTGTTGATATTAGACATAATCATGTTAGATGGAGTAGATGTGTCTTGCTAACTAGAATAGTATGTATAGTGAATTGTTTGGAGTTGAGCCAAGTGTTAATGAGTCGTTTTGATTAGTCGATGCAGATTCCTATATAGGGGAATGAGGTGAAACTCGAGGATGTTAGTATGAGGTTACGATTTGATCAGTGAGTAGTATGAAAACTCACAATTGTGGTTTGGATAGCTTGAATTTTGATTTATGGTGGATCAAGAATTCGATTGATATGAGACTTCAAGCACTGTAGAGATGATCTAAGGAGTAAGTAGATGAGAATGTAAGACAATGATTTGACCAAGGATTTCGGATAGATAATGGTAGTGGCTAATGTGCCTTAAAGTGTATATAGGAAATAGGAATTGTATTTTTCGTACTTGTTTGGATAAGTTACCACTGGTGTCGTTGTGGAGGTTTGGATATGTTATGAAATCAGAAGGAAAGCGCGTAGAGTATTTGAGAGTTGAGTTACAAGTAATGAAGGAAGTGAAGCTATATGTTGAGTTAGCAAGGTGTGATTTTTGAGTTGTAAAGATGAGTTTGTGTGATGGTGTTAATTCAGATTAGGGGTTTTGGAGCATCGAGCCAGTATGAGTAGGACTTGATGAATTAGTTGTTTGATTGGTTTGGTTGATGTGCACATGATAAGTGTAGGTTATTGATGCAAAATCGGTGGATATTGGGTGTTAAGAACTATTTGAAGCATATGTTGACAATAATTGAGGAATCTTGAACGTATCTATCCTACTCAAGATTTGGGATTTGCAGCAGTTGTAGTTGTGTTGAATATTCAGATGTATTATTTATGGATCTAAGTTTGAAGTATTCAGTAATCACAAGGGTGTAAAATACCTGTTGGCCGGAATTTCCGGTGAATTAAGTCAAAAGTCGTTTTTGAGGTCTACTTGATGGTCGAAAGTTGATGTGAACTTGGTAGAGTTGATGGTTGCTAGTACTCAAAGTGCGCAGTGAAAGCATGATGCAGCGCAGTTGTTCTTATGTGGGTAACAACGGTGTTAGTAGTTTGATTACATTGAGTTTGTGTTGAAGATTTTGTGTTTTTATCCTTATTGTTGCCTCATTACCTATGGTGATGGTTCGAGTGCGAGTAGCTAATTTCTATTATGGAGGATTATGGGAGTGTTGCCTATGGTGATGGTAACAGTCGTGTTGTGTTCTAGTTTGTAGTGAACCGTGTGTTCTTAAGTTGGTTATTCCTTGCATCTTGAAATGGTCTTCGAGTGCACTGTGTGAGTATTGCATTTTGTTGACATTGTCGTTGATGAGGTGTATTAGTTGTTGTGTTGTGTTGTTAGTAGTATTTTCATTCGTAGCAGGAAGTTGATTGTTAGTTGTGAGAACATGTTTAGATTGGTTGCAGTGGGTAAATTTTCAAGGACAGAAATATTCTAAGTAGGGGAGAGTTGTAACCCCCTATTTTTTAAATAATTATTTAATTGAATATTATCGTATATTTGGTATTGAGTTGCTAAGTTGGTTTTAGTTGAACTAATTAAATTAAGTTGATTAAGTCGATTAAGTTGATTTAAGTTGGGTCCTTTTTAGTTGAATTAAGTTGAGTTGATAAATGGGTTTGCTTGGTGATTAGAAGTAGTAATTGTGGGGGGTGTAGTTTAGGCCCAATAGAAATTATTAAGATTAAAATAAAACCATAAGTAATTAGAATTATAAGAAATAAAGGTTATCAATGAAAGAAGGGAAAAACAAGAAGTTGAGAAAGGAAGTTACATGAAAAGGTTAGGAGAGGAGAATTTAGGGTTCCGATCAAAAGTGTTAGAGTCGACGTCAATCCAAGGTAAGGGTGAGGTTCTAACCTTATAATCGGGATTATATGATGAATACATGTGGGATTAGGTATATGAATTATTGTTGTCAATTGTTTTATGATTTGGTTGAATAAAGTTATTTGGCTGAATAAGTCGTTTGGTCGAATAAGTTGTTTTGTCGAATAAGTTATTTTGGTGAAATAAGTTGTTTTAGATGATTAAGAAAATTATGAATTTATTGTGTTGTGGTCAAATTGTGCATTGGCTGATTGGTAAATTCATCGGAGAAGGAATTGGATGAGAAGAGTTACAAAGATGAATGAGAGAAACAGAGAGAAGTTGCAGGTTGGATTATGGGACGACTGTCCCATCTTGTAGAGAGTTGGAACCGTTGCGTACAGGTGTAAACACCCTAAATTTTCCCTCACTTTTCTTACACCATGGCTTCAGATCTTTCATTTTTGCATTAGCATAAGCATATCATATATCACTGCATAGTTCATTTCATCTGCATCTAGGGTTTGTGATCTGAGCAATCCAAGAATGATCTGAGCCATCCCAAAGGTCTTGAAGCTTACCAAGAGGGTCCATATGTGTTCGATGATCATAATATGCTCCCCAAAGATCATAAAAGTCAAGGGATCACAAAGCATGGCAAGGGCATAAAGGCAGACTGAAGATTTCCTACACAGATGACCTAAATTTAGGGTTTTGGTTTCAGAGGCCTTAATCCCAAATTTTTTGGTAATTCTTGTTTACAATGGTCTTAATATGTTATAAGGATCATGTGTACCAAATATGATGAAGAAATTCATTGTGGAAGTCATCTGATCATTGGGTAACTTCTTGAGCAAGTAAAGTCAAAATCAGGGCATCTGAGGCCTCCATCAAGGGCACCAAAGGGTCATCATCATCATTTTGAGTCTCTATGATCTTTATTTGATCTTAGAAGTGGTTTGAATTTCACAAAGTTGAAGATTTTTGAGCCAAATGCAAACTTGCTATCTTTGGAAATGACTTGTAATGGAAACTTTCCATTTTGGGAAAGATTTTCAACCTCCCCTTTCATGACCAAAAATGCTTCAAATGAAAAATTATTGGGCATGAAAGTTGTAGATTATGTCTTTCCCTTTTCAAAAAGTACTAGAACATGTCTTGATTCATCCTAGAACTCAAGATATGGCCTTTCAAAGTTGGCAAAAATCCTATAATTTTAAAGTTCATGCCAAAGAGAATTTTTTGCAAATTCAAGTTTCAAGCCATTTCATGACCTCTAAATGATTGCTAGGCATCATACAAACATAGTGCAATGAATTTGAACCAAAATTGTGCCTTGGATTGCAAGATTCCTCAAGACATTTTCATGAAATTCACAAAGAGGGAAATTTGCAAAATTCTTTGAAACTCTTCATCCACTTGTGCCAGCTGCATAACTTTGATCCAATGGCTCTCCCCAAATCATGCTGATGCTAAGACACCCCAAAAGCCAGCTCTGTCATGGCCCATGCTTGAGGTACAAAGTTGTTGACTTTTTTGCAACTTGCCCATACCAATCAAACCATGCCACTACCCACTCTCTGACCAATCAAGACATTACATACAAACATTATGGAGCTCAAAACACAAGACAATCAAGCCTGAAACCTCCAAGAACTCAACATTCACAAATTTGCCAAAAAGCTTCCTTTCTTCGATTCTCAAAAACCAGCCATCAAACTTCAAAACAAACTTCACCAATCATCTTCAAATCACTCATAGAACACAAACCATCCACTAAAATGGCCTGAAAGCTCACAAAGCAAGGATACGATATCTGGTGAAGCAGAGTTGAATCATCAAAACCAGCCATGCAAGCTTGTTCCAAGCATCAAATCATCCTCAGGAAGCCAATTAGAGTTGATTTGCACCAAAGAGAGTTCCAGAAAGCCCAGAATCAGAAAGCACAACCTCAGGTATACCTCAAGAACATTTTTTCCAGAAGCTGTCTTTTAAGTTCCTAAATGATTCTGTATGCTCCACTGATCATTGTGATGTAATTTGTTTTGAAAATGGTTGAGATTTGAGAGTGTATCAAGCTTCTGGAAAAAAAATTAGTTTTCCGTTTGGCTTCGATTCTCTCTTTTGATGCAAAATAAATTGATTTTGTTTGTGCATTCTTGTTGCTTGATGATTAATGAGTGATTCTAGAAAGTTTGGGAAGTTTTTATGGCCTAAGGAGGGAGATAGGGATTTGGTGTTGCCGGAGAAGATGACCGGAGCTAGCTCTGGTCACCTGAAAGTACTTAGGGTTTCTAATTAGGGTTTAGGCTTAGTTTAAATGTGGACCTTAGGATCTTGCTTCCCGCGCGTGGATGGATGGCCCTGATTGCCTCATTAAAGCCCTAACCTTTTTAATTAGTTTAATTAATTAGGATTAATTTAAATTGGCCAGATTAAATCCAGACCACACAAAAATGCGCCAGTCAACTCCCTCCATTTCCATTTGAATCTGGACCCTCAGATGCGTTTACTTTTCATTTAAATCATTTTATTTTTCATTTTTATTCATTTCTTTTGCATATTTTATTTAAAATAGTTAAAAACATCAAAAAGAATATGATCTTTTGCATTTCTGATCCAAATATTTTTCTTAACCCAAAAATGATTTTTATTTTATTTTTTGCATTAAAAAAAGTATTTTTAAAATATTTAAATGTTTTTTTTAATTAATTAATGGATCTTAATTAATTAAAAATGCATTTAGGTTACTAAAATTCACCAAAAAATTCATGAACCATTCCAATACATTTAGAAACATTTTCAAACTCATCATACAAATTTATTTTTAGGTTTGATCATAATTTCTTAATTTTCTTTGAATTAGGGTTCTTAAAAATCACATTTTCTAACCCTAACTTGAAAAATTCATTTCTGCCTAACCATGATGAGTTTGAACTTGATTCTTTTTGCATTGTTTCACATATTGCATGTAGTTTCTAGTTTATTTTTCTCATGAATTTATCTTGCATTTTCAATTTGATTTGCATATTCTCTTAAGAATCACCCAAAAACCCTAGCAAAATTAGAAAATCCATAACTTTCAATAGGATTAGCTTCTGACTTTCTCCTTTGGGGTGTGACATTATAAAGGATTAGGGTTTGTTTGAGCTTGATTTTAATTTTTTATCATGATGTATGCTTCTGGTTTGGTCATTTTCATCTCATACATTCATAAAACCCTAATTTCGCATGTTCATTTGCATTCACTTTTGCATATTATCATCATGTGAACTTGCCATGACATTTCAAGCATTTGTATGACATCTTAGACATCTTAAGACATGATTGAACATTTCTTGATCATTTCTTCATTCATTTGCTATGTCTTGCATTCATTACATTTCATAAACATCCATGTGTTTTCAAGCTTCTAAACATGCTTTCATTGAATCTCATCCTTGTATGATCATTCATATGCATCTTGTATGACTTTGCATAATCTCATATGCCATTTACATTGCATAATCACTTCTGACTTTGGTCTTTGCATCTCATTTCACTTCATTTCCTTTTGCTTTATGTCTTATGCATTCTTGCTAACATTTTTAGGAATTTTTGGTAAGTTATTTGGGAAGTGGATTTACCTTGACTTCCCACCTCTTCTTATCTCATTCATATGCATTCTTACATGTCTTTGAAGTGAATCTAATTCACTTATGTTCTATTCTTCTTACTTTCTTTCTTCTAGGTTACTTATCTTCTTCAGGAAGTAACTAACGTATTCTTCTTTTTCCTTCCCTTTTCATCTGCTTCTTCCATTGGTGGCCTTGTAGATATTTTCTCTTAAGCCTAACAAACCATAGGGTATCCAAGCATGATAACTTTTAGGTTTGTTTATAGTCCCCCTAGATTCTTAACTTTTGTTCTCCTTGAGTCTCTCTTTCCATCTCTTAATCAGAGACTAAACTCTTAAAGCTTTAGGAATTTGAATTAGGGTTATGTCTACATCCTTCTCTTAGGATGGAGTGTATAACTCTAATCTTAAGTGTTAAACCTTTAATTTGTTTACACATATTAATCAAATCACATTACTAATCACCAAGACATTATCTTGTAACTTGGGCCTTATATTAGGGTTCTATCTCTTCCTTATGGTTAAGAGGGACTAACCCTAGTGTTTAATGGACAAGTCCCCCTCAAGTTGTCTTACAAACTTAAAATCCACTTCTTAATCTCATCCCTTAATTAAAATACACTTAATAAAGGTTTGTTATATAATGAATTTAATCCCTAACCATGGATTAAGTTGAGGTCTCTTCCTTAGCTTAAGTGTTCTCATCTATTATCCTTCTATTAGGATGGTGTAATGAGTTCACTAATTTGTGATCAGAGATTAAACTCATTACTTAACACTAAACAAAAACCCAAAAACATCTAAATAATTACAAGTAGGTTAATGATCTTAACCCTACATCATCATGGTAGTTAAGTTGAGATGCTTATCTCATACTTAAGTAAGCTCATTATCCCTAATCAGGAGGATATAATGAGTTTATAACCCTTGATTTAGGCTTAAGCTCATAATCATATGCCAAACACCAAAAACAATATAAAAAAACTAAAAACACAAAAACAAACAATAATCATGTCCTCCGGGATTCCTTTCTCATCACACTCATTCACAAACGAGAACTTGCTTCTTCCGTCTAATGCAAGACAGTTAGCACTCGAGCCAGACGAGTCCTACACTTGAGCATAGACAAGCAAGCAGTTCACAGTGAATTTATTTTCAGTCTCTTTGAGTCAAACTACGGTGTTCTGACTTCCTCATTGCACGAGAGGATACGTAGGCATAACTTAACAGTTATCGAACAAAAGTCTCTTTGTCATCCCCCTCTTTCAACATTCTTTTCTAAGCCTCATTTCCTGAGAAATTCACCTTTTGAACTGACACCTGTACAGTCATCCTTGACTTTTGCACAGATAGCACATGCACCTACCCCCTTTAACATAATCTTGTAAGCATGGATCCCGTCGAGTACGACGGACAATCTGAATGCTAATACCTTCCCAGGTTGTAATCAACCCCCTTTCTCAGTTTCTCTGGTTCGCAACCGTCTTATCCATCTCTTTCCAGGTTTATGAAGCATTACCTTTCCTTCGGGATAAAAATGCCTAGCTGGCGACTCTATTCAATTCCTTTCACTTTCTCTTTTCGCCGACCGTTCGCGTCTGCACCGGGATGCAAATCTTTGGGAGCGAGAGCTTGGCGACTCTGCTGGGGAAATAAGTTTTTCTTGCAACCAAGGCTTCTAGTTCTTTTTGTGGGTTTCTCCTAGAACTTGTTTGATTTGTGTTTACATGGGTGTTATGTGTTATATGTGCTTTTGTTTATTGCTTTATTTATTGCTTTCTGTACAACTTTATTTATCGCTTTCATTTACTGTTTTTATGCATTTCATATTACTGCCATCATATCATTGTGCTGGATCTGTTGTTTACCTTGGTGAGAGGGATACTCAGTGAGTAAGGTTCCATACCGGGAGCCTGAGTGACACATAGGATATAGTGGCTTCATATTCTTTCCCATTCCATTTTGGTCTGGTGCGGGAATATGAAACACGGTTCAGACATGGGTTTCTTCTTGAGAACTCTGTGCTACGAATTTCCTGTTGTACTAGGGCTATCTGGGAAGCCTGCTAAGTCTGGATGACCTTTTAGATGACCTTCAGCATCTGAGGTGAATTAGAGGAGGATCCTTTATGATTAATGTAAACATTGTACCTCCGGGTTAGAAGTGTTTAAACTTCTCATAACTGATCCAAGTCTGAGGATCTTTGTTCTAGAACAATACCTGTGAGGGGGTTGGGATGTTTACAGGTTTGCAGGAATCCTTGGCCTCATCATACCCTGTTACAGATATTGTTAAGGTTACACTATTTTGGACTGATCTTATGAAACCCTGGACTTGTGACTCTTTATTTGAGTCCCTCGCCTGGTTACTGGTTCTCTAAGCCTTCATCTGGACTTATGAACACACATGGACCTTATCAAGGTAGATAACAGATCTAGCACCTGATCATAAACCCTTTCATATCATTCTGCATACATCATTTTGCATCATTTTAACATTTGTCTATTTGTTTTATAGGGTATCCACATCTTATTTGGTTTGGTTTTGACTGTTCTTCTGCTCAGACATATTCATCAAATATATTCATCAGCTATCTTCATCAGAGGTTTTCTCCAGCATCTTCATCAGTTGTCTTCATCAACATTTCTCCTTAGTTATTTCCTTCAGCATCCATTGTCAATATGGACTCATCCAGGAAGAGCAACATCACTTACCATTTCTTTGAGCCCTCTCTAGCAGGCATCAGACAGGTTCAGGCACTCATCACTCCTGATCATGTCCCTTTATTCAGGGAACATTATGGTGGTATTATGGACATGATCATGGACTTGGATGCATCACAGAGAAGAGTGATTCACACTTGCCTTCAGTTCTATGACCCTCCTCTCAGATGCTTTACTTTCCCAGACTTTCAGTTGGGTCCTTTGTTGGAAGAATTTTTCGTGTTGTTGGGTGTCCCCATCAGGAGAGGGATTCCTTTCAACCCTGAGATGACTTCTCCTAGGAATGAAGATATAGCTAAGGCTCTGTATTTGGAAACCACCATTATTGATCAGAATATGACTACCAAGGCTGGAATCCCAGGCCTCCATTTAGACTTCTTGGTTACTCAGGCCACCGGTCATGCTACAGCAGGGAAATGGGACACTGTTTGTGCTCTTTTAGCCCTTAGCATATATGGTATCATCTTGTTTGCAGACGAGACTAAGTTTGTAAGAAATAATGCTATCCATCTCTTCCTGCTGAAGAATCAAGCTCCTACATTGCTCAGGGATTTCTATTACTCAGTGCATCAAAGGAATGAAAAGCAGAGGGGGAGATTAGTCAGATGTTGTGCACCTCTCTTCTAATGCTGGTTATTGAGACACTTGCCAAAGTCATAAGCTTTCTTGAATCCTCATTAGTCAAGAAATTGGGCTAAGAGAATGATTGTTCTCACTTCAGAAGACATCAAGTGGTGCACTCAGAGCACCAAGGGCAGAGACATAATCACCAGTTGTGGGCAGTATCCCAATGTACCTATGATTGGAGTGAAGGGTTGCATCAACTACAATCCTTTTCTATTCAAAAGGCAATTAGGGTATGCCTTAGTACATCCACCAAGAGAGCAGGACTTGTCAGAAACCCTTTACTGTGACATTCAGAATAATCATGCTATCGTCCGATAAGCAGCCTGGGCTTGGGATAACATACAAACAAAAGGGACTGTCATTCTTGGCAAGTGCAACAACATAGCTTCATCTCAATACATTGATTGGCCTCGTATCAGAGGACAGATCACCCGCATACCATTCACCCCGGAGGATGTGCCAGGGCCATCAGTTGTAGAACCTATAGCTACATTCAGTTTAGGGGAGTTTGAGAAGTTGAAGGAAAGGAACACTCAGCTTTCTGAAGCTCTAAAGAAGACCCTCTGGGAGAGGAATGATAGTCGTCTGGACAATGAGAGGTTAGAGAAGCTCCGGATAGAGCATATGACCAAGATTGAGAAGACATATGATTACATCAGAAGGGCCCGAGCAGGGGAGTTGGTATTGAATAATGTTTGCAAAGAAGCTAAGATTTAGAAAGCCAGAGCTGAGCACTACTTGGAAGAGAGTCAGGCTAGATGGATCAGAATTACTGAGGCTCGTTCACAGGAAGATCAGAAGACCCAGGCTAGGATAAAGCAGCTAGAGACTAATGAGAAGAAGAGTCGGGAAGCCTTGTTAGCAGCACAGAAGGAAATCTCCGAGTTGAAACTCCGGGCGGGGTTGAAGAGATCAAAAGACCAAGACAAGTATAAGAAGTTGACAAATGATATTGCCACCCGGAACCTTCTTATCAGGACCATTACAGAGCATCCAGTTGGACCAGTGACTGATGCTCTCCTGAAGGAAGTCAAAGAGGATGACTTTGGGCTAGATGTTTGATTTCTTTGTATTTGTACTTTATTTTGTTTGTACTTTGTTGATCTTTTTTGTTGTATTTTGACCCATCATGGGAACTTATTGTAACTATAAACTACGTATCTTTGCATTTGTAATATATGGTTTGTGTGTTATCCTTTGGGCTTCATTTCTCATCAACATCATTATTCCTCGAGGTCTGGAAGGTCAAAACCAAAGAACCAAATCGGATACCCTTGGAACACGAATAGACATACTGCATTGCATACTAACCTCATTCTTTGTTTTGTAGGTATTTTTGTTGTTGTTTTCTCACTTTGTGGTGGTTTCAGGAAACATTGCTCGTAGGAGGGTTTTCCCCATCAACAGAGTTCACTGGTATCCTACAAGAAACAACCTTATGAGCTTATAGATGGACCAAGTTCAGCAAGATCTGACTGACGTAAGAAACCAGATGGCTAATGAAAGAACTGAAATGAGGGCTCAGATGAGCCAGTTCATGGTAGTAATGATTGGGTTGGCCCAAAGCCAAGAAAGATTAAGAGAGTTGGTCGAGCGGCAAACTCCTAAAGAGAATCATCCAGGTACGGGAGGTTCCAGTAACAATGATCATGGACAACCACGTACTGACCCCCCGGAGTTTGGACCTTGTCTTAACCCTGAAGTTAATGCTATCAGGAATACCCAAGGTAACACTGGAGGGCGTGCCTTGCAAGAGGATCCTCAAGAGGAACAGTTCACTGTAGTCGGTGTTGGAGATGAAGTCTATGATCGTCGTCTGGACGAGATAGCAGAAAAATTGAGATCTCTGGAGTCCCAAAACTCCTTAGGGTTTAATGTTATGGACATGGGCCTAGTTGAGGGAGTAAGAATTCCTCACAAATTCAAACCTCCCTGCTTTAAAAGATATAATGGAACCTCCTGTCCTCGTACCCATCTTCAATCCTTTCTGGGAAGATTGAAGGCTTACACTATGGATGAAAAGCTGTGGATGTTCTATTTTGAGGATAGTCTAACCGGGGCATCCCGAGAATGGTACTCTCATCTTACCAGGGCAACAATCAGAAATTGGAAGGATTTGGCCGAGGCTTTCATACGCCAATATCAATACAATTTAGACATGGCTCCTAACAGAACTCTCCTAATGGGTATGTCACAATCCTCAAGGGAAAGCTTCCGAGAGTATGCTCAGAGATAGATACAGTTAGCTGTTGTTGTTCAACCTCCAATGTCGGAAAGGGAAATGGCAGATATGTTCATGAACACCCTACAGGGGACATACATTGATTGGCTGGCTGCTTTCTCCTCTACTAGCTTTGCTGACGTGGTCATAGCAGGAGAGAGAATTGAAAGTTTGTTAAAGATGGGTAAAATTTCTGATAATGGCGTCAGCTCCAGCAGCACAAGGAAACCTTTTGCAGGGCTTCGCAGGTCGGGTGAAACCAATTCAATACACATGGGCAGAGGTAGGTGTCGCTCCCACCAAATGACACCTGGTCAGAAGGGGTACAGACACGAACGGTCGGCGAAAGGAGAGAGAACACACAAGGGTGAACTCAAAAGACAAGTGTCTCCAGCTAGGCATTTTTATCCCGGAGGAAAGGTAATGCTACATAAACCTAGGAAAAAGATGGATAAAACGGTTGCGAACCAGAGAGACTGAGAAAGGGGGTTGGTTACAACCTGGGAAGGTATTAGCACCCAGATTGTCCGTCGTACTCGACGGGATCCACGCTTAAAAGATTTGTGTTTTAAAGGGGTAGTGTCAGTGCAATTTGTGTATCAAAGCTGGAAATAATGCAAGTGTCAGTGTAAAAGAAAAAGTGAAGTGTATAAAAGGAGTGTCAGTGTAAGAACAAGAATGAAATGCTCAAGACTATGAGGCTTAAAGAATAATGCTGGAAGGAGGGGGAATATACAGAGACTTTTGTTCGATAACTGTTAAGTTATGCCTACGTATCCTCTCGTGCAATGAGGAAGTCAGAACACCGTAGTTCGACCCAAAGAGACTGAAAGATAAATTGACCTGTGAACTGCTTACTTGTCTATGCTCAAGTGTATGACCTGTCTGGCTCAGGTGCAAACTCTCTTGCATTAGACGGAAGAAATAAGTTCTCGTTTGTGAGTGAATGAGATGAGAAAAGAATCCCGGAGGAGACGATTATTGTTTGTTTTTTTGTGTTTTCAGTCTTTTATTGCTTTTTGATTTTGTCATAAGAAAATGAGCTTAAGCCTAAACCAAGGGTTAGTAAACTCATCACATCCTCCCATTAATTAGGGGTAATGAGAATACCTTAAGTGTGAAGTAAACACCTCACACTTAAACACCATGATATAGGATTAAGATCATTAACCTACTTGTATTTATTTAGATGTTTTTGTTGTTTTTGTTTAGTGTTAAGTAATGAGTTTAAGCCATAATCAAGGATTTAATGGACCCATTACACCATCCTAATAGAAGGATGATAGATGAGAACATTTAAGCTGAGAAAGACTCCTCAACTTAATCCATGATTAGGGATTAACCTCATGACAAAACAAAGCCTCATTAAAGTGGATTTTAGTTAATGGTAAGATAAAGAAGTGATTTTTATGGTTTGTAAGACAACTTGAGGGGGACTTGTCCATTAACACTAGGGTTAGTCCTTCTTAAACCAATTAAGGAAGAATTAGAACCCTAATGCAAGGCCCAAGTTACAAGCTTGATGTCTTACTGATTTATTAGATGTATTGATTAAAGGATTTAAACACATTAAGGGTTTAACACTTAGGATTAAAGTTATACACTCCATCCTAATAGAAGGATGCAGGCATAAGCTTAATCACAAAGCCTTAAAACCTTTAGGGTTTAGTCCTTGATTGTGAGGTGAGAAGAGAAGACTCAAAGATGACACAAAGGTAAAACTAAAATGGGGGACTAATCAAACCCTAATTATTATCATGCTTGGTTGTTCCTAGGGTTTATGAGGTTTGCAAGAAGATCTTCAGAGAAACCACCAGGAAGGAAGCAGATGAAAGGAGCAAGAGGCAGAGAGAAGCAAGACAAGTTGCTTCATTTAAGAAGACAAGTTGCTTGAAGGAAGAAAGTAGGAAAGAACATGAATGAGCAAGCTCACTCTAATACAAAGGTAAAATGCAGCAATGAATGCATAAGAGAGATGAGGAGAGATTGTGAGAAGTGAAGGCAAATTCACTTCTCAAAACAACTTACCACCTGAAAAGTTAGCAAAAGAAATGAAATGTAATGCAAATGAGATGGAATGCCATGGTGAAAATCAAAACCAGAAGCATGAACATGATATTAATGATGCTAAGAGAAGATGCAAACACAAGGCAAGACATGAGAATGATCATACAAGTATATGGATGCAGATGAAGCATGCTTGGAGACATGGAAGTTCATGAAAGCTTATGAAATGCAATGGACATATAACATGGAAAATGAAAGATGAAATGATCAAACATGATTCTAATATGTCCTAAGATGTATTATTAATCATGTGGATGCACAAAATGTCATGGCAAGTCATTGAATGCAAGCAAATGAGAGATGGATGCAAAAGAAAGCACAAATTAGGGTTACATACATCATGCAATGCAAAAAATTCAAAACCAGAAGCAAATGACATGACAAAAAAATTGAAAATGGAACCAAAGTAACCCTAAACCTACACAAGTTCACTGCCCAAAGGGGGGGATCCAACTCTTAACCTAGTGCAAGTTATGAATTTCCTAAGTTGGCTAGGGTTTTAGGGTGCCTCACAAAGGAAAATACCAAACAAATTGAAAATTCAAGATCAAATCAAACCAATTTTATCCTATAAACTACATGCTATGTAGGATGCAATGCAAGAAGAACCATCATCAAACTCTCAAGGGTTAGGCATAATGGATTTTTCTAAGTTTGAACCAAAATATTGCCTTAAAATGAATTTAATTCCAACAAAAATTGTCAAAATGCATCAAGAACAAAAAAGAAATTTTGTTTGAGGGTTTGATAATGTTTCTAAATGTTTTGAAATGCAATGTGAATTTTTTGGTGATTTTTAAATACCTAAATGTATTTTTAATTAATTAATCTTCATTAACTAATTAAAAATAAACATTTAAAAATTAATTAAAAATTATTTTTAATGCAAAAAAATAAAAATAAAAATATTTTTGGGTTCTGAAAATTAATAAAAGATTTGATAAAAATTTTCAGAAATTTTTAATGTATTTTACTATTTTTAAAAAATTCGTAAAAGATAAATCAAATAAAATGAAAATAAAAATGAATTAATGAGAAGTATGCACATCCACTGGCTGAGATTCAAAGAGAAAAGGAGGGAATTGATCCGCGCGCATCTGGACGGCCCATATTTGAACTGGCTGGATTAAATTAAATCTGATTAATTAATCTAATTAATTAGGATTAGGGTTTAATGAAATGATCCAGGCCATTCAAACACGCGGGAGTCAAACCTAGTCAACTAGATCCATGGTCCAGATTCAAACTTTGCCCTAAACGTGATTAATACACTAATGACTTTCAGGTGGCCGGAAATGACCTCCGGTCATCTTCTCCGGCCACACCCTCCCTGAAAATTGCTAACTTCTTCCCTAGGTCACTAAAATCCAATCTCTCTGCCCAGAAATGATCCCCATACATCATACATCAAGAATCAACAAACAAACAACATTTAAAACACATTAACAAGGAGAATCGAATCAAAACAGTTTTAGGTCAAAAAAATTTCAGAACACGAATACATACTCATTTCTCAACCATTTTCAAAACAAAACATATCAGCATGATCAGTGAAGCATAAAGAATCAATTGGTAACTTAAAAACAAGTTTCTGGAAAAATTGTTCTTGAGCTCACCTGAACTGAAGCTTTGATCTTTGGTACTTTCTGGCTGCCTCTTTGATCCAAAACACCTCCAATGAACCTCCTGAGAAGCTTGCAATGCTTGGTTGGAGTTTCTTTTGGCTGGTTTGAGAGATTGATAGAGTTCTGTTCAGGAGAGGTGAGAAATCGTGTTTCTGCTTGAGGTGGTTTCAGGGACAAATGAGGGTTGGGAAATGATCAGAGGAACATGTTGAGTGATTCTATGAAGTTTGTTTTGATGTTTGTGTCTTGTGTGATGAGTTTCGAAGGAAAGTGCATAGGAGGTGAAATTTTGAAACTATGGCTTGTGAGATGTTTCAGGCTGTGTTGTGTTATGTGTTGGGTTGCTTTTGGTACACATATCAATCCTTGATAGGTCAGAGAGTTGTTGTGGAGCAGTGTGATTGGTATGGAGCAAAATGTATAAAGTCAACTTTTTGTGTAAGAGAGGTATGGGTCAATTCTGTCAAGGTACAAGGCATGGCTTGGCTGCAGCTTGAATCAAGGAGAACCATGGAAATGGATTAGAGGCAATGCAGCAAGTGGATTAGGGTTTGTGTGAGGTTTTGCAACTTTGTGATCTTTTGGCCCTTTTGAGATTACTTGAAGCATAAGTCATGAAAATGGGAGGTTCTTTTGTGAAATCTGATTTTTAGGTCATGGTTCATGTTTGTGCAAAGGTTAGAAGTCACTTTGAAGTCACATTTTGCCTTGGCAAGAGGTTTTGCAACTTTTCCTCTTTGGTGTAAAACTTGAAATTATGTGATTTTGTCCAACTTTGGCAAGCCATAACTTTTGATCCATAATGAATTAGGATGAGTTCTTGTACTTTTTGAAAAGGGAATGATCCATTCTACAACTTTCATGACCAAAGTTTTCTCATTTGAAGCATTTTTGAATCAATTTGAGGAGGTTGAAAAACTTTCCCAAAATGGCAAGTTTACATTACAAGTCACTTTCCCAAAAGGAAATTTTGCAAATGGCTTGAAATTCTTCAATTTTGTGAACTTCTAACATCTTCCATGATCAAATAAAGATCATACATATTCAAAATGCTGGAGAATACCCTTTGGTTGGGTCATTGGGGGCCTCAGATGCCCTGATTTTGCACTGACTTGCTCAAGAAGTCAACTCTTGATTAGATGCCTTCCCCATTGAATTTATTCATGAAAATTGATATGCATGATCCTCATATCATATAGATACTAATAGAAACAAGAGTGACCAAAATTTTTGGAGTTATGGCCTCTGAAACCAAAACCCTAATTCTAGGTCATCTGTGCAGTCAAACCTGGCTCTACTTCCATGCCTTTCTCAGTTCTTGTGATTCTTTGACTCCTTTAATCTTGAAAGGATATAATATGATGCTTGAACATACATGGACCCCTTTGAAGTGATTGATGACCTTTGGAGTGGCTCAAATTGCTCTTGGATTGCTCAGATCACAAACCCTAGATGCAGATGACTTAGAACCAATGCAGTGAAGCAAAAATGCAATATGAGATGCTATGATTGAATCTATGCAAATGAAAAGATCACAAGCCATGGTGAAATGAGTGAGGGCAAATTTGGGGTGTTTACAGTAGGCCCCAATACGTGTCGAGATCAATAGCCGCTGTCACTATTCCCACTCCATCACCTCAACAAAAATACACTCCACAACCACAACATTTCCCTCAGCAACAACATTTTCTTCAACAAAAGTCCTATAACAACAACAACAACAACCAACAACAACGTCCTTTCCAGCAAAGGCCATCTCAAGTCAATAGGGTAATTGATCCTATACCGATGCCCTATGCCACTTTTCTACCACAACTTTTGAAGCTTAATCTTGTTGAATTGAGGACTCTGGCTCCACCAGATCCTTAGAACCTTCCAAGGAACTATGACGTCAACGCCAGATGTGCCTTCCATTCCAATGCACCTGGACATACAACGGAAAAGTGCAGAGCCTTGCACATGAAGGTCCAAGATTTAGTGGATTCCAAGGCTTTAAATTTTGCACCTCCTCCTAATGTCACAAAGAATCCAATGCCCAGCCATGGTAGGCCCAGGATAAATGCAATTGAGGAGGATCAACCAGTGAACCTAATTGAAGATACTGCAAGTATTCAAACACCTTTGGCAGAGGTTAAAGCTCAGCTTTTAAAATGTCAGGTGTTCCCAGGTTGTGAGGCCTGTTGTGAATCTTGCAAATTTTCCACCAATGGTTGTGCAAGCTTAAAAAGTGGCATCAATGGTCTTATCAGAGAAAGTATCTTTCAGATAACATCAACGATTTCAACTTTTACAACATCAACGACTTTTCTTCCTACAACACCAACAAGCACTCCTCTTACAACTTCAAAAACAATTGTTCCGACAAACTCTTCTACAAAGTCAGCAATCATCTCTTCTACTACTTCAACAAACATTAGTTCAACCGCATCCACCTCTACAACTACATCAACCATTAATAATGACATCTCCACAATCACCATATATTACGACCAGACAATGGTCTCCGATTCCAACAATTTTCAGCAACAATCTCAACAACAACCCAGCTTCAGTCTTTCACCACCACCATCAGTCAGAAGTCCTGTTACCATATACTACGATCCATAGACAATAACAGTTCCTATTTCCGCCGCAGTTAGTCCAGTCACCATCACGGTACCTGGACCCATTCCATATGAAAAAGATAATGTTGTGCCATGGCACTATGGTTCAGACCTCTACTGCAACAGGGAGAGAGTTGCTCTTGATTCTTCAACTTATACACTACAGATTGATAATGTCGGGGGAGGCGGAGGCTTCAATCGAAGCGGATGTTTCTTCGCGTCACAAATTCTAAGAATTAACACTGAGGTAGAGGTTGTTGCCAAAGCTAAAGGCAAAAATGTGGTGCCTGAAGAACCAATGGCAAAAGAAGCTCATAAGACGTCCTTTGATCAGGATGTGGATGAATTTATGAGGATAATCAAGAGAAGCGATTATAAGGTTGTGGATCAGCTCCACCAGACTCCTTCCAATATCTACATTCTATCATTGTTATTGTGTTCCGAAGCTCATCGGGATACATTACTTAAAGTCTTGCACGCAGCCTACATGCCTGAGGAGATCACGGTTAATCAGCTAGAGACAGTAGTTTCTAATGTTAATACTAGTCATGGACTAGGCTTCACCAATGCTGATTTGACTGCGGAAGGTCGTCATCATAATAAAGCTTTGCACATCACTCTAGAATGTAAAGGGGATGTGCTTTCACATGTTCTAGTTGACACTGGGTCTTCACTCAATGTCTTGCCAGAGAAAGCCCTTGTTAAGCTTGAATATGATGGTATAACTCTCTGACCAAGCAATCTGGTGGTTAGAGCTTTTGATGGTTCCAAGAGGTCTGTTCTTGGAGAGGTGGAGATTCCTGTGATAATTGGCCCACGGGTCTTTCAAACAACTTTCTACGTGATGGAAATTCAGCCGACCTACAGTTGTTTGTTAGGTCGACCTTGGATTCACGCCGCTGGCGCAATTACGTCGACCCTTCACCAGAAATTAAAATACGAGTAGGAAGGGCAAATTATCACAATCTGTGGGGAAGTGTAACACGGTGGGAGAAATGACTTTCTATAAATATTGCGGATAACAAGAGTCGCCACCGACTTTTATTTTATCCATAAGGAAAGGACATAAAAGAACAGGAAAGACCTATTTTAAAAGA
Source organism: Lathyrus aphaca (assembly GCA_963966055.1). Lineage (NCBI taxonomy): Eukaryota > Viridiplantae > Streptophyta > Magnoliopsida > Fabales > Fabaceae > Lathyrus > Lathyrus aphaca. Next base: position 426,760,851 of record OZ014524.1, on the reverse strand, counting down.
CTTAGGTTCGGGGGGTAGGTTATATAAAGGGAAGGTATTATCACCCTTTATATCCATGGTTATCCATGGGCTCTTAGTTACTTAGCTCACTTAAATGTTTTTTTGAAAAAGTGTAGTGTGTGATTAGAAATTTTCTAAGTACTTTGTAATGATCCTCGTATGGATGTATACAAAGCCTTGTTTTTGAAAATTGTTTGAAAAGTGGGGTGTAAAGAGTGTTTTTGAAAAGTGAGCAAGCAACTTAAGAGAAACCTACCCTAGATTAAGCCTTTCATGTTCTCGTATGTTCTTTCAATGGTAAGACTATCCCTATTATTAAGGAATAGGTAGTCATTACCTTGGATTTGTTAAGGGACATTGGTAGGGTCATCTGGATAAAGGCAACTGTAGGGTGTTATTAGCCATATGAAGGGACAATCATCTTTTAATTGGGAGGAACAAGATCATTTATCGTAGGCAACCTCATAGGGACTTGATCTTTTAGAATCTGGAGAGGGACTAGATGATTTGTTTTATGGAGGGACTTTTGCTTAAGACACCCTACTTGACCTTTTGTATAAGGCAACTGAGAGGCAACCCTAGGAAGTGCAAGATGGCGATCTTAGATCGACTTACGTGTGTGCGTGTTTCTTTTCAAATATTTATCTTGTTAAATTAATTTTCTAAGTTAATTTTAATTATAAATATGTTATACACACCCTAGAATTACTAACCACACAATAAAGATATTTACAATAAAAATAAATACGAGAAAATAAACCTACAAATATTACATGGCTTTAGCAGATACATAATAACCAAATAAAAATAATAATAATAAATACAATAAGAATAACAATAATAAATAAACCACAAAATATTAGCAATAATAAAATAATAATAATGATTATAATAATAAATAAAGAAATCAAAATAAAGATTAAAGAGAAAATATTATTTTTAGGTTAAACAAGTATTAGAAAAAAATTTAGAGATTAATTAAGAAAATATAATTAATTTAATAATAATAAACAAAATATTAAGTTATTTACATATTTATAAAAATAAAGATTAATATATTAATTAGGGTTTATAAAAATAAGTTAATTTTAGGGTTAATAGAAAAAATTAGGGTTAGTGTTTTAATTAAGAAAATTAGGATTAAGAAATATAATTAAAATTAACAAAAGAAAAATAAAATAAAACAAGGTTTAAAAAAAAGGGGGGAAGGCCTGGATTTGATCCCAGGTCCTCCCCAATACCTGAGGAGTGACTTAACCACTGGGCCAAGGCGCGCGCCTTGCCATCTAGGGAGAGAACACATCATATATGCATAAACAAGTCTGAAAAATTCTCCAAAATAAAAAAATGGCCCTCCAAGGATTCGATCCCACAACCACCTCAATGCAAACCAAACACTCCAGCCACCTGAGCAACATGGGGCGCGCTTGATTAATAATAGCTTCAATTGATAATATATTAATTCTGCAAAAAATGACAAATTAATTGAAACAAAATGAAAACCTGGGATCAAACCCAGGACCAAGCATTACATACGCGCGCCTTCCACCACTACACCACTTGTGTCCAACTGATATGAAATACCAAATGTTAATTAAATAATAAAATTGAATTTAAAAACTAAATTTCGCGTGCAGCTTCATTATCTTCTTCCTCAGAATTCGTAGGTTTTCCTGCGAATTTATTTGCAACTTTTCCTGCGAACTTTCTTGCCAACGAAACCTGCAAATATCAATCACCATGCAAGAGGTACAATTTCTTCAAATTAATTGCACCAATGAGTTCCTTATTACTCACACGATTCATCTATGTCCTTAGAATTTATATATATTTGGTAAATCATGAACCCCCAATTTGAAACATAAAATCCTAACAATGGCGTTATCCTATTCCGGCCATGAAGCTTTGATCTAAGTGTCCAGAAACATTCTACACATCACTATAAACATCAAAGCACAGTCAAATTTCCATAATAATGCATAAATAAATGTAATCGAAAAATTGAAATATCAAGAACTAGAGGAATTTGGTTTGCATGTTTTGATGCATGAATGGATGATTTTATGATCCAAAAACGTTGAGCGATCTTCTAGGAATGATTTGGAACCTTCAAAAGCTTTGGAGATGGCTTGAATGCTTGAATCCGATTCTCACTTTTTCCTTGAAAATTTGAAGTTTGAAGAGTGTTCTTGGAGGCAGGATTTCGTGTCCTTATGCTTGCAGTGAGTTTGTGTATATGTATGGAATGTAATTAGGTCAAAATATGATGGATTTTTGGGCTTTGTCTTGATTGCTTGATCATGAAGTTTCACACTTTCAAATATTGAAAAAAATCTCATCAAACCATTCCAAATTAGACTAGCACGAATTTGTATGATTTCAATCAGCTTTGAATGATTTTTAAGACTTTCTAGGAGAAGAATCACATTCAAATATTGAGTTTTCATATTTTATTTAGATTTAATTTAATTTTTAATGAATAAAATTCAAATAAATACTAAATAAAAAATAAAAAATCAGATAATGCTTGGATTGGGTCGTGCTTGATGATATCATGAAGATTGGGTTGCAATATTGCAAGCCCATTTGGAGAAATTTGGTTTTAAGGCCCCATTTGCTCAATATACCCCTAAAAAGTTTCCCAACTTTGCAAAGGCACAAATCCCTTAATTTTAAGGCTATGAAGGTGTTCTTGGACATTTTGGAAAGCTTAGAGAGTCCTATAACCAACCTCAATTGTCTCATATCCATATCTTTTACCATTTTCAAGTTATGCCCTTTGGAAGATGTTGACTTTTGTTTTACTTTTGAAATGACCTGTAATGTTTTGGCTCATACCTTTCAAATGAAGCATTTTTAGGCTTGGCTTGTGAGACACAAAGTTGTAGAGAATTCAATTTCCTTCAAAATGAGCTTTGGATGAAATTTTTTTGATGAAGCATGTGAATGTTATGGCTGGTCAAAGTTCAGTTGACTTTTCATGTGAAAACCCTAATTTAGAAACTCCTGATTCTTGATGATCTGAAACTTCCTTAGTGAATCATGATCAACCCTTGATCAAATGATGACTTTTACTTCATATAATTGATTTTGGAAAAGAAAATCATGAAGTTTGACTTTGGTTTGACCACAGTTGACCTCAGTTTGACTTTTTAACCCCTTTGATTGATTTTTGCATATCTGATCATCTGACTGAGCAAACCTTTTGGGAAAGCCTTGAAACTTGACATAGGGATTGTTGAAGACATGTGGGATGTTATGAAGTTCACTTGAGGCTTTGGAAGTCAATTTATCCATATGAAACTCAAAACCCTAGTTTAGGGTGCATTGCTTAGGAGGATGCTTTGTCTGAGGGAATTGTCCAACTTTCTGACTAATTGTGAACCTCTTGGGACACCTTAGTACATAATGTCTTGTCTAGGTGAGGGCAAATTTTGGGGTGCAACAGCTGCCCCTGTTCAATTTTCTGAAACCTGAGGAGTTAGATTGGTATGTGTACCATTCGTGACTTGGAAGGTTGAAGGGGATTGAACACAAAAGCCCAAAAATTTGCACTCGCCAGTGCATAAAGTAACACTGCCGATTGGTTACACATGTTGGAGTGGGCTTAAAGATGCCACTTAGAGGAACTGGAGATGGGCTTATAGATGCCATCCATAATATCAGAAGGTGATAGTATCTTTATGTTGTCACTGGATATCAGTACTAGGTCTTTGTATAGGCCGTCTCTGAATCATTTATGTAGCATGGTTTGAGTTGAATGTCAGCACTAGATCTTCGTATATATCGTCTCTGCATTATCTCTGGGGAAAAAGAATATCCTTCATTAGGTGCCAGTACTTAGATCTTCGTGTAGATTGGCTATGAACCATCTTTAGGAACATACTTTAATTTAAGCATCAGAATCAAATCTTCGTGGCGATCATATTTGAGTTACTTTTGGTGATATCCTGGGCTAAGTACAAGATCTTCGTATTGATCATTTATGTACCATCCCAAAGATCATCTGTTGAATTGACCATAAGAAATAAATCTTCGTATCTATTATCTCTTCTGGAAATATCCCGGATTAGGTAATAGATCTTCGTATAGACCATTTACATACCATCCCAAGGACAAAAAGAATATCAGGATTAAATCTTCGTGGCGATTATCCCTGAACTTCTTCTGAAAGAATATCTTGGATTAAGTGCTAGATATTCGTATAGATCATTTACACACTATCCCAAAGATAGTTGACCATCAGAAATAAATCTTCGTAACGATTATCTCCTCTAGAAATATCCTGGATTAAGCACTAGATCTTCGTATAGACCATTTACGTACCCTTCCAAGGACAACTTGAGCATCAGGATCATCATAAATAAATCTTCATAGCGATTATCTCTGAATTAAGTATAAGTACTAGATCTTCGTATAGATCGTCTCTGAACTATTTTGAGTCGTTGATAGTGTTTATCTGTCTGCAACTATCCTGAAAAGAAAAGGTTAGCTTATGCAAGATGTATGCATGTATGACATGATGTACCTAAGTAAATTTCTTATGCACTATGGATGCGTATGTTGTGATATGATGTAAATGATGTATGTATGAATCATGTAGCCTGAAGTGTCTGGGTATCTCTGTATAACAACTGCTAACTGGGGAAGATAAATCTCGGTTTATTGCTGAGGAACATGGGGACTTTGTTCCCGTCTTGTTTAATAATATGGTATTTAGAACCTCCCGTCTTCGTTCGTCGTGCTTTTCACTGAAGGAATAAGTTCCTGAATCTCCTGACTGAGGATAAAAGAGATGGACATAGATCCGGGAGACTTAATTCTTCGGAGGATATGCAACTGCTTGAATATTTCGTCGAGTGGGAAGTATAAGATATTACTTGAAGAGTTCTGTATGGATATCCGCAAAGATTACCTTGTGGGGATGAACCGGCGAAGCTTCATTCAATTCCTACCCTCGTTCGTCCTAAGTAAATACTATTACTGCATTTTATGCATTTCTAGTAAACATCAATCATATTCAAAAGCATACACACATTCAAATATAACCAATGGACATTTTCGCTTAAGTAAACAAGGGAAAAGAAAACTTGAATTCAAAGACGAGACTTTATTTATTTAGAGAATAGCCTATAAACATGTAAGTTTGTACAAGGAGACAGAAATCCTAGTAAGAGTAATTCGTCGTAAAAGTTTTACAAAAACAAAGAAAAGAAGCTATGTGAAAAATAATCCTATTGAGTTTCAATTCCACTATTGCCATTATCTTTAAGTATCTCCTCCTTTGCTGTCGAGATAGAAATGATTGGATTGATCTTTATCTATTTGAACTTGGTTCAGATAGCACAACGAGACATAGTCATACGCTTTAATCCCTAACTTTTTCCTGGATTGCCTTTTCAGGTTTTCAATCCACCGGGATACCCTTTTTTGCCCAAGCTTCTCTTTCGGATTTTCGACCTACCGGGTGTACAATTTTATATATATATATATATCCCTAATTTTTGCCCGAACCCTTTTGGTTCGCCGGGATGCCCTTATTTTTGCCTAGGCCAGTCAACCTAGCGGGTCTCTTTTTATGCGTAGTATTTTTTAACTATGTCTGCGTTTACGGGTTGTGGGAAATCATCACCATCCATAGTAGTAAGCATCATGGCACCTCCTGAGAATACCCTCTTGACTACAAATGGTCCTTCATATGTAGGAGTCCACTTTCCTCTAGGATCACCCTGTGGTAATATAATATGCTTGATTACCAAGTCTCCAGTCTGATATACCTTTTGCTTAACCTTCTTATTAAAATCTTTGATCATCCGTTTCTGGTACATATGACCGTGACAAACAGCTGCCAATCTTTTCTCATCAATCAAATTTATCTGGTCAAGTCGGGTTTGAATCCACTCATCTTCATCCAAGCCTGCATCCTTCATGATTCTTAAGGAGGCGATCTGAACTTCAATGGGTAGAACTGCTTTCATACCATAGACAAGGGAGAATGGGGGTGCCTCTATTGAAGTACGTATTGTAGTACGATAACCATGAAGAGCAAATGGTAACATCTCATGCCAATCCTTATAAGTAATAGTCATCTTCTGTAGGATCTTCTTGATGTTCTTATTAGCAGCTTCCACTGCCCCATTCATCTTTGGACGATACGGAGAAGAGTTGTGATGCTTAATCTTGAACTGCGTACAGAGATCAGTAATCATAGTATTGTTCAGATTAGAGCCATTGTCTGTGATAATCCTTTCAGGGATGTCATACCTACATATGAGATTATTCTTAATGAATCGAGCCACAACATTCTTAGTAACAGATGCAAATGAGGCTGCCTCTACCCACTTTGTGAAGTAATCAATGACAACCAGGATGAAACGATGTCCATTAGAAGCAGTAGGCTTGATCTCACCAATCATATCAATGCCCCACATGGCAAAAGGCCAAGGAGCAATTAACACATTCAACGGAGCTGGAGGTACATGCACCTTATCAGTATAAATCTGACACTTGTGACATGTTTTGGAATGTTGATAGCAGTCAGCTTCCATGATAGACCAATAGTAACCTGCTATCAATATCTTCTTTTCCATGGTATGACCACTAGAATGAGTGCCAAAGATCCCATCATGCATGTCTTCCATAATCTTTGTTCCTTTCTTCTTATCCACACAACGAAGCAAAGTCAAATCATGATTGCGTTTGTACAAAATTCCATTACTCAAGAAGAACTTAGCAGAAAACCTCCTTAGAAACTTTTTATCATTTACAGATGCCCCTTCAGGGAACTCATGAACTTCAAGATACCTTTTTACTTCATAGAACCAAGGCTTTCCCTCTACTCCTTCAGTATCAATCTCATTACAATATGCAGGCTTCTCAAATCTATCAATAGTGATCTTGGGAGTTTCATCATCCCAACTAATCTCAAACATAGATCCCATGGTGGCTAGTGCATATGCCAACTGATTCTCTCCTCGTGGAATATGTCCAAAGGTAATCTCTTCAAAATATGGGATCAAGGACAACACATGCTCTCTGTAAGGAATGATATTTTCATGCTTGGTATTCCAATCTCCTTTAATCTGACTAACTACCAGGGCTGAATCCCCATATACGTCCAAGAACTGAATCTTCATCTCAATGGCAGCTTTGATACCCATGATACATGCTTCATATTCAGCCATGTTATTGGTACAATAGAAACACAGTCTTGCAGTAATTGGGGTATGACAACCTTCAGGGGAAATGATCACAACACCAACCCCATTACCTAGCGCATTAGAAGCTCCATCAAAAACCATAGTCCATCGGGATCCTTGTTCAGGTTCGTCATATTGTCCAGGTTCTTTGGTTATAATCATAATGTCTTCATCCGAGAACTCAAAATTCATAGATTGATAATCATCCACTGCTTGATGAGCCATATGATCAGCTACCACACTCCCCTTAATGGCTTTCTGAGTGGTGTACTGTATATCATATTCTGTTAAGATCATTTATCATCTCGCTATTCGTCTGGAGATAGCAGGTTTCTTGAATATGTACTTGATTGGATCCATCTTTGAAATCAACAAGGTAGTATGAGTCAACATATAATGTCTTAGTCGGCGAGCAGCCCATGCCAAAGCGCAGCAAGTTTTCTCGAGCAGTGAGTATCTTGTTTCACAGTCGGTAAACCTTTTGCTAAGGTAGTATATTGCCTGCTCTTTTCGACCAGACTCGTCATGTTGCCCCAACACACATGCCATTGAGTTTTCTAATACTGTTAAGTACATAATCAAGGGTCTTCCGTCAACTGGTGGGATCAAGATTGGAGGTTCTAGGAGATATCTTTTGATTTAATCAAAGGCTGTCTGGCACTCGTCATTCCATTCCATTACCTGATCTTTCTTCAACAGCTTGAAGATTGGCTCACAAGTAGCAGTTAGCTGGGAAATAAAGCTTGCAATGTAATTCAGTCGTCCCAAGAAACCTCTAACTTCCTTCTCAATATGGGGAGCAAGCATCTCTTGTATAGCTTTTACTTTTGCAGGATCCACTTCAATACCTTTTCCAATGACAATGAAACCAAGGAGTTTACCCGACCTAACTCCAAAAGTACACTTGTTTGGATTCAATCTCAGTTTATACTTCTTCAACCTCTCAAACAACTTATGCAGGTGATCAAGGTGTTGTTCCTCATTCTGGGACCTGGCTATCATATCATCCACATATACCTCTATCTTATGATGAATCATATCGTGAAACAAAGCCACCATAGCACGCTGATATGTTTCCCCGACGTTCTTCAAACCAAATGGCATCACCTTATAACAGAAAGTGCCCCTTTGTGTAACAAATGTAGTCTTCTCCATATCTTCGGGTGCCATCTTAATCTGATTATAACCAGAGAAACCATCCATGAAAGAGAATACCTTATGTTGAGTAGTATTGTCTACCAAAACATCAATATGTGGAAGTGGAAAGTCATCTTTAGGACAAGCCTTATTCAAATCCCTGTAATCCACGCACATGCGTACCTTACCATCTTTCTTAGGTACTGGTACCACGTTTGCAACCCATTGAGGATAAGAAGTCAAAACTAAGAACCCTGCATCAAATTGTTTCATCACCTCTGCTTTAATCTTTTCTGACATTTCAGGATGCATGTGACGAACCTTCTGCCTCTTTGGACGACAATCTTCTTTTACCGGTAAACGGTGAACCACAATGTCAGTATCCAACCCTGGCATATCTTCATAAGACCAAGCAAAAATCTCCACTTAGTTACGTAACATCTGGATCAGTTTGTTCTTAACACCATCCTCTAATTCATCCCATATCTTGACTTCTTTCCTGCTTTCCTCTGTTCCCAGATTCACAACTTCGATTGGATCTTCATGTGGCTGTATAGCTTTCTCTTCTTGTTGTAATAACCTAGGAAGCTCTACAGGTACTTCACAATCTTCCTCCTTTCCATCTTCAGCTTGATAGATCGGATTCTTGAAATTATAATTGGCAATAGTAGAACTGTTATCAACAGGATCCAGAGTGGATGAGGATCTGCATTTTAGTGATGTGGGTGTGTGTAAGAACACATAGCTGATAAAATAGAAATATAAATAAAAGAAAGACAAGGAGCACAATATTTACAAAAACGAAACGTCCATCGATTTTATTGAATGAAGTATGCAAATGAAATGACATCCCGAAACAAGCATACCATTGTGCCCCGGGTAAGACACAAGACTTAAAAGGTTTTATTGTTCGAAATTACAAACTTAAAACAAAACACAGTAATAATATTTACTCCTGACTAAAGGAGATAGGAATAACGTCTTCAGTCTTCCAATTGTTGAGCCCATCACCCATGGTAGGAAAGATCCAATCATCCAGGTTGTAGTCTTCATTACAGTCACCCACAACATTGATTTGATCTCTTATGACCCCTTGATTAGTGATACGAACAACACGAGCACGACGAACAGTCTTCTGAGATTCTGCAGTAAAACCCAAACCAAACTTGTCAGACTTGTAAGGGATGTTGGGAAGATGACCCCAAATAGCAAAACCACCTTTTGCAACCACAACCTTAGCATCTTTGAGGGAGGCCATTGCATGAGGTATTCTAGTAACCACAAGAACTCTTTCAAAAGCAGGGACAGACTGAGGAACAGGAGCAGAGCTAGGAACAACTTCAAATGTTTGACACGTAGTTTCAACCATTTCACCCTCCATTTCTACATATTTGAAAGTATTCACATGGCTCACCATGTACTCTTCTTCACCATAGACAGTGACAATTTTATTTTTCACCGGATATTTCAACTTCTGATGCAAGGTGGAAGTCACAGCACCTGCCCCATGGATCCAGGGGCGCCCAAGCAAACAAGAATACGCAGGACGAATATCCATCACATAGAAAGTAGAGTTGAAGACTTGAGAGCCTACTTTGATCGGGAGGTCTACTTCTCCATGTACCACTCTTCTTGAACCATCAAAGGCCTTCACCACTACATTACTTGGTTTTAACACAACATCTTCAGGATTGAGCTTGTTCAGAACCTCTTTAGGGAGCACATTTAATGAAGAACCATTGTCCACCAGTACATGAGACAAAGTAGTGCCCCTACATTCAATGGAGATATGCAGAGCTCTGTTATGGTTTCTCTTGGCAGGAGTCAAATCAGCATCAGAAAAGCCCATACCATTATCACTAGTCAGATGTGCAACACAATTCTCAAATTGATCCACAGAAATTTCATTTGGTACATGAACAGTCTTTAAGAACTTGATTAAGGATTTAGCATGAGCCTTAGAATATAGCAACAAAGATAACATGGAGATTTTGGAGGAAGTATGCCCCAACTGATCAACAATATCATAATCACTTTTGCGAATGATCTTCAGTACTTCTTCCATCTGTTTAGAAAGATTTTCTGCAGTCGGTGCCTCAGTTTTCACAGGTTCAATCACATGACCCTTGCCCCAGGCATCAGTAATTGGCCTAGAAGTGGAGGTGACATGCCTGTCAGAAGAGAGCCTGTTACAATCTATGCTCCTGAGATTAGTCCTGTGACCATCACCGTGCCTGGGCCTGTTCCTTACACAGGCGATAAAGCCATCCCTTGGCATTATGGCTCAGATGTATATGTGGCTAGACAGAAGATTGAGAGCAAGTCTGTTGTTATTGACCCGGCTGTAGAGAATGTCGGAGGAGTTGGAGGTTTCACCAGAAGTGGTTGTTTATTTGCTTCCCCCGTGCTGAGAGGGGATCCTGAGGCTGAGGTTTCATCCAAAGCCAAAGTAAAGCAAGCTGTGACTGATGAATCAACTACTCTTGTTGCTGGGTAGGGTACATTTGAAAAAGAGGTCGAGGAATTCATGCGTATTATCAAAAAGAGTGACTATAAGGTGGTCGATCAGCTGAACCAGACACCTTCCAAGATATCCATCTTATCACTGCTGATGTGTTCTCCCGCACACAGAGAGGCCTTATTGAAAGTGCTGCAAATGGCCTATGTTCCTCAGGAAATCACTGTCAACCAACTTGAAGCTGTTGTAGGCAGTGTTAATGCAAGCCATGGGTTAGGCTTTACAGACAGAGACCTCACGTCAGAGGGAAGAAACCACAACAAAGCACTACATATCACTATGGAGTGCAAAGGTGTTGTGTTGTCGCATGTTCTTGTAGACACATGCTCTTCCCTGAATGTGCTTCCGAAGAAGGCATTGATGAAGCTCAATGTTGATGGGATAGTCCCGAGACCAAGTGATCTGATTGTCAAGGCTTTTGATGGTTCGAGAAGATCAGTTTTTGGAGAGGTTGAGTTGCCCGTCAAAATAGGTTCTCAAGTCTTCAAAAGTGTCTTCTACGTCATGGACATCCAGCCTGCGTATAGCTGCCTGTTGGGACGCCCATGGATACATGTTGCTGGAGCTGTTACTTCAACCCTGCATCATAAGCTCAAATATGTGGTTGATGGTCAGGTCATTACAGTCTGCGGAGAGGAGGACATCTTCATAGGCCACTTGTCAACATTCAAGTATGTAGAGATGGATGGAGAGATCCATGAGACTTTCTGCCAAGCCTTCGAAGCAGTCAACGTCAATATCTTAACTCCTGAAGAGAGGAGCAGTGAGAAGGAGGGCACCTCTATCCATTCCTACAAGCAAGCAAAAGAGGTTGTTCAATCAGGAAGTGCCCAAGCCTGGGGCAAGCTATTGGAGCTTGAAAAGAAAGACGACAAGTTCGGTTTAGGATATCAGCCTGGTGGATCTACTCCAAGTGGTAAAGCCATTACGTTTACAAGCGCTGGATTGCTCGACCGCAACCAGATTTGTGCAACAAGCCAAGATGGGGACAATGACGGTGATTGGGACAACTGGATTCACCCGTGTGCGCCCGGCGAGGAGCTAACGAACTGGTCTGCTGAAGACATCGAACTGGCACTCAGAGTAATTATTTTGTTTCCTTTTATTAGCATACTGCATTGTCAAATCCAGCATTCTGCCCGAGATGCTAGGATCCATTGTACTGAGCCACCATGTTTTGTATGCATCTTTATTTTGCTATGAAATAAAAGGACATTTTCAGACAAATTGTGTTCCCTTTCTTTGTGTTTAAAATTTTTTCACAAAAAATAAAAAATGGCAATGTGTTTTCCTTTTTGTTTTGTGTTAGCGTCTCTTTTTCAAAATAAGAAGATTCTGAATAAGCACATCATCTGTGCAGTGTTGATCATTTGAATTCCATTGATAACGTTCCTGCTATGACCACGCATGACTTTGACAATCCTGTCTACCAAGCTGATGAAGGGGTTGAGGAAGACTGTGACCTCCCTGAAGAATTGGTCAGGTTGTTGAAACAAGAGGAACGGGTTATTCAGCCTCATCAAGAAGAAATTGAGATCATCAACATTGGCAGTGAGGATGTGAAGAAAGAGATCAAAATTGGGGCCAGTCTGCAGGCCGACGTCAAGAAAGAGTTGATTAGTATGCTGAGAGAGTATGTGGATATCTTTGCTTGGTCATATCAAGATATGCCAGGGTTGGATACCGACATCGTTATGTATAAGCTACCTTTGAGAGAGGACTGTCCTTGAAACTGAAGTTGAGAAGAACTCGTCCTGACATGGCGATGAAGATCAAGGAGGAGGTTCAGAAGCAATGGGATGCCGGGTTCCTTGCTGTAACTAGTTACCCACCTTGGGTAGCTAACATTGTACCTATACCAAAGAAGGACGGCAAGGTCCGGATGTGCGTTGACTACCGGGATTTGAATAGAGCAAGCCCAAAAGATGACTTTCCGTTGCCACACATTGATGTGTTGGTAGATAATACTTCTCAATTCTCGGTATTTTCCTTCATGGATGGCTTCACATCAAAACACTCAAAAACTATTCAAAAACATCAACCAAACATCAACAACATCAAGATAACAATTATACAATCAAATATATGATTATAACTCATTCTAATCACTCTAATTCATCAAGATTTCTCTCATAAACTCCACCTAAATCAAAAACCCCTAAAATTCATAAACTCATACAATCCTAATCTATTCATAGTCCAATTCCTACACATTTACAATAGATTATAAAAACTCCTCATACCTTAGAGAATTTCTTCGCTTTACACTCTTCCTTGGGGTTCTCCACAGCCTCCTGACTCTGAGCTTCTTCTTTCTTCAGAGCACTTCACCAAACACGATAGAAAATGAGAAAACTGATCGTGTATTCCTTTTTACCAAAACACATTCCAGTTGAGTCTTTTCCCTCTTTACCCTCATATATTTCACAAAAGGACCACCTTACCCTTTCTCTTTAATATATTTTTAATAATAATAATAATAATAAAATAGTATAATAAAACACTATTTATCCTTATTATATAAAAATACTATTTTTCTCCAAAATTCTCTAATTAACCCAAACTTTCTAATTTTTCTAAATTAATTAAATAAATGACTAAATAATTAAATTTAGATTTTCGGGGTGTTACAACTCTCCCCTACTTAAAGAATTTTCGTCCTCGAAAATTACCTGAAGTAAAATGAGTCGGATACGACTCCCTCATCTGATCTTCCCGCTCCCAAGTCCAACTTTCTCCAGCTGGTCCTCCCCACATTACCTTCACTAAAGAAATTTCCTTTCCTCGTAGTTACTTCAATTCCCTACCATCAATCCTCACTGGTAAAGCTTTATTCGTCAAATTATCTCTCACCTGAACATCATCTATCTGAATTACATGCGACGGGTCGAGAATGTACTTCCTCAACTGCGATACATGGAATACATCATGTAAATTCGCAAGAGAGGGAGGTAAAGCCACTCGATAGGCCACTTCCCCTATCCTCTGCATAATCTGATACGGACCGACGAAACGTGGAGTGAGCTTTCTAGACCTTAAAGCTCTTCCCACACCAGTCATATGAGTAACTCTTAAGAACACGTGATCTCCCTCTTGGAACTCAAGTGCTTTCCTTCTCTTATCGTGATAACTCTTTTGACGAATCTGTGACGTTTTCATCCTTTCCTGAATCATTTTTATCTTTTCAGTTGTTTCTTGGACAATCTCTGGCCCAAGCACTAAACTATCTCCTGACTCATACCAACATAATGGAGTACGACAACGTCTACCATACAACGCCTCATATGGAGCCATCCCGATACTAGCATGAAAATTGTTATTGTACGTAAACTCGACCGATGGAAAATGACTATCCCAAGACCCTCCTTGATCTAATACACAAGCTCTCAGCAAATCCTCTAAAGATTGGATTATTCTTTTCGTCTGACCATCCGTTTGCGGGTGATAAGCAGAACTCATCCTCAACTTAGTACCCAAGGCATCCTGCAAACTCTTCCAAAACCTCGACGTAAATCGCAGATCTCTATCCGATACAATACTTGAAGGTACACCATGCAACTTCACAATTTCTCTTTTCATACCCGGCCACCAAAACAACCTGCGTAAATCCTGATACATCTTCGTAGCACCAGGATGAATACTTAGTCGACTCTTGTGCCCCTCTTCTAAAATACTCTTTTTAATTCCTATAATATCCGAAACACATACTCTATCTCGGAATCTCAAAACTCCATCTTCATCAACTCGAAAGTCACATGCATTACCTTGATTAACCAACATCAATTGATCAACCAATTTCAAATCAGATTTCTGACCCTTACGAATCTCTTCCAAAATCTCACTAGTCAGCCTTAACATTCCCAATTTCACACTATCAGTAGTAGTTTCACACAACAAGCTCATGTCTCTGAATTGCTCGATTATTTCCAATTCTTTCACCATAAGCATCGAAATATGCAACGACTTCCTACTCAAAGCATCAGCCACAACGTTTTCCTTACCAGGATGGTAATTCAAATCAAAATCAAAATCTTTCAATAATTCCAGCCACCGCCTCTGTCTCATATTTAACTCTTTTTGATCAAACAAGTACCTTAAACTTATGTGATCACTGAATACTTCAAATCTCGAACCAAACAAGTAGTGCCTCCAAATCTTAAGCACAAACACCACAGCTGCTAACTCTAAGTCGTGAGTAGGATAGTTCCTCTCATGAACTCTTAACTGTCTAGAAGCATAAGCAACCACCTTATTAACCTGCATCAAAACTCCACCAAGACCCATTTTGGAAGCATCACAATAAACTACAAAGGACTCATCTGGATTCGGTAAGACCAAAACTGGCGCGATCGTTAATCTTTTCTTCAGTTCCATGAAACTTTCTTCACAAGCAACATCCCACACATACGCTTGACCCTTCCTAGTCAATTGCGTCAACGGTAAAGCTATCTTAGAAAAACCTTCAATGAACTTACGATAGTAACCAGCCAACCCAAGAAAACTACGAATTTTTGTAGCTGACTTCGGAGTCTCCCACTGCAATACTGCATCAATCTTCGAAGGATCCACAGAAATTCCACCACTTGAAATTACATGGCCGAGGAAACTCACTTCCTTTAACCAGAACTCACACTTAGATAATTTAGCAAACAATTTCTTTTCTTTCAACACTTGCAACACAACCCTCAAATGCTCGGCATGTTCCTCTTCTGATTTAGAATATACCAAGATATCATCTATGAAAACCACCACGAATTTATCAAGATACTCATGAAAGATCCTATTCATATATTCAATAAACACACCAGGCACATTAGAAACCCCAAACGGCATCACCGTATACTCGTAATGCCCATATCTCGTCCTGAAAGTTATCTTCGGAATATCATCAGCTTTAACTCGAATCTGATGATAACCGGACCTCAGATCAATTTTACTAATGACACAAGCACCTACTAGCTGATCCATCAAATCATCGATCCTCGGAAGTGGGTACTTATTCTTGATAGTCACTTTATTCAACTGTCGGTAATCGACACACAATCTCATACTACCATCCTTCTTCTTAACGAGCAACACCGGAGCACCCCAAGGAGAAACACTGGGCCTAATGAACCTCTTCTCTAACAATTCTTCTAATTGTTTCTTCAACTCATTCAACTCTAAAGCCGAAATTCTATAAGGAGCCATCGAGACAGGACTTGTACCCGGTACTAAGTCCACAGAAAAATCAATTTCACGTTCCGGTGGTAAATCACTTATATCACCAGGAAACACATCTTGAAATTCACAAACTATAGGCAACTCTGCACTGACAGTCTTATCATCAAATTGCAATGATGCAGACACTGCAAACATCAAAGCTTCATCCAATACAAGTTCATCCACTTGCTTAGCAGATAAAAACATCAACTCACCATTCTCGCTCAATTCAGGGAACTTCACTGTCTTACTATAACAGTTAATATGAACATAATTGAATTCCAACCAGTTCATACCAAGGATAACATCGATTTGGTGTAATGGTAGGCACACCAAATCCATCACAAAATCCTTCTCAAAAATTGTCAAAAGACACTTCAAACAAACAAGCATGGTAGTCACAGAACCATTAGCAGGAGTCTCTATTATCATATTACCGTTCATATTAGACAACTTTAAACCCAATCTATTAGCACACTCAAGAGAAATAAATGAATGTGTAGCTCCAGTGTCAATAACAGCAATCAACTCAATATTATTAATAAAACAGGTACCTCTGATCAAGTTGTCCTTCTTTGGAGCTTCTGAACCAGCTAACGCAAAAACTCTCCCAGCATTCTGAGCAGTTGCAGCATTCTTCTTTGGTTTCTGGCATTGGGCGCTGATATGCCCCTGTTCACCACAATTGTAACAGGTTGGTCCTTCATTAGGACAATCACTCATCTTATGCCCAAGCTTGCCACAACGGTAACATTTCACAACTCTGGTGGTACACACATCGGCCTTATGACCTGCCTCTCCACACTTGTAACACTTAACAGGTACATTAGCAGCTCCCCTACTTTGCTTCTTCTCATCAGATGCCTTCTGCTTCCCTTTATCACCAGTAGTCACATAAGGTTTCCCTCTATACCGACTCTTGTCTTTCTTCTCACTCAGCTGTTTATAGTGAGCTGACCGAGCTCGGCTGTCCTCGTCATAAATACGGCTCTTATCGACCAACTCTGCATACTTACGAATTTGTTGGCATCCAATTCCTTGCTTAATTTCAGGTCTCAGCCCATTCTCAAACTTAAGGCACTTGGAAAGTTCAGCATCTTCCCTATTGTAGTGAGGACAAAACTTCACTAGCCTTTCAAATTTGGCAGCATAATCTGCCACTGTCATGTTTCCTTGCTTTAGTTCAAGGAATTCTACCTCCTACTTACCACGAGCATCTTCCGGAAAATACTTCTTAAGGAACTCCGCCTTAAACACAGTCAAAGTCACCACAACAACCTCATCCTCTAGACGCTGACGAGTATTATCCCACCAGTCTTCAGCTTCCTCAGACAACATATATTCTGCGTGTCAGCATATGCCATCACTCTGAAAATCTTCTCAATTGCCTTGAGCCACTTCTGTGCACTCGCCTGGTCATGAGTTCCTTCAAACACAGATGGATTATTC
This sequence comes from Lathyrus aphaca, assembly GCA_963966055.1. Classification (NCBI taxonomy): domain Eukaryota; kingdom Viridiplantae; phylum Streptophyta; class Magnoliopsida; order Fabales; family Fabaceae; genus Lathyrus; species Lathyrus aphaca. The sequence goes on along the minus strand of OZ014524.1, from coordinate 426,743,346 downwards.
CTCTGAAATTTCTCCAAGGCACGAAACTCATCATGCGTATTGTTACGAGCAGTAGTCTGAGCAAGAGCTGCAATAGCATCAGCGAGAGCACGCGTGTTGTTTCCAGCCATTCTGCACAACACTTACCACATAAGAAGAAAATAATTGTTAAGTAAATAACGACTTGACAACAGACTGACAACAACAAGACTTGGCCGGATAGACCGACCTACTCTAATACCACTAATGTAACACCCTTCTACCCCAAAACAAAATATTTAAGTATTATCAGAGTAATCATCGAGAAGGGTATCACATTTCATCATGATTCAAAACAAACAGTGTCTTGTCCCGTAACACGGGTTAATCAACATCAGGAATAACATATAGCATTACGCAGCGGAATTTAAACTTCAAAATTCAAAACTTCATTAGTTTACTTCATAAACATAATTTTCACCATCCTGAATTTAACATCATAAAATGGGAAAACATTTATCCAAATAATAACATAACTGAAAATAGTTTAGCGAAAGAAAACCCATCCCAGTGTTACATGACACAGAGCAGGACACATAGACCAGAACCACTTCTAAGGAACACTAAAGCACGTTCCGAGACTCATGAAACTCCTATTGCACTGCGAGCCTATTCTTTATCATCTGCAAGTTACCCACGAAAGAGGAAACATTTCCAAGCAGACAGGGTGAGTAATCATAATATATCATAAATGTATAAGAATATAGAACATAAATAAATTAGTGCAACATATCATGACATCATCAACTATAAAATTCAGCAACAACAACACGATCATGAAATTAAGCAACACCAAAACAATCATGAAATTCATCCAGAATATGCAATTCTAACATCCTGATATGCAATATGCATGTGGTACCATTTTCATCGTGAGATGGATACATGACCATCAACCCTCCACAAAGGAGCACATCGAAAATCATCGAGACACTTCAATCCACACAATGGGATTGAAGCAAACAAATAGGCCGAAGCCCCATCGTGAATGTTATGAAATGCAATGATGCACTACATCGTAAATTCATCAAAATAATTCGCATCATTCATTTCAATCAGCAAAACAATCATCAAATAATCATATATATCATCATGACATTACACCCAGAACACTGGTTCTATAACCACTCTGACACATCAAGAATTGACCCGTACCTGGTAAATTATGAGGCAATTAAAAGGTTATTTCATAAATTCATTTATAAAAACTATTGCATTTTTCTCATTTTTATTCATCAAAATAAAGTTCAATTTATGCTCTTTCCGACGCTTCAAACGGAATGCGAATCGGATTTACGGTTTGAAAGTTACGGATTTTTCAAGAATTAAAATTTGTCCTCCAAACAGTGTTAACCGGTTAACCCATAGCGTTAACCGGTTAACGCCTGCGAAACCTCAGAAGACACCCAAAATTTTCAATGGTTAACCGGTTAACCCATAGCGTTAACCGGTTAACGCACGTTTTCCAGCAATTCTCTGCTACACAATTGCAGGCTGCTTCAACACCAAAAACTCCCAAATCCCATTACGGGTTTCACATCAAAACACTCAAAAACCATTCAAAAACATCAATCAAACATCAACAACATCAAGATAACAATTATACAATCAAATATATGATTATAACTCATTCTAATCACTCTAATTCATCAAGATTTCTCTCATAAACTCCACCTAAATCAAAAACCCCTAAAACTCATAAACTCATACAATCCTAATCTATTCATAGTCCAATTCCTACACATTTACAATAGATTATAAAAACTCCTCATACCTTAGAGAATTTCTTCGCTTTACACTCTTCCTTGGGGTTCTCCACAACCTCCTGATTCTGAGCTTCTTCTTTCTTCAGAGCACTTCACCAAACACGATAAAAAATGAGAAAACTGATCGTGTATTCCTTTTTACCAAAACACATTCCAGTTGAGTCTTTTCCCTCTTTACCCTCATATATTTCACAAAAGGACCACCTTACCCTTTCTCTTTAATATATTTTTAATAATAATAATAATAAAATAGTATAATAAAACACTATTTATCCTTATTATATAAAAATACTCTTTTTCTCCAAAATTCTCTAATTAACCCAAACTCTCCAATTTTTCTAAATTAATTAAATAAATGACTAAATAATTAAATTTAGATTTTCGGGGTGTTACAACAACATCCTGGGAGACATTGTGCTGAGGAAACGAGATAACCATCTCTTGAATCCTGTTGGGAGTAACAATGTCTTGGCGACATTGTCCTGAGCAAACGAGATAAACATCTCCTAACTCTTGTTGAGAATAAAAACGTCTTGGGTGACATCGTGCTGAGGAAACGAGATAACCATCTCCTAACTCCTGCTGGGAATAACAACGTCCTAGGCGACATCGTACTGAGGAACTAAGATAACAGTCTCGAATCTCTGGACGGAGATATCAATCTAATGGAGAGTGATAAGAACAAAACTGCATCTGGACATGCGTTGCTTTGATCTGTCATGTCTGCCAAAAAAAATTGGCGACCTTTTGGGGAACATTTCACTCACTGGGCTGGATCCCATTCATGCAACTCTGCGGGGGAGTTACAAACATCCAACTCGGCTGGGGAAACAAATTTGCCAACACCTAACTGGGGAGAGAATTCTAACAATTCTAACTCTATGGGGAGAAAGGTGCATTCGACTACTTGCTCGGAATAAAGCCTCGTCTTGGGAAAAGAACTATTCAACTGATCTTAAAGTTTTGCTAGGGATACCACCAGCTCTGACTTAGCTAGGGAAAAGAACTGTTCAACTGACTTTGAAGTTATGATGGGAACACTACCTGCTCTGACTTAGCTGGGGAATATTCAGTTTCAACTCTGCTGAGCATGCTATGTATCACCCTTCTGCTGGGGATAAGCGTTGTAGAGCCTCTCTCGCTAAGGAAGATACTCTTCTTGGGGAATAGATGCTAATCATGATTGGACTTTACTTGGAAACTTCGCTGGGGAAAACCGCGAACTCTACTGGGCAAGGAAGAGAACTCCCGAGCTCTTCTGTGTCGTCACCACTGTTAGGGAATAACGAATCTTCACGTACTGATGGGCTAGTGAAGACACTGGTGAGAGATACTCCTTTGTTGAGGGAAAACTCTTTGCTTGAGGAAGTCATCATCCTTCTAATACTCCGCGGAGGAAGGTTCAATTTCCGACTCTATTAGGGATGACGGAGAACTCCGTTGGGGATATTTCTGGCTGGAAATAAAAGGTTTGATCACCTCTTGCTAGGAGTGGGAGGTATGATGTGTCTCATGCTGGAGATGAGAAACGGAAGGCGTCCTTCGCTGGGGATAAGAGATAACGATCTTCCTGCTCGGGAAATATCATCCTCTCTGATGTTGCTCTACTGGCGAGGTTGGTCTTACTTGCTGACGAGCCATGCTTCAATGAGACCTGTTGAGGAAGAGGTTTCTTGAAACTCAGTGATGAGAAATGGCTTTGCTAGAAACACATGTACCTACATGTACACGATGGATAAGGCCTACAAAATGAAGGGTTAGTTTGGCCTGCATGCCCCGGGTTCATGGTCTGAATTATAATCCTTGTCACTTAACATTCAAAGTGATTTTAAATGTTTTCCTTTCACATGTCCATTATAAAGCCACCAATTTTAAATGCAATGTTCTTTTATTAAAAATTCAGGACATTTTTGCAAACAAAGCAAGTAAAAATAAAACAAGGATAAAGCTTTTTGATTGAACATTCTTTTATCAATGAGCCTCTGAATAGGTGAAAATTTACATTAGGAAGCAATCACCTAGAAAGTGATGATAGTCCCTTCGAATTTCTAGGATACCATTACAAGGTCGCCCCTCGATGACCCTACGGAAAATGATGATAGTCCCTTCAAATTTCTAGGATACCTTTACAAGGTCTCCTTCTATGACCATACGATGACCATACGCCCGTCCCTTACATCCAAGGATAAGACTACTTACTAACTAATAGTATGGACAGTTCTATCCCTAAGGAAAGAAAAATAACATGAACGACCTTGAGTAGGTAGGAAGCCCTTAACTGCTTGCTCACCATTTCAAAAGAAAAAATTACTCTTTACACCTCACATTTTCAAAAACTTTCCAAGAAAACCCATTTGTATACATTCATACGAGAATCATTACAAAGGTGAATTTTTTTTCTAAATACACCACCACTATTTATTTCAAACAAAAGTAAAGTGAGCTAAGCAGTTAAAAGGCCGTGGATAACCATGGATACAAAGGGTGCTAACACCCCCCTTTGTATAACCTATCCCCCCGAACTCAAAATCTAAAACCATAGTCTTTCCTGTTCTTTTCCACCTTTCCTACTTGGATAAAAGAAAAGTCGGCGGCGACAATTTCTATTTGCAACATTGTTTTTGTGAAAACAAAAACGACAAAATCAGTTCTCCCACCGTGTTACAAAACTGGCGACTGTGCTGGGGACAATTTATCTCTTAAAAAGAGGGGTTACCTTAGAGTTAGATCACTTTACTACTTGTTTAAATTGTATGCCTTACTTTTAAAGTGTATTTTTATTGGGAGATACTCGTGTGAAAGATTCTATACCGGATCTAGTGTATCTTAGGTATGTGGCAATAGACCAAGGAAACTGTACGGCGTATACCGATATGGTTGATTTGGGGGCTATATTTAGTGTGACGTCTTGGTTGGTTCTGATGTTCTTCAAGTCAGTTGAGGATAATATCAGGATGACATATGGTGTCATTTACATTAACTTCCCTTTAGAACCCTAATTGACCCATCTTGGCCATTAGAAAGTAGTGAGATAGTCGGCTTTGGTGGAGTCTAAAGTTGGTTGATACTCGATGCTACGCTCATTGAGATTCTAATCTTGGGATGTTTTGGTTGGCATGTCAGTTGCCATACTGAACTACAACCCTTGAGAAGAATCGGTGATATTGATATTCCTTAGAACCCGGTTACTATTGCTAGGACAGGTTGAACCAACTAAACTTCAGTGGCGAGGGTACTTACCTATGAACTTCATGCAAGCCTTTAAACCTAAGGCCATTGTGTGACTTGTTTGTATTTTCCATCTGCTTGTTTGAACATGACATCATAACATCATGACATCATAACATAGAATTTTCACTAACCATTTCAAGGACCAAAGGATTTATCTTTGTTCTTTGTTGCAGGTTATGACCTCCACTCGTAGAAACACTATTCGAATCAAATTTGTAAGGATACCTTCCAAGCTTGAGGAACTAGTCTCAAAAGTTCCTAAGAACTCTTAATTCATCAAAAGGCATGGTTTTCTACTTTGTTTGGTTACTTCGGGGTTTAATGAAAACATGATGAGTGTTTATTCTTTGACCCAAAACATCACTGTTTCACATTTCCCGATTATCAACTGGTGCCCATAATGGAAGAATTCTCCAAACTACTTGGTGTGCCTAATCTTGATCAAAAACCATTCACAAGCTTAGAGAATGAGCCTAAACCAAGAATTATTGCAGCAACTTTACATTTGAAGAAGTCAGACATTGTACTGGAAACAAGAAGTGGAGTTAAGGGTATTCTTGCTAAAGTATTTATAGAAAGAGCTCAGGTATTCTTGGATGCTATGAGTTACGATGCTTTTGAGGAGATCTTGGCCTTGTTGATTTATAGTTTAGTGTTGTTCCCTAATCCAGACCAATTCATAGATGTGCACGCAATCAACATATTTCTGAATCATAACCATATGTCTACCTTTCTTAGAGATTTTTTGCACTCTCTTCACACTCGTACAACGAAGGCGTGAGAAAATCTGATGTGATGCATACCTCTACTATCAAGGTGGTTTATTTCACACCTTCCTCGATCTGTGATGAAGAATGAACAAGGTTTGAGATGGTCTAGAAGGATAATGTCACTCTCTCATTTAGATATTCATTAGTGTTCCCGATCTATGGAAAACAACATTATCATTGACTGTTGTAGAGATTTCCTTAATGTGTCACTCCTAGGCATAAGGGGATGCATTACTTATAATCCTTCTTTAGCACTACGTCAATTTGGTTATGCTCGGAGTGATGGTCCTTATGACATGATTATTCAAGGTATTGTGTTTGATTTTGACAATGATCTTCGAGGTTACCGTCAAAGGTTTATGGGTGCTTGGAGCATGGTGAACAAGATTAACAACAATACTCTGAAACCAAAATACTCCATCACTATGGAGCCTTACCTCAGATGGGTGAGGTCTCATGCTCAAATGATGCCATATCCTGATGGTCTACCGGTGATTGTTGAGCCTATTGTTGAAGGAGATGTTCCTTACACTATTCTTCATCTTGACATGCCTACTGACCTGGAAGAGCTTCACAAATCTTGGATCCAACTGAAGGAGCAAAAGGATACTTTTGAGGATCAGTCCAATGCTAGCAAAGAGAAAGTGTTGGAGCTAACAAGGAAATTTCACGAAGAGCAGAACCTTAATACATATCTCAACACAAAGAGGAAGCGTCCTTGGAAAACTTGAGTCTCAAATGATTATTTTCTTTGTAACTTTTTTGTTTTCCTTCATTGGAAGCCCAAGGGGAAATTATATTTTAAACTTACTAATAAGAGTTTTGTTTTTGTTTTTGTTTTCCCTTAACAAACTTAAATCCTACATGGTCCTTAAAAACATTTCATATGCATCTACATACCATATCATTGCATAACAGGTTTCCACGATAGGTTTCTTATCTTCTCGCTGTTTATTTCAGCAGAAATGGCTCTCGAACAGACTGTCAAAGATCTCCAAACCCATAATGCTCAATTTCAAGAAGTGATCCTAAATTTGTCCAAGGGGAAAGAAGAGTTGAAAGCCCTCCTCACTAAGGACATGAAAAAGAATAATCCTGAAGACAACAAGGATGATCAGTTGGAACAACTGCAAGCTGAGATGGCAGAGATGAGAATCTAGATGAAATAAGTTGACTTGGTTGAAAAGAAGAAAAGGATAAGAGAAGGAAAGAGACAAGTTCCTACTGATAGTCTGTCAATTAAAAGAATAATGTCTTATAGGTTTAATCTGCCTCAACACAAGGAACATAAGAGACAGTTTATCAAAATCAACACACCAATGTCGCAAACTTTGCATTACTTGTTGGAGATGAAGCTGATTACCTTGAAAGACCCTCCTCAGAATCCTAATACTTCCTCTCCTCGCTATAATCCCAATGCAAGGTGTGCATATCGCTCCAACTATCCTGGACATGAAACTAATAATTGTTGGGCATTGAGGAATAATATTCAAGACTTGGTTGACGAAGGAGTCCTCGAGGTTATGCCAAAAGACCAAATTGAATTCTCCTATCATCCATCGAACATCAAAGTTGCCAGACATTCGGAGTGACAAGTTTAGAGGATGAGGCTTTGAGAACGTTTTAATTTTCATTTGTAATTTCTTTTGTCGACTTAAGCACTTACTATTATGTCAGACTTTTGTTTTCACGATAATGCATTGCATATGTTTGTCTTGAATTAATCCATTCGTTTCACTATATTTAAACTATGCTTCTTACTTCTCTTTTGTGATATTTAACTCTTGTTAAAGCTGTAAGCCTTTAGAGGGAGGATGACGAAGATGATACCATAATTTCATATAGTATACTTTTGAACAGACTATGTTGATGATGTGCAGGCATTGTTTCAATTCCTAAATAGTGGAGATATAAGGAAGTTAATCCCTAGTCAACCCTTTTGAGCCTATGAAGTATGAGTTTTCATTCTCACGCAAATTAAAACCCTTAATCATAACCTAGGGCAGGGTAGTTCCTCAGTTAACTCAATTATGCTAGTTGTCCTTTTTGTACACAACTAATGATGGTTCCCTGTAATCATTAAGTCCGAGAGTCAATATCTAGCAAAAGAAAAGCTCATTAAGTCAAAACTTATGAAGGAGACTTAGTAAAAATTGAGACATCCCGCTGATAGTAATCTTGAAAAAAATAGTTCAGGCAAAAGGAAGGGATAACAAATTCAAAAGAAAAAAGGTCAGTACAAATCCTCAACAAAAAAAAAGATGATTGGCTTTTCAAATAAACTTATGTCAGTGTTACAAATCCAAACTCCTTTGGAGCCTCAAAGCATAAGTTAACTGAACATAGGACTGAAGAACATCATGAAGGATGGGTTGGGTACACATAAAATCTGAGCCTTTATCCTTTGTTTCTTAAACCGTGAACCAGGTCACGTTACAACCCTTTAAAAGTCCTAACTGAAGCATGGTTAGTTCAAAAGCATACTACTACAAAAAGGTATCCTGACTCCTTTAGAGCTTATTATAAATCTTGAGTTAATATCACAGTTTTTACAAACATTGTTTTGCAAAAATAATTCTTTTTCAAAACATCAAGACATACATAAGCGTTTCATTTTGAATATCATTATTTGCATATAACTAAGTGTTTGTCAGTAGAGAAGCTTACACAACGAACATTCAATAAACCAAAATCCTCCTGACAGACAAAGTTGATTCCTAGGTCTGACTCAGTTGGATAAAAGCCAAAGTATACAAGGGGAAGGGTAACTATCTTCCAATCAAAGGGGTATGAGATGTTATTATCCAATTCATCTGGGGCAGTCAGGTCAAGATTCAACTATGCTTAATAGCCAGGGGCAGATCTGCTCATCTGAATTTCCAGAAGTAACATTACCGAGTTCACGATGCTAGGGGCATGTTATTATGGGGCATCCTGTTTATTTCTCTTGAGGCAACTCCTTTCAAATACTTCCATTTTGGGACAAATCATCCTCATCTAGGGGAAACTCTCTCTTTTCAAAACTAATCAAATTCAGTTGCAAGCTCCTTAACCATTACCCGGGGCATACACGATCCACCGCAGTCCGAAAGCACATTCCTCTCATTACATTGCCTTGATACTTGGTTTCAGAAGAAGCCATTGTGGAAATTGATTTTCTGTGCCAATAGTATCAGATGGTGTCAGTATCATGTCTTCGGATTCAATCATGATAACTCCTAGAAAATTGCTCGAGGAAGTCGAGAATATCAGAAATTCTGAATCCATTGATTACTTTGAATGAATATATGCTTTCGAATATGATTAATGTTTAGCAAAATTACAATAATAGCATTTACTAAAGACTCTTGGAGGTTGGAATCCCCAGCAAATTTCATATCCAACGAATCTTCGCAGGATCATCCCCATAGAGTAATCTTTACGGAGTTATTCCAGTGAAGTATTCCGGGTAGCCTCTTGTACTTCCAGCTCTACAAAGTACCAGACAGATTTCTCTCAAGCCTGATATCCTCAGAAGAATTGACACTTGGTAAGATAAGTCTATCAAGGGAATGTTTGTCTCTTTTATCACCAGAGTATTTAGGAATTTAATCTTTCAATAAAATGTAGGACGAACGGAAGTCGAAAAATCCTAAGTAAAATATTTTGAAACAAGACGGGAACTATGTCTTCATACTCCTCAGCAACGAGTCGGAATTTATTTTCCCCAGCTAGCATTTTATTATACTAAGCTACTAATGTGCTTCAACTACATTATTCATCCATACATCATTCATAGCATATTATGGCATACATATCCATAATGCATACAACATTCTCATCTACGTTAAGAACGTCATGCCATGCATACATCAAATGACCTTGCATAAAACTAACTTTGCCTTTTTAGGATAGTTTGTTATCAAAGGAACATTGTCGTCTCCTAGAGATAGTACAAAGACGATCAAGACAAAGATCTAGTTCTGATACTTAGTTCATGATATTTTTCCTAGAGACAATTCAGAGACGACGAAGACGAAGATCTAGTTATGATACTTAGTTCAGGATATTTTCCAGAGACAATACATACACGATCAAGATGAAGATCTAGTTCTGATACTTAGTTTTGATATTTTCCAGAGACAGTTCTGAGACGATCAAGACAAAGATCTAGTTTTGATATTTAGTTCAGAATATTTTCCAGAGACAGTTTAGAGACAATCAAGACGAAGATCTAGTTATGATACTTAGTTCAGGATATTTTCCAGAGACAGTTCCGAGAAGATCAAGACAAAGATCTAGTTCTGATACATAGTTCAAGATATTTTCCAAAGACAGCATAGAGACGATCAAGACGAATATTTAGTTCTGATACTTAGTTTTTATATTTTCCACAGACAGTTCTGAGACAATCAAGACAAAGATCTAGTTCTGATACTTAGTTCAAGATATTTTCTAGAGACAATTTAGAGACGATTAAGACAAAGATTTAGTTCTGATACTTAGTGTAACACCCCAAATTTGCCCTCTGCATTTTAAGCATCATATCACATCATATTCATCATGAACATATCATTTTCTCAGCATCCAAGCATGGAAAGATGAGGCATAACATTCTTCATGTCCTAGCATCAAGCATATGGTCATCTGTGGAGGTTCTTGAGGCACCACAAGCCAAGAAAAGGGTCCCAATGATTGTATACAAGTCTTATGGTGAGTCTACACTCCATTTACAAGTTCAAGTCCATTGGAAAAAGCTCAGAAGATTGCATGATCATCAGAGATCTCAGGACAAGGCAAAGCTCCTATACAAGGCACCCAAATTAGGGTTTGTGATTCAAGCATCAAACCCTCACAACTTTGGCCATTTCATTTGGTCAAAGTCTTTTATATGTCAATAGGATCCTAGGTGTCAATTTTCATGAGAAAAATCCATGTGGAAGTCAGACAATGCCTCAGTTGCTTGCAGATGAAGTAAAAAGTCAATTGTGCCCTTAAAAAGTCAACTGTGTGATTTCAAGGGGTCTAACCCAAATTTTTTGGCCAAGAGGGGGTCCTTAAAATGTTATAAGAGGTTTAGAATTATCAAAGTTCAAGAATCATGGAGATTTGAAGGGTTTTGCAAAAATGGTACAAAGTTGGTTTTTGAGATTTTCCAAATTTGGCAACTTTTGCCCTAATTTTCAAATGGCCTTAACATGATCAAAAATTCTTCAAATGGACCAAAGTCAAACATGAAAGTTGGAGAGTAAGGGCTCCCATTTTGAAAAATTACAAGTATATTTTCATGGGATTTATAGTTTTTCCTCTAGCATCTTCGAAAAAGTGTTGTATTTTAGGGCAAATCAAGTTTTCATGCATGCAACCAAAAGCAAAAGGCATCAAAACTTAATTGTATGACTTGGTATGGTTCAAATTGGTTTCTAATGTTACAATAAATTGCATTATGGTTAATTTTCTCCAAAGAAAGTCCCATTTTCGTGCATAATAAGAAAGTCACACAAAATATGCAAAATTGGCCAATTCATGAGAAAAGTGTGAGGGCTTGATCTAAGGGCCAAGATTGATTACATTTTGATCAAGGCTTGGAAAGGCATTGCACATGGGCTGAGAATACAAGAAAGGCATGAGGGAGGCATGCTTATCTCACATTTTGCAAAATTTGCAAAATCACACAAACCTCATGATCCACACGTGCAAATCACACAATCCTTTCAGCAAGGGTTTATGAGATCATACATAAGCAGCTAGGGTTTCAGCAAGCACCATCTCTCTCTCATTCTCTCATTCTCAAGTTTATGCAACATTTTCATTTTCTCCCATTTCTCTTCATTCAAGCACCCAATCTCAAAACAATTTGTGGATCTGTAATCAAGGAGAGCTAAGGATCATTAAGTAACCATTCATTCAAGCTTTCTCTCAAGATAAGCAAGCTTGCCATTTCAGGGCAGGTGTGATCAAACCTCAAGATCCAGCTTCATTCAAGACCTTAGAGGCATTTATTTTGCATCTAGGGTGAAAGAGGAGTGATTTGCACGCATCATTGGGCTTTCTATCTCACTGAACCAAGATCTTCACCCCAGGTATACTTTGAAATCTTATGATCTAAAAATGAAATTGATGTGGTGTTTTGTGTTATTTGAAGTTCCCTGATCATGCTTCACTCTTTAGATTTGAAAATGATGCATCATAGTGAAAGATATCTTGAATTAAGTTTTGATGGTGCAACTTTATTTTGTTCGATCCCTTTGATGCTTTGACTTTTAGGAGTTTTTGAGCCCATATTTGGATTCAGAGTAGTTCAATTAGCCAATCTGGAGTATTTGATCCTTTTATTTGGTCATTTGTGTGTCTGTTGAGGATTCCGGTGCCGGAGCCCTAGCTCCGGTCACCGGAAACTGGATTTGTGAGTCTAGCGTTTGTTCATGGAAGAAGATGACCAGGTGCCGTTAGATCCCTCCATCGTGCGTTCCAAATCACACCACCTAGCCCTAGGGACACCCTCTCCCTCACATGAATTCTTTCTCTTCATTTAAATCCAAGTGTTATGCAGCCTATGTTAACTCCTGTGCGCTCACCAATCAGAAACAAGCATTTTGCCATGTCAATTAATGAAGGGCGTGTAGTGCCCGTTTGATCCATCCAACGCATCCCATATTTCCAAGCATTATTTCATAAATACCACCATAATCCAATATGCGCACCCCCTACAATCTTGGGCCCAATTCAAACCAATGCAATTCCCTGCTTCTAACACCCCCAACCCAATTTCATTTTTATTTCTTTTTCTCCATTTATTTCTTTATTTCATTTTAACTTTTCATTTATTAAAAATACTTCCCTTCATTAAAACATTCTCAAAAAAATCATGAGTCATATTTAAAGTCTCTTTTATTTTTTTTATATTTATATTTTCTATTTTTTCCATTTCCATGTGTCTCAATTAATTTCTTCTTTTAATTAGCTTCTTTTTAAGTTCATTTTGACCACACTGCCCTGTCCATTTTCCATAGACTTCATTATTTTGAATTTTGATCCCGTTCTTTTTGATCTGGATTCTTAAGGCAATGTATTTATCATATGATTTTTCTCTTGATTTTTAGAAATTTATTTCTTTAGTCTTGATCCTTTGACTTGTGATGGAAGTTTGTAACCCTAGCTTGTGTTTAAGCCTCCATTTGACCTAGTTTGCTTCTTAATTCTTTCAAATCCCTTTGGATAATTAATATACCATGTTTGAAGGTCACTTGACTTTAGTTTTGGAATTTTTAGATGCTTGGTTGATTTAATGTGAATTTTATCTTGAACCTTGTCCCATTTTGCTTCTTTTGGTCCTTTAGGTCTCTTGTAAGCCAAGAAAGGCACTTGTGCCAACTTCTTCTCCTCATTTGGGGTTCTTTTGGGGTATGGGTTTCTTCCTGGTCCTAGCTTAGGGTTTGAGTCTTAGGAATTTTTGTGTCTTGCTTCTTTTTAAGTCCTTTCTTTCCTTAAGTGTTTTCATCCCACTTCTTTACTTCTTTCTCTCCCATTTGGTGATTGTTGGGTCTTGTACCTCCATTCTCTTCATCTTTTTGGATTCTTAAGCCCTTCTTCATCTTACTTTGGTTCTGATCTTGTTCATTGAGTCCATGTGTATGCATATTTGCTTTGTATCTTTCATGAGTTTACATAAGTTTGCATTTGTGTTTCATGTTGCATCTTTTGCTTGTGAGCTTCATCTCTCATTTTTTTTGAGTTGCATTTGCATTGTGCATTTTTTCATATCATTTCACTTTTGTTTGTGTGATGTTAGCATGTTATCTTGTTCACTTTGTTTCACTTGTATGCATATTACTAACCTTGCAGGGGCAATGGTAAGTGTGAGGTGTAGGAATTGAGTTCCACATCTCCAAATCTCATCTTCTCCTCTTATGTTTATTTGTACTAACTCTCTAGTTGTTGGGCTTAGGCCTTGCTCATATCTTATTCTATCTTCTTCTTCTCTTCTTCTTTCCTTCTTATTTAGGATAGAAACCTCACTAACCCTTGGGACATCCATGCATGTTAACACTTAGAATTATTTAGTCCCCCTTAGAATTTTTCCTTTGTAATCCTTTTGGTTCTTCTCCTCTTCTCATCTCATAACCATAAAAAACACCTTAATAATGTTTGAAGTGATGTATTGATCCATAGCCTTATCCCATGAGGTATGCTTGTAGTCTTCCCATCTTAGGATAGTACAAGTTTACTTTGTGATGCACAAGTCTGATCAAGGTATCTTCTTCATAAAAGAAAAGCATAAGAAACACTCCTTCATCTGTAAATAACCAAAAAACACTTAATAATTTAAAAAGTTAGTGAGCTTAGGCCCTAATCTTTGGGTTCATGTTTTGGGGATCTTCTCCTTACTTGAGTGTGCTTGTTCTGTTATTCCATCTTTGAATGTAGTGACAAGTGCACATTCCATTGAAGAGAGCTTGAGTTCACTTCCTTGTGACACACTCCATAAAAGCCTCTAAAAAACACATACAAACAATAAGCGTCTTTCCTTCGGGAATTCTTTTCTCATCTCCTTCGCTCCGTACGCGAACTTGCTACTACTTGTCACTTTGCAAGACGGTTACGCACTCGACGTCCGAGTCTGCAACACCTGAGCATTGGCATAGGCAGTTCAAGCCTTAATTCACAAGAAATTTCCTTGTTACCCCTAGTTAGGGGGAACTATGGTGTCTCTGATCCTCATTATCCTGATGAGGTACGTAGGCAGCGGGGTAGGGCCCGTTCGAGCACAATCTTTATTTTCCCTACATTTTTTCTCTTTGTCCTCTTATTCAGTTCTTTCCCTGTTCCAGTTTCTTTTCATTTTCATTTCTTTATTGCAGCTTTCATACCTTCATCCATTGAAATAGTTATCTTTGCAAGCGTGGATCCCGTCGGGTACGGCGGACGATCTGGGTGCTAATACCTTCCCAGGTTATAACCGACTCCCGAACTCAGTCTCTTTGGTTCGTAGGACCAGTGTCCTTCCTCTTCTTTCTTCTGGTTTGTGCAGCATTACCATTCCCCTTTCTTCGGGATAAAAATGCCTGGCTGGCGACTCTATTCTTTTTTCCGCGCCACTTTCACGTTTGTACCAGGATGGAAATCCGGGGAGCGACAACTGGCGACTCTGCTGGGGATCGAACCAAGAATCTCTGGTTCCTCTGTGAGTCTATCCTAGCGCTTGCTTGTTTCTGTTTCTTTGGGTGATGTTTGTTTGCTGTGGCTTGTTGTATTTTACTATTGTTTATTTACAGTTTTATTTACAACTTTATTTACAGTTTTCAGTCTTTATTTTCTGCATCATGTATATATACTGGACTGTCTGGACTGGTTTTCTGTTTGGTGGGATGGGTGTTACATGTTCTTGAGAGATGAGCTCATTAC
This sequence comes from Lathyrus aphaca, assembly GCA_963966055.1. Lineage (NCBI taxonomy): Eukaryota > Viridiplantae > Streptophyta > Magnoliopsida > Fabales > Fabaceae > Lathyrus > Lathyrus aphaca. The sequence continues at coordinate 426,728,177 of OZ014524.1, read as the reverse complement.
CACGGCTCGAGAGCACCTTAGGACTTAGAGTGGTTCCACTTTGGCCTCATGAGATCTTGTCATGGGGGTAGTAGTGAGTTTCACACCCAGGTTGGATTGTCTTGGAAATGTCTTGATTTGGGGATCTTCCTCTCTCATTACACAACCTTGACAGTTATGTGCAGCTGGGGACCGATCATTGAGAACCTTGTGGAAACATCCCTCTTTAGTGATGACAGTGGCAACCCACATTTTGTGGCAAACCCATTCGCATCCGAGGGCCCACCTGGGGATCACATAGGATGACCTTGTGTCCTTGACTCAGCTGAGGCCTCCCTGCGTAGTATATAATGCCAAACCGATTCCCTGATTTGGTCATGAGCCGTTTCTCGGAGATGGTGAAAGTATTATTTCTATTCGGCTTTGAGAGTCCGTGATGTCTGACCCGGAGCCTATTACCAGTGAGATTGGGAAGGGGTTTACAGGTGTACAGGAACCCATGGCCTCAACATACACTCACTATTCAGTGGTCCTTGTTATATTTTGTGGTCCTATGATTATGATCTTTGGTCCTATGCTCCTATGGTTCTGGAGTTCTGGTTTTGTTGTTCTGGTATTCTTGGTACTGTGGTTCTGAGATCTTCTATCAGAGAGTTGTGATTATCAGAGAATGTGACTCAGAGGACTTTTGGTTTGTCAGTGATCAGAGGGGGCCTTGTGTTCAGTGATCCAGTTCAGATGGTCCCAGTTGATCATATGCCTGCATTGCATTGCATTTGCATCATTCTTTGCATTAACTGTTTATGTTTCCCATTTTTCAGGTCATTGTTCATAATCTGCTCCCAGTTCTGGTAAATCTTATCTCCATGGCAGAAATCAGAAGAGTTCCAAGGAAAAAGAATGTGCACTATACTTTTCTTCAGCCTGAAGTTAGAAGTGTTCAGAAGTTAGCAGGTCTGATGAATGACCAAGTGTTGGGCAATTTCAAGAAAAGATATGGCCAGATACTGAAGTTTGTGGACAAGCCCACTGCAGACCAGAAGGACAGTTTGCATACTTTGTTGCAATTTTATGATCCTCTGCTGCGTTGCTTTGTTTTTCCAGGATACATCTTAGCTCCAACATTGGAAGAGATCTCCAGCATGCTGAATGTTCCAGTCAGAGAGACATTGCCATTCTATGGGTCTGAGGTTGTGCTTAAAGATGAAGACATAGCCAAGGTTTGTAGGTTGCCAGCTATTACAGTCAATAGGGCTCTAAAAGAGAGTGAAGGCAAAGGGCTACCTTGGAGTGTGCTCATCCCAGAGGCAGAGAGATATGCTACAGAGGCTAAGTGGAATGCTTTGCATGCATTGATGGTATATGGGTCCAGCTTGTTCCCTGGAGAGAAAGAGTTTGTCAGCTTAGAGGTGATCTCAATCTTTGCAAAAGGCAATCCAGTGCCTACTCTTTTGGGTGACTTCTACTACAGTGTTCGTTACAGGAATGAGAAGGGTAGGGGTGGTCCAGTAGTTTGTTGTGCTCCTTTGTTTGCTGAGTGGTTTGCCAGACAGCTGCCAAAATCAGGTGCCTTCAAGGAAATGAGGGATGAGTGGAGATGGTCCAGAAGACTGATGGGGTTAACTGCTGAAGATATTGCATGGGGATATGATAGAGATCTGCTAGGTAAAGAGTTGCTGATCAGTTGCGTAAGATTTGCTGGAGTGCCTTTGCTAGGAAGGAAGGGTGTCATCAGTTATTATCCAACTTTAGCCAGGAAACAGTTTGGTTATCCTTTGAAAGATCCTCCACAGATGGAAGAGTTTGCTGAGTCTTTGTACTTTCCTGTTGAAGGAAACAGAGAGTTAGTTCAACAAGCAGTCCAAACCTGGGCTCACAGGATAAGGAAGGGTAAGAAAGACTTCGGTCGAGTTGATCCCAAGACGTATCCACCATTTGCTGCATGGTTGCAAAGACATGTAGAAGCAGTTCTCATGCCTTTCTCAGTTGAGGCTCCACTTTATCCCAGAGAAGTTCCAATTCAGAGTAGTACTGTCTCCCTTGAAGAGTACAAGAAGTTAGAAGCTCAGCTGCATGAAGTTAGAGTGGAGAATGTTGAAATGGTAAGTCTGTACCATCAAGCCAACAAGGCCAAGAATGAAGCAGAAGGGAAGCTGCAGAAGATCCAAGCCTCTTTGGAAGCCAAAGAGAAAGACTTTGCCGGTAGAGAAGCACACTTCCACAGGTTGGGTCTAATGGAGGCTAAGAGAGAAGCTGAACGCAAAAAGACTTTGAAGACTCTCAAGGATGCTCGTCAATCCATTGTTTGGTTGCAAGGCCAAAGGGAGGAAGAACAGAAGAAGTTCAGAGAGAAAGAAGAGTTCTTTGAAGTTCAGATGGCCTTCAAGAAGGAAGAGGTGGAGCAAGTCCACACCATCCGGAGGGAAAAGACTCAGCAGCTAGCACAAAGTCAGTTAGCCTCGGAGGAAGCAAGGAAAGAGATTGAAGAGCTCAAGCTGAGAGCGGGTGTCAAGAAGAGCAGAGCAGAGGTGGCAGAGCCTGGGTCCTTAGCTTAGTTTATTTTTCAGACTACCTACAGACTTGTTGTAGGAGTCTTGCTTTTATTTCTTTTGTCTTTTATTCATGTACTGGCTTGTAACCCTTCGGGGAATATTTCTGGTTGTATTCTGACTTTTAGCCGGCAGTGGTTTGTCCATATACAGTATTAATGTGCAAGTTATCATTTTGAATGTGCAAGACTCGAACACTTATCAAAGAGAAAGTTTGAAAGTTAATCCTCAAAGTGACTGTTTGGAGTAGATGCTAGAACTGGGGCATGCCAAATGCTTAAAACATGGGAACATGAACAGTTACGTTGCATTGCATATAACCTGTTTGTTTGTTTTGCAGGTAGTGTCTCAGTTGCTAACGTGTTTTGTGTTTCAGGCACTATAGCTCCCCGGAAAGTTCGGGAACAACCAGTCGCACACATATATCAAACAAAGATTAACAGAGAGAGAATCATGGACCAGATGCAAGCTGACTTAGCTGACCTGAGGCTGAGAATGGATAACTTTATGACTCTGATGGCAGGCATGGGTCAAAACCAAGAGCGTCTGCGGGAATTGGTTGAGAATCAAGCCAGGAACAACACTGCTGTTGCTGCTGCTGATAATCGTAATGGTGCGGGCGCACGACAAGTGGAAATCCCTATTGCACAGCCAGGGGTGACTATAATCAATGATGGGTTGAATAATGTGCAAATGGATAATCAGGACGAACAGTTCACTCTCCTGGACGAAGCTGAAGGTCAGGGAGCTGAGATGAACAAGAGGTTTGAGGAAATGGCAGAACAAATCAAAGTTATTCAATCCCAGAGCTCCTTGGGATTTGACATAACAGACTTGGGCTTGGTTCCTGGGGTCAGGATCCCATACAAGTTCAAAGTACCAACTTTTGAGAAATATAATGGCACTGCATGCCCGAAGACCCATCTTCAATCCTTCGTAGGAAGGATCGCTGCTCATACCGATGATGAAAAACTCTGGATGTACTATTTCCAAGACAACTTGGTTGGAGCTTCTCTGGAATGGTATATGAAGCTTAGCAGAGTCATTATCAAGAGCTGGAAAGATCTAGCAGAAGCCTTTGTGAGACAATGTCAATATAATTTGGACATGGCTCCAAACCGAACGCAATTGCAGCACATGGCTCAGACTTCTAAGGAAGGTTTCAAAGAGTATGCTCAGAGGTGGCGTCAGCTTGCTGCCAGAGTGCAACCACCGCTGCTAGAGAACGAGATGGTTGACATGTTTATGGGTACTCTGCAGGGTGTGTTTCTTGAAAGATTGTCGTCCAGTTCTGAAACCAAATTCAATGATATTGTTATTGCTGGAGAGAGGGTTGAGACCTTGCTGAAGATGGGGAAGATACAAGATCCAAGTGCTAGCAGCTCGAATGGAGCGAGGAAAGATTTTAATGGACCCCCTAGGAGAAGAGAAGGGGAGACAAATGCTGTATTTGGCCGAGGCCGGGGCCGTGGTTATAGAAGACCGTATGAGCATGTGGAAGCAGTCACAATTCCTTTGGCACCACCACCTCCTAGAGAGCTTCCAGTAGGTTATGATGTCAATGCAAGATGCACTTTCCACTCTGGGGCACCCGGGCACTCGACTGAGAAGTGCAGGGCACTCCATGATAAAGTGCAAGACCTGATAGACTCTAAAGCAATCAACTTTGCGCCACCGCCGAATGTTAATTCGAACCCTATTCCGAATCACGGAGGGGAAAGGATCAATGCTGTTGAGGGTGGTGAAAAGTTGGGTCTTGTGCTGAGTATTGAGGAAGTGAAGACTCCTTTGAGGGTAGTGAAAGAGAGATTGTTGAATGGTCAAGTGTTTCCTGGTTGCAGTGCTGACTGTGAAGAATGTCTGAATTCAGAGAATGGGTGTGAGAAGCTGAAGAGAGGATTGCAGAGTTTGATTGATGATGGATCCTTACAGTTTAGCAAAGTTGGTAATGAAGTAGCTGATGATGTGTCAACAATTACCATTTTCTATGATGAAGCTGACATGCCTGTCAGAAGAGAGCCTGTTACAATCTATGCTCCTGAGATTAGTCCTATGACCATCACCGTGCCTGGGCCTGTTCCTTACACAGACGATAAAGCCATCCCTTGGCATTATGGCTCAGATGTATATGTGGCTGGACAGAAGATTGAGAGCAAGTCTGTTGTTGTTGACCCGACTGTAGAGAATGTCGGAGGAGTTGGAGGTTTCACCAGAAGTGGTCGTTTATTTGCTTCCCCCGTGCTGAGAGGGGATCCTGAGGCTGAGGTTTCATCCAAAGCCAAAGTAAAGCAAGCTGTGACTGATGAATCAACTACTCTTGTTGCTGGGCAAGGTACATTTGAAAAAGAGGTAGAGGAATTCATGCGTATTATCAAAAAGAGTGACTATAAGGTGGTCGATCAGCTGAACCAGACACCTTCCAAGATATCCATCTTATCATTGCTGATGTGTTCTCCCGCACACAGAGAGGCCTTATTGAAAGTGCTGCAAATGGCCTATGTTCCTCAGGAAATCACTGTCAACCAACTTGAAGCTGTTGTAGGCAGTGTTAATGCAAGCCATGGGTTAGGCTTTACAGACAGATACCTCACGTCAGAGGGCAGAAACCACAACAAAGCACTACATATCACTATGGAGTGCAAGGGTGTTGTGTTTCAGACAAATTGTGTTCCCTTTCTTTGTGTTTAAAATTTTTTCACAAAAATTAAAAAATGGCAATGTGTTTTCCTTTTTGTTTTGTGTTAGCGTCTCTTTTTCAAAATAAGCAGATTCTGAATAAGCACATCATCTGTGCAGTGTTGATCATCTGAATTCCATTGATAACGTTCCTGCTATGACCACACATGACTTTGACAATCCTGTCTACCAAGCTGATGAAGGGGTTGAGGAAGACTGTGACCTCCCTGAAGAATTGGTCAGGTTGTTGAAACAAGAGGAACGGGTTATTTAGCCTCATCAAGAAGAAATTGAGATCATCAACATTGGCAGTGAGGATGTGAAGAAAGAGATAAAAATTGGGGCCAGTCTGCAGGCCGACGTCAAGAAAGAGCTGATTAGTATGCTGAGAGAGTATGTGGATATCTTTGCTTGGTCATATCAAGATATGCCAGGGTTGGATACCGACATCGTTGTGTATAAGCTACCTTTGAGAGAGGACTGTCCTCCTGTGAAACTGAAGTTGAGAAGAACTCGTCCTGACATGGCGATGAAGATCAAGGAGGAGGTTCAGAAGCAATGGGATGTCGGGTTCCTTGCTGTAACTAGTTACCCACCTTGGGTAGCTAACATTGTACCTGTACCAAAGAAGGACGGCAAGTTCCAGATGTGCGTTGACTACCGGGATTTGAATAGAGCAAGCCCAAAAGATGACTTTCCGTTGCCACACATTGATGTGTTGGTAGACAATACTGCTCATTTCTCGGTATTTTCCTTCATGGATGGCTTCTCCGGATATAATCAGATTAAGATGGCGCCGGAAGACATGGAGAAGACAACGTTCATTACCCCGTGGGGTACATTCTGTTATAAGGTCATGCCCTTTAGTTTGAAGAACGTCGGGGCAACTTATCAGCGGGCGATGGTCACATTGTTCCATGACATGATACACAAGGAGATTGAGTGTTATGTGGATGATATGATTGCTAAGTCCCGAGACGAAGAAGAGTATCTGGTCAACCTGAAGAAGCTGTTTGATAGACTGATCAAGTACAAGATGAGGTTGAATCCAAACAAGTTCACTTTCGGGGTGCGTTCCGGGAAACTGTTGGGTTTCATTGTTAGTCAGAGAGGAATTGAGGTGGATCCTTCTAAAGTAAAAGCTATTCAAGATATGCCTGCACCGAGAACAGAAAAAGAAGTGTGCGGGTTTTTAGGGAGGTTGAACTACATTTCTCGATTCATATCTCATCTAACTGCCACGTGCGAACCAATATTCAAGTTGCTAAGAAAAGAGAAAACGGTCAGGTGGAACGATGACTGCCAAAAAGCTTTTGACAAAATAAAAGAATATTTGTAGGAGCCTCTAATTCTAATGCCTCCAGTTGAAGGAAGACCTTTAATCATGTACTTGACCGTGCTAGAAGGGTCAATGGGGTGTGTTCTAGGCCAACATGACGAGTCTGGTCGAAAAGAGTACGCTATTTATTACCTTAGCAAAAAGTTTACCGACTATGAATCCCGTTACTCACTGCTCGAGAAAACTTGCTGTGCTTTGGTATGGGCTGCTCGCCGACTGAGACAGTACATGTTGACTCATACCACACTGCTCATTTCCAAAATGGATCCTGTCAAGTACATCTTTGAGAAACCAGCGTTAACCGGAAGGGTTGCTAGGTGGCAAATGATTTTAACTGAATATGACATCCAATATACTTCTCAGAAAGCCATCAAGGGGAGTGTATTGTCGGATTACCTGGCACAGCAACCTCTTGAAGATGATTATCAACCAATGAAGTTTGATTTCCCTGATGAGGACATCATGTGCCTCAAAGCAAATGATTATGAGGAACCACTTCCAGAGGAGGGGCCAGACCCTGAATCCAAATGGAAGTTGATGTTTGATGGGGCAGTCAGTATCAATGGACGTGGAGTTGGTGCTGTTCTTATCACTCCTGAAGGTGTTCACCTTCCCTTCGCTGCCAGAATTACTTTTGGCTGCACCAACAATGAAGCGGAATACGAGGCATGCATAATGGGAATAGAGGAGGCTATTAATCTTAGGATTAAGAACCTCGATATATTCGAAGATTCAGCCCTCGTCATTAACCAAGTTACCGGCAAGTGGTATACGCATCAAGAGAATCTAATTCCATACAGGGATTATGCTAGAAAAATATTTGTCGCTCCCAATAAATGAGACTAACTCAAATAAGGTACAGACGCGAACGGTCGGCGAAAGGATGGAATGAAAAGAGTCGCCAGCTAGGCATTTTTATCCCGAAGGAAAGGTAATGCTGCATAAACCTAAGAAAAGATATGGATAAGACGGTTGCGAACCAGAGAGACTGAGAAAGGGGGTTGGTTACAACCTAGGAAGGTATTAGCACCCAGATCGTCCGTCGTACTCGACAGGATCCACGCTTAAAAGATTTGTGTTTTAAAGGGGTAGTGTCAGTGCAATTTGTGTATCAAAACTGGAAAAGGATGTACAGGAGTCAGTGTAAAAGAAAAGTGAAGTATGTGAAGTGTATAAATGTACAGTGCCAGTGTAAGAAATGAATGAAGTGCCCAAGATAATGAGGCTAAAAGAATGATGCTGGGAGGAGGGGGGATATACAGAGACTTTTGTTCGATAACTGTTAAGTTATGCCTACGTATCCTCTCGTGCAATGAGGAAGTCAGAACACCGTAGTTCGACCCAAAGAGACTGAAAGAATGAATTGACTTGTGAACTGCTTACTTGTCTATGCTCAAGTGTATGACCTGTCTGGCTCAGGTGCAAACTGTCTTGCATTAGACGAAAGAAGCAAGTTCTCGTTTATGAGTGAATGAGATGAGAGAAGAATCCCGGAGGAGACGATTATTGTTTGTTTTTGAGTTTTCAGTCTTTTATTGCTCTAGAAAGTTTGTCATAAGTTAATGAGCTTACGCCTAAACTGATGGGTTGGTAAACTTATCACATCTTCCCTCTGATTAGGGGTAATGAGAATACCTTAAGTGTGAAGTCAGCTTCTCACACTTAATCACCATGATCTAGGATTAAGATCATTAACCTACTTGTGATTATTTAGATATTTTTGTGGTTTTTGTTTAGTGTTAAGTAATGAGATTAAGCCATAATCAAAGATTAAACAGACTCATTACACCATCCTAATAGAAGGATAATAGATGAGAGTGTTTAAGCTGAGGAAAGCTCCTCAACTTAATCCATGATTAGGGATTAAACTCATGACAAAACAAAGCCTTTATTAAATGGATTTTAATTAATGATAAGATGATGAAGTGATTTTTAGGGTTTGTAAGACAACTTGAGGGGGACTTGTCCATTAACACTAGGGTTAGTCCTTCTTAACCAATTAAGGAAGAATTAGAACCCTAATGCAAGGCCCAAGTTACAAGCTTGATGTCTTGATGATTATTAAGTGAATTGATTAAAGGATTTAAACACATTAAGGATTTAACACTTAGGATTAAAGTTATACACTCCATCCTAATAGAAGGATGCAGGCATAAGCTTAATCACAAAGCCTTAAAGCCTTTAGGGTTTAGTCCCTGATTATGAGATGAGAAGAGAAGACTCGATGAGACACAAAGGTAAAATCTAAATGGGGGACTAATCAAAACCCTAATTATTGTCATGCTTGGTTGTTCCTAAGGTTTGTGAGGTTTACAAGGAAGGTCTTCAGAGAAACCACCAAGAAGCAGATGAAAGGAGCAAAGAGAAGCAAAGTAACTTGCTTCATTTAAGAAGATAAGTCACTTGAAGAAAGAAAGTAAGATGAATAAGAATTAGCAAGCTCAATCTCAAGCACAATACAAAATGCAGAAATGATGCATAAGAGAGATGAAAAGAGATTGTGAGAAGTGAAGGCAAATTCACTTCTCAAAGTAACTTACCACCTGAAAAGTTAGTGAAAGAAATGCAATGCAATGCAAAGTGAGATGAAATGGGATGATGCAAACCAAAACCAGAAGCATGAGTATGATTCTAATGATGCTAAAACATGATGCAAACACATGACAAGAGATGGGAATGATCATACAAGCACATGGATGCAAGAGAAGCATGCTTTGAACCATGGATATACATGAAAAGTTATGAAATGCAAATGACATACAACAAGCCAAATGAAAGATGCAATGATCACATATGGTTCTAACATGTCCTAAGATGTGTTATGAACCCAATGGATGCACAAAATGTCATGGCAAGTCATGGTATGCAAGCAAATGGAAGATGGATGCAAATGAAAGCCCAAATTAGGGTTTATGATCAATGCACAAAACAAAAATCAAAACCAGAAGCAAACATCATGATAAAAAATTGAAAATTCATTCAAAGGAACCCTAAACCTATACAAACTCACTGCCCAAAGGAGGGGATCCAACTCTTAACCTAATGAGGGTTATGAATTTTCTAAGATTGCTAGGGTTTTAAGGTACCTTGTCAAGAAAAATGCCAAACAAATTGAAAATGCAAGATAAATTCATGCCAATTTAATCCTATAAACTACATGCTAGACAAGATGCAATGCAAAAAGAATTATTGTCCAACTCTCAATGGTTAGGCATAAATGAATTTTTGAAGTTTGAATCAAAATAATGCCTTGAAATGGATTTAATTCAAAAGAAAATAATCAAAAGGCATCAAGAACAAAAAATAAATTTGGTTTGAGAGTTGGACAATGTTTCTAAATGTTTTTAAATGTTTTATGAATTTTTTTGTGATTTTTAAATACCTAAAAGTATTTTTAATTAATTAATTCTCATTAATTAATTAAAAATAATCTTTTAAATGATTTAAAAATATTTTTTAATGCAAAAAATAAAAATAAAAATGTTTTTGGTTTCTGAAAATTAATTGAACCTTTGACAAAAAATTTCAGAATTTTTAGAGATGTTTTGCTATTTTTAATAAATTGTAGAATACAAATGAAATTAAATGAAAATAAAATGAAATTAAACTGAAAAATAAGAAAGTCAACAGAATCAAAGGCTGAGGTTTGAACTAGGACGCGCGGGAATGGACTTGGCGCGCATCTGGACGCCCAGCATTCAAAATCTCCTAATTATGATTAAACCCTAATTAAATGCCCTAATGACTTTCAGATGACCGGAACAGTGTTCCGGTCATCTTCTCCGGCAAGGTGAAATCACTATCTCTCTCTACACGCAATGAAAATGAAATCTCTCTGCCCAGAATCAAACCCCACTCAACACTGAATCAAAACCCCCAAACAAAAACCATTTTTCATTCATCAATCATGTGAATCGAAGCAAAACAAATTTAGGGCAGAAAGTTTCAGACAACTCATACATGCTCAATATTCCACCATTTTCATTTTTAAACACATCATGATGATCAGGATAACATGTAGAATCAATTTATAACAAGTAAAATGAGTTCTGGAAAATTTGTTCTTGATGGATACCTGAACTGAAGTTCTTCGAACAGGAGCTTTCTGAGCCTTTCTCCTATGCAAACTGACTCCTCTGGTCCCCCTGAGCTCAATGGAATGCTTCACAACTCTTGTTGATGGCTGGTTTGGGAGATGGCAGAAGTTCTGTTCAAGGGGGGGGGGGGGTGATCGTGTTTTGGTTTCAGTGGCTTTCAGGCTATTTTAGTGGTTGGTTTGTGATCAGTGCCACCTCTTAAGATCAATGGTGAAGTTTGTTTATGTGTTTGAAGGCTGTGCTGAGTGTTTCGAATGGTTTTGCAAGTTGGAGCAAAAATGATAACTATGGCTTGGAGTGTGTTTCAGCATGAAGTGTGTGGTGTGTTATGCTGGCTTTGGTCCATGTATCAAAAGGTGATAGGTCAGAGAGTTGTTGGTGGCCTATGGTGATTGGTATGGGTCTTTGGCCAAAATGTCAACTTGATTTGTACTTGAGGTATGGGCAATGGTACAACTTGATTTTTGGCTTGCTTTGGCTCAGCTTGAATCAAGTAATGCTATGGAACAGGTCTAGAAGCAATGCAGCAAGTGGTTGATGGTTTGTGATAGGTTTTGCAAGTTTCACAAAGTTTGGTTCCTTTGGGATTTCTTGAGGTTCAAGGCATGAAATGAGATGATTCTTTGGCCCATTCTGAATTTTAGAGGTCATGTGATCATGTTGTGAAGAATTTGTACACATTTGAGGCCTTTAGAACACTTGATCATACCATTTTGCAAAATGCCTCTTTGGTAGAAAACTTCAAATTATGTGATTTTGGCCAACTTTGACAAGCCATAACTTTTGATCCAAAATGACTTAGGTCAAGTTCTTGTACTTTTTGAAAAGGGAATGATCCATTATACAACTTTCATGACCAAAGTTTTTCCATTTGAAGCATTTTTGAATCAAAAAGCAAGGGTTGAAAAAGTTTCCCAAAATGGCAATCTTCATTATAAGCCAACTTTCCCAAAAAGTCAACTTTGCAAATGACTTGAAATTTTCCAATTTTGTGAACTTATAACATCTTCTATGATCAAATAAAGATCATACACAATCAAAATGATGAAGAACACCCTTTGGTTGGGTCATTGGGGGCCTCAGATGCCCTGATTTTGCACTGACTTGCTCAAAAAGTCAACTCTTGATCAGATGACTTCCCCATTGAATTTCTTCATAAAAATTGATATGCATGATCCCTATACCATATAGAGACCAATAGAAACAAGAATGACCAAAAAATTTGGAGTTATGGCCTTTGAAACCAAAACCCTAATTCTAGGTCATCTGTGCAGTCAAACTTGGCTCTGCTTCCATGCCATTCTCAGTTCTTGTGATTCTTTGATATTCTTGACTTTGAGGAGATACAATATGATGCTTGAACATACATGGACCCCTTTGAAGTGATTTATGACCTTTGGAGTGGCTCAAGAAGCTCTTGGATTGCTCAGATCACAAACCCTAGATGCAGATGATTTAGAAACAATGCAGTGAACCAAAAAGGCAATATGAGATGCTATGTCTGTGTTTATGCATATGAAATGATCACAAGCCATGGTGTGAATGGGTAAGGGCAAATTTGGGGTGTTTACAGTTGCCCCTATTCAAACATGAGTTAGCTGTGCAGAATGTAAGCAACGGCTTATCAGGCAAACAAGTTAACTTGTGGTTGAATACCAAAGACAGTCTAAAATTTGCACTCACAGAATGAAGAAGAAAAGGGATATAGATTGTAAAGGAAAATAAAGTATAATTATAAAGTGCGGGCGACGGAGGACGACCGCCGGGGAAAGGGCAATGACGGGGACGACCGACATGCTGGGGAAAATACGGGAAATAAAGCAATGACGGGGACGACCGACATGCTGGGGATATAAGGGATTATGATGGGGACGGCCATCAAGATGAAGCTATAAGATTCTCTGAGGAATATGGGTGAAAATAAATGATGAGGTACGGTCATCAGGTTCATAAAGTAATGCGAACAACGATGGGGACGGCCATCGGGCTAAACTGATGAAGGACGATCATCAGGAAAAGGAAAAGGGACCACGACGGGGACGACCATCGGGTTAAAGAATAAATGAAATAATGATGAGGGACGGTCATCAAAGGTGAAGGACGATCACCTGGCAGGGTACGGCTGCTCTGAAAGGGATAAGATGAGGGACGGTCATCTAAGGTGAAGGACGATCACCTGGCAGGGTACGGCTGCCGAAAATATCGCGACATAGGACGAATGCCGGATAAAAGGTCAACGATGGGGACGGCCATCGGATGAGCATGATGAAGGACGATCATCAAGAGGTGAAGGACGATCACCTAGCAGGGGACGGCTGCTCTCAAGGTTTATCATGACATAGGACGAATGTCAGATAACAATATCAACGATGGGGACGGCCATCGGGTAAAATGATGAAGGACGATCATCAAGAGGTGTAAGACGATCACCTAGCAGGGGACGGCTGCCAATTATCACGACACAGGACGAATGTCGGATAGAAGGTCAACGATGGGGACAGCCATCGGATGAGCATGATGAAGGACGATCATCAAGAGTTGAAGGACGATCACCTAGCAGGGGACGGCTGCTTTCAGGGTTTATCGTGACATAGGACGAATGTCATATAGAAAAGAAATTTTGCTTTGCTGGCGACTTACTAGGGAATAGTAAACACGGACGGGCGTTTACATCCGAGAAACAAAAGGTATAAGTGTTTTGTGTATAGACTGAAGATGCGGACGAGCATCCCTAAGACTATGATACGGACGAGTATCGGGTAGAAACAAATACTGATACGTGTTCAGAGATGATGATACGGGCGAGTATCAACTGGTTAACAAAGAACACGGACGAGTTTCAAATCTGAGAGGATATGAGCGGTGTATACAAGATATGGACGAGTATCTGTATGAGTGAAACAGGAGTAATAAGTATGAGTGGTGTATAGACGGGTATTTAACCTGCTGAGGAGAGTGACACGGACGAGTGTCAAGGATTATGTATAAGTATATGCTTTACAAAGTGTTTTAGGTAATTATGCTGGGGAAAGTGACACGGACGGGTGTCAAGAAGGTTATATATATATATATATGTATATGTATCTGTGAGTGCAAAGGGGACGCTTTGGCTTTCTGCTGGGGGTATGACACGGACGGGTGCCACAAGGAGTATGTACTGGCGTTTTGTGAGTGTAAGGCAACTGCTTTAGCTTTAGCTCTCTGCTAGGGAATCTGGGGAGCATTCTGTATATTGTTCATGGATTGTCATTATTCACAAGTGTTTGATTCAGAACATGGCTTATGATTATGCAATTTGTTTGATTTTTGCCGTAATGCTCCGTATTAGACGGAATGCTACGCTCTATGAGGAATATGATGCGAATGCTATGTTTATGCAAAAGATAACGATCCGGGATTCGGATCCCGTTGCTGCAAAGATCCCCGGTTGATCTGCTTGAAGTGGACATCCCAGCTGGGGATGAGATCTCTGGTAGATCTGATGAGATGTATCTGCTTGGGGGAATAGGTCACTGATAGGCCCATCCTTGGTAACAAGGGACCCAACTGGGGTTCGTAGAAGCTTTCTTCACTCTGTTGTGAGATCCTCAGGCATTGCTCTTCCGGATAGAGGCTGAAACTCTATGGGGAGATGGTTCCCAGGCTTTTGCATTTGGCTGCGGAGGAAGAATGAATGGCAACTTGACTGGGGAGAAATAACAAGTGGCAACTCAGCTGGGGAGAAAACACTTCTGGTGCTAAGGCTGAGTGAGTATTGATTTGCCAGCTTGCTGGGATGAAGCTTTCGTGCCCCACGTCTTGTTTTGGATACCTGCAATCCTGTAAAGATAGAAACGTACAAGCAATCCCGAGGTATCCCTTACCGGATTCCATCATAGGAGTCTAGACACTCCCGGGAGTAAATATGTTTCCTGCAAGCACGTATTCTTTAGAAGAGAAACATCTGTATTTATGCAATCAGTATCTTATAGACATCGGACATTTCGCAAATGAAAATAAAATGTACGAGACGAGACATGACTGAAAATCTGATATTATTAATTCATATGCTTTGAATTAGCAAGATACAGTCAAAGAAACATATCCCCTAAAATGAGGAGATTGTTACAAATTGAGAAACAAAACATTGGCAATGTTGACGACGCTTCAAGGAGCTTCCCTTTTGCCATGACTCGTATGACTTTTGACGTTCTTCTCGTCTTGCTTTCTGAAGGAGGCTGATTCTGAAAGAAGCTTGATCCTTCTGAAGCTTACCAATTTGTAAGTGATACAGACGAATTCAGAATGCAGTTGTTCGCTTATTCCCTTGTTTTGCATGGATCACCCTTTCGGGTTTTCAATCCATCGGGATACCCATTTTTGCCTGAGTTGTCCAATGCGACTTTTCAACTCAGCGGGTGTACATCTTTTTTTGTTTATTTTCCCTTATTTTTGCCCGAGTCTTTTATTCTGTTTTTGACTCGCCGGGATGCCCCATTTTTGCCTGGACTTACATTCTGTTTTTATGTCCAGCGGGTCATTTTTATGCGAAGTATTTTTTAACTGCATCTGAATTCACAGGGGATGGGAAGTCTTCACCATCCATAGTGTTGAGCATGAGTGCTCCACCGGAAAAAACTTTCTTTACTACGAATGGTCCTTCATAGTTTGGAGTCCACTTGCCCCTGTGGTCTGTATGAGGAGGGAGGAGTCTTTTCAGCACAAGATCTCCTACTTGGTACTCTCGGAGCCTGACTTTCTGATCGAAGGCTTTCTTCATTCTTTTCTGATACAACTGCCCATGGCAGATTGCAGCCAATCTTTTCTCTTCAATCAGACTCAGTTGCTCGTATCGGGATCAGACCCATTCTGCTTCGTTCAGCTTAACATCCATCAGTACTCGTAGGGAGGGTAATTCAACTTCAACAGGTAGGACTGCTTCCATACCATACACAAGCTGATACAATGTTGCCCCAGTGGATGTTCTGATTGACGTGCGGTACCCATGCAAGGCAAATGGTAGCATTTCATGCCAGTCTTTGTAGGTGACTACCATCTTCTGCACAATCTTCTTGATATTCTTGTTAGCCACCTCAACAGCGTCGTTCATCTTTGGCCTGTAAGGAGAAGAATTGTGGTGTTGGATCTTGAAGTCCCGGCATAGCTCTGCCATCATTTTGTTGTTTAAGTTAGAACCATTATCAGTAATGATTCGCTCAGGCACTCCATACCGACAGATGATGTCTCTCTTCAGAAATTTGGCTACCACTTGCCTTGTAACGTTTGCATAGGAGGCTGCCTCGACCCACTTGGTGAAATAGTCAATGGAAACCAAGATGAATCTGTGTCCATTCGAAGCAGTTGGCTCAATCTTGCCAATCATGTTAATGCCCCACATGGCAAAGGGCCAGGGTGATGACATCACATTCAGAGGGTTAGGAGGCACATGCACTTTATCCGCATAGATCTGGCATTTATGGCATTTCCTGGCGTAGGCACAACAGTCAGCATCCATTGTGATCCAGTAATATCCTGATCTTAGCAACTTTTTAGCCATGGCATGCCCTCCTGCATGGGTACCAAAGGATCCTTCGTGCACCTCGTGCATCAACAAGTCTGCTTCTGTTTTATCAACGCATCTGAGGAGTACCATATCAAAGTTTCTCTTGTACAGGGAACCATCAGTGTTCAGAAAGAAACCACCAGCAAGCCTTCTCAAAGTCTTTTTATCATTGGAAGATGCCCCAGGTGGGTATATTTGATCCTCTAAGAAGCACTTAATGTCATGGAACCAAGGCTTATCATCTTTGACGACGTCTGCTGCAAACACATATGCTGGTCTGTTAAGTCTGGACATTGAAATCCGAGGCACAAAGTTGGCAGCTTGAACTTTGATCATGGATGAAATGGTAGCCAGAGCATCTGCAAACTGATTTTCGTCCCGAGGGATATACTCAAGCTTGACCGTTGTGAAGAAAGTCAATAACCTCCTCGTATAATCCCTGTAAGGTATTAGATGATCCTGGTGGGTGTACCATTTGTCGTTGGTTTGATTAACTACCAGAGCTGAATCTCCGAATACAGTCAATGTTTTGATCCTGAGGTCAATGGCTTCCTCAAGACCCATAATACAAGCTTCGTATTCAGCTTCGTTGTTAGTGCAGTTAAAGGTGAGCTTTGCCGAGAAAGGCATGTGAACTCCCTTAGGTGTAATAAGTACTGCACCAACACCACGACCATTCATATTAACAGCCCCATCAAACATCATAGTCCATTCTTCTTCCGGGTCAGGCCCTTCAGTGTGAATAGGCTCTTCGTGATCTTTCGCTTTTATGAACATGATGTCTTCATCAGGGAAGTCAAATCTCATAGGCTGGTAATCATCAATAGGTTGCTCAGCAAGATAATCAGACAACACACTGCCCTTGATGGCTTTCTGAGATGTGTACTGGATGTCATATTCTGTGAGGATCATTTGCCATCTTGCAACCCGTCCGGTAAGAGCTGGCTTCTCAAAAATGTACTTAATGTAAACACCCCAAATTTGCCCTCACCCACTCATTTCACCATGGCTTGTGATCATTTCATATGCATAAACTCAATCATAACATCTCATATTATATTTTTGATTCACTGCATTGCTTCTAAGTCATCTGCATCTAGGGTTTGTGATCTGAGCAATCCAAGAGCTATTTGAGCCACTCCAAAGGTCATCAATCATCTCAAAGGGGTCCATGTATGTTCGAGTATCATCTTATATCCCCACAAGGTCAAGGAAACCAAAGAATCACAAGAACTGAGAAAGGCATGGAAGCAGAGCCAAGTTTAACTGCACAGATGACCTAGAATTAGGGTTTTGGTTTCAGAGGCCATAACTCCAAATTTTTTGGTCATTCTTGTTTCTATTGGTCTCTACATGGTATAGGGATCATGCATATCAATTTTCTTGAAGAAATTCAATGGGGAAGTCATCTGACCAAGAGTTGACTTTTTGAGCAAGTTAGTGTAAAATCAGGGCATCTGAGGCCCCCAATGACCCAACCAAAGGGTGTTCATCATCATTTTGATTGTGTATGATCTTTATTTGATCATGGAAGATTTTAGAAGTTCACAAAATTGAATAATCTCAAGTCATTTGCAAAGTTGACTTTTTGGGAAAGTTGACTTTTAATGAAAATTACCATTTTTGGAAACTTTTTCAACCCTTGCTTTTTGATTCAAAAATGCTTCAAATGGAAAAACTTTGGTCATGAAAGTTATAGAATGGATCATTCCCTTTTCAAAAAGTACAAGAACTTGATCTAATTCATTTTGGATCAAAAGTTATGGCTTGTCAAAGTTGGCCAAAATCACAAAATTTGAAGTTTTCTACCAAAGAGGCATTTTGCAAAATGCTATGATCAAGTGTTCTAAAGGCCTCAAATGTGTACAAATTCTTCACAACATGATCACATGACCTCTAAAATTCAGAATGGGCCAAAGAATCATCTCATTTCATGCCTTGAACCTCAAGAAATCCCAAAGGAACCAAACTTTGTGAAACTTGCAAAACCTATCACAAACCATCAACCACTTGCTGCATTGCTTCTAGACCTGTTCCATAGCATTCCTTGATTCAAGCTGAGCCAAGACCAGCCAAAAAGCAAGTTGTACCATTGCCCATACCTCAAGTACAAATCAAGTTGACATTTTGGCCAAAGACCCATACCAATCACCATAGGCCACCAACAACTTTCTGACCTATCACCTTTTGATACATGGACCAAAGCCAGCATAACACACCACACACTTCAAGCTGAAACACACTCCAAGCCATAGTTATCAAAATCTCTCCAACTTGCATTTTCATTCGAAACACTCAGCACAGCCTTCAAACACATAAAAAAACTTCACCATTGATCTTAAGAGGTTCCACTGATCACAAACCACCCATCACCATAGCCTGAAACCCTCTGAAACCAAAATACGATTTCTGCCCCTCTTTGAGCAGAACTTCAGCAATCTTTCAAACCAACCATTATAAACTTCAAACAAGCATTGAAAGCTTCTCAGGAGGTCCATTGGAGTTGATTGGAAGCAAGAAACTGGCCAGAAAGTCCCTGATTTGAAAGCTTCGATTCAGGTAGCCTTGAAATTTCATTTTTCCAGAACTCATTTTTCTTGTTTCTAAAAGGATCTACATGCTTCCCTGAATGCACTGAACCTTTTATTTTTGAAAATGATTGAGTATTGAGTGTGTATTGCATCTCTGAAAGTTTGGCCATTTTTACATTTTTGTTTCGAATCATGTTTTTGAGCAAGAAGAAATGAATTTTGAGGCTAGATTCAGGTTCAGGGAGGTGAAGAGAGTTGATCTGGAGCTTTAGAGCTCCAGAAATGACCTAGAGGTGAGGTTTTGGTTTTACTCAGGGGAGGTGTGGCCGGAGAAGACGACCGGAAGTCTTTTCCGGCCACCTGAAAGTGATTAGCATATTAATGAGGATTAGGGTTCAGTTTGAATGAGGAGCGTAGGATAGGCTGACTTTTGTTGACTCCCGCGCGTTCCAATTGCCAGGATGCTTTCATTAAACCCTAATCCACGTCATTATCCATTTAATTAAGTTTTATGAATTAATCTTGCCAGTTTGAATTCCAGCCTTTAGATCTGGCGCCAGTCAACTCCCGCACGTATCATTTGAATGCTGGCCCTTGATTCTGCTTACTTCCCATTAAATTCAATTTTATTTTCATTTAAATTCATTTGTTTTGTTCATTTATTTAAAAATAGTAAAAATCATTGAAAAATTCTGAAAATTTTTATTAAACCTTTTATTAATTTTCAGAAACCAAAAACATTTTTTTTTTTTTGCATTTAAAAATATTTTTAAATCATTTAAAAGATTATTTTTAATTAATTAATGAGAATTAATTAATTAAAAATACTTTTAGGTATTTAAAAATCACAAAAAAAATTCATGAAACACGTAAAATCATTTAGAAGCATTGTCCAACTCTCAAACCAAATTTCTTTTTTGATCTTGATGTCTTTTGAGAATTTTCCATGGAATTAATTTCATTTCAAGGCATTATTTTGATCCAATCTTCAAAAATTCATTTCTGCCTAGCCTTTAAGAGTTGGATCATGATTCTTTTTGCATTGCATCTTGCATAGCATGTAGTTTATAGGATTAAATTGGCATGAATTGATCTTGCATTTCCTATTTGTTTGACATTTTTCTTGACAAGGTACCTTAAAACCCTATCAATCTTAGAAAATTCATAACCCTAATTAGGTTAAGAGTTAGAACCCCTCCTTTGGGCAGTGAGTTTGTATAGGTCTAGGGTTCCTTTGAATGCATTTTCAAATTTTTATCTTGATGTTTGCTTCTGGTTTTGAATTTTGTTTTGTGCATTGATCATAAACCCTAATTTGGGCTTTCCTTTGCATCCATTTCTCATTTGCTTGCATACTATGACTTGCCATGACATTTTGTTCATCCATTTGATTCATAAAACATCTTAGGACATGCTAGAATCATTTTTGATCATTGCATCTTTCATTTGCCATGTTATATGTCATTTGCATTTCATAACTTTTCATGTACATTCATGGATTCTAAGCATGCCTCATTTGCATCCATGTGTTTGTATGATCATCCCCATGCCTTGCCTCATGTTTGCATCATCTCTTAGCATCATTAGCATCATACTCATGCTTCTGGTTTTGGTTTGCATCATCCCATTTCATCTCACTTTGCATTTCATTGCATTTCTTTCACTAACTTTTCAGGTGGTAAGTTACTTTGAGAAGTGAATTTGCCTTCACTTCTCACAATCTCTTTTCATCTCTCTTATGCATCATTGCTGCATTTTGTCTTATGCTTGAGTTTGAGCTTGATCATTCTTCTTCATCTTACTTTCTTTCTTCAAGTGACTTGTCTTCTTAAATGAAGCAAGTCACTTTGCTTCTCTTTGCTCCTTTCATCTGCTTCCTGGTGGTTTCTCTGAAGACTTTCCTTGTAAACCTCACAAACCTTAGGAACAACCAAGCATGACAATAATTAGGGTTTTGATTAGTCCCCCATTTAGCTTTTACCTTTGTGTCTCATTGAGTCTTCTCTTCTCATCTCATAATCAAGGACTAAACCCTAAAGGCTTTAAGGCTTTGTGATTAAGCTTATGCCTGCATCCTTCTATTAGGATGGAGTGTATAACTTTAATCCTAAGTGTTAAACCCTTAATGTGTTTAAATCCTTTAATCAATTCACTTAATAATCATCAAGACATCAAACTTGTAACTCGGGCCTTGCATTAGGGTTCTAATTCTTCCTTAATTGGTTAAGAAGGACTAACCCTAGTGTTAATGGACAAGTCCCCCTCAAGTTGTCTTACAAAACATAAAAATCACTTCTTCATCTTATCATTAACTAAAATCCACTCAATAAGGGCTTTGTTTTGTCATGTAGTTAATCCCTAATCATGGATTAAGTTGAGGAGTTTTCCTCAGCTTAAACATTCTCATCTATTATCCTTCTATTAGGATGGTGTAATGAGTCTGTTTAATCCCTGATTATGGCTTAATCTCATTACTTAACACTAAACAAAAACACCAAAAACATATAAATAATCACAAGTAGGTTAATGATCTTAATCCTACACCATGGTGATTAAGTGTGAGAAGCTGACTTCACACTTAAGGCATTCTCATTACCCCTAATCAGAGGGAAGATGTGATGAGTTTACTAAATCCATTGGTTTAGGCTTAAGCTCATTAACTTATGACAAACTTCAAAAAGCAATAAAAGACTGAAAATACAAAAACAAAAAATAATCGTCTCCTCCGGGATTCTTTTTCTCATCTCATTCATTCACAAACGAGAACTTGCTTCTTCCGTCTAATGCGAGACAGTTTGCACCTGAGCCAAACAGGTCATACACTTGAGCATAGACAAGCAAGCAGTTCATCAGTCAATTTACCTTTCAGTCTCTTTGGGTCGAACTACGGTGTTCTGACTTCCTCATTGCTCGAGAGGATACGTAGGCATAACTTAATAGTTATCGAACAAAAGTCTCTGTATATTCCCCCTCTTTCAGCATTATCCTTTTAACCTCATGATCTTGAGCATCTTATTCCTGTCCTTACAATGACACTGTACATTTACACATTTCACTTCTTTTACACTGACACTTGCATTCTTTCCAGCTTTGATACACAAGTTACACTGACACTACCCCTTTAAAACACAAATCTTTTAAGCGTGGATCCCGTCGAGTACGACGGACAATCTGGGTGCTAATACCTTCCCAGGTTGTAACCAACCCCCTTTCTCAGTCTCTCTGGTTCGCAACCGTCTTATCCATATATCTTCCTAGGTTTATGCAGCATTACCTTTCCTTCGGGATAAAAATGCCTAGCTGGCGACTCTATTCATTTCATCCTTTCGCCGACCGTTCGCGTCTGTACCTTATTTGAGTTAGTCTCATTTATTGGGAGCGACAGCTTGGCGACTCTGCTGGGGACCCTTATACTGTAACCAGGGCTTCTGGTTCTGTTTGTGGGTTCCTCCTAGCGCTTGTTTGATTTTGTGTTTACGGGGGTGTTATGTGCTATTTGTGTTTGTATAGTTGCTTTTATTTATTGCTTTATGTACAATTATTTATTGCTTTCTTTACAGCTTTATATACATCATACTGTCATACTGTTTTGGCTGGATCTGGTTTTGTTGCTTTGGTGGGTGGGGTGCTATTGAGAGTTTAAGGTCCTATACCTGGGACCTGAGTGACACCTAGGCTAGAGTGGTTCATGTTCTTTCCCATTCCATTTCGGTCTGGTGCGGGAATATGAAACAAGGTTCAGATATGGGTTTCTTCTTGAGAACTCTGTGCTACAGATCTCCTGTAGTGCTAGGGCTATCTGGGAAGCCTGCTAAGTCTGGATGACCTTTATTATGACTTTCAGAAACTGAGATGAATTAGAGGAGGATCTTTTATGGTTATTGTAAACACTGTACCTCCGGGTTAGAAGTGTTTACACTTCTCATAACTGATCCAAGTCTGAGGATCCTTGTTTTAGAACATCATCTGTGAGGGGGGTTGGGCTGTTTACAGGTTTGCAGGTACCCTTGACCTCAGCATACCCTAATACTTATTGTGTTTGAGAATGCTTCACTTTGGAAAGTTCTTGTGATTTAACCCTGGATATGTGACTCTTTATTTGGGTCCCCCACCTTGGTTACTGGACTTATGAACCTCCATCTGGACTTCTTAGACATACATGGCCTTATATCAAAGCAGTAATCAGATCCAGCTTGATCACAAACCCTTTGCATATCATTTGCATACCTCATCATTGCATCATTTAACATTTGCTTATTTGTTTTTCAGGGTATCCACATCATATTTGGCTTGGTTTTGACCCCTTCATCTGCATAGGCCTCTGTTCACCAGCTACCTGCTTCAACTACCTTCATCAGCTACCTGCTTCAGTCACCTGCATCACCAGTATCAGCCTAACAGTGGTTCATCTCCAGTGATAGTCTCCATCATCAGAATTTGTTTCAGCTCTTCATCAGCAGACATGGCACCCAAGAAGAGCAACATCTCATATCATTTCTCTGAGCCTGAGCTGACTGGCATCAGGAAGGTCCAGGCCCTTATTACTCCAGACCATATACCATTATTCAGAGAACATTATGGAGGCATCCTTGACATGGTTATGGATTTGGACCCTTCTCAGAGGAGCTTGATTCACACTTGTCTACAGTTCTATGATCCTCCCTTGAGATGCTTCACCTTCCAGAATTTTCAGTTGGGACCCTTGTTGGAAGAGTATTCATCACTGATTGGTGTACCTGTCAGGGGTGGTGTCCCCTTCAACCCTGAGATGGCTTTTCCCAGTAATGAAGAAGTGGCAAAAGCACTGTATCTGGAACCTATTCTGATTGGGCAGAATATGACAACAAAGGCTGGAATCTCTGGCCTACACTTGGATTTCTTGACTTCTCAGGCTATCCTGAAGGCCTCCTTGGGAGAATGGAAGGCAGTCTGTGCATTGCTAGCCCTCAGCATATATGGGGTTATACTTTTTGCAGATGAGCCCAAGTTTATTAGCAAGAATGCCATACATCTTTTCATTCTGAGGAACCCAGTGCCCACCTTACTGGGAGATTTCTACTACTCTGTTCACCAAAGGAATGAAAAGCAAAGAGGAAGGTTGGTGAGATGTTGTGCTCCCCTGTTCCATACCTGGCTGCTCAAGAACTTGCCCAAGACTGATGCATTCTTGAATCCTCACCAACAGAAGAATTGGGCTAGGAGACTTATTGCTTTGACCTCAGATGACATCAGGTGGTGCACCCAGAGCACCAAAGGCAGGGACATCATTACTAGTTATAGGCAGTTCCCCAATGTACCTCTGATAGGAGTGAAGGGTTGCATCAACTACAACCCTCTGCTATTCAAAAGACAATTGGGCTATGCATTGTTCCACCCTCCTAGAGTACAAGACTTGGCTGAAACCCTGTATTGTGAGATAAAGCCTAATCTGGCTGTTGTCAGGCAAGCATCCTGGGCTTGGGACAATGTTCAGACCAAAGGGATGGCCATTCTTGGGAGATGCAACAATGTGGCCTCAGCTCAGTATTATGAGTGGTCTCATGCCAGGGCTCAAATTTCTGGGATGCCCTTCACCATTGAGGATGCACTTGGACCATCCACAGCACCTCCTCCAGCCACTGTCAGCCTAGAAGAGTTTGAGAAGCTAAAGGAAAGGAATGAGAATCTGTCCCAAGCCCTGAAGAGAACCCTCTGGGAGAGGAGTGATGGTCGTCTGGACATTGAAAGGTTAGAAAAGCTTAAGGTGGAGCATCTAGCCAGGATTGAGAAGTCAGGGGACTACATCAAGAAGTCAAGAGCTGGGGAGCAGATTTTGAAGAATGCCTGTAAAGAGGCCCAGTTCCAGAAGGCTAGAACTGATCTCTATCTGAAAGAAAGTCAAGCTAGGTGGGTCAGGATCACTGAAGCTCGCACTCAGGAAGATAAGAGAACTCAGGACAGGATTGAGCAGTTGGAGGCTAATGCAAAGGAGCAACAGGAAGCCCTACTAGCAGCCCAGAAGGAAATCTCAGAATTGAAGCTTAGGGCTGGTGTGAAGAGGTCCAAGGACCAAAGCAGGCACAAAAGGCTAACCACTGCTATTGCCACCAGGAATCTTCTCATCAGGAACCTCACAGAGCATCCAGCTGACCCTGTAACTGAAGCACTTCTGAAGGAAGTTAAGGAGGATGAGTTTGGTCTTGGTGTCTGACCTTTTGCTTGTTGTTGCTTTCATTTCATGTACTTTTCTTTTATGTTGTATTTTTTTGACCCCTCAGAGGGCATGTATTGTAAAAAAACAAACTATGTATGATTCACCATTTGTAATATATTCATTAGTTTGTTTCATCTGAGTTCTTTTTTCTCTCAAGCAACATCAAAGCACCTTCCTCAGGGGTCTGGAAAGGTCAAAACCAAGTGCCAAGCCGGATACCTTGGAAACAAATAGGCATACTGCATTGCATACTAACTTTTGTTTTGTTTTGTAGGTTTTTGTTTTATTTGTTACTAACTCTGTTGTGATTCAGGAACTATTGCTCGCCGTCAGGTGTTCCCACTCAACCGTCCGCACAGATATCCAACTCGCAACAACCTTCCAGGTATACAAATGGACCAAGTACAGCAGGACCTTACAGAGGTCAGGACTCAAATGGCCAATGAGAGACTGGAGATGAGAAATCAGATGACCCAGTTCATGGAGGTGATGAATGGCTTGGCTCAAAGTCAAGAGAGATTAAGGTCATTGGTAGAAAGGCAGACCCAGGAGGAGCCCCATTTAGGGACTGGAGGAACGAGCAACAATGAGAGGGTTCAACCTCATGTTAATCCACCTGTGTATGGGCCCCACCTTCATCCAGAGATCAACATCCCTGCTAATGTGCAAGGGAATGCTACTGCGGGCAGAGTATTACAAGAAGACCCCCAAGAGGATCAATTCACTGTGATGGGAGCTGGGGATGAAGCCTATGACAGAAGGCTAGATGAAATTGCTGAAAAATTGAGATCTCTGGAATCTCAAAATTCCTTGGGCTTTGATGTTATGGACATGGGATTAGTGGACGGGGTAAGGATTCCCCACAAGTTTAAACCTCCGTGCTTCGAGAAGTACAACGGAACTTCCTGTCCCCGAACCCACTTGCAATCCTTTCTGGGGAGACTGAAGACATACACCATGGACGAAAAACTGTGGATGTTTTATTTCGAAGACAGTTTAACTGGGGCTTCAAGGGAATGGTACTCTCACTTGACCAGAGCAACCATCAGATGCTGGAAGGACCTAGCTGAGGCCTTCATCAGACAGTACCAGTGCAACTTGGATATGGCTCCTAACAGGACCCTCCTAATGGGAATGTCTCAATCATCCAGGGAAAGCTTCCGGGAATACGCCCAGAGGTGGAGACAGCTTGCTGCTGCTGTCCAGCCACCCATGTCGGAAAGGGAAATGGCCGACATGTTCATGAATACCCTCCAAGGAACATATATTGACAGACTAGCTGCCTTTTCTTCCACCAGCTTCGCTGACGTAGTCATAGCTGGAGAAAGAATTGAGAGCCTATTAAAGATGGGCAAAATCTCTGATAATGGTGCGAGCTCGTCCAGCAACCCCAGAAAGCCTTTTGTGGGGCCAAGAAGAACCGGTGAGACTAATACTATTCAGGCCAACAGAGGCAGACCATAGTATGTTCATAGGTCAGTGGCAGCTGTCACTATTCCAGCTCCAGTTCCTCAGCAACCAGCATATCAACCATAGCAACAACCCCACTACCAGCAATAAGTCCAATATCCGCCTCAGAGAAACTACAACAACAACAACAACAATAATCAACAAAGACCTTTTCAGCAGAGACCATCTCAGGCCAATAGGGTGATTGATCCAATCCCTATGCCTTATGCCGCTTTATTGCCACAGCTCCTGAAGCTCAACTTGGTTGAGTTAAGGACGTTGGCACCACCAGATCCTTCCAGTCTGCCAAGAAATTATGACGCCAACGCCAGATGTGCTTTTCACTCCAATGCACCTGGCCACAGTACAGAGAAATGCAGAGCTTTACAAATGAAGGTACAAGACCTGGTAGATTCTAAGGCTCTAAACTTTGCACCCCCGCCAAATGTCAACAAGAATCCCATGCCCAACCACGGAGGACCCAGAATTAATGCTATTGAGGAAGATAAGCTGTCTTTCTTAATAACCAGTGTTGGGCAGATTCGGACACCCCTGGTAGAGATTAAAGCTCAACTCTTAGAATGCCAGATGTTCCCCGGGTGTGAGCTCGGTTGTGGCTATTGCAACATTTCGGTAAATGGGTGTGATAACTTGAGAAGCGGCATAGATAGTCTTATCCAGAGTGGTCTACTTCAAATCACAACATCAACACCTACAAATCCAGCAATCTCTCTGACAACAATTCCTGAGTCTCCTACAACTGCAACAACAATTATTCCAAACAATTCTTCAATCTCATCAACAAATGCTTCATCTATCACTTCAACAAACCAATTATCAACAACCATTCCTTCTACAACATCAGCACCCCTTTATTCAGAATCTTCTACAACGCCAACAGACATCTCAGCAGTCACCATTTATTATGATCCGTCATATGTTCCTCCTAACAACAATCTTCAACAACAAACAGTGGCATCTCCTGCCAGGACACCAGTTACCATCTATTACGATCCGCACACTATTTCAACACCCTCCTCTACTGCAGTCAGCCCGGTTACCATCACGGTACCTGGTCCAGTTCCATATGAAAGCAGTAATGCCATCCCTTGGCATTATGGCTCTGACCTTTACTGCAATGGGGAGAAAATCACTCTTGACTCTTCAACCTCTTCTCCACAGATTGAAAATGTCGGGGGAGGCGGAGGCTTCACCAGAAGCGGACGCCTCTTTGCCTCGCAAGCACAAAGACCTAATGCCGAGCAAAAGGAAAGAGTGTGGTAGTGGAAGAACCTATTCTCAAGGAAACACAGAAGACATCTTTTGAACAAGATGTAGACGAGTTTATGAGAATTATCAAGAGGAGTGATTACAAAGTGGTGGATCAGCTTCACCAAACTCCCTCAAAAATCTCCATATTATCTCTGCTGATGTGTTTCGAAGCTCACCGGAATGCATTACTAAAAGTCTTGCACGCAGCATATGTGCCAGAGGAGATCACCGTTAATCAGCTGGAGACCGTGGTAGCAAATGTCAATACCAGCCACGGATTGGGTTTTACCAATGCTGATTTAACAACTGAGGGATGCAACCATAACAAGGCTTTACACATCACCCTGGAATGCAAGGGTGCTGTTCTATCACATGTACTGGTGGACACTGGGTCTTCACTCAATGTTTTACCAAAGAAAGCCTTGGTGAAGCTGGAGTATGATGGCTTGGCATTGCGTCCAAGTAATTTGGTAGTGAGAGCATTTGATGGCTCTAAGAGATCAGTGCTAGGAGAGATTGATCTGCCTGTGATGATTGGCCCGCAGACTTTTAAAATTACCTTCTATGTGATGGACATTCAGCCGGCCTACAGCTGTTTTTTGGGTAGACCTTGGATCCATGCCGCTGGCGCAGTTACGTCTACCCTTCACCAGAAGCTGAAATTCGAGTGGGAGGGCCAGATCATCACCATCTGTGGTGAAGAAGATATTTTTGTTAGCCATCTGGCTACATACAAATATATTGAGATGGATGGAGAGATCCATGAAACCATGAGCCAGGGGTTTGAAGCCCTGAACATTAATGAAGCATCTGCTGTACTTGGGACTTCCATGACATCTTATCAGCAAGCCAGGAAGGTTGTTGAAGAGGGGACTGCCCAAGGCTGGGGCAAGTTGTTGCCTTTGGAGAAGAAGGAGGACAGATTTGGGTTGGGTTACAAACCAACTCAACAAGATCAATCAGAGGCTGCTAAGAAGCCCAGTTTTGTTAGTGGGGGGTGCTCACCCCGGATGCAGTAAACAACTTGGAAGATGAGTCGGAAGATGAACGCAACCTGGAGAGCTGGATACGTCCAAGGATCCCGGGGAGCCATATCTCAAACTGGTCTTCCCAGGAAATTATAAGGGTTACTCCTGCAGAGTAATTATTATTTCCTGTATTTTTAAGCATGCATCAAGTCTTGCATCTTGCCCAAGATGACAAGACTCATTTTGTAATCGGGCCATCTTGTAATTCTGTGCAAACAGATCAATCAATGAATATCGGACATCTTTTGCAAATGAGTCTTTTCCTTTTTGCTCACTGTTTTTCATTTTTCTTTTTGTACAAAAATAAAATGGCAATGTTTTCCAAAATGATAAACTTCATTTCACTTTTTTTTCTAAACAAAGATTAAAATCAATCACTAAAATGAACAATCTAAAACCTTGCAGAGAGTGCCTTTCAGACTGCACCGACAACAACACAGCTATGGCTTCGTATGACTTTGACAATCCAATCAATCAAGCTGATGAAGGGGTTGAAGAAGATGATGAGCTTCCTGAAGAGCTAGCCAGGTTGTTAAGGCAAGAGGATAAGGTTATCACTCCTCATCAGGAGGAGATTGAAACGGTTAATCTTGGTACGGAAGAAGATGTGAAAGAAGTTAAAATCGGGGCCTGCCTACAAGACTCAGTGAAAGAACAATTGATTGATATGCTTCGAGAGTATGTGGATGTGTTTGCTTGGTCTTACCAGGATATGCCAGGGTTGGACACCGATATTGTCATGCACAAGCTACCTTTAAAAGAAGACTGCCCGCCAGTAAAACAGAAGCTGCGCCGTACTCGCCCAGATATGGCAATGAAGATGAAGGAAGAGGTACAAAAGCAGTGGGACGCCGGGTTCCTTGCTGTAACTAGCTATCCACCGTGGGTTGCTAATATATTACTTGTGCCTAAGAATGACGGCAAAGTGAGGATGTGTGTTGACTACCGGGATCTGAACAGAGCCAGCCCGAAAGATGATTTCCCATTACCTCACATTGATGTATTGGTGGATAATACGGCTCAGTTCTCGGTATTCTCCTTCATGGACGGATTTTCAAGATACAATCAGATCAAGATGTCACCTGAAGACATGGAGAAGACAACTTTCATCACACCCTGGGGCACGTTCTGTTACAAGGTGATGCCGTTCGGACTGAAGAATGCTGGTGCAACCTATCAACGGGTTATGGTAACATTATTCCACGATATGATCCATAAAGAAATCGAATGTTATGTGGATGACATGATTACCAAGTCCCTCACAGAAGAAGACCACCTGGTAAATCTGTTGAAGTTATTCAAGCGTCTGAGGAAGTACCAACTGAAGTTGAACCCCAACAAGTGCACATTCGGGGTGCGATCTGGTAAGCTGCTGGGCTTTATTGTAAGCGAGAAAGGGATTGAAGTTGGCCCTGATAAAGTCAAAGCCATTCAAGAAATGCCTGCACCAAAGACTGAGAAAGAAGTTCGAGGGTTTCTAGGTAGATTGAACTACATTTCAAGGTTCATATCTCACCTTACAGCAACCTGTGAACCCTTGTCCAAGCTGTTAAGAAAAGAACAGACGGTCAGGTGGAACAAAGACTGCCAGAGGGCTTTTGACAAGATCAAGGAATACTTACAAGAACCTCCAATCCTCATGCCTCCAGTCAAAGGAAGACCTCTAATAATGTACTTGACAGTATTAGAAGAGTCAATGGGGTGTGTGTTGGGACAGCATGACGAGTCTGGTCGAAAAGAGTATGCAATTTACTACCTAAGCAAAAAGTTTACCGACTGTGAACAACGTTATTCACTGCTCGAGAAAACTTGTTGTGCTTTAGCGTGGGCTGCTCGCCGACTGAGATAGTATATGTTGACCCACACCACTTTATTGATATCAAAGATGGACCCAGTTAAGTACATTTTTGAGAAGCAAGCGCTTACCGGACGAGTTGCAAGATGGAAAATGATCCTCACAGAATATGACATCCAGTACACATCTCAGAAAGCCATCAAGGGCAGTGTATTGTCTGATTATCTTGCTGAGCAACCTATTGATGATTACCAGCCTATGAGGTTTGAATTCCCTGATGAAGACATCATGTTCATAAAAGCAAAAGATCATGAAGAGCCTGTTCACACTGAAGGGCCTGACCCGGAAGAAGAATGGACTATGATGTTTGATGGGGCTGTTAATATGAATGTTCGTGGTGTTGGTGCAGTACTCATTACACCTAAGGGAGTTCACATGCCTTTCTCGGCAAAGCTCACCTTTAACTAACTAACAACGAAGCTGAATACGAAGCTTGTATTATGGGTCTTGAGGAAGCCATTGACCTCAGGATCAAAACATTGACTGTATTCGGAGATTCATCTCTGGTAGTCAATCAAACCAACGGCAAATGGTACACCCACCAGGATCATCTGATACCTTACAGGGATTATACAAGGAGGTTACTGACTTTCTTCACAACGGTCAAGCTTGAGTATATCCCTCGGGACGAGAATCAGTTTGCAGATGCTCTGGCTACCATTTCATCAATGATCAAGGTTCAAGCTGCCAACTTTGTGCCTCGGATTTCAGTGTCCAGACTTGACCGACCAGCATATGTATTTGCAGCGGATGTTGTCAAAGATGATAAGCCTTGGTTCCATGACATTAAGTGCTTCTTGGAGGATCAAACATACCCACCTGGGGCATCTTCCAATGATAAGAAGACTCTAAGAAGGCTCGCTGGTAGTTTCTTTTTGAACACTGACGGTTCCCTGTACAAGAGAAACTTTGATATGGTACTCCTTAGATGCGTTGATAGAACAAAAGCAGACTTGTTGATGCACGAGGTGCATGAAGGATCCTTTGGTACCCATGCTGGAGGACATACAATGGCTAAGAAATTGCTAAGATCAGGCTATTACTGGATCACAATGGATGCCGACTGTTGTGCCTATGCCAGAAGATGCCATAAATGCCAGATTTATGCGAATAAGGTGCATGTGCCTCCCAATCCTCTGAATGTGATGTCTTCGCCTTGGCCCTTTGCTATGTGGGGCATTGACATGATTGGCAAGATTGAACCGACTGCTTCAAATGGCCACAGATTCATCCTAGTAGCCATTGATTATTTTACCAAGTGGGTTGAAGCAGCTTCCTACGCAAATGTTACAAGGCAAGTGGTAGCCCGATTCCTGAAGAGAGATATCATCTATCGATATGGAGTTCCCGAGCGAATCATTAATGACAATGGTTCCAACTTGAACAACAAAATGATGGCAGAGCTATGCCGGGACTTCAAGATCCAACACCACAATTCTTCTCCTTACAGGCCAAAGATGAACGGCGCTGTTGAGGCAGCTAATAAGAATATCAAGAAGATTGTGCAGAAGATGGTAGTCACATACAGAGACTGGCATGAGATGCTACCATTTGCCTTGCATGGGTACCGCACGTCAATCAGAACATCCACTGGGGCAACATCGTATCAGCTTGTGTATGGTATGGAAGCAGTCCTACCAGTTGAAGTTGAACTACCCTCCCTACGGGTACTGATGGATGTTAGGCTGAATGAAGCAGAATGGGTCCGATCCCGATACGAGCAACTGAGTCTGATTGAAGAGAAAAGATTGGCTGCAATCTGTCATGGGCAGTTGTATCAGAAGAGAATGAAGAAAGCCTTCGATCAGAAAGTCAGCCTCCGAGAGTACCAAGTAGGAGATCTTGTGCTAAAAAAGACTCCTCCCTCCTCATACGGACCACAGGGGCAAGTGGACTCCGAACTACGAAGGACCATTCGTAGTAAAGAAAGTTTTCTTGGGGGGAGCACTGATGCTCAACACTATGGATGGTGAAGACTTCCCGTCCCCTGTGAATTCAGATGCAGTTAAAAAATACTTCGCATAAAAAATGACCCGCTGGACATAAAAACATAATGTAAGTCCAGGCAAAAATAGGGCATCCCGGCGAGTCATAAACAAAATAAAAGACTCGGGAAAAAATAAGGGAAAATAAATTAAAAAAAATGTACACCCGCTGAGTTGAAAAGCCGCATTGGACAACTCAGGCAAAAATGGGTATCCCGATGGATTGCAAACCCGAAAGGGCGATCCATGCAAAATAAGGGAATAAGCGAACAACTGCATTCTGAATTCGTCTGTATCACTTATAACTTGGTAAGCTTCGGAAGGATCAAGCTTCTTTCAGAATCAGCCTTCTTCAGAAAGCAAGACGAGAAGAGCGTCAAATGTCATACGAGTCATAGCAAAAGAGGAAGCTCCTTGAAGCGTCGTCAACATTGCCAATATTTTGTTTCTCAATTTGTAACAATCTCCTCATTTCAGGGGATATGTTTCTTTGACTGTATCTTGCTAATTCGGAGCATATGAATTAATAAAATCAGATTTTCAGTCACGTCTCGTCTCGAACATTTTATTTTCATTTGCAAAATGTCCGATGTCTATAAGATACTGATTGCATAGATACAGATGTTTCTCTTCTAAAGAATACATGCTTGCAGGAAATATATTTACTCCCGGGAGTATCTGAACTCTTTCAATGGAATCTGGTAAGGGATACCTCGGGATTACTTGTGCGTTTCTCTATCTTTGCAGGATTGCAGGTATTCAAAACGCAACATGGGGCATGTAAGTTTCATCCCAGCAAGCTGGCAAATCAACACTCACTCAGTCTTAGCACCCAAAGTGCTTTCTCCCCAGCTGAGTTGCCACTTGTTATTTCTCCCCAGCCGAGGTGCCAATCATTCTTCCTCCTCAGCCAAGTACAAAACCCAGGGAACCATCTCCCTACAGAGTGTCAACCTCTACCCGGAAAAACAACACACGAAGGAATCACAACAGAGTGACGAAAGCTTCTACAAACCCCAGCTGGGTCCCTCATCACCAAGGATGGGTCTATCAGTGACTTATTCCCCCAAGCAGATACATATCATCAGAGCTACCAATGATCTCATCCCCAGCTGGGATGTCCACTTCAAACAGATCAACCAGAGATCTTCGTGGCGACGGGATCCGAGTCCCGGATCGGTATCTTTTGCATAATCATAGCATTCGCATCATATTCCCCACAGAGCGTAGCATTCCGTCTAATACGGAGCATTACGGCAAAAATCAAACATATTGCATAATCATAAGCCATGTTCTGAATCAAACACTTGTGAATATTGATAATCCATCAACAATATACAGAAAACTCTCCAGATTCCCCGGCAGAGAGTTAAGGAAATTTCCCTAAAGATACGGATACGTCCTGACACCCGTCCGTGTCATATCCCCAGCAGAGAGCTAAAGCTAAAGCACTGACCTTACACTCAAAATACACCCTCCTTTTGGCACCCGTCCGTGTCATCATTCCCCAGTAAAGTCGCCCGAGCTTTCTGTACAAACAAACACTCATACATTACAGATACTTCTTGGCACCCGTCCGTGTCATATCCCCAGTAGAAAGCCAAAGCATCCTCTCTGCACTCACAGATACATCGTTATACAAATTCCCTGACACCCGTCCGTGTCACTTTCCCCAGCACAGTTGCCTAAACATTTTTGCAAACCATATACTTGTTTATATTACACCTTTCTCTTTTGACACTCGTCCGTGTCACCCTCCTCAGCAAGTTAAACACTCTCCTGTACACCACTCATACTTATTTCACTCATACAGATACTCGTCCGTATCTTGTATATACCACTCAAATCTCCTCAGATCCGACACTCGTCCGTGTTCTTTGTTAACCAGTTGATACTCGTCCGTATCATCATCTCAGAACATGCGTCAAGCGTTTGTTTCTACCTGATACTCGTCCGTATCATAGTCTTAAGGATGCTCGTCCGCATCTTTAATCCATACACCGTGTCAAACACTTATGTCTTCTCGAATATTAGACACTCGTCTGTGTCTACTATTCCCCAGAAGAGTCCCCTCAGAATCAACACTCGTCCGTTTTCCTTGTTAACCAGTTGATACTCGTTCGTATCATCATCTCTGAACACGTGTCAGTATTTGTTTCTACCCGATACTCGTCCATATCATAGTCTTAGGGATGCTCGTCCGCATCATTAATCTATACACAACATCAAAAAACTTATACCTTTTATTTCTTGGATGTAAACACTCGTCCGTGTTTACTATTCCCCAGTAGGTCGCCAACAAAGCAAAATTTCTTTTCTATCTGACAGTCCTATGTCATGATAAACCCTGGGAGCAGCCGTACCCTGCTAGGTGATCGTCCTTCACCTCTTGATGATCGTCCTTCATCATGCTCATCCGATGGCCGTCCCCATCGTCGACCTCTTCTATCCGACATTCATCCTGTGTCGTGATATTTAGCAGCCGTCCCCTGCTAGGTGATCGTCCTTCACCTTTTGATGATCGTCCTTCATCATTTTATCTGATGGCCGTCCCCATCGTGGATCTTGTTATCTGACATTCGCCCTATGTCATGATAAACCTTGAGAGCAGCCGTCCCCTGCTAAGTGATCGTCCTTCACCTCTTGATGATCTTCATTCATCATGCTCATCCGATGGCCGTCCCCATCGTTAACCTTTTATCCGGCATTCGTCCTATGTCGCGATACTTTCGGCAGCCGTACCCTGCCAGGTGATCATCCTTCACCTTAGATGACCGTCCCTCATCTTATCCCCAACAGAGCAGCCGTCCCCTGCTAGGTGATCGTCCTTCACCTTTGATGATCGTCCCTCATCATTATTTCATTTATTCTTTAACCCGATGGTCTTCCCCGTCGTGGTCCCTTTTCCTTTTCTTGATGATCGTCCTTCATCAGTTTAGCCCGATGGCCGTCCCCATCGTTGTTTGCATTACTTTATGAACCTGATGACCGTACCTCATCATTTATTTTTACCTATAATCCTCCAGAGAGTCCTGATGGCCGTCCCCATCATAATCTCTTATATCCCCCAGCATGTCGGTCGTCCCCATCATTGCTTTATTTCCCGCATTTCTCCCAGCATGTCGGCCGTCCCCGTCATTGCTCTTGCCCCAGCAATCGTCCTCTGCTCGACGGTCGTCCTCCGTCGCCCGCACTTTATATATATACTTTATTTTTCCTTTACAATCTATATCCCTTTTCTTCTTCATTCTGTGAGTGCAAATTTTGGACTGTCTTTGATATTCAACCACAAGTTATCTTGTTTGCCTGATAAGCCGTCGCTTACATCCTGCACAGCTAACTCATGTTTGAATAGGGGCAGCTGTAAACACCCCAAATTTGCCCTCACCCACTCATTTCACCATGGCTTGTGATCATTTCATATGCATAAACTCAATCATAACATCTCATATTATATTTTTGATTCACTGCATTGCTTCTAAGTCATCTGCATCTAGGGTTTGTGATCTGAGCAATCCAAGAGCTATTTGAGCCACTCCAAAGGTCATCAATCATCTCAAAGGGGTCCATGTATGTTAGAGTATCATCTTATATCCCCACAAGGTCAAGTAAACCAAAGAATCACAAGAACTGAGAAAGGCATGGAAGCAGAGCCAGGTTTAACTGCACAGATGACCTAGAATTAGGGTTTTGGTTTCAGAGGCCATAACTCCAATTTTTTTGGTCATTCTTGTTTCTATTGGTCTCTACATGGTATAGGGATCATGCATATCAATTTTCATGAAGAAATTCAATGGGGAAGTCATCTGATCAAGAGTTGACTTTTTGAGCAAGTCAGTGTAAAATCAGGGCATCTGAGGCCCCCAATGACCCAACCAAAGGGTGTTCATCATCATTTTGATTGTTTATGATCTTTATTTGATCATGGAAGATGTTAGAAGTTCACAAAATTGAAGAATCTCAAGTCATTTGCAAAGTTGACTTTTTGGGAAAGTTGACTTTTAATGAAAATTGCCATTTTGGGAAACTTTTTCAACCCTTGCTTTTTGATTCAAAAATGCTTCAAATGGAAAAACTTTGGTCATGAAAGTTATAGAATGGATCATTCCCTTTTCAAAAAGTACAAGAACTTGATCTAATTCATTTTGGATCAAAAGTTATGGCTTGTCAAAGTTGGCCAAAATCACAAAATTTGAAGTTTTCTACCAAAGAGGCATTTTGCAAAATGCTATGATCAAGTGTTCTAAAGGCCTCAAATGTGTACAAATTATTCACAACATGATCACATGACCTTTAAAATTCAGAATGGGCCAAAGAATCATCTCATTTCATGCCTTGAACCTCAAGAAATCCCAAAGGAACCAAACTTTGTGAAACTTGCAAAACCTATCACAAACCATCAACCACTTGCTGCATTGCTTCTAGACCTGTTCCATAGCATTCCTTGATTCAAGCTGAGCCAAGACCAGCCAAAAAGCAAGTTGTACCATTGCCCATACCTCAAGTACAAATCAAGTTGACATTTTGGCCAAAGACCCATACCAATCACCATAGGCCACCAACAACTTTCTGACCTATCACCTTTTGATACATGGACCAAAGCCAGCATAACACACCACACACTTCAAGCTGAAACACACTCCAAGCCATAGTTATCAAAATCTCTCCAACTTGCATTTTCATTCGAAACACTCAGCACAACCTTCAAACACATAAACAAACTTCACCATTGATCTTAAGAGGTTCCACTGATCACAAACCACCCATCACCATAGCCTGAAACCCTCTGAAACCAAAATATGATTTCTGCCCCTCTTTGAGCAGAACTTCAGCAATCTTTCAAACCAACCATTATAAACTTCAAACAAGCATTGAAAGCTTCTCAGAAGGTCCATTGGAGTTGATTGGAAGCAAGAAACTGGCCAGAAAGTCCCTGATTTGAAAGCTTCAATTCAGGTAGCCTTGAAATTTCATTTTTCCAGAACTCATTTTTCTTGTTTCTAAAAGGATCTACATGCTTCCCTGAATGCACTGAACCTTTTATTTTTGAAAATGATTGAGTATTGAGTGTGTATTGCATCTCTGAAAGTTTGGCCATTTTTACATTTTTGTTTCGAATCATGTTTTTGAGCAAGAAGAAATGAATTTTGAGGCTAGATTCAGGTTCAGGGAGGTGAAGAGAGTTGATCTGGAGCTTTAGAGCTCCAGAAATGACCTAGAGGTGAGGTTTTGGTTTTACTCAGGGGAGGTGTGGCCGGAGAAGACGACCGGAAGTCTTTTCCGGCCACCTGAAAGTGATTAGCGTATTAATGAGGATTAGGGTTCAGTTTGAATGAGGAGCGTAGGATAGGCTGACTTTTGTTGACTCCCGCGCGTTCCAATGGCCAGAATGCTTTCATTAAACCCTAATCCACGTCATTATCCATTTAATTAAGTTTTATGAATTAATCTTGCCAGTTTGAATTCCAGCCTTTAGATCTGGCGCCAGTCAACTCCCGCGCGTATCATTTGAATGCTGGCCCTTGATTCTGCTTACTTCCCATTAAATTCAATTTTATTTTCATTTAAATTCATTTGTTTTGTTCATTTATTTAAAAATAGTAAAAATCATTGAAAAATTCTGAAAATTTTTATTAAACCTTTTATTAATTTTCAGAAACCAAAAACATTTTTTTTTTGCATTTAAAAATATTTTTAAATCATTTAAAAGATTATTTTTAATTAATTAATGAGAATTAATTAATTAAAAATACTTTTAGGTATTTAAAAATCACAAAAAAAATTCATGAAACACTTAAAATCATTTAGAAGCAATGTCCAACTCTCAAACCAAATTTCTTTTTTGATCTTGATGTCTTTTGACAATTTTCCATGGAATTAATTTCATTTCAAGGCATTATTTTGATCCAATCTTCAAAAATTCATTTCTTCCTAGCCTTTAAGAGTTGGATCATGATTCTTTTTGCATTGCATCTTGCATAGCATGTAGTTTATAGGATTAAATTGGCATGAATTGATCTTGCATTTCCTATTTGTTTGACATTTTTCTTGACAAGGTACCTTAAAACCCTAGCAATCTTAGAAATTTCATAACCCTCATTAGGTTAAGAGTTAGAACCCCTCCTTTGGGCAGTGAGTTTGTATAGGTCTAGTGTTCCTTTGAATGCATTTTCAAATTTTTATCTTGATGTTTGCTTCTGGTTTTGAATTTTGTTTTGTGCATTGATCATAAACCCTAATTTGGGCTTTCCTTTGCATCCATTTCTCATTTGCTTGCATACTATGACTTGCCATGACATTTTGTGCATCCATTTGATTCATAACACATCTTAGGACATGATAGAATCATGTTTGATCATTGCATCTTTCATTTGCCATGTTATATGTCATTTGCATTTCATAACTTTTCATGTACATTCATGGATTCTAAGCATGCCTCATTTGCATCCATGTGTTTGTATGATCATCCCCATGCCTTGCCTCATGTTTGCATCATCTCTTAGCATCATTAGCATCATACTCATGCTTCTGGTTTTGGTTTGCATCATCCCATTTCATCTCACTTTGCATTGCATTTCATTTCTTTCACTAACTTTTCAGGTGGTAAGTTACTTTGAGAAGTGAATTTGCCTTCACTTCTCACAATCTCTTTTCATCTCTCTTATGCATCATTGCTGCATTTTGTCTTGTGCTTGAGTTTGAGCTTGCTCATTATTCTTCATCTTACTTTCTTTCTTCAAGTGACTTGTCTTCTTAAATGAAGCAAGTCACTTTGCTTCTCTTTGCTCCTTTCATCTGCTTCCTGGTGGTTTCTCTGAAGACTTTCCTTGTAAACCTCAAAAACCTTAGGAACAACCAAGCATGACAATAATTAGGGTTTTGATTAGTCCCCCATTTAGCTTTTACCTTTGTGTCTCATTGAGTTTTCTCTTCTCATCTCATAATCAAGGACTAAACCCTAAAGGCTTTAAGGCTTTGTGATTAAGCTTATGCCTGCATCCTTCTATTAGGATGGAGTGTATAACTTTAATCCTAAGTGTTAAACCCTTAATGTGTTTAAATCCTTTAATCAATTCACTTAATAATCATCAAGACATCAAACTTGTAACTTGGGCCTTGCATTAGGGTTCTAATTCTTCCTTAATTGGTTAAGAAGGACTAACCCTAGTGTTAATGGACAAGTCCCCCTCAAGTTGTCTTACAAATCATAAAAATCACTTCTTCATCTTATAATTAACTAAAATCCACTCAATAAGGGCTTTGTTTTGTCATGGAGTTAATCCCTAATCATGGATTAAGTTTAGGAGTTTTCCTCAGCTTAAACATTCTCATCTATTATCCTTCTATTAGGATGGTGTAATGAGTCTGTTTAATCCCTGATTATGGCTTAATCTCATTACTTAACACTAAACAAAAACACCAAAAACATATAAATAATCACAAGTAGGTTAATGATCTTAATCCTACACCATGGTGATTAAGTGTGAGAAGCTGACTTCACACTTAAGGCATTCTCATTACCCCTAATCAGAGGGAAGATGTGATGAGTTTACTAAATCCATTGGTTTAGGCTTAAGCTCATTAACTTATGACAAACTTCAAAAAGCAATAAAAGACTGAAAATACAAAAACAAACAATAATCGTCTCCTCCGGGATTCTTTTTCTCATCTCATTCATTCACAAACGAGAACTTGCTTCTTCCGTCTAATGCGAGAAAGTTTGCACCTGAGCCAGACAGGTCATACACTTGAGCATAGACAAGCAAGCAGTTCATCAGTCAATTTACCTTTCAGTCTCTTTGGGTCGAACTACGGTGTTCTGACTTCCTCATTGCACGAGAGGATACGTAGGCATAACTTAACAGTTATCGAACAAAAGTCTCTGTATATTCCCCCTCTTTCAGCATTATCCTTTTAACCTCATGATCTTGAGCATCTTATTCCTGTCCTTACACTGACACTGTACATTTACACATTTTACTTCTTTTACACTGACACTTGCATTCTTTCCAGCTTTGATACACAAGTTACACTGACACTACCCCTTTAAAACACAAATCTTTTAAGCGTGGATCCCGTCGAGTACGACGGACAATCTGGGTGCTAATACCTTCCCAGGTTGTAACCAACCCCCTTTCTCAGTCTCTCTGGTTCGCAACCGTCTTATCCATATATCTTCCTAGATTTATGCAGCATTACCTTTCCTTCGCGTCTGTACCTTATTTGAGTTAGTCTCATTTATTGGGAGCGACACTTAACTGGGTCCATCTTTGATATCAATAAAGTGGTGTGGGTCAACATATACTGTCTCAGTCGGCGAGCAGCCCACGCTAAAGCACAACAAGTTTTCTCGAGCAGTGAATAATGTTGTTCACAGTCGGTAAACTTTTTGCTTAGGTAGTAAATTGCGTACTCTTTTCGACCAGACTCGTCATGCTGGCCCAGCACACACCCCATTGACTCCTCTAATACTGTCAAGTACATTATTAGAGGTCTTCCTTCAACTGGAGGCATAAGGATTGGAGGTTCCTGTAGGTATTCCTTGATTTTGTCAAAAGCCCTCTGGTAGTCTTTGTTCCACCTGACCGTCTGTTCTTTTCTTAACAGCTTGAACAAGGGTTCACAGGTCGCTGTAAGGTGAGATATGAACCTTGAAATGTAGTTCAATCTACCCAGAAACCCCCGAACTTCTTTTTCAGACTTCGGTGCAGGCATTTCTTGAATGGCTTTGACTTTATCAGGGTCGACTTCAATCCCTTTCTCGCTTACAATAAATCCCAGCAGCTTACCAGATCGCACCCCGAAGGTGCACTTGTTGGGGTTCAATTTCAGTTGGTACTTCCTCAAACGCTTGAATAACTTCGGCAGATTCACCAGGTGATCTTCTTCTGTGAGGGACTTGGCAATCATGTCATCCACATAACACTCAATTTCTTTATGGATCATGTCGTGGAATAATGTTACCATAGCCCGTTGATAGGTTGCTCCAGCATTCTTCAGTCCGAATGGCATCACCTTATAACAGAACGTGCCCCAGGGTGTGATGAAAGTTGTCTTCTCCATGTCTTCAGGTGACATTTTGATCTGATTGTATCCTGAAAATCCGTCCATGAAGGAGAATACCGAGAAGTGAGCCGTATTATCAACCAATACATCAATGTGAGGTAATGGGAAGTCATCTTTTGGGCTGGCTCTGTTCAGATCTCGGTAGTCAACACACATTCTCACTTTGCCGTCTTTCTTAGGCACAGGTACAATATTGGCAACCCACGGCGGATAACTAGTTACAGCAAGGAACCCGGCGTCCCACTGCTTTTGTACCTCTTCTTTTATTTTCATTGCCATATCTGGGCGAGTACGGCGCAGCTTCTGTTTTACTGGCGGGCAGTCTTCTTTTAATGGCAGCTTGTGCATGACGATATCGGTGTCCAACACTGGCATATCCTGGTAAGACCAAGCAAACACATCCACATACTCCCGAAGCATATTAATCAGTTGTTCTTTCACTGAGTCTTGTAAACAGGCCCCGATCTTAACCTCTTTCACGTCTTCTTCCGTACCAAGATTAATCGTCTCAACCTC
The DNA here is from genome assembly GCA_963966055.1 of Lathyrus aphaca. Taxonomy (NCBI): domain Eukaryota; kingdom Viridiplantae; phylum Streptophyta; class Magnoliopsida; order Fabales; family Fabaceae; genus Lathyrus; species Lathyrus aphaca. Next base: position 426,686,100 of record OZ014524.1, on the reverse strand, counting down.
CTCCTGGTGAGGAGTGATAACCTTCTCCTCTTGCCTTAACAACCTGGCTAGCTCTTCAGGAAGCTCGTAATCTTCTTCAACCCCTTCATCAGCTTGATTGATTGGATTGTCAAGGTCATACGAAGTCATAGCTGTGCTGTTGTCGGTGCAGTCTGAAAGGCACTCTCTGCAAGGGTTTAGATTGTTCATTTTAGTGATTGATTTTAATCTTGTTTAGAAAAAGTGAAATGAAGCTTATCATTTTGGAAAACATTGCCATTTTATTTTTGTACAAAAAGAAAAATGAAAAACAGTGAGCGGGAAAGAAAAAAGACTCATTTGCAAAAGATGTCCAATATTCATTGATTGATCTGTTTGCACAAAATTACAAGATAGCCCGATTACAAAATGAGTCTTGTCATCTTGGGCAAGATGCAAGACTTGATGCATGCTTAAAAACACAGGAAATAATAATTACTCTGCATGAGTAACCCTTATAATTTCCAAGGAAGACCAGTTTGAGATACGGCTCCCCGGGATCCTTGGACGTATCCAGCTCTCCAGGTTGCGCTCATCTTCCGACTCATCTTCCAAGTTGTTTACTGCATCCGGGGTGAGCATCCCCCCACTGATAAAACTGGGCTTCTTAGCAGCCTCTGATTGATCTTGTTGAGTTGGTTTGTAACCCAACCCAAATCTGTCTTCTTTCTTCTCCACAGGCAACAGCTTGCCCCAGCCTTGGGCAGTCCCCTCTTCAACAACCTTCCTGGCTTGCTGATAAGATGTCATGGAAGTCCCAAGTACAACAGATGCTTCATTAATGTTCAGGGCTTCAAACCCCTGGCTCATGGTTTCATGGATCTCTCCATCCATCTCAATATATTTGTATGTAGCCAGATGGCTAACAAAAATATCTTCTTCACCACAAATGGTGATGATCTGGCCCTCCCACTCGAATTTCAGCTTCTGGTGAAGGGTAGACGTAACTGCGCCAGCGGCATGAATCCAAGATCTACCCAACAAACAGCTGTAGGCCGGCTGAATGTCCATCACGTAGAAGGTAATTTTAAAAGTCTGCGGGCCAATCATCACAAGTAGATCAATCTCTCCTAGCACTGATCTCTTAGAGCCATCAAATGCTCTCACCACCAAATTACTTGGACGCAATGCCAAGCCATCGTATTCCAGCTTCACCAAGGCTTTCTTTGGTAAAACATTGAGTGAAGACCCAGTGTCTACCAGCACATGTGATAGAACAGCACCCTTGCACTCCAGGGTGATGTGTAAAGCCTTGTTGTGGTTGCATCCCTCAGTTGTTAAATCAGCATTGGTAAAACCCAATCCGTGGCTGGTATTGACATTTGCTACCACAGTCTCCAGCTGATTAACGGTGATCTCCTCTGGCACATATGCTGCGGGCAAGACTTTTAGTAATGCATTCCGGTGAGCTTCGGAACACATCAGCAGGGATAAAATGGAGATTTTTGAGGGAGTTTGGTGAAGCTGATCCACCACTTTGTAATCACTCCTCTTTATGATTCTCATAAACTCGTCTACATTTGTTCAAAAGATGTCTTCTGTGTTTCCTTGAGAACAGGTTCTTCAGATATTACACTCTTTCCCTTTGCTTTGGCAGCAGCTTCTGCTTCAGCATTAGGTTTTTGTGCTTGCGAGGCAAAAAGGTGTCCGCTTCTGGTGAAGCCTCCGCCTCCCCCGACATTATCAATCTGTGGAGAAGAGGTTGAAGAGTCAAGAGTGATTTTCTCCCCATTGCAGTAAAGGTCAGAGCCATAATGCCAAGGGATGGCATTACTACTTTCATATGGAACTGGTTCAGGTACCGTGATGGTGACCGAACTGACTGCAGCAGAGGAGGGTGTTGAAATAGTGTGTGGATCATAGTAGATGGTGACCGGTGCCCTGGCAGGAGATGTCACTGCTTGTTGTTGAAAATTGTTGTTCGGAGGAATACTTGACGGATCATAATAAATAGTGATTGCTGAGATATCTGTTGGTGTTGTAGAAGATCTTGCTGGATAAATAGATGTTGATGTTGTAGAAGATTCTGAATAAAGGGGTGCTGACATTGTAGAAGGAATGTTTGTTGACGTATGGTTTGTTGATATGATGGATGGAGCCATTGTTGATAGTGCTGATGAATTGCTTGGAATGACTGTTGTTGCAGTTGTAGAAGACTCGGGGATTGTTGTCAAGGAGATTGCTGGATTTGAAGGTGTTGATGTTGTGATTTGAAGTAGGCCACTCTGGATAAGACCATCTATGCCGCTTCTCAAGTTATCACACCCATTTACCGAAATGTTACAATAACCACAACCGAGCTCACACCCGGGGAACATCTGGCATTCTAGGAGTTGAGCTTTAATCTCTACCAGGGGTGTCCGAATCTGCCCAACACTGGTTATTAAAAAAGACGGCTTATCTTCCTCAATAGCATTAATTCTGGGTCCTCCGTGGTTGGGCATGGGATTCTTGTTGACATTTGGCGGGGGTGCAAAGTTTAGAGCTTTAGAATCTACCAGGTCTTGTACCTTCATTTGTAAAGCCCTGCACTTCTCTGTACTGTGGCCAGGTGCATTGGAGTGAAAAGCACATCTGGCGTTGGCGTCATAATTTCTTGGCAGACTGGAAGGATCTGGTGGTGCCAACGTCCTTAACTCAACCAAGTTGAGCTTTAGGAGCTGTGGCAATAAAGCAGCATAAGGCATAGGGATTGGATCAATCACCCTATTGGCCTGAGATGGCCTCTGTTGAAATGGTCTTTGTTGATTGTTGTTGCTGTTGTTATAGTAGTTTCTCTGAGGCGGATACTGAGTTTGTTGCTGGTAGTGGGGTTGTTGCTGTGGTTGATATGCTGGTTGCTGAGGAATTGGAGCGGGAATAGTGACAGTTGCCACTGACCTATGAACATACTGTGGTATGCCCCTGTTGGCCTGAATAGCATTAGTCTCACCGGTTCTTCTTGGACCTACAAAAGGTTTTCAGGGGTTGCTGGACGAGCTCGCACCATTGTCAGAAATTTTGCCCATCTTTAATAGGCTTTCAATCCTTTCTCCAGCTATGACTACGTCAGCGAAGCTGGTGGAAGAAAAGACAGCTAGCCTGTCAATATATGTCCCTTGGAGGGTATTCATAAACATGTCGGCCATTTCCCTTTCCGACATGGGTGGCTGGACAACAGCAGCAAGCTGTCTCCACCTCTGGGCGTATTCCCGGAAGCTTTCTCTGGATGATTGAGACATTCCCATCAGGAGGGTCCTGTTAGGAGCCATATCCAAGTTGTATTGGTACTGTCTGATGAAGGCCTCAGCTAGGTCCTTCCAGCATCTGATGGTTGCTCTGGTCAAGTGAGAGTACCATTCCCTTGAAGCCCCTGTTAAACTGTCTTCGAAATAAAACATCCATAGTTTTTCATCCATGGTGTATGCCTTCAGCCTCCCCAGAAAGGATTGCAAGTGGGTTCGTGGACAGGAAGTTCCGTTGTACTTCTCGAAGCACGGGGGTTTAAACTTGTGGGGAATCCTTACCCCGTCCACTAATCCCATGTCCATGACATCAAAGCCCAGGGAATTTTGAGACTCTAGAGATCTCAATTTCTCAGCAATTTCATCTAGCCTTCTGTCATAGGCTTCATCCCCAGCTCCCATCACAGTGAATTGATCCTCTTGGGGGTTTTCTTGTAATACTTTGCCCGCAGTAGCATTCCCTTGCACATTAGCAGGGATGTTGATCTCTGGATGAAGATGAGGCCCATACACAGGTGGATTAACATGAGGCTGAACCCTCTCATTGTTGCTTGTTCCTCCAGTCCCTAAATGGGGTTCCTCTTGGGTCTGCCTTTCTACCAATGCCCTTAATCTTTATTGGCTTTGGGCCAAGCCATTCATCACCTCCATGAACTGGGTCATCTGGTTTCTCATTTCTAGCCTCTCATTGGCCATTTGAGTCCTGACCTCTATAAGGTCCTGCTGTTCTTGGTCCATTTGTATACCCGGAAGGTTGTTGCGAGTGGGATATCTATGCGGACGGTTGAGAGGGAACACCCGTCGTCGAGCAATAGTTCCTGAACCACAACAGAGTTAGTAACAAACAAAAAAAACAAAAACCTACAAAACAAAACAAAAGTTAGTATGCAATGCAGTATGCTTATTTGTTTCCAAAGTATCCGGCTTGGCATTTGGTTTTGACCTTTCCAGACCCCTGAGAAAGATGCTTTTGATGTTGCTTGGGAGGAAGAGATTCAAAAGAAACAAACTAATGAATATATTACAAAAGGTGAATCATACATAGTTTGTTTCTTACAATACATGCCCCTGAGGGGTCAAAATACAACATAAAAAGAAAAGTACATGAAATGAAAGCAACAACAAGCAAAAGTCAGACACCAAGACCAAACTCATCCTCCCTAACTTCCTTCAGAAGTGCTTCAGTTACAGGGTCAGCTGGATGCTCTGTGAGGTTCCTGATGAGAAGATTCCTGGTGGCAATAGCAGCGGTTAACTTCTTGTGTCTGCCTTGGTCCTTTGACCTCTTCACACCAGCCCTAAGCTTCAATTCTGAGATTTCCCTCTGGGCTGCTAGCAGGGCTTCCTGTTGCTCCTTTGCACTAGCCTCCAACTGCTCAATCTTGTCCTGAGTTCTCCTTTCTTCCTGAGTGTGAGCTTCAGTGATCCTGACCCACCTAGCTTGACTTTCTTTCAGATAGAGATCAGTCCTAGCCTTCTGGAACTGGGCCTCCTTACAGGCATTCTTCAAAATCTGCTCCCCAGCTCTTGACTTCTTGATGTAGTCCTCTGACTTCTCAATCCTGGCTAGATGCTCCACCTTAAGCTTTTCTAACCTTTCAATGTCCAGACGACCATCACTCCTCTCCCAGAGGGTTCTCTTCAGGGCTTCAGACAAATTCTCATTCCTTTCTTTCAGCTTCTCAAACTCCTCCAGGCTGACAGTGGCTGGAGGTGGTGCTGTGGATGGTCCAGGTGCATCCTCAATGGTGAAGGGCATCCCAGAAATCTGAGCCCTGGCATGAGACCACTCATAATACTGAGCTGAGGCCACATTGTTGCATCTCCCAAGAATGGCCATCCCTTTGGTCTGGATGTTATCCCAAGCCCAGGATGCTTGCCTGACAACAGCTAGATTAGGCTTAATCTCACAATAAAGGGTTTCAGCCAAGTCTTGTACTCTAGGAGGGTGGACCAATGCATAGCCCAATTGTCTTTTGAATAGAAAAGGGTTGTAGTTGATACAACCCTTCACTCCTATCAGAGGTACATTGGGGAACTGCCCACAACTAGTAATGATGTCCCTGCCCTTGGTGCTCTGGGTGCACCACCTGATGTCATCTGAGGTCAAAGCAACTAGTCTCCTAGCCCAATTCTTCTGTTGGTGAGGATTCAGGAATGCATCAGTCTTGGGCAAGTGTTTGAGCAGCCAGGTATGGAATAGGGGAGCACAACATCTCACCAACCTCCCTCTTTGCTTTTCATTCCTTTGGTGAACAGAGTAGTAGAAATCTCCCAGCAAGGTGGGTACTGGGTTCCTCAGAATGAAAAGATGAATAGCATTCTTGCTGATAAACTTGGGCTCATCTGCAAAAAGTATAACCCCATATATACTGAGGGCTAACAATGCACAGACTGCCTTCCATTCTCCCAAGGAGGCCTTCAGGATAGCCTGAGAAGTCAAGAAATCCAAGTGTAGACCAGAGATTCCAGCCTTTGTTGTCATGTTCTGCCCAATCAAAATAGGTTCCAGATACAGTGCCTTTGCCACTTCTTCATTACTGGGAAAAGCCATCTCAGGGTTGAAGGGGACACCACCCCTGACAGGTACTCCAATTAGTGATGAAAACTCCTCCAACAGGGGTCCCAACTGAAAATTCTGGAAGGTGAAGCATCTCAAAGGAGGATCATAGAACTGTAGGCAAGTGTGAATAAAGCTCCTCTGAGAAGGGTCCAAATCCATAACCACATCAAGGATGCCTCCATAATGTTCTCTGAATAGTGGTATATGGTCTGGAGTGATAAGGGCCTGGACCTTCCTGATGCCAGTCAGCTCAGGCTCAAAGAAATGATATGAGATGTTGCTCTTCTTGGGTGCCATGTTTGCTGATGAAGAGCTGAGACAGATGCTGATGATGGAGACCAACACTGGGGATGAGCCACTGATAGGCCGATACTGGTGATGCAGGTGACTGAAGCAGGTGGCTGATGAAGATAGCTGAAGCAGATAGCTGGTGACCAGGGATCTATGCAGATGAAGGGGTCAAAACCAAGCCAAATATGATGTGGATACCCTGAAAAACAAATAAGCAAATGTTAAATGATGCAATGATGATGTATGCAAATGATATGCAAAGGTTTTGTGATCAAGCTGGATCTGATTTATCTGCCTTGATATAAAGCCCATGTGTGTTCAAGAAATCCAGATGGAGGTCCATAAGTCCAGTAACCAAGGTGGGGGACTCAAATAAAGAGTCACATGTCCTGGGTTAAATCACAAGAACTGTCCAAAGTGAAGAATTCTTTAAACACAATAACAATCAGGGTATGATGTGGCCAATGGTTCCTGCAAACCTGTAAACAGCCCAACCCCCTCACAGGTGATGTTCTAAAACAAGGATCCTCAAACTTGGATCAGTTATGAGAAGTGTAAACACTTCTAACCCGGAGGTACAGTGTTTACAATAACCATAAAAGATCCTCCTCTAATTCACCTCAGTTTCTGAAGGTCATAATAAAGGTCATTCAGACTTAGCAGGCTTCCCAGATAGCCCTAGCACTACAGGAAATCTGTAGCACAGAGTTCTCAAGAAGAAACCCACATCTGAACCGTGTTTCATATTCCCGCACCAGACCGAAATGGAATGGGAAAGAACATGAACCACTCTAGCCTAGGTGTCACTCAGGTCTCAGGTATAGGACCTTAACTCTCAGTAGAAACCCACCCACCAAGACAGAAAACAGATCCAGCCAGATAACAGTATGACAGTATGATGTATATAAAGCTGTAAAGAAAGCAATAAATAACTGTACATAAAGCAATAAATAAAAGCAACTATACAAACACAAATAGCACATAACACCCCCGTAAACACAAAATCAAACAAGCGCTAGGAGGAACCCACAAACAGAACCAGAAGCCCTGGTTACAGTATAAGGGTCCCCAGCAGAGTCGCCAAGCTGTCGCTCCCAATAAATGAGACTAACTCAAATAAGGTACAAACGCGAACGGTCGGCGAAAGGATGGAATGAAAAGGGTCGCCAGCTAGGCATTTTTATCCCGAAGGAAAGGTAATGCTGCATAAACCTAAGAAAAGATATGGATAAGACGGTTGCGAACCAGAGAGACTGAGAAAGGGGGTTGGTTACAACCTGGGAAGGTATTAGCACCCAGATCGTCCGTCGTACTCGACGGGATCCACGCTTAAAAGATTTGTGTTTTAAAGGGGTAGTGTCAGTGCAATTTGTGTATCAAAACTGGAAAAGGATGTACAGGAGTCAGTGTAAAAGAAAAGTGAAGTATGTGAAGTGTATAAATGTACAGTGTCAGTGTAAGAAATGAATGAAGTGCCCAAGATAATGAGGCTAAAAGAATGATGCTGGGAGGAGGGGGGATATACAGAGACTTTTGTTCGATAACTGTTAAGTTATGTCTACGTATCCTCTCGTGCAATGAGGAAGTCAGAACACCGTAGTTCGATCCAAAGAGATTGAAAGAATGAATTGACTTGTGAACTGCTTACTTGTCTATGCTCAAGTGTATGACCTGTTTGGCTCAGGTGCAAACTGTCTTGCATTAGACGAAAGAAGCAAGTTCTCGTTTATGAGTGAATGAGATGAGAGAAGAATCCCGGAGGAGACGATTATTGCTTGTTTTTGAGTTTTCAGTCTTTTATTGCTCTTGAAAGTTTGTCATAAGTTAATGAGCTTAAGCCTAAACCGATGGGTTGGTAAACTCATCACATCTTCCCTCTGATTAGGGGTAATGAGAATACCTTAAGTGTGAAGTCAGCTTCTCACACTTAATCACCATGATGTAGGATTAAGATCATTAACCTACTTGTGATTATTTAGATATTTTTGTGGTTTTTGTTTAGTGTTAAGTAATGAGATTAAGCCATAATCAAAGATTAAACAGACTCATTACACCATCCTAATAGAAGGATAATAGATGAGAGTGTTTAAGCTGAGGAAAGCTCCTCAACTTAATCCATGATTAGGGATTAAACTCATGACAAAACAAAGCCTTTATTAAATGGATTTTAATTAATGATAAGATGATGAAGTGATTTTTAGGGTTTGTAAGACAACTTGAGGGGGACTTGTCCATTAACACTAGGGTTAGTCCTTCTTAACCAATTAAGGAAGAATTAGAACCCTAATGCAAGGCCCAAGTTACAAGCTTGATGTCTTGATGATTATTAAGTGAATTGATTAAAGGATTTAAACACATTAAGGATTTAACACTTAGGATTAAAGTTATACACTCCATCCTAATAGAAGGATGCAGGCATAAGCTTAATCACAAAGCCTTAAAGCCTTTAGGGTTTAGTCCCTGATTATGAGATGAGAAGAGAAGACTCAATGAGACACAAAGGTAAAATCTAAATGGGGGACTAATCAAAACCCTAATTATTGTCATGCTTGGTTGTTCCTAAGGTTTGTGAGGTTTACAAGGAAGGTCTTCAGAGAAACCACCAAGAAGCAGATGAAAGGAGCAAAGAGAAGCAAAGTAACTTGCTTCATTTAAGAAGACAAGTCACTTGAAGAAAGAAAGTAAGATGAAGAAGAATGAGCAAGCTCAATCTCAAGCACAAGACAAAATGCAGCAATGATGCATAAGAGAGATGAAAAGAGATTGTGAGAAGTGAAGGCAAATTCACTTCTCAAAGTAACTTACCACCTGAAAAGTTAGTGAAAGAAATGCAATGCAATGCAAAGTGAGATGAAATGGGATGATGCAAACCAAAACCAGAAGCATGAGTATGATGCTAAGGATGCTAAAACATGATGCAAACACATGACAAGAGATGGGAATGATCATACAAGCACATGGATGCAAGAGAAGCATGCTTTGAACCATGGATATACATGAAAAGTTATGAAATGCAAATGACATACAACAAGGCAAATGAAAGATGCAATGATCACATATGGTTCTAACATGTCCTAAGATGTGTTATGAACCCAATGGATGCACAAAATGTCATGGCAAGTCATGGTATGCAAGCAAATGGAAGATGGATGCAAATGAAAGCCCAAATTAGGGTTTATGATCAATGCACAAAACAAAAATCAAAACCAGAAGCAAACATCATGATAAAAAATTGAAAATGCATTCAAAGGAACCCTAAACCTATACAAACTCACTGCCCAAAGGAGGGGATCCAACTCTTAACCTAATGAGGGTTATGAATTTTCTAAGATTGCTAGGGTTTTAAGGTACCTTGTCAAGAAAAATGCCAAACAAATTGAAAATGCAAGATCAATTCATGCCAATTTAATCCTATAAACTACATGCTAGACAAGATGCAATGCAAAAAGAATTATTGTCCAACTCTCAATGGTTAGGCAGAAATGAATTTTTGAAGTTTGAATCAAAATAATGCCTTGAAATGGATTTAATTCAAAAGAAAATAATCAAAAGGCATCAAGAACAAAAAATAAATTTGGTTTGAGAGTTGGACAATGTTTCTAAATGTTTTTAAATGTTTTATGAATTATTTTGTGATTTTTAAATACCTAAAAGTATTTTTAATTAATTATTTCTCATTAATTAATTAAAAATAATCTTTTAAATGATTTAAAAATATTTTTTAATGCAAAAAATAAAAATAAAAATGTTTTTGGTTTCTGAAAATTAATTGAACCTTTGACAAAAAATTTCAGAATTTTTAGAGATGTTTTGCTATTTTTAATAAATTGTAGAAAACAAATGAAATTAAATGAAAATAAAATGAAATTAAACTGAAAAATAAGAAAGTCAACAAAATCAAAGGCTGAGGTTTGAACTAGGACGCGCGGGAATTGACTTGGCGCGCATCTGGACGGCCAGCATTCAAAATCTCCTAATTATGATTAAACCCTAATTAAATGCCCTAATGACTTTCAGATGACCGGAACAGTGTTCCGGTCATCTTCTCCGGCAAGGTGAAATCACTATCTCTCTCTACACGCAATGAAAATGAAATCTCTCTGCCCAGAATCAAACCCCATTCAACACTGAATCAAAACCCCCAAACAAAAACCATTTTTCATTCATCAATCATGTGAATCGAAGCAAAACAAATTTAGGGCAGAAAGTTTTAGACAGCTCATACATGCTCAATATTCCACCATTTTCATTTTTAAACACATCATGATGATCAGGATAACATGTAGAATCAATTTATAACAAGTAAAATGAGTTCTGGAAAATTTTTTCTTGATGGATACCTGAACTGAAGTTCTTCGAACAGGAGCTTTCTGAGCCTTTCTCCTATGCAAACTGACTCCTCTGGTCCCCCTGAGCTCAATGGAATGCTTCACAACTCTTGTTGATGGCTGGTTTGGGAGATGGCAGAAGTTCTGTTCAAGGTGGGGGGGTGGTGATCGTGTTTTGGTTTCAGTGGATTTCAGGCTATTTTAGTGGTTGGTTTGTGATCAGTGGCACCTCTTAAGATCAATGGTGAAGTTTGTTTATGTGTTTGAAGGCTGTGCTGAGTGTTTCGAATGGTTTTGCAAGTTGGAGCAAAAATGATAACTATGGCTTGGAGTGTGTTTCAGCATGAAGTGTGTGGTGTGTTATGCTGGCTTTGGTCCATGTATCAAAAGGTGATAGGTCAGAGAGTTGTTGGTGGCCTATGGTGATTGGTATGGGTCTTTGGCCAAAATGTCAACTTGATTTGTACTTGAGGTATGGGAAATGGTACAACTTGCTTTTTGGCTTGCTTTGGCTCAGCTTGAATCAAGGAATGCTATGGAACAGGTCTAGAAGCAATGCAGCAAGTGGTTGATGGTTTGTGATAGGTTTTGCAAGTTTCACAAAGTTTGGTTCCTTTGGGATTTCTTGAGGTTCAAGGCATGAAATGAGATGATTCTTTGGCCCATTCTTAATTTTAGAGGTCATGTGATCATGTTGTGAATAATTTGTACACATTTGAGGCCTTTAGAACACTTGATCATACCATTTTGCAAAATGCCTCTTTGGTAGAAAACTTCAAATTATGTGATTTTGGCTAACTTTGACAAGCCATAACTTTTGATCCAAAATGACTTAGGTCAAGTTCTTGTACTTTTTGAAAAGGGAATTATCCATTCTACAACTTTCATGACCAAAGTTTTTCCATTTGAAGCATTTTTGAATCAAAAAGCAAGGGTTGAAAAAGTTTCCCAAAATGGCAATCTTCATTATAAGCCAACTTTCCCAAAAAGTCAACTTTGCAAATGACTTGAAATTTTCCAATTTTGTGAACTTCTAACATCTTCTATGATCAAATAAAGATCATACACAATCAAAATGATGAAGAACACCCTTTGGTTAGGTCATTGGGGGCCTCATATGCCCTGATTTTGCACTGACTTGCTCAAAAAGTCAACTCTTGATCAGATGACTTCCCCATTGAATTTCTTCATGAAAATTGATATGCATGATCCCTATACCATATAGAGACCAATAGAAACAAGAATGACCAAAAAAATTGGAGTTATGGCCTTTGAAACTAAAACCCTAATTCTAGGTCATCTGTGTAGTCAAACCTGGCTTTGCTTCCATGCCATTCTCAGTTCTTGTGATTCTTTGATATTCTTGACTTTGAGGAGATACAATATGATGCTTGAACATAAATGGACCCCTTTGAAGTGATTGATGACCTTTGGAGTGGCTCAAGAAGCTCTTGGATTGCTCAGATCACAAACCCTAGATGCAGATGATTTAGAAACAATGCAGTGAACCAAAAAGGCAATATGAGATGCTATGTCTGTGTTTATGCATATGAAATGATCACAAACCATGGTGTGAATGGGTGAGGGCAAATTTGGGGTGTTTACACTATTGACGTTCTTCACAACAGTTAAACTTCAACACATACCACATGATGAAAATCAGTTTGCCGGCGCATTGGCCACTCTCTCTTCGTCAATCAAAGTCTTGTGTTGGAATTATGTGCCCACAATTGATATCTCCAGGCTTGACGCTCCAGCTCATGCCTTCTTTGTAGACGTCGTTTCTAATGAGAAACCTTGGTATTTTGATATCAAGTTATTCATGGAAAAGCAAGAATACCCAACTGGGGCATCTTCCAATGACAAGAAAACCTTGAGGCGGCTTGCTGCTAGCTTCTTATTGAATACTGACGGCGTTTTGTACAAGAGAAACTTCGACATGGTCTTGCTTAGATGCGTGGATAGACACGAAGCAAGCCTGTTGATGCAGGAAGTCCACGAAGGATCTTTCGGTACCCATGCAGGAGGGCATGCTATGGCAAAGAAGTTGCTGAGATCAGGGTATTACTGGATGACAATGGATACAGACTATTGTTCATTCGCTCGTAAGTGCCACAAGTTCCAAATATATGTAGACAAAGTGCATGTTCCTCCTAGCCCACTCAACGTCATGTCATCTCCTTGGCCCTTTTCTATGTGGGGAATTGACATGATAGGGAAGATAGAACCTACTGCTTCAAATGGTCATCGTTTCATCTTGGTCGTGATTGATTACTTCACCAAATGGGTGGAAGCAGCATCTTATGCCAACGTCACTTGTCAAGTGGTGGCATGATTTTTGAAAAGGGATATCATATGCAGATACGGAGTGCCCGAAAGGATCATTACTGACAACGGTCTAATCTCAACAACAAGATGATGGCAGACTTGTGTCGGGACTTCAAGATTCAGCATCACAATTCTTCTCCTTACCGACCAAAGATGAATGGTGCGGTAGAGGCAGCAAACAAGAATATCAAGAAGATTGTGCCGAAAATGGTTGTCACCTACAAAGATTGGCATGAGATCATTTGCTTTGCATGGGTACCGAACGTCAGTCAGGACGTCAACATGGGCAACTCTTTTCTCTCTGGTTTATGGCATGGAAGCAGTCCTGCCTGTTGAAGTAGAGATTCCTTCATTACGTGTGATGATGGATGTGAAGCTGGATGAAGCTGAATGGGTGCGTGCTCGTTACAATCAGCTATGTCTAATTGAGCAAAAGAGATTAGCGGCTATCTGTCATGGTCAGCTTTATCAGAGGAGAATGAAGCGTGCATTCGACCAACGAGTACGTACTCGAGAGTAACAAGTGGGAGAGCTTGTGTTGAAAAGGATTGTTCCTCCAGGTTCAGATCACAGGGGCAAGTGGACCCCAAACTACGAAGGACCATTCATAGTGAAGAAAGTCTTCTCAGGAGGAGCACTGATGCTCACCACTATGGATGGAGATGACTTCCAGTCCCCTATTAACTCGGACGCAGTTAAAAAATACTTCGCATAAAGAGACCCACTGGACAAAAAAAAACAGAATTATAGTCCAGGCAAAAAAAGAGCATCCCGGCGAGCTAAAAACAGAATAAAAAAGCTCGGGCAAAAGTTAGGGAAATAAATAAAAAAATGTACACCCGCTGAGTTAAAAAGCCACATTGGACAACTCAGGCAAAAAAGGGTATCCCGGTGGATTGAAAACCCGAAAGGGCGATCCACGCAAAACAAGGGAATAAGCGAACAACTGCGATCCGAGTAATCTGAACCACGTCATCGTTTCGTACAACTTGACAATATCAGAAAGATAGGAAACAATCCCCTCATCCTCTCAGAAAGCAAAAGCAGAATGGAGAGTCTCGAAGACATGCTGGTCATAGTAGAAATGGAACTCATTGGGATGTCGTGTCCATTTCCATTAGGATAGTTTCTTTTCTCAATTTTATGGTGGCTACCTCTTTCCAGGTGGTTACTTCCTGATGTAAAATCTTTTCCTATTCAGAGGCTATTCAATAAAAAGAATATTCAGTCAAAAAAGCTGTGTGTGTTTATTTTTGTTTGCAAAATGTCCTAAATTTTCAGCAAAAATAACATTGCATTAAAACATGTTGAATTTTAAAAGAAAATTGACATGCAGGGAAACTGTAACCCTCTTTGAGTGTCGGGTGACGATGGATGAATATATCATACCATGCAAGTCCCCGGGGCACACTTGTGTTTTCTGTTGTTGCAGGTTGCAGGATGGCGTCACATCCTCTCAGGCAATTTACTCTTCCTCAGTAGAGTATTTCCAGCAGAATTCTTCCCCAGCTAAGCCTTGGCAAGCAGTCCAAGCAATTTATTCTTCCCCAGTGGAGTATGCCCAACAGGTATCTGAAAGCCTGACGTCCCCAGGCAGAATTATATCCCCAGCAAGGGTCACAGCCAGAGTTCAGAATTAGTACAATGTTCTCCCCAGTCAGAGCATGATTGAAGCATCTTTCCCAGCCACGTATAAAGATGATTCTCTTCCCTACAGAGTTCATATTTAATTTTCACCCCGTCAGTGAAATATTTCCCAGCAAAGTTGCCATACTTTTGGGTCAATTTGATGATACAGTCAGGTATTCATCCCAGTTAGGTATCCAGGCCTCCTGACTTGTCTTCCCCTGCAGAGTTGTAACTCTTGTGGCCAATCAGGCAATTTTCTACCGCTCTTCTGCGTTTTTCAACACTCGTATGTGTTATCCCTAAGCAGAGTGTTGCCCAGCAGTGACATATTATTGCTTTATTGCTGCTCATCTGCATCTCTCAACACTCGTCTGTGTTATCACTTTGGTATTGCTCATTTGCTTTCCCCAGCAGTGGTCCATGATTACCTTGATAGTGCTCGTCTGCAATTTCAAACACTCGTCTGTGTTTTGAGGTCCTGATATTCATTTGTTGTTGCTCGTCTACAACCCTCAACACTCGTCTGTGTTCATGCTTTATTGTTGCTCGTCTGCAATTTTCTCAACACTCGTCTGTGTTTGGTATTTGATTTGGTGGTTGCTCGTCTGCAGTTTCCAACACTCGTCTGTGTTTGGTATTTGATTTTGTGGTTGCTCGTTTGCATTTCTCAACACTCGTCTGTGTTTGGCATATAATCTCTGTTATTGCTCGTCTGCAAGTTTCAGCACTCGTCTATGTTTTTGATGTTATTATCTATTTGAAGCTCGTCTGCTTTGTTTGGATACTCGTCTATATCATCTCGGACGCTCGTCTGTGTTTGGTATCTGATTATTTTTGTTTGAAGTTAGTCTGCTTTGCTTGGATACTCGTCTGTATCATTCCCAGCACTCGTCTGTGTTAGTTGTGCGGATTTGCTGATTATCCTGGTTCTATTCTGTGATTACTACAAATGTTCGTCCATGTTTGAATTTCTGGTATTCGTCTATACCAGTGGTTGATACTCGTCTGTATTATGGACTTATGACACTCGTATGTGTTACCTTGATGATCATCCAATACTCGTCTGTATTGAAGAGGTTTAAAATCCTGACTGTGGGAATTAATGTCAAAATGGATACCGGTCCTGGCGTAAAACGTAAATTCGAAGGAGGCTCGTCTGTCTCAGGCACCAATTATTATTGTTGCTGCACCTGGCGTAACAGGTTTGCTCAGAAGACTCGTTTGTCTTGTACCATATATCCACGGATAATATATGAAGAAGGTTCGTCTACCTTGATTATGCATGTCTATCCCACAGACTTTAATGCATCCCGGTCCTGGTGTAACAGGTATATCCGAAGGAGACTCGTCTGTCTCAAGTCATATGTTCTTGCAAAGTGTTTGAGGACTCATATGTCCAGCTCCTAGCGTAACAGGATTGTTTGAAGAAGACTCGTCTGTCTTAGTGTTTTCATTCCAGATATCAATTTCAACTTGGAAGAAGCTCGTCTGCTTTTTCTCCCCTTCAGTTACCAAAGCGTCATTTGGTTGGGTTTATTTCCCAGTTTTGCATTCCTCGTCAGAGTGCAAATTTCTGGTCTTCTTGGTATTCAACCACAGTTTATCTTGAATGGTCGATAGCTCGTGCTACCGTCCTTTTTAGATTAATTGATGATTGAATAGGGGCAGATGTAACACCCCAAATTTTCCCTCTTCATTTTAAGAATCATATCACATCATATTCATCATGAACATATCATTTTCTCAGCATCCAAGCATGGAAAGATGAGGCATAACATTCTTCATGTCCTAACATCAAGCATATGGTCATCTGTGGAGGTTCTTGAGGCACCACAAGCCATGAAAAGGGTCCCAATGATTGTATACAAGTCTTATGGTGAGTCTACACTCCATTTACAAGTTCAAGTCCATTGGAAAAAGCTCAGAAGATTGCATGATCATCAGAGATCTCAGGACAAGGCAAAGCTCCTATACAAGGCACCCAAATTAGGGTTTGTGATTCAAGCATCAAACCCTCACAACTTTGGCCATTTAATTTGGGAAAAGTATTTTATATGTCAAGAGGATCCTAGGTGTCAATTTTCATGAGAAAATTCCATGTGGAAGTCAGACAATGCCTCAGTTGCTTGCAGATGAAGTAAAAAGTCAATTGTGCCCTTAAAAAGTCAACTGTGTGATTTCAAGGGGTCTAACCCAAATTTTTTGGCCAAGAGGGGTCCTTAAAATGTTATAAGAGGTTTAGAATGATCAAAGTTCAAGAATCATGGAGATTTGAAGGGTTTTGCAAAAATGGTACAAAGTTGGTTTTTGAGATTTTCCAAATTTGGCAACTTTTGCCCTAATTTTCAAATGGCCTTAACATGATCAAAAATTCTCCAAATGGACCAAAGTCAAACATGAAAGTTGGAGATTAAGGGCTCCCATTTTCAAAAAGTACAAGTACAATTTCATGGGATTTATATTTTTTCCTCTAGCCTCTTCGAAAAAGTGTTGTATTTTAGGGCAAATCAAGTTTTCATGCATGCAACCAAAAGCAAAAGGCATCAAAACTTAATTGTATGACTTGGTATGGTTAAAATTGGTTTCTAATGTTACAATACATTGCATTGTGGTTAATTTTCTCCAAAGAAAGTCCCATTTTCGTGCATATAAGAAAGTCACTCAAAATATGCTAAATTGGCCAATTCATGAGAAAAGTGTGAAGGCTTGATCTAAGGGCCATGATTGATTACATTTTGATAAAGGGTTGGAAAGGCATTGCACATGGGCTGAGAATACAAGCAAGGCATGCGGGAGGCATGCTTATCTGACATTTTGCAAAATTTGCAAAATTACACAAACCTCATGATCCACACGTGCAAATCACACAATCCTTTCAGCAAGGGTTTATGAGATCATACATAAGCAGCTAGGGTTTCAGCAAGCACCATCTCTCTCTCTCTCATTCTCTCATTCTCAAGTTTATGCAACATTTGCATTTTCTCCCATTTCTCTTCATTCAAGCACCCAATCTCAAAACAAATTGTGGATCTGTAATCAGGGAGAGCTAAGGATCATTAAGCAACCATTCATTCAAGCTTTCTCTCAAGATAAGCAAGCTTGCCATTTCAGGTCAGGTGTGATCAAACCTCAAGATCCAGCTTCATTCAAGACCTTAGAGGCATTTATTTTGCATCTAGGGTGAAAAAGGAGTGATTTGCAAGCATCATTGGGCTTTCTATCTCACTGAACCAAGATCTTCATCTCAGGTATACTTTGAAATCTTATGATCTAAAAATGAAATTGATGTGGTGTTTTGTGTTATTTGAAGTTCCCTGATCATGCTGCACTCTTTAGATTTGAAAATGATGCATCATAGTGAAAGATATCTTGAATTCAGTTTTGATGGTGCAACTTTATTTTGTTCGATCCCTTTGATGCTTTGACTTTTAGGAGTTTTTGAGCCCATATTTGGATTCAGAGTAGTTCAATTAGCCAATCTGGAGTATTTGGTCCTTTTATTTGGTCATTTGTGTGTCTGTTGAGGATTCCGGTGCCGAAGCCCTAGCTCCGGTCACCGGAAACTGGATTTGTGAGTCTAGGGTTTATTCATGGAAGAAGATGACCAGGTGCCGTTAGATCCCTCCATCGTGCGTTCCAAATCACGCCACCTAGCCCTAGGGACGCCCTCTCCCTCACGTGAATTCTTTCTCTTCATTTAAATCCAAATGTTATGCAGCCTATGATAACTCCCGTGCGCTCACCAATCAGAAACAAGCATTCTGCCATGTCAATTAATGAAGGGCGTGTAGTGCCCGTTTGATCCATCCAACGCATCCCATATTTCCCAGCATTATTTCATAAATACCACCATAATCCAATATACCAGCACCAGCTTCTGGGCTTCAGTATGCTATGTGCACCCCCTCCAATCTTGGGCCCAATTCAAACCAATGCAATTCCCTACTTCTAACACCCCCAGCCCAATTTCATTTTTATTTCTTTTTCTCCATTTATTTCTTTATTTCATTTTAACTTTTCATTTATTAAAAATACTTCCCTTCATTAAACAATTCTCAAAAAAATAATGAGTCATATTTAAAGTCTCTTTTATTTTTTCATATTTTTATTTTCTATTTTTTCCATTTCCACGTGTCTAAATTAATTTCTTCTTTTAATTAGCTTCTTTTTAAGTTCATTTTGACCACACTGCCTTGTCCATTTTCCATAGACTTCATTGTTTTGAATTTTGATCCCATTCTTTTTGCTCTGGATTCTTAAGGCAATTTATTTCTCATGTGATTTTTCTCTTGATTTTTAGAAATTTATTTCTTTAGTCTTGATCCTTTGACTTGTGATGGAAGTTTGTAACCCTAGCTTGTGTTTAAGCCTCCATTTGACCTAGTTTTCTTCTGAATTCTTTCAAATAATTTTGACTAATTTATATACAATGTTTGAAGGTCACTTGACTTGAGTTGTGGAATTTTTAGATGCATGGTTGATTTAATGTGAATTTTATCTTGAACCTTGTCCCATTTTGCTTCTTTTGTCCTTTAGGTCTTTTGTAAGCCAAGAAGGGCACTTGTGCCAACTTCTTCTCCTCATTTGGGGTTCTTTTGGGGTATGGGTATCTTCCTGGTCCTAGCTTAGGGTTTGAGTCTTAGGAATTTTTGTGTCTTGCTTCTATTTAAGTCCTTTCTTTCCTTAAGTGTTTTCATCTCACTTCTTTACTTCTTTCTCTCCCATTTGGTGATTGTTGGGTCTTGTACCTCCCTTCTCTTCATCTTGTTGGCTTCTTAAGCCCTTCTTCATCTTACTTTGGTTCTGATCTTGTGCATTGATTCCATGTGTATGCATATTTGCTTTGTATCTTTCATGAGTTTACATAAGTTTATATTTGTGTTTCATGTTGCATCTTTTGCTTATGAGCTTCATCTCTCATTTTTTTTAGTTGCATTTGCATTGTGCATTTGTTCATATCATTTCACTTTTGTTTGTGTGATGTTAGCATGTTATCTTGTTCACTTTGTTTCACTTGTATGCATATTACTAACCTTGCAGGGGCAATGTAAGTGTGAGGTGTAGGAATTGAGTTCCACATCTCCAAATCTCATCTTCTCCTCTTATGTTTATTTGTACTAACTCTCTTGTTGTTGGGCTTAGGCCTTGCTCATCTCTTCTTCTATCTTCTTCTTCTCTTCTTCTTTCCTTCTTATTTAGGATAGAAACCTCACTAACCCTTGGGACATCCATGCATGTTAACACTTAGAATTATTTAGTCCACTTTAGAATTTTTCCTTTGTAATCCATTTGGTTCTTCTCCTCTTCTCATCTCATAACCATAAAAAACACCTTAATAATGTTTGAAGTGATGTCTTGATCCATAGCCTTATCCCATGAGGTATGCTTGTAGTCTTCCCATCTTGGGATAGTACAAGTTTACTTTGTGATGCACAAGTCTGATCAAGGTATCTTCTTCATAAAAGAAAAGCATAAAAAACACTCCTTCATCTGTAAATAACCAAAAAACACTTAATAATTTAACAAGTTAGTGAGCTTAGGCCCTAATCTTTGGGTTCAAGTTTTGGGGATCTTCTCCTTACTTGAGTGTGCCTGTTCTGTTATTCCATCTTGGAATGTAGTGACAGGTGCACATTCCATTGAAGAGAGCTTGAGTTCACTTCCTTGTGACACACTCCATAAAAGACTCTAAAAAACACAAACAAACAATAAACGTCTTTCCTTCGGGAATTCTTTTCTCATCTCCTTCACTCCGTACGCGAACTTGCTACTACTTGTCACTTTGAAAGACGGTTACGCACTCGTCGTCCGAGTCTGCAACACCTGAGCATTGGCATAGGCAGTTCAAGCCTTAATTCACAAGCAATTTCCTTGTTACCCCTAGTTAGGGGAACTACGGCGTCTCTGATCCTCATTATCCTGATGAGGTACGTAGGCAGCGGGGTAGGGCCCGTTCGAGCACAATCTTTATTTTCCCTACATTTTTTCTCTTTGTCCTCTTATTCAGTTCTTTCCCTGTTCCAGTTTCTTTTCATTTTCATTTCTTTGCTGCAACTTTCATACCTTCATCCATTGAAATAGTTATCTTTGCAAGCGTGGATCCCGTCGGATACGGCGGACGATCTGGGTGCTAATACCTTCCCAGGTCGTAACCGACTCCCGAACTCAGTCTCTTTGGTTCGTAGGACCTGTGTCCTTCCTCTTCTTTCTTCTGGTTTATGCAGCATTACCATTCCCCTTTCTTCGGGATAAAAATGACTGGCTGGCGACTCTATTCTTTTTTCCGCGCCACTTTCGCGTTTGTACCAGGATGGAAATCCGGGGAGCGACACTTAGTTCAAGATATTTTCCAGAGACAGTACAAAGACGATCAAGACGAAGATCTAGTTCTAATACTTAGTTTTGATATTTTTCAGAGACAATACAAAGATGATCAATACAAAGATCTAGTTTTGATACTTAGTTCAGGATATTTTCCAGAGACAGTTCAGAGACGATCAAGACAAAGATCTAGTTCTGATACTTAGTTCAAGATATTTTCTAGAGACAGTACATAGACGATCAAGACAAAGATCTAGTTTTGATACTTAGTTTTGATATTTTCCAGAGACAGTTCTGAGACGATCAAGACAAAGATCTAGTTCTGATACTTAGTTCAGGATATTTTCAAGATATAATTTGGAGACGATCAAGACAAAGATTTAGTTCTGATACTCATTCCAGAACAACACTTCAGATATAGTCAAACATAGACACATTTTGATACTCATATCAACAAACACTTTGGATGGAATCTATAAGCCCATCTCCTATTACTCTGAATGGCATCTTTAAGCCCATTCAAGCAATGCAGTCAACAAACAGTTCACTCTGAGCACTCGTGAATGCAAATATTTGGGCACTTATATGTTCAATCCTCTTCCACCTTCAGATCACGATTGACACGCATATCAATCTAACTCCTCAGGTCTAAGAAGATTGAAAAGGGGAAGCTGTTGTTCCCAAAATTTTCCCTTTGTTTTTAACTCTAACCGACTTTTTGTTTGGCATTCATTTGCATCATCTTCATAGCATATCATGTATTTCATCTTAATATTAGTCGGAATAATTTCTCAGAATTTACAGACAGACTGGTCAAACTAATTTTCAACTGTGCGTAAAATCAGTAAACGAAAAAATGTCAAATTTAAAATTTGCAAATGTTAGTAATATTAATCTACGGTTTACGGGGTTTAAGCTGAGATGCTAAAAGTATTTGTACGACTATTTTTGGTCATATGTTGATCAGTCTGAGTAGTTTAAACGGTCATAATTTTTATTTCAAAATCCGACCAAATGCTGTATTTTTTTGAGTCGTTTATTTCGTGCGAATCATTTTGATGTATTCATTTTATTTTTTCGAGCACTTTGGCGCCCGACTTTTATTTTTTGGGTCCGTTTATTTTTACATTGAGTCTAGAATAAATAAATAGGATTATTAGTTTTTATTTTAATTTTAACTATTTTAATTATTAAACTTTATTTAATTTTAAATTAAGATTTTATTGGGTTTCAAAATAAACACTTAGACTCATTATCATTAACCCTAATTGGTCCCCTATATATACTAACTAATGTGGCTGATAAGAAGAACAGAAGGTAAAACCGAAAAAGAGAGTAGAGCACCAAACGGCGGATCCACCATTTGTCTTCATCTACATTGGTAATCACTTTTACACTATATAAACTCTTTTCATTTGCATTGCTATATATATATATATATATATATATATATATATATATATATATATATATATATATATATATATATATATATATATATATATATATATGCTTGCGGTTACTACTAACATTATTCTTTTTTTTGTTAATATATTTTTTTTTTCCTTTCTGCATGAACTAACGTTGCAGGTTATATATATTTAAATTATGTATCCCCCTTTGATTTCTCCACACTTTTATTTTCTGCACTTGTAAACACCCCAAATTTGCCCTCACCCATTCACACCATGGCTTGTGATCTTTTCATATGCATAGATCCAATCATGGCATCTCATACCACATTTTTTGATTCATTGTATTGGTTCAAGGTCATCTGCATCTAGGGTTTGTGATCTGAGCAATCCAAGAGCTTCTTGAGCCACTCCAAAGGTCATTAATCACTTCAAAGAGGTCCATGTATGTTCAAACATCATATTATATCTCTTCAAAGTCAAGAATGTCAAAAAATCACAAGAACTGAGAATGGTATGAAAGCAGAGCCAGGTTTGACTGCACAGATGACCTAGAATTAGGGTTTTGGTTTCAAAGGCCATAACTCCAAATTTTTTGGTCATTCTTGTTTCTATTGGTCTCTGTATGGTATAGGGAGTATGCATATCAATTTTCATGAATAAATTCCATGGGGAAGTCATCTGATCAAGAGTTGACTTTTCAAGCAAGTCAATGCAAAATCAGGGCATCTGAGGCCCCCAATGACCCAACCAAAGGGTGTTCTTCATCATTTTGATTGTGTATGATTTTTATTTGATCATAGAAGAAGTGGGAAGTTCACAAAATTGAAGAATTTCAAGTCTTTTGCAAAGTTGACTTTTTGGGAAAGTTTGACTTTTAATGAAATTGCCATTTTAGGAAACTTTTTCAACCTTTACTTTTTGATTCAAAAATGCTTCAAATGGAAAAACTTTGGTCATGAAAGTTGTAGAATGGATCATTCCCTTTTCAAAAAGTACAAGAACATGACCTAATTCATTATGGATCAAAAGTTATGGTTTGTCAAAGTTGGCTAAAATCACAAAATTTCAAAGTTTCCACCAAAGAGGCAAAGTTGCAAATTCACTTGTCAAGGCAAATTGAGTCACCAAATGGACTTATAAACTTCACAACATGATCATACAAGACCTAAAATTCAGAATGGGCCAAGAAATCTCACATATTTATGGCTTATGAAGCAAGATATCTCATAAGGAGCAAAAGTGAACCAACTTGCAAAAACTCACTCAAGTGAAGATCCACTTGCTTGCTGACTTGCTGATCAATCCTAGGGTTCTCCCCACATCATGCTGCGCAGGACACACCTTTTGTCCTTGGCTAGAAAGTAGCCTATGCTTCTCTTACACAAACTTGACCTTTTGGCAACTTGAGCCATACCTATCACAAAAGCACACATCACTTCTTCTGACCAATCCCAATTGTTTATGCAAACAAAAAGCAAGCCAAAGCAGCTACAACACAAGCCTGAAGCACTCCCAAACACATTATTATCATTTCCCACTCCATTTGCAAGAGCCTTCGAAGCTCTCAGCACAAGCCACAACCACAAAAACTAACTTCACAAATCAACTCAACACACTTCCCTGATCACAAAGCACCCCCCACCATAGCCTGAAACTCAAAGAATCAAAAACACGATCACCCCTTGCCATTGAACATAACTTCTGCCATCTCTCAAACCCTCCTTTCTAAACTTCAAACAAGCATTGCAAGCTTCTTAGGAGGATCATTGGAGTGGATTTGAGCCAAAGAAACAGCCAGAAAGCTCCTGAATCAAAAGCTTCAGTTCAGGTAGTCATCTCAAAACTTTTTTCCAGAAACATGTTTTTAAGTTCTTAAAAGCTTCTATGCACTTCCCTGATCATGAATATGTGTTTACTTTTGAAAATGGTTGAGAAACCAGCATGTATGAACTGTCTGAAACTTTTTGCCCTAAGAATGTTTTGATTCGATTTGGCTGTTTAATGAATGGAAAATGATGTTTGATTGAGGGGTTTGATTCGTTTTTGAATGGGGATGAGTTCTGGGCAGTTAGATTTCGTTTTCATTGCATGTAGAGAGAGATAGAGAAATGAGCTAGCCGGAGAAGACGACCGGAACAGTGTTCCGGTCGCCTGAAAGTAATTAGGGCAGGATTAGGGTTTAATCATTTAATTAGCGAATTTTGAATCTCAGCCTTTGGATATGGCGCCAAGTCCACTCCCGCGCGCGTATGTTTGAATGTCAGCCCTTGATCTTGCATACTTTTCCATTTTCAGTTTATTTTCATTTAATTTGATTTGTTTTCTCCATTTTATTTAAAATAGTAAAACAATTTTAAAAATTCTGAAAATTTTTGTACAAACTTTTATTAATTTTTAGAAACCAAAAACATTTTCATTTTTATTTTTTGCATTAAAAAATATTTTTAAATCATTTAAAAGTTTATTTTTAATTAATTAATGAGAATTAATTAATTAAAAATACTTTTAGGTATTTAAAAATCACCAAAAAATTCATGAAACCTTTAAAATCATTTAGAAACATTGTCCAACCCTCAAACCAAATTTCTTTTTTGATCTTGATGCATTTTGACAATTTTTCATGGAATTAATTTCATTTCAAAGCAATATTTTGATCCCATGTTCAAAAATTCATTTCTGCCTAGTCTTTGAGAGTTGGACTTTGATTCCTTTGGCATTATGTCTTGCATGTCATGTAGTTTGTGAGATTAAATTGGCATGATTTGATCTTTCATTTTCAATTTGTTTGACATTTTCTTGTTAAGGTACCCTAAAACCCTAGAAATCTTAGGAAATTCATAACTTTCACTAGGTTTAGAATTGGGTCCCCTCCTTTGGGCAGTGAGTTTGTATAAGGTTAGGGTTCCTTTGAATGCATTTTCAATTTTTTATCTTGATGATTTCTTCTGGTTTTGGTTTTTGTTTGATGCATTGATCATAAACCCTAATTTGGGCTTCCATATGCATCCATCTTGCATTTGCCTGCATACCATGACTTGCCATAGCATTTTGTGCATCCATTTGATTCATTTGACATCTTAAGACATATTAGAATCATGTTTGATCATTGCATCTTATATTTGCCATGTTGTATGCCATTTGCACTTCATAACCTTTCATGTATGATCATGGTTCTTAACTTGCTTCATTTGCATCCATAGGTTTGTATGATCATCCCCATGCTTTGTTTCATGTTTGCATCATCTCATAGCATCATTATCATCTCATATTTTCTTCTGGTTTTGATTTGCATCATGTCATTTCACCTCATCTTGCATTGCATTGCATTCCTTTCATTAACCTTTCAGGTGGTAAGTCACTTTGAGAAGTGAATTTGCCTTCACTTCTCACAATTTTCTTTCATCTCTTTTATGCATCCTTGCTGCATTTTGTTATGTGTTTGAGATTGAGATTGCTTTTTCTTCTTCATCTTACTTTCTTTCCTTAAGTGACTTGTCTTCTTAAATGAAGCAAGTTACTTTGCTTCTCTTTGCTCCTTTCATCTGCTTCCTGGTGGTTCCATTGAAGACTTCTTTCTTAAAACCTCACAAACCTTAGGAACAACCAAGCATGACAATGATTAGGGTTTTGATTAGTCCCCCCACTTAGTTTTACCTTTGTGTCTCTTTGAGTCTTCTCTTCTCATCTCATAATCAGGGACTAAACCCTAAAGGCTTTAAGGCTTTGTGATTAAGCTTATGCCTGCATCCTTCTATTAGGATGGAGTGTATAACTTTAATCCTAAGTGTTAAACCCTTAATGTGTTTAAATCCTTTAATCAATCCATCTAATAACCATCAAGACATCAAGCTTGTAACTTGGGCCTTACATTAGGGTTCTAATTCTTCCTTAATTGGTTAAGAAGGACTAACCCTAGTGTTAATGGACAAGTCCCCCTCAAGTTGTCTTACAAATCATAAAATTCACTTCTTCATCATATCATTAACTAAAACCCATTTAATAAAGGCTTTGTTTTGTCATGAAGTTAATCCCTAATCATGGATTAAGTTGAGGAGCCTTCCTCAGCTTAAACATTCTCATCTATTATCCTTCTATTAGGATGGTGTAATGAGTCTGTTTAATCCCTGATTATGGCTTAATCTCATTACTTAACACTAAACAAAAACACAAAAACATCTAAATAATCACAAGTAGGTTAATGATCTTAATCCTACACCATGGTGATTAAGTGTGAGATGCTGACTTCACACTTAAGGTATCCTCATTACCCCTAATCAGAGGGAAGATGTGATGAGTTTACTAATCCATTGGTTTAGGCTTAAGCTCATTTTCTTATGACAAATTTCCAAAAGCAATAAAAGACTGAAAACAAAAAAACAAACAATAATCGTCTCCTCCGGGATTCTTTTCTCACCTCATTCACTCATAACCGAGAACTTACTTCTTCCGTCTAATGCAAGACAGTTTGCACCTGAGCCAGACAGGTCATACACTTGAGCATAGACAAGCAAGCAGTTCACAAGTCAATTTATCTTTCAGTCTCTTTGGGTCGAACTACGGTGTTCTGACTTCCTCATTGCACGAGAGGATACGTAGGCATAACTTAACAGTTATCGAACAAAAGTCTCTGTATACTCCCCCTCTTTCCAGCATCATTCTTTTAGCCTCATGATCTTGAGCATCTCATTCCTGTTCTTACACTGACACCTCACATACTTCACTTTACATTTCTTTTACACTGACACCTGTACATCCTTTTCCAGCTCTTTATACACAAATTGCACTGACACTACCCCTTTAAAACACAAATCTTTTAAGCGTGGATCCCGTCGAGTACGACGGACAATCTGGGTGCTAATACCTTCCCAGGTTGTAACCAACCCCCTTTCTCAGTCTCTCTGGTTCGCAACCGTCTTATCCATATCTTTTCTAGGTCTATGCAGCATTACCTTTCCTCCGGGATAAAAATGCCTAGCTGGAGACTCTATTCATTCCCTGTGAGTTCACTCCTGTGTGTTCTCACATCCCCCTTTCGCCGACCGTTCGCGTTTGTACCTTTATCTGGGCCATTCCCATTTATCGGGAGCGTCAGCACTCCCCGATTCAAATTATGTATCCCCCTTGTAATATTTAATTCTCCACACTTTTATTTTCCGCACTCCCCGATTCAAATTATGTATCCCCCTCCCCATGATGTAATAATTTAGGTTTTTTATTTCCGCATTTAAATTCCGCAAAAAATATTAAAACAACGTGGTTAATAATAATAGGGTGTGAAAAGATCTGTATGCAAAATCAAATTGGACTTAGCCCATTAATCCTAAAGATAAAATAACTGAATACGACACACTTTTCACACATGCACCTCTAGGGTATCCCTTCTTGTTGCCTTACGAAAATGGTTAAATCCCTCGAACGTAGAGGTGTCTGAGCAAAGTTGCCTAAATAAAAATCATCAAGTCCCTTCGATATAAAGATCATAGTCCCTCGATGACCCTTCGAGTTGCCTATGAATAAATGATCTCGCCCCTCGATGACCCTACAGAAAATGATGATAGTCCCTTTGAATTGTTAGGATACCTTTACAAGGTTGCCTTCTATGACCATACGATGACCCTACGCCCGTACCTTACATCCAAGGATAAAACTACTTACTAACTAATAGTATGGAGATTTCTAACCCTAAGGAAAGAAAAATAACATGAACAACCTTAAGTAGGTAGGAAGCCCTTAACTGCTTGCTCACCATTTCAAAAGCAAAAATTACTCTTTACACCTCACATTTTCAAAAACTTTCCAAGAAAACTCATTTGTATACATTCATACGAGAATCATTACAAAGGTGGATTTTTTTTCTAAATACACCACCACTATTTAT
This sequence comes from Lathyrus aphaca, assembly GCA_963966055.1. Taxonomy (NCBI): domain Eukaryota; kingdom Viridiplantae; phylum Streptophyta; class Magnoliopsida; order Fabales; family Fabaceae; genus Lathyrus; species Lathyrus aphaca. The sequence goes on along the minus strand of OZ014524.1, from coordinate 426,658,105 downwards.
TTCAAACAAAAGTAAAGTGAGATAAGCAGTTAAGAGCCCATGGATAACCATGGTGTAACATGGTGGGAGAGACCGTTATTTATCCATAAGGAATGTTTGTCCATAAGGAAGGGACATAAAAGAACAGAAAAGACCGTTTTGAAAAGACTTGAGTTCGGGGGTAGGTTATATAAAGGGAAGGTGTTAGCACCCTTTATATCCATGGTTATCCATGGGCTCTTAGTTACTTAGCTCACTTAAATGTTTTTGAAAAGTGTAGCGTGTGATTAGAAATTTTCTAAGTACTATGTAATGATTCTCGTATGGATGTATACAAAGCCTTGTTTGAAAATATTTGAAAATATTGTGAGGTGTGAAAAGTATTTTTATTTTGAAGAGTGAGCAAGTAACTATGAGGTACCTACTACACTAAGTCATTCATGTTCTTTTATATTCTCTCAAGGGTAAGACTATCCCTATTATTAAGGAATAGGTAGTCATTACCTTGGATTTATTTAAGGGACGGTCGTAGGGTCATCGTATGGTCAATGAAGGCAACTTAAGGGTGTCTTTAGCAATTCGTAGGGACTATCATCATTTATTCGAAGGGACAAGATCATTATCGTAGGCAACCTCGAAGGGACTTGATCTTTTAAATATGTAGGGACTTGATGATTTATATGTGAATGGTCTTTCCTTAAGACACCCCTATATTTAAGGGACTTGATCATTTAAAGAAGGCAACCAAGACCCTAGGAAGTGCAAAAGGCGATCATAGATCGACTTACGTGTGTGAGTGTACATTTTTAAATATTTATCTTGAATTTAATTTTCTAAGTTCAATTATTTACAGTTAAATTTTGCACTCCCTATTTACTAACCACACAATTAAACAATATAATTAATAAAAAAACAAAAAAATAAATTACGCTATTACAAGGCTTTGGGATAAATACAATATAATCAGACAGAAATTAAATTATGATAATAAAGCAATAATATAAATATAATAAAGCAACAATAATAATAAATTAAGGAAATTTAGAAGAAATTATTCTTAGTTAGATGAATTAGAAAATTTTTTAGAAGTTTTTTTAAAGAAAATATAAGTTTAAATAATTTAGTAATAATTATAAAAGAAAAAATAATTACTTATTATATTAAAAAAAATATTAAGTTAATATTTACAAAATAAATAAAGATTATAGAAAATATTAAATTATTAAGTTAATAGGTTATTTATAAATTAATTATATACAAGATTAGAAAAAATAAAATTATTAAGGATTTAACTAAGTAATTTACAAATATGAGTATATACTAGAAAAAAATAAGATTATATATAAAACATTTAAATGAATAAACAAAATTATTAATATTAAAAAAATGATTAGGAATTTTTAATTAGAAAAATTTACATACTTGGTTATTTATTTACAAAATCCATTCATAATAAAAATTAAATACGAAAAAAAAACTAATGAATTTACAAAATACTACTTATTTATTTTTTTGGTTTTTTATTTTAATTTAGAAAAGATTTGTATTAATTAAATTTAATTAACTAATTAATTTAAAATAATATTGATTTAAATAAAATTATAAAAAAGTGAAAATAAACCCAAAAAAAACAAACTTGCAGGAGCCTGGGGTCGAACCCAGGTCTCCAACCCCCAACCATAAACCTCTGACCACTGGGCTGCGCGCTTGTGGTGATATTGGAATGAACAATGTTCAATAAAACAAACCTGAAAAAATAGCGCAATTAACAAAAAAAGAATAAGACCTGAGATTCGAACTCAGGTCATTGGCCTCCCAGGCGCGTTACCAAAACCAGCTGAGCTACACGCTCTTTCTGATATTAATACACAAATATTTCATAATAAAATAAAACGAAATTTAAAAGTCAAATTTCGCGCCCTTCTTCATCTTCTTCCTCCAGCCATTGCCTTAGGCTATAGTGACACTTTTCCGTCACTACAGCTTATAGTGACGGATTCTGTCTGTTGCTAAAAGTCATGCGAATTGGAAAATGCAATATACGTAATATAAATACAATTTGAACATACAAATCAATCAATATCATCCTTCTAAATGCAATTGATCCATTAATTGCATATAAAATCACGTGTATGGTGAATTCCCAATTTTCAAGTTTTGAAACCCTAAGAATGGCATTTCATCCTCTAGGCATCCATTCTTCAATCCAATCGCCCATAATCCATCTATGCACTATCACAAACATATTTAAGCAAGCCAAAATAATTTATAATGTACTAAATGTTAGAATCAAAAAAAATAAAAAAGGAACATGAACAGATTCAGATTATGCATTTTATGAGGTTATGTATGAAGATGATGATGGGAGCACGTTCAAAATACTTCATGGAACCAAATTGAACTTTCAAAATGTTTGGAAGAGGCTTCTAAGTCAAAATCTGACTTTGGCTTTTTTTTTGAAAATTTTGAAACTTGATTCTTGTTATTGGAGGCTGGAAAATCGTCGCTTGTGTTTTGGTTAAGTTGTATACTTATAAGTGAAGGAGATTAGGTCAAAAACTTGTGGATTCTATGGGCTTTTGTGGTTTCTTGAGTGTGAAGAAATATCATCCATAATTTTGTCCAAAAATCAAATGATATCCTTCCTAATTGGTGGTGCACGAAATTGGATAGCATCTAATCATCTTGAATGTCATTTAAGAGCTTCTAGAAGAAGGATCAAATCAAATATTTGTATTTTTATATTTTATTTTGATTTAAAATGAATTTTAATGAATAAAATCCAAATAAATAATAAATAAATTATAACAATCATAAATTATTTGAATTGGGTCGTGCTTGATGTTATTGTTAAGATTGGGTTGCAAAATGATAGGCCCATTTGGAAAAAATTGGATTTAAGACCTTATTTTCTTCATACACCCCTTGAAAATATCCCAACTTTGACAAGGCACAAATCCATCAATTTTAAGGCTATGAAGGTGTTATTGGACATTTTGGAAAGCTTAAAGAGTCCTCTAATAAACCTCTTTGGTCTCATGTCCATATCTTTTACCATTTTCAAATTATACTCTTTGGAAAAAGTTGACTTTTTGTTGACTTTTGAAATGACCTGTAATATTTTAGCTCATACCCTCCAAATGAAGCATTTTTAGGCTTGGCTTGTGAGACACAAAGTTGTAGAGAATTCAATTTCCTTAAATATGAGACTTCCTTGATCAATCATGATCAACCTTTAATCAAATGATGAATTTTACTTCATAAACTTGATGTTGGCAAAAAAACCTTGAAGTTTGACTTTAATTTGACCACAGTTGACCTCAATTTGACTTCTTAATTGCTTTGACTGATTTTTGCATATCTGATCATCTGACTGGTCAAACTTATTGGGAAAGCCCTGAAACTTGATATGTGGATTCTTGAAGACATGTGGGATGTTATGCATCTCACTTGAGGCCTTGGAAGTCCATTTAGCTCAGATAAACTCAAAACCCTAGTTGTGGATCCATTGCTTAGGAGGATGATTTGTCTGAGATAACTTTCAAACTTTCTGACCAATTGTGAACCTTGTGAACCTTGTGAACCTTGTGAACCTTGCAAACCTTGAGAGAACCCTAGGGATACATTGCTTTGATTGTGGGAGGGCAAATTTTGGGGTACAACAGCTGCCCCTGTTTAATTTTCTGAAATCTGAGGAGTTAGATTGGCATGTATGCCATTCGTGACTTGAAGTTTGAAAAGGATTGAACACAATAGCCTAAAAATTTGTACTCGCCGGTGCGTAAAATGATACTGTTAGTTGGTTGTATTGTTTGAATGGGCTTAAAGATGCCATTCGGAGAAACATTATTCAGATATATTTCTTTGAGAGGAAAGCAATCCAAAAGATGAAGATCTAGATTTTGGGTGGATAAACAACGGCCCAAGGAAATGATATGGCTTTTGAGAAGATAAACAACATCCCAAAATAATGAGATAACCTTTGGGTAGATAAACGACGACCCAAGGTAACAATATGGCTTTTGAGAAGATAAACGACGTCTCAAAATAGCCTTCGGGAAGATAAACGACGTCCCAAGATAATGAGATAACCTTTGGGTAGATAAGCGACGGCCCAATGGTAAAAATATGGGTTTTGAGAAGATAAACAACATCCCAAAATAATGAGATAACCTTTGGGTAGATAAACGACGGCCCAAGGTAACAATATGGCTTTTGAGAAGATAAACGAAGTCTCAAAATAGCCTTCGGGAAGATAAACGATGTTCCAAGATAATGAGATAACCTTTGGGTAGATAAACGATGGCCCAATGATAACAATATGGCTTTTGAGAAGTTTAACGACATCTCAAAATAGCCTTCGGGAAGATAAACAACGTCCCAAGATAATAAGATAACCTTTGGGTAGATAAACGACGGCCCAAGGTAACAATATGGCTTTTGAGAAGATAAACGACGTCTCAAAATAGCCTCCGGGAAGATAAACGACGTCCCAAGATAATGAGATAACCTTTGGGTGGATAAACGACGGCCCAAGGTAGCAATATGGCTTTTGAGAAGATAAACGACGTCTCAAAATAGCCTTTAGGAAGATAAACGACGTCCCAAGATAATAAGTTGTTGATGAAGTTTGTCTACTGCAGAATTAACCTGAAAAACAAGGTTAGTTCGGTGCAAATATCATGATGTATATAACATTATGCAAGATAATATTTTATGAGTATGCGTATGATATGATATGATGTGATATCGTACTTAGAACCTTCTCGTTTTTGTTCGTCGTACTTCTTATTGAAGGATTAAGTTCCTGAATATCCTGACTGAGGGTAAAAGAGATGGACATAGATCCGGGAGACTTATTCGATTAAGTATCAATTCTTTGGAGGATATGATACTACTTGAAGACTTCGTCGAGTTGGAAGTATAAGATATTATTTGAAGTACTTCGTAAGAAGATCCGTAAAGATTAATCTCTGGGGATGAACCGGCGAAGACTAGTTGAATTCCTACCTTCGTTCGTTCTTAGTAAATGTTATTATTGTATTTTATGCATTTCTGGTAAACACGAATCATATTCAAAAGCATATATACATTCAAACATAATCAACAGACGTTTTTCGCTTTAGTAAAAGGGGAAAAGTAAACCTGAATAAATAGGGAAAAGTAAAGCTGAATAAAGAGGGAAAAGTAAAGCTGAATAAATTGGGAAAAGTAAAGCTGAATATGAAAAATGGAATTTTATTTATTTAGAAATTGGCCTATAAACAAGCAAGTTTTAACACGAAGACAAAAATCCTAGTAAGAGGAATTCGTCAAAGAAATTTTTACAAAAACAAGGAAAAATAGCTATATGTAAATAATCCTATTGAGTTTCAACTTTGTTATTGCCATTATCTTCAATTATCTCATCTTCCGCTATCGGAGAAGAAACAATTGGATTGATCTGTATCTGTTGAATTTGACATAGATAACACAACTAGTAGAGGTTATTTGGGTGATCCAACGAGACATTGTCATACGCTTTAATCCCTAACTTTTTCCTGGATTGCCTTTTCAGGTTTTCAATCCACTGGGATACCCTTTTTTGCCCAAGCCACCTTTTCAGGTTTTTGACTTGTCGGGTGTACATTTTTTTTTATATATATCCCTAATTTTTGCCCGAACCCTTTTGGTTCGTCGGGATGCCCTTATTTTTGCCTAGGCAAGTCAACCTAGTGGGTCTCTTTTCATGCATAGTATTTTTTAACTATGTCTGCATTCACAGGCTGCGTGAAATCTTCACCATCCATAGTGGTAAGCATCATGGCACCTCTAGAAAATACTCTCTTAACAACAAATGGCCCTTCATAGGTGGGGGTCCATTTGCCTCTAGGATCACCCTGTGGTAATATGATACGCTTGATCACCAAATCACCAGCCTGATATACTTGTTGCTTAACTTTCTTATTGAAGGCTTTAATCATACGTTTCTGATACATTTGACCATGACAAACATCTTCCAACCTTTTCTCATCAATCAAGTTTATCCGGTCAAGTCGAGTCTGAATCCATTCTTCTTCATCCAAGCCTGCATCCTTCATAATTCTTAAAGAAGGAATCTAAACTTCAATGGGTAAAACTGCTTCCATACCATATACAAGGGAAAATGGGGTTGCCCCTGTTGAAGTACGTATAGTGGTACGATAATCGTGAAGAGCAAATGGTAACATCTCATGCACTTCCTTATATGTAATTGTCATCTTTTGTAAGATCTTCTTAATATTCTTATTAGCGGCTTCCACTGCGCCATTCATCTTTGGACGATATGGAGAAGAATTGTGATGCTTAATCTTGAACTGCGTGCAAAGATCAGTAATCATGGTATTGTTCAAATTAGTACCATTATTTGTGATAATCCTTTCAAGGATGCCATACCTACATATGAGATTATACTTGATGAATCGAGCCATAACATTTTTGGTAACAGAAGCAAATGAAGCTGCCTCTACCCAATTCGTGAAGTAATCAATAGCAACAAGGATGAAATGATGTCCATTGGAAGCAGTAGGTTTGATCTCACCAATCATATAGATGCCCCACATGGAAAAAGGCCATGGAGCAGTCAGAACATTCAATGGAACAGGAGGCACATGAACCTTATCAGCATAAATCTGGCATTTGTGACAAGTTTTGGAGTGTTGATAACAATCAGCTTCCTTGGTAGACCAATAGTAACATGCTCTCATAATCTTCTTAGCCATAGTATGCCCACTAGAGTGAGTACCAAAGATCCTATCATGCATGTCTTCCATAATCTATACTGCTTCTTTCTTATCCACACAACGAAGCAGAGTTGAATCATGGTTGCGCTTGTACAAAATTCCATTACTCAGGAAGAATTTAGCATAAAATCTCCTCAGAAACTTCTTATCATTAACAGATGCGCCTTCAGGGAACTCTTGAGCTTAAAGATATCTTTTCACTTCATAGAACCAAGGCTTTTCCTCTACTCCTTCAGTACCCACTTCGTTGCAGTATGCAGGTTTATCAAATCGATCAATAGTAATTCTGGGAGCTTCATCATCCCAACTGATTTCAAACATAGATGACATGGTGGCTAAGGCATCTGCCAACTGATTCTCTTCTCGTGGAATATGTCTAAAGGTGATCTCTTCAAAGTACGGGATCAAAGACAACACATGTTCTTTGTAAGGGATGATATTAGGATGCTTGGTGTCCCAATCTCATTTAACTTGACTAACTACCAAGGATGAATCTCTGTATACATTCAAAAACCGGATCTTCATCTCAATGGCAACCTTGATACCAATGATGCACGCTTCATACTCAGCCATGTTATTGGTACAATTAAAACAACGCCTTGCAGTAACTGGTGTATAACAACCTTTAGGAGATATAATCACAACACCAACACCATTACCAAGCGCATTAGAAGCTCCATCAAAAACCATAGTCCATCGGGATCCTTGTCCAGGTCCTTCATATTGTCTAGGTTATTTAGTAACAATCATAATATCCTCATCTAGAAACTCAAAATTCATAGACTGATAATCCTCCACTGCTTGATGAGCCAAATGATCAGCTACTATACTTCCTTTGATTGCTTTCTGAGTAGTATATTGTATGTCGTATTCTGTCAAAATCATTTGCCATCTTGCTATTCGTCCGGAGAGAGCAGGTTTCTCAAATATATACTTGATTGGATCCATTTTTGAAATCAATAAAGTGGTATGAGTCAACATATATTGTCTTAGTCGGCAAGCAGCCCATGCCAAAGCGCAACAAGTTTTCTCAAATAGTGAATATCTTGTTTCACAGTCGGTAAACGTTTTGCTAAGGTAGTATATTGCCTGCTCTTTTCGACCAGACTCATCATGTTGCCCCAACACACACCCCATTGAGTTATCCAATACTATCAAGTACATAATCAATGGTCTTCCGTCAACTGGTGGCATCAACATAGGAGGTTCTTATAGATACTTCTTGATCTCATCAAAAGCTACCTGGAATTCGTCATTCCATTCCATTACTTGATCTTTTTCAACAACTTGAAGATTGGTTCACAAGTAGCAGTCAACTGGAAAATAAATCTTGCAATGTAATTCAGTCATCCCAGGAAACCTCTAACTTCTTTCTCAGTATAAGGAGCAGGCATCTCTTGTATAGCTTTTACCTTTGTAGGATCCACTTCAATACCTTTACCACTGACAATAAAACCCATAAGTTTACCAGATCTAACTCCAAAAGTACACTTGTTTGGATTCAATCTCAACTTGTACTTCTTCAACCTCTCAAACAACTTGTGCAGATGATCAAGATGTTCTTCTTCAGTCTGAGATTTGGCTATCATATCATCCACATATACCTCTATCTCATGGTGAATCATATCATGGAACAGAGCCACCATAGCACACTGATATGTTGCCCCAGCATTCTTCAAACCAAATGGCATCACCATATAACAGAAAGTGTCCCATTGTGTAACAAATGTAGTCTTCTCCATATCTTCAAGTTCCATCTTAATTTGATTGTACCCAAAAAAAACATCCATAAAAGAGAATACCTTCTGTTGAGCAGCGTTGTCTACCAGAACATCAATATGTGGAAGTGGAAATTCATCTTTGGGGCTGGATTTGTTCAAATCCCTGTAATCTACACACATGCATACTTTACCATCTTTCTTAGCCACCGACTCCACATTTGCAACCCACTGAGGATAAGAAGTAGCAGCTAAAAACCCTGCATTGAATTGTTTCATCACCTCTGCCTTAATCTTTTCTGACATCTTAGGACGCATATGACAAACTTTTTGTTTTATTGGGCGACAATCCTCTTTCACTAGTAGACGGTGAACCACAATATTGTCGCTCCCCGGACTTTCGTCCTGGTGCAAATGCGAACCATTGACGATGTTGGAGGTTGAGGTTGAATAGAGTTGCCAGCTAGGCATTTTTATCCCGAAGGAAAGGTAATGCTGCATAAACCTAGAAAGATATGGATAAGATGGTTGCGAACTAGAGAAACTAAGAAAGGGGGTTGGTTACGAACTGGGAAGGTATTAGCACCCAGATCGTCCGTCGTACTCGACGGGATCCACGCTTACTTGATTGCGTTTAAAAGGGGTAGTGTATGTGCTAAACTACTCATAAAAAAAAGCTAGGGAGAAAGGAATGTATAGAGTGTAAGTGCAAAAAGAAGTGAGTGCCCAAATACTGAGGCTGAGGAAGGAAAGCTGGAAAGATGAGAGGGGGAAGATAAAGAGACTTTTGTTCGGTAACTGTTAATTTATACCTACGTATTCTCTCGGGCAATGAGGAAGTCAGAATACCATAGTTCGACTCAAAGAGACTAAATGATTTTGGTGTGAATTGATTACTTGTCTATGCTCAAGTGTATGACTCATCTGGCTCGAGTGCTAACTGTCTTGCATTAGACGGAAGAAGCGAGTTCTCGTTTTCAGAGTGAATGGGATGAGAAACGAATCCCGGAGGAGACGTTTATTGTTTGTTTTTGTGTTTTCAGTTTTGTTATTGTTTTTGGAGTTTTGCATAGAGAAATGAGCTTAAGCCTAAATCAAAGGTTAGTAAACTCATTATATCACCCATGATTAGGGATAATGAGCCTACTTAAGCATGAGATGAAGATCTCAACTTAATTACCATGATGATATAGGATTAAGATAATTAACTTACTTGGTAATTATTAAGTGTTTTTGGATTTTTGTTTAGTGTTAAGTAATGAGTTTAATCTCCAATCAAAGATTAGTGGACTCATTACACCATCCTAAGAGAAGGATGATAGATGAGAACACTTAAGCTGAGGAAGATACCTCAACTTAATCCATGGTTAGGGATTAAATTCATTATATAACAAGCCTTTATTAAGTGGATTTTAATTAAAGGTTGGATGAAGAAGTGTTTTTTATGTTTGCAAGACTTTAGCATGAGGGGGACTTGTCCATTGAACACTAGGGTTAGTCCCTCTGAACCACCAGGCAGAGATGTAACCCTAATATAAAGCCCAAGTTACAAGCTTAAGTCTTAATGATTATTAGGTGTTTTTGATTGAAGGTGAAAACAACTTAAAGGTTTAGCACTAAGAATCAAAGTTATACACTCCATCCTAAGATAAGTATACATGCATAACCCTAATTCAGAGTCCCAAAACTTTAACTGTTTAGCCTTGATTATGAGATGAGAGAGAGGGACTCAAGGAGACTCAAATGGTAAAAACTAGGGGGGAATATTTACAACCCTAAAGTTATCATGCTTGGATATTCCTAAGGTTTGTAAGGCATCAAGAGAGGTCGTCAAGTTGGCCACCAAAGGAGGAGAAGCAGATGAAAAGAGAGAGAGAGAGAGAGAGAGAGAGGGGGGGGTTAGGTTACTTACTTCATGGAGAAGTTAAGTAACCTAAGAACAAGAGATAACATAAGTGAATGAGATTCACTTCAAACACAAACAGAGTGCACAAAAATAAAGAGAGAAAGAGAGGTTGGATGTGGATGCACATCCCCATCCTGATTAACATACCAAATGCACCTGAAACGGTTAGTTTGAAAGCAAGATATGTTTAAATTCAAAAGCATAAGCAAATCAAGAGATAAAAAATTGAAAATGCATCCAAGGGGACCCTAAGCACTCATGAAGTCACCATCCAAAGGGGGGGGGGGTCTAAAGGCTTACCAATTTCAAGTTATGGTCATCCTAAAATTGGCTAGGGTTTTGGATACTTCTCAAAGGGAAAATGCACATTAATTTAAAAATGCAAGATAAAAGTGTGACAAAAATACATTTAGAAACTAGAGGTCAAGTGTGAAAGATTGCCAAAAGAATCAAATGCAAACTCATCTTGGTTTGAGAGAAATGAATTTTTGAAGTTAAGGTTGAAAAATATGAAATTTAGGACCCTAATTCAAAGGAAAATGGAAAAGTTTGATCAAAACCAAAAAGAAATTTGTGGGATGAGTTTGTAAATGTTTGTAAATGTTTCAAGAACCTCTCTGAATTTTTTTTGTGATTTTTAGATACTTTAAAGTATTTTAAATTAATTAAATGGACTTAATTAATTAAAATATACAATTAAATTATTTAAAAATGCATTTTTTAATGGAAAAATAAAAATAAAAATATTTTTGGGTTCTAAAAATTAATTAAAGTGTTGATAAATTTTTTCAGATTTTAAAAATCATTTTTGGTATTTTTAATAATTAAAACAAAAGAAATGAAATAAAAAAAAATGAAAAGTAATTCAAAGCAAAGGTTGAGATTGAAAGTTGAAGGGATCAAGGGTCCATATGGGAAGTCACGCTGACCAAGAGTATGAATGATCTAAGGCTGAAGTTTAAAATTACATTTTGTGCGTGATCCAATGGCTCTCAATTAATCTGACTAATTAATTATAATTAATTTAATTAATCCAAAATTAAAGTTAATGAATTAATCTGAGCCATCCACGCGCTAACCCTAATCAAGATCTAAGGTTCAGGATTCAATCTGGGCAGCTAAACCCTAATTAAGGCTAATCACTTTCAGGTGACCGGAGGGAAGCTCCGGTCATCTTCCCCGGGGAACCAAAATGCTAACTTCCTATTTAAGCATCTAACTTCAAATTTCTTGCCCAGAATTACTCCGTTAACATCATAGAACATGAATCCACAAATAAAAATCATTTATCAAGCATATTCAGGCAGAATCGAATCAAACAAGTTCTAGGTCCAAAATTTTAGAACATCATGAAATCCTCATTTCTAACCTATTTTCAATTCTAAAAGCATCATTGTGATCCTTAGAGCATGCAGTTTCATTTTATAACAAGAAATCAAAGCTTTGAGAAAAAATGTTCTTGAGTATACCTGAGTTGGAAACCTTCAAATGTGAGCTTTCAGAACCTCCCACTTATGCAAGTGAACTCCTTTGATCCTCCTGAAGCTATTGGGATGCTTAGAATGCTTTGAAAGTGGCTATTTTGAGTGGCTCGATTCTGATATGGCAGAAATGGAGGCTTTGGTTTATGAGGTTTCAGGCCATGGTAATGGTTGCTTTGTGTTCTATGGATGATTTCTGAATGAATGGTGAAAGAATTTTTGAGGTTTGATGGATTGTTTGAGAGAATCGAAGAAGAGAAGTTTTTTGGCAAATTTTGTGAAATCTGATGTTGTGTGTGTTCTGAGCTCATGGCATGCTTCTCTTATGATCTTGATGCAATCCCTAAACTATTGGAATGAGTCAGAAGATTAGATATGCATTGTGGGAATGGTATGACTTCATTGGCCAAAAAGTCAAGATTGGTGTACTTGAGGTATGGGTTATGGCAGAGCTGGTTTCTATGCTTGAATTGTTTCAGCTAGCTTCAAGGAGAGCCATATAATCATTGTTATGTAGTTGGATGGCTTGGATCAAGAGTTTACAAGGTTTATGCATTTTGGCCATTTTGAGATTTCTTGTGAATCAAGCCATGAAATCCTTGAATTCTTGGGCCAATTCTGATGTTTTGAAGTTGTATTGACATGTTGTGACATAATTGAGCACATTAGAGGTCACTTAGAAGCTTGAAACTCAAAATTGCATAAATCCCTCTTTGATATGAACATGAAATTTACAAGATTTTTGCCAACTTTGCAAGGCCATAACTTGAGTTCTAGGATGAATTAGAATGAGTTCTTGTACTTTTTGAAAATGGGAGGATCCAATCTACAACTTTCATGTTTGAAGGAATTTCATTTGAAACCTTTTTGATCAAGAAAGAGGAGGTTGGAGATATTTCCCAAAATAGAAAGTTTATATTACAAGTCATTTCCATTTTTGGCAAGTTTTGGATTTGTTCATTTTCCTTCAACTTTGTGAACTTCCAAGCATTCCAATGATCAAATAAAGACCCTATGACTTCAAAATGATGATGATGACCCTTTGGAACCATTGTTGGGGGCCTCAGAAACCCTGATTCTGACTTTTCTTGCACAACAAGTTATATTTTGATCAGATGACTTCCACAAGGATTTTTTCCATGAAATTTGATACACATGCTCCTTATAACATATATGGACCAATAGCAACAAGAATGACCAAATTTTTTGGGTGTAAGGCCTCTAAAATCAAGACCCTAATTTTAGGTCATCTGTGTAGGAGCCTCAGCTTAGCTTTCATACCTCTGCAGTGCTTTGACATTTCTTGACTTCAATGGACCCATGGGGGCATAAGATGATCATAAAACACTCATGGACCATTTTGGCATGCTTCATGGCCTCTAAGATAGCTCACACCACTTCTAGGATTCATCTGATCACAAACCTTAGATGCAGCTATGCAGATGAAATGTTTAAAGGGTGATTATGCATTATGGAATGTGTTGATAGGCTATGCAATGATGATAATCATAAGTCAAGATGATAAAAGAGAGAGAGGGAAAATTTGGGGTGTTTACAGCTGCCCCTATTCAAGCATGAGTTAGCTGTGTAGGATGTAAGGCCTGGCTTAACAAACAAACAAGATAAATTGTGGTTGAATACCAAGACAGTCCAAAATTTGCACTCTCTGGGGAAAAAAGAAGAAAAGGGATATAAATTATAATAAACAGTATATGCTGAATATCAAAAGATAGCGACGGATGACGACCATCGAGCAGAGGACGACTGCTGGGGATAAAAACGGTGAGAAACACACTGACGGGGACGAACATCATGCTGGGGAATAAAGAATCCCGACAGGGACGGCCATCGGGTAAAGAAAGGTGATTTTACTGGGGATTTAAAAGCACTAATAGGGACGACCGTCAGGTTGAAGAATAAAGAAACCACGACGGGGACGGCCTTCGGGTGAAGAGTAGATAAATCAATGATGAGGGACGGTCATCAAAAGGTGAAGGACGATTACCTAGCAGGGAACGGCTTCTAAAAAGATCACGACATAGGACGAATGTCGGATCGAAGGATCGATGATGGGGACGGCCATCAGATGAATGATGAGGTACATTCATCAAAAGGTGAAGGACGATCACCTAGCAGGGGACGGCTGCTAAGTATTATTGCAACATAGGACGAATGCCGGATAAAAAAAGATCAAACGATGGGGACGGCCATCGGATAACATGATGAGGTACATTCATCAAAATAAATGATGAAGGACGGTCATCAAGAGGTGAAGGACGATCACCTAGTAGGGGACAGCTGCTTTGTTGGAGATTATCTCGACATTGTACGAATGACGGATAAAAAGATCAATGATGGGGACGGCCATCGGATAACATGATAAGGTACGATCATCAAAAGGTGAAGGACGATCACCTAAATGATATCACGACATAAGACGAATGTCGGATAGAAAGTTGTTTTTTTGGCGACTTCTGGGGATAGATAAACACGGACGAGTGCTTAAGCCTTTAGAATAAGATGGTATAAGTGTTTCGATAGTGTGTATAGATTAAAGATACAGACGAGTATCCTTAGAACCACGATACGGACAAGTATCAATAGAAACAAACGCCGACGCGTGTTTAAGGAGTGATGATACGGACGAGTATCAATTGTTTGAACAAAGAACACGGACGAGTGTTGATCTGCCGGGGAGATGCATAAGATACAGACGAGTATCAAAGAATTATGTATAAGTAGGATACAGACGGGTATCAGAAAGTATGTACAAGTTTTTGTATTGAGAGTGCAAAAGGACATTTTGGCTTTTATCTGCAGAGGTTAAGTTTTGCGTAATGCGAGAGGAGTGATCTTGGTATTTTCAGGCGACTGGCTTGAACCCGACTTATGATCATGCAAATGTTTGATTTTTGCCGTAATTATCTGTATTAGACGGAATGCTACGCTCTGTTTGGGGAGAAATGATGAAAATGCTATGATTATGTAAATGAGAGGAACGAGATCCGAGATCTGAAATATTCTGGGAGAATGGATCACTGGGCGATCTGTGGGGAGAGAGGATCACTGTACGATCTTTCTGGAGAACTCAGGGGGAAGAATTCTGTGGGGATCCAATGCTGGGGATGAGAAGATCTGAAAAATAAGTTGAGGAGTTCATGAGAATAATTAAGAAAAGCGACTATAAGGTGGTTGAACAGCTGAATCAAACTCCATCCAAGATATCTATTCCTTCATTGTTAATGTGTTCTCAAGCTCATCGGGAGGCTCTGCTAAAAGTTTTACAAATGGCATATGTACCACAGGAGATAACTGTTAACCAGTTGGAGGTTGTGGTAGACAGTGTGAATGCCAGCCATGGGTTGGGATTCACAGATAGAGATCTCACTTCTGAAGGACGCAATCACAACAAGGCCCTACACATCACCATGGAGTGTATGGGTGTTGTTCTATCGCATGTCTTGGTAGACACAGGCTATTCTCTCAATGTGCTTCCTAAGAAGGCCCTAATGAAGTTGAATGTTGAGGGTATTGTCTTACGACCCAGTGATTTGATTGTAAAAGCCTTTGATGGGTCCCGGAGGTCTGTGTTCGGGGAAGTGGAGCTACCGGTAAAGATTGGGTCTCAGGTATTCAAGAATACATTCTATGTTATGGATATTTAAGCCGCTTATAGCTGTCTGCTAGGGCGTCCTTGGATTCATGCTGCTGGCGCAGTAACATCCACGTTATATCAGAAGTTGAAGTACGTGGTAGATGGCCAGGTTGTTACTGTATGCGGAGAAGAAGATATTTTCGTAAGTCATCTGTCGACTTTCCAGTACGTGGAAATGGACGGGGAGATCCATGAAACACTTTTCCAGGCTTTTGAGACGGTTAATGTTAGCACTTTGTCTCCGGTGGCTGCAGTCCAGAGCAATGAAAAGGAAGGGACTCCTATTTACTCCTACAAGCAAGCTAAGGAAGTAGTCCAATCCGGAAATGCACAGGGCTGGGGAAAGCTGCTAGAAATAGAAAGGAAAGATGACAAGTTTGGTCTTGGATATCAACCTGGTGGGTCTAGCTGGTCTCAGGGTAGTAAGTCTATAATGTTCACTAGTGCGGGAATGCTCGACTACAACAACATTTGTGCAACAAATGAAGAGGGGGATAATGACTGCGACTTGGATAACTGGATTCACCCATGTGCACTTGGGGAGGAGCTCCGTAACTGGTCTGCTGAGGATTTCGTTCAAGTAACTTGGCAGCCAAAGTAATTTTCTTTGTTTCCATTTTATCATACTGCATGTCAAGTCCTGCACTCTACCCAAGGTGCATGGATCCATCTGTAGGGCCACCATGCTTTTAATGCATTTACTTTTCCCATTAAATAAAGGACATTTTTCAAGCGAAACTGTGTTCTCTTTCTTTCATTTTAAAATTTTTTCACAAAAAAAAGTATATAAAAAAAGGCACATTTTTCTTTTTTTTCAGTGTTTTGTGTGTTTGCATCTTTTTTGAAAAAAACAGATTCTGAAATAAGCATATTATTTGTGCAGTGTTGATCACTCGGATTCTTGTTATAACGTTCCTGCTATGACTATGTGAAATTCTGTGATCAGGTATGAGATGTCGAATGAGATGTTCCAACACTTGACAAATTTAACCAAAACTTAAAGTGCAAGAAAATTAAACAACACAGTAGTTTGTTAACCCAGTTCAGTGTATAACCACACTTACATCTGGAGGCTACCAAGCCAGGAGGAAATCCACTATAAGTAATATTAATTCTAGACTTAAACCACCCAGTTTAATCTTTCACTTAATATCTAAACAGCATCATACATTGTTGTTGTTGTTGTTCTCCCCCTTGTTAGACATAAATTTGGGGCCAAAGTCAAAATTACAATACAGCAGTCATTACATTTTTCCTCACATACAGTTATTCACTCAGACTCCTCACAGTCAGTTTCTTCCTCTTCCTCAGTCTCTTCATCAGAAGTAGCAGCTTTCTGAGCACTTTCTTCAATCTCCAGCCTTTGGATAATCTCCTCAAGCTTCTGCTTCCTTGCATCCAGTTCTTTGCAAGTGCTCTTCAGTTCAGCAATCAATGCAGCTTTAGAGATTGGAGACTTTGCCTTTGAAGGACCAGCAGATGTCCCGGAGGGTGCTTCAACATCAGCTACATGATGACTCAGGAACAACATGTAGTGGAAGGCCAGAGGGCTTTCTCTTTTGCAAATTGTGTCCTTCTCAGTGAGGATACCAGGATACTGACTCAGCATTATTCCACACAGCAGGGAAGGAAAGGCAATTGGCAGCTTAGTTGCAGATGATCCAGCATGCTTCAATGTCTGATCAAATATATAAGCTCCATAATCCAACTTTGTTTGAGTGCCCACAGCAAATATGAACCTGCCCAATCCAGTTGATATTGAGGATGTATGATTGGTAGGTACCCAGTTTGCTGTACCAATCATATTCAGCATGGCATATTTCCTTGTCAGCATGCTAACTGAGAGCTTCCCTTTAACTGGCCAAGCCTTGACCTGGTTAGCAGTAATAACCTTGCAAACCTAGTTATCAGTCTTCCCTAACTCATTTGGGCCATCAGATTCTCTTCCAAGGTAATGGTTGATAACCCTAGGAGAGAATTCTACACACCTTCCTCTTACATATACTTTTCTAAAGTCAGCAGACTTACCATTAGCACAATCTTCTTGGAGGTTGACTATGAATTCCTTGACAAGCAGCTCATAGCAGGGAGAGAAGTTGGAGACAGGTTTGAAGAGGCCAGCAGAAGAGATGAGATCAATTAACTATGTGCACTCAAGTGCATTACTGCTCAGCTCTCTTTCAGGTGCTACCCTTCTTTGATAAACAAACTTCCATCTATTCACACTTGAAACATGATGAAAGGAGATGTTGTCCAAGGGAGCTTCTGGAACAGCAGTTGATGACCTTGAGGGTGCTGATTTTTTCTTTGGAGGAGATGTTGGGACATCTTCTTCAACATCTGAATCTGGAGGAGTGACAGCTTTCCTCTTTTGTGTTTGCACCTTGCTCCATTGTTTTGTAGGACCAAAGACAACTTTAGCTTTGTCCTTCTTTGGTGTAGCTTGCTTCTTCTCAGGAATTGCATGTCCTGCATTCATCTTTTCTTTCCTAGTCCTAAGCCTTTTGGCTATGCTAGGGTTTACAGAAGCAATGAATTCTGTATCAGAATCATGCTCTAGGTTCACAACAGGAGGAGGTTGAGCAGTCTCCTCTTCAGCTGGTTGATCAACAGAGACGTGCTCTTCAATGGAGGCCTTGTGCTGGTCCTCAGATGCTTCTTCATCACTATCAGTGGAGGCCTTTTTCTGGTCCTCAGATATATCATCAGCAGTATCAGATGAGACCTTTTGCTAGTCTTCAGATGCTTCAACATCTATTGGGACATCCTGTTGAGCAGGAGTGTCCTTTGCAGCCTGAGTTTGTTGATCTTCTTGTGGAGCTGGCATGGTGTTCAGAGGGATAGAAATGCCACTTACCACTCTTTGCTCAGATAGGATCCTGTTTACTAACTCCTTTATGGAATCATCCACGTATTCAAAAGCTTTTGGAGTGATGTTTGCTGGTGAAGGTATGCCTTTGGATTTGCTGAAAACTTGATCTTTTGTTCTTTTTGGAGTTCTTGGCTTTTTAGCAAGAGGAACACTTCCTCTGATTTCGTCCATTGGAGTTGAATCCATGGGTACCACAAAAATGGGGGTTGCATGCACCACATCTTCCTTGTTGAGGATTTCTTCAGAAATGTTAGGGGTTTGAGACATTTTCGAAGGAGGTGGATGAAGAGTTTTAGGTTTGATGAGTTCTGAAAAACAGTTAGAGAATGCAATTCGTTTTTGAGAGTATGATGAGAATATGGATAGCTGAAAGCAAGCTCATATTTTATAAGTAGCCGTTACTTGGAGAATTTTTAGGAGTGGAATACCCAAGGTGCTTGACCAGACTGGTGTTGCCATCTGGTGCTTATGCCACACAATGTCATATGACATGTTGGCACATCTCCATAACTGCTAAATTTCACATAAGCAGATTCCCAATTTACCCCTTAGGTTTTCAAATTGAGTAGCATCCAAGGCTTTGGTAAATATATCAGCCAACTGCAGATTTGTAGCTACATGTTCCAGTGAAATCACTTTCTCTTCTACAAGATCTCTGATGAAATGATGTCTGATATCAATATGCTTGGTCCTGCTATGTTGGATAGGATTCTTTGATATGTTAATTGCACTTAAGTTGTCACAGTACAATGTCATGACATCTTGTGGGACATTGTACTCAGTGAGCATTTGCTTCATCCAAACCAACTGTGAACAACTGTTTCCAGCTGCTATATATTCAGCTTCAGCTGTAGATAAGGATACACAATTTTGTTTCTTACTGAACCAAGAAATCAAATTGTTTCCTAGAAAGAAGCATCCTCCTGAAGTGCTTTTTCTGTCATCAGCACTTCCAGCCCAATCAGCATCACAGAAGCCAGTAAGAATTGGTTTGCATCCATAAAAGTACATTATGCCATAGTCACAAGTACCATTAACATATTTCAGAATTCTCTTGACTTGATTAAGATGACTAACTTTTGGATCAGCTTGATATCTTGCACATACACCTACTGCAAATGCTATGTCTGGTCTGCTAGCAGTCAGATATAACAAGCTTCCAATCATACTTCTGTACAGGCTTTGATCTACATTCTCACCCTTGTCATCTTTAGTCAGCTTTAAATGTGTGGGGGCAGGAGTTCTCTTATGAGTAGCACTGTCCATCCCAAATTTCTTGACTATGTTCTTAGCATACTTGCTTTGGGAAATGAACATGGAGTCCTCCATTTGCTTTATTTGCAGTCCAAGAAAGTAGGTTAATTCTCCTACTAGGCTCATTTCAAATTCAGATTCCATCTGATTGACAAAATGTTTAACCATCCTGTCTGACATCCCACCAAAGACAATGTCATCTACATATATTTGAGCAATCATGACATTTCCTTCTTCATCTTTAACAAACAGGGTTTTGTCAATTCCACCTTTCCTGTACCCTTGCTTGATAAGAAAAGTAGTCAGCCTTTCATACCATGCTCTTGGAGCTTGCTTTAGACCATAAAGAGCCTTCTTTAGTTTGTATACATGATTTGGACAGCTTGGATCAACAAATCCTTTAGGCTGTTCTACATATACCTCTTCATTAAGATAACCATTTAAAAAGGCACTTTTCACATCCATTTGAAATAGCTTGAACTTTAAGATACAAGCAATTCCCAAAAGTAGTCTGATTGATTCAAGCCTTGCTACTGGTGCAAAGGTTTCATCAAAGTCTACTCCTTCAATTTGTGTGTATCCTTGAGCTACAAGTCTAGCTTTGTTCTTTGTAACAACTCCTTGCTCATTTGACTTGTTCTTATACACCCATTTAGTTCCAATCACATTTATGTCATCAGGTCTAGGGAAAAGGTTCCACACTTCATTCCTTGTGAATTGACCTAATTCCTCTTGCATAGCACAAATCCAGTATTCATCAGTAAGAGCTTCCTTGATGTTTTTAGGTTCTATTTTAGAAACAAAACATGAACCTGAAATCACTTCTCTTGATCTAGTGCTTACACCTCTGTTGAGATCACCAATTATCAAATCTTTGGGATGATCCTTCTGGATTCTGATGGAGGGAGGTTTGCTGGATTGTTCTATCCTTGCATCAGTTTGAGTGAAGTAAGAATGATCACTCTTTTCTTCAGCTTCAGTCTTGATATCAGCAAATGTTCCAACATCTTCTGGAACATCTGTAGGAGCATCATCAATTATCACATTTATGGACTCCATGATAACCTTGGTTCTAGAATTAAATACTCTATATGCTCTGCTGTTTATAGAGTATCCAAGAAAAATCCCTTCATCACTTTTAGGATCCATTTTTCTTCTTTGCTCCCTATCTGCCAGAATATAACAGTTACTTCCAAACACATGGAAGTACTTAACTGTGGGTTTTCTGCCCTTCCAGACTTCATAGATTGTGGACAAAGTTCCTTTCCTTAGAGTAACTCTGTTATGGATGTAACAAGCTGTGTTCATAGCTTCAGCCCAGAAGTACAAAGGTAACTTTTTAGCATGGATCATAGCTCTTGCTGATTCTTGAATAGTTCTATTCTTCCTCTCAACAATCCCATTCTGTTGAGGAGTGATTGGTGAAGAGTATTCATGATTGATTCCTTCTGAAGAACAGAAATCTAAGAATTTTTGGTTCTCAAATTCTTTTCCATGATCACTTCTTATTCTGATCACACAGATGGCTTTTTCCCTTAGTATTCTTTGGCATAAGTCTTTGAATACATCAAATACATCAGACTTTTCTTTGATGAAATTTATCCATGTATACCTTGAAAAGTCATCAACCACCACATAGGCATACCTCTTCCCACCAAGGCTCTCAACCTGCATAGGTCCCATAAGATCCATATGCAATAATTCCAAAACTTTGGAAGTTGTCAGATGTTGGAGCTTTGGATGGGACATCTTGGTTTGCTTGCCTATTTGACATTCACCACATATTTTGCCATCATCAATCTTCAGTTTAGGGATACCTCTCACAGCATCCATAGATATGATTTTCTTTATGCCTCTGAAATGAAGATGACCTAGTCTTTGGTGCCATAGTTTCACTTCTTCTTCTTTAGCTAAAGAGCAAGATGAAGTGAGACTGAAGTCTTGAGGTTCCCACATGTAACAGTTGTCTTTAGATCTAGCTCCTCTCATGACAACCTTTTGTTCTTTGTTAGACACTATGCATTCAGTTTTGGTAAAGTTTACACTGTACCCTTGATCACATAATTGACTTATGCTTAACAGGTTAGCAGTTAAACCTTTAACCAGCAGCACATCATCTAGTCTTGGTACATCTGGACAGTCCAAGGTCCCAACTCCCTTGATTTCTCCTTTAGCTCCATCTCCAAAGGTTACATATCTGGATGAATGTGACTTTAAGTCTACTAGCAGATTCTTCAATCCAGTCATGTGTCTTGAACATCCACTGTCAAAGTACCAGTCTTCTTTAGCTGATACTCTTAGTGTTGTATGTGCTATATATGCAACACCTTTCTTTGACCATTTGAGTTGAGATTTCTTTTGATACCTCTGCCCTGTGTATTGTTCATCAGTAGAGCTCCAAGGTTGTTTGTTGATCTTGTTCTTGGGTATGTAGCTTTGATCAGCATGAAGACTAGCTTTTGGTCTCCATACCTTCTTGATGACCTCTGTCTTTTGCTTAGGAGGTTGCTGATCTCTTTGATGTCTATGCAGCACTTTCTTGGTAACTTCTATCTTCTGCTTAGGAGGTTGCTGATACATCTGATTTGGATATCCATGCAACTTATAACAATGAGGTTTGATATGTCCAAATCTTCCATAATGATGACATCTCCATCTTTGATACTTCTTCTTCATTATGTTCTTTTCAGAATGTTGAAGCATCTGTTGGGACATCTTGTTTGACTGTATGGACTTTGAAGTAGTTTTGCTAGAGCTAGCTTCATCCTTATGAACTCTGTTAAATCCCAGTCCACTTTTATCCCCTGAATGCTTATTGTTGTTGAGAATAACATCCAGTGTACTTGAGCTACTGTTCAGCATTCTAACAGATTTGGACATGTGTTCCAACTTGGAGTTGAGAAGACTTACTTCACTTTTCAAGGTGTCAATGATCTCTAGATCACTTGCTTTTTCATCCTTTAGTGCCTTAATCTGCTTCTTTAGCTTTATACTCTCACTGCATATTTCAGTGCTTCTTTTGAATAGTTCTCTATATGATTGCTCAAGTTCTTCAAAAGTAAGCTCCCCATCACTGGATTCACTTTCAGATTCACATAATCCAGCTAGAGCAATGATATGCTTAGCTGATTCTTCTTCTGAATCACCTCCTAAGTCTTCATCAGACCAGGTTACAGAGAGTCCTTTCTTTTGCCTTTTTAAGTAGGTAGGACATTCATTCCTGATGTGTCCATATCCTTCACATCCATGGCATTTAATTCCTTTTTCTTGACTGGTCTTTTCATCATAATTTGACCTTCTATTAGCATCATAAGGTCTTTTGTTCTCAGAAGAGTTTGTGTATCTTCCACTGGGTTTGGATTTGTCTTCCATCTTTCTGAGAATCTTTTTGAATTGTCTTCCAAGCATAGCAATGTTGTCTGATAAGCTTTCACCAGTTTCTGATTCATCATTTTCTTCTTCTTCATCAGTATTTGTCACCAAGGCTATGCTTTTGTTCTTCTTTACATTTGTGTCATTCATTCCCATCTCAAATGTTTGAAGGGAACCAATGAGCTCTTCAACTTTCATTGTGCATATGTCTTGAGCTTCTTCTATTGCTGTGACTTTCATGTCAAATCTTTTTGGCAAAGATCTGAGAATCTTTCTTACAAGCTTTTCATCAGTCATCTTTTCTCCCAAGGCTCCAGAAGTATTGGCTATTTCTAAGATGTTCATGTAGAATTCATGAATTGTCTCATCTTCCTTCATTCTCAAGTTTTCAAACTTGGTGGTGAGAAGTTGAAGTCTTGACATCTTTACCTTTGATGTTCCTTCATGAGTTGTTTTGAGAGTGTCCCAAACATCTTTGGCCAGCTCACAGTGATGCACAAGTCTAAAGATGTTCCTATCAATGCCATTGAATAAAGCATTTAAGGCCTTGGAGTTTCCTAATGCTGAATCTTCTTCCTCCTTACTCCATTCTTCTTCAGGTTTCAACACTTTTGCTCCATCTTTGGTGTCTTGGACAGGATGTTCCCATCCATTGTTGACTGCTTTCCAGGCCTTATTGTCAAGTGATCTTAAGAATGCAATCATTCTTGGCTTCCAGTAGTCATAATTAGATCCATCCAGTATAGGTGGTCTATTTACTGATCCTATATCTCTGTCCATGTTTCCAGAATTTGTATTCCCTAGATCTCACCCAGTATAAACAGGCAGGGTGCCTGCTCTGATGCCAATTGAAATTCTGTGATCAGGTATGAGATGTCGAATGAGATGTTCCAACACTTGACAAATTTAACCAAAACTTAAAGTGCAAGAAAATTAAACAACACAGTAGTTTGTTAACCCAGTTTAGTGTATAACCACACTTACATCTGGAGGCTACCAAGCCAGGAGGAAATCCACTATAAGTAATATTAATTCTAGACTTCAACCACCCAGTTTAATCTTTCACTTAATATCTACCCAATGCAATTTCTACCTAAGACACAACTTAGATATGAGTACCAACTCACTCCCCCTCAATCACACAGTGATCTTGTTTACAAGTTTAATAAAATTGAAGTCATACTTCAAACAAAACAGCTTGATCTTACTTCACAGTTTCAATCAAGACACAAATACACTTTTGCTTAAAAGCTCATAAAGTGGTACAATAAAAACAACCTGCTATTAAAATACACAACACCCTATTTTTTCTTCTGAAATTCGTACTCAATTCTGAGATATTTTGTTGCTTAAATAGGTGTATGGATTTTGGGCTTTCTGTAGGTTAATCCAGTCCTAAAACGCATGCAGCTTCCACCTTGAATTAGGGTTTGTTACTTCCTAGATTCTAGGTGATTTAGTTCTTCTGATTATGCTGAAGTCTCATAACAACACTCCCTACAGATGCGCCTTATTCTGTTTTTGTCCATCCATAATTAATTCCAGATAACTTTCCTTAAATTACTCAGATCAGTTAGTCATTAATTAAATCTGGTAGCAGGTTTGAGATGTCACAACATCTGTTGGGACATCCTGAAAAGCTGAACTTAAATCATTTACACAATGTCCCAACATCTGGTGTAACATCCTGAATTAAGTTCTTATACTCTGTTTGATAATGTCCCAACATCTGATAGGACATTCTGAACTGAATTCAACATTTCTTGTTGGTCAAAAATTCTGCCAATTCTAAACATCTACAAACTCCCCCTTTGGCTAATTTTTGGCTAACATATTTTTCTGGTTATCAGAGTGCAGCAGAAGTTCTTTTATCAGAGTATAGCAGTTCTTTTCTGTTGAGTCATGTGTGAGTTTACTCCCCCTCAAACATACATGTATTCAGATTTGTTGCAACAAAAATTTTCATTAAAACACACTGATTCAGTTCAGAAGCAAACAAAAGTTTTCATTAATAGCTAAACAGCATCATACATTGTTGTTGTTGTTGTTCTCCCCCTTGTTAGACATAAATTTGGGGCCAAAGTCAAAATTACAATGCAGCAGTCATTACATTTTTCCTCACATACAGTTATTCACTCAGACTCCTCACAGTCAGTTTCTTCCTCTTCCTCAGTCTCTTCATCAGAAGTAGCAGCTTTCTGAGCACTTTCTTCAATCTCCAGCCTTTGGATAATCTCCTCAAGCTTCTGCTTCCTTGCATCCAGTTCTTTGCAAGTGCTCTTAAGTTCAGCAATCAATGCAGCTTTGGAGATTGGAGACTTTGCCTTTGAAGGACCAGCAGATGTCCCAGAGGGTGCTTCAACATCAGCTGCATGATGACTAAGGAACAGCTTGTAGTGGAAGGCCATAGGGCTTTCTCTTTTGCAAATTGTGTCCTTCTCAGTGAGGATACCAGGATACTGACTCAGCATTATTCCACACAGCAGGGAAGGAAAGGCAATTGGCAGCTTAGTTGCAGATGATCCAGCATGCTTCAATGTCTGATCAAATATATAAGCTCCATAATCCAGCTTTGTTTGAGTGCCCACAGCAAATATGAACCTGCCCAATCCAGTTGATATTGAGGATGTATGATTGGTAGGTACCCAGTTTGATGTACCAATCCTATTCAGCATGGCATATTTCCTTGTCAGCATGCTAACTGAGAGCTTCCCTTTAACTGGCCAAGCCTTGACCTGGTTAGCAGTAATAACCTTGCAAACCTGGTTATCAGTCTTCCCTAACTCATTTGGGCCATCAGATTCTCTTCCAAGGTAGTGGTTGATAACCCTAGGAGAGAATTCTACACACCTTCCTCTTACATATACTTTTCTAAAGTCAGCAGACTTACCATTAACACAATCTTCTTGGAGGTTGACTATGAATTCCTTGACAAGCAGCTCATAGCAGGGAGAGAAGTTGGAGACAGTTTTGAAGAGGCCAGCAGAAGAGATGAGATCAATTAACTCTGTGCACTCAAGTGCATTACTGCTCAGCTCTCTTTCAAGTGCTACCCTTCTTTGATAAACAAACTTCCATCTATTCACACTTGAAACATGATGAAAGGAGATGTTGTCCAAGGGAGCTTCTGGAACAGCAGTTGATGACCTTGAGGGTGCTGATTTTTTCTTTGGAGGAGATGTTGGGACATCTTCTTCAACATCTGAATCTGGAGGAGTGACAGCTTTCCTCTTTTGTGTTTTCACCTTGCTCCATTGTTTTGTAGGACCAAAGACAACTTTAGCTTTGTCCTTCTTTGGTGTAGCTTGCTTCTTCTCAGGAATTGCATGTCCTGCATTCATCTTTTCTTTCCTAGTCCTAAGCCTTTTGGCTATGCTAGGGTTTACAGAAGCAATGATTTCTGTATCAGAATCATGCTCTAGGTTCACAACAGGAGGAGGTTGAGCAGTCTCCTCTTCAGCTGGTTGATCAACAGAGATGTGCTCTTCAGTGGAGGCCTTGTGCTGGTCCTCAGATGCTTCTTCATCACTATCAGTGGAGGCCTTTTTCTGGTCCTCAGATATATCATCAGTAGTATCAGATGAGACCTTTTGCTGGTCTTCAGATGCTTCAACATCTATTGGGACATCCTGTTGAGCAGGAGTGTCCTTTGCAGCCTGAGTTTGTTGATCTTCTTGTGGAGCTGGCATGGTGTTCAGAGGGATAGAAATGCCACTTACCACTCTTTGCTCAGATAGGATCCTGTTTACTAACTCCTTTATGGAATCATCCACGTATTCAGAAGCTTTTGGAGTGATGTTTGCTGGTGAAGGTATGCCTTTGGATTTGCTGAAAACTTGATCTTTTGTTCTTTTTGGAGTTCTTGGCTTTTTAGCAAGAGGAACACTTCCTCTGATTTCGTCCATTGGAGTTGAATCCATGGGTACCACAGAAATGGGGGTTGCATGCACCACATCTTCCTTGTTGAGGATTTCTTCAGAAATGTTAGGGTTTTGAGACATTTTCGAAGGAGGTGGATGAAGAGTTTTAGGTTTGATGAGTTCTGAAAAACAGTTAGAGAATGCAATTCGTTTTTGAGAGTATGATGAGAATATGGATAGCTGAAAGCAAGCTGATATTTTATAAGTAGCCGTTACTTGGAGAATTTTTAGGAGTGGAATACCCAAGGTGCTTGACCAGACTGGTGTTGCCATCTGGTGCTTATGCCACACAATGTCATATGACATGTTGGCACATCTCCATAACTGCTAAATTTCACATAAGCAGATTCCCAATTTACCCCTTAGGTTTTCAAATTGAGTAGCATCCAAGGCTTTGGTAAATATATCAGCCAACTGCAGATTTGTAGCTACATGTTCCAGTGAAATCACTTTCTCTTCTACAAGATCTCTGATGAAATGATGTCTGATATCAATATGCTTGGTCCTGCTATGTTGGATAGGATTCTTTGATATGTTAATTGCACTTAAGTTGTCACAGTACAATGTCATGACATCTTGTGGGACATTGTACTCAGTGAGCATTTTTTTCATCCAAACCAACTGTGAACAACTGCTTCCAGCTGCTATATATTCAGCTTCAGCTGTAGATAAGGATACACAATTTTGTTTCTTACTGAACCAAGAAATCAAATTGTTTCCTAGAAAGAAGCATCCTCGTGAAGTGCTTTTTCTGTCATCAGCACTTCCAGCCCAATCAGCATCACAGAAGCCAGTAAGAATTGGTTTGCATCCATGAAATTACATTATGCCATAGTCACAAGTACCATTAACATATTTCAGAATTCTCTTGACTTGATTAAGATGACTAACTTTTGGATTAGCTTGATATCTTGCACATACACCTACTGCAAATGCTATGTCTGGTCTGCTAGCAGTCAGATATAACAAGCTTCCAATCATACTTCTGTACAGGCTTTGATCTACATTCTCACCCTTGTCATCTTTAGTCAGCTTTAAATGTGTGGCGGCAGGAGTTCTCTTATGAGTAGCACTGTCCATCCCAAATTTCTTGACTATGTTCTTAGCATACTTGCTTTGGGAAATGAACATGGAGTCCTCCATTTGCTTTATTTGCAGTCCAAGAAAGTAGGTTAATTCTCCTACTAGGCTCATTTCAAATTCAGATTCCATCTGATTGACAAAATGTTTAACCATCCTGTCTGACATCCCACCAAAGACAATGTCATCTACATATATTTGAGCAATCATGACATTTCCTTCTTCATCTTTAACAAACAGGGTTTTGTCAATTCCACCTTTCCTGTACCCTTGCTTGATAAGAAAAGTAGTCAGCCTTTCATACCATGCTCTTGGAGCTTGCTTCAGACCATAAAGAGCCTTCTTTAGTTTGTATACATGATTTGGACAGCTTGGATCAACAAATCCTTTAGGCTGTTCTACATATACCTCTTCATTAAGATAACCATTTAAAAAGGCACTTTTCACATCCATTTGAAATAGCTTGAACTTTAAGATACAAGTAATTCCCAAAAGTAGTCTGATTGATTCAAGCCTTGCTACTGGTGCAAAGGTTTCATCAAAGTCTACTCCTTCAATTTGTGTGTATCCTTGAGCTACAAGTCTAGCTTTGTTCTTTGTAACAACTCCTTACTCATTTGACTTGTTCTTATACACCCATTTAGTTCCAATCACATTTATGTCATCAGGTCTAGGGACAAGGTTCCATACTTCATTCCTTGTGAATTGACCTAATTCCTCTTGCATAGCACAAATCCAGTATTCATCAGTAAGAGCTTCCTTGATGTTTTTAGGTTCTATTTTAGAAACAAAACATGAACCTGAAATCACTTCTCTTGATCTAGTGCTTACACCTCTGTTGAGATCACCAATTATCAAATCTTTGGGATGATCCTTCTGGATTCTGATGGAGGGAGGTTTGTTGGATTGTTCTATCCTTGCATCAGTTTGAGTGAAGTAAGAATGATCACTCTTTTCTTCCGCTTCAGTCTTGATATCAGCAGATGTTCCAACATCTTCTGGAACATCTGTAGGAGCATCATCAATTATCACATTTATGGACTCCATGATAACCTTGGTTCTAGAATTAAATACTCTATATGCTCTGCTGTTTATAGAGTATCCAAGAAAAATCCCTTCATCACTTTTAGGATCCATTTTTCTTCTTTGCTCCCTATCTGCCAGAATATAACAGTTACTTCCAAACACATGGAAGTACTTAACTGTGGGTTTTCTGCCCTTCCAGACTTCATAGATTGTGGACAAAGTTCCTTTCCTTAGAGTTACTCTGTTATGGATGTAACAAGCTGTGTTCATAGCTTCAGCCCAGAAGTACAAAGGTAACTTTTTAGCATGGATCATAGCTCTTGCTGATTCTTGAATAGTTCTATTCTTCCTCTCAACAATCCCATTCTGTTGAGGAGTGATTGGTGAAGAGTATTCATGATTGATTCCTTCTGAAGAACAGAAATCTAGGAATTTTTGGTTCTCAAATTCTTTTCCATGATCACTTCTTATTCTGATCACACAACTGGCTTTTTCCCTTAGTATTCTTTGGCATAAGTCTTTGAATACATCAAATACATCAGACTTTTCTTTGATGAAATTTATCCATGTATACCTTGAAAAGTCATCAACCACCACATAGGCATACCTCTTCCCACCAAGGCTCTCAACCTGCATAGGTCCCATAAGATCCATATGCAATAATTCCAAAACTTTGGAAGTTGTCAGATGTTGGAGCTTTGGATGGGACATCTTGGTTTGCTTGCCTATTTGACATTCACCACATATTTTGCCATCATCAATCTTCAGTTTAGGGATACCTCTCACAGCATCCATAGATATGATTTTCTTTATGCCTCTGAAATGAAGATGACCTAGTCTTTGGTGCCATAGTTTCACTTCTTCTTCTTTAGCTAAAGAGCAAGATGAAGTGAGACTGAAGTCTTGAGGTTCCCACATGTAACAGTTGTCTTTAGATCTAGCTCCTCTCATGACAACCTTTTGTTCTTTGTTAGACACTATGCATTCAGTTTTGGTAAAGTTTACACTGTACCCTTGATCACATAATTGACTTATGCTTAACAGGTTAGCAGTTAAACCTTTAACCAGCAGCACATCATCTAGTCTTGGTACATCTGGACAGTCCAAGGTCCCAACTCCCTTGATTTCTCCTTTAGCTCCATCTCCAAAGGTTACATATCTGGATGAATGTGACTTTAAGTCTACTAGCAGATTCTTCAATCCAGTCATGTGTCTTGAACATCCACTGTCAAAGTACCAGTCTTCTTTAGCTGATACTCTTAGTGTTGTATGTGCTATATATGCAACACCTTTCTTTGACCATTTGAGTTGAGATTTCTTTTGATACCTCTGCCCTGTGTATTGTTCATCAGTAGAGCTCCAAGGTTGTTTGTTGATCTTGTTCTTGGGTATGTAGCTTTGATCAGCATGAAGACTAGCTTTTGGTCTCCATACCTTCTTGATGACCTCTGTCTTTTGCTTAGGAGGTTGCTGATCTCTTTGATGTCTATGCAGCACTTTCTTGGTAACTTCTATCTTCTGCTTAGGAGGTTGCTGATACATCTGATTTGGATATCCATGCAACTTATAACAATGAGGTTTGATATGTCCAAATCTTCCATAATGATGACATCTCCATCTTTGATACTTCTTCTTCATTATGTTCTTTTCAGAATGTTGAAGCATCTGTTGGGACATCTTGTTTGACTGTATGGACTTTGAAGTAGTTTTGCTAGAGCTAGCTTCATCCTTATGAACTCTGTTAAATCCCAGTCCACTTTTATCCCCTGAATGCTTATTGTTGTTGAGAATAACATCCAGTGTACTTGAGCTACTGTTCAGCATTCTAACAGATTTGGACATGTGTTCCAACTTGGAGTTGAGAAGACTTACTTCACTTTTCAAGGTGTCAATGATCTCTAGATCACTTGCTTTTTCATCCTTTAGTGCCTTAATCTGCTTCTTTAGCTTTATACTCTCACTGCATATTTCAGTGCTTCTTTTGAATAGTTCTCTATATGATTGCTCAAGTTCTTCAAAAGTAAGCTCCCCATCACTGGATTCACTTTCAGATTCACATAATCCAGCTAGAGCAGTGATATGTTTAGCTGATTCTTCTTCTGAATCACCTCCTAAGTCTTCATCAGACCAGGTTACAGAGAGTCCTTTCTTTTGCCTTTTTAAGTAGGTAGGACATTCATTCCTGATGTGTCCATATCCTTCACATCCATGGCATTTAATTCCTTTTTCTTGACTGGTCTTTTCATCATAATTTGACCTTCTATTAGCATCATAAGGTCTTTTGTTCTCAGAAGAGTTTGTGTATCTTCCACTGGGTTTGGATTTGTCTTCCATCTTTCTGAGAATCTTTTTGAATTGTCTTCCAAGCATAGCAATGTTGTCTGATAAGCTTTCACCAGTTTCTGATTCATCATTTTCTTCTTCTTCATCAGTATTTGTCACCAAGGCTATGCTTTTGTTCTTCTTTACATTTGTGTCATTCATTCCCATCTCAAATGTTTGAAGGGAACCAATGAGCTCTTCAACTTTCATTGTGCATATGTCTTGAGCTTCTTCTATTGCTGTGACTTTCATGTCAAATCTTTTTGGCAAAGATCTGAGAATCTTTCTTACAAGCTTTTCATCAGTCATCTTTTCTCCCAAGGCTCCAGAAGTATTGGCTATTTCTAAGATGTTCATGTAGAATTCATGAATTGTCTCATCTTCCTTCATTCTCAAGTTTTCAAACTTGGTGGTGAGAAGTTGAAGTCTTGACATCTTTACCTTTGATGTTCCTTCATGAGTTGTTTTGAGAGTGTCCCAAACATCTTTGGCCAGCTCACAGTGATGCACAAGTCTAAAGATGTTCCTATCAATGCCATTGAATAAAGCATTTAAGGCCTTGGAGTTGCCTAATGCTGAATCTTCTTCCTCCTTACTCCATTCTTCTTCAGGTTTCAACACTTTTGCTCCATCTTTGGTGTCTTGGACAGGATGTTCCCATCCATTGTTGACTGCTTTCCAGGCCTTGTTGTCAAGTGATCTTAAGAATGCAATCATTCTTGGCTTCCAGTAGTCATAATTAGATCCATCCAGTATAGGTGGTCTATTTACTGATCCTATATCTCTGTCCATGTTTCCAGAATTTGTATTCCCTAGATCTCACCCAGTATAAACAGGCAGGGTGCCTGCTCTGATGCCAATTGAAATTCTGTGATCAGGTATGAGATGTCGAATGAGATGTTCCAACACTTGACAAATTTAACCAAAACTTAAAGTGCAAGAAAATTAAACAACACAGTAGTTTGTTAACCCAGTTCAGTGTATAACCACACTTACATCTGGAGGCTACCAAGCCAGGAGGAAATCCACTATAAGTAATATTAATTCTAGACTTAAACCACCCAGTTTAATCTTTCACTTAATATCTACCCAATGCAATTTCTACCTAAGACACAACTTAGATATGAGTACCAACTCACTCCCCCTCAATCACACAGTGATCTTGTTTACAAGTTTAATAAAATTGAAGTCATACTTCAAACAAAACAGCTTGATCTTACTTCACAGTTTCAATCAAGACACAAATACACTTTTGCTTAAAAGCTCATAAAGTGGTACAATAAAAACAAACTGCTATTAAAATACACAACACCCTATTTTTTCTTCTGAAATTCGTACTCAATTCTGAGATATTTTGTTGCTTAAATAGGTGTATGGATTTTGGGCTTTCTGTAGGTTAATCCAGTCCTAAAACGCATGCAGCTTCCACCTTGAATTAGGGTTTGTTACTTCCTAGATTCTAGGTGATTTAGTTCTTCTGATTATGCTGAAGTCTCATAACAACACTCCCTACAGATGCGCCTTATTCTGTTTTTGTCCATCCATAATTAATTCCATATAACTTTCCTTAAATTACTCAGATCAGTTAGTCATTAATTAAATCTGGTAGCAGGTTTGAGATGTCACAACATCTGTTGGGACATCCTTAAAAGCTGAACTTAAATCATTTACACAATGTCCCAACATCTGGTGTAACATCCTGAATTAAGTTCTTATACTCTATTTGATAATGTCCCAACATCTGATAGGACATTCTGAACTGAATTCAACATTTCTTGTTGGTCAAAAATTCTGCCAATTCTAAACATCTACAAACTCCCCCTTTGGCTAATTTTTGGCTAACATATTTTTCTGGTTATCAGAGTGCAATAGAAGTTCTTTTATCAGAGTATAGCAGTTCTTTTCTGTTGAGTCATGTGTGAGTTTACTCCCCCTCAAACATACATGTATTCAGATTTGTTGCAACAAAAATTTTCATTAAAACACACTGATTCAGTTCAGAAGCAAACAAAAGTTTTTCATTAATAGCTAAACAGCATCATACATTGTTGTGTTGTTGTTCTCCCCCTTGTTAGACATAAATTTGGGGCCAAAGTCAAAATTACAATGCAGCAGTCATTACATTTTTCCTCACATACAGTTATTCACTCAGACTCCTCACAGTCAATTTCTTCCTCTTCCTCAGTCTCTTCATCAGAAGTAGCAGCTTTCTGAGCACTTTCTTCAATCTCCAGCCTTTGGATAATCTCCTCAAGCTTCTGCTTCCTTGCATCCAGTTCTTTGCAAGTGCTCTTCAGTTCAGCAATCAATGCAGCTTTGGAGATTGGAGACTTTGCCTTTGAAGGACCAGCAGATGTCCCAGAGGGTGCTTCAACATCAGTTGCATGATGACTCAGGAACAGCTTGTAGTGGAAAGCCAGAGGGCTTTCTCTTTTGCAAATTGTGTCCTTCTCAGTGAGGATACCAGGATACTGACTCAGCATTATTCCACACAGCAGGGAAGGAAAGGCAATTGGCAGCTTAGTTGCAGATGATCCAGCATGCTTCAATGTCTGATCAAATATATAAGCTCCATAATCCAGCTTTGTTTGAGTGCCCACAGCAAATATGAACCCGCCCAATCCAGTTGATATTGAGGATGTATGATTGGTAGGTACCCAGTTTGTTGTACCAATCCTATTCAGCATGGCATATTTCCTTGTCAGCATGCTAACTGAGAGCTTCCCTTTAACTGGCCAAGCCTTGACCTGGTTAGCAGTAATAACCTTGCAAACCTGGTTATCAGTCTTCCCTAACTCATTTGGGCCATCAGATTCTCTTCCAAGGTAGTGGTTGATAACCCTAGGAGAGAATTCTACACACCTTCCTCTTACATATACTTTTCTAAAGTCAGCAGACTTACCATTAGCACAATCTTCTTGGAGGTTGACTATGAATTCCTTGACAAGCAGCTCATAGCAGAGAGAGAAGTTGGAGACAGGTTTGAAGAGGCCAGCAGAAGAGATGAGATCAATTAACTCTGTGCACTCAAGTGCATTACTGCTCAGCTCTCTTTCAAGTGCTACCCTTCTTTGATAAACAAACTTCCATCTATTCACACTTGAAACATGATGAAAGGAGATGTTGTCCAAGGGAGCTTCTGGAACAGCAGTTGATGACCTTGAGGGTGCTGATTTTTTCTTTGGAGGAGATGTTGGGACATCTTCTTCAACATCTGAATCTGGAGGAGTGACAGCTTTCCTCTTTTGTGTTTTCACCTTGCTCCATTGTTTTGTAGGACCAAAGACAACTTTAGCTTTGTCCTTCTTTGGTGTAGCTTGCTTCTTCTCAGGAATTGCATGTCCTGCATTCATCTTTTCTTTCCTAGTCCTAAGCCTTTTGGCTATGCTAGGGTTTACAGAAGCAATGATTTCTGTATCAAAATCATGCTCTAGGTTCACAACAGGAGGAGGTTGAGCAGTCTCCTCTTCAGCTGGTTGATCAACAGAGATGTGCTCTTCAGTGGAGGCCTTGTGCTGGTCCTCAGATGCTTCTTCATCACTATCAGTGGAGGCCGTTTTCTGGTCCTCAGATATATCATCAGTAGTATCAGATGAGACCTTTTGCTGGTCTTCAGATGCTTCAACATCTATTGGGACATCCTATTGAGCAGGAGTGTCCTTTGCAGCCTGAGTTTGTTGATCTTCTTGTGGAGCTGGCATGGTGTTCAGAGGGATAGAAATGCCACTTACCACTCTTTGCTCAGATAGGATCCTGTTTACTAACTCCTTTATGGAATCATCCACGTATTCAGAAGCTTTTGGAGTGATGTTTGCTGGTGAAGGTATGCCTTTGGATTTGCTGAAAACTTGAGCTTTTGTTCTTTTTGGAGTTCTTGGCTTTTTAGCAAGAGGAACACTTCCTCTGATTTCGTCCATTGGAGTTGAATCCATGGGTACCACAGAAATGGGGGTTGCATGCACCACATCTTCCTTGTTGAGGATTTCTTCAGAAATGTTAGGGTTTTGAGACATTTTCGAAGGAGGTGGATGAAGAGTTTTAGGTTTGATGAGTTCTGAAAAACAGTTAGAGAATGCAATTCGTTTTTGAGAGTATGATGAGAATATGGATAGCTGAAAGCAAGCTGATATTTTATAAGTAGCCGTTACTTGGAGAATTTTTAGGAGTGGAATACCCAAGGTGCTTGACCAGACTGGTGTTGCCATCTGGTGCTTATGCCACACAATGTCATATGACATGTTGGCACATCTCCATAACTGCTAAATTTCACATAAGCAGATTCCCAATTTACCCCTTAGGTTTTCAAATTGAGTAGCATCCAAGGCTTTGGTAAATATATCAGCCAACTGCAGATTTGTAGCTACATGTTCCAGTGAAATCACTTTCTCTTCTACAAGATCTCTGATGAAATGATGTCTGATATCAATATGCTTGGTCCTGCTATGTTGGATAGGATTCTTTGATATGTTAATTGCACTTAAGTTGTCACAGTACAATGTCATGACATCTTGTGGGACATTGTACTCAGTGAGCATTTGCTTCATCCAAACCAACTGTGAACAACTTCTTCCAGCTGCTATATATTCAGCTTCAGCTGTAGATAAGGATACACAATTTTGTTTCTTACTGAACCAAGAAATCAAATTGTTTCCTAGAAAGAAGCATCCTCCTGAAGTGCTTTTTCTGTCATCAGCACTTCCAGCCCAATCAGCATCACAGAAGCCAGTAAGAATTGGTTTGCATCCATGAAAGTACATTATGCCATAGTCACAAGTACCATTAACATATTTCAGAATTCTCTTGACTTGATTAAGATGACTAACTTTTGGATCAGCTTGATATCTTGCACATACACCTACTGCAAATGCTATGTCTGGTCTGCTAGCAGTCAGATATAACAAGCTTCCAATCATACTTCTGTACAGGCTTTGATATACATTCTCACCCTTGTCATCTTTAGTCAGCTTTAAATGTGTGGGGGCAGGAGTTCTCTTATGAGTAGCACTGTCCATCCCAAATTTCTTGACTATGTTCTTAGCATACTTGCTTTGGGAAATGAACATGGAGTCCTCCATTTGCTTTATTTGCAGTCCAAGAAAGTAGGTTAATTCTCCTACTAGGCTCATTTCAAATTCAGATTCCATCTGATTGACAAAATGTTTAACCATCCTGTCTGACATCCCACCAAAGACAATGTCATCTACATATATTTGAGCAATCATGACATTTCCTTCTTCATCTTTAACAAACAGGGTTTTGTCAATTCCACCTTTCCTGTACCCTTGCTTGATAAGAAAAGTAGTCATACCATGCTCTTGGAGCTTGCTTCAGACCATAAAGAGCCTTCTTTAGTTTGTATACATGATTTGGACAGCTTGGATCAACAAATCCTTTAGGCTGTTCTACATATACCTCTTCATTAAGATAACCATTTAAAAAGGCACTTTTCACATCCATTTGAAATAGCTTGAACTTTAAGATACAAGCAATTCCCAAAAGTAGTCTGATTGATTCAAGCCTTGCTACTGGTGCAAAGGTTTCATCAAAGTCTACTCCTTCAATTTGTGTGTATCCTTGAGCTACAAGTCTAGCTTTGTTCTTTGTAACAACTCCTTGCTCATTTGACTTGTTCTTATACACCCATTTAGTTCCAATCACATTTATGTCATCAGGTCTAGGGACAAGGTTCCACACTTCATTCCTTGTGAATTGACCTAATTCCTCTTGCATAGCACAAATCCAGTATTCATCAGTAAGAGCTTCCTTGATGTTTTTAGGTTCTATTTTAGAAACAAAACATGAACCTGAAATCACTTCTCTTGATCTAGTGCTTACACCTCTGTTGAGATCACCAATTATCAAATCTTTGGGATGATCCTTCTGGATTCTGATGGAGGGAGGTTTGCTGGATTGTTCTATCCTTGCATCAGTTTGAGTGAAGTAAGAATGATCACTCTTTTCTTCAGCTTCAGTCTTGATATCAGCAGATGTTCCAACATCTTCTGGAACATCTGTAGGAGCATCATCAATTATCACATTTATGGACTCCATGATAACCTTGGTTCTAGAATTAAATACTCTATATGCTCTGCTGTTTATAGAGTATCCAAGAAAAATCCCTTCATCACTTTTAGGATCCATTTTTCTTCTTTGCTCCCTATCTGCCAGAATATAACAGTTACTTCCAAACACATGGAAGTACTTAACTGTGGGTTTTCTGCCCT
Organism: Lathyrus aphaca; assembly: GCA_963966055.1. NCBI lineage: Eukaryota > Viridiplantae > Streptophyta > Magnoliopsida > Fabales > Fabaceae > Lathyrus > Lathyrus aphaca. Next base: position 426,620,535 of record OZ014524.1, on the reverse strand, counting down.
TCCAGACTTCATAGATTGTGGACAAAGTTCCTTTCCTTAGAGTAACTCTGTTATGGATGTAACAAGCTGTGTTCATAGCTTCAGCCCAGAAGTACAAAGGTAACTTTTTAGCATGGATCATAGCTCTTGTTGATTCTTGAATAGTTCTATTCTTCCTCTCAACAATCCCATTCTGTTGAGGAGTGATTGGTGAAGAGTATTCATGATTGATTCCTTCTGAAGAACAGAAATCTAAGAATTTTTGGTTCTCAAATTCTTTTCCATGATCACTTCTTATTCTGATCACACAGCTGGCTTTTTCCCTTTGTATTCTTTGGCATAAGTCTTTGAATACATCAAATACATCAGACTTTTCTTTGATGAAATTTATCCATGTATACCTTGAAAAGTCATCAACCACCACATAGGCATACCTCTTCCCACCAAGGCTCTCAACCTGCATAGGTCCCATAAGATCCATATGCAATAATTCCAAAACTTTGGAAGTTGTCAGTTGTTGGAGCTTTGGATGGGACATCTTGGTTTGCTTGCCTATTTGACATTCACCACATATTTTGCCATCATCAATCTTCAGTTTAGGGATACCTCTCACAGCATCCATAGATATGATTTTCTTTATGCCTCTGAAATGAAGATGACCTAGTCTTTGGTGCCATAGTTTCACTTCTTCTTCTTTAGCTAAAGAGCAAGATGAAGTGAGACTGAAGTCTTGAGGTTCCCACATGTAACAGTTGTCTTTAGATCTAGCTCCTCTCATGACAACCTTTTGTTCTTTGTTAGACACTATGCATTCAGTTTTGGTAAAGTTTATACTGTACCCATGATCACATAATTGACTTATGCTTAACAGGTTAGCAGTTAAACCTTTAACCAGCAGCACATCATCTAGTCTTGGTACATCTAGACAGTCCAAGGTCCCAACTCCCTTGATTTCTCCTTTAGCTCCATCTCCAAAGGTTACATATCTAGATGAATGTGACTTTAAGTCTACTAGCAGATTCTTCAATCCAGTCATGTGTCTTGAACATCCACTGTCAAAGTACCAGTCTTCTTTAGCTGATACTCTTAGTGTTGTATGTGCTATATATGCAACACCTTTCTTTGACCATTTGAGTTGAGATTTCTTTTGATATCTCTGCCCTGTGTATTGTTCATCAGTAGAGCTCCAAGGTTGTTTGTTGATCTTGTTCTTGGGTATGTAGCTTTGATCAGCATGAAGACTAGCTTTTGGTCTCCATACCTTCTTGATGACCTCTGTCTTCTGCTTAGGAGGTTGCTGATCTCTTTGATGTCTATGCAGCACTTTCTTGGTAACTTCTATCTTCTGCTTAGGAGGTTGCTGATACATCTGATTTGGATATCCATGCAACTTATAACAATGAGGTTTGATATGTCCAAATCTTCCACAATGATGACATCTCCATCTTTGATACTTCTTCTTCATTATGTTCTTTTCAGAATGTTGAAGCATCTGTTGGGACATCTTGTTTGACTGTATGGACTTTGAAGTAGTTTTGCTAGAGCTAGCTTCATCCTTATGAACTCTGTTAAATCCCAGTCCACTTTTATCCCCTGAATGCTTATTGTTGTTGAGAATAACATCCAGTGTACTTGAGCTACTGTTCAGCATTCTAACAGATTTGGACATGTGTTCCAACTTGGAGTTGAGAAGACTTACTTCACTTTTCAAGGTGTCAATGATCTCTAGATCACTTGCTTTTTCATCCTTTAGTGCCTTAATCTGCTTCTTTAGCTTTATACTCTCACTGCATATTTCAGTGCTTCTTTTGAATAGTTCTCTATATGATTGCTCAAGTTCTTCAAAAGTAAGCTCCCCATCACTGGATTCACTTTCAGATTCACATAATCCAGCTAGAGCAGTGATATGCTTAGCTGATTCTTCTTCTGAATCACCTCCTAAGTCTTCATCAGACCAGGTTACAGAGAGTCCTTTCTTTTGCCTTTTTAAGTAGGTAGGACATTCATTCCTGATGTGTCCATATCCTTCACATCCATGGCATTTAATTCCTTTTTCTTGACTGGTCTTTTCATCATAATTTGACCTTCTATTAGCATCATAAGGTCTTTTGTTCTCAAAAGAGTTTGTGTATCTTCCACTGGGTTTGGATTTGTCTTCCATCTTTCTGAGAATCTTTTTGAATTGTCTTCCAAGCATAGCAATGTTGTCTGATAAGATTTCACCAGTTTCTGATTCATCATTTTCTTCTTCTTCATCAGTATTTGTCACCAAGGCTATGCTTTTGTTCTTCTTTACATTTGTGTCATTCATTCCCATCTCAAATGTTTGAAGGGAACCAATGAGCTCTTCAACTTTCATTGTGCATATGTCTTGAGCTTCTTCTATTGCTGTGACTTTCATGTCAAATCTTTTTGGCAAAGATCTGAGAATCTTTCTTACAAGCTTTTCATCAGTCATCTTTTCTCCCAAGGCTCCAGAAGTATTGGCTATTTCTAAGATGTTCATGTAGAATTCATGAATTGTCTCATCTTCCTTCATTCTCAAGTTTTCAAACTTGGTGGTGAGAAGTTGAAGTCTTGACATCTTTACCTTTGATGTTCCTTCATGAGTTGTTTTGAGAGTGTCCCAAACATCTTTGGCCAGCTCACAGTGATGCACAAGTCTAAAGATGTTCCTATCAATGCCATTGAATAAAGCATTTAAGGCCTTGGAGTTGCCTAATGCTGAATCTTCTTCCTCCTTACTCCATTCTTCTTCAGGTTTCAACACTTTTGCTCCATCTTTGGTGTCTTGGACAGGATGTTCCCATCCATTGTTGACTGCTTTCCAGGCCTTGTTGTCAAGTGATCTTAAGAATGCAATCATTCTTGGCTTCCAGTAGTCATAATTAGATCCATCCAGTATAGGTGGTCTATTTACTGATCCTATATCTCTGTCCATGTTTCCAGAATTTGTATTCCCTAGATCTCACCCAGTATAAACAGGCAGGGTGCCTGCTCTGATGCCAATTGAAATTCTGTGATCAGGTATGAGATGTCGAATGAGATGTTCCAACACTTGACAAATTTAACCAAAACTTAAAGTGCAAGAAAATTAAACAACACAGTAGTTTGTTAACCCAGTTCAGTGTATAACCACACTTACATCTGGAGGCTACCAAGCCAGGAGGAAATCCACTATAAGTAATATTAATTCTAGACTTAAACCACCCAGTTTAATCTTTCACTTAATATCTACCCAATGCAATTTCTACCTAAGACACAACTTAGATATGAGTACCAACTCACTCCCCCTCAATCACACAGTGATCTTGTTTACAAGTTTAATAAAATTGAAGTCATACTTCAAACAAAACAGCTTGATCTTACTTCACAGTTTCAATCAAGACACAAATACACTTTTGCTTAAAAGCTCATAAAGTGGTACAATAAAAACAACCTGCTATTAAAATACACAACACCCTATTTTTTATTCTGAAATTCGTACTCAATTCTGAGATATTTTGTTGCTTAAATAGGTGTATGGATTTTGGGCTTTCTGTAGGTTAATCCAGTCCTAAAACGCATGCAGCTTCCACCTTGAATTAAGGTTTGTTACTTCCTAGATTCTAGGTGATTTAGTTCTTCTGATTATGCTGAAGTCTCATAACAACACTCCCTACAGATGCGCCTTATTCTGTTTTTGTCCATCCATATTTAATTCCAGATAACTTTCCTTAAATTACTCAGATCAGTTAGTCATTAATTAAATCTGGTAGCAGGTTTGAGATGTCACAACATCTGTTGGGACATCCTGAAAAGCTAAACTTAAATCATTTACACAATGTCCCAACATCTGGTGTAACATCCTGAATTAAGTTCTTATACTCTGTTTGATAATGTCCCAACATCTGATAGGACATTCTGAACTGAATTCAACATTTCTTGTTGGTCAAAAATTCTGCCAATTCTAAACATCTACAAACTCCCCCTTTGGCTAATTTTTGGCTAACATATTTTTCTGGTTATCAGAGTGCAGCAGAAGTTCTTTTATCAGAGTATAGCAGTTCTTTTCTGTTGAGTCATGTGTGAGTTTACTCCCCCTCAAACATACATGTATTCAGATTTGTTGCAACAAAAATTTTCATTAAAACACACTGATTCAGTTCAGAAGCAAACAAAAGTTTTTCATTAATAGCTAAACAGCATCATACATTGTTGTTGTTGTTGTTCTCCCCCTTGTTAGACATAAATTTGGGGCCAAAGTCAAAATTACAATGCAGCAGTCATTACATTTTTCCTCACATACAGTTATTCACTCAGACTCCTCACAGTCAGTTACTTCCTCTTCCTCAGTCTCTTCATCAGAAGTAGCAGCTTTCTGAGCACTTTCTTCAATCTCCAGCCTTTGGATAATCTCCTCAAGCTTCTGCTTCCTTGCATCCATTTCTTTGCAAGTGCTCTTCAGTTCAGCAATCAATGCAGCTTTGGAGATTGGAGACTTTGCCTTTGAAGGAACAGCAGATGTCCCTGAGGGTGCTTCAACATCAGCTGCATGATGACTCAGGAACAGCTTGTAGTGGAAGGCCAGAGGGCTTTCTCTTTTGCAAATTGTGTCCTTCTCAGTGAGGATACCAGGATACTGACTCAGCATTATTCCACACAGCAGGGAAGGAAAGGCAATTGGCAGCTTAGTTGCAGATGATCTAGCATGCTTCAATGTCTGATCAAATATATAAGCTCCATAATCCAGCTTTGTTTGAGTGCCCACAGCAAATATGAACCCTCCCAATCCAGTTGATATTGAGGATGTATGATTGGTAGGTACCCAGTTTGTTGTACCAATCCTATTCAGCATGGCATATTTCCTTGTCAGCATGCTAACTGAGAGCTTCCCTTTAACTGGCCAAGCCTTGACCTGGTTAGCAGTAATAACCTTGCAAACCTGGTTATCAGTCTTCCCTAACTCATTTGGGCCATCAGATTCTCTTCCAAGGTAGTGGTTGATAACCCTAGGAGAGAATTCTACACACCTTCCTCTTACATATACTTTTCTAAAGTCAGCAGACTTACCATTAGCACAATCTTCTTGGAGGTTGACTATGAATTCCTTGACAAGCAGCTCATAGCAGAGAGAGAAGTTGGAGACAGGTTTGAAGAGGCCAGCAGAAGAGATGAGATCAATTAACTCTGTGCACTCAAGTGCATTACTGCTCAGCTCTCTTTCAAGTGCTACCCTTCTTTGATAAACAAACTTCCATCTATTCACACTTGAAACATGATGAAAGGAGATGTTGTCCAAGGGAGCTTCTGGAACAGCAGTTGATGACCTTGAGGGTGCTGATTTTTTCTTTGGAGGAGATGTTGGGACATCTTCTTCAACATCTGAATCTGGAGGAGTGACAGCTTTCCTCTTTTGTGTTTTCACCTTGCTCCATTGTTTTGTAGGACCAAAGACAACTTTAGCTTTGTCCTTCTTTGGTGTAGCTTGCTTCTTCTCAGGAATTGCATGTCCTGCATTCATCTTTTCTTTCCTAGTCCTAAGCCTTTTGGCTATGCTAGGGTTTACAGAAGCAATGATTTCTGTATCAGAATCATGCTCTAGGTTCACAACAGGAGGAGGTTGAGCAGTCTCCTCTTCAGCTGGTTGATCAACAGAGATGTGCTCTTCAGTGGAGGCCTTGTGCTGGTCCTCAGATGCTTCTTCATCACTATCAGTGGAGGCCTTTTTCTGGTCCTCAGATATATCATCAGTAGTATCAGATGAGACCTTTTGCTGGTCTTCAGATGCTTCAACATCTATTGGGACATCCTGTTGAGCAGGAGTGTCCTTTGCAGCCTGAGTTTGTTGATCTTCTTGTGGAGCTGGCATGGTGTTCAGAGGGATAGAAATGCCACTTACCACTCTTTGCTCAGATAGGATCCTGTTTACTAACTCCTTTATGGAATCATCCACGTATTCAGAAGCTTTTGGAGTGATGTTTGCTGGTGAAGGTATGCCTTTGGATTTGCTGAAAACTTGATCTTTTGTTCTTTTTGGAGTTCTTGGCTTTTTAGCAAGAGGAACACTTCCTCTGATTTCGTCCATTGGAGTTGAATCCATGGGTACCACAAAAATGGGGGTTGCATGCACCACATCTTCCTTGTTGAGGATTTCTTCAGAAATGTTAGGGTTTTGAGACATTTTCGAAGGAGGTGGATGAAGAGTTTTAGGTTTGATGAGTTCTGAAAAACAGTTAGAGAATGCAATTCGTTTTTGAGAGTATGATGAGAATATGGATAGCTGAAAGCAAGTTGATATTTTATAAGTAGCCGTTACTTGGAGAATTTTTAGGAGTGGAATACCCAAGGTGCTTGACCAGACTGGTGTTGCCATCTGGTGCTTATGCCACACAATGTCATATGACATGTTGGCACATCTCCATAACTGCTAAATTTCACATAAGCAGATTCCCAATTTACCCCTTAGGTTTTCAAATTGAGTAGCATCCAAGGCTTTGGTAAATATATCAGCCAACTGCAGATTTGTAGCTACATGTTCCAGTGAAATCACTTTCTCTTCTACAAGATCTCTGATGAAATGATGTCTGATATCAATATGCTTGGTCCTGCTATGTTGGATAGGATTCTTTGATATGTTAATTGCACTTAAGTTGTCACAGTACAATGTCATGACATCTTGTGGGACATTGTACTCAGTGAGCATTTGCTTCATCCAAACCAACTGTGAACAACTTCTTCCAGCTGCTATATATTCAGCTTCAGCTGTAGATAAGGATACACAATTTTGTTTCTTACTGAACCAAGAAATCAAATTGTTTCCTAGAAAGAAGCATCCTCCTGAAGTGCTTTTTCTGTCATCAGCACTTCCAGCCCAATCAGCATCACAGAAGCCAGTAAGAATTGGTTTGCATCCATGAAAGTACATTATGCCATAGTCACAAGTACCATTAACATATTTCAGAATTCTCTTGACTTGATTAAGATGACTAACTTTTGGATCAGCTTGATATCTTGCACATACACCTACTGCAAATGCTATGTCTGGTCTGCTAGCAGTCAGATATAACAAGCTTCCAATCATACTTCTGTACAGGCTTTGATATACATTCTCACCCTTGTCATCTTTAGTCAGCTTTAAATGTGTGGGGGCAGGAGTTCTCTTATGAGTAGCACTGTCCATCCCAAATTTCTTGACTATGTTCTTAGCATACTTGCTTTGGGAAATGAACATGGAGTCCTCCATTTGCTTTATTTGCAGTCCAAGAAAGTAGGTTAATTCTCCTACTAGGCTCATTTCAAATTCAGATTCCATCTGATTGACAAAATGTTTAACCATCCTGTCTGACATCCCACCAAAGACAATGTCATCTACATATATTTGAGCAATCATGACATTTCCTTCTTCATCTTTAACAAACAGGGTTTTGTCAATTCCACCTTTCCTGTACCCTTGCTTGATAAGAAAAGTAGTCAGCCTTTCATACCATGCTCTTGGAGCTTGCTTCAGACCATAAAGAGCCTTCTTTAGTTTGTATACATGATTTGGACAGCTTGGATCAACAAATCCTTTAGGCTGTTCTACATATACCTCTTCATTAAGATAACCATTTAAAAAGGCACTTTTCACATCCATTTGAAATAGCTTGAACTTTAAGATACAAGCAATTCCCAAAAGTAGTCTGATTGATTCAAGCCTTGCTACTGGTGCAAAGGTTTCATCAAAGTCTACTCCTTCAATTTGTGTGTATCCTTGAGCTACAAGTCTAGCTTTGTTCTTTGTAACAACTCCTTGCTCATTTGACTTGTTCTTATACACCCATTTAGTTCCAATCACATTTATGTCATCAGGTCTAGGGACAAGGTTCCACACTTCATTCCTTGTGAATTGACCTAATTCCTCTTGCATAGCACAAATCCAGTATTCATCAGTAAGAGCTTCCTTGATGTTTTTAGGTTCTATTTTAGAAACAAAACATGAACCTGAAATCACTTCTCTTGATCTAGTGCTTACACCTCTGTTGAGATCACCAATTATCAAATCTTTGGGATGATCCTTCTGGATTCTGATGGAGGGAGGTTTGCTGGATTGTTCTATCCTTGCATCAGTTTGAGTGAAGTAAGAATGATCACTCTTTTCTTCAGCTTCAGTCTTGATATCAGCAGATGTTCCAACATCTTCTGGAACATCTGTAGGAGCATCATCAATTATCACATTTATGGACTCCATGATAACCTTGGTTCTAGAATTAAATACTCTATATGCTCTGCTGTTTATAGAGTATCCAAGAAAAATCCCTTCATCACTTTTAGGATCCATTTTTCTTCTTTGCTCCCTATCTGCCAGAATATAACAGTTACTTCCAAACACATGGAAGTACTTAACTGTGGGTTTTCTGCCCTTCCAGACTTCATAGATTGTGGACAAAGTTCCTTTCCTTAGAGTAACTCTGTTATGGATGTAACAAGCTGTGTTCATAGCTTCAGCCCAGAAGTACAAAGGTAACTTTTTAGCATGGATCATAGCTCTTGTTGATTCTTGAATAGTTCTATTCTTCCTCTCAACAATCCCATTCTGTTGAGGAGTGATTGGTGAAGAGTATTCATGATTGATTCCTTCTGAAGAACAGAAATCTAAGAATTTTTGGTTCTCAAATTCTTTTCCATGATCACTTCTTATTCTGATCACACAGCTGGCTTTTTCCCTTTGTATTCTTTGGCATAAGTCTTTGAATACATCAAATACATCAGACTTTTCTTTGATGAAATTTATCCATGTATACCTTGAAAAGTCATCAACCACCACATAGGCATACCTCTTCCCACCAAGGCTCTCAACCTGCATAGGTCCCATAAGATCCATATGCAATAATTCCAAAACTTTGGAAGTTGTCAGTTGTTGGAGCTTTGGATGGGACATCTTGGTTTGCTTGCCTATTTGACATTCACCACATATTTTTCCATCATCAATCTTCAGTTTAGGGATACCTCTCACAGCATCCATAGATATGATTTTCTTTATGCCTCTGAAATGAAGATGACCTAGTCTTTGGTGCCATAGTTTCACTTCTTCTTCTTTAGCTAAAGAGCAAGATGAAGTGAGACTGAAGTCTTGAGGTTCCCACATGTAACAGTTGTCTTTAGATCTAGCTCCTCTCATGACAACCTTTTGTTCTTTGTTAGACACTATGCATTCAGTTTTGGTAAAGTTTATACTGTACCCATGATCACATAATTGACTTATGCTTAACAGGTTAGCAGTTAAACCTTTAACCAGCAGCACATCATCTAGTCTTGGTACATCTGGACAGTCCAAGGTCCCAACTCCCTTGATTTCTCCTTTAGCTCCATCTCCAGAGGTTACATATCTGGATGAATGTGACTTTAAGTCTACTAGCAGATTCTTCAATCCAGTCATGTGTCTTGAACATCCACTGTCAAAGTACCAGTCTTCTTTAGCTGATACTCTTAGTGATGTATGTGTTATATATGCAACACCTTTCTTTGACCATTTGAGTTGAGATTTCTGTTGATACCTTTGCCCTGTGTATTGTTCATCAGTAGAGCTCCAAGGTTGTTTGTTGATCTTGTTCTTGGGTATGTAGCTTTGATCAGCATGAAGACTAGCTTTTGGTCTCCATACCTTCTTGATGACCTCTGTCTTCTGCTTAGGAGGTTGCTGATCTCTTTGATGTCTATGCAGCACTTTCTTGGTAACTTCTATCTTCTGCTTAGGAGGTTGCTGATACATCTGATTTGGATATCCATGCAACTTATAGCAATGAGGTTTGATATGTCCAAATCTTCCACAATGATGACATCTCCATCTTTGATACTTCTTCTTCATTATATTCTTTTCAGAATGTTGAAGCATCTGTTGGGACATCTTGTTTGACTGTATGGACTTTGAAGTAGTTTTGCTAGAGCTAGCTTCATCCTTATGAACTCTGTTAAATCCCAGTCCACTTTTATCCCCTGAATGCTTATTGTTGTTGAGAATAACATCCAGTGTACTTGAGCTACTGTTCAGCATTCTAACAGATTTGGACATGTGTTCCAACTTGGAGTTGAGAAGACTTACTTCACTTTTCAAGGTGTCAATGATCTCTAGATCACTTTCTTTTTCATCCTTTAGTGCCTTAATCTGCTTCTTTAGCTTTATACTCTCACTGCATATTTCAGTGCTTCTTTTGAAAAGTTCTCTATATGATTGCTCAAGTTCTTCAAAAGTAAGCTCCCCATTACTGGATTCACTTTCAGATTCACATAATCCAGCTAGAGCAGTGATATGCTTAGCTGATTCTTCTTCTGAATCACCTCCTGAGTCTTCATCAGACCAGGTTACAGAGAGTCCTTTCTTTTGCCTTTTTAAGTAGGTAGGACATTCATTCCTGATGTGTCCATATCCTTCACATCCATGGCATTTAATTCCTTTTTCTTGACTGGTCTTTTCATCATAATTTGACCTTCTATTAGCATCATAAGGTCTTTTGTTCTCAGAAGAGTTTGTGTATCTTCCACTGGGTTTAGATTTGTCTTCCATCTTTCTGAGAATCTTTTTGAATTGTCTTCCAAGCATAGCAATGTTGTCTGATAAGCTTTCACCAGTTTCTGATTCATCATTTTCTTCTTCTTCATCAGTATTTGTCACCAAGGCTATGCTTTTGTTCTTCTTTACATTTGTGTCATTCATTCGCATCTCAAATGTTTGAAGGGAACCAATGAGCTCTTCAACTTTCATTGTGCATATGTCTTGAGCTTCTTCTATTGCTGTGACTTTCATGTCAAATCTTTTTGGCAAAGATCTGAGAATCTTTCTTACAAGCTTTTCATCAGTCATCTTTTCTCCCAAGGCTCCAGAAGTATTGGCTATTTCTAAGATGTTCATGTAGAATTCATGAATTGTCTCATCTTCCTTCATTCTCAAGTTTTCAAACTTGGTGGTGAGAAGTTGAAGTCTTGACATCTTTACCTTTGATGTTCCTTCATGAGTTGTTTTGAGAGTGTCCCAAACATCTTTGGCCAGCTCACAGTGATGCACAAGTCTAAAGATGTTCCTATCAATGCCATTGAATAAAGCATTTAAGGCCTTGGAGTTGCCTAATGCTGAATCTTCTTCCTCCTTACTCCATTCTTCTTCAGGTTTCAACACTTTTGCTCCATCTTTGGTGTCTTGGACAGGATGTTCCCATCCATTGTTGACTGCTTTCCAGGCCTTGTTGTCAAGTGATCTTAAGAATGCAATCATTCTTGGCTTCCAGTAGTCATAATTAGATCCATCCAGTATAGGTGGTCTATTTACTGATCCTATATCTCTGTCCATGTTTCCAGAATTTGTATTCCCTAGATCTCACCCAGTATAAACAGGCAGGGTGCCTGCTCTGATGCCAATTGAAATTCTGTGATCAGGTATGAGATGTCGAATGAGATGTTCCAACACTTGACAAATTTAACCAAAACTTAAAGTGCAAGAAAATTAAACAACACAGTAGTTTGTTAACCCAGTTCAGTGTATAACCACACTTACATCTGGAGGCTACCAAGCCAGGAGGAAATTCACTATAAGTAATATTAATTCTAGACTTAAACCACCCAGTTTAATCTTTCACTTAATATCTACCCAATGCAGTTTCTACCTAAGACACAACTTAGATATGAGTACCAACTCACTCCCCCTCAATCACACAGTGATCTTGTTTACAAGTTTAATAAAATTGAAGTCATACTTCAAACAAAACAGCTTGATCTTACTTCACAGTTTCAATCAAGACACAAATACACTTTTGCTTAAAAGCTCATAAAGTGGTACAATAAAAACAAACTGCTATTAAAATACACAACACCCTATTTTTTCTTCTGAAATTCGTACTCAATTCTGAGATATTTTGTTGCTTAAATATGTGTATGGATTTTGGGCTTTCTGTAGGTTAATCCAGTCCTAAAACGCATGCAGCTTCCACCTTGAATTAGGGTTTGTTACTTCCTAGATTCTAGGTGATTTAGTTCTTCTGATTATGCTGAAGTCTCATAACAACACTCCCTACAGATGCGCCTTATTCTGTTTTTGTCCATCCATAATTAATTCCATATAACTTTCCTTAAATTACTCAGATCAGTTAGTCATTAATTAAATCTGGTAGCAGGTTTGAGATGTCACAACATCTGTTGGGACATCCTTAAAAGCTGAACTTAAATCATTTACACAATGTCCCAACATCTGGTGTAACATCCTGAATTAAGTTCTTATACTCTATTTGATAATGTCCCAACATCTGATAGGACATTCTGAACTGAATTCAACATTTCTTGTTGGTCAAAAATTCTGCCAATTCTAAACATCTACAAACTCCCCCTTTGGCTAATTTTTGGCTAACATATTTTTCTGGTTATCAGAGTGCAACAGAAGTTCTTTTATCAGAGTATAGCAGTTCTTTTCTGTTGAGTCATGTGTGAGTTTACTCCCCCTCAAACATACATGTATTCAGATTTGTTGCAACAAAAATTTTCATTAAAATACACTGATTCAGTTCAGAAGCAAACAAAAGTTTTTCATTAATAGCTAAACAGCATCATACATTGTTGTTGTTGTTGTTCTCCCCCTTGTTAGACATAAATTTGGGGCCAAAGTCAAAATTACAATGCAGCAGTCATTACATTTTTCCTCACATACAGTTATTCACTCAGACTCCTCACAGTCAGTTTCTTCCTCTTCCTCAGTCTCTTCATCAGAAGTAGCAGCTTTCTGAGCACTTTCTTCAATCTCCAGCCTTTGGATAATCTCCTCAAGCTTCTGCTTCCTTGCATCCAGTTCTTTGCAAGTGCTCTTCAGTTCAGCAATCAATGCAGCTTTGGAGATTGGAGACTTTGCCTTTGAAGGACCAGCAGATGTCCCAGAGGGTGCTTCAACATCAGTTGCATGATGACTCAGGAACAGCTTGTAGTGGAAGGCCAGAGGGCTTTCTCTTTTGCAAATTGTGTCCTTCTCAGTGAGGATACTAGGATACTGACTCAGCATTATTCCACACAGCAGGGAAGGAAAGGCAATTGGCAGCTTAGTTGCAGATGATCCAGCATGCTTCAATGTCTGATCAAATATATAAGCTCCATAATCCAGCTTTGTTTGAGTGCCCACAGCAAATATGAACCCGCCCAATCCAGTTGATATTGAGGATGTATGATTGGTAGGTACCCAGTTTGTTGTACCAATCCTATTCAGCATGGCATATTTCCTTGTCAGCATGCTAACTGAGAGCTTCCCTTTAACTGGCCAAGCCTTGACCTGGTTAGCAGTAATAACCTTGCAAACCTGGTTATCAGTCTTCCCTAACTCATTTGGGCCATCAGATTCTCTTCCAAGGTAGTGGTTGATAACCCTAGGAGAGAATTCTACACACCTTCCTCTTACATATACTTTTCTAAAGTCAGCAGACTTACCATTAGCACAATCTTCTTGGAGGTTGACTATGAATTCCTTGACAAGCAGCTCATAGCAGAGAGAGAAGTTGGAGACAGGTTTGAAGAGGCCAGCAGAAGAGATGAGATCAATTAACTCTGTGCACTCAAGTGCATTACTGCTCAGCTCTCTTTCAAGTGCTACCCTTCTTTGATAAACAAACTTCCATCTATTCACACTTGAAACATGATGAAAGGAGATGTTGTCCAAGGGAGCTTCTGGAACAGCAGTTGATGACCTTGAGGGTGCTGATTTTTTCTTTGGAGGAGATGTTGGGACATCTTCTTCAACATCTGAATCTGGAGGAGTGACAGCTTTCCTCTTTTGTGTTTTCACCTTGCTCCATTGTTTTGTAGGACCAAAGACAACTTTAGCTTTGTCCTTCTTTGGTGTAGCTTGCTTCTTCTCAGGAATTGCATGTCCTGCATTCATCTTTTCTTTCCTAGTCCTAAGCCTTTTGGCTATGCTAGGGTTTACAAAAGCAATGATTTCTGTATCAGAATCATGCTCTAGGTTCACAACAGGAGGAGGTTGAGCAGTCTCCTCTTCAGCTGGTTGATCAACAGAGATGTGCTCTTCAGTGGAGGCCTTGTGCTGGTCCTCAGATGCTTCTTCATCACTATCAGTGGAGGCCTTTTTCTGGTCCTCAGATATATCATCAGTAGTATCAGATGAGACCTTTTGCTGGTCTTCAGATGCTTCAACATCTATTGGGACATCCTGTTGAGCAGGAGTGTCCTTTGCAGCCTGAGTTTGTTGATCTTCTTGTGGAGCTGGCATGGTGTTCAGAGGGATAGAAATGCCACTTACCACTCTTTGCTCAGATAGGATCCTGTTTACTAACTCCTTTATGGAATCATCCACGTATTCAGAAGCTTTTGGAGTGATGTTTGCTGGTGAAGGTATGCCTTTGGATTTGCTGAAAACTTGATCTTTTGTTCTTTTTGGAGTTCTTGGATTTTTAGCAAGAGGAACACTTCCTCTGATTTCGTCCATTGGAGTTGAATCCATGGGTACCACAAAAATGGGGGTTGCATGCACCACATCTTCCTTGTTGAGGATTTCTTCGGAAATGTTAGGGTTTTGAGACATTTTCGAAGGAGGTGGATGAAGAGTTTTAGGTTTGATGAGTTCTGAAAAACAGTTAGAGAATGCAATTCGTTTTTGAGAGTATGATGAGAATATGGATAGCTGAAAGCAAGCTGATATTTTATAAGTAGCCGTTACTTGGAGAATTTTTAGGAGTGGAATACCCAAGGTGCTTGACCAGACTGGTGTTGCCATCTGGTGCTTATGCCACACAATGTCATATGACATGTTGGCACATCTCCATAACTGCTAAATTTCACATAAGCAGATTCCCAATTTACCCCTTAGGTTTTCAAATTGAGTAGCATCCAAGGCTTTGGTAAATATATCAGCCAACTGCAGATTTGTAGCTACATGTTCCAGTGAAATCACTTTCTCTTCTACAAGATCTCTGATGAAATGATGTCTGATATCAATATGCTTGGTCCTGCTATGTTGGATAGGATTCTTTGATATGTTAATTGCACTTAAGTTGTCACAGTACAATGTCATGACATCTTGTGGGACATTGTACTCAGTGAGCATTTGCTTCATCCAAACCAACTGTGAACAACTTCTTCCAGCTGCTATATATTCAGCTTCAGCTGTAGATAAGGATACACAATTTTGTTTCTTACTGAACCAAGAAATCAAATTGTTTCCTAGAAAGAAGCATCCTCCTGAAGTGCTTTTTCTGTCATCAGCACTTCCAGCCCAATCAGCATCACAGAAGCCAGTAAGAATTGGTTTGCATCCATGAAAGTACATTATGCCATAGTCACAAGTACCATTAACATATTTCAGAATTCTCTTGACTTGATTAAGATGACTAACTTTTGGATCAGCTTGATATCTTGCACATACACCTACTGCAAATGCTATGTCTGGTCTGCTAGCAGTCAGATATAACAAGCTTCCAATCATACTTCTGTACAGGCTTTGATATACATTCTCACCCTTGTCATCTTTAGTCAGCTTTAAATGTGTGGGGGCAGGAGTTCTCTTATGAGTAGCACTGTCCATCCCAAATTTCTTGACTATGTTCTTAGCATACTTGCTTTGGGAAATGAACATGGAGTCCTCCATTTGCTTTATTTGCAGTCCAAGAAAGTAGGTTAATTCTCCTACTAGGCTCATTTCAAATTCAGATTCCATCTGATTGACAAAATGTTTAACCATCCTGTCTGACATCCCACCAAAGACAATGTCATCTACATATATTTGAGCAATCATGACATTTCCTTCTTCATCTTTAACAAACAGGGTTTTGTCAATTCCACCTTTCCTGTACCCTTGCTTGATAAGAAAAGTAGTCAGCCTTTCATACCATGCTCTTGGAGCTTGCTTCAGACCATAAAGAGCCTTCTTTAGTTTGTATACATGATTTGGACAGCTTAGATCAACAAATCCTTTAGGTTGTTCTACATATACCTCTTCATTAAGATAACCATTTAAAAAGGCACTTTTCACATCCATTTGAAATAGCTTGAACTTTAAGATACAAGCAATTCCCAAAAGTAGTCTGATTGATTCAAGCCTTGCTACTGGTGCAAAGGTTTCATCAAAGTCTACTCCTTCAATTTGTGTGTATCCTTGAGCTACAAGTCTAGCTTTGTTCTTTGTAACAACTCCTTGCTCATTTGACTTGTTCTTATACACCCATTTAGTTCCAATCACATTTATGTCATCAGGTCTAGGGACAAGGTTCCACACTTCATTCCTTGTGAATTGACCTAATTCCTCTTGCATAGCACAAATCCAGTATTCATCAGTAAGAGCTTCCTTGATGTTTTTAGGTTCTATTTTAGAAACAAAACATGAACCTGAAATCACTTCTCTTGATCTAGTGCTTACACCTCTGTTGAGATCACCAATTATCAAATCTTTGGGATGATCCTTCTGGATTCTGATGGAGGGAGGTTTGCTGGATTGTTCTATCCTTGCATCAGTTTAAGTGAAGTAAGAATGATCACTCTTTTCTTCAGCTTCAGTCTTGATATCAGCAGATGTTCCAACATCTTCTGGAACATCTGTAGGAGCATCATCAATTATCACATTTATGGACTCCATGATAACCTTGGTTCTAGAATTAAATACTCTATATGCTCTGCTGTTTATAGAGTATCCAAGAAAAATCCCTTCATCACTTTTAGGATCCATTTTTCTTCTTTGCTCCCTATCTGCCAGAATATAACAGTTACTTCCAAACACATGGAAGTACTTAACTGTGGGTTTTCTGCCCTTCCAGACTTCATAGATTGTGGACAAAGTTCCTTTCCTTAGAGTAACTCTGTTATGGATGTAACAAGCTGTGTTCATAGCTTCAGCCCAGAAGTACAAAGGTAACTTTTTAGCATGGATCATAGCTCTTGCTGATTCTTGAATAGTTCTATTCTTCCTCTCAACAATCCCATTCTGTTGAGGAGTGATTGGTGAAGAGTATTCATGATTGATTCCTTCTGAAGAACAGAAATCTAAGAATTTTTGGTTCTCAAATTCTTTTCCATGATCACTTCTTATTCTGATCACACAGCTGGCTTTTTCCCTTTGTATTCTTTGGCATAAGTCTTTGAATACATCAAATACATCAGACTTTTCTTTGATGAAATTTATCCATGTATACCTTGAAAAGTCATCAACCACCACATAGGCATACCTCTTCCCACCAAGGCTCTCAACCTGCATAGGTCCCATAAGATCCATATGCAATAATTCCAAAACTTTGGAAGTTGTCAGATGTTGGAGATTTGGATGGGACATCTTGGTTTGCTTGCCTATTTGACATTCACCACATATTTTTCCATCATCAATCTTCAGTTTAGGGATACCTCTCACAGCATCCATAGATATGATTTTCTTTATGCCTCTGAAATGAAGATGACCTAGTCTTTGGTGCCATAGTTTCACTTCTTCTTCTTTAGCTAAAGAGCAAGATGAAGTGAGACTGAAGTCTTGAGGTTCCCACATGTAACAGTTGTCTTTAGATCTGGCTCCTCTCATGACAACCTTTTGTTCTTTGTTAGACACTATGCATTCAGTTTTGGTAAAGTTTACACTGTACCCTTGATCACATAATTGACTTATGCTTATCAGGTTAGCAGTTAAACCTTTAACCAGCAGCACATCATCTAGTCTTGGTACATCTGGATAGTCCAAGGTCCCAACTCCCTTGATTTCTCCTTTAGCTCCATCTCCAAAGGTTACATATCTGGATGAATGTGACTTTAAGTCTACTAGCAGATTCTTCAATCCAGTCATGTGTCTTGAACATCCACTGTCAAAGTACCAGTCTTCTTTAGCTGATACTCTTAGTGTTGTATGTGCTATATATGCAACACCTTTCTTTGACCATTTGAGTTGAGATTTCTTTTGATACCTCTGCCCTGTGTATTGTTCATCAGTAGAGCTCCAAGGTTGTTTGTTGATCTTGTTCTTGGGTATGTAGCTTTGATCAGCATGAAGACTAGCTTTTGGTCTCCATACCTTCTTGATGACCTTTGTCTTCTGCTTAGGAGGTTGCTGATCTCTTTGATGTCTATGCAGCACTTTCTTGGTAACTTCTATCTTCTGCTTAGGAGGTTGCTGATACATCTGATTTGGATATCCATGCAACTTATAGCAATGAGGTTTGATATGTCCAAATCTTCCACAGTGATGACATCTCCATCTTTGATACTTCTTCTTCATTATGTTCTTTTCAGAATGTTGAAGCATCTGTTGGGACATCTTGTTTGACTGTATGGACTTTGAAGTAGTTTTGCTAGAGCTAGCTTCATCCTTATGAACTCTGTTAAATCCCAGTCCACTTTTATCCCCTGAATGCTTATTGTTGTTGAGAATAACATCCAGTGTACTTGAGCTACTGTTCAGCATTCTAACAGATTTGGACATGTGTTCCAACTTGGAGTTGAGAAGACATACTTCACTTTTCAAGGTGTCAATGATCTCTAGATCACTTGCTTTTTCATCCTTTAGTGCCTTAATCTGCTTCTTTAGCTTTATACTCTCACTGCATATTTCAGTGCTTCTTTTGAATAGTTCTCTATATGATTGCTCAAGTTCTTCAAAAGTAAGCTCCCCATCACTGGATTCACTTTCAGATTCACATAATCCAGCTAGAGCAGTGATATGCTTAGCTGATTCTTCTTCTGAATCACCTCCTGAGTCTTCATCAGACCAGGTTACAGAGAGTCCTTTCTTTTGCCTTTTTAAGTAGGTAGGACATTCATTCCTGATGTGTCCATATCCTTCACATCCATGGCATTTAATTCCTTTTTCTTGACTGGTCTTTTCATCATAATTTGACCTTCTATTAGCATCATAAGGTCTTTTGTTCTCAGAAGAGTTTGTGTATCTTCCACTGGGTTTGGATTTGTCTTCCATCTTTCTGAGAATCTTTTTGAATTGTCTTCCAAGCATAGCAATGTTGTCTGATAAGCTTTCACCAGTTTCTGATTCATCATTTTCTTCTTCTTCATCAGTATTTGTCACCAAGGCTATGCTTTTGTTCTTCTTTACACAAGACATATGCACAATGAAAGTTGAAGGGAACCAATGAGCTCTTCAACTTTCATTGTGCATATGTCTTGAGCTTCTTCTATTGCTGTGACTTTCATGGTAACTTTGTTCCACGATATGATACACAAAGAAATTGAATGCTATGTGGACGATATGATTGCCAAGTCTCGGGATGAAGAAGAACATTTGGTCAATCTCAAAAAGCTGTTTGATAGGTTGATAAAGTAAAAATTGAGATTGAATCCAAACAAATGCACTTTCAGAGTGCGGTCCGGTAAGTTGTTAGGTTTCATTGTTAGCCAAAGAGGGATCGAGGTAGATCCTGCAAAAGTAAAAGCGATACAAGAAATGCATGCACCGAAAACAGAAAAAGAAGTGTGTGGGTTTTTAGGGAGGTTGAACTACATTTCTCGGTTTATATCTCATCTAACTGCCACATGCGAGCCAATATTCCAATTGTTAATAAAAGAACAAACGGTCAGGTGGAATGAGGACTGTCAAAGAGCCTTTGAAAAAATAAAAGAATATTTGCAGGAGCCTCTGATCCTAATGCCTCCAGTTCCAGGATGGGTGCTTATCATGTACTTGATTGTGTTAGAAGGGTCGATGGGGTGTGTGCTAGGTCAACATGATGAGTCTGGTCGAAAAGAGCATGCTATTTACTACCTTAGCAAAACGTTTACCGACTATGAGTCCCGTTACTCACTGCTCGAGAAAACTTGTTGTGCTTTGGCATGGGCTGCTCGCCGACTGAGACAGTACATGTTGACCCACACCACATTTCTAATCTTAAAAATGGACCCCGTCAAGTATATTTTCGAGAAACTAGCATTAACCAGAAGAGTTACAAGGTGGAAGATGATATTAACAGAGTATGACATACAATATACTTCCCAGAAAGCCATCAAAGGAAGTGTATTGTCGGATCATCTTGCACAGCAACCACTGGAGGACGACTATCAGCCAATGAAGTTTGATTTCCCCGATGAGGACATCATGTACCTCAAGGCAAAAGATTGCGAGGAACCACTTCTGGAGGAGGGGCCAGACCCTGAATCCCAATGGAAGTTGATGTTTGATGGGGCAATCAATATCAACGGACGTGGAGTTGGTATTGTTCTTATCACTCCTGAAGGTGTTCATTTTCCCTTCGCTACCAGAATTACTTTTGGCTGCACTAACAATGAAGCGGAGTACAAGGCGTGCATAATGGGAATAAAGGAGGCTATTAATCTTCGGATTAAGTCCCTCGATATATTCGGAGATTCAGCCCTCGTTATTAATCAGATTATTGGTAAGTGGTTTACGCATCAAGAACACTTAATTCCTTACAGGGATTATGCCAAAAGATTGTTGAAGTTCTTCACAACAGTTAAGCTTCAATATATACTACGAGATGAGAATCAATTTACTGATGCACTGGCTACTCTTTCTTCGTCCCTCAAAGTCTTATGTTGGAACTACGTGCCCAGGATTGACATTTCCAGGCTTGACGCACCAGCTTATGCTTTCTCTGTAGACGCAGTGTCTGATGAGAAACCCTGGTATTTTGATATCAAGCTTTTCCTGGAAAAACAAGAATACCAAGCTGGAACATCATCCAATGACAAGAAGACCTTGAGACGACTTGCTTCTAGTTTCTTCTTGAATGCAGACGGAGTTCTGTATAAGAGGAATTTTGACATGGTCTTGCTTAGATGCGTGGATAGACACGAAGCAAACCTGTTAATGCAGGAAGTTCACAAGGGATCCATCAGTACTCATGCAGGAGGACATGCAATGGCTAAGAAGTTATTGAGATCAGGGTACTATTGGCTTACAATAGATGTAGATTGTTGTTCGTACGTCCGTAAGTGCCACAAATGCCAAATATATGCAGACAAGGTGCATGTTCCTCCTAGCCCGCTCAACATCATGTCATCTCCTTGGCCTTTTTCTATGTGGGGAATTGACATGATCGGAAAGATATAGCCTACTGCTTCAAATGGTGACCGTTTCATTTTGGTGGCGATTGATTACTTCACCAAATGGGTTGAAGCAGCATCTTACGCCAATGTCACTTGCCAAGTGGTAGCCAGATTTCTGAAGAGAGACATCATTTGCAGATACGGAGTGCCTGAACGAATCATTACTGATAGCAGTTCCAATTTGAACAATAAGATGATGGCAGAACTGTGTAAGGACTTCAAGATTCAGCATCACAATTTTTTCCCTTACCGGCCAAAGATGAATGGCACGATAGAAGCAGCTAATAAGAATATTAAGAGGATTGTGCAGAAGATGGTTGTCACTTACAAAGATTGGCATGAGATGTTGTTGTTCGCGTTGCATGGATACCGAACGTTAGTCAGGACGTCAACCGGGGAAACTCCCTTCTCCCTGGTATATGGCATGGAGGCAGTCTTGCTTGTTGAGGTGGAAATTTCTTCCTTATGTGTGATGATGGATGTGAAGCTTGATGAGGCTGAGTGGGTACGGGCTCAATATAATCAGTTGTGTCTAATTGAGGAAAAGAGATTAGCGGCTATCTGTCATGGTCAGCTTTATCAGAGGAGAATGAAGCGAGCATTCGACCAACGAGTACGTACTCGAGAGTATCAAGTGGGTGAGCTTGTACTCAAGAGGATCATTCCTCCAGGTTCAGATCACAGGGGCAAATGGACCCCAAACTACGAAGGCCCATTCATAGTAAAGAAAGTTTTCTTAGGAGGGGAACTGATGCTCACTACTATGGATGGAGAAGACTTCCAGCCCCATGTTAACTCGGATGCAGTTAAAAAATATTTCGCATAAAAAGACCCGCTGGACATAAAAACAGAATTAAAGTCCAGGCAAGAAAAGGGCATTCTGGCGAGCTAAAAACAGAATAAAAAGCTCGGGCAAAAGTTAGGGAAAATAATTTTAAAAAATGTACACCCGCTGAGTTGAAAAGCCACATTGGACGGCTCAGACAAAAAAGAGTATCCCGGTGGATTGAAAACCAGAAAGGGCGATCCACGCAAAACAAGGGAATGAGCGAATAACTGTGATTCGGGTAATTTGAATCAAATCATCATTTCGTACAGTCTGACAATATCAGAAGGATAGGAATCTGTCCCCTTATCTTCTTTGGAAGGCAAAGGCAATGACGGAAAGTCTTGAAGACGTGTTGGTCATAGCAGGAAGGAAACTCATTGGAATGTCGTGAACATTGCCATTAGGATAGTTTCTTTTCTCAATTTTATGGTAGCTACCTCTTTCCAGGTGGTTGCTTCCTGCTGTAAAACTTTTCCCATTTCGAGGCCACTCAATAAATGAATGTTTAGTAAACAATTGTGTTGTGTTTGTTTACTTTGTTTGCAAAAATGTCCTGAATTTCTTGGCAGAAAGAACATTGCATATGAAACATGTTGTATTTCTAAAAATAATAATAATGACATTGCAGGGAAACATTTAAAACCATCTTTGAGTGACTGGTGACAATAGATGAGCAGATTATACTATGCAAGTCCCCGGGGCACATGTATGTATAATGTTGTTGTAGGTTTTGTAGGGTGGTGTCGTATATCCCCAAGCAGAGAATGTTCCCCCAGCTGAGTCAGATCAGAGGAAATGGATCCCCAGTAGAACTCCAAGGCTAATTGAAGAGTTTTCATCCCCAAGAGGATTATCTTTCCACAAGTGAAGTACGCCCAGCAGGCAGCTGAACGCCTGATTTCCCCACAGAGTTCATGTTTGGGATTTACTCCCATCGTTGAAATATTCCCCAGAAAAGTCGCCCAATTTTTTTTGGCCCATGTGATGATACAAACAGTTGTTCATCCCCCCAACCAGAGTTAACTGTCAAAGCATCTTGACCTTGTTCTCCCCTGCAGAATTGAGATTTTTATTGCCAATCAGGGCACTTTGCTTGATTGCTCGTCTACATTCCCCAACACTCGTCTGTGTTTGATATTTGCTTGATTGCTCGTCTGCATTCCCCAACACTCGTCTGTGTTTGATATTTGCTTGATTGCTCGTCTGCATTCCCCAGTACTCGCCTGTGTTTGTTATATGGTTGAAGCTCATTTGCATTGTTTGGATACTCGTATGTATTGTCCCTAACACTCGTATGTGTTAACTTATATCCATATGTGTTGGATTTCTGGTACTTGTCTGTATTGCTACTCCAAATGCTCGTCTGTGTTGGGTTTCTAGTATTCGTCTATACCAGTGGCTGATATCTGTATGTATCATCGCCTGAAGCGCTCGTCTGTGTTTCTTAGATCATCGTCTGATATTCGTTTTTATCATTGACTTATGGCACTCGTCTGTGTTCTCTTGATGATCATCCAATGCTCATCTGTGTTGAAGAGGTTTGAAGTCCTGACGGTGGGATTAAACGTCAAAATGGTTACCGGTCCTGGCGTAACAGTTTATCCGAAGGAGGTTCGTCTGTCTTAAACTCCACTTATCTACGTAAGATTTGTGAAGGTTAGTCATGTCATAACGTTGCACCTAGCGTAAGAGTTTATCTGAAAAAGACTCGTTTGTCTTAGACCATATATCTATGGAGGATGTATGAAGAGGGTTCGTCTATCCTGATTATGCATGTTTATCCCACAGACTTAAGTGCATCACCGGTCCTGGCGTAACAGGTTTATCCGAAGGAGGTTCGTCTGTCTCTAGCCATATACTTTTGTAAAATGTATGAAGAGGACTCGTATGTCCAGTTCCTGGCGTAACATGTTTACTTTAAGAGCACTCGTATGTCCAGTTCCTGGCGTAACAGGTTTGCGTGCAGAAGACTCGTCCGTCTAAGTTTTATTATCCAGCGTAACAATTCAATTTGGAAGAAGCTCGTCTACTTTGCCTTCATTTCAGTTATCCAGAGTGTTATTTGGTTAGTTTTATTTCCCATTGTCTGCATTCTCCAACAGAGTGCAAATTTCAGGTCTTCTTGGTATCCAACCACGGTTTATCTTGAACGGTCGATAGCCCGTGTTATCGTCCTTTTCAGATTAACAGTTGCTTGGATAGGGGTAGATGTAACACCCCAAATTCGCCCTCTTGTTTCTAGCATCATCCTCATGTCATAAGCATCATAAGCATAGCATATTCTTAGCATTTTTGCATAGAAAAATGAAGCATATCATTCTCATGTTCTAGCATTGGGCATATGATCAATCATTGGTGCATTGGAAGCCTTACAAGTCAAAGAAAGAAGACAAATGACCCTATCCAAGTCCCACGAAGTGTCTTTAGGTCATGTACAAGCTCAAGATCCTCTACAAGAGCCCAAAAGGTTGGGAGGTTATCAGATGATCCAAGGAAGGGCAAGCTCCTACACAAATGATCCTTAAATTAGGGTTTCATGTTCAAGCAGGGATTCTTTGTGACTTTGGCCATTTCATGTGGGCAAAGTCCTTCATATGATATGCGAATGTTATGGGTGAAATTTGGTGAGAAAACTCATTGAGGAAGGCATTTATTTCATCAGTTGCTTGCATAAGAAGAAATTGGTCAAACTGATTATTTGAAAAGTCAACTGTGGAAATTCAAGGGTTCCAATCCCATTTTTCAAGCCAGGAGATGTTCTTAAGGTCATAGAAGATCTTTGGCAAAGTCAAAGATCAAGAATCAAGAGGTTTTGAGAGACTTTCCATTTTTGGCATATGGCATGTAAGTAAACTTTCCAAATTTAGCAAGTTTTGCCCTAATCTTCAAGTGATTCTTACATGGCCAAGATGACTCCAAATGAATTTCCCTTGAACATGAAAGTTGTAGGGTATGATCTCCCATTTCTAAAAACTACAAGAACATCACCATATCCCTCATGGTTTGAAAGTTATGCCCATTTGAACTTGGCTTGTTTTTAGGGTTTTTCCACATTTTCAAGTTTCCACTCTTTGCAAAAGGGCTTGTAATGCATTTTCAGGGCTTCTAATACACCAATGTTGGTCATTACATTCAATAACAACCCATAACAAGCAATTTTGCCCAAGGAATCCCAAGAATTCGTGCATGGATTAAGAGATAATTCACAAAATGCAAATTTGCAAAATCACAAGAAATGCATGACTCATTCAGATCCAAGGGCCAAGATTGATTCAAGTGGAAATAGTGAGGGAAATGAGAGCTGAGCATGCACATGGGAAGTGGAATGCACTAGGGAATGACCTCATTACAACATTTATGCAAAATTGCATTTCACCCCTCATCACACTTTCCTTGCTACAATTGATTCACAAACCCTAATCAGTGTAGTATGCACATGATATAAAAGCCAAGCATGCTCTGAATGCAGCCTAACTCTCTCTCTCTCTCTCTCTCATTTCTCAGATTCAAAATTTCATGCACAAGAGCAAAAACTTTCGAATCTCTCTCTCCAAGCCTCATTTCTCTAATCTCTCTTCATATTCTTCATCTACAAGCTCCAAGGACTCCATTCCCCTCATCAATCAAAGTTAAAATTGAAGAAACAAGAGGTTGCAGTTCAGACAAGATCCTTCGAGCTCCCCAATTCAGGCTCTCTCAAGCTTCTTCTTACATTTATTTTGCAAGAGGAGATCAAAGTGCACGAATCTGCAGCATTTGAAGCTCTATTCTGGTGATTCTGAAGTGCTTCAACCTCAAGTATGTCATGAAATCCATGGATTTACAATTTGTTTTTATTGTGTGCATAATGATCTGTGAGTGATGCTGGTTACACTGAACTATTTAGATTTGATTTTGGTTTATTATTGTGTAAGATATGTGAACCTGAAAGTATGATGTTAAAATTTGTTTGATGCGATTTTCCTTATTCTTGAAGTGTTTGTGAATTTCATTGCTGGATTCTTGTTTAGCTTGATTAGATGATTGGATCTGGATTTTTGTAGGCTTTGTTATGGTGTGATTTGTGTGTTTGGAATTTTCCGGTGACGGAGCTAGGGCCCCGTTCACCGAATTCTGGATTTATGGCCGGAAACTTCATACAGGTGATCCAAGGAAGAAGACGAGCTCTTGGTCGTGAGATGTGTTGCAATCGTGCGTTCATGCTTAAGCCAGCACATTAATGAGACATGTGCTAGTCACATGCCTCTGAGTCATCCAAGTTTAAAACGTGATCGTTGGATGGATGGAGGGAAACTGCATTTGAATTGCGTGCGTTGGATGTGATTACCTGAACCTTTGACTTATTGACTTGCGTGTGTGCCATTAGATCTTCATACTTTGTATTGACTTAGGATCTGAACCATTGGATGCGCATACCTGGTTGACTGGATTATAATTTATTTCTTTTATTTTTCTTTTATTTGATTGGATTTGCTTAATTCATAAAAAATAGTAAAATGCATCCAAAAATTCCAGAAAAATTCATGAGTATCAATTTTAATTTTCTTTAATTTTTAATATTTTAATTTTCCATTTATTTTTATTTTCTACGTAGAAATTAATTTTCACTTTTATTAATTGTTTTTAATTCTTTTTAAATACATGATGACTTGTAGAATTTATATCTTGATCATTAATTTGAATTTTTATTTGGTTCTTTTTGCATTTTATTCATATTAAGGTGTAGTTTGTGGATGATTTTTCTTCTAATTTTTAGAAGCTTTCATGAATATTTTTTATAGTTGACTTGTGTGTGAAGTTTCAAAACCCTAATTAGTGTTCTTGAGGTCCTTTGACCTAGTTGCTTATTGATTCTGACTTTGTTCTTTTGACATGATGTTATCACTTGATTAATGAATACTTGTGCTTATTTTCATAATTTTTGCATGAGTTTCTGATTTGATTTGAATTTTCATTTGAGATTGCTTTAATTTTGCTTCTTCTTGTTAGCATGATTTAGTTCTAGGGTTAGGAGGGCACTTGTGCCAACTCCTAGAGGATGTTTAGAGGTCTTGTTATATGAGGTTTGATCCCTGGTCCTTGCTTAGTGGGTGTGCTTTGGGAATTTTCTTTGTTACTTGTCTTTAAAGTTTCTCACAAGTGTAGGCATGTTCACTTCACCTCCTTTGTCCATCCCTTCTTTTTTATGCTTGTGATTAAGTTTGTGTGATTCTTCCCTATGTTTACTCATGCTTCTTAGGCACCTCTTAACATGATTAGGTCCCTGGTTTTTCACATGATGCTTATGCCTTGATTTGGTTTGTGTTTGCTAGTCCTTACACTTGTTCACATGTCCACTTCATTTCCCATTCTTATATTGTTTGTGTTTGAACTTATATGAACCTTTCTTTGGTCTCTTGAGTTGTTTGTGCACATTCTTGCGATGATATGGTTCTAGTCTTGATGATTGTGAAGCATGTGTAGCTTGTGTGATCTTTTCTACTCCATGTTTGCTTTTGTTTCTTCCATGATAGCTTGTGTTGGTTTATTGTGATTTGATTGATCCACTTCTCATCTTATGTTGTATGCTTGATCTTGGCACTTGAGGGTGAAACTTCAATTCTGGTTGTGATGTTTTAGTATGATATTTTGTTCATTTCTATCTCATTTGATTTCACTTGCTTTTGTCTTACCACTTGTTTATGCTTATGACCATTTCAGGGGCTTTGGTAAGTGAGAGGTGTGGATGAGATTCCCACATCTCCAACTCTTTTCTCTTCATCTTTGATTATGCTTTCTCACTTGTGTTTAAGATGTGCCTTATGCCATCACTTGCTTAACTTCTCTTTTCCCCCTTTAGAAGCAACATATCTCCTTTAGAGTGTAAACACCCCAAATTTGCCCTCACTAATTTCAAACCATGGCTTGTGATATTTTCATTGCATAAGTTCAATCATATCATCTCACATTGCATTTTTGCTTCACTGCATTGATTCAAAGTCATCTACATCTAGGGTTTGTGATCTGAGCAATCCCTGAGCCATATGAGCCACTCCAAAGGTCTTCAATCATCTCAAGAGGGTCCATGTATGTTCAAGCATCATATTATATCCTCCCAAGATCAAGGAAGTCAAAGAATCACAAGAACTGAGAAAGGCATGGAAGTAGAGCCAAGCTTAACTGCACAGATGACCTAAAATTAGGGTTTTGGTTTCAGAGGCCATAACTCCAAATTTTTTGGTCATTCTTGTTTCTTTTGGTCTCCATATGATATAAGGATCATGCATACCAATTTTCATGAATAAATTCAATGGGGAAGGCATCTGATCAATAGATGACTTCTTGAACAAGTCAGTGCAAAATCAGGGCATCTGAGGCCCCCAATGATCCAACCATAGGGTCTTCTCCATCATTTTGGGTGTATATGATCTTTATTTGATCTTAGAAGAAGTTATAAGTTCACAAAATTGAAGAATTTCAAGCCATTTGCAAAGTTGCCATTTTGGGAAAGTGACTTGTAATGCAAACTTGCCATTTTGGGAAACTTTTTCAACCTCCTCTTTTTGATTCAAAAATGCTTCAAATGAAAAATTCTTGGTCATGAAAGTTTTAGATTGGATCATTCCCTTTTCAAAAAGTACAAGAACTTGATCTAATTCATCATTGAACTCAAGTTATGGCCTTGCAAAGTTGGGAAAAATCACAAAATTTCACTTATGTACCAAAGAGGGAAACTTGCAAAAAATCATACCAAGGCAATTTGTGATCTCTAATTGACTTCTAACCATTACACAAACATCATACATGACCTATAATTCAGAATTGCCCAAAGAAATCCCAAGTTTCATGCCTTGCCCATGAAGAAATCTCAAAGGGGCCAAAACTTCATGAAATTGCAAAATGATACACAACCCTTCATACACTTGCTGAATTGCCTCAAAACCAATTCCATGGACATCCTTGATCCTTGCTGAACCAGACATCCCATTGTACCACCTCTGAACCATCCCATACCTCAAGGACAAAAACTTTTGACTTTTTGTAAGAGGCCCATACCAATCAGCTGCAGCTACCACCCACTCTCTGGCCTATCACTACTTGTTATGTGGATCAAACCCAAGCCATAAATCCACTTCTTAATCTTACCATTAACTAAAATCCACTTTAATAAAGGCTTTGTTTTGTCATGAGGTTAATCCCTAATCGTGGATTAAGTTGAGGAGCCTTCCTCAGCTTAAATGTTCTCATCTATTATCCTTTTATTAGGATGGTGTAATGAGTCCATTAAATCTTTGATTATGGCTTAAACTCATTACCTAACACCAAACAAAAATAACAAAAACATCTAAATAAGTGCAAGTAGGTGATCTTAATCCTACATCATGGTGATTAAATGTGAGGTGTTTACTTCACACTTAAGGTATTCTCATTACCCCTAATCAGAGGGAGGATGTGATGAGTTTACTAACCCTTGGTTTAGGCTTAAGCTCATTAACTTATGACAAACCTCAAAAAGCAATAAAAGATTGAAAATACAAAAAACAAACAATAATCGTCTCCTCCGGGATTCTTTTCTCATCTCATTCACTCACAAACGGGAACTTGCTTCTTCCGTCTAATGCAAGACAGTTTGCACCTGAGCCAGACAAGTCATACACTTGAGCATAGACAAGCAAGCAGTTCATAAGTCAATTTACCTTTCAGTCTCTTTGAGTCGAACTTCGGTGTTCTGACTTCCTCATTGCACGAGAGGATACGTAGGCATAACTTAATAGTTATCGAACAAAAGTCTTTGTACATCCCCCCTCTTCCAGTATCATTCTTTAAGCCTCATAGTCTTGAGCTTCACATTCTTTCTTTACACTGACACTCTCTTATTCACTTCACAATTCTTTTACACTGACACTTGCATTATTTTCCAGCTTTTGCACACAAAATAGCACTAACACTACCCCTTTAAAGCACAAATCTTTTAAGGGCGGATCCCGTCGAGTACGGCAGACAATCTGGGTGCTAATACCTTCCCAGGTTGTAACCAACCCCCTTTCTCAGTTTCTCTGGTTCGCAACCGTCTTATCCATATCTTTCTAGGTTTATGCAGAATTACCTTTCCTTCGGGATAAAAATGCCTAGCTGGCGACTCTTTTCAGTTCACCCTTGTGTTCTCTCTCCTTTCGCCGACCGTTCGCGTCTGTACCCCTCTTGGCCCTGTGTCATCAGGCGGAAGCGACATAGAGGAGTAAGTTGTTCTCTAACCTTCTTCTTCTCTTCTTATTCTTTCTTTCTTTCTTTCCTTCTTCTTCATTAGGATAGGATTCAAACCACACTAACCTAGGAATCCCATGCATGATAACTTTAGGATTAGACTTTCCCCTTTAGTGTTACCTTTGAGATCCTTTTGTTTCTTTCTCTTCTCATCTCAAAACAAAAATCTACAAAACATTAATAATAGTTGAGTTGACCTTCCCTTTTGTCATACTCTTAAAGAAAAAATCATAAAAAACACTTTTTCACTCTTAATCCACAAAAATACTTAATAACACAAACATGTTAGTGAATTTAAATCCTAATCTTAGGAAACAAGTTTGAGGATCTTCCTCATTCTTGATGGACTTGTTACTCATTCTATCTTGGGATATGGTAATAAGGACATGTCCTTAGAAAAGGCTTTACCTTCACTTCCTTGTGCCACACTCCTAAAAGATTTCTAAAAAAACACAAACAAATAATAAGCGTCTCTCCTTCGGGAATTCTCTTCTCACCTCATTCACTCTTTACGTACGAACTTGTCACTACTTGTCGCTTTGCAAGACGGTAATGCACTCATCGTTTGAGCCTGCAACACCTGAGCACTGGCATAGGAAGTTCAAGCCTTAAGACACAAGCAATCTTTTTCACCCCTAGTTAGGGGAACTACGGCGACTCTGATCCTCATGTCCAGTGAGGTACGTAGGCAGCGGGGTAGGGCCCGTTCGAGCACAATCTTTATTTTCCCTACATTTTTCCTCTTTGTTTCCTTTTTCAGTTCCTTTCTCATTCCTTTTCTTTGCAGCAGCTTTCATTTCTTCACCCTTTGAAATAGTTTCCTTGCAAGCGTGGATCCCGTCGAGTACGGCGGACGATCTGGGGTGCTAATACCTTCCCAGGTCGTAACCGACTCCCGAACCCAGATTCTTTGGTTCGCAGGACCTTTGTCCTTCCTTTTCTTTCTTCTGGTTTGTGCAGCATTAGCATTCCCGTTCCTTCGAGATAAAAATGCCTGGCTGGAGACTCTATCTCTTTCCGTGCCACTTTCGCGTTTGTATCAGGATGGAAATCCAGGGAGCGACAGATAGGACCAAGCGAACACGTCGACATATTCTTGCAGCATACTGACAAGTTGTTCTTTTACTGGAGCTTGCAGACTGGCTCCAATCTTTACCTATTTCACATCTTCCTTGGTACCAATATTGATAGTATCAACCTCCTCCTGATGAGGAGCAATCACCTTTTCCTCTTGTCTCAATAACCTGGCTAACTCTTCAGGTAAATCGTAGTCTTCTTCAACCCTTTCATCTGTTTGATTAATTGGATTGTCAAAGTCATACAAGGTCATAGCGGTGTCGTTGTCGGTGCAATCTGGAGGGCTATCTCTGCAAGGGTTGAGATTTGGTTCATTTTAGTGATTGATTTTATCTTATTTTAGAAAAAGTGAATGAAGTTATTATTGAGAAAAACATTGCCATTTATTGTTTTGTGCGAAAATAACAAAAATGAAAAGACAATGAGCGAAAAAAGAAGATTGTTTGTAAAAAGATGTCCATTGTTCATTAATATTCAATTTTCACAAAATACATATGCCCTATTACAAAATGAGTCCCGGCATCTTCGGCAAGATACAGGACTTTGATGCATGCTTAAAACAGGAAATAATAATTACTCTGCAGCAGTAACCCTTATAATTTCCTGGGAAGACCAGTTGAGAACTTGTTGACCCGGGACTCTTGGACAAATCCAACTTCCCAGGTTGTAGTCGCTCTCAGCCTCATCTTCCAAAGTTTTGACAGCATCCGGGGTCAGCATTCCCCCACTTATGAACTTGGGAGCTTCAGCAGCCTCCTCTGGAACTTGTCGGGATGGCCTGTAACCCAAACTGAATTTGGCTTCTTTCATCTCCACCTTCAGCAGCTTGCCCCAGCCTTGGGCATTCCCTTCTTCTACAACCTTCTGAGCCTGTTTGTAGGAAGCAATTGAGGTGCTTATCCATTCCTCTTGGGATGAAGCAAACACCTCCGTTGTAGCTTCGTTGATATTCAAAGCTTTGAAACCTTGACTCATGGTTTCATGGATCTCCCCATCCATCTTTATGTACTTATATGTAGCCAGGTGGCTGACAAAGATGTTCTCTTCTCCACAAATGGTGATAATTTGGTCTTCCGACTCGTATTTTAACTTCTGGTGAAGGGTCGATGTTACGGCGCTGATGCGTGTTTTTCGCAAGTGTACGAACACGTCAGAGTAATATAAAAGATTGTCGAATCCACAGAGACCAAGTGTCAATCTATCGTACCTGTTGTTATGGTGTGTATCTAAGGCAACTAAATATAAGGGTTTTAAGAAGGGTGCAATGGTAAACAAAACAATAATTTTAAACAATAAACAAAGACAGGCTCGAATGTAATTCACGTAATCAATGATAATCCAGTACTTGTTAATGGAACTACTTATGGGCAATGTTTTCTCCTTTGAAAAGAACTAATTTAACAGGAACTGTCGCTTTCGCGTATTCAGAACCGAGTTGTACTCTCTAATCAACCCCTCCTATTGTCACAGATAAAAAGGTGCGTACTGCGTTAGAGTAGTAAACCTATTTTTAAGAAATGTAGTATCTCAACTAAGTTGAAAAGTATTTTAACCTGGACTTCTTAGCAAAAAGAGGTTCTTACGAACCAGACTTTAAACTTCCTAACGCGTCCAAAAATCGTTTTAAAATCTCTTTTCTTTTTAATCTAAAAACTCCTAATGAACTAGACAAAGCGCTTTTGGCATTTTTTGAAATAGTTAAAAACAATTAGATTGAATTGAAAGATAAAATAGCCCTTAAGTGTTTCCACGAACAATTATACGGATTACTGGTTCAATTACGATCCTTACATTCTAACCTTTATGGAATTAGTTAGACATGATGAAGTAAAGATTCTTTTTATAATTTTTCATAAAAGTAATTTAGTGCGAGTGCGGAAAGTAAATGAATTTAGTGCGAGTGCGAGAAATAAAGTAATTTAGTGCGAGTGCGGGAAATAAACAAAAGTAAAGCGAGTGCGGGAAATAAATAAAGTAAAGTGCGAGTGCGGATAATAAACGAAAGTAAAGCAGTGCGAGAAATAAATAAAAGTAAAGCAATGCGGAAAAGTAAAATACGAACTGGAATTAAAATGGCGGCAGGATTAACTTCCTCCAGAGTGCTCCAAAACTTGATCACACAGACAGATTAAAGACTCGATCAATCGATTGCAGAAACACCCCGATGTGGAATGGTAACTGCTTTAAAACTGATATATGCCTAAAGAAATCTAAGTTTGGATGAAGAAAAACGAAAAACTAAAGTCCTATTTATAGGAAAACTAAATGCGGGAAATGACCAGGACGCCCCTCCACTTTTTTTAGTGGAGGGAACTGCATTTTTGCCTTGTGGCGCCCGCCACAGGCCTATGGCGCCCGCCATGAGACTGATAGGGAATGGAAGAGTGGGGATCGTGGGTCTTGGCAGTTGTGGAGTGGTCTTGAGACGTGGCCACGTCATGGCTAACCCCATGGCGCCCGCCACGGTGGGTGTCGTAAGTGCAAAATGCTGAATTTCTAGGTTTTCGTCCGTTTCCACTCCTTTTTCGCTCCTTTTCTCGATTCAAGCCCCGATTACAATAAAAACCTGAAAACAAAAGAAAACAAAGTAATAACATAACAAAATAACAATGAAAGCTAAGAATGCATGCGAAATCGGAGTCAGAAATACGGTGAAATTTAGTGTGATCAAATTCTCCCACACTTAAACCTTTGCTTGTCCTCAAGCAAACATTAAAGCTCAAGAAATTATGGTGTCAACACGTGTCTTTGGGCAAAAGGGCTTCTAAGTTCAAGTCAGGATGCAGTGACAGGTACTAACTAAGTGAACCAAGGGTACCATAATAACACAAATACAAACTTCAATCCTATATTAACCACTCCATATCATCCCACAATACCTAGGCCTATCTTCTCATCTTTTTGTGTCTTTTTCATTCAGGCGCAATCACATTAAGCCCGTTATCTGTACATGCGTCATAGTAGAGTGACCGGTTAGTGATTCTGATCCATAACATAAGGTTTCTGGCACATAAGCATGTGTAAACCTGTTTTATTTGATCTAATTGTAGCTGCGGGGGATCGGATCGTAATCCGCCCTACCAAGTTCAGTGCCAGATACCTCTGAACCAACTAACAATAGGTGACTGCAATTTTTTCTTTTTGTGGCAAAAAAAAAATTTTCTTCTCTTTTTTCGGGTTAAACGACTTTGTGAGGGTCACCTATCCCAGAGTTTGCCTTTTTTTTTCTTTTTATTAGCACTGGATCATTCACTTATGTTCATCGGCCCCCTACGTAGAGCATGCTTAGGCCGGAGCTGACTGCTAGAATAAACTACTTGGGACAATTTTTTTTTTGAATGATAATAAAGGCCATGGTGGTGGGGTTTAGGAGTGATTCCTATATTCAAGAGGTCTATGGTGCTAAAATGGTGCTAATGTTTCAAAAAGTTGACCTAAGTCACCACATCCTAATCTAAACCTGTCTCAAAGCCCAAAAAACATGTGAAACAACATTGTTTCTTTTTAAAATTTTCTGGTAAGGCTAAGGAAATGGGAAAAATGAAGATGAACTAAAAATACACTATACTGGTGACTCGTCAGACTCATGCATTATCTAAGAAAATTAAACTAAATAAATTACTGAAAAGGGAAATAACTGAAAGGAAATAATTAACTAAAAAGGGAAATGACAGAAAGCAATAAAATCCCCTCCCACACTTAAATCGAACATTGTCCCCAATGTTTCGAAATAAGATAAGGGGGGTAACCTGAAAAAGACTACTGAGGAGGAGCACTGGTGCCCTCGCCGTCCTGCTGTGATGGTCTGGAACGACGGGATCTACTACGATGCTGGTCCCTCCGGTCGAGTCGTGCTGATAAGGTAGCCTGAGCACTCCGGACCTCTCGAAGGTTACCTAAGATGGAACCCTGAGTAGCCTCTACAAGTTGGTAGTATCGGCTGTTGAACTCTCTCTGACGGTTCTGCTCTAATGAGATATCGTTCAAGGTACGGCAAATGTTGCTATAAGCACGATCCAAAACTAATCGCGATTGTTGCATGAAGCTCATGTTTTCCGTCAGTTGTTGTGAAATAGTAGAGAGAAGGTCGTCTCGCCTTTCCTCTCTAGATGTCATATCACGCCACATCTCCTCGGTGACATAGAATCCAGGAGCAGCACCTGCAACAGGGTTAGAGGAAGATGGTGCGGTGTGTGACTGTGAAGGACGATGGGGGGACATGTGAGGTATGGGAGACTGCTCTCTCCGATCATACTCTTTATCAGTGTCATGTGCCTCCCCATCAGGAATATTAGGAGGAAGTGGACCCAAAACAGGTGGAGCATTCAGATCATAGGTCAAGTTCCTTTCAATACGTACATCAGTACGTCTACTGCATGGTAAAGCAACAGATGGGATAGCTACCCCATGAACCATCAACTCATAACCACCTTCTCTCCTCGTTCGGCACAGTTTCATGTCTTTCAGAAATTTTAAATTAATTGTGCGAGGAGGTAGTGGTTCAAGTGTAGCTATCTCATTGTTCAGGCCAAGAGCCCGAGCAATAGACGTAACAAGCCCTCCAAAAACAATCAGTCTTGTTTTATTAGTAAGTAAAGCCATGTGTGCAAGCATAAACGGGACCGGATTGATATGGGTTCTAGTGAGGCATCCTTGCAAAAATAGGAGTTCTCTAGCATTCACCTTGTTTGGACTCTCCCGGCCAAAAATAGTACATGCCAAAAGATGTCTGAAAACTCTTATGGTCGGGTTGTGAATGGTCGACGCAAGTATCCCTTCAAAAGAATTAATTGAAGTACTTGAAAGCCTTTGCCAGAAGGAAAATACCTCGGTCGACCATTCCGCATCCAAAGGTGCCTCACAAATCGCACCTTCCCTATGAGGGATTCCTAACAAGCCTGCTAGCTCGTTGGTACTGAATTCATATTCAATTCCAAACAGTCTAAAAATAACAGTACCGACAGTGCTAGCAGTGTTAGGACTGACAGTGTATATCAAAGAACTCAAAAACTCAATTGTCAGTCTCTCATAGGTAGGTTCCTGATTAACGAAAAATATTATGCAAGCCTAAAAAATCTAATAAATTAAAAACACTATGATAAATACCCAAAGCATACAGACAGTTATCGTCAACGTACCTAGTCGAGAGAATTTCTCGACTCTGAAGCCTCTGAATAATTTTCCGTTGCCTATCACCCAGTCTTCCATCACGAAGAAGAAATCCATTGAACTCCATTGTTGATTGCTCCTTAGGTAGTGAAAATGGTAGAAAAATGGTTTATGAGAGAAATGATAAAGTTTTGATTTTTATGGTTTGTGGTGGATGAAAATGAAAATGGATTTTGGATAGGTTTTATGGATGGTGGGTATTATGGAAATGGGGGAGCTTTAATGGGGTTCAAGGAGGTTTTTGAAAGTTGCAAAAATGGGTTTTTGGAGAAGGAAGGTATGAAAATGGTGGAAAATGAAGTTCAGCCCCGAAATAGGGGAGAACGCCATGGCGCCCGCCATGGGCTTGTGGCGCCCGCCACAAGGCTATTTCCTGGGCCTTGGATTTTTTTAAATCCTCCTTTGGGCCTTCTTTGCACCTCCGGTCTTCGGGGGGGTCTGGATAGCGTTTTCTTCTTCTTTTCAAGGCATGAGGCTTGCATAATTTTTTTTGTGAAGACAAAAATGAAAATATTTTTGTCTTATATTTTTTTTCTTTGCACGACAAAAAATAAAATAATTAAAAATCAAAAAGAAAAGAGAAAATCGATATTAGTGCATAATATGTATATATAAGATGAATTCAAAGTATAAGAAAATATAGTAGATGTAATAATGTGAGATATGTCTGGAGATGCGAGAAATAAAATAAAGCATATAAAAGGAAATTAAATACTAGGGTAGCGTCGTCAGTGTAGAATGAATCATGTGGTAGGCTTCTTCTCCTGGCTTGATCCACGAATCTCAGCTATCTCCCTCTGAAGCTCTTCAATCTCCTGATATAGAGCATCGGCCTCTAAGGCATGAGTGAGATCAGAAACCTGAATCTGTAATTCCAAGTCCGCCACTTCCTGCTTGAGCAGGGCAGTCTCCTTACGGAGCTCATAAATCTGTGTTTGTAGGTCAGGCGGCTGCAGAGACATATTGTTAGACATAACAGTGATTCGGGGAGTAAGAGGTGTAGGAGTGTACTCAGCGGCGGGAGGCGATTTCGGCTCTTCGACAGTCTCTCCATAACCCTCTAGAGCATAACTCCAATTTGCAGGATCATGGACACTGGTAATGTAAAGTAATGTATCGCTTCGCCGTCGATCAGTAATCTAAACATGTTGGGCTCAAAAGAAGCCCTCCTCATCAGTCCTCTGTCAAGACAAAAATCAACATCCAGGGTGGTGTAGCAGCAGAAGGTCCTGAGGTGCAATAATTTGCGAGACAAACCCAATGCAGTAGCTATCTGTGTAACAATCCCACCGACATATATGATGCCTACGGATGATCTGGCAACACTAGCAAGGCCCTTCAACAGAAAGTTGCCACAAGCAACTGAGCGAGACTGAGTCGCACAAAACAGTAGGAAAATCTCCTCTTCACTTAGCAGGGTCTCTGTATCTGGCAAACCTAGGAAAGAATGCGCTAGAATCATCTGGAAGTACCTTAACGCAGGGTTGTGGATTACTTGAGAAAACTGGGTGGAAGGATCTTGGCTTCCTCCACCTGATATTTTAGACCAAAACTTTTCCACTTCTCTGCTCATAAAATACCCCATCGGTGTCTCTGGAATAGCATCAGGAGTAGTCTGGAAACCTAGTAAATCACCAAACTCTTTGTGAGAGAAGGAGTAGTCAATCCCGAACAACCTGAAAACAGCGAGTCCATCGGGTCCAGCCCAAGGGTCATGATGAAACGAGCTGAGGAACTCAAGAGTCAAGTTCCTATAAGTGTTGTTCCTGTCGTCAAACTGGTCCCACTAGAGTTGATGGCATAAGAATCTGACGTTTGGCTCTATCCCCAAGGCATCCATGCAGTCATGGTCAGGGTACCTGGTAGGAGCCATAGGGCGTCTCATGTGGACATAGTAACGCTCTCTCTGTGCGTCATCTCTAAAGGCCACGTTCATGTCATCAGGGTTCTGCATTCTGTACAAGGTTAGCAAACAAGTCCTGAAAGCACATAAAACATTCAATCGTTAGTCCTGATATAATAATAAAATAAACAAATTAAAATAAAGTAAAAATAAAAAAGTACATAAATAAGAAAACCATGGGTTGCCTCCCATGCAGCGCCTGTTTAACGTCATTAGCTCGACGACCGATTTTTATACATCATTGGAAGGATATGGTGGATCACTCAGAGTATGACAGGTGTATGTTGTTGGGATGTCACCTCCTTCGTAGGGCTTCAACCTCTGTCCATTTACGATGAACGGTTTACATGTTTGGTTCTTGATTTCAATAGCACCAGATCTTAGGATCTTAGATACTTCGAAAGGGCCAGTCCATCTCGAATGGAGTTTTCCTGGAAAAAGTCGTAACCTAGAATCGAACAAGAGAACAGGATCGCCTATCTTGAAGTCTCTTCTTATGATTCTTTTGTCATGCCAAGCTTTTGTTCTTTCTTTGTATATGATGGCATTTTCGTAGGCGGATTGTCTAAGCTCTTCTAACTTGTGGATATCAAGGATACGTTTCTCACCAGCAGTCAAGTAATCCAAATTCAAAGTTTTGATGGCCCAATAGGACTTATGCTCCAACTCAAAAGGTAAGTGACATGATTTTCCATAGACCAGTTGGTAAGGGGTTGTTCCTATAGGGGTTTTGAAAGCGGTTCTATAGGCCCATAATGCTTCTTGAAGTTTCTGCGACCAATCTTTTCTAGATATAGAGACAGTCTTCTCAAGGATTTGTTTGATCTCCCTATTAGATACTTCCACTTGTCCATTGGTCTGTGGGTGGTATGGTGTTGCTACTCTATGCTTAACTCCATACTTGCTTAAAAGTTTATCAAATATTCTCGATATGAAGTGTGATCCTCCATCACTTATGACTAAACGGGGGGTTCCAAACCTGGGAAATATATAGTTTTTGAATAATTTGATGACTACTCTGGTGTCGTTTGTGGGTGCGGCGATAGCTTCAATCCATTTAGACACGTAGTCAACGGCTACTAAGATGTAATGATTTCCAAAAGATGGTGGGAACGGTCCCATAAAGTCTATACCCCATACGTCGAAGAGTTCTACTTCTTGGATATTTCTTAACGGCATTTCATTACGTCTTGAAATATTTCCTGTGCGTTGGCATCTATCACACTTGACAATGAAAGCATGGACATCACGCCACATAGTAGGCCAGAATAGGCCAGCTTGAAGAATCTTGGCGTAGGTCTTAGATGTGCTCGCATGTCCACCATAGGGTGCAGAGTGACAATGCTCAATTATATTATTTACCTCTTCTTCTGGAACACAACGGCGGAAAATGCCATCTTTACCTCTCTTGAAAAGAAACGGTTCGTCCCAATAGAAGTTTCTCACATCACTGTAGAACTTCTTCTTCCGGTGGTAGTTTAGATCAGGGGGTATGATGTCAGCGGCTAGGTAATTAACAAAGTCTGCATACCAAGGTACATTGCTTATAGCTAAGGACTTATGAAAATGCTCATGAGGGTCTGGGTTATCATCTTCAATAGTTTCTAGTTGGGCTATCAGTCTATCATAGGCAAAATCGTCATTTATGGGTACTGAGTCAGGTTTCAGGTATTCTAGCCTGGATAGGTGATCAGCTACCACATTATCAGTGCCTTTCTTATCACGGATATCCAAATCAAACTCTTGCAGTAATAGAATCCATCGAAGTAACCTAGGTTTGGCATCCTTTTTGCTTAGTAAGTAACGAATGGTAGCATGGTCGGTGTAAACTATAATCTTGGCTCCTACTAGATAAGATCTAAATTTGTCTATGGCAAAAACTACAGCTAGGAGCTATTTTTCTGTTGTTGCGTAGTTGAGCTGTGCAGCGTCTAGGGTTCTACTGGCATAATAAATTATGTGTAACTTTTTATCTTTTCTCTGACCTAGAACGACTCCAACAGCATAATCACTGGCGTCACACATTATCTCAAACGGTTCTGACCAATCAGGGGGTTTCATTATAGGCGCTGAAATCAGAGCTTGCTTCAGAAGATTAAATGCTTCAGTACATTTTTCATCGAAGACGAATTCAGCATCTTTCATCAAAAGACCAGTTAAGGGCTTTGTTATTTTGGAGAAATCCTTGATAAAACGTCGGTAAAATCCGGCATGTCCAAGAAAACTTCTTATCTCCCTGATAGTCTTCGGCGGTTTTAGATTCTCTATGACTTCTATTTTAGCTTTATCTACCTCTATACCTTTTTATGAAACTATATGTCCTAAAACAATCCCTTCGGTGACCATGAAATGACATTTTTCCCAATTTAGCACAAGGTTTACCTCCACACATCTCTCCAGGATTTTCTCAAGGTTGATAAGACAATTTTTGAAATCTGATCCACAAACTGAGAAATCGTCCATAAATACTTCCATGATTCCATCTAAATAGTCTGCAAAGATAGACATCATGCAGCGTTGGAAAGTGGCAGGAGCATTACAAAGTCCAAAAGGCATTCTTCTATAGGCAAAAGTTCCAACTAGGCATGTAAAGGTAGTTTTTTCTTGATCTTCGGGGTGAATAGGTATTTGGAAGAATCCTGAATATCCATCCAGGTAACAAAAGTAAGAGTGTCTGGCTAGGCGCTCCAACATTTGGTCTATGAATGGTAATGGGAAATGGTCCTTCCTAGTTGCTTTATTTAATTTTCTATAATCTATGCACATACGCCAACCTCCATCGGTTCTTTTTGCTACAGGTTCGCCCTTCTCGTTTTGCACGACTGTGATGCCTCCCTTTTTAGGTACTACATGCACAAGACTCACCCATTTACTGTCCAAGATCTGATATATTATACTTGCCTCTAGTAACTTAAGAACTTCAGTCTTAACTACAGTACTCATTATAGGATTTATTCTTCGTTGGTGTTCTCTGGAAGGTTTTGAATCTTCTTCAAGCAAAATCTGATGCATGCATACGGATGGGCTTATTCCTTTTAGATCTGAGATCTTATATCCTAAGGCTGAGGGGTACCTACGTAAAACATCTAATAATTGATCGGTTTCTTCTTGGTTTAAGGTAGCACTGACTATAACTGGACGATTCATATCTTCATCGAGAAATTTATATCTCAGGTTTTTAGGCAGTTCCTTAAGTTTTACGGTCGGTTTCATAGGGCAAGGCATAGGATCTGGGGTAAGAGATAAACATTCGTGAAGGTTATCATCAATGTAGGGTCTTTTATAATTGTCATCTTCCAAAATAAGGGTTGATGGCAACTTTATAGATTCAGTTTCTTCTTCTTGTTCTAGTTCCCTAATGCATTCTTCGATGATATCTAAGGCATAACAAGCATCTCCTATCACAGGTGCCATAAGAAATTTTGAAAGTATAAATTCTATCTTCTCGTCACCTACCTCAAAAGTTAGTTTTCCTTTTTTAACATCTATCACGGCTCCAGCAGTCGATAAGAACGGTCTACCTAGGAGGATTGGTATGTCGTCATCTTCTTTAATGTCCATGACAACAAAATCAGTAGGTATAAACAGCTGACCTATCCTAATAGGGACATCTTCAAGTATGCCTATAGGGTATTTAACGGATCTATCGGCTAATTGAAGTGACATCTTAGTGGGTTGTAATTCTCCTAAGTTTAATCTCTCACAAACTGCTAAAGGCATTAAGCTCACACTAGCTCCTAAGTCTAGAAAAGCTTTTTCGATGACATGATTCCCCAAAACACAAGGAATGGAAAAATTTCCGGGATCTTTATCTTTCTTTGCTAACCTATTTTCAGAAATAGAATTACATTCCACGGGTTTCGGATCTTCAAGTCTACGTTTATTCGTAAGTATATCTTTGAGAAACTTAGCGTAAGAAGGTATTTGGGTGATGGCTTCTGTAAAGGGGATTTCTACGTGAAGCTTTTCTATAACCTTAACGAATTTTTGATATTGATTATCGATTTGGGTTTTCTTTAATCTTTGAGGGTAAGGTATTGGTGGTTTGTATGGCGGTGGTGGTACATAGGTTTTATTTTTAGGTCCTTCTCCTTTTTCTTGACTTTCCGGGGTTTCAGACTCCTCTGGTTCCTTCCCCTCGTTCCTCTCAGAATTTTCGGGCTCACTTAATCTAGGGTTCAAAGGTTCCTTATAAGCGGTTCCACTTCGTAGAGTAATGGCATTAGCTTGCCCTTTCGGGTTTTGTTGAGGTTGTCCAGGGAACTGTCCTCCAGGTGTAGTCTGAGGGGCTTGGTTTAAAGCTACCTGAGAGATCTGGGTTTCAAGCATTTTATTATGAGTAATGATTTGATCAACCTTGGTTCCTAACTGGGTAATTAGTTCGTTAACATGGAAGTTTTGGTTCATGAACTCTTTGTTTTGTTGTGTTTGAGCAGCGATAAAATTTTTTACAACTTCATCAAGGCTCGGACTTGGTGGTACAGGTTGCATAGGTTGATTTGTTCTTGGGGCTTGGTAACCTTGTTGTCTCGGAGGTGCGGTATTTTGAATAGGGTTATTATTTTTGTAGGAGAAGTTTGGGTGATTCGTCCATCCAGGGTTATATGTGTTTGAAAATGGGTTCCCTTGGGTGTAGTTCACTTGCTCAGTGTTGGTCTCATTCAACAGATTGCATTCGGCGGATTGGTGTCCTTGCGTTCCACATATCTCACAATTCGGCGAAACTGCGGCTACAATATTCGGGGTTGTACACATATGTTCGACTCTAAGGGCCAACGCGTCCATTTTAGCTTGCATCATGTCTATAGAGCTTAGCTCATGTATTCCTCCTTGGGCTTCCTTCTTTTCCACTGTCGCTCGTTCTACTCCCCATGATTGATGGTTTTGGGCCATATCCTTGATAAGGGCACTAGCTTTAGGGTAAGGTTTGTTCATCAGTGCGCCACCAGCGGCAGCGTCGATGGTCATCTTAGTGTTATAATGAAGTCCATTATAGAAGGTTTGAATGATTAGCCAATTCTCTAAGCCATGATGTAGGCATGCTCTTAATAGTTCTTTATATCTCTCCCAGGCTTCGAACAACGACTCTCCTTGCAAGCGTGGATCCCGTCGAGTACGGCGGACGATCTGGGGTGCTAATACCTTCCCAGGTCGTAACCGACTCCCGAACCCAGATTCTTTGGTTCGCAGGACCTTTGTCCTTCCTTTTCTTTCTTCTGGTTTGTGCAGCATTAGCATTCCCGTTCCTTCGAGATAAAAATGCCTGGCTGGAGACTCTATCTCTTTCCGTGCCACTTTCGCGTTTGTATCAGGATGGAAATCCAGGGAGCGACAGATAGGACCAAGCGAACACGTCGACATATTCTTGCAGCATACTGACAAGTTGTTCTTTTACTGGAGCTTGCAGACTGGCTCCAATCTT
Source organism: Lathyrus aphaca (assembly GCA_963966055.1). Lineage (NCBI taxonomy): Eukaryota > Viridiplantae > Streptophyta > Magnoliopsida > Fabales > Fabaceae > Lathyrus > Lathyrus aphaca. The sequence goes on along the minus strand of OZ014524.1, from coordinate 426,576,927 downwards.
CACCTATTTCACATCTTCCTTGGTACCAATATTGATAGTATCAACCTCCTCTTGATGAGGAGCAATCACCTTTTCCTCTTGTCTACATAACCTGGCTAACTCTTCAGGTAAATCGTAGTCTTCTTCAACCCTTTCATCTATTTGATTAATTGGATTGTCGAAGTCATACAAGGTCATAGCGGTGTCGTTGTCGGTGCAATCTGGAGGGCTATCTCTGCAAGGGTTGAGATTTGGTTCATTTTAGTGATTGATTTTATCTTATTTTAGAAAAAGTGAATGAAGTTATTATTGAGAAAAACATTACCATTTATTGTTTTGTGCGAAAATAACAAAAATGAAAAGACAGTGAGCGAAAAAAGAAGATTGTTTGCAAAAGATGTCCATTGTTCATTAATATTCAATTTGCACAAAATACATATGGCCCTATTACAAAATGAGTCCCGGCATCTTGGGCAAGATACATGACTTTGATGCATGCTTCAAACAGGAAATAATAATTACTCTGCAGCAGTAACCCTTATAATTTCCTGGGAAGACCAGTTGAGAACTTGTTGACCCGGGACTCTTGGACAAATCCAACTTTCCAGGTTGTAGTCTCTCTCAGCCTCATCTTCCAAAGTTTCGACAGCATCCGGGGTCAGCATTCCCCCACTTATGAACTTGGGAGCTTCAGCAGCCTCCTCTGGAACTTGTCGGGATGGCCTGTAACCCAAACTGAATTTGGTTTCTTTCATCTCCACCTTCAGCAGCTTGCCCCAGCCTTGGGCATTCCCTTCTTCTACAACCTTCTGAGCCTGTTTGTAGGAATCAATTGAGGTGCTTATCCATTCCTCTTGGGATGAGGCAAACACCTCAGTTGTAGCTTCATTGATATTCAAAGCTTCGAAACCTTGACTCATGGTTTCATGGATCTCCCCATCCATCTTTATGTACTTATATGTAGCCATGTGACTGACAAAGATGTTCTCTTCTCCACAAATGGTGATAATTTGGCCTTCCCACTCGTATTTTAACTTCTGGTGAAGGGTCGATGTTACGGCGCTGATGCGTGTTTTTCGCAAGTGTACGAACACGTCAGAGTAATATAAAAGATTGTCGAATCCACAGAGACCAAGTGTCAATCTATCGTACCTGTTGTTATGGTGTGTATCTAAGACAACTAAATATAAGGGTTTTAAGAAGGGTGCAATGGTAAACAAAACAATAATTTTAAACAATAAACAAAGACATGCTCGAATGTAATTCACGTAATCAATGATAATCCAGTACTTGTTAATGGAACTACTTATGGGCAATGTTTTCTCCTTTGAAAAGAACTAATTTAACAGGAACTGTCGCTTTCGCGTATTCAGAACCGAGTTGTACTCTCTAATCAACCCCTCCTATTGTCACGGATAAAAAGGTGCGTACTGCGTTAGAGTAGTAAACCTATTTTTAAGAAATGTAGTATCTCAACTAAGTTGAAAAGTATTTTAACCTGGACTTCTTAGCAAAAAGAGGTTCTTACGAACCAGACTTTAAACTTCCTAACGCGTCCAAAAATCGTTTTAAAATCTCTTTTCTTTTTAATCTAAAAACTCCTAATGAACTAGACAAAGCGCTTTTGGCTGTTTTTGAAATAGTTAAAAACAATTAGATTGAATTGAAAGATAAAATAGCCCTTAAGTGTTTCCACGAACAATTATACGGATTACTGGTTCAATTACGATCCTTACATTCTAACCTTTATGGAATTAGTTAGACATGATGAAGTAAAGATTCTTTTTATAATTTTTCATAAAAGTAATTTAGTGCGAGTGCGGAAAGTAAATGAATTTAGTGCGAGTGCGAGAAATAAAGTAATTTAGTGCGAGTGCGGGAAATAAACGAAAGTAAAGCGAGTGCGGGAAATAAATAAAGTAAAGTGCGAGTGCGGATAATAAACGAAAGTAAAGCAGTGCGAGAAATAAATAAAAGTAAAGCAATGCGGAAAAGTAAAATACGAACTGGAATTAAAATGGCGGCAGGATTAACTTCCTCCAGAGTGCTCCAAAACTTGATCACACAGACAGATTACAGACTCGATCACTCGATTGCAGAAACACCCCGATGTGGAATGGTAACTGCTTTAAAACTGATATATGCCTAAAGAAATCTAAGTTTGGATGAAGAAAAACGAAAAACTAAAGTCCTATTTATAGGAAAACTAAATGCGGGAAATGACCAGGACGCCCCTCCACTAAAAAGTGGAGGGAACTGCATTTTTGCCTTGTGGCGCCCGCCACAGGCCTATGGCGCCCGCCATGAGACTTATAGGGAATGGAAGAGTGGGGATCGTGGGTCTTGGCAGTTGTGGAGTGGTCTTGAGATGTGGCCACGTCATGGCTAACCCCATGGCGCCCGCCACAGTGGGTGCCGTAAGTGCAAAACGCTGAATTTCTAGGTTTTCGTCTGTTTCCACTCCTTTTTCGCTCCTTTTCTCGATTCAAGCCCCGATTACAATAAAAACCTGAAAACAAAAGAAAACAAAGTAATAAAATAACAAAATAACAATAAAAGCTAAGAATGCATGCGAAATCGGAGTCAGAAATACGGTGAAATTTAGTGTGATCAGGCGCCAACGGCATGAATCCAGGGTCGACCCAACAAACAGTTGTAGGCATGTTGTATGTCCATCACGTAGAAGGTAGTTTTGAAAATTTGTGGGCCAATTACCACAGGCAGCTCAATCTCTCCGAGAACCGATCTCTTAGAACCATCAAAAGCTCTGACAACTAGGTTACTCAGATGGAGTGCAAGACCATCATACTCCAGCTTGACTAAAGCTTTCTTTGGAAACACATTGAGTGATGATTCGGTATCAACAAGGACATGAGAAAGTACAACACCTTTACATTCCAAAGTTATATGCAAAGCCTTGTTGTGGTTACGCCCTTTCGTAGTCAAGTCAGCATTGGTGAAACCTAGTCCATGACTAGTATTGACATTTGCGACCACTGTTTCTAACTGATTGACCGTGATCTCTTCAGGCACATAAGTTGTGTGCAAGACCTTGAGTAGTGCATTCCGGTGAGCCTCGGAGCACATGAGCAGAGATAGTATAGAGATCTTGGAGGGTGTTTGGTGGAGCCGGTCCACAACTTTGTAGTCACTTATTTTGATAATCCTCATAAACTCGTCTACATCCTGATCAAAGGGTGTCTTCTGAGGTTCTTTTGCAGCTGGTTCTTCTGGCACCACACTTTTGCCTTTTGCTTTAGCAGCAGTTTCTGCTTCAGCATTAGCTCTTGGGAACTGTGAAGCAAAGAGACATCCGCTTCGAGTGAAGCCTCCGCCTCCCCCGACATTGTCAACTTGTGGTACATGTATTGAGGAGTCAATAGTGATCTTTCTTCCTTGACAGTAAAGATCTGAACCATGGTTCCAAGGCACGGCATTGTTGTTATCATAAGGAATTGGTCCAGGCACCGTGATGGTCACCGGACTAATTGTAGCAGAAGAAGGAGTTTTGATAGTCTGTGGATCATAGTAGATGGTGACATGAGGTATGATTGAAGATGGTGCGGGTGTAGTAAGTTGTTGATGTTGATGAAAGATGTTGTTGAGAGAATCTGGAACATGGATAGTTGCTGGATCATAATAAATGGTAACCGTTGAGATATCGTCACTGGTGGTGTTTGCTGTTGTTGTAGAAGACTCTGTTGAGATAATGTTTGATGGTGTTGTAGGAGAGATTTTTGTTGTAGTTGTAGAAGATGGAATTGTTGATGTGATTTGTAGAATGCCTTTTTTGATAAGACTGTTGATACCATTCTTCAGACTTGCACAACCATTGACAGAAATTTTGCAAGCTTCACAATGGGCCTCACAACCCAGAAACACTTGGCACTTCAATAGCTGAGCTTTTACTTCGATCAATGGTGTTTGAATGTTTGCAATGTCATCAATCAGAATTGCTGGTTAGTCTTCCTCAATAGCATTAATCCTCGGTCCACCGTGGTTTGGTATTGGATTCTTTGTGACATTTGGTGGAGGTACAAAATTCAAAGCTTTAGAATCAATCAAATCTTGGACTTTCATGTGCAAGGCCCTGCATTTCTCTGTTGAATGGCCAGGTGCATTGGAGTGAAAAGCACATATGGCATTGACATCATAATTTCTTGGAAGATTCAGAGGATCTGGTGGAGCCAAAGTTCTTAGTTCAGTCAGGTTAAGCTTCAATAACTGAAGGAGTAAGGCCGCATAGGGCATCGGGATGGGATCAATACCCTGTTAACCTGAGAAGGCCTTTTTTGGAAAGGACATTGTTGTTGGTTGTTGTTATTGTAAGATCTTTGTTGCTGTTGTGGGAATTGTTGTTACTGTTAGGGAAACGGTTGCTGAGATGCTGGAGTAGGGATGGTGATTGTTGCCACTGATCTTTGCAAGTACTGTGATCTTCCTCTATTAGCATGTACTGCATTGGTCTCTCCCGTTCTTCTAGGCCCGGAGAAGGGCTTCCTTGCATTGCTGGAGCTAGCACCATTGTCAGAAATCTTACCCATCTTCAATAGGCTTTCAATTTTTTCTCCTGTTATGACCACATCAACAAAGATAGTGGAAGAGAAAGTAGCAAGTCTATCAATATAGGTCCCTTGCAAGGTATTCATAAACATATCAGCCATTTCACTTTCAGACATGGGTGGCTGGACAACAACAACGAGTTGTCTCCATCTTTGAGCGTATTCACAGAAACTTTCTCTTGAGGACTGAGACATACCCATCAGGAGGGTCCTGTTGGGTGCCATATCCAAGTTGTATTGATATTGGCGTATAAAGGCCTCAGCTAAGTATTTCCAGTTCCTGACAGTAGCCCTCGATAGGTGTGAATACCACTCTCTGGATGCCCCAGTCAAGCTATCTTCAAAGTAAAACATCCACAGCTTCTCATCCATGGTGTATGCTTTCAATCTTCCCAGAAAAGATTGCAAATGGGTACGAGGACATGAAGTACCATTATACTTTTCAAAGCATGGAAGTTTGAACTTGTGAGGAATCCTTACTCCTTCAACTAGGCCCATATCCATCACATCAAACCCCAAAGAATTTTGTGATTCCAGGGATCTCAGCTTCTCAGATATCTCGTCTAGACGAAGGTCATAAACTTCATCAGCCCCAGCACCTAATACTGTAAATTGTTCATCCTGAGGATCTTCCTATAGAATACGATCTCCAGTGTTTCTCTGGGTATTTCTAATAACATTGACTTCAGGGTTGTTGTGTGGCCCAAACTCTGGTGGATTAGTTTGCGACTGATCGCGCGCATTGTTACTTGTACCCCTAGTGCCTGCATGGTTATCTTCTGGAGTTTCCCGCTCGACTAACTCCCTCAATCTTTCTTGGGTCTGTGCCAGGCCAATCATCACAACCATGAATTGATTCATTTGGGTCCTTACTTCTGTTCTCACATCAGTCATCTGAGTTCTCACATCTGTCAGTTCCTGCTGTAACTGATCCATTTGTAGACTCGGAAGGTTGTTACGGGTTGGATATCTATGGATGCGGTTGACGGGAAAGACCCTCATGCGAGCAATATTTCCTGAAACAATCAACAGAGTGAGAAAACAACAACAAAACACCTGCAAAACAAAGGATATGAAGATTAGCATGCAATGCAATATGTACATTTGTCTTCAGAGGGTATCCGATTTGGTTCTTGGTTTTGCCCTTCCAGACCTCTGGGGAATAAAGATGTTGAAGCAGACAAAGTCCATAAGAAAATTCAGTCCATAACCATAAAATACAAGTGGCAATGCCAAAATACAAATAGTTCATGAATTACATCCAAACAAACTCCCATGGTGAATCAAAATACAATCAATTCAAAAGTACAACAAACAAAATCACCATGGTGAGCTAAAGTACAATCAAATAGATACAAGTAAAGAAAATCAGACATCCAGTCCAAAAGCATCCTCCTTGACTTCCTTCAGGAGAGCATCAGTTACCGGTCCAACTGGGTGCTCTGTGATGGTTCTGATGAGAAGGTTTCTAGTTAAAATGGCATTTTTCATCTTCCGATACCTGTCTTGTTCTTTGGATCTCTTTAACCCCGCCCGATGTTTCAACTCTGAGATCTCCTTCTGAGCTGCTAGCAATGCCTCTTGGCTTCTTTTCTCATTGGCTTCCAACTTCTCTATCTTGGCTTGCATCTTCTGGTATTCCAATAAACGAGCTTCAGTTATCCTGACCTATCTATCCTGACTCTCTTCCAGATAATGCTCAGCTCTTGCCTTTTGAATCTTTGCTTCCTTGCATTCATTCTTCAACACAAGTTCCCCTGCTCGGGCTTTCCTGATGTAGTCTTCAGTCTTCTCAATCTTGGTTACATGCTCGATGCATAGCTTCTCTAACCTCTCAATGTCTAGACGACCATCATTCCTTTCCCAAAGGGTTTTCTTCAAAGCTTCAGCTAACTGGGCATTTCTTTCCTTCAACTTTTCAAACTCTTTCATACTGACTATGGCTATGGGCTCAACTGCTGATGGCCCTGGTACATCTTCCAGGGTAAATGGCATACGAGTAACATGTCCTCTGATGCGAGACCATTCAGTGTACTGAGCAGAATCTATGTTGTTGCAATTCCCCAAAATGATAGTTCCTTTAGTATGTATGTTGTCCCAAGCCCAGGCTGCTTGTCGGACAATGGCATGATTGCTCTGAAAGGCACAATAAAGAGACTCTGCTAAGTCCTTCTCCCTTGGTGGATGTATCAATGCATATCCCAACTGTCTTTTGAAAAGTAAAGGATTGTAGTTGATGCAACCCTTCACTCCAATAAGTGGCACATTTGGGTATTACCCACAGCTTGTTATTATGTCTCGGCCCTTGGTGTTCTGAGTACACCATGTGACATCTTCTGAAGTAAGGGCAATCATCCTCTTAGCCCAATTCCTTGCCTGATGTGGATTCAGGAAAGCTTCCGTCTTCGGCATATGTCTCATCAACCAACTGTAGAAGAGAGGTGCACAACATCTTACCAGACTCCCTCTTTGTTTCTCATTCCTCTGATGAACTGAGTAGTAGAAGTATCCCAATAAGGTGGGGACTGGGTTCTTTAGCATGAAGATGTGGATGGCATTTTTTCTTACAAACTTAGGCTCATCTGCAAACAAGATGATACCATAAATGCTGAGGGCTAGGAGAGCACAGACAGTTTCCCAATTCCCTACTGCAGCATGCTTTATAGCCTGAGTAATCAAGAAACCCATATGAAGGTCTAGGATTCCAGCCTTGGAAGTAACGTGTTCATCAATGGTGGATGCTTCCAGATGTAATGCTTTGGCTATATCTTCATTCTTTGGAGAAGTCATTTCAGGATTGAAAGGAATTCCTCTTATGATAGGGACACCCAATAGCATAGAGTATTCTTCCAGCAAAGGATCTATCTGAAAATATGGAAAAGTGAAGCAACGTAGAGGAGGGTCATAAAACTGAAGACATGTGTGAATCATGCTCCTCTGTGATGCATCCAGGTCCAGGATCATGTCCAGGATTCCACCATAATGCTATCTGAATAAGGGAACATGGTCAAGGGTGATAAGGGCATGTATCTGCCTGATGCCTACTAGAGGATACTCAAAAAAGTGGTAGGTGATGTTGCTTTTCCTGGTTGAATCCATGTTGAAGATGTGTGCTGAAGGAGATAACTGAAGAGGATAACTGAAGAAAATAGTTGAAGAAGTGCTGAAGCAGATAAGCTGAGCAGAAGAACGGTCAAAACCAAACCAAGGGAAGATGGATACCCTGTAAAACAAATAGACAAATGTTAAATGATTCAATATGATGTATGCTAATGATATGCAAGAGTTTTTGATCATGTTTTGGACTAACAGTTGCCTTTGGTAGGATCCTTGAGTGTTCAGAGTTTCAGATGAAGGCTTGAGGATCAGTAACCAGGTGAGGGACTCAAATAAAGAGTCAGTAGTCCATGGTTTCAAAGAATTAATCCAAAATAATATAACCTTAAGAACATATTCCAGTAGCAAGGTATGATGAGGTCAAGGGTTCATGCAAACCTGTAAACAACCCAACCCACTCACAGGTATTATTCTAGAACAATGATCCTTAGATTCAGATTCATTATGAGAAGTGTAAACACTTCTAACCCGGAGGTACAGTGTTTACCCTAATCATAAAGGATCCTCCTCTAATTCACCTCAGATGCTAAGGTCATCTAAAAAGGTCATCCAGACTTAGCAGACTTCCTAGATAGCACTAGCACTACAGAAAATCCGTAGCACAGAGTTCTCAAAAGGAAACCCGTGTTTGAACCGTGTTTTCATATTCCCACACCAGACCAAAATGGAATGGGAAAGAATACAAAACCACTCTAATCATATGTGTCACTCAGGCCTTTGTGTTGAGCCTTTCTCACTGGAATACCCCTCCCACCAAGGCAAACCAACAAATCCAGCACAGATGATATGATAAAAATGAAATGCGTAAAGCAGTAAATGAAAGCGATAAATAAAGTTGTACAGAAAGAAATAAATAAAGCAATAAACAAGTATGCACATAACACCCCGAGTAAACAAAATCAAACAAGCGCTAAGAGAAACCCACAAGAGAACCAGAAGCCCTGGTTGCAAACATTCCCAGCAGAGTCGTCAAGCTGTCGCTCCCGGGACTTTCGTCCCGGTGCAAACGCGAACCGTCGGTGATGTTGAAGGTTGAGGTTGAATAGAGTCACCATCTAGGCATTTTTATCCCGAAGGAAAGGTAATGCTGCATAAACCTAGAAAGATATAGATAAGAAGGTTGTGAACCAGAGAAACTGAGAAAGGGGGTTGGTTACGACCTGGGAAGGTATTAGCACCCGGATCGTCTGTCGTACTCGACGGGATCCACACTTACTTGATTGTGTTTAAAACGGGTAGTGTATGTGCTAAACTGTGCATAAAAAAAGCTAGGGAGAAAGGAATGTATAGAGTGTCAGTGCAAAAAGAAGTGAGTGCCCAAATACTGAGGCTGAGGAAGGAAGGCTGGAAAGAGTAGAGGGGGGAAGACAAAGAGACTTTTGTTCGATAACTGTTAAGTTATGCCTACGTATCCTCTCGTGCAATGAGGAAGTCAGAACACCGTAGTTTGACTCAAAGAGACTGAATTATTTTGGTGTGAACTGCTTGCTTGTCTATGCTCAAGTGTATGACTCGTCTGGCTTGAGTGCTAACTGTCTTGCATTAGACGGAAGAAGCGAGTTCTCGTTTTCAGAGTGAATGTGATGAGAAAAGAATCTCGGAGGAGACGTTTATTGTTTGTTTTTGTGTTTTCAGTTTCGTTATTGTTTTTGGAGTTTTGCATAGAGAAATGAGCTTAAGCCTAAATCAAAGGTTAGTAAACTCATTATATCACCCCTGATTAGGGATAATAAGCCTACTTAAGCATGAGATGAAGATCTCAACTTAATTACCATGATGATATAGGATTAAGATCATTAACCTACTTGGTAATTATTAAGTGTTTTTGGATTTTTGTTTAGTGTTAAGTAATGAGTTTAATCTCCAATCAAAAATTAGTGGAATCATTACACCATCCTAAGAGAATGATGATAGATGAGAACACATAAGATGAGGAAGATACCTCAACTTAATCCATGGTTAGGGATTAAATTCATTATATAACAAGCCTTTATTAAGTGGATTTTAATTAAAGGTTGGATGAAGAAGTGTTTTTTTATGTTTGCAAGACTTTAGCATGAGGGGGACTTGTCCATTGAACACTAGGGTTAGTCCCTCTGAACCACCAGACAGAGATGTAACCCTAATATAAGGCCCAAGTTACAAGCTTACGTCTTAATGATTATTAGGTGTTTTTGATTGAAGGTGAAAACAACTTAAAAGTTTAGCACTAAGGATCAAAGTTATACACTCCATCCTAAGATAAGGATACAGGCATAACCCTAATTCAGAGTCCCAAAACTTTAATTGCTTAGCCTTGATTATGAGATGAGAGAGAGGGACTCAAGGAGACTCAAAAGGTAAAAACTAGGGGGGACTATTTACATCCCTAAAGTTGTCATGCTTGGATATTCCTAAAGTTTGTGAGGTGATCAGTGCATTTTGGTGCACATTCCTACATGATTACACTTAGGAATTTCTTTAGTTTTCTTTGTTTATTTTTATATTTTAATTTGTTTTTCTAATTTACTTTATGTTTGGCTTAATTTAATTTTCGTACTTAATTTTCAGCTTTAACAGCATTTACGGAAATGATCATAACCGGAGTTCCAAGAATCTGATTGAGGAGTTTTACCAGTCGATGGAAAGCTAAGAGAGAGAGCTACAACTTTTGTGTTGGAATCGAAGTCAGATTCGGAGTCTTATTTTCCAGAATTTTGTTGGAAGCTGCTGCATTAGTTTTATTTAGTTTCGGGTCATTTAGAATTGGGTATGGGTTATGTATTTGACCCAGTTGGGTTGTAAACGGATTTTTTTGGTTTTTCTATTTAACCTAGTAGTCACAACTGTTCAATACACATTATTCACGATTTTATTTTATTCCTTACGCTTGAAAGAACGATGGAGAACTAATCGCCCTTGAGTCAATCTACTGTATTGAGGTTCCAACACTTGAGATTATTATAATGTTAATTTTAGTTTAATTCCTTTCAATTATATTTTGTGTTCTTGCATGCTTAATTCAATTGCATGAAATATATTGATTCAATTTGGTTGATTGTGTGATCTTAACATAGACACAACATGTCTGCTTAATTCGTTTTGTGTCTGATCAATCATGTTTGCTTAATTCATGAGATTTTATCATGTTTGCTTAATTCGGACAATAGGATCGTACATCTTACAAATCTCATCGCGCTTGTCATTGAGGTTGTATCCGAATAGGAATGAATAATTCGTTTAGGGCATTATAATTATAATTATCGATGATAGTATGAACTGAATCGGTAGATTGACTTATTCCATAATCACGTATTTTAATCACTTAATTGTTTTGTTTTTTTATCAACCTTAAAACAAACCCCCCCTAATTCAGAATTCAGTTACCTTCGATTAATAACAATACAAGAATCCTTGTGAAACGATTCGAGTCATTGTCGCTATACTACGTTTTCAAAAATGACTCGTTTTTGATCCGTGTGTGACACGCAGATCAAATTGGCCCCGTTGTCGGGGACTCTTGTTGTTATTAACTGATTTTATAGTCATAGGTATATTTTTCTTGCTAGTTTTTTTTCTTCTATTTTTTGTTGTGTTTGTTGATTTTCAGGGTTGCAATACCGGTTGTAGTATAGTGATAAGTTTTCCAGCCTTTCAGGTAAGTTGGAAGCCACTGTTTCGATTTGCTCCGAATTTTTTCCAGAAAATCATAAATAAATCGAAGAACAATACTCTTTTAGAATAAAATTCTAAAAGATTTCGACCCTCAAAATCCCAAATTTTGCGTTTTTCTATTTTACTTGATTTATTCTCTTTTCATATTTTCAAAAAAAATCTGAAAATTTATGTGCGAGCTTTATTTGATTTAATTTGATTTTTAGCGTTATTTTTATATTTTTTAGATTTTATTTTGGCTTAAATAGTCTTTTAGTCCCTGTAAGTTAGCAAGTTTTTGGTTTTCGTCCCTGAAAGTTTTTTTTTTCGGTTTAAGTCCCCACATTTCCAAAACGCTTTGGTTTTAGTCCCTACTGTGAGTTAGACGTTAAAAAAAAGGGATGTGGCAGACGGTGCTTATGTGGCAGGTCGTTTGGCATATCCAAGTGGCATTCTCATTTACACATGTGGATTTCTCATTTTCCTATTTATTCTAGAGGGACCAAATCCAAAATAATCAATCACAGTGGCATCTTCTTTCTTCTTTCTTCTTCTTTCCAATGGCATCTTCTTTCTTCTTCTTCTTCTTTCCAATGGCATCTTCTTCTTCTGCACAAGAAGCGTTTTGAATTGATCCATAAGTATGATGATGGTGATTAATTTCATTTATATTATGTGTGTGATGAGATGGATCTAAAATTCGTGAAGAACCCTAACCTGGCCAAAGGATCGTGAAATTGTGTGTGTGCATGATTTTGTTCAATTGATTGAGGGGAAATACTCCCCATGTATGGCTTGACATTTGGCCAGCAAAAGGCCAAAAAATGCACGAGTGAAAATTGAGTTCCAAGGTTTCAAGTGTGTACCTTGCAAGTGGTGATCGAGTTTGATGGCGGAGGAGTTACAGAGGTGTTGTGATGCTATGGATAGCTTCAATAACCTCTATAGAGTGTGTCTGGTGTTGTGATCCAGGGCCTTTAAACTCATCTGGAAACTCAGGATCATCACCTTGCCATTAGAGTGCTCAAATTGGCAACTTGAAAAGGACACAATGTAATTGATTATTTTGGATTTGGTCCCTCTAGAATAAATAGGAAAATGAGAAATCCACATGTGTAAATGAGAATGCCACTTGGATATGCCAAACGACCTGCCACATCAGCGCCGTCTGCCACATCCCTTTTTTTTTAACGTCTAACTCACAGTAGGGACTAAAACCAACGCGTTTTGGAAATGTGGGGACTTAAACCGGAAAAAAAAACTTTCAGGGACGAAAACCAAAAACTTGCTAACTTACAGGGACTAAAAGACTATTTAAGCCTTTTATTTTAATCTCTTTTCGTTTTTTCCATTCTTTTTAAATCTGTAGTGATTTAATTTGATTCTGTGTTGAAATTTAAAATCATATCATGGCTGATTAAAGAACTCTGAAAGAACTTGTTGCACTTGTGAATTATAATGCTTTATATATTGAATATCATGTTGTTGATGCACCTTTCAAATTGAATTTTGGTTTAACACACTTGTTGTCAAGTTTTAATGGTTTTGCAGGTGAGGATCCACATAAGCATATGAATGAATTTCAAGTTGTGTGCTTTGCACCTTCTGAACCTTCACTAGAGAACATTATCAACCAAATGGCTACAAATAATATCAAGTTTCAACAACAAATAGATTCTAATTTTCAGACTTTGCAAATACAGCTTGATCAACTTACCTCTTCGATGAATGCTATGAAGCAAGCTCAAGGATCAAATCAACAGCCTTTGGAAGAACATTCTATTTTCAAATAGAGTTGCTTTCAGAAATTGTTGATGATACTTGTATTAATTTGTTTGCAGCTGATTTTCCATCATTGTCTGATTTTGATGATGTTTACTCTTATGATGTTTGTACTGACACTAAAATTTGCTCTGTTTGTGCTGAATTAAAGGTTTCCTTGCAAGATGATATTCTTACTGCATATGAGGTTGAAAATGAAGTTGTTCATGTCAATGAAGCTCTCGACACCCCGACTTCCCAAAACAAACCATCCATCGAGAAACCACCCTCTTTAGAGCTGAAACCACTTCCTAATAATTTATTTGAATTTGTCCAGGAAGAGAAATCATTACAGGAATATAAGAAGGGAATTGGATGCACTTTGTTTAATACTTGTGATATTAGCTCATCCATGAGTATGCATAGGATCTCAATTGAAGATAGAATAAAAGTAGTGAGGCAACCCCTTAATCCTTTGATTCTTAAAGTTGTAGAAAAGGAGATCACTATCACGTGCACATTCAACACTTTTACTTATCGAAGATTCTTCTTTGATCCTGGGATAAAAGGCGAAGGCACTAATAAAAACTTCAAGATTAATTGATACTACCCAAAGCTAATCTATGATATCCCCACTTTGGAAGAAGAGATTGTAGAAGAGCTATCTTTAGGAAATGCTACTTATGTTATCACATATCCACCTTGACTACTCGGGTGTGTTCTTTCCTTTCTCTCCCTCTTATTTTATATTTATGTCCTTTCATTGAGGACAATGCTTGTTTTAAGTGTGGGGGAGAGAATAATTTGTTTTCTTTGTTTTTGTTTTGTTTTTTTTTGTTTGTTTTGTTTTAGAAACACTAGGCATTGTTTCCGAAAGTTTTAGGCCATAAATTGTTTTGAGGTTAGTTGTGGAGACTTGGGAAAAGTTCACAAGATCGGTATCTTTTTAACACCTTAAATCTCCTGAATATGGAATTTTTTTTTGAATACTTGTTATGCCATAGCCTTGAGTTCTCATCCTTTAATATCTCTTAAGTAGTTTATCAAGTAGTCAACACCATCTAGAAATCACACAGTAAGTAATTAAGCTGATGCAAATAAGTGAATGATCTTGCGCTTAAAAAGAAATTTGAATAGGAATCCGCCTTTTAAGTTAGGTGACCCTCACCCGGTCATTTAGCCTAACGGATGTGAAACCTTAAGAAAGAAAAAAATATTTGTTGTTACTAAAGTAACTTTAAAATATTGTCAAGTATGGATCATAATCACTAACAGGCTTATTTACCATGTGTATGAATAGATAACGGTCTTAATGTGATTGCACTAGAATGAAAGAGAGCAAAAGGGAGGATGAGTAAGTTAGGCTTAGGCATAATAACATGATTCAAATGGTTTGTATATGATGGAGGCTTATGACCGCACAATTGCGGATTTGTGTTCTTACGATATCCTTAGTGTGTAAAATTAGTACCTATCAATGCTATCTTAATCGAAGAAGAGTTTGTAGCCTAGAATGAGTATCTGAATGATGTTGTGTTTCTTGAGTCTTGAGTTTATTTTTGCTCGGAGTGCAAAAGTTCAAGTGTGGGGGAATTTGATCAGTGCATTTTAATGCACATTCTACCATGTTTGAACTTAAGTATTTCTTTGGTTTTCTTTGTTTATTTTTATATTTTAATTTTTTTTTCTATTTTACTTTATTTTTGGCTTAATTTAATTTTCGTACTTAATTTTTAGCTTTAATAGCTTTTACGGAAATGAACATAACCGGAGTTCCAGGAATCTAATTGAAGCGTTCTACCAGTCGATGGAAAGCTAAGAGAGAGAGCTACAACTTTCGTGTTGGAATCGAAGTCAGATTCGAAGTCATATTTTCCAAAATTTCGTTTGAAGTTGTTGCATTAGTTTTATTTAGTTTCGGGTCATTTAGAATTGGGTCTGGGTTATGTATTTGACCCAGTTGGGTTGTAAACGGGTTTTTTAGGTTTTTCTATTTAACCTAGCAGTCGTAACTGTTCAATACACACTATTCACGATTTTATTTTATTCCTTACGCTTGAAAGAACGATGGAGAACTAATCGCCCTTGAGTCAATCTACTGTATTGAGGTTCCAACACTTGAGATTATTATAATGTTAATTTTAGTTTAATTCCTTTCAATTATATTTTATGTTCTTGCATGCTTAATTCAATTGCATGAAATATATTGATTCAATTTGGTTGATTGTGTGATCTTAACATAGACACGACATGTCTGCTTAATTCGTTTTGTGTCTGATCAATCATGTTTGCTTAATTCATGAGATTTTATTACGTTTGCTTAATTCGGACAATAAGATCGTACATCTTACAAATCTCATCGCGCTTGTCATTGAGGTTGTATCCGAATAGGAATGAATAATTCGTTTAGGGCATTATGATTATAATTATCGATGATAGTATGAACTGAATCGGTAGATTGACTTATTCCATAATCACGTATTTTAATCACTTAATTGTTCTGTTTTTTTATCAACCTTAAAACAAACCCCCCCTAATTCAGAATTCAGTTACCTTCGATTAATAACAATACAAGAATCCTTGTGAAATGATTCGAGTCATTGTCGCTATACTACGTTTTCAAAAATTACTCGTTTTTTATTCGTGCGCGACACGCAGATCATGAGGCATCAAGAAAGGTCTTCAAGTTGGCCACCAAAGGAGGAGAAGCAGATGAAAAGAGAGAGAGAGAGAGAGAGAGAGAGAGAGAGAGAGAGAGAGAGGGGGGGGGGGTTAGGTTACTTACTTCATGAAGAAGTTAAGTAACCTAAGAACAAGAGATAACATAAGTGAATGAGATTCACTTCAAACACAAACAGAGTGCATAAAAATAAAGAGAGAGAGAGAGAGAGAGAGGTTGGATGTGGATGCACATCCCCATCCTGATTAACTTACCAAATGCACCTGAAATGGTTAGTTTGAAAGCAAGATATGTACAAATTCAAAAGCATAAGCAAATCAAGAGATAAAAAATTGAAAATGCATCCAAGAGGACCCTAAGCACTCATGAACTCACCATCCAAAGGAGGAGGTCTAAAGGTTTACCAATTTTAAATTATGGTCATCCTAAAATTGGCTAGGGTTTTGGATACTTCTCAAAGGGAAAATCCACATTAATTTGAAAATGCAAGATAAAAGTGTGACAAAAATATATTTAGAAACTAGAGGTCAAGTGTGAAATATTTCCAAAAGAATCAAATGCAAACTCATCTTGGTTTGAGAGAAATGAATTTTTGAAGTTAAGGTTGAAAAATAAGAAATTTAGGAACCCTAATTCAAAGTAAAATGGCAAAGTTTGATCAAAACCAAAAAGAAATTTGTGGGATGAGTTTGTAAATGTTTCTAAATGTTTAAAGAACCTCTCTGAATTGTTTTGTGATTTTTAGATACTTTAAAGTATTTTTAATTAATTAAATTTACTTAATTAATTAAAATATACAATTAAATTATTTAAAAATGCATTTTTTTAATGGAAAAATAAAAATAAAAATATTTTTGGGTTCTGAAAAATTAATTAAAGTGTTGAGAAAAAATTTCAGATTTTTAAAATCATTTTTGGTATTTTTTATAATTAAAACAAAAGAAATGAAATATAATAAAAAGAAAATGAAAAGTAATTCAAAGCAAAGGCTGAGATTGAAAGTTGAAGGGATCAAGGGTCCAGATGGGAAGTCACGCTGACAAAGAGTATGAAAGATCTAAAGTTGAGGTTTAAAATTACATTTCGCGTGTGATCCAATGGCTCTCAATTAATCTGACTAATTAATTATAATTAATTTAATTAATCCAAAATTAAAGTTAATTAATTAATCTGAGCCATCCACGCGCTAACCCTAATCAAGATCTAAGGGTCAGGATTCAATTTGGGCAGCTAAACCCTAATTAAGGCTAATCACTTTCAGGTGACCGAAGGGAAGCTCCGGTCATCTTCCCCGGCGAACCAAAATGCCAACTTCCTATTTAAGCATCTAAACTTCAAATTTCTTGCCCAAACTTACTCCTCCTAACATCATAGAACATGAATCCACAAACAAAAATCATTTATCATGCATATTCAGGCTGAATCGAATCAAACAAGTTCTAGGTCAAAAATTTCAGAACATCATGAAATCCTCATTTCTAACCTATTTTCAATTCTAAAAGAATTATTGTGATCCTTAGAGCATGCAATTTAATTTTATAACAAGAAATCAAAGCTTTGAGAAAAAATGTTCTTGAGTATACTTGAGTTGGAAACCTTCAAATGTGAGCTTTAAGAACCTCCCACTATGCAAGTGAACTCCTTTGATCCTCCAGAAGCTATTGGGATGCTTAGAATGCTTTGAAAGTGGCTATTTTGAGTGGCTCGATTCTGATATGGTAGAAATGGAGGCTTTGGTTTATGAGGTTTTAGGCCATGGTAATGGTTGCTTTGTGTTCTATGGATGATTTATGAATGAATGGTGAAAGAATTTTTGAGGTTTGATGGATTGTTTGAGAGAATCGAAGAAGAGAAGTTTTTTGGCAAATTTTGTGAAATCTGATGTTGTGTGTGTTCTGAGCTCATGGCATGCTTCTCTTATGATCTTGAGGCAATCCCTAAACTATTGGAATGAGTCAAAAGATGAGATATGCATTGTGGGAATGGTATGGCTTCATTGGCCAAAAAGTCAAGATTGGTGTACTTGAGGTATGGGCTATGGCAGAGCTGGTTTATGTGCTTGAACTGCTTCAGCTAGCTTCAAGAAGAGCCATAGGATCATTGTTATGCAGCTGGATGGCTTGGATCAAGAGTTTACAAGGTTTATGCATTTTGGCCATTTTGAGATTTCTTTTGAATCAAGCCATGAAATCCTTGAATTCTTGGCCCAATTCTTATGTTTTAAAGTTGTATTGACATGTTGTAACATAATTGAGCACATTAGAGGTTACTTAGAAGCTTGAAACTCAAAATTGCATAAATCCCTATTTGATATGAACATGAAATTTACAAGATTTTTGCCAACTTTGCAAGGCCATAACTTGAGTTCTAGGATGAAATAGAATGAGTTCTTGTACTTTTTGAAAATGGGAGGATCCAATCTACAACTTTCATGTTTGAAGAAATTTAATTTGAAACCTTTTTGATCAAGAAAGAGGAGGTTGAAGATCTTTCCCAAAATAGAAAGTTTATATTACAAGTCATTTCCATTTTTGGCAAGTTTTGGCTTTGTTCATTTTTCTTCAACTTTGTGAACTTCCAAGCATTCCAATGATCAAATAAAGATCCTATGACTTCAAAATGATGATGATGACCCTTTGGAATGTGTTGATAGGCTATTTAATGATGATAATCATAAGTCAAGATGATAAAAGAGAGAGGGAAAATTTGGGGTGTTTACAAATATTTGTATCTAGCCCTGGCATATCTTCATAAGACCAAGCAAAAATTTCCACATAGTCACGTAACATCTGAATCAACCTGTTCTTAACAACATCTTCCAATTCAACACCTATCTTGACCTCTTTCCTATTTTCCTCAGTTCCCAGGTTCACAACTTCAATTGGTTCCTCATGTGACTGTATAGCTTTCTCTTCTTGCTGTAGTGTAAACACCCCAAATTTACCCTCACTCATTCACACCATGGCTTGTGATCATATCATATGCATAAACACAATCATATCAACTCACATCTCATTTTTGATTCACTGCATAGTTTCTAGGGCATCTGCACCTAGGGTTTGTGATCTGAGCAATCCCAAAGCATCTTGAGCCATTCCAAAGGCCACTAATCAACTCAAAGTGGTCCATGTGTGTTCTTATATCATATTTCATCTCCTCAAAGTCAAAATTGCAGAGGAATCACAAGAACTAGGGTTTGAGGTGATGCAGAGCCAGTTTAGACTGCACAGTTGACTGAAAATTAGGGTTTTGGTTTTAGAGGCCATAACTCCAATTTTTTTGGTCATTCTTGTTTCCATTGATCTCTATATGGTATAGGGAGTATGCATATCAATTTTCATGAAGAAATTCCATGGGGAAGTCATCTGATCAAGAGTTGACTTTTCAGACAAGTCAGTGCAAAATCAGGGCATCTGAGGCCCCCAATGACCCAACCAGTGGGTGATCTTCATCATTTTGAGTGTATATGATCTTTATTTGATCATGGAAGAAGGTTGAAGTTCATAAAATCAAGAATTTAGGGTTTTTGCAAATGTTGACTTTTTGGGCATAGTTGACTTTTCAAGAATGCATCATTTTAGGTCATTTTTCAAGCCATGATTCTTGATCCAAAAGTGCTTCAAATGGAAAAACTTTGGTCATGAAAGTTGTAGATCTCATCTTTCCCTTTTCAAAAAGTACAAAAACATGATCAAACTCTTCTTGGATCAAAAGTTATGGCAATGCAAAGTTAGCAAAAATCACTTATTTTCAAGATATGCACCAAGTGTGAAAATTGCAAAATCATGTGCTAAGTCAAATTGCAACTTCTAATTCATTTCAAACCAGCACATAAACATTCTCTAAGGCCTAAAAATCAGATTTGAACCAAAGATCACATGTGTTTAGTTCATGTAACAAGGCATTTTTCATGAGATTTCAAAAAGGCCACAAGTTGCAAAACTCATGATCACATCTCACCAACTTGAGGCATTGGCTGCTGAACCAAGCTAGCTTCATACACACACCATGCTGCGCAGCCCCTATGCCATGTACTTGCCTAGCACTTCACCATACCTCTCTTACACAATTTTTGACTTTTTGCAAAAGGCAACTTACCAATCAATAAAGCACATGTCCAATCAACTGACCAATGAGAGAGAGTTATGTGGACAATTTGCAAGCCATTTCATGTACAAGGCAAGGCTGAAGCTCATTCATTGAAGACATTCACAAAATCACTCCCAATTGCAAGTTGCTTCGAATCTGCCTCCACAGCTTGCAAACATTCAAACCCTCTTCACCATTCAACTCACCTTGCTCCATAGACCACCCAGCACCAAGAACACAAGCCTGAAACAGCCTGAACATCTCACTGCCATTTCTCACCTCATTTTGCAGTTTCAATCGAATCTCCTTCCACAAACCACAAACACACCAACAAACACTCCAGACCTTCTCCATTCATCCTCAGGACCATAAACAACCCATTACAATGGCCTGAAACCTCCAGAAACTCCATTGCCATTTCTGATCAAGCTTGAGCAGAAGCTTTCGAATCTCATTATCCAGCCAACACAAACTTCTTTTGAGCATTCAAACATCTTCTGGAGACCAAGTGGAGCAGTTTGCACTGAAGGAAGTGGCCAGAAAGTCCTCAAGTTGAAAGCTCCAAATCTCAGGTAGCTCGAAATTAATTTTTCCAGAAATCATTTTTCTTGTTACAAACTTGTTCTATGTGATTCACTGATCATCCTGATGTTTTTAGTTTTTGAAATGGCTTTGTTTTGAGTATTTAATTTGTCTCTGAAGCTTGCGTGCCCTAGAACTTGTTCTCTTCGATTCAGTTTGTTTAGGAAGAATAAATTTGTTTTGAGAGAGGGGTTTGATTCGTGAGAGGTTGGAGATCATTTCCCAATTCATAGGTTTTGTTTTTGTTACGTTTTGAGGGAGTTGGTGAGTTTCCCGGTGAGGTGCTGGCCGGAGAAGACGACCGGAAGTCTTCTCCGGCCACCTGAGTCATTAAGCCCTAATCTCAGGTCATTAACTCTAGTTTGAATTTGAACCATGGATGTGCGTTGACCTGTTGACTTCCCTCTCTTTTGGATGGCCCAGATCATTTCATTTGCCCTAATCTCTCTCATTAGCTTTAATTAATTCGTAATTAAATTAATTAAGTCAGGTGCAATCCACACCCTTCATTCACGCGCCAGTCAACACTTTCAAACTCAGAATCAATCTCAGCCATCCTTTCCTTTGACTTTCTTTTTTATTTGATTTTTATTTCATTTTATTTCAATTAACTTGCATAATTATTTTAAAATAGCAAAAAATACATAAAAATTATGAAACTTTTTCCTCTGAGTTTTAATAATTTTTATGACACAAAAATATTTTTATTTTATTTTTCATCATTAAAAAAGTATTTTTAAATATTTAAAAGATTATTTTTAATTGATTAATGGGAATTAATTAATTAAAAATACTTTTAGGTATTTAAAAATTACCAAAAAATTCATGAAATGTTCTAAGACATTTAGAAACATTGTCCAACCTTCAAACCAAATTTCCTTTTTGATCTTGATGCACTTTAAGAATTTTTCATTGAATTAAATCATATTTTGTGCATTATTTTGATCATAAGTTCCAAAAATTATTTCTGCCTGTTGGAGAAGGTTGAGACATTGATTCTTTTTGCATTGTTTTATGTTTAGCATGTAGTTTATAGGATAAAATGGCCATGATTTGATCTTGCATTTTCTATTTGTTTGGCATTTATTTTGTTAAGAACCCTAAAAAACCCTAATAGCTTGTAAAAATCATATCTTGAGTTTGGTTAGGAGTTGAGAGTTCCCCTTTGGGCAGTGGTTCATTATAGGTTTAGGGTTCCTTTGAGTAGCATTTTCCATTTTTTATCTTAAGGTTTGCTTCTGTTTTGGGTTTTTGTTTGATGTTTGATTCATGAACCCTAATTTGGGCTTCCTCTTGCATCCTTCTTGCATTCTCTTACATAACATGACTTGTCTTTGCATTTTATACATTCTTGTGTTTCATTTGACATCTTAAGACATGTAGAAAGCATGTTTAACCATTGCATTACATGTTTGCCATGTCATTTGTCTTGTATGATTCATAACTTTCCATGCTTGTTCATGCTCCTTAACTTGCATCATTTGCATTCATAATCTTGTATGAGCATCCCCATGCCTTGCCTCATGTTTGCAGCATCTCATAGCATCATTTTCATCATCAACATGCTTCTGGTTTGGTCTATCATCATACCATTTCATTTCATTTAGCATTGCATTGCATTTCTTTCTAACATTTCAGGTGGTAAGTAAACTTGGGAAGTGAATTTGCCTTCACTTCTCATAACTTTTCTTGTCATCTCTCTTGCATCCATTGCTGCATTTATGTTTGTGTTTGAGTTTGAGCTTGCTCATTCTTGTTCCTCCCACTTTCTTTCTTCAAGTGACTTGACTTCTTGAATGAAGCAAGTTACTTTGCTTCTCTTGATCTTGTTCATCTGCTTCCTGGTGGCTCCTTTGAAGACTCTTCTTGCAAACCTCACAAACCTTAGGATCAACCAAGCATGATAATGAATTAGGATTTTGATTAGTCCCCCCATAGTTTTACCTTTGTGTCTCTCTTTGAGTCCTCTCTTCTCACCTCATAATCAGAGACTAAACCATAAAGGCTCTAAGACTTTGTGATTAGGGTTATGCCTGCATCCTTCTCTTAGGATGGAGTGTATAACTTTAATCCTAAGTATTAAACCCTTAGTGTGTTTAAATCTCTTAATCAATTCATATAATAATCATCAAGACATCAAGCTTGTAACTTGGGCCTTGCATTAGGGTTCTAATTCTTCCTTAAGTGGTTAAGAAGGACTAACCCTAGTGTTAATGGACAAGTCCCCCTCAAGTTGTCTTACAAATCATAAAAATCACTTCATCATCATACCATTAAATAAAATCCACTTAATCAAAGGCTTGTTTTGTCATGAGTTTAATCCCTAATCATGGATTAAGTTGAGGAGCTTTCCTCAGCTTAAACATTCTCATCTATTATCCTTCTATTAGGATGGTGTAATGAGTCTGTTTAATCCTTGATTATGGCTTAACCTCATTACTCAACACTAAACAAAAACACCAAAAACATCTAAATAATCACAAGTAGGTTAATGATCTTAATCCTGCATCAAAGGTGATTAAGTGTGAGAATCTGACTTCACACTTAAGGTAATTCTCATTACCCCTAATCAGAGGGAAGATGTGATGAGTTTACTAACCCATTGGTTTAGGCTTAAGCTCATTAACTTATGACAAACTTCCACAAGCAATAAAAGACTGAAAACACAAAAAACAAACAATAATCGTCTCCTTCGGGATTCTTTTCTCATCTCACTCACTCACAAACGAGAACTTGCTTCTTCCGTCTAATGCAAGACAGTTTGCATCTGTGCCAGACAGATCATACACTTGAGCATAGGCAAGCAAGCAGTTCACAAGTCAATTCATCTTTCAGTCTCTTTGGGTCGAACTACGGTGTTCTGACTTCCTCATTGCACGAGAGGATACGTAGGCATAACTTAACGGTTATCGAACAAAAAGTCTCTGTACATCCCCCCTCCTTCCAGCTTTATTCTTTAGCCTCATTATCATGAGCATCTTACTCCTGTCCTTACACTGACACTGTACATTTATACACTTCACTTCTCCTACACTGACACCTGTACATTCTTTTCCAGCTATTTTATACACAGATTGCACTGACACTACCCCTTTATAACACAAATCTTTCAAGCGTGGATCCCGTCGAGTACGACGGACAATCTAGGTGCTAATACCTTCCCAGGTTGTAACCAACCCCCTTTCTCAGTCTCTCTGGTTCGCAACCGTCTTATCCATCTTTTTCTAGGTCTATGCAGCATTGCCTTTCCTCCGGGATAAAAATGCCTAGCTGGCGACTCTTTTCATTCTCCAGTGAGTTCACGGCTGTGTGTTCTCACTGTTCCCTTCGCCGACCGTTCGCGCTTGTACCTGGATGCTAATCTTCGGGAGCGACAGCTTGGCGACTCTGCTGGGGACCCTTATACTGCAACCAGGGCTTCTGGTTCTTTTTGTGGGTTCCTCCTAGCGCTTGTTTGATTTGTGTTTACTGGGGTGTTATGTGCTTGTTTGTGCTTGTATTTACTTTTGTTTATTGCTTTATGTACAGTTACTTTACTGCTTTCTTTATTGCATTTGTCTATATCATACTATCATTGTTGCTGGCTGGATCTGGTTTCTTGTTTTGGTGGGTGGGTGTTCCATTGAGAGTTAAGGTCCTATACCTGGGACCTGAGTGACACCTAGGCTAGAGTGAATCATATTCTTTCCCATTCCATTTCGGTCTGGTGCGGGAATATGAAACACGGTTCAGATGTGGGTTTCTTCTTGAGAACTCTGTGTTGCAGATTTCCTGCAATGCTAGGGCTATCTGGGAAGCCTACTAAGTCTGGATGACCTTTTAGTATTGACCTTCAGAAACTGAGGTGAATTAGAGGAGGAACTGTTATGGTTATTGTAAACACTGTACCTCCGGGTTAGAAGTGTTTACACTTCTCATAACTGATCCAAGTCTGAGGATCCTTGTTCTAGATCACCACCTGTGAGGGGGTTGGGCTGTTTACAGGTTTGCAGGTACCTTGACCTCAGAATACCCTGTTACTTTGATTTTGTTTAAGAGTACTCCATGTTGGATAGTTCTTGTGATTCTAAACCCTGGACATGTGGCTCTTTATTTGAGTCCCCTACCTTGGTTACTGGATTTATAGACCTCCATCTGGAATTCTTGAACACACATGGATCTATACCAAGGCAGTTA
Organism: Lathyrus aphaca; assembly: GCA_963966055.1. Taxonomy (NCBI): domain Eukaryota; kingdom Viridiplantae; phylum Streptophyta; class Magnoliopsida; order Fabales; family Fabaceae; genus Lathyrus; species Lathyrus aphaca. Next base: position 426,552,348 of record OZ014524.1, on the reverse strand, counting down.
ATCAGATCCAGCTCAGTCACAAACCCTTGCTTTTCATTTGCATACATACTCATTGCATCATATTAACATTTGCTTATTTGTGTTTCAGGGTATCCACTTTCATCTGGTTTTGGTTTTGACCCCATCTGCAGTATTGACCTGTCTCCATCAGCACTTGCTTCAGCTTGTCAGCCGTATACTTCAGTTACTTACACTAGCCAGCCAGTGGCCCACTCCTCAGCATCTTCATCAGCACTTATCCTACTCAGTCTCAAGCATCATGGCTCCAAAGAAAAGCAACATCACTTATCATTTCTTCCAACCAGACTTATCAGACATCAGGAGGATCCAAACCCTGATCACTCCAGATCACATACCTTTGTTCAGGGAGCATTATGGGGATATGCTTGACATGGTTATGGATCTGGACCCTTCACAGAGAAGCCTGATCCATACCTGTATTCAGTTTTATGACCCCCCATTGAGATGTTTCACCTTTCAAGACTTTCAGTTGGGCCCTCTTTTGGAAGAATACTCATCTTTGGTTGGTCTACCTATCAGGAGAGAAATCCCTTTCAATCCTGAGATGGCTTTCCCAAGCAATGGAGAGGTAGCAAAAGCTTTGCACCTGGAACCTGTTTTGATTGAGCAACATATGACCTCCAAAGCTGGGATCCCTGGTTTTCATCTGGACTTCTTAATTTCTCAAGCTAGTCTGAAGGCCTCCTTGGGGGAGTGGAAAGCTGTTTGTGCTTTGTTGGCCTTAAGTGTATATGGAATTGTGTTGTTTGCAGATGAGCCTCGATTCATCAGCAAGAATGCAATCCATTTGTTCATCCTAAAGAACCCAGTGCCAACTTTGTTGGGTGATCTCTATTACTCAGTACATCAGAGAAATGAGAAGCAGAGAGGAAGGCTAGTGAGGTGTTGTGCTCCATTATTCCATGCTTGGTTTCTCAGGCATCTACCCAGGACAGATGCATTTCTAAATCCTCATCAGCAAAGCAACTGGGCTAAGAGACTCACTGTCCTAACTTCAGCAGATATCAGATGGTGTACTCAAAGCACCAAGGGCAGGGATATCATCACAAGCTGTGGGCACTTTCCCAATGTGCCTTTGATAGGAGTTAAGGGAAGTATCAATTACAACCCTCTGCTGTTCAGGAGGCAATTGGGCTATGCACTGGTCCACACTCCTAGGGTACAGGACCTGATTGAGACCCTCTACTGTGAAAACAAGGTTAGTCTGGCAATTGTTAGGCAGGCTGCTTGGGCCTGGGATCATGTTCAAACCAAGGGAGTCACCATTCTAGGGAAGTGCAATAATGTAGCATCAGTCCAATATTATGAGTGGTCCCATGCTAGGGCCCAATTCTCTGGAATGCCCTTTACCATAGAAGACATGCCTGAGTCATCTTCAGCACCACCCCCTGCCACCATCAGTTTGGAGGAGTTTGAGAGCTTGAAGGAAAGGAATGAGAAGTTAACCCAAGCCTTGCAGAAGACCCTCAGGGAGAGGAGTGAAGGTGTGAGGGAGATTGAGAGACTGGAGAAGTTAAGAGTGGAACACTTGACTAAGATTGAGAAGTCTGGAGATTATATCAACAAGTCTAAGGCTGGTGAGAAGATTCTGAAGAATGCTTGTAAAGAAGCCCAGTTCCAGAGAGCAAGGACAGACTTGTATTTGAAAGAGAGTTAGGCCAGGTGGGTCCGGATCACTGAGGCCCGTACTCTAGAAGACAAGAGAATTCAAGACAAAATGGAACAGATGGAAAAAGCCCTGGCAGCAGCCCAGAAGGAAATATCAGAGCTAGAAATCAGAGCTGGAGTGAAGAGGTCTAAGGACCAAAGTCAGAATAAGAAATTGACTGCAGCTGTTGCAACAAGAAACCTTCTCATCAGAGGTCTCACGGAGCATCCGGCTGATCCTGTGACCGAAGCACTTCTTAAGGAAGTTCGTGAGGATGAGTTTGGCCTTGGAGTTTGATCATTTGCTTGTTGTTATCCCTATTCCATGTACTTTTGCTTTTTTGTGATGTATTTTGACCCCTTTGAGGGCTTGTGTTGTAAAATGAACAAGTTGTATTATTTCACCTTTGTAATATATTTGTGTTAGTTTCCATCTGGGTTACTTCAAAAGCAACTTCAACAGCAGCATCTTCAAGGGTCTGGAAGGGTCAAAACTGAAGGCCAAACCGGATACCTTGAGAACAAATAAGCATAACTGCATTGCATGCTAACCCTTTTGTTTGTTTTGTAGGTTTTTGTTTTGTTATTGCTAACCTCTGTTGTGATGCTCAGGAATTATTGCTCGCCGCCGGGTATTTCCTCTCAACAGGCCACACAGGTACCCAACTAGAAACAACCTTCCGGGAATCCAGATGGATCAGATGCAGCAGGACCTGACGGAGGTCAGAAACCAGATGGCCAACGAAAGGCTGGAGATGAGAACCCAGATAACACAATTCATGGAAGTGATGAACAACTTAGCTCAAAGCCAGGAGAGGCTCAGAGCTTTGGTAGAAGGAAGGAATCAAGAGGAGCCCCATGTGGGGACTGCTGGCACAAGTAACAACGAGAGGGTCCAACCTCATGTCAATCCCCCGGTTTTTGGACCCCATCTCCATCCAGAGGCCAACATCCCAGTCAATATACAAGGGACTGCCACAGCAGGGAGAGTACTTCAAGAAGATCCTCAGGAGGACCAATTTACAGTAATGGGTGCTGGAGAGGAAACATATGATAGACGATTGGAAGAAATAGCTGAGAAGTTGAGATCACTGGAGTCTCAAAACTCTTTGGGGTTCGACGTCATGGACATGGGATTGGTAGACGGGGTCAGGATCCCCCATAAGTTCAAGCCTCCTTGTTTCGAAAAGTATAATGGGACTTCATGCCCCCGGACTCATTTGCAATCATTTCTGGGAAGGCTGAAGGCCTATACAATGGATGAGAAACTTTGGATGTTCTACTTCGAAGATAGCTTGACTGGAGCTTCTAGGGAATGGTATTCCCATCTGACAAGAGCAACTATAAGATGCTGGAAGGACCTGGCAGAAGCCTTCATCAGACAGTATCAGTATAATCTAGACATGGCACCCAACAGGACTCTCTTGATGGGAATGTCACAGTCTTCGAGGGAGAGCTTCAGAGAATATGCTCAAAGATGGAGGCAACTGGCTGCTGCCGTTCAACCACCAATGTCTGAGAGAGAAATGGCAGACATGTTTATGAACACTCTCCAGGGAACGTATATTGACAGGTTGGCTGCTTTCTCTTCCACCAGCTTCGCAGATGTTGTCATAGCTGGGGAAAGAATTGAAAGCCTGTTAAAAATGGGTAAGATCTCTGATAACGGTGCAAGCTCGTCCAGTAGTACAAGAAAGCCTTTTGCAGGCCCGAGAAGAACTGGCGAGACCAATGCCATTCACACCAGCAGGGGTAGGCCCCAGTATGTTCAAAGGTCAATAGCAGCAGTCACTATCCCTGCTCCAGCACATCCTCAGCCAGTCTATCAACCTCCGCAACAAAACTTCCAACAACAGCCTCAGTATCAGTAGAATCAATATCCTCCAAGAAACTACAACAACAACAACACCAACAACAACAATCAACAGAGGCCATTCCAACAGAGGCCATCCCAAGCTAACCGAGTGATCGACCCGATCCCAATTCCGTATGCTGCCTTGTTGCCACAACTTCTGAAACTCAACCTAGTTGAGCTAAGAACGTTGGCACCTCCGGATCCCAACAGTCTACCAAGAAACTATGACTCCAATGCTAGGTGTGCTTTCCACTCAAACGCACCTGGTCACAGTACAGAAAAATGCAGGGCTCTGCATATGAAGGTACAAGACTTGGTAGACTCCAAGGCTCTGAATTTTGCACCGCCGCCCAATGTCAATAAAAACCCAATGCCAAACCATGGTGGTCCCCGAATTAATGCTATTGAAGAAGACCAACCGTCTTATTTAATAACTAGTGTGGATCAGATCAGGACACCGTTGGTGGAAATCAAAGCTCAACTCCGAGAAAACCAAATATTTCCGGGGTGTGAACTAGGGTGTCCCTACTGCAATATTTCATGGAACGGGTGCGAGGACCTGAGGAATGGCATTGACAGCCTTATTCAGAGTGGCCTGCTACAGATCACTACATCATTTCCGACAAATCCGACAACTTCATCAACAACGGTTTCAGACCCTCCTACAACTGCAGCAACTATTGTTCCCGATAATTCACCAGCAACATCAACCAATACTTCATCTGTCCTACCAAATGATCAGTTTTCAACAGTTTCTCCTGCTACAACTTCAGCTTCATTCCATTTCGAATCTCCATCAACAACAACATCAGTCCTTCCAACAACACCTCCTACAACACCAACAATCAATCATGAAGATGTCTCTGCTGTTACCATATTCTACGATCCTGAAAATAATTCCGCTTACCATTCAGAAGGTGCTGCTCCCACCAGAGCACCAGTTACAATCTTTTATGATCCACAAACAATAGCAGTCCCTTCAGCAGCAGCAATCAGTCCGGTCACTGTCACGGTGCCTGGACCAGTACCATATGAGAGCAACAGGGCCATCCCTTGGCACTATGGCTCTGACTTGTATTGCGAAGGAAAGAGAATTACTCTTGAAACATCAGCACCTGCACCACAAGTAGATAATGTGGGGGGAGGCGGAGGCTTCAATCGAAGCGGACGTCTCTTTGCTTCACAAGTTCAAAGACCTACTGCCGAAGCAGAAGCTGCTGCCAAGGCAAAAGGAAAAGGCCCGGTGCAGGAAGATCCAGCTGCCAAAGAAGCCTTGAAAACTCCATTTGATCAGGAAGTTGATGAGTTTATGCGGATCATCAAAAAGAGTGATTATAAAGTTGTGGATCAACTTCACCAGACGCCATCCAAAATCTCTATCCTCTCACTGCTTATGTGCTCCGAAGCCCATCGGAATGCACTGCTTAAAGTCCTGCACGCAGCTTACGTGCCTGAAGAGATTACTGTCAACCAATTGGAAACCGTGGTTGGTAATGTTACTGCTAGCAATGGGCTAGGGTTTACCAATTCTGACTTGACAGCGGATGGCCGCAATCACAACAAAGCCTTGCACATAACCATGGAATGCAAAGGAGCTGTCCTTTCTCACGTGCTGGTGGACACAGGTTCTTCCCTGAATGTCTTACCAAAGAAGGCTCTGGTGAAGTTAGAATATGATGGTTTGGCATTAAGACCCAGCAACCTGGTGGTAAGAGCCTTTGATGGTTCTAAGAGATCGGTTCTGGGAGAGATTGAGCTGCCTGTGACAATTGGCCCACAGACCTTTAAAACTATCTTTTATGTGATGGACATTCAGCCCGCCTACAGCTGTTTGTTGGGTAGACCCTGGATTCACGCCGCCGGCGCAATAACGTCTACCCTTCACCAAAAGTTAAAATTTGAGTGGGAAGGTCAAGTTGTCACAATCTGTGGAGAGGAGGACATTTTTGTCAGCCACCTGGCAACCTATAAGTACATTGAAATGGATGGGGAGATCCATGAAACAATGAGCCAGGGGTTTGAAGCTTTGAATGTGCATGAGGCATCTGCTGTATCTGGTACTCCAATGTCATCATACCAACAAGCCCGGAAGGTTGTTGAAGAAGGAACTGCCCTAGGCTGGGGCAAGGTCTTAGCTGTGGAGGAGAAGAAGGACAAGTTTGGGTTGGGTTACAGACCAACTCAACATCAAGCAAAGGCTGCTGCAGAGCCTGGTTTTGTCAGTGGGGGGATGCTTACCCCCGATGCTATCAACTGTCTGGAAGACGAGCTGGAAGAGGAGCGCAATCTGGAGAATTGGATTCGTCCAAAAATCCCGGGGAGCAGTGTCTCGAACTGGTCTTCCCAGGAAATTATAAGAGTTACTCATACAGAGTAATTATTATTTCCTGCATTTTTATAGCATGCATCAAAGTCTTGCATCTTGCCCAAGATGACAAGACTCATTTTGTAATCAGGGCCATCTGTACTTTTGTGCAAACAAGATTAAATTAATGAAATATCAGACATCTTTTTGCAAACGAGTCTTTTTCTTTTCTGTTCACTGTTTTTCCATTTTTCTTTTTGTACAAAAATAAATGGCGGTGTTTTCAAAATGATAACTTCATTTCACTTTTTTCTAAAGCAAGATTAAAATCAATCACTAAAATGAACCAACTTAACCCTTGCAGGGAGTGCCTTCCAGATAGCACCGACAACAGCACGGCTATGACATCGTATGACTTTGACAATCCAATCAATCAAGCTGATGAAGGGGTTGAAGAAGAATATGAGCTTCCTGAAGAGCTAGCCAGGTTGTTAAGACAAGAGGAAAAGGTTATTACTCCTCACCAGGAGGAGATTGAAGTGATTAATCTTGGTACAGACGAAGACGCGAAAGAGGTTAAAATCGGGGCCTGCCTGCAAGACTCAGTGAAGAGACAGCTGATAGATCTGCTTCAGGAGTATGTTGATGTGTTTGCTTGGTCGTATCAAGACATGCCAGGGTTGGACACCGATATAGTCGTGCACAAGCTGCCTTTGAGGGAAGAATGCCCACCAGTGAAACAGAAGTTGCGCCGAACTCGCCCAGACATGGCTATGAAAATCAAAGAAGAGGTACAAAAGCAGTGGGACGCCGGGTTCCTTGCTGTGACTAGTTATCCGCCATGGGTTGCTAACATAGTACCTGTGCCTAAGAAGGACGGAAAAGTTAGAATGTGTGTTGATTACCGGGATCTGAACAGAGCCAGCCCGAAAGACGACTTCCCATTACCTCACATTGACGTATTGGTGGATAATACGGCTCAGTTCTCGGTATACTCCTTCATGGATGGATTTTCAGGATATAATCAGATCAAGATGTCACCTGAAGACATGGAGAAGACAACATTCATCACACCTTGGGGCACGTTCTGTTACAAAGTGATGCCATTCGGACTGAAGAATGCTGGTGCAACATATCAACGGGCTATGGTGACATTATTCCACGATATGATCCATAAGGAAATAGAATGTTACGTGGATGATATGATCGCCAAGTCCCTTACAGAGGAAGATCACCTGGTGAATCTGCTGAAGTTGTTCAAGCGTCTGAGGAAGTACCAACTAAAGCTGAACCCCAACAAATGCACATTCGGGGTGCGATCCGGTAAATTGCTGGGCTTTATTGTAAGCGAGAAAGGGATTGAGGTTGACCCTGATAAAGTCAAGGCTATACAAGAAATGCCTGCACCAAAAACTGAGAAAGAAGTTCGAGGGTTCTTAGGTCGATTGAACTACATTTCAAGGTTCATATCTCATCTTACAGCAACCTGTGAACCCTTGTTCAAGCTGTTAAGAAAAGAACAAACGGTCAGGTGGAACGAAGATTGCCAGAAGGCTTTTGACAAGATCAAGGAGTATTTACAAGAACCTCCAATCCTCATGCCTCCAGTAGAAGGAAGACCTCTGATTATGTACTTGACAGTATTAGAAGAGTCAATGGGGTGTGTACTGGGCCAGCATGACGAGTCTGGTCGAAAAGAGTATGCAATATACTACCTAAGCAAAAAGTTTACCGACTGTGAACAGCGTTATTCACTGCTCGAGAAAACTTGCTGTGCTTTAGCGTGGGCTGCTCGCCGACTGAGACAGTATATGTTGACCCACACTACCTTACTAATCTCAAAAATGGATCCAGTTAAGTACATTTTCGAGAAGCCAGCTCTTACCGGACGGGTTGCAAGATGGCAGATGATTCTCACAGAATACGACATACAGTACACATCTCAGAAAGCCATCAAGGGCAGTGTACTATCTGAATATCTTGCTGAGCAACCCATTGATGACTACCAACCTATGAGGTTTGACTTCCCTGATGAAGACATCATGTTCATTAAAGCAAAAGATCACGAAGAGCCTATTCACACTGAAGGGCCTAACCCAGAAGAGGAATGGACTATGATGTTTGATGGGGCTGTTAACATGAATGGTCGTGGTGTTGGTGCAGTACTCATTACACCCAAAGGAGTTCACATGCCTTTCTCGGCAAAACTCACTTTCAACTGCACTAACAACGAAGCTGAATACGAAGCTTGCATTATGGGTCTTGAGGAAGCCATTGACCTCAGGATCAAGACATTGACCGTATTCGGAGATTCAGCTTTGGTAGTCAATCAAACCAACGGGAAATGGTACACCCACCAAGATCATCTGATACCTTACAGGGATTATACAAGAAGGTTATTGACTTTCTTTACAACGGTCAAACTTGAGTATATCCCTCGGGACGAGAATCAGTTTGCAGATGCTCTTGCTACCATTTCATCCATGATCAAAGTTCAAGCTGCTAACTTTGTACCTCAGATTTCAGTATCAAGACTTGATAGACCAGCATATGTATTTGCAGCGGATGTTGTAAAAGATGATAAGCCTTGGTTCCATGACGTTAAGTGCTTCTTGGAGGATCAGACATACCCACCTGGGGCATCTTCCAATGATAAGAAGACTTTAAGAAGGCTTGCTGGTAGTTTCTTTCTGAACACTGATGGGTCTTTATACAAGAGGAACTTTGACATGGTACTCCTCAGATGTGTTGACAAGACGGAAGCAGATTTGTTGATGCATGAAGTGCACGAAGGCTCTTTTGGTACCCATGCTGGAGGGCATGCCATGGCTAAAAAGTTGTTAAGATCAGGCTATTACTGGATCACAATGGATGCAGACTGTTGTGCTTACGCCAGAAAATGCCACAAATGCCAGATCTACGCAGACAAGGTGCATGTGCCTCCCAATCCTTTGAGCATCATGTCTTCACCATGGCCCTTTGCCATGTGGGGCATTGATATGATTGGCAAGATTGAGCCAACTGCTTCAAATGGTCACAGATTTATCCTGGTCGCCATCGACTATTTCACCAAGTGGGTCGAAGCAGCCTCATATGCAAACGTCACAAGGCAAGTGGTAGCCAGATTTCTGAAAAGAGACATCATCTGTCGATATGGAGTTCCCGAGCGAATCATTACTGATAATGGTTCCAACTTGAACAACAAAATGATGGCAGAGCTGTGCCGGGACTTCAAAATCCAACATCACAATTCTTCTCCTTACAGGCCAAAGATGAACGGCGCTGTTGAGGCAGCAAATAAGAATATCAAGAAGATTGTGCAGAAGATGGTAATCACCTACAAAGACTGGCACGAAATGCTACCATTTGCCTTGCATGGGTACCGCACGTCAATCAGAACATCCACTGGGACAACACCTTATCAGCTTGTATATGGTATGGAAGCGGTCCTACCTGTTGAAGTTGAACTACCCTCGTTACGGGTATTAATGGATGTTAAACTGAGTGAAGCAGAATGGGTTCGGGCCCGATACGAACAACTGAGTCTGATCGAAGAGAAAAGATTGGCTGCAATCTGCCATGGACAGCTATATCAGAAGAGAATGAAGAGGGCCTTCGATCAGAAAGTCAGGCACCGAGGGTACCAAGTGGGAGATCTTGTGCTGAAAAGAATCCTCCCTCCTCATACAGACCACAGGGGCAAATGGACTCCAAATTATGAAGGACCATTCGTTGTAAAGAAAGTTTTCTCTGGTGGAGCACTGATGCTCAGCACCATGGATGGTGAAGATTTCCCGTCCCCTGTGAATTCAGATGCAGTTAAAAAATACTTCGCATAAAAATGACCCGCTGGACATAAAAATAGAATGTAAGTCCAGGCAAAAATAGGGCATCCCGGTGAGTCAAAAACAGAATAAAAGACTCGGGCAAAAGTAAGGGAAAATGAATAAAAAATGTACACCCGCTGAGTTGAAAAGCCGCATTGGACAACTCAGGCAAAAATGGGTATCCCGATGGATTGAAAACCCGAAAGGGCGATCCATGCAAAACGAGGGAATAAGCGAACAACTGCATTCTGAATTCGTCTGTATTATCCGCAACTTGGTAAGCTTCGAAAGGATCGAGCTTCAATCAGAATCAACTTTCTCCAGAAAGCAAGACGAGAAGAACGTCATTGTCATACGAGTCATAGCAGGAGAGGAAGCTCCTCAAAGCGTCGCCAACATCGCCAGCATTTTGTTTCTCAATTTATAACAATCTCCTCATTTCAGGGGATTTGTTTCTTTGACTGTATCTCGCCAATTCAGGGCATATGAATCAATAAAATCAGATTTTTCAGTCATGCTTCGTCTTATACTTTTTTTTTTATTTTGCAAAGAATGTCTGATGTCTCTAAAAAACTAATTGCACAAGTACAGGTGTTTTTCACTAAAAAGAAAGAAAATGAAACACATGCTTGCAGGGAATGTGATTATTCTCGAAAATACTTATCTCCTATGACGGAATCCAGTAAGGGATACCTCGGGACCTTTTGTGTGTTTCCTTATCTTTGCAGGATTGCAGGCATCCAGAACGCAACCTGGGGCACGCAAATCACGTTTCAGCAAGCTGGCAAATCATTATCAACTCGGTCTACCTTCCGCGTGGCACCGGAGAGTGCCCACTTCCCCAGCAAAGTTGCCAAATCGACATGCACTCAATCTCAGCATCGGAAATGCTCTATCCCCAGCTGAGTTGCCTCTTGTTGCTCTCCCCAGCTGAGTTGCCTCTCACAATTCCCCAGCCGAGTTGCCATGTCATCCTCAGTTGAATACAGAAGTCAGGGAACCATCTCCCCACAGAGTTCCAGCCTCTATCCAGAAGAGCAACGCATGAAGAGATCACAACAGAGTGAAGAAAGCTTCTACAAACCCCAGCTGGATCCCATATTATAAGGATATGTCAATCAGTGACATATATCCCCAAGCAGATACCTCATTAGATCTACCAGTGATCTCATCCCCAGCTGGGATGTCCGTTTCAAGCAGATCAGCCAGAGATCTTCGCAGCAACGGGATCCGAGTCCCGGATCTGTGCCCCTTTGCATAATCATAGCATTCACATCATATTCACCCTCAGAGCGTAGCATTCCGTCTAATACGGAGCATTACGGCAAAAATCAAATGCATTGCATAATCATAAGTCATGTTGTGAATTGAACTTGTGAATAATAAACCGTTCATCACCATCAATACACAAAAAACTCCCACCAGAGTCCCCAGCAAAAGCAGTTGCCTCTCCAATCACAAACACCAGTATATACACCTTTTGGCACCCGTCCGTGTCATCCTTCCCCAAACAGGTCGCCTGAATACACTCTACAAACAAGATCACCCGCATTACAGGTACGTCCTGACACCCGTCCGTGTCATATCACCAGCAGAAAGCCAAAGACATCCTCTTTGCACTCACATATACTTATATATACACTTTCTTGACACCCGTCCGTGTCATGTTCCCAGCGCAGTCGCTCACTGTCATCAACCCATATACTTGTTAATATTGTACTTTTCTCTCTTGACACTCGTCCGTGTCACTCTCCCCAGCAGATAAACACTTATATATATATATACTCACTACTCATTGGTACACTTATACAGATACTCGTCCGTATTTTGTATACATCATCACTCATATCCCCACAGATTCGACAGTAGTCCTTGTTCTTTGTTAACCAGTTGGTACTCGTCCGTACCATCATCTCAGAACATTGCGTCTAGTGTTTGTTTCTACATGATGCTCGTCCGTATCATAAGTCTTAAGGATGCTCGTCCGCATCTTTAATCCATACACCGTGTCAAACACTTGTGTCTTCTTGAATATAGATGCTCGTCCGTGTCTACTATTCCCCCAGAAGAGTCCTTTCAGATGCAACACCCGTCCGTGTTCTTTGTTAACCAGTTGATACTCGTCCGTATCATCATCTCTAAACATGTGTCAGTTTGTTTCTACATGATACTCGTCCGTATCATAGTCTTAAGGATGCTCGTCCGCATCTTTAATCTATACATAATACCAAATACTCATACTTTCCTTTCTTGGGTGTGAACGCTCGTCCGTGTTCACCATATCCCCAGTAGATCGCCAAATTTTCTTTTTATCTAACACTCGTCCTGTGTTATGATACCTCTGAGAGCAGCCGTACCCTGCTGAGTGGTCGTCCTCCACTTCTTGATGGTCGTCCTCCGTCATGCTCATCCGATGGTCGTCCCCATCGTTGATTTCAGCAGCCGTCCCCTGCTAGGTGGTCGTCCTCCACCTCCTGATGATCGTCCTTCATCATTTTATCCAATGGCCGTCCCCATTGTTGATTTTGGTTATCTGGCATTCGTCCTATGTCATGAGAAACCCTGAGAGCAGCCGTCCCCTGCTGAGTGGTCGTCCTCCACTTCTGAGTGGTCGTCCTCCATCTTGCTCGTCCGATGGCCGTCCCCATCGTTGACCTTTTCTATCCGATGGCCGTCCCCATCGTTGATATTTTCGGCAGCCGTACCCTGCCAGGTGGTCGTCCTCCACCTTTGATGGCCGTCCCCATCATTTTTCTTTTATCCCCAACAGAGCAGCCGTCCCCTGCTAGGTGATCGTCCTCCACCTTTGATGGCCGTCCCCATCATCTGTTTATTTCATTTATTCTTTAACCCGATGGCCGTCCCCGTCGTGGTCCCTTTTCCTTTTTAGCCCGATGGCCGTCCCCATCGTTGGTTACCTTTATGAACTTGACGGCCGTCCCCGTCATGTTTCATTCGATCCCCAGAAAATTTTACAGCTTTATCTTGATGGCCGTCCCCATCATGATATCTTATTTTCCCAGCTAGTCGGCCGTCCCCGTCTTAGCTCTACCTTTTATCCCCAGCATGTCGGCCGTCCCCGTCATTGCTTTATTTTCCTCACCTCCCCAGCATGTCGGCCGTCCCCGTCATTGCTCTTTACCCAGCAGTCGTCCTCTGCTCGACGGTCGTCCTCCGTCGCCTACACTTTACAATATACTTTGTTTTCCTTTTACAATCTATATCCCTTTTCTTCTTCATTCTGTGAGTGCAAATTTTGGACTGTCTTTGGTATTCAACCACAAGTTATCTTGTTTGCCTGTTAAGCCGTCGCTTACATCCTGCACAGCTAACTCATGTTTGAATAGGGGCAGCTGTAAACACCCCAAATTTACCCTCACTCATTCACACCATGGCTTGTGATCATATCATATGCATAAACACAATCATATCAACTCACATCTCATTTTTGATTCACTGCATAGTTTCTAGGGCATCTGCACCTAGGGTTTGTGATCTGAGCAATCCCAAAGCATCTTGAGCCATTCCAAAGGCCACTAATCAACTCAAAGTGGTCCATGTGTGTTCTTATATCATATTTCATCTCCTCAAAGTCAAAATTGCAGAGGAATCACAAGAACTAGGGTTTGAGGTGATGCAGAGCCAGTTTAGACTGCACAGTTGACTGAAAATTAGGGTTTTGGTTTTAGAGGCCATAACTCCAATTTTTTTGGTCATTCTTGTTTCCATTGATCTCTATATGGTATAGGGAGTATGCATATCAATTTTCATGAAGAAATTCCATGGGGAAGTCATCTGATCAAGAGTTGACTTTTCAGACAAGTCAGTGCAAAATCAGGGCATCTGAGGCCCCCAATGACCCAACCAGTGGGTGATCTTCATCATTTTGAGTGTATATGATCTTTATTTGATCATGGAAGAAGGTTGAAGTTCATAAAATCAAGAATTTAGGGTTTTTGCAAATGTTGACTTTTTGGGCATAGTTGACTTTTCAAGAATGCATCATTTTAGGTCATTTTTCAAGCCATGATTCTTGATCCAAAAGTGCTTCAAATGGAAAAACTTTGGTCATGAAAGTTGTAGATCTCATCTTTCCCTTTTCAAAAAGTACAAGAACATGATCAAACTCTTCTTGGATCAAAAGTTATGGCAATGCAAAGTTAGCAAAAATCACTTATTTTCAAGATATGCACCAAGTGTGAAAATTGCAAAATCATGTGCTAAGTCAAATTGCAACTTCTAATTCATTTCAAACCAGCACATAAACATTCTCTAAGGCCTAAAAATCAGATTTGAACCAAAGATCACATGTGTTTAGTTCATGTAACAAGGCATTTTTCATGAGATTTCAAAAAGGCCACAAGTTGCAAAACTCATGATCACATCTCACCAACTTGAGGCATTGGCTGCTGAACCAAGCTAGCTTCATACACACACCATGCTGCGCAGCCCCTATGCCATGTACTTGCCTAGCACTTCACCATACCTCTCTTACACAATTTTTGACTTTTTGCAAAAGGCAACTTACCAATCAATAAAGCACATGTCCAATCAACTGACCAATGAGAGAGAGTTATGTGGACAATTTGCAAGCCATTTCATGTACAAGGCAAGGCTGAAGCTCATTCATTGAAGACATTCACAAAATCACTCCCAATTGCAAGTTGCTTCGAATCTGCCTCCACAGCTTGCAAACATTCAAACCCTCTTCACCATTCAACTCACCTTGCTCCATAGACCACCCAGCACCAAGAACACAAGCCTGAAACAGCCTGAACATCTCACTGCCATTTCTCACCTCATTTTGCAGTTTCAATCGAATCTCCTTCCACAAACCACAAACACACCAACAAACACTCCAGACCTTCTCCATTCATCCTCAGGACCATAAACAACCCATCACAATGGCCTGAAACCTCCAGAAACTCCATTGCCATTTCTAATCAAGCTTGAGCAGAAGCTTTCGAATCTCATTATCCAGCCAACACAAACTTCTTTTGAGCATTCAAACATCTTCTGGAGACCAAGTGGAGCAGTTTGCACTGAAGGAAGTGGCCAGAAAGTCCTCAAGTTGAAAGCTCCAAATCTCAGGTAGCTCGAAATTAATTTTTCCAGAAATCATTTTTCTTGTTACAAACTTGTTCTATGTGATTCACTGATCATCCTGATGTTTTTAGTTTTTGAAATGGCTTTGTTTTGAGTATTTAATTTGTCTCTGAAGCTTGCGTGCCCTAGAACTTGTTCTCTTCGATTCAGTTTGTTTAGGAAGAATAAATTTGTTTTGAGAGAGGGGTTTGATTCGTGAGAGGTTGGAGATCATTTCCCAATTCATAGGTTTTGTTTTTGTTACGTTTTGAGGGAGTTGGTGAGTTTCCCGGTGAGGTGCTGGCCGGAGAAGACGACCGGAAGTCTTCTCCGGCCACCTGAGTCATTAAGCCCTAATCTCAGGTCATTAACTCTAGTTTGAATTTGAACCATGGATGTGCGTTGACCTGTTGACTTCCCTCTCTTTTGGATGGCCCAGATCATTTCATTTGCCCTAATCTCTCTCATTAACTTTAATTAATTCGTAATTAAATTAATTAAGTCAGGTGCAATCCACACCCTTCATTCACGCGCCAGTCAACACTTTCAAACTCAGAATCAATCTCAGCCATCCTTTCCTTTGACTTTCTTTTTTATTTGATTTTTATTTCATTTTATTTCAATTAACTTGCATAATTATTTTAAAATAGCAAAAAATACATAAAAATTATGAAACTTTTTCCTCTGAGTTTTAATAATTTTTATGACACAAAAATATTTTTATTTTATTTTTCATCATTAAAAAAGTATTTTTAAATATTTAAAAGATTATTTTTAATTGATTAATGGGAATTAATTAATTAAAAATACTTTTAGGTATTTAAAAATTACCAAAAAATTCATGAAATGTTCTAAGACATTTAGAAACATTGTCCAACCTTCAAACCAAATTTCCTTTTTGATCTTGATGCACTTTAAGAATTTTTCATTGAATTAAATCATATTTTGTGCATTATTTTGATCATAAGTTCCAAAAATTATTTCTGCCTGTTGGAGAAGGTTGAGACATTGATTCTTTTTGCATTGTTTTATGTTTAGCATGTAGTTTATAGGATAAAATGGCCATGATTTGATCTTGCATTTTCTATTTGTTTGGCATTTATTTTGTTAAGAACCCTAAAAAACCCTAATAGCTTGTAAAAATCATATCTTGAGTTTGGTTAGGAGTTGAGAGTTCCCCTTTGGGCAGTGGTTCATTATAGGTTTAGGGTTCCTTTGAGTAGCATTTTCCATTTTTTATCTTAAGGTTTGCTTCTGTTTTGGGTTTTTGTTTGATGTTTGATTCATGAACCCTAATTTGGGCTTCCTCTTGCATCCTTCTTGCATTCTCTTGCATAACATGACTTGTCTTTGCATTTTATACATTCTTGTGTTTCATTTGACATCTTAAGACATGTAGAAAGCATGTTTGACCATTGCATTACATGTTTGCCATGTCATTTGTCTTGTATGATTCATAACTTTCCATGCTTGTTCATGCTCCTTAACTTGCATCATTTGCATTCATAATCTTGTATGAGCATCCCCATGCCTTGCCTCATGTTTGCAGCATCTCATAGCATCATTTTCATCATCAACGTGCTTCTGGTTTGGTCTATCATCATACCATTTCATTTCATTTAGCATTGCATTGCATTTCTTTCTAACATTTCAGGTGGTAAGTAAACTTGGGAAGTGAATTTGCCTTCACTTCTCATAACTTTTCTTGTCATCTCTCTTGCATCCATTGCTGCATTTATGTTTGTGTTTGAGTTTGAGCTTGCTCATTCTTGTTCCTCCCACTTTCTTTCTTCAAGTGACTTGACTTCTTGAATGAAGCAAGTTACTTTGCTTCTCTTGATCTTGTTCATCTGCTTCCTGGTGGCTCCTTTGAAGACTCTTCTTGCAAACCTCACAAACCTTAGGATCAACCAAGCATGATAATGAATTAGGATTTTGATTAGTCCCCCCATAGTTTTACCTTTGTGTCTCTCTTTGAGTCCTCTCTTCTCACCTCATAATCAGAGACTAAACCATAAAGGCTCTAAGACTTTGTGATTAGGGTTATGCCTGCATCCTTCTCTTAGGATGGAGTGTATAACTTTAATCCTAAGTATTAAACCCTTAGTGTGTTTAAATCTCTTAATCAATTCATATAATAATCATCAAGACATCAAGCTTGTAACTTGGGCCTTGCATTAGGGTTCTAATTCTTCCTTAAGTGGTTAAGAAGGACTAACCCTAGTGTTAATGGACAAGTCCCCCTCAAGTTGTCTTACAAATCATAAAAATCACTTCATCATCATACCATTAAATAAAATCCACTTAATCAAAGGCTTGTTTTGTCATGAGTTTAATCCCTAATCATGGATTAAGTTGAGGAGCTTTCCTCAGCTTAAACATTCTCATCTATTATCCTTCTATTAGGATGGTGTAATGAGTCTGTTTAATCCTTGATTATGGCTTAACCTCATTACTCAACACTAAACAAAAACACCAAAAACATCTAAATAATCACAAGTAGGTTAATGATCTTAATCCTGCATCAAAGGTGATTAAGTGTGAGAATCTGACTTCACACTTAAGGTAATTCTCATTACCCCTAATCAGAGGGAAGATGTGATGAGTTTACTAACCCATTGGTTTAGGCTTAAGCTCATTAACTTATGACAAACTTCCACAAGCAATAAAAGACTGAAAACACAAAAAACAAACAATAATCGTCTCCTTCGGGATTCTTTTCTCATCTCACTCACTCACAAACGAGAACTTGCTTCTTCCGTCTAATGCAAGACAGTTTGCATCTGTGCCAGACAGATCATACACTTGAGCATAGGCAAGCAAGCAGTTCACAAGTCAATTCATCTTTCAGTCTCTTTGGGTCGAACTACGGTGTTCTGACTTCCTCATTGCACGAGAGGATACGTAGGCATAACTTAACGGTTATCGAACAAAAAGTCTCTGTACATCCCCCCTCCTTCCAGCTTTATTCTTTAGCCTCATTATCATGAGCATCTTACTCCTGTCCTTACACTGACACTGTACATTTATACACTTCACTTCTCCTACACTGACACCTGTACATTCTTTTCCAGCTATTTTATACACAGATTGCACTGACACTACCCCTTTATAACACAAATCTTTCAAGCGTGGATCCCGTCGAGTACGACGGACAATCTGGGTGCTAATACCTTCCCAGGTTGTAACCAACCCCCTTTCTCAGTCTCTCTGGTTCGCAACCGTCTTATCCATCTTTTTCTAGGTCTATGCAGCATTGCCTTTCCTCCGGGATAAAAATGCCTAGCTGGCGACTCTTTTCATTCTCCAGTGAGTTCACGGCTGTGTGTTCTCACTGTTCCCTTCGCCGACCGTTCGCGCTTGTACCTGGATGCTAATCTTCGGGAGCGACATGTAGCAATCTAGCCAGCTCTACAAGTACTTCACAATCTTCCTCCTTTCCATCCTCGGCTTGATAGATCGGATTCTCGAAATCATAATTGGCAATAGCAGAATTGTTATCAATAGGATCCATAGTGGATGAAGATCTACATTTTATTGACGTGGGTGTGTGTAAGAACACATAGCTTTTTTTTATAAAAGGAAAAAGTAAAAGAAAGACAAAGAGCGCAATATTTACGAAAGCGAGAAACTTCCATTGATTTTATTGAATGAAAATATGAAAATGAAATGACAACCCTAACAAGCACACCATTGTGCCTCGGGCAAGGCACAAGGCTCAAAAGTATTTAATTATTCAAAGTTACAAAAATTAAATTTAGAAAAACAAAGTAGCATTTACTCCTGACTAAAGGAGATAGGAATAATGTCTTCAGCCTTCTAGTTGTTGAGTCCATCACCCATGGTAGGAAAGATCCACTCATCCAGGTTGTAATCTTCATCATAATCTCCCACAGCATTGACTTGGTCCTTTATGATTCCTTTGTTAGTGATACGGGCAGCACGAGCACGATGAACAGCCTTTTGAGATTCTGCAGTAAAACCCAAACCAAACTTGTCAGGCTTGTAAGGAATGTCAGGAAGCTGACCCCTAATAGTACAACCACCTTCTTCAACCACAAATTTAGCATCTTTGAGGGAGGCCATTGTAGGAGGTACTCTGGTTATCACATGAACTCTTTTAACAGTAGGGATGGCTTCAGTAGCAGGAACAAATTGAGGAACTACTTCAAATACCTGGCAAGGAGTCTCAACAAATTCTCCCTCCATCTCAACATATTTAAAGGTATTCACATGACTGACCATGTATTCTTCTTCACCATAAACAGTGACAATCTTTCCTTTCACTGGATATTTCAATTTCTGATGTAAAGTGGAAGTTACAACACCTGCCCCATGGATCCAGGGGCGCCCAAGAAAACAGGAGTACGCAGGACGAATATCCATCACATAGAAAGGGGAATCAAAAACTTGAGAGTCTACTTTGATTGGAAGATCCACCTCTCCATGCACCATTCTTCTTGAACCATCAAAGGCCCTCACCACCACATTACTTGGTCTTAACACTACATCCTTCAAGTTGAGTTTGTCCAGAACCTCCTTAGGTAATACATTCAACGAAGAACCATTATCCACCAACACATGAGAAAAGTAGTGCCCCTACACTCAATGGAGACGTGTAGAGCTCTCTTATGGTTTCTTTTAGCAGGAGTCAGATTAGCATCAGTAAAACTCAAACCATTATCACTGGTTAGATGAGCAACACAATTTTCAAACTGGTCCACAGAGATTTCATGTGGTACATGAGCAGTCTTCAAGAACTTGATTAAAGCCTTGGCATGGGCTTCAGAGCATAATAACATGGAGATTTTGGAGGGAGTATGCCCCAACTGGTCAACAATATCATAATCACTCTTGCAGATGATTTACAGTACTTCTTCCATTTGCTTAGAGAGATCTTCACTAGCTGGTGCCTCAGCTTGAATAGGTTCAATTGCTGGTCCTTTGCCCCGAGCCCCAGTACTTGGCCCAGAGTTAGAGATATGAACTGGAGTAGCAGCAATCTTTGAGGTGTCTTCTGGAGAGAAAATTCTTCCACTCCTAGTAACCTTACTAGACCCAACAATATTGTCAACATCAAGATTAACATCAGTAACAGGTGCATCAGTCAAAGGCTCTTGCTTGACACCATGGATATAAACATATGAACCATAATTCCAGGGTATGGCCTTATCAGAAGTATATGGGATAGGACCAGGAGTAGTAATAGTCATTGGAGCCACCTTTGGCTCGGCAGTAATCTTCACAGGACCCTTAGAAGTGATCCTCACTGGACCTTTGGAAGTAATCTTCACAGGAATATTATCAACCATAGCCACATCTTCAAATTTCAAGTCTTGAGCCAAACCTTCACACAGACTTTCTATAGAAGGGGTCTTCTCAAATAGTATAGTATAGTTATCTATCAGGCGTTGAATACCTGACCTCAACTTCCAACAACTATCAGGTTATGTAGGCACAGTAAAAACAATCTTCATTGCAACCCGAAAATAAACCGGCTAGCACAAGTTTCTTCTTGAAAATAGATAGAGGAGTAGTTATTTCAGCCACAGTACGAACATAATAAACCTCATCAACAACATTAATAGTCTTCTAATGTTTAGGCATAGGAGCAATAATCACATTGGGAGTTTCCAGAGGGTCAAACTCAATTTCTCCATTCTCAATCATATCCTGAATTTTGTTCTTCAATGCCCAGCAACTATTAGTATCATGACCAGGACTATTAGAATGATATACACACCTTGCATTAGGATTGTAACGAGGAGAGGAAGTATCGGTATTCTGAGGATGGTCCTTCAAAGTAATCAACTATCCTTTTAACATGTGTTGCAAAGCCTGAGCCAATGACATATTGATCTTTGTAAATTTCCTCCTAGGCTTGGGTTGACTATTCTGCTGTTGTTCTTGTGGTGCAGGTGTAGGATTAGAAATCAAAACAGCTCCCACATATTGGTTATGATTATTAAGACCATGTTGGCCATACACAACATTGGATTCCTTCTTCCCATTAGAAGGTTTCTTGAGGGTACTTGAAGTAGCATCCATCTGAATATTTCCACTGAGTATCCCACTCTCTACACGTTCTCCAGTCATTATTAGCTCAGTGAGGCCAGAGGATGAGCTTCCAATGAGATGACTATAGAAAGGACCAGTCAACGTACTCATAAACATATCAACTAATTCCCTATCAGTCAAAGGGGGTTGAACTCTACTTGCCAGATCTCTCCACTTCTGAGCATACTCCTTGAAGCTTTCTTTAGAACCTATGGACATGCTCTGGAGCTGCATGCGAGTTGGTGCTAAATCAGAATTATATTATACTGCTTATAAAAAGCCTCAGCAAGATCATTTCAATTACGAATGTTGGTACTCTCCAGTTGATAATACCATTCCAGTTGGGACCCAGACAAACTTTCTTGAAAGAAATGCATCCATAACTTCCTATCATGAGTATGTGGTTGAATTCTCCTGACATAAGACCTCAAATGCAATTTTGGGCATGACACACCATCATACACCACAAAAGTAGGAACCTTGAAACCAATAAGGATGGAGACTCCCGAAATCAAGCTCATATCTTCAAAGTCAAACCCAAAAATCTTTTGTAGTTCTATAGCATTCATTCGGTCCTCCAGTATCCTATACTTCTCTTCACTGGAAGGGTCATGGTAATAATTTTCCTCAGAATCAGAATTCACAGTTGTAGCATGTTGACTCCCTTCCTCTTCTATAGAACTTTTATCTCCAGGATTTTCCACCTCAGCATCTGTCTTGATAGGAGCTCTAAATCTTCTACCCAGGTTGATGAAACCAGCTGATTTTCTAGTCTTCTTTTTCTTGGTCAGAAGTGCCTTCATCTCATCTTGTCCCCTGGACAAATTCATAATCATCTCTTGAAATTGGGCATTCTGAGTCTGGATATCCTTGACATTTTGTTCGAGAGCCATTTTTGCTGAAATAAACAACGAGAAGATAAGATACCTGTTTATAAGAAACTTGTGATGTAATGACATGGTATGTGTATGTTTATGCAATGTTTTCAAGAACCGCAAGATTTAAATTTGTTTAAGTAAAACAAAAAACAAAATTTTATTAGTAAGTGTTTAATATAAATTTGCCCCTTGGGCTTACAGTGAAAGGAAATAACAATAAAGTAAAAATAAATATATGGGTTTTTAAGTCTCCCATGGACGCTTCCTCTTTGGATTGAGGTATGAGTTGATGTTCCTCTCCTCGTGAAGTTGCCTTGTTAGCTCCAGAATTCTTTCTTGACCATCTCTGAAATGAGTCTCAAAAGTATCCCTTTGCTCATTCAACTGAATCCAGGACTTCTGCAATTCTTCCAAATCAGTGGGCATATCTGGATGAAGGATGGTATAAGGAACATCTCCTTCAGCAACAGGCTCCATGGTAACCGGTAGAATATCAGGATACAACATCATAAGAGTCTGAGCACGAGATCGCACCCATCTAAGATAAGGCTCCATAGGAATATAATACTTTGGCTCCAAAGTCTTGATATCAATCATATTCACCTTATTCCAAGCTCGTATATACCTTTGACGGTAACCCTGAAGATCGTTGTCGTAGTAGAACACAATACCCTGAATAAGCATGTCATGAGGACCATTACTTCGAGCATAACCTAACTGATGTAGAGCAAAAGAACGGTTGTAGGTAATGCCCCCTCTTATGCCAAGGAGTGGCACATTAGGGAACTCCCCGCAATGGTCAATGATAGTAACATTCTCCATAGATCGAGAGCACCAATGAATGTCTGAATGAGAAAGTGACATGATCCTCTTAGACCACCTTAACCCTTGTTCATTCTTCATCACTAATCGAGGAATGTGAGAAATAAACCACCTAGCTAAAAAAGGTATGCAACACATCAGAGTTCCTCTCGCCTTCGTAGTACGAGTGTGAAGAATGTAAGATGTCTCCAAGTAATGTAGGCATTGGGTTGTGAGTCAGAAATATGTTGATGGCGTGTACATCTATGAACCGGTCAGGATTAGGGAACAAAACTAAGCCATAGATCAATAGGGATAAGATCTCCTTAAAATCATCATAGCTCATAGCTTTCAAGAACACTTGAGCTTTCTCCATCAATACCTTAGCAAGAATACCCTTAACTCCGCTTCTTGTTTCTAGGACAATGTCTGATTTCTTCAAATGTAAAGCTGCAGCAATGACTTCAAGCTTAGGTTCTTTCTCTAAGCCTGTGAAAGGTCTCTGATCAAGGATAGGTATACCCAGTAGTTTGGAGAACTCCTCTATTGTAGGAACCAGCTGGTAGTCTGGGAATGTGAAGCAATGATGTTTAGGATCAAAAACCTGGAATAGGACACTCATCATGTCTTTATTGAACCCTGAAGTGACTAGATCCAGTAGGTGACCATGGTTCTTGATGAATTGGGTGTTTTCAAAAACTTGAGGAGACCAATTCCTTAAGCGTAGAAGGTATTCCTACAAAGTTGATCCGGATAGTATTCCTACGAGTAGAAGCCATGACCTACAACAAAGAACAAAGATAAATCATTTGGTCCTTGAAATGGTTAGTGAAAATGTTATGCTTATGATGTCATGATGTTATGTTCAATCACAAATATGTGGCACACACAAATAAGTTACACAATAGCTCTAGGTTTGAAGGCTTGCATGAGGTTTAAATGTAAGTACCCTCCCCTGAAGTTTAGTTGGTTCATCCTGTCCTACAAAAGTAACCAGGTTCTAAGGGATCTCAATATCATTGATCGTTCCCAAGGGTGGTTGTTCAGTAGGAAACTTACTTGCCAACCAAAACCCTCCAAGTTTAGGATCTCAATGAGCGTAGCATCGAGTAACAACCAAATTTAGTCTTCACCAAAGTCGACTAACTCACTACTTTATAAAGGCTAAGATGGGATAACTAGGGTTCTAAAGGTCAGTTAGTGTATTGACAACATATGGCAGCCTCAAGTTATCATCAACTTACTTAAGGAACATGAGAACCCTCCAAGAAGTGACACTAACTATGGCCACCAGATCAACCATATCAGTATACGCCGTACAATTTCCTTGGTCTATTGCCATTTACCTAGGGTACACTAGATCCGGGTTAGGATCTTTCACATAAAAAGCCCAACAAGTAATATAAAGCAAACAGAACAAACAATTTAAGTGATCTAATTCCTAAGGCTACCCCGCTTTTACTTAGTACATCCCCAGCAGAGTCGCCAGTTCTGTAACACGGTGGGAGAACTGACTTTCTATAAATGTTGCGGATAGCAAGAGTCGCCACCGACTTTTATTTTATCCATAAGGAAGGGACATAAAAGAACAGGAAAGACCGTTTTGAAAAGACTTGAGTTCGGGGGGTAGGTTATATAAAGGGAAGGTGTTAGTACCCTTTATATCCATGGTTATCCATGGGCTTTTAGTTACTTAGCTCACTTAACTGTTTTTGAAAAGTGTAGTATGTGATTAGAAATTTTCTAAGTACTTTGTAATGATCCTCGTATGGATGTATACAAAGCCTTGTTTGAAAATATTTGAAAATATTGTGAGGTGTGAAAAGTATTTTTATTTTGAAGAGTGAGCAAGTAACTATGAGGTACCTACCCTATACTAAGTCATTCATGTTCTTTTATATTCTCTCAAGCGTAAGACTATCCCTATTATTAAGGAATAGGTAGTCATTACCTTGGATTTATTTAAGGGACATGCGTAGGGTCATCATATGGTCAATGAAGGCAACTTAAGGGTGTCTTTAGCAATTCGTAAGGATTATCATCATTTATTCGAAGGGACAAGATCATTATCGTAGGCAACCTCGAAGGGACTTGATCTTTTAAATCTGTAGGGACTTGATGATTTATACGTGAAAGGACTTTGCTTAAGACATCCCTATATTCGAGGGACTTGACCATTTAAAGAAGGCAACCAGGAGGGATACCCTAGGAAGTGCAGATGGCGATCATAGATCGACTTACGTGTGTGAGTGTACATTTTTAAATATTTATCTTGAATTTAATTTTCTAAGTTCAATTATTTACAATTAAATTTTGCACTCCCTATTTATTAACCACACAATTAAACAATATAATTAATAAAAAACAGAAAAATAAACTACGTTATTACAAGGCTTTGGGATAGATACAATATAATCAGACAGAAAATAAATTATGATAATAAATCAATAATATAAATATAATAAAGCAACAATAATAATAAATTAAGGAAATTTAGAAGAAATTATTCTAAGTTAGATGAATTAGAAATTTTTTTAGAAGTTTTTTATAAGAAAATATAAGTTTAAATAATTTAGTAATAATAATAAAAGAAAAAATAATTACTTATTATATTTAAAAAAATATTAAGTTAATATTTACAAAATAAATAAAGATTATAGAAAATATTAAATTATTAAGTTAATAGGTTATTTATAAATTAATTATATCAAGATTAGAAAAAATAAATTTATTAAGGATTTAACTAAGTTATTTACAAATATGAGTATATAATAGGAAAAAAAAATAAGATTATATAAAAAAAATTTAAATGAATAAACAGAATTATTTATATTAAAAAAATGATTAGGAATTTTTAATTAGAAAAATTTACATACTTGATTATTTATTTACAAAATCCATTCATAATAAAAATTAAATACAAAAATTAAAAAAAAAATTTAAAAACTAATGAATTTACAAAATACTACTTATTTATTTTTTTTGTTTTTTATTTTAATTTAGAAAAGATTTGTATTAATTAAATTTTTTAACTAATTAATTTAAAATAATAATGATTTAAATAAAATTATAAAAAAGTGAAAATAAACAAAAATAAACAAACTTGCAGGAGCCTGGGGTCGAACCCAGGTCTCCAACCCCTAACCATAAACCTCTGACCACTGGGCTGCGCGCATGTGGTGATATTGGAATGAACAATGTTCAATAAAACAAACCTGAAAAAATAGCGCAATTAACAAAAAAAGAATGAGATCTGGGATTCGAACCCAGGTCATTGGCCTCCCAGGCGCGTTACCAAAACCAACTGAGCTACACGCTCTTTCTGATATTAATACACAAATATTTCATAATAAAATAAAACGAAATTTAAAAGTCAAATTCCGCGCCCTTCTTCATCTTCTTCCTCCAACCGTTGCCTTAGGCTATAGTGACATTTTTCCGTCACTACAACTTATAGTGACGGATTCTGTCTGTTGTTAAAAGTCCTGCGAATTGGAAAATGCAATATACGTAATATAAATACATTTTGATCATGCAAATCAATTAATATCATCCTTCTAAATGCAATTGATCCATTAATTGCATATAAAATCACGTGTATGGTGAATTCCCAATTTTCAAGTTTTGAAACCCTAAGAATGGCGTTTCATCCTCTAGGCATCCATTCTTCAATCCAATTGCCCAGAATCCATCTATGCACTATCACAAACATATTTAAGCAAGCCAAAATAATTTATAATGTACCAAATGTTAGAATCGAAAAAAATAAAAAAGGAACATGAACAGATTTGGATCATGCATTTTATGAGGTTAAGGATGAAGATGATGATGGGAGCACGTTCAAAATACTTCAAGGAACCAAATTGAACCTTCAAAACGTTTGGGAGAGGCTTCTAAGTCAAAATCCGACTTTGGCTTTTTTTTTGAAAATTTTGAAACTTGATTCTTGTTATTGGAGGCTGCAAAATCGTCGCTTGTGTTTTGGTTAAGCTGTATACTTATAAGTGAAGGAGATTAGGTCAAAAACTTGTGAATTCTATGGGCTTTTGTGGTTTCTTGAGTGTGAAGAAATCTCATCCATAATTTTTTCCAAAAATCAAATGATATCCTTCCTAATTGGTGGTGCACGAAATTGGATAGCATCTAATCATCTTGAATGTCATTTAAGAGCTTCTAGAAGAAGGATCAAATCAAATATTTGTATTTTTATAATTTATTTTGATTTAAAATGAATTTTAATAAATAAAATCCAAATAAATAATAAATAAATTATAAAAATAAGAAATTATTTGAATTGGGTTGTGCTTGATGTTATTGTTAAGATTGGGTTGCAAAATGATAGGCCCATTTGGAAAAAAATTGGATTTAAGACCTTATTTTCTTCAAACACCCCTTGAAAATCTCCCAACTTTGACAAGGCACAAATCCCTCAATTTTAAGGATATGAAGGTGTTATTGAACATTTTGGAAATATTAAAGAGTCCTATAACAAACCTCTTTGGTCTCATGTCCATATCTTTTACCATTTTCAAATTATGCTCTTTGGAAAAAGTTGATTTTTTGTTGACTTTTGAAATGACCTGTAATGTTTTAGCTCATACCCTCCAAATGAAGCATTTTTAGGCTTGGCTTGTGAGACACAAAGTTGTAGAGAATTCAATTTACTTCAAAATGAGCTTTGGATGGGAAATTTTTTATGAATCATGTGAAAGTTATTGCTGGTCAAAGTTCAGTTGACTTTTCCTAAGAAACCCTAATTTAGAAACTTCCTGATTCTTAATGATCTGAGACTTCCTTGATGAATCATGATCAACCCTTGATAAAATGATGAATTTTACTTCATAAAATTGATGTTGGCAAAAAATCTTGAATTTTGGCTTTAATTTGACCACATTGACCTCAGTTTGACTTTTTAACTACTTTGACTGATTTTTGCATATATGATCATCTAACTGGTCAAACTTATTGGGAAAGCCCTGAAACTTGAAATGGGGATTCTGGAAGACATGTAGGATGTTATTAAGCACACTTGAGGCCTTGGAAGTCCATTTAGCTCAGATAAACTCAAAACCCTAGTTGTGGATCCATTGCTTAGGAGGATGCTTTGTCTGAGATAACTTTCAAACTTTCTGACCAATTGTGAAACTTGTGAATATTGAGAGAACTCTAGGGACACCTTTCTTTGATTGTGGGAGGGAAAATTTTGGGGTACAAGACATGGATACAAAGGGTGCTAACACCTTCCCTTTGTATAACCTACCCCCCGAACTCAAAATCTAAAACCAAGGTCTGTCATGTTCTTTTCCACCTTTCCTACTTGGATAAAAGAAAAGTCGGTGGCGATTATTGCTATCCGCAACATTGTTTTTGTGAAAACAAAAACGAAAAAGTCAGTTCTCTCACCGTGTTACAGACTGTAACATATATTTTGAACAGGTGTCCGACGAAGAAGCTAGAAGGAGTTACGCCAGAAGAGTGTTGGTCTGGTGTCAAGCCTAACTTGAGTCATCTGAAGGTGTTTGGATCTATAACACATAGACATGTTCCATAACAGTTGAGAAGAAAGCTTGATGACCAATCTAGTCAAATGGTTCTGATAGGATATCATTAGACTGAAGGTTACAAGTTGTTCGACCAAATAAACAAACAGGTTGTGATCAGCATGGACATGATCATATATGATCTTAAAGAATGGGATTGGACTGAAAATGTCAAGAAAGATTCAGTTGGAATCTTATGTGAAGAACCAACTTGTGAAGTCAAAAGAGATGTTCGACGAGAAAATGTTAGAGGTGAAGCAGGCCCATGCAGACCTCAAAGAACAAGACATATGCCTACAAGGCTGCAAGAATGTGTGATTTCATTAGATGATGTGGTCAATGAAGAAGGTGAGCTGAAACACTATGCTTTCTACAAAACATGGATACAAAGGGTGCTAACATCTTCCCTTTGTATAACCTACCCCCTGAACTCAAAATCTAAAACCAAGGTCTGTCTTGTTCTTTTCCACCTTTCCTACTTGGATAAAAGAAAAGTCGGTGGCGACTATTGCTATCCGCAACATTGTTTTTGTGAAAACAAAAACGACAAAGTCAGTTCTCCCACCGTGTTACAGACTGCAACATATATTTTGAACAAGTGTCCGACGAAGAAGCTAGAAGGATTTACGCCAGAAGAGTGTTGGTCTGGTGTCAAGCCTAACTTGAGTCATCTGAAGGTGTTTAGATCTATAACACATAGACATGTTCCAGATCAGTTGAGAAGAAAGCTTGATGACCAGTCTAGTCAAATGGTTCTGATAGGATATCATTAGACTGGAGGTTACAAGTTGTTCGACCAAATAAACAAGCAGGTTGTGATCATCAGGGACATGATCATATATGATCTTAAAGAATTGGATTGGACTGAAAATGTCAAGAAAGATTCAGTTGGAATCTTATGTGAAGAACCAACTTGTGAAGTCAAAAGAGATGTTCGACGAGAAAATGTTAGAGGTGAAGCAGGCCCATGAAGACCTCAAAGAACAAGACATGTGCCTGCAAGGCTGCAAGAATGTGTGATTTCATTAGATGATATAGTCAATGAAGAAGGTGAGCTGATAAACTATGCTTTCTACAAAACATGGATACAAAGGGTGCTAACATCTTCCCTTTGTAACCTACCCCCCGAACTCAAAATCTAAAACCAAGGTCTGTCTTGTTCTTTTCTACCTTTCCTAGTTGGATAAAAGAAAAGTCGGTGGCGACTATTGCTATCCGCAACATTGTTTTTGTGAAAACAAAAACAACAAAGTCAGTTCTCCCAACGTGTTACAGACTGCAACATATATTTTGCAGGTGTCCGACGAAGAAGCTAGAAGGAGCTACGCCAGAAGAGTATTTGTCGTGTGTCAAGCCTAACTTGAGTCATCTGAAGGTGTTTTGATCTATAACACATAGACATGTTCCAAATCAGTTGAGAAGAAAGCTTGATGAGCAATCTAGTCAAATGGTTCTGATAGGATATCATTAGACTGGAGCTTACAAGATTTCGACCAAATAAACAAGCAGGTTGTGATCAGGAGGGACATGATCATATATGATCTTAAAGAATGGGTTTGGACTGAAAATGTCAAGAAAGATTCAGTTGGAATCTTATGTGAAGAACCAACTTGTGAAGTCAAAAGAGATGTTCGACGAGAAAATGTTAGAGGTGAAGCAGGCCCATGAAGACCTCAAAGAACAAGACATATGCCTGCAAGGCTGCAAGAATGTGTGATTTCATTAGATGATGTGGTCAATGAAGAAGGTGAGTTGATACACTATGCTTTCTACAAAACATGGATACAAAGGGTACTAACATCTTCCCTTTGTATAACCTACCCCCCGAACTCAAAATCTAAAACCAAGGTCTGTCTTGTTCTTTTCCACCTTTCCTACTTTGATAAAAGAAAAGTCGGTGGCGATTATTGCTATCCGCAACATTGTTTTGTGAAAACAAAAACGACAAAGTCAGTTCTCCCACCGTGTTACAGACTGCAACATATATTTTGAACAGGTGTCCGACGAAGAAGCTAGAAGGAGTTACGCCAGAAGAGTGTTGGTCGTGTGTCAAGCCTAACTTGTGTCATCTGAAGGTGTTTGGATCTATAACATATAGACATGTTCCAGATCAGTTGAGAAGAAAGCTTGATGACCAATCTAGTCAAATGGTTCTGATAGGATATCATTAGACTAGAGGTTACAAGTTGTTCGACCAAATAAACAAGCAGGTTGTGATAAGAAGGGACATGATCATAGATGATCTTAAAGAATGGGATTGGACTGAAAATGTCAAGAAAGATTCAGTTGGAATATTATGTGTGTAAACACCCCAAATTTTCCCTCACTTTTTCTTACACCATGGCTTGTGATCTTTCATTTTTTGCATAAGCATACCATCTCACACTGCATATTTATTTCACTGCATAAGTTGCATAACTAGGGTTTGTGATCTGATGAATCTTAGAAGTGGGTTGAGCTATCTTAGAGGCCTTGAAGCATGCCAAGAGGGTCCATGAGTTTTCTATGATCATATTATGCCTCCAAGGGTTCTTTGAAGTCAAGAAATCACAAGGGATTGCAGAGATGTCCAGGCAGGCTAGGAGCTCCAACACAAATGACCTAGAAATTAGGGTTTTGGGTTTGAGGCCCTTATACCCAAATTTTTTGGTCATTCTTGTTTCTAATGGTCTTAATATGTTATAAGGATCATGTTTACCAAATTTGATGAAGAAATTCACTATGGAAGTCATCTGATCATTGGGTAACTTCTTGAGCAAGTAAAGTCAATATCATGGCATCTGAGGCCTCCATCAAGGGTACCAAAGGGTCATCATCATCATTTTGAGTCTCTATGATCTTTATTTGATCATTGAAGTGATTAGAAGTTCACAAAGTTGAAGAATTTTGAGCCAAATGCAAACTTGCTATTTTTGGAAATGACTTGTAATGGAAACTTTCCATTTTGGGAAAGATATTCAACCTATTCTTTCATGACCAAAAATGCTTCAAATGAAAAATCCTTGGACATGAAAGTTGTAGATTATGTCTTCCCATTTTCAAAAAGTACAATAACATGTCTTAATTCATCCTAGAACTCAAGATATGGCCTTTCAAAGTTGGGAAAAATCTTGTAATTTTCAAGTTCATGCCAAAGAGGGATTTTTGAAAATTCAAGTTCTAAGCACTTTCATGACCTCTAATTGACCTCTAAGAATCATAACCATCACATGACTTACCTTGATCAGAATTATGCCTTGGATTACAAGTTTCATTAAGCCATTTTCACAAAATTCTCAAAGTTGGAAATTTGCAAAACACATGCTACCTCATTATCTAAGTGTTACAGCTCATTCATTTCCATCCAAGGGCTCTCCACAAAGTTAGCTGAGGCAAATCCACCCTTTAGATCACCTCTGGCCCGAGCCCATGCTTGTGGTACACTTTCCTTGACTTTTTGTAAAACAAGCCATACCAATCAAACTGAGCCACAACAACTCTCTGGACCAATCAAGACCTCTTATACAAACCCTAAGGAGCTCATTCCATAACACACACAAGCCTGAAACATCACACAAGCTCAGAATCAAGAAAACTCCCAAAAACTTCATGCTATCGAATCTCTCATTTTAGCCAACAAAAACCAAAATTTCTTTCTCCATTCAACTCCACATAACTTAAGGATCAAATCCCACCCATCACCATGGCCTGAAACAAGCCCAAACACAAACACAATTTCTGCATATTCAGAACTGAAACTCATAAACCAGCCAAAATAAACTCATTCCAAGCATTACAATAGACTCAGGGGGACCAAAGGAGATGGATTGCACAAAAGAAAGGCCCAAAAAGTTCAATTTCAAAGAACATCAACTCAGGTATCCTCCATGAACAATTTTTCCAGAAGCTTGTTTTCTTGTTAAAATATGATTCTATGTGTTGCACTGATCATGGGATATGTTTAGTTTTGAAAATGAGCAAGAATTGAGTATGTATTGATTATCTGAAATTTTGACCTAGAAACTGGTTTGATTTGATTCAGCCATTTGATGTATGATAAATAATTTGTGTTGCTTGATTATTGTTGTATGATGTCAATAGAACATTTATGGGCAAGAAATTAGGAGTTTAGAAGCTTATTTGAGGTTTTGAGGTTTTTGCTCGCCGGAGAAGATGATCGGAGGTTAGCTCCGGTCACCTGAAAATAATTAGGGCTTAAGTGTGATTAGTTTCCCAGATTCATTTGTGGCCTTAGGATCTTGATTAGGGTTAATGTAGGAACGGCCCAGATTACGCGTATTAACTTAATCCTGATTAATTAATTATAAAACAAATTAATTAGCCAGAATGAATCATGACCCTTCAAACACGCGCGCAGTCAACCAGGTCCCCCCCAGGTTCAAATCTGGACCATTGGATTTGCATACTTCTCATTTATTTTACTTCATTTTCATTTTATTGCATTTCTTTTGTTCAATTTATTTAAAATGGCAAAAACCATTAAAAAATCTCATTTTCTTCATTTTTGTTTCAAATAATTTTCTTAACCTAAAAACATCTTTTATTTTAATTTTTGCATTAAAAAGAATTTTTAAAACATTAAAATGTTTTGTTTAATTAATTAATTGATTTTAATTAATTAAATATGCATTTAGGTTTCTAAAAATCACCAAAATAATTCATGAAGCTTTCCCATACATTTAGAAACATTTTCAAACTCACCATACAAATTTCTTTTTAGTTTTGATCACATTTTTACAATTTTCTTTGAATTAGGGTTCTTAAATTTCACATTTTTAAACCCTAACTTGAAAAATTCATTTCTGCCTAACCATGATGAGTTTGAACTTGATTCTTTTTTAATTGTTTCTCATATTGCATCTAGTTTCTAGATTATTTATCTCATATTTTTATCTTGCATTTTCAATTTGATTTGCATTTTTCCTTAAGAATCACCCAAAAACCCTAGTTAACTTAAGAAATCCATAACTTTGCCTAGGGTTAGCTTATGACTTTCTCATTTGGAATGTGATCTTATATGGGATTAGGGTTTGTTTGAGTTTAGTTTCAAATTTTTATCATGATGTATGCTTCTGTTTTGGTCATATGCATCATGCTTGTTCATAAAACCCTAATTTTGCATCTCCATTTGCATTCTTCTTTGCATATCATGAACCTATGAACTTGCCATGCCATTCCATTCTTTTGTATGTCATCTTAGACATCTTAGGACATGTTTGAAACATTTCTTGATCATTGTTGTATCGTTTTGGCATGCTTTGCATTCATTTTGTTTCATGAACTTCTATGTATTTTCATGCTTCTAAACATGCTTCCATTGCATATCATCCTTGTATGATCATTCATATGCATCTTGTATGACTCTGCATCATCTCATAACACATTTGCATTGCATAATCACTTCTAGTTTTGGACTTTGCATCCTTATTCATCTCATTCCTTTGTGCTTTATGTCTTATGCATTCATACTAACATTTCAGGTACTTTTGGTAAGTTTTCTGGGAGGTGGATTTGCCTTCACCTCCCACCTCTTCTTTCCTTGCATTTGCATCCTTTAATTTTCTTTGGAGTGAACTTGCTTCACTTGTGTTTCTCTTGCTCCTTTCTTTATTTTAGGTTACTTATCTTCTTCTAGAAGTAAGTAACTTATTCTTCTGTCTTCTTCTCTTCTCACCTGCTTCTTCCATGGTGGCCTTCCTGGAGATCTTCTCTTAAGCCTCACAAACCATAGGATATCCAAGCATGATAATTTTTAGGGTTGTATATAGTCTCCCCTAGCTTTTTACCTTTGATTCTCCTTGAGTCTCTCTTCTCATCTCATAATTAGAGGCTAAACTCTTAAAGCTTTAGGACTTTGGAATTAGGGTTATGCCTGCATCCTTATCTTAGGATGGAGTGTATAACTTAATCCTTAGTGTTAAACCTTTAATTTGTTTACACCTCTTAATAAAAACACATTAATAATCACTAAGACTTTATCTTGTAACTTGGGCCTTACATTAGGGTTCTATCTCTTCCTTATGGTTAAGAGGGACTAACCCTAGTGTTTAATGGACAAGTCCCCCTCAAGTTGCCTTACAAACTTAAAATCCACTTTCTTAATCTCATCCTTTAATTAAAATCCATTTAATAAAGGCTTGTTTTATAATGAATTTAACCCCTAACCATGGATTAAGTTGAGGAGTCTTCCTCAGCTTAAGTGTTCTCATCTATCATCCTTCTATTAGGATGGTGTAATGAGTTCACTAATCCGTGATTAGAGGTTAAACTCATTACTTAACACTAAACAAAAACCCAAAAACATCTAAATAATCACAAGTAGGTTAATGATCTTAATCCTACATCATCATGGTAATTAAGTTGAGATGCATATCTCATACTTAAGTAGGCTCATTATCCCTAATCAGGGAGGATATAATGAGTTTACAACCCTTGATTTAGGCTTAAGCTCATAATCCTATGCAAAACACCAAAAACAATAAAAAAACTGAAAACACAAAAACAAACAATAATCGTCTCCTTCGGGATTCTTTTCTCATCACACTCATTCACAAACGAGAACTTGCTTCTTCCGTCTAATACAAGACAGTTAGAACTCGAGCCAGACGAGTCATACACTTGAGCATAGACAAGTAAGCAGTTCACAGTCAATCATTTTCAGTCTCTTTGAGTCGAACTACGGTGTTCTGACTTCCTCATTGCACGAGAGGATACGTAGGCATAACCTAATAGTTATCGAACAAAAGTCTTTGTGTCTTCCCCCTCTTTCAGCCTTCTTTTTAAGCCTCAGTTCTTGTGCAATTCACACCTTTTGCACTAACACCTGTACTTTCTTCCCCTAGCTTTTGCACACAGATAATACATACACCTAACCCTTTTAAACACAATCAAGTAAGCGTGGATCCCGTCGAGTACGACGGACGATCTGGGTGTTAATACCTTCACAGGTCGTAACTAACCTCCTTT
Source organism: Lathyrus aphaca (assembly GCA_963966055.1). NCBI lineage: Eukaryota > Viridiplantae > Streptophyta > Magnoliopsida > Fabales > Fabaceae > Lathyrus > Lathyrus aphaca. Next base: position 426,517,366 of record OZ014524.1, on the reverse strand, counting down.
CTCAGTTTCTTTGGTTCGCAACCGTCTTATCCATCTCTTCCCAGGTTTATGCAGCATTACCTTTCCTTTGGGATAAAAATGCCTAGCTGATGACTCTATTCAACCCTTCTCTTTTGCCGACCGTTCGCGTCTGCACCGTGGGACTTAATGTCTTTTTCGGGAGCGACAGCTTGGAGACTCTACTGGGGACATATCTTGCAGCCAGGGCTTCTGGTTCTTTTTGTTAGTTTCTCCTAGCGCTTGTTTGATTTGTGTTTTTATGGAGGTGTTATGTGTTATGTGTGCTTTCATTTTTTGCTTTATTTATTGCTTTTTGTACAGCTTTATTTACTGCACTTATTTATCGCTTTCATTTACTGTTTTATGCATTTCATATTATTGTCATATCATATCTGTGTTGGATTTGTTGGTTTACCTTGGTGGGAGGGGTATTTCATTGAGCAAGGTTCCACACCGGGAGCCTGAGTGAGACATAGGATTAGAGTGGCTTCATATTCTTTCCCATTCCATTTCGGTCTGGTGCGGGAATATGAAACACGGTTCAGACATGGGTTTCTTCTTGAGAACTCTATGCTACGGATTTCCTGTTGTACTAGGGCTATTTGGGAAGCCTGCTAAGTCTGGATGACCTTTTAGATGACCTTCATCATTTGAAGTGAATTAGAGGAGGGTCCTTTATGATTAATGTAAACACTGTACCTCCGGGTTAGAAGTGTTTACACTTCTCATAATAGATCCAAGTCTGAGGATCCTTGTTCTAGAACAATACCTGTGAGTGGGTGGGGGTTGTTTACAAGTTTGCAGGAACCCTTGGCCTTAACAAACCCTGTTACTGATATTGTTTTAAGGTTACACTACTTTGGACTGATCTTATGAAACCCTGGACTTGTGACTCTTTATTTGAGTCCCCCACCTGGTTACTGGTTCTCAGACCTTCATCCGAATTTCTGAACACTCATGGACCCTATCAAAGCAAATGACAAATCCAGCACCTGGTCACAAACCCTTGCATATCATTATGCATACATCATTTTGCATCATTTTAACATTTGTCTATTTGTTTTACAGGGTATCTGTAAACACCCCAAATTTGCCCTCACCCATTCACACCATGGCTTGTGATCATCTCATATGCATAAATACAATCATATCATCTCACATCTCATTTTTGATTCACTGCAGAGTTTCTAAGGCATCTGCACCTAGGGTTTGTGATCTGAGCAATCCCAAGGCATCTTGAGCCATTCCAAAGGCCACCAATCATTTCAAAGTGGTCCATGTGTGTTCAATCATCATAATACATCCTCTCAAAGTCAAAACTTCAAAGGAATCACAAGAACTAGGGTTTGAGTGGATGCAGAGACAGGCTAGACTGCACAGTTGACTGAAAATTAGGGTTTTGTTTTCAGAGGCCATAACTCCAAATTTTTTGGTCATTCTTGTTTCCATTACTCTTTATATGGTATAGGGAGTATGCATATCAATTTTCATGAAGAAATTCCATGGGGAAGTCATCTGATCAAGGGTTGACTTTTCAGACAAGTCAGTGTAAAATCAGGGCATCTGAGGCCCCCAATGACCCAACCAATGGGTGATCTTCATCATTTTGAGTGTATATGATCTTTATTTGATCATGGAAGAAGGTTAAAGTTCATGGAAATCAAGAATTTGGAAGTTTTGCAAATGTTGACTTTTTGGGCATAGTTGACTTTTCAAGAATGCATCATTTTAGGTCATTTTTCAAGCCTTGATTCTTGATCCAAAAAGGCTTCAAATGGAAAAACTTTGGTCATGAAAGTTGTAGATCTCATCTTTCCCTTTTCAAAAAGTACAAGAACATGATCAAACTCTTCTTGGATCAAAAGTTATGGCAATGCAAAGTTGGCTAAAATCATTGATTTTCAAGGCATGCCTCAAATGGAAATTTTGCAAAGTCTTGGACCAATGCATATTGCAACCTCTAGTTCACTTCAAACCAGCACATAAACATTCTCTAAGTCATAAAAATCAGAAATGAACCAAGAATGCCCATGGTTTTATGTTTGGTTGGACAAAAAGGTCACATGTGAACAAAAGTCACAAGTTGCAAAACTCATGATCATGCTTCCTCCTACTTGCAGCCTTGGATGCTGAGCTTTGCTAGCCTCTCACCTCACCTTGCTGCACCAGAACCAGCCCATGTACTTGCCTAGATCATGAGCCATACCTCTCTTACACATTATTTAACTTTTTGCAAAAGGTAACTTACCAATCAATAAAGGGCATGTCTTGTCAACTGACCAATGAGAGAGAGTTATGTGGACAATTTGCAAGCTAGACATAACACAAGGCCAGGCTGAAACATCCTCATTCATCACATTCACAAAATCACCTCATCTTGCAACTTGCTTCGAATCTGCCTCCACAGCTTGCAAACACTCAAACCATCTTCACTAATCAACTCACCTTGCTCCATAGACCACAAAGCACCAAGAACCCAAGCCTGAAACAACCAGAATACTCCATAGCCATTTCTCACCCTCAGCCTGCATTTCTCTTCGAAACTCTCACCACAGCTTACAAACATCAAAACAAACCTTGCAAAGCTTCACCATTCACCCTCAGGATCACAAACAACCCCTCACCATGACCTGAAAGTGCTTGAAACACCTTTGCCATTTCTGATCAAGCTTGAGCAGAAGCTGTCGAATCTCACTATCCAGCCAACTTAAACTCTCATTGAGCATTCAAACATCTTCTGGGGATCAAGTGAAGTGGATTGCACAAGGAGAAGTGGCCAGAAAGTCCTCAAGTTGAAAGCTCCAAATCTCAGGTAGCTCGAAATTATTTTTTCCAGAAATCATTTTTCTTGTTATAAACTTGTTCTATGTGATTCACTGATCATCCTGATGTCATTGGTTTCGAAAATGGCTTTGAAATAAGTATTTAATTTGCTTCTGAAGCTTGCGTGCCCTAGTTCTTGTCAGGGAGAGAGCTGGCCGGAGAAGACGACCGGAGGTCTTCTCCGGCAGCCTGAGAGTGATTAGGGCTAATGGTCATTAATTAGCAAACTTTAAACCTGGGCCCTTGGATGTTGCTTCCCGCGCGCTAGTGGATGGCCCTGATTCGTCATTAGAAACCCTAACTGTAATTAATTAATTCATAATTGTGATTAACCAAGTTTGAATGTGAGCCACAAGATCACGCGCCAAGTCAATGGTCCCCTCCCCAGATTGCATCTCAGCCTCTCATTCTGTTTACTTTTATTTTATTTGATTTTTAATTCATTTTATTTCATTAAACTTGCATAATTATTTTAAAATAGTTAAAAATTCTTAAAAATTATGAAACTTTTTCCTAAAAGTTTTATTAATTTTTAAGACCCAAAAACATTTTTATTTTATTTTTTATCATTAAAAAAGTATTTTTAAATATTTAAAAGATTATTTTTAATTGATTAATGGGAATTAATTAATTAAGAATACTTTTAGGTATTTAAAAATTACAAAAAAATTCATGAAATGTTCTAAGACATTTAGAAACATTGTCCAACCTTCAAACCAAATTTCTTTTTTGATCTTGATGCATTTTGAGGATTTTTCATTGAATTAAATCATTTTTTATGCATTAATTTGATCATAAGTTTAAAAATTCATCTCTGCCTATTGGAGAAGGTTGAGACATTGATTCTTCTTGCATTGTTTTGTGTTTGGCATGTAGTTTCTAGGGTAAAATGGCCATGATTTGATCTTGTATTTTCCAATTGTTTGGCATTTCTTTTGTTTAGGAACCCTAAAAACCCTAATAACTTAGAAAAATCATATCTTGAGATTGGTTAGGAGTTGGGACTTCCCCTTTGGACTTTGGTTTAGTATAGGTTTAGGGCTTCTTAGGATGGCATTTTCCATTTTTTTATCTTAGGGTTTGCTTCTGTTTTGGGTTTTTGTTTGATGCATTGTCCATAAACCCTAATTTGAGCTTTCATTTGCATCCTTCTTGCATTCTCTTGCATAACATGACTTGTCTTTGCATTTTATGCATGCTTGTGTTTCATTTGACATCTTAAGACATGTAGGAAGCATGTTTGATCATTGCATCATGTATTTGCCATGTTGTATGCCATGTGCACTTCATAACTTTTCATGTATGTCCATGCTTCCTAACTTGCTTCATTTGCATTCATAAGCTTGTATGACCATTTCCATGTGCTGCCTCATGTTTGTAGCATCTCATAGCATCATTAGCATCATGTATATGCTTCTGGTTTTGTTTCTCATCATGTCTTCTCATCTCATTTTGCATTGCATTGCATTCTTTCTCTAACCTTTCAGGTGGTAAGTGACTTTGAGAAGTGAATTTGCCTTCACTTCTCATAACTTCTCTTCATCTCTCTCTTGCATCCATGCTGCATTTTTATATGTGTTTGAGATTGAGCTTGCTCATTCTTCCTCTTCCCACTTTCTTTCTTCAAGTGACTTGACTTCTTGAATGAAGCAAGTCACTTTGCTTCTCTTAATCCTTTCATCTGCTTCCTGGTGGTTCCATTGAAGACTTCTCTTGTAAACCCCACAAACCTTAGGGACAACCAAGCATGACAATGTTTATGGTTTTGATTAGTCTCCCCTTTTAGTTTTTACCTTTGTGTCTCTTTTTGAGTCATCTCTTCTCACCTCATAATCAGGGACTAAACCCTAAAGGCTTTAAGGCTTTGTGATTAAGCTTATGCATGCATCCTTCTCTTAGGATGGAGTGTATAACTTTAATCCTAAGTGTTAAACCCTTAATGTGTTTAAATCTCTTAATCAATTCACATAATAATCATCAAGACATCACACTTGTAACTTGGGCCTTGCATCAGGGTTCTAATTCTTCCTTAAATGGTTAAGAAGGACTAACCCTAGTGTTAATGGACAAGTCCCCCTCAAGTTGTCTTACAAATCATAAATTTCACTTCATCATCATATCATTAAGTAAAATCCACTTAATCAAAGGCTTGTTTTGTCATGAGTTTAATCCCTAATCATGGATTAAGTTGAGGAGCTTTCCTCAGCTTAAACATTCTCATCTATTATCCTTCTATTAGGATGGTGTAATGAGTCTGTTTAATCCTTGATTATGGCTTAACCTCATTACTCAACACTAAACAAATACCAAAAACATCTAAATAATCAACAAGTAGGTTAATGATCTTAATCCTACACCAAAGGTGATTAAGTGTGAGAATCTGACTTCACACTTAAGGTATTCTCATTACCCCTAATCAGAGGGAAGATGTGATGAGTTCACTAAATCCATTGGTTTAGGCTTAAGCTCATTAACTTATGACAAATTCAAAAGCAATAAAAGACTGAAAACTCAAAAAAAACAAACAATAATCGTCTCCTTCGGGATTCTTTTCTCATCACACTCACTCACAAACGAGAACTTGCTTCTTCCGTCTAATGCAAGACAGTTTGCGCCTGAGCCAGACAGGTCATACACTTGAGCATAGACAAGCAAGCAGTTCATCAGTCAATTCATCTTTCAGTCTCTTTGGGTCGAACTACGGTGTTCTGACTTCCTCATTGCACGAGAGGATACATAGGCATAACTTAACAGTTATCGAACAAAAGTCTCTGTATATTCCCCCTCCTTCCAGCATTATTCTTTAAGCCTCATGATCTTGAGCATCTTATTCTTGTTCTTACACTGGCACTGTGCATTTATACACTTCACACTTCTCATACACTGACACCTGTACATCCTTTCCCAGCTCTTTTGTACACAAATTGCACTGACACTACCCCTTTAAAACACAAATCTTTTAAGCGTGGATCCCGTCGAGTACGACGGACAATCTGGGTGCTAATACCTTCCCAGGTTGTAACCAACCCCCTTTCTCAGTTTCTCTGGTTCGCAACCGTCTTATCCATATCTTTCTAGGCCTATGCAGCATTACCTTTCCTCCGGGATAAAAATGCCTAGCTGGCGACTCTATTCATCTCCAGTGAGTCCACGGCTGTGTGTTCTCATTGTTCCCTTCGCCGACCGTTCGCGTCTGTACCTTCATGTGATCCGTTTCATTTGTCAGGAGCGACAGCTTGGCGACTCTGCTGGGGACCCTTATACTGCAACCAGGGCTTCTGGTTCTTTTTTTGGGTTCCTCCTAGCGCTTGTTTGATTTGTGTTTACTGGGGTGTTATGTGCTTGTATTTATTTTTGTTTATTGCTTTATGTACAGTTACTTTACTGCTTTCTTTATTGCATTTATTTATATCATACTGTCATTGCTGCTGGCTGGATCTGGTTTTCCTTTGGTGGGTGGGATTCTATTGAGAGTTAAGGTCCTATACCTGGGACCTGAGTGACACCTAGGCTAGAGTGAATCATATTCTTTCCCATTCCATTTCGGTCTGGTGCGGGAATATGAAACACGGTTCAGATATGGGTTTCTTCTTGAGAACTCTGTGTTGCAGATTTCCTGCAATGCTAGGGCTATCTGGGAAGCCTGCTAAGTCTGGATGACCTTTTAGTATTGACCTTCAGAAACTGAGGTGAATTAGAGGAGGAATTGTTATGGTTATTGTAAACACTGTACCTCCGGGTTAGAAGTGTTTACACTTCTCATAACTGATCCAAGTCTGAGGATCCTTGTTCTAGATCATCACCTGTGAGGGGATTGGGCTGTTTACAGGTTTGCAGGTACCTTGACCTCAGAATACCCTGTTACTTTGACTTTGTTAAGAATACTCCCTGTTGGACAGTTCTTGTGATTCTAAAACCTTGGACTTGTGGCTCTTTATTTGAGTCCCCCACCCTGGTTACTGGATTTTTAGACCTCCATCTGGAATTCTTGAACACACATGGATCTATACCAAGGCAGTTAATCAGATCCAGCTCAGGCACAAACCCTTGCATATCATTTGCATACATAACCATTGCATCATATTAACATTTGCTTATTTGTGTTTCAGGGTATCCACCTTCATCTGGTTTTGGTTTTGACCCCATCTGCAGTATTGACCTATCTCCACCAGCACTTGCTTCAGTTTGTCAGCCATATACTTCAGTTACTTGCACTAGCCAGCCTGTGGCCCACTCCTCAGCATCTTCATCAGCACTTATTTCTACTCAGCACTTATGGCTCCAAAGAAAAGCAACATCACCTATCATTTCTTCCAACCAGACTTATCAGACATCAGGAGGATCCAAACCCTGATCACTCCAGATCACATACCTTTGTTCAGGGAGCATTATGGGGATATACTTGACTTGGTCATGGATCTGGACCCATCCCAGAGGAGTTTGATCCACACCTGCATCCAGTTTTATGATCCTCCACTGAGATGTTTTACTTTTCAAGACTTTCAGTTGGGCCCCTTATTGGAAGAGTACTCCTCATTAGTTGGTATGCCTATCAGGAGGGAAATTCCTTTCAACCCTGAAATGGTCTTTCCCAGCAGTGGAGAGGTGGCAAAAGCTCTGCACCTGGAACCTGCTTTGATTGAGCAGCATATGACCTCTAAAGCTGGGATCCCTGGTTTTCATCTTGACTTCCTGATTTCCCAAGCTAGTCTGAAGGCCTCCCTGGGGGAGTGGAGAGCTGTTTGTGCTCTGTTGGCCTTAAGTGTATATGGAATTGTGTTGTTTGCAGATGAGCCTCCATTCATTAGCAAGAATGCAATCCATTTGCTCATCCTGAAGAACCCAGTGCCAACTTTGCTAGGAGATCTCTATTACTCAGTACATCAGAAGAATGAGAAGCAGAGGGGAAGGCTAGTGAGGTGTTGTGCTCCATTATTCCATGCTTGGCTTCTTAAGCATCTACCCAGGACAGATGCGTTCCTAAATCCTCATCAGCAAAGCAACTGGGCTAAGAGGCTCACTACTCTCACTTCAGCAGACATCAGATGGTGTACTCAAAGCACCAAGGGCAGAGATATCATTACAAGCTGTGGGCACTTTCCCAATGTGCCTTTAATAGGGGTCAAGGGAAGTATCAATTACAACCCTCTGCTGTTCAGGAGGCAATTAGGCTATGCACTGGTCCATACTCCTAGGGCACAGGACTTGGTGGAGACTCTCTATTGTGAGAACAAGATTAGTCTGGCAACTGTTAGGCAGGCTGCCTGGGCCTGGGATCATGTTCAAACCAAGGGAATCACCACTCTGGGGAAGTGCAATAATGTGGCATCAGTCCAATATTATGAGTGGTCCCATGCCAGGGCCCAATTCTCTGGAATGCCCTTCACCATAGAAGACATGCCTGAGTCATCTTCAGCACCACCCCCTGCCACTATCAGTCTGGAGGAGTTTGAAAGCTTGAAGGAAAGAAATGAGAAGTTAACCCAGGCTTTGCAGAAGACCCTCCGGGAGAGGAGTGAAGGTGTGAGGGAGATTGAAAGATTGGAGAAGTTGAGGGTGGAACACTTGATTAAAATTGAGAAGTCTGGAGATTATATCAACAAGTCTAAAGCTGGTGAGCAGATTCTGAAGAATGCTTGTAAAGAAGCCCAGTTCCAGAGAGCAAGGACAGACTTGTATTTGAAGGAGAGTCAGGCCAGGTGGGTCCGGATCACTGAGGCCCGTACTCTAGAAGACAAGAGAGTTCAGGACAAGATGGAGCAGATAGAAAAAGCCCTGGCAGCAGCCCAGAAAGAAATATCAGAGCTAGAAATCAGAGCAGGAGTGAAGAGGTCTAAAGACCAAAGTCAGAGCAAGAAGTTGACTGCAGCTGTTGCAACAAGAAACCTTCTCATCAGAAATCTTACGGAGCGGCCGGCTGATCCTGTGACCGAAGCACTTCTTAAGGAAGTTCGTGAGGATGAGTTTGGCCTTGGAGTTTGATCATTTGCTTGTTGTTATTCCTATTCCATGTACTTTTGTTTTTGTGATGTATTTTGACCCCTTAGAGGGCTGGTGTTGTAAAATGAACAAGATGTATTATTTCACCTTCTGTAATATATTTGTGTTAGTTTCCATCTGGGTTTATTTCGAAAGCAACTTCAACAGCAACATCTTCAAGGGTCTGGAAGGGTCAAAACTGAAGACCAAACCGGATACCTTGAGAGCAAATAAGCATAGCTGCATTGCATACTAACCCTTTTGTTTGTTTTGTAGGTTTTTGTTTTGTTGTTACTAACCTCTGTTGTGAATCTCAGGAATTATTGCTCGCCGCCGGGTATATCCCCTCAACAGGCCACACAGGTACCCAACTAGAAACAACCTTCCGGGAATTCAGATGGATCAGATGCAGCAGGACCTTACGGAGGTCAGAAACCAGATGGCCAACGAAAGGTTGGAGATGAGAACGCAGATAACACAGTTCATGGAAGTAATGAACAACTTAGCTCAAAGCCAGGAGAGGCTCAGAGCTTTGGTAGAAGGGAGGAATCAAGAGGAACCCCATGTGGGAACTGCTGGCACAAGTAACAACGAGAGGGTCCAACCTCATGTCAATCCCCCAGTTTTTGGACCCCATCTCCATCCAGAGACCAACATCCCTGTCAATATACAAGGGACTGCCACAGCAGGGAGGGTACTACAGGAAGACCCTCAAGAAGACCAGTTCACAATAATGGGTGCTGGAGAAGAGGCTTATGATAGAAGATTGGATGAAATAGCTGAGAAGTTGAGGTCCTTAGAATCTCAAAACTCTTTGGGCTTCGACGTCATGGACATGGGTTTGGTAGACGGGGTCAGGATTCCCCATAAGTTCAAGCCTCCTTGTTTCGAAAAGTATAATGGGACTTCATGCCCCCGGACTCATTTGCAATCATTTCTGGGGAGGCTGAAGGCCTATACAATGGATGAGAAGCTCTGGATGTTCTACTTTGAAGACAGCCTGACTGGAGCATCAAGGGAATGGTATTCCCATTTGACAAGGGCAACTGTAAGATGCTGGAAGGACCTGGCAGAGGCCTTCATCCGACAGTATCAATACAACTTAGACATGGCACCCAACAGGACCCTCCTGATGGGAATGTCACAGTCGTCAAGGGAAAGTTTCCGAGAATACGCCCAAAGGTGGAGGCAGCTGGCTGCTGCTGTTCAACCACCTATGTCTGAGCGGGAAATGGCAGACATGTTTATGAACACCCTTCAGGGAACCTATATTGACAGGCTGGCTGCTTTCTCTTCCACTAGCTTCGCCGATGTTGTCATAGCTGGGGAGAGAATTGAAAGCCTGTTAAAAATGGGTAAGATCTCAGACAACGGTGCAAGCTCGTCCAGTAGTACAAGAATGCCATCCATTCAAGCAGGGGTAGGCCCCAATATGCTCAGAGGTCCATAGCAGCAGTCACCATCCCTGCTCCAGCTCATCCTCAGCCAGTCTATCAACCTCCTCAGCAAAACTATCAACAACAGCCTCAGTACCATCAGCAAAATCAGTATCCTCCAAGGAATTACAACAACAGCAACACCAGCAACAACAGTCAACAGAGGCCATTTCAGCAAAGGCCTTCTCAAGCTAACAGAGTGATCGATCCGATCCCGATGCCATATGCTACATTGCTGCCACAGCTTCTGAAACTCAACCTGGTTGAGCTAAGAACGTTGGCACCTCCGGATCCCAACAGTCTACCAAGGAACTATGACTCCAATGCTAGGTGTGCTTTTCATTCAAACGCACCTGGTCACAGTACAGAAAAATGCAGAGCTCTGCATATGAAGGTACAAGACCTGGTAGACTCCAAGGCTCTGAATTTCGCACCACCACCCAATGTCAATAAAAACCCGATGCCAAACCATGGTGGCCCCCGGATTAACGCTATTGAAGAAGACCAGCCGTCTTATTTAATAACCAGTGTGGGACAGATCAGGACACCATTGGTAGAAATTAAGGCTCAGCTCTTGGAATGCAACATGTTCCCGGGGTGCGAATTGGGTTGTGCTTACTGCAATATCTCTGTGAATGGGTGCGATAATTTGAGGAATGGCATAGATGGTCTTATTCAGAGCGGCCAACTTCAGATCACCACATCATTTCCAACGAATCCAGCAATTTCATCAGCAACAGTTTCAGAACCTCCTACAACTGCAGCAACCATTGTTCCTGACAATTCTTCGGTTTCATCAACAAGTACTTCATCCATCATCTCAACTGATCAGTTTTCAACATTTTCTCCTGCTACAACTTCAGCTTCATTCCATCTTGAATCTCCTACAACAACAACAACATCATTTCTTCCGACAATATCTCCTACAACTCCAGCAACAAATCATGAAGATGTCTCTACTGTCACCATATTTTATGATCCTGAAAGCAACTCTGCCTACCATTCAGAAGGTGCTGCTCCCGCCAGAGCACCAGTTACAATCTTTTATGATCCACAAACAATTATAGCCCCTTCAGCAGCAGCAATCAGTCCAGTCACTGTCACGGTGCCGGGACCGGTACCATATGAAAGCAATAGGGCCATCCCTTGGCACTATGGCTCTGACGTGTACTGCGAAGGAAAAAGAATCACTCTTGAAACATCAACACCTGCACCACAAGTAGATAATGTGGGGGGAGGCGGAGGCTTCACCCGAAGCGGACGTCTCTTCGCTCCACCAATTCAAAGACCTACAGCCGAAGCAGAAGCTGCTGCCAAGGCAAAAGGAAAGAGCCCGGTGCAGGAAGATCAAACTGTTAAAGAAGCCTTGAAGACACCGTTCGATCAAGAAGTTGATGAGTTTATGAGAATCATCAAAAAGAGTGATTACAAAATTGTGGATCAACTTCACCAGACGCCATCCAAAATCTCTATCCTCTCACTGCATATGTGCTATGAAGCCCATCGGAATGCACTACTCAAGGTCTTGCACGCAGCTTACGTGCCTGAAGAGATTACTGTCAACCAGTTGGAAACCGTGGTTGGAAATGTTACTGCTAGCAATGGGCTAGGGTTTACCAATTCTGACTTGACAGCGGACGGCCGCAACCACAACAAAGCCTTGCACATAACCATGGAATGCAAAGGAGCTGTCCTTTCACATGTGCTGGTGGACACAGGTTCGTCCCTGAATGTCTTACCAAAGAAGGCTCTGGTGAAGTTAGAATATGATGGATTGGCATTGAGACCCAGCAACCTGGTGGTAAGAGCCTTTGATGGTTCGAAGAGGTCGGTTCTGGGGGAGATTGAGCTGCCCGTGACAATTGGCCCACAGACCTTTAAAACTATCTTTTATGTGATGGACATTCAGCCCGCCTACAGCTGTTTGTTGGGTAGACCCTGGATTCACGCCGCCGGCGCAATAACGTCTACTCTTCACCAAAAGTTAAAATTTGAGTGGGAGGGCCAAGTTGTCACAATCTGTGGGGAAGAGGACATTTTCGTTAGCCATCTGGCTACGTATAAATACATTGAGATGGATGGAGAGATCCATGAGACAATGAGCCAAGGTTTTGAGGCCTTGAATGTCAATGAAGCATCTGCTGTGTCAGGTATCTCCATGTCATCTTACCAACAAGCCCGGAAGGTTGTTGAGGAAGGAACTGCCCAAGGCTGGGGCAAACTGCTGTCGGTGGAGAAAAAAGAAGACAAATTTGGGTTGGGTTACAAACCAACTCGACATCAAGCAAAGGCTGCTGCAGAGCCAGGTTTTGTCAGTGGGGGGATGCTCACCCCCGATGCTATCAACTGTTTGGAAGACGAGCTGGAAGAGGAGCGCAACCTGGAAAGCTGGATTCGTCCAAAGATCCCGGGGAGCAGTGTCTCGAACTGGTCTTCCCAGGAAATTATAAGAGTTACTCATGCAGAGTAATTATTATTTCCTGTATTTTTTATAGCATGCATCAAAGTCTTGCATCTTGCCCAAGATGACAAGACTCATTTTGTAATCAGGGCCATCTGTACTTTTGTGCAAACAAGATTAAATTAACGAAATATCAGACATCTTTTTGCAAACGAGTCTTTTTTCTTTTCTGCTCACTGTTTTTCCATTTTTCTTTTTGTACAAAAATAAATGGCGGTGTTTTCAAATGATAACTTCATTTCACTTTTTTTCTAAAGCAAGATTAAAATCAATCACTAAAATGAACAAACTTAACCCTTGCAGAGAGTGCCTTCCAGACAGCACCGACAACAACACGGCTATGACGTCGTATGACTTTGATAATCCAATCAATCAAGCTGATGAAGGGGTTGATGAAGAATATGAGCTTCCTGAAGAGCTAGCTAGGTTGTTGAGACAAGAGGAGAAGGCTATTACTCCTCACCAGGAGGAGATTGAAGTGATTAATCTTGGCACAGACGAAGACGTGAAGGAAGTTAAAATCGGGGCCTGCCTGCAAGACTCAGTGAAGAGACAACTGATAGATCTGCTTCAAGAGTATGTTGATGTGTTTGCTTGGTCGTATCAAGATATGCCAGGGTTGGATACCGACATTGTTGTGCATAAGCTGCCTTTGAGGGAAGAATGCCCACCAGTTAAACAGAAGCTGCGCCGAACTCGCCCAGACATGGCTATGAAAATCAAGGAAGAGGTACAAAAGCAATGGGACGCCGGGTTCCTTGCTGTAACTAGCTATCCGCCGTGGGTTGCTAACATAGTACCTGTGCCTAAGAAAGACGGAAAGGTAAGAATGTGTGTTGACTACCGGGATCTGAACAGAGCCAGCCCGAAGGATGATTTCCCATTACCTCACATTGATGTATTGGTTGATAACACGGCTCAGTTCTCGGTATTTTCCTTCATGGATGGATTTTCAGGATATAATCAGATCAAGATGTCACCTGAAGACATGGAGAAGACAACATTTATCACACCTTGGGGCATGTTCTGTTACAAGGTGATGCCATTCGGACTAAAGAATGCTGGTGCAACGTATCAACGGGCTATGGTGACATTATTCCACGATATGATCCACAAGGAAATAGAATGTTATGTGGATGATATGATTGCCAAGTCCCTTACAGAGGAAGATCACCTGGTGAATCTGCTAAAGTTGTTCAAGCGTCTGAGGAAGTACCAATTGAAGCTGAACCCCAACAAATGTACGTTCGGGGTGCGATCCGGTAAGCTGCTGGGCTTTATTGTAAGCGAGAAAGGGATTGAAGTTGACCCTGATAAAGTCAAAGCTATTCAAGAAATGCCTGCGCCGAAAACTGAGAAAGAAGTTCGAGGGTTCTTAGGTCGATTGAACTACATTTCACGGTTCATATCTCACCTTACAGCGACCTGTGAACCCTTGTTCAAGCTGTTAAGAAAAGAACAGACGGTCAGGTGGAACGAAGATTGCCAGAAGGCTTTTGACAAGATCAAAGAATATCTACAAGAACCTCCAGTCCTCATGCCGCCAGTTGAAGGAAGACCTCTGATTATGTACTTGACAGTATTAGAAGAGTCAATGGGGTGTGTACTAGGTCAGCATGACGAGTCTGGTCGAAAAGAGTATGCAATATACTACCTAAGCAAAAAGTTTACCGACTGTGAACAGCGTTATTCACTGCTCGAGAAAACTTGCTGTGCTTTAGCGTGGGCTGCTCGCCGACTGAGGCAGTATATGTTGACCCACACTACCTTATTAATCTCAAAAATGGATCCAGTTAAGTACATTTTCGAGAAGCCAGCTCTTACCGGACGGGTTGCAAGATGGCAGATGATTCTCACAGAATACGACATACAGTACACATCTCAGAAAGCCATCAAGGGCAGTGTACTATCTGAATATCTTGCCGAGCAACCCATTGATGACTACCAGCCTATGAGGTTTGACTTCCCTGATGAAGACATCATGTTCATTAAAGCAAAAGATCACGAAGAGCCTATTCACACTGAAGGGCCTGACCCGGAGGAAGAATGGACTATGATGTTTGATGGGGCTGTTAACATGAATGGCCGTGGTGTTGGTGCAGTACTCATTACACCTAAAGGAGTTCACATGCCTTTCTCGGCAAAACTCAATTTCAACTGCACTAACAACGAAGCTGAATACGAAGCTTGCATTATGGGTCTTGAGGAAGCTATTGACCTCAGGATCAAGACATTGACCGTATTCGGAGATTCGGCTCTGGTAGTTAATCAAACCAACGGAAAATGGTACACCCACCAGGATCATCTGATACCTTACAGGGATTATACAAGGAGGTTATTGACTTTCTTCACAACAGTCAAGCTTGAGTATATCCCTCGGGACGAGAATCAGTTTGCAGATGCTCTTGCTACCATTTCATCCATGATCAAAGTTCAAGCTGCTAACTTTGTACCTCAGATTTCAGTGTCCAGACTCGACAGGCCAGCATATGTATTTGCAGCAGATGTTGTAAAAGATGATAAGCCTTGGTTCCATGACATTAAGTGCTTCTTGGAGGATCAAACGTACCCACCTGGGGCATCTTCCAATGATAAGAAGACCTTGAGAAGGCTTGCTGGAAGTTTCTTTCTGAACACTGATGGGTCTTTATACAAAAGGAACTTTGATATGATACTCCTCCGATGTGTTGACAAGACGGAAGCAGATTTGTTGATGCATGAAGTGCATGAAGGCTCTTTTGGTACCCATGCTGGAGGACATGCAATGGCTAAAAAGTTGTTAAGATCAGGCTATTATTGGATCACAATGGATGCAGACTGTTGTGCCTACGCCAGAAAATGCCATAAATGCCAGATTTATGCAGATAAGGTGCATGTGCCTCCCAATCCTTTGAACATAATGTCTTCACCCTGGCCCTTTGCCATGTGGGGCATTGATATGATTGGCAAGATTGAGCCAACTGCTTCGAATGGTCACAGATTCATCCTGGTCGCCATTGATTATTTCACCAAGTGGGTTGAAGCAGCCTCATATGCAAATGTTACAAGACAAGTGGTAGCCCGATTTCTGAAGAGAGATATCATCTGTCGGTATGGAGTGCCCGAGCGAATCATTACTGATAATGGTTCCAATTTAAACAACAAAATGATGGCAGAGCTGTGCCGGGACTTCAAGATCCAACATCACAATTCTTCTCCTTACAGGCCGAAGATGAATGGCGCTGTTGAGGCGGCAAATAAGAATATCAAGAAGATTGTGCAGAAGATGGTAGTCACCTACAAAGACTGGCATGAAATGCTACTGTTCGCCTTGCATGGGTACCGCACGTCAATCAGAACATCCACTGGGGCAACACCGTACCAGCTTGTGTATGGTATGGAAGCAGTCCTACCAGTTGAAGTTGAATTGCCCTCCTTGCGAGTCTTGATGGATGTCAAACTGAGTGAAGCAGAATGGGTTAGGTCCCGATACGAGCAACTGAGTCTGATTGAAGAGAAGAGATTGGCTGCAATCTGTCATGGACAATTGTATCAGAAGAGAATGAAGAGAGCCTTCGATCAGAAAGTCAGGCACCGAGGGTACCAAGTAGGGGATCTTGTGCTGAAGAGAATCCTCCCTCCTCATACAGACCACAGGGGCAAGTGGACTCCAAACTATGAAGGACCATTCGTTGTAAAGAAAGTTTTCTCTGGTGGAGCGCTGATGCTCAGCACCATGGATGGTGAAGATTTCCCGTCCCCTGTGAATTCAGATGCAGTTAAAAATACTTCGCATAAAATGACCCGCTGGACATAAAAACAGAATGTAAGTCCAGGCAAAAATAGGGCATCCTGGCGAGTCAAAAACAGAATAAAAGACTCGGGCAAAAATAAGGGAAATAAATGAAAAAATGTACACCCGCTGAGTTGAAAAGCCGCATTGGACAACTCAGGCAAAAATGGGTATCCCGATGGATTGAAAACCCGAAAGGGCGATCCATGCAAAATAATGGAATAAGCGAACAACTGCACTCTGAGTTCGTCTGTATCGCTTACAACTTGGAAAGCTTCAAAAGGATAAAGCTTCAATCAGAATCAACATTCTTCAGAAAGCAAGATGAGAAGAACGTCAAAAGTCATACGAGTCATGGTAAGGAGGAAGCTCCTCAAAGCGTCGTCAACACTGCCAGCATTTTGTTTCTCAATTTGTAACAATCTCCTCATTTCAGGGGATTTGTTTCTTTGACTGTATCTCGCCAATTCAGGGCACATGAATTAATA
This sequence comes from Lathyrus aphaca, assembly GCA_963966055.1. NCBI lineage: Eukaryota > Viridiplantae > Streptophyta > Magnoliopsida > Fabales > Fabaceae > Lathyrus > Lathyrus aphaca. The sequence goes on along the minus strand of OZ014524.1, from coordinate 426,500,407 downwards.
AAATCAGATTTTTTTCAGTCATGTTTCGTTTTGTATATTTTTATTTGCAAAGGATGTCTGATGTCTCAAAAAAAAAAAAAAAAATCAATTGCATAAGTACAGATGTTTTTCTCCCAAAAGTAATAATAATAAAACACATGCTTGCAGGGAATATACTTACTCGTGAGAATGCTTGACTCCTACGACGGAATCCAGTAAAGGATACCTCGGGACCTTTTGTGCGTCTCCTTATCTTTGCAGGATTGCAGGTATCCAGAACGCAACCTGGGGCATGCAAGTTACGTCTCAGCAAGCTGGTGAATCATTATCAACTCGGTCTATCTTCCACATGGCACTGGAAGGGGCCCATTTCCCCAGCGAAGTTGCCAAATCAACATGCACTCAATCTTAGCATCTGAAATGCTCTATCCCCAGCTGAGTTGCCTCTTGTTGCTCTCCCCAGCTGAGTTGCCTCTCATAATTCCCCAGCCAAGTTGTCGTGTCATCCTCAGTTGAATACAGAAGTCAGGGAACCATCTCCCCACAGAGTTCCAGCCTCTATCCAGAAGAGCAACGCATGAAGAGATCACAACAGAGTGAAGAAAGCTTCTACAAACCCCAGCTGGGTCTCTCATTTATAAGGATAGGTCTATTAATGACCCATATCCCTAAGCAGATACCATATCATCAGATCTACCAGTGATCTCCTCCCCAGCTGGGATGTCTACTCCAAACAGATCGATCGGAGATCTCCGCAGCAACGGGACCCGGATCCCGGTTTGGTATTTTTCGCATAATCATAGCATTCGCATCATACTATCCCCTCAGAGCGTAGCATTCCGTCTAATACGGAGCATTACGGCAAAAAAATCAAACGCATAGCATAATCATAAGCCATGTTCTGAATTAACGCTTGTGAGTAATAACCGTTCATCATCATTGTACAGAAATCCTCACCAGAGTCCCAGCAAAAGCAGTTGCCTCACAAATCACAAACACCAGTATATACACCTTTTGGCACCTGTCCGTGTCATCACTCCCCAGTAAAGTCGCCTGAACTTTCTCTACAAACAAAATTACCCGTATTACAGATACTTCATGACACCCGTCCGTGTCATATTACCAGCAGAAAGCCGAAGGCATCCCCTTTGCACTCACAAATACCACCATATACACTCTCCCGACACCCGTTCGTATCATATCCCCAGCAGTCATCTATACTTTGTATAGCAGATACTTGTTCATATGCTACTTTTCTCTTTTGACACTCGTCTGTGTCACTCTCCCCAGCAGTTAAAATGTTCATCTATATATACTCACTACTCACGATACACGTATACAGATACTCGTCCGTATCTTGTGTACACCACTCGTATCTCCTCACAGATTCAACACTAGTCCTTGTTCTTTGTTAACCAGTTGGTACTCGTCCGTATCATCATCTCAGAACATTGCGTCTAATGTTTGTTTCTACATGATACTCGTCCGTATCATAGTCTTAAGGATGCTCGTCCGCATCTTTAATCCATACACCGTGTCAAACACTTGTGTCTTCTTGAATATAGATGCTCGTCCGTGTCTACTATTCCCCCAGAAGAACCATCAGATTCAACACTCGTCCGTGTTCCTTGTTAACCAGTTGATACTCGTCCGTATCATCATCTCTGAACATGTGTCAGTTTGTTTCTACCCGATACTCGTCTGTATCGTAGTCTTAAGGGTGCTCGTCCGCATCATTAATCTATACACAACATCTAAACACTTATACCTTTTGTTTCTTGGTTGTAAACGCCCGTCCGTGTTTACTATACCCCCAGTAGATCGCCAAGTAAGCTTTTTCCATTATCTAACACTCGTCCTGTGTTATGATACCCCGAGAGCAGCCGTCCCCTGCTGAGTGGTCGTCCTCCACTTCTTGATGGTCGTCCTCCATCATGCTCATCCGATGGCCGTCCCCATCGTTGACCTTTTCTATCCGATGGCCGTCCCCATCGTCGATTTTAGCAGCCGTCCCCTGCTAGGTGGTCGTCCTCCACCCTTTGATGATCGTCCTTCATCATTTTATCCAATGGCCGTCCCCATTGTTGATTTTGGTTATCTGGCATTCGTCCTATGTCATGAGAAACCTCGAGAGCAGCCGTACCCTGCTGAGTGGTCGTCCTCCACTTCTTGATGGTCGTCCTCCATCATGCTCGTCCGATGGCCGTCCCCATCGTTGACCTTCTCTATCTGACGGCTGTCCCCGTCATAGATATTTTCGGCAGCCGTACCCTGCCAGGTGGTCGTCCTCCACCTTTGATGGCCGTCCCCATCATACTTCTTTTATTCCCAACAGAGCAGCCGTCCCCTGCTAGGTGATCGTCCTTCACCTTTGATGGCCGTACCCCATCATCTGTTTATTTCATTTATTCTTTAACCCGATGGCCGTCCCCGTCGTGGTCCCTTTTCCTTTTAGCCCGATGGCCGTCCCCATCGTTGGTTACTTTACCTTTATGAACTTGATGGCCGTCCCCGTCATGTTTCATTAATCCCCAGAGAATTTTACAGCTTTATCTTGATGGCCGTCCCCATCATAATTTCTTATTTTTTCCCAGCTAGTCGGCCGTCCCCGTCTTGGCTTTACCTTTTATCCCCAGCATGGCGGTCGTCCCCGTCATTGCTTTATTTTCAGCACTTTCCCAGCATGTCGGCCGTCCCCGTCATTGCTCTTTACCCAGCAGTCGTCCTCTGCTCGACGGTCGTCCTCCGTCGCCCACACTTTACAATATACTTTATTTTTTTCTTTTTTCTTCTTCATTCTGTGAGTGCAAATTTTGGACTGTCTTTGGTATTCAACCACAAGTTATCTTGTTTGCCTGTTAAGCCGTCGCTTACAACCTGAACAGCTAACTCATGTTTGAATAGGGGCAGCTGTAAACACCCCAAATTTGCCCTCACCCATTCACACCATGGCTTGTGATCATCTCATATGCATAAATACAATCATATCATCTCACATCTCATTTTTGATTCACTGCAGAGTTTCTAAGGCATCTGCACCTAGGGTTTGTGATCTGAGCAATCCCAAGGCATCTTGAGCCATTCCAAAGGCCACCAATCATTTCAAAGTGGTCCATGTGTGTTCAATCATCATAATACATCCTCTCAAAGTCAAAACTTCAAAGGAATCACAAGAACTAGGGTTTGAGTGGATGCAGAGACAGGCTAGACTGCACAGTTGACTGAAAATTAGGGTTTTGTTTTCAGAGGCCATAACTCCAAATTTTTTGGTCATTCTTATTTCCATTACTCTTTATATGGTATAGGGAGTATGCATATCAATTTTCATGAAGAAATTCCATGGGGAAGTCATCTGATCAAGGGTTGACTTTTCAGACAAGTCAGTGTAAAATCAGGGCATCTGAGGCCCCCAATGACCCAACCAATGGGTGATCTTCATCATTTTGAGTGTATATGATCTTTATTTGATCATGGAAGAAGGTTAAAGTTCATGGAAATCAAGAATTTGGAAGTTTTGCAAATGTTGACTTTTTGGGCATAGTTGACTTTTCAAGAATGCATCATTTTAGGTCATTTTTCAAGCCTTGATTCTTGATCCAAAAAGGCTTCAAATGGAAAAACTTTGGTCATGAAAGTTGTAGATCTCATCTTTCCCTTTTCAAAAAGTACAAGAACATGATCAAACTCTTCTTGGATCAAAAGTTATGGCAATGCAAAGTTGGCTAAAATCATTGATTTTCAAGGCATGTCTCAAATGGAAATTTTGCAAAGTCTTGGACCAATGCATATTGCAACCTCTAGTTCACTTCAAACCAGCACATAAACATTCTCTAAGTCATAAAAATCAGAAATGAACCAAGAATGCCCATGGTTTTATGTTTGGTTGGACAAAAAGGTCACATGTGAACAAAAGTCACAAGTTGCAAAACTCATGATCATGCTTCCTCCTACTTGCAGCCTTGGATGCTGAGCTTTGCTAGCCTCTCACCTCACCTTGCTGCACCAGAACCAGCCCATGTACTTGCCTAGATCATGAGCCATACCTCTCTTACACATTATTTGACTTTTTGCAAAAGGTAACTTACCAATCAATAAAGGGCATGTCTTGTCAACTGACCAATGAGAGAGAGTTATGTGGACAATTTGCAAGCTAGACATAACACAAGGCCAGGCTGAAACATCCTCATTAATCACATTCACAAAATCACCTCATCTTGCAACTTGCTTCGAATCTGCCTCCACAGCTTGCAAACACTCAAACCATCTTCACTAATCAACTCACCTTGCTCCATAGACCACAAAGCACCAAGAACCCAAGCCTGAAACAACCAGAATACTCCATAGCCATTTCTCACCCTCAGCCTGCATTTCTCTTCGAAACTCTCACCACAGCTTGCAAACATCAAAACAAACCTTGCAAAGCTTCACCATTCACCCTCAGGATCACAAACAACCCCTCACCATGACCTGAAAGTGCTTGAAACACCTTTGCCATTTCTGATCAAGCTTGAGCAGAAGCTGTCGAATCTCACTATCCAGCCAACTTAAACTCTCATTGAGCATTCAAACATCTTCTGGGGATCAAGTGAAGTGGATTGCACAAGGAGAAGTGGCCAGAAAGTCCTCAAGTTGAAAGCTCCAAATCTCAGGTAGCTCGAAATTATTTTTTCCAGAAATCATTTTTCTTGTTATAAACTTGTTCTATGTGATTCACTGATCATCCTAATGTCATTGGTTTCGAAAATGGCTTTGAAATAAGTATTTAATTTGCTTCTGAAGCTTGCGTGCCCTAGTTCTTGTCCTCTTCGATTCAGCTTATTTAGGGAATATAAATGTGTTTTAGGATAGGGGTTTGATTCGTGAGGATGTGAGGAGCATTTCCCAGTTTTTAGTTTTCATTTTTGATACGTTTTTAGGGAGTTTGAAGTTTCTCAGGGAGAGAGCTGGCCGGAGAAGACGACCGGAGGTCTTCTCCGGCAGCCTGAGAGTGATTAGGGCTAATGGTCATTAATTAGCAAACTTTAAACCTGGGCCCTTGGATGTTGCTTCCCGCGCGCTAGTGGATGGCCCTGATTCGTCATTAGAAACCCTAACTGTAATTAATTAATTCATAATTGTGATTAACCAAGTTTGAATGTGAGCCACAAGATCACGCGCCAAGTCAATGGTCCCCTCCCCAGATTGCATCTCAGCCTCTCATTCTGTTTACTTTTATTTTATTTGATTTTTAATTCATTTTATTTCATTAAACTTGCATAATTATTTTAAAATAGTTAAAAATTCTTAAAAATTATGAAACTTTTTCCTAAAAGTTTTATTAATTTTTAAGACCCAAAAACATTTTTATTTTATTTTTTATCATTAAAAAAGTATTTTTAAATATTTAAAAGATTATTTTTAATTGATTAATGGGAATTAATTAATTAAGAATACTTTTAGGTATTTAAAAATTACAAAAAAATTCATGAAATGTTCTAAGACATTTAGAAACATTGTCCAACCTTCAAACCAAATTTCTTTTTTGATCTTGATGCATTTTGAGGATTTTTCATTGAATTAAATCATTTTTTATGCATTAATTTGATCATAAGTTTAAAAATTCATCTCTGCCTATTGGAGAAGGTTGAGACATTGATTCTTCTTGCATTGTTTTGTGTTTGGCATGTAGTTTCTAGGGTAAAATGGCCATGATTTGATCTTGTATTTTCCAATTGTTTGGCATTTCTTTTGTTTAGGAACCCTAAAAACCCTAATAACTTAGAAAAATCATATCTTGAGATTGGTTAGGAGTTGGGACTTCCCCTTTGGACTTTGGTTTAGTATAGGTTTAGGGCTTCTTAGGATGGCATTTTCCATTTTTTTATCTTAGGGTTTGCTTCTGTTTTGGGTTTTTGTTTGATGCATTGTCCATAAACCCTAATTTGAGCTTTCATTTGCATCCTTCTTGCATTCTCTTGCATAACATGACTTGTCTTTGCATTTTATGCATGCTTGTGTTTCATTTGACATCTTAAGACATGTAGGAAGCATGTTTGATCATTGCATCATGTATTTGCCATGTTGTATGCCATGTGCACTTCATAACTTTTCATGTATGTCCATGCTTCCTAACTTGCTTCATTTGCATTCATAAGCTTGTATGACCATTTCCATGTGCTGCCTCATGTTTGTAGCATCTCATAGCATCATTAGCATCATGTATATGCTTCTGGTTTTGTTTCTCATCATGTCTTGTCATCTCATTTTGCATTGCATTGCATTCTTTCTCTAACCTTTCAGGTGGTAAGTGACTTTGAGAAGTGAATTTGCCTTCACTTCTCATAACTTCTCTTCATCTCTCTCTTGCATCCATGCTGCATTTTTATATGTGTTTGAGATTGAGCTTGCTCATTCTTCCTCTTCCCACTTTCTTTCTTCAAGTGACTTGACTTCTTGAATGAAGCAAGTCACTTTGCTTCTCTTAATCCTTTCATCTGCTTCCTGGTGGTTCCATTGAAGACTTCTCTTGTAAACCCCACAAACCTTAGGGAAAACCAAGCATGACAATGTTTAGGGTTTTGATTAGTCTCCCCTTTTAGTTTTTACCTTTGTGTCTCTTTTTGAGTCATCTCTTCTCACCTCATAATCAGGGACTAAACCCTAAAGGCTTTAAGGCTTTGTGATTAAGCTTATGCCTGCATCCTTCTCTTAGGATGGAGTGTATAACTTTAATCCTAAGTGTTAAACCCTTAATGTGTTTAAATCTCTTAATCAATTCACATAATAATCATCAAGACATCACACTTGTAACTTGGGCCTTGCATCAGGGTTCTAATTCTTCCTTAAATGGTTAAGAAGGACTAACCCTAGTGTTAATGGACAAGTCCCCCTCAAGTTGTCTTACAAATCATAAATTTCACTTCATCATCATATCATTAAGTAAAATCCACTTAATCAAAGGCTTGTTTTGTCATGAGTTTAATCCCTAATCATGGATTAAGTTGAGGAGCTTTCCTCAGCTTAAACATTCTCATCTATTATCCTTCTATTAGGATGGTGTAATGAGTCTGTTTAATCCTTGATTATGGCTTAACCTCATTACTCAACACTAAACAAATACCAAAAACATCTAAATAATCAACAAGTAGGTTAATGATCTTAATCCTACACCAAAGGTGATTAAGTGTGAGAATCTGACTTCACACTTAAGGTATTCTCATTACCCCTAATCAGAGGGAAGATGTGATGAGTTCACTAAATCCATTGGTTTAGGCTTAAGCTCATTAACTTATGACAAATTCAAAAGCAATAAAAGACTGAAAACTCAAAAAAAACAAACAATTATCGTCTCCTTCGGGATTCTTTTCTCATCACACTCACTCACAAACGAGAACTTGCTTCTTCCGTCTAATGCAAGACAGTTTGCGCCTGAGCCAGACAGGTCATACACTTGAGCATAGACAAGCAAGCAGTTCATCAGTCAATTCATCTTTCAGTCTCTTTGGGTCGAACTACGGTGTTCTGACTTCCTCATTGCACGAGAGGATACGTAGGCATAACTTAACAGTTATCGAACAAAAGTCTCTGTATATTCCCCCTCCTTCCAGCATTATTCTTTAAGCCTCATGATCTTGAGCATCTTATTCTTGTTCTTACACTGGCACTGTGCATTTATACACTTCACACTTCTCATACACTGACACCTGTACATCCTTTCCCAGCTCTTTTGTACACAAATTGCACTGACACTACCCCTTTAAAACACAAATCTTGTAAGCGTGGATCCCGTCGAGTACGACGGACAATCTGGGTGCTAATACCTTCCCAGGTTGTAACCAACCCCCTTTCTCAGTTTCTCTGGTTCGCAACCGTCTTATCCATATCTTTCTAGGCCTATGCAGCATTACCTTTCCTCCGGGATAAAAATGCCTAGCTGGCGACTCTATTCATCTCCAGTGAGTCCACGGCTGTGTGTTCTCATTGTTCCCTTCGCCGACCGTTCGCGCCTGTACCTTCATGTGATCCGTTTCATTTGTCGGGAGCGACAGTATCCACATCATCTTTGGTTTGGTTTTGACTATTCTTCTGCTCAGCCATCTTCATCAGTTATCTTCATCAGAGATCTTCTTCAGCTGATATCTTCTCCAGTTGTCTTCATCTCTTATTTTCCTCAGTTATCTTCATCAGCATCCATTGTCAGTATGGACTCAACCAAGAAGAGCAACATCACTTATCATTTCTTTGAGCCCTCTCTAGCAGGCATCAGACAGATTCAAGCACTTATCACTCTTGATCATGTCCCTTTATTCAGGGAACATTATGCTGGTATTATGGACATGATCATAGACTTGGATGCATCACAGAGGAGCATGATTCACACTTGCCTTCAGTTTTATGACCCTCTTCTCAGATGTTTCACTTTCCCAGACTTTCAGATGGGTCCTTTGTTGGAAGAGTTTTCCATATTGTTGGGTGTCCCCATCAGAAGAGGGTCGTAACTACGGAGGGTCGTAACCATAATAAAGCTTTGCATATCACCTTGGAGTGTAAAGGTGTTGTTCTTTCTCATGTCTTGGTTGACACTGGGTCCTCACTCAATGTTCTTCCAAAGAAAGCCTTGGTCAAGATGGAATATGATGGTCTTGCACTGCGTCCAAGTACCCTGGTGGTGAGAGCCTTTGACGGTTCTAAAAGATCGGTTATTGGGGAAATTGAGCTGCCTGTGGTGATTGGCCCACAGATCTTCAAAACTATCTTCTACGTGATGGACATTCAGCTTGCCTATAGTTGTTTGTTGAGTCGGCCATGGATTCATGCCGCTGGCACCGTAACGTTGACCATTCACTAGAAGTTAAAATATGAATGGGAATGCCAAGTCATCACAATCTATGTGGAGGAGGATATTTTCGTCAGTCATCTAGCTACTTACAAGTATATTGAGATGGACGAAGAGATCCATGAGACAATGAGCCAAGGGTTTGAGGCCCTCAATATCATTGAAGCAACAACTGAAGTGTCTGGAACTTCAATCTCTTCTTACAAGCAAGCTCGGAAGGTTGTTGAAGACGGGAATGCCCAGGGTTGGGGAAAACTACTACAAGTTTAGATCAAGGAAGACAAATTCGGTTTGGGTTACAAACCATCCCGACAGATCCAAGAGGAGGATGCTGAAGCTCCCAAGTTTATCATTAGGGGTATGCTGACCCCATATGCAATCAACAATGTGGAAGACGAGGCTGAAAGCGACTTCAACCTGGAAAGCTGGATTCGTCCAAGAGTCCCAGGCCAACAAGTCCTCAACTGGTCTTCCCAGGAAATTATAAGGATTACTGCTGCAGAGTAATTATTATTTCCTATTTAAGCATGCATCAAGTCATGTATCTTGCCCAAGGTGTCAGGACTCATTTTGTAATAGGGCCATATATGTATTTTGTGCAAATGAATGATTAATGGATAAATGGACATCTTTTGCAAACGATCTTTTCCGCTCACTGTCTTTCATTTTTATTATTTTCATACAAAACAATAAATGGAAATGTTTTTTTTAATAAACTTCATTCACTTTATTATTCTCAACCCTTGCAGAGATAATCCTCCATATTGCACCAACAACAACACTGATATGACCTCGTATGACTTCGACAATCTGATTAATCAAGCGGGTGAAGGGGTTGATGAAGACTATGAGTTGCCTGAAGAGTTGGCTAGGTTGTTGAGACAAGAGTAAAAGTGATTGCTCCTCATCAGAAGGAGGTTGAGACCATCAATCTTGGCACCGAAGAAGATATGAAAGAGGTGAAGATCGGGGCCAATCTACAAGCTCCAGTGAAAGAACAACTCATCAGTATGCTTCGGGAATATGTTGACGTCTTTGCTTGGTCCTATCAAGATATGCCAGGTCTGGATACGGATATTGTCATGCACAGGCTGCCACTGAAAGAAGATTGTCCACTAGTTAAACAGAAATTATGTCGTACTCGCCCAGATATGGCCATGAAAATTAAAGAAGAAGTACAAAAGCAGTGGGACGCCGATTTTCTCGCTGTAACTAGTCACCCGCCGTGGTATGCTAACATTGTACCCGTACCTAAGAAGGATGACAAGGTGCATATGTATGTGGATTACCGGGATCTGAACAGAGCTAGCCCGAAAGATGATTTCCCATTACCTCACATTGATGTATTGGTGGATAACACAGCTCAGTTCTCGGTATTTTCCTTTATGGATGGAGTTTTTGGATACAATCAGATTAAGATGTCACCTGAAGACATGGAGAAAACAAATTTCATCACACCCTGGGGCACGTTCTGCTACAAAGTAATGTATTTTGGTCTGAAGAACGTCGGTGCTACATATCAACGGGCTATGGTAACATTATTCCACAATATGATCCATAAAGAAATCGAATGCTATGTGGATGATATGATTGCCAAGTCCCTTACAGAAGAAGATCATTTGGTGAATTTGCTAAAACTATTCAAGCTCCTGAGGAAGTATCAGTTGAAGTTGAACCCCAACAAATGCACATTCGGCGTGTGTTCCGGTAAGCTGCTGGGTTTTATTGTAAGTGAAAAGGGAATTGAGGTTGATCCCGACAAAGTCAAAGCTATTCAGGAATTCCTGCACCTAAGACTGAGAAAGAAGTTCGACGGTTCCTAGGTAGATTGAACTACATATCAAGGTTCATATCTCATCTCACGGAAACCTGCGAACCCTTATTCAAGCTGTTGAGGAAGGAACAAACAGTCAGGTGGAACGATGATTGTCAGAGAGCTTTTGACAAAATCAAAGAATATCTGCAAGAACCTCCAATTCTCATGCCTCCATTTGAAGGAAGACCTCTAATCATGTACCTGACAATATTAGAAGAGTCAATGGGGGTGTGTGTTGGACCAGCATGACGAGTCTGGTCGAAAAGAGTATGCAATATACTACCTAAGCAAAAATTTTACCGACTGTGAACAACGTTATTCACTGCTTGAGAAAACTTGATGTGCTTTAGCGTGGGTTGCTCGCCAACTAAGACAGTATATGTTGACTCATACTACCTTGTTGATCTCAAAGATGGATCCAGTCAAGTACATATTTGAGAAGTCAGCACTTACCGGAAGGGTTGCAAGGAGGCAAATGATTCTAACAGAATATGACATTCAGTACACCTCTCAGAAAGCCATCAAGGCAGTGTATTGTCTGACTATCTGGCTGAGCAACCCATTAATGACTACCGGCCTATGAGATTTGATTTCCCTGATGAATACATCATGTTCTTAAAGTTGAAAGATTGTGAAGAGCATATTCACACTGAAGGGCCTGATCCAGAAGAAGCATGGACTATGATGTTCGATGGGGCAGTTAATTGTAATGGTCGTTGAGTTGGTGTAGTGCTTATTACACCCAAGGGAGTCCATATGCCTTTCTCAGCAAAACGCACCTTTGCTTGCACTAACAACGAAGCAGAATACGAAACTTGTATCATGGGTCTTGAGGAAGCCATTGACCTCAGGATTAAAACCTTGAATGTATTCGGAGATTCAGCTTTGGTAATCAACCAGACCAACGGCAAGTGGTACACTCATCAGGAGCATTTGATTCCCTACCTTGACTATACGAGGAGATTGTTGACCTTCTTCACAATAGTTAAGCTTCAATACATCCCTCGAGATGAGAATCAGTTTGCAGACGCTTTGGCTACCATTTCATCCATGATCAAAGTACAAGCTGCTAATTATCTACCTCGTATTTTGGTATCCAGATTGGACCGACCGGCATATGTGTTCTCTGTGGACACTATCACTGATAACAAGCCTTGGTACCATGACATCAAATGCTTCTTGTAAACTCAGACATACCCACCTGGGGCATCGTCAAATGATAAGAAGACATTAAGAAGGCTAGCTGACAATTTCTTCCTCAATACTGATGGTTCTTTGTACAAGCAAAACTTCAACATGGTCCTGCTCAGATGTGTTGACAAGAAGGAAGCATACCTACTAATGCACGAAGTACATGAAGGTTCTTTCGGTACCCATGCCGGAGGACATGCAATGGCAAAGAAGTTATTAAGACCAGTTGGATCACAATGGATGCAGACTGTTGTGCTTATGACATAAAATGCCACAAATGCTAGATCTACGCAGATAAAGTGCATGTGCCTCTGAATCCTTTGAATGTAATGTCTTCACCTTGGCCCTTCGCCATGTGGGGCATTGATATGATTGGAAAGATTGAACCGACTGCTTCAAACGGTCACAGATTCATCCTGGTAGCCATTGATTACTTCACCAAATGGGTTGAAGCAGCTTCATATGCAAATGTCACCAGGCAAGTGGTAGCTCGATTTCTGAAAAGGGATATCAAATGTCGATATGGAGTTCCCGAGCGAATAATTACTGATAATGGTTCCAATTTGAACAACAAGATGATGTCAGAACTTTGCCGGGACTTCAAAATTCAACATCACAACTCTTCTCCTTACATGCCAAAGATGAACGGTGTTGTCGAGGCCGCTAACAAGAATATCAAGAAGATTGTGCAAAAGATGGTATTCACCTACAAAGACTGGCACGAAATGCTACCATTTTCCTTGCATGGGTACCAAACCTCTATCAGAACATCTACTGGGGCAACACCTTATCAACTTGTGTATGGTATGGAAATTGTCCTACCTGTTGAAGTTGAACTACTCTCCCTACGGGTAATGATGGATGTGAAACTGGATGAAGCAGAATGGGTCCGATCTCGATATAATCAATTGAGTCTGATTGAAGAAAAAAGATTATCAGCCATCTGTCATGGGCAGTTATATCAAAAGCGAATGAAGAAAGCCTTCGATCAGAATGTCAGACCTCGAGAATACCAAGTGGGAGAGCTTGTGCTGAAAAGACTTCTTCCTCCTCATACATACCATAGGGGCAAATGGACGCCAAACTACGAGGGCCCATTCATAGTAAAGAAAGTTTTCTCTGGTGGGGAACTGATGCTCACTACTATGGATGGCGAGGATTTCTTATCTCCTGTGAATTCAGATGCAGCTAAAAAATACTTCGCATAAATGACCCGCTGGACATAAAAACAGAATGTAAGTCCAGGAAAAAATAGGGCATCCCAACGAGTCAAAAACTGAATAAAAGACTCGGGCAAAAATAAGGGAAATATTAAAAAAATGTACACCCGCTGAGTTGAAAAGCCACATCGGACAGCTTAGGCAAAAATGGGTACCCCGGTGGAGTGAAAACCCGAAAGGGCGATCCACGCAAAATCAGGGAATAAGCGAACAACTGCATTCTGAATTCGTCTGTATTACTCGCAGCATGGCAAGCTTCGAAAGGACAAAGCGTCGGTCAGAATCAACCTTCTTCAGAAAGCAGGACAAGAAGAACGTCAAGGTCATACGGGTCATGGTAAAGGAAGCTCATTGGAGCGTCATCTTCAACATTGCCAACACTTTTGTTTTCTCAATTTTACAGCAATCACCTCCTTTCAGGGATTCGCTTCTTCGCTGTACTTGCCTATTCAGGGCACACACATCAATAAAATCAGAAGATTCAGTCACACTTTGTTTTGTACATTTTTTGTTTCGTTTGCAAAATGTCCAAAGTTCATAATATAACACTTGCATGAAAACATATAAGTTGTTTTTAATAAGTGCTTGCAGGAAATGTGCACTCTTGAGCAAATCCAACTCTTATGACGGAATCCGGTTAAGGATATCTTGGGACACTTGTGCATTTCCTTTGTCTTAACAGGTTGCAGGTACTCAAGGTAGACAATCTTTCACAGGATGGGGCATATTAGGCATTATATCCCCAGCCAAGCTAGCAATCACATCATCAGCAGGACTCTTTGACGAGAAGCATTTCCTCGCGAAGTTTTTATCCCCCAGAGGATCCCTTGAGGAATTCATCAATACCCAGCGTATCGCTTGGACAAAGGAGTGGCAACAAATTACTTTCCAGAAGTTATCTCCTCCCCAAGCAGGATCTCCCGAGCGATGCCTGACAGCTTTTCCCCAGAAAAGTAGTCAGGAACTTTCTATTCCCCGTCAGAGTTGTCCTTTACTCCCCAGTAGAGCAATGCCTGAAATACTTCCCCCAGAGGAGTTGCTAAAACTTCCTCATCCCCAGCGGAGTCCTCCCTCCGGACAAATAGACCAGAGATCTTTCTCCCCGCAGGATCCGGATCTCGGATCGAGTTCTCTCTTTTGTATAATCATAGCATTCGCATCATTTATTCCCAAACTAAGCGTAGCATTCCTTCTAATACGGAGCATTACAGAAAAATCAAACATTTGCATGATCATAAGCCAGGTTCGGCCCATCACCTGCAAATATCAAAATCACTTCACCAACAATATATAAAACTCATATCCCCTGCAGATAAAAGACAAGACATCCCCTTTGCACTATCAAAAACAAATGCTTGTTCATATTTATACATGTTCTTTTCGACACTCGTCCATGTCATCTTTCCCAAGGAAGTCGCCATAATCCCTTTGGTATTCGTCTGTATCTTACTTATACAAACACTTGTTCATAACTTGTACATATTCTTTTTTGACACTCGCCCGTGTCATGCTTCCCCAGCAAGTCAAACACTCGTCCGTGTCCCTTGCTCAATCCATTTTTGACACTCGTCCGTGTCTTGCACATATCTCACCAGTAGATCATACTTGTACATACTTATACAGAAGTCTTTGATACTCGTTCGAATCTTGTTTATATCACCTCCTCAACAATTCAACACTCGTCCGCGTTCCTTGCTTAACCGATTGATACTCGTCCGTATCATCATCCTTAAACACGTGTCAGTGTTTGTTTCTACCGATACCTGTCTGTATCATGGTTCTAAGGATGCTCGTCCGCATCTTTGGTCTATACACACTATCAAACACTTATACCTTTTATTTTAAAGCGTAAGCACTTGTCCGTGTTTACATCCCCACAAAGACAAAACAACTTTTCCTATCCGGCATTCGTCACATGTCGTGATATTTTCGGCAGCCGTCCCCTGCCAGGTGATCGTCCTTCACCTTCGGATGACCGTCCCTCATCCTTTCCCCAGTGGAATCCCCATTGTTGGAACTTTCTATCCGACATTCGTCCTATGTCGTGATATTTTCAGCAGTCGTCCCCTACTAGGTGATTGTCTTTCACCTTATGATGACCGTCCTCATCATTTATCTGATGGTTGTCCCCATCGTTGATCTTGTTATCCGACATTCTTCCTATGTCGCGATAATCCCCAAGAGCAGCTATAACACGGTGGGAGAACTGACTTTTAGTCATGTTGCGGATAGCAAGAGTCGCCACCGACTTTTATTTTATCCAAGTGGAAAGGACATAAAAGAACAGGAAATACCTATTTTAAAAGACTTGAGTTCGGGGGGTAGGTTATATAAAGGGAAGGTGTTAGCACCCTTTATATCCATGGTTATCCATGGGCTCTTAGTTACTTAGCTCACTTAAATGTTTTTTTGAAAAGTGTAGTGTGTGATTAGAAATTTTCTAAGTACTTTGTAATGATCCTCGTATGGATGTATACAAAACCTTATTTGAAAATGTTTTGAAAGTGAGGTGTAAAAAGTATTTTGAAATGTGAGCAAGCAACTAAGAGGTACCTACCCTAGATTAAGTCTTTCATGTTCTCGTATGTTCTTTCAATGGTAAGACTATCCCTATTATTAAGGAATGGGTAGTCATTACCTTGGATGTGTTTAAGGGACAAGCGTAGGGTCATCGTATGGTCATAGAAGGCAACTTAAGGGGTGTCTTTAGCAATTCGTATGGACTATCTTCATTTATTCGAAGGGACAAGATCATTATTCCGTAGGAAACCTCGAAGGGACTTGATCTTTTAAATCTGTAGGGACTTGATGGTTTTATAAGGGAAGGGACTTTGCTTAAGAAACCCCTAGATTCGAGAGACTTGACCATTTTAAATAAGGCAACCAAGAGGGATACCCTAGGAAGTGTAGACGGCGATCTTAGATCGACTTACGTGTGTGAGTATTGTTTTCAGATATTTATCTTGATTATTAATTTTCTAAGTCCATGGTTCATTTATTTCTTGGCACTCCCTATGTTACTTACCACGCAGTTAATATGAATAATAAATGGCAGAAATTAAAAGGCAGAAAATAAAATTCCTACACTATTACATGGCTTAGGGGCAGTTACATAATAATAATAATGGCAGAAAATAATAAAAACCAATTATTACAAAGGCGAAGCAGTTACATAATCAGGCAAACAGTGAATGAATAACATAAAAATGAGTGAATAAATTAGAAAAAAAAGTTTGCAAACTAGGTTAAGAAAACAATTAGGGTTAGGGTTTGAGAAAAATTTTAAGGTTTAAAAAAAATTTAAGGTTTAGGAAAAATTTTAGGGTAAAAATTAGGGCGAAATATGGGTTTTAAGATAAAGATTAGGGCTAAATTTTTAGGATTTAAAGTTTATGAAAAAAAATTAAGACTTAGGTTTAAAATTAAGGTTTAGGGAAAAAATTAAGGTTTATGAAAAAAATTAAGGTTTATAATAAAAAATATAAGTTTAAAAAAAAAGGATTTTGTTTTATCTTTTAGAAATTAGTTTAATAATAATAATAATAATAAGGAAATTCAAAGAAAATACATAATTTGATGAAAAAGGGAAAAATAAAGTTAGAGATACCCAAAATATTGGGGGTTGGTGTTGAACCCCTGACTTTGCCTTTGCCAACAAAAACCTTCAGCCACTACGCTACGCCACGTTTCTTTGCCAAAATGTTGAAAATGAGTATTGAACCCACGTTTCTTTTCCAAAATGTTGGGAATGAGTGTTGAACCCACACCCTCAGACTTTCAACCTTAGGTCTTTGTCATTAGGCCAATCAGCGCACGCCACACACCATCTTCTTCCTCCCACCTGCATATTTTTGGTATATACTATTGGAAGAATAAAAAAAGAAATAAACAAGATCAAATAAAATCGCTGCAGATTTTAAAATAATGAAAAATAAGAAAAAGCGATTAAAATAAAATCTAAAAAATATTAAAATGATGCTAAAAATCTAATAAAATCAAATAAAGAACGCACAATTTTTTTTAGATTTTTTTGAGAATATGAAAATAGAAAAAAGAAAATAAATCAAATAAAATAGAAAAAAGAGGAATTTAAGATTTTGAGGGTCGAAATCTTTTAGAATTATATTCTAAAAGAGTATTGTTCGTCGATTTTTTTTCTGAGCTTCTGGAAAAAAGTCGGAGTAAATCAAAAAAGTAGTACTTACCTGTCAGCCTGGAATTCTTATCACTACTGCAGCCTTCGAAGTATCGACGAAAACAAATTACAGCAGATTAACCAATAGTTTAGTTCTCCATGGTGCCCTATGATTCCTGCATCGAAACTTAAATCCAACTATCCAGAAACCATCTACACAATCAAACAAACATATTATGTAATCAAAATCAATTAATCATTCATAAATCATTGAAATTGAAAAAAATCAAAAGAAAAGCAAGAATATGAATTTGGTTTGTATGATTTGGCATGAATTTGATGATGAGGATGATTGGAATAGGTTCAGGAAACCTCAAGGATTCATTTGCAACCTTTAATCAACTTGTAAAAGTGGTGGATTATGGAAATCGAATTTTAAATTGTGTGAAATTTTAAAGTACGAATCTGATCCTCGTGCTCTCCATCCTCCTTTTTGTCTTGTGATGTTGTTGTGGTAGTATAGTGTCACACCCTAAATTTTGACCAGGATTTTCAAATTTTTGTTCACTTTTCTGACACATTCTGTCGATATATGAAAAATCAAGCATTTCTGTTTTTTAGGTTAAACATATCATTAATCATTTATCATCGCATATTTCAACGCATTGTGTCACAATATCATTAACCAACCATTCTTACTTTTCTCCATTAGTCACTAATCTTCGCATTTTCTTTTCATTTCACCATTTAAATGTCATTTTAATTTTGTTCTCGTTTATATATATATATATATATATATATATATATATATATATATATATATATATATATATATATATATATATATATATATATATATATATATATATATATATATATATATATATATATATATATATATATATATATATATATATATATATATATATATATATATATATATATATAACTTAATTAGAATTTTTATTTATATTTTTACCACTTTAATATAGATTTTAAAATCTTATCCAATCTTAGATTTTTATTATACTTTCTCATTCTACATTTTTTTTTATTAAATGATTGTTTTAGATTATGTTAGAATATAATTTAGTTTATTTTTAATCTAACTCTCAGTTTAGTTTATTTATATAATAAGAATTTAGCTTACATTAGGTTTAGAATTAGTTTTATTTTTTTATCTAAATTAATTTCCATTTAGTTATATAGCTTATTTCAGCATATTTGTTCCACTTTACTTTTTTTATAATTTTGACCTTATTTAAACCATTTTTATTATTATTTAGTTTTAGTTTTTAATTAGAATTAATTTATTTTATTTTAAGTTAGTTTTAGCCTAAGTTTTTTATTTAATTTAATTTAATCTAATTTAGCTTTGATTTATATTTTAATTTGACTTAGAAACAACATTTTATTTATTTTTATCAACTAGTATCATGTCCAAAATATGAGCTAAGTTTTGCAAAACAAGTATTGGGTTCTGTTACATAAGCAACAACTTCTGAAATAGGATCGTTACTCTCATTGGATTCATTGGCTACAGTAGGAAGTCTGGAAATTAAGACTAGTACATGCAAGTGACTTGTGAAGGAGCTGACCCTTATGATATCAAACAAAAGGAAAGCATTTTTCAAAAAACAGAAGTTATTTATCCAACAAATGTTTTAGATTATTACAAGCAACTTTTCCAAGATTTTACAAGGAAATTTGTGAAAAGGGGATCTGAGTGCAATGGGCCAAAATGCCAAGTATTGTTGACTCTCACATGAGCCTATCATCATCATTGCCGCTGCAGAACGGATCACCACCAGCGCAGGCCGTCTGCCCTCGACTTCCTTCCACAACTAGTTGCAATCTAAGCTGTTAAATGTCTCTCGCAATCGTCTGTAACACTTATAAATACCTCACAGCAACTATAAGCGGACCTGCATAAAAAGAAAAATTTTGGTTAATTAGCTTGGTTCCCAATCAGGCCCTAGTGTCGTGTGTTATCTAAGGTCCACTATGTGATTTTGTTTGATCCTGTATCAAAAGCCACACATTAAAAGATGATTGAAAAAACTGCAGGATGAAAAAGAACAGAAGAACGGAATCACGGATTCGTGCAAGCAGGCCTGTTATTTTATCAGTTCCTGCTGCAAACATCCAGCTTTACACCAAAATTGATAAGCAGGGCAGGTCTGCTGCGAAGGTAAGGCCGCAGGTTTGCCTTCCTTTATTTCTCTGACCCGCAGCAGGCATAACAGGGGACCCTGCAATATAGGACCAAGAAACCTTTGGTTGGACCTTAGCCAGAAAGAGGAAAGTTCTTCCATCCATAAACCAGCAAAACCTGCACCGAAAAAGACAGCACCTCAGTGTCAAAACAAAACTCAGTTATCAAACTTAATTAACAAGTTTCAGTTAAAGAGAAAAACCTAGTTTGCACTATAAAAGAGAGGATATTCGCAGCAGAAAAGGGGAGAGGGAGAGAAAACAAGATCAAATTTTTTTTAAAACAACCACAAAAAAGACAGAGAGAAAACCAGAAGGGGAAAATTTTCCTTCAGCAAAAAACACAGAGACGTTTCTCTTTTCAAAACCAGAAAACCAGAAAACCAGAAAGGGGGGCTGCGCTTGAACACAGGGCACACAAAAAGAACCTAAATAACACAAAAACCCTAAGTTTTACACTGAAAGGGGAGAGGATTTCGGAAACTCGGCTAAAAAATATTTTCGCAAAGAGGAGAAAACGGACGACAGACGAACCTAAAAAAACCACCGTTGAATCAAAACTCCTCCCAAGGCCCTCTCCTTCACCGCCGCGAAGCTAGTTGTTTTTTTCCGGAAAACATTAGAAGTGAAGGGCAAGACGAAGAGCTTTCGAAGGTGATGACTGAAAACTCATGGAGGAAAATTGATGGCGAGCTCGCGACAAAGAATCGGTAATTTCTCGCATTTTCATCTCTTTTACGATCGGTAATTATTCCCTTACCTTATGTTCATGTTTTGCTCCGCATTGTTGTTGATTTCTCGGCCTAATTTGATCTTCGTTGTTTCTATTGACTTTGATTTATACTATTTGTTTTGAGTTCGGACGAATTTCAAGGTTGATGTTTGTGGAATCGACGTTGGTTTTCTCTTTGGAGGTTGTTTTCGTTTTGCCATGGTTTTTTTCCCTCATGTTTGGTCATCGTGGTGATAGGAGTGCTTCTATGTTTTCGGTTTTCTTTTAGAAAGGTAGCCGCATCCTCAGCTAGGGTTTCTCCACCCTTTTTCATTTGTTTTGGCCGAACCGGGTCAAACTGACCCGTGGGATTAACCCGCGTCCGGCCCAGTCCAATATCTTGGACTGTTTCCCTTTCAAACTCCCTCATTTTCAGTTTTTTTTTATGTTTGTTTGTTTTAATTTTATTTTCCTTTTTTTAATTATTATTATTGTTTCTCTTCTTTCTAACATCATTTTTTTGAAAACAAATTCAAAATGTTTATGTAATTATATTTAAATTTTTATTAGTTACTTTTGCAAATTAATTTTTTTTTGGTAAATATTATATTAAATTTAGTTGTTCATATATTTTATTTTTCTTGATTATAGTTGGGAGGTATTTGCTTGTATACATTTATTGATTTTGCGCCATATTTGGTTGTATAGTAATAACGTATGACTTGTGTAGACGTGAATTTCGTTTCTTACTTTTCGACCATATTTTGTTAATCAAGACACGAACATAACGTTTCTAAGTAACAATTGAAATCTTTTTCAAACATTTCTTTTGGCCCAACGCCAAGTAACACGTTAAAAGTACATCCACATTTTACACACATGTAAGTCGATCATTATGTGATCGCCGTCTGCACGTTTTCGCATATCTTAAATAATTTAACAAGGAATAGAGCCCCGGAGTCTAGCACTCTGCACGTTCTAGAACGAACTACAACTGGGCTAGCCCCACGCGTATTTGTTTTGTTCACTCCTTCGTTATTAATCACGTTAATTCTAAAATGTCTAAAAAAACAATTATCCAATTAATTTAATACGGAAACGGAACTCCGGAGTCTAGCATTCCGCACGTTCTGGATTGGACCGCAACTGGGCTAGCCCCACGCGATATGTTCAATCACCATCCATATACCAAAATATTTAAATCATATTTTTATAAATTAAATTTCGAAAGAACCGAACTACGGAGCTCTGACTTTCCCATTGCACAAGGGAATACGTAGGCACGGGGATTTTAATCCTTCGCGAGCACCCTAATAAAAAAATTTCAATCTTTTCCGTCACAATAATTAAAATAAAAACCTTACTTTTTTCTTCGTCTTAATATTAATTTAAAACTTTTCTTTAAGAACAAACATATTAACAATCATTTAGAAGACAAAGACTGAAGATCAAACATTTAATCGCATAATTAGCTAAGAGGTTCCCGTTGAGTACAACGAACGTGAGGGGTGCTAATACCTTCCCCTTGCGTAACCGACTCCCGAACTTAGAATTTGGTTTCGTAAACCATTTCTTATCCTTCCTTTAGGTTGTATCTATATCTCCCTTTTCTCTCGTAGAATAAATAGAATTAGGTGGCGGCTCTGTTGTTTGGTTTAGGATCGTATTTTTCGAGGTACGACAGTTGGCGACTCTGCTGGGGATTTGATAGCTCCATGCTAGAGAGTGTCGAGCCTAACTTAGCTTTGTGTGTTTATTTGTTTGATCTTATCTCTTCTTTTCTTCTCTATGTTTGTTATTTATGTTCTTTTACCGCTTTCCCTTTATTGCTTATTATATTACTTGTCTGTGGGATATTGGGGTCACTTTGCAAGAAAATTTGAGTTATAGAAAAAGCAAAGGGAACACCTAAGATTAGAATTGGATGTTATTAGTGTTAGTCTCCAAGGACTCGCTCCTTGCACGCCTAGCATGAAAGCTCCCCCGGATAGTTAGACTTTTCGTAGATCTTGTCGCAACACAGCTAGCCTGTCGCGTGACCTGATTAGCGAAAAGGCTGTGATTCTGGGACCCCCTAGGACCTGTTTTAATTTTGGTAGTTTTGTAATGTTAGGCTCCGAGGACTCGCTCCTTGCACGCCTAGCATGAGAACTCCGCTCAAGGTAGACCTTATCGTTATTATCATCACAATGCAGCTAGCCTGTGGCGGGGCGTTAATACAATAAACGTCCATGACCTTGAGTTTCTTTAAACCATCACTGTAGAAATCCTCCCGTAAGTGGGACTTATGGGTAGTAAAATGTAGAACCAATCTCTTACAGCCCACCTGTTAGGAAGGTTCCGGATTTACTTGTGACACCTTGCACCCTGCATCCTTGCATCCCTGCGTCTTTGCATCTCAGCATCATATGCATCATTTCAGTAAGGTCTTCAAGGAACAAAGAGACGTCTATTGCAAACATCACAAGTTTAACCATAGACAAATTTCAGCTTATAATCCCTTTTGGAAAAGTTTTTATAATTGGATGTTTGTATTTACTTTTTGAGTTCCTTGAAAGCATCCTTGCTTTGCATCCATTCACATACCATTTGCATCTACATTGCATATCATTTTCTTCCCTCAGAGTAAGCTCATTCTATCCTTTGTCTTGAGTTCAGTTTGATTCCCGGAACGTGTTCAGAACTAAGAATTATGTCTCAAGAAACAGTGGATGAACTGAGAAGAAGTCAAGAATTGTTGAAAGAGGAGGTTATTTCCTTGAAGAAGCGGATGGAGTGGGTCTTGGAAACCTTACAAGCTCTTTTGAAGAAGGAGGGTCGCCCTGTGCCCATGGCCGTAGCAGAGAGAGCTAATGTCCTACCTCTATTTGATGCTGCCTTGAATCAAGATTGTTTCCCTATGGCAACTCCTCAGTTGCCAACCCATGGATCTCCCCTACTAGGTCAAAATCAACCTCTGATTTTCTAATCAGTACCTCAATACCCTCTGGCAGTTTCTTCTCAAGGTCAGAAAAAGAAGCAAAAGCGAAACAAGGGGCAGTGTCAGAACAAATGGAGTGAAGCTCGCTGCGAACCCATTCCAGTGCCACTCAGCAAGCTCTACCCGCTATTAATCCAAAATTCATTGATAACTCCTTACAAACCTATGTCATCGCCAAATACGTGGTACAACCCTGATACAAATGCGATGTGTGAATTCCATGAAGGGGTGGTAGGACATGATTTGAATACTTTCCCTGAATTGAAAGTCTGGGTACAAAGGGAGATCCATAGCAAAAGGTTAATCCTTGAAGAGGACCATCCAGAGGTTGAATGTAGATACCGCACTGGAGCCTTGGGGCACCCTATCGAAGAATGCCAGAGTTTTGAGTTACAAAGTGTTATTAAGTCGCTAGTCCCCCAAGAAGGAGAGCCGATTGCAGATAATTTGATTGTTGAGCCAGGAGATAAGAAGGGAAAGAGACCTATGAAGGTTCTTAAAATTTTGTACCATAAAGAATAGGTCATGCGCATAACTGATGGAGTGTCTTCTCTTTCTCACAAGAGTATCAGGACACCACCTTGGAATTTCAATGTCGTCACTCCTGCTGGCGAAAGCAAAAGAGAAGTAGGAGGTGGATCAAAAGAGATGACATCCAGCATTGAGTGTGATGAACTTAAAAGTCATCACATCAAGCGACTAGCAGTACCTAGTGCACCAGTAGTGCCAGCTTGTCAGAGATTGAAAGCTCGGGATTCTTGTCCGGAAGGTGTCTCAAATCAGAGTAGAAGACAAGGGAGAAGGCCTTCAGCCCCTCAAATCCCTATGACCTACACAGAATTATATCCTTCATTGTTGAAGAAAGGATTAGTTGTTCCAAAGCCTTTGGGTCTTCTACCGGATCCACTCCCAGCAAACTACAATCCAAATGTCCATTGTCTATTCCATGATGGTGCTTCAGGGCACGATTTGGAAGGTTGTTATGCCTTAAAACGCGCTGTGAAATATTTAATTGAGAAGGA
This sequence comes from Lathyrus aphaca, assembly GCA_963966055.1. NCBI lineage: Eukaryota > Viridiplantae > Streptophyta > Magnoliopsida > Fabales > Fabaceae > Lathyrus > Lathyrus aphaca. The sequence goes on along the minus strand of OZ014524.1, from coordinate 426,476,323 downwards.
CATTCTTTCATTTGAAGACACTACTCCGATCATTTGGGACAACTCTCGTCCAAGTCAGCAAGCCCAAAGCCAAGGATATCTGAATCAGCATCAGAGTCCACATAAGCCTCGCAACAATTTGGAAAGAAGGAATGCTCCTCTTCATCCAGTACCTTTATCATACACTCAACTTCTGCAACCTTTGATTCAACACTCATTGGTGATTCCTAAGTCTCTCAAGCCATCACAGAGCCATAACCGCCTGAGTATAATCCACATGAGCAATATGGATATCATGTTGGATCAATGGGGCATTCAACTGAAGACTGCAGAGCTTTTCAAGCCAAGGTACAACAATTGATCGACAAGAGGTGCATATCCTTTTCAGAAGGAAGCCTGTTGATACATATCAACCTCTCGCCCGAGTGACTTCTTGGTGCATTTCTTGAAGGCAGTAAATCAAGACATTTTCAATTCCCTAAAGTTGGCGATCCCCTGTTTGTTTCAGCGCTGTTGTATTTTCTTTGCATGTTGATTTTTGTATTTGCTTGTAAGCATTGTTGTTTTGAATTGGCAAGATTAATGAAATGTTTATGCATCTTTTGAATCAATCCATTTGTATTCACTCATTTTCTTTCGTTATTAAAATATATAATAAAAATATTTCTATCAAACTTTTGTTTTACCAAAGATTGGAGGGAGGATGATGAAAACCAGATGCCTGAATTCTCCATTTGTATGCTCTCAATTAAAACCTTGCCAATGATGTACAGGCATTGTTTCAAATTCCCAAACACTAGTGAAATAAGGAAGATAATCCCTTGCTAACCCCTTTGAGCCTAGAAGTAGGAGTTTCTTTTTCGAAAAATGCAAAAACCCTTAATTTCAAACCTGGGGCAGGGTAGTCGATTCAGTTAATCTTTTTGCATTCAATCCCTAAGATATTCAATCCATCATTCAAGAAGGATCAGCAACGTACTTTCATTCACACGCCAAAGAAGTCATGAAGAGCCAAAAGTTTGTAGTACAATAAAATGGCAGTCATAACCACTCAATGAAAGAATGACGTAAGGAAAAAGAAATACAAAGAAAAAGTCCACTAAGTCAAAAACAGAAAAAAAAACGACTTAGGCGAAAGTTATTTGAGTCATCAAATCCAGCAAAGCAAGTAAAGCAAGGTGGGTGCCATCACTTTCAAATCCTGATCCTTATCACGCACCATCAAAAGACTTTTGAATACGTAAATCAATTTAACTGAACATAGGATTGGAGTTTATCACGAAGATGGGATGGGTACAAATAAATTTTTGAGCCTTTTATCTTTTGTTTCATAAACCGTGAACCAAGCCACGTTACAACCCTTAAAAGACCAAATTGAGGCAGGGTTTATTTCAAGAGCATACTACAACAAGGTTGTGTTAACCTGACTCCTAACGATCTTTGCTAATCATTTGTATTGATCACTTGATCTGCCATTCCATAAAATGGCTAGATCCACTCTTATTTTAAATCAAATCCATTGTATCACTGTCATACCAATAAATTGTGATTTCAAAACTTGCATAAATGTTACATTAAAATTGCCAATTTTTAAATAATGTCTGTTTGCAAGTCAATTCAGCATCAATGGAATCCCGACGAACGCAACCAGTTAGGGAATTCGATTGAGTAAGAGAAGCCCAGCCAGGGGCAACCACTTCAAGAATAAGTCGATCGGAATCAATCTCTTCAAGAGTCAGCACCTCAGAGGTTGAACTTTTTCTCAAGGCTCATACTAGAGCAATTTATCACCAACAATTCAAGAGTTCAATTGCCAGTCAAATCAAAAGTTTCCCATCCTAGGAGTTGGGTAACCAGAGACAAAACACTTCAAGAACCAGTCAATCTGAATTAATCCGTTCAAAAGTCAACAATTCAGAGGTTGAGCTTTCCTCAAGACTCAGACTAGAGTGAGCTATCACAAGCGGTTCAAGAGTTTAATAGCCAACCAGGCCAGAAGTCTCCCATCCCAGGAATTGGGGGCAAATCTCAAACATTCAAGCACTGGGGCAACCATTTCAAGGCCATGTCATGGCAGGCTGGTCTAAAATTTTTTAGAAGAGGAAATTTTCAAAAAAAACCATTGATTCCGGGGCAAGATGAATCACACGTGGGCAAATCCTCTCCATGCCTTCAAGCTGTTCAAGCAGACCTTATGTCCGCAAATTTCAAGTTCAAGACGTATGTCGGGAATCATGTCGTCATCTCTGTCTAGAGAGTCGTCTTCCAAGAACTTTTCCATCCAATACCCATCCAGGGGCATATTTGGAAATCATATGAGTCGGTATGTCTTTCTCATGTGCTGGTCATGTCGCTTCGCTCTTAGTGTTAAGCCTTGATATTGTCTTACTCATCGAGCATCTACTCACAGTAGAAAAGAGTCATATCTTGCAAAACAGGCCTCTGCTGACATGTAATCTACTGTCACTTTACAAGAATCTCTTTGAAGTCCAATTGTCATTGGCATGAATTTGTTAAGCTGGTTGTGAAACCCTTTGCTTGCAGTCTAAGTCCATTTAATTTGGCACATATCCGTGTTTTCCTCAGTGGTTCCTGAAGGTCTTCCCTTGACTCTTCATTTAAGGAATTTCTAGAGGTTGGATATCCTGCTGAAAAATCCAACCTTCTCGTTTTATTCTCAGTACCAGTCGGTCTCTTGGAGTCGTTGACTATGTGATTACGCTGTTTTTCTACCCCTGGTATCAGTTGGTTGCACAGAGCCACTGCCCGAACGTTGTGTTCATTTTCTTTATTCTCGGTATCAACAGTTACACGCGAACCTGTTGATTTATCACTTTGGATTATTTGCCTGTCATTTTATTTCACGACCACCGTGTCGATACCTGTCTTTTATTTTCCTGACCACCGCGTCAATGTCTGTTATTTTATTTCCTGACCACCGTGTCGTTGCCTGTTATTTTATTTCTCGACCACCGTGTCGATATCTGTTATTTTATTTCCTGACCACCGTGTCAATGCCTGCTATTTTATTTCCAGAACACCGCATCAATGCCTGTTATTTTATTTCCAGACCACCGCGTCAATGCCTGCTATTTTATTTCCTGACCACCGCGTCAATGCGTGTTATTTTATTTCCGGACCACCGCGTCAATGCCTGTTATTTTATTTCCATACCACCGCGTCAATGCCTGTTATTTTATTTCCAGACCACGGCGTCAATGCCTGTTATTTTATTTCCAGACCACCGCATCAATGCCTGTTATTTTATTTCCGGACCACCGCGTCAATGCCTGTCATTTTATTTCCTGACCACCGTGTCGATGTCTGTTATTTTATTTCACGACCACCGTGTCGATATCTGTTATTTTATTTCTCGATCACCATGTCGATGTTTGTTTATTCCTGTCTGCCGTGTCAATGTCTGCTATTTTGTTCTCCTGACTGCCGAGTCGTTGTCTTTTCTATTTTTTTTCTTAATCACCGAATCGTTGCATTGGGATCCCCAACAACCACTTTGAATTTGCTAACTCTTCACTTCAGATAGTCTGTCTTTAATCTTGCGTTTTGTTTTCCGTCTTCTGTCATTCTTAGTGCCAGCAATTACACTTGAACCTGTTGATTTATCACTTTGAATACGTCGTGTTTTCGTCTTGTCATCCCTAGCATATTGTTATCCCTAATGAGTCTTCGCCCTCATTTTCATTTCTATGAATCACCGTTGCATTTGTCTGCATCATACCATATCCAGCATATTCATCATTAAAATCAGCATGTTTGGGTTCATTGCATCTCGCACGCCATATCCCCAGCAAAAAAAAAGGTCCATCATTATTGCATTTCATTTGCAGTCGGTCAAAATTTAAGGTATTTTTTTAATATTTAATCCTCTTCCACCTCGAATGTCCGAAAACTTTGTTTATTCATACATTCAGGTTCAAGAAGATTAAATAGGGGCAACTGTCACACCCTAAATTTTGACCAAGATTTTCAAATTTTTGTTCACTTTTCTGACACATTCTGTCGATATATGAAAAATCAAGCATTTCTGTTTTTTAGGTTAAACATATCATTAATCATTTATCATCGCATTTTTCAACGCATTGTGTCGCAATATCATTAACCAGCCATTCTTACTTTTCTCCATTAGTCACTAATCTTCGCATTTTCTTTTCATTTCACCATTTAAATGTCATTTTAATTTCGTTCTCGTTTTTTTATATATATAAAACTTAATTAGAATTTTTATTTATATTTTTACCACTTTAATATAGATTTTAAAATCTTATCCAATCTTAGATTTTTATTATACTTTCTCATTCTACATTTTTTTTATTAAATGGTTGTTTTAGATTATGTTAGAATATAATTTAGTTTATTTTTAATCTAACTCTCAGTTTAGTTTAATTATATAATAAGAATATAGCTTACATTAGGTTTAGAATTAGTTTCATTTTTTTTATCTAAATTAATTTCCATTTAGTTATATAGCTTATTTCAACATATTTGTTCCACTTTACTTTTTTTTAATTTTGACCTTATTTAAACCATTTTTATTATTATTTAGTTTTAGTTTTTAATTAGAATTAATTTATTTTATTTTAAGTTAGTTTTAGCCTAAGTTTTTTATTTAATTTAATTTAATCTAATTTAGCTTTGATTTATATTTTAATTTGACTTAGAAACAACATTTTATTTATTTTTATCAACTAGTATCATGTCCAAAATATGAGCTAAGTTTTGCAAAACAAGTATTGGGTTCTGCTACATAAGCAACAGCTTCTGAAATAGGATCGTTACTCTCATTGGATTCATTGGCTATAGTAGGAAGTCTGGAAATTAAGACTAGTACATGCAAGTGACTTGTGAAGGAGCTGACCCTTATGATATCAAACAAAAGGAAAGCATTTTTCAAAACACAGAAGTTATTTATCCAACAAATGTTTTAGATTATTACAAGCAACTTTTCCAAGATTTTACAAGGAAATTTGTGAAAAGGGGATCTGAGTGCAATGGGCAAAAATGCCAAGTATTGTTGACTCTCACATGAGCCTATCATCATCATTGCCGCTGCAGAACGGATCACCACCAGCGCAGGCCGTCTGTCCTCGACTTCCTTCCACAACTGGTTGCAATCTAAGCTGTTAAATGTCTGTCGCAATCGTCTGTAACACCTATAAATACCTCACAGCAACTATAAGCGGACCTTCATAAAAAGAACAGTTTTGGTTAATTAGCTTGGTTCCCAATCAGGCCCTAGTGCCGTGTGTTATCTCAGGTCCACCATGTGATTTTGTTTGATCCTGTATCAAAAGCCACACATTAAAAGATGATTAAAAAAACTGCAGGATGAAAAAGAATAGAAGAAGGGAATCACGGATTCATGCAAGCAGGCATGTTATTTTATCAGTTCCTGCTGCAAACATCCAGCTTTACACCAAAATTGATAAGCAGGGCAGGTCTGCTGCGAAGGTAAGGCCGCATGTTTGCCTTCCTTTGTTTCTCTGACCCGCAACAGGCATAACAGGGGAACCTGCAATATAGGACCAAGAAACCTTTGGTTGGACCTTTGCCAGAAAGAGGAAAGCTCTTCCATCCATAAACCAGCAAAACCTGCACCGAAAAAGACAGCACCTCAGTGTCAAAACAAAACTCAGTTATCAAACTTAATTAACAAGTTTCATTTAAAGAGAAAAACCTAGTTTGCACTATAAAAGAGAGGATATTCGCAGCAGAAAAGGGGAGAGGGAGAGAAAACAAGATCAAATTTTTTTTAAAACAACCACAAAAAAGACAGAGAGAAAACCAGAAGGGGAAAATTTTCCTTCAGCAAAAAACACAAAGACGTTTCTCTTTTCAAAACCAGAAAACCAGAAAGGGGGGCTGCGCTTGAACACAGGGCACACAAAAAGAACCTAAATAACACAAAAACCCTAACTTTTACACTGAAAGGGGAGAGGATTTCGGAAACTCGACTAAAAAATATTTTCGCAAAGAGGAGAAAACGGACGACAGACGAACCTGAAAAAACCACCGTTGAATCAAAACTCCTCCCAAGGCCCTCTCCTTCACCGCCGCGAAGCTAGTTGTTTTTATTCGGAAAACATTAGAAGTGAAGGGCAAGACGAAGAGCTTTCGAAGGTGATGACTGAAAACTCACGAAAGAAAATTGATGGCGAGCTCGCGACAAAGAATCAGTACTTTCTCGCGTTTTCATCTCTTTTACGATCAGTAATCATTCCCTTACCTTATGTTCATATTTTGCTCCGCATTGTTGTTGATTTCTCGGCCTAATTTAATCTTCGTTGTTTCTGTTGACTTTGATTTATACTATTTGTTTTGAGTTCGGACTAATTAATTTCAAGGTTGAAGTTTGTGGAATCGACGTTGGTTTTCTCTTTGGAGGTTGTTTTCGTTTTGCCATGGTTTTTTCCCCTCATGTTTGGTCATCGTGGTGATAGGAGTGCCTCTATGTTTTCGGTTTTCTTTTAGAAAGGTAGCCGCATCCTAAGCTAGGGTTTCTCCACCCTTTTTCATTTGTTTTGGCCGAACCGGGTCAAACTGACCCGTGGGATTAACCCGCGTCCGGCCCAGTCCAGTATCTTGGACTGTTTCCCTTTCAAACTCCCTCATTTTCAGTTTTTTTTATGTTTTTTTCTTTTAATTTTATTTTCCTTTTTTTATTATTATTATTGTTTCTTTTCTTTCTAACATTCTTTTTTTGAAAACAAATTCAAAATGTTTATGTAATTATATTTAAATTTTTATTAGTTACTTTTGCAAAATAATTTTTTTTTGGTAAATATTATATTAAATTTAGTTGTTCATATATTTTATTTTTCTTGATTATAGTTGGGAGGTATTTTCTTGTATACATTTATTGATTTTGCGCCATATTTGGTTGTATAGTAATAACGTATGACTTGTGTAGACGTGAATTTCGTTTCTTACTTTTCGACCATATTTTGTTAATCAAGACACGAACATAACGTTTCTAAGTAACAATTGAAATCTTTTTCAAACATTTCTTTTGGCCCAACGCCAAGTAACACTTTAAAAGTACATCCATATTTTACACACATGTAAGTCGATCATTATGTGATCGCCGTCTGCACGTTTTCGCATATCTTAAATAATTAACAAGGAATAGAGCCTCGGAGTCTAGAACTCCGCACGTTCTAGAACGAACTACAACTGGGCTAGCCCCACGCGTATTTGTTTTGTTCACTCCTTCGTTATTAATCACGTTAATTCTAAAATGTCTAAAAAAACAATTATCCAATTAATTTAATACGGAAACGGAACTCCAGGGTCTAGCATTCCGCACGTTCTGGATTGGACCGCAACTGGGCTAGCCCCACGCGATGTGTTCAATCACCATCCATATACCAAAATATTCAAATCATTTTTTTATAAATTAAATTACGAAAGAACCGAACTATGGAGCTCTGACTTTCCCATTGCACAAGGGAATATGTAGGCACGGGGATTTTAATCCTTCGCGAGCACCCTAATAAAAAAATTTCAATCTTTTCCGTCACAATAATTAAAATAAAATCTTTACTCTTTTCTTCGTCTTAATATTAATTTAAAACTTTTCTTTAAGAACAAACATATTAACAATCATTTAGAAGACAAAGACTTAAGATCAAACATTTAATCGCATAATTAGCTAAGAGGTTCCCGTTGAGTACAACGGACGTAAGAGGTGCTAATACCTTCCCCTTGCGTAACCGACTCCCGAACTTAGAATTTGGTTTCGTAAACCATTTATTATCCTTCCTTTAGGTTGTATCTATATCTCCCTTTTCTCTCGTAGAATGAATAGAATTAGGTGGCGGCTCTGTTGTTTGTTTTAGGATCGTATTTTTCGAGGTACGACATATAGTAATGAAATTAGGTTAAGAATTTGGGCCTCTTGGCAATGGGTTGAGGTTACTTGATTGTGAAGAAAGCAATGGTAAAAAATATCAAAAAAAATCAAATGATATGTTTCCAAATTGGTTGTTCACAAAATTGGAGAGTATCAAATCAACTTAAATGATGTTTAAGAGCTTCTAGAAGAAGAATCAAATCAAATATTTGTATTTTCATATTTTATTTTGATTTAAAAAGAATTTTAATGAATAAAATCAAAATAAATAATAAATAAATTATAAAAATCAGAAAATATTTGAATTGGGTCGCGCTTGATGTTATCATGAAGATTGGGTTGCAAAATGATAGGCCCATTTGGAAAAAATTAGATTTAAGCCCTTATTTTCTTCATACACCCCTTGAAAATCTCCCAACTTTGACAAGGCAAAAATACCTTAATTTTAAGGCTATGAATGTGTTCTTGGACATTTTGGAAAGCTTAAAGAGTCCTCTAACAAACCTCTTTGGTCTCATGTCCATATCATTTACCATTTTCAAATTATGCTCTTTGGAAGATGTTGACTTTTTGTTGACTTTTGAAATGACCTGTAATGTTTTAGCTCATAACTTCCAAATGAAGCATTTTTAGGTTTGGATTGTGAGACACAAAGTTGTAGAGAATTCAATTTTATTCAAAATGAGATTTTGATTGGAAATTTTTGATGAAGCATGTGAAAGTTATGGTTGGTCAAAGTTCAGTTGACTTTACTTAAGAAAACCCTAATTTAGAAACTCCTGATTCTTGATGATCTGAAACTTTCTTGATGAATCATGATCAACCCTTGATCAAATGATGAATTTTAAATCATAAACTTGATGTTGGCAAAAAATCTTGAAGTTTGACTTTAAGTTGACCACAGTTGACCTCAGTTTGACTTTTTAACTACTTTGACTGATTTTTGCATATCTGATCATCTGACTGGTCAAACTTATTGGGAAAGCCTTGAAACTTGAAATGGGGATTCTTGAATACATGTGGGATGTTATGAAGCTTACTTGAGGCCTTGAAAATCATTTTAACCTGAGGAAACTCCAAAACCCTAGTTTTAGACACTTTGCTTAGGAGGAGGCCTTGTCTGGGGAAACTTCCACACTTCTTGACCAATTGGGAGTCTTGAGGACCTTATGATCCTTTAGAAGTCTTGCGAGAGGTTGTCTTGATTGTGGGAGGGCAAATTTTGTGGTACAATAGCTGCCCCTTGTTCAATTTTCTGGAATCTGAGGAGTTAGATTGGCATGTACGCCATTCGTGACTTGAAGATTGAAGAGGATTGAACACAAAAACCCAAAAATTTGCACTTGCTGGTGTGTAGAATGATATTGTTGGTTGATTGTGATGCTTGAATGGGCTTACAGATTCCATTTGAATAAAGAGTCTTCTGATATGTTTCTTAAATATGGAGATGACACTTTTGGGAAGAATAAACAACGGCCCAAAATGAGATAACCTTCGGGAAGAATAAACGACGGCCCGAGGTAGCAAAATAACCATTGGGAAGAATAAACGACGGCCCAAGGTAAGTTGACTTTTTGGAAGAATAAACGAAGGCCCAAAATTGAGATAACCATCGGGAAGAATAAACGACGGCCCGAGGTAACGAAATAACCATTGGGAAGAATAAACGACGGCCCAAGGTAAGTTGGCTCTTGGGAAGAATAATCGACGGCCCAAAATGAGATAACCTTCGGGAAGAATAAACGAAGGCCCGGGGTAACAAGATAACCATTGGGAAGAATAAACGACAGCCCAAGGTAAATTGGCTTTTGGGAAGAATAAACGAAGGCCCAAAATGAGATAACCTTCAGGAAGAATAAACGACGGCCCGAGGAAACAAGATAACCATTGGGAAGAATAAACGACGGCCTAAGGTAAGTTGGCTTTTGGGAAGAATAAACGACGGCCCAAGATATGTTGACTTTTGGGAAGAATAAACGACAGCCCAAAAATGAGATAACCTTCGGGAAGAATAAACGACGGCCCGAGGTAATAAGATAACCATTGGGAAGAATAAACGACGGCCCAAGGTAAGTTGACTTTTGGGAAGAATAAACGACGACCCAAAAATGAGATAACCTTCGGGAAGAATAAACGACGACCTGAGGTAATAAGATAACCACTGGGAAGAATAAACGACGACCCAAGGTAAGTAGATTTTTGGGAAGAATAAACGACGGCCCAAAAATGAGATAACCTTCGGGAAGAATAAACGACGGCCCGAGGTAACAAGATAACCATTGGGAAGAATAAACGACGGCCCAAGGTAAGTTGAATTTCGGGAAGAATAATCGACGGCCAGAAATGAGATAACCTTCGGGAAGAATAAACGACGGCCCGAGGTAACAAGATAACCATTGGGAAGAATAAACGAAGGCCCAAGGTAAGTTGACTTTTGGGAAGAATAAACGACGGCCCAAAAATGAGATAACCTTCGGGAAGAATAAACGACGGCCCGAGGTAACGAAATAACCATTGGGAAGAATAAACGAAGGCCCAAGGTAAATTGGCTTTTGGGAATAATAATCGACGGCCCAAAATGAGATAACCTTAGGGAAGAATAAACGACGGCCCGAGGTAACAAGATAACAATTGGGAAGAATAAACATCGGCCCAAGGTAAATTGGCTTTTGGGAAGAATAAACGACGACCGAAAATGAGATAACCTTCGGGAAGAATAAACGACGGCCCGAGGTATCAAAATAACCATTGGGAAGAATAAACGACGGCCCAAGGTAAGTTGGATTTTGGGAAGAATAAACGATGGCCCAAGATAAGTTGACTTTTGGGAAGAATAAACGACGGCCCGAGGTAACGAAATAACCATTGGGAAGAATAAACGACGGCCCAAGGTTAGTTGGCTTTTGGGAAGAATAAACGACGGCCCAAAAATGAGATAACCTTCGGGAAGAATAAACGACGGCCCGAGGTAACAAGATAACCATTGGGAAGAATAAACGACGGCCCAAGGTAAGTTGGCTTTTGGGAAGAATAAACGACATCCCAAAAATGAGATAACCTTCGGGAAGAATAAACGAAGGCCCGAGGTAACGAAATAACCATTGGGAAGAATAAACGACGGCCCAAGGTAAGTTGGCTTTTGGGAAGAATAACGACGGCCCAAAAATGAGATAACCTTCGGGAAGAATAAACGACGGCCCGAGGTAACGAAATAACCATTGGGAAGAATAAACGATGGCCCAAGGTAAGTTGGTTTTGGGAAGAATAATGATGGCCCAAAAATGAGATAACCTTCGGGAAGAATAAACGATGGCCCGAGCTAACGAAATAACCATTGGGAAGAATAAACGACAGCCCAAGGTAAGTTGGCTTTTGGGAAGAATAACGACGGCCCAAAAATGAGATAACCTTCGGGAAGAATAAATGACGGCCCGAGGTAACGAAATAACCATTGGGAAGAATAAACTACGGCCCAATGTAAGTTGTCTTTTGGGAAGAATAAACAACGACCCAAAAATGAGATAACCTTCAGGAAGAATAAACGACGAGCCGAGGTAACAAGATAACCATTGGGAAGAATAAACGACGGCCCAAGGTAAGTTGTTGATGAAGTTTGTCTGCTGGAGAAATTAACCTGAAAAATAAGGTTAGTTTGGTGCAAGTATAATGATATATATAACAACCTGCCAGATAATATTTTATGAGAATGTGTATGATATGATATGATATGATGTGATATGATATGATATGATATGATATGATATGATATGATATGATATGATATGATATGATATGATATGATATGATATGATATGATATGATATGATATGATATAATATGATATGATATAATATATGTACGAATGAATTTGTCGGGAAGCTGAACAGTAGCTTCATAGAATAACTACCGACTGGGGAAAATAAATCTTGATTCGTTGATGAGGAGTATGAAGACTTTTTTCCCGTCTTGTTTAAGAATATCGTACTTAGAACCTCTCGTTTTCGTTCGTCATACTTCTTATTGAAGGATTAAGTTCCTGAATATCCTGACTGAGGATAAAAGAGATGGACATAGATCCGAGAGACCTATTCGGTTAAGTATCAACTGCTTGAAGACTTCGTAGAGTTGGAAGTATAAGATATTACTTGAAGTACTCCGTAAAGATATCCGTAAAGATTAATCTGTGGGGATGAACCGGTGAAGATTCGTTGAATTCCTAAATTTGTTCGTCCTTAGTAAATGCTATTGTTGCATTTCATGCATTTATGGTAAACATCAATCATTTTCAAAGGCATATATACATTCAAACATAACCAACAGACATTTCTCGCTTTGGTAAAAAGGGGAAAATAAATCTGGATTCGGAAAACAATTCTTCCTTGAATAAAGAGGGAAAAGTAAACCTGAACTTGAAAACATAAACATTTCAACTTTGAGAGTGTATAACCAATTGGATTTAGAGCTTCTAAGGTTCTTAACTTTCCTGAATAATTTCCCATAGATTCTTATGACTAGATCCGAAGACATGATACTGACACCATCTCATACTACTGGCATAAACAGTTAATTTCCACAATGGCTTCTGTTGAGAATCCAATATCAAGGTAATACAATGAGAGGAACATGCTTTCAAATTGTGATAGACCATATACGCTCTGGGTATTAGATTTGGAAAGAGAGAGTTGCCCCTTGGTAGAGGATGAATTGTTCCATAATGGAAGTATCTGAAAGGAGTTACCTCAAACAGAATGCCCCATAATAATATGCCCCTGGCATCATGAACTCTGTAATGTTATCCTTGGTAATTCAGATAGATGAGGAGATTTGCCCCTGGCTACTTAAACATAGTTGAATCTTGACATGATTGCCCCAAATGAATTGGGCAGTAACTTGGTATGCCCTAATGATTGGGAAATAATGATTATGCCCCTTGTATATATTGGCTTTGATCTAGGAAGAAACTTTGTCTATTGGAAACACTTTGAACATTCATCATGTAAGCTCATATGTGTGTCAAACACTTAGTTATATGTAAACAAATATATTCAAAAATCCAATGCTTATGTCTGTCTTGAAGTTTTGGAAAAGAATTATTTTAGTAAAACAATGTTTGTAAAAACTGTGATATTAACTCAAGATTTATAACAAGCTCTAAAGGAGTCAGGATACCTTTTTGTAGCAGTACGCTTTCAAACTAACCATGCTTCAGTTAGGACTTTTAAGGGTTGTAACGTGGTCTGGTTCACGGTTTAAGAAACAAAAGATAAAGGCTCAAATTTATTTGTACCTAACCCATTCTTCGTGATGTTCTTCAATCCTATGTTCGGTTAACTTATGCATTGAGGTTCCAAAGTAGTTTGGAATTGTAACACTGACATTTGTGATGATTCAGGAATCAAAAAATTTATTTGAACATTCAGTCATCTTTCTTTGTTGAGGATTTATAATGACCTCTTTTTTCTTTTGACTTCATTATCCCTTTTTTTTTGCCTGAACTGTTTGTTTCAAGATTACAGTCAGCGGGATTTCTTAATTAATTTTTTTTACTAAGTTTCCTTCATAGATTTTGACTTAGTGAGTTTTTTTTTTGCTATATATTGACTGTTAGGTTTAATGATTACAGGGAAAAATCATTAGTTTTGTACCACACAGATAATTGACATAATTGAGTTAACCGAGTAACTACCCTGCCCCAGGTTATGAATAAGGGTTTTAATTTGCTTCGAGAAAGAAAAACTCCTACTTCTTTGGCTCAAAAGGGTTGACTAGGGATTAAATTCCTTATATCTCCATTGTTTAGGAATTGAACTAATGCCTGTACATCGTTAGCATAGTCTGTTCAAAAGCGTATTGTGTAAGATTATGGTATTGTTTTCGTCATCCTCCTTCTACAGGCTTATAGCTTTATCATGAGTTAAATATCACAACATATAAATATGAAGCATAGTTCAAAATATAGTGAAACAAATGGATTAATTCAAGACAAACATATGCAATGCATTAATAAAAACAAAATTTTAACATAATAGTAAGTGTTTAAACAAAATAAAAGAAATTACAAATGAAAGTTCAAATGTTGTCCCATCCAGTTGGCTGAATGTCTTCAATTGCAATCTGTGAACTTTCAGGAGCAGTATATTTCACCATGAAATCAAATTTGCCATTTGGATGTCCCAAGGTGCCCCATATCTCAATAGGAATAGGTAGGCTTTCTTTCTTGCTACTTTGGGCAACTTGTCTTGCAGCTTCGATGTTTGATGGACGATAGTAGAATTCAATTTGGCCTTCTGGCGTAACCTCGAGGATTCCTTCGTCAATCAGGTCTTGAATCTTTTTCTTCAATGTCCAACAACTATTAGTATCATGTCTGGGACAGTTGGAGTGATATCCACACATTTCCTTGGGATTATAGCGAGGAGAGGAAGTATTAGGATTTTGAGGAGGATTTTCCAAGGAAATTAGATTCATTTCCAGCAATCATTGCAAAGCTTGTGATATTGGCGTGTTGAATCGAGTGAACTGTCTTTTACACTCCTTGTGTTATGGTGGATTAGCCCTACAAGATCTTCTTTCTTCAACTGAAGAACAATCAGTGGTAACTTGTCTCTTACCCTTTTTTATCTTCATCTTCCTTTTAACCAAATCAGCTTGTTTTAATGGAGGTTGACTGACAATTAGATTCCTGACTCCATTACTTTGAAGTTTGTGGACAAAGGTTCTCAGCTCTTCTTGCCCCTGAGCTAAACTTTGGATAAGAGCCACCTGGCCATTCATCTGGATCCTCATTTATGCCATTTCATCTTGAAATTGTTCCAACTTACCATTCTTGTTATCTACAGGATTTTCAGAGAGGAGTGCTTTCAACTCGTCTTTCCCTTTGGACAAATTCAGGATCACTTCTTGGAACTGAGCATTCTGAGCCTGGAAATCCTTGACAGTTTGTTCGAGAGCCATTTCTGCTGAAATAAACAGCGAGAAGATGAGAAACCTTCTGTGAAACCTATCATGCAATGATATGGTATGTATATGCAATGTTTTCAAGGACCGCATGATTTAAATATGTTTAAAGAAAACAAAAAATATATATTAGTAAATACTGAATATAAGTTTTGCCCCTTAGGCTTACAAAGAAATAACAATAAGATACAAAAGATAAATATATGGGGTTTTAAGTCTCCCATGGATGCTTCTTCTTTGCGTGTAGGTACTTGTTGAGGTTTTGCTCCTCGTGAAGTTGCCTTGTTAGCTCCAGAATTCTTTCTTGACTAGCTCTGAAATGAGTCTCAAAAGTATCCATTTGCTCCTCCAACTGAATCCAAGACTTTTGCAATTCTTCCAAATCAGTGGGTATGTCTGGATGAAGGATGGTATAAGGAACATCTCCTTCAGCAACAGGCCCCATAGTGACTGGTAGAACAGCAGGATATGGCATCATAAGAGTCTGAGCACGAGATCGAACCCATCTGAGATAAGGCTCTATAGGAATAGAATACTTTGGCTCCAAAGTGTTGCTGTTAATATTGTTCACCTTGTTCAAAGCTCGTATAAACCTTTGATGATAACCCTAAAGATTGTTGTCATATTCGAACACAATACCCTGAATAAGCATGTCATGAGGACCATTACTCCGAGCATAACCAAATTGACGTATTGCTAAAGAAGGGTTGTAGGTAATGCCCACTCTTATACCAAGGAATGGTACATTAGGGAATTCCCAACTGTAAACACCCCAAATTTGCCCTCACTTATTTCACCATTGGCTTGTGATCTTTCATGATTGCATTAGTATAAGCATACCATCTCATATTGCATTTTTGTTTCACTGCATTAGTTCAAGTTCATCTGTATCTAGGGTTTGTGATCTGAGCTATCCAAGGATCCATCTGAGCCACTCCAAAGGTCTCCAATCATTCCAAGAGGGTCCATGGGTGTTCTATCATCATATTATATCCCTCAAAGATCAAGAAGTCAAGAAATCACAAGAACTTGGAAAGCATGGAAGCAGAGCTAGGGTTCCACTGCACAGATGACCTGAAATTAGGGTTTTGGTTTCAGAGGCCATAACTCCAAATTTTTTGGTTATTCTTGTTTTTAATAGTCTCAATATGTTATAAAGATCATGTGTACCAAGTTTGATGAAGAAATTCATTATGGAAGTCATTTGTTCATTAGGTAACTTCTTGAGCAAGTCAGAGCAAAATCAGGGCATCTGAGGCCCCCAACAATGGAACCAAAGTGGATTTTTCATCAAATTGAAGTTATATGATCTTTATTTGATCATTTAAGTGCTTTTAAGTTCACAAAATTGAAGAAATTTGAGCTAAACCAAAAGTTGCCAAAAATGGAAATGACTTGTAATGGAAACTTTCCATTTTGGGAAAGTTTTTCAACCTCCTCTTTCTCAACCAAAAATGCTTCAAATGAAAAATTGTTGGTCATGAAAGTTGTAGATTGGATCATTACCTTTTCAAAAAGTACAAGAACCATTTCTAATTCATTATGGAACTCAAGTTATGGCCTTGCAAAGTTGACAAAAATCCTATAATTTTCACTTTCACACCAAAGAGGATTTTTTGCAATTTCACAAACCAAGTCATTTTGTGACCTCTAATCACTCTCTAAGCATCATACAAACATAATAAATTGCATTGTGACCAAAATTACCCAAAGAATCACAAGTTTCTATGGCTTGCATCACAAGAAATCACAAAAGGGGCAAAATGCATAACACTTGCGAAACCTATGAGATCTTTGCCTCTAAGCCATCTAGCTGCATAATCTCAATCCCATGGCTCTCCTTGATCAATGTTGAGGCCAGACATGCTCTTTAACAACCCCTGCCATAGCCCATACCTCAAAGTACACATAATGTTGACATTTTGGCAACTTGCCCATACCAATCACCACAGGCCACCACCCACTTTCTGACCTATCAAACAATGGTATGTGGACTAAAAGCAAGCTACTTCATATAACATTGGAGCTCAGATCATCTCATAGGCAAAGTTTCACAAAATCACCTTCAAGCTTCAAACTTTCGAAACACTCTGTCCAGCCATTCAAACTTCAAATATACTTCACCATTCAACTCACCATCATCATTAGAACATTTCCCAACCATTACCAAGCCCTAAAAGCCAGCCAAACACAAACACGATTTCAGACCAGTTGAGGTGCATCCACTCAATCCAGCCATCTAAACTCTATCAAAGCATTGTAACATCATCAAGGGGTTAAGTGAGGTAGATTTGCACAGGAGAAGAGGTCCAAAAGCTCTAGAGGTGAAAGCTTCAACTCAGGTAGCCACCTTCAAAAAAATTCCAGAACTTCTCTTTTATGTTATATAATGATTCTATGTGTTCCCCTGATTGCCATGATATGATTTGTTTCGAAAATGGTTGAGTTTTAAGCATTTCACGGGCTTCTAAAATTTTTGATTGATTTTACGTTTTGCTTTGATTGATGTTGTTCATGTAAAATAAATGGATTTTGTTGGTTGATTCTTGTTTAAAGTGATGTGAGGATCATTTCTGGAGAGTTTGAGAGCTTGGGGTTGCGTTTTGAGTGAGATAACATGTTTGGCTAGCCGGAGAAGATGACCGGAGCTAGCTCCGGTCACCTGAAAATGATTAGAACCCTAATTAGGGTTAAGTGGCTCAGTTTGAATATCAGCCCTTGGATTTGGTTTCGCGCGCGTGTGTACGGTTCAGATCATTTTACTTAAGTTTAATTTTTAATTAATTAGGTTAATCAGTTAATTAACCCAGAATCAATCCAGGCCTTCCATCTGCGCGCGCAGTCTTCCCCAGTTCAAATCCAGACCATTAGATCAGTTGACTTCCCTTTATTTTAATTTTTTATTTCATTTAAATCCCATTTTCTTTGTCATTTTATTTAAAATACCTAGAAAAATCATAAAATTATTTCCTTCTGCATTTTAATTCCAAATATTTTTCTTCACCCAAAAACATTTTTATTTTTATTTTTAACATTAAAAAACCATTTTAAAAATATTTAAATTTTTATTTTATTTAATTAATGGAAATTAATAAATTAAAATACCATTTAGGTTTCTAAAAATTCCAAAAAAATTCACAATGCATCTTAGGACATTTAGAAACATTGTCAAACCATTTACACAAATTTCTTTTTGGTGTTGATCCAATTTTGACATTTTTCTTGAATTTAGGGTTCATAAAATTCCCTTTTTGGAACCCTAACTTTGAAAATTCTTTTCTACCTAACCATGAAAGGTTTGACAATGATTCTTTTTGCATTGTTTTCCAAATAACATGTAGTTTTTAGGATATTTTTGTCATGAATTTATCTTTCATTTCCAAATTGATTTGCATTTTTCCTCTTAAGGCACCCAAAAACCCTAGCTAACTTAGAAAAATCATAACTTTCTTTAGGTTAAGAGTTGAAACTTCTCCTTTGAGGTATAATATCATATGGGGTTAGGGTTTGTTTGAGCTAATTTGCAAATTTTTATCATGTGAATTGCTTCTGTTTTGATCATTTGCATCCCATCCTTTCATGTAACCCTAATCTTGCATCCATACTTGCATCCTATATTGCATTGCATGAACATGTGAACTTGCCATGACATTCTAAGCACTTTTATGCCATCTTATATATCTTAAGACATTGCTTGGTCATTTATTCATATATTTTCTATGTTTTGCATCCATTTCATTTCATAAACATCCATATGTTTTCATACTTCAAAGCATGCTTCATTTGCATCCAATCTCTTATGTGAACATTCATAACACTTGGTATGCCTTTGCATCATCTCATAACATCATTTGCATCATGTGATTGCTTCTGGTTTTGGTTTTTACCTTTGCATATGTTTCATTTCATTTCATTTCTTTCCTTATGCTAACATTTTTCAGGTGGTAAGTAATTTGAGAAGTGAATTTGCCTTCACTTCTCATTTATCTTCATCTTCTTCATATGCACCCTTGCTGCATTTTCTATTGTCTTAGGGTGATCTTGCTCATTAATGTTCATCTCTCACTTTCTTTCTCTAAGTCACTTATCTTCTTCAATGAAGTAAGTAACTTATTCATCTGTTTCTTCCTCCTTTCATCTGCTTCTTCCCTTGGTGGCTTCTTTGAAGATCTCTTTTAAGCCTCACAAACCATAGGAATATCCAAGCATGATAATAATTAGGGTTGTGATTAGTCCCCCTTAGCTTTTACCTTTGAGTATTCTTTGTGTCTCTCTTCTCATCTCATCATTAGAGACTAAACCTTTAAGGTTTTAGGACTTTGGAATTAGGGTTATGCCTGCATCCTTCTCTTAGGATGGAGTGTATAACTTTAATCCTAAGTGTTAAACCCTTAATTTGTTTAAACCTCTTAATCAATCCATCTAATAATCACTAAGACATTAACTTGTAACTTGGGCCTTACATTAGGGTTCTAATTCTTCCTTTATTGGTTAAGAAGGACTAACCCTAGTGTTTAATGGACAAGTCCCTCTCAAGTTGTCTTACAAACCATAAAATCCACTTCTTAATCTCACCCTTAATTAAAATCCACTTTAATAAAGGTTTGTTTTGTCATGAGGTTAATCCATAATCATGGATTAAGATGAGGTATCTTCCTCAGCTTAAGTGTGCTCATCTATTATCCTTCTATTAGGATGGTGTAATGAGTTCACTAATCCTTGATTATCGCTTAAACTCATTACTAAACACTAAACAAAAACTAAAAAAACATATAAATAATCACAAGTAGGTTAATGATCTTAATCCTATATCATCATGGTAATTAAGTTGAGATGTTTATCTCATACTTAAGGTATTCTCATTATCCCTAACCAAAGGGAGGATATGATGAGTTTACCAACCCTTGGTTTAGGCTTAAGCTCATTAACTTATGACAAACACAAATAAACAATGAAAGATTGAAAACATAAAAACAAACAATAATCGTCTCCTTCGGGATTCTTTTCTCATCATCCTCATTCACAAACGAGAACTCGCTTCTTCCGTCTAATGCAAGACAGTTAGCACTCGAGCCAGACGAGTCATACACTTGAGCATAGACAAGAAGGCAGTTCACAAGTCAATTTACCTTTCAGTCTCTTTGAGTCGAACTACGGTGTTCTAACTTCCTCATTACACGAGAGGATACGTAGGCATAACTTAACTGTTATCGAACAAAAGTCTATGTGTCTTCCCCCTCTTTCAGCATTCTCTTTTAAGCCTCATTCCTGAGCACCTCACTTCATTTTCTTCCACTAACACTTGTACAACCTTTTCCAGCTTTTGCACACAGATAGCACAGACACTACCCCTTTAAGCACAATCTTTCAGGCGTGGATCCCGTCGAGTACGACGGACAATCTGGGTGCTAATACCTTCCCAGGTTGTAACCAACCCCCTTTCTTAGTTTCTCTAGTTCGCAATCGTCTTATCCATCCTTTTCTAGGTTTATGCAGCATTACCTTTCCTTCGGGATAAAAATGCCTAGTTGGCGACTCTATTCATTTCATTTCATCTTCTCTCCTCTCGCCGACCGTTCGCGCTTGTACTGGAATGCAAATCTTTGGGAGCGACAGCTTGGCGACTCTGCTGGGGACCCTTATATTGCAACCAGGGCTTCTGGTTCTTTTTGTGGGTTCCTCCTAGCGCTTGTTTGATTTGTGTTTACGGGGGTGTTATGTGCTACTTGTGCTTGTTGTTTGCTTTATTTTGCTTTATGTACAGCTTTATTTATTGCTTTTTATTTACAGTTTTTATGCATTTCATACTGTCATTATCATGTGCTGGATCTGCTGTTTCTTTGGTGGGTGGGGATCATTGAGTGATTAAGGTCCTATACCTGGGACCTGAGTGACACATAGGCTAGAGTGGCTTCATATTCTTTCCCATTACATTTCGGTCTGGTGCGGGAATATGAAACACGGTTCAGACGTGGGTTTCTTCTTGAGAACTCTGTGCTACGGATTTCCTGTAGTACTAGGGCTATCTGGGAAGCCTGCTAAGTCTGGATGACCTTTTTATGACCTTCAGCATCTGAGGTGAATTAGAGGAGGGTCTTTTATGGTTATTGTAAACACTTTACCTCCGGGTTAGAAGTGTTTACACTTCTCATAATTGATCCAAGTCTGAGGATCCTTGTTATAGAACATTACATGTGAAGGGGGTAGGATGTTTACAGGTTTGCAGGAACCCTTGGCCCCATCATACCTTGTTACTAGATTTGTTAAGGTTGTATTATTTGGACAGTTCTTGTGATTACCCTTGACTTGTGACTCTTTATTTGAGTCCCCCACCTGGTTATTGGATTTCTAAGCCTCCATCCAGACTTATAAACATACATGAACTCTATCCAGTCAGATAGCCAGATCCAGCACTTGATCACAAACCCTTTGCATATCATTTTGCATACATCATTCTTGCATCATTTAACATTTGCTTATTTGTTTTACAGGGTATCCACCATATTGTCTTTGGTTTGGTTTTGACCCCTTCTGCTACTCAGACTTCTTCAGTTATCTTCTCCAGCACCTTCATCAGTTTGTCACTGACACATCTCCAGCATCTCATTCAGTGACCTTCATCAGCAGTTGCTCTCAACTTCTTCATCAACATCCATTATCAGTATGGACACTTCAAGGAAGAGCAACATCACTTACCACTTCTTTGAGCCCACCCTAACTGGCATCAGGCAGATCCAGTCTCTCATTACTCCTGATCATGTCCCACTATTCAGAGAGCATTATGGAGGCATATTGGACATGGTCATGGATCTAGATGCATCTCAGTGGAGCATGATCCATACTTGCTTGCAGTTTTATGATCCTCCACTCAGGTGTTTCACTTTTCCTGATTTTCAGTTGGGACCTCTGTTAGAAGAATTTTCCATGTTGTTAGGAGTTCCTATCAGGAGAGGGATTCCTTTCAACCCTGAGATAGTTGCTCCAAAAAATGAAGACATAGCCAGGGCATTGCATTTGGAGCCTGCCCTCATTGACCAGAACATGACCACCAAGGCTGGGGTTCCAGGCCTTCACCTAGACTTCTTGATCTCCCAGGCCACCCTGCATGCTGCAGTAGGAGAATGGAATGATGTCTGTGCACTTCTAGCCCTCAGTATATATGGGGTTATCTTGTTTGAAGATGAGCCAAAGTTTGTGAGCAAGAATGCCATTCACCTGTTCTTATTGAGGAACCCAGTTCCTACCTTGCTTGGATACTTCTACTACTCAGTACACC
Organism: Lathyrus aphaca; assembly: GCA_963966055.1. Lineage (NCBI taxonomy): Eukaryota > Viridiplantae > Streptophyta > Magnoliopsida > Fabales > Fabaceae > Lathyrus > Lathyrus aphaca. Next base: position 426,454,241 of record OZ014524.1, on the reverse strand, counting down.
AGAGGAATGAGAAGCAAAGAGGAAGACTGGTTAGATGTTGTGCTCCTTTCTATTACTCTTGGTTGCTAAGAAACTTGCCAAAGTCAGATACTTTCCTGAACCCTCATCAACAAAAGAACTGGGCTAAGAGATTTATTGCCTTGACATCAGAAGACATTAGATGGTGCACTCAGAGCACCAAAGGCAAAGACATCATTACTAGTTGTGGGCAATATCCTATTGTGCCTTTGATAGGAGTGAAAGGTTGCATCAACTACAACCCTTTACTATTTAAGAGACAATTAAGATATGCTTTGGTTCATCCTCCAAGAGGGCAAGATTTGACTGAGACCATCTATTGTGAGATCCAGCCTAACTCTGTTGTTGTCAGGCAAGCTGCCTGGGCTTGGGATAACATCCAGACTAAGGGAACAGCCATCCTTGGTAAGTGCAACAACATTGCTTCAGCACAGTATTCTGATTGGTCTCGTACCAGAGCTCAGATCACCCGGATGCCATTCACCTTAGAAGATATACCTGGACCTTCTACAGTACAACTTGCTGCTACTGTCAGTTTGGAAGAGTTTAAGAAACTGAAAGAGAGGAATGCACAGCTCTCTGAAGCTTTGAAGAAGACTCTCTGGGAGAGAAATGACAGCCGTCTAGATAATGAGAGATTAGAAAGGCTCAGGATTAAGCACTTGACCAAGATTGAGAAGACGAATGACTACATCAAAAAGGCAAGGGCATGGGAGTTAGTACTGAAGAATGCTTGCAAGGAAGCAAAGACTCAGAAGGCTAGGGCAGAGTATTATCTAGAGGAGAGCCAGACTAGGTGGATCAGGATCACTGAAGCCCGTGCACATGAAGATCAAAGGACTCAAGCTAAGATAGAGCAGTTGAAGGCTAGTGAAAAGAAGCATCAGGAAGCTTTATTAGCAGCTCAGAAGGAAATATCTGAATTGAAACTCTGGGCGGGGTTGAAGAGGTCAAAGGATCAGGATAAGCATAAGAAGCTAACCAGTGTCATTTCTACCAGGAACCTCCTCATCAGGACTATCACATAGCACCCAGTGGGTCCAGTGACTGAGGCCCTCCTGAAGGAAGTTAGAGAGGATGACTTTGGATTAGATGTTTGACTCTTTTGCTTGTACTTTTCTTTTGTTGTACTTTTCTTTTGTTGTTGTATTTCAACCCACCATGGGGATGTATTGTAATCAAACTTTGTATTTTCACCCTTTGTTATATATTAGTTTGTATTATTTGTTTGGTGGGCTTTATCTATCTCTACAACATCATCAGCATTTCCTCGAGGTCTGGGAAGGTCAAAACCAAAGAACCAAACCGGATACCCTTGGAAGACAAATAGGCATCTTGCATTGCATATTAAAATTTTCTTTGTTTTGTATATTTTTGTTTTATTGCTGTTTCTCACTTTGTTGTGATTTCAGGAAACATTGCTCGCAGAAGAGTGTTCCCTGTCAATAGAATGCACCGGTACCCGACAAGAAACAACCTTCCGGGACTCCAGATGGATCAAGTTCAGCAAGACTTGAATGAAGTGAGGGCCCAGATGGCCAATGAAAGGGTAGAGATGAGAAATCAGATGACCCAATTCATGACTTTAATGACTGGTTTAGCTCAGATCCAGGAAAGACTAAGGGAGTTGGTTGAGCGACAAACTCCTGAAGAACACCATCCAGGTACAGGAGGTGCCAGTAACAACGATCATGTGCAGCCTCGCACTGATCCACCAGAGTTCGGGCCTCATCTGAACCCAGAAATCAATGCCATAAGGAATACTCAGGGTAACACTGCTGGAGGTAGGGTCTTGCAGGAGGATCCTCAAGAAGAGCAGTTCACAGTGGTTGGGGCTGGTGACGAAGTTTACGACCGTCGGTTAGATGAAATTCCAAAGCAACTGAGGTCCCTTGAATCCCAAAACTCTCTAGGTTTTGATGTCATGGACATGGGATTGGTGGAAGGGGTGAGAATTCCTCACAAGTTCAAACCTCCGTGTTTTGAAAGGTATAATGGCACATCCTGCCCACGCACCCACCTTCAATCATTCTTGGGAAGATTAAAAGCATACACCATGGACGAAAATCTGTGGATGTTTTACTTCGAGGATAGTCTAACAGGGGCATCCCGAGAATGGTATTCCCATTTGACCAGAGCCATAGTAAGAAACTGGAAAGACTTGGCTGAAGCTTTTATCCGCCAGTATCAGTATAACTTGGACATGGTGTAAACACCCCAAATTTGCCCTCACCCTTTCACACCATGGCTTGTGATTTTTTTCATATGCATAATTCAATCATAGCATCTCATACCACATTTTTGATTCACTGCATTGCTCCTAAGTCATCTGCATCTAGGGTTTGTGATCTGAGCTATCCAAGGGCTATTTGAGCCACTCCAAAGGTCATCAATCACTTTAAATGGGTCCATGTATGTTCAACCATCATATTACATCCCCACAAGGTCAAGGAAGTCAAATAATCACAAGAATTGAGAAAGGCATGGAAGCAGAGCCAGGTTTAACTGCACAGATGACCTAGAATTAGGGTTTTGGTTTCAGAGGCCATAACTCCAAATTTTTTGGTCATTCTTGTTTCTATTGGTCTCTATATGTCATAGGGATCATGCATATCAATTTTCATGAAGAAATTCCATGGGGAAGGCATCTAATCAAGAGTTGACTTCTTGAACAAGTCAGTGTAAAATCAGGGCATCTGAGGCCCCCAGTGACCCAACCAAAGGGTGTTCTTCATCATTTTGAATGTGTATGATCTTTATTTGATCATAGAAGATGTTGGAAGTTCACAAAATTGAAGAATTTCAAGCCATTTGCAAAGTTGCCTTTTTGGGAAAATGACTTGTAATGGAAACTTGCCATTTTGGGAAAACTTTTCAACCTCCTCAAATTGATTCAAAAATGCTTCAAATGAGAAAACTTTGGTCATGAAAGTTGTAGAATGGATCATTCCCTTTTCAAAAAGTACAAGAACTCATTCTAATTCATTTTGGATCAAAAGTTATGGCCTTGCAAAGTTGGATAAAATCATTGAAATTTCACTTTTGCACAAAATGGAAAACTTGCAAATTCTCATGACAAGCCTTTATCTGATTTCAATATGACCTCTAATCATCACACAAACACATGGCATGACCAAAAAATCAGTTTGGCCCAAGAGATTTCCCATTTCTATGCCTTGATTTTCAAGTAACCATAAGCCATTCTTCATGAAAGTGCAAAGAGGGATTTCTTGCAAATTGACTCTCAAAGGGGTTGTTTGACCTCTAGCTGGTTTCAAGACATTGCCATGACCTAATGAAGCATACCACACCAAAAATTCAGCAAGATTTCTCACATGTACATAGCCAAAAATCATGAGATGTAACAAGTTGTCAAGTTGCAAAAACCCTTCCAACTTATGATCCAAATGTTGTAGTCCTTCATGAACCATCCAAGGGCCATCTTTGACTCAAGCTGAGGCAGGACAAGCCTCTAGATTGCCTCTGACCCGAGCCATGCCTAGGGTACACAATATCTTGACTTTCTTGCATTTTTCCCATACCAATCCCACAGTGACACACCAACTCTCTGCCCAACCAGAGCATGATATGTGGACATCAAGCAATCCAAAAACACACCATACACAAGTTGAATCCTCCCACATTGCAGCATCCAACAAAATCTGTCAAAACCTTTCCCTCTTCGAAACACTCAACACAGCCATCAAACTTCAATAATTCCTTCACCAATCAACCACAAATCATCCATAGAACAGATCCCACCCCTCACAATGATCTGAAACACAACACACAAGAACTTCATTTCCTGCTATATCAGAACTGAACCACAAAAACTAGCCACTTTCAACCCCATTCAAGTATTCCATTAGCCTCGGGAGGTTCAAAGGAGATCATTTGCACAAGAGGGAGGCTCTGAACGCTCACTTTCGAAGGTCTCCAGCTCAGGTATAACCTAAGAACTTTTTTCTCAGAACTTCATTTTCTTGTTACAAAATGAATCTACATGTTGCACTGATCATCTAGATGTGTTTAGAATTGAAAATAAGCAAGAGATGGCCATTTTATGTTGTTCTGAAAGTTTGCCCGTGTTTCATGTTTTCCTTCGATTCAGGCTTGTGAGTGAAAATAAATGGATTTGGGATGAGGGGTTAGGTTTAGATTGATGAGAGGTTTGTTTTGGTGGAAGAAATTTCATGTTTAGTGACCTGTAGAAGATTTTAGGGTTTGTGCTCGCCGGGGAAGATGACCGGAACCACTGTTCCGGTCACCTGAAGTTCATTAGCCCTAATTGTGTAATTAATGAAACTTTGAATGTGGACCGTAGATGCGTTTGACTAAGTTTGACTCCCGCGTGAACGAATGGTCTGGATGCTTCATTAAAGCCCTAATCTCCAATTAATTGTTTAAATCATGTTTAATTAATTTATAAAACCAAATTAGCCAGATTTGAATCTGGGCCTTTGGATCTGGCGCACAGTCAACCAGTCCAAGTCCAGATCAAATCCTGGCCCTCCTTTTGAATTACTTCCCATATTTTTCATTTTAAATTCATCTTCTTTTCATTTTATTTATACATTTTATTTAAAATAGCAAAATACCTTTAAATATTATGAAATTTTTTGTCAAAGATTTCATTAATTTTTAAAACCCAAAAATATTTTTATTTTTATTTTTCCCATTAAAAATTATTTTTAAATCATTTAAATGTTTATTTTTAATTAATTAATGGAAATTAATTAATTAAAAATACATTTAGGTATTTAAAAAATCACAAAAAATTCACATTGCATTTAGAAACATTTAGAAACATTGTCCAACTCTCAAACCAAATTTCTTTTTTGTTCTTGATCTCTTTTGATCATTTTCATTGAATTTAATTTCATTTTTAGGCAATATTTTGCTTCAAACTTCAAAAATTCCTTTATGCCTAACCATTGAGAGTTGGATGATGATTCTTCTTGAATTGAACTCTTCATAGCATGTAGTTTATAGGATAAAATTGGTTTGATTTGATCTTGCATTTTCAATTTGTTTAGCATTTTTCTTGTTGAGGTACCTTAAAACCCTAGCAATCTTAGGAAATTTATAACTTTCACTAGGTTAAGAGTTGGATCCCCTCCTTTGGGCAGTGAGCTTGTATAGGTTTAGGGTGTCCTTGTTTGCATTTTCAATTTTTTATCATGTCATTTGCTTCTGGTTTTGGATTTTTGCTTTGCATGATACATGTAACCCTAATTTGTGCCTTCCTTTGCATCCATTTCTCATTTGCTTGCATTCAATGACTTGCCATGACATTTTGTGCATCCACATGATTCATAATACATCTTAGGACACATTGGAATCATGTTTGATCATTTCATCTTTCATTTGCCATGTCGTATGTCCATTGCATTTCATAACTTTTCATGAACATTCATGGTTCAATGCATGCCTCATCTGCATCCTTAGGTTTGTTTGATCATTCTCATGCCTTACCTCATGTTTGTACCATCTCTTAGCATCATTAACATCATGTAAATGCTTCTGACTTTGGTTTGCATCATGACATTTCATTTCATTTGCATTGTATTTCATTTCTTTTTGCTAACTTTTCAGGTGGTAAGTTGTTTTGAGAGGGGAATTTGCCTTCTCTTCTCACAATCTCTTCTCATCTCTCATGCATCTTTGCTGCATTTTGTATGTGTATTAGAGTGATCTTGCTCATTCATGTTCATCTTACCTTCTTTCTTCAAACAACTTGTCTTCTTAAGGGAAGCAAGTTGTTTTGCTTCTTCCTCCTTCCATCTGCTTCCTTCCTGGTGGTTTCTCTGAAAATCTTTCTCTCTTAAGCCTCATAAACCCTAGGATCTCCAAGCATGATAACAATTTGGGTTTGATTAGTCCCCCACTTAGTTTTACCTTTGTGTCATCTTTGAGTCTTCTCTTCTCATCTCATAATCAGGGACTAAACCCTAAAGGCTTTAAGGCTTTGTGATTAAGCTTATGCATGCATCCTTCTATTAGGATGGAGTGTATAACTTTAATCCTAAGTGTTAAACCCTTAATGTGTTTAAGTCCTTTAATCAATTCAACTAATAATCATCAAGATATCAGGCTTGTAACTTGGGCCTTGAATTAGGGTTCTAATTCTTCCTTAATTGGTTAAGAAGGACTAACCCTAGTGTTAATGGACAAGTCCCCCTCAAGTTGTCTTACCAACCATAAAAATCACTTCTTCATCTTACCATTAACTAAAATCCACTTCAATAAAGGCTTTGTTTTGTCATGAGGTTAATCCCTAATCATGGATTAAGTTGAGGAGTCTTTCTCAGCTTAAATGTTCTCATCTATTATCCTTCTATTAGGATGGTGTAATGGGTCCATTAAATCCTTGATTATGACTTAAACTCATTACTTAACATTAAACAAAAACAACAAAAACATCTAAATAATCACAAGTAGGTTAATGATCTTAATCCTACATCATGGTGATTAAGTATGAGGTGCTTACTTCATACTTAAGGTATTCTCATTACCCCTAATCAGAGGGAAGATGTGATGAATTTACTAACCCTTGGTATAGGCTTAAGCTCATTAACTTATGACAAACTTCAAAAAGCAATAAAAGATTGAAAACTCAAAAACAAACAATAATCGTCTCCTCCGGGATTCTTTTCTCATCTCATTCACTCACAAACGAGAACTCGCTTCTTCCGTCTAATGCAAGACAGTTTGCACCTGAGCCAGACAGGTCATACACTTGAGCATAGGAAAGTAAGCAGTTCATCAGTCAATTCATCTTTCAGTCTCTTTGGGTCGAACTACGGTGTTCTGACTTCCTCATTACATGAGAGGATACGTAGGCATAACTTAACAGTTATCGAACAAAAGTCTCTGTATATCCCCCCTCCTTCCTGTATCACTCTTCAAGCCTCATAGTCCTGAGCACTTCACTTCTGTTCTTACACTGACACTTCACTTATATACACTTCACTTCTGTTCTTACACTGACACTTCACTTATATACACTACACTTCTTTTACACTGACACTTGCATTCTTTCCAGCTCTGATACACAAATTGCACTGACACTACCCCTTTAAAACACAAATCTTTTAAGCGTGGATCCCGTCGAGTACGGCGGACAATCTGGGTGCTAATACCTTCCCAGGTTGTAACCAACCCCCTTTCTCAGTCTCTCTGGTTCGCAACCGTCTTATCCATATCTTTCTCAGGTCTATGCAGCATTACCTTTCCTCCGGGATAAAAATTCCTAGCTGGCGACTCTTTTCTTTCTGAGTTCACCTTTGTGTGTTCTCTCCTCCTTTTCGCCGACCGTTCGCGTCTGTACCCCATTTGACTTGGCCTCATTTTGGTGGGAGCGACACATGGCCCCAAACAGGACCCTTCTAATGGGAATGTCTCAATCTTCCCGTGAAAGCTTCAGGGAATATGCCCAAAGGTGGAGGCAACTGGCTGCTGCAGTTCAACCCCCCATGTCTGAAAGGGAAATGGCAGACATGTTCATGAATACTCTCCAAGGAACCTACATTGACAAATTGGCTGCATTTTCTTCTACCAGTTTTGCAGATGTGGTGATAGCTGGGGAAATAATAGAGAGCCTACTGAAGATGGGAAAGATCTTCGATAACGGTGCCAGTTCAAGCAGTACAAGGAAACCATTTGCTGGGCCCCGTAGATCCGGTGAGACAAATTCTATGCACGTGGGAAGAGGGAGACCCCAATACTTGCCCAGGACAATTGTTGTTGTTACTATCCCTGCTCCACCTCCTCAGTATGATCAACAACCGCAATACTTTCCGTAACAACAACAGTTTCTGCAACAGAGATCATTCAACAACAACAACAACAACAACAATCAACAACAATGCCCGTTTCAACAGCGGCCATCTCAGATCAACAGGGTGATTGACCCTATTCCAATGTCGTATGCTACACTACTGCCACAACTCCTAAAGCTCAATCTTGTTGAGTTAAGGACATTGGCTCCACCTGATCCTCAAAACCTTCCAAGAAACTAAGATGTCAACGCTAGGTGTGCTTTTCACTCTAACGCACCTGGTCACTCTACGGAAAAATGCAGAGCTCTGCATATGAAGGTTCAGAATCTGGTAGATTCAAAAGCCCTGAACTTTGCACCTCCTCCCAATGTAATGAAAAATCCTATGCCAAGCCATAGTGGGACAAGGATTAATGTTGTAGAGGATGGCTCACCCATGAGTTTAATAGAAGACATTGCATGTATTCAGACACCTCTGGCAGAGGTTAAAGCCCAGCTTTTAAAGTGCCAAGTGTTTCCAGGTTGTGAGGCCTGTTGTGAATTATGCAAACTTTCTGAGAATGGGTGTGCTAGCCTTAGGAGTGGAATTAATGGCTTGATCAAAGAAGGCATTCTGCAAATTACAACCACCGCTTCTACAATACCAGCAACTCTTTTATCAACAACGAGTGAATCTTCTACAAATGCAACAACCATCTTCCCTATTGATTCTTCTACAACTGCAGCAACCATTGTTCCAACTGATCCAGCTACAACTTCAGCAATCATTTCATCTGTTACTTCAACACACAACAATTCCTTTGTACCTGCTACTACAACTTCAGCAACCACCAATAATGATTTTTCCGTTGTCACAATTTATTATGACCCGACAACAATCCCGAATTCCAACAACTTTCAGCAAAATCAACAACAGTTTCAACCAAGCTTCAATTCACCTCCACCAACACCCACCAGAGGTCCTGTTACTATTTTCTATGATCCACAAACTATTACAGTCCCAACATCTGCTGCAGTGAGCCTAGTCACTATCACGGTGCCCGGGCCAATCCCATATGATAAAGACAGTGCTATACCATGGCATTATGGTGCTGATCTATACTGCAATGGAGAGAAAGTCCTTCTTGATTCTCCAGTTCTTACTCCCCAAGTGGACAATGTCAGGGGAGGCGGAGGCTTCACCCGAAGCGGATGTCTCTTCGCATCACAAGTCCCTAGAACCAACACTGAGGTAGAGGCTTCTGCCAAAGCCAAAGGGAAGAGTGTGATACCTAAATAATCTGCACCAAAAGAGACTCATAAATCATCCTTCGATCAAGATGTGGATGAGTTTATGAGAATTATTAAAAGAAGCGACTATAAAGTTATGGACCAACTCCACCAAACCCCTTCAAAGATCTCTATATTATCTCTGTTGTTGTGTTCCGAAGCCCATCGGGATGCGCTACTCAAAGTTCTGCACGCTGCCTACGTGCCAGAAGAGATCACGGTAAATCAGCTGGAAACAATGGTGTCAAATGTCAATACTAGCCACGGGCTAGGTTTCACTGATGCTGATTTGACCACAGAAGGACGTCACCACAACAAAGCTTTGCACATAACCCTGGAGTGCAAAGGAGCTGCACTATCTCATGTTCTTGTAGACATTGGGTCCTCACTCAATGTCTTACCCAAGAAGGCCCTTGTCAAGCTCGAATATGACGGGATAGCTCTCCGGCCAAGTAACCTTGTGGTCAGGGCTTTTGATGGCTCCAAAAGATCTGTTCTTGGAGAGGTGGAGTTGCCAGTGATAATCGGTCCACAACTCTTTAAGACCACTTTCTATGTGATGGACATACAACCGGCATACAACTGTTTGCTAGGTCGACCTTGGATTCACGCCGCAGGCGCATTAACGTCGACCCTTCACCAGAAACTGAAGTACGAGTGGGAAGGACAGATTATCACCATCTGTGGTGAGGAGGACATATTTGTTAGCCAGCTAGCTACTTACAAATATATTGAGAAGGATGGTGAAATCCATGAGACAATGAGCCAAGGGTTCGAGGCCCTGAATGTCAATGAGGCTACTGAAGTATTTGCTGCATCCCAGGAAGACAGGATGGGTACTTCAATTGTTTCCTATCAGCAAGCCCGGAAGGTTGTTGAAGACGGTAATGCCCAAGGCTGGGGCAAGCTGCTTCCAGTGGAGAAAAAGGAAGATAGATTCGGTTTGGGTTACAGACCATTCCGACAAGATCAATCAGGGGCTGCAAAGGAGCCCAAGTTCGTCAGTGGGAGAATGCTCACCCCATATGTTGCTAACAACCTGGAAGACGAGGCGGAAAGCGACCGCAACCTGGAGAACTGGATACGTCTAAGGATCCCGGGGAACCAAGTCCTTAACTGGTCTTCCCAGGAAATTATAAGGGTTACTCATGCAGAGTAATTATTATTTCCTGTCCTTTTTAGCATGCATCAAGTCCTGCCTCTTGCCCAAGATGTCAGGACTCATTTTGTAATAGGGCCATATTGTAATTTTGTGCAAATGATTAATTAATGAATATCGGACATCTTTTGCAAATGAGTCTCTTTTTCGTTCACTGTCTTTTCATTTTTAACTTTTGTACAAAACAATAAAATGGCAATGTTTTTAAAATAAATAACTTCATTTACACTTTTTCTAAACAAGATTAAAACTGATCACTAAAACGAACCAATCTCAACCCTTGCAGAGATTATCCTCCAGATTGCACCGACAACAGCACTGCTATGACCTTGTATGACTTTGACAATCTAATTAATCAAGCTTATGAAGGGGTTGAAGAAGACTATGAGTTACCTGAGGAGTTAGCCAGGTTGTTGAGGCAAGAAGAGAAAGTGATCACTCCTCATTAGGAGGAGGTTGAAACGGTTAAACTTGGTACCAAGGAGGATTTGAAAGAAGTGAAGATTGGGGCCAGTCTGCAAGATTCAGTGAAAGAACAGCTCATTGACATGCTTCGAGAATACGTCGACGTCTTTGCTTGGTCATATCAAGACATGCCAGGTCTAGATACGGACATTATTATGCACAAGCTGCCTTTGAAAGAAGATTGTGCTCCAGTGAAACAGAAGCTACGTCGTACTCGTCCAGATATGGCCATGAAGATTAAGGAAGAAGTACAAAAACAGTGGGACGCAGGTTTCCTTGCTGTAACTAGTTACCCGCCGTGGGTTGCTAACATTGTACCAGTGCCTAAGAAGGATGGAAAAGTACGGATGTGTGTGGATTACCGGGATCTGAACAGAGCTAGCCCGAAGGACGATTTCTCATTACCTCACATTGACGTATTGGTCGACAACACAACTCAGTTCTCGGTGTTTTCTTTCATGGATGGTTTTTCTAGGTATAATCAAATTAGGATGTCACCTGAAGACATGGAAAAGACTACTTTCATCACATCCTGGGGAACATTTTGTTACTAGGTAATGCCTTTTGGACTGAAGAATGTCGGCGCAACTTATCAACGGGCTATGGTAATATTGTTCCATGACATGATCCACAAAGAAATTGAGTGCTACGTGGATGACATGATTGCCAAGTCCCTCACTGAAGAAGACCATCTGATAAATCTGTTCAAGTTGTTCAAGCGTCTGAGGAAGTATCAGTTGAAGCTAAACCCCAATAAATGCACATTCGGGGTACGTTCCGGTAAACTGCTGGGATTCATCGTAAGTGAAAAAGGAATTGAAGTTGATCCTGACAAAGTCAAAGCCATTCAAGAGATGCCTGCACCTAGGACTGAAAAGGAAGTTCGGGGGTTCTTAGGTAGATTGAACTACATATCAAGGTTCATATCTCACCTTACTGTAACCTGTGAACCCCTGTTCAAATTGTTAAGAAAGGAACAAATAGTCAGGTGGAATGAAGATTGTCAGAAGGCTTTTGACAAAATCAAGGAGTACCTGCAAGAACCTCCAATTCTTATGCCTCCAGTTGAAGGAAGACCTCTAATAATGTACCTGACAGTATTAGAAGGATCAATGGGGTGTGTGTTAGGCCAGCATGACGAGTCTGGTCGAAAAGAGTATGCGATATACTACCTAAGCAAAAAGTTTACCGACTGTGAACAAAGTTATTCACTGCTCGAGAAAACTTGTTGTGCTTTAGCGTGGGCTGCTCGTCGACTAAGACAGTATATGTTGACTCACACTACCTTGTTGATTTCAAAGATGGATCCAGTCAAGTACATATTTGAGAGGCCAGCACTTACCGGAAGGGTTGTAAGATGGCAAATGATTCTGATAGAATATGACATTCAGTACACATCTCAAAAGGCCATCAAGGGAAGTGTACTGCCTGACTATCTAGCTGAGCAATCCATTGATGATTACCAACCAATGAGATTTGATTTCCCTGATGAAGACATCATGTTCCTGAAAGCAAAAGATCATGAAGAGCCTGTTAACACTGAAGGGCCTGACCCAGAAGAAGAATGGACAATGATATTTGATGGGGCTGTCAACATGAGTGGTCGTGGAGTTGGTGCAGTGCTCATTACACCTAAAGGAGTTCATATGCCTTTCTCGGCAAAAATCACCTTTGTATGCACTAACAACGAAGCTGAATACGAAGCATGTATCATGGGTCTTGAGGAAGCCATTGACCTCAGGATCAAGACTTTAACTGTGTTTGGAGATTCAGCTTTGGTAATCAATCAAACCAACGGCAAATGGTACACTCACCAAGAGCATCTGATTCCATACCGTGACTACACGAGGAGATTATTGACTTTCTTCACAACAGTCAAACTTGAGTACATCCCTCGAGACGAAAATCAGTTCGCAGATGCTTTAGCTACAATTTCCTCCATGATCAAGGTTCATACTGCCAATTATGTGCCTCGGATTTCAGTATCCAGACTAGACCGACCAGCATACGTATTCTCCGTGGACACTGCTAATGATGACAAGCCTTGGTTCCATGATATCAAAAGCTTCTTAGAGGATCAAACATACCCACCTGGGGCATCATCTAATGATAAGAAGACATTAAGAAGGCTGGCTGGTAGTTTCTTCCTTAATGCCGATGGTTCATTATACAAGAGAAACTTTGACATGGTTCTGCTCAGATGTGTTGATAAGAAAGAAGCAGACTTGCTGATGCACGAGGTGCATGAAGGATCCTTCGGTACCCATGCTGGAGGACATGCAATAGCTAAGAAATTATTACGATCAGGTTATTACTGGATCACAATGGATGCAGAATGTTGTGCCTATGCCAGAAAATGCCACAAATGCCAGATTTATGCAGATAAAGTGCATGTGCCTCCAACTCCTCTGAACGTGATGTCTTCACCCTGGCCCTTTGCCATGTGCGGCATTTACATGATTGGAAAGATTGAACCGACTGCTTCGAATGGTCACAGATTCATCCTGGTAGCCATTGATTACTTCACCAAATGGGTTGAAGCAGCTTCATATGCAAACGTCACCAGACAAGTGGTAGCCAGATTCCTGAAAAAAGACATCATTTGTCGATATGGAGTTCCCGAGCGAATCATTACTGATAATGGTTCCAACTTGAACAACAAAATGATGGCAGAACTGTGTTGGGACTTCAAAATTCAACATCACAACTCTTCTCCTTACAGGCCAAAGATGAATGGCGTTGTTGAGACAGCTAACAAAAATATCAAGAAGATTGTGCAAAAGATGGTGGTTACTTACAAAGACTGGCATGAAATGCTACCATTTGCCTTGCATGGGTATCGTACCTCAATCAGAACGTCTACTGGGGCAACACCTTATCAACTTGTGTATGGTATGGAAGTTGTCCTACCTGTTGAAGTTGAATTACCCTCCTTACGGGTACTGATGGATGTAAAGCTGAATGAAGCGGAGTGGGTCCGTTCTCGGTACAATCAACTGAATTTGATCGAAGAAAAGAGATTAGCTGCTATCTGTCATGGGCAGTTATATCAGAAAAGAATGAAGAAAGCCTTCGATCAGAAAGTCAGACTTCGGGAATACCAAGTGGGAGATCTTGTGCTGAAAAGACTTCTTCCTCCTCATACAGACCACAGGGGCAAGTGGACTCCAAATTACGATGGCCCATTCATAGTAAAGAAGGTTTTCTCTGGTGGAGCATTGATGCTCACTACTATGGATGGTGAAGACTTCTTATCCCCTGTGAATTCAGACGCAGTTAAAAAATACTTCGCATAAAATGACCCGCTGGACATAAAAAAACAGAATGTAAGTCCAGGCAAAAATAGGGCATCCCGGCGAGTCAAAAACAGAATAAAATACTCGGGCAAAAATAAGGGAAAATCAAAGAAAAATGTACACCCGCTGAGCTGAAAAGCCACATTGGACAGCTCAGGCAAAAATGGGTATCCCGGTGGATTGAAAACCCGAAAGGGCGATCCACGCAAAATTAGGGAATAAGCGAACAACTGCACTCTGAATTCGTCTGTATCACTCATGATACGACAAGCTTCGAAAGGTTAAAGCATCGGTCAGAATCAGCCTTCTTCAGAAAGCAAGATGAGAAGAGCGTCAAGGTCATACAGGTCATAGCAAAGGGAGCTCACCGAAGCGTCGTCAACATTGCCAGCACTTTTACTTTTTCAATTTGTAACAATCCCCTCATTCCAGGGGATTTGTTTCTTTGACTGTATTTGCCAATTCAGGGCACCCAGATTAATAAAATCAGATTTTCAGTCACACCTCATTTTGTACATTTTTGTTTCGTTTGCAAAATGTCCAATATCCATGATATAATATTTGCATAAAACAAATGAGCCATTCTTAATAAATGCTTGCAGGAAATAATCTTACTTCCAGGAATATCTAACTCCTATGACGGAATCCGGTAAGGGATACCTCGGGATACTTGTGCGTTTCTATGTCTTAACAGGATTGCAGGTATTCAAATACGTAGCATGGGGCATGCCAAGCATCACTTCCCCAGCACACCTCCTCCAAGTAGTATCTGGAATGCTTTTCCCAGTGGAGTTGTCAAAACCTCCTCATCCCCAGCCGGGATCCCCACAGATATCTCTAGGAAGATCGTTCAGTGATCTTTCCTCCCCCAAACTGAGTGCCAGGTCTCTCAAAGACAAAAGAACCATCTCCCCGCAGATTTCCAGCCTCTCCCCAGAAGAGCAATGCCAGAAATTCTCATACAACAAAGTGACAGAAGCTTCCTCATCCCCAGCTGGGTTTTCTCCTTACCGGATAGATCTATCAGTGATCTATTTCCCCAAGCAAAGCCATATATCTTATTAGATCTACCAATGATCTCTTCCCTAGCTGGGTTATCCTTCCAAGTAGATCAGCCAGAAATCTTCACAGCAGTGGGATCCGAATCCCGGATCGGTTTCTTTTGCACAATCATAGCATCCGCATCATCTTTCCCCACAAAGTGTAGCATTCCGTCTAATACGGAGCATTACGGAAAAAATCAAACATTTGCATGATCACAAGCCAGGTTCAAACCAGTCACCTGCAAATATCACCAATATTCCACCAACAATGTATATAAAAAGCTTGCATCCCTTGCAAGTAAAAAGCCGAAGCATCCCCTTTGCACTCTCCAACACAAATGCCTGTTCATATATACCTTTCCGACACTCGTCCGTGTCATTTTATTCCCCTGCAGATATAAGCCACAAACATCCTCCTTGAATACAAATATCTATACATACTCTTTTGACACTCGTCCGTGTCACCTTTTCCCAGCACAGTTGCCCAAATATTTATTGCAAACCAAGTACTTGTTTATAATATACTCCTTTCGACACCCGTCTGTGTCATCCTATCCCCGCAGGTCGCAAGAACACCTTTTATGCTCCCATATACATATAAGTTCATAACTTATACGTGTCACCTTTCCCCAGCAAGTTGAACACTCGCCTGTGTCTTGCTCATACTTCACAATACTCATTCATACTTATACAGGTACTCATCCGTATTTTGTATATATATTTATTCCCCACAGATTCGACACTCATCCGTGTTCTTTGTTAACCAGTTGGTACTCGTCCGTATCATCATCTTTGAACATGCATCAGCGTTTGTTTCTACCGATACTCGTCCGTATCGTGGTTCTAAGGATGCTCGTCCGCATCTTTAATCTATACACGGTGTCAAACACTTATACCTTTTATTCTGGAAAGCGTAAACACCCGTCCGTGTTTACCATTCTCCAGCAGAACAACTTTATTTTATCCGACATTCGTCCTATGTCGTGATACTTTCGGCAGTCGTACCCTGCCAGGTGATCGTCCTTCACCTTTGGATGACCGTCCCTCATCCCTTTCCCCCAGTGGAGTCTCCATTATTGGAACCCCTTTCTATCCGGCATTCGTACTATGTCGTGATATTGAACCAGCCGTACCCTTCTAGGTGATCGTCCTTCACCTTTTGATGATCGTCCTTCATCATTTTATCTGATGGTCGTCCCCATCGTTGATCTTGTTATCCGATAGTCGTCCTATGTCGAGATAAAACCCGAGAGCAGTCGTCCCCTGCTAGGTGATCGTCCTTCACATTTTGATGATCGTCCTTCATCATTTTATCTGATGGTCGTCCCCATCGTTGATCTTGTTATCCGACAGTTGTCCTATGTCGAGATAAATCCCAAGAGCAGTCGTCCCCTGCTAGGTGACCGTCCTTCACCTCTTGATGATCGTCCTTCATCATGTTTATCTGATGACCGTCCCTATCATCGACTTTTTCTATCCGACATTCGCCCTATGTCGTGGTAAAGAGCAGCCGTCCCCTGCTAGGTGATCGTCGTCCTTCACCTTTGATGACCGTCCCTCATCATTTATTTCATTTATTCTTTGAACCGATGGTCGTCCCCATCTTTGTTTACCTTGCTTTGCAAACCTGATGCCCGTCCCCATCATTGTTTACTTTACTTTCCGAGCATGATGTTCGTCCCTATCATGATCTCTTTATTTCCCAAGCTTGTCGGTCGTCCCCGTCATTGCCTTATCCCCAGCAGTCGTCCTCTTCTCGATGGTCGTCCTCCATCGCCCTCATTTAATAATCATATTATACTTTCTTTAACAATTTATATCCCTTTTCTTCTTCTCCCCAGTGAGTGCAAATTTTGGACTGTCTTTGGTATTCAACCACGAGTTATCTTGTTTGCCTGTTAAGCTCATCGCTTACATCCTGCACAGCTAACTCGTGTTTGAATAGGGGCAGCTGTAAACACCCCAAATTTTCCCTCACTTATTTCACCATTGGCTTGTGATCTTTCATGATTGCATTAGTATAAGCATACCATCTCATATTGCATTTTTGTTTCACTGCATTAGTTCAAGTTCATCTGCATCTAGGGTTTGTGATCTGAGTTATCCAAGGATCCATCTGAGCCACTCCAAAGGTATCCAATCATTCCAAGAGGGTCCATTGGTGTTCTATCATCATATTATATCCCTCAAAGATCAAGAAGTCAAGAAATCACAAGAACTTGGAAAGCATGGAAGCAGAGCTAGGGTTCCACTGCACAGATGACCTAAAATTAGGGTTTTGGTTTCAGAGGCCATAACTCCAAATTTTTTGGTTATTCTTGTTTCTAATAGTCTCAATATGTTATAAGGATCATGTGTACCAAGTTTGATGAAGAAATTCATTATGGAAGTCATATGTTCATTAGGTAACTTCTTGAGCAAGTCAGAGAAAAATCAGGGCATCTGAGGCCCCCAACAATGGAACCAAAGTGGATTTTTCATCAAATTGAAGTTATATGATCTTTATTTGATCATTGAAGTGCTTGTAAGTTCACAAAATTGAAGAAATTTGAGCTAAACCAAAAGTTGCCAAAAATGGAAATGACTTGTAATGAAAACTTTCCATTTTGGGAAAGTTTTTTAACCTCCTCTTTCTCAACCAAAAATGCTTCAAATGAAAAATTGTTGGTCATGAAAGTTGTAGATTGGATCATTCCCTTTTCAAAAATTACAAGAACTAGTTCTAATTCATTATGGAACTCAAGTTATGGCCTTGCAAAGTTGGCAAAAATCCTATAATTTTCACTCACACCAAAGAGGATTTTTTGCAATTTCACAAACCAAGTCATTTTGTGACCTCTAATCACTCTCTAAGCATAATAAAAACATAATACATTGCATTGTGACCAAAATTACCCAAAGAATCACAAGTTTATATGGCTTGCATCACAAGAAATCACAAAAGGGGAAAAAGGCATAACACTTGCAAAACCTATGAGATATTTGCCTCTAAGCCATCCAGCTGCATAATCTCAATCCCATGGCTCTCCTTGATCAATGCTGAGGCCATACATGCTCTTGAACAACCCCTTCCATAGCCCATACCTCAAGTACACATAATGTTGACATTTTGGCAACTTGCCCATACCAATCACCACAGGCCACCACCCATTTTCTGACCTATCAAACAATGTTATGTGGACTAAAAGCAAGCTACTTCACATAACATTGGAGCTCAGATCATCTTATAGGCAAAGTTTCACAAAATCACCTTCAAGCTTCAAACTTTCGAAACACTCTGTCCAGCCACTCAAACTTCAAATAAACTTCACCATTCAACTCACCATCATCATTAGAACATTTCCCAACCATTACCAAGCCCTAAAATCCAGCCAAACACAAACACGATTTCAGACCAGTTAAGGTGCAGCCACTCAATCCAGCCATTCTAAACTCTATCAAAGCATTGCAACATCATCAGGGGGTCAAGTGAGGTGGATTTGCACAGGAGAAGAGGTCCAAAAGCTCCAGAGGTGAAAGCTTCAGCTCAGGTAGCCACCTTCAATTTTTTTCCAGAACTTCTCTTTTATGTTATAGAATGATTTTATGTGTTCCCCTGATTGCCATGATATGATTTGTTTCGAAAATGGTTGAGTTTTAAGCATTTCACGAGCTTCTGAAATTTTTGATTGATTTTCCGTTTTGCTTTGATTCATGATGTTCATGTGAAATAAATGGATTTTTTTGGTTGATTCTTGTTTAGAGTGACGTGAGGATCATTTCTGGAGAGTTTGAGAGCTTGGGGTTGCATTTTGAGTGAGATAGCATGTTTGGCTAGCCGGAGAAGATGACCGGAGCTAGCTCCGGTCACCTGAAAATGATTAGAACCCTAATTAAGGTTTAGTGGCTCAGTTTGAATATCAGCCCTTGGATTTTGTTTTGCGCGCGTGTGTACGGTTCAAATCATTTCACTTAAGTTTAATTTTTAATTAATTAGGTTAATCAGTTAATTAACCCAGAGTCAATCCAGACCTTCCATATGCGCGCGTAGTTTTCCCCAGTTCAAATCCAGACCATTAGATCAGTTGACTTCCCTTTATTTTAATTTTTTATTTCATTTAAATCCCATTTTCTTTGTCATTTTATTTAAAATACCTAGAAAAATCATAAAAATATTTTCTTCTGCATTTTAATTCCAAATATTTTTCTTCACCCAAAAACATTTTTAGTTTTTTTTTTTGCATTAAAAAACCATTTTAAAAATATTTAGAGGTTTATTTTAATTAATTAATGGAAATTAATTAATTAAAATACCATTTAGGTTTCTAAAAATTTCAAAAAAATTCACATTGCATCTTAGGACATTTAGTAACATTGTCAGACCATTCACACAAATTTCTTTTTGGTGTTGATCCAATTTTGACATTTTTCTTGAATTTAGGGTTCATAAAATTCCCTTTTTGGAACCCTAACTTTGAAAATTCTTTTCTGCCTAACCATGAAAGGTTTGACAATGATTCTTTTTGCATTGTTTTCCATATAACATGTAGTTTCTTGGATATTTTTGTCATGAATTTATCTCTCATTTCCAAATTGATTTGCATTTTTCATCTTAGGCACCCAAAAACCCTAGTGAACTTAGAAAAATCATAACTTTCTTTAGGTTAAGAGTTGGACCTTCTCCTTTGGGGTATGATATCATATGGGGTTAGGGTTTGTTTGAGCACATTCGCAAATTTTTATCATGTGAATTGCTTCTGTTTTGATCATTTTCATCCCATCCTTTCATGTAACCCTAATCTTGCATCCATACTTGCATCCTATATTGCATTGCATGAACCACTACGCCAAAAATGACTTTTAACAGCGCATCTTAGACAGCGCTTTTAAAAGAAAGCGTTGTCTAAGGTTAAAATTAGAATCAAAACACGGAAACTGTTCAAAAATAATCAAAAAGCGCTGTCTAAAGTCCCACTTTAGACAGCGCTTTTGAAAAAGCGCTTTCTAAGATAGGCCTTAGACAGCGTTTTTAGAAAGCGCTTTCTAAGGTATGCCTTAGACAACACTTTTTCAAAAGCGTTGTCTAAAGTCTTTTAATTTTAAAAAAAAATTAAAATCAAAAGCGCTGTCTAAGGTCTTATTATATTAAAATTATACAGTTACTATTTTCATTTCTTCCTTTCCCTCTTAGTATCAGACGCGACCGTGAAATCGCCATTGTTGCCCTACCACTGATTTTGCCCCCGTCGTCCATAAAACCCCACCGCCGTCCAGCTCGCCGTCGTCCTTCCGTCGTCCTCCGGCAACCTCCGTCTTCAACCGTCAGTTTCGTTCAAAAAGGTATGTGTTCTCCATTGATTGCCCTACTGTTTGTTCATGGTGTTCTTGTTCTTGCTTGTTTTTTGTTGAAAAGTTCCAGAATAATGTATATAAACTGTGTTAGTTACAATGTAGATACAATATGAACATAATGAGGATTGATGGATATTGTTCTTGTTCTTGTTCATTTGATGGATATTGTTCTTTTTCTTATATATACAATGTGATTAGCTAAATATTAACACTGAGTTAGGATTAAAATATACATTGTGTTTATATATACACTGTGTTAAAATATACACTGAGTTAGGATTTAAATATACACTGAGATTATATATACACTGTGTTAGGATTAACACTGAGTTTAGCTAAATATTAACACTGAGGTACGATACGATTAAAATACGTATAAGTAGGAAAACCATTTAGGATACAGAATTTTTGTTTAAAACATTTAGTATACGAAATTTTTGTTTAAAACATTTAGGATACTAATATTGTTGTTATTATACGAAACTCTATTTTCAACTTCAAAGTTGTAAATTTCTGTTAAATGTGATAAAATGAATTGAACTTTAAAATTAATAGAATATTCAAAGATACTACCTTAGTTATGTATTTTCGTCTGGATTGATTGTTTACCTTAATAAGTAGGAAAACCATGGATAAAACATGGATCTGTGCCGATCGAATGACCAAAGAGTACGAGAGTGGGGTTGCGGAATTCGTTAAGTATGTTGTTCAACTCGTTGAAAACCCCAGACGAATGCATTGTCCTTGCTTGCGTTGTTGTTATATTGGTAAGGTTGACGCACATGGATTGAAATCGCATTTGCTGAGGCATGGAATTAATCAAAGTTATCAGTGTTGGATATTTCATGGTGAGAAAATTAACGAGAATGTTGAATCGAGTGGAAAAAGTAATACGACCTATGCTTCATACGACAAAGACACGGAAACATACGATTGTGATCGAGTTGAAGAGATTGTAGAAGCACTGGAAGAAGATCTTCATGATTGTCCTGAAATGTTTGAGAGGATGGTAAGCGATGCAGAGAAACCGTTGTACAAAGGTTGCACTAAATTCTCAAGACTGTCTGCGGTATTAAAGTTGTACAACTTAAAGGCGGACAATGGATGGTCGGATAAAAGATTCACAAAGTTGTTGGCCCTTATGAGAGAAATGCTACCGGATGATAATGTTCTTCCTAATCGAACCTATGAGGCAAAAAAAAATGTTGTGCTCTATTGGCATGAGCTATGATAAGATACATGCTTGTCCTAACGATTGCATTTTGTTTCGTAACGAATATGCAACGTTAATTGAGTGCCCTAAATGCGGTTTGTCTCAATATAAGAAAAGATTGTAGTGTCCTCAGCGACGTAATCAAATAGATTGCGAGTATTTCATGTTGAGTTTTATGCGAGATACTCTTGTTTTTGGCCGATTAGAGATTCCCACCGATGTATGTATTTCTAACTTATGAGTTATTTTTATATTTACACATATCTCATATAATTAAATAGTTGAAATTAAATCAAACTATGTTATATTATTATGTAGTGCTTTGATGAATTCAAGTGTCGATATTATACAAAAGATCAAGTGAACGAAATCAAAGAGGAATGGTGTCAATTCATTATAGAGCTCAATGTTTTATGAGGTATAATATTGTAGTCTTACTTTAATTGTTGAGAATTTAGATATGTGTAACGTTGTAATTTCTATAATATTGTTTATTAATTGAATTACAATCTTTGTGTTGTTTCAGGACCTATGTATATATTTGGAGCAATGCTTAATTTGGATGGATTAGATAATATGTGTAATTATATTGTACATTTGTAGTATATGTAATGACTTGTAAATTTGTACATAAATTTGCACTAACACTTGTACACCCTTTTCCAGCTTTTGCACACAGATAACACAGACACTACCCCTTTAAGCAAAATCTTTCAGGCGTGGATCCCGTCGAGTACGACGGACAATCTGGGTGCTAATACCTTCCCAAGTTGTAACTAACCCCCTTTCTCAGTTTTTCTAGTTCGCAACCGTCTTATCCATCCTTTTCTAGGTTTATGCAGCATTACCTTTCCTTCGGGATAAAAATGCCTAGCTGGCGACTCTATTCATTTCATTTCATCTTCTCTCCTCTCACCGACCGTTCGCACTTGTACCGGGATGCAAATCTTTGGGAGCGACACCCACAATAGTCAATGATAGTAACATTCTCCATAGATCGAGAGCACCAATGAATGTCTGAATGAGAAAGTGACATGATCCTCTTAGACCACCTGAACCTTTGTTCATTCTTCATCACTGATCGAGGAAGGTGATAAATAAACCACCTAGACAATAAAGGTATACAACATATCATAGTTCCTCTCGCCTTCGTAGTACGAGTGTGAAGAGAATGTAAGATATCTCCAAGTAATGTAGGCATTGGATTGCGAGTCAGAAATATATTGATGGCGTGTACGTCTAACAACTGGTCTAGATTAGGGAACAACACTAAGCCATAGATCAATAGGGCCAGGATCTCCTCAAAAGCATCATAACTCATAGCCTTCAAGAACACTTTATCTTTATCCATCAATACCTTAGCAAGGATACCCTTAACTCCGCTTCTCGTTTCTAGGACAATGTCTAATTTCTTCATATGTAGGGCTGCAAAAATGACTTCAAGTTTAGGCTCCTTCTCTAAGCCTGTGAAGGGTCTCTGATCAAGGATAGGTATACCTAGTAGTTTGGAGAACTCCTTCATTGTAGGAACCAGCTGATAGTCAGGGAATGTGAAGCAATGATGTTTAGGATCAAAGAACTGAAATAGGACACTCATCATGTCTTCATTGAACCCTGAAGTGACTAGATCCAGTAGGTGACCATGCTTCTTGATGAACTGGGAGTTTTCAGAAACTTGAGAAACCAATTCCTTAAGCTCAGAAGGTATCCCTACAAAGTTGATCCGGATTGTATTCCTACGAGCAAAAGCCATGACCTGCAAAAAAGAACAAAGATAAATCCTTTGATCCTTGAAATGGTTAGTGAAAATGATATGCTTATGATGTCATGATGTCATGATGTTATGCTCAATCACAAACATGTGGTACACACAAACAAGTCACACAATAGCCCTAGGTTTGAAGGCTTGCATGAGGTTTAAAGGTAAGTACCCTCCCCTGAAGTTTAGTTGGTTCATCCTGTCCTACAAAAGTAACCAGGTTCTAAGGGATCTCAATATCACTGATCCTTCCCCAGGGTGGTTGTTCAGTAGGCAACTTACTTGCCAACCAAAACCCTCCGAGTTTAGGATCTCAATGAGCGTAGCATCGAGTATCAACCAACTTCAGTCTTCACCAAAGTCGGCTATCTCACTACTTTCTAAAGGCCAAGATGGGATAACTAGGGTTCTAAAGGTCAGTTAGTGTATTGACAACATATGGCAGCCCCATATTATCCTTAACTTACTTAAGGAACATAAGCACCAACCAAGAAGTCACACTAACTATGGCCACCAGATCAACCATATCGGTATACGCCGTACAGTTTCCTTGGTCTATTACCATTTAGCTAGGGTACACTAGATCCGGGTTAGGATCTTTCACACAAAAAGCCCAACAGAAAAGTAAAGCAAACAAGACAAACAATTTAAGTGATCTAATTCCTAAGGGTACCCCTCTTTTACTTAGTAACTCCCCAGCAGAGTCGCCAGTACTGTAACACGGTGGGAGAACTGACTTTTAGTCATGTTGCGGATAGCAAGAGTCGCCACCGACTTTTATTTTATCCAAGTGAAAAGGACATAAAAGAACAGGAAAGACCTATATTAAATGGCTTGAGTTCGGGGGGTAGGTTATATAAAGGGAAGGTTTTAGCACCCTTTATATCCATGGTTATCCATGGGCTCTTAATTACTTAGCTCACTTAAATGTTTTTTGAAAAGTGTAGTGTGTGATTAGAAATTTTCTAAGTACTTTGTAATGATCCTCGTATGGATGTATACAAAGCCTTATTTGAAAATGTTTTGAAAGTGAGGTGTAAAAAGTATTTTGAAATATGAGCAAGCAACTAAGAGGTACCTACCCTAGATTAAGTCTTTCATGTTCTCGTATGTTCTTTATGGTAACACTATCCCTATTATTAAGAAATAGGTAGTCATTACCTTGGATGTGTTTAAGGGACAAGCGTAGGGTCACCGTATGGTCATAGAAGGCAACTTAAGGGGTGTCTTTAGCAATTCGTAGGGACTATCATTATTTATTCGAAGGGACAAGATCATTATTCTGTAGTCAACCTCGAAGGGACTTGATCTTTTAAATCTGTAGGGACTTGATGATTTTATAAGTGAAGGGACTTTGCTTAAGACACACTTAGATTCGAGGGACTTGACCATTTTAAATAAGGCAACCAAGAGGGATACCTTAGGAAGTGCAGACGGCGATCTTAGATCGACTTACGTGTGTGAGTATTGTTTTCAGATATTTATCTTGATTATTAATTTTCTAAGTCCATGGTTCATTTATTTCTTGGCACTTCCTATGTTACTAACCACGCAGTTAATATGAAAAATAAATGGCAAAAATTAAAAGGCATAAAATAAAATTCCTACACTATTACATGGCTTAGGGGCAGTTACATAATAATAATAATGGCGAAAAATAATAAAAACCAATTATTACAAAGGCGAAGCAGTTACATAATCAGGCAAACAGTGATTAAGGCTAAATTTTTAGGGTTTAAAGTTTATGAAAAAAATTAAGACTTAAGTTTAAAATTAAGGTTTAGGGAAAAAATTAAGGTTTATGAAAAAAATTAAGGTTTATAATAAAAAATATAAGTTTAAAAAAAAGGATTTTGTTTTATCTTTTAGAAATTAGTTTAATAATAATAATAATAAGAAATTCAAAGAAATAACATAATTTGATGAAAAAGGGAAAAATAAAGTTAGAGATACCCAAAATATTGGGGGTTGGTGTTGAACCCCTGACTTTGCCTTTGCCAACAAAAACCTTCAGCCACTACGTTACGCCACGTTTCTTTGCCAAAATGTTGAGAATGAGTGTTGAACCCACGTTTCTTTGCCAAAATATTGGGAATGAGTGTTGAACCCACACCCTCAGACTTTCAACCTTAGGTCTTTGTCACTAGGCCAATCAGCGCACGCCACACACCATCTTCTTCCTCCCACCTGCATATTTTTGGTATATATTATTGGAAGAATAAAAAAGAAATAAACAGGATCAAATAAAATCGCTGCAGATTTTAAAATAATGAAAAATAAGAAAAGCGATTAAAATAAAATCTAAAAAATATTAAAACGATGCTAAAAATCTAATAAAATCAAATAAAGAACGCACAATTTTTTTTAGATTTTTTTGAGAATATGAAAATAGAAAATAGAAAATAAATCAAATAAAATAGAAAAAAGAGGAATTTGCGATTTTGAGGGTCGAAATCTTTTAGAATTCTATTCTAAAAGAGTATTGTTCGTCGATTTATTTATGAACTTCTGGAAAAAATTCGGAGTAAATCGAAAAAGTAGTACTTACCTGTCAGCTTGGAATTCTTATCACTACTGCAGCCTTCGAAGTATCAACGAAAACAGATTACAGCAGATTAACCAATAGCTTAGTTCTCCATGGTGCCCTATGATTCCTGCATCGAAACTTAAATCCAACTATCCAGAAACCATCTACACAATCAAACAAACATATTATGTAATCAAAATCAATTAATCATGCATAAATCATTGAAATTGAAAAAAATCAAAAGAAAAGCAAGAATATGAATTTGGTTTGTATGATTTGGCATGAATTTGATGATGAGGATGATTGGAATAGGTTCAAGAAACCTCAAGGATTCATTTGCAACCTTTAATCAACTTGTAAAAGTGGTGGATTATGGAAATCGAATTTTGAATTGTGAAATTTTAAAGTACAAATATGATCCTCGTGCTCTCCATCCTCCTTTTTGTCTTGTGATGTTGTTGTGGTTATATATTAATGAAATTAGGTTAAGAATTTGGGCCTTATGGCAATGGGTTGAGGTTACTTGATTGTGAAGAAAGCTATGGTAAAAAATATCAAAAAAAATCAAATGATATGTTTCCAAATTGGTTGTGCACAAAATTGGAGAGTATCAAATCAACTTAAATGATGTTTAAGAGCTTCTAGAAGAAGAATCAAATCAAATATTTGTATTTCATATTTTATTTTGATTTAAAATGAATTTTAATGAAGAAAATCCAAATAAATTATAAAAATCAGATAATATTTGAATTGGGTCGTGCTTGATGTTATCATGAAGATTGGGTTGCAAAATGATAGGCCCATTTGGAAAAAATTAGATTTAAGCCCTTATTTTCTTCATACACCCCTTGAAAATCTCCCAACTTTGACAAGGCATAAATCCCTCAATTTTAATGCTATGAAGGTGTTCTTGGATATTTTGGAAAGCTTAAAGAGTCCTCTAACAAACCTCTTTGGTCTCATGTCCATATCTTTTACCATTTTCACATTATGCTCTTTGGAAGATGTTAACTTTTTGTTGACTTTTGAAATGACCTGTAATGTTTTAGCTCATAACTTCCAAATGAAGCATTTTTAGGCTTGGATTATGAGATACAAAGTTGTAGAGAATTCAATTTTCTTCAAAATGAGATTTGGATGGGAAATTTTTGATGAAGCATGTGAAAGTTATGGTTGGTCAAATTTCAGTTGACTTTTCTTAAGAAAACCCTAATTTAGAAACTCCTGATTCTTGATGATCTGAAACTTTCTTGATGAATCATGATCAACCCTTGATAAAATGATGAATTTTACATCATAAAATTGATGTTGTCAAAAAATCTTTAAGTTTGACTTTAATTTGACCACAGTTGACCTCAATTTGACTTTTTAACTACTTTGACTGATTTTTGCATATCTGATCATCTGAATGGTCAAACTTATTGGGAAAGCCTTGAAACTTGAAATGGGGATTCTTGAATACATGTGGGATGTTATGAAGCTTACTTGAGGCCTTGAAAATCATTTTAACCTGAGGAAACTCCAAAACCCTAGTTTTAGACACTTTGCTTAGGAGGAGGCCTTGTCTGGGGAAACTTCCACACTTCTTGACCAATTGGGAGTCTTGAGGACCTTATGATAATTTAGAAGTCTTGTGAGAGGTTGTCTTGATTGTGGGAGGGCAAATTTTGGGGTACAACAGCAGTCGTACCCTGTTAGGTGATCGTCCTTCACCTCTTGATGATCGTCCTTCATCATGCTTATCCGATGGCCGTCCCCATCGTTGATCTTTTCTATCCGGCATTCGTCCTATGTCGTGATAAAGAGCAGGTCGTCCCCTGTTAGGTGATTGTCCTTCACCTTTGATGGCCGTCCCTCATCAAATATTTAATTTATTCTTTAAACCCGATTGTCGTCCCCGTCGTGGTCCCTTTTCCTTTTCCTGATGATCGTCCTTCATCAGTTTTACCCGATGGCCGTCCCCATCATTGATCTTCTCTATTTCAACCTGATGGCCGTCCCCTTCAGTGTTTTCCTCATTACTTTAATCCCCAGAGAATTTTATTTCCTTACTCGATGGCCGTCCCCGTCGCAGTTTCTTTATTTCCCAGCATGATGGTCGTCCCCGCCATTGCTTTGCTTACCGTTTTACCCCCAACAGTCGCCCTCTGCTCGATGGTCGTCCTCCATCACTTTCATTTGATACTCATACTATACTATCTTTTACAATTTATATCCCTTTTCTTCTTCTCCCCAGTGAGTGCAAATTTCGGACTGTCTTTGGTATTCAACCACAAGTTATCTTGTTTGTCTGTTAAGTCAGGCGCTTACATCCCGCACAGCTAACTCATGCTTGAATAGGGGCAGCTGTAAACACCCCAAATTTTCCCTCACTTTTTCTCACACCATGGCTTGAGATCTTTCATTTTTTGCATAAGCATACCATCTCACACTGCATATTTATTTCACCGCATAAGTTGCATAACTAGGTTTGTGATTAGATGAATCTTAGAAGTGGGTTGAGCTATCTCAGAGGCCTTGAAGCATTCCAAGAGGGTCCATGAGTGTTCTATGATCATATTATGCCTCTAAGGGTTCTTTGAAGTCAAGAAATCACAAGGGATTGCAGAGATGTCCAGGCAGGCTAGGAGCTCATACACATATGACCTAGAAATTAGGGTTTTGGGTTTGAGGCCCTTATACCCAAATTTTTTGGTCATTCTTGTTTCTAATGGTATTAATATGTTATAGGGATCATTTGTGCCAAATTTGATGAAGAAATTCACTGTGGAAGTCATCTGATCATTGGGTAACTTCTTGAGCAAGTAAAGTCAAAATCAGGGCATCTGAGGCCTCCATCAAGGGTACCAAAGGGTTATCATCATCATTTTGAGTCTCTATGATCTTTATTTGATCATTTAAGTGGTTATAAGTTCACAAAGTTGAAGAATTTTGAGCCAAATGCAAACTTGCTATTTTTGGAAATGACTTGTAATGGAAACTTTCCATTTTGGGAAAGATATTCAACCTATTCTTTCATGACAAAAAATGCTTCAAATGAAAAATCCTTGGACATGAAAGTTGTAGATTATGTCTTCCCATTTTCAAAACGTACAAGAACATGTCTTGATTCATCCTAGAACTCAAGATATGGTCTTTCAAAGTTGGGAAAAATCTTGTAATTTTCAAGTTCATGCCAAAGAGGGATTTTTGCAAATTCAAGTTCTAAGCACTTTCATGACCTCTAATTGACCTATAAGAATCATAACAACATCACATGACTTACCTTGATCAGAATTATGCCTTGGATTGCAAGTTTCATTAAGCTATTTTCACAAAATTCTCAAAGTTGGAAATTTGCAAAACACATGTTACCTCATGATCTAAGTGTTACAACTCATCCATTTCCATCCAAGGGCTCTCCACAAAGTCAGCTGAGGCAAATCCACCCTTTAGATCACCTCTGGCCCGAGATAATCACAAGTAGGTTAATGATCTTAATCCTACATCATCATGGTTATTAAGTTGAGATGTATATCTCATACTTAAGTAGGCTCATTATCCCTAATCATGGAGGATATAATGAGTTTACAACCCTTGATTTAGGCTTAAGCTCATAATCCTATGCAAAACACCAAAAATAATAAAAAACTGAAAACACAAAAACAAACAATAATCGTCTCCTTCGGGATTCTTTTCTCATCACACTCATTCATAAACGAGAACTTGCTTCTTCCGTCTAATGCAAGACATTTAACACTCGAGCCAGACGAGTCATACACTTGAGCATAAACAAGTAATTAGTTCACAGTCAATCATTTCCAGTCTCTTTGAGTCGAACTTAGGTGTTCTGACTTCCTCATTGCACGAGAGGATACGTATGCATAACCTAACATTTATCGAACAAAAGTCTTTGTGTCTTCCCCCTCTTTCAGCCTTCTTTTTAAGCCCCAGTTCCTGAGCAATTCACACCTTTTGCACTGACACATGTACTTTCTTCCCCTAGCTTTTGCACACAGATATGACATACACCTACCCCTTTTAAACACAATCAAGTAAGCGTGGATCCCGTCGAGTACGATGGACGATCTGGGTGCTAATACCTTCCCAGGTCGTAACTAACCCCCTTTCTCAATTTCTTTGCTTCGCAACCGTCTTATCCATCTCTTCCCAGGTTTATGCAGCATTACCTTTCCTTCGGGATAAAAATGCCTAGCTAGCGACTCTATTCAACCCTTCTCTTTCGCCGACCGTTCACGTCTGCACCGTGGGACTTAATGTCTTTTTCGGGAGCGACAATGTGAAGAACCAACTTGTGAAGTCGAAAGAGATGTTCGACGAGAAAATGTTAGAGGTTAAGCAGGCCCATGCAGATCTCAAAGAACAAGACATATGTCTGCAAGGCTGCAAGAATGTGTGATTTCATTAGATGATATGGTCAATGAAGAAGGTGAGTTGGTACACTATGCTTTCTATGCAAATGTCGAACCTGTCAATGCAGTTGAGGCATTAAAAGATTCAAAATAGGTGAAAGCAATGAATGAGGAGATGAAGTCAATCGAAGTCAACAACACTTGGTCAATTGTCGAATTTCCTCAAGGCAAAAAGGAAATTGATGTGGTGTGGGTATACAAGGTGAAGCTGAATCCCAAAGGGGAAATGAATCGACACAAGGTGAGGCTTGTAGCGAAAGGATTTCTTCTGAAGGAAGGAATCGACTTTGATGAAGTATTTGCACCTTTTGCTAAGATCGAAACAATCAGGTTGGTTGTTGGTCTAACAAACATGAACAATTAACACACATGTCATATGATATGAAATGTGCATTCCTCAACGTCCCCTTAAACGAAGAAGTTTATATGGCACAACCAATTGGGTTTTTGAAACAAGTGAAGAAAGAAAGGTGTACAGGCTGCACAAAGCCCTATATGGACTTAAGCAAGATCCAAGAGCTTGGAATAAGAAGATAGATGGTTTTATAAGGGAAACGGAATTTGTGAAGTGTAAAAGTGAGCATGGAGTATATGTAAGAAGAAGCAATGAAGAATTGCTTATACTATGTCTCTATGTCGATGACCTGTTAATAATAGGAAGTTGCAAGAAGGAGATCGAAGATTTCAAACATGACCTAAGTGAGGAGTTTGAAATGTAAGACTTGAGAAATCTCTCATATGTCCTTGGTATCGAATTCTACAAGAGTGGTAGAGGTTAGATGATATACCAAAGAAGATATGTAAATGAAATACTTAAGAGATTTGAGATGCAAGATTGCAACTCAACTTCGACTCCAACTGAGCCTAGATTGCAATTGTCGAAAGATTTAGATGAAAATGATGTCTACCCAACCCAATACAGAAGACTTATTGGGTCACTAAGATAGATTTGTCACACAAGTCCTGATTTAGCATACAATGTTGGTATGGTGAGTAGATTCATGCAGAAGCCAAAGGTATCACACCTAGCAGCGTCGAAGAGGATACTAAGGTATCTGAAAGGAACTCTCGACTATGGCATTTTGTTTCCTACAACTGATGAAGGAAAATAATGCAAGTTAGTGGGATACACTGATTCAAGTTGGTGTATTGATGTTGAGGATCGAAAATCCACAGCTGGATATGTGTTTATTTTAGGTGGTGCACCAGTTGCTTGGAGTTCGAGAAAGGAACCATTAATATAGAATATATAGTTGCTTCTCTTTGTGCATGTTAAGCAACATGGACGGTGAATCTGGTTGAAGAGATTACAATGAAGAATCATAGAGCAATTACCATGAAGATCGACAACATGTTAGCTATCAATCTGACGAAGAATACGATAACGCATGGTTGAAGCAATTATATCGAAATGAGGTTCCATTATCTTCGAGAGTAGGTAGTAGAAGGGAAGATGAACTTGAAACACTGTAGAACTGAGAATCAGATTGCAAATATCATGACGAAGGGAGTGCAGGTCGAAGTGTTCAAAAAGTTAAGGTCTATGATGAATGTAGATAGCTTAGACACAATGAATTAAGTGGTATGTTGAATTTTTAATTCCTTGTGTCGAAGCAGGTTGCTTGACAGAAGGAAAGGTGTGTCGAAACAGTTGTTTCACACATATTTGATTTAGATTTGATTTAGATTTGATTTAGTTCCAAAATAGGTATTTTGGGCTTTTATAGTTTTGGGTTTTTGCTTGGGATGTAAGCAAACCTAATTCTATAAATAGGGAGCAACCCTTATCTTTTGTAATGAACACATTGTAATTCATAATTTTCAATTGCAAGTGAATCAATAGAAAAAAATCTCACAGTTTGTGGGTAGCAACATTCTTCTCCAAATTCTCTTAGAACCTTAATTCTTTTCTACTTCATATTTCTTCTTCTTCTTCTTTGTTAATTGTTCCGCAAGAACCTTTCTTGTTCATAAAGAAATGTCGGAATTCTCATAGGTTTTGAGTTAATTCCAACAAATATAACTCTTATTCCCATGCAAAATAAAGTCTTAGGCATACAGATGAGCAAGGACAATTTTCACCTCCCCAAATTCAAATTTGAATTTCAAAACAATTCTTCTATTTTTCTCTCCCAAGTTCTATCGGGGATGGAGAATTAAAATCCAAACTCATACCCAACGGGTTTGGGTTAAATTCGGATATCCCCGCTCCACTCCCATTTATTTAGTACAATCACTTTTTTTAGTAAAAATATTTATTTTTACAAAATAAATTACATTACAAATAATAAAATAAAAATATCTAAAAAAATTCCATACATACATTTTAAATAACAAATTAAATACAAATCAAAATATCAAAATATTAATCACATGATTGATATTCTAAAATTCCAAAACTAAAATAATAAATCACATAATAAAATAAATTGGGCGGTCCGGGGACGGATTCAAAGTGGATACTAAAATCTCCATTATTCGACTTGTCCCCATATTTCATAATCGGAGAAAATACAAATTTAATCAAAACATATTCCCATTAAATTCGAGACGGATTCAGATAAATACCCACTTATAATTTATGTTATGTTGGCTACTTAAGATTAGGGGTGTTCGTAGTTCGGTTCAGATATGTTTTGAAGAAAAATATCATCCGATTCAAAGATAAATTTATTTATGATTTGGTTCGGTTTTAGATTATTGGTTAATAAAATCTGATCTGATCCAATTTTATGTGGTTTAATTTGGATCAGTTTTTTGGATATCCAAATTATAATTTTTTTAATATTCTAAAAGTACTAATAAATAGTAAATTTGATATAATATATAATATATTATATCAAAAATTAATATTACAAGATAAAAAAATAGATTAAATCAAACTAATATATAATATTTAAAAAAATAAGTATCATCTAATATTAAATTAACGCAATTTGATTTGATTTGAATCGGTTTTGAAAAATTAATTCAAAATCCAATCCAATTTGATTCTTACAAAATAATATCTAAATATATTCAAAAAAAATTCAATTTTTATAATTTTAATTTTTTTTATTAGTTTGCAAATTTTATTTGGATAATGATCCACCCCCTCTCCCGTAAAACTCCACCAAGATTTTAATATCTGCCACACACATCTTTAACTATCTTTTAATTATAATTTTTTAATAAACAGAAAATAAAATTAAGACATACTGAAAATAAGAAGAAAAAAATAGAAAAATCTAAATGAGATTATCCATAAAGAATCAAAATATAATTTAAATTAATTAAAAAAAAATGAAGCTTGATGGAGTAGAGGGACATATTCTTTTCTCTCTTTAAGATAAAACAACCACCACTTTCAATCATTTTTATCAAATCCCTTTATCATCATTAACCATACTCACCCCAGCTTCAGCAAAGATGCATCTTCTCTCATCTTCTTCCACCACTTTCCCTTTCCTCTTCCTTCTCACATTCCTCTTCCATTCCTCTCCAACCTCCGCATCATACTCCGAAACATGCTCCAGCATAGTACCGTTCCGTCAACGCGCCGACACGATTTCCATAACAGATTTCGGCAGTGTCGGCGATGGAAAAACACTCAACACCAAAGCTTTTAGGGAAGCTATTTACCGGATCCAGCATATTAGGAGACGCGGCGGCACGCTTCTCTATGTGCCGCCGGGAGTGTACTTGACGGAAAGCTTTAACCTCACTAGTCATATGACTCTTTATCTTGCTGCTGGGGCTGTTATTAAAGCTACACAGGTTTCTATTTTCATTCTGATTGCTATTTTATTATTATTATCTCTTTTTTTCCTTTCTAATTTAGTACTCCCTCAGTCTTTTTTTTTTTTTTTTTTCTCAAATTATTTGTCTATTTAAATTATTAACGTGATATTTATTATTTTTTTCCATTAACTTAGTCTAATTATTATATTTTAATTCATATAATAATTTCACTATCTATTATTAATAAGATTATTTTAATAAATAATACACATTTTATTATTAAAATTAACATAATTAATTATTATCTTAAAAATTATAAAAATATCAAAGAGGATACAAACGGACGGAGGAAATAATGTTTTTTCTTTCTATGCTGATAAAATAGGGGATTTCATGTTATATGTAATAACAATCTTAATTAGCTAGCTTTAAAATATGAGTATTATATAAAAAATAATAAATATGTTTTTAATCTCAATAAATATTTTAATTTTGATTTTTAATTTCTATAAAAAAAAAATCAAATTTTAGTCTCTATAAAATTATTTTATATAAAATTATTTTTTCACATAGATTTAGTCTTCGTAGTGACTAAACTCCGTATAAAAATAATTTTATAATGATTAAAACTCAATTTTTTGTATGAATACTAAAAATCAAAATTAAAATATTTATAAGAACCAAAAACATATTTAAAATTATATAAAATACATGTAAAAAAATATTAACACATTTATTAGTTTAATATCTTTCAGAAAATATACATTTAATAATTATTTGATGTTTTTTTTAACTGTGTTTTTCAAAGCTTAAATAATTAAAAGTCAGGGATATTAGGGGGCAAAAGAAAATTCATAGTTTAAAAAGTAATAATAATAATTAGTTTTAATTTGGTGCAAGTAATAAAATAACAATTAAAAAGGAATGGACAAAATATATTCTGCCCCTTTCATTCCATAATAATGTTCTATTTCATTAAGCTCTATTCTATCGATCCAAACAAAATCTTAGTATCATGCTAGCTATCAATTTTTTAAATTTTAATCCACAGATGCAAAATGTTATTGTCATCAAAATCATTCAAAATAGAACTCATTCCATTTGTTCCTGTTATAAAAAGTATGGATTTTAGTACTTAATTGAGTTAATCCATATTATTTGATAGATTTAAACAGGATTTTCGTCCCCGTAAATTTGTAAGTTTTTTATTTTCATTCATGTAATTATTTTTTTTTGGTTTCGTCCCTGTAAATTAACGAGTTTTTTATTTTCATTCATATAATTTTTTTTTTGGGTTTCGTTTCTATATCTTTTTATATCTTTTTGCGGTTAATCTTTAAAGTCAAAATCTATTTTTGTGGATTTTGGTTTAAGAAATTAAATCGAACGACTGTGAAATATAGGGATAAAAAGATATTAATCCTATTTGATACAATAATAAATACTATTTAAACCTATTTGATACAATAATAATGTTAAGTGAAGCAACGAATACCACTATATATGACCTTCATTTATTAATTTAGAGTTAAAAATATTTTAATTAAAATTAATAATTTAATTCTCAGATTGATACTAATATTTTTTCAATACATGTATGAGATGTATTGAAGCAAAAGAAAAACAAATTTTTATAACATTTATCAGAGTTGTTCAACCCGTATTGTGTATGAACACCAAACACCAATTCAAAGAATGTCAAAATAAAACATTTTCAATACGCATAATACTAGACGACTCTAGAGATGCTACTCGTAGAAGTAGTGTTCATGCTTCATATGTTAACTTCTTTTTCTTTTGACCTTAGAGCTTTCAAAGAACTCATTTTGATTTGAACTCATTTTAATTTTTAATGGACCCGCAATATATTTCATACACTTTTCAATTATGGGACCTGCAATTTATTTATAGAAATATTCTTTTGAAATGTGTGTATTTAATTTTTTAAAACTTTAAATATGATTTAATTGTATTTAATATTTACTAATTATAGTATCATAATAATACATGTTAGCATGACCCTTCAATTATTTACGTAACTCTATTAGACTTTCTTAAATGTTCATTAAACTCATCAAAATATTTAAGGGAATCTTATGGACAAATAATATTGCCTTACATCCAAATTTTAATTGGCATTTTTAACAACGACAAAAGAAGATAAAAAATAAAAGGAGAGAGAGAGAGGAGCGTCGTTAACTTTGCTTTGACATCATGTCTTAATAGAGGACAATGTTAACATGGTGTATTTGGAAAAAGAGGGAGACAAGGCCAAATAGAATCAAAGTGATGCTTTTAGTAATCTGAATCTGAGCATTAGGTAGAACCCACTAACAGTAACACTAAAATCAAAGTGACATTAATAGAATGATGGGGCTTACCCCATTTTTCATAAATAAATAATGCACAGGTAATGGGTTGTCGGAAACAGCTCATAAGCTGAAAGGACTAAATGCATTGGTGGGTCTGTGCTCTGCATGTGCATCATTTTCACACCATAAACAATGTGTTACACAGTTGGTTTTCTTGTATGTCACTGTCACATAATAAATGGTTTCAAATCTTAAAGTTTCTGCTTGTAATGTTGATACATGATACTTTATTCTTATTAATGTTCTTGATTCTTTAGAGGTTGTGGAATTGGCCTTTAATTGCACCTTTACCGTCTTATGGAAGAGGAAGGGAGCTCCCTGGAGGAAGGTATATAAGTTTTATTCACGGCGATGGAGTTCGCGATGTAATAATCACAGGTAAGTCAAAATAAATTACTCACTTGATTTCCTAACTCATATATATAATACCACTGAGAATTGTTCTAAATTGTGAGTGTGATCAAAATAATCTCGCTTCATGCTTTTTCATAGGTGAGAATGGGACAATTGATGGGCAAGGAGATGTATGGTGGAACATGTGGAGGCAGAGAACTCTTCAATTTACAAGACCAAACCTTGTTGAATTTTTGAATTCAAGAAATATCATTATATCAAACGTCATTTTCAAGAATTCTCCCTTCTGGAATATTCATCCAGTTTACTGCAGGTATAAAACTAGTACTAATTTATGTTGCAACATTTTTATTTTCTTCCAAAAATCTGATTACAAATTTTCTTCCTTCATTGCAGCAATGTTGTAGTCCGATATGTCACAATTTTGGCTCCTCGTGACTCTCCTAACACGGATGGAATTGATCCAGGTAAGAAATAGCAAATAATGTTAAGTTTTGTGTAGTTATCATCATATCGTGTAACCGCAATGCGCATTGCAGTGGGTTTCCAAATAAAATAAACATTTATTCAATCATCTGTAAAATAAAATTCATGTATCCAGATTCAAGTTCAAATGTCTGCATAGAGGACTCATACATATCAACAGGAGATGATCTTGTGGCTGTGAAGAGTGGATGGGACGAATACGGTATTTCATATGGCCGTCCTAGCTCTGATATCACGATCCGGCGTCTAACCGGATCTTCTCCATTTGCCGGCATTGCAGTAGGCAGTGAAACATCAGGCGGAGTACGAAACGTACTCGCCGAACACATCAACCTCTTCAACATGGGCATTGGTGTCCACATTAAGACAAACATTGGAAGAGGAGGGATTATCAAGAATCTAACAGTGTCTAGTGTGTATATCGAAAACGCAAGGACGGGAATAAAAATTTCTGGTGATGTAGGTGATCATCCTGATGACAATTTTAACTCTAATGCTTTACCAGTTGTGAAGGGAATCACAATTAAGAATGTTTGGGGTGTGCATGTTTTGCAAGCTGGTTTGATACATGGATTGAGTCATTCACCTTTTACTGATATTTGTTTCTATGATATTAACCTTCATGGTGAGACAGGATCGTCAGCTAGATCTTCTCCACCTTGGAAGTGCTCTGATGTTTCTGGATTTGCTCATCAGGTTAGTCCTTGGCCATGTTCTCAGCTAAGCAGCCAAGAGTCTGGATCATGTACAATTTACTAGAGTCTTGAAATCAGAGATTATTCCTCTCATCAAGTATTGTGGTAATATATGAAGTATTGACACGGAGAACAAACACGACAATGACACAAATAAGTCTTCACCGATGAATATATTGAATGTAACCATATGTGTCACTGTCGTGTGTCGTGTCGGTGCTACATAAGTAGTAATTAAGTATTTATTTTATTGATTTTTTATAATCAAAGCCAAAGAATTACCTCCTTTTGAATTATATGATTTAATATGCAAGTAAGTTTATTTATTTCACTTATTAAGTAATTTGAATGTTGAGGATGATGTGATGAATACATGCATCAGTTGAGGAAACATGATAAGTGTTAATTAGGTCCAGACTATTACACTTACGAGGACCACCTGCATCCTTCTTATCGTTTGCCATCATTTCTCTTTCAGTGCAGTAGTTAGCACTTCAATTTTCAGCTAACAGAACACCGAGTGACTTATTCGAGCTTAAAACACTTCTCTGCAATATAGTTGAGGTTCATAATTCTGTCCATGCATGAAATAGCCTCTCAAGTAGAGCACAATTTCAGAAGGATTTGTGCAAGCCCCCACATATACATTTCAAACTTCAATTTTCATGTCTTTGAGGAGTTCTTTTGACAATTCAACAGTATTTTTCTGTCATTTCACCCATTTGGCTCATTAGATGCTCATCTTTTATGTTTCCTAGGTAAATCATCCAGATCCTGGATCATGAGTGAACTAGCCAAAAGATCACTCACTCATAAATCCTCCTAACACTGGCTAAAAGAAATAAATCAAAATATGGTAACTTTCATCCATACATGTGTTTCATCTAAAGTACTAGAA